>CM022300.1:529119269-532057347 GCA_011799875.1 Thinopyrum elongatum | reverse complement strand
GGCCAAACGGGGTGGTGGGTATGGTACTGCGTGGCTAGGTCACACGGGCCACTTCTTTGCCGTCTGCTGGCAGATGGCAAAGATTTCTTGCCATCTGCCAGCAGACGGCAAAGGATTCTTTGCCGTCTGCTGGCAGACGGCAAAGAGGTGCCTCTTGCCATCTGCCAGCAGACGGCAAAATACCTCTTTGCCGTCAGCTGGCGAACGGCAAAGAGGGGGGGTATCCACTCCTCTCTCTCTCTTCTCTCTCCCCGCACCGACCCCACGCCCCCACCTCCTTCTCTCTTTCTCTCTCTCTCTCTCTTCTCCTCTCCCGCACCGCCGCCCCCGCCCGCCCTCCCTCGCCGCACCTGCTCCTCCCGCTCATCCACCCGGCCGCACCAATCCCAATCCCAATCTCAAGCCTCCCGCTCCTCCAAGGCGCCCGCCATCGGACT
This sequence comes from Thinopyrum elongatum, assembly GCA_011799875.1. Lineage (NCBI taxonomy): Eukaryota > Viridiplantae > Streptophyta > Magnoliopsida > Poales > Poaceae > Thinopyrum > Thinopyrum elongatum. The sequence continues at coordinate 532,056,910 of CM022300.1, read as the reverse complement.
CGGCGCCCCCAAGCGCGCCCGCTCCCGACCCCCGGTCTCGGACCCCGCCACGCGCCCCCGGGATCCGCGCAGGATCCTCCGTCGCCTCCCCCCGGCGCCAGGCCGACGGGATGTGCCGGTGCGCGCCCTGTCCGCTGCCGCCACGCCCACCGCAAACGGGACCCAACCGCCGCCTCCCCCGCAGCCTCCCGCCGGGGATGAGCCGGTGCTCGCCCTCTTCGCCGCCAACACGCCCACCGCAAGCGCGCCCAACCGCCTCCGCAGCAGGAGGAGGAGCCATTGGCCATCGCAGTGCCGTTGGCAGCCGTCGGAGATGGTCGAGGGGTGGGGGCCCATATGGGATCAGGCGAATTAGTCACGAAATCGGTCAAGGCAACGTTGCTACAGACGCTGGCAGCGGAGCAGGGGCTCCCGCACGTGGACCCTACGTCGTCAGCCCTGCCTCGGCAAGCACGCCAGCACAGCGCCTAGGGAGTCCATGGCAATGAGCATAAGACTAGGCACCGGGACATCCTCCTTGGGGATGAGGAAAAAAGAGGTAACAGCAAGGACGGGCATGGAGGTGGTAGTGGCGAGGAGGATGCAGCGATGGGCTTCAGAGCAGCAAACTTAACCTCGAGCATAAGCAGCGCTTTATTGTGGTTCAGGTATGCTTGTGTTAATATTCATCTACCTTTTAGCTTGGACTGAATAACTCAATTGTTTACTGTTAAGAGCAAGGATGAAAAACTCCTGCTGTTTCTACCTGCAAAACGTGCAGTAGTAGAAGTGGAGCACATAATACCACAGATTCAACTAGCCTGCTGAAACAACTCTGCTTTTTTATGACAAGTTGTAATATTTCCTCAAGATGGCTGTTTTCCAGGATTATACAACTCATCCATGCTTCTGATCCTTCACTTTCTAATCATGTTGCAGTTGCATGAAAATCTTCTTGGGGAAGTACAGTGGTATAAACGGATGTTTGAAGGTTAAATAAGTAGGAGTACAACATTCGCCGTTTGTACGTAGAGCTTAAAGGATGACTTTCATACGTCTTGTTGTCGGCCCGGGTAGCCTGCTGCAGGTTTAGTACAAGAAGGCGACAGGAGAAATTGGGTAAATGGTTTCAAGCGGAGCGGCATCCCAGAGTTCTCTAAGGCGGCGGCCACCATGTAGGACCCACACAGTGTTCAGTTTAGGATTTCATATCAGTTTTGTTGGTCGTTGCTGGGTAAAATCCTCTCCTTGGTAGTGAAAACTATGTGAGGATAAACGAATAGTTATCACTTGGATTGGATGGTCATTCTACATTGCAATTTTTCTTATAGTTCTATTTTCTTTACACAGATTTAGAGGCTTTTCCTCTTTTCCTCTATAGTTCTATTTTATTCATTAATAGATAATTAGCTGCATTGCAGGATACCATGACAGATGTCCGCTTAATCTTACAATTAGAAATGACTAATGGAAGAGAAAGTATGGTGTACTTTATAATTGATATAGAATAATAGTTAACGTGGTCTCTCAAAACATTGATCACTAAGTGCAAGTCATGTAAGAATTCAAGCAAATTATTATAACAAAGTTCGCCTCCAGTCTGGATGTTAACCCAGCAAGGTTAAAAACTAATCCGCCAAAATCTGAAAGTATCTATATGCCTAAGTAGATGTACTAATTGTGGCATCAACACACCACTCCTTGTAAACATCAAACAGAAGGTGAATATCGTTCTCTTTGATTTCTTTCAACATGAATGGAGATGTGCATATCCAGATAACTTTTATGTCCGTGTTAGTTGAATATGGATTTTATTACCTGTTCACTTCTTAACTTTAACCAGTGCTAGGCAAACTGTAGTTTTTATTTGGAAACCTCGGTGATGGATAGCCTGATCAGAGTTATGTGGCGCTGAAAATGGCGAGGAATGTAGTACGATAAAAGATTTTGTGCCACTGAAATCTGGCATTAAAATTTTGTTTTACGCATTCTGGTATCAACTACTAAAGGAAAGTAGGACAATAAGCAATTTTGGCTTGCATCGATTGTTCTTGTTACTCTGCCTTTTTTTCAAAGGGCAGATTAATTGTAAAGTTAGTTTTAATTTCACCAGTTGAAAATTTCATGGTTTGCCGTGTACTGATATAAGCTTGCCTTGCCTTTTTTTTTACGGTATAACAAATGCCGGTGCTATCCTCTTGTTATGGCCTGTAAGTACAATTACTTTGTTTAAAAGAATCACATATATATTCCGATTCATAATAGTATCAAATTGGTTACTGTTTAGATGAGAACATGGCAAATTGGAGCCGATAAATAGTTCAGAATTTTGAGAACAAGATAATTCACTATAGTAGCTACATATTTTTATGGATCTTTTCACCTAATTTTAGCGACACTTTGACTGTAGGCTATGATAATTTGTAGTAGAGTTGAAAACAATGGGGCAAAAAAAAACTTACAAAGATGTGCACTACATTATTACTATAACAAATTTTATGCAGCATTATGGAAAGAAGTGTGTGTGGCAATTGCATGCGCATCTGGAGAAGGAATGATGATCAAGTTGAGTCCCAAAAACAAGGTTGCAGAGTCAACCTATAATGTTCTTCATATGACATGATGTTTACATTAAGGTCACAATGTGCACGTCCAGTCGAAACACAATGCAAAGCTCCTCCTTCTTTATTAGATGTTGACACTATACTTGGCAACCATTTCAGAAATGACATTTTATAGTTTGATTTGACTACTTGACACAAAATAAATTTCGTTTCTACTTTACCTTTAGCTGTCCACTTTTTGAAATTTAATTGTCTAATTTTATAGTTCTGGTTTATTTGATCCAAGTCCAATAATAAATTTGATCAATTCATGTATAATCGATGAAGTGGCATATTTTTGTCAGGGATTCAGCTTGACTGATAAGTTATCTTTATTTGTGCAATCTGTATCTGGTGAAACTTATAGGCCAGCTCACATACATACCGAAATAGTGCCATTTTCTTTTTTTTAAAGAATAGCGCTGCATGTTGATAGTAGCATGTCCAATAATTCGCACCAATAGAATATAAGGCGAGGAGAGAGAAACAGATGGACTGCAAGCTACAGCTAAGTAGTGCACAAGGACAGGTCAACTAACTCCAATTTATTTCTAAAACTGTTGCAAGCACGGGCTACAATTCATGATTCGGACAATGGCCCGTAGCAACGCACGGGCTATTTAAGTTTATTTAAAATGTGGGCGTTACAGGCAAAAGCAGTCTGCAAAACACGACGAGAGACAGGCTCACTGGTGGTTCTAGGGCTGATGCTCTTCAGGACCAAGAGTATGTACTTACCTATGAAGACAAGGATGCTGACTGGATGCTTGTTGGTGATCTTCCTGGGAGTAAGTTCCTGAATTTTGTGGTTTGTGAGATCCATGCACCTTAACATGCTTTTATGATGGCTTATTGTTGTATTCTTCTCTTACATGCACCTTAACTTAGTATGCTTTTATGATGCTTATTATGGTATTCTTCTCTCACATTTGGCCCACTGGACATCAGTATTGCTTTTGCTGTTGTCTGTTTATGTACTTTGTAGAACTTTGGAGATCTTGATAGTAGAGTCATGAACTTGATAGAACTTTCAACATTGTAGCTAGACTTTTACCGCAAGTGGTTTACCCTTAAACTGGCTTTTCGGATATGATATCTGGAGGTAGCCAAAAATTTGCAAACACAAACTCTGCAGCTGATGAAATTTTGAGATGCCCATGAGTAAAATTGCTATTTGGGTAATCAAGTCATCCTAATTCTCCTGAAGCTTCACTTGCCCTTCTTTTCTTTTAGAAAATGGAAGATATATTACTCCGGCCTTGTCAGGATGGACACTGCCCTTCTATGAATCAGTGTAGTATCTTGCTCTTAAAACTTCTTTGTGAGTATTCTGAAAAGACGAACCGCCAAATAGTTTTATAGATATTTTTTTTGTGTCTGGAACCATTTGGTAATAGCCGCTTAAATGGAACCAGCGATTGCGAGCGCATCAGTACAATCCACATATCTCCGTAGAAGTGGCCATATGAAACATCTGATAAGTCTAATTGGCAATTTGGCATGCATATTTTGCACCGAGTGATGCCAAAATAGAGTGTTTCATTAGTGAGACGTGCCATTTGTGGAATGTGATAACCTGCTATTGTTCAGTTTGCTACGTACACACATCTTTAGTTTTGTTCCATTGAATGACGAATTCAATCAATTAAAAGTCGATATGAATGAATATTCATCTTTTTCCTTCTTCTGGTCATTGACCTGGATGAAAATGCTCTTCTTTCAGTCTCTGTTGAGTCAAACCATCCATCAGCAAATCTTACTGTTTGTTTGTAGTAATTATGTAGATGAATATATATGCCTTGCAGTTTATCGTGCATGCCATTATAAACTACACTTCTTTATGTACATGAAGGATGGGATGTAAATACAATGTAACCTACTCCTTCTACCATACGAGGACACGAGCACCGAGATCTCCCACACCAGCACAGTACTAGAAGCAAAATTAAGCCGGACATGACGATGAGGCAGAGAGCTGGCAGAGTTTGAGCGGATCCCCTTTCCGCCCCTGGAATATAAGGTGATAATGCTCCCTATGGCATTTATTTTCCCTCTTTCGAAGAGGATTGGGCCATGCAACCACTAACATGGGTGGACCATCTAGTGGCATTTAATGATCCGATGGCAAAAACCACATGGCGGCGCTTTGATGGGAATATGGGAGGATAGGGAAGAAATATTAGATGTTATGGAGGTTTGATTGTTGCCTTTATTATGGGTAATATGAACATGGGTGACACTAGCTTGATGTTTAACGGGATGCGATAATAATATATGTGGTGATATAGCATAAGTGTTGCCTATTATTCGGATCTGGAATGTATAGGTAGTATAGGAGTAGTTTAGATGTATATAACCATAATAGTATAATTTTATTAAAAATATGTGATGTGTGTGGAAATTGTGAGTGGAGTGTGTGTGTTCTGTTGGTGTGTGTATGTATGATCCCATTAAGCGTTGTCGCATCAAATGTGGAGGTGTGGGTTGTGGTGTGTGTGTGTTTGAATTTCTGTGAAAATGAATTGATATAAGAAAAAAAGAAAAAAGGGGCTATATAGCCACTTTGCCGTCTGAGCTCTTTGCCATCTGCCAGCAGACGGCAAAGTGGCCACGTGGCAGCAGCTTGCGCAACCTGGGCTGACCTATTTGGCCTCTTTGCCGTCTGCTGGCAGACGGCAAAGAAGCAAAGGTCTTTGCCGTCTGTCAGCAGACGGCAAAGAAGCAAGCTCTTTGCCGTCCGCCAGCAGACAGCAAAGCGGCCTTTACCGGCATCAGCTTTGCCGGAGTGTTTGCCGTCTGCTAGCGGACGGCAAAGCCTTTGCCGTCCGCCAAGCATGCCTTTGCCGTCTGCTATGGCAGACGGCAAAGCAGCTGATTCCAGTAGTGAATGTTACTATCCTTTTGCCACACTTGTGCTTCAAAAATAGCACCATGTTCTTCATGATAGAGAGTCTCTCCTATTTTATCACTTTCATATACTATTCGAATAAACGTTTTTTACCCCCTTTCCGCGACGGAGTTTTAAACCGTCACCTAGTGAGTGTGTGCGATAGGGGGGTCCTTCCCACACGACCCAGAAACCGTTGGGGATAGGCCCTCCGGCCACACTGGCGGGGGCAAAATGAGCTCATGTACGATCGGGCGAGGCATCAAAGCCCAATCGTTTCCGTTTGTATGTGTACATCCCACACAGTGAATCCCAGAACAACGTTTCCGTTCGTATGTATATCACACACAGTTTTTTGTGTGCAAACGTTTATGCAAGGTGGCCTAACGCAAACAGTTCTCTGCCGGAAGCCATGTGTGATTGTTAGTTGATCCAACACGCCTACTTTCTAGAAACCGTGTGGGTTCTTTGAGTTCATCGCCCACGGTGTTGTCTAAGAACCGTCTGCAATAGAAAACCCCAATAAGCAGGGTAATTAGCCTATTATTTGATAATCCATCTAGTAATCAAATTGACATTTCTTATAAAACACACCACATATTTCATATCCATATAACGGCAACCAGGATTTCATAATCGAATTACATTAGATAGCTTCAGCAGTCAGTTACACCAAAGAGGGATATAGCTAGCTACGCCATTACACAACAGCACCAAGTTTCACATGCAACATCGAAAACCTTTGGAAAAGTAGCATCATACACGGTAAATAGACAGATGAATCCCATCTGGCAAACTGCAAAAGCGAAAGGCGAATATTGAGCCTTCAGTGATGTTGAATGTCCTTGCAACTTTAGGCCAGTGGCTATGGATAATTGCCCGCCCAACCTTCGTCCTCTTCAGGAAGACTTCAATATTGTACCGTGGGTGTTGAATGAATACCTTCCTCGCCTCTTGACCATGCAGGTGGTTTGAGAGGTAATCATCGGTGAACTGCTTTGAAAAGTACTGAAAACAAAGATATGCATAAATTGCTGTTATAAATTTTGAAATGACGCAAGGGGTAAAAACAAGGTAAAAGAGTAAGTACCATCCTATAATTGACTGATGTCTTCTTCATTGTGCAAACAAAGATCTTGCTGTTATTCGTCGCAAGTTTCTTTATCCTAACAATCTTTCTGAGTTTCTTGACTTGACTGATATTCATGGGCATCTCATTTCCCCATATGCAAAATGGGTCGAACAGTGGGTCTAAGCCTCTGACAGCGGGACCTACATGTGCAAGACCAAATTGTAAGAAAACTAAATATTAGAATGATTCCTGCAACTGCACAATAATGTGTTATTAGCGAAAGGACCATGCATGAGCAAACCTCGATGGTAAACCGTAGTGTCTCCCATTGTTTTCCTGCAACACATATAAGGAAGATCTTGATCAGGTTAACTGAGAGTTGCCATACTATCAGTAGAATATGTATTGAGTACAGCCAAATTCGATTTATTTCTCACATGCATAACAATACAAAATTGTACCCACAACAAATGAAAATCAAATTGCAGAATTGAACCAAACAGTTAACTGGACAGCAGGTCAAATGAACCAAAACAGTTAACTGAGCACGACATTGCAGAATAGAACATATACTAGAAGATAAGACAGTTAACGAAACCAAGAATGCTCGAGAACAGTACTACGAAATGTAGCAATTGTTGGACCAAACTGTTAACTGAACATTACATTTCAGAATATCAGATTGCATATTAACATTACAGAGGACAAATCACTAGAAGGCACTGGCGGTGGCCTCCAGAAAACAACACGAACTGTATTTTAAAGTAGAGAACCGCGTGGTGGTGTCGACGGTGGCCTCGAAGATGAGGTGCTCCTCCAAGATCTGGCGGTCGGCACGCATGGCAGCCATAGCGACCTAGTCCACGCGTGCGGCCATGATTTGCTTCTCCGCTGCCAGATGCTACCGAGCTCCACGTTATACTGTGTGCAAAATGGCTGTGGGCGGCGCTTAATTGGAGGACGGGGCCAGTGATTTCGGCGGAAGGTGTCGCGCCGTCGGTCGGGGCATGTGGGACGGGGAAGAAGGAGGATGGTGTGGGTGGGGTGTGGATTACCTGACCATATCGACAAGGCCGCGTAGCAAGAAGAAGGGCCGCCGGCGAGGAGGCGGCGCTGCAAGAAGAAGGGTCACCGGCGAGGAGGCGGCCCTGCAAGAAGAAGGGTCGCCGACGAGGAGGAGGCGCTGCAAGAAGAAGGGTCACCGGCGAGGAGGCGGGGCTGCCAGTAAGCAGCAGTGAAGGTTTGAACTTGGAAATCAAGGAGGAATAGTGGAAATGTGGCTTTTGGTGGGGTGGGGGCGGGGAGATAGATATTTCCGCGGTGGCAGAAAATTTTCGCTCGGTGCCGCGAGAAACTGGCGTGCAAGTGTGGTTCAAGCACGGGCGGTGGACTGTAGACGACGAAGCTTCCTGCGTAAGTCAGACAAGACGGTGCGCCAAGATATTTTATATCGCATCCCACACGATTCTTGCTAGTAAACTGTTTGTGGTATACCTGATTTTTTTCATTCTGTTTTGAAAGACAAAATGGTGTTACGAAGGGAAAGGATGGTGTTTTAATTGCTAGAACATTTATCTACAGTGAACATGCAACTATATGATTGTCGTGTTAAAATTTGGAATTATTTCGGATTCGTTTGGCATTTTTATGCATTAATTGAGTTTCTAGGCATTTAATGTGCATAATTCAAATTTGAACTACAAGCACATACTCCAGTGCACCCAAGTTTGTTGAAAAATCACATGTGTGTCTTTGGGTGAATTTATAGGTGCCATGCAAGAATGGGAATGAAATTCAAACATCTGGGCGTCGTGGCTTGGCCGAAAACATTGAGAAACTTGGTTTTTAAATTCCTGTAAATCCCAAACTCGCCTGAAAATCATGAAACTTGGCATGGTGTCATTTCCAGGCACCAACATGTTGTGGTAAAAAAGTTGTCCGAATTGGGACAAGTTTTGGTATAAGCTTCTTGCCAATTGGAGCTTCTCTCAAGAAGGCGTGTGGTTTCGAGAGGGAACGTGTCACCTTTGTGTGCGAAACGACATACGCTCCCCCCTCTTGATTTTTTTACAGAGCAAACATAGAACTATATGAGTGTCGTGTTAAAATTTGGAATTATTCCGGGTTCGTTTGGCCCTTTTTATGCATTAATTGAGTTTATGGGCATTTAATGTGAATAATTCAAATTTGAACTACAAGCACATGCTCCAGTGCACCAAGGTTGGTTGAAAAATTACATGTGTGTCCTTGGGTGAATTTTAGGTCCCATGCAAGAAATGGGAATGAAATTCAAACATCTGGGTGTCGTGGCTCGGCCGGTAACATTGAGAAACTTGGTTTTTAAAATTCTTGTAAGTTCAAACTCACCTGAAAATCATGAAACTTGGCATGGTGTCATTTCATTGCACCAATATGCTGTGGTAAAAAAATTGGCCGAATTGGGACAAGTTTTGGTCTAAGCTTCTTGCAAACCGGAGCTTCTCTCAAGAAGACTCGTGGTTCCGAGAGGGAACGTGTCACCTTTGTGTGCGAAACGATATACGCTGCCTCCCCCCCTTGATTTTTTACAGAGGCAACATAGAACTATATGAGTGCCGTGTTAAAATTTTGAATTATTGCTGGTTCGTTTGGCCTTTTCTATACATTAATTGAGTTTCTGGGCATTTAATGTGCATAATTCAAATTTGAACTATAAGCACATGCTCCAGTGCACCAAAGTTGGTTGAAAAATCACATGTGTGTCCTTGGGTGAATTTCTAGGTCCCATGCAAGAAATGGGAATGAAATTCAAAAATCTGGGCGTCGTGGCTCGGCCGGAAATATTGAGGAACTTGGTTTTTTAACTGCTGTAAATCCCTGAAAATCATGAAACTTGGCATGGTGTCATGACATGACACCAACAAGCTGTGGTAATTTTTTTGGCCGAATTGGGACAAGCTTTGGTATAAGCTTCTTACAAACCGGAGCTTCTCTCAAGACTGCTAGTGGTTCCGAGAGGGAACATGTCACCTCCGTGTGCGAAACGACATACACTGCCTTCTCCCGCCTTGATTTTTTTACACAGGCAGCTTAGACCAATAGGAGTTTCGTGCTAAATTTTGGAATTATTCCGGGTTCGTTTGGCCTTTTTTATACATTAATTGAATTTCCAGACATTTAATGCACATAATTCAAATTTGAACTACAAGAACATGCTCCAGTGCGCCAAAGTTAGTTGAAAAATCATTTATGTGTACTTGGGCGAATTTCTAGGTCCCATGCAACAAATGGGAATGGAATTCAAAAATCTGGGCGTCTTGGCTCGGCCGAAAACATCGAGAAACTTGGTTTTAAAATTCCCGTAAATGCGAAACTCGCCTGAAAATCATGAAACTTGGCATGGTGTCATGGCATGGCACCAACATGCTGTGGTAAATCTTTTGTCCGATTTGCGAAAGCGCTCACATTAACAATCAACAAAGTTATTTTGGAACAAGTGCTGTCACGTTACAATCGGAAACACAAGTATTATTGAAACCGTGGGCGTTCTACTTACCATTTACGTGCTGCCACGCGTCCCCTTTTTTTATTGGCTAGGAGGTGTCGTGCGGGGTAGCTATTTGAGTACGGGAGGCATGCGATCAAACCCCTGCGCATGCTCATCGGGAGGAGAGCCCTTTGACCTCTATCCGCCGCCCACCTCTCGCCCAACGTCTCCATTAATGGCGCCTGAGCCCCTATTTAATGAAGTGGCTATATATGTCTCACTCGACTAAGATTTCAGAGAGAAAAGGAAATCTGAAAAGAAAGTTTTGCACGGATCTTGATGTAAGATTCGACGGACCTATATAGCATCGACTGCGACTTATAGCAAGACTGATGAATATAAGGACGATGACAGTGGATAATAATTGTCTTACATATTTAGGAAGATAATTAAAAAAGCCACATGCGGCAACGCCCGAAATACACAAGGGCAAAAGAAGAAGGAAGACGCAGACAACGATCTCTACTTTCTTGATGCATTGCTGCAGGCCGCGGAGACTAGTTCTCGCGGCGAGCGGCAATGAGCTCTTTCGTGTCCTCAAGACGCTGCTTGAGAGCTTCCACGGATTCCTCCACCAGTCTTTGGCGCTCGATGCGGAGCATGGCATTCTTGTCCATAAGTTTCTTGATGATGACGCCGGTCCTCTTCAACAAGGCAGTGGTCTCCTCGTGCTGCTTCGTCCTTCCGGCGATCTTCGCCCTCAGCAGGTCGCGCTCGGTGTGGAGCTTAACCTAGTCCTCCCCTAGTCCCCGGATGACGCTGGTAGCATTTTCAAATGAGGCATTCATCTCCTCCCGCAGCTTCATCCAGTCGGAGATCCGACCCATCAGGTCATCGAGCATAGTGCGCATGCGCCTGTGAGAGTCCTCGCCTGCCCGCGAGACATTTTCCCAGGCCGCCGCGGCGCAGGAGGACATCTCTGCTGCATTCGCGACGCGGCGGGACATCTTGATACGTCTCCAACGTATCTATAATTTTTTATTGTTTCATGCTATTATATTATCTGTTTTGGATGTTTTATATGCATTAATATGCTATTTTATATTATTTTTGGGACTAACTTATTAACCTAGAGCCCAGTGCCAGTTTCAGTTTTTTTCCTTATTTTTGAGTTTTACAGAAAAAGAATACCAAACGGAGTCCAAACGGAATAAAACTTTCGCTGTGATTTTTCTTGGACCAGAAGACACGCGTAGGACTTGGAGAGAAAGGCAGAAGAGTCCCAAGGGGTCCACAAGCCCACAGGGCATGCCCCCTGGCTTGTGGGCCCCCCGGGAGTCCTCCAACTCTAATCTTTGGCCTATAAATTCCCAAATATTCCCAAACGACCAGAAGCGTCCATCAAAATACTTTTCCGCCGCCGTAACCTTCTGTTCCCGTGAGATCCCATCTTGGGGCCTTTTCCGGCATCCTGTCGGAGGGAGATTCGATCACGGAGGGCTTCTACATCAACTCTATTGCCCTTCCGATGAAGCGTGAGTAGTTTACCACAGACCTACGGGTCCATAGCTAGTAGCTAGATGGCTTCTTCTCTCTCTTTGATCCTCAATACCATGTTCTCCTCATTGTTCTTGGAGATCTATCAGATGTAATATTCTTTTGCGGTGTGTTTGTCGAGATCCGATGAATTGTGGATTTACGATCAGTTTATCTATGAATATTATTTGAATCTTCTCTGAATTCTTATATGCATGATTTGATATCTTTGTATTTCTCTTCGAATTAACGGTTTGGTTTGGCCAACTAGATTGGTTCTTCTTGCAATGGGAGAGGTGCTTAGTTTTGGGTTCAATCTTGCGGTGTCCTCACCCAGTGACAAAGTAGGGATAGCGAGGCACGTATTATATTGTTGCCATCAAGGGTAAAAAGATGGTTTTTTTTATCATATTGCTTGAGTTTATCCCTCTACATCATGTCATCTTACTTAAGGTGTTACTCCGTTCTTATGAACTTAATACTCTAGATGCATGCTGGATAGCGGTCGATGTGTGGGGTAATAGTAGTAGATGCAGGCAGGAGTCGGTCTACTTGACACGGACGTGATGCCTATATTCATAATCATTGCATTGGATATCGTCATAACTTTGCGCTTTTCTATCAATTGCTCGACGGTAATTTGTTCACCCACCGTATTATTTGCCTTCAAGAGAGAAGCCTCTAGTGAAACCTATGGCCCCCGGGTTTATTTTTCATCATATATTTTTAAATCTATAAACCAAAAAATCCAAAAATACCTTGCTGCAATTTATTTACTTTTACTTTGTTTTGCGTTTTAGTAAGCTTTTATATCTATCTCTATCAGATCTCACCTTTGCAAGTGATCATGAAGGGATTGACAACCCCTTTATCGCGTTGGGTGCAAGTGTTTAATTGTTTGTGCAGGTGCATAGATTGGAAACTTGCTTGTATCTCCTACTGGATTGATACCTTGGCTCTTAACTGAGGGAAATACTTATCTCTACTTTGCTGCATCACCCTTTCCTCTTCAAGTGAAAAACCAACGCAAGCTCAAGAAGTAGCGCATCTCTGCTACTTCCGCGGCGCGGCCGGACCAGTCTGCTGCATCGACGACGCGGCGGGACCTCTATGCTGCTACGGCCGCGCGGCGGGATATGTCGGCTGCTTTTGCGGTGAGGCGGGACATCTCTCGTGCTTTCGCTTCCATGCTCGCCTCTTCCTGGTAGTAATCTCTCGACCCAGAACTCATGCGGCCCATGGCAGACGCAAGGGAACGATGATGAATGACTTGTTTGTTTTTGTGGATGAGGAGTTGAGGAGGAATGTGCAGTCATCTTGGAGTAGGTAGTATTTATAACCGAGTACTAATACGCTCCTAAGTGGGAAACCGTTTAGGTTTTGATCGGTGTGAACAGATTTGCAATTAAATATAGCGTGGTAATAATTTAGAATGTGACGGGACGCAGGCTTCAAATTTATTGACGGTTCTGTAATTTCTAAGTGCGGCACTATTCCCGGACGGCGTGACGTGGGCACGCGTTCTCGGCCGTGTACGTGGCGTTAGCAGGGTGCACCGCAATAGGCGATGACAGCACACGTCTTGTTCCATCAACCGTGCACGCTCGTTATTACCATCGTGCACGCTTCTTTTAATTAGAATGTGTGCCGTCTAGCGCACACACGTTGATCTGTCTAACTACTTATGTTTGTTGTGCCTAATCGCAAACAGTTCATCCGTGTGAAGTATATGCCGTCAATCGCAGACACCTTGATCTGGCTGACCATTTCTGTTGTGTTGCCTAATCGCAAACAGTTCATCCGTCTGAAGTGTATGCCCTCAATCGCACACACCTTTATCTGGCTGCCCGTTTCTGTTGTTCCGCCTCATCACAAACAGTTAATCCGACTGAACTGTATGTCGTATATCGCACACGCCTTCATTTGGCTGCCCGTTTCTGTTCTTCTTCCTCATGGCAAACAGTTCATTGAACTGAACCGTATGCCCCGTATCGCATACGCAACTAAAATCTGAACCGTGTTTGATGTATCCGCCATCGCAAATGTTTTGCATCTTTTTTGACAGTTTTTTTATATGACCGTTTGCGATTAATGCATTGCACACAGTTTCGTCGAAGGGTCTCTGATTGTAGTGTCGCGTTAGCAGCATCCTGCAGTAGTGTCTATTCCACCTATAGTGCTATATCCTTGGCTCACGCTCATGTATTGCGTGAAAGTTGAAAAAACTTGAAAACATTAAAAGTATGAAACAATTGCCTGGCTTGTCATCGGGGTTGTGCATGATAAATACTTTGTGTGATGAAGATAGAGCATGACAAGATTATATGATTTTGTAGGGATAAGTTTCTTTAGCCATGATATTTTGAGAAGACATGATTGCTTTATTAGTATGATTGAAATATTGTTGTTTTTATGTCAATACTAAACTTTTGTTTTGAATCTTATGGATCTGAACATTCAGGCCACAATAAGAAAAATTACATTGATAAATATGTTAGGTAGCATTCCATATTAAAAATTCTGTTTTTATCATTAACTACTCGAGGACGAGCAGGAATTAATTAAGCTTGGGGATGCTTGATACGTCTCCAACGTATCTATAATTTTTTATTGTTCCATGCTATTATATTATCCATCTTGGATATTTTATATGCATTAATATGCTCTTTTATATCATTTTTTGGACTAACCTATTAACCTAGTGCCCAGCGTCAGTTGCTGTTTTTTCCTTATTTTTGTCTTCTACAGAAAATCAATACCAAACGGAGTCCAAATGGAATGAAACTTTTTGAGAATTTTTTTGGACCAGAAAACAACCACGGAGCTTCGGGAAGAGACCAGAAGACCCACGAGGGGGCCACAAGACCTAGGGCGCGCCCCAGGGGGGCGCCCCTAGGCTTGTGGGCCCCTTGCAGACCTTCTAACCCTAATGCTGGCTCTATAAATACCCATATATTCTCCTTACGTCAGGGGGCACACCAAAAATACTTTTCCACCGCCGCAAGCTTATGTTCTCGTGAGATCCCATCTTGGGGCATTTTTCGGCACTCTGTCGGAGGGGGGTTCAATCATAGAGGGCCTCTACACCAACCTTGCTGCCCTTCCGATGATGTATGAGTAGTTTACCACAGACCTACGGGTCTGTAGCTAGTATCTAGATGGCTTCTTCTCTCTCTTTGATCTTCAATACAATGTTCTCCTCGATGTTCTTGAAGATCTATTCGATGTAATCTTCTTTTGCGATACGTTTGTTGAGATCCGATGAATTATGAATTTATGATCAGATTATTTATGAATATTATTTAAGTCTTCTCTGAACTCTTTTATGCATGATTAAGATAGCTTTGTATTTCTCTCCGATCTATCGATTTGGTTTGGCCAACTAGATTGGTTTTTCTTGCAATGGGTGAGGTGCTTTGTGATAGGTTCAATCTTGCGGTGTCCTCACCCAGTGACAGTAGGGGTAGCGAGACACGTATTTGTATTGTTGCCATTAAGCATAAAAGGATGGGTTTTTTTACCATATTGATTGGATCTATCCCTCTACATTATGTCATCTTGCTTAAGGCGTTACTCCGTTCTTGTTAACTTAATTCACTAGATGCATGCTGGATAACGGTCGATGTGTGGAGTAATAGTAGTAGATGCAGGCAGGAGTCGGTCTACTTGTCACCGAACGTGATGCCTATATTCATGATCATTGCCTTAGATATCGTCATAACTTTACGCTTTTCTATCAATTGCTCAACAGTAATTTGTTCACCCACCGTATGTGTTCCTTTCAAGAGAGAAGCCTCTAATGAAAACTATGGTCCCGGATCTATTTCTCATCATATATTTTTAGATCTATAAAATCTAAAACCCAAAAATATCTTGTTGTAATTTATTTATATTTACTTATCTTTTATATCTATCTCTATTAGATCTCACTCTTGTTAGTGATCGTGAAGGGATTGACAACCCTTTTTCATGTTGTGTGCAAGTGTTTGTTAGTTTGTGTAGGTGCATCTATTGGTGACTTGCTTGTACCTCGTACTGGATTGATACCTTGGTTCTTAACTGAGGGAAATAATTATCTCTACTTTGGTGCATCACCCTTTCCTCTTCAAGGAAAAAATCAACGCAAACTCAAGAAGTAGCAGTTACTCAATCGCCCCCCCCCCCCCCCCCCCCCCCCCCTAATATCCAGCCCAAATGTTTGTGCTGTCCAGCTCCCCCAAAGCCTAGCCCATATATGGGGCGGATATGGGGACGCCCGACGCATCCGTCACGTCGGACTGACATACGAGACCCATGCAAAACTCTATCGATCTACTGGCTTCCTCCCTAGATTTTCTAAGAATGCATTCATGCGGCCGCTTTATCTCGCCGACTAAGGAACAAATCCAGGTATTTAAGCCGAACGGCATGGGAAGTCATAGTCGTCCCAATTTCCCTCCTCCGCATTCCTCCCCCACAACTCCCCCCCGTCTTCTTCGCCTTCGACTTCGACCTCGCCGTCGCCATGGTCCAGAAGAAAATTACCTATTATAAGATGCTCGCGCTCGAGTGCCGGGTGGAGATCGCCGTCGAGATGCGCTGCGCCGAAGAGCATCGCGTCGCTCAAATTGTTGTGGAGCAAGTGGATGTACCGAGGCAGGATGAGGTGGTGTTGAAGGATGAGGAGGAGACGCCGGAGGACATGGAGTCCGAGGTAGAGGAGGTCATCCATAGTCATTTTGACAATATCATGAGATCATCTAAGAAAAGAAGGTGCACAATCAACTGGGATTGTGTCGGGTTACCAATTCTGGAGGAAGGGGGCCTGGACAACCCCTTCACGAAATCTGAGGTATGGTTCGCCGTGCTTGCGTCGCAGGCATAGAAGTCGCCGGGCCCAGACGGTTTCAACGAGATTTTCTTCTGCTCTTGCTGGGAAACTATCATGGAGGACATCATGATTGTGTTTGATCAGTTTCATAGGCTGGCATGGAGAAATCTGGCCACTATAAACTTTTCCATGATCGTCCTGATCACCAAAAAAGACAGAGTTGTTTCACTGGTAGACTACATCCGATAAGCCTGATCCACTGCATTGCAAAACTGATCGCAAAATTTCTATCCATCAGACTGGCCCGTGTCATCAACAAGCTGATCTTGCCGACTCAGAGTGTCTTCCTCAAATCAAAGTGCATCCATGAAAATTTTATGTATGTCCAAAACTGTGTCAGATCTCTCCACTGAAAGTAGAAACCGGCTCTCCTCATCAAGTTAGACATCATAAAAGCTTTTGATTTGGTGTCCTTGGAGTACCTGCCAGATCAGCTGCAAAGAATGGGGTTCAGCGTGTGGTGGCGAGACTGGACCGCGGCACTCCACTCAACCTCCTCCTCCTCATGCCAGTTCAACAGCGTGCTAGGTGCGAAGATGGATCACCATTGTGGCCCGCAACAGGGTGACCCTCTGTCTCTACTGCTATTCATCCTTGCGATCGACCCTCTGCACCGCTTGATCACCATGATCACGGACATGAGCATCCTCGCATCGCTTCCCGGCAGAGAGCTCAAGCTGTGCGCCAGTCTTTACGCTGACGACGCACTCATCTTCGCAAACCCTGACGGACAAGAAATCGACAAGCTGCTACAGATTCTGAAACAGTTTGGCGACACCTCAGAACAGAGGTAGCTCCGAGGTGCCGCATCGGTCTGTCGTGTGTTTCTACAGTTTCTTTGGCTTTTCAGTTTTTCGCTCTCTTCAGTTTTCAGTCTGAGCCTGAACCCCAACCCATGATAGTTTGATCGTGGCGATTTGTTTTCCCGCCCTCTATCCGCTAATAGTATATTGAAAGCCAGCGGTTCCTTGATCTCTCCAAAAGAACTCATATTTATAGTACTAGTCCAGGAAAGAATCTTGTCCTCGAAACAGAGTCCTGCGAGGAATGGACACGATTGAGAGATGACGCTGGCTGCAGCAAGGCGTCGGGCCTTTGGGTCTGCGCCATTCCCTCGATTGGACATCCCCGGTCAATTCCTGAAGCAGATAAACACGTCGCTCTGCTTTTTGGCATCTTTCACGAGCAAAGTCCCTCGTCGTCTACAGGCCGGGGCCGGCGGGACAGGACAAGAAGCACGCAGCGTCTGAGATTTCACTCACCGGACCGGTGTTTCTGTGAGTTGGACGAGGTGCTGCACGCTGCCACTTTCGGCACGAAAGTATAAAAGCGCAGCCGCCCCGATTCCGGCGTACGCACCGTGGCCGTGGCTGCAGCTCCGGCCACGGCCCAGGGTGTGGTGCGGCGTGCCGCATCGGGTTCTCCGGGGCATCGCCATGTCACGGGTTACGACGGAGACAGCACTCAGCACATGCAACTCCTGGCGTCATCTCTGTGTGTGGAATACCGAGAACCACGACGCTCTTCCGCCGACGCGCCCATGCAACGCGAGGCGGGGAGCATCTCCACCGCTCGATCTAGTACATGCTAGTAGCAATGAAAATCTCCTACGTCGTGGCGTGCATGCATGCATGTCAAAGAGTCTCACATTGCGGCAAAATTGTCGGCACCTCCCAGACAAGTTAAGGCGCCAACCATGCAACGACATGCATCGCACCCCACCCTCGCATCGCAGGGGCCGGCCGATCACAACACCGCCTCCCCCGCAAGCTTTATCATCGCTCCTCTTGCGCCATCGTACATGTGGGCATGTTGCCCTAGCTAGCTACATACTACGAGTACGTCCCTGCGTTGCGTGCTACGCTAATCTCACTCACTCAGTCGTTCCGGAGCGCGAACACCGGGAGCGGGTGCGCGGCGGGGACGCCGGCAGCCGGCCTGGCCGCGCTTGACATCCAGCTCCCTCCGCCGTTGCTGCCCTCGCCGGCCTCGTACTTCATGGCGTGCGCGTACTGGAGGCCGTGCAGCAGGTGCGCGCCGCGGTGGCCGTCCGAGGCGTCGGAGCTGTTGTCGGACGCGCCGGCCTCGGGGCGCTCGACGGCGACGCTCACGCCGCTGGCCAGCGCCGGCGCGTCGCGCGTCGGAGAGCGCCTGCAGGCGAGGTCCCCGCCGATGAGGTGCGAGCTGGCGCAGATGCGCTTCACGTCGTACTTACTGATGTCGAAGTTGGTGACGGCGCTCAGCCCGCGGAACTTGATCGCCGCGATGTCGTACGCCTCCGCCGCCTCCTCCTGCGTACCTACGACGATTTTCAACTAGACATGAGACATCTACTGCCATATAACCATGCACAAATGCCAAAAAAGAACAAGTAAAAACAAGATTACAGTTAGATTAGCAACAGTTGGGTGACTGTTAATACTTGGAACTTGGAATGAACAAGGTGCGTACAAGAGTAAGAAAACAAAAACTTACTGAAGGTGCCAAGGTATAGGTCCTTGTTCCCGGCCACCCTCCCAATCCTGGCCTGCCATCTGCCGTGCTGGTGATGCCTGGGGAAAGCAAGCGCAACAAGAAAAGATCACACGCAGTGCCACAGGCTGGCGGGCTGGCAAGTCGATGCGTGTGTGTTTCTGCGTGTCTGTCTGTCTGTGACTTGTGACTGTGAGTGATGGACTATACTAGAGCTGAGAAGAGAGCAAGTTTTGGGGTGGTGAAAAAGCCTGCAGATGGGGGTAGAAATGGGGCACCTGGTCACTCCTCTGTACATGGATGCTCCCCTCGAGAAGCCACTGCTGTTCCTGCAAAGAACAAAATTTAACTCGGAAGTTGTAAGCCTTGGTGAGCGCGCCAGATGTTTTCACACTTTTGGATGCACATGTATGCGAAAGTGCGCACACAGAGTACTAGAAATTTTGTCTCTAGCTAGTGATGTTTAAGTTGTTCATCAGATTTTGCAATGGTTTTCTTCCATAGCTTACAATTTCATAGACGAACTGTACGTACTTCTTTGTAATGGTAATAAGTGTTGGCACTGCATCACTGATGGTGCAGCAGTAAAGAGGAAAAAAAACAGGAAGCCAAGAAAGAGTATGTACGAGTGCACCTTCTTAAGTGCGCAATGAACTCCTGCCTTGTCATGTGCTTCATCTCCTCCAGCTCCTTCTCATAGGTGCTTAACTACATGTGACAACAAAACCCAGCCCATCCATCAAGGAAACATTGAAAACATCTGCTGTACTAAGCACTTTAATCAGCAGCAAGTTATAAGTGCAGGAATGAAACCATAGTACCAGGCCCCTACTAGTACTACCACATCCCCAGGAAGGTTTAATTAAGAGGAAAGTCGTAAACGTACCGGGAAATTTATGTGGGTCGTCGGACCCCAGTACTTGAGGGCTGCCAGATCATAAGCCCTCGCTGCCTTCTCCTCCTTGTCATACCCACCTTCAATTCAAACCAACCATGATCAGCAACAATGGACAGCATGAGCCATTGGAAATTCTGAACTTTTTTTTTTCGAAACGGAGAAATTCTGAACTAAAACACTAAAACCACTGGAGAAGTTAAGGAGGGTAGCAATGGCTTACCTAGGTAAACTGCTCGTTGCATTCGGCAGATGAACGAACATGGAAGTTGATGTCAGTACGAAGCTACAAAGGCAGAAATGTTTTGTGGTTCTTGATCTGATCAGGAGGAGCTCACCTTGCCTTCCTTTCCTGGTCTGGCCTTCCTTCCTGCAGGTGTTGTCCCACAGGTGAGCCTCGTACCTCCCCGTCCACCTGTGCCTGCAAATCAACGCACAAACCAAGCATATGAATCCATGAACGTGCAAACGATACAAAGCTTGAGCACGCGAGAGTCACCAACCTCGTGACGCCCCGGAACTGCGACGTCCTCTGCCCGAACGTCTGCGCGAGCTTGCGAGGGACGGGGACGCACGGCGCCGGCAGCGGCGGCTCGCTCGGGGAGGCGTGCACGGAGGGAGGCACCGCCGGAGACCGCTCGGGCACGTACATCGACTGCCGGAGCCAGGACTTGATGCCAGAGATGGACATGTTGGTGCTGCCGTCGAAGCCAGCCGCGGAGCTGTACATTGGCGACGCCGCCATCGCGCCCGTGCCTGCAGCTTGTTGGTTCGGCGGGCACAGCGAGTACTGGCCGTGGTGCTGCGCGGGCATGAAGTGGTGGTCCGGAAGGCCGGTGCAGTGTGACGGCGGCGGTGCGTTGTTGATGTCAAGTCCGATGACGGCGCCACCGCCACCATTGCCCTGGAAGTAGGGCGAGCCTGGATAGGCGTGGTGGACGTCCTGGTGGTGGTGGTACTTGAGCTGGTCGGCGTGGGTGCCGTCGTAGATGCCGCTGCTCCTGTCATTGCCGTAGCCGACGCTCAGGAAGTCCTCCAGCTTGGGGCCTTTGGCTTCTGCATGCTGATGATGCCTCCAATCTGTACAAAAGTTAAGACAAACAGTCTGATCAAACACAAACTAAAGGCCTTGTTGATATTCCATTTCGGCGTCAAGATGCATCCTTGAATAAATTGGTAGTACAAACTAGGAACAACACGAGCGAGTTGTGGGACAAGATCACAAGATTAACATGAACATGTGTAGTTTTCGTCCTACTAGCGTTAGTTAGATTTGGACACTACTATGGTACTCCCTCCGTCCGGAAATACTTATTGAAGGAATGGATAAAAATGAATGTATCTAGAACTAAGATATGTCTACATTCGAACAAGCTAAGCATAGCCTTCCTGAACTCGTGTTGCATGCGTTTAGTTACCTTGGCCATCGTACTGCACAGAGCCGCCAGCAGAGTGCAACGGCACACCCACGATGGGCGAAGAAGGCGCCCCCGCCGCGGCGGCGGCAGGAGACGAGCAAGAGACACCGTCACCGCTATCGCACCCCACTCCCTCGCCGGCGTCGTAGCCCCTGGCGGCGGAAGAGGATGACAAGGAGAAGCCAAGCCAGCCACTGTTCATGTCCATCTCCTCCTCCACTTCTCCACCAACGCACAGAACCAAAAAGCTTAGGAGGAGGAGAAAATGAAACGAAAGAGGAACCAAAAGAGCTCGATCTTTTGCCGGCCGGAGTGCGTGTGACTTGCAAGCGAGGGAGATAGGGAGATGGGGAGGGAGGGCGGGCGGGGCTATCTAGATTGGTGCTCGGACTACGAGAAGAGGCGAGCCCCCCCTTTTTGACGTTTATATACGCGGGAGCTATATTTGGCCACCGGTGTAGTGTAGGGTGGTGGAATGATCGGTCGATATGGACGAGTGGAGGAATGAATGCGCTAGTGTAGAGTAGAGTAGAGTAGGAAGGGGAAGGAAACCAAGTCTTGGTGTGCAACTTTGGCTGGCTGGTTGGGCTGGCTCGTGCATTGCATGTACGTATGCGAGTGTGATCCGGAGTTTTCTTTCCTGCGTTGGGGTCCGTGCCATCATAGATACGTACGTCTTGCAGCGTGGCAGCGCGCGGGGTGGGGCCTGGGTGAATGGGTGAATATGAGTGAGAGTATCCGGGTGGGTTATTTTAGTGTTGGTGTTTGTTCTCTCACTCACGTGCCAAACTCAAGGGGGTCAGGGTCATCACATGCACGCGGGAATTGCGTGGTGCCTTCTCAGGTGGTTCGGTGACCCAAAGTCCGAAGATCAAAGATTCAACATCAACCACTCTATACGGACAAATGATCCGTGTTTCTTTACGTGAATGTATGTACTATGTACGTATGGGATCAGTGCCCGTCCCATATATACTATTTCATCGGTAATCCAACGCTTAACCACCCATCGGTCGTTAGATCTTTAAACGTCACGTCCGATGCAAATATATTCTTTCTTTTTGGGTCCGGCCCCGGTGGATAGGTCGCGACGGATGATGACGACGCGCGATTGCACGCGGATCGAGCCCAGAAAGTGCGCAGCTCGATGCGCGCGCAGCGCAGCGCTCACGTGAAGCCGCTCGTGTACGGACGGGCGGGGTGGCGGTGGCGGTGGCGGTGGCGCGCACACACGCACGCCTGTGTCCGGCCAAGGCTGCCCAAAGCGGCAGCAGCAACGGCGAGCCTCGAGGCGCGCACACACACATCCTGTCGCAGAAAGAAAGCAAGCAAGCACGATCCGTGAACAATGAGATCTCCGTCCACGGAGGAGGAAGATTCGATTGGATTGCCCGTGTCAGCGTGCCAAGTCTGTGCTGTTTTACCGCATTTGGGACCCGGATTCCCTTGTACTTTGCCGCCTTTATTTGGTGCCGGACCAGGTGAGGTTTGGAAGAAAAAAAAAATCACTCGTGCATGCAAATCTATTTTTTTTTCTCGTAGATAATGGAGCTTCACTAATTGTTTGGTGATGTATACTCTGGGGTTTTTGTGACCCAAATGTGAGCGTGTGTTTGTATATTTGCGGCCGAGGGAGCGTGGCGCGGGGGCCGATACGCGCGCAAAGAATTTGCTCTTTTCCACTGCGCGCACACGCGCAGACATGGACGCAGCCTCAGCGCACACCTGGGCTTTTCTCAAAGCTTACGCGGCTCCCAACCCAACCACGCGACGCAAGCGCAGCAAGAGAACAAAAGGCCCGGCGATGCGCGCGCGCGCAAAGCCACGGGAACCGGGGGAGAGGGCCAGAGCCAGCCAGGGAGCCGCTACGATCGGCAAAGGCAAAACGAACGACCGATCGATCGAGTCCCGCCGTGCTTGCATGCACCGCCTTGGACTGCTCGTAAAAACCATGAGAGCAACTCCAACGGGCCGATCCAAATGGACGGCGTTTTTGTCCGCGTTTTGTCTGTTTGGGCCGACCGCTCGTCCGGCGTCCGCCCTGTTTTAGATTTGGGTCGGCAGTGCGTCTAACGCGCCGACTCATTTCATGTCCGCGTGGCCGGCTGGCCGCCCTATTTCAACACATTTTTGCATTGTTTCACACACAATTTTTGCATTCAAACATATAGTCAAATAATATAGTTTCAACCGAATAAAATAGCATAGTTTTACAAGCCGAATAAAAGTAAAAATATCTCACATAGTTTTGCAGGCCGAATAAAGAAGATATACCTATTGGTTGCCAACATGAGCCCACATATGCTCAATCAAATCATTTTGCAGTTGTACGTGAGTTTTCCAATCACGCATGTCATGATGAAATTGGGTGAACTGTTCAAACGTTGCCGCTCCTCCATGCTCAGGCACAACATTCTCACCCTGAAAATGAAACCCTTGATCACACAGACGTTCCGGGCGCTCATCTTCTACGATCATATTATGCATGATCACACAAACAGTCATCACCTCCCACAGTTTCTGCGTGCTTCAGGTATTAGCTGGATACCGAACGATGCCCCATCGGGATTGCAAAACACCAAAGGCACGCTCGACATCCTTCCTAGCACTCTCTTGCTCTTAGGCAAATTTTTTCCTCTTCTCTCCGACATGGTTGGGGATTGTCTTCACAATAATGGTCCACTGAGGATAGATACCGTCATCCAGGTAGTATCCTTTGTCGTAGTTGTGGCCGTTGATAGTAAAGTTCACCGGTGGGCTGTTGCCTTCTGCAAGCCTAGCAAACACCGGCGAGCGCTGAAGCACGTTGATATCATTGTGTGATCCGGCCATGCCAAAAAAAGAGTGCCAGATCCAGAGATCTTGAGACGCCACGGCCTCTAGTATGACAGTGCAAGCCCTGACATGGTCCTTATACTGCCCTTGCCAAGCAGAAGGGCAGCGAGGCGGCTTCTTGGTCGCGGCTGTGTCGGGGGGGAACGGGGGTGGGAAGCAGCCGGTTCCTCGGCGGCAAGACGGCGGTGGCGGGCGACGTGGGAGGTGGCGGCGTTGCTGAGCGGATGTTGCGGCACGGCAGCTGGCAGACTCACCGGAAAAAATCGGCGGCGGGCGAGGGTTTGCTGTTGGATGGGGAGAGGCCAATGTGCCACCGACAAGCGGGCCCGGGGAGGAGAAGGCGAGCGCGCGCGCGTCCGTCTCGTGTCCGCGCCGACGCAAATCCGGCTTAAAAATGGTCCGGGAATTGGTCGCCCGCAGACGAAAAACGAACGCGTGTCCATTTAGATCGGCGCGTTGGACCGACTTTTGTGTTCACGCCGACACAAACGGACGAAATGAGTGGCCTCGTTGGAGGTGATCTGACCGACTCCATGCATGAGAGATGAAACGAGGAAGGAGGAGGAGGAGGAGACCGATTCATCCGCCGCTTCCCTCACTCTTCCGATCATCAGCACATCTAGTACGCCGTAGCCCCGAGCGCCCTACTAGAGGAGATGCGTTGCGTGCGTGCTCCAGATAAGGCTGCGCACGTCGAGCCCGGACAAGGCGAGGGGGAGGCAGCGGTTTATCTCCCTCGGGAGATGTGCCATGTCACTCTGCCATCCATCCATCCGTCCATCCATGCTCTCTCTCTCTCTCGCTCTCCGTCGTCTCGTCGTTTTGTCATCTTGCGTGCAACCTCATGGGGAGTCACCTCCCCTCAGCCTGCCTCTGCGGATTCCAAAGTAGGCTGGCCGCAGCAGCCTAGTGCCGACGACGCATCCATTCCTCTCACCAACACACAATCTCTTTTCTTCCATTTCTTCGTTTATTATTGAGTTGCATCGTGACAAAGGGGGCCCGTCCCGAAAAGGGAGCGTGTCCTGGAGATTATTTTAGGAGACGGATCACCACTGCGGCATTGATTGATTGATCGATTTGATTGACGACGGATGGATATCTGTGCAACTTGGGTTGGGCTTCCCGAGGAAGGAGGCAAGCAAAAGCCAAGCCAAGCCAGCGTTCGTTCGACCGCGGACTTGCTCGTCTGCTTGCCTCAGCTCTACTGCCCCACGCAGACCACCGATGCGGAGCGACTTCAATGCGATCCCGCTCCGTGCAATTTCACTAGCCGTTTGGTGATCGAATAGGTCATGAAATGTTCTCGAAAAAACAATCAAAGAACATATCGACGTCGGACGAATCTGCTGCCGCAAAACGTAAATTATAATCTCAATATGTGCACAGAGAAAAGGAAGTTACTCCCTGCTATCAAACGCATTAACGTACGCAGAATGGGCGCCCTCTCGCGGGGTACACGTCGACAGGGCGTGTACTGTTAGCATTGGCCAATGAGAGCAGCGGATTGTGTCCAGGTCAGCGCCTGTCTTCGGCCAATGGGAGTGGCGTATTACGAAGCGATGGGCGATTGAAAGGGCGAGCAGCTCCTCTGGACAGGCGAAGCGATCGATACATTTTGCTTGTTGCTGAGTGTCTGCAGGTGGTCCCAGGTTTATTCGCGGGCCTACTGTCAGTGGTGTGAGCTGTTTTGTGTGGTGAAAAAATGAGATGGGGATCTTACTTCCTGAGATAACACCTCCATTGGGTAAATATCACCTCCACTGCTTTTCCTCCACGACCACCGCATGCAATCTCCCCTCCTCCTCCTCGCTCTCGCCGCGCCGCTCCACCTATCCGCTCTCCTTCGTTTATGTGCGAAACCCAGGTGACGGCGGCGGCTGATCGATGTGGGACGTGGCGGTAGCGACGGCGGCCTCAAGCGGGGATATGAGGATGAAGGAATATGGTCGAAGATCCATGAGGAGCACGAGGCGGGGATCTAGAATAGATCGGCGCCAGGGCGTGAGGGCCACCCCGTCATCACGGCGAGCAAGCCGGCATCCTGTTGGGCTTTCTGACGCGGTTTAGCATTGGCGCAGACGAAGGCCTTCTTTGACTCCAGGTCAGCCGCAACCAAGACGTCCAGATCAAGCCCGACAGCTCCGGCATCTGGATCGGCCGCTGCTCCCTCGCTGACTACGATGGCGGGCTCATCTACATCACACGCCAGATCACTAACATCACTGTATCTAGGTTGTTCCCTTCTCTTTTGTCTGTCCATGATAATAAGAGCCTCACATATTTGGTTTCTCTCAACAAACCTCGCTGGTTACATTGAAAAACTGATGTGCTAATGATAAACAGTTGTGCGTGTGTATTTGGTTTATTTCCTTTCCATATCCATGGTTTTCATACTGATTTGTGTTTTCCGCTTTCTATTTCAAGTTATGGCTCATGCAGCTGTGTATTTGGCTGCAGGTCATCGCTACTACCTCGTCGAAGTCACAGGGGACCCAGTGCTTCACACTACCTCCAAAGCATTCGAAGCAGGTGTCCGCGTACATGGTATAATTGTCTCTGCACATATATCACCGTACATTCAAATGAAGAACGAAAGCGTCTAAAATATTATGAAGCTTCATTCTGGAGTTACATGAATCTGGGACTGACTGAGGGAGATCAAAATGGTACTAGATGGTAACATTAGGCTGTATGCCTGCAGTGATGGTTAATCAAGATCGATCAAAGGCTATGTTCAGGTAGATAATTTGATCTTTACCATGCCGTATCAGTTAATCTATTAAGTTGTTGTAGTACTCCAAGCCCTACACTGTCAGCGTGACATTGAGTACCATGAATTTTCAGAGATGCACTATTGTACTGGACAATGTGCTTTCTCGTCAATTTAAAATAATTAAGAGGCATGTGACATGTGTTTTAGTTTCTAATAGAAACACAAAATATGTCTATTTCACTTTTTAGACAATTTTTTTTATTGTGTGAAATGCACAAAGCAAATGCATTATGACCCGATGTTTTAATTTATAGGAACATGTATAAATTGTGAGTTGCTTTTGGTATGCTTACATGGTTACCGATTTAGTTATCAGGCAAGATTTCTTGCGTTTTGTGCCTTCGTGTTTTCTCGTTCAAACTTTAATGATGGTTTGGAAATTCCTGGTAAATGTGGTTAACAATGAGGATACAATCGACTACAATTAATTTGCTTTTGTATTGCTGGGTAACCTTCTTATATCATCATTTTCTGACTATTTTTATGCTGCAAGTATTTGGTCTAGAGGCGATGGAGACAAGCAACATCATGATGTAGCTATATCTTAGTGGTCTTTATTTCATAAATAGAGATCTGCTTCTTATCTGTTCTAGATGTCGCTGTCGTGACTTGCTTGGCATTACTCTGATATCCGTTAGGCAGTGGTAACCTTCTTTTGATGGTTGTCGACACACATCTTCAGTCACACGTACACCATACTAGGTATTGAATAACCTATCCTCTCATTTTTATCGTCATTGCCATAACTTTTACAGGCTTCTCATCAAAGTTCTTGCCTCTGAGCCCACTTTCTGCCATGATGTGCTGATCATTTTACATTATGTGTTTGTTTGTCTGTTTGTGTGAACTTTCAGTTTTCCAGAAGTTTTTGTTATAGCATGCCACTTCTATCTTTGTATATACTCAAGTAGAAGCAGTATTTTCCAATTATCTATTTGCAATTCAATTATTTAGTTAATTTAGGAGGGGCATTAGTTCATTGATTTAATGACTTTTTTTAGCAGTCAAAACAGAAGGAGAGGCTCCCGCTACTATATTTTAAATTTTTGAGAAATAATTACATACTGTATGCCACCAATTGGTGGCAGAAAGGGTTTTTTTTTTTGCGAAAGAGCAGAAAGGGCTTTACAAATAAAACAAGGCCAAGTATACAAAAAATATACAAGGGTAAGCAAGACTACAAATAGGAATGTAAGCTTGAAGTGATGTGATCAGGTCTTGAAGGAGTTCTTGATTTTCAGTTCTGGCCCTGAAGTTCAGAATCCCTAGGTCTGAAGTTAGTCCTCTCTTCCAACTGAGCAATGTAAGTGCCACCCCCTTGAAGTGACATCTGTTTCTTTGCTTCCATATGTTCATTGATTTTCGTTGATTTAATGACTTGTACCTTGTTGGCACCTTTGCAGATGCAAAGCCTCTGGTATGCGTAATCGTGCTCTGTCGCCGCCATCTGCTACTTCAAGTCCGCCAACGGCCTCACCGGAAACTGGGGCTTATCCATAGCCCGACTCAATCTCTGCGTCGCCCTCCTCGCTGGTATACATGCATCTCGTTCAGTCTGTTCGTTGTACAACTTGTAGTCTCCTAAATCCAGAAGTAGGAATTCATAGAAAAAATGCTTATCTGAATTCAGGTGTACAACCATATATTGGGCCTGTTCTGATCTCCTCCCAACTCCACGAACTCCACGATTCCAGCTTCCCATCCCAGCTTCTCACTCCACGCAGCGAGACAACTCCGTTCGGCAGCGATCGCTGGCTTCTCCCATCGCCACTATGGGCTGGCAGCATGGGTGGCCTGCCTTAGCGCCATAATGGGCCAGCAGAACCAGCCCAGGTCGGCCAGCTTGTGGAAACAGGTAGCGAATCGTTATGTTTGGTGGCTGGGAATGAGCGAATCGTTATGTTTGGCAGTCAAGAACGAATCGTTATACTCGGCGGTGGCACTTCAGGTGTAATTTGAGCGAACTCTAGCTTTTGGTTTCGGTGGAGCTGGGCCGACGCTGCTTCAGTTTTTTGCACTGCGCGAGTGCTCAACTCCGAGAAGTTCACTCCGCGGAGCTCAGGCGTTCGAGGCGACTTCACCTGTGGAGTTTTTGGAGTTGAGAGCTGGAGAGAATCAGAACAGGCCCATTATTGTGGATTTTAGGTTGGATGCTCACATAAGAGGTGATCTGATTTTGCTTTCGCTCGTCTCTCTTTGTAGATTTTTTCTCATGCTGGGATGTGTCCAAGTGTTGATTTTTGTTTATGTGTGGAGGCTGGACTGTGTCTATATGTACATTTTTGTTCATGCAGGAATTTTTTATTTGCACTCATTGGATCATGTTATTCTCATGTGTAGCTCGTCATTTACCCAAAGTATTGTTCTTCCATTCGGGCAAGCTTTAGTTGCAGATCCATGCTTCAAATTTTATTGTGCAGATGCATCTTTGCGTGATTGTTCTGCTTGATCCCGCCGCCTCGCCGTGAAGCCCTCTGCTGCAGCCTCTCACTCCACTGTCGACGACACTCTGCTCCAACCCATCGATGTCCAGTACCGGACAAACCTGTTGTAAAGGTCATTATTTTGTGCATCTTTTGCTGCATCAACTAGGGTTGAAAGGACTAAAATTATTTTGTTACTATATATCTGGTCATAGATATTGTAACTACTAAATAGTATGATATCCTTTTAAGAAACAATTTTTCTTTCTGTTTGACATTGATGTGCTTGTGATTTGCTTTCCAGGTTTTCTTACTTAAGAACTTATTGGTTTACCAATTTGAGATTTGTTTCATCATGTTTTTATACCATGTCATCAGGATTTTCATTTGTTCTTCTGCCATAGCATCTATGTGTGTGTATATTCCTGACATATAGTTTCCTTTTGTTGTGCAGATGGGCTTATATTTTCTCATGTCCTCAACTACTATTTTAGCTTTAGTATGCTATGGGTATAAGCATAGCCACTACAATGGTCAGTACCAAGGGCGAGTGCCTCCATGTTTGAAGATGATCACATAGGATGCCTATAACTATGCTTCTTTTATTCTCTTGGTTGAATGTTAAAAAAGAAAAAGAATAGTATTTGTGTTGTCTTGATAGGCACACCCAATTATTTATTTCGCACAAGTTCTCTTATTTGAGATTCTTACTATTTTCTAAAATATTATGTACTGAATATTCTGACCATTAATTCTTACTAATAATAGGCTTCTTGGGGAAAATGGGAAATGAATATATAGCAAGGCGTGTGTTATGGGTACACGTTCTAGACAAACTATTACGAATTGGAGTAACAAACTGAGTAAATCGATGCGACAATAGAGCTTGAAACCACCTGTGTAGGAACTGCAAGTTTATAGTGTACATGGATAGGAGCAGAGAAATAAACATGCTGATGAGAATAGTTGTTATCTAAAAAAATGGTCAGAAGTGTGACCTCTTTTCTTACCAGCCGAACATGATCCACGTGAGCTAAAGAATTGGTCAGCAGCAAATGGGTTGTATTGTTCTTACTTCTAAAAAAGCATGACTGGAATGTTACACATTGTTCTATATCTAAGAAAGCATGACTGGATAAGAGCAGAAAAACAAACACACTGGTAAAAAATGATACAGTTAATAGACTAAGTTATTGAGGTTTCTTTATGGGGTTACAAAACAAACTAGTATTTTGGTGCAAAACTGGTTGCTATTAGTTAGCATGGAAACAAAAAACTCGTGAAGAAACATCTTGGGTCCAGCTAATTTTGGAAAAATGAAGCTTGAGAAATCTAAAGGCAATGTAGGTTCAGAGGTGCAGTCCTAAAATTATCTGCCAATGGACATGTTGATTCATTCACGTGCTGACAAATAAACCAATTCATCAAAAAAAGTCGAATGAACCAATTAGTGTCTACATTGGCACGAGATCAAATGGCATGCTTTATGGGATAGCCTTTGTACGAATTATGCAGACATGTGCAACCTAGGTTAACCTCTTTTGGAAATTGTACTAATTTAGATCACTGGATTGCCTTGTGCTTAATTTGGTTCTGATCATTTGCTTAAAAGATTGAAGACTTGTTTCGTAGTGCTCCTTCCCATGTTCCTCTGCATAACTCTTACGATACTCATGTGGTGATTTTTAGAATCCTGCTAACTGTGTTACATCTAGATTAAAGGCATTTTACATATGTTATGACATAACTTATAATTAAAACAAATTTTTTATTCTGGTTATTACCATACTAGCACATTGGACGTACAATTGTACTATTACTAATTATATATGAGAAAAAGAGAAAGGTCCGCTGAATAATGAGAGGGCGATTGGCGTAGCTGAACCATTAACATTACCCTCCTGCAGACATTCAACACTTTTTTTACACTCTGTGCCTCATTTTCTGATCAGTTGTTCGTGCAAGTGACTGTGTCTCTTATTTCTTTATTTTTCACTAGCAGATTACAACAAATGTGTCCGCTTGTTGCAGGCAGTGTCCTCCTGCTGGTGGAGTTCCAAGGTGGATGTGCAACACAATGACCAATATCTTCAAATGTCCAATGTTTCATAGAGTGTATCGACGACACATGTCTCTTTTCTGTTAAATAAAAAGTGACTTTCTCCTTCTTTTCCTTAGATAAATTTCTGATTGAGGAGAGCATATTCCTTCGTTTGTTGTTCATTATAAACGACATAGAGTTGGTTGTACCGTGATTAAATTTCTTGTTGGAATGTCAAGGATCAATTACAGATGTTTGTAAAGAACCATTCGAATTATATTTATGCTTGATTGACTAGCTACACTACACTACAATACTAGCATCTTGTAATCCTGGACTCTGAAGTATAATCTCTAATATTTGCTTTTAACTCTTGGGTTTCCTGTTGTTCACAGGAAAGAATTATCATTCTAGGATTGGCCGTTTGCTATTTTTTTTACCTCTCATGCCAGTTTCTTTTCTCATAAGAGATCATATTGTAGTTCTATTTTCACATTAATGAAAATTTTTGCTGCTAACAAGTTATTTTGGTGCCAAACTTTTTACCAATGAAAAGCTTGGTAAGAATAGATTATTGTTTTTTATCCCTTAAAACAGACCATTCTTAGGAATAGATTGGTGTACCAACTTATTAGCATTGCCTTCCTCCTTGAACTTGCTACAACTCAGAATGGTTATGTGAATGTGTTTCATACCACAGTTTCTGAGCTTTCTTATTTCTTACAATGTCAAGTACATCTTCACGAGACCACTCCCTGAATTTCTTTGTTTTGCTGTTATTATTCTTTCTATTATTTAAAATCTTGGTAACAGAAAGCAACAGATGATTTCACTCTGCAATAGACACCTGCTTAAAAAGTAACAATGCAGACAACACCAGGCTCGACCTCGATGAGTGCCCAATCTGCTTCTCGGTCGGTCCCCTTTCCCTGAGTTTCTTCTTGTTCCTCCAATGTTTCCATGAATAGATGGATGCAGAATTCTGACTATCGGTCAATTCCCTTTCCTGAATATCTTGTTCCTCCAATGGCACTCCTCCCCCCCCCCGCGCACGGCCCTTGATTGCAGTCGAGTGTTGTGCCAACTGTAAGTCTCATTGTTGGCCAAGGGTACATGGTTGTTCTAATTGCACATGCATCTTCAACATTACCCTGGTTCTTTTCCATTGTTTTCAGAAGTGGGAGTTGGCTTAATAATTTACTCTCTTTTGAGAAAATCGGTAGTTGTAGAACATTTTATTTATGTATCATGTACTGTTTGGCATTTTCCATTTAAAATGGAAGGATTACCTCCTACACTGCAAGTAATCTTATTTGTTTCCAGGAAACATGAATTGAATGATGATTGGCCATGTGCTTGCTCTTTACACGAATGATCACTACGTAAGCGGTACCACTTGATATTGTTCAAAAAATGAAAGTATGCCCTGTCTGAAGATTTTAGCTTTCTTTTTCTTCAGAAGATAGAAGGTTTCTGGCTTGTTAACAACAATATAAGTTCTATGATCTGCTACCCTTGTACATTTTGTCTTTGGTTAGACCAGAATCTATTGACCTTGGTCAATACATCACTCTTAAGTTTCAGTTGTGGATGAAATGCTTCTTTCTAGATGTTTAGTCCATCAAGTACTGTGAATCATTTGGCTTCCATTTTTTTCTTCAGAAACTTGAGATGGAGGCCTGATTGCTGTAGTTTCAATAGCTCAGGGAGCACCTCCTCGTTGGCAACCCCTTCATCGCCAAGCTTGTCGTGGAGTGCGTTGTCGGGTCATCGCCAATGTCTTCTTTATTTTGAGAAGCGTCATTCACCGCCTCTAGACAGATCGTCGGCGACCGCCACTGCCGCATGTGGGAGCCATGAACTCTACCTTACCCTACAATGTGCCTCCACTTTTGGACAATGTGCGATATGTATGCCATTACCAAAACTGCTTACCCTTCCTTTTGAACCAACTAGCATATATGTAATGCGTAGTTTAACCAACTATACAGCTGATTGCTACTTCTCCAAATGGAACCTGCTTTCAGCTCTAATGATTTGGATTACTACTCAAGGGATTTGGCTTGCTTTATGGTCATTGATTAACAAGGTTCTCAGTTGTATATGCATGTGTGGCAGCAGAAAAAGAAAGAAGCAGCCGAAGGGCGCCTCCCACCTGGCACCGCCCAGCTTCCTCCTAAGCGGCGCCACCAGGTGGCGCCCCAACCGCTAGTTCATATTAGTTGTAGCTGAAACAGATGGATCTAGACGTATTTCAGTCCTAGATTCCGTTTGAGCGACAACTAATATGTATCGGAAGGAGTACTAGGGTTGAACAACTACCCGCAAGTATGAACAAAAAAATGGGACAATTGTATTTTTGTCCCTAGTTGGTTCCTACCCACGGGTTTTGCCCTTACTTTTTGAGGTTGCTCGGTTTTACCCTTACGTTTTCCTCCGAGGTCGCTCAAATGCCCTTTCGTCACTGTGCCGTACGGTCAAAGGCCTTTGACCGTTATTTTGGACCAAACTACCCCTGGGACAAAAAAAAGGAAGAGAGAGAGTGAGCTTACCTTAGGCCCAACACTGTGCACCCGGCCCAGGCCCAGCTGCAACTCATCTCTTCCTTGCTCCAGAAGGGCAGAGCGGGTGGATGCCCGGCGCCGCCGCTTCCATGTCATCTCCCGCAGTCTTGCTGCATGTTTGAGACGCCGATAAGCCCTACACGTCACCCCTGCACCATTCCCCTCTCTCTCCCATTCTTTTCCCTTCTTTCTACACTAGTAGGAAACGGGCCATCAGTCCCGGTTCCAGAGGGCCTTTAGTCCCGGTTCTGCAACCGGGACTAAGCAATCGGGACTAAAGGCCCCCACTTTTAGTCCTAGTTGTGTTACGAACCGGGACTAAAGGAGCTCCACGTGGCCGCTGTGGGGCGCCGAGGCAGGAGGACCTTTAGTCCCGATTCGTGACACCGACCGGGACTAAAAGGCAGCCATGCGTCAGCAGCTGCCAGGCGCTGGGGTTTTTGTTTTTTTTCTTGAAAGGAGGGTTTAGGGTTTTGGAGGGTTTAGGGGTTTCATTTTGTGTTTCCTCCTTTTTCTTTTTGTGTTTACCATTCACTTCTTTTACATGTAGGGTTTTCATTTTTATTTTATGTTTTCCATTCAACTCGACGCTAGCTAGCTACTACATATAGCAATGAAGGAACCATTACACCAACATCGTCATGAATATAGAGAGAAGTGACCTCTCTTTCTTCGTGCTTGGTCGAACAACAAGTTTTCGTATATCTATTTCGACTCTACTACATATAGTACACGTTCATGCATATATACAATATAACATCTCTTACGATCCCTAGCTAGCTAATATCTACCAAAATCGAATTTCATATCACGATGGTATTCTCCGTGTGTAGGCATGACCTCTTAAACAAAGAATCCCGCCAATTCCTCTTCAATTGCTCGTATGCGATCATGTGGTAGGAGTTCGTCCCGCTTCCGTAAGATCTAATTTAAAGAAGGGGGGGTTCAATATATATATATATATATATATGAATGAAACTCAACACAATTGATGGTAGTAAAATAAAATTATGAATATTGTTTACGTACATCAAGTTGTTGAAAAGATCTGTCATGCTCACAGGTCGTCTGGCGAATGAACTCGTAAACATAGTATCCACATAAATTATTCCCGGGTGCCTGCCTCAAGCACTTCACGAGAATAGACTTCAATCAAAATAATAATCAAGCATGATAATGGCATTGAAACTAGAATCAATGAGAGATGCGCGGAACTAGCTAGTACTACTTACTTTGGGGAGTGAAAATCACAACTCCTTTTTCCGTTCACCCCTAGCCTGCTTGGTGAACTCTTTCCAAACCCTGCCCGGCAAAGAAAATGATTACTTGATATCAGGAAATGAACGAAAGTTGCCGATATGGTACGATAATGATTAATTGAACTTACTTCTGGAGCATTTCACTCATGTCCGCCCACTCCTTAGGCTCTTTACTTCTCGAGTCCAAGACAATTACTAGTCCTGTGTCAAGCTGAATGACTAGCAGAATAAATTGGAACTTGCGCACGCATAACTCATCAATTACACTTAACCTCGAGTAAGCGAAACAGAATGTGCACAAGACAGTAACACTCACCCGAAGTTGTAAGGAAATAGTATTTCCCTTCTGGTTTGTTGTCGAATTAACGCCTTTAGAAGTATTTTTCTGTATCCTCGGCCATGTGTTATACCGTATATTCATTTACGGTATTTGGGTTAATGAACTCAATGTCATAGATTTGTCCTCTTTTGCATTCGAGGATCTTCAATCTGCATAATATAGTGAGGGTAATTATACATGCAATGAACGAGCTGAGCTAGACACTTAATTAAAGAAATAATACTTACAGATAATAGCAACTGACGATAGTTTTGTCGAGGGTGTCTTGATTGAATAACTGAAAGATTTCTTCAAATTCAATGTACAACGCCTCGACTCCATTGAAAAAATGCTCATCTTTAATTTCGACGAAGATACTGTTGCTCCCATCCTTGCAGGCTTTCATGTACCACTGATGTAATTTTCGCATTTGTATTGTTAGAAGCGGGAGCTCCTCAGGTCTGATGAGAGGCTTCCCGTGCTCGAATCTAAAGGCTAACTCAGCCATTTCGAACTGTACCACAGCGCCTAAGTAATCACCAAGAGTGAAACCAGGATCAGCGCCCGCTACCCTCGGATCATTAGCGATATTGGTAAACACCTTGAGCGGGGGGCACAATTGTTTTTCCTGTTCGCCGAGCTGGGGAATTGTTTTCCCACTTCTTGCACCACTGCTACTTCCCGGCCGCTTCACTTGATCAAATGTCTTTACAATACAGCGGTCATAGTGTGATAGCGGCGGAGGCGCTGGTGGTCGCGTAAGGTTATCCAGACAGCGGTTCACTTTTACCAGATCAATTTTCTCCTTTGGATCTAGACGTTTCGGTGCAAGCTGGCGTTTCACATCGGCAACCACGATATCATTGTTTTCCTCGTCAGTCATGTCGTATGGTAACTTGGCAGGAGCCTTCTTAACGCTTGTACCTGCTCTGGATTTCTTCGCTATTGTACTGCTAGCCGCCGGAGCGGCGGCGGCTCTCTGCCGCCGGTGCTGAGGCGGTGGAGGAGGCGGAGTCTGCTGACGCGGCGGATTTTGCTGAGGGGCCTCCTCTGGCGGAGTCCGTTGAGGCGGCGGAGATAGCTGAGGCGGTGGAGGATTCTGCTGAGGGGCCTCCTCCGGCGGAGTCCGCTGACGCGGCAGATACAGTTGAGGCGGCGGAGTGTGCGGATGCAGTGGAGACGGCTGAGGCAACGAAGATAGAGCTGGACTGTGAGGAGTCTGTTGAGGGGCCTCCTCCGACTGAGTCTGCTGACGCGACGTCCAGTTTGGAAGCACGATGTGTTCCTTTCTCCATAGAATGGTAGTCCTTATGGCATCTGTCAGATGATTCTCCCCTTCACTTGTAGGGTACTCAATCTCCAGCCCCTCAAATCCATTCATAACTTCATCCACCCCGACAACAGCAAAGCCATCTGGAATCCGAGCGTAATGGAAAGTTCCATCAGGTTCACGAGGTAAGGCATAGCCGACCGCCACCTTCAAGGTTATGTTGATGCATTTCGCATGTAGCTCACAATGTTCCTTCTACGTGATATCATCCAGGGGGTAGCGAGGATCCGTGATATCAGGACGAACGAGCTTCGTGGAAGCCACACTGCTTTTCCACTGAGATGGTGGGGTAACTTCATGGGCAGTATCGAATGAAGGATCTTCGTGCTGCTGAGATGGTGGGCCGGTAGCTCGCTGACTGGTAAGTGCCTCTATTTTCTTCTCCTGCAACGCTAATCTTTCTTCTACCTTCTTCATCCGGTCTGCTTCCTCTTTCTTCTTTCTCCCTCGGCTTCTATAACCACTGCTGCAGGGAAACCCATGCTTCCACGTAACGGAGCCTGATGTGCCTCGTGTTAGTCCAGGGTGTTCAAGATTCCCGAGGGCGCGTGACAGCTCGTCCTTCTCTCTGTCGGGATGGAAGTTCCCTTCCTGCACGACCTGGATTGCTTCCTGAATATTTTTGATAGGTGTTGCAAGTTGAGCTTTCGTATAAACACACTTCCCTATTTGTGGGTGCAAAGTTCCCCCATGCCCGAAGAACCAAGTCCTTGCTCGTTCGGGCCAGTTCAATGTCTCTGCTGGTTCGATCCCTTTATCAAGCAGGTCGTTCTTAGCTTTGTCCCACGTAGTCCGGGCAACCTTGTAGCCACCTGACCCCATAACATGGTGATATAGCTTCTTTGCAGCATTTTGCTTATTTATCTGTGACCTTTTGTTAGCTTTCTTCGATTTCTTATACGCCACAAATGCGGGCCAGTGATCTTTTATCTTTGCATATTGACCGGTGAATTCTGGAGTCTCCTCTTTCTCGACAAACTGTTCGTTCAATCTTTTCTTCCAGTTCTTGAATTGTTCTTCCATCTTCTTTAGAGCTCACACCTTGACTTTTCACTCTATAACTGGGTTATTTGGATCCTCCTCTGGCGGTAGGCTGAAATTTTTCATGAGCGAGTTCCAAAGCTCATCTTTGCATCTATCTTCGACATAGGAAACTCCATCGTCCTTCTTCTTATTCCATTCTTGGATGCTGAGTGGGGTGTTGTCCCTAACAACAACTCCGCACTGATGTATAAATTGGTCTTGGGTCCGCTTGGGAAGAGTCGGTTTGCCATCTGCAGCGACTTCTTCGATCGTGAACCTTTCATTCTCGCCCAACCTTTTCTTCGGGCCTCGTCTCCTTATAGAAGTTTGGCTCGATCCGGAGGGCTAAAAGAAGAAAGAAGTGTTAATATATGTACATACAAAACAATTAATGTATCTAGTCAGCAGAGGCTTAATTAATATATATACCTCGCCGGACGTTGCAACAGTTAAGGCTCCAACACCGGCGGAGCCGTCATCTCCTCCCTCCATTCGATCACCGGAGTCGTCATCCTCTCTTCCCTCACCATCGGTGTCGTTGAGAAACTGTGAGGTGATA
The DNA here is from genome assembly GCA_011799875.1 of Thinopyrum elongatum. Taxonomy (NCBI): domain Eukaryota; kingdom Viridiplantae; phylum Streptophyta; class Magnoliopsida; order Poales; family Poaceae; genus Thinopyrum; species Thinopyrum elongatum. The sequence continues at coordinate 532,018,583 of CM022300.1, read as the reverse complement.
TCATCACCTCCGTTGCGAATTATATCCACCAACATCTCTTCTTGTTCTAAGTCTCTGTCGTGTTCCATAGTTTATGCAAATATTACAACATGGCAATATACAACCATGAGAGATAAGCTGTTTTTCAGACTTAATGAAATCTGGGCATCAAAGTACACATTACATAGACCAAATCACAACAAGGAATCATATGCATATGAGCAATGGATTAGTGGCAAACATCATGCAAAGTTGACAAGTTTTATAACAGTCAGTTTTAGACTTAGCAGTTTTTCAACAAGTGTAAAACAAAGTTTATGTATTCATTACATACCAGCAGCAAATAGACATTAAAATGCACCAAACACATGTACAAAGTTTATTCATGTCGATCGTCGGGGATGACTCCTCCGGCGATCGTCAGGGATGACTCCTCCGGCGATCGTCGGGGCCTCCTCCGGCGATCGTCGAGGACTCCTCCCCCCTCATGTCGAAGTTATACTGAAGTTATTGGGGTTATGATTTAACGACCCCCCTCATGTCGAAGTCAATGAACAACATGAAAATTTCTAAGTCAACGAACAACTCTAAATTTTTTTACATGTACTCCTACAACATGAAAATTTCTAAGTGATTGCTAAACTTTTTGTTGGGGTACGACACCTATGGGATCCCGAGAGATCCCTTTACGATTCGGCGGGGCGAGAGGTATACGCAAAGAGCAGAACCAATGATCGACGCGGGAAATTTTTACCCAGGTTCGGGCCGCTGATCAGCGTAAAACCCTACTCCTGCTTTGTGTTCTTATTGATGTTCTTGAGCCCAGCCTTCAGGAGCGCTCACAATGAACAGTACATTCAAAGAGCAGCTACGCATGCAGAATGGGCCAGAAGTTCTCCTCTTTTGTAGCAGTTGCCTTGGGCCTCCTTTTATATGCTCAAAGGGGTCTCCACAGTGGCAAAATGTACATACATTGAGGTGTAAAGTAGCTACAGGGTATCATACCTAACCCCTGACGGATTAGGACAAGCGCATTTAATGCACCATGAGGTGTCCATTTAGGTGTCCTCACTTTCTTGGGGATGGAAAAAGGGGCCATCCCATCAGCACCGCTTAAGCTCTCCTCCACTGGCGCGTTGCCACACATCCAGAGAAGGACCCAGAATGTCAGGTTTTGTCGTTGTGCTGGAGTAGCGGTACAGTGGCAGAATCTCGCCGGGCGCCGAAACTTGCCGGGCACCAAGCCTTGCCGGGCGCCAAGCCTTGCCGGACGCCAAGCCTTGCCGGGATTATCTTGCCGGGGCTCATCAGCAAGAATCTCGCCGGGGCTCACCAGCAAAGAATCTTGCCGGGGCTCACCAGCAAGAATCTTGCCGGGGAAGCCGGCCTTCGGTTTCCAGCTTTGCTTATCTGCTGATCCTCAGATCTCTGACTTGATGATTTCCTTGATGGCTTGAATCGACCTCGAGCTGTTCCCAGCAAGCCTTGCCGCGAGGATGGCTACAACTGCCCGTGCACAAGTACGGGGTACTAGTGGCCCAATACTTAGTACACCGACAGGAGCCCCTGGGCCTAGGCCATACACGAGTGCGAGGCGTCGTTGGGCTAGGCCCAAACAGTGCACGGGCACGCGTGGCAGGGGATTAACTGCTCGTAAATATCTCGTTTTACTGTGCCCCCCACTACGCGCACGGAGCGTGCGACGTGGGAAGCGTGCCAAAAAGGCTGCAACTGCCTTGCGCCTATAGAGGCGCATTCACATTGGGGAATAAAAGAGGCGGTCCCGCTCCTTCCCCATAAAAAGGAGAAGTCGCAGAGGCACAAACCTATTTATCCCCCTCTTCTTCTCAATCTGGCCATCGCCATCGCCTTCCTTCTCTCGAGCTTAGAGCGAAGCCTTTTCCTCTTCCGCCCGCTGCTTCCACGCTCGCTCCACCCCCAGCTTCCGTCCTCTCAGTCGCCATGCCGCCCAAGGCCAGCAACGGCAAGGGCAAGGAGGCGAAAGCCGAAGTTCCGGAGAGCGAACTGGCGAAGATGCGGAAGAGGCTCGTCGTCTTCCCTCCAACGCTCGATGCTGAAGCTCTGAAGGGGCGATACCAATGTATGTGGGCGAAGGAGACGCAAGCTCACCCCGCCACACGCGTAATCCCAGGTGCTTGTTCCAAAGGCGGATCGGACAGATACCCTTTCTTCACTACATATTTCTATTGCGGGCTCTGTCCCCCCTTTTCCGACTTCTTCAATGATATCATGTATACATACGGCTTTCGCCTTCTCGATTTCACGCCGAATGCAGTACTTTGCATGTCTATCTTTGCCCATCTCTGTGAAAACTTTGTTGGCGTGATCCCCAATTCTGCTCTTTTTCGCCATTATTTCTTCCCTCGCATCCAAAAAGGAGAGGCCCTCTCTGGTTCTATTGCCTGGATTCCAAGGGCTTGGAATAAGGAAATATACCCAGAGGGAGTTTACCGCGAAAAGTGGGACGAGTGGCGGGCTGAATGGTGCTGGATCCAGGAAGCAGATCCCCATCCATTTTGTCATCCCCGGCAACAGAAGGTGGTCCGCGGCAAGGATTGGAGCGACCTCGCAGCGGAGGACGAGAGGCTCACAATCGCCACCACCAGGATCCTTCGCCTGAAGGCTGCCGGACTGACGATGGAGATGATCGGCTTTGACTTTCTCCGCCGCCGCATCGCCCCTCTGCAGAACAGGGGAAGGCCAGCTTGGGAATACAAGAATGCGGCAGATATCATGAGATTGCGCCCCGGGCTGAACAACAATCTGACCGCTATGCAGCTTGGCTCTCTCCGTCAAAATTTATTCCAGCGCGAAGACAAGCACCAGCTGCCGGCAAGGATTGTCCCCTTGTGCAACAACTTTGCCTTGGGGTCAATCGTTGCCTTCCTGCCGATGTTCAACGCCCACGGCCTTGACCCGACCTGGGCCGAGCCAAGTGAGGAGGAAGCGCAGAAGTTCTTTGACAGCTTGACGGAGAGGCCTATCCGGCAAGAGTCAGATTTCATCCGAGCCACCACCGACCAAGAAGTAGCTTACATTGCTACTAGGGTGGAAGAGGCAAATCTTGCCGCGGAGGCCGGCAACGTCGGCTTCACAGAATGGGAAGCTAGCGACGCAGAGGTGGTAGTGGAGGTAAAGCCTGCCGGGGAGGGCAAGGTTGCCGGGGAGGAGAGCAGCAGCCGCTGAGAACTCGTCCGGCGAGGACACGGCCGAAGAAGAGACGCGAGAAGAGCCCCCGTCCCCAAAGAAGACGAAGCGTGTTCTTCGGAAGGCTGCATCTGGCATCTCGGCAAGCCAGCCCTCTTCGAGCGGCGAAGCCCCCGGCAAGAAAGTGGCCGGCAAGACTAGACCGCGGCAGGGGGCTCGTCAACAGCCTGCACGGCACGCGAGACCCACACCAGCGGCCACTGCTGGGGCGGTAGGAGGGTCTCGTACCACCGCACCGGAAGCTGCCCCGGCGCCTGCCATAGCCAAGTGGCCTAGGACTCCTCCTCCGCCTCCCCACTCAGACACCGCAGCGGAGGTCGACTTCGACATCTCCGACTTTAGTCCGAAGCGAGAGGAAGAAGAGTGAGTACTTTGCCACAGCTTTTACCTTCCAATCTCGCATCAATCTTACTGACTTGCTTGTATTGTCTCTGCAGTGACACAGAAACCTTGCTGGAGAGGATGGCGAAGAGGTCAAGGACTTCTACGGGTGACGAGCCCTCGGCAGGCTCCACTAGCGTGCCAGAAACCGTCGTTGTGAGCCCGGAGTCCAGTCCTCAACGCAGCCCCCAGCGCAGCCCCGAGCACAGCCCCCAGCGTAAGTTTATTGTTCTTTTTCCGCTGGCGGGTGCTGAGGCTTTCATTCTTGCCTGCTGATATCTTTGGGTTCACAGGAGAAGAATGGCAACAAGGAGAAGACATCCCCATTGTGCCTCCTTCATCGACCGCTCCGCCCACAAGCACGTCCCCGGCAAGAGATCCTGCCGACGAGCCCGTCCTTATTGAGGAGGAGCCGACAAGCGCGGACTCTGGCAACACGCCCCCGGCAACCGGAGTTGCCGGGAGGGGCGAAGCCACCTCCCGACAGCCTGATGCAGGTACTCGATTGCCTCAGAGTGCTTGTTACTCTTTTTCTCTTATCTCTCTGTCTTTAGTCACTTCAAACTTCAACCTCGATCTTATTCTGTTTTCCTCCTTTGCCCTTCAGAGTTCCCTGTGACGGAACACATGGACGTCGACGTTGTCATCGAGGAGACCGCCAGGGACGCCGCCGCCGAAGCAGACAGGATCGCTGCCAGCGAGGCCACCAAGGATGACACTGTCGAGGCTGGTGGTGCTCTTGACGGGGAGGCCGCCAAGACAGCACAAGAGGAAACCGCCGAAGAGCCTGCTGAAGGGGGCGACAGGGAGGCTGAGGACCGTACTGACAGCATTCCTGCCGCAGGAGCGCCAGGCGCTGCACCGGCCACAGAGCCCCCTGACAATGGTGAGGCGGCCACTGAAGACCAGCCATCAACATCTGAAGGCCCCTCATCCAGCAAGTACCTCAAGGTTGGCGAGAACCTGTTCGTCAACTTGCCGGGGACGGCAAGCACTGGGGCACCAGCCGAAGGAGAAGTTTTTGAAGAAATCATTGCCGCTGCCGGGCTCGAAGTTGTTGACGACCCCAGCACTAGCAGCGGCAAATCTGAAGAGGATCAGCTCCTTTAGGCCATGGGCGAGAACTTCCGCAAGCTCCAGGCTCTCCATCGCGCCCGGAAAGACAAAGCAGACTCCAGAATGGCAGTTGTCGAGGCGGCCGAAGCAGATTTTCAAAGGCGCGTCACACAAATGCAGATCTGGCACGCCGAGGCCCTCCAAGAGTTGTTTGCCGGCCGGGAACAAGTGAGCCAGCAATGGAATGAGATCCTCCTGAAGCAATCCGATATGGAGAAGGCGCATGATGAAGCTGCTCAAAGGATTGCTGCCGAAGATGCCCTCCTGACGGGGCGCCGTGTTGCTCTTGATGCTCCTGAGGAAGATCTCACCGCACGTGAGCAGGCGCTCGCCGCCAAGCTTCGTAGCAAGGATGAGGACATCGAGAATCTTGTCGCGCGGCGGACCCAGGAGCTGGAGCAAAAACACAAGGAGGCGCTCGAAGCTCTGACTGCAAGTCACGCCGGCAAGCTCAAGGAGGCCGTCGATGCTGCCGAAGCTGCAGAGGCTGCCAAGAACGAGCTGAGCGACAAAGTGAAGAGGCTAGAAACAGATCTCGAAGAGCACGGCAAGGAGCTCTCGACGCTCAAGGGGGACAGGGAAAAAACCCTCGACTCCTTGGCGGAGATGCAAGTTGCCCTGTCCGACAAGACCAAGCAGCTCTCCTCTGCGGCTGATAATATTGTGGTTCTGGAGCTGAAGCTAGCTACGCTGCAGAAGTCTCTCGAGACCGGCAGGGCCCGCGAGAAGGCTCTACTCAAGGATCTCCAAGGAGAGAGGAACCTGCTCAAGAGTGCCGTCGCCGCCCAAACCGAGTACGAGAAGGGAGTGGAGATCTGGACTGGACGTCTCATCGCCACCGCGGAGAAGCTTACCGCAGAACTGTCAACCATGGGCCTGTCGAACTTCAAGTATTCTTCCGAGGAAAGAATATCTCCAAGTGCCAGGTTGACGATGTTCTTTGAAAGCATCATCAACGCGTTGAGGGTGCTCCAGTCTAGCCGGGTGACCCAACTGGCCAACGAGACTCGCCGGCTTTGCCGGGCCGTCCTTCGCAAGGTGCTCATCAAGGTGGTGCACAGCAATCCCGGCATCAACCTCTCCAACGCGCTCGGCCATCTGCCAAGGGATGCAAATGTTGAGGCGCTTGAAGAGTGCATCGCGCCTATCCTTGAGAAGGTGGACTCATCAAAAGGATCGAAGGCCAGCGCAGGGATTGAGTGCTCCACTTTTTCTTGCCGTCATCATTCCATGTAAAAGACAATTAAGTCTCAAGTTAGAATTGCGGCAACTCATGGATGTAATACAGTTTGCCTATGTTTAGGTTCATGCTTGCTATTTTCCTTGTCTGATTCCTTTATGTATGGAGTTCACCCTACGCTTATTGAAAAACTTGCCGGCGCGCAACCTGCCGCGAGCGCTGGGTGCGGGACTTCAGCAGCCTGCTGGAGGCGCAGTGGCCGGCAAGACTCCTTGGTGTTCTCAGTGCAGCCACTTAAATCGCTGAGCGGGCTCGAAACAAAATATGGGCGCGACCGATTACAACAAGGGTTCCTTCGCGTGCAGATTTTCCATACAAGAGTCAGAATCGTCCAAGGAAATAACTTTGTAATAAAGAAAAACTTGCTCTGAGTTTTTAGGACTTAGCTTTCTGTCTTTGTCCTTCCTTCGGCAAACGTCGATTCCGAACGTCGCCAACTGCCAAATGTGCACGCGAGGAATCCTTCTGTCTTTTGAGAAAAAGAAAGAAGAGAAAATAAAGACATGAAACCTTGGCGGTTCGTTAGAACTTACCGGGATTTAGGTGCCATACAACATCTTAGACAAACATGCATATATATAAATATGAACATGGGAATCAATAAGGGAATGTACAACACTTAAATTTATTCATCTGTGCTCAGGGTCTGCGTCTGGCTTTGTACAAAGGATCACATGCCTTGCGGGCAAGACATGTAGAAAAGGGTGGTTGCCGGGAGTCCCCGGCAACCGCGCCTTATGGGTAGAACTTGCGAAGATGTTCGATATTCCAGGAATTACTCACTGGAACGCCATCTTCGGTCTCCAGGCGTACAGCGCCAGGCCTGGTGACTCGTACTACCCGATAAGGGCCTTCCCACTTTGGCGTCAACTTGTTTGAATTCTTGGCGGACTGAATCCATCGAAGAACAAGGTCACCTTCCTCAAGGCTTCGGGCATGAACTTTGCGGCTATGATAGCGGCGCAAAGCTTGCTGGTAGCGTGCAGCTCGCACAGCAGCCTGAAGACGATTCTCCTCAAGGAGCACAGCGTCATCTTGCCGCAGTTGCTCTTGCTCAAGCTCATCATAAGCGAGTACTCGAGGAGATCCGTATATGAGTTCCGTGGGGAGAACTGCTTCTGCTCCGTAAACCAGAGCGAATGGTGTCTGGCCGGTGGCTCGATTTGGTGTCGTTCTGATTGACCAAAGAACCACCGGCAACTCATCAATCCAGCGTCTTCCACACTTTTTCAGCCTGTCAAAAGTTCTGGTCCTGAGACCGCGCAGCACTTCAGCATTGGCCCTCTCCGCTTGGCCGTTGCTTCTTGGGTGAGCAACAGAGGCAAAACAAATCTTGCCGCCAAGGTCTTGGACGTACTGCATGAAGGTGCGACTTGTGAACTGCGTGCCGTTGTCGGTGATGATCCTGTTGGGCACACCGAAACGGCGAACAATTCCCTTGAAGAACTTGACAGCTGATTGCGCTGTCACTTTCCTCACTGCTTCCACCTCCGGCCACTTTGTGAACTTGTCGATAGCAACGTACAAGTATTCAAAGCCCCCGGTAGCACGGGGGAAAGGGCCCAGTATGTCGAATCCCCAGACCGAAAATGGCCAGGAGAGAGGGATTGTCTGAAGAGCTTGAGCTGGCTGATGTAATTTCTTCGAATGAAACTGGCACGCTTCACACTTGGTTACTAGTGCAGTCGCATCCTGGAGGGCGGTAGGCCAAAAGAAACCTTGCCGGAATGCTTTCCCGGCAAGCGCTCTTGACCCTATGTGAGAACCACATATGCCCCCATGTATCTCCGCCAACAGCTCTAGTCCATCCTCCCGAGGAATGCACTTCAATTTCACACCATTTGGTCTCTTTCTGTACAGGACGTCATCGACGAACTTGTACATAACAGACCGACGGGCTACTCTCTCTGCTTCTTCCTGTTCCTCAGGGAGTTCACCTGTCTGAAGAAAATGGACAATGTGCTGCGCCCATGCTGGAGCCTGAGGCTCGACAGCTAGGACTAAAGGCATCTCCTCTGCCGGGGGAACGTTCGTCTCGACAGCAAGGGCCTGAGGCCCTGCCGGAGCCTGTTGTTCCCCGGCAGGCATGTCGATCCCGGCAACTTCCTTGCCGGCGGCTCCGGGGAGCTCTACCGGGAAGTACTGGCCAGAGTTCAACTTTCTTCTCTTTTCTTGCCGCATCGATGGCGCCACGGATGGTTGAGTTAATTGGAGCACAAAAGTTCCTGGTTCCACAGGCAACTTGAGGGCGGCACGCTTTGACAGGTCGTCAGCAATATTGTTCTCGGCACGAGGAACGTGCTCCATTTGGAGACCGTCAAAGCGCTCTTCCAATTTCCTCACTTCATCTACGTAGGCTTGCATCAATGGACTCTGATAACTCTTGTTAACTTGCCTGACGACAAGTTGTGAATCGCCTTTGATGACGAGCTTTCTGATACCAAGGTCCGCCGCGATCCTGAGACCGGCAAGCAAACCCTCGTATTCTGCAGTGTTGTTGGTCGAACTCTCCCGGGGAAAGTGCATTTGGACTATGTACTTGAGGTGCTCTCCAGTGGGTGCGACAAGCGGCACGCCAGCACCGGCGCCTTGCAGCGAAAAAGCCCCGTCAAAGTACATAACCCATTGCCGATCGATTTCCTTGCCGGGAAGAGTTGTTTCCTGAACTTCTTCGTCTGGCGTTGGGGTCCATTCTGCAATGAACTCCGCCAAGGCCCTGCTCTGGATCGTCGAAGTGCTTTCAAACTTAAGGCCAAAGCTGGACAACTCCAACGCCCACTCCACGATCCTGCCGGTTGCCTCCGGATTTTGCAAAATCCGTTGCAACGGAAAGCGAGTGACGACGGTGATCTCATGTGCTTGAAAATAATGGCGCAGCTTCCTCGAGGCCATAAGGAGGCCAAAAAGCAACTTCTGCACACCAGAATATCTTGACCTAGCTCCCTGTAAAAGAGAGCTAACAAAATAGACTGGGCGTTGCACCACCTTCTTCTTCTGCACGGGTTCTTCTGTTTGCGCAGATCCTGTCTTGCCGGGATCAACCCTTGCCGGGGAAGATCTTGCCGCGTCATCTGGCGGTCCTGCCGCTAGTGTTGCTTCCTCATCAGCTTCTTTCTATGCCACTAGCACAATGCTAACCACTTGATTTGTTGCTGCCAGATACAGCAGCAACGGCTCTTGTGGTTTAGGCGCGACTAGCGTCGGTGGAGAGGAAAGGTATTTCTTCAAATCTTGCAGCGCAGCTTCCGCCTCCGGAGTCCATTTCATCGGACCTGCCTTCTTCAAAATTTTGAAGAAGGGCAGGGCGCGCTCAGCAGATTTGGAAATAAACCTGCTTAGAGCAGCAACACAGCCGGCAAGATGGCGCACGTCCTTGACGCGTCTCGGTGCTTCAATTTGCTCAATAGCTTTGATCTTTCGGGGTTCGCTTCGATTCCCCGGCAAGATACAAAGAATCCGAGGAGCTTGCCGGAAGGAACACCGAACACGCACTTCTCAGGATTGAGCTTCAGGTTGATCTTGCGCAAGTTTGCAAATGTTTCTTCTAAGTCTTGAATGAGCGTTGCTTTGTCTTTGGTTTTGACCACTATATCATCCATATACGCCTCCATATTTCTATGGAGTTGTGGCTCAAAACCAATCTGGATTGCTCTGGCAAATGTTGAACCAGCACTTTTCAACCCGAAAGGCATTCGTATGAAACAATACGTACCACATGGGGTGATAAAGGTGGTCTTCTCTTCATCTTATTTTGCCATAAAAATCTGATGATACCCTGAATAGGCATCAAGGAAGGACAGGAGATCACAACCAGCAGTGGCATCCACAATCTGGTCGATGCGCGGCAAGGGAAAGGGATCTTTTGGACAAGCTTTATTGATATCTGTATAATCGATACAAAGCCTCCATTTCCCATTCGCTTTCCGCACCACGACCGGATTGGCCAACCAGGTTGGATGAAGCACTCCTTTGACCAGTCCTGCCGCCTCCAGCTTTCTGATCTCTTCGGCAATGAATTCTTGCCGCTCCAAGGCCTGCTTCCTGACCCTTTGCTTGACGGGCCACGCATGAGGACAGACAGCGAGGTGGTGCTCAATTACCTTCCTGGGAACACCGGGGATGTCAGACGGTTGCCATGCAAACACGTCTATATTCGCCCACAGGAAAGCAACGAGCGCGCTTTCCTATTTGTCATCTAGGGTGGAACTTATGGTGAAAGTTCCCCCTGTTCCGTCCTCTCTGACAGGCACCTTCTTGGTCTCCGACGGAGCAGCCTTAGACTTCTTGTTCTTGCCGGTGGAACTCTCTGGTACGTGTCGGAGGAGGTGCGCTTGCCGGAGTTCGCACCAAGGTTCCTGCCGGTCTTCTTCTTCCCCCCGGGAGTTCCAGCGGCAGGAGCAGATGCCTTGATGGCAGGTGCTGCAACTGCTTCCCGGTAAAGTTGGTTGACACAGATGAGCGCATCCTTCTTATCGGAATGGATAGTGATGACGCCCAACGGCCCAGGCATCTTCAAGACGTTGTACGCGTAGTGTGATGCCGCCATAAACTTAGCCAGCGCTGGCCGACCAAGGATCCCATTGTATGACATGGGGATCTTGGCGACATCAAACACCACCTTCTCGGTCCTGAAGTTAAGCTCGCTGCCAAAAGTTACCGGCAGCGTAATCTTGCCCTTAGGCTGGGTTCTTCCCGGATTGACCCCTTGAAACGTACCCGTTTCCTCGAGGTCCTCGTCGGGAATCTGGAGCTTTCTGAGCACATCCGATGAGATTAAGTTTAGGCTGGCCCCACCGTCAACTAACATCTTCGTCACCTTGAGGTTGCGAATCGTTGGCGAGACCAACAATGGCAAGCACCCGACCGCAGTTGTGCGATCAGGGTGATCCTCGGCGTCGAAAATGATAGGCGTGCTGGACCACTTCAGGGGCCTACACGCATCTGGGGATGGCTCTGCCGCATTGACCTCCCGCACCCATTGTTTGAGTTGGCGGTGGGAGGAATGCAGTGAGGCACCCCCATCAATGCACATGGCCTCCGTAGCCTTCTGGAATTCTTGCTCACTAGATTCATCATCTTCCTCATCATCATCTCCTTCTTTATCTCGGCCCCGAGCGGGCCGATCCTTTTGCTGCTTGGCCTTGCCGTGGCGACCCCCTCGGCCACCGCGCTTCTTGCCGGACCCCTCAGCACCATCTTGGGCCTTCTCCTTATCTCGCCTCTCGTATTCGGCCCTCTGCTTCTCGGCAAGCTGCTCAACTTGCCGACAGTTCTGGAGATCGTGGCCCTTGGTGCGATGGATCTTGCAATACTGCTTGCCGGAGTTCTCCGACCTGTCGGCAGCCGCCAAGGCCTGACAGGAAGGGCACCCGGCAAGATCCTCGCCGGGGTCACCAACCTTGGCCTTTTTGGCGGCGCCGGGGTTGTCGGATTCCTCGACGGCAAGCACGGCCTTACCTCGGCGCTTCCTGTTCCGCCGCCGGCCTTTCCTTGATGGGGCCGCAGCGTCTTCGTCTTCGGACTCGCCCGCCGCGCCAACAGCCTCACCAGGGAGTTTCCTCCCCTCTTCAGCTCGAGCGCACTTATCGGCCAGAGCGTAAAGCTCGGCGATACTCCTGACTTTGTTCATTGCCAGCTCTTCCCGCATTTTGCGGTTACGCACGTTCTGGTGGAACGCGCTAACGACAGCGGCAGGATGAACGTCAGGAATATTGTACTACACCCGGCTAAATCTCTGGATAAACTTGCACAGGGACTCGCCCTCCTTCTGAGGGATGATGTGCAAATCGCTCTCTTGGCCAGGAGCTTGGTGGCCTCCAACAAAGGCGCCAACAAACTGATGGCACAGATCTGACCAGGAAGAAATAGAATTCTCCGGCAGATGCATCAACCACGACCTGACGTTGGGTTTGAGCACCAACGGGAAGTAGTTGGCAAGTATCTTGTCATCTCGGCCCCCAGCAGCCTGCACCGCAATGGTGTAGATGCTCAAGAACTCCGAGGGATGGGTCTTTCCGTCATACTTCTCCGGGACCTCCGGCTTAAAGGTTCGGGAATTGAGCCACCGGACTTGCCGCAGCTCACGGGTAAACGCCGGAGTCCCCACCTCATAAGGCAAGTCTCCTACGTCCCCTGGCGTAGGCTCGTCAACAGCCGGCCCCGTGTGCTTATCAGACTGATAGCGCGCTTCCCGTCGTCGCTCGATGGTAGTTCGAGCGTCCTCCTTGCCTCGCTCCTGGAGAACTTGACGCTGATCGCGGTGCATCCGTGGATCGGATGACGCTGTGGAAACTTCTTCATGGCGGTCGACTTGCTGAGTTGTCGGCCGCCGCTGGTGCCGCGGAGGGGAGTGTACTGTGGTTGCACCACCTCCGGTTTTCTCTACATCGGCTCGCGCCGGATCGATGGGCCTCCGCTGCGAGGGCCCTGCCTCTTGCGGTCTATCTTTGTTGGTGAAGCCGATGAGGCTCTGGATGGTAGCTCGCCACTCCTCCATCTTCTCCGGGGCAGGAGGAAAATCGAGGAGCAGCTGCGCACGTGCCAAGGCTTCCGCTGGCGTAGGTGGCGGCGACAAGTGCGAGGTACGTGAGGTGCTCTGACTCCTAACCTTGTTAGAAGGAGCACCACCACGGTCACGCGACCGTGCGCCACCTCCGTCGGCAGCTCGGTGTGCGTGCTGGTCCCGCGCATCTTGGGATCTATGCGCAGAAACCTTTTCATAGGGACGCCCTGAGCCACCAGCACCATGACGTCGCTCATCATGCACGACCTGGGTAGGTCGCGAGGCTTGCGCCGGCGCGGGAGCTCCAGCAAGCGCCCTTCGATCTCTCGAGTTCGTTGTGCCACCCGTAGGCAACACAGCGCCATCTCTAGATCCAGCGGCGTGCAGGTTACCACTGCCACTGCGAACGATACCGCTCGCTTGGCTCGGATCACCAGAACGCCGTGGGGGTTCTAGTCCTCTTCCTTCTGCACCCACGCCGTCGCCTGTACGCGAAGGTGTAGGCAAAACGGACGCGGACGGTTGCGCCGTCGCAGCGCTCTTCTTCTTGGGTGGCATGATGAAGATGATGAAGAAACTAAGGCGCCGAGCACTAGATCAGGTTCCCGCAACCTTCAATCCCCCTACCTGGCGCACCAAAGATGTCGGGGTACGACACCAATGGGATCCCGAGAGATCCCTTTACGATTCGGCGGGGGGAGAGGTATACGCAAAGAGCAGAACCAATGATCGACGCGGGAAATTTTTACCCAGGTTCGGGCCGCTGATCAACGTAAAACCCTAGTCCTGCTTTGTGTTCTTATTGATGTTCTTGAGCCCAGCCTTCAGAAGCGCTCACAATGAATAGTACATTCAAAGAGCAGCTACGCATGCAGAATGGGCCAGAAGTTCTCCTCTTTTGTAGCAGTTGCCTTGGGCCTCCTTTTATATGCTCAAAGGGGTCTCCACAGTGGCAAAATGTACATACATTGAGGTGTAAAGTAGCTACAGGGTATCATACCTAACCCCTGACGGATTAGGACAAGCGCATTTAATGCACCGTGAGGTGTCCGTTTAGGTGTCCTCACTTTCTTGGGGATGGAAAAAGGGGCCATCCCATCAGCACCGCTTAAGCTCTCCTCCACTGGCGCGTTGCCACACATCCAGAGAAGGACCCAGAATGTCAGGTTTTGTCGTTGTGCTGGAGTAGCGGTACAGTGGCAGAATCTCACCGGGCGCCGAAACTTGCCGGGCACCAAGCCTTGCCGGGCGCCAAGCCTTGCTGGGATTATCTTGCCGGGGCTCATCAGCAAGAATCTCGCCGGGGCTCACCAGCAAAGAATCTTACCGGGGCTCACCAGCAAGAATCTTGCCGGGGAAGCCGGCCTTCGGTTTCCAGCTTTGCTTATCTGCTGATCCTCAGATCTTTGACTTGATGATTTCCTTGATGGCTTGAATCGACCTCGAGCTGTTCCCGGCAAGCCTTGCCGCGAGGATGGCTACAACTGCCCGTGCATAAGTACGGGGTACTAGTGGCCCAATACTTAGTACACCGACACTTTTATGCTTCATTTATATGAAGATCAATTATCCAATATAACTATGTTCGTGATATGAGGCATTGGACATTATCTAGAATCATATCTGATGAGTCGTCCTATCTTTCGGGAGAGGATACTTTGCGGACCGCCTCGCTCATGCCTGTCCGACTTGCAAATCATGTTTTCATATGCCTCAAAATCAAAGTTATCGGGGTTATGTTTTAACAACCCCCCCTCATGTTGAAGTTACGATGATATTTATATAAGATGAATACAAAATTTATACACAAGATGAATACAAAATGAATACACAAGATGAATACACAACTCAACGTATGAACCAACCATCATCCTATGAACAAAAGTCAACATACAACAAATGGACACCTTTTGTCGAACAACGGAGGGACGATCAGGGACCAACTCCACGAAGATGCAACACCACAACCTGTAATTCCACTGAGTGAAAAAATAGGCAAACCCAAGTATGCCACTGGATAGAATGGAATATTTTAGTTGAAATGGACCTAAAGATCATGGCAAACGGATGCACGAAACTCAAATGGTGATCAAAGCAATATGCAATGCAAATCTGTCCATTATAGTTAGATACCAATTTGAAAGCAAGATTTGAACATGCTACAGAATTTCTACATGGCAACAAATGGCATGACATGAATGTGCATGTAATACATGGAAAAACATGCTTACTGAACTAATTCAAATGGCCCCTAGATCAATGGCAATCATCATGACAAGTTGACAAGTATTAACAGATTTCCAGACAGTGATATTTGCATAGTGGCAGAAAACAGATTCATGATGCAACCTTTGAGGCAGGTAAAATATATGCTACAGAAGTTTTTCATGGCAACAAAGAGCATGGAAAGCATGTACTAATTACTCTCAACAAAACACCCTTACTGATCATGATCCAAAGATGCACAGATTTATTGCAAACCTCAAGGCAAAATGCAAATTATTAATACTGCCAGTTTCAGACTTGGAGAAAAATAGCATGGCATGGCAGAAATGAATAGATAGCAAGTTTACAAGCTTGTAGCACTCACTACAGGTCCTAACATGGAATGAACTAAAATCTACCAGCAAGATGACATCAAAATGCTTCTACTTAATGTTCAAAGATTGCCCAAAAGATGCTTGCATTAAAACATACAAAAAAGACAAAATGAACTCTAATGCAAAAAAAAATGTTCTTCAATTTGTTTTAGTAACCACTCATCATATCTCGATTTTGGAGCACATCTCACATAGCTATTTAACAACATCTCAAATTAAAAAAAAAGCTAAAGTATACAATCTGTAGGAGCATAGCACTACTATCTAACAAGCATTTTCACAAAACACTGTCCATGCAAACTACCATTACAAGTGAACATGTTAAACTTTAGCTCTTATGAACACCTAACCATGTTTGCCACCCATACAAGTACAACAGATGGGCTAAATTAAAGAATATTATGAACTACCAGCAACCATTTTACTCAGAGCAGCCCCCCATAAGCTTTAGCCTCACACAGAAAAGATACAACACAATTAAGCAACTGCGAATAAGAATTAAATTCTGAATCTGCAAATGATATAAGATAAATCATCTTCTGAAGATGCATAAATGTCCATACAAACCAGTAGGTTGAAAAATTTACGGAAGAGGGGGGGTCGATGGAGGATGTAGGCGAAGAAAGGCTAGAGCCGCCGCACATGCGGCCGGCGGCGTTGGATGACCTGCTGGATGTGGGCTGGCTACAAGGTGAGGGGGAGGGGGTGGATGGCCAGTCAAGATCCAGGCGCCGGCCGCCGGAGAGCCGGCTGGAAGAGGGAGGAAGGAGAGATGGAAGTGGAAGGGAGGAGGGAGGAGAGGGTAGCTACCTTCAGGTGGAAAGGGGCGGCGGCGCTGGCCGGAGTGCGTCGGGGTAGGGCGCGGCGAGGGCATCGGCGAGGGCGTCGGGGCAGGGCGTCGCGGCAGCCTGGCAGCGTCGTGGGGTGGTGTTCGGCGGCGTCGGGGCAGAAAGAAGGAAGATTGGTGAGGAAGAAGAAGGTTTGGGGGAAAATTTTCTAAGTTGTGCTTATATACACAGAGCTTTAGTCCCGGTTGGTGGCTCCAACCAGGACTAAAGGTCCCCCTTTAGTCCCGGTGCGAGGCACCAACCGGGACTAAATCTCATTTTCAGCAGCCCAAAGGGCGGGAAACCCAGGCCTTTAGTCCCGGTTGGTGGCTCGGACTGGGACTAAAGGGGGGCCTTTAGTCCTCGTTGGAGCCACCAACCGGGACTAAATCGCTTTTTCCTATTTTTGGTTTTAGACCTTTTTAGAATATTTTAGTTTTAGTTTTCTTTTAAACAGATGCATACATGCCTAGTTTTCATTTAATTCTTTTTGCTATTAAAGTTTTTAAGAAAAAATACTTTATGAAAATTTTAGTTGGATAAATTTTATATAATTTTAAGTTAATATTACTTTGATCATAACTAGAGTTTTATATAAGCTTTCTAGTTGATTCTTTTTGCTATTGAAGAATATTATAAAATACTTTTTGTTAATGTAATAATGTTATATTTTCTTTTCTGTTAAGTTATTAGTTTAGTATTTTCTTTGCTGCTAAGTTTTATTTAGGTCAAAACCTATTTTTGTTAACCTAATTTATTTTGATGCATAGACACATAGTGATTCAAAAAAAGCCGACACCAATATTCCCTATGTGAAGGAGATAGACCCTTACTGTGAATCTTCTAGAAGATTCATAGTAAGAGTCCATATCCTTAACAAAGGATGCAATGATGTCAGAAGCTTATCCCTTCTGGATGACCCGGATATTTAAGGTGGTCGACTAGCTTGTCACTTGGCGAGGTGGGACTAATAGGGGTGTGAAAATGTGCGGTAGGCCTTTATTCCTGGTTGGTGCCACCAACTGGGACTAAAGCTAGGTTTTAGTTTAGTATTTTCTTTTCTATTAAGTTATTAGTTTAGTATTTTCTTTGCTGCTAAGTTTTATTTAGGACAAAAACTATTTTTGTTATTGTAGTGAAGTCCTACAGTTCCGGCCCTTAGGAGTTTCTATTTGGATTTCCTTGAAGTTTTGTTTTGCTTTCCATTTGCTTTTTCTTATTGTTTTCTTTATTGCTTTTTATTCATTGATTGTATTTTGATTGCTAGAATGCTTGCTAGAGTGAATGCTTATATGAATGCAATGTTTGATTATATAGATTTTCATCAGAGAGTGACAAATAGTTCTATCAAGTTATTTTTTCATAGGTACCATTGCCGCAACATTTCGCATTGAAGGGCCAGCATCAGGTGGTGGTTTGTCAATATGTTTTTGAAAATATGACACAAGGCGATCAATGCTGTCAAAATGTTTCTTCCGAAATCTAAAGCCCTTTGTGTATAACCCAACATACTCATGAAGTGGGTTTGAACTCCTAATGTAAGATTATATAAAGGTGCCTGGATGTTCATGAGATATGCCAAAACAATATACTATTCTCATAGTATTCTCTGATTTCTCAGCCCTCAACATATCATCAACTCTACTTGCATGTTAGGTAAACTTGGATCATGGTTATTTCTCGAGAATGGCCATCTCTTCATGGTTATTTCTCGAGAATGTTGTCCTCAGTTTCACCAGAAAGCAACCAGAGAACTCCTCAGCTGGAGACTTGGCTCGGCATAAGGGGTCCTTCGATCAGAGAAACCACATAGTACCTCCAACTTTATGTCATACAACATTTCTCTCTTATCATCTCTGATGCTTCTGCTGTATTCATCTGTGTCAAGACGTTTAAGCCATGTCTACCAAACCAAGAAAATATGACACAAGGCTATCAATGCTTTCAAAATCTTTCTTCCGGAATCTAAAGCCCTTTGGGTATAACCCAACATACTCATGATGTGGGTTTGAACTCCTGATGTAAGATAATATAAAGGTGCCTGGATGTTCATGAGATATGCCAAAACAATATACTATTCTCATAGGATTCTCTGATTTCTTAGCCCTCAACATATCATCAAGTCTGCTTGCATGTTAGGTAAATTTCGAGCATGGTTATTTCTTGAGAATGGCCATCTCTTCATGGTTATTTCTCGAGAATGTTGTCCTTAGTTTCACCAGAAAGCAACCAGAGAACTCCTCATCTGGAGACTTGGCTCGGCATAAGGGGTCCTCCGATCAGAGAAACCACATAGTACCTCCAACTTTATGTCATACAACGTTTCTCTCTTATCATCTCTGATGCTTCTGTTGTATTCATCTATGTCAAGACGTTTAAGCCATGTCTATATTAACCATGTTATTTTATATTGAGCCACCAACCGGGACTAACCACGTATGATCAACCTTTTAACCCTTTCCTGAATTTGCGATAAGAGAGCATGCTTTTCATATGCCGAACAGTTACTTGAACAATCCTACCATCTGAAATGTTGTCCTCAGTGTTTCACCAGAAAGCAACCAGAACTTCTCAAAGGATAGGAATAATTGAAAATGCTCAGAAGACATTCATATTTTGTTTGGACATAATTGCAGTGGTTAACTCCTCTGTATAGTTGTAATACTAAAAGGACATGAATAATTGAAAATTCATAACTTAATAAATAATTATTCAAAAATCATGTTTCAAATGCCAGAATGCCCTAGCTCATACAAAGATTCCCTCTGGTTTGTCCTAAGTGGGAATTTCCAGCTATAAGTCCGAAAACTCACTAGAGAGAAAGTCTTCACTTATTCTTCACGTGTGTCCCTTGCTTATTGCGACGTAACCATGGATGGTCTTCATCATTTAATAGGATGCTTGGGTCAATCTTCACTGTGAAGGGAGGAATTTCATTAAACTTTTCATAATCTTCAGACATGTCTGTCTTGTCCTCTACTCCCATGATGTTTCTTTTCCTTGAAAGAACTATGTGGCGCTTTGCCTCATCGTATGATGTATTCGCTTCCTTATCTTTTCTTTTTCTCGGTTTGGTAGACATGTCCTTCACATAGAAAACCTGCACCACATCATTGGCTAGGACGAATGGTTCATCTGTGTACCCAAGATTGTTGAGATCCACTATTGTCATTCTGTACTACGGGTCTACCTGTACCCTGCCTCCTGTCAGATTGACCCATTTGCACCGAAACAAAGGGACCTTAAAATTACGTCCATAGTCAAGTTCCCATATCTCCTCTATGTAACCATAATATGTGTCCTTTGCCCTAATGGTGTTTGCTGCATCAAAGCGGACACCACTGTTTTGGTTGGTGCTGTTTTTATCTTGGGCGATCGTGTAAAATGTATTCCCATTTATCTCGTACCCTTGGAAAGTCAATATAGTCGAAGATGGTGTCCTGGCCAACAAGTACAACTCATCTCCAACAATGTTGTTACCCATGATATGTGTTTGCAACCAACCGCCGAAAGTCCCCATGTGTTCACGTGTAATCCAGTCGTCAGACTGCTCCGGGTGTTTGGAGCGTAGAATATTCTTGTGTTCAATGATATACGGGGCCACCAAGGTAGAATTCTGTAGAACTGTGTAGTGTGCTTGCGCCCAAGAATGCCCGTCCCTACATATTATTGAATCCGCTCCTAGCGTGCCTTTTCCACTCAGTCTCCCCTCATGTCGCGATTGAGGAACACCAATTGGCTTAAGGTCAACAATAAAGTCAACACAAAACGCAATGACCTCCTTTGTTTCATGGCCCTTGGAGATGCTTCCTTCTGGCCTAGCACGGTTACAAACATATTTCTTCAAGACTCCCATGAACCTCTCAAAGGGGAACATATTGTGTAGAAATACAGGACCCAGAATGGCAATATCATCGACTAAGTGAACTAGGACGTGCGTCATAATATTGAAGAAGGATGGTGGGAACACCAACTCAAAACTGAAGAAGACATTGGACCAAATAATTCTGTAACCTTGGTAGGATTTGTGGATCGATTACCTTCTGAGAAATTGCATTGAGGAATGCACATAGCTTCACAATGGCTAATCGAACATTTTCTGGTAGAAGCCCCCTCAATGCAACCGGAAGTAGTTGTGTCATAATCACGTGGCAGTCATGAGACTTTAGGTTCTGGAATTTTTTCTCTGGCATATTTATTATTCCCTTTAGACCTTGATACTGAGCAGGCACTCAAAAAAGATTTCCTTCTTTGCTTTGGTAAGAGCGTAGCTGGCAGGACCTTTGATACTACTTGGATGCATCACTACAAAAAAAAACACATCCGTGACATTATGGGCTGAACGAATTTTTTTTCTGTCATGCTTATGACACTTCTATGACGCTAATTGTGACAAAACCACGTATCATCATAGATGTGGTGGGGTCCTACTTCTATGACAAAATATCATGACAGAAAATGGGCATTTCATCCTGGGCAGGCCGGGGACGCACCTGCATGACATTCTTTGGGCCGTCCATGATGGAAAAAATCATGGTAGAAGCGAGGGCGAGGAAAATTTCGGGGAGTTCCCGGTTACGGTGGGTGGTCGGGGCCGAGCGATGCAATGTGATTTGCGCGTTTCTCTCGAATGTAGGTGTGTGTGTGTGCGAGGCGCGCGTTGGCTCTAACTGAACCCGAGGGAGGCGTTCCCTTACTGAACCCGAGCGATTGCACTAGCTATGTTACTGAACCCGAGCGATCGATCCCTTGGCTGTTAACTGAACCCGAGTGATTCCTTCGCTACTACTGCTAACTGAAGCCGATCGAACCAACTGCCTCTTGATGAACAGTGACCGTTGTTGGGGGTTGGATGAACAGTTCCCGGTGGGGGTTGGAGGAACAGGACCCCGTGGTAGTAGTAGGCCGTTGCCGCTGGATGAAGAGGACCCCGAGGAGGCCGCCACCCCCGAGCCGGTTGAGGGTGGATGAACAGGACCCCCGTGGAGGGCTGGTTGAACAGTAGCCGGTGGAGGCTGGATGAACAGTGGCCCGTGGAGGCAGGAGGAAGACGCGGTGGATGAACAGTAGCAGGTGGAGGCTGGAGGAAGTCGACGTTGGATGAACAGTAGCCCGATGAGGCTGGAGCGAGGCAGTAGACGGTGGATGAACAGTAGCTCGTGGAGTCCCGTTTTGCGGTACGCCGCACCCCTCCCTGAAAGTGCTAGTTATCGACTAGAGGGGGGGTGAATAGGTGATTTTTATGAATGTCTTCGAAAGATGCAAGATCTTCGAAGACAGATAACCAAAAAACACCTATACAATATGTAGCGGAAGATAAGCTACGCTAGACATGCCATAGTCAAGTAAATAGTACAATGAAAGCACGAAGACTAATAGAAGCTAGGTAGAACAGATCAGAATGGGAAGATAGAATGACGCCAAACACATGAAAGTCTTCACACAATGAAGTCAAACAGATCAGGCAACCAAGTAGTGACTTCACGAAGACAAACTAAAATGTAAAGGAGGTAGGGGATAGAACGAGTTGCTTGATGAAGACAGGGATTTGGTAGACCAGTTCCAGTTGCTGTGACAACTGTACGTCTAGTTAGGGAGGCTAAGATTGAACTCAGAAGACCACGTCTTCACCTTATTCCCCTTGAGCTAAGGACACTTAGTCCTCGCCTAATCACTCAAGTATGTCTTCAAGGTAGACTTCCAAACCTTCACAGACTCTGTTCACCGGCGATCCACAATGACTCTTGGATCCTCAGAACATGACGCCTAACCGGCTCGAGGATACACAGTCCTCAAGTGTGATAAGTCTTCAGATCACGCGGACAGAAAAACTTTAGTGATGCCAACACTCTTTGAGCTTTGGGTGTTTTGGGTTTTGTCCTCGCAAGGATTCTCTCTCAAAGGCTTCGGAGGTGGGTTGCTCTCAAATGACAAAAGTCATGCACTAACTCTGAGCAGCCAGCGATTTATGGTGGAGGGGTGGGCTATTTATAGCCAGGAGGCAACCCTACATGATATGTCTGAAATGACCCTGGGTCACTAAGGAACTGACACGTGTCCAACGGTCAGATTCCACACTCACGTGGCAGCTTGACTTGGGCTACAAGCCAAGCTGACTCATCCAACTCTGGATAAGATTTTCTCTCATTGTCTTCACTCGAAGACATAGGATTTGGGTTGAGCATCACATCAGTTTCTCTGACTTTGTTCACTTGGACCCCACTTAACAGTTCGGTGGTTCCTATGACTCAAGAAAGAAGAAAATGAAACTACAAAAGATACTATGTCTTCGCACTCCATTGTCTTCACGTGAATGTCTTCACACGTCATTATCTTCAACGTGAATGTCTTCACGAACCACCATTATCTTCAATGTCTTCATACATTTTTAGGGCTCATCTCTGGTAGGTAAACCAAATCAATGAGGGACTTCTACCTGCGTTATCCTGCAATTCTCACAAACACATTAGTCCCTCAACCATGTTTGTTATCAATACTCCAAAACCAACTAGGGGTGGCACTAGATGCACTTACAATCTCCCCCTTTTTGGTGATTGATGACAAACTGGTTGAAGTTTTCAACGGGGATAAAAATATGTGAAAGTTAAAGTACGTGGTCATTGGCTTCATGAAGTTAAAAGGCCCCCCTGAAGATGTGCATATAAGTTGTTTGCTTTTGAATGCAAATGCACATTGCTGGTTTTGCTTTGTGGAGGTCTCCTTCAATTCATGAAGACAATTCATCATGCATACAAAAATGTATCGAAGATAATGACATTCACAATGAAAATGGGCGTCTGCAGAATGACTTCATGTGGTATTTATCATCGCAATAAAGGGTAGCAGCAAAATGTAGCAGACGACCATCAAGACTTAAGTGGTACAACTCAAAACCAACAGTTCTAGAATGATAGTTGCCAAACTTAAAACAAAATATGGCACCCGACCCATATGAACCCGCTTGAAGACTATCAACTCATATGCTTCTCCCCCTTTTGTCAGGAATGACCAAAAAGGAATGAAGACATAGAGTGTCTAAACGTTCCCAGGAGGTGTTGGTGAAGAAGTTGGGGCATCTGGGTCGATGTTGGAGTTGGGCGGTGTAGAAGGGCCTGATACAGAATCATGATGCAGTGAAGCCATGGCTGGTGAAGTGGCGTTGTCCTCATCATCAATGACTCGTGCAACAACATTTGGAGCCGAAGATGAGTAGTCAGAATCTTCAATGGAAGGTGTTGGGCGCCAACTTGCTGATTATGGAGGCCTGGAGTCAAACTTGAAACGTTCAGTGAAGCCATCTGCTTGAAGTTCATCTTCAGAGCATAGCAGAGTGAGGCTCTTCCAGGCACGCCTACAGGCTTCATGTGCAACAAATGAATTCTTGGTGGAGAGGTTGCGAATGCGATTAACATCCACAAGAAGACTTTGCATCTGACGCTTCATCCAGTCATGATGCTTATCATGCTTCTGATGCAGAGGTACGAGAAGCTCTCTGTCATTAAGTACACGGGCACGCTTCTAAGGCCTTTAAGCTACTGTGCTGGCTATTGCATTAGTGGGAGCACGATGTGGCAGCCTAAGCTGATCAACAAGAGGACCAGCAGTAGGCGGATTTGGAACATGGATGGCTTCAAGAGGTGTTGGGAAGCTTTGAAAAGCTGCATGGTCTTCACGAACTGGTTCCTTGACAGGCTCTGGATAGATAGCTTCATTAGACATATCAACCTCAGGTAAGAAGACAACATGGTTGCGCGCTGAAGCTTGATAGTTGATGGTGGAGTGAAGCTTGATCAGCCGCATGACCCATGGTGCATAGAATTTGAGGCCAAAGAGATCAATGCCTGAAGCTGCCAACTGACGGATGAAGAAATCTTTTGTGTTGAAGCGAATGCCATTGCGAATGTAGAAGACCAATGTCTTCATGGTGCCTTCTATCTTGGCTTGAGGAGAATGCCCTTTGATTGCCCATAGAGTATGCCTAATGATGTGGTAGATGGTGCGAGGCAAATACTCGAGGTCATTAACGAAAAACTCCTTAGGGTATTCAGCAACCACAAGCAATGGCTTCATCATGCTTAGCATTTGGCTCATGTTAGGCTCTGGCTTCTGGAAGATGCTTTGAAGTTCCTGTTCATATCACAGACAACCCGGCTCATAGAGATCACCAGGAGTGGGCAGTGAAGTTAGCTCGATGATATCCTGAGCTTTGGCTTCATGGTGTACATCACCTGACATCCACTCAAGGTCCCATGTCTTCGGATCCCTGTTGTAGCCTGAGACATGAAGGGTGGCATAAAATTGAAGCAAGAGCTCTTCATTCTAGTGCTGCTTGTCGACGACAAAAGGGAGCAAGCCAACTTCTCGAAATCAATCAAGGGCTTCTTCAAGGCATGGCAGTCCAGCAATAGCATCACAGCACAGGCGCTTATGAGGAAAGATTCTGTCCTGGTTGTACAGTATGCATGAGTAATAGCTTCTTTGCTGATGACTCCAGAACCTGTCAGAAGATATCTTGGGCTTCTTGTAAGGATTCTTGGCCTTGTCAAAGAATGTGTTGTGCTCTCTGAAGCTTAAGACACTGAAAGAGCCCTGAGTTGTGACATCACTGGGAAGCCTGGGCAATCTTGGCTTTGGCTTCAGCGTCTGAGGCCTTTGCTTAATATGGTAGTCATATTGAGGACCAGGAGCAGCAGGTGGTGTCATAATAGTCCATTTAACACTGATTAGCTCACCACGGTAGAAGGCCTTTTCCATAGTGTGAGGTACAAGTGGAGGAGCAGCAACATCCGTTGTGGATGGCTGAATAGCTTCTGTGGCTTCAGGGGCTTCAGGCTGCGCATCGCCTTCGGCCATGACAACGTCATTGGCGTCAGTGAAAGTGGTAATAGCAGCAGCATCTGCAGTGGCTTCAGTAGCTTCAATTACTGGGGGGTCAGGCACAATCACATCGGGAGTCACACTTGGTGCAGTAGGGGGAATAACATCTATTTCTTCTTCTTCTCTTTCATCGGCTGATGCAGCCAGAATATCTTCAGCCTCTTTGGCTTCAGACTCTTTAGCAGTTTCAGAGGGGATGGCTTCAGGGAACACTTGACGTGCTACTGAGCTTGTGTTATGCACATCCTCCTCAGGAATGCTAGACATGGAGACCGTTGGCCCTGGGCCTCTACGAAGCCTTTGGAAAGAGGGCGACGCTTGTGGTTTGGAGTAGTCTTCTCCATGTCTTCAGGTGTTGCTTGGGGGGTCTCGATCACTGGAGTAGTGACAGGAGCTGGTGGAGTGCGCGGTATGACTTCATGGAGTGGAGTGTTGGGGTGCTGCTCATCCCAGAACTCATCTTGAGTGATTGGCGTCGAAGGACCACAAATACTGATCTTGATTGGTGGAAGCTGGAAGTGCAACTGAAATTGGCTCAACATTCAGAGGCTCTTAAGGAGGGGCTTGATCTTTTCTTGAAGACTTTGAAGATTTGGTCTTCAACTTCTTCTTGGATGGAGCAGCATCAGAGGCTTCATGATGCTTGCACTTTCTGGCTTCAACCTCTGCCTGTTTTGTCTTCTTCCTTTCAGAAGCAGTAGATGGAACCTTAGGCTTTGAGCTAGTCATACTAGCAGGGAAGACAATGCTTGGCCTTTCCTGCCTTGGAGCCTCAGCTTCAGCTTCAGACGGCTTCTTCTTCTTGGCAACCAACTTGGGGTCGATGCCTGGACGCCCAAGTGCTTTTCTCTTCAAAGATTCATTGTGAGCCTGAACGCATTTTTCAGCATAGTGCTTGAGGTGCTCTCGGGAGCCTTTGGCTTCATCACGACGCTTGACAAATTCAGCCTTGAGATCAGTTATCATCAACTTGAAGTTCTTAACATCAGTGACACTGAGCTTGGCAATATGCTTCTTGAAGACAGCCTTCTCATGATGAATCTTGTTTTTCTGCTCAATGACCTTTTGAGCAATGGCAAGTTCTTTGGCAATGTAGCCTTGAAATGTCACACTGATGCCAATGGGCAGTTGCAGATCATCAATGGTAAGAGAAGTGTCTTCAAACCATTCATCAATGAAGTTGTTCAGAATGTCAGTGTCAAACGGAGGCATGTCGTTGAAGATTTCGGCCTCCTATTTGCTCTTGATCAGCAGCTCAAGGGCATCATAAGCAAGATCTTCATCACTAGATAGATCGACTATATCTTCATCATTTCGAAGGATGCTTCCTGGAGTAAGGCCTTGCCTAGAGATTTTCTTCTTCTTATTATTTGCAGAAGTACGAGACAGATTTTCAGAATGCACACTGGATTCAGGAGGTGCAATCTTCAATGCATTCACTCTTGAAGCTTTTGGAGCAGATGCATGCTTTGAAGCCTTCGATTTCTTCTCAGGCTTCGGGGGTTCAGAGTCTTCAGACTGCGGCTCATTTTGAGCTGCATCAGCACTGGCTCTTTGCTCAGCTATATGTGTGAGAAACCCATAGAAGCTATTGAAAGGACCAATGAGATTTGGTTCGGCTTCACGGCTGCCATCAGGCCTTGGTCGAGCTGGACCTGGGTTGAAGTCAATCCCGAGGTCCTGCTTGTTTTGAACGGCCGAGTTCTTGGCAAACTTATAATTTTCTTCAAAAAGATCATCCTCACGACACCATCGAAGACTTGATGGGTCGACATTCTAAGGCATTGGTCCTCTGACCAAGCAAGGAAAGAAACCTCTCTGTAAGGCTTCAGCTTTGGTCTTGGGATTCAGCTTGCGGTATATAATGTCAGCCCATGGTGGCCTCACAACATTCTTGTCTGCATACTCTGGAGTCACAAAGTGGTACAGAAACCACTGCTCTACCCAGTATCTGCGAATCCATTGAACTCTGGACTTGCGTTGTGTATAGGATTCATCTGGATCTGACTTGTACAATTCATAGAGATCAGGAGGCAGGTCCAAGGCAGTGTTATCGCAGCGCTATCGGCCTTCTTTCTTTGCAGATTTTCCACCTGCCATTGGCTTCACTAATTTGATTGGCTTCACGAATGTGATTGGCTTCGCTTTGCTGTTCAGACAAGAACTGGCTTCTGGAGAGTCAAGGTGATGCTGTAAGAAGTCTGCAAATGAATTCAGACTATGAGTACCAAGAGACTCTCCCACGGACATGTACCTGTGACAGCATTAGAGATGCGAGGGAAGGGAAAGAGATCATATGCATTCTCAGAGGATTTTGAAGATAAATCAGTTTGAAGAAATTGACCTCATAGCACGAAGACATTCACTTATTGATGTAAGTCGGTTCCAGATTTGTACGAATCCATGAATAAGTGCAATTGAGGAATCTAACTAGTTGTGAAGCATAAGTGAAAGTACTTTGCAAGTGTGTGTGAGATCTAGATTTGGAAGTGAAGAAACAACTTTCTGAAGATATGGAAAGTTTTAACGGATCGAACGTGTAGTAAAAATAGACTTTTAATTACCGCTCAAGAACAGATGAGAACTGCTAGATGAGTCGGGGATGGAGGCCAAGTAGTTCAATCTTCCGTGCCCTAACTTGGCGGCGGAAGACACCTACGGCGGCGGCGGACGAAAGAAGACCGCGACCGGCGTGACGATGACGACGGAGAAGTTGCGGCAGCGAAGCGCTTTGTCTTCGGCGACGACGGAAGCTAGCGACAGCGCTAGGGTTTGAGCGAGGGAGCGAGGGGAGTTGGAAATAATGACCACAGGGGGTTGAGTATTTATAAGGATGGTGACGGCTGAGTGAGTTTACACAGCTACCCCTGGCAGTTCACATCTGAGGGACACATGGCATACATGCAACAACTCAAATATTGTGCCACGACCCCACGCGTGCCTGGTTTGTCGGGTGGTCGTTCCGGCTTCTCCTGGTTCAGGCAAACAGGATAAGGATATTAAAATCATTTTAAATGTTTTTCTCTATGTCTTCGACAGACAAGGACACAGTGAAGACATTCGACACACGTCTGTCGGATTCAGGGCTCCGCAGACCCAAGAAGGTTCGAACTCTGGGGCGTGTGCGAAGATCTCAACTAGCACCAGATCCGCGCTCGCCACCCTGCGGCCTACCCTAGTCGAGTTCGTGCGAGCAAGGAAGAAGGCGGACACGGCAGTTTACCCAGGTTCAGGCCACCTTGCGGTGTAAAACCCTACTCCTGCTTTGTGGTGGATTGGCCTCACGGGGAGGTTGAGGATGAACTGGTACAGCAGATGAGCGACCTCGCGAGTGCTCGAGAGATGAGGGTGGAATGGATCCGATCCCCTCCTACGGTAGTGACTAGTCTATCTTTATAGGGGCCTTGGTCCTGTTCCCTCACATCGGCGGGAAGGGATCGCACAACGGCCAATTTCTAATGGGGACAATGAGTACACCCTATCCTGACAAAAGGTGGTCTTCGCCTGCAAAGCTCCTGGTCCTGACGCAGAGGTGGGCTCGGTGATGACATCCTCCCTGCTGAGCTCGTGGCCTTGGTCTTGTTGCTCTGGAAAGGAAACCTTTGGGGGATTCCTCGAGAACCCGCGTATGTCCCTGCCTTCTTAGCACCAAAGAGGAAACTGTCTCCTCTGCGCCCGCTGGTGCCCGCCTGGCCTTGGTCGTCATGGCTCACATCATTGCAGCCTCGTGAGGCTGGGTACCTGCATGGAGATCTCCGCTCCTTGGGAGGCAACCTGGGAAGGCCGCTCCTCTAGGGGTCTTGGAGCCGTTTGCCTCGCGAGGCCGGGGGGCCCCGCGAGGGTCTTGTTCTCGGGGTGCTGTAGCTGGGCCGTACCAGGCCGTCGATGGGCCCGCGTGCTGGGCCGCAGGCAGGCAGATCTGGGTACCCCCGATCCCAGAACGCTGACAGTAGCCCCCGGGCCCAAGGTGCGCTCGGGTTGGCTTCGGGGCAAAGCCAAGGAAGGAAGGCCGAAGTGCCGCGGGCCCCAATCACCTGCGGGCCAGGCTTGATGCGTGGCGCACGACCGGGCGCAGACGCGTCCACTTCCCCACATCGCCTCGGCAACCGTTCCAATTTGACAACAACTTGATGCATGCAACAGGGCCACCATCGCTCGGAATGCGGGGGACGCCGGCTAGCCTTCTCTTGCCGATAAAAGAGGCGTGGGGGCGGAGCCACCTAGCTTGTCTTCGTCTTCTTGCTCTCCTACTCTGAACGACCGCCTTGACGATCATGGTGCCAGTGAGGAGGTTTTCTGCTGCCGAGAAAGGAAAATCCCCCATGGAGGGACCAGGCTCGCCGCCCAAGAGGGGCCGTGGCCGTCCCCGCAAGTACACCGCGACTCCGGCGGTGGTCTCCCGAGGGCGCGGGCGCACTCCCGCAAGGGCTCGCGGCACTTCTGGTAGCCGTGGGAAGGCCCCCTCTTGTGTAGACGGCTGCGGTAGCCATGGCGGCCGCGGTCAAGGGGGAAAGCTCGCGGCGACCGTCCGGCCATCCCGCCCGGGATCCAACTTGGCCGACGCAGCCCAGGAGTTCCTGGTGTGGACGAAGAGGCCGGCGGCCACCTGGTTTCAGCTCCCGCGCTTCTTAGTAGAGGCGCTGCCGACCGGAAGGCTTGCCGGCCTATGGCTGCATGCCGATGGCTGCTGTAGCAAGGCCTCGTGGGTGGAGGTCGAGGTCACCCCCGCAGGCTACGTGTTCCTGAACCGTGGGTGGCAGACGTTCGCCCGCGCTCGCGGCCTGCAGGGGAGGCGTACCCACCACTTCAGGCACGATGGGGCGGCGACACTCTTCGTTAGGATCTTCGGGGAGGATGGCAGGCGTCTGGAGTGTTGCCCAGAGGGCGACAATGGCGATGGCGACCACCCCTCTGACAACGATGGCCGGCGTGGCGGCGGCATCCCCGGCGGTGAACTTGCCCTTGGCGACGGCCAGGGCTCCTTCAGCAGTAGCGGCACCTCCTCCTTGGGAAGCACGAGCGATGACGACTATGACGAGCCACCACGTTGCCGCGCCCGGACCAAAGAGGGCGGCGAGCCACCGCGTCGCCGTGGCTCAGCTCAGGAAGACGTTGAGCTGCCACGCCACCGTGCCCCCGTGAAGCAGGAGGAAGACTCTGACTGAGCGTAGGCGATGCAAGAGCTGGGCCTCAGGAGCTGCGGTCCTCGTGAGGCCGCCTTTGTTGTTTTTTTACTTCCTGCACTAAGAACCATGGAGAGCCCCGCTGGGGCGTGTAATGAACTATGGCGCTCGCGCCATTATGTTAGCATTTTTCATTTCATATTCCAGCATTCGTATTGCTACTGATTGAAAGGTTCCTGTCGGTAGCGGTTAGGATAACTTAACTTGGCATGTTCGTGGCGGGTTCCTGCGTCGCAAGGGCACGTTCCTCCGAAGCTTCGATCCCCTGCGCGCCTCTTGTTCCCACAACGATGCAGCTGGGGCACCGGAGTAGCTTAGAGATCTTGCCAGGGGGCTTCTCTCTTATGGGCCAGGCAACTCAGGAGCCTCGGGAGATGCCTGTTCCTCGCAAGGCCCCTAGGGGGTTGCTCGGACTCAGGGCCTCCAGAGGTGCCTTTACAAGGCGCCGCACCCCACGAAGGCGCCAAGATGCGCTTTATGTATGGTCCCTCAATGATTAGCCAGACCGTGGCTGCTCCTTCCTCGGTCATCCTTCTCCTGGCGGCGCTTTCGGGTTTGAACCCCCGAGCGAGGGGCGATCGTCACTGGTACGTCGGGTCGTTATGCCCGGCGAGGCCAGGAGATAAGTTCTCCGGAGGCCGGGGGCCGAAGGCACTATGTGCCCGTTGGCTCGCTCGAAACATCGCGCGAGGATTAGGACGCCAAGGTTTTGGTGAGGTGTGCGTGTGGGCAGGCCCCGCCGCTGTCGCGGCCCGGGCTAGGTCAGGTGTACACACCGTGCCCAGCCCCCGCTCGCGAGATGCGCGGGAGGGAGCGACAGGAAACTGCCACTCCCCTGAAAACGAAATTCAAGAGGAAAAACACTGCAAGGAGAAAAAATTCCCACCCCCTTCGAATAAAGACGCAAGAACTTCAAACTTCATTCCAAAAACTGGCAAATTTGGTTACAAAAGCAAGCAAAAGAACGACCGCATCCGGCGCCTACACTAGTCTTCTAGTCTTCTCTCCAACATGGAGCATGGGGCCTCCACTAGGCGTGGGCATAGTCGCTGAAAGACCGTGTCGTCCGCCAGCGCGGAGCATGGGGCTTCCACTTGGGCGTGGGCGGGAGACTCCGGGGCATGTACAGCCCCACTCATTATTACGTGAGAGTGTCACGGGTAGAACTTGAGGAGATGCTGGATATTCCAGGCATTCTGGATGGGACCCCGTCCTGCGTCTCCAGGCGTACGGCGCCAGGCCTGGAGACGCGGGCAACCCTGAACGGGCCCTCCCACATGGGCAAGAGCCTGTGGAGGCCCTCCCTGGAGAGGACCTGCCTCAGGACAAGGTCACCAACCTCGAGGGTCCGGGAGCAGACACTGTGGCAATGGTATCGCCGCAGCGCCTGCTGGTACCTCGCTGCGCGGAGCGAGGCTTGGCGGCGGGCCTCCTCCCCGAGCACGAGATCAGTTCCCTACGAGGCATCCTGACGCTCCTCGTCGAATGCCAAGACCCGCGGGCGGGAGCGATGCTTGACCTCGTGCGGGAGGACCGCCTCAGCCCCGTAGACGAGGAAGAAAGGGGTTTCACCAGTGGGCTTAGTCGCGGTGGTGTGGATGGACCACAACACGGACTGAAGCTCACCGAGCCAACCCCTCCGCAGGCCTCAAGCTTCTTCTTGAAGCTCCTTGTCTTGAGGCCCCTCAGGACCTCTGCGTTGGCGCGCTCATCCTGGTCGTTGCTCCGCGGGTGCGCCACCGAAGCGTAGCATATCGGCGTTCCAAGGTTAACACAATATGTCCTGAAGATGTTGCTTGTAAATTGGGAGCCATTGTCGGTAATGATACGGTTGGGGACACCGAACCGGCTCACGAGGCCCTTGATGAACTTGACGGCCGAGCCGGCGGGGATGGTGCGCATGGGCTCCACCTCCGCCACTTGGTGAACTTGTCGATGACGACGTAGAGGTAGCGGTAACCGCCGGCCGCCCGAGGGAACAGGGCCAGTATATCCAGCCCCCAGACCGTGAAGGGCCACGAGAGCGGGATGGTCTGGAGATCTTGTGCGGGCTGATGAATCTGCTTGGCGTGGAACTGGCAGGCCTCGTAGGATCGGACCAGCTCGGTGGTGTCGTGAAGCGCCGTAGGACAGTAGAATCTGCTGCGGAACACCTTTCCCACGAGGGTGCATGACGAGGAGTGGTGCCCACAATCTCCACCACGGATATCGGCCAGCAGCTCACGCCCCTACTCCTCGCATATGTACCGCAGCGAGACATGATTGGGACGTCTGCGGTATAGCTCGCCATCCAGCAAGAAATACGCAGTGGCCTGGCGAGCCGCATGTTCTGCATCCTCCTCCTTCTCCGATAAGGCGACGCGGAGCAAGTATGCCTTAAACTCCTCGGTCCAGTCGCCTGCCTGAGGTTCCAGCACCAGGAGCAGGCGGGCTCCCGAGGCGGGGCCGCAGCCCGGGGCGCCCGAGGGCGGGGCCAGCGGCGGCGCTTCTCGGAGCAGCGTCGGGCCTGTAGCCGGGGGCATAGCCGACGGCTTGAAGAGCCTCTCAGGACCTCCGTGTTAGTGCGTTCAGCTTGGCCGTTGCTCCGCGGGTGCGCCACCGAAGCGTAGCTTATCTGTGTTTCAAGGTTAGCACAACATGTCCTGAAGAGGTTGCTTGTGAATTGGGAGCCATTATCAGTAATGATACGGTTGGGGACGCCAAAGCGGCTCACGAGGCCCTTGATGAACTTGACGGCTGAGCCGGCGGGGATGGTGCACACGGGCTCCACCTCCGCCCACTTGGTGAATTTGTCGATGGCGATGTAGAGGTAACGGTAGCCGCCGGCCGCCCGAGGAAAAGGGCCCAGTATATCCAGCCCCTAGACCGCGAAGGGCCAAGAGAGCGGGATGGTCTGGAGACCTTGCGCGGGCTAGTGAATCTGCTTAGCATGAAACTGACAAGCGTCGTAGGATCGCACTAGCTCGATGGCGTCGTGGAGCACCGTAGGCCAGTAGAATCCATTGCGGAACACCACCCCCACGAGGGTGCGAGATGAGGAGTGGTGTCCGCAGTTGCCACCGTGGATGTCGGCCAGCAGATCGCGCCCCTGCTTCTCAAATATGCACCACAGTGAGATGTCGTTGGGGTGCCTCCGGTATAGCTCGCCATCCTGCAAACAATAAGCGGTGGCCTGGCGAGCCACGTGTTCCGCATCCTCCTCCTTTTCTGGTAAGACGCCGCAGAGTAGGTACGCCTTGAACTCTTCGGTCCAGCAGTCTGCCTGAGGTTCCAACGCCAGGAGCAGGCGAGCTCCCGAGGTCGGACCACAGGCCGGGGCGCTTGAGGATGGGGCCGGCAGCAACTCCTCCTGAGGCAACGCCGGGCCGACGGTAGGGTGTGACGCCGACGGCCTAAAGAGCCTCTCCTCGAAGATGCCAGGCTTCTGAGGCTCGTGGTGAGATGCCCTCCTGGCGATGTCGTCTGCTTCCTTGTTCGCGCCGCGCGGGACGTGCTGCAATTCCAAGCCCAGGAAGCGTTTTTTAATTTTACGTACCTCTTCCAAGTATGCCTCCATGTGCTCGTCCTTCGGCTTGTATTCCATATTGGAGAAGTTGACGAGGAGCTAGGAGTCGCCCTTGATGGTGAGGCGCTTGACCTCCAAGGTGGCTGCGGCCTTGAGGCCAGTGATCAGGCCCTCGTATTCTGCTATGTTGTTGGAGACCTTCTTGCCATGCTGGAAGCAAAGCTGTACGACATAGTAGAGCTTGTCCTTAGTTGGTGAGATGAGAACGACTCCAGCCCCCGCGTCTCACCGCGCGAAGGCACCGTCAAAGTGCATGACCTAGCCGTCAGGCGCCTCGTCGCCAGGCGCGAGGGACTGGCCCTCGTCCAGCCCCCGGTCGGAAGCATCCGTCCACTCCGCCACGAAATCAGCGAGGGTCGTGCCCTTGATGACCCTGGTTGTGCTGAACTCTAGCTAGGAGGCCTGCAGCTCGATGTTCCACTCCGCAACTCTCCCAGCAGCGTTGGGGCTGCACAACACTTTCTACAAGGGATATGCAGAAAAGACCTTGATGGGGTGGCCCTGGAAATAGTGGCGTAGCTTCCTCAAGGCGACGAGGAGCGCTAGCAGGAGCTTCTGCTGCATAGGGTAGCACGCACGTGCATCACGCAACACGATGCTGACGAAGTACACCGGGTGCTCGACGAGGGACGAGGTGACGACGGTGTCCACCCTCGCGTGGGGCGCGAGGGACTCGGGCGCCCTGTCAGCTGGAGCCTCTGGGGCGCTGTCCTGAGGTGATGAAAGCGGCACGACTCCTCGCGGGGCGTCTGACCCAGCCCCCACACCGGTGCGAACCTCTCAGAGTGCCACGAGCGCCGCGCTGGCCGAGTGAGGGGTGGCCGCCAGTTAGAGCACCAGGGGATCGCGAGGACGGGGCACCACCATGACGGGCGGACTCGTGAGGTACCTCTTAAGGTCCTCGGAATCCGCGTCTGCTTCAGGGGTCCACTCGAAAGGACCCTTCCTCTTCATGAGCTTGAAAAAGGGGAGAGCGCGCTCGCCAAGCTTGGAGATGAAGCGCCCCAAGGAGGTCATGCAGCCTGCCAGCTTCTGCATTTCCTTGAGTGTCTGAGGCGGGCGCATCTTCTCAATTGCCTTGATTTTCTCTGGGTTAGCCTCAATCCCGCGATGTGATACGAGGAAGCTGAGCAGCTTGTCGGACGGGACCCCGAAAATGCACTTTTCCAGGTTAAGCCTCAGGTTCACCCAATGTAGGCTGGCGAACGTCTCTTCCAGGTCCTTGATTATGGTCCTCGCCTCTCGCGACTTGACCACGATGTCATCGACGTATGCCTCTGCATTTCTCCCGAGCTGCTTCCCCAGAGCGATGTGCATCAACCGCTGGAAGGTCGCGCCAGTGTTCCTCAGCCCGAAGGGCTTGCAGGTGTAGCAATACATGCCGCACGGGGAGAGGAAGGCCATCCTCTCGATGTCCTGCACCGCCATCTTGATTTGGTGATAGCCTGAGAAAGCATCTAGAAAGCACAGCATATCACACTCAGCGGTGGAGTCCATGATCTGATCGATGCGCAGGAGCGGGAAGGGGTCCTGAGGATAGGCCTTGTTGAGGCTCATGAAGTCGACACACATGCGCTCTTTCCCACCTTTCTTGGGGACAATAACTGGGTTAGCCAGCAAATCCGGGTGCCGTACTTCCCGAATGACACCAGCTTCTTGCAGCTTGCGGACCTCCTGGACAATGAACGCTTGCTTCTCTTGAGCTTGCCGTTGTGCCTTCTGCTTCACTGGGCGCGCACTGGGGCACACCATCAAGTGGTGTTCGATCACATCCTGCGGAACACCGACCAAGTCCGATGCCTCCCACGCAAACACGTCCCTGTTTGCCCGAAGGAAGCCGACCAACGCCTCTTCCTGCTTCGGGGGAAGGCCGGCGCCTATGGTGAAGGTGGGGCCCGAGCCCCCGTTGTTGACAGGCACCTGCTTCGTCTCGGCTCGGTCTTGGGAGAACAACTGCTTCTTCTTTGCGGGCACAACTTCTGGGGCCTCCGGAGTGTCTCCAGTGCCGGGGCGCGAGGCCGCCGCGGCCTTGAAGGCGAGCTTGAGGGCCCGGACCGCGTCCTTGGTGTCTCCGGCCATGGAGATGATGCCGCTGCTACCGGGCATCTTGATGACGTTGTAGCCCGGATGCATTGCCGCCATGAACTTGGTGAGGGCCGGATACCCCAAGATGGCGTTGTATGGGAGGCCGATGCGGGCAACGTCGAAGTCAATCAACTCGGTGCGGTAGTTGTCGCGAGTGCCGAAGGTGACTGGGAGGCACACCTGCCCCAAGGGAGTGGCGGAGCCTGTGATCACCCCCGAGAATGGCTTGGTGGGCGCGAGCTGGTCGTAGGGCACCTGGAGCATGTCGAAGGCCTCTATGGAGAGGACGTTGAGGCCAACACCGCCGTCGATGAGGGTCCGGGTAACCACCACGTTGCTGATCATGGGCGTGCACAGCATAAGGAGTGCACCGGTGGTAGCCGTAGTCCCGGGGTGGTCTCTGGAGTTGAAGGTGATGTTGGTCTCCGGCCTAGCACGGCCTCGCAAAGCCTCCGATCGCGGCTGGGAAGCGCCTACTCGGCGAAGGCGCTGCTTGACGTGGCGACCAGACGCGGGCGCCTGCAACCGCCGAGGATATAAGCGATCGCGTGAGGTTTAGGGGCCGCGAAGCGCGCGATCAACAAACCGCAGAGCCCCTCCCAGGTGGACACCGAGGCCTCGGGGAGGCCGCGGAGCCACGAGCGTGGCATCTCCGCGAGGGCCAGGGGGAGCCAGTTGGCCATGGCTTGGTCGTCACCACCGGCCGCCCGGATGGCCTGTGCGTACAACCGGAGGAACTCCTGGGGTCCGCCGCGCCGTCGTAATGCGAGGGCAGTGCCGGCCTAAACCTTGCCGGCCACCGCACCCGACGTAGGCTGGGGGCGAAGGCCGGGCACCCCGCGGTGTCTCCATAGGCCACGGGCACCCAAACCGGCGATGCAGCATCTGCCATGGAAACCACGAGGCGAGGACGAAGCACGGCCGGGGAAGACACGAATCCTCGACACGCCCCTACCTGGTCCGCCAAATGTCGGATTCAGGGTTCCGCAGACCCAAGAAGGTTTGAACTCTAGGGCGTGTGCGAAGATCTCAACCAGCACCAGATCCGCGCTCGCCACCCTACGGCCTAGCCTAGTCGAGTTCGTGAGAGCAAGGAAGAAGGCAGACATGGCAGTTTACCCAGGTTCAGGCCACCTTGCAGTGTAAAACCCTACTCCTGCTTTGTGGTGGATTGGCCTCACGGAGAGGTTGAGGATGAACTGGTACAGTGGATGAGCGACCTCACGAGGGCTCGAGAGATGAGGGTGGAATGGATCCAATCCCCTCCTACGGTAGTGACTAGTCTATGTTTATAGGGGCCTTGGTCCTCTTCCCTCACATCTGCGGGACTGGATCCCACAATGGCCAATTTTGAAAGGGGACAATGAGTACACCCTATCCTGACAAAAGGTGGTCTTCGGCTGTGATACGTCTCCAACGTATCTATAATTTTTGATTGTTCCATGCTATTATATTATCTGTTTTGGATGTTTTATATGCATTAATATGCTATTTTATATTATTTTTGGGACTAACTTATTAACCTAGAGCCCAGTGCCAGTTTCTGTTTTTCCTTGTTTTTGAGTTCCGCAGAAAAGGAATATCAAACGGAATAAAACTTTACGATGATTTTTCTTGGACCAGAAGACACCTACGAGACTTGGAGTCGAAGTCAGAAGACCCACGAGGCGACGACAAGCCGTAGGGGCGCGCCCTAGGGGGGGCGCCCCCTAGCTTGTGGCCCCCTCGGGAGTCCACCGACCTACTTCTTCGTCCTATATATTCACATATATTCCAAAACCCCTAGGAGAGAGCCACGAAAATCCTTTTCCACTGGCGCAACCATCTGTTCCCGTGAGATCCCATCTTGGGGCCTTTTCCGGCGATCTGCCGGAGAGGGATTCGATCACGGAGGGCATCTACATCAACCCTATTGCCTCTTCGATGAAGCGTGAGTAGTTTACCTCAGACCTACGGGTCCATAGCTAGTAGCTAGATGGCTTCTTCTCTGTCTTTGATTCTCAATACCATGTTCTCCTCGATGTTCTTGGAGATCTATCCGATGTAATATTCTTTTGCGGTGTGTTTGTCGAGATCTGATGAATTGTGATTTATGATCAGATTATCTATGAATATTATTTGAATCTTCTCTGAATTCTTATATGCATGATTTGATATCTTTGTATTTCTCTTCAAATTATCGGTTTGGTTTGGCCAACTAGATTGGTATTTCTTGCAATGGGAGAGGTGCTTAGTTTTGGGTTCAATCTTGCGATGTCCTCACCCAGTGACATAGTAGGGGTAGCGAGGCATGTATTGTATTGTTGCCATCAAGGATAAAAATATGGGGTT
The DNA here is from genome assembly GCA_011799875.1 of Thinopyrum elongatum. NCBI lineage: Eukaryota > Viridiplantae > Streptophyta > Magnoliopsida > Poales > Poaceae > Thinopyrum > Thinopyrum elongatum. Next base: position 531,980,669 of record CM022300.1, on the reverse strand, counting down.
TTCATCATATTGCTTGAGTTTATCCCTCTACATCATGTCATCTTACTTAAGGCGTTACTCCGTTCTTTATGAACTTAATACTCTAGATGCATGCTGGATAGCGGTCGATGTGTGGAGTAATAGTAGTAGATGCAGAATCGTTTCAGTCTACTTGACACGGACGTGATGCCTATATGCATAATCATTGCCTTGGATATCGTCATAACTTTGCGCTTTTCTATCAATTGCTCGACAGTAATTTGTTCACCCACCGTATTATTTGCCTTCAAGAGAGAAGCCTCTAATGAAACTTATGGCCCCCGGGCCTATTTTCCCTCATATATTTTCAGATCTATACATCAAAAATGCCAAAAATACCTTGCTGCAATTTATTTACTTTTATTTTTTTTACGTTTTGGCAATCTTATATACCTATCTCTATCAGATCTCACCTTTGCAATTGGCCGTGAAGGGATTGACAACCCCTTTATCGCATTGGGTGCAAGTTTTTGATTGTTTGTGTAGGTGCATAGATTGGGGACTTGCTTGTACCTCCTACTGGATTGATACCTTGGTTCTCTAACTGAGGGAAATACTTATCTCTACTTTGCTGCATCACCCTTTCCTCTTCAAGGGAAAAACCAACGCAAGCTCAAGAAGTAGCAGGAAGAATTTCTTGCGCCGTTGCCGGGGAGGTCTACATCAAGCCTACCAAGTACCCACCATAAACTCTCATCTCTTGCATTACATAATTTGCCATTTGCCTCTCGTTTTCCTCTCCCCCACTTCTAAAATGATTTTCAGAAAAATACAAAAAGATTTGCCTTTTTATTCGCCCTTCTTCCGTTCGTCTTTTCGTTTGCTTTTTGTTTGCTCGTTTGCTAGATTACTTGCTTTGTCATGATGACTCAAGAGAACACTAAATTGTGTGACTTTTCCAACACTAATAATAATGATTTTATTAGTACTCCGATTGCTCCCGCCACTAGTGCGGAATCTTATGAAATTAATGCCGCTTTGTTGAATCTTGTTATGAAAGAGCAATTTTCCGGCCTTCCTAGTGAAGACACCGCATCCCATCTAAATACTTTCATTGAATTGTGTGATATGCAAAAGAAGAAAAATGTGGATAATGATATTGTTAAATTGAAGCTATTTCCGTTCTCACTACGAGATCGTGCTAAAACTTGGTTTTCATCTTTGCCTAAAAATAGTATTGATTCATGGAATAAGTGTAAAGATGCTTTTATTTCCAAGTACTTTCCGCCCGCTAAGATCATCTCCCTTAGGAACAATATAATGAATTTTAAGCAACTTGATCATGAGCATGTTGCACAATCTTGGGAGAGGATGAAGTTGATGATAAGAAATTGTCCTACGCATGGTTTGAGTTTATGGATGATTATAGAAAAAAATTATGCGGGATTGAATTTTGCATCTAGAAATCTTTTGGATTCCGCCGCGGGTGGTACTTTTATGGAAATCACGTTAGGAGAAGCTACTAAACTCCTAGATAATATTATGGAAAATTACTCTCAATGGCATACCGAAAGATCTTCCACTAGTAAAAAAGTGCATGCAATTGAAGAAATAAATACTTTGAGTGGAAAGATGGATGAATTAATGAAATTATTTGCTAGTAAGAGTGCTCCTCTTGATCCTAATGATATGCCTTTGTCAACTTTGATTGGAAATAATAATGAATCTATGGATGTGAATTTTGTTGGTAGGAACAATTTTGGTAATAATGCGTACAGAGGTAATTTCAACCCTAGGCCGTTTCATAGTAATTCCTCTAATAATTATGGTAATTCCTACAACAATTCTTATGGAAATTATAATAAGATGCCCTCTGATCTTGAGAACAATATTAAAGAATTTATTAGTTCCCAAAAGAATTTCAATGCTTTGGTTGAAGAAAAATTGCTTAAGATTGATGATTTGGCTAGGAACGTTGATAGAATTTCTCTTGAGATTGATTCTTTGAAAATTAGATCTATTCCACCCAAGCATGATAGTAATGAGTCTCTAAAAGCTATGAGAGTTTCTATTGATGAGTGTAAAGAAAGAACCGCTAACATGCATGCTAAGCGAGATTGGTTTATGAAAGCGTGTTCTTCTAGTTTTCATGAAAATAATAATGAAGATCTTAAAGTGATGGGTGTGACTCCTATTGAATCTTTGTTTTCTAATATAAATCTTGATAGAGATGAGTCAACTTTAGTTAGAAGGCGTCCCAATGATTCGGAGTTTATAGATCTTGATGCAAAAATTGATAAAAGTGGGATTGGAGAGGTCAAAACTTTAAGTAGCAATGAACCCACTCTTTTGGATTTCAAAGACTTTAATTATGATAATTGTTCTTTTATAGATTGTATTTCCTTGTTGCAATCCATGTTGTATTATCCTCATGATTATAATCAAAATAAAGCTTTCACTAAACATATTGTTGATGCTATGATGAAATCTTTTGAAGAAAAACTTGAGTTGGAAGTTTCCATCCCTAGAAAGCTTTATGATGAGTGGGAACCTACCATTAATATTAAAATTAAAGATTATGAGTGCCATGCTTTGTGTGATTTGGGTGCTAGCGTTTCCACGATTCCAAAAACTTTATGTGATGTGCTAGGTTTCCGTGAATTTGATGATTGTTCTTTAAATTTGCATCTTGCGGATTCCACAATAAAGAAACCTATGGGAAGGATTAATGATGTTCTTATTTTTGCAAATAGGAATTATGTACTCGTAGATTTCATTGTTCTTGATATAGATTGCAATCCTACATGTCCTATTATTCTTGGTAGACCTTTCCTTAGAACGATTGGTGCAATTATTGATATGAAAGAAGGAAACATTAGATTTCAATTTCCATTAAGGAAGGGCATGGAACACTTTCCAAGAAATAAAATTAAGTTGCCATATGAATCTATTATGAGAGCTACTTATGGATTGCATACCAAAGATGACAATACCTAGATCTATTGCAATATGCCTAGCTAGGGGCGTTAAACAATAGCGCTTATTGGGAGGCTACCCAATTTTATTTTTGTGTTTTTTGTTTTGCTTATGTTTTTGAATAAAATACACATTATTACCTCTGTAGTAATTGTGTTTTGGTGTTTTAATTAGTGTTTGTGCCAAGTAAGACCTTTGGGATGGCTTACGGTGATAGTTGATTTGATCTTGCTGAAAAACAGAAAATTTTGCGTCCAGTCACAGAATTGTTTAAATTCACTGGAGCGTGGAAAAACCCTGAATTTTTTACACAAGATTGATATAAAAATTTAATATGTTTTCCAAAGTTTTCAGATTTTTGGAGTTACAGAAGTATTAGAACAATTCATATCTTCGCAGACTGTTCTGTTTTTGATAAATTCTGTTTTCTAAGTGTTGTTTGCTTATTTTGATGAATCTATGGGTAGTATGGGGGGGGGGGGGGGGGGGTATAAACCATGGAGAAGTTGGAATACAGTAGATATTATACCAATATAAATAAAGAATGAGTTCACAACAGTACCAAAAAGTGGTGATTTATTTTCTTATACTAACGAATCTCATGAGTTTTCTGTTGAGTTTTGTGTTGTGAAGTTTTCAAGTTTTGGGTAAAGATTTGATGGACTATGGAATAAGGAGTGGCAAGAGCCTAAGCTTGGGGATTCCCAAGGAACCCCAAGGTAATATTCAAGGACAACCAAGAGCCTAAGCTTGGGGATGCCCCGAAAGGCATCCCCTCTTTCGTCTATCGGTAAATTTACTTGAGGCTATATTTTTATTCAGCACATGATATGTGTTTTGCTTGGAGCGTCTTGTATGATATGAGTCTTTGCTTTTTAGTTTGCCACAATCATACTTTCTGTACACACCTTTTGAGAGGGACACGCATGAATCGTGATTTATTAGAATACTCTATGTGCTTCACTTATATCTTTTGAGCTAGGCAATTTTGCTCTAGTGCTTCACTTATATCTTTTTAGAGCACGGCAGTGGATTTATTTTATAGAAATTGTTGAACTCTCTTGCTTCACTTATATTATTTTGAGAGTCTCTAAAAAGCATGGTAATTTTCTTTGGTTATGAATTTAGTCCTAATATGATGGGCATCCAAGCGGGATATAATAAAAACTTACATATAAAGTGCATTGAATACTATGAGAAGTTTGATTCCTTATGATAGTTTTGAGATATAAAGATGGTGATATTAGAGTCATGCTAGTGAGTAATTGTGGATTGGTAGAAATACTTGTGTTAAAGTTTGTGATTCCCGTAGCATGCACGTATGGTGAACCGTTATGTGATGAAGTCGGAGCATGATTTATTTATTGATTGTCTTCCTTATGAGTGGCGGTCGGGGACAAGCGATGGTCTTTTCCTACCAATCTATCCCCCTAGGAGCATGCGGGCAGTACTTTGTTTCGATAGCTAATAGACTTTTGTAATAAGTATGTGAGTTCTTTATGACTAATGTTGAGTCCATGGATTATACGCACTCTCACCCTTCCACCATTGCTAGCCTCTCTAGTACCGCACAACTTTCGCCGGTGCACTACACCCACCATAACCCTTCCTCAAAACAGCCACCATACCTACCTATTGTGGCATTTCCATATACATTCCGAGATATATTGCCATGCAACTTCCACCGTTCCGTTTATTATGACACGCTTCATCATTGTCATATTGCTTTGCATGATCATGTAGTTGACATCGTATTTGTGGCAAAGCCACCATTCATATTTTTTATAAATGTCTCTCTTGATCATTGCACATCCCGGTACACCACCGGAGGCATACATATAGTCACATTTTTGTTCTAAGTATCAAGTTGTAATTCTTGAGTTGTAAGTAAATAAAAGTGTGATGATCGTCATTATTAGAGCATTGTCCCATGTGAGGAAAGGATGATGGAGACTATGATTCCCCCACAAGTTGGGATGAGACTCCGGACGAAAAATAAAAAAAAGGGAAAAAAAGAAGAAAAAAGAGGCCAAAGAGCCCAAAATAAAAAACAAGAGAAAAGAGAGAAGGGGCAATTCTATTATCCTTTTTCCACACTTGTGCTTCAAAGTAGCACCATGATCTTCCTGATAGTGAGTCTCCTATTTTGTCACTTTCATATACTAGTGGGAATTTTCGTTATATAACTTGGCTTGTATATTCCAATGATGGGCTTCCTCAAAGTGCCGTAGGTCTTTGTGAGCAAGTGAGTTGGATGCACACCCACTTAGTTTCTTTTTGAGCTTTCATACACTAATAGCTCTAGTGCATCCGTTGCATGGCAATCCCTACTCACTCACATTGATATCTGTTGATGGGCATCTCCATAGCCCATTGATACACCTAGTTGATGTGAGACTATCTCCTTTTTGTCTTCTCCACAACCACCATATTCTATTCCACCTATAGTGCTATATCCATGGCTCACGCTCATGTATTGCGTGAAAGTTGAAAAAGTTTGAGAACATCAAAAGTATGAAACAATTGCTTGGCTTGTCATCGGGGTTGTGCATGATTTAATACTTTGTGTGATGAAGATGGAGCACAGCCAGACTATATGATTTTGTAGGGATAACTTTCTTTGGCCATGATATTTTGAGAAGACATGATTGCTTTATTAGTATGCTTGAAGTATTATTGTTTTTATGTCAATATTAAACTTTTATTTTGAATCTTATGGATCGGAACATTCATGCCACAATAAATAAAATTACAAGGATAAATATGTTAGGTAGCATTCCACATCAAAAATTCTGTTTTTTATCATTTACCTACTCGAGGACGAGCAGGAATTAAGCTTGGGGATGCTTGATACGTCTCCAACGTATCTGTAATTTTTGATTGTTCCATGCTATTATATTATCTGTTTTGGATATTTTATATGCATTAATGTGCTATTTTATATTATTTTTGGGACTAACTTATTAACCTAGAGCCCAGTGCCAGTTTCTGTTTTTTCTTGTTTTTGAGTTTCGCAGAAAAGGAATATCAAACGAAGTCCAAATGGAATAAAACTTTATGATGATTTTTCTTGGACCAGAAGACACCTACGAGACTTGGAGTCGAAGTCAGAAGACCCACGAGGCGACGACAAGCCATAGGGGCGCGCCCTAGGGGGGGCGCCCCCTGGCTTGTGGCCCCCTCGGGAGTCCACCGACCTACTTCTTCGTCCTATATATTCACATATATTCCAAAACCCTAGGAGAGAGCCACGAAAATACTTTTCCACCGGCGCAAACTTCTGTTCCCGTGAGATCCCATCTTGGGGCCTTTTTCGGCGATCTGCTGGAGGGGGATTCGATCACAGAGGGCATCTACATCAACCCTATTGCCTCTCCGATGAAGCGTGAGTAGTTTACCTTAGACCTACTGGTCCATAGATAGTAGCTAGATGGCTTCTTCTCTCTCTTTGATTCTCAATACCATATTCTCCTCGATGTTCTTGGAGATCTATCCGATGTAATATTCGTTTGCAGTGTGTTTGTGGAGATCCGATGAATTGTGGATTTATGATCAGATTATCTTTGAATATTATTTGAATCTTCTCTGAATTCTTATATGCATGATTTGATATCTTTGTATTTCTCTTCAAATTATCGGTTTGGTTTGGCCAACTAGATTGGTATTTCTTGCAATGGGAGAGGTGCTTAGTTTTGGGTTCAATCTTGCGGTGTCCTCACCCAGTGACATAGTAGGGGTAGCAAGGCACGTATTGTATTGTTGCCATCAAGGATAAAAAGATAAGGTTTTCATCATATTGCTTGAGTTTATCCCTCTACATCATGTCATCTTACTTAAGGCGTTACTCCGTTCTTTATGAACTTAATACTCTAGATGCATGCTGGATAGCGGTCGATGTGTGGAGTAATAGTAGTAGATGCAGAATCGTTTCGGTCTACTTGACACGGACGTGATGCCTATATGCATAATCATTGCCTTGGATATCATCATAACTTTGCGCTTTTCTATCAATTGCTCGACAGTAATTTGGTCACCCACCGTATTATTTGCCTTCAAGAGAGAAGCCTCTAGTGAAACCTATGGCCCCCGGGTCTATTTTCCATCATATATTTTCAGATCTATACATCAAAAATACCAAAAATACCTTGTTGCAATTTATTTACTTTTATTTTGTTTTACGTTTTGGCAATCTTATATACCTATCTCTATCAGATCTCACCTTTGCAATTGACCATGAAGGGATTGACAACCCCTTTATCATGTTGGGTGCAAGTGTTTGATTGTTTGTGTAGGTGCATAGATTGGGGACTTGCTTGTTCCTCCTACTGGATTGATACCTTGGTTCTCTAACTGAGGGAAATACTTATCTCTACTTTGCTGCATCACCCTTTCCTCTTCAAGGGAAAAACCAACGCAAGCTCAAGAAGTAGCAGGATGCAAAGCTCCTTGTCGTGACGTAGAGGTGGGCTCAGTGATGACATCCTCCCTGCTGAGCTTGTGGCCTTGGTCTTGTTGCTCTAGAATGGAAACCTTTGGGGGATTCCTCGGGAACCCGCGTGCGTCCCTGCCTCATTAGCACCAAAGAGGGAACTGTCTCCTCTGCGCCCGCTGGCGCCCGCCTGGCCTTGGTCGTCACGGCTAACGTCATTGCAGCCTCATGAGGCTTGGTACCTGGATGGAGATCTCCGCTCCTCGGGAGGCAACCTGGGGAGGCCGCTCCTCTGGGGTCTTGGCGCCGTTTGCCTCGCGAGGCCGGGGGGGCCCTGCGAGGGTCTTGTTCTCGGGGTGCTGTAGCTGGGCCGTACCAGGCCATCGATGGGCCCGCGTGCTGGGCCGCAGGCAGGCAGATCTGGGTACCCTCGATCCCAGAACGCTGACAGTGTCAACAGAATGCATATCAAGAGACATAGATTTTTAGAGAGAGAAGCACAGATAAGGTTAGGGTCCGATCACATTCACTTAGTGCAGAAAATAGCAACTTGAAGACATAGCTATAAGTGAATGTTGTAGAGGACATAACACACACACACAAACACACATATAGGCAATGAAGTCCAAATCAACATTGTGAATATAAATCATGAAGATAAACCAATGTTGAAGACAAACCAACTTTGAAGATAATGCTACATGACGCCAAACATAAATCTTCAAGAAATATTGGTGGTGGCGTTACCCACCGTATAGGAAGTATTAGACCCAGACAAGGCGCACAATTATCGTGGTGCTCCAAAGTCAAATTCCGCATAAATGTATTCACACTTAGAGTGTATGTCTTCATGAGTTGAAGGCATACGTTACTTGGTGTGTTGCGCACCAAAGTCATCAATATGCATAAGCGATAGGATGTGTGTCCATTCACAGGACATTCGAGGATTCTAAGATATTTAGTTCACACCGCAGCTTGCAAAACCTTTTCTCATCCAAGGGCTTTGTGAAGATATCTGCCAATTGCTCTTCAGTATTGACATGATTGATATCAATGTCTTCCTTCAACACATGGTCTCTGAGAAAGTGACGACGGATCTGAATGTGCTTTGTCTTCGAGTGCTGAACTGGATTGTGAGCAATATTGATTGCGCTTTCATTGTTGCAGTAGAGGGGCACCTTGTTCATGTTGATGCCATAGTCCTTGAGGGTTTGCTTCATCCAGACAAGCTGAGCGCAGCAAGATCCAGCAGCAATGTATTCAGCTTTAGCAGTAGAGAGTGACACACAGTTCTGCTTCTTTGAAGACAAACAGACAAGAGATCGTCCAAGAAAATGACATGTGCCTGATGTAGACTTGCAATCAACCTTGTCACCAGCATAATTAGCATCTGAGAATCCAAATAGATCAAACTCTGAGCCCTTTAGATACCATAATTCTAGCATTGGGGTGTGAGCCAAATATCGAAGAATTCGCTTCACCGCGAGGTGATGTGACTCCTTCGGTGCCGCTTGGAATCGGGCACACATGCAAACGCTAAGCATAATATCTGGCCTAGATGCACATAAGTACAATAAAGAACCAATCATGGAGCGGTATACCTTTTGATCGAACTCTTTACCATTGTAGTCACAGCCCAGTTGACCTTTGGTTGGCATTGGCGTCGAGTACCCTTTGCAGTCTTGCATTCCAAACTTCTTCAGGCAATCTTTGAGGTACTTTTCTTGTGATATGAAGATGCCATTACTCTGTTGACGGATTTGAAGACCAAGGAAGAACTTTAGCTCCCCCATCATGGACATCTGATATTGCTCTTGCATCATATGCCCAAACTCATCGCTGTATCTTTTGTCAGTGCAGCCGAAGATAATGTCATCCACATAGATTTGGCATACAAACAGTTCTCCATCATATGTCTTCGTGAAGAGAGTGGGATCCAGAGACCTAGGTTTGAAGCCTTTGCTCTTCAGGAAGTCTTTGAGTGTGTCATACCAAGCTCGAGGTGCTTGTTTGAGGCCATACAGTGCCTTGTTGAGCTTGTGGACCATATCAGGATGCTTTGGATCTTCAAAACCATGTGGTTGAGATACATATACTTCTTCTTCAATTTTGCCGTTGAGAAAGATGTTCTTCACATCCATTTGATATAGGAGGATTTTGTTGTGGTTAGCATAGGCTAGCAGTATGCAAATGGCTTCAAGCCTAGCCACAGGAGCAAAGGTTTCATCGAAGTCAATTCCTTCCACTTGTGTGTAACCTTGAGCAATGAGACGAGCTTTGTTTCTGACCACTTGTCCATGTTCATCTTGTTTGTTGGGATAGATCCATTTGGTGCCAATAATGTTGTGCTTGCGAGGATCAGGACGCTTGACAAGTTCCTAGACGTTGTTTAGCTCAAACTGTTGAATCCTGCATAGCTTGAATCCATTCAGGTTCCATCAAGGCTTCATAAAATTTCTTGGGTTCGGATATGGAGACGAATGCAAAATGCCCACAGAAGTTTGCTAGTTGTGTAGCTCTTGATCGAGTAAGCGGACCAGGTGCATTGATACTATCAAGAATCTTTTCAATCTGAACTTCATTGGCCACGCGAGGATGAACAGGGCTAAGACTTTGCTGTTGCTGATCATTGCCTTCGCCTTCAGCCTTGTCTTCGGGCTCAGCATTGTCTTCACGTTGAGTGGGAGCTGGAATGACGATTTCTTCTTCAGCCTGTTCCTCGGATGGCATGATTTCTCCAGTTCCCATCAGCTTGATAGATTCACTTGGAGAAGCTTCACCTAGCACATTTGGTAGGTGCTCTCTTTGCGAGCCGTTAGTCTCATGGAACCGCACATCTACAGTTTCAACCACTTTATAGTGATAGAGGTTGAAGACTCTGTAGGTGTGCGAGTCCTTTCCGTAACCAAGCATAAAACCTTCATGTGCTTTCGGTGCAAATTTGGAAGTGTGATGTGGATCCTTGATCCAGCACCTAGCACCAAAGACTTTGAAATAGCTTACGTTTGGATTCTTACCAGTGAGTAGTTCATAAGATGTCTTCTTGAAGAATTTGTGAAGATAAACTCTGTTGATGATATGGCACGCAATATCAATGGCTTCAGGCCAGAACTTTCTTGGAATCTTGTATTCATCGAGCATCGTACGAGCCATCTCAATAAGGGTCATGTTCTTGCGCTCCACGACGCCATTCTGCTAAGGAGTGTATGGAGCAGATAGCTCATGAGTGATGCCAAGTGTATCAAGATAATTGTCAAGGCCAGTGTTCTTGAATTCTGTGCCATTGTCATTCCTGATATGCTTTATGTTGATGCCATAATTGGTCATGGCATGATTGGCGAATCGTCTGAAGACATCCTGCACTTCAGTCTTGTAGAGAATTATATGCACCCAAGTATATCGAGAGTAACCATCAACAATCACGAAGCCATAAAGATGTGCAGTGGTAGTAAGGGTAGAGTTGTGAGTAGGGCCAAATAAGTCCATGTGTAACAGCTCGAAGGGATGTGAAGTCGTCATGATTGTCTTCGAGGGATGTTTTGCCCTAGTCATCTTCCCGACTTCACAAGCACCACATAAATGATCCTTCTTGAACTTGACGCCCTCGATGCCAACAATGTGCTTCTTCTTCACGAGAGTGTGTAAGTTCCTCATGCCCGCATGTCCTATAGCCTTCGATGCCAAAGCCAGCACTTTGAAGCTTTTGCTAGAAGACATACAACAAGCTGTGGTCCTGCGGAGAAATCTAGCATATACAGATCACCTCTTCGATAACCTTCGAAGACTAGAGATTTGTCAGAAGCCATAAGCAAAAGGCATAGATATTTTCCAAATATCACAATCATGTCAAGATCACAAAGCATTGAGACAGACATTAAGTTGTATCCAATGAATTCAACAAGCATCACTTTGTCCATGTGTTGATCCTTTGAGATAGCAACTCTACCTAGACCCAATATCTTGCTTTTACCAGTGTAAGCGAATGTGATATGGATTTTAGTAGATGGTTGGAGAGTTGAATCCATGAGAAGACTTCGATCACCAGTCATGTGGTTAGTGCATCTACTATCCATGATCCATTCAGTTGCTTTCGGAGACGTATCCTACAGTGCAGTTAGTAGGATAGGCTTCACCAAGAGTATTCACTGGTACCGTAACATGCTATACAAACGGTTTTTAACCCCTTTCCATGACGGCATTCTGAATCATCGCCAAGTGAGTGACTGCGATAGGGGGGTTCTTCCCACACGACCCAGAAACCGTCGGGGATAGGCGAGCGGCTACTGACGACCGCCATAGAATAAACGTATGAGATGTCGACCAAGACCCACACGTTACCTCTCAACGTTACGTTTCTGATCCGAGAGACATCCCAAACGATTACGCCACTATAGTCGTGTGAAAAAGGTGGACATCAACATTTAATATACCGATATGTTTGCGATAGGTACGTTATTGCACACAGTTCAAGAATGTAAAATGTGTGCGGTGCCTCTACTAACGCCAATGTGTCCATTTTAATAACTGTGTGCTATAGGTATTCCTATCACACACGCACATAGGTTTGAAATATTTGCCGTATTACCATGAATTACACACGCAGTTGAGACGAAACCGTGTGTGCGTCCGTTGGGCATCGCAAACGTTTCACGTCAAAGAACCGTCTGTTATCTATTTTTCATCGCACACGCTGTTTTCTTTCTAACCGTGTGCACATTATTTTATCCGCTTCTGTATAATTTTATTTTTCCCTGTAATTTATTATTCGGATTGGAAATTTTGAAATATGAAACGTGAAATTCAAATTCTCAGCACAATGGTTCAACAATGAATCCATAAATAAAATTCTCAGTACAATATGTTCAGTAATTACAGGATTAGACAGCAATTAACTATGATGAACCACAATATTTAGAGGCGGTAAAGGTGAAGAGACAAGTGTAAATCATTTTGGCTGCCGATGGTGTTGAAGAAGCGGAATGCCCATAATGTCCCCTCCTACATGCCATAGGCACGAACAACTTTTATCCAACCCCTTGTGACGATCGCTCACCCATCCTTCACCGCCTTCAGGAAGACTTCTAGAGCATTATCATGGTAGCATGAATTATATACTTTAACCTTAGTAGCCTCCACTCCGGTCATGTAGTTTGCAAGGTAATCATCAGTAAATAGCTTCGAAAACCACTGAAAAGAGAAAATTTTCAGATACTGAGGTCTAATAGAGTAACTTGTTGTGGGCAGGGGGAAAAGGCAACACATTACTTACCATCCTATAGTTCACTGTTGTCTTGGACAAAGTGTAAATAAAGAGCTTAATTCCCATCACCCGTTTCTTTCGCCTAACAATCTTTCTTAGTTTCCTCACTTGACGCTTGTTCATGAATATCTCATTGCCCCATATGCAAAAGGGATCGAAGCGTGGATCAGTGCCGCTCATATATGTACCTACAAGCAACTAGTAAATGTTAGAAGCTAAACTGAGATTGCACAAATGATGTAAAATACAACTACCTACGTTCCTAAGTACAAGTATTTTTAGAGATTTCAATATGAACTACATACGGATGTATATAGAATTATAGATATAGTTTAGATTATAATCTAGATTCACTCATTTTGGTCTGTATGTAGTCTATATTGGAATATCTAAAAATACTTATATTTAGGAACAGATGGTGTATAAGACATGGGATGCAGCTAACCTCGACGGCAAACAATAGCATCGCCCATTGTAGCCCTGTGTAAGTACATGGAAAGCCAATGTTAACTACAACAGGGTTAACATCCAGCAAAAATAGCAAATGGTAATAAAACGGCAGCATTTGTAGTGATATCTTCATTGCGAAAGAGTAGCACGGTAGCAAAGGGACGGATTAAAAAATGGATAGAATTGTTTACTGCAACAAACAACCTAGTATAGCCATTGAAACTGGTACTGATAGAAATGAAATTGTCAGAGTTAAACATCGCAAGGCAGGTGCTACTAGAGCAGAGAATGGCCCTATTGTCTATTAAAAGGTAGGGAAAATAGATAAGACGGGCTAGGCGTGTTTACTACAACATGCTTAATACATGAACCGTACAAAACATGGTCATTGCAAATGGTATTGGTAAGATTCAACTAGTGAGTTCATACTTGGTAAGTCCTGAGGGGAAGTGGCTGGGGCACTTCATATGGACAAGAGCCCGCCCCAGGTTGGCCGCAGCGGAGGGGAGGTGTTCCTCTGGGTCGAAGAGTGGATCAGTGCCGCCGACATGTGTACCTACAAGAAGCAAGTAAATGTTAGAAGCCAAACTGCAATTGCACAAATGATGTAAAATACTGTAAGACATGGGATGCAGCTAACCTCGACGGCAAACAACAACATCGCCCGTTATGACCCTGCGTAAGTACATGGAAAGGCATGTTAAGTACAACAGGGTTAGCATCCACTAAAAATAGCAACTGGGCAATATCTCTAGTATATCTTGATTGCGGAGAGTAGAATGGTAGCAAAGGGACAGATGAAAAAAATGGATACAACTGTTAATTGCAACAGGATTAACAACATCCTAAGTCATGTTTTGTAAGTTTGTAGCCATTGAAATACAACTGTTTAAAACTGGATACAACTGTTAATTGCAACAGGCTTAATAGCCATTGGAACCAGTACTGATAAAAATGCAATTGGCAGAGTTAAACATCGCAAGGCAGGTGCTGCCAAAGCAGAGAATGACCCAGTTGTCTATAAAAAGGTAGGGAAAATAGCTAAAACGTGTTAGGCATGTTTACTACAACATGCTTAATACATCGACCGTACAAAACATAGCCATTAATTGCAACTGGTATTGGTAAGATTGAACTGGTGAGTTCATACTTGGTAAGTCCTGAGAGGTAGTTGCTGGGGCACTTCATCTTGGCCAGAGCCCGCCCAAAGTCAGCGGCGGCGGAGGCGAGCTATTCCTCCGGGTCGAAGCGTGGATCAGTGCCGCCGACATGTGTACCTACAGGCAACCAGTAAATGTTAGAAGTTAAACTGCAATTACACAAATGATGTGAAATACTGTAAGACATGGGATGCAGCTAACCTCGACGGCAAACAACATCATAGCCCGTTATGACCCTGCGTAAGTACATGGACAGGCATGTTAAGTACAACAGGGTTAGCATCCACCAAAAATAGCAAATTTGCAGCATCTCTAGTGATATCCTGAGTCATGTATTGTAAGTTTTTTGCTGGTATTGGTGAAATTGAGCTGGACAGTTAATACTTGAACATCACACAGTGTGCAGTACTGAAATAACCAAGGCACGAACATGCTTAATACATCAACCGTACATAACATACCATTACAAGTGGTATTGGTAAGATTGAGCTGGTCAGATCATACCTGGCAAGTCCTGAGAGGTAGTCGCTGGGGCACTTCATCTGGGCCAGAGCCTTCACCAAGTCGGTAGCGGCGGAGGCGGGGTGTTCCTCCGGGTCAACACGCATAGCGGCCATCGCGCCATCGACCGCCATCAACTCCTCGACCTCCACGTGATATGTGGTTGGGCTTGCGCGGCGATGCTCTGGAGGTAGGGGCGGTGGGGATTTGGAGGCATGAGGATATTTTGCAGGCGCCATTTAAGCAATCAGGCCGGGGCTGTGATAGAGATCGGTGGGTTACCTGACTGGATCGACGATGCTCAGGCAGAACGTAGATGTGGTTGAAGCTGTGGTTGCGGAGGTGGCGGTTTGAGCTACCGGTAGGGGGGAGGGGGGAGGGGGGAGATACTGAGGAAATTTGTTGGGTGGGGATGTGGTGGGAGGAATAAATTCTAAAATCGCGCGCCTAATGAAAATTTCGCTGCGAAACTTGAAACTTGGGCGGTGGAAACACACAATGCAGACGAAGCGCGTAAAATACTCGTGTGCGAGAAAAGAGAAAATTGGTAGATCCCGTCTCCAAAAAAATGTACACATGTAGTTGATTTTTTTTTGGTCAATGGTACGCTTGGTTTATTAGGAAACAATCGCACAGGTAACTGACTTATGGATCATTAACACAAAAAATGCACAGGGGTACGCCATAGAAACCGTGTGTTTTGTGATCTTCTAATAATTCTTATATCTATTAGCATCTCCAACCGCACCTAATTTCAAAAATCTCTTTCATTGTATCAGGATTATTCAATGTACATGAACGAGGCAAGGTGACACCCGATGAGCAATCATCGGTTTATGAAATGCAATCAAGTGTCAACCTACCTCGCTCGTGTAGCCAGATTTGATACTATGCAACAAGAGAGAAGCTTGCTGCCATCAGCCGGTGCGGCAATTTAAGCCGGTGTGCGGCCAACTCGCGTGGCGAGGTGGGACTAAAAACCAGCTGCGGCCAGCTCTACTCTCCGGTGGCTGCGGGCGGACATTTCGGGAGTATTTAGGGCCGGGGTGCGGCTACAAAACTTCAGTGAACACATGCTAATCAACACTCAAAGCCCTCAAAGGATGTGCTTACCGACATTGTACCTTAATAATAGATAGTACCAACTTAAAGTACTACTGGTAATTTGCTCTAAAACTAGTATGTATGTAATACTGGTAGATGCTCGTAATTAATTATACAAACTTATGGGCGACACACGCACTAACTACTTCTCACATGCTGCCATCGGGTTATGGGCGAGCGCTACCCTGATCAGGTAGGCGGACATAAGCCTTGTGTGCCTGTGTTGGTATTGAGCTCATGTCCCCGTTTGGGACCATTTTTGTTTTGCCACGACGGTGGCCGTTGGATGTCCAGAGTGGCATCGGGGCCGCCCATGACTTAGCCCAAAGGGGAGTTTGTCGGAGTGGCCGGGAGAGTGTCATGCAATGATCGGTTTTGTCGGAACGCCGTTGGTCCACCCGAATGAGAGTACGAGGCCTTGGGTTCCGTAGTGTGGGTACAGTGTACTAACCTCTGTAGAGTGTATAATCTATCGATAGCCGCGCCCACGGATATGGGTCAATTTCATAGTAGGTCACACTATGAGTCAACAGAAATAAAAAAATGACTTATAAACAACATCGATTCGATGAGAAAAGAAGTTGGTTGATCTTTATGTGGTCACGGGAGGATCACGATGGTATTCTTGGTAATGATAAGGTGATCTTGTGAGGACCCAATGGTATTCTTGATAATGATGAGGTGATCTTGTGAGGATCATGATGGTATTCTTGATAATGATTGAAGTGATCCCGTGACCACGATGGTAAGTAAGAGTGGCATATATTTGGTGGTTACGCGGTAACCACGAACAGAGTAAGTGATATTCGTAAGTAGGTTGCATGCTAGTATCATCATTGTTCATGTCTCGAGTAATATGTTCATGCCAATGTGATCTTGTTCTAGCTGTATCATGTTCACCTTGTACATGCCATGTTGTTCTGGTAGTATCATGCTCATCATTGCTTAGTAACCTGTAAATGCCATGTTATTGTTTGTCTTGGTTGCTTTGGTTGCTGTGAGCTTGCGAGTACATTCAAAGTACTCACCTGGCGTGCCATGCCAGCTTGCAGGTCATGCCGTGATTGCTTGCTTGTTGAGGATCCGAGTTTGCGAGCTAGGATAAGCGTTCTAGCCAGAGTCGCTGCGGAGTGGAGTCCATCGCTGTCGTCGTCGTTCCGCTGCTAGAAGATATTTCGCTGCTTCGAGTTGTTCTGCTGCTAGCATAGAGCAACCTAAGCAGGCGTAGTCTCGCCATGCCGATGTAATTCCTTGTTATATCGGAACTCTTGTATCCCCGAGTATTTGTAATAAAGAGCTGATTTGTTATATGCCAAGCAGTGCTGTATTCCAGAAGACTTGATCTCTGGGCTGGAATACGAGGTGTTCCGGTCTCTCTGAGCCGGGGTGCCACGACGGTTGGTATCAAAGTAGGTCTGGCTGTAGGACGCCCTAGTCTACGCCAGCGTTAGAAAGCGGTAGTATAGAGTCTAGTCAGTTTGATGCATTTGGTTGTTGCATTTGTTTGCTGCATAGCATGCATATAGACTTATTATCTATTCGCTAACGATTGATCTTGTGAGTGTAGGTGGCATCGGTTTCGATCCACTACCTGCACCCTCCAGCTTTGCATCCCTGCTTCTTGGTGTTGGCGTCATCTCTGTCCCAGCAGAGTGATGCCGAGGTACCTAGTGTTCCAGACATCATTTGTAGGATTTATGCTCAAGTATCGCATTGGTATCTTTCTGCCATCCACCCTTATCATTTCGGTGATAGACATGATTCTATCCCGGGTCTTGCCATCCCACTCGCCGTTTTGGTAACCCTTACTGATCCTTGCTATCAGAAAAGGGCAATGCCAGCTAGCCCTTTTTTCCACCACTATCTTACCCATTCTTTGGACGTGTACGATTTTCGTCTGTCCGCTTGATGATGATGTGGTCGTAACCTCCGTGTTCCGCTACATGATCACCAAGTTCGTCCTCACCTCGTAAGCCCATTCAGATGCAACCGGTGTTAAGCCAGCATTTGGTGTAGCTTTGTTTACACGACCATGCCACACGTGGATTCACTTTCGTGCACACCGCCACAGCATATTAGATCGTAGAACCGGAGTTTTCGTGAGATCTGTGTGCTTAAGTATGCATGCATATTATTGTTGTGAGTAGTGGTAATATGTGATGTTGCTTGAATATGATATTGCTTGTATATAATCTTGATTGCCTTGTGTGATTTTGTTCCATTCGTTTCTTTTGTTTCTTTCTTTGGGCCCTCGGTGTTACCTTATTTTCCCCTTATTAAAGTTGCTCATCAACCGACACCGGACCCGAAGAATTAGTGAGGAGTTCAAATATTTGGAAGATCAGCTAAACATTATGGAATTCTTAGCCAACTGCATCGTATTAAGAACATCTGGTCTGAATACAAATGATATCCTGGCTGGATTATCTGCATCACGTCTATCTCAGTGTGAAAATTTTCACAATAATTATGATGGCATCAACCGAAAGCCAAGTTGCGTGCAAAACCAACTATGTATTTCAAGTCAAAGGTATGGCTCATATTGGTTGATTCTGCGATGGGTACACTTTGAAGCATGTCATCCTCCGGAAGCGGGCCAGATTTTTCTGTGAATTCAATACTCAGCAAGAAGGATAGTCGAACACCCTTTTTCGTACAAGTGACCGGCAGCAGAGATATTAAAGGATATATATGATATTCAGTCCGCCTATCACAGAAAGAAGCTCCTGGTGCAAGCACTCCAGTCTTCTTTCACAAGCTACCAGAGAAGCTTACAATGCTTGATTCCCCGGTCTTCATAGGTATGATATGTGGATGACTTCCAGCACAAGATACTCCGTCTTCCTCAGTAAGCCGTTGCAAAAGCTTCCGGCATAAGGTACCGAGTCTTCCCCAGCAAGTCTTTAAGGGGGGAAGCTTCCGAAGCACGATACCCAGTCTTCTTCAGCAAGCTGCCCCGGCAAGAGCTCCGAGCACAAGCTATTCAGTCTTCCCCAGCAAGATACTTTCAATGGCTTCCAGCATAAGTTGTCCAATCTTCCTCAGTACGGCACTAGTGCAAGGTATTACACAGTGAGATAGCAGCATAAGGCGGTGCATCCCAAGGGTCAGATCCGCAGCAGTTTTATCAGAAGCAAGAATCAGTCAGAGCACAAGTCTGCTTCGGGAATCAGATACTTCTATATATACTGTGACATGCTGCCAAATTCATTGTGTGATGCAAGAACCGACAAGCTATGAAGTGAGACAACATTGAGACAATCATCTTGGCAGTGATTATCAAGGCCAGCTTACTCACATCCGACAAGGTGATATCGTTAACCCTTGTCACCAGCTTGTATGATGGACGACAACAATGAGCTCCGTACTGGCACACGCGAACCTGGTATATATGACCCAAGATATGAACAAGGATAAGGTATGATGGCCGGAATATTACATATGACAGTACCTATGGTCACAAGAAGAATGTATATAAGGCCAAGTCCTTTTAGCAAAGGATCCGGACAAAGAAAACAATAATGAGGGAGCAAGACCGCAATATAGGTATGATAATTGTAGCATGACCAACATGGTACAGATACCCCGGACAATCTGAGTCAGTATCGATCATCATGAATATACGCCCAAGGGGTCTACTTCGTTGTGACCAAAGACCAGCTCAACAGATTGATTCCGGCAAACCGTGTTATGGCAGCACACGGCTTACTATCCACATGAATACACCGACAGAATGAGTAATCAGGATGTTGAACGACAGTCTCACAACATGTGCCCTCACTTATGGTAATTATTAAAGGATAGCCTATCAGGAACAAGATTCCTCTGCCAGACCCACCGTCAGCCAAGTCGGTGGATACTATCGTTATATGGTTGTACCCCTTTATGCTGGTCACGACAGGTGACAGTAAAATATTTCGTACGGATCGGATACTCAAGACAGTGGAGCTAGCCATGATAATTCAGGAATCCCTGCCAGAAGTCAGGTTCTGTCAGGAAAACGGTTATGATTCACAGCGCTGTTTTGAACCCGGAAAGCATACACCCATTGGGATAAGCTGATGCAAGGAGTAAAAGATGTGGTGTCCACCGGGAAGATCTGTTCACAACTCCATGGAGTATTTTTGGTACTGGACATAATAATGACACCATTTTCGGGAACAACTTTCAGAATTGTGGGAAGGACATATATTTCAGTCATGATAACTTTTCGGATCTCAGCTGAGTCAGCAGATCTAAAAGAAATTGGAGCTAGTGTGAACATGAACATCTGAGGTAAGACCTGTCAGAATGTCAGATACGGTGAAACAAACCACCCCAGAGCAAGACAGTCAGTCAGATAAGGTACAACGGGAACATCATATATAAAGAAAAAAGGATACCCGAGTTGGAAACGGTTTCCTTGAGTCAGTATATTCATACTTGTTCCCTGAGCAACCAAATCTCGAGGACGAGATTTCTTTAAGGGGGGGGGGAGGTTTGTCACACCCTGATTTTTGGCCCTTTCTTTTTCTTTTGTTTTTCTTTGGATTTTTGATTTGAATTGCTTTTCTGTGGCTCTGTGGTCCTGAAACCTGGGAAGATCATCTCTTCTCAGGCTCCCAAGTTGCTTGTCATCCTCAAAACCATCTCAAGATCATGTCATTTCCCATCTTGGACCAATCCCAATATTCTTTTTATTGGGAATATTCCTTTTTCTATTAAAGGAATAATCCTTTTTGCCCTAGGTTGTGAAGCAACCTACCTTTCTGTCATCCACAAAAATTCCCAAAGAATTATCATAAATTGTTTGGGTCATATCTTCCACAAATATGTCAAAACCCTTCCTTGTCATGTTCAAAAATAATTCACAAATATCCATTTCCCTATTCTGCCCTAGCTGGCACTTGGTGAAGGAAGTTTCATTTATCTTTGCTTGATTGACCCCAAACTTTTTGGACACCTTTTCCTATCCATATCATGACCTCATGAAAAATTCAACTCAATTTGCCTAGTGAATCTTCCTCAGCAAATTTCCAAAGTTTCTGTCAGATGGAAGCCTTTGTGAAGGAAGTACTAGCTAGGTTAGTCCAAATGAGTTGAAATTTTGCAAGCTCCTTCATGTGCTCATATCATGACCCTCCACCAATTTTCAGCTCATGTAATCTATCCATGTGAGCTCACCATCAAATCTTTCTTTCTGGCCATTATTTTGGGTTGTGAAGCAACTATATTTTATAGTGCTCCATAATTCATGAATAATTCCCAGAATGTGCTTCTAGCTGTATGTCATCTCTCCACCAAATTTTGGCTTATTTCATTTAGACAATTTCCTCAAAAATTCCCCCAACATTCTGTTCAGAGAGGTGCATTATGAAGGAAGTACCACTTTGGCTTACCCAAATGGTATGAAATTTTTATGGCACTCTCATATGACCAAATCCTTATGCCTTGGCAAGATTCAGCTTAATTCAACACTCCTAGTGAGTGCTACTTCTTGATCTTGACTCTGGACCAGATGTGGCAGTTGCAAAGCAACTATATTAAGTAATGGTCCTATTCTCCTCAAAATTAGCAGGACAGTAGTCCTTCCTTCCCTAAACGTCGAAGACATCAATTATTCCTCTTAACCTTCCTCTGTTGATCACAGCAGTGTGGTCAAGGTTGCTATAACAAACTTCAGCTGACCCTTCCAATCATCTCACAGTGTATTTAGTCGATCCATCACCTCTCAGAGACTATTCCTTGGAAGGACTATCATCTATACAATGTTTTGGGTGCCAGAGGGTACTGTATGCCCCAGTTCACGCGGTGACCACCGCCCTGGCATGCCATGGACGCAAGCTGGGTGTCGTTTGCTTTGGGCCCCTCCTCTGCTCGTCGCGTTCGCATGTCCGGCCATGTCCAATAGCTCTCCCGTGTCGTCCTCTTCCCCCTGGACCTCTCTCCCCCTCTCCTGTCCCCTCCTACGTGGTGCGCAGGCCGCGTCCGCGGACAGACCACGTCTGCTCCTGCAGAGCTGGTCGCCCGTGTCGCCCAGAGACTTCCCGAGCTTGCTCGAGCTCTCCTGCCCCTCCGTGAACGCCCTGGACTCGCCTCCTCTCCCTCCGCGTAGCCCTGCTCGCGCTAGTGCATCGGCGCACGTGTCACCGCGGCCGCGCGCGACCTCGCCTTCGCCCTGGCTATTTAAGCCCACCCCGGACTCTCCTTTCCCCACCAGAGGCTCCTCCACCTCCTCTGGTCCTCCCGAGCCTTTTCCTCGAGCTCGAGAGCCCTCCTTCCTCGTCCATGGCCGAAGCCTCGCCACCGGCCGCCGCATAAATTGCCTCAATGCCGAGCCTCTCCCTCCACTTTTTCACCACCAGAGGCCTCCCTACACCACCTCAAACCTCCCCACCCTCTCGTTTCCTCGCCGAAGTTGGTAGGGCGCCATGCCCAACACCACCCGATGCCACCGTCTGCCGCAGCCATGGCTTTGCCTGCTCCTGCGTTCCCCAGCGCGTGTATACCAGGCAGGCAGGTGGGCCTCGCCTCCCCGGACCCTCCGGTGGTCCAAGCTCCATCGGAGATGGCCCGTGTAGTCGACGGGCGCCAGCGCATGTGATAACCCACAAGTATAGAGGATCGCAATAGTTTTCAAGGGTAGAGTATTCAACCCAAATTTATTGATTCGACACAAGGGGAGCCAAAGAATATTCTCAAGTATTAGCAGCTGAGTTGTCAATTCAACCACACCTGAAAGACTTAATATCTGCAGCAAAGTATTTAGTAGCAAAGTAGTATGGAAGTAACGGTAACAGTGGCAAAAGTAACAGTAGCGGTTTTGTAGTAATTGTAACAGTGGCAATGGCAAAGTAACGTAGCAAAGATCAATATGTGAAAAGCTCGTAAGCAATGGATCAGTGATGGATAATTATGTCGGATGGCATTCATCATGCAACAGTTATAACCTAGGGTGACACAGAACTAGCTCCAATTCTTCAATATAATGTAGGCATGTATTCCGAATATAGTCATACGTGATTATGGAAAAGAACTTGCATGACATCATTTGTCCTACCCTCCCGTGGCAGGGGGGTCCTAATGGAAACTAAGGGATATTAAGGCCTCCTTTTAATAGATAACCGGACCAAAGCATTAGCACTTCGTGAATACATGAACTCCTCAAACTACGGTAATCACCGGAAAGAATCCCAATTATTGTCACCTTGGGGTATGCGGATCAAAACACGTAATAGGTGTCTACAACTTGCAAGCTAGGATCAAGAACACATATATATTCATGAAAACATCATAGGTTCAGATCTGAAATCATGGCACTCGGGCCCTAGTGACAAGCATTAAGCATAGCAAAGTCATAATAACATCAATCTTAGAACATAGTGGATACTAGGGATCAAACCCTAACAAAACTAACTCGATAACATGATAAATCTCATCCAACCCATCACCGTCCAACAAGCCTACGATGGAATTACTCACGCACAGCGGTGAGCATCATAAAATTGGTGATGGAGGATGGTTGGTGATGACGACGGCGATGATTTCCCCTCTCCGGAGCCCAAAACGGACTCCAGATCTGGTCTCCCGAGGAAGAACAGGAGGTGGCGGTGGCTCCGTATCGTAAAACTCGATGAATCCTTCTCTCTGATTTTTTTCTCCCCGAAAGTGAATATATAGAGTTGGAGTTGAGGTCGGTGGAGGTCCAGGGGACCCACAAGGCAGGGGGCGCGCCCTAGGGGGGGCGCCCTCCACCCTTGTGGACAGCCGGTGGGTCCCCTCTGGTTGATTCTTTCGCTAATATTTTTTATTTATTCCAAAAGTATTCTCCGTGAAGTTTCAGGTCATTCCGAGAACTTTTATTTCTGCACAAAAATAACACCAAGGCAATTCTGCTGAAAACAGCGTCAGCCCGGGTTAGTTCCATTCAAATCATGCAAATTAGAGTCCAAAACAAGGGCAAAAAGAGTTTGGAAAAGTAGATACGATGGAGACATATCAACTCCCCCAAGCTTAACCCATTGCTTGTCCTCAAGCAATTCAGTTAACAAACTAAAAGTGATAAAGAAAAACCTTTACAAACTCTGTTTGATCTTGTTGTTGCAAATATGTATAGCCAGCATTCAGGTTTTCAGCAAAGATCATGAACTAACCATATTCACAATAACATTTAGGTCTCACATTTACTCATATCAATGGAATAATCAACCAGTGAGCAATAATAATAAATCTCGGATGACAACACTTTTTCAAAACAATCACGATATGATATAACAAAATAGTATCTCGCTAGCCCTTTCTGAGACCGCAAAACTTAAATGCAGAGCACACCTGAAGATCAAGGACTGACTAGACATTGTAATTCATGGTAAAAGAGATCCAATCACAGTCATACTCAATATTAATTAATAACAACGCATACAAATGACAGTGGTGCTCTCTAACTGGTGCCTTATATAAGAGGATGATGACTCAGCATAAAAGTAAATAGATAGGCCCTTCGCAGAGGGAAGCAGTGATATGCAGAGGTGCCAAAGCTCGAGCTTTTTGAAACATAGATGAATAATATTTTTGAGCAGTATGCTTTCATTGTCAACATAACAACCAAGAGATCTCAGTATCTTCCATGCTACATACATTATAGTCGGTTCCCAAACAGAATGGTCAAGTTTTTACTCCCCCTCCACCATCAATCACACTCCACGGCTGATCTGAAACAACGGGTACCGTCCATACCAACAACAGTCCTAGGGGAGTTTTGTTTGAAATTTATTTTGATTTGATTTCGAGCACAGGACTGGGCATCCCAATTACCAGCCACTTTCTCATGAATGACAAGTGAATCAACACTCATCGTGAGAATAACCCACCTAGCATGGAAGATACAGACAGCCCCCAGTCGCTACATGAGCGATTCGGGCATACAAAACAGATTATCATTTGAAGGTTTAGAGTTTGGCACATGCAAATTTACTTGGAACGGCAGGTAAATACCGCATATAGGTAGGTATGGTGGACTCATATGGAATAACTTTGGGTTTATGGAGATGGATGCATAAGCAGTATTCTCGCTTAGTACAAGTGAAGGCTAGCAAAAGACTGGGGAGCGACCAACTAGAGAGCAACAACAGTCATAAACATGCATTGAGATTAAACAACATTGAGTGCAAGCATGAGTAGGATAAAAATCACCATGGACATAAATATCGTGGAGGCTATGTTGATTTTGTTTCAACTACATGCGTAAACATGTGCCAAGTCAAGCCACTTGAATCATTCAAAGGAGGATACCATCCTATCATACTACATCACAACCATTTTAAAAGCATGTTGGCACACAAGATAAACCATTATAAACTCCTAGCTAAATAAGCATGGCATGAGTAACTATAATCTCCAATTGTCATTGCAAACATGTTTCATTCATAATAGGCTGAATCAGGAATGATGAACTAATCATATTTACAAAAACAAGATAGGTCGAGTTCATACCAGCTTTTCCTCATCCCAATCATTTCATCAAATATCGTCATTATTGCCTTTCACTTGCACGACCGAACGATGTGGATAATAATAATAGTGCACGTGCATTGGACTAAGCTAGAATCTGCAAACATTTATTCAAAGGAGAAGACAAGGTAGTATGGGCTCTTTGTTAGATCAACAATAATGCATATGAGAGCCACTCATCAATTTCATCGTGGTCTTCTCCTCTTGACCCAAAGAAAGGAAAAATAATTTCAAAGAAACACACTGAAATATTTTTGGAGTTTTTATTTTTCTGAAGAAAGTAAAACAAGAACGAGAAAAACTATTTACACGGGAAAGCTCCCAATAAGCAAAAGAAGAACGAGAAATCTTTTTGGGTTTTGTTTTAATAGTACTACAACTAAATTAAACATGGAAAGGAAACTAAAAAGAAGCTACAACTAATTTTTTTTTTTGAATTTTCTCAAAATTTTCAAACACACAAAAAGAAAGCGAGGAAAAGAAATAAACTAACATGGATAATACAATGAAAAAGTATGAACACCGACAACTGGAATGAGTGTGTGAACATGAATGTAATGTCGGTGAGAAATACGTACTCCCCCAAGCTTAGGCTTTCGGCCTAAGTTGGTCTATGCCCATGGATCAAAGTAGCCCTCTCCTGTGTACTGGGGAGGATCCTGAGGGTTCCACTGGTTAGCGAGCTCCTGTGGCTCCCACTGATAAACGGACTCCTCATACGGATCAGGTGATGGTTCTGACTCAGGAACTGGGGATCGAGTCCGCTCCTAGTATGCGTAAATGTCCTCGGGCAAAATAAGGTACCTGCCTGAATAAATATTGAACAAAGAAGGTGCAGGCAAGGTAATAATCTGACAAGTCTTCTCACTAAATACCAGGTTATAGATGAGTCTCTTGTCCTTATCATTACTAATAAAATCTTGTGCTACCATACTGTTATAATCTAAGTATCTAGTGGGTAGCAACATCTCCTCCTTCTCATCGAGCCTAACGGGTATCTCAAAATGTTTAGCCAAGTGGGAAGCTTAGATACCTCCGAAAATAGGACCCTTTGAACGGTTTAAACTTAACCGTCGAGCAACCATGGTGCCCAAACTAAAAGTTCTATCACGAAGTAAAGCATGGCGCAAAATAGCGAGATCAGGGGCACTAAGGCCTCCACTCTCTCCACGACCAATTAAGCATCTCCCAGTAAATAATGAGTAATAGCGTAGCACAGGAAAATGCAAACTAGCCACTCTCGCTCCCAACACTACTCTTCCTTCCCCTACGGTAACTTCCTCAATAAAATCTTCCACATCCCTAGGACGTGGCTCATCGACGCTGCCCGCATGAGGTAATTTGCAAACCTCACAAAAGTCATAGAGCGTCATCTCTTTATGCACATCATATAAATAAAACTCTATCGTGGGTGGTGATTTCCTAGTATGAAAGTGAAAATTTTGCACGAAGGTATTAGTGAGTAAGAGGTAGTGATCACACTTATCATGGAGGAAGTCAGTGATGCCTACATTCTTCACCAAATAATAGAAATCATCATAAATTCCGGCAGCCCCCAAGAATGCATCACATGGCCATTCACACGCCAAACCACCGCGGTGCGGGGAAGGTTGTACTTGGGCTTCTTCTTATCCTCATTCTCATTTTCTCTAGAACCCCGACTCAAAGAGCCTCTCAACCATCTCTTCATCATTTATTTTCTCTGAAATTTTTAGTGACTTAAAATAACAGTGAACCAAACTCAACAAAACTGATAGCAACCACTCCTACAAGTGCCTAGAGGCTCTATCATGCATCAAAACTACTTTGGACCATATAAATTTGACATGCAAGCTCAAGAACAAGGTCACCACAGCAGCAAAAATTTGCAATATTTAAAGCACTAGAACAAAAACTAATTGGACCAATGGAGGAGTCACATACCGAAGAACAATCCCCCAAAACAGTTTTGCAAATGGAGCTTTACACAAGGAGATCGAAAATGGCAGCAAGATGAGCTAGAACACGGGTTTGAGCTACGGGATGATTTTTTCTAGAGGAAGACGAAGTGGATGGGTGCTGGAATAAGTGAGGGGGAGCCACGTGGGACCCATAAGGCAGGGGGCGCGCCCTCCACCCTTGTGGTCCACTGGTGCAGCTCCCTGGTGCAATCTCAATGCCAGAAATTATAAAATATTATATAAAAAATCATACTAAATTTTCAGGGCATTTGGAGAACTTTTATTTTCGGGACATTTTTTATTGCAAGGATAATTCAGAAAACAGGCAGATAATACTAATTTTGCTTTCTTTAGTCTAAATAACAGAAAGTAAAAAGTGGATACAGAAAGTTGTGCCTTCTAAATTCATCCATCTCATGCTCATCAAAAGGAATCCATTAACAAGGTTGATCAAGTCTTATTAACAAACTTCTTTCGAATAACATGAAACCGGAGAATTTTTGAATAACACTAGGTTACCTCAACGGGGATATGAATGTTCCCAACAATAAGAATATCATATTTCTTTTTGACAGTAGGGAGAGGGAATTCAAAACCTCCAATAGTAATAGTTGAAATTTTTCCAATGGGAACGCGCTACCCTGATCAGGTAGGCGGACATAAGCCTCGTGTGCCCGTGTTGGTATTGAGCTCATGTCCCCGTTTGGGACTGTTTTTGTTTTGCCACGACGGTGGTCGTTGGATTTCCAGAGTGGCATCGGGGCCACCCATGACTTAGCCCAAAGGGGAGTTTGTCGGAGTGGCCAGGAGAGTGTCATGCAATAGATCGGTTTTGTCGAAACGCCGTTGGTCCGCCCGAATGGCAGTATGAGGCCTTAGGTTCCGTAGTGTGGGTACAGTGTACTAACCTCTGCAGAGTGTATAATCTATCGATAGCCGCGCCCGCGGATATGGGCCCAGTTCGTAGTAGGTCACACTATGAGTCAACAGAAATAAAAACCTGACTTATAAACAACCCCGATTCGATGAGAAAAGAAGTTGGTTGATCTTTGTGTGGTCACGGGAGGATCACGATGGTATTCTTGATAATGATAAGGTGATCTTGTGAGGATCCCAATGGTATTCTTGATAATGATGAGGTGATCTTGTGAGGATCATGATGGTATTCTTGATAATGATTGAAGTGATCCCGTGACCATGATGGTAAGTAAGAGTGGCATATATTTGGTGGTTACGCGGTAACCCCAAACAGAGTAAGTGATATTCGTAAGCAGGTTGCATGCTAGTATCATCATTGTTCATGTCTCGAGTAATATGTTCATGCCATGCTGATCATGTTCTAGCTGTATCATGTTCACCCTGTACATGCCATGTTGTTCTGGTAGTATCATGCTCATCATTGCTTAGTAACCTGTAAATGCCATGTTATTGTTTGTCTTGATTGCTTTGGTTGTTGTGAGCTTGCGAGTACATTCAAAGTACTCACCTGGCGTGTCATGCCAGCTTGCAGGCCATGCCATGATTGCTTGCTTGTTGAGGATCCGAGTTTGTGAGCTAGGATAAGCGTTCCAGCCAGAGTCCCTGCGGAGTGGAGTCCATTGCTGTCGTCGTCGTTCCGCTACTAGAAGATATTCCGCTGCTTCGAGTTGTTCTGCTACTAGCATAGAGCAACCTGAGCAGGCGTAGTGTCGCCATGCCGATGTAATTCCTTGTTATATTGGAATCCTTGTATCCCCGAGTATTTGTAATAAAGAGTTGATTTGTTCTATGCCAAGCAGTGCCATATTCCAGAAGATTTGATCTCTGTGCTGGAATACGGGGTGTTCCGGTCTCTCAGAGCCGGGGTGCCACAGCCATATAGTGCGGTGATTTTTAAGAGCTCAACGACAAATGACGTAGGAAAATTGGCTGCCCTTACAATTTTGCTCGTTCATTATCGCACACGGTTCATCTCCGTCGCCTCCGGAAACAGTGTGTGCTGAGCCTATTGTGTGTTGCGTTATGATTGTTCAGAACCCCAGCCACATGGATCATGCGTGTGCACCGGAGGATGCACCATGATCAAACGGCAATCCACGTCCCTCACATCACACCCGTGCAGCTGTAGCTGGATTGGATTTATATGCGCTAAATGCATAGAAAATGCACATGATCCCCTAAATATGGTAAATGAGCCCGAAAAAATGCCAAATTAGAACACGGTGATTTGCAGGGTGTATGTTCATCGTAGAAAAAACTCAAGGTCAAAGAACGAAGAAAATTTGGATTCCCCTTCAATCTTGGTGATTTCCCTCTTTAAAGCATGGAACTTCCTCGGTGATGTTTCGATTTATGAAGGGCGTGCATGACGACATAAGCCAAACCTTCTCAAATTTTTACCAGGGCATGGTGAGGCCATACCATGGCACCATGCCAGGCGTCATGTTTTTCAAGCATTTATTTCATTTTTCTATAGTTGAAAACCCAATAAACAAACGTTTGTGGTTGACTATTGCCACACATTTCATCGAAATATCTGCCCATTCCTTGTAAAAGGCATGAGAATTTACTAAATGGCACAAGCATGGTTTTCCAGGCCATTCTTGTGCACCCTTTCATGCACCGATTCTTTGAACTTGAATTATGTGCATTAATGCCTAGGAAATGCACATAATCCCCTAAATATGGTGATTTGCAGGGTGCATGTTCACCATAGAAAAAATCTCATGGACAAAGGACAAAGGAAATTTGGATTCCCCTTCAATCTTGGTGATTTCCCTCTCAAAACCATGAAACTTCCTCGGTGATGGTTCGATTTATGAAAGGCGTACATGACGACATAAGGCAAACATTCTCAAATTTTTACCAGGGCACGGTGAGGCCATACCATGGCACCACGCCAGGTGTCATGTTTTCCAAGCATGTATTTCATTTTTCTATAGTTGTTAACCCAATAAACGATGCGTTTATGGTTGACTATTGCCACACATTTCCTTGAAATCTCTGCCCATTCCTTGTAAAAGGCATGAGAATTTACTAAATAACACGAGCATGGTTTCCCAGACCGTTCTTGTGCACCTTTTCATGCACCGATTGTTCAAATTTGAATTATGTGCATTAATGCCTAGAAAATGCACATAATCCCCTAAATATGGTAAATGAGCCCAGGAAAATGCCAAATTTGAACACCTTGCATTGTAGGGGGTATGTTGATCGTTGGAAAAAAACTGAATAACAAACTAGGACAAAAATTTGGATTCCCTTTCAATCTTGGTGATTTCCCCCTCGAAACCATGAAACTTCCTCGGTGATGGTTCAATTTATGAAGGGCGTGCATGACGCATAAACCAAACTTTCTCAGCTTTTTACCAAGGCACAGTGAGGATAACCATGGCACCATTCCAGGTGTCATGTTTTTCAAGCACGTATTTCATTTTTCTATAGTTGATAACCCAGTAAACGATGGATTTGTGGTTGACTATTGCCATACATTCCCTTGATATCTCAGACCATTCCTTGTAAGAGGCATGAGAATTTACTAAATACCACGAGCATGGTTTTCCAGACCATACTTGTGCACCTTTTCATGCACCGATTGTTCGAATTTGAATTATGTGGATTAATGCCTAGAAAATGCACATAATCCCCTAAATATGGTAAATGAGCCCGGAAAAATGCCAAATTTGAACACGTTTCATTGGAGGGGGTATGTTGATTGTAGAAAAAAACTGAATGACAAACTAGGAAGGAAATTTGGATTCCCGGCCCCATCAATCTTGGTGATTCCCCCCTCGAAAGCATGAAACTTCCTCGGTGATGGTTCGATTTATGAAGGGCGTGCACGACGACATAAGCTAAACCTTCTCAAATTTTTACCAGGGCATGGTGAGGCCATACCATGGCACCATGCCAGCCGTCATGTTTTTCAAGCATGTATTTCATTTTTCTACAGTTGAAAAACCAATAAATGACGTGTTTGTGGTTGACTATTGCCACACATTTCCATTGCCCATTCCTTGTAAAAGGCATGAAAATTTACTAAATAGCACGAGCATGGTTTTCCAGACTGTTCTCGTGCACCTTTTCATGCACTGATTGTTTGAATTTGAGTTGTGTGCATTAATGCCTAGAAAATGCACATAATCCCCTAAATATGGTAATTGAACCCGGAAAAGTGCCAAGTTTGAACACGGTGATTTGCAGGGTTCATGTTCATTGTAGAAAAAAAACTCATAGACAAAGGACAAAAGAAATATGGATTCCCCTTCAATATCGGTGGTTTACTATCGCACACGATTCATCTCCGTCACCTCTGCGAACCGGGTGTGTTCACCCACACATGCAAAAAGAAAAATAAAACCCTTGCCCACTTCGTCCCCACCCATTCGCTGCGGACTCCTCCGCAACTTTGCACCTCATCAACTTCTATCACGGCGGCCACCCTAAGCTCGACGGCTGTCATCGGCGGGCGGAGGTCGCGCTCCAAACGGCACGGGATTTCCCCCCTACCGCTTGCCGCCGCCTATCTGCACCGACTTGCACCGACATTCTAGACTCTGGTTGATTGGGGTTTTCTGCGGGATTGGGCCGGGGATTTTTCTCATGGAGAAGGTAATCAATTTAGTTAAATATTCACTCATCTCTTATCGCAGTCCGTCCGTCGCTGTTAATCAACTAGCGGAAATCGCCGTGGATTCATTTTTCTTCTAGCTGATTCGAGGGTTTTCATTCATGTGTCCAGAGTGCGAGCACAAATCGGGCAAGTGTTGTCGCGGCCAGTCGGAAACGAAGTTCTATCTCACCATTCCGGATGACTTCAGGGAGCGCTCGATATGTTCAATCTCACCCTACCACGGTCGGCATGGCCTAAATTTGTGAGCATATACCGTCTATTGTTACATTTGGATAAAAGTTACGGTGCCACGTGCAGCCTAGATGTCGAAGCCGATTTTCCCCTAAATTAGGCAAATTTATGATGTATTGTTCATTCAGTTACTCTCATATTTGCATCAAATCTTTGTTGCATTATCTATTTTTAATTATATATTTTTGTACTTTACTTTCAGCTATATATTGATCTGTTCTATCAGTTACTCCCATATTTGCATCTTTCTCTGTTATTTCAATATATCTAATTTACGATCTTAATTTTCATTTCAAGCAGTACATCCCTTGCATTGCAAGAACAGGAGTAGAAGGAAATCTTGGGCTTTACTTTGTTGATGACTCCAAGGATGTCATATTGACAATGCAGCATGGATTTACAATGACAGTTAGCGTAAAACTTGATAAAGATGGTCACTCCTATTTTGATGCGGACCTTTGGAGAAAAATGTCTAAGTGTTATGAACTGAAAGCTGGCAATAAAATTCTAGTGCATGCACCACAGCCTGGTCTAATTAACATGGATGTTTACTTCCCCGACATCATCAGGCGATCAAAGTCTGATTGAGGTTAGTGTCCTTTCAACTTTCTCCATGCTGGCATATTACTTAGCAAAATCGGGGTATTTATTCTGACTAATTGATCACTATTTAAGCAACCAATTATGATTTCATTTTCTGACTCCGTTCCTAGGCAGTAACAAATTCTATTTACCAATTTATGCGCACTATAAATTCTTCTGCCATATTTTGAATAAATAATACCTTTCCACCTTTTAAGCAGGATATGTTGGATGCATAGTTAATGATCTGTATGTTACTAAGCATACCAAATTTCACTGGAAGGACTTGAAGCATGTCATAAAATTTGTTTATAATCTGACAAAGATAGCATAGCGTATGAACGTTGTATTTTGGAAGGGATTAATTATACCTCTGGTGCACACATTGAACAAAATCAATTGTGTGCACAAAACGCTGGTACAAAGTCTTATTTTTCTGTTGATGCTCATAAACTATATATATCTTCAACGATATGTTACAATTGGTTTTTATTCTACATTTCAACAGAAATTGCCCGCTGTAGCTCCTGGATCGATTTCCCGGCGTGGTTGAATTACACTTGTGCCTGCTAATAACGCCAAAGTGATTGCAAGGTACTGCATTTCCCGCAGAAATGGAACCATTCAAATTAACAAGTTCTCGCTTGTCGCGGCAATGCATCCATATTGGAAAATTGGAGACACTGTTCTACTCATGCTCTACCAAGGCACAGGAGGGTTCTTCCTTTTCATTGACGAGATGCCGAGTCGCCGTGATCAAGCTACTTCCAGCGGATAGTTGTGGTTGTTGGCCCTCAGCCTCTTAAAATGTGCTAGCTGTTACTATGTTAAGTATGTAGATATAGACCATATGGTTGTTGGCCCTCAGCCTCTTAAAATGTGATAGTTGTTACTATGTTAAGTATGTAGATATGGACCATATGGTTGTCAAAACCGTGTTACGAAGATCCTTCTTTTGTCGAATAGTGTAACCACTATATATATGTTACTCAAATGATGTTAGCCAAGTTTTTAAGTTTTCATGGAAAGTATTAGTATCGTACACAGTTCATTGAGTTTAAGCGTGTGCCCGGTAGAGCGGTAGAGTAGAGGACGTCCATGTTTTGGACGTGGCGATCAGCACCGATGTCCAGAAGGCATTTGCATATTAATTGTCCATATTGCAAATTCACACATGTGTTAACATAAGGAAACGTATGTGTAACTTACTAATCATCGCACACGAGTACTCGCAGACGCACCGTGTGCGATACTCCTAGCCACCGCAAGCAACTAGTTTGCATTTTTCAAAGTTTTTTGTACACACAGAATCGCACATGAATTAACTATAGTAATTGTCTCTGTTATAATTTCTCATCGCAAACAGTTCATCCGAGTGGGCTGTTTGCCGCATATCACACACATCTTGTTTAAACGACCCGTTTGTGTTCTTTTGGCTCATGGCAAACAGTTCATCTATGTGAACTGTATGCCGCATATCACACACATCTCGTTAAGTTGAACCGTTTCTGTTGTGTTTCCTAATCGAAAACAGTTCGTCCGAGTGAACCGTATGCCGTATGTCACACACACCTTGATCTGGCTAACCGTTTCTGTTGTACTCCCTAATTGCAAACAATTCATCTGAGCGAACTATATGCCGTATATCGCACACACCTTGATATGGCTGCCCGTTTCTATTGTTCTCTCTCATCGCAAACAGTTTGTATAGATCAACCGTATGCCCTGCATCGCACATGCAACTAAAATCTGAACCATGTTTGATGTCTCCGCCATCGCAAACGTTTTGCATCTTTTTTGACGTTTTTTTACATCACCGTTTGCGATTAATGCATCGCACACAGTTTCGTCAAAGGGTCTCTGATCGTAGTGTCGCGTTAGCAGCATCCTGCAGTAGTGATTGTGAAGCTTAAACATTTGACGAACAAGCATACTATCAAAGTTAAGATTCTTGGATGGTAAGATGGGATGGTCATCAAGAAATCCGGGGACGAAATAAATGGTTAAACCATTTTGGCATTTTATCTTGCGTCCCATAAGATGTTTTAGGTCCCCAGCATTGTCTTCAGAAGTCAATGATTTTTGGCTGGAGACCTTTCCCTGCAACAGAAGTTAATTCTTCTTAACCACCCACATCTTAAGGGGTGGCTTAGAAGCAATGAGTCTAAGTGCAAGATCTGAGAATTTTGGCTTTGGAGCCCTAGCAAATAGTTTTGCAGGAGGTGAATAATACTCATAAGAATATGAAGAAAAGTTCTTTGTTTTGTGAACATAGTGGTTTGAAGAAACACGCTCATATTCATGAGTCTGATGATAGTTTCCCTACAAAACATTAGCGTTAGGGTGACCTTGAGAGGTCCCCTGTATGTATGAAGCCTTTGGGCCATATGAAGCCTTTGGTCAGGGGTTTGTCTTCTTCTCAGGTGGTGTCATGATGACATTCACGGGAAGCTTCTCAAGACAGCTTTTAGGAACCCAGATCTTCTTCATAGGGGGCCATTCCTACAGTTAGTACCAATAAACCTGGCAAACACTTCACCATTCTGATTCTTGAACAGTTTATAGTTCGAGTCAAATGACTTATCGATGATAATAGGGTTAGCACAAGTGAAGCCAGATAAAGTGGATGGATCCACTGAAGGACCCTTTGCAGCGACCCATGTGGTTTTGGGGTACTGCTCAGGCGTCCGGTAAGAACCATCAGCATTCATTTTCCTCTCGAAACCAACACCCTCTTTCCTCGGGTTTCGGTTCTGAATCTGTTTCTTGAGGACATCACATAATGTCTGATGCCCTTTGAGGCATTTGTACATGCCTGTTTCAAGCAATGTCTTCAACCTGGCATTCTCATTAGCAATAGTTGTGGCATCCTCAGAAGAGGGGTTAGTTACCACATCAGCAGTTGAAGATATTGCAATTTCAGAAGCAGTAGAACATTTAGCAATAGAGACAGCATTGTCACGCTCAAGGCATTTTAAACAAGGTGGCACAAAATCTTCCTGAGCGGAACTGATCTGTTGAGCGAGTAGTGAATCATTTTCCTTTTGAAGATCTTCATGAGACGCTCTCAGTTTCTCTAGATCTTGCTTGCTTTGAAGATAATCATAGGAAAGCTTCTCATGAGTAGCTGTGAGTTTTTCATGACGACTTTCAAGTTCCTCGTACTTAACATGAAGATTTTTGATATCTTTGATTAAGGACTGAGTATGATTCATTTCCTCATCCAACAGGTCATCGCTTTTGTCTAGCAGTTTTTGAATCTTTTCCATGGCTGTTTGTTGTTCAGTTGCAATTTTAGCAAGAGTCTTGTAGCTGGGTTTGGATTCACATTCAGAGTCATCTTCACTGGAGGTCTGAAAGTAAGCATCGCGAGAGTTTACCTTGGCACCTCGTTCCATGAAGCAGTAGGTTGGAGCAAAGTCGTCTTCATCATCGGCTTCAGTGTCGGCGACATGACCATTGTCTTCTGTGTTGAAGATGGACTTGGCGACGAATGCCGAAGCTAGAGCCAGGCTTGCCACGCCTGAATCAGACTCCTCCTCAGACTCCACCTCTGCCTCCGCCTCCTCAGAAGCTGACTACTCCTCTGAATACATTTCCTTGCCAATGAACACACGAGCCTTGCCAGACGAGCTCTTCTTGTAGGATGAAGACTTTGAAGAAGACTTTGAGGATTTCTTCTTCTTCTTATCGTCAGAGTCATATTCCTTGCTCTTCTTCTTTTTCTTGTTTTCCTTTTCCCATAGAGGACAATCAGAGATGTAGTGACCTAGCTTCTTGCATTTGTGGCATGTTCTCTTCTTGTAGTCACGAGTGGACGCCTCATCATTCTTGGAGCTAGATCGTGAGGACTTTTTGAAGCGATTCTTCTTGGAGAACTTTTGGAACTTTCTCATGAGCATTGCTAGCTCTTTGCCAATGTCTTAAGGATCACTAGAACTGCAGTCTGATTCTTCAGATGAAGATACAACCTTTGCCTTCAAGGCACGAGATCGGCCGTAGTTGGTACCATAGATATCTCTCTTCTCGGATAGCTGGAACTCATGTGTGTTGAGCCTCTCAAGTAAGTCAGATGGGTCGAGATCCTTGAAGTCAAGACATTCTTGGATCATCCAGGCTAGAGTGTCGAATGAGCTGTCAAGTGATCTCAGTAGCTTCTTCACAACTTCATGCTTGGTGATCTCAGTGGCGCCAAGAGCACGTAGCTCATTGGTGATATCAGTAAGACGGTCAAAGGTGTGATGGACGTTCTCATTGTCAAGCCGTTTGAAGCGGTTGAAGAGATTGCGAAGCACATCAATCCTTGAGTCTCTCTGTGTTGAGACGCCTTCGTTGACCTTGGACAGCCAGTCCTAGACTAGCTTAGCATACTCCCGTGCAATCACACGTCCATACTGCCCTTTGGTCAGATGACCACAGATGATGTTCTTGGCGGTTGAGTCTAGTTGCGCGAATCTCTTTACATCAGCCGCGGTGACACCTTCACCGACTTTGGGGACTCCAGTCTTGACGACATACTAGAGGTCGTTGTCAATGGCTTCAAGATGCATGCGCATCTTATTCTTCCAGTAGGGGTAATCAGTGCCATCAAAGGCAGGGAACGCAGTGGAGACCTTGATTATCCCTGCAGTCAACATAGCTAAAACTCTAGGTGGTTAAACCGAATCACACAGAACAAGGGAGCACCTTGCTCTGATACCAATTGAAAGTGCTGGTTATCAACTAGAGGGGGGTAATTAGGCGATTTTTATGAATGTCTTTGAAAGATGCAAGATCTTCGAAGACAAACAACCAAACAACACCTATACAATATGCAGCGAAAGTTAAGCTATGCTAGACAGGCCATAGTCAAGTAAACAGTGCAATGAAAGCACGAAGACTTATAGCAGCTAGGTAGAACAAATCAGAATGGGAAGATAGAATGAAGTCAAACAGATCAGGCAAGCAAGCAATGACTTCACGAAGACAAACTGAAATGTAAAGGAGGTAGGGGATAGAACCAGTTGCTTGATGAAGACAGGGATTTGGTAGACCAGTTCCAGTTGCTGTGACAACTGTACATTTGGTTAGGGAGGCTGAGATTGAACTCAGAAGACCATGTCCTCACCTTATTCCCCTTGAGCTAAGGACACTTAGTCCTCGCCCAATCACTTAGGTAAGTCTTCAAGGTAGACTTCCAA
Source organism: Thinopyrum elongatum (assembly GCA_011799875.1). Lineage (NCBI taxonomy): Eukaryota > Viridiplantae > Streptophyta > Magnoliopsida > Poales > Poaceae > Thinopyrum > Thinopyrum elongatum. Next base: position 531,942,797 of record CM022300.1, on the reverse strand, counting down.
ACCTTCACAGACTCCGTTCACCGGCGATCCACAATGACTCTTGGATCCTCAGAACATGACGCCTAATCGGCTGGAGGATACACAGTCCTCAAGTGAAATAAGTCTTCAGATCACACGGACAGAAAGACTTCAGTGATGATAACACTCTTTAGGCTTTGGTTGTTTTGGGTTTTGTTCTCGCAAGGATTCTCTCTCAAAGGCTTCGGAGGTGGGTTGCTCTCAAACGACAAAAGCCGTGCACTAACTCTGAGCAGCCACCGATTTATGGTGGAGGGGGTGGGCTATTTATAGCCAGAAGGCAACCCAACATGATATATCCGAAATGACCCTAGGTCACTAAGGAACTGACATGTGTCCAACGGTCGGATTCCAGACTCACGCGGCAGCTTGACTTGGGCTATAGGCCAAGCTGACTCATCCAATTCTGGATAAGATTTTCTCTCATTGTCTTCACTCAAAGACATAGGATTTGGGTTGAGCATCACATCAGTTTCTCTGACTTTGTTCACTTGGACCCCACTTAACAGTTCGGTAGTTCCTATGACTCAAGAAAGAAGAAAATGAAACTACGAAAGATACTATGTCTTCGCACTCCATTGTCTTCACGTGAATGTCTTCACACATCATTATCTTCAACGTGAATGTCTTCACGAACCACCATTATCTTCAATGTTTCATACATTTTTAGGGGTCAACTCTGGTAGGTAAACCGAATCAATGAGGGACTTCTACCCGTGTTATCCTGCAATTCTCACAAACACATTAGTCCCTCAACCACGTTTGTCGTCAATACTCCAAAACCAACTAGGGCTGGCACTAGATGCACTTACACTCCCGATGAACAGGACACCCGTTTCGACCGTAGGCGCTCCAACACAAGTCCGATTCCTCTGTTTTGCGGTACGCTAGACCCCTCCCGATGAACAGGACCCTGTTTCGACCATACGCGGTCGAACAGAAGGCCGTTTCCTCCGTTCAGTACGCCAGACCTCGTTTTGGCTGTTCCGTTCAAGCCGGTTGGCTCCCGATGAACACGACGCATTTCGTTGCCTCCCGATGAACACGAAGCAGTTTCTCCATTTCGACCTAGCCGGTTGGCTTCCGATGAACAGGACGTCGTTGCTGCCATTCGTTTCCTCTCCATGTACACGAGCCCTGGCCGTACGTATGCACAAGTAGGCGTTCAAGACCCAGCCCGTTTGTACGTACATAGCCGTATTTTTTGTCGTGTGGCTGTAGGTACACGTACATGATTTAGACGGGACTGCCTAAACTGCTACATCGGGGGCTCTACTACGACACGTGTCGCTACTTACTCGGCCATGGTTCATCCTTGCAGAGAGATCGATCAACCAGTATATACGTATACGTTCGCGACCAGACAGACAACCCTATGTACGGTTGGACTGGGTGGGTCCCAGCTGTTAGGGAGGAAAAGGAGGCACTCCCTTGTGTGCGAAAATATATGTGGTGGGTCCCAGCTGTCAGGGGGAGGAATCAATTTTTTGCGCGTAATAAGGAGGCACTTCCTTGCATGCAAAGATGTAGCTGGTGGGTCCAGCTGTCAGCCACATAGTGTACAGTCGTCTTCCGATGGCTGTTGTTCATTGACAACGTTGACCACGCCGCGCCGAGAGCACCAAGGCGGTGGATGACGGTGAGGCCTGCTAAGGGAATGATGCGGAGCCGAGGAAGACGAGGCAGTGGATGCCCACGCAGAGGGGAGTACGAGGGTTTACTGGTTCTGCTGCGATGTGAGGCTGTCATCGCCGGAGAATAACACGGGGTGTGGGTGAGTAGAGGGAAGGCCTGGCCGGCGGTGGGATTAGGGTGGGGCGGTGAGGCCTACGCGGCAGCACTGCCGCCTATTGGAGGCAGGACCAGGCGGTCCCGTCGGCACAGGTTTGGGCGGCTGGAGCAAGAAGATTAGAGGTTGAAGAAGTAGCACGGCTGTTGGATTAACATCCAACGGTCCAGCTGCTAGAATCATTTGTTGACTAAGTTGACAAAGCCCTATGTATGCGTCAGCTTAGTAGGCCCACAAGTCAGCCACCAAATCTGCCAGGTCCCAGCTGTCATCGGGAGGAATAGTTTTTTGCATAATAAGGAGGCACTTCCTTCTGTGCCAAGATTTTGCCGGTGGGTCCCAGCTGTCAGCAGGAGCAATCCTTTTTTTCGCATAATAAGGAGGCACTTGCTTGTGTGGGTCCCTACTGTCAGCCTCTCCACTTACATCCCTCTTCCGATGGCTGTCATTTGTTGACCATGTTGACCACGCTGCTCCGAGAGCACCAAGGCGGTGGACGACGGCAAGGCTCAGGAAGGGAACAACCCGGAGCTGGTGAAGCCAAGCAATGGATGCCCACGCTGAGGGTAGTACGAGGGCTGACTGGTCGGTTGCGGGGTGAGGCTGCCATCACTGAAAAATAACAGGAGGTGCGGGTGGGGAGAGGGATGGCCTGGCCAGTGGTGGGAGTAGGGTGGGCCGGTGAGGCCTGCGAGGCAGTACAGCCGGCCACAGAAGGAGGGAGCAGGCAGTCCTGCCTATCGGATTTAGGGCTCCGCAGATCCAAGAAGGTTCGAACTCTGGGGCATGTGCGAAGATCTCCACCTCCCAAGCCTTCCGGCTCGTCGCCCTATAGCCTAGCCTTGCCAGATTCGTGTGAGCTGGGAAGAAGATGAACACGACAGTTTACCCAGGTTCGGGCCACCTCGCGGTGTAAAACCCTACTCCTGCTTTGTGGTGGATTGGCATCACGAGGAGGTTCGAGGATGAACTAGTACAATGGATGAGCTGCCTCGTGAGGGCTCAGGGGGTGAGAATGATTCGACCTCCTCTACGGTGGTGGCTAACCTATATTTATAGTGGCCTTGGTCCTCTTCCGCAAAGCTTAGGCGGGAAGGGATTCCACAATGGCCAATTTGAAAGGGGACACGTAGTACATCTTATCCTGATGAAAGGTGGTCTTCGCCTACAAAGCTTCTGGCCGTGACACAGCTGTTGGCTCGGCGATGATAGCCGTCCTGCCGAGCTCGTGGTCTTGGTCTCATTGCACCGGAATGGAAACCTTTGGGGGATTCCTTAGGAACCCACGTCCGTCCTTGTCTCCTTAGCACCAAAGAGGAAACTGCCTCCTCTACACCCGCTGGCGCCCGCCTGGCCTTGGTCGTCACGGCTCACGTCATCGCAGCCTCGGGAGGCTCGGTACCTGCATAGAAAGCTCCGCTCCTCGGGAGGTAGCCTGGGGAGGCCGCTCCCTCTGGAGGTCTTGGTGTTATCCACCTCGCGAGGGTCTTGTCTTGGTAGTCTTGTAGATGGGCCGCACCAGGCCGTCGAGCGAGCCACGCTATGGGCCGCAGGCAGGCAAGTCTGGGTACCCTAGTTCCCAGAACACCGACAGTAGCCCCCGGGCCCAAGGCGTGCTTGCGCCATGGGCCCGAATCGCCTGCGGGCCAGGCTTGACGCGTGGCGCTTGACAGGACGCGAACGCCTCCGTTTCCCCACGCCGCCTCGGCAACTGCCCAGGCTAACAAAAGGCTGGCATCCGCTGCTGAGCCATCATTGCTTCCCTTTGCCTTGCTCCAGATCCCCTTCTCCTTGCCGAGAGCTTCTCCAGATCCAGCCACACCTCGCCTCCTTCCTCCTTCTCCCTTCCTGCCGGGACCATGCAAATGGCGCCCGGGAAGTCAAAGCATGCGATCCAGGCCACAAGTTCCTCCTCCTCTCCTGCACCGGTGCTCGGCGCATCCTCCATTGTCGAGGCGGGGCAGCTCTCCCCCGTGCTCCCACAGACAGCAGGCAAGGGCAACGAGTGGGGAGAATCCATCATCTGGGCTGGCTCCGCCGAGCAGCAGACCTTGGCGAAGAAGGTCTACCCCTTCTTCCTCAACAGCGTCTTCGTGGGGTTTGTCCCGCCCATTTTGGAGTTCTTTTGCATCGTCCTCGCCTACTACAACATCAGGGCCCTTCAACTTCAGCCCAATTCCATCCTCCTCCTGGCCATCTTTGCCTTCTACTGCGAGGCCATCGTGGGCGTGAGGCCCTCCATGCTGCTCCTTCGCCACTTCTTCAGCTTGCGGTTGCACGATCTGGCTCAGTGCTCCGGCTGCGTGTCCTTCGTCGCGGTCCACAAGAGCAATGTGCTCATGAGAGCCGAGAAGAAGGTGGAAGGCTTCCGGCACTGCTGGGTCTTCCTGGACAACAAGGGCCTCGATCCGCGGTTGGAGCTGCCGACGGGCCTCCCGGAGAAGCTTGATAGGTGGGGTCATGAGAAGTTCTCCGACCCCCGGGCCGAGCCCATCCTGAGGAAGATGACCTCGGACATGGAAGCCAAGGTGCTGACGAGGGGCATGCTCGTGAAGGAGTTCCTGACGCAGCGGCTGGCGCCGCTCCAGTCATGCACGCGCCCCATGTGGAAGTTTCAGGGCGCGTCGGATGACATCAGGCTATGCTCCGAGAGCCTGACGGGCGAGGAACTGGACAAGGCCATGAACGTCCTGCTCGGCGGCGACCCTGGGAACCTCCCGGAGGCCTACGTCCCCTGTACCACTGCGACGACAGGGCGGACCTGGTGGCTGCCATGCCCAATTTCGATGAGCTGGGGCTCCTGCCGCCCGTGCATCCCGATGTCCCGATGCCGGTGTCTTCTGGTGACGGCGACAGTGATGAGGACTCGGAGGTAACCGAGGATGACGACGTGGAGGAGGTGTCCCCTCCATTGCAGAGCGAACTCCTCCGCAGGCTTGAAGACGACGACACCGACAAGCCCCCGGCCGCGAACTCCTCGCGCTCCACCAGGGCCCTCAGGAGGTCGGGGCCCATTCCTCAGACCCCGCGCGGGCCGGGCCAGGCGACTCTGAAGAAGGGCACGGTGGCGCCCCCTCCGGAGGGTGCCCCACACTCTGGCGGGGCGCCTGAGATGATTTTTTCCCCGTCCGACCCGCAGGCAAAGGGTGCGGCGGTCGCTGCTGGGGCAGACTCAGTGCCGCCGGTCGTGGCCCCTCAGGACGACTGCTCGGCCCCTCCAGGCGGCTGTTCCGCGCCCGGGCCGCATGAGGAGTGCCCCACCGGTTCCCCAAGCATGACCAAGGCCATGCCATGGATGGGCGGGGGCGCCCTGGCTAAGGAGAAGAAGAGGACGTGGATCGCCCCTGATGAGTAAGTGACCTGCCTTACCTTTGAATCAAGCATAAATTGCCTCTATGCCCACAACGCTTCCCTCTTGACACCCAGGCTGGGCATCGCCACGAAGAAGAGAAAGGAGAGCACAAAGCCGAAGGGGCCCCCAGCGCGAGTGGACGTGGCAATCCCTTGTCCCCTCTCGACGGAGCACGCCCCCGTGGACGTGGTGATGCGGCCTCAGGAGGAGCCAGCCCCCGCAGGTCGGCATCCCGTGAAGTCATCCACCCCTGCCGCTCCTGAGGGGAGCTCGGAGCCTTCGGCGCCCCAAGCCATCCATGCCGCCGCTTCCCTGGCCGTGGCGCCGGTTGACGCGCCCGCGCTGCCCCGCTGTCAGTCCCTCGTGCTGGCGAACTGTGGCCCCCTCGTTAGGCCTGGGGCCTTGGAGGAAGCCTTCGTCGCGCTTGGCCAACTCCGGGCCGACCTCCAAGACGCCGACAGGTGCCTCGTGAGGGAATGCCTGGGGCTGGTCTCGGGGTGGCTCCAGGCCAACACATCCACAAAGACGGCCTGGGAACGGCCCGAGGCCGCCGCCGCGGAGAGCAGGAGGAAAACCAGCGAGGCCATGGGGGCTCGCAACATGGCGCTGGCCAGCGCAGTGTCTGTCGAGAAGCGCTGCAATGAAGCGGAGTCATAACTGAGGACCCTCCGGGAGGAGCAAGCCACACACGCCCGGCGGCTCCAGCGTCAGGAGGAGGGCCTCAAGGCCCGTGAAGTGGAGCTCGCCGATCGCGACGCCAAGCTGGCCCAGGTCACCACCGACCAAGCTACGGAGCGCGGAGGCGGACGAAGCCCAAGCATCCCACACCCGGCAAGTCTCCGAGGCAACAGCCCAGCTGGAGGCCAAGGAGAAGGACCTTATCGCCGCTGAGAAGAAGGCAGCTGCGGAACGCGAAGCCTTCCTCTCCCTCGAGCACGAGTCTCGCAAGGCGTTGTGTTCCATCCGCGGGGGAGGATACGAAGAGACGCTAGCGACCCCTGAAGATGGCCTTGCAGGGCTCCTCCCCAAGCTCGCCGAAGCGCTTAAGGGTGCCGCCGCTGAAGTGGACTCCGTATTGGAGGAAAAGTGCCGCTCGCTCTTCACCGCGGCTGCTACGCGCGTCTTCAGCCATCTCTACCTCCAGGACCCATGCTTCGACCTCAACGCATTGATCCACCCGGTGTCTCCTGAGTCCCGCGCCTCTGCTGTGGAGGCCGTGAAGGATCAGGTGGACGCGCTACTGGAGAAGTTCCTCTGCATCCCCGACCCCGAGGCTCCGGCAGCGGAGGTCGGCGGTGGCGATGGTGGCGGGAGCGACGTCGATGACGGGCTCCCAGCGACCGGGCCAAGCGGCGGTGATGGCCAAGGTGGTGGTGGCGCTTCTTCCTAGTTTTATCCTGCAACATTTACCATGCCTCGTGGAGGCGTAAAACTTCTGCTTGAATTTGTGGAACACTATGTGTTTTGTAATAACTATTAGGGCTCCGTAACTTCCTTATTATGCCTGGTTTCCTTCTTGTTTGCTTTCGCGCTCTGCGTTGGCAGGGCCCAGCCCCGCGCACACCTTGACTGCCATTGGGGCGTCCGGATTGCCAGGACAACACCAAGGGGCGAGGGGCTATGTGACTAGTGAGACCCCTGAGTCGTGATGCTCAGGAGGTCCCCCTTGGCATGCGAGCAGCCCTCATGAAGGAAACGTGAACGCTGGGGCGTACCCTTTCACGCTCTGCGCCGGTAGGGCCTAGCCCCGCACATACCTCGACCACCGTTGGGTCGTTTGGATCGCCAGGACGACACCAAGGAGCGAGGGGCTACGTGACTATTGAGGCCCCTAAGTCGCGATGCTCAGGAGGTCCCCCTTGACGTGCGAGCGGCCTTTGTGAAAGGAGCGTGGGCGGCAAAAATGTTAGTCTGGGGTCCTCCATACCTTTCCTCGCTAGCCTTTGCCTGGGAGGGACGCGAGAAGACCAGGTGAGGTGGTGTGCGCCAGGCTTGGCCTGAGCGTAGCCCCCGTGTCTAGCCCCCTCGCGCGTACCTCGCAGGGGAAAACTGCATGATGTAGATGCTATAAGAGCCGAGAGGCTATCCTGAGGTTGGTGCAGCCCCCTGAGGCGCCCTCAGTTGTTTATCCGCCAGCGCGGAGCATGGGGCTTCCACTAGACGTGGGCATAGCCGCTCCTCGGCCGTGTCGTCCGCCAGCGCGGAGCATGGGGCTTCCACTGGTGTGTGGGCATAGTCGCTCCTCGACCGTGTCGTCCACCAGTGCGTGCGTGGGTGGGAGTTCCCTCAGGGGGAGACTCCGGGGTGTGTACAGCCCCGTTCATACACATGGCTAGCACGGCGAGAACTAGACGAGGTGTACATAGGCACCCGTGAGCTAGCGCGGGACTCATGAGGCCCGACCTCAAGGCGGGTTGCGCCTGATTTCTCTGGCGTGGAGCGCGCATGCAAAACCTGCGTGTTGGGGGCAACCTACGCCGAGTGGATCTCCGGAGGCCATCGCATGAGAAGGCCAAACACCAACGGCCCCAGGAGGTGACGTGAACGGGGCCGGCCCGTCAGACAGAGCTCAGCCATTGGGTTTATTAGTGCTACAGGGACGGACCCGAGCATAGACACCGTGTCCAGTCTTCTCATGCAACAACCCCGAGGAAAAACAACTGGCGCGTGGCTCCCGCGACGATGAACGTCGAACTGCGGTTGAACGGACCCTGTCGTGCACCCTGACTCACCCTCTCCTGATTAGATCAAGCGAGAGCAAGGCACCAAGGACCCCGGGAGGTGACGTGCGTGGATCTGGGCCGTGAGACAGAGCTGGGCCGCTTGGATTTGTCAGCGCTGCAGGGACGGACCTGAGCACAGATGCCGTGCCAGTCCTTAATCATGAGGCGGTCGAGGGCGGGGTTATGAGGGCGCAACGACTCATGGTGACGAAGCACAGGGCACGCAGTTTAAAGTACTTCAGAAAATCCATAAACGGCAAAGCCAGTTCCGATACATGCGCAAAACGATACAGCTGCAAGGGCTGGCCCTGACAGCTTAAGGATGATGCAGCCCGAGGGGCGCCCTCAACTAAACAAACAAAAAAATCACCTGGCACCAGCGTTGTAGGAGCGTCGAGGTATCTGAAGGTGCGTGCCGTGGAGATCACCCCTCATGGGTCGGAGGCCTGGGGGGCTTCGCAAGGCCCGTGTGGGTCGCACGAGTCTGAAACCTCCTGAGCCATCGCCGCCCAGCGCCGAGCCTCCTGAGACACGTGCATGGCCTGCGCAAGGTGCTGGTGCGTGGCGCCTGCATTCATGAGGTGGAAGGGCATGCAGACGTAGTTGGAGGGGTAGCCCCCGCTCCGGCCAACACGCTACGGCCAGAAGAGCTCCTGAGAAGCGGCCCTGTTGAGGCCCGGGATGTCGACGCAGACGCGCAGCTCGCCACCCATGTCGGGGGGCGCTGCTGCACCGGGTAGTGTGGGTCGACGCCAGCCACGCATGGCTCGCGCCTCTTGAAGCTCCTCGATCGCGTTGCTGATGAATTCTTGCGCCTCTGGCACCTCGCGCCTTGCTTCCTGCTTGTGGGGCGTGTGCCGAAGCACGCCTCCAAGTGGTGCCCGAACGCCTCCCTCGTCGCGCTGGTCAGGTCAGAGGCCCTCCAGACGAGAGCCCCCGAGCCCGTCCTGAGGGGGGCACCGGGCGCGCCTTCCTATGCGAGAGGGAAGGGCACCCCAGCATTGGGCGTGGGGCTCGGGGCACCGCCAACGGGCGCTCTGGGCTCCTGATGGCTCTCGGGAAGGAGTTGTTCTTCTTCTTGTGGGTGGCCTCAGGAGGCAAGACGGCACCTTCGTCATCAGAGTTTTCAGCCGCCACAGCCTGGTAGGCGCGCTCGAGGGAGCACACTGCATCTTTCTCATCGCAAGAGACCGTGATGATGCCGCCGCACCCTGGCATCTTTAGGACGTTGTATCCATGGTGAGTTGCTGCCATGAACTTGGCAAGGGCAGGATACCCAAGGATGGCGTTGTATGGGAGGCCGATGTGGGCAACGTCGAAGTCGATGAGCTCCGTGTGGTAGTTGTCGCGTTTGCCGAAGGTGGCTGGGAGGCGTATCTGCCCCAGGGGGACGATGGAGCCGTCGGTCACTCCTGAGAAGGGCTTGGTTGGCAGGAGCTGATTATAAGGCACTTGGAGTGTCTCGAACGTCTTGACAGAGAGGACATTGAGCCCCGCGCCACCGTCGATGAGGGTCTTGGTGATGAGGACGTTGCTGATGGTGGGCGTGCAGAGCATGGGAAGCGCGCCTCCGGCGGCCGAGCACTTGAGGTGGTCCTTGGAGTCGAAAGTGATAGCGCACTGCGACCATTTGAGAGGACATGCGGCCTCGAGCTTTGGGAGGGCCGCGTTCACCTCGCGAGAGAATTGCTTGAAGACGCGATGCGAGGCTGGGGCCTGAGCACCGCCCAGGATGCGGGCGATATCGCGAGGCTCTTGGAAGCCCCCAGCCCCGTCATCGAGCCGATTGTCGTCATTCCTCCTTGGTGGCGACGGCAGCGGAGGGAGGCCGGCGTTGCCCTGAAGACGGTCCTCACGAGGCTGATCTCGCCAAGGACCATCATGAGGCTGATCACGCCAGCGGTCCTCGTGAGGCTGATCGCGCCAGTCCTGACGAGGGTCACGGTTGTCCTAGCGGCCTCTGCCACGGTCGGTGCGCTTGGGGTGCCGGCCGAGGCACCCGCCACGGAGCGCCCTGAGCTCCTGGCAGTCGTTGGTGTTGTGGCTGTGGACGTTGTGGAAAATGCAGAATGGGTGGTTCCCCTTTTGGGGCTCGTTGTGGTCACGGCCGCGCTTCGTCTTAGGCTCGGCAGCAAGCACTGCGGGGCCCTTGCGCTTTGCCTCCTTAGCCTTGGCCTTCTTGTCTTCGGGATCTACGTCGGGAAGCTCTAGGAGGGAGAGGCAGCCTTCCTCAGCCCTTGCGCACCTGTTCGCTAGGTTGAACATCTCCAGGGCTAAGCACATGTCCTCATGGATGGCGAGCTCCTCCTTCATCATGACATCCCGGACGCCGTTGGTGAACGCCGAGATGATGGCCTCATCCGACGCATTCGGGATCTTGAGGCGAACATTGGTGAAGCACTGTATGTACTTGTGCAGGGTTTCGCCCAGCTGCTGCTTCACACGCCGCAGGTCACCTACTGCTGGAGCGCGGTCGCGAGTGCCCTGGAAGTTGGCGATGAAACGCTCGCGAAGCTCATCCCAGGAGGAAATCGACCCCACCGGGAGGTTCAGGAGCCAAGAGCGCGCGCCGTCCTTGAGGGCCATGGGGAACCAGTTCGCCATGACCTTGTCGTCGTCGTTCACCACCTCGATGCTCAGCGCGTAGAGCTGGAGGAACTCCGCGGGGTCGGGGGTGCCGTCATAGCGCGGAGGCAGATCCGGCTTGAACTTGCCGGGCCAGACGACGCGACGCAGCTCCAGGGTGAAAGCGCAGCAGGCCGATGCACTCACGGGCACAACACGCACGGGTGGAACTCAATCCTGACGTTCGCGTGCCTCGACTTCTGGCGGCATGTGGTCTTGGTGCTGGCGCAGCGGAGCTGGGAGCGCGCGCACATCTGCCTGTGGCCATTGCACCACCTGGCAGCTTGCTTCATCTTGCGCCGGCGCTCCACATGGCGGGTCACGCAGGGGTGCGTAGCGCCTGGGCTCTGGGTCAGCGCCGCGCCGAGGAGGCGGAGGAGGCGCGCCGTGAGCTACGTCACCCGCCTGGGATGGCGGGGGACGGGACGAGCGGGACGGCATGGGGACCTCGCCCGCGGCGTTGATGAGCTCGGCGATGCGGCCAAGCCAGTCGTCGGCGGGGCGATAACGCAGGAGCTCGCGCCATGAGCAGCGCGGCCTCCGCGTTCGCGGGCCTGCGACAAAGGTGGGAAGACGATGCCATGGCGGGAGTAAGTGACGGACTGGCTGTGCGGCCATCACGCCGAACAGAAGGTGGCAGTGATGAATCCTGCTGCTCGTGAGCAGCAGGGTCAGTGGCAGCGTTTGCCACGGGGGAGGCAGTGCGGCGCGGGGTGCCGTTGCCCACGGGTGCCGTCTGGGCGACACGAGTGGCCCGACGCTCGGCGCGGACACGGCGTGTGCTGGCCATGGGAGCGACGGAACGGAGGCAAAGCGAAGGTGGAAGAAAGACTTCGACACGCCCCTACCTAGCATGCCAAATGTCGGATTCAGGGCTCCGCAGACCCAAGAAGGTTCGAACTCTGGGGCGTGTGCGAAGATCTCCACCTCCAAAGCCTTCCGGCTCGTCTCCCTATAGCCTAGCCTCGCCGGATTCACGTGAGTGGGGAAGAAGATGAACATGATAGTTTACCCAGGTTCGGGCCTCCTCGCGGTGTAAAACCCTACTCCTGCTTTGTGGTGGATTGGCCTCACGATAAGGTTCGAGGATGAACTTGTACAATGGATGTGCTGCCTCGCGAGGGCTCGGGGGGTGAGAATGAGTCGACCTCCTCTACGGTGGTGGCTAACCTATATTTATTGTGGCCTTGGTCCTCTTCCCCAAAGCTTAGGTGGGAAGGGATTCCACAACGGCCAGTTTGAAAGGGGACAAGTAGTACATCTTATCCTGACGAAAGGTGGTCTTCACCTGCAAAGCATCTGGCCGTGACGCAGCTGTGGGCTCGGCGATGACATCCGTCCTGCCGAGCTCGTGGTCTTGGTCTCGTTGCACCGGAATGGAAACCTTTGGGGGATTCCTCGGGAACCCGCGTCCGGCCTTGGTCATCATGGCTTACGTCATCGCAGCCTCGGGTGGCTCGGTACCTGCATGGAAAACTTCGCTCATCGGGAGGCAGCCTGGGGAGGCCGCTCCTTCTAGAGGTCTTGGTATCGTCCGCCTCGCGAGGCCAAGACCCTCGAGAGGGTCTTGTCTTGGTATTCTTGTAGATGGGCCGCACCAGGCCGTCGAGCGAGCCACGCTGTGGGACGCAGGTAGGCAAGTCTTGGTACCCTGGTTCGTAGAATGCCGACACCGCCGGCGCTGGTTTGGGCAGCTGGGGCAGGAAGATTAGCGATTGAAGAAGCACGACGACCATTGGATGGACAACCAATAGTCATTCCTCTCTTGTGTTGTTGGCACAGCCTTGCGTACACGTCAACCTTTTTTTAGGAAAGCGTACGCGTCAACCTAGAGTGGGCGCACAAGTCAGCCTCAAATCCGTGGAAAACAGCATACAGCCCATCTGCCATTGTTTCTAATAATTTACATCCCATTTGCTAATTCTTAAGGATTTTTTTGGAGCCCATATTCTTTTTGTTAGCATTACAACCCATATTGTGGCCACGGTTAAAAAATACTTCAAAATTTTGCATATTTCGGTGCGGTCCGAACTGTTTTTAATCCCGAAATTTTGAGTCACATTCAAACTAATTTGAAAAATAAATTTATATCAATATAAAATCCAAATAATTGTCCACGCATAAAAATCAATGGAATTTAAAATCTAGAAATTAAAAAAAGAAATTTGAAACTAATTGCCGGTTTTCTGTGTTTTAAAAATGTACATCCCATTTCTCTTTACTGATAGCCCATTTTCTGCGCAAGCCGAATGAAACTCTCCTCGTCTTGAAAGATTTGCAGCCCAGCATGGCTGACAAAAGCAAGTAGGCCTCGGTTGGGTATTCTGCAAAAGAACAAAAAAACTGGGCTAGCCATTTTTAGAAAGAAAAAAAACTACTCGGTTCGTCTTGTGGTAAACATAAAAAAAGGCTGGCTAGACAGGCCAGATTGCCCCGCACAGCCCAGTTGACACCCTGCTCCGTCTCAAAAACAAAAAGAACTGGGCGAACTGCTGGGTCCCTGGTATCAGCCGCTCGTTGTGCAATTCTCTTGTTTGTTGACTACGTTGACAATGGTATGGGACCCAGATGTCAGAAATCCATTAGGAGGAACCATTTTTTTGGCTTGAAATAGGGAAGCACTTGCTTGTGTACTGCCATGACCCTGGTGGGTCCCTGCTGTCATCCTCTCCATGTACAATTATCTCCTGATTGTTTACGCGTCAACCTAGTAGGCCCATAAGTCAGCCTCTAAATCCGTGGCGGATAAATACAGCCCATTTAAAAAAAATAACAGCCCATTACATACGTTCAAACAGAAAGTTCAACATTCAGAGCAAAGTAACTGGTCTGATCGAGATATAGAGTACTGAACTTCCACATTGACAACCATCATAGCCAACTTAACTATCTACTCCCACTAATACTCTAGTGTACAAGTACTAACTTACTGTTAGCTAACTAGATGATGCCGGCCGCCATCTGCGGTACACGCTAAACGCCGGCGCCGACGTCCTCCTCCTCGCCTCGGACTTGCCAGAGGTGCGATAGGGCTCATTGCTCGCGCGCGTTGGCCCTTTCCATGCCGGCGTGGTCCACCGAAGCTTCGGCTTCCAAGCGGGAAACCCACTTAACGAGCTAGTAGTAAAATTTAGCGTCGCGAACACGTGCATGCCCGACAGCCTCCAGGGCTATTTGCCGGGCGCCGGCCTCCACGTAGTCGGCCCAGTTCCGGGCGCTCTGCTCGCGACTCAGAGCATCGGTGCGCTGCTGCTCCATGTTCCGCTGGTGGCGCAAATCGGCGATACGCTGCTCCTATGCCAGGCGGTCGCGCTCCAACAAGTCCTCATACTCCGCATTGCCATCTAAAGACCGATAGAATGCCTCCTCCCTTCGTCAGCCTTCCGGTGAAAAAACGAACACTAGTTCCGGCGGTGACCGCCTCCGGCATCGCCTATTGCGGACGGGCGGGGGCATGACGGACGTGGCGAGAGCGAGGGCAAGTGGCGAGCAACATAGGGCCGTTGGGGGCTTATGACGATAGGCCAAGTTTGGTGATGGTGCCACCGGAGAACACCGGGAACCAGTAATTATAGGCGGAAGGTAGGTGAACCAGCGTGTCGCGGGAAATGCGACGGTCATCGTGGTCATCGGAATTCAATGCATAAGCAGGCATGGCTTAGCACGCCAGCTTGCCATGGAAAACTAGAAAAACTGAAATTATGACTATGTCGTCCCGTCCTGTCCCGTCAGTGGTGCGTCCCGTCCGTGCTGGTTCGCACATCGGCATGATGGTCAAACGAGTGCACTTGATTCATCCAGATGAGGTACGTGCGTGATCCGCTGGTTATTCGCGTATGATCGAGTCGGTCGGATAGTGTACGTGTGGGATCGCAATAGCTGATGAACGTTCACTGGGAGAGAAGGCATTTGTGAATGTTTTTGCTGGCAGTTTCTTCAGATTCACATGGCATTTTCTTTAGAATAACATATCAGTTTCTTCAGAGGTAGGCATTTTTTGTTCAAACAATTGCCACCTTTGTATCTTGCATCGCAACTAAAACTGCCAGGAGCGTATTAGTAGGCTAGCTAGTGATCGATCAGTAACTTGTAAACACAGAGCAAACAGAAATAATGAACTGCTAGTAACTTGTAAACACTCAGCACACAGAAATAAGGATCATGCTGTGCACAGTAGTAAGAGCCGATCCGTTCAAAATGTTCACACGAGACTCGTAGGCCTGGCTTTGTAATATGTTCCCATTAATAGCACAAATTCACAACCAACTAGTACGATTCCCATGCATAAGCTCAACATGTTAATGCATCTCAGTGATTCACAGATCATATACAATATGTAGCTCCTAAAGCAAAGATCAAGAAAAAACATTTGTTCTTGCTACTAACATGGATGCTTCTCTGGGCCAACATTCAGTACAGAGTGAAATACAAATTTGATTGTGAAGTCTACATTTCCACTTGCAAACGTAAGTAGTTTCACCAAAATATGGAACCATGAGAGTGAACCACACATGATGGAGGAACATCCACTGAAATATGAGTTGGTCATCTGTCAATCACACGGCGAGACTATTTTGGGAGCACAACTTTAACTTTGGCAAAAGGATGCCCATTGGATAATCAGAACAAAGCATTGAAGCACCTAGTGTTGGCCAATAAATAGTACAGTACTACTTTCGTGCAGTCCATGAAGTGACTATCCAATCTCTCTGTGTCTATTTTCAAATGGCACTACATGCAGTGACTATACTATTCTCTTATGCAGTTTCACAAAAATTGAGGTCACTTTGTTTGTTAACCAAATAGCAACGGTCAAACATCTGTTTGCCCAAATATCAACCAGCTAGTTAACATATACCCCACCTTGTATTTTCGGTTTAAACACGCCTCTGCTAGTCGTTTCCACTTAGCATCTGTCATGTTTTGCACTATACAATTTGGTACTGAACTGATTTGCTGGTACGGAGCAGAAATATAGCAACTATTCTTCATCAGACCAAGGATATCCATGTTCGCAGTGATGGAAGAGGTGAAATCCATACAACCGAAATTGAGCATCCAATCATTGAATCATGTCCTGCACCACCAATGTAGGTCCACCCTGGCAATAAATTTACATGCAAACCACTAATACTACTATCTAATGACAGTACAAAAACAGTAGCAAGATAGTAGCAAACCATGTACCTCGGTAATGAACAACTCATAGTGCCACCAATTGGATATAACTATTTGGAAGAAAAAATGCTCATAATGCTGAACCATTTGGACTTATTGTGCAGTTCCACTAAAATCGAGCATCCCTGTTTGCACAGATATTGATAGTGTGATTACTATAAAAGTGGCACTAGTTGATGCATAGACTCACAAATATAAGCATTCCAATTTTTAATGGGAAAAGGTAGCAAGACTGTTTCTAACCACCTGTTTGAAGGAATAAATAAGGCAACAGTGGCCGATGTCAGGAAGGCATACATAGTATTTTCTGAATGATTGAACCATTCCTGACCTTTCCTCTTCTTTTAAGCATTTTTTGTGCAGTTCAACTAAAATAAAATACCATCACCGCCTTGACAATTCGGTGACACTGTACAAAAAAAACTTACCATTACATCATGATGTCATGTATGTAATCGACAGGCAATAGAGACAAACATGCAGACCTCCTCCGATAACATAATGAACATTAATTTTAACAAAGGTGTGACTAGCTTTACCGACATAATTTGAATGAACTCTACACCCTCGGTTCCTTAATATAAGACGTTTTCGTAGTTCAATTTAAAGTACCCAAACGTCTAGTATTTAGAAAAATAGGTAGTAGTTTTCTTGAGCACATATCTGGGAAAGCTTGCCACACCTTATATATGTCCATACGCTAATGCAACACCAGTCGAATAGTACAAATATACACTAATTCAGTGGCTAGTGCAACAGTAGAGTACTTTTTTATTACGGGGTACAGTACAATGGTTTTACCGAACATATTTCCATAATCTAGCATTGGAAGATTTCTATAAGCATTAACTATACAAAATCTAAAGGTAACAAGTTTCAACATTAGTATACTGGTTGTGCAACAGCATTAGACCAAATAGAAAAGTCTGAAGGTAACTAGCATTATTAACTAATGACAGTATAAAAAATTGCAAACCATGTACCTTCAAGGTAAATATCATTTCGAACTTGAGGGGACCTAAAAAATTGCTATCCCAATCTTGATAATCGATCAAACATAAAAACTTGATCAAACGAATCAAGAAAACAGCAGGAGGAGGAGGTGCCCACTCTTGACCTTTTCTCTTCTCTTCATAATTTTTTGTGCAGTTTAACTGAAATAAAATGCCGTCACCACCTTGGCATTTTGGTGACACTGTACAAAAAAAAATTGACTTATCATAACATCATGAAGTGAGGTATGTAATCTATAAACATTAACAATGCAAAAATCTGAAGGTAGTAACACGTTTTGTCGTTGGTATATTGGTTGTGCAACAGCATTAGAATGCCTTAGCTCAAAAATCTTTAATACATCCACAGTCAACAGCTAACCCTGAAATAATACAGTGACATTAAATGGCATGCTTAAATTTATCGGTGGCATTAGACTGACTGTGGCATTAGTTAAATGTGGCATCACTTTAGCAGTAGCATTGCTTGATTTTATCGGTGGCATTATACAAACAACAAAAAAGTGGCAATAAGAGCATGGGGAGGCCCATTCGGACAGTGGGCGCACCAGTACGATGTACCTCCACGGACGCATAGAGTGGTGAGGGAGGGATGGTTGCCCAGAGCAACAAATATCCAGGCAGCATATGTGGATTATGTCCCATTTTTGTTCTCTTTAGCCACCTTTTTCCTATGTGAGGACAACAAACCGATCGACCTGGTCATTCTCTACTGCGTTGTCATGCCTTTCTACCCTTTTTCAACCAAGAGACAAGATACTCATTCCATAGCCACTGATTTTCCCCTTTTCAACTAAGATGTAGGTTCGATACCTAGTCTCTTCGACAGTACTTTCTCCCTTTCTTTCCTTATTCAACCCAGACATGGATTAGTTTACATGAAGTAGGGTTTCCATTAATAGTGCAAATTAAGGTTTTCATCTACGTGACCAGCAGAGCAGAGGATAGTAAATTGGGGAGATGGGGGAGTGGAAAAAGATCCACATGCAGCGATGTGGCAGATGAGGCAATAGAACAAGGGTATGGTTCGAAAAGAGGTAGCATACCCGAGGGTCGGCGGGAAGTAGCTTTGCTCGTGGTCGTCGTCCTCCGCACACACTATGGCAGCGAGCTTGGGGATGGAGGCCATCCCGCGCCGTCGCTAGGTTTGAGAGGACGGCCTTGTCGTCAGTGTGTGACCTCGCTCGCCGCCGACGAGTGCGTCAACGCTGCACGTCCTTTTCTTCCCTGGCAGACGAAATCCTGGCGGATCTGTGACCATCGGTGAGGAGGGAGAGAGAGGGGCCACCACCATCTTTTTTAGATCTGGAGAGAGGGTGATAGTGTGAGAAGCAAGTGGGCAGCCGTTAGCAAGCAAGCGCTGAAGCTCCAGCCTATATACTACTTTACTTGTACTAGTAAGTACTAGAGGTAGAGTAGTGGTAGAGTAGTTTATATTTTCTCTGCATACAGTACCAATTAGTTGTGCTTCAAAACTGAACAACACGCCATTAAAAAAATAAAGTCAGGAAATAAAGCGGCACCTCGGGCCAACGCAGCCAGATCGCATTTTGCACGAGAAATGGCACACCATGTTTCGTTGACATGTGGTCCCATTCCAACATGTCAGTGAGGCAACGGCGAGTCTCCTTTTGTATAATTTCCAAATGGACGTAT
Organism: Thinopyrum elongatum; assembly: GCA_011799875.1. Lineage (NCBI taxonomy): Eukaryota > Viridiplantae > Streptophyta > Magnoliopsida > Poales > Poaceae > Thinopyrum > Thinopyrum elongatum. Next base: position 531,924,443 of record CM022300.1, on the reverse strand, counting down.
ATGTAGGCCGGGGTGCCTCTTTGTATACCGTGGTGACCGTCCGCTCCCCACTAGCCGTGGCAACCATCCACCGCCTCTTCGCCTTTCCCTCTCGATTTGGAACTGCTGTCCCATGCTCTTCCTCCCTCCATTTGCCTTGACTCTTCCTTCTGCCATTGTTCGTCTTCTCGATGGAGGGAACAGGCAGGAAACGACCCTGTTATTCTTGCCCCGATCTGAAAGATGACGTGGTGAAGGAACTCATTGATCAGTGCGACATCATCACCACGGCTAGCATGGCAGGTTCGTTCAAGACCATTCTCGACTCAACAAATAACATCATTACAAAGAACCCAAGGGTTCAGGAGCGGTTTGATCTCCCCTATCTTCTTCGCCATGACGCTGCTCGCAGGCGCGGGGATGACGGAAGCCTCGCCTTGTGCAAGTTGATGCCGCTTGATAATGCTACGTGTGATGTTAAGATGCCATCGCTTGAGGGTAAGGCTTGGGCAGGCGCAAATGGAGATTGGGTTGTTTATATTGGGTACAACTGCGAGCGGGAACTTGTGAATGTGTACACTCGTCACCGGGTTCCACTTCCAAAAATCTCAGACTGCCCTGAGGTTGAGGACACCGGTATTCTACGTACGTTCAAATACGATCATGGTGACTGTCATCTACAAAAGATAACAATTTGTCGAGTTCCCACTCGCTCTTGGGGTTATAGGAATGCTTGTGTTGTCGCTATCTTCGACAAGCTTGTTGTTGTCCTTAATACTTCGACTCGATGGATATTGCTCAAAAATCAGTTTTTGTACACGACAGTGTACTGTGATGCAATTCAATATGAGGGTCTTGTTTTTGCTGCCACCACTTCTGGCACTGTTTTTGCATGGGATCCTTATTGTTTCGGTATGTTTGTCTTCCACTGTAATTATAATTGTTTCATTCACCATGCATGTGAGTTAGTATCCCCGTACTAATTAACCTTCTTTGTTTCCAAGGTCCTGTCAACATTCCCCTACCGATACTTGGAAAATTTTACTATATCCAAGGGGGAGATGACGATGGTGATGTTCACGAGCATGAAGATGAGCAGGACCTACATACTCAGTGGCGCCTGGCAACTTATTCCAATGGATCACCTCTTCTTGTCTGTATACAGGGCACTACTGATGTTACTAAGGAAGCAGGTGTTGTCTCCCATGGTCGCTCTCTCCGGACCTATTCCAACATCTGTTGCAGGGAATTTGGGATATATACTAGTGTGCTAGCGCCAGCACCTTCTGCCTGGTTCAGTATTGATAGTCTTGGAGAAAACTCGCTCTTCCTTGGACAAAACTATCCAATGATGGTGAAAGGCGATCCAGCTGCAGTTGGCACAACTTTACAACCATTTATGAGAAGCAACTGTATCTATACCTCGGACATTGCTATGGTTCCCTACCCTGGCTATCACAATATGTGTCCTGATATAGGCCGCTTCAGCCTGGATGATGAGTCTTGCGTCGGTCTCCCTCCTCATTTCTCTAACTCAGCCATCCCGCGGTGGGCGGGGTGGGGGTTTGGCGATAGTCGGTTTCCTCAACTGCGGTCCCACTTGTAAGTGAAGATGCGAGACAGCACGCATTCCCCCCTTGAGCAGTGTGCCAGACCAACCATGTGGGGGTGCGACATGAACACGGTAGGATTTTCCTTTTGAACTTGTACTAGTGACTGGTAAGTTGTACAGTAACACTTGGTTCTACTCCTTTTTTTTGAAAAAAAATTAGAAATAATGATTTTCCCTCAAAAAATAGAAATAACGATTCAAAATGCTAGCGTTGGGCTTTTCCCGCGTGATAAACGGGGGAGTTTTGCCAATTTCGGCTATCATCGCTTTCCTTACAAGCGGTCTGATAACCCACAAGTATAGGGGATCGCAACAGTTCTCGAGGGTAGAGTATTCAACACAAATTTATTGATTCCACAAAAGGGGAGCCAAAGAATATTCTCAAGTATTAGCAGCTGAGTTGTCAATTCAACCACACCTGAAAGACTTAATATCTGCAGCAAAGTATTTAGTAGCAAAGTAGTAATGAAGTAACGGTAACAGTGGCAAAAGTAATAGTAGCGGTTTTGTAGTAATTGTAACAGTGGCAACGGCAAAGTAACGTAGCAAAGATCAATATGTGAAAAGCTCGTAGGCAATGGATCAATGATGGATAATTATGTCGAATGGCATTCATCATGCAATAGTTATAACCTAGGGTGACACAGAACTAACTCCAATTCATCAATATAATGTAGGCATGTATTCCGAATATAGTCATACGTGCTTATGGAAAAGAACTTGCATGACATCTTTTGTCCTACCCTCCCGTGGCAGCGGGGTCCTAATGGAAACTAAGGGATATTAAGGACTCCTTTTAATAGAGAACCGGACCAAAGCATTAGCACTTAGTGAATACATAAACTCCTCAAACTATGGTAATCACCAGAAAGAATCCCAATTATTGTAACCTTGGGGTATCCGGATCATAACACGTAATAGGTGTCTACAACTTGCAAGATAGGATCAAGAACACATATATATATTCATCTAAACATAATAGGTTCAGATATGAAATCATGGCACTCGGGCCCTAGTGACAAGCATTAAGCATAGCAAAGTCATAGCAACATCAATCTTAGAACATAGTGGATACTAGGGATCAAACCCTAACAAAACTAACTCGATTACATGATAAATCTCATCCAACCCATCACCATCCAGCATGCCTATGATGGAATTACTCACGCACGGCGGTGAGCATCATGAAATTGGTGATGGAGGATGGTTGGTGATGACGATGGCGACGATTTCCCTTCTCCGGAGCCCAAAACGGACTCCAGATCTGGTCTCCCGAGGAAGAACAGGAGGTGGCGGCGGCTCCGTATCATAAAATGCGATGAATCCTTCTCTCCGATTTTTTTCTCCCCAAAAGTGAATATATAGAGTTGGAGTTGAGGTCGGTGGAGGTCCAAGGGACCCACAAGGCAGGGGGCGCGCCCTAGGGGGGCGCCCTCCACCCTTATGGACAGCCGGTGGGTCCCCTCTGGTTGATTCTTTCGCCAATATTTTTTATTTATTCCAAAAAATATTCTCCGTGAAGTTTCAGGTCATTCCGAGAACTTTTATTTCTGCACAAAAATAACACCAAGGCAATTCTGCTGAAAACAACGTCAGTCCCGGTTAGTTCCATTCAAACCATGCAAATTAGAGTCCAAAACAAGGGAAAAAGAGTTTGGAAAAGTAGATATGATGGAGACGTATAAACTCCCCCAAGCTTAACCCATTCCTTGTCCTCAAGCAATTCAGTTGACAAACTGAAAGTGATAAAGAAAAACTTTTACAAACTCTGTTTGATCTTGTTGTTGCAAATATGTATAGCCAGCATTCAGGTTTTCAGCAAAGATCATGAACTAACCATATTCACAATAGCATTTAGGTCTCACATTTACTCATATCAGTGGCATAATCAACTAGCGAGCAATAATAATAAATCTCGGATGACAACACTTTTTCAAAACAATCATGATATGATATAACAGAATGGTATCTCGCTAGCCCTTTCTGAGACCGCAAAACATAAATGCAGAGCATCCCTGAAGATCAAGGACTGACTAGACATTGTAATTCATGGTAAAAGAGATCCAATCACAGTCATACTCAATACCAATTAATAACAACGCATACAAATGACAGTGGTGCTCTCTAACTGCTGCCTTTTATAAGAGGATGATGACTCAGCATAAAAGTAAATAGATAGGCCCTTTGCAGAGGGAAGCAGGGATTTGCAGAGGTACGAGAGCTCGAGCTTTTTGAAACAGAGATGAATAATATTTTTAAGCGGTATGCTTTCATTGTCAACATAACAACCAAGAGATCTCAGTATCTTCCATGCTACATACATTATAGGTGGTTCCCAAATAGAATGGCATAGTTTTTACTCCACCTCCACCATCAATCACACTCCACGGCTGATCCGAAACAACGGGTACCGTCCATACCAACAACAGTCCTGGGGGAGTTTTGTTTGAAATTTATTTTGATTTTATTTCAAGCATGGGACTAGCCGATTACCAGCCACTTTCTCGTGAATGACAAGTGAATCAACACTCATCGTGAGAATAACCCACCTAGCATGGAAGATACTGACAGCCCCCAGTCGCTACATGAGCGATTCGGGCATGCAAAACCGATTATCATTTGAAGGTTTAGAGTTTGGCACATGCAAATTTACTTGGAACGGCAGGTAAATACCGCATATAGGTAGGTATGGAGGACTCATATGGAACAACTTTGGGTTTATGGAGATGGATGCACAAGCAGTATTCCCGCTTAGTACAAGTGAAGGCTAGCAAAAGACTGGGGAGCAACCAACTAGAGAGCGACAACAGTCATAAACATGCATTGAGATTAAACAACCTTGAGTGCAAGCATGAGTAGGATATAAATCACCATGCACATAAATATCGTGGAGGCTATGTTGATTTTGTTTCAACTACAAGCGTAAACATGTGCCAAGTCAAGCCACTCGAATCATTCAAAGGAGGATACCATCCTATCATACTACATCACAACCATTTTAAAAGCATGTTGGCACACAAGATAAACCATTATAAACTCCTAGCTAATTAAGCATGGCATGAGTAACTATAGTCTCTAATTCTCATTGCAAACATGTTTCATTCATAATAAGCTGAATCAAGAACGATGAACTAATCATATTTACAAAAACAAGATAGGTTGAGTTCATACCAGCTTTTCCTCATCCCAATCATTTCATCAAATATCGTCATTATTGCCTTTCACTTGCATGACTGAACGGTGTGGATAACAATAATAGTGTACGTGCATTGGACTAAGCTGGAATCTGCAAACATTTATTCAAAGGAGAAGAGAAGGTAATATGGGCTCTTTGTTAGATCAACAATAATGCATATGAGAGCCACTCATCAATTTCATCATGGTCTTCTCCTCTCGACCCAAAGAAAGGAAAAAGAATTTCAAACAAACACACTGAAATGTTTTTGGAGTTATTGTTTTTCTGAAGAAAGTAAAACAAGAACAAGAAAAACTATTTACACGGGAAAGCTCCCAATAAGCAAAAGAAGAACGAGAAATCTTTTTGGGTTTTCTTTTAATAGTACTACAACTAAATTAAACATGGAAAGGAAACTAAAAAGAAGCTACAACTAATTTTTTTTGAATTTTCTCAAAAATTTCAAACACACAAAAAGAAAGCGAGAAAAAGAAATAAACTAACATGGATAATACAATGAAAAAGTATGAACACCGACAACTGGAATGAGTGTGTGAACATGAATGTAATGTCGGTGAGAAATACATACTCCCCTAAGCTTAGGCTTTTGGCCTAAGTTGGTCTATGCCCACAGATCAAAGTAGCCCTCTCCTGTGTACTGAGGAGGATCCTGAGGGTTCCACTGGTTAGTGAGCTCCTGTGGCTTCCACTGATAAACGGACTCCTCATATGGATCAGGTGATGGTTCTGGCTCAGGAACTGGGGATCGAGTCCGCTCCCAGTATGCGTAAATGTCCTCGGGCAAAATAAGGTACTTGCCTGAATAAATATTGAACAAAGAAGGTGCAGGCAAGGTAATAATCTGACAAGTCTTCTCACTAAATACCAGGTTATAGATGAGTCTCTTGTCCTTATCATTACTAATAAAATCATGTGCTACCATACTGTTATAATCCAAGTATCTAGCGGGTAGCAACATCTCCTCCTTCTCATTGGGCCTAATGGGTATCTCAAAATGTTTAGCCAAGCGGGAAGCGTATTACCTCTGAAATTAGGACCCTTCGAACGGTTTAAACTTAACCATCGAGCAACCATGCGCCCAAACTAAAAGTTCTATCACGAAGTAAAGCATGGTGCAAAATAGCGAGATCAGGGGCACTAAGGCCTCCACTCTCTCCACGACCAATTAAACATCTCCCAGCAAATAATGAGTAATAGCATAGAACAGGAATATGCCAACTAGCCACTCTCGCTACCGACACTCCTCTTCCTTCCCCTACGGTAACTTCCTCAATAAAATCTTCCACATCCCTAGGACGTGGCTCATCGACGCTGCCCGCATAAGGTAATTTGCAAACCTCACAAAAGTCATAGAGCGTCATCTCTTTATGCACATCATATAAATAAAACTCTACCGTGGGTGGTGATTCCCTAGCATGAAAGTGAAAATTTTGCATGAAGGTATTGGTGGGTAAGAGGTATTGATCACACTTATCGTGGAGGAAGTCGGTGATGGCTGCATTCTCCGCCAAATAATAGAAATCATCATAAATTCCGGCAGCCCCCAAGAATGCATCACATGGCCATTCACACGGCCAAACCTCTGCGATGCGGGGAAGGTTGTACTTGGGCTTCTTCTTCTCCTCATTCTCATTTTCTCTAGAACCCCGACCCGAAGAGCCTCTCAACCATCTCTTCATCGTTTCTTTCCCCTGAAATTTTCTGAAATTTTTAGTGACTTAAAATAACAGTGAACCAAACTTCACAAAATTGATAGCAACTACTCATACAAGTGCCTAGAGGCTCTATCATGCATCAAAACTACTTTGGACCATATAAATTTGACATGCAAGCTCAAGAACAAGGTCACCACAGCAGCAAAAATTTGCAATATTTAAAGCACTAGAACAAAAACTAATTGGAGCAATGGAGGAGTCACATACCGAAGAACAATCCCCCAAAACAATTTTGCAAATGGAGCTTTACACAAGGAGATGGAAAATGGCAGCAAGATTAGCTAGAACACGGGTTTGAGCTACGGGATGATTTTTTCTGGAGGAAGACGAAGTGGATGGGTGCTGGAATAAGTGAGGGGGACCCACGTGGGACCCACAAGGCAGGGGGCACGCCCAGGGGGTAGGGCGCGCCCTCCACCCTTGTGGTCCACTGTTGCAGCCCCTGGTGCAATCTCAATGCCAGAAATTCTAAAATATTATATAAAAAATCATACTAAATTTTCAGGGCATTTGGAGAACTTTTATTTTTGGGAGATTTTTTATTACACGGATAATTCAGAAAACAGATAGATAATACTAATTTAGCTTTATTTATTCTAAATAACAGAAATTAAAAAGTGGATACAGAAAGTTGTGCCTTCTAAATTCATCCATCTCATGCTCAACAAAAGGAATCCATTAACAATGTTGGTCAAGTCTTATTAACAAACTTCTTTCGAATAACATGAAACCAAAGAATTTTCGAATAACACTAGGTTACCTCAACGGGGAATTGAATGTCCCCAACAATAAGAGTATCATATTTCTTTTTGACAGTAGGGAGAGGGAATTCAAAACCTCCAATAGTAATAGTTGAAATTTTTCCAATAGAATTGATACTATGAACTTCAGGTTGTTTCTTCGGAAAGTGTACCGTATGCTCATTACCATTAACATGAAAAGTGACATTGCCCTTGTTGCAATCAATAACAGCCCCTGAAGTATTCAAAAAGGGTCTACCAAGGATGATCGACATACTGTCGTCCTCGGGAATATCAAGAATAACAAAGTCCATTAAAATAGTAACATTTGCAGCCACAACAGGCACATCCTCACAAATACCGATGGGTATAGCAGTTGATTTATCGGCCATTTGCAAAGAGATTTCAGTAGGTGTCAACTTATTCAATTCAAGTCTATGATATAAAGAGAAAGGCATAGCACTAACACCGGCTCCAAGATCACATAAAGCAGTTTTAACATAGTTTCTTTTAATGGAGCATGGTATAGTTGGTACTCCTGGATCTCCTAGTTTCTTTGGTATTCCACCCTTAAAAGTATAATTAGCAAGCATGGTGGAAATTTCAGCTTCCGGTATCTTTCTTTTATTTGTCACAATATCTTTCATATACTTGGCATAAGGAGACATTTTCAGAATATCAGTCAAACGCATACGTAGAAAGATAGGTCTAAGCATTTCAACAAAGCGCTCAAAATCCTCATCATGCTTTTTCTTGGATGGTTTAGGAGGAAAGGGCATGGGTTTCTGGACCCATGGTTCTCTTTCTTTACCATGTTTCCTAGCAACAAAGTCTCTCTTATCATAACGTTGATTCTTTAATTGTGGGTTATCAAGATCAACAGCAGGTTCAATCTCCACATCATTATCATTACTAGGTTGAGCATCAACATGAACATCATCATTAACATTAGCAATAGGTTCATGTTCATCACCAGATTGTTTCTCAGCATCAAAAATAGAAATATCATTTGGGTTCTCAGGTGGATCTATAACAGTTTCACTAGAAGCATGCAAAGTCCTATCAGTTTTCTTTTTCTTTTTATAACTGGGACTAGGTGCATCTGTATTAATTCTCTGAGAATCTTGCTCAACTCTCTTAGGATGACCCTCCGGATACATAGGTTCCTGGGTCATTTTACCACCTCTAGTCATAACCCTAACAGCATTATCATTGTTCTTACTACTCAACTCATTGAGCAAATCATCCTGTGCCTTAAGTACTTGTTCTACTTGAGTTGTGACCATGGAAGCATGCTTACTAATAATCTTAAGATCACTAACAGTTCTACTCATGTAATCACCCAAGTAGTCAAGCATGTAAGCATTACGTTTCAATTGTCTACTAACATAAGCATTGAAATTTTCTTGTTTAACAATAAAATTATCAAACTCATCCAAGCATTGACTAGGAGACTTTTTATAAGGGATATCACCTTCATCAAATCTATAGAGAGAATTTACCTCTACTACCTGTGTCGGGTTATCAAGACCATGTATCTCTTCAGTAGGTGGTAAATTCTTAACGTCTTCAGCTTTAATACCTTCTTCTTTCATAGATTTCTTTGCCTCTTGCATATCTTCAGGACTGAGATATAGAATACCTCTTTTCTTAGGAGTTGGCTTAGGAGTTGGTTCAGGAAGTGTCCAATCATTATCATTACTCAATATATTATTCAATAGCAATTCAGCTTGCTCAACAGTTCATTCCCTAAAAACACAACCAGCACAACTATTTAGGTGGTCCCTAGAAGCATCGGTTAGTCCATTATAAAAGATATCAAGTATTTCATTTTTCTTGAGAGGATGGCCACGTAAAGCATTAAGTAATTGGAGAAGCCTCCCCCAAGCTTGTGGGAGACTCTCTTCTTCAATTTGCACAAAGTTAAATATTTCCTTTAAAGCAGCTTGTTTCTTATGAGCAGGGACATATTTTTCAGAGAAGTAGTAAATCATATCCTGGGGACTACACACACAACCAGGAGCAAGAGAATTAAACCATAACTTAGCATCACCCTTTAATGAGAAAGGAAACAACTTAAGAATATAGTAATAGCAATTTTTTTTCCTCATGAGCAAATAGGGTGGCTATATCATTCAATTTAGTAAGATGTGCCACAACAGTTTCAGATTCATAACCATGGAAAGGATCAGATTCAACCAAAGTAATTAACTCAGGATCGACAGAGAATTCATAATCCTTGTCAGTAACAAAGATAGGTGAAGTAGCAAACTTAGGGTCATATTGCATTCTAGCATTCAAAGATTTTTCTTTCAGATTGGTTAACAATTTCTTAAGATCAACTCTATCATTGCAAGCGAAAAAGTCTCTAGCAGTTTCTTCATCATTAATATAACCCTTAGGTACCTTAGGCAATTCATATCTAGGGGGAGAATCATATTCATCAGGTTCAATAATTTCATCAGTTTCAGTAATTTCATTCTCTCTAACCCTAGCAAGTTGTTCATCCAGAAATTCACCAAGTGGCGCAGTATTATCAAGCAAAGTAGTAGTATCATCATAAGCATCATGCATAGCAGAAGTAGCATCATCAATTACTTGCAACATATCAGAATCGATAGCAGGTGTAGGTGTTGCAAGCTTACTCAAAACAGAAGGTGAATCAAGTGCAGAGCTAGATGGCAGTTCCTTACCTCCCCTCGTAGTAGAGGGATAGATCTTGGTTTTGGTATCTTTCAGATTCTTCATAATGATCAACAGATATAAATCCCAAGTGACTCAGAGAATAGAGCTATGCTCCCCGACAACGGTGCCAGAAAAAGGTCTTGATAACCCACAAGTATAGGGGATCGCAACCGTTTTCGAGGGTAGAGTATTCAACCCAAATTTATTGATTCGACACAAGGGGAGCCAAAGAATATTCTCAAGTATTAGCAGCTGAGTTGTCAATTCAACCACACCTGAAAGACTTAATATCTGCAGTAAAGTATTTAGTAGCAAAGTAGTAATGAAGTAACGGTAACAGTGGCAAAAGTAACAGTAGCGGTTTTGTAGTAATTGTAACAGTGGCAACGGCAAAGTAACGTAGCAAAGATCAATATGTGAAAAGATCATAGGCAATGGATCAATGATGGATAATTATGTCGGATGGCATTCATCATGCAACAGTTATAACCTAGGGTGACACAGAACTAGCTCCAATTCATCAATATAATGTAGGCATGTATTCCGAATATAGTCATACGTGCTTATGGAAAAGAACTTGCATGACATCTTTTGTCCTACCCTCCCGTGGCAGCGGGGTCCTAATGGAAACTAAGGGATATTAAGGCCTCCTTTTAATAGAGAACTGGACCAAAGCATTAGCACTTAGTGAATACATGAACTCCTCAAACTACGGTAGTCACCGAAAAGAATCCCAATTATTGTCACCTTGGGGTATGCGGATCATAACACGTAATAGGTGTCTACAACTTGCAAGATAGGATCAAGAACACATATATATTCATGAAAACATAATAGGTTCGGATCTGAAATCATGGCACTCGGGCCCTAGTGACAAGCATTAAGCATAGCAAAGTCATAGCAACATCAATCTTAGAACATAGTGGATACTAGGGATCAAACCCTAACAAAACTAACTCGATTACATGATAAATCTCATCCAACCCATCATTGTCCTGCAAGCCTACGATGGAATTACTCACGCACGGCGGTGAGCATCATGAAATTGGTGATGGAGGATGGTTGGTGATGACGACGGCGATGATTTCCCTTCTCCGGAGCCCAAAACGGACTCTAGATCTGGTCTCCCGAGGAAGAACAGGAGGTGGCGGCGGCTTCGTATCGTAAAACGCAATGAATCCTTCTCTCTAATTTTTTTCTCCCCGAAAGTGAATATATAGAGTTGGAGTTGAGGTCGGTGGAGGTCCAGGGGACCCACAAGGCAAGGGTGCGCGCCCTCCACCCTTGTGGACAGCCGGTGGGTCCCCTCTGGTTGATTCTTTCGCCAATATTTTTTATTTATTCCAAAAAAATATTCTCCGTGAAGTTTCAGGTCATTCTGAGAACTTTTATTTCTGCACAAAAATAACACCAAGGCAATTCTGCTGAAAACAGCGTCAGTCCGGGTTAGTTCCATTCAAATCATGCAAATTAGAGTCCAAAACAAGGGCAAAAGAGTTTGGAAAAGTAGATACGATGAAGACGTATCACGGTCCCACATGTAAGTGATATGCCTAGCCACTGTGCGTTGAGGGGCGGGCCGGAACACCCGTCTGGGGTGATCCTGTGCAGCAGTCTGCTCGCACGCCTCTGGTTTACTCAAAGACTCCGTCATTTTGACCATAGATTTAGTTGACAAATTTTTAACACATGTTATAAACCTTTATATGGTTGGATTCGTATTTGAACATAGTTTCCAATGATACTATTTTTTGTGACATGCGTTAACATTTTGTAAATTGAATTCATAGTCAAAATTTGGCACAAAACACTAAGGGGAAAAATAAACCAGGACGGAGGTAGTACCACCCGCACAACGCCTCCTAGTAGCCAATTAATAGAGGGACGCATGGCAACACTTAAATGGTTAGTAGAACGCCCATGGTTTCAATACTACTTCTGTTTCCGATTGTAACGTGGCAGCTCTTTGTTCCAAAATGACTTTGTTTTGGTTGTTTATGTGTGCGCCTTCGCAAATTGAACCACCACGCCCAGAAGTTTGAAATCCATTCCCATTTCTTGCATGGGACCTACACATTCCCATTACACGTCAATATTAATATATAAGAAGTTTGGTTGTGGTTTGGTTCATGCATGGTACGTACGTAAGTTATGAAGTTGATGCAAAAGGTAAGAAAATTATAGTATACATGGAATTGACACGAAAATAAAGATGCATATTGATCCATCAACGACATCCTCTCGCCCTAGTGCGCCGGGTCACCAACCGATGGGTGAGAAGCAGCGGCGTTGGCGGCGAGCTCAACGTGCTTCTGAACAATGCCGTCCAAGGTTGCCCTGCGGTCGAAGAAGTCCAGCGTCCTATCATCCTCCTCTGGCACGTACTAGTCCTTTTGGACGGTTGGTTTGTAGACATGTGTGATTATGTTGATGGTGTCTTGCTGAGCCAGGCACTGCGCGGTGAGCGCGACCTCGAGGTGGACATTCTCCGGCACGGCGGCGGGCAGTCGCAGGGCCACCAGTGCATCGAAGAGGTTGTCACCATACAGGCCGTTGAGGGTGGCGGGCATCGTAGGGCCTGGGTGCATGGGCTGGAGGAGTATGTCAAGGTCGTCCGTGAGCTTCTTCACAACAGTGAACTTGTCGAGGAAGCCGATGAGGGCCTCGTCGAACAAGGAGACGAAGCTGCCGTCCAAGAGGCCTCTCGCCCTGGCGGCCTCAAGAACGACCTGGAGACGTTCCTCGGTGCCGGGCCGTAGGCCGGCGTCGTGGACCATCTGGCACAACCGGCTCATGCTCGTGCTCATCGCCTCCATGGGTCTAGCTTCTGGTCAACTGAGCTTGCGATTGGAGTGATCACTCTTGTAGGGTGCGTAGGTGCGTAGGATTTCATAGATGGATTGGACTGGTGGGGAGCCTTTATATGAGAAGTGCAGACTGCGTTGCAATCAAGTGTGTGTTGGCCATCTACTCCTCGGCCCTTACTCCCTCTGTACCGGTGCACTATATATAGTCATCTTATCGAGACCAAGTTGGGGAAAACGAGAGAACTTGATGTTTTTTCATAATTAATGTCATTGCATGCAAAGAATTGAGCACCCCATGTTGTGCTAAGTAGTCTCAAGTCATTGAATACATACACACCCCACGTCTCCTATTGGCTGATTTCTTTTTTCATGGCAAAAAAGGGAATGAGGTGGGTAGTTAATGTTGTCGGTGTTCTGGGAACGGGGGTACCCAGACCTGCCTGCCTGCGGCCCGGCGCGTGGCCCTGTCGGCGGCCCGGTACGGCCCAGCTTCAAGACCTCAAGAGCAAGACCCTCGCGAGGGCCCTTGGCCTCATGAGGTGAGCGACACCGAGACCTCCCAAGGAGTGGCCTTCTCAGGTTGCCTCCCGAGGAGCGGAGATTCCTATGCAAGCATCCCGCCTAACGAGGCTGCGATGACATGAGCCATGACGACCAAGGCTAGGCGGGCGCCAGCGGGCGCAGAAGGGACAGTTTCCTCTTTGGTGCTAAAGGGGCGAGGACAGGCGTATATTCCCGGGGAAGGCCCCAAGGGTTTCCCTTCCGGTGCAACAAGACCATGACCACGAGCTCGGCAGGACGAATGTCATCGTCGAGCCCACCGCTGCGTCATGGCCAGAAGCTTTGCAGGGGAAGACCACCTTTCATCAGGATAAGATGTACTTCCTGTCCCCTTTCAAAATTGGCCGTTGTGGAATCCTTTCCCGCCTAAGCTATGAGGAAGAGGACCAAGGCCACTATAAATATAGACTAGCCTCCACCATAGAGGGGGATCGACTCAATTTCTCCTCCGATCCCTCGCGAGGCAGCTCACACTCTGTACTAGTTCATCCTCTGCCTCCTCATGAGGCCAATCCACCAAAAGCAGGAGTAGGGTCTTACACCGCAAGGTGGCCCGAACCTGGGTAAATCTCTCTGTTCTTCACTTCTCTATGATGGCGTGCACTCGGTGAGATCAAGCCGTGTGTGCGGCGAGCTGAGCGTCGTCCTGAACGGAGGTCCTTTGCACACACCCTAGAGTTCGAACCTTGTTGGGTTTGCGGAGCCCTGATTCCGACATTTGGCGCGCCAGGTAAGGGTGTGTCAAAGCTCCTGTTTCTTCATCGACCACGCTCTGCCCCCGCTTCATCGTCCCCATGGCAGATGCTGTCCCCCAGGCTTGGCAGCTCGTGGCCTATGGGAGCGATGCGGGCTGCCCGGCCTTCACTCCCGGGCTGCGTCAAGTGCGATGGCCGGCCAAGTTCAGGCCGGCGCTGCCCCCGCGCTACAATGGCGCGGCTGACCCCAAGGAGTTTCTCCGGCTGTACGAGTAGGCCATCCGATCGGCGGGTGGCGACTACAAGGTTGCGGCGAACTGGCTCCCTCTGGCCCTCACGGAGATTCCACGCTCTTGGCTCCGCGGCCTCCCGGGGGCCTCAGTGTCCTCCTGGGAGCAGCTTCATGGTTAGTTCATCGCGCGCTTCGCGGCCCCGAGACCCCACGCGGTCGCTTGTATCCTCGGCGGGTCGCAAGCGCCTGCATCCGGTCGCCATGTCAAGCAGTTCCTCCGCCAGGCGGGCGCTACTCGGCCATGGCCCGAGGCTTCGCGGGGTCGTGCGAGGCTGGAGGCCGACATCACCTTCGACTCCCGGGATCATCCCAGGACTGCGGCTGTGGCTGGTGCGCTCCCTATGCTGTGCACGCCCACCATCAGCAATGTCGCGGTCACCAAGACCCTCATCAACGGTGGCGCCAGCCTCAACGTCCTCTTTGTGGAGGCCTTCGACATGCTCCAGGTGCCCTATGACCAGCTCGCCCCCACCAAGCCTTTCTCGGGGGTGACCAAAGGCTCCGCCACCACCTTGGGGCAGGTGCGCCTCCCCGTCACCTTCGGCACTCGCGACAACTACCGCACCGAGCTGATCGACTTCCACGTGGCCTGCATTGGCCTCCCATACAACGCTATCCTGGGGTATCCGGCCCTCGCCAAGTTCATGGCGGCGACTCATCCAGGCTACAACGTCATCAAGATGACAGGCAGCAGCTGCGTCATCACTGTGGTCGGTTACGCGAAGGATGCGGTCCGGGCCCTCAAGCTCGCCTACAGGGCCGCGGCGGCCACGTGCCCTGGAGACTCTGGAGGCCGCACCCGCAAAGAAAAAATAGATGTTCTGTCAGGAACGGGCCGAAACGAAGCAGGTACATGTCGACAGCAGGGGCTCGGGTGCCACCTTCACCATCGGCGCTGGCCTTCCCCCGGAGCAGGAGGAGGCGCTGGTTGATTTCCTCCAGGCGAACAAGGACGTGTTTGCGTGGGAGGCGTCCGATCTGGTGGGCATCCCACGGGAAGTGATCCAGCACCACTTGGCGGTATGCCCCAGTGCGCGCCCGGTGAAGCAGAAAGCGCGACACCAAGCGTAGGAGAAGCAAGTGTTCATCGTCCAAGAGGTGCGCAAATTGCAAGAAGCTAGTGTTATTCGAGAGGTGCGGCACCCGGATTGGTTGGCCAACCTTGTTTTTGTCCCCAAGAAGGGGGAAGGAGCGCATGTGCGTCGACTTCACGAACCTCAACAAGGCTTGTCCTTAGGACCTTTTCCCGCTCCCGCGCATCGACTAGATCATGGACTCCACCGCCGAGTGCGATCTGTTGTGTTTTCTGGATGCTTTCTCGGGATATCATCAAATCAAGATGGCCATGGAGGACGTCGAGAAGACAGCCTTCATTTCCCCGTGTGGCGTGTACTGCTACACCTACATGCCTTTTGGGCTACGAAACACCGGTGCAACCTTCCAGCGGCTGATGAGCATCGCGCTGGGGCCGCAGCTGGGGAGGAATGCGGAGGTGTAGGATCAAAAGTAGGTCTAGAGGGGGGTGATTAGACTACTTGACCAAATAAAAATCTAGCCTTTTCCCAATTTTAATTGTTGGCAAATTTTAGCAACTAGTACAAGTCAAGCAATCAACCTACACATGCAATTCTAAGAGTATAGCAGCGGAAATTAAACATTGCATATGAAGGTAAAGGGAAGTGTTTGGAGAAAGCAAACGCAATGTAGACACGGAGATTTTTGGCGTGGTTCCGATAGGTGGTTCTATCGTACATCCACGTTGATGGAGACTTCAACCCACGAAGGGTAACGGCTGCGCGAGTCCACGGAGGGCTCCACCCATGAAGGGTCCATGAATAAGCAACCTTGTCTATCCCACCATAGCCATCGCCCACGAAGGACTTGGCTCACTCGGGTAGATCTTCACGAAGTAGGCGATCTCCTTGCCCTTACAAACTTCTTGGTTCAACTCCACAATCTTGTAGGAGGCTCCCAAGCGACAACTAACCAATCTAGGAGACACCACTCTCCAAAAGGTAATAAATGGTGTGTTGATGATGAACTCCTTGCTCTTGTGCTTCAAATGATAGTCTCCCCAACACTCAACTCTCTCTCACAGATTTGGCTATGGTTGAAAGATGATTTGAGTGGAAAGCAACTTGGGGAAGGCGAGATCAAGATTCTTATGGTAGGATTGGAATATCTTGGTCTCAACACATGAGTAGGTGTTTCTCTCTCAGAAAATGAGTAGTGGAAGTGTAGGCACGTTCTGATGGCTCTCTCTCTCTAATGGAGAAGGGGTGGAGGGGTATATATAGCCTCCACACAAAATCCAACCGTTACACACATTTGACCCAACTCGGTCAGACCGAATAGAAGAACTCGGTGAGATCAATTCAGTTCAAAATGTGAACATTAGGAATCTCGGTGGGACCGACTGGAACAACTCGGTGGGACCGATGTGCAAGGGCTAGGGCAAAACCACATCTCGGTGAAGCCGATTGCATGAACTCGGTGAGACCAATTTCAGCAAAGAGCAAATAGAGAGTTGGTCAAGCAAACTCTGTGGGACCGATCGCTCATTTCGGTGAAACCAAAATGTTACAAAGGGAAACAGAGAGTTTGCAGGGCCATCTCGGTGAGACCGAGATCCGTATCGTTGTGACCGAATCATTTAGGGTTTCTGGCAGTGGCTATGTCAACTGAACTCGGTGGCGCTGGATAGATCAAATCGGTAGGGCCGAGTTTGACTTTGAGTTTTGGACATATGTGGAAATGAGAAAGTGGCTGAGGGTTTTGGAGCAATATCACTAAGCACTTTGAGCAAGTAGACCATTAAGTAACACCTCATCCCCTTTCAATTGTATTGGCTTTCCTATGGACTCAATGTGATCTTGAATCACTAAAATAGAAATGAAGAGTCTTGAGCTTTTGCCAATATGTATCCTTAGCATTTTGAGGGGTCCACATCTCTAGTCTATGCCATGCCAATCATTGAACTTTCTGAAATATTCAACTTGAATGGATATTAGTTTAATGAGCTATATGTTGTTATGAATTACCAAAACCACCCGGGGATTAGTTGCACTTTCAATCTCCCCCTTTTTGGTAATTGATGACAACATATAGATCAAAGCTTCGACAAATGATAATATGAATGAAATACATTGTCGCTTTGAGAAGTATGTGATAAGCAAGAGCTCCCCCTAAATTTGTGCACTATTTAAAATTTGCTTTTGAATGCAAATGCACAATCGATTAGGATCATGGGTTACTCTTCCATGTCACATACATCTTAGTGGAGCGCTCAAAATGATAAGATTTAAATAACATGCACTCATCACCAAGGGTAAAAGGTGATTGATCATACACAGATATCATAGATATAATCATGCAAGCACACATTATGGCATAGTATGATCAAACACATGATCATAAGTATCTCACGAGCATAACAAAAAGTAGCATAGGAATCAAACAACCAAACGATCAAAGTAGCAAGAGAGGCAAATAAAAGGCAAAACACTCTCTCTCGACACCTATGATCTATACACTTTCTCCCCCTCATGGTGCGTATGCTTGGGCCAGCCCCGGCGGCGTCTAGGGCCCCCTGAGGACCTAGGCCATGACAGCCGTGGGTCCACCCATGTGCACACCTCGCCAAGACTTTGGCTTCCGAATCCTCACGCAACGCTCTCGAGCGAGTCAACAGGCACGTGTGGCCTTCGGCCCCCGGCCTCAGGAGCGCTCATCTCCTGGCCTTGCCGGGCATCACGACCCGGCATACTAGCAATGATCGACCCTCGCTCAGGGGCTCCAGGTGCAGGTGGGCACCAAGGAGAGGTGGCTGAAGAAAAAGTAGCCATGGTCCGGCTCGTCACTAAGGAATCCTACGTCAGGTACTTTTTACATCTCTGCGAGGTCTGATGCCTGGCGGAGGCGTCTCCGGAGGCCCGGAACCCTCGCGAGCCCCCCGGGGGCATCACGAGCCGCGAGCCCCCCGGGGGCATCACAAGCCGTGAGCCCCCCGGGGGCTCCAGAGTCATCTGGTCCGTGAGAAGGGAGCCCCCCCCCCCCCGACAAGCTCTCTAGGCTGCCTCGACGCCCCAGCGGCACCGTTGCTGGAACGAGGGGCGTGCATAGGATTAAAGCTCCGGAGGAGTGCGCCCCCACGACGCAGGAACCCGCCAAGGCCAACGAGCGCATCAAGCTAAGTATCCTAATCACGCCAGGTGGGAACCCTTCAATTAGTACGATATAAATGCTAGAATATGGACGCGAAACACTGATAAAAAGGCGCAAGCACCGCAGTTCATTACACGCCCCCGCGGGGCTCTTCATGACTCTTAGTGCAGGAAATAAAAAACAAAGAGGCGGCCTCCCGAGGACCGCTGCTCCTGAGGCTCGGCTCCGGCGCCACCCACGCTCAGTCGGAGTCCTGCTCCTCCTTGACGGGGGCACGACGGCGTGGCGGTTCGTCGTCCTCCTTGGTCCGGGCATGGCGACGCGGCGGCTCGTCGTAGTCGTCATCGCTCGAGCTCCCCCCGAAGGCGGCACCGCTGCTGCTGGAGGTGCCGCGCCCATCGCCAAGGGCAAGTTCACCGCCGAGGATGCCGCCACCGCGATGGCCATCATTGTCGGGGAGGTGGTCGCTGTCACTGCCGTCGCCCTCTAGATAGCACCCCAGGCGCCTGCCGTCTTCCCCGAAGACCTTGATGAAGAGCGTTGCCGCACCATCGTACCTGAAGTGGAGGGTGCGCCTCCCTTGAAAGCCGTGGGCGCGGGCGAATGTCTGCCACCCACGGTTCAGGAACACATAGCCCGCGGGAGTGACCTCGGCCTCCACCCACGAGGCCTTGTTGCAGCAGCCATCGGGCTGCAGCCATAGGCCAGTAGGTCCTCCGGCTGGCAACTCCTCAACGAAGAAGCGCAGGAGCTGGATCCAGCTGCCCGCCGGCCTCTCCACCCACACCACGAACTCTCGGGACATGTCGGCCGAGTGGGATCACGGGCGGGGTGGCCGGGCGGCCACTGCGAGCTTCTCCCCTCGACCACGACCGCCACGGCTTCCACAGCCGCCTCCGCGAGAGAGGCCCTTCCCACGGCTGCTGGAGGCAATGCCGGCCCCCATTGGAGTGCGCCCACGCCCTCAGGGGATCACCGCCGGAGTTGTGGTGGACTTGCGGGGACCGCCGCGCCCCCTCTTGGGTGGCAGCGACCCTGGTCCCTCCTGGGGGGCCTTCCCCTTTTCGACGGCCGAGAACCTTCTCACTAGCGCCATGGCTGTCGAGGCAGCGGTTTGAAGTAGGGGAGCAAGAAGACAAAGATGGGTTGGGGGCTCCGCTCCCCCCGCCCTCTTATAAGCGACCGAAGGATGCCAACCGGCGTCCCTTCATATCCAGGGCAATGATGGCCCTGTGGCGTACGCCAGTTTTCTGTCAGCATGGACAGTTGCCGAGGCAACGTGGGGAAGTGGAGGCGTCCGTGTCCTGTTGTGAGCCACGCGTCAAGCCTGGCCGCAGGCGATTGGGGCCCGCGGCGCTTCGCCCTTCGCTCCGTATCTTCGCCTTGAAGCCAGCCCGAGCGTGCCTTGGGACCGGGGGCTACTGTCGGCGTTCTACGAACGGGGGTACCTAGACCTACCTGCCTGTGGCCCAGCGCGTGGCCCTGTCGGCGGCCCGGTGCGGCCCAGCTTCAAGACCTCAAGAGCAATACCCTCGCGAGGGCCCTTGGCCTCGCGAGGCGAGCGACACCGAGACCTCCTGAGGAGTGGCCTCCCCAGGTTGTCTCCCGAGGAGCGGAGATTCCTATGCAAGCCTCCCACCTCGCAAGGCCGCAATGACGTGAGCCTTGACGACCAAGGCCAGGCGGGCGCCAGCGGGTGCAGAAGGGACAGTTTCCTCTTTGGTGCTAAAGGGATGAGGACAGGCGCAGGTTCCCAAGGAAGGCCCCAAGGGTTTCCCTTTTCCAGTGCAACAAGACCATGACCACGAGCTCGGCAGGACGGATGTCATCATCGAGCCGACCGCTGTGTCATGGCCAGAAGCTTTGCAGGCAAAGACCACCTTTCGTCAGGATAAGATGTACATCCTGTCCCCTTTCAAAATTGGCCGTTGTGGAATCCCTTCTTGCCTAAGCTATGAGGGAAGAGGACCAAGGCCACTATAAATGTAGACTAGCCTCCACCATAGAGGGGGATCGACTCATTCTCTCCTCCGAGCCCTCGTGAGGCAGCTCACACTTTGTACTAGTTCACCCTCTGCCTCCTCGTGAGGCCAATCCACCAAATGCAGGAGTAGGGTCTTACACCGCAAGGTGGCCCGGACCTGGGTAAATCTCTGTGTTCTTCCCTTCTCTACGATGGCGTGCACTCGGTGAGATCAAGCCATGTGTGCGGTGAGCTGAGCACCGTCCTGAAGCAAGGTTCTTCGCACATGCCCCAGAGTTCAAACTTGTTGGGTTTGCGGAGCCCTGATTCCGACAAATGCACCGCGCCTAAAAGTTTTGGGATTATTTGGTTTTCGTAACGTGACTAATGCACCAGTACGGAGGGAGTACAATAGTAGTCTGATTGATGAGATTTCAGATTTGAGCCATCTACCGCAAGGGAGAGTGTATAATATCATCGGGAACTACATTCAAAACCGAATAAAACAATACTCCATGTATTTATTTACAGAGGGAGTAGTATATTTTTTGTGACATGCATTACTAGCTATTGCTAGTCAAATACTAAATCCAGACGGAGGTGGTAGTACTACTAAATCCAGACGGTGGTGGTAGTACTAGTAGTACTACCAATTTAGTAGTAGTATTGTACTACCCATTAGTCAAATTATTACGTGCTGCTACTCACAGTGAAGTGACAAGACCCTGCACCGGAGATGACACCTGAGTGTAGGCGCCATGTTCGGCATACCAAAGTCAGCCTCACCGTGTGCAGTCACTATCATCATGGCTGTAGAGGTAGCCTGCTTACAACTAGCAGTGTTCGACATAATTTCCCATGCGTTGCCATGAGTAATAATAAATATTGTACTCGAGTAATGGGTATATCGTTGCCGCACCTATGCACACAAACATTTATCGTAACATAGTACCTCATGCTGGATAGTCGTAATATTACAAGTTTCAAACTGATATTACAAATGCTAGGAGTAAAGCTGCACCTACGAAGAGGGAATTATTAGGAAGTTTACGTAAGAACTTTGATTACTTTAGGTGGATGCAGCATTATCGTACAAACTAAAATCCACCACCCTGACAAGTCACTAATGGGCAAATAAATTTTTGAGTCTCTTGCGACTTAATGTTTCAAAACCAAATTCAGCTTCTGCGGAGCCTTTGTCATTTAGGCTTAGATGCTTGCGGTGATTAGCACGCCATTCATTGTTGCGCCAGAGAATGCCAAACCTCATTACCTTGAGCACACTTGCCTCCAGCACAAAGAACCTGGCCAATTTAATCTTAGATGTGCTGCCTCAGTTGTCGATTAAATCAATTTCTGTAAGATGGAGATCAAGGCATTCGATGAGATTGTTATAGTGCGACACATTTTTCACTTTCGGGTCTTTTTTTATCTGCAAAAGAAGAGAATATATTAGAGCAGCTGGTAAGATTGCCATGTCATCAAGAGGTACCAATATCATTTGCTAATATGATAGGGTTGGCTATAGGGTTGGATCTAAGGCTAGTGATATTTTTTCACTCTCTCTCTTTCTCTTTCCTCTCATTTGACTAGGAGCACGTGAAGAGCTTGGGCATTTGTTGCCTTCCACTATGTGGCTGATGCCATATTTCTCAAAAGTATGCCACATAATACGCATCGATGTCAAATCAAAAGATTTTGGCACCGCTCTAGCAAGAGAGTTGGCACCACTGTGCACACATACCCACATGTCTAAACAAATCAATCAAACAAACTACACCAGCCTCTCCCTCTCCCAAACAAGTGTTTTTTTATTGCCTCGGTCCTCTCCCTCTCCCACGCAAGTGTTTTTTCATTGCGTGAGTTAATTTGGCACCGGAGCAAAGTAGGTGGTCCAAATTGGGGCACCAGGTGAGCAATGGAGGGCATTGATGCCAAATGCATCAGAAGTGAATTTGGCACATGTTTTGGCCTACAGAGTGGAGGGCCGTTATAGCCCACTTTTGTACTACCTTGTATTTAGTGTAAAATTTTGACCATAGATTTGCCTAAGAAAATGCCAATGCATGTCACCAAAAATTATACCATTTGAAATTATGTTCAAATACGAATCCAACGATATAATTTTTAGTGATATGTATTAACATTTTGTCAGTTAAGGTCAAATTTTGATACTACAAAATACGAAGAGTAAACCAGGATGGAGGTAGTACTTGCTCTTAGGCTAACCATAGAGTTACTAGTCTAAGTTACTTGGCCCTATGAGTAGCCTAGGCTACTAGTACAACAAAAAAACGATGCAGGTGATCATGTGAGAAAAAAATACTAAAAACATTTCTTTCGGTGCAGTGCGTAGATGCAGTTTTGAACACTACACTTGTCATCGTAATTTGGAAAAATTATGAAAAAATTGAGCTACGTTGTGATTACCGTTTACTAATAGGAAATAAGTTTCACCTTGATGAGTAGCTTCTGCGTGCACGGAAAGCATCTAAGGAATCCAACAACTTGATCCAGATTGGGGCCGATAGATTTTATTGCCAAGATCTTCACTGTGCGCACAGACTGGGTCAAGCTTGTGGGAATCATTTTCTGGATGACAGTCATAAATACATCAAGAAGAAATTTAAAAATGTGAATTTCAAGAAGACGGAGAAGAAGATGAGTGTTGTACCTGAACGATTATGGATCCAACAAAGAGTTCGGAGAATTTGGCAGACGAGTACACCAACGCTGTCCATTTCGGCGCGTCAATGACCCTGATTTTTGTTGGACCTTCTAGATCAGATACAAGCAATCTCTCAAGGAAAGGCGCATTCTCAATGACCATAACATGGAAAAGCTCAAGTGATCTCTTCCCGATTGATGTCTTGTTGCGGGGCCAGCAAGACACATAAATCCATCGGAGATTCGTCGAGGCGATGTGGAGGCTAATGAACCCGTGGATCTGCCAAAGACGAAGGTACTCGAGCGCAGTACAGCCGCGGAGCAGGTGCTCCATAGCCTTCTTCGAGATGCCAATGTCGAAGAGGTCGAGCTGCTTGAGTTGAGGGAGAAGAAGGGCGGGCGCGACATTAATCTGGGGGAAATAGCAGGAGCTAAAGCTGGCGCGGCACAGCGTTGGCGGGAGGCGGAGCACGGACGGAGGCAGACAGCGACATCGTCCAGCTTCAATGCTGAGCTCCTCGAGCTGATCTAGGGCGGGGGATAAGAACCACTCGTCGAACTTGGCTTGGACCTTACAGTTGGTATTGAACATGCGGATGTCAAGGCGTCTAGCTAGCCCAGGGTGCGATGCAAGGATCTTGGAGACTGCGGCCATGCGTTTGCAATCCCCGTCGTAGAGGCAGCTGTCAACGGTGAGGTTGAGGGGGACGCGGTGCCAGAGGGGGCGCCATCGCCGGGAGAGCAGGGTGGTCCGCACGGCAGATTTGGTGGGGAGGAGGGCGATGATGATGAGCCACATGTCATCGGGGAGGCTGCTGATGAAGTCCAGGCTCGTCGAATGCAGTTTTGGCTCGAGACACTTCCGCTTGTTGGCTGCCTCGCCGTCCATCTCAGCCGGCGGCGACTCCAGTGTACACGTGTGTTGGTGTGTATTGTGTGCTGGGTCTACGCGAGTGCATCCTTGTTTGCATGCCGTCGTGCAGTGGTGTGGTGTGCACGAGTGTGTCCTTCACGCGAAAGAACTGTGCCCTCAATTTACTAGCATGTGGGGTGCTACCGCGAGTGGTTTCAACTTTGTTTACTTCACCGCGTGTCAGATGGGCCTCTAGTTTATTTATTTTCACCCACTGCCACATGGGCCAGCACACCAAGATAGAGAACACGAGCTAACAAGGCAGCATGTGGACTAGCTACCCGGTCAACTAAACAATATACGGAGCTATACGCTGACACAGTGAGCGTATAATCCCTCGGTAAAGAGAGATCGTGTGAGAGTACAGAGAGCCATGCCAAAGAAAAAAAGAGAGATAGTACAGAGAGAAAGAGCTACTCCCTCCGTTCAATAATGTAGTGCCTATAATTTTTTTAAGTCAAACTTTTGAAACTTTGACCAAGTTTATAAAGAAATTACTTATATCTACAATACAAAAGATAAATGATAATATGAACTAAGTACATGTTGTGATGAATCTATTGATCGTTCCATATGTAAATGTTTTTCTCCACATATACCTGGTCAAACTTTTCTGAGGTTTGACTTTTCAAAACATCCATATGTTATGGAAGTGAGAGAGTACCTAACTAGAGAGAGAGAGTGTGTGTGTGAGATTGAAATAGTGAGTGAAAAAAGTGTGTGTGCGTTTGTGAAAGAGACATGGACAACACATGATGAAGTAGAGAAAAAGTGTGTGTTTGTGTGTCTTATGAAAACATATCACACATGCATCTTCGACAGTGGAAGCGAGGTGAGGAGATAGTTTGTGGTTGTTTGCAAAAGAGAGAGAGAAAGACGCCTAGCACGTGGCCAAGAGAGGCCAGGCAAACAAGGGAGAGAGGTTTGGCAAACAAGGGAGGGAGGTCGAGAGAGACGTATGGAAAAAATGCAGACATGGGGCAGAGAGAGTGTGTGTTTGTGATAGAGAGATCCCCTGAAGATCGTGATGGGACTACATGAGTGGGAGATCGATTGACAAGGTGTGTGCACGATAGAGTCACTTCCAAAAAAAGACACATCCGTGACATTTTGGGCCGAATTTTTTTTTTATTGTCATGCTTATGACACTTCTATGACGATAATTGTGACAAAACCCGGTATCATCATAGATGTGGTGGGCTCCTACTTCTATGACAAAAAATCATGACAGAAAATGGGCTTTTTGTCCTGGGCGGGCCGGAGACGCACCTGTATGACATTCTTTGGGCCGTCCATGACGGAAAAAATCGTGGTAGAAGCGAGGGCGAGGAAAATTTCGGGGAGTTCCCGGTTACGGTGGGTGGTCGGGGCCGAGCGATGCACGGAGGGATTGCGCATTTCTCTCGTACACGTACCCGCGTGGGTGCGAGGCATTGGGCTCTAACTGAACCCAAGCGAAGCGTTCGCTTACTGAACCCGAGCAATTGCACTAGCTACGTTACTGAACCCGAGCGATCGATCCCTGGCTGTTAACTGAACCCGAGTGATTCCTTCACTATTGCTGCTAACTGAACCCGAGCGATCGATCGCTGCTACTGCTGCTGCTTGCTGAAGTCGATCGAACCTGCTGCCTCTTGATGAACAGTGAACATGGGGGTTGGTTGAACGAGTCAAGACGTACGTGGTTTGGGGTTGGATGAACAGTTCCAGGTGGGGGTTGGATGAACAGGACCCCGTGGTAGTAGAGGTCGTTGCCGCTGGATGAAGAGGACCCCGATCGAGAGGAGGCCGCCATACACCTGAGCCGGTTGGGGGTGGATGAACAGGACCCCGTGGAGGCTAGTTGAACAGGACCCCGTGGAGGGCTAGTTGAACAAGACCCCGTGGAGAGGGCTGGTTGAATAGTAGTCGATGGAGGCTGGATGAACAGGACCCCCATGGTGAACAGTAGCTGGAGGAAGTCGACTGTGGATGAACAGTAGCAGGTGGAGGCTGGAGGAAGTCGACGGTGGATGAACAGTAGCACGTGGAGGATGGAGCGAGGCAGTAGACGGTGGATGAACAGTAGCCCGTGGAGTCCCGTTTTGCGGTACGTCACACCCCTCCCGATGAACAGGACCCCCGTTTCGACCGTAGGCGCTCCAACACAAGTCCGTTTCCTCCGTTTTGCGGTACACCACACCCCTCCCGATCAACAGGACCCCGTTTCGACCGTAGGCACTCGAACACAAGTCCGTTTCCTCTGTTTTGCGGTACGCCAGACCCTTCCCGATGAACAGGACCCCATTTCGACCATACGCAGTCGAACAGAAGGCCGTTTTCCTCTGTTTTGTGGTACGCCAGACCCTGTTCCGGCTGTTCCGTCCAAGCCAGTTGGCTCCCGTTGAACACGACCCAGTATGTTGCCTCTCGATGAACAGGACGATGTTTCTCCATTCCGACCCAGCCGGTTGGCTGCCGATGAATAGGACGCCGTTGCTGCCGTCCGTTGCCTCTCAATGTACACAAGCCCTGGTCGTACAAATGCGCGAGTAGGCGTTTGAGACCCCGCCCGTAAGTACATACGTGGCCGTATTTTTTGGCATCTGGCTGTACGTACGTGTACACGGTTTTGACTGGACTGCCTGAACTGCTACGTCGGGGGCTCTACTACTACACGTGTCGCTGCTTGCTCGGCCTCGGTTCATCGTTGCAGAGAGACCGATCGACCAGTATGTACGTACACGTTCGCGACCAGAATGACAACGCTACGTACGCTTCGACCAGGTGGGTCCCGACTGTCAGGGAGGATAAGGAGGCACTTCCTTGCGTGTGAAGTTATTGATGGTGGGTCCCAGCGGTCAGGGGGGAGAATCATTTTTTTTGCCTGTAATATGGACGCACTTCCTTGCGTGCGAAGATGTAGCTGGTAGGTCCCAGCTGTCAGGGGGGGAAACGGTTTTTCCCAAAATACAGAGTCCTTGCCGGTGGGTCCCCGCTGTCAGGTGGAGGAATAATTATTTTACACGTAATAAGGAGGCACTTCCTTGCTGTGGCCGTGGACCTAGCTGTCAGCCTCTCCACGTACAGTCCTCTTCCGATGGAAGTCGTTCCTTGACCACGTTGACCATGCCGCGCCGAGAGCACCAAGGCGGTGGACGATGGCGAGGCCTAGGAAGGGGACGACGCGGAGCCGGGGAAGACGCGGCAGTGGATGCCCACGCGGAGAGGAGTACAAGGGTTGACTGGTTCGGATGCTGTGTGAGGCTGCCGTCGCCACAGAATAACACGGGTTGTGGGTGAGTAGAGGGATGGCCTGGCTAGCGGTGGGAGAAGGGTGGGGCGGTGAGGCCTGCGCGGCAGCACAGCCTGCCACTGGAGGCAAGAGCAGGCGGTCTCGTCTGTGATGGTTTGGGCGGCTGGTGCAAGAAGATCAGCGATTGAATAAGCAGCAGGACCGTTCGATTAAAATCCAACGGTCACTGCTGCTAGAATCGATTGTTGACTAAGTTGACAAAGCCCTGCGTACGCGTCAACTTAGTAGGCCCATAGGTCAGCCTCCGAACCGGTGCGCCCCAGATGTCAGTGGGAGGAATCATTTTTTTCGTGTAATAAGCAGGCAGTTGATTGCGTGCGGCCATGGACCATGGGGGTCCCTACTGTCAGCCTCTCCACGTACATCCCTATTCCGATGGCTGTCGTTTGTTGAATGTTGAGCACGCAGCGCCTAGAGCACTAACGCGGTGGACGACGGTGAGGCCTAGGAATGGAACGACCCGGAGCCGGAGAAGACACAGCAGTGGATGCCCACGCTGAGGAGAGTATGACGGTTGACTGGTTCGGCTGCGGCGTGAGGCTGCCGTCACCGGAGAATAACAGGAGGTGCGGGTGGGTAGAGGGATGGCCAGGCCAGCGGAGGGAGTAGGGTGGGCCGGTGAATCCTGCGCGGCATCACAGCCGGCCACAAGAGGAGGGAGCAGGCAGTCCCGTCGGCGCTGGTTTAGGCGGCTAGAGCAGGAAGATCAGAGATTGAAGAAGCACGTCGGCCGTTGGATGGACATCCAACAGTCACTGTTGCTAGAATCGTGTGTTGGCTGACAAAGCCTTGCGTAAACAAGCCAGCCTCGAAATTTGTGGCGTGTACAACCCATTTGCTAATTCATATGGAATTTATTGCAGCCCATATTCCATTTATAGAATTGCTGCCCATTTTCTGGTCAGTGCCAGGGTTAAAAATTTGAACTAAAAAATATGCGAAATTTTAAAAATTCGCATATTTTTGCTGGGGAACAAAATATTCTTAATCCAAAAATTAATAGCCATACTAAAACAAATTTAAAAATAAAGTAGTACTATGTTATGTTAAAATCCAATGAAATATAAAATATCAGTGAAGAACAAAAACAAAAAACGAAACTAATTGCCCATTTGTTATATTTTTTTGGAATTTGCAACCCTTTCATATTACTTTTAAGATTTACTGCCCAGACTTTTTGGCCAGGCCGGAATGCATCCCTCTTCATCTTGGAAGATTTGCAGCCCAGTAAGTCGGAGAAAACAAATAGGCCTAGCTTGGGTATTCTTCAAAAAGAAATAGTGGGCTACCTATTTTCCCAAAGAAAAAACTGTTGGGCTGGTCATGTTGTTAGACGGGCCACAGAGACCGCACAACCCAGTTTATAGCCTGCTCCTCTGAACAAATCCTCAAAAAAACGTTGTGCAATTCTGTCGTTAATTGACTATATGTTGACAATGATGTGGGTCCCAGATATCAGCGGGGTGGATTAGAGTAAAAAAATGAGGGGTGCATCTAAGTAGTAAAAAGGTGCTTGCTTGTGTTCGGGAGTGGACCTGGTGGGTCCGTACTGTCATACTCACAACTACAGTCCTCTCCCGATTCACTATGTTGACAGGGCCGGACGGCGGCGCCGCTGCGAGCGCACCAAGGCGGAGGACGACGGCGAGGCCTCAGACGGGAATGAACAGGAGCCGGGGAACATGCGGCAGTATGGCCAGGCAGAGGGGAGTATGAGGGTTCATTGGTTCTGGTGCAGGGTAGGCTGCTGTCGCCGGAGAAGAATAGGATGTCGGGGGGAGTAAAGGGATGGCCTGGCTAGCATTTCAGGGTACGACAGGGCGGCGATGTGTGCACGGCAGCGCAACCAGCCGTAGAAGGCGGGAACAGGTGCTCTCGCCGGCGCAGGTTTGGTTTTGGCGGCTGGACCGGTCAGACCCAAAAACTCATTATGCTGGATTATAAGAATTAATTTTATATGGTTAAAACTTATTGTAAAATGCTGCGGAGCACCTTTTTCTTATTGAGGTTTTTTTTAGACAATTTTCTTCTTGAGGTGTGAAGCCGAGCACATTCAGAAGCCCTGGGATAAAGTGGTGTCGCCAATGTGTTGGGCTGGGTTGGGCATTTTTATCAAAAAATAATAATGGACCAGAACTATTTACGACGTTGACTACGATTTGCATGGGTCCGCTGGTTGCAGGAAGAAAATGGTGGGAGAAAAAAGACTGGTCGCTATCTTTGCCTAAGAATAATATCGACTGAATGTAATGACACTCTCATAGGAAATAATATTCTCCTGTTAAATTTTGACTTTTCAAATCATAAATTTAAAGAACTGGTGCATGAGCATTTAGCTTTATTTATTTATTTATTTATTTACTTATTTATGTTTAGGGGACCATGAGTATGTACCTGGGCCGGATTCATGTGAGAGCCTCCCTTCCAGTTAATTATGGGCTCCTCTATCGGGCCTTCATCACTGGGCTGCATGTTATCGACAAGTGGAAATGTGTTCCGTACCAAAAATAGTATGCGCTACGTACGGGGCACTAAAGGATCGGACCATGCAATGACTTCCAAAACATTGTATTTGTCGTTCTAACAACACATTTATTCAGCCAACAGACGAAATATACTACTGATTGTACATTGAAAACGGCAGCAGCAGCAACCAGGGCTGGGAGTGCAACAGAAGCAGTAAGCAGGCCAGAAGAGTAAAGACGCAGCTCTCTCTTCCAAACCAAACATCAGCCATCATTACAAAAGGGCTACCAAAAAGAACAAGTGTATGCATCAAACTAAATAAAGATCCTACTACACCAAGTGTACGCATCTAACTAATTGGCTCAGTTAGACGTTACTATTTATTAAGCTGTGAAGATTGGCTGACGGCTTGAACCAGATGGGTGCCTGACGGGGGAAACTCCAGCCAGCTGGTCGAAGTCTGATACTTGCGACCCTCTCTCCTACTTTGGGCTGTAGAGCATGGCGGCACATATCAGGGTATGGTGCATGGAGAGATGCATGGTACGCTGTGTACACACAGTTTTGTCGTCGGTTATCATGATCCTTGCCATCGGTTATCTTCTGGTTAATAGGATAATTCAGTCCGAAAAATAGAGAGCATGTACCAAGGCTACTTACCAGCCTCCAGTCAAAAATTCCTGAAGGTCCAGAGAAGCTGGGATCCTGCTCAAAGACCTTGAAGTGACTGTGATTGTATTCCGCGAAACAACATGTCTGGTACGTGCGAACGATCATCAATCGTTCGCCGTCGTCTGATCGAGCCAGGAACCACCTACAACTGCCATGCCACTTTTGTTTGAAAGGTTCTGGGATTAGGAAGGGTAGGGACACCAGGCGGCCTACAACATCATATCAAGTTGGAGTCAAATAAAAAAGGGCTCGTACTGTAGTCAATCTTAAGAACAGCATGTTATGATCATGAATATTTTTTCAGTAAATGTTGACAGTAATATAAGCAAGCCATCATGATATCATAGGAAAGTAACATACTACTGTAATAGCCATTTGTAGCGATGACTGGAGTAGGCCAGCAATACGTCCAGCCATAGAAGGAGTCCACAGCGTAAATGAAACCCTTGTGTTCAATGGCATCAGAGAACCATGGAGGATGAATGATCCTGCGATGGACGTGCAGATTTATCCACTTACCGTAGTGACCTGTCAGATAGGCGAGACTGCGGTTGAAGAACGCAATTAGCCTGAGTTCTTTATAATTCGCAGATCTTGTGGGCACTTGGCAGATTACAACCTTGAGCAAATCAAACTTGGTATCATGTTGGCTACTGTAAGATTTCGAGTATTTTGGGCCGCGGTGCCAAAGTAGTGCAGTGTTAATTGAAGGAAGGGGGATCAATCGCCGGGTGTAGACCTCCACGAGCATCCAGCTGCCGCGACCATCGACGAGCACCATCCAAGACGTGTTCATGCCGACCCAGTACATACCGTTAATGTAGTTGAGGGTGACGGGGATCGGATCGCAGTCGAGGGGGTTGATGCTCGCCACCCTATGATCGTTATGCTGCGTGACATGCCGTTTTTGAATATCAGGCGGCATCAGCAAGCAGGGAGCTGGCTTAAAAAGCTCCAGCCTAACGGCTTTGAGTAAACGGTACAGCCCCGACGAGCACACAGCGAGCGGCATGGTACTGAGATTGTCCACACGCGAAACAATGAGCTTGATTACCTCTGTGGGGAGCGAATTCTAGCCACTCTTTCGGCGGATGCTGCTCGGTTCTGCCATTGTTAGTGCTTGGGTTTCGGAAGAGGGGGGAGGCGCCTAGCGGGGATGGAAGATTGGACGATTATGTGCAGACGAGGATGGAGAAGCGAATATGTGCTGCGGGAAGTGGACAGGTGATGATGACAATGTAGCAGCAGCACGCCGCTTGACTTACGAGACACATCCCAGCATCGTAGGGTCATATCGATGCCAGACAACTTGCTTGAGTGATCACAGTACTAGTACAATAAACTACAGTGCCTACTACTATGCCCTAGTTTGCATATAGTGGAGTAGGAATCTGCTCTACTACTAGCACCGGAGGAGTAGTATATTGTAAAATAGTTACAAACTTCAATGCCCGAGCATGGAACGACTACGAACCGCCATCGGTGCTAACTCCAATCCCCAGCAAACGTTCGCTGGGAGACATGGCAGTTGCACACGCCCGCGACGCAGTTACAGTACATGTGTAAGGGTGGCGGTTTTGTCAAATACTATGGCTTAAAATCAGGCCACCGTCGGATGGAAATCTGACGGTTATGTGGGATTCGCCAGGATTGGGCTCGTGGCGAACAATCGCCAGATATCATTACTTAAAAAAAGGTTAAAGCACCCGGGGCTATAACTTGCACCGGCTGACCACTAACAATGATACTAACATAGTTGTAAAATGGTCAAAGAACGTGTCCACGTGGTGTTTGGAATTATATGCAAACTAGCAAGATGCCCGTGCATTGAACGGAACATCAAGATGCATTTTTTTACAAAACACATGTTGTGATTGACCCATGCAGGAGTAATCCCATGTGTAAAAACTAATGATATCTCGAGAATTTCATCGGAAAAATGGTATCTCGAGAATTTCATCGAAAAGATGATATCTCGAGAAAGTTGAGAGATAAGGTGAGGAGGAGTGGGGCGTGGTGGTGACTGGTGGTCGGACTGGGCAGAGGCATGGGGATGGACGGCGCCGGTAGCAACCACCATGCCAGATTGTTCCAGAGACTTCCTTTTTTAATTGCTCAACAATGAGGTTGTGGCAGATAAGGATGAACGAGGGAAGGCCTTATCTGCAAACATCGAGAGAGGTGCGGGTATCTTTTTGAAAAATTGCCATAGTTTGCTTTCTATCCATCAAATATAGATCGGACGGTCTATATTGCAAGATGGCAGGCACACCATCATCACCAACTCAGTTTTTTTATAAGAGAAAGTAGAGAAGTAGTGAAGTAGAGAAAGTAGAGAGTAGAGAAACGGAGGGAGTACTAGTAAGGACACCATCTACTGCTTCGTGTGCTACTCCTGCGCTCCATTCGGCAGGCGGAACGTCCCCTACAGCCACTCCCGTTTCATGGATGGCCAGGTCGATGCCTGCAAGGTGCCCTGTGTCTACAAGAGTTTTGGCTGCGAGAGGTACGTCGACCAACACTCGCTGGCGTAGCATAGTTCCAAATGCGCGCACGTGCCCTGCTACTGCTATGAGTGCACGCCGCCGTTTGAGGACTCACCGGTGAGCTTCGCGCATCACCTCACGGCACCGTCCGTCAATCACTACTGGCCCACGACGGTGAACATCAAATATGAGACGTGCTACCCGTTCGCCGTGCCGGAGTCGCTGGAGGATCACCGCCGCCTGCTAGTCGCGAAGGAGGACGGCAGTGTCTTCCTCTTGGCCGTGGGCACCGGCAAGGCCCGCGCAGGCCGCCGCCCCGTCTCCGTAGTGTGTGTCAGGGGCAACACCGCTGACGCTGACACGAGGCCGTTGTACCGGTGCATGCTCACTGTTACTGCCCCTCCGAAGTAAGAGGGCGCCCACACCGCCTCCATCACGCTGAATGGGACTGTGCCGAGCTGCTCCGTTCCCGGCAATGTGGACAGGGAAGACGCCATTTATGAGTTTAATTGTGAATTTAGAGTTCTCGATGAACCATTTCTTACATCTCCTCTGCCCCCTTCCAAGTCATCCTGATAAACAAAATCGATACTCAAAAAATAATTCTTAAATATCATTTCTTGCAAAGCACAATAAGTGTTATTTCTTCAAAAGTTTTGGATGCAGGTTGAACACTTGAATGCTTTTGTTTGCAAAAGATACTTTTTTATCTATTTAGCCTACATTTACTATTCATCCGGATGCTTGTGAGCTCTAGAGAAGAAATAATATCCTTAGAAACCTATCGATACTCGTTACACATGAGATGACCCCCACATACTTTGTCAAAATAAACAACTCCCCGATCAATGCATTTCACTGTTCCGTGCAACGCACGAGCACCTTACTATATATAGTACGACCATAAATTTAACTAATATTATATATAGTACGATAAATGCTCATGCATGTCACCAAAAATTATATCATTGAAAACTATGTTCAAATACGAATCCAACGATATAGTTTTTGTGGACATGCACTAACATTTTGTCAGTTAAATCTTCAGTCAAATTACATGGGGGACTAATAAACCATGACGGAGGTAGTACTAGTGTAGAGGGCGGCACTGCACGGGAGTCTCACCCCGCTCGTGGCGCGGTAGTAAAGCCGTCATATCACAAAACCCCACCACTCCCAGTAATAAGTGGCCTGGTAAAATAAACGGACAAGCAACCATC
This sequence comes from Thinopyrum elongatum, assembly GCA_011799875.1. Lineage (NCBI taxonomy): Eukaryota > Viridiplantae > Streptophyta > Magnoliopsida > Poales > Poaceae > Thinopyrum > Thinopyrum elongatum. Next base: position 531,890,315 of record CM022300.1, on the reverse strand, counting down.
ACATCCCTCTGTCTTTTTTGCATTTCATCTCTCTGTATTTACTTTGTCCGGTTCATCCCGCACACTCGATCCCTAGCTACTACTCCTAGGGCCAGTTCTTTTGGCGGCTTAAAAAATAAGTCGTCTCTTCCCCATCTTTTCCCATAAGGCGCCTCACTCATTCATTTGGACTTCTAAACTACTACCTCCGTCCTAGTTTATTAGTCACCATTGTAATTTTTGCTAAATTTTGACCAAAGATTTAACTGATAAAATGTTAGTGCATGACAACAAAAGTTATATTGTTGGATTCGTATTTGAACATAGTTTCCAATGATATAATTTTTTGTGACATGCATAAACATTTCATTAGTTAAATTTATGGTCAAAATTTGACACATATTACAATGGGGACCAACAAACCAGGACGGAGGTAGTAGTTATGGGATTACTAATCTAGAAGCCTGGTACTCCTAGTAGTAGTACTCTAGTTGGAATTCCAATTGCACGGCACAACTTGTTAGGCAAAAAATTCGATACAGGGTGTACGAAGCGGTTTGGGAATTTGCATGCCTTCCCGACCAGTGAGATACTCCGTACAAAGTACGATAGAGAAATAACCATAGAGAAGGAAGCTAAAAGTAAACAATCAAACGAGCATTTTTGCATTTCTTTTGCATTGAATCGTTTCACAAGCTTGACTAGTGCTATTTTTCTACTATTACAAAAACCACATCGTAATGTTAAAATATGCATTTGCACGTACATAATTAATAGTAGTAGCACAGTCTGCAAGCATATATAGAGAGAGACGTGTAGTGCGATATATAGTTAAGTTTGTGCTATATGCACGTACTTACAAAATGCGTACGGATACACAAGGTTTCCAAACTTTTCCTTTTACATACTTAATTAAGGATGCTAATAATTTCCGAACGTTCGGGATTTATCATTTCCGTCCCAAAACTAATGAGATCGCCATACGAAACTAAATTATTCCTAATAAAAGCCACGGCGCTCGCAGGAGCGCTTGCGGCATGCCACGAGCGCCCTGGTGCGCAGCCGTTTCCCAGCGCGGTGACATAACGCCTCTTCCTCAGCCTCGCAACTCGCGAGGTGCTGATTGGCAGCTTGCCGGCGGGCGAGCGCGATCTCACCGGTCTGGTGATCCGGCGCCAACATGTACTCCTCCTCGCTGGAAGCATGCACCCAGTCCACATACCGCCAAGCATAGATGAGGCGCTTGGGCCCGACTGCACTCAGGGCTTTGGCACTGGCGTCCTCCGCCACCCTCACGGCCCTCGCACGAGCCTTCTACCAAAGAGCCAATTGCCTGACTCTCTCGGACGTGACATAGGCCTGCCAGGCAGCATGCCTCACAGCGCGCTTCTCTTCCTCGGCCTTCTTCTCCGCCTCTATTTTGGCGCGCTCTGCCGGAGGCAAAGCTTACCACAAGGCGACCTCCATTTCTTTCCAAAGCTCCTCAAGGCTGGGGGGCTCGGCGGGCGGCGCAACGTTCTCCTCGTAGCAGGGAGCCGTTGCGTCCTCCGACGCGCGTGCTGGCAAAACTGGGAACGCCGATGCATCCACCTCGATGCGTCATGGCGAGGAGCGGAACGCCGACGCGTCCAACTCGACATGCCACGGCGAGGAGCGGAACGCCGACGCGTCCTCCTCGACTAGTGGCGGCGAGGAACGGAATGGCGATGCGTGACCCTCCGCGCGGGGCAGCAAGGGGCGCCTAGTGCTTGGGAGGGGCGATGCCATGGTGGTCGACATGAGAGGGAGGGGGAGGAGATAGCGATGAACGTGAGCGCTCTTCCGAAGGCCGTGGGAGGCACAGTATTTATAGCGAGCAGTGGCACACGTACGTAAGATATGTTGCGTGATTAACATAACAGCTAGGTGGGCATATTTGTTGGAGTAAATTACGGGGAGGGAAGGGGTGGAAATATTGCTGGTCACAATGGATTGGACGAGCGCGGGGGGAGGAGAGTCATGCATGCAAAAAAAAATTCACACGGGGTGGAGTGGTGGGACTGCCGGAGGGAGAAGGAGAGTCAAGCAGGCAGATTGTTTTCACACATGGAAAGGAAAAGATTTGGAGACGAACGGGCTTCCTGCAGGTATGGGGAACGGTGCATAATAAGTCATCTTACATGCAATGAACTGACCATTGCATGCCGGGCTAGGTATAGTCTCAAGTCATTAAAAACATACACACCACACACATGTTCAGATTTCAAGGTGCACTAAATTATTGCATGCGATGATTAAGGCTGGCCATGGTGGTGGTATCTTAGCTGGTATCATGCACACGGGAATAGCAAACATGCTGATGTGGCAAAGAATTAAAGAAGAGAGGGGGGTTAGAGTAACATAGGTAGATACCATATCATGTTAAATACTATGCTACTTTGTGTCATGCATGGCACTATAAAGATAGTCCCGTATCATACACTAGTATCATGCACATGATACTAGTATATGATACTTTCCACTATGAGTAGCCTAAAGAGAATATTGACTAATGCATGTAAAAATCTTTGTCATTTACTAGTGTTCATGCATGCATGCCATGCGTTAATGCATTGGTAAACACATTTTTTTATGAAGAACGAGAGCATTAATTGAGTACTTTTACAGACTACAAAAACTATTCCACCGCCTCTATCTTGGTAAGAGTCGGTGAAATTTTTGAATCAAGCCCTTTAAACTAGAAGGGAGGTAGTAGTACTCTAATAGCTAACCTTGTTGTGATGACTAGATAGGACATGGCATGCACCTGGACGGAGGAACTAGTTTGCATTGTGCATATAAGTTTTGTCTGAAGTCAATGTACCTCTAATTTGACCAAACTTATAGAAAAATGTATCAACATTCACAATATCAAATCAATATTTTTATACTCATTATGAAATGTAGTTTCATAAAATATATATTTGGTATTGTAGATATTGATATTTTTAGTATAAATTTGGTCAAACTTTGACTTGACACAAATCTTACGCGGAGTAAAAAAGACCAGAGGGAGTATCATGCATGCATGCGGAGTAGGCAAAAAAAATTGCTCATTTATAGCCGTCCGAAGTCTCAAAGGGCGCGACCGCGTGAGGGAGGCGAAGGTCGTGGGAGGCGCGATGGTTGACGGAATTAAGTGAAGTTACATGCACGCGCCGGCATGGCGTGCGAACACGCAGAAGCTATACCATCAGGCCTACGATGTGGGTCTAGTAGACATGACATCTAGTGGGTCCCACATAGTACTTGAGAACTCTTTGGGGGCATGCAGCCGTTTATCCACCGGGCAAGCCACCACCCCACACCGTTCGCACGCCCTACTCGTCCCCGTCTTCTACCTTACAACAGTTCGCTCCCAGTCGTCCCGCCCTTTCACATTACACCAGTTCCACTTCTCCTAACCCGCCTCCAAAATCCATGGCCTCCCAAATCTCCATGATCGGCGATGAGTACAAGGTTAGAACCATCACCGGCGATGAGTTCATCGTCATCTACACCCGTAGATCCGCGACGGTGGAAGCATGCTTTGGTTGCTTCCTACACATGTTCAAAAGTTCAAAGGATGAGTGGGTCGCTGGGCTAGATGTTGAGTACACCACAGTCCTGGAAAAGGAGAAGCTTCTAAAGGTGGCAGAGATGAAGAAGCCCGCTGTGATCTAGGTTTGCGTACATAACGTGTGCTTGGTCTACCACATATGCCTTGCCGATGTTAGGTGCCAGAATTTTGAGTTCTTCCTCACGGACAAAAGAGTGAAATTCATTACTGTAGACTTTACGAACGACAGAAGAGTCCTGGATCGGATAGGCCTCGTTGTAGGCCAGCCCTTCGATCTTCAGAAGGAAAGCCTGGTGTCCTCCTCTCAGCCTTCAATGCTGACCCTGGCAGTAGCCATGATTGATCCTTCGTACGCTCAACTGAAGAAACCTCACCTGGAGTTTCATCATGCATGGGAGTCGAAAACAATAGATGAAGATCACATCATGTACGCAGCAATGAATGCCTACCTTTGTTTAAATATCTACAAGGGTTGGATGAAGAAGCAGAGCCCAGTGTTCGGTTCAAGCAAAGAAGTGTTGGCGAAGAGGAAGAGGAAGAGGGACGAGGACGAAGTCGAGGACGTGGACTCGGACTCCGAGTAAGGTGGTAGTGCCGTTGCTCATGCTGGTTCTACTGCAGTGTCAAGCGGACTAGTTGCTTAGTTTTATTCCAGGGGTGTGTTGTGCTGAGCCCCCAGCAGAACTATGTTATGTTCTTTCTTGTTATTCGAACTCTTTATTACGTACAATAGTACTAGTATGTCTTACTACTGTTCTTCTTGTAGTTCCTACTACTACTCGTATCTTCGCGTTCCTATCGTACTTAATACGTACTAGTAGTATAATTTGGGTCAGTCGATTTGTGAAAGAAGTTCGACGGAGCGAAGGAAAAAGACGGCAGAGAAGCTACCCCAGTATCTATATTAGGGTGGCAGGGTGCCCATGATCTATCTTATGAGTGTTGGGTGTGGAATGTAGTTCGCCGGAAGAAATGGATCGCGCCCGGGGTTAAACGGATGGCAGGGGTGGGGGGAGCATGGCGGTGGCAGGCGGTTCAGGGGAGAGCGGGGCGGCGGCGGCAGGCGGTTAGGCCTGTGGAGGGCTGGCGGCTCGATGTCTGAGAGTGAAGATGAACAGTGCATCATTTTCGGAGGTTGAAGAAGCCCTTCTGGCCGTCCATGTTGCATCCAACGGCTCACAAGAGTCGAATGACCCAAATTGTTCCTTCAGATTGCAGGATCCACATGGCATTCAAGGTCTCGATGGTAGATTCCACGTCCGCACCCGGTTTGCGGGCTCGGCGCGGACGCGACCGGCTTCCACCGCGACAGCCACCATGCGCGCCTCCTCCACGTGGGCGGAGACGACAATGACACGCTAGCTCCTCCTCGCGGGCGTGCTGGAGCACGCGCTTGTCCTCCTCTTCGTACACTGCGGGCATAGACATAGCTCCACCTGCTCGCGTGCTTGGCAGCGTGGCGGCATCGCGAGGAGGGACTGTAGACAACGTGAGCAGGCGAGCCTTCGGCTTCATGGCACAAGGATGGCGGGGACACGGCGGTGATGGGCGAGAAATGGTCGGCCAGAGCAGGCGGGCACCGGCATGCGCAACGGCGGCGGCGGCATATTGATGAGTGCGCGTATGGGAGCTTAGTTTAGTTTTATATATGGTTGGTCAAACTTAAAAGAACACAGTACTAGTACACGTAAACATTAGACTGAGGCAGCGCTTATACTACCACATTAGTTTGCACAGCATCGATACGGAATCCTATGCAAGCGCGTGCACCGCGGCCGCGCGGTCGATCGAACGGTGCGTCATCGTGTCGCGCTCGAAGGACATCTACCGAACCTTTTTGTGTGTGTGAAAACAATCCCCGAATATTACTCTACTTTTTTTCCTGGAAAAGTTCTTCACACTACAATATTTTTATATATTTGAATTTAGCTTCAGTTCGTGCTTATTTGGATTTGGATGTTTTAGGTGCGCCCTAGACATTTTATTTAATACTGATTCTGTGTGTGTGACTGAGAGAGAACGCGTGTATGTGTCCATATGTGTGTTGTGGCGGAAGGGCAATGTGCAGACAGTGTGCGTGTGATAGAGACATCGAGAGGCGTGAATATGCAAATGATCATGCATGAGTGAGACATAGAGAGATGCCGATATGTTGTGTATACATGAAAGAATGGTCTTCTATTTGTACTTGTGTGTGTGCGAGAGAGAGAGAGAGAGAGAGAGAGAGAGAGGAGCATCCGTAACACAACAACCATCTCTCTCGATTCGTCCGTCGCTCGCACGATCGCATGTAACACATGCATCAACGCACACATTTTGACACCCTCACCTGGCCCCTGCCTGCCTCAAGGCCCGCACATCGCTCTCTATCTCACACGCACAATCTCTTCGTGAAAACCCTATTTAGCATGTAGCTTTCCGTCACATACACACACATTCTCTCCATAGGTTTGATTTCTCTCAATATCCGACACACACACACACACACTGCACACAAACTCCCCCCTCCCCCGAGCACACAATTCATCCCCATCCAAGGTTATATGGCAACCACTCTCGCTTGTGCCTCTCTGCACCCCAGCATGCACACCACCTCAATCTTCAAAGAGGGCATCGAGGAGATCGAAGACGGCGACCACACTGCACTAGAGAATGCGGGGCCATTTGGAAGCAGGATGATGTGACGATGGCTGACTGACTCCTCCCCCCCCCCCCTCTCTCTCCCGCACAAAATTATCAATCCCTCAATCCATGGGATCCTTCCCCTCTCGTCCATGTTTTTCCAGCTCTCTCATCAAACTCGTTGTCTCTTCTCCTTCCACATGTACAAAATCCGGATGCACACGCATCTCACGTATATTACATGTCTCCATCTTTCTCACAGACCTAACTTCTTCCTCTCTCTCTCTCTCTCTCTCTCTCATGAGGTTTGTCTCCTACTCTCTCGCCAACATACATACAATCTTTCCCGCCCTATTTGCTCCATCTTCACAAGCTCTCTCTACATATTTCATTCACATATTGGGATGTGTTCAAAATGTTGCTTTAGAATGGATCATGTAGAGTTATGGTTGGTTTTGTTGCATCCTATACAAAGTAATAACTATGAAATGCATTTAGATTTTCATTTGATTGGGATTATGTGAGTTTGAGCATACTGTGAAGTACTATAAACCTGGTATACATCTTGGAATTCAACAATGATTCTAACTATTGAATTGTATAAACCATTACATTCGAAGTGAGTAGCTTAATATATTTATTTCACGATTACAACAAATGATTAATTCCACTACAAACTAAGAAAACAAATGTGTACTCCCTCCGTTTTTCCGCGTATTAGCATTCGTCAAAGTCAAGTTTTGTAAACTCTCACAAAGTTCATAACAAAAAATATTAACATATACAATAACAAATAAATACCATTAGATTCATTATTGAATGTACTTTCACATCATACATATTTATTATGGTAAATGTTTATATTTTTCTATAAACTTGGTCAAAATTTAGGAAGTTTGACTTCGGTCAAACCTAATATGCAGAGTTAATAAAAATGGAGGGAGTACTAGTAGTTACTAGTACTACTCGCTAGTTGCTTAGCCCAATCACCCAACACGCCAGACAGGGAGTTCAGTGTTACAAAATTTTGAGGTCGGCGGGAAAATCTCCCACGACCCTGATTCGAGCAGTGCGAAGTTACCATCATACCCTTCGGAACAGGCCTATGGATGCTGGTGGGTAGGGGGATGTTTTGGTAACTTCAGGTTCACCCTACCCAGCCAACCCCACCCGGCACCCAGAGTAGTACACCTGAATACTCCCCATTTTCTATCCCCACCACAAAATAGACTTCTCCACGGCACCGCAGCCTTCGTGATCCTCCCCTTCTACATCAACGCACTCGTCCACCGTAGCGCATCTGCCTCATCGACGACGTCGTACGCCGCACTGGAGTCGGTCCACCGTCGTTGTCGTACACGGAGCCTCTTCCCCGGCACCGTCTTCCACGGTCTCGGATCTGCTTCCCGGAAGCCGACGCCAAGCGCAGAAGCACCACCGTCGTGGACAATGAACTGACTCCCGTTGCCGACCATGATGCATAGACGCCGCCACGACCATCATACTCCTCCTCGATTGGTAATGTGTAGAATCTCTTAGCAGTACATGTGCAGTTCCAATTTTGTTCATACCTACCCTTCAAATTTCCTGGTTGCTATTGTTCCAGTAAAAGTAATTGGTTATAGCTTGCATTATCCAACAGAATATCACCTTGTAATTGTGCGTCGCTCCTGTATTGCGTTGTGCTTGGGTAGGTTCTTCACCTGCAACCAGTAGTGTGGCAAATGATGGAAAGTTTTTTAGAACTAGCAAGATGCCCATGCGTTGCACGGAACATCAAGATGCATTTGTATGAGTAGTTTATCTTGTGGGAGAAAAGGATGAATGAGGGAAGGCCTTATTTGCAAATGTGGGGAGGGGTGTGGGTATCTTTTTGCAAAATTGCCATAGTTTCCTTCCTATCCGTCAGATATAAATCGGACGGCCTATATTGCAGGATGGCAGGCACACCATCATCACCAACTCTGTTTTTTATAAGAGTAGAGATAAATATAAATATAAAATAAATATATAATATAATATATATATATAAGAGTAGAGAAGAGAGTACAGATAGCAGGGACGTCGGGAAAGGATCGCGCGCGCGCGGGAAAAAGAGGCCGGGCGCGCGCTAGTTTTGGCGTGCGGCGTCCGGCGCGCTTTATAAAATCCAATGCCCTCCCACCGCTCGGTGCCTCGCCACCGCTCTCTCCCCTCTCTTTCTCGCCTCGCCGTCGCCGCGCCACCATGCCGTCGTGCTGCCGGGAAACTTGGGGCTACCGCGGAGTCCGCGCGCGCCCCTCCGGCTGCTTCTCTGCCAAGATCCATTTCGGCGAGATGCGCCTCGGCCTCGGCACTTTCGACACAGCCCATGAGGCCGCCCGCGTGTACGACGCGGTGGCGTGGCGCCTCCGGCAGCCTCGTAGGAACATGAACTTCCCCAATGTGCCGGCGCGGTAGCGGGCGCAGGAGCTCGCGCCTCCCCCGCGGCTTATCACCAACGAGGATCGTCGTGACAACCGGAGGCGGGAGCACCGTCTTGGCATCGCTAGATGGATGAGGAAGCCATGGCGCTGTGGAGCCAATGATTCCCGCAGGACATCATCAACGAGCGTGAGTTCTACGTGCAAAGGAGGGCGGAGAGGGAGAAGAGGAGGGCAGAGCGAGCTGCCTATCATGAGGACATGCGTACGCGGAATGCGGCCGCTCACTTCAACATCAAGCTAGGAGCAGCGTCGCCCTGGGACTCGGACGATGATCGGTATCTTGATGCCTACATTGAGACGTCAGAGGAGGACATCACCGAGGCGGAGTTGGACGACGAGGAGTAGTTGAACTATCTATTTTTTTTATCTATCTATGCTATATCTATGCTGAGAACTATCTATGTATCTATCTATGCCAGCATCGACTCGGAGTCGAATGTGTATCGAGTCAGAGTAGAAAGGAGAAAAAAATATAGCGTGTCTGCTGGAGCGGCATGCGCGCGCAAGTTTTTGCAGCGGCCGCTGGAGCCAGCACTCCGCGGCCAGCAAAAACTGGCTATTCCGGCACTGTAAACGCTTTTTTAATGCGCCGTGCATTGCGCTTCTGTTGGATATGCTCTAACATGGCAGATGAGTGCTTTAATGTTGCCCACAAGATGCGTGAGTATTACTATATTTTTCTTGCCATGTTGAGATTTTAAAAATACGAATGCGAACATGCAGAGGAGCAATGAAGACCAAACACGGGATATTGGGGACATCTTCAAGGAACGTGGCAAGTTAAAGAGGAGCTGCACCGAACCTGTAAAATGAGCTTTGGTAAGTAACACCCTTTCAATTACTTTCATTTAGCCTCGTGTTCTTCGATGTGTATATGTTGTAGTTTCTATTTCTCTTAGCCTCGTGTTCTTCGATGTGTAATAAGAAGAGTCTTAATCATCCTAATGCTTTTGTTTTTAGCTTGATGTAGGAAGTGGGTGTTCTCACCTTGGAGTCTGTTTTTATATTTCTCCTTTTGAATTCACTTCTCCGAGTCCTGTTTATCTAGCTTCTACTTAATGGATCTGGCTAGCTCTGACTATTGATCTAAAAAAGAAGTAACTTCATGTCAGGATGCAGTTCCTACGAGGAGGGAAGTATGGTCAACATCGAGATCATGTTTCCAAAATGAGGCTGGATTACACACAAGGTGCCTGTTCCCTAATGATGCTGGATTAGACACAAGGTGCAAATTCCCAGATGATGCTGAATTACACACAAGCCAGGTGGAGTCGTCAACTTTTCGTGTCCTCGTGGCTCTAGTAAAGGCTGAAAGAAAGCGTGCAGCAGCCCTTGAGAATGTAGCTGGGTTCCTGAAGAAGCGAAAAGAGCAATCAGATGCTCTCTTCACCCAAGCCAAAGAAGAGATGGAAGAAGCCAGAAAGAAGCTAGTAGAGGCAGAGCAGGCTAGGCGTCTCCTGCTATCTAAAACTGTTGTCAATACAAATTTTCCTTCATAATAGCTAGGTTCAAATGTTTATCCAGTCAACATGCCTGTTGTGATGTCCGTGCATCTACTGATGTGGCACAAAATAATTTTTTTTGGGTCATGTAATAACAGCCATTACTTTCCAAACAATAACAGACGAACCATTGGACATGGTATAGTTCACACGCAAGCCCAACATTCCAAGTTCAACTTCCACATCAAACTCATGTTCACAGATATCTGCACATTCATAGATAATGTCCACAACCATGATTCACTTCAAAGCCCAAAAAAATGTGAGGAGAGTTATAAATAAAGAAAAATCTCTAGTTCCTACTACCAGTGCGAGCACAACAAGTCAAGACCATACGTAATTAATTATATTTTGGACATTTTTTGACTAAACGTGAATAACTTCTGGAAGCAGGTATAATTTCTAATGCCGGCCGTGGCTGGGGTCCATGATGTTTTGAGCCAAACCGGGCAACACACCGGGTGTCTATGCCGATGACACAGTGGTCGTAGCATTTGTGGGTTCGGAGCGGTGGCGGCTCCCGTGGTCTACTATTCCTCGGTGTCGGCGGTGGCCGCGGACGTGTTGGCCACCTCCGCTAGCATGCCGCGGTTCCACCAACGTTTGCGTCGGATGGCGCGGCCAACCATGATGCACTGGACGCCGTGGTCCCCCGTGTGCCGGCGTGCAGCAACTGGCCACTCCTCTGCGAGCAGGCTTGAAGCGTCGAGTTGATATACCAGGGGCCAGCTTGGAGCGGCGGCTTGCTCCTCCGCTTGCCTGCCTGCAGCCTCGCCCATGGTACTGACGGCCTAGGGCGGGGAGGGAGGTGGAGCAGCGAGTTGCCTGGCTCGTCGGGGCACCCAGCCAGCTTTTATGCCGGAGAACTCGTCTTCCTGCTCACCGGATGCTATGGAGAGTGTGGAGAAAATGGTGCAAGGAGGATATGGGAAGCGGCGGTGTGGTGCGGTTCTTGCCAGGCGTCTGGCCTCATTTAAATAGCGGGCGGACGAGAGGAGCCAACCGGCGTTGTGTTCTAAAATGACGGCTGGCTCGTGGAAGGACGTGTTGCCGGCACACGCGCGGATTCAATGGAGGCAGGCGGGGCAGTCTGAAGCAGGTTGCATGCGGCGAGGAGGCGTGTTCAGCCTGGCCTGCAGCGAGTGGGGCCCTCTTGGCCAGCGCGCTGGTTCAATGCCTGCGCTATGAGAGGTCGCGTCTGTGTCAGAGCAATCACTCCCTCCGGTCCTTTTTTGTTTGGGTATAACAAAATCTCATTTTCTATTCACATTTTACAAGTAAAATTCGTGGACAAACTTTGTCCCAAAATACGATGGGGACTAGTAAACCAGGACGGAGGTAGTAGTTATGAATTCCATTTTCGCTCCATACCAATCGTTCTAAAAACTAATACTCCCTCTGTTTTTATTTACTCCGCATATTAGCTTTGGTCAAAGTCAAGATTTGTAAACTTTGACAAAGTTTATAGACAAAAATATTGACATGTACAATAACAAATCAATACCATTAGATTCGTTATTGAATGTACTTTTGCATCATATATATTTGTTATGGTAAATATTTATTTTCTTTTCTATAAACTTGGTCAAACTTTACGAAGTTTGACTTCAGTCAACTCTAATATGTGGAGTAAATAAAAACGGAGGGAGTATAACACGCCATTGAAAATCGGAACTCTTACCCCGCTAAAAAAATGATATTTTAAATGTGGCTACTCGATCAGTGGCGACTGGTGAGCCACCGCCTCCAGGTCGTTCACCTGTGGTCCTGACCATCAACTCCTCGGATCAAATTATCACGCGAGCTGACTATTCCTACAAAGGTGTGCTCCACCATGTACCCGGTACCCGCGCATGCAGCAATCGTGCACCTAGGCCTTGCCACGTGTCGACGTATCATAGGCGCCTCCCGTACAATAAGTGGATGACATCTGTCCCAACGCTGAGCCGACACGTGGATCCTCCGACGAATGAGAATTTTACACGTGGAAAATCCCCATTCTTCCTGGCTGTTAACGGGTTAACGGATCCAAACCAGAACCAAACCGGAACCCGATAGCTTAACGGTGACCCGTTATGGTGGATGCCACGTGTCGGTTACCCTTGATGAAAGCACTTCCATGACGCGCGATTTATCATCATGGAAGTGGACACTTCTGTGATGATAATTTCAGTATTGTCATGGAACACTTCTACGACAGCACAGGTATGACTATCTTGATTCTGTCATAAAATCGTCATGGATGTACATGCATGACAGAAAACGTGACCTACTATGACAAACACGTATCATCACGGAAGTGTTTTTTTTTGTAGTGCATGCCGTCTTTTTCGTTCATATGTTGTTGGTCCTCCCGTGTCTCCGGTGTATCTTTTGTCTTCCCATACACGCCCAAGAAGCCTAGCAGGCTCACGCAAAGATTCTTCATCACGTGCATCACGTCGATTGTAGAGCATACCTCTAGATCTTTCCAATAGGGTAGGTCCCAAAATATAGATTTCTTCTTCCACATGGGTGCGTGTCCGTCAGCCTCATTCGGAACATATTGTCCGCCAGGACCCTTTCCAAAGATTGCTTTTAAATCCTTGACCATATCAAATATATCATCACCAGTACGGAGGACAGGCTTCTTTCGGTGATCTGCCTCACCTTTGAAATGCTTGCCTTTCTTTCTTAAGGAATGCTTGGTCGGAAGAAATTGACGATGTCCTAGGTACACATTCTTCTTACATTTGTCCAAATATATACTTTTAGTCTCATATAAACAGTGCGTGCATGCATTGTATCCATTGTTTGCCTGTCCTGAAAGGTTACTAAGAGCAGGCCAATCATTGATGGTTACAAACAGCAATGCTTCTAGGTCAAATTCCTGCTGTTTGTGCTTATCCCACACACGTACACCTTTTTTATCCCATAGCTTTAAAAGTTCTTCAACTAATGGCCTTAGGTACACATCAATGTCGTTGCCGGGTTGCTTCGGGCCTTGGATGAGCACTGGCATCATAATGAAATTCCGCTTCATGCACAACCAAGGAGGAAGGTTATAGATACATAGAGTCACGGGCCAGGTGCTATGATTGTTGCTCTGCTCCCAAAAAGGATTAACACCATCTACACTTAAACCAAACCATAAGTTCCTTGCGTCACCTGCAAAATCCGGCCACTTTCTCTTGATTTTTCTCCACTGCGACCCATCAGCGGGTACTCTCAACTTCCCGTCTTTCTTACGTTCTTCTTTGTGCCATCGCAACAACTTAGCATGCTCTTTGTTTCTGAATAGACGTTTCAACCATGGTATTATAGGAGCATACCACATCACCTTGGCAGGAACCCTCTTCCTGTGGCGCTCACCCTCAACATCACCAGGGTCATCTCGTCTGATCTTATACCGCAATGCACTGCATACCGGGCATGCATTCAAATTCTCGTACTCCTCACCGCGGTAGAGGATGCAGTCATTAGGGCATGCATGTATCTTCTGCACCTCTAATCCTAGAGGGCAAAGAACCTTCTTTGCTTCGTACGTACTGTCAGGCAATTCGTTATCCTTTGGAAGCTTCTTCTTTATTATTTTCAGTAGCGAACCAAATCCCTTGTCAGATACACCATTCTCTGCCTTCCATTGCAGTAATTCCAGTGTGGTACCGAGCTTTGTGTTGCCATCTTCACAATTTGGGTACAACTGTTTTTTGTGATCCTCTAACATGCGACTGAACTTCAACTTCTCCCTTTCACTTTCGCATCCTCTCTGTGCATCAACAATGACCCGGCAAAGATCATCATCGGGCACACCGTCTGGTGCCTCTTGATCTTCAGCTTCCCTCGTTGCAGTATCACCATATTCAGGAAACATAGGATAGTTGTCATCATCCTCTTCTTCTTCATTGTCTTCCATCATAACCCCTCTTTCTCTGTGCTTGGTCCAAACATTATAGTGTGGCATGAAACCCTTCTCAAGCAGGTGGAAGTGAAGGATTTTTGAGGAAGAGTAATCCTTCGTATTCCCACAGACAGTACATGGACAATACATAAAACCATTCTTCTTGTTTGCCTCAGCCACATCGAGAAAATTATGCAGGCTCATAATGTACTCGGAGGTGCGTCGATCACCGTACATCCATTGTCGGTTCATCTGCATGCATTATATAATTAAGTATATCAAAAATCATTACAGAACATCATGAATAACAAAATGACCAAATTAATACAAGTTCATCATCACATTAAAACCAAAGTACAGTAGTGATCAAATGTTATTACTGAAAAAATAAATACATAAAGTGCATACATAGTTCTCATAGAACAACATACAACTCTCTAGAGCATCTAATTAAAACATACATTGAAACTAACATACCACTATGTAAAACATTTAAATACAACAACAAATGCGATCAAAATCGCAACTAAGGTAACAATTGATCCAACAGCATAATGATACCATGCCTCATTATCAATGGCATATTTTCTAATCTTTCTAATCTTCAAGCGCATTGCATCCATCTGGATCTTGTGTAGATCGACGACATCGGCAACATGCAACTCCAATTTCATCTTCTCTTCTTCAATTCTTTTCAACTTTTCTTTCAAATAATTGTTTTCTTTTTCAACTAAATTTAACCTCTTGATAAGAGGGTCTGTTGGAATTTCTGGTTCACATACCTCCTAGATAAAAACATCTATGTCACGTTGGTCGTCATAATTGTCATAAACACTAAATGAAACAAATAGTTATAAAAGATAATATACCACATCCGAATCATAGACTGGACGAGAGCCGACGGGGGCAAATACCAAAACCAAGGCACTATATAATAACAAACAATAATACAAATAAGAAAATTATACAAGTAGCTATCTAAACCATACAAGTAAGAATTTTTTCTTTTTAAAAGGAGATAAGAATAAGAGACTCACCACGGTGGTACCGGCGACGAGATCGGCGAGGGCGATCGACAGCGGTGAGGACGGGGACGGGGACGGGACGGCACCCTACACATGTGCAAACTCTAAGAAGTTAATTTGAGCTCAAATTGTGCATCTAAATCAAAAGAACTCCCACATACGCTCCTCCAATAAAAACCCACAAACCACTCTACTTCTAGAGTATTTGAAATGAGCTAAACTAGCAGTGAGAGATGAAAGGATGAAGTTGCTAACCTTTTAGAACACTTGGATAGTTGGTGCGCCGCCAAACCTAGACAAATCTTGAGGAAAATGTAGCTTGCAGGTCGAGCTTGGAGAGGAGAAAGTTTAAGTGTGGCTCGGGCATTTCATCGAACACCTCATGTGCATAGGAGGTGAGAACAGAGTAGCACACACCTCCCACACGCCAGGCGGCCAAAAAACAGAGGAGAGAGCGGGCAGGAGCGAGCATATATATAGGCATTTTTTTAGTCCCGGTTGGTGTCTGGAACCGGGACTAAAGGTCAGTCTTTAGTCCCGGTTGGACCGGGACTAAAGGTCAGTCTTTAGTCCCGGTTCCAGACACCAACCGGGACTAAAGGGGTTGCACCAGACTAAAGGTCCTAGCCGAACCGGGACTGATGCCTGCCGAGGCACGGCCGGCGTCCTGGCCGCTCGAACCGGGACTGATGCTTGCATTAGTCCCAGTTTGTAACACGACCGAGACTACTGCTCTGATTTGGAAAAAACCAAAGCCCTGTTTTCTACTGGTGCTAGCTCAGATTCGAGCTCGCCCGAGAAGAGACAGTCACTGCTGCTCGCCGCCGTCGTGCGCACAACTGTCTCCTAGCTCCGCATCCTCGACCTCTATCTCTAAATCAAAGAACTCGAGCCAGGACGCCCTACAAGCTCGCCATCGCCGTCGTCTTCAACATCGGGAGCCGATGAATGCCATCGTCGATTCGTTGCCATCCGTGCATCCCCGGGCCTAATGAGCTTCTCTATAGACTCGTGGCAAGCCACCGTTCAATATATACTTGTTCTCGCAATCAATTACGTCCCTTAGCTAGCTTCTCCGCGCATCCCGTGAGCTCCCCGCCGCCGGCCATGTCGCCGTCGTCGCTAGGTCTACCACACAGTGCCTAAGAGTACACACCCATGCTTAGTGAGATCCACGGAATCTTTAGCACCCCTCATCTCATGCTCCCGTGCACCGTAGCGCTGAAGCCGTCGAGGTCATGCGTGCGCTGCCGGCACGAGCTCGCTCCCATCGAGCTCCTACCACTGATTGACCTCGCGTTTGGTCCAGAAGATGTGCGCGAACGAGAGCGACCCATGGTACCTCTCCATGATGCTCCCCAGGCCTCTAGCACGGACGCCGCCGCGTTTCCAGGTCGCCGGCGCAAATCCCCGGCGAGCTGACATGGCAGATTAGTTTAGGCTAATTATGTTAAGATAGGTATAGTGTGTCACTAATGGGTGGGCCCTACTGAGTAATTAACCCCTTGGTTTGATAACTAAGTTAGGTAGAGAGATTAGTTGGATAGGTTTGGCTTTTGTATTTTAATTGGTTTTTTATGGTGGGTCCTACACGTAAGTGAGAGAGGGTGAGGTATATTTATTTTCTGAGTAGGTCCGGCACATGTAAGGGTCATACCCTCTTTGCCAGCTACCAAGGGTAGTTTGGTCCAAAGTTTCAGCCAAACGCATTTGACTGAACGGCACGGTGACAGAAGGGCATTTGAACGACGTCAGCGAAAAAAGTAAGGGCAAAACTGAGCAAGCTCGAAAAGTAATGGCAAAACCAGTGGGTAGGAACCAACTAGGGACAAAAATGCAATTGTCCCAAAAAAATATGCGCGTTTGGTTGCCTGCAACATCCTCAAATATACCCAATGGATGCAGAATGTGTTTGGTTGTGTGGAACACCCTCAAACAGGCCTAGTATGTGGGCTTGCAGACATGGAGATGGAGGGATGACACAAAATCTAGCGTAGGAAAAATCCAGCTTCAGTTCTCAGCACCTATGACGGCAGCAAATTTGATCCGTGAAACCGGCACTAGTGGTGGCGACGAATTAAATCTCCGGCACCTCGGAGATCAGCCACAGATGACCTCGATGGTGGCCTTTGTCTTTCCTGCGGTCCAGTGGTCTCTTTGTTGTAGATTTGTTGGCCTGCTTGCCTTTGAATTCTTGTTTATGCTGCCGTGTCAACTGTTTAAACTTATTTAGGTTGTGGCCTGGTGGCTAGTTTCGAGAATTTATGTTGCTTTTGTGTGAACCTGCGGTGATGCATGTTTGTTTTTATTTATCAAGTGGACGTAATGCCTTGTATCCAAAAAATCTTCGGCACCAAGACCTGCCCTCTCCTCCGTGAGCTACTTGTCTCCATCATCTCCGTCTTGTCCGCCTCGTCTCTGGCATGGGCGGGTCATCGACTCCAATGCCGGTAAGCAACATACAACCACCCTCCACTGTTAAGGTGTAGGTTGATTTTGTCATTAATTGTCGCAACAACGGTTTCACTGGCGAATGGATGAAGCTGGTACTTCGGGCATCAACACTCGTATATGTGATTCGAACCTGAGTCATATTGGTCAACAAGAGAGCAGTTCATCACAATTCAAAGCATGTGATGCATTATGATCCATAGTTAGCGAGAGAGAGATCTAGCTACTAAAAGGTCCTATGGGAACTACTCACATATCATCATGGAGGCAGCAAGGTCGATGGAAGATTGCCTCCCTTGAGAGAGAGAGGGAGGGCGGGGCCGAGAGAGGGAGAGCGGGGCAGAGAGAGAGAGAGTCGAATCTGAACTGCATCTACGAAAATAACAATGCAGATGCTATGAACATGCTTTGAACGTGAAGAGTGTGTTCTGTCAAGCTTTTGGACACATTTAGGGAGTGTGGAGTGCTACAAGATAGTATCCACACCTCGGTGAAAGAGCAATTAGCAATGTTACTTCATGTTGTGCGTCATAGCCAGAGGTTCAGAGCGATTGACAACGCGTTCATGAGATCTCGGGAGCTCGGGGGAGAGATGATCAAGGTACCAACTAGCCAATCTCATTTGAATATTCGCACAAGCTCTAGATGGTATCCATATTTCAAAGTGAGGAATGCTCTTAGTTCATGACATGTCATGCTTGTATTGTTGTAAGCGAGCCATGACAGTTTTTCATGCCATCACTACTGGAGGGGCTTAGGCAAGGCCGAATGGGCCATGGCCCGCCAAGCTTAGAAGCTTTTCTCACATTATAGCTAGCCCATGGGTCATAGAATGCCAACTGGTTGCAATCCCTTGTATCCTGGCCCATCTAGCCTGCCCAGCTTTTTGGTGCAAGCTCCGCCACTGGCCATCACAATATTGTATTGGCGCAATAGTTGGTACTCATGTTACTGCTAGAGTGTCGATGTCATATGCTGCATCATGCAGGGTTAGACGTACTACACAAGCCAGAATGTGTTTGTTATCCTATATATACCTAAGAGAATGATCTCCACTAACTAATTTATCTCAACGTGAAAGCATGCCACATCACCATACAACTATAGAAGGGATAAGGCCCACCTCAACATGCAACCATTCATGGAAAAAGACCCACCACCACATGCAACCATAGATGGGAAAATACTTTTCATTCTATTATTTTACTTATATTCAATAATTTTTTTACAACTATACATAATCAAAGACAACAAGTATTATTTTGGTTCACATGTTATCAAATCTAAATATTTATATTCCACATAATCAAACCTCATTGAAATATATTGCAATCGACACCCGCAACAACGCGTGGGGTATCATCTACTTATTGTTGATTTTGATCTCAATTTCACATATGTGTTACTTGGCAAGGAAGGATTAGCCCACGATGCTAACATTCTGCTAACAACATGGCCCGGTCTAATGGGATCAATATCGCCGATGATGAGTTCAACCTAGGAGATAATGGATAAGTGGCGTCCCCTCCTTGGAGGCCTTGGCATGGCCTTTGTCTGCGCCCACCTTCGAGCACAAGAGGAAAATTTGCGTATCTTTTTCACTTCTGAAGATTATGTCTGCATTTGTACTGTGTTTCACTTCTGAAGAGAATGAATACATCAGAGGTTATGTCTGCATTTGTATTGTGTTTCTCATAAAAAGAGCTCTGCCCAAATACATCAGAGGGGGATATGTACACTTTTTTCCACAAAAAATAATACTACAAAATTTCATTAACTGGGCTTACAAAACACACTAATGAGTCTTAGATAGGCCCAATCGCTGAGCAAGCTAGCGAAAAGCCCACAACTTCAATCACGTTAACGCAGTTGGACCAAGAGGTCGGTGTTTGCTGGGCGCGGCTATGTGCTGCTTGCTGCGAGGTAGACGACTGCCTCGCCTACAGGGCGTGGTGGTGGCCCGACCCAGTAAGATGTAGGTCATCATGCTGGCGTCACTCGATTATTTTCTCCTTTTTCTTTTATTTTTGTTTTAAATGCATTGATTTCAAAAACTTAAATTTACTAAGAAATTTGAAACCACGAATTTGAAAAAATGCTAACATATTAAAAAAATGTTAGCGCAGTTTTAAAAAATGTTGGTGACTATGGAAAAATGTTTCCGCACTTAAAAACAATTTTTGTGTAAAAATATGTATACAATGTGAAATTTTATTTGCGTAATGTAAATAGTGTCCGTACCATTAAAAGAATTGTGTGATACTTTATGGAAATATTCCCTCATTTCAAAAAATATTTGTGACATAAAAATATATTATACACAATGTAAAAAAAATGTTCACCTAAGTTAAAAAATGTTGATTTCCATTAAAAAATGCATGTAACATTATAAAAAATAATCACGTGTTTCCAAAAAATGTCTATGAAAATTTTTAAACTGCTCATACAATGTAAAAAAATGTGTGCATAGTTTGAGAAAATGCTTATTGCAATTAATAAATGCACAAAAGTACAATGTTACTGTGTATTTGAAAAAGTGTTCAAATATGTATTTTGTTTAAATGTACATGATGCATTTGTAAAATGTCCAATATGTATAAGAAAAATGTTTCACATGCGCTCTAAAAATGTAAATTCTGAACTGAGAAAAAGTGGACATGTGTTAAAGAAAAGAAAAGCTATGAAATCCGACAAAGAAAACAAAAGAAAAGCAATAAAACCAAAGAAAACGATAAAGCCAAAAAAACATAAGAAAATCAAACTATGACGTAGAAAAAAAAACCAATGAAAAAAAAACCAACGTAGAATGAAGAAAAAAAAAGGAAAATAGTGAAATCAAGTAAAACCAAAGAAGTAAAAAAAGAAAACGGAAATGAAAAGTAGAACACCGAAGCAGATCGAACCCACAACGCACCGACAGGGTTCGGAGTCGGACTCGCAGCCCAGCTGTGGCGCACGCACGTGCCGTAGTACATATACACCGCCGTCAATTCTAAAAAAAACATATACACCGCCGTCACAACTCGCAAACACGCTAACGCAGTTCCTCCGCTTATACAATTTAAAAATGTTTGCATAGTTTTAAAAAGAAAAAAGTCCATTTTACTACCCTGAATAAAGTGGGTGGTTCACTTTACCCCCTGATCTTATTTTCGGCTTCTTCCACCCCCCAAACAAACCAAAACCGGACAAAAAACCCCGTTGGCTGGTTTGTCTCCACCTGCGGCTGATGTGGCAGTGGTCAACGGTGGTTTTGACCTCGGTGGGCACCTCTTGTCAGGTCGAGCTGGATAGAGATGCGGCAGCGGGTTCGATCCGAACCAAAAAATCCCCTTTCTTCTCCACTCTCTGTCGCCGCCGATGGCACCATCAAGGCAGCGGTGATTTGAGGCGAGCAAGGCTGGTCGGAGTGCTGGTAGCGGCTACGGCGGCGGTGCATCCGACGAATCTTCCCCGAGGTGTTGCTTCTCCCACGACCGCTGTCCTGCCCCCGTCCTCAAACCCTAGTTCGACGCCTCCGTCGATGGGGCGGCGGACGATGCTGTAGGGAGGGGTCAGACTGGTTCCGCGGTGGCGCAGACGAACTGAGGTGAGTCCCATCCCCTTCCCGCTCTAGTTGATGTAGTTGCTGCAGTTGCTGTAGTTGTTATCTGCTCTAGTTGATGTAGAAAGCAGAAAAAGCTCATGTCTTTAGGTTCTAATTATTGATTGCTTGCTGTAGGTTAAGCAATGGATGACCTAGATTGGTTAGGCATTCGTTTCTTTTACAATGGCCAATTTGAGAAGTCAAGGAAGTGCCTGTCATATGTTGGTGGTCATATACAGGTCACACAAATTCAGAGGGACAGTGTTTCCATATCAACTGTCAGGGATCAGCTTGCAGACATAATGATGGCTTACCATGCTCAGGACCTTACTGACAATCACAGGCTATACTGGTTATTTCCTGGAAAAAATGTTAGAGATGGGCTGAGAAGGTTGGACACTGATGCTAATGTGCATTTCATGGATAGGTGCATTACAGATGGTGGTGTTGTGGATGTATATGTGAACTATGAAGATAATGGTGCTGAAGATGAACAGGACACTCGGTCTGAAAGTGGAGAAGAGAAGGAACAAAATGATGTTTCAAATGAAGAAGAAGATAGGGCACAAGAGAACACTGACAGTGATTGGGAGGATGAGCATGAAAATTGCTCTGTTGAGGAGGACCTGGAGCATGAAAGTGGAGAAGAGAAGGAACAAAATGATGTTCCTTTAGTGGATGTTGCACAAGATGAAATCAGTGATGAATGTGAAGATCTAGATTGGTGCCCTAGAGATGAAGATAGCTCAGGGGAAGATGATGAGGCAGAGGAGCTCAGAAAGCATGCTAAGGAAGTACTCAGAAAGCTCAGACTAAAGTTGTCACTAGATGAAGAGAAGGAAGTGAAAAAAAGTACAACACAGATAATTCCTGTAGATGAAATGGATGAAGGAAATGACACTCCATACATGGATTCCAGTGAGGAATACAGTTATGATGAGGATGAGCATGGAAATTCAGTTAGGATGAAATCAAGATTTCCCAGATATGATAGCAAGGCTACAATTCCTATCTTCAGCTTAGGCATGACATTTAGGGGAAGAGGTCAGTTCAAGAGGGCTGTTGTGAAGTATGGTCTAGCTATGAAGAGGCATATTTCCTTTGTAAAAGATGAGGCTGGTAGGATTAGGGCAAAATGTTCTTGGCCAAAGTGTCCATGGTAGATATATGCTGCAAAGAGCAGCTCAAATGAATGGTTTCAGGTCATTACACTTGTAGACAACCATATATGCCCACAGAGGAGAGACAACAGGTTGGTAACTGCCCCTAGAATTGCAGATAAGTATGAGAGAATCATGAAGGCCAATCCAGGCTGGAAAGTGAAATCTATTAAGGCCACTGTCAGGTTGGAGATGTTTGCACATGTGCATGTTTCCAAGATAAAGAAAGCAAAAGCAATAGTCAGAAACAGAGTTAGAGAAGCAATGCATGAAGAATATACTAGGGTGTTTGATTACCAGCTAGAAATAATGAGGAGCAATCCAGGCAGCACTGTTGCAGTAGTGCTTAATCCAAAAGAAATTGCCCTTGTTTTTCAGAGGTTGTATGTGTGCTTTCAGGCCTGCAAGAGAGGTTTCATAGAAGGGTGCAGGAAAGTTGTGGGATTGGATGGTTGCTTCTTTAAGGGGGCTCAAAGTGGAGAACTATTGTGTGCTCTTGGAAGAGATGCAAATGGGCAAATGTATCCCATTGCTTGGGCTGCTGTTGAAGTAGAAAATAAGGACTCCTGGTTCTGGTTTATGGCATTGTTAAATAAAGACTTGGAGATTGCAAATCAAGGTGAAGGATGGGTGTTCATATCAGATCAGCAGAAAGGTCTTATCAATGCTATCTCCAAGGTTGTACCAAATGTTGAACATAGAAATTGTGCTAGGCACATTTATGCTAACTGGAAGAAAAAGCATAGGGATCAATCTTACCAGAAGAGATTTTGGGCTTGTGCAAAATCCTTAAACAGAGTACAATTCAACTTAAACAAAGCAAAGCTTGCTCAGCTCACACCAGATGGAGCAAGATATATGATGCAGTTAGGGCCAGAGCATTGGTGTAGAGCATGGTTTAGAGAAGGATCATGTTGTGATTCAGTAGACAACAATATGTGTGAAAGCTTTAACAACTAGATAGTAGAATACAGAGGACTTCCTATTACCAGCATGTTTGAAGCAATTAGAGCAAAGGTGACAGTAAGGATTCAAGTGAACAGAGCTATGCCTGTTAAATGGAATGGAACAATTTGTCCAAAAATCCTCAAAAAGGTGAACAAGTTGATACAACTAACTGAGAAGTGTGAGACAATATGGAATGGGAAAGATGGATATGAGTTTAAGTTAGGACAGCATGCATGCAAAGTTGACATGCAAGCAAGGACATGTTCTTGTAGATATTGGCAATTGTCAGGAATTCCATGTGTTCATGCTCTTGCAGCTTCACAATGTGGTCCTGATGACATTGAATCACTTATTGCACCTTGCTACAGCATTGAGGCCTACAACAGGACCTATGAACACTGCATGATGCCAATGGAGGGCATGCCCAGCTGGCCAATAGCTGACAGACCAAGGCCTTTAGTTCCTGACTATGTGCAAATGCCTAGGAGGCCTAGGACAGAGAGAAGGAGGGGAAGTGATAAGCCTCCTAAACATGCACACAAACTATCTAAGATTGGGACAAAGATCAATTGTAGTCTATGTGGGCAACCTGGGCATAACATGAGGAAATGCAATACAAACCCCAACAAAGGAAAGTACAAGAATAAGAAGAGGAAAAAGGAAACAAAAGTGTGTAAATGATTTTTCTAGTTGTTTCTTCTTGAAGACTTCTTCTTGAAATTTCAAGTTTCTTTTGTCTTAGAGAAATTACATCTTTGTGAAACAACTAACAATTCGTATGCCTTTCTACTTGTTTTGTAGGAAAATCCTCCAAGGACATCTAAAAGGGTGGCAAAAGAAAAAGAAACTCCAACACAAACCTCACAGCAAGCTTCACAAAACGATGCTACACAACAGCCTAAAAGGGGAAGGCCTCCAAAACAAGCCAGCAGAACACCTGGAGCTAGTACTAGTCAGAGAAGGAGGAGATCTACAAGGAATGTTAGCATGTTTGATGAACTCAGGAGTTAAACATGTAACTGTTGTTGTTGGAAATTTCTTGTTGTTGTTTGCAGACCTGGAATGTTCAGAATGCTTGCTCACTGTAACTGTTGTTGTCTGCAGACCTGGAGTTAAACATGCTTTCTTAGTTGCATGAACATGTAGTGCTAAGTTTGGTTTGTCACATTTCTTTTGGGAGAAATGATGGAATTGGCTCATTGTTAATTAAGTTGGAATGTTCAGTATGCTTGCTCACTGTGAATTAAGTTGAAAGGTGTTTGCAAGCTGTGGAAATGATGACACTGTACAGTTTCTATTGTCAGTTCTTTTAGCAATGTCACATTGCTTTCAAAAGGCTAATGGTAACAGCAATACACAGAAGAGGAGCTGGATAGAAGTAGCATGAGCATTTCACACACAAACAGTACTCAGGTACCATCTCATTACACAACTATTTGGCACACATTTGGCACAAAACAAGCAGTACACTCAGCTTAAAGTACAACACAAACTAGCTCAAAGTTTCTTAACATAAGGTAGCTCACTGTTTCACACACAAAACAACTGCCAAAGTGCCAAATAGCTAACACAAACTAACTCAAACTGCTCCAGCGTCGTCACTGCCATCAATCTTGCCCAACATAGTATTGAAGATGTGCTTGCGAGTCAGGTCCTCGCCTTCTGCTGGTAGCCACTCAGCCGGCAAGTCTTCAGTGAGCAGAGGACCACGATCGACAACCTCCTTCATATGACACAAAACTGGATACAGTAGCGTCTTCTTCTTCCTCGGCGACGATGGTCCGTAGTCACCCAATTCAAATTGCATTGCTTCATACTCATCCATGGACTCGGGTGGCTTGTTTATCAGCTTCGGCTCAGGTATCTCAACTGTCACCACCTTGCCAACAAAGAATGGGTCACGAAGCCAAGCCATTACCTCGAGCTCGCGGCGGCTTGCCGGCGGCAGGATCACGATCAGCTCGCCACCAAGTTCCTTCAGAACTTCTTGCACCGAAGCCGTCGTCCAGGCCTGGTTCGAGAGGCCTTCGAAGCTGAGCTTGCTCTTGTACTCCAGAGCCCCTGGCTGAGCACGAATCATTCTGCTCCAGCATGAAAACTGCATCCAGCGTCGGCAACACTTGATCTTCATCGACGAGAAGAGCACGTCGGTGCACTTCTCCTCCATCGAGAAGGTCAGCCACAAGTCGTGTGGTGGGCACGCGACCTCAATGACCACCTCCGACGGCAGCACGCCGCAACGCTGCTCCAAGGTCGCCAATAGAGCTGCCGGCGTCACTTTCTCCTCGCCATCTCCGACCGCCGTCGCCAGAAGCACGTAGCGGCCATACCGCACCTCGAGCGCATCCATGGCCGGAGTGCGCGAGATCAGCACATGACTCCTCTCCCGACGGAGAGACGGCTCTCCTCGCCGCCACACCTCCTGCGGGAAAGACCTATCCAGCAAGTTACGGCCCGGTAGGACTGCGGCGACGACCGGGGCCGCGCGGCCACCGCCGTCAGCTCTCACGCCGTCCTCCGACACGGTGGTGGAGCCCGCGCTGCCGCCGCCCATGGCAACTAGGGTTAGTGATTTGGGCTGTGAGAGTGGAGAAGAAAGGGGATTTTTTTGGTTCGGATCGAACCCGCGGCCGCATCTCTATCCAGCTCGACCTGACAAGAGGGGCCCACCGAGGTCAAAACCACCGTTGACCACTGCCACATCAGCCGCGGGTGGAGACAAACCAGGCAGGGGGGGGTTTTGTCCGGTTTTGGTTTGTTTGGGGGGTGGAAGAAGCCGAAAATAAGATCAGGGGGTAAAGTGAACCACCCACTTTATTCAGGGTAGTAAAATGGACTCTTTTCTTTTAAAAAATGCTTCTATTTGGAAAATATTGCTGTGTATTTGAAAAAGTATTCAAATATGTATTTTAGAAAAATGTACATGATGTATTTGTAAAATGTCCAATGTGTATGTGAAAAATGTTTCACATGCGTTCTAAAAATGTAAATTGTGTACTAAGAAAAAAGTAGACATGTGTTAAAAAAGAAAACCTATGAGATCCGACAAAGAAACCAAAAGAAAAGCAATAAAACCAAAGGAAACGATAAAGCCAAAAAAAGAAACATAAGAAAATAAAAGTATAACGAAGAAAGAAAAAAACAATGAGAAAATAAAGAAAAATAAAGTAGAATGAAGAGAAAAAGAGAAGTGGTGCCCCCGCAAAAAGAAAAGAAAAAGAGAAACGGTGAAAACAAATAGTAAAATACAAGAAGGAAAAAAAGAAAGCGAAAAAGAAAAGTAGAAAACCGAAGCAGATTGAACCCACAGCGCGCACCGACAGCGTTCAGAGTCGGACTCGCAGCCCAGCTGCGGCGCACGCACGTACCGTAGACCGTAGTACATATACACAGCCGTCACAACTCGCAAACACGCGCCAACGCAGTTCGTCGCTCCGCTCCGGTGTCCAGACGTCCAGTCCACCCAACACGCGGCGCCGCCATCGTTCCGTATCCAGGTCCATGTCGTTCCGCTGGCCCGCCGCTTCCTTCCGGCCCCCGACCCTGCAGGAACCATCGTACGCCGCCGACTCCGCCTCCGGGCGCCCCGGCTCCCCCGACTGGGTTTTACTGCAGCAACTGTCGTACATCTCAGACCGCCGGAATGCCACCACCGCCGAGTCCAAGACGAGTGACGGCCAGGCTGTAGCGCTGTCCTTCTGGCTCGTGGATCCGCCGGGCGTCTCCTACTTCACCGTCCACTGCCGCGGCCTCAAGGAAGAAGACGACGATGATCACTCCTACACCCACTACGAGGCCTCGGTCATCTGCGCCGAGGGCGCCCTCGTTCTCTTCAGCGTAACTTTCCACTCCACTTGGAATAGCCGCTACGAGTATTTTGTCTACAGAGCTGGCCCTGGGAAGCCATCGCTGGACCTACTTCCGGACCCCAACATTCGAGGCTTCGTAGCCGAGGAATTTGGCCTCTTGTCCTGCGGCGACGCCCACGGTGACGGCGGGCACTATGCTGTGGCCTATCTCAACTGGATTCCGAACGACGGTGATGAGCCATGGCAGTTCGACGCCCATGTCTTCTCGTCGAAGACGCGGGCGTGGACCGCTAGGCGAGCCTCACAGACGCTATCGGAGTGTGACAAGCTATTGCTGGGTGACCACGACACCGGCAAGCAGATCACCGTGGGAGCAGACTCGCTGGGCTCGGTTGATATCATCCGCGGTATCCTTCTGGTTACCAACCTGTTCGACGAGCATCCTGTGATCCAGTACATCCCATTGCCTGAGCCAAGGGTTCGCACCACCGACGAGGATGGTGGCATTTTCTACTGCGCAGATTTCCCCGAGCATATCCGTGATGTCACCTGCTGCGACGGCCTGATCAAGCTCGTCGACATCGACTTCTACGACGGCGATGGTGGGAGCGATGAAGGCTGGACAGCCACCACGTTTAGAGCATCTCCACTGGTTTGGCCCCCCACGCCACCCGGCGATTGCGGTTTGGCCCAAGCGCCGGCGCTTTTTCGGCCCTGGGGGCGATCCAGTTCCCAGCCGCGCCCCCAGGTTTCGGCCTCAAGACGCGCATAATTCAAACTTGCCATTTTCTCGCTACCCAAAAAAGCGCCCCAGGTTCGGCGATCAACGGCTGCCACAAAAGTTCGGCGATCATCATGTCACAGTTCGGCGATCAAACACATACTCGAAAGTTCGGCGTTCAAAAGGAAGGACGCGTAGGCAATGCATCAAACGACGGCGGGCTCCTCTGCTTCGGCTGGGTGGCATCGGCAGCGGCGGCACGAGGGGCCGTATACTTCTTCGGCGGCATGGCGAGATGGTGGCCGGATGGCGGGGAGAGGGAGGAGAATGGAGGGAGAAGAGGGGTAGAAGGGGGGAAATGGAGGGAAAAAGCGGGGGATCGGCGGGAAAAGGCCTGTCTGTCGCCGACAGAGCGGACCCACGCGCCTTTTCGCTTCGGCCGGCGCCCCTAGGCGCCCCCCGGGGGGCTGGGTTCGGCTCGGGTTCGCCGGCTGCTTTTTCGGCCCAAACCAGCTAAAAACGAGGTCTTGGGGGCGCGATTGGGCCGATTTTTCGGCGCCGGCGTTAAAAAAAGAGCCCTGGGTGGCATGTTGGGGGGGGGGGGGGGGGGGCGAGTGGAGATGCTCTTACCAGGATGGTGTCTTGGGACGATTGGCGCCGGCGCTTCACGGTCGATGTCGCCGACATCTCGGTTGATCCTGGCTATCGTGCATTGCTGCCTGAGCTGTGGTATGACAAGACCAAGCAACTGGACCTGAAGAAGCTTGCTTTCTACGGCCCAACCCTGAGCACGCGAGATGATGATTTCGTCTACATGATGGCCAGGGTGAACGATGCAGACGACAAGGCCTGCGTCATCGCCGTTGACATGAAACGTGCGGCTGTGGAGGCAGTGGCGCCGTTCTCCGACCAAGGACGCCGCTGCATCACAACGTACTGTCCATGCGCTTTCCCCAAGCACATCGATGCGGCGACAGACGACAGACCAGTGGTTCTTCCTTCTTTCTCATGTGGTTCCTCAGGAATTCTATGCCTCCTGCTCTTGGTTTCTCTGCTGGTTAATGTGTGCTGAATTTGGAGAATGTTTATGTGTTGACGCAATTGACAATGGGCTTTTTCGTGTTTGTTGCTTTGATTTGTTGGTCAAACCTCGCAACTATCTGTGCTGATGCAGATATATGGTCTTGTAAATTAACTGTTATGACCAGAGTTTTTGGTTGACCCTGTGGCATGTAACTTCTTCTGAGATCCACTTATGTATTATCCATTGCAAATAAATGCTTGGAATTTGAGAATGCAAGTTACAGCGAGTGCAGATCACTAGTGCACTGTTGTCCAGTTACGTTTCAATATTTGGGTGATGGTTTCAGGTTTCAGACTAGGAGCCTATACAGTTCTCCGGAATTACGATTATGCTCAAACTTCCCTTTAATTTGTACAGACAGTCAGGTATAAAACATTAGAAAAACGGTGTTCTGATGTACAGTTTACTACATTGAGAAGTAATAACACTATACTCGAGAAGAACTGCAGGTTCGTATTCTGCTACTAACTTGGTTCTACTTTGCAATAAAATCATACTGAAGGAACACTCAACAATACAAAATGTGATAACCTGAACAAGATTCGGTATTAAAGAATGTCCTGCAGCTGTTTCAGACTGGGATCCAACTTTGCGCCATTACCCTCTTCATAATAATCATCTGAAGGGGTCCTGTATGCATCAGCAATCGCCTTTCCTTTATCCATAACGGCTGATGGCACCGTTTGCAGGAGGCTGAAATGACAGGAATACAAAGAAGTATGAGTAATGACTCCTTTTGATTTCAAGATGGATAAAGACTTTGCATTTGGTAATACTTGTCTAGTGCTCCAAGGGCTACAGCGATTTTGCTCCTCATGACTTCAACAGATGCTGACGAGTCTTTCCGTGAAGCCTTTAGTAGCAGCGAGTCGAGATCTTCCAACGCTCTAGGAAACAGCATGCATAACAGCTCATAAGCTCCAATACATTCGGCAAACAAGTATGTACTTCTAAAAAGTGTGTCATTTACCGTAAGCATTCATCCACTGCATCAGAGGCAGTTTTGCCTTGGCCATTACTGGAAGCATATTGTGCCACCTACATTAAGTTTATGACACAGTTTCAGTACGCATAGCTAGAAATAAAGGAATCATAATTACGAAATATGGATACTCTATAATGCTATGGCCTAAGAATAATTTCAAGACCCTAGGACACCTGAAGCATGAGAAGTAGAAGGGCTAGCTAGTCATAAAAACATGAATGCACTAGTAATGTACTAACATTCACCAAATCATAGACTTACTGCCCGAATATTGATACGTAGAGATGATGCTGGACCAGAACGAAGCAATGATCTACTCTCATCAAACCTTGGCTTCTCGAATTCCAAGGATTTCTCTGCAACGAAGGTTAAAAACATCTGACAAAGGTAGAATCCAAGATAACTTTCTTGCACATGTTCAATCAGGACAGCCAGTGGCCGATCATGTCGGTGCTTTGGGTACCAAACTTATCAACTGTAAATCACCCTCACCTAGATCCCTGAACTGGTCTTGGGTCAGCAGCACAGCCGGGACGTACGTCTCCAGTGGCTCCAGCTTCTTCCTAGCAGCAGCAATTGAAGGTCAGCACGAAGCCACAAGGTGGGGTTAACGCAAACCAAATGGAGACAGGGGGATAGTACTTCTTGACGTAGTTGTCGAACGGACTGGCTTCCGCCCCTGCAACATCGGTGACACGGCAAATTGGTCACTCACATCGCACACCGAGCACACAGTTCGCCCAAAACGCACCCGCGAGCTGCCCGATGAAATATTGTAGTAGCATGCTTACGGCCGGCGGTAGTGGCGAGCCAGGCGGCGACGCCGGCGAGGGAGACGGCGCGGCGGCCGAGGCCGAGGCCGACGGAAGGCGACGGGGCGGAGGCGGCCGTGACGCGGCAGCATCGGCGCCGGCCGCGGGGTGGCGCTAGGGAGGGGCAGAGCTGCGCCCCGGCGGAGGTGGCGGGGAGGAGCGAGGCGGAGGGCATTTTCGGGGGAGGGAGCTCCGGCGGGGAACTGGCTGCCGCGACGCGAGGCGAGGGATGGAGGGATGCGGCTGTGGTTGGCTCGGCGTGGCCACGGGCGGGGCTGCCTACGAACAAATCGTTCTGTTCGGGCCAGGCACCAGGTCGACGCGGTCGGTGATGTCGCACGTTACGTGGGCTATCCGTTGCCACCAGGAGGCCGGGACTGATGAGCGACTGGTCGCCACTCTCCTTGTACGTGGGCTCTGCCTTGTCGCCGGCACTGCGATCGCTGGTTATGGCATGAGTGCGACGTCGTCCGAAGAAGCATGGGCGAGGATCATAATTGATAAACCAGTGCCACGGAACCGATAGCTGAGTTTTTGTTTAGGCTGCAGAGATCGACATCGGCGACGTAGAAGCGACCAAATTCGAGGGTTTGGGTTGGCTTCACGAGGCGCGTCCGGAAGGAAATGTCGCTTCATGCGAACTGCGTTACATGATATGCAAATGGAGATATATGGGGCGAAACCAGATCAGACACACGAATGGACAATGCTCATATCGTAACATATTCTATTGTCCTTGTTGGATTCGTAAGCAGATGTGGATTTGAATACCGGATTATTTTGGATTTTGAACGTGGTATACAGTAACGGAAAACACACATATACTATGTGCACATACGAGGATAATCAGGAACTCTCGAGCGGGCTCCCTTTGCATGACCTTTCAAGTGGTTTTTTTTTTAAACGTCGTCGGGGGAGTGAGAGTTTCCCACCTAATTTTTCATTTAGAGTAAAGTTTTTTTTACAGAGCAAGCGTTTATCGCGAGGAGAGAAAGTCATGCCACGGACCGGCATCACTTCTCTGCTCATGTGTTTTTAGGTGATGTGATCATAGTAGGACTAGATCAGGTATTACATTAGGGAGTACATCAGCCGACGCTAAGTGGCATTGTCTGAAAACCAGAGCATTCTTGCCGTCCCAAATCTTTCAAAGGATCAACAATGTCATGAAAAGTTGCAGTGAGGTAGGGAGCTGTGGTGGGAAACTGATCTTCCAGATGAGCTTGATGTCATTGCAGTTTGCCCTGATGCCAAGGGCACGCCATATAGCTTTTGCTTTAGGGCATATGAGGAAAATGTGTGTGTGTGTGTGTGTGTGTTTTTCAGTGTCCTGCAGGCACATGGGGTACTTGTCAGAAGGAAGAATGGTTTTCCTATGAAGGTTTCTGCAGGTGTTTAGCTTGTCAGTGTGCAACAACCACCCAAAGACCTTGATCTTGTTTGGAACCCGGGAGGACCAAACCAATGAGAGCAGGGTTGTCAACAACTTTGCATTTTGGTTTAGGTGGTGGGAGTAGAAAAGGTGTGGCTAGGGGCACTCGTAGTAGCCATTTATCTAACCAAATGAAGATGGATTTTCTAACTAGCACAGGACATTGGGTGATCTCTCTTAAGCCATCTAGGTTTTGGTGGAATGACTTAGCTAAGTAGGAAGCTTTTTTTACTACGTGAGAACGGGAATAGTATGCATGATCCACTGTTTCCATGGTAGGCTTCTAGAATATAAGAACTTGAAAGCAAATTTCACCATAAGGCAAAATTTATGTGCCTGAATGTTTCAACACCTAAACCATCTGCAAAAAGCAAACAAGTCCAATTCTGGGTGAAATGGGGTTCTCCTTTATTTGCCATGTCAGGCAGGATAGTCAAGTAAGAAAATAGACCATAGCGATCTGAAGCCTTACCATTTACTCAAAATTGACAGGTCAGGGTGAGATGGACCTGGGAAGTCTGGTTTTGATTGGGTAGTGATCTCGGGCATGCCAACCTTGTCCCATGCTACCATGCATTGTGATCCTGAACAAGTATCTTTGTCAGACTAGAGAAAACATCTTCTATTTTTGTCTAGGTGCTCAATGGGGAGTTTGCGTAGTAATAAGTTGCCCATGAAATATGTGGGGAGTGAGTCAAGGATTGCAAAGAGTAGGACTAGGCGGCCACCTTTGGTGAGTAGAAGTGCAATCCATCTGGATATACAACGATCAAAAGTGTCTATTAAGGGCTGAAAAGTCGTGGATGACACTTTAGTTGGTGAAAGAGGAAACCTAGGTATGTTTGTGGAAAGTAAGACAAAGTTGCCAGTAGATTAGCAACCAATGAAGCTGCAGTTTTTGGGTCAATATTTAGCACTTGGAAGGTGGTTTTTTGGAAATTAATATGTAGCTAGGCCAGTGGCGGCAGCGAAATCATCCAATATTGTTTTGAGCTTTGTTCCGTCAATGGGAGTGGCTTTTAGAAAGATGAGTGTGTCATCTGAATACTGCAGAACTTGTGGCAGCGTGCCTTTGTTTAATAGGGTGATGTAGTTTATCATGCCCAATCAATCATCCTTTTAGAATGTTAGAGACAATGATGAAGAGACAGGTAGAGAGAAGATCTCCTTGACAAAGTTTTCTGACCACACAATTGGCTCGCGATTCGGAAATTGGTTTGCTCTTTGCATGTGCTTTATCTCTTAATTACCTTAAATGGGTCCAAGCCCACAACTTTTTGCAGCCCCACCCATCCCACCTCTCATGACTTATCTTTTGACTTTTTAATTTGAATATATTATATCTTTTGAATCGGAAGTCCAATTTATTTTCATTTGCATAACCGTGTTCCTTGTGATAAGGGCATTGAAACAAGACCACTCTTGAATAAGTTATGATAAGTTCTAAAAAGATCACAAAGTTTCAACTATTAAAACTTCATAAAAACAAAGGATAAATTCAACAAGTTTTGAATACTAAAACTTAAACCCTGCACCCTAAGCCCTAAAACCTAAGCCTGCCATGTTTCGACTATTGAAACTTGATAAAACAAAGGATAAATTCAACAAGTTCCAAATACAAAAATTTTAAACCCCCGCACCCTAAACTCAAAGCCCTAAGCCCTAAACCCTAAAAGCAAGTGGATCTTGGTAAAAGTTGATGATAGTTGGTAAAAATTTAATATTACGACTATCGAATATTACTGCTTGAAACTTGGTAAAAAAATTGCAAAATCGTAATCAAGAGTGATCTTGTTTGAAAGTCCTCGTCGCAAGGAACATGAATATGCAAATGGAACACAAATTGGAATTTTGGTTCATAAGATATAATAAATCTAAATTTGAAAGTGAAAGTAATGCATGAGAGGTGGGATGGGCGGAGCTGCAAAAAGCTGCCATGCATGCACCCCACGAACAGAAATTAAAGACTGGTCGCATATACAAGTTTCTGAATCACGAAGCAATCGTGTGGATTCTGTGCCCCTGCGAATTTCCCACTCACACGAGCATCATAAAAAGTTTGTTTAGGTGGGCGATCACCCCCATTGTCAGATAAGAAAACACAACACATAGATAAATGGTGTTAATCTTGCGCTTTAGAACAGGTTGAACAGGCTATGGACGGCTGATAGTTTGTAATTCACGGCTGGTCCCAGAGTTGAGTGCCAATGTTCAAAGAGATTCTGGCGTGATATTGTCTTGTGGATTCTTAGTAGTTAATATAACCAAGCAGTTCCATTCTTTTGCCTCTGGGAAAAAAATGCTTTCTTAGTTCTTACACAAGATAAAAAAAGGTGATATTCTTTTTGGTTGGAAAGTTTTTTTGTGGTGAATTAGTGATGAAAAATGTATCCGGAATCAAAACAATAAAACAAGTTAGAAGTTTATTCGAGAAATCAAGTTGTAGAACTGACAAATCCAGCACAATCCTCTTGTCAAAACCAAAACAAAAAACAAAAAAACAAAGCCAGCATAATCACAAAGGGCTCAAATCAGGTGGAGCTAGACCGTAAACACTTCAAGAACAAATTCAATTTGTAGGTGACCAAATCTTAAGCATCTAGACCAAATATTATCTTTGCTCGAGCTGTTTTTTTTTTCTCCTTTTCTAAACCGAGTTGCGATGTGTTTTAGTGAGGAATTAATGGTGAAAAATTGTGTTCCAAGTCAAAGCTACTATATCTACGCATGAAGAAGGCAACATGGCAAAGCCTGCACAAGCCGGGGGGGGGGGGGGGAGGAGGGAGAGAAATATATACAAATCCAGCACAAATGGACAATCAGAAAGAGATCAAACCTCTTTGTAAGCATGGACATTACTGAATTCCTTATGCTAGCACCAGAAACACTATACACTGCACAGCCGTGCGCTCAACGACATGATTCAGTCAAGATAAAGGAGCAGAGAATAGAACTAGCCAATCAGACAGGAGCTGCTCCATGTGATCGAATCATCATCTGGAATGAAGGAAAATGGAGACGGAGACCACCCACAGCCATAGCAGGCCGTGTGGCTCGCTCGGGGAGCCTAGCCAGGAACTAGAAGGAGGCCTTGCACTTGAGGACGAAGCCGAGCAGCAGCAGCGTGGCCATGAGGCCGCAGGAGGAGCCCCCGACGCGGTGGATCCAGTAGGGGTCGAACCTGACGACCCTACGGTCGACGAAGCACGCCACGTTGATGGCCAGGATGAGCACCACCAGCAGCGCCGGCAGCCACAGCGCGGACGGCAGCAGCAGGCCCCAGCCCTCTTCCTCCTCCTCCTCCTCCTCCGCCTCGAACTCCCGGTCCATGTACAGCGGCGACAGCACGGCCAGCGCCGTCAGGGCCACGCACACCAGCTTCGCCGTGGAAGACGGCCTCCCCATGCTCGTGCTGCTGTCGATCAGCCGGTGTCGACTGCACACGCTCCAAGTGCAAAGTAGACTCCTACACTCTCTGGACCGAAAGTCTAAAGGTTTATACCATGTGGTCGTGGTGCTCTCCAGAATTTCCTTCTTTTATTCCGTGTTTGGCACTTTGGCTGGACCAATCTTGAGAAGCAAGCGCACGAGCACCTACCCTATGCTTTTGATCGGCAAGCCTTTTTGACTATCGATCGATTCCTATCATGTAAAGGAACATATTCAGATCTGTGCATTACTATCCACTCATCGTTGGCGTGGGCGAAGGCTGGGCGGTAGTGGGCTGTGATGTAAAGCCGCCCGCAAAGGGGAGATTCTTTCTTCAACTTCGTAGCTGGTGAGCACGGAAGAGAATCGGATGCCGAGACAAGCTGCACGACAATCCGAATATTGCGCAGTTACGGACGCGCGCGTAGGATCGAACCGGCCGGGCTTGTGCTTGAAGCTGCATGCGCCAATGCAGCAACGTGGCTCTACAACTTTTTGCTGTACCTGTACGGCCCGATTTTTTTTTTATCAAAGAAGGGCTTTCCCTTCCGATTTTCATTACTGAAAACCCACTACAGAACCAAAATATTCATCCTAATACTACCAAGTTCCCACGCAACGCAGCATAAACCACATAACCAAAAGCCAACAAAGGCCTGCAGTCTTCCTAACCCATCATACTGGGTTTACAAAGTTCACGAAAGACACAAGGATAACAACAAAGAACTACTAAACCAACGCAACAAAGTAAAGGCCGCATCTTCAGCAGGAAGTAGAGTCTTCTTTTTTATCCTTCCAGTCTTGCCACGTTGATTCTCCACCCCTGCTTCGCTGTGTACACTTTGTTAGATCTGCCAGGATCTTTATAGCTAAGTTTGAGCCACTAATACAATTAGGAGATGGTTTACCTTGATTACGTGATCCACCCATCTCCTTCCTTTAGTTTTTCACCACCAAGAACTCGATCTGGTGGCTGTGAAGAACCCTTCCCGATACTCCAGCACAGGCTTGATCAGTAGCCTTAGTTTCTTGAGAGAGAGAGAGAGCAGAGTGAGTAAGTGTGTGTGTGTTCTTAGAGCAGCAGTAGCAGTAGCAAAAACAGCAGCAGCTACTTCTCCTCCTCTCTTTTCTTTATATGTTTGTGCTGTGCACCAGGGGGCCCACACCATGAGTTGGCTGATGAGCTGCCCCTGATCAGGGCAGCTCATCAGAGTAGGTGAACACTGTAGCACCGCCCTACTGTTCACCACTGTAGCCTTTCAGATATTTTTTTTCACTTTAGCTTAATCTTTAATCTTTAGGACATAATGGCCACAGTTTAGTCTTTATGATCATAATATCCAACACACTTCACTTGCTACTCGCTCTAGCAGTCTTGCTCCCAGCTCCAGCACCTTTTTTAGCGGCTCCTTTGTCTGCAAGATAGACCAATCAACCAACCAACGACCCATTAGTTTGATTATATAGAAAGGATCATTTATCCTTTTGTTTTCAAAAATAATCCCATTTCTACTCTTCCAAATGGCCCAAAACAAAGCAGATATCCCTACCATTACCAGCTTCTTATCATCCCTGCTAAACTTGCCTAGCCAATCCCCAAAACAATCCCTGACATTTAGGGGAGTGGTTTTAAGCCCACACACACATCTGACCAGTCCCCACAACAAGGATGCAACTGAGCAATCGAAAAACAGATGATCAACTGATTCATCTTTTCCACAGAACACACATCCTTTCCCTCCTTTCCATCCTTTTTTCAGCAAAGTATCTCTGGTCAAGATACTTTTCCTGTTAACTAGCCACAGAAAAACTTTAATTTTTGCAGGCACTTTGGTCTTCCACAGAAATTTCTGTGGAAATTTCAGACAAAGAGTGATTATTTTCCTGTACAAAGATCCCACAGAGAATTTATGATCTGGAGTGAGGGTCCAGGTAATTTTATCTTCCCCCCCCCCCCCCCCCCCTGCATAGTCACTTCCTCACATCTACTTTTTAGGCTATTCCACAGTTCTAGGGTTTCCCCGTATAAGGTTCTTCTAAATTTAAATCCTTGCCATCCTTTTTGTATGGCCTCATCCACAGTTATATTGTGGTCAAAACAAATATCATACACTCTAGAGTAAGCTTCTTTTAAAGGTTTATCATCTACCCATGTATCTTCCCAGAACCTGGTATTCTTCCCATCCCCTAACTCTTTTTTTGACAAATTTATAAAATATTTCTTTAATTTTCATAAGACTAGCCCAAAATTGGGAGTCTCCAGGTTTCTTAGCTATTAGAGCTAAGCATTTCCCCCCTCCATATTTTCTGCTAAGTATATCTTGCCATAAGCCTTCCTCTATTTCCATTTTCCAAAACCATTTAGCCAATAATGCAATATTCATCACCTCCAAATTGAGGATTCCCAGCCCCCCCCCCCCCCCCCCCCCCCCCCCCCCACATCTTTAGGTAAGCAACATTTCTCCCATTTAACTAAATGGTATTTTTTATGTTCTCATCTTCTTGCCATACCAGTCTAGCCCTGAAAAAATCTGCTTTTTTAATAATCCCTTTTGGGACAGCATAGAAGGACATCATAAAAGTGGAATATTAGTAAGACATGCTTGCACCAGGGTTATTCTGCCATCAATAGAACCTAGCAGCTTTCCCTGCCAGCAACTGCATCTTTTTTCAATTTTGTTAGTTACACAATTCCAGTGCATGTTTCTAATTCTAGCATCTGACACAGGCATCCCCAAATATCTGATGGGTAGCTCCCCCAGCTTACATGTCAAAATTTCCTGATATAACATCTGTTTCTCGTTAGCTTTTCCAAATAGCATCAGCTCACTCTTATGGAAATTTATTTTGAGGCCTGACATTTGTTCAAATGCTCCCAGTATAAATTTGAGATTTCTTACACTTTCTACATCATCTTTTATCAAGAAGATAGTGTCATCTGCATACTGCAGCATATTGACACATTTATTATCATCCCCTCTCAGCACTCCCTTCACTACATCATGTTCTAAGGCATTGTTCATTAAAATAGCTAGAGCATCTGCAGCCAAGTCAAAAAGCAATGGTGACATAGCATCACCTTGTCTTAACCCTTTAAAAGTTTTAAAATATGGCCCAATTTCATCGTTCACCTTAACCCCTACATGTCCTCCCCTCATGGTCTCCATCATCCAGTCACACCACTTATCAGGGAATCCTTTTAGGTTTAGCATTTGTATTACAAAAGGCCATTTAATTTTGTCATATGCTTTCTCAAAGTCTACTTTGAAAATCAAAGCATCTTCTTTTTCTTTATGAAAAGTGTTCAGAGCTTCATGTAAAATCACTACTCCCTCCATAATATACCTACCCTTAATAAAGGCAGTTTGGGTTTTAGATATTACAGGGGATACACATCTAGCTAACCTATTCATCAACACTTTAGTTATGATCTTAAAACTAACATTCAGCAGGCAAATAGGTCTGAATTTTTGAATTTGTTTAGCTTCATTGGTTTTTGGGACAAGAGTTATGATGCCATAATTAAGCCTGGCAATATTGATATCTCCTTTAGCAAAAACCCTCAACCAATGCTTTTAAATCCCATTTAATCAAGTCCCAGAAATCCTGGTAAAAATCAGCAGGGAATCCATCAGGTCCAGGGCTTTTGTTCCTTTTCATCCCAAAGACCACCTGATGTATTTCATCCAAAGAGAAAGGGGCCAAAAGCTCCTCCCTGTCTCGGATGCTAATCTTCTTCATTTCTACCCCCCTCATACAGATTTGTGTCTCTTCAGGATGTCCAAACAATTCTTTGTAAAAATTAGTTATGTATTCCATTAATCTACTCTCTCCCTCTATGACCCCTTCTTCTTGTTCTAATGAAATAATCCTGTTTTTCCTTCTTCTTCCATTTACTTTGGCATGGTAATATCTAGTGTTCCCATCTCCATCAGTTATCTCTCTATCTTTGTATCTCTGCAGCCATTTTATTTCTTCTTGTAACATCACTCTTTTAAGTTGTGCTCTAAGCTCCTTCTGCTCAGTTCTATCTGCAGCAGTTAGTCCCATTTTCTCAGCTCTCTTGTCTAACTCATCTAACTCCTTAATAATCTCTATCTTGATTTTTCTATACCAGGCATCCACATTCTTGTTCCATCCCTTGGCTTTTTTCCTCAGGTTTCTCAGTCTTAGTTGCCATCTCTGCAGAACATCCCCTTTATATCTTTCATTCCATGTTTTATAAACCAACTCTTTGAATCCCTCTCTCAATGCCCATGCATTCTCATATCTGAATGTATACTTGTGGTTTTGTGATTCCCCTGTATCTAGAAACAGGGGAGTGTGATCAGAGATTTCCCTAGCAAAAGCTTGTAATATAGTCAGTGGGTATTTTTCCTCCCAAGCTGGACACATCAGGACCCTATCTAACTTCTCATATGTGGGATTTTCCTGGTTGTTAGCCCAGGTGTATTGTCTCCCATTTAAAGGTAGCTCTCTCAGCCCTGCTTGTTCAATTATAGCATTAAACATGAAAGACCACTGGTCATTATGAACAGGTTTGTTTTTTTCCTTCTCATTTCTAATGATATTAAAGTCACCTCCCACCAAGCATGGCAGCGGGTTATCATGATACAATCTGGCAAGCTCAGCTAAGAAGATGGCCTTTCCTTCTATTTGAGCATCTCCATAAATAGTGATCAAATTCCAATGCATTTTAGTGTTTTTATCAAACACTAATAATCTCAAAAAATATTGTCCTTTTTCTATATTTTCCAAATCAAAAAGATCTTTGTTTATACCAACTAGAATCCCATCAGACATTCTCCTGGGTGGGTTCCAGCACCATTGGTAGTTTCTCCCTCCACACAAATTGTGCAACTCATTTTTTGTGAAATCTTGCTTTATTCTTTCAGAAATTCCTATGAAATCTAACCTCTGATCAATGATCATTTCTCTAACATACCTTCTTTTATGATCCTGCCCTATGCCTCTAACATTCCAGAAAACCCCTCTCATTTTTTCTATTCCTCTTTTTATAATCTATTTTTATATATTCTGAGAAGAGACTAATTAGTCTTCTTTTCTTTTTTTTTCTTCTCCTCAACACACCAATCCCAATTGTCTGCTTCACACAGTCTAACGCTGGTGAGCTTGTTCTCCCCCCTTCTTTCCTGAGAACATACCTCTCAGTTTTTTATATTGCTGCTCCTCAATATCAGCATCAGAATGTTCTAAATCAGAGCACAGCCCTTCAATATCCACATCTCCAGTGTTAATGTGCACTAGAGTGTCCTCATTACCTTTTTCTTTATTATCTAGCTTTTTTCCCTCTCCCTCTTTATTATTTTTGATGTTTTGGAAATACATGTCTCTTCTAGCATTTTCCATTTTCTTAATGATATCCAGGTTTCTATCTATCATGTCAATAGAGCACCCTAAATCAATCCCCACAACAGAACTGATATGTAATAAAGAAGAGTCTGCAAATTCTGCATCAAGGTTCTTACCATAATTATCTCTTTCCTCTGCTCTGATCTTTGCCATCTCCTCTACTTTCTGATCCTCTTTCCCTTTGTTTCTGAGACTTCTTTTCAGTTCTACTTCTTTCTCATCTCCATCCTTCTCCAAAATTTCAGCTCCATGAATGCCAGCCATCCTTTCGCCCAAGGTACCTACTGATTCCTGACTAGCATTATAGTCAGTTGGTTCATTGTATTTTCCAGACCCAGTTTCCTCTTTCCTTGTTTGGTTTTCTTTCTCATAATCCTCCATATCCATATTAGCCAACTCCATTTCATATTGTTCCCTGTTAGCAGCCTCTTGCATCAACTTCTGAATTTCTCCCTGCTGTTGTTCCACCAGTTCTTGCATAGTTTGCTGAGTATTTTCCAGTTCCTTGATTCTTTTTTCAGTTTTAGCCCATAATGGACTGTGTCTGGCCTTATCTTCTTCCAGTGTTTTGATCTTATTGAACATAATGTCACTTTCTTTTTGCCATTTCCTTCTTTCTGTGTCCATCTCATTCTGCCATGGCCTCATGGTCTCTTCTACTTGTGTTCTCACCTTCCCAATTTTCCCATCTACTTCCTCACTTTGCTTAAGGGACAGACATCCAAGTGCAATGCCTTTGTGATCTTTATCTTCCATCTTTGTTCTTTTCCTTTTGTCCGCCTCTTCCTCTCTATCATCCAAGTCACTGATATCATCATTTTTCATTTTCTCCTCTTTATACCATCCAATTTCAACCACTTTCTCAACTTCTGTTCCAATCCTGAACATGAGCAAATCAGGGGAAGTGATTTTCACCTGAGAGGGAATTTTTTCCACATCTCTGATCCCACATTTAGCTCTGATTTTCTCCTCATTTATGGTGTCCATGTCAATTTCCAGCACAGGTCCCACTGCAGCAGCTACTTCACATATACCCAAGAAGTGTCTGAAGCAGTCAGGCACTTTGTTCAGTTTTATCCAAGCTGTGTGCATTTTTCCAATGGCTTGATGATCAAGAGACCATGATTGCACTTTGATCACCACTCCTGTTCCCAGCAAATTAAAGTCATTAAATTTTGCAAGCTCCACCAGTTTTGCCTTGTTGGGAAACCTCATCATGAAGCCATTCTTCCCAAATTCTTTGACTCTCCATTGTCATCCCCAATCAAACATCTCTCCCAAGGCCTTGGTCAGTTCTGTCTCATTAATCTGTCCATCTCTAACAATCACCACACCCAGAGGGTTTGTGTGTTCTGCCACCAGCATGTCCTTGTAGCTCTGTACCAGCAAAATCTCCAGGCCCTTAGCTGCATATCCCATATATTTTGGCACTGGCTTCATTTGTTTCAATAAATTGCACTCTCCTGTGATATGATTATCTCTCCCACAAATCAGACAATGTCCCACTCTGCAATCTCTGGTAGCATGTCTGGGATCTTTACATTTGCCACAGACCTGTTTATTGAATCTGTCCATTTCTCTTTTGTTCTCCTTCAAGTTCTGCTGCCAATTGCTTCTTCCACCTTGCTTCCTCATCTCCATGTTAATGATGTGTTCATTCCCTTCGTCTGCTTTTTGTATACCATCTCCACTCCTCTCCTCTTTTCTCTGTGAGTCTCCTCCACTCTGGATGCCTGTGGGATTTCCTAACATCCCTTCTAGTTGACCTTTTTCATTGCTTTTCATCCCTTGCACCAGTTGAGAGAGCAAAGATGCTAGCAACTGCTGCTGCTGCTAATTTTGATCTTTACAAGCCATCTGCTCTTTTTCTCCCTCTATTTCCTCTCCAGATTTTCCTGCCTCCACATCTTCTCTCTTCTTGTTATTCTCCACTGTCTCTTTCTTTCCTGTTTTAGCTTGCCAAATCATTTTATCTCCATTTCCATCACCAGCAAACCCCTCCTCCTCTTCAAATCCTCTGCCTAGCCCTGTCCCTGTACCAAATCTTCCTCCACCTCTGCCATAACCCCCAGATCTATCAAAAGAAGTAGGCCTGCCTCTATTCCATCCATTGCCTCTCCCTGTGTTGTTCAATCTTCCCGCAGTATCTCCCACCTCTCCTCCTCTATTGAATCTAGCAGCTCCATATCCTCTCCCAAAGTTTCCAGCCATCTCTCGCTCCGGCGGCGGTGTGGGGAAAGGAGGAGGAAACCCTAAAGAATGGGACTGCATCTCCCCCACTCCCCACCCCTGCTTTATACCCACCTA
Source organism: Thinopyrum elongatum (assembly GCA_011799875.1). Lineage (NCBI taxonomy): Eukaryota > Viridiplantae > Streptophyta > Magnoliopsida > Poales > Poaceae > Thinopyrum > Thinopyrum elongatum. The sequence goes on along the minus strand of CM022300.1, from coordinate 531,847,168 downwards.
CCCTTTTTTCTCTTTCTGGGCTGGGCTCTTACTTGGCCCACTAGCCCTCCACCAGGATAGGCCCATGTCCACATCCATGTCTATATCTTTTCCCACAGAGCCTCCAAAAATAATCAGAGGTCTCTTTTGGTCATCATTTTTTCCTCTTTCAATTTTCCCCTTTTTTGTAGCCGAATGTGTCCCAATGGGGGTTTCCTTCATTTCTAATTCCCCAAAATCAATCCCCTCTTCCCCATACCAAGGCAGAATTGATGGAACACTTCCATTTTCCATGTGTTTTTTCACAATATTAGCATCTATCCCTTTAGGGTTAATTTTTTTCCTCAATTTAACACCCCCCCTGATCTCCATAATCTTCCCCCTCTCCTTGATCACTAATTTTGCATATATTTTTGCTGTATTCATCTACATCTCGGGATTGAAACCCTTTTTTGTTTCTAATTTTGGATCTAAATCCTCTCATCCCTTTTCTGCTAATTTCCCTAGCATCATCTACATCAATCAACGAAGTAGATGCTAAGTATTTGGTAAGTTTTTCCATACTCGAAGAGAAGATAGAGGCCTCCCCCTCCCCCTCCTCCTCGGAGCCCTCCCCGGCCAGCAACAAGAAGCGATTGCCGGCCGACGAGCATCCTACTGGCGGCGGGAGAGAGCTTGGAGGCGAGGGAAGCGCCTCGGGAAGCAGGGAGAGCGTCGAGGAAGCAAAGTCGGAGTCGCTGGAGCCCTGACCCGTCGCCTTGGTGGTTCCGCCTCCTCCTCGTCTCCCTCGATCTTGATCGGCAACCACCTGGACCCGGGCGCCGGAATCCCCACCACCACCGCCTGCGGTGGCGCCGGCGGGTGGATCTGGCGATAGCGGAGAGACCGAAACACCTTCCACTTCTCCCTCTACTCCGGGATCGGCGACTCCGCCTCGAGCATCGCCCAGAGCAGCACCCCCATCGTCGGCTGGCGGCCGTAGTTGGGGAAGCACCTGAGGATCTCCTCCCCCTTGAGCTTGTCCCTCACCATCCCCGACGCGTCGTTGAGCGCCTTCGCCGTCGGGAACCAGCGGTCGATCTCCTTCATCCTCCCCATCATCACCTCATCGCCGGCGGCCAGCGCCCACATCTGCTGCTCGCGCGTCGTCATCGAACCCTAGCTCTCGATGCGGCGAGGCGCGGTGGGTTGCGTGGTTAGGAGGAGTGGGGGGAAAGTGATGGAGAGCCGAGGCGTCGGCATGGGCCTCCTAATATCCTCTCTCTCCCCTCCCCTCTCGCCATTACTCACCTCGGGAACCGCACCGGACTCGCCCCACCGATCGGCCGCCGCAATTCTCGCCAAGTGGCACGGAAACTGCACCAACTGGCCCACCGTGAACCCCGTGTCGTCGCGCCATCCCCGCGCGTCGATCACCACCTCATCGGCGTTGAGAAGCACCAGCCGCTGCTCTCACCGGTGAATGGCTCCTGGCCTGAAAATCAGCAGCGTCGTGCCGAGATTCGGTACGAAGTCGCACCCGAGGTGCGTGTCGCACCGCAGCCGTGTGACGCACGTCATCCGCCCCCTGTTCAGCCCCTTTTTCACACCCTCCTGTACGGCACGATGAGTCCTCTTACACGTGTTCTTAGCATAACCTAAAGTATAATTAAGACTTCGCTTTCTCTTTTCTTTGCTTTTGCGAGGATGAAAGTACTATTTTATTTCAGGATTATAGAGTTATAGTCGAGAGACAAGAAATCCTCATTACATGGAGGCCGTCTATGTAGCTACATAGCTATGCTACGCTCGGTACGGCTGTATCTCGCCAAAAAAGCCACTACTCTGTTCTGATTACAATGAAGCTTTTGTGGAATAAACACCCGATTCTCTCTCAAAGACTTGATCTCCAAAGCTAGATGACCGAATAAGTGAATCATCTATGAAGACTGATAGGGCAATCAATGAATCTGACTGCACAACAACTTGAACCTCAGTGCATCGGCTGACCTGTCACAAGCTCCGACGGCCAACACTGTGGTCGGAGCGGACAGATCTTCGACCCGATCTGGGCCTTCGAGCCTGCTCCCAGGCCGCCCACCTCACCATAACCACCAGCGCAAGAGACGCGACGCCGTGCCGAGCGCCGCGCTCCGCTCGCCACCCACTGCCATGAACTCCCCAACTCGTGGAGGACACCGCCGCGGAAGAGAAAGAATCGGCCCCGACGCCACCAGCTCCACACGAGCTTCGCCCATAGGAGGCACCGGAGACGTCGAGTGGAGAAGGGGGGGGGTGGGGTGGCCGGGCTCTCGGTGACGGGGATCGCCGGCCGTGCTGCCCCTGGGGAGGGAGCCACACGGGGGTGGGCCTACTTTTTGACAAATCATTTACAAACCGTGACATGCATGATTCATCACATGAAGCATTAACACTACCACTCTATTGCAAAAACATAAACAAATAAACTAGCACCACCACGCGGCAGGTGTGGTGAAATTATTTAAAAAAAACTAGCACCACCAATGAGCTCTACTCTCTCTATACCACTGATAGGTCACAAGGTTTTTTCCTTTCCAAAGGTCAAAAGCCATATATTAAACAATTCTCCGTCTCTGACCTCCATTATATGCTTTTTGGTGAGTTTTATCAGTAAGATTTATGGCCCCGCACATGATCACTGCATTCTGAGGGCCTCTTTGATTCGCAGGATTCTAAAAATACGGGAATAGGAAAACATAGGATTGAAATGTCATGCTCATCTTAATACATCTGGATTTTAGGTTGTTTGGTTACATAATAGAAAAAAATAAAGGATTCTTTCAAAGAGGTTTGAGTGAATGCTAGAAATCCTATGGGAAGTAGTACAAAAAAATCCTTAAGAAAAACTTCTATAGGAGTCAATCCTATAAATCAAATAACCAACATAAAAAAATCAAACAACCAACATAGAAAAAATTCATAAACATTCTAATCCTCCAAAATTCTTATGAAAATCCTTTGAATCAAAGAGCCCTGAATGTAGCTCGTTGCCGCACCTACTCCGCACCCCTTGAGCCCATAACTGTTGTAATTGTAGCCGGGAAATCATCGACCATTGCTAGTAGATGACAATGACGATGTTCCAAAGCAGACCGTTGACCTAGATAAGAGATTATTCTTTATATATACCACTGATATTTTGAGGCACTCTACATCGTGCAAATGACTTCCTGTCAGTAGATAGAGATCAGTTAAACAACGTTGCCCATGTATTGCGCATGTAATGCAAATTGTCCGTTTGTCATCCTAAGTGTACAATGATTTATTCTATACCATTCCCTTTGTTCACAAATGTAGGATGTTTTGAATATTTTAATATAAACTATATACGGAATGAACTGAGTGAACAAACCACTAAAACATGTTTATATACATCCAATTCAGGAAAAAAAACTAGAACATCTTATATTTGTGAACGGAAGGAGGGAGCACTTGGTATATGACCCAAAAAACTAGAATCGATTCTCCCTGATTTGCTCAGTGAAAATATGTGTTTAGATAGAAGTATTACCAATATTTTCGGAAAAGGGCATCTATTATTTTTCCTTTGGATGAAAAGGGGGTGTATATCCTTTTTCGGGGGGGGGGGGTATCCAAATGGTATGTAACAGAATATGCCTTTTGTTGGTGATCTCTCGCGCTGCAATATACAAAATGGAAAACAATAAGAATCCCGGGTGCTTTTTGGCTCCCTATCTGTGGCACCCCGGCTCAGAGCGACCGGTTTGCCTTGCATTGCCAGCCCAGAGATCATGTCTTCTGGCAACACACAACAGATTGGTACAGAAATACAACCGCTTTATTGGTACTAGCGGAACATAGAGTTTGATATTACATCAAGTAGCGAGGCCAAGCGGCACACTCGGTGCGGCTGAACATATGTACATTATTTAGTAGACATGAACAGGGGGCCTCGACATCACGATAAGACTACGTGGCAGCGGAACGACGACGTAGAAGGACTCCATCTCACAGGGACACTAATGTGGACACGGTCTAGACTGCGATGCGATATGCAACTCCAACTCCGATATGATTTCTCCTGAAACTGGCATGACACGTCAGGTCAATACATTGAATGTACTTGCAAGCTCATACAAACAAAGCAACAATGACAAACAACAACAATGATAATTAAGCAGGTTTAATGCAAGAATTTATCATGCTGCTCATGAAGTGATCGTGCTCATAACAGGGCCTTTCACACCCGCTTACCATCTCGGTTACCTCGTAACCATGAAACTCATCATATCTCGGTGATCACTTTCGGATCACAAACGAAACCATCTCGATGGTCTCAACAACTTCACCAACATAACCAGTGCCACAAGTATTCAATTAGTGTGCAAGTTTTAATATTTTTGTTGATCCACGGTGTGACCTACTACGAACTTGTGTCCATATCCGAGGACGCGACTATCGATAGATTATATACACACTCTGCAGAGGTTAGCACACTGTACCCACACCACGGAACCCATGGCCTCGGACTCCCATTCGGGTGGACCAGCGGCGTTCCGACAGAACCAACCTATTTCCATGACACTCTCCCGGCCACTCCGACCAACTCCCCTTTGGGCTAAGTCATGGGTGGCCCCGATGCCACTCCGGACATCCAACGGCCACCGTTGTGGCAAAACAATCGTCCCAAACGAGGACATGGTACCAAAACAACTATGGGCACACAAGGTTATACCTGCCTACCGGGCCAGGGTAGCGCCAGCGAATAACCTTCCCTAGTTGGAGGCACCGGCGAGAGGCATAACAACAGACCGAGAAAGGGCCCCCCTCATAAAGGCAAATGTGGTTGCACTTAGGGAAGCTCGATTCGGTGGCACCATGACTCGATCAACAACATGTTCAAGTTGGTTTATTATCAGGTTTCAACTTGCAAATAATTTCACCGAGTCATAGTATGCCATGAAATGCAATGAACCATATATGCATCATTTTCACATAATACCGATATGAACTATATCAAACATATCATCACCTTACTCTACTGCATTAATTTATTTATTCAACTATAATGCTACTGATAACAGAACAAACATAGCAAGAACTTGAACTGGCATCAAATAACTTTATATGAATTTCTATATGCATTTAAAATGATCATATTCAAGTAAAAACCATAGTTATTGAAATGACACTCTTGCAAATATTTGTGATGGCTTGCCTTAGGGCAGAGGAGGGTCACACTCCCTCTGGTGATCTTCAAGGCAAGAAATCCCTTATGAAAATAATTAAAATAACAAAAGAAAATGTCACATAACACTATTTAATTCACCAGAAAATATACACAGCAAGCAAAAATTTCATCTTTTGCATGCTGATAGAAAATTTCAACACAAAACCAATGCAAAAAGAATCAGGTCATTTGGACTTATAGAATAGAAGTTATAGCTTGTCAAAGTTCAGTCAATATTCTGAATTTAAATTGATTTTTGAAAATCCAGAGAGGGGGTGACATCGAAGGCGTATTTTGGCGAATACGCCTCCACTCGTACCGCTTCGGGCGCGAGTGGAGAGGCTGACAGTGGGCCCCGCCCGTCAGGTTTAGCGAGAGAGGGAGGGAAACAAAGGAGGGGCGGCGCTTCGCCGGCGTTTCTCCGGCGAGGAGAGGTCGGCAGCCGCCGTGGAAGGGAGGGATCAACGCGCAAGACTACGGCGCACCCGCACGTACCCGTAGCTTGGCGAGAGGTGGACGGACGAGGTCGGCGTGGTCGTCTCCAGCGGCTGCAGCGGGCGGAGCTCGTCGGAGAAGAAGACGCCGGCGTCGAGGGGTCGTCCAGCGGCTCCAGAGGCACCAGCTAGCACCAGTGGACCATCAGGAACACGCCTACGCAGTCGGTCGAGCTCGATGGGCAGTGGAGTGGGAGGGGGCAGAGGAAGGGGATCGCTGGCGAGCTCGGGACGGGGACGGCGTCCAGAGGCCTGCCCGGCCAGGCTGCGGCTATTTACGGCATCGTGGAGGTTGAGCAGGTGGAGAGGTGAGGAGAAATGAGCTCGGGAGGGTCCTATTTATAGGCGGAGCCGAGGCGGGGTCGCGGGCTCCGACGAGCTCTCTGGAAGCGGCGCACGGTGATGAGGTGCGCCAGTGAGAGAGGGGAAAGTGGCCAGGGATCACGCGGCCACTGTGGGAGGACGGGGACGAGCACAGGGCGCGGGAGGGTACAACAATAGTGAGCACGGGCTCACTGTGCGCTCGGGCACGACGTGCTCGTGATCGCTGCGGCGAGCTCCAGCGTCGGCGAGCGGCATAGAGAGGTCAAGGGTGATGAGGCGAGGCAGCAGGCGCTTGGTGGCGAAGTGGTTTGGCCTCGGGCGCGCGCACAGGCGAAACAGAGGCGTCGGCGGCACCCAGAGCACGTCGACTAGCTGCCTGGCACTGTGTCCACGCGTGGTCACCGCGTGAACTCTGGCATCACGCCATGCCGGGCATTAAATTCATGTCTGGGGTGTTGTTCATGCAAGGCTAGGTCGATCCAAGCATTTGAGTTGAAGCCAGGTCGACTGAGTGAGACTGTAGCCTCATGGCAAGTTTCTGGACAGAAACTTTGGAGCTTAATAGAGAAGAATATAGAAAGAGTTTAGGGCTGATTTTTGGTGGTTAAGGGTTTCTTAGGAGGGTAATTAAGTCCTAAAAATTTCAGCTCCATTGGATCAAGGAAAAATGCACTTCCTTCACAACATTTATTTTCTGGCCAGAACAGAAAAGATTTTCTGTAGCAAAAATATTCCAAATAACCATGAAATATTTTTGCACAGGGAGGTGTGCCAAGGTCCAAAGAATATTCAGGAATTTTCTCAGATTTTTGTGGGCAAGAAAAATGAGGGTTGCTTTGGAGCATAAGTGACTGAAGTGGTATTTCAGAGGGAAAATGAATATTTTTCATTTAAGAAAAATATTCCCATGGCCATATTTGGATATATCAGAGGGAGAGAGATGAGTTTGTGAGTGAGATGAGTCACTTGGGTGAAAGTCAAAGAAATGCCCAAGTGATTTAGTCCAAATGAGTTGATTCAAAACTCAAATTCAAATCAAAAATGCAAATAAATCCAGAAAAAGAAAGAGGGCAAAAACCAGGGTGTCACAAACCTCCCCCCCTTAGGATGAATCTCGTCCTTGAGATTCGGTTGCTCAGGAAACAATTCAGGATATGATGTCCTTAAAAAGTCTTCCCTTTCCCAGGTAGCTTCACTCTCGGTATGGTGTTCCCACTGCACCTTGTAAAACTTAACTGACTTGCTGCGGGTGACTCTTTCCATCTCATCCAATATTCGGAAAGGTTTCTCTTCATATGTCAGATTCTTAGCAAGCTCTATTTCTGCCATATCAGTCCGTTTCTCAGGTGGTGAGATACACCTTCGCAACTGTGATACGTGGAAGACATTGTGTATCTCTGACAGTTCCGGGGGAAGTTCCAATTGATATGCCACTGTACCAACCTTGGACATAACTGGAAATGGGCCAATATATCTTGGTGCAAGCTTTCCTCGAGTCTGAAATCTCTTGACTCCTTTCATAGGTGTGACTCGGAGGTAGACATATTCACCATGTTCAAAATTGATCTGTCGGTGCTTAGCATCATAGTAGCTCTTCTGTCGAGACTTGGCTAGTTGTAATCTGTCTCGGATTTCCCTGAGTTGCTTCTCGGCTTCCATCATCAAGTCAGTCCCGAAAATACGACTGTCCCCGGTCTGGGACCAGTTTAAGGGGGTACGGCACTTGCGTCCATACAAGGCTTCATAAGGTGACATTTTGAGGCTGGCTTGATAGCTGTTGGTGTAGGAAAACTCAGCGTAGGGTAAGCTATCTTCCCACTTGGGTCCTTGAGCGAGAGCACATGCCCTGAGCATGTCCTCGAGTATTTGATTTACTCGCTCCGTCTGGCCATCTGTCTGAGGGTGATAAGCTGTGCTATATTTCAATGATGTCCCCAAGGCTTGGTGAAGACGTGCCCAGAATGCCGAGGTAAAAAGGGATCCTCGATCTGAGGTGATAGTTCTAGGTACGGCATGCAAACTGACGATTCGGGACACATAGAGTTGAGCCAGTTGATTTGCACGGTATGTGGTCCGGATAGGAATGAAATGGGCCACCTTGGTCAGCATGTCCACCACGACCCATATAGCGTTGTTTCCTCGAGGGGTGGTTGGAAGACCGGTAATAAAGTCCATGCAGACATCATCCCATTTCCATTGTGGAACGGGCAAAGGTTGAAGTAGCCCGATGGGTTTTTGATGTTCCGCCTTAACCCTATTGCATATATCACAGCAGGCGACGAAGAATGCAATATCTTTCTTCATTCCATCCCACCAAAATGTTTGCCTGAGGTCCTCGTACATTTTGGTACCTCCAGGATGGATCGAGTATGAGGACTTGTGTGCTTCTGTCAATATCTTCCTCCTCAACTCTTCTTCTTTGGGTACACATATTCGTCCTCGAAATCGTAGGGTACCCTACTCATCCATCAGGAAATCTTGAGTCTTGCCGTCTTTTATCTGGGTGACTTGGTGTTGCAAGAACGTATCTCCCGACTGAGCTTTGCGAATTTCTTCTTCTAAAGTGGGAGTGACCGCCATCATATTAGTGCAATCAGCCTCCACAATAATCAGATTGAGTTGGGCCATCTCTTCTTGTAGCTCGGGTGGCAAAGATGACATTAATGCATTGACTATGGCTGGTTTGCGGCTGAGAGCATCTGCGACCACGTTAGCTTTTCCTGGGTGATATTTTATCCCGAGGTCATAATCCTTGACCAACTCAAGCCATCTTCTTTGTCGGAGATTTAAATCAGGTTGAGTAAATATGTACTTGACACTTTTGTGGTCGGTGAATATTTGACACCGCTTGCCAATGAGGTAATGCCTTCAAATTTTTAAGGCATGCACAACGGCTGCTAATTCCAAGTCATGAGTAGGATAATTTCCTTCGTGTGGTCGTAGCTGTCTGGATGCATAAGCCACAACCTTGTCATCTTGCATGAGTACGCATCCTAGGCCCTTTCGAGATGCATCATAGTATACATCAAAGCTCCGATAGATGTCCGGAAGTGTCAACATGGGTGCTGAGGTCAAACGAGTCCTTAATTCGTTAAAGCTCTTCTCACAATCCTCGGACCATATGAATTTTTGGTCTTTCTTGAGCAGTTCTGTCATGGGCTTAGCGATCTTGGAGAAGCCTTCAATGAATCATTGGTAATAACCAGCAAGCCCTAGAAAACTTCTGATTTCGGTCACTGACGTGGGTGCTGACCATTTTAGCACATCCTTAATCTTGCTTGGATCCACAGCTATTCCTTCAGCGGAGAGTATGTGCCCCAAAAATCCGACTTGCTTAAGCCAGAATTTACATTTACTGAATTTTGCATATAAGTGGTGGTCACGAAGCCTTTGCAATACTGCTCAGAGATGTTGTTTATGCTCTTCTTCTCCCTTTGAGTATATGAGAATATCGTCGATAAAGACCACCACAAATTTGTTCAAGAAATCCATGAACACTTTGTTCATCATATGCATGAAGAAGGCAGGAGCATTGGTCAGCCCAAATGACATAACTATGTATTCATATAGACCGTAACGAGTGGTGAATGCGGTCTTAGGAATATCTTCTTTCTTGATCTTGAGTTGATGATACCCGATCCTTAAATCAATCTTGGAAAAGATTTGAGCTCCGTGCAGTTGATCGAACAAATCATCAATTCTGGGGAGCGGGTATTTATTCTTGATAGTGACATCGTTGAGCTGACGATAGTCTATACACATTTAAGACTACCATCCTTTTTATTCACGAATATGGCAGGTGACCCCCAGGGCGAAGAACCGGGGCGGATGTATCCTTTCTTGAGCATCTCATCGAGTTGTTTCTTTAGCTCAACCAGTTCGGATGAAGGCATCCGGTAATATTTCTTGTATATGGGTGTCGTTCCTAGCACGAGATCAATGGCAAACTCGAGTTCCCGGTCTGGTGGCATTCCTGGTAATTCTTCAGGGAATACATCTGGAAACTCGCTGACCACTGGTATTAATTCCACATCTGAGGATATTGCTGCAAAAACCATTTCCTTCTTAGGCATGGTTCTCTGAGCCACAAACCTTGCTGTCTGTCCTGCCGGATTTGTTAATGTAACTTCCCTTGTTGCACAATTTATGCAGACCTGATGCTTTGTCAACCAATCCATTCCCAAAATGACATCCAGCCTTTCGGATTCAATGACTACCAGTGTGGCAGGGAACATGACTCCAAGAATCTGTATTTCCAAGTCACGGCATACCAAATTTGTTTTGAGCATGGATCCCGGGGATTGTACCATCATTCTTTTCTCAAGAATAGAGAAAGAAAACTTGTTTTGGGCAACAAAACTCCGCGAAATAAAGGAATGGGAAGCCCCCGAGTTGAATAAAATTATTGCGGGTATGTTATTAACAAGAAACATACCAATGACCACTTGGGGGTTTTCTTGGGCTTCTTCGGCGGAGATATGATGCACCTGGCCTTGGATCAGCTCTTCCTCGGTGTAGGATTCCATGTGGTTGACTTGAGGCTTGAGGGGTGCATTCGGCTTGTTGTTTTTGGGACACTGTTTTCATAGTGTCCGGTTTGCCCACAAGAGAAACATGCGTTGCTGCGCTGATAGTCTTCCCGGACAGGATTGGTCACGATGTTCTTGACTTGGTTGTTGGTCTTGCTGGTATTCTGCTGCCAAGTTGATTTGAACTCAAACTGAGGCTGTTGCCAGGTACGAGCATTCTGCACTGGCTGTCCATCTTTCTTAGGCTCGAACTTGCGTTTATGGTCATTATAAGCGGGCTTATTGTCGTGAACGAGCTTGTGCTCCCTTTCTGCAATGAGGGCCTTGTTCACCAATGTCTGAAAGTCGGGGAAGTCGAACATGCTGAGTGTGCATCGGAGGTGCTGGTTGAGTCCTCCAAGGAATCGATCGATCTTCCTTTCTTCAGTGGCCACATCATAGAGGGAATAACGAGCCAAGTGATTGAATTTATGCAGACACTCATTTACTGACAGGTTTCCTTGAGTGAGAGCGAGGAACTCACGCTGCTTGACTTTCATGATACCGGCGGGAATGTGGTACTTGCGGAAATTGTCCTTGAATTTATCCCAAGTGATCTCATTGTCCGCAGGCCACATAGCTTTAGCATTATCCCACCATATAGCGGCAGCTCCTTCAAGATAATGTGTAGCAAATGGAACCTTATCGGCTTCTTCGGTGCGGGCAATTTCAAGCTTCTTCTAAATAGTCCGCAACCAATCATCGGCTTCCAAAGGATCGACAACTTGACTGAAACTAGGAGGCTTGGTCCTCTGAAAGTCTGATAGTTTGGAGTGATTGCCATACTGGTTTCCATTCTGCCCAACCATAGCCTGCACACTTCTTAGTAATTCAAGTAAATCTTGGTTTCTTCTTTCTTCGAACATTCTCATAATCTGTTCTGTGGTCGGTGGTTGTGGTGGAGGAGGTGGTGGTGGCTGATATGGTTCAGGGGAATGCCCTGCTTGTCGGGCGGAGCGACGAACAGGAGTATCGTCACCTGCCTGACTGCTGCTACCTCCTCTTGTCATCCTATTTTTGTTTCCCAATACGAAGCATCGAGATGAGCAACATCCATAAATGGGGAAGAAAAGCAAGCGACAAAGCCCGAAAAGAAAGCAACAAGAAACCAAGGCGAATAATAACGGAAAAAAGTTCCAACATAATTATACATAGACTCATACATGAAATGAAACATCATGACAGGTACAACTACACTCGTACACGAAAGGAAACATCATGACAAGTACGACTACTCTCATACATCCAAGCATCATGACAACCTCGGATACTCTGGCGATCTAGTGCTCTGCTGGTCCTGCTGGGTCCTCTCCTGACCCGGACTCGGATCCTGAACTGACGACGTTAACGGAAACCTCCGGGTTAAAGGTAACACGACAACGCTGCCTCGAGGGCTCTCCCTCAGGGGCGGGTGCTGGATGAGGCTGGAGCATAGGGGCTGCGGGAGTAGCGAGAAGTGAAGCCCACTCGGCAGGGGCACTGTGGGGAGTCACGGTCAAGGTGCCCGAGCTACTCAAAGGAGTAACCGGGGTAGCTGGCGAGCTAGAAACTGGGGGAAATAACGGGGGTAAACCCTATGGAAGGTGGAATGAAACTGGACCTAACGGCCACCAAAGCAGTACGAGCACGAGTCAGCTCTCGGGCCAGCTCGTGAATCAGAAGATAGCTAGCAGTGATATAGCGGGAAAGGTGGCTAGCGGGACTCTCGGCCGCCGGATCAATAATAGGAAAACGGATACGCCCATCATCGTGCAGGGATGGGTAGTAGTAGAAGCCTGGGTGAGTCTGCATTTGGATCTCATTATAGCGTAACTCAATGAGAATCTCAAACGCAGCAAACTGAATAGCCTGAGCGGGGGTAGAAGCGAAACCACTCCTAGAAGAACGGGTGTATGAGCCAGATGCCGAACTGCAACGCAAGGTAACCACCGCGTGATACTCGAATACTGAGTCTGCTAGGGGCTCCCGGTACACCCGATACACTGGGTCATCACCGTGAGGGTAGAGTCGACGCCATACGCTTCGAAGAAGGTGCGGCGAAGTGTACGGTGCCAGCTCCAACTGACACGCATACGGCACTGGAGCTATCTACACTCACAACCATTAGTCGGTTAGTAAAAATAAACTATATGCATGCAATGCAGCAACCAAAAGCACACAAGCACTACCGGCACTTAGAGTTACTATCTACTGTTTGAAATAACGCGTTAGCTATCTAGCGTGTCCTACAGTCAGCGCGGCTCTGATGCCAATCGCTGTGGCACCCCGGCTCAGAGCGACCGGTTTGCCTTGCATTGCCAGCCCAGAGATCATGTCTTCTGGCAACACACAACAGATTGGTACAGAAATACAACCGCTTTATTGGTACTAGCGGGACATAGAGTTTGATATTACATCAAATAGCGAGGCCAAGCGGCACACTCGGTGCGGCTGAACATATGTACATTATTTAGTAGACATGAACAGGGGGCCTCGACATCACGATAAGACTACGCGGCAGTGGAACGACGACGTAGAAGGACTCCATCTCACAGGGACACTGATGTGGACACGGTCTAGACTGCGATGCGATATGCAACTCCAACTCCGATATGATTTCTCCTGAAACTGGCATGACACGCCAGGTCAGTACATTGAATGTACTTGCAAGCTCATACAAACAAAGCAACAATGACAAACAACAACAATGATATTTAAGCAGGTTTAATGCAAGAATTTAGCATGCTGCTCATGAAGTGATCGTGCTCATAACAGGGCCTTTCAGACCCGCTTACCATCTCGGTTACCTCGTAACCACGAAACTCATCATATCTCGGTGATCACTTCCGGATCACAAACGAAACCATCTTGATGGTCTCAACAACTTCACCAACATAACCAGTGCCACAAGTATTCACTTAGTGTGCAAGTTTTAATATTTTTGTTGATCCACGGTGTGACCTACTACGAACTTGTGTCCATATCCGAGGACGCGGCTATCGATAGATTATATACACACTCTGCAGAGGTTAGCACACTGTACCCACACCACGGAACCCATGGCCTCGGACTCCCATTCGGGTGGACCAACGTCGTTCCGACAGAACCAGCCTATTGCCATGACACTCTCCCGGCCACTCCGACCAACTCCCCTTTGGGCTAAGTCATGGGTGGCCCCGATGCCACTCCGGACATCCAACGGCCACCGTCGTGGCAAAACAATCGTCCCAAACGGGGACATGGTACCAAAACAACTACGGGCACACAAGGTTATACCTGCCTACCGGGCCAGGGTAGCGCCAGCGAATAACCTTCCCTAGTTGGAGGCACCGACGAGAGGCATAACAACAAACCGAGAAAGGGCCCCCTCATAAAGGCAAATGTGGTTGCACTTAGGGAAGCTCGATTCGGTGGCACCATGACTCGATCAACAACATGTTCAAGTTGGTTTATTATCAGGTTTCAACTTGCAAATAATCTCACCGAGTCATAGTATGCCATGAAATGCAATGAACCATATATGCATCATTTTCACATAATACTGATATGAACTATATCAAACATACCATCACCTTACTCTACTGCATAAATTTATTTATTCAACTATAATGCTACTGATAACAGAACAAACATAGCAAGAACTTGAACTAGCATCAAATAACTTTATATGAATTTCTATATGCATTTAAAATGATCATATTCAAGTAAAAACCATAGTTATTGAAATGACACTCTTGCAAATATTTGTGATGGCTTGCCTTAGGGCAGAGGAGGGTCACACTCCCTCTGGTGATCTTCAAGGCAAGAAATCCCTTCTGAAAATAATTAAAATAACAAAATAAAATGTCACATAACACTGTTTAATTCACCAGAAAATATACGCAGCAAGCAAAAATTTCATCTTTTGCATGCTTATAGAAAATTTCAACACAAAACCAATGCAAAAAGAATTAGGTCATTTGGACTTATAGAATAGAAGTTATAGCTGGTCAAAGTTCAGTCAATATTCTGAATTTAAATTGATTTTTGAAAATCCAGAGAGGGGGTGATGTCGAAGGCGTATTTTGGCGAATACGCCTCCACTCGTACCGCTTCGGGCGCGAGTGGAGAGGCTGACAGTGGGCCCCGCCCGTCAGGTTTAGAGAGAGAGGGAGGGAAACAAAGGAGGGGCGGCGCTTCGCCGGCGTTTCTCCGGCGAGGAGAGGTCGGCGGCCGCCGTGGAAGGAAGGGATCGACGCGCAAGACTACAGCGCACCCGCACGTACCCGTAGCTTGGCGAGAGGTGGACGGACGAGGTCGGCGTGGTCATCTCTAGCGGCTGCAGCGGGCGGAGCTCGTCGGAGAAGAAGACGCCGGCGTCGAGGGGTCGTTCCAGCGGCTCCAGAGGCACTAGCTAGCACCAGTGGACCATCAGGAACACGCCTGCGTAGTCGGTCGAGCTCGAGGGGCAGTGGAGTGGGAGGGGGCAGAGGAAGGGGATCGTCGGCGAGCTCGGGACGGGGACGGCGGCCAGAGGCCTGCCCGGCCGGGCTGCGTCTATCTACGGTGTCGTGGAGGTTGAGCGGGTGGAGAGGTGAGGAGAAATAAGCTCGGGAGGGTCCTATTTATAGGCGGAGCCGAGGCGGGGTCGCGGGCTCCGGCGAGCTCTCTGGAAGCGGCGCACGGCGACGAGGTGCGCCAGTGAGAGAGGGGGAAGTGGCCAGGGATCACGCGGCCACTGTGGGAGGACGGGGACGAGCACAGGGCGCGGGAGGGGACAACAACAGTGAGCACGGGCACGACGTGCTCGTGATCGCTGCGGTGAGCTCCGGCGTCAGCTAGCGGCAGAGAGAGGTCAAGGGTGATGAGGCGAGGCAGCAGGCGCTTGGTGGCGAAGTGGTTTGGCCTCGGGCGTGCGCGCGGGCGAAACAGAGGCGTCAGCGGCACCCAGAGCGCGTCGACTAGCCGCCTGGCACCGTGTCCACGCGTGGTCACCGCGTGAACTCTGGCATCACGCCACGCCGGGCATTAAATTCATGTCTGGGGTGTTGTTCATGCAAGGCTAGGTCGATCCAAGCATTTGAGTTGAAGCCAGGTCGACTGAGTGAGACTGTAGCCTCATGGCAAGTTTCTGGACAGAAACTTTGGAGCTTAATAGAGAAGAATCTAGAAATATTTTAGGGCTGATTTTTGGTGGTTAAGGGTTTCTTAGGAGGGTAATGAAGTCCTAAAAATTTCAGCTCCATTGGATCAAGGAAAAATGCACTTCCTTCACAACATGCATTTTCTGGCCAGAACAGAAAAGATTTTCTGTAGCAAAAATATTCCAAATAACTATGAAATATTTTTGCACAGGGAGGTGTGCCAAGGTCCAAAGAATATTCAGGAATTTTCTCAGATTTTTGTGGGCAAGAAAAATGAGGGTTGCTTTGGAGCATAAGTGACTGAAGTGGTATTTCAGAGGGAAAATGAATATTTTTCATTTAAGAAAAATATTCCCATGGCCATATTTGGATATATCAGAGAGAGAAAGAGATGAGTTTGAGAGTGAGATGAGTCACTTGGGTGAAAGTCAAAAAAATGCCTAAGTGATTTAGTCCAAATGAGTTGATTCAAAACTCAAATTCAAATCAAAAATGCAAATAAATCCAGAAAAAGAAAGAGGGCAAAAACCAGGGTGTCACACTATCGTCCGCCTCTCCGGTGCGACATGTGCCCCAGTGGAGCCTACTTACTGCTCTCCTATCACTATCTCAAGCCGAAGACCCTCATCCACACGCCATGATGATGATGCGAGCGACATCACCCATTGCTGCGAGGGGGTGACGACACTGCTGTGAAGGCCACCAGAGTTGTTGTGAGCGGCACCACTCGCTGTTGTGAGTGGCGGCGGCACTGATGCAAAGGTCGTTGGGGTTGCTCCGAGCAGCGCTATGATGGTACCCCGGCAATGATGAGACAGGTGCTGGCGCCGCTACGAGCCGGTGTTGTGAGTGCGTCGCCGTGCTGCGAGCTGTTGCTGTGAGCGGGGACCTCCGGTGTTGCGAGGGCGCAACTGGTGCTACGGGGGAGACGTGGGGTGAGGGGGTCCTGGGATACGCGGGAGCACGACGGGCGAACCTAGCGCCGGCTTTACAGAACTGATAAATTATTAAGCTTCTCAGAATAACTCAGGAAGTAAAACAACAGCGCATCCATAAGTATCATTTTTCCTTTAACAACGGCCGCTTAAAGCTAGGTAGACCAATACATTATTCCTATGTTATTTATCACTTGGAAACCATTCACAGCACGGTTGGTTCAAATCTTTGGAGGGGGAGGACAGACCGTGCAAATACACGCGAAGTCATGCTCACAACTAGCAACAGCATTGCTTCCCCATATTTTGTTGCAACGGTGTTGGCACACCTCCAAGTTACATCCCCCTTTGTACCGGAACGTTTCGCAGTCCTCCGCCGTCACCTTCACGGCCACGCCTGTGGATCGACCCCAGAGCAAACAACGAAGAGAAAATCAATATCAGAAGATCTGCTGCGAGGTTCACTTCACCACGATTTTGTCATATAGATAGAGGAGGTACAACAATTGCTCCTACATGGAAAAGAATTTGCTTGGAGGAGGAATGTACGTGCCTGAAGATAGAACCACAAGGGCAAGAACCAGGAAGAACAAGCAGCGAGTCCTCATCTTAGGTTTGTTAGAAATTTTGGCTACTGATCACCGCGCTAATAATGGCTCCTGAAGATGATCAGATGTTGGTGTGTGCTAACTAGATGGCTGGCTATGCCGGGTTTATGTAGGATGTTCATGCTTATCTTGTCTGGAGATATTAATTACAGTATGTATTATACTGAATGCAAAAGTAATGACAAGTTGGACCAAATTAAGACAGTCAAGGATTAGAGACGTTTCCCATATGTAGGCACCCTAATTTTCACTTTAGTAAAAAGCACCCTAATTTTCACATCGAACCAGGGGCATATCTAATTTGAGGCTTTTGAGCACTGTACCATGACAACAATAAAAGTTCACTGTGGATAACTGCCCTAGAACTATAATATCTTTGCACCCCTCAAAAGAAAAAAACTATAATATCTTTGTAGACGGACCAATATTATGCCTTGTAACATGCTCCGTGCTAGTGATAATTTCATTAAAGAGTAAAATGTTTCCTTAAATTTTTTTGTGAGGAACACATACAAATGCAGACGCTTATATACATCATGCACACTTATCTTTATGGACGCACACTACTAGGAAAAACCTTATACACAGAATCTTATCAGTAGCGCTGGATAAAAACAAGCGCTACTGCTACTTAGCAGTAGCGCGCTGTTATAAAGGGCGCTACTGTTATATACATAGCAGTAGCGCGTCAAGAAGAAAAGGCGCTACTACTATAATTGTCACACCGTTGCCGCCAGGCTAAGTGTAGTAGTAGCGCTCTTGCTGAAACCGTGCTACTGCTATGACGTTTAGCAGTAGCGCTTTACCCTAACACGCGCTACTGCTAAACCCATCCTATCTTCTCCACCGGCCGCCCCTCACTCTCCCCTCTCCACTCCACTTTCACTCTCCCCCGCACCCCATCGTCTGCCGCCGCTAACGTTCGGCCCTCCCCGACCACCGTCGTCGCCCACCGCCGCCGACGCTCCTGCTCCTCCTCCACCGAGGTAGTTCCTCCATCCCTCCTCCTTCCACCTCACTCCCCTCCTCGTCCCTCTCCCGATCCCTCCCTCCCTCCTTCCACCTCCCTCTCCCTCCTCACTCCCGCCTTCTCCCTCCCACCTCCCTCCCTACCTCATCCGTCCTCCTCCTCCCTGCCTCATCCGTCCTCCTCCTCCCTTCCTCCCTCACTCACCCCTCCCTTCGTTCCTACTCCCTCCACCTCCCTCTGTTTTTGAAATTTTAATAATAGAAATTTTTAGGTATTAAATTTAGTAATTGAAGTTTGTAGTAAGAAAATTTAGGGTAGAACTAGGGTAATATAAATTTTAGTAAGTGTTCAATAGAGTAGAACACTTACATTGCATTGTTTTTAGTAAGTGTTTAATAAAACTAGTTTATTTAGTAAGTGGTTAATAGAACTAGTTTAGAGAGAGACCTATATTGCCAAATTTAGTTATGTTAGGATTATATATAAGATATATTGAAATGTTTTTGTTAATATTTTCAACCATTGAAATGCAATGAGCATCAAGTTTGAATGCTCATGTGGCGCAGGGTACGTAGATCACCGACGAGCCGGTCGATGATGCCAAGAAGATCACCGACGACACCCGCATCCTCGACAACCATCGTCTATAGTGAGTAAACATGTATATGTAGTGTTGTGTACTAGCTAGTATTGCTCAAATATGATGTAGATATAAACATGTATATCTAGTGTTGCTCAAATAGGATATGTGCTTGCCCAAGTGGCCTATGTTTGCAGGGAACACCTCCGAGTGGCCTATGTTTTGCCGGAGTGCTGATTAATTTCCGTTCCGGCAAATTTCAGGCGCTCGATATGTCCTTTTTTAGCAAAGGTCATACCGGATTTTTCCGTGAATTTTGGCATGGCTTGTGCTATAATATAGGAAATATCGAGTGTGTTGGAAATGTCGGAAAGAGCATTAAACGACATTTTGGGTTGACTTTAAGTTTGTTGGGCTCCATATATGACAGTCAAAAAACAGTGAGGAAGTGTTCACCATATATGAGAGAAGAAAAATACCGACTGTTGTCGTGTGGGTCGTTCTTCCTCTTCTTTCTCGTGATAGACCTTTTGGTAATGCACGGGAAGGAAGAGAAGAACGACCATCACCGACGGTCGCAAATGTCAGAGAGGAATCAGTGAGGGAGAGTCTCCATCATATATGAGAGGACGAAGAATCCCGAGTGTTGTCGTGGGGGTAGCTTCTTCTTCATTCCAAGGTGCTTGACATTTTGGTGTAATGCACTTTGGAATGACAGAAGTAGCTACCATCACCGACGGTCGCAAAATGTCAGAGATGAAGAATCCCGACTGTTGTCGTGGGCGTAGCTTCTCCTTCGTTCCTGTGTGCTAGACAATTTGGTGTAATGCACTCGGGAACGAAGGGAGGAGCTACCATCACCGACGGTCGAATATATACACCACGTGAGCTGAGAGTTTTCAAGAAAAGACTCGACAGACCGATAGTCAACCCGTGATGAATAATAATGATCTAATTTAGTTTTTGTAATACATATATTGAATTTTAGAAGTTTAATCTTTGAATTATGAACATAGGAAATGTCTGACGACGATGATAGGATCCCGGAGTGCGACTACTGCGGCGACGACCGGGGTCTGTGCGACAGGCCTCACCTGGTAGACGGTCGGCGCTTCAGTATTAAGCTCGATGAGACCTTCAATGTTGAAACGGTACGCAACGACAAGTCTTTTTTCGTAATTAAGCATGACTTATGCTTCTTCAACGTGTAATTTCCGTCTTTTACAATTCGACTAGTTTATCCCATGCCATGCAAGACGCTATGTCTTGGAGCATCTGAATTTCGAAGATCATGACAATATGGAGACAAAGATAGTTCATCTCAGGACCCATCATGGTTATGATTTTGCTGTAAAGCTATACAATTCGGAGAGCATATCCCATTTTGGTTGATCCAATTGGGAAGCACTGTGCAAGGCGTATGATTTTCAGGAGGGTATGCATATCACCTTCGATCTTGGTGATCCTAAAGATGACATCGACGAAGAGAATATGGACATTTGGGTCCTTGTTGATACGCTTCCACTTCTACCTCTATGTGAGTTTCTCAAACATATTTATTAAGTAATTTATATTATTTATTTCAAAATAATTGACAGCTTGTTTTCATTCTTCAAAAAATGTACGGAAGATGGTAGACAGAACCTACTACACTGATGGCGCTGAATTAACTTATGAGGAGAAAGATCATCTTATCTCATTTATTATTGATGTTGAGAATTACAATATCAATTATGAAACTCCTGCACATTATGGTCAATACGTGCCACTAGTGCACGTGTTGAACTACTAACATCCATGGAGATGGCATGGTAAGATTTTTTACTATTACGACATCCGTGCATCTTCTGCATATATTCTTCTAAAGCTAAACTACATTGCTAACTACGACGTTATTATTATGTTTTTCAACAGAAAATCCCGAAGGATTGTGTGCCTGATCTGATGTTTCCGAAAGGTCGCCTTGATGTTATTAGCTTACGGCCAAGTCTGCCTAGGCTTCACCGCTGTTCATACCGGATTTCTAAAACCGATGAAGACATGACAACAAAGAATGGAAAAAATGTATGAACAATCATAGGAGCTAATTGGAAGCAACATTGTGCGAAGCACAAGAATTGGAGACAGGATAATCTCCATTCTCCATAATGGAGCATCAGGGGCTATCTTGTTTTATGCTATTTTACCTTAGAGAGGGTAGTAGGTCCTAGCTAATACTCATGAGCATGTGCTAAGAACAATTAAATAGGGTTGGTTAGATGACTATGATGATGATGAATATGACTTGTTATTATGATAACGAGTAGAAGTTGTTAGATGACTATGATGATGATGAATATGACTTGTTATTATGATAACGATGATGAGTTATTATTAATGATGATGATGCTTAGTTATTATATCATTATGAGCATGATCAGTTATTATATATATCAGTGGGTGAAATAAACATGGGTTAGATTCAAGTGGAGGCAACACATGGTGCAGATCGAAAGTGCTACTCATCCAAACTTGATCATACTAATCCAAACTAAAGTGATCAAGTTTGGATTAGTAGTACTTTGGATATGCACCATGTTGCCTCCACTTGAATCTAATTCATGTCTCTTTCACCCACTGAAATAATAACTCATCATGATCATAAAATCATATGATGAGACTACTATAAACCAGTACAAATATAGCGACAATATGCAGTAGAAAAAAATTAGCAAACTTTACCAGTAGCGCTGGTAGCCCACCAGGCGCTACTGCTAGGGAGGTGTAGTAGTAGCGTTGGGTGGAAAAAGACGCTGCTGCTAGGAAGGTGTAGTAGTAGCGCCGGGCGGGAAAACACGCTACTGCTATGCAGGATAGTAGTTGCGCGCCCCAACCCGCGCTACTGCTGAACATTAGATGTAGCACCGTATCAGTAGCGCCCCCCCCCCCCCACCCCCCCCCCCCCCCCCCCCCCCCCCCCCCCATCCCACTACTACGCCTCCAACCCGCGCTACTGCTAGGCTTTTCCTTAGTAGTGGCACCCACACACTTTCTATCTTTATGAGCACTTTTGAGAGATTCAGACAACAGATATCGAGATTGACGAAGTTGGCACATGAGCGATCTTAAAAGTTAGGTGCTTCTGGTAGGTCTTATGTAAGTTTAAAAACGCTCATCTAGGCCCATTATGTGAGTAAGACATCCATGGCGGGTCCTAAGCTGGTCTGACCATGCCAGGTGGTCGGTTGACCCATGCCATGTAGGTTGACACAGTTTTGGCGGGAGGATTCCTACCGAAAATGGTTGCTCTTTTTCCCCTAACGTATATAATAGCTTAGTTAATTGCCCTCAGTTCATCTTCTCTCCTTTTGTTTCCTTCTTTGCCCTTTTCTTTCTCTTCTCCGTCTCCTCCCACATGGTTGAAAGTTCAAGTGTGCCAGGGAGCTCGTAGTCATCCACGACCAACACTATGGCCGGGATGTTTTTGTCGTTCCTGGAGTGAGATTGTTGTTGTGGAGGAAAACCATTTGGCTCATATCAAAGTCGAGTAAAAATCCTAACCGGGCAGGAGAGCATTGCAAAAAGGATTGGACGAGTGCTACACGCCAATCTGTTTTGCTCCTCCTCATGCCGCGTCCACTCTCTGAACTTGGAGGCACTTGATCTACCAAGTTTCGATCTATTGCACCTTGACGAGCCGTTCGCCTAGGAGGAGGTTCTGAACGTGGTTAAGGCCATGCCGCCACATAAGGTGTTGGGACCGGATGGGTTCACCGGGCGTTTCAACGCTTCTTGTTGGCACGTTATTGCGTTAGACTTCATGGGAGTCCTGGATGCGTTTTACCGAGGCAACATGTGTGGTTTGCCTGTGATCAATAAGGCCCTTGTCCCTCTGCTACCTAATATAAGTTGGAAGGGGCCATGGACATCAAGGATTTTAGGCTCGTCAGTCTTGTCCATGGCGCGGTTAAAATTTTCGAAAAGATATTCTATCATGTTGGCTGGCAGTTGAACGACCTCGCTTGGTGGGAGTACACCAAAGCACACTTGTGCAAGGTCGATCCCTTCACGACAACTTCATGTTGGTCCAATGCATGGCACGTATCTAGTTGGATATCATATGAAGCTATTTAACTATCTATGTATTTGAAGTTGAAGTTATTGAACATCGGGGTTGCTCGGACTCAAGTCAGGCGAAATCCATGCTTGGCTTGCCGATGCTGGTAGCAGCGACACTCGCGGGTATCGTTTCCCTTCCTGGAGATGCTGCCATGGCTTTTATTCGTGCCCCTCTTCGAGCATCAGGGGAAACCCTAGGTCCGGTTCTTCGGATCGGATGGTGGTGGCATCATGGCGTCGTTCTCCTTCTTGAAGGCGCTATCTTGCTAGCTCGTGGTGTCCCGGTGTTGGATTTGAAGATGTTCGACTCCTTGTTGATTTGGTCTGCTCCTCTAGTTTTAGTTTTGGTGGGTTTAGTTGTGTCCTTCACCCTGTTCGGGCTAAGCACCCTCATCTCTCTCTGCTCTGGGCACCATGCTCATGTCTCCTTGCGTTCATGTCATATGTTGTATCTTTTCTTGTACTTATTCTCCTTTCTTCTATCAATGAAAAAATACGCAAGCTTTGCGTATTCACGAAAAAAGTTGCCATGTCTGGTTTTATGTTGAACTTATTAATGTTCGATCCTATGAATGCTATGTGTTTATCTACGTTGTGTTAATCTACGTTGCATGTAATTGCATGGATACGGGGGATTTGAATATGAGAGGGTGGCTGCGGACAAAAACAAATGAGAAGTGGTCGGGCACCGCGTCCACGAAAGTATATGAGCTCATATCAGGCAAGTCCGACTGTAGATGCTCTTGGACAACAAATGTACAATTGAAGGATAAACCTCAATTTGCATTCCATAAAGTAGTAGGTTTGTCTTTTCCGCGGAAAGCAGTATGATTTTGTTCCAAATATGTCAATCTGCCCCAATCAAATCCCTCTTGCCCCACCCAAAATACAAATATTGCCGTGATTTTCTCCTTAGCACATGTGCTACAAACCTACAAAAGCAACCGCAAAGATAATGCAACGAATGAATGCACTATCATTATTTGTAAACAAAATGCCTTATTATATAGGCGATCGTGTGTGTAGTCACACGGTAGAGCTGCGGGGCCACGGCGCCGAGACGTGGGCGCTTGGTGCGCACGAAACAAGCAAGCTGTAGGCGGCGGCCATCCACCGGAAAAAAGATCCCAATCCATCAAGCCGGACGCGTCAGGCCCACAGAAACGGATAGAGCTGACCTACTACTAGCAGACTAGCAGAGAGCCGAAGGCAGAGAGGAAGGAAGAAGCAGCCGCGAGGTTGGTGGTGCGGTGCCCGGGTAGACCACGGCGCACGCCAACCCGGACCCCGCCGCGCCCAGCATTTCCCCTCGCCGCGCCGCCGGAGAGTACCTCCACCCCCCGCCCCCTTGGACTAGGAGCTAGCAAGTCCGGGATGACGAGCGGAGCCGTCGCGCCGCCGCTGGCCGGCGGGCGGCGCGGCTTCGGTGGCCGGGGAGTCCTCCTCCGCCGCCGCCTCGCCGCCACGCCGATGTGAGCAGCCTTTATCCGGCTCCTATGTTTGCCGTCGGTTTGGTCGCCGGGTCCGTGGACTGCTAGACTGGTAGCTTTTCTTGTTCGAGGAATGAGGGATTTCCTGTTCTTAGCCGCTCATTGCAGCAAAGGCAGGGACATGTCTGCCTGAATTAGGGAGGAAGTAGATCAATGGGATTTGGGAACTTCGCCGAATACTGATTGCCCGTTGCGAGATGTATATTTAGGAACGGAGGGAGTATTATTCATCAGTTCATGACTCCAAAGGGTAATCAGATAGTTCAGTTTAGGATCGGATTCACGCCCTTATCTGTTGAATTGTTGTGGGCTAATTTACCAATTACTGGTTTTATTCGCCAACATTTTGCTACAAGTTTATTCCAAGCGGAGAAGATAAAATGCTGCTCTGTTGTTCTGGAAAACAAAAAATTCTGTGGACCGTAGGGTGATTTTTCTTGGATGCAGAACTGTGCAGTACTTTGAAAACATCTCATTAATTATCATGTAATTGTGAAGCTGAATACTCGCCGTAGGACTAGAACCCATTTTTACCCGGACTAGGTTTCTGAATCTCGTGGTCTTTTCTTCCTTTGTAAGCATAGAACTAGGATAGATGTGTCAAAAGTAATACCACACTTACATTTTGCCCATGTTGTGCATTATTTTCATGCAAAATCAGTTTTTCCTTTCAGGAAAGATGAACCCGTTTCTACAAACGGTGGAAAAGAGGAAATGATTGCCCATAGTGTTAATGTTGCCAGAAAAGCATCCATCCCTGGGGTTTCATCAAGCCTATCCAATAGGACAACAGTGACGCCAACACCTTTGCATCCAGCAGAACCATCTGATCTCCGTTTCAATCGTCTTCGACCCCCTATTGAGAAAAGTGATTGCAAATACACAAGATATTTTGGTCGCTATGTTGCTCGGGAGGCTATAATGGATGAGGAATACTGGGTATTATTCTTGTTACTTGCAAAAAATATACATTCGCTGATTCTGAGCAATAACTTAAAGTCGTCCACGTCTGATTGACATGATCGGCACATGTGTTTATGATGAGTTAGTGACAATAATTAATAGGCTACTTGTCTTTTGTTTCTCATGCTAATAAGCTCAGAGCATGAGATTTATAGATACTAACATTTATATTCCAAATCATTTACCTTCACAATTTAGTTAGTGCTATGAAGTAACGGAATAACATTTACATTACCACTATGCCTTACATCTCTTCTTACCAAGACTTTATAGATTGCCGCATGGTTGAGAGCAGAAGATCACTATGAAGATCAGTCAGGCGATCGGTTAGTATCTACTCCCTCCGTTCCAAAATAGATGACCCAAGTTTGTACTAACTTTGTACTAAAGTTAGTACAAAGTTGAGTCATCTATTTTGGAACGGAGGGAGTAAGTTACAGTGCTGGTGCACTTTTTGTTAGTTAATATCCTTGTAACTAAAATCTATTGTACTGTTATTTTCTCACTGCAGCTATGTTGAAAGCTTCAAAAGAAAGTTTGCATCACAGGTACGTGTGTAATCAGTTAGTCATATTTTTGTGTTAGTAGAGGCGAGTGGGATGGTAATGATGTCGACACGTGCACATTTTCCACCAGCTGATCATTTAAAAGTTGACACTTGTAGCTGTGTATCATTTTCTTGTAATATGTCAAATGTATCATCGTCAGTCATCTCACTGCAGGAATTTCATGCTTTAAAGAAACGATGTAGCAGGCAGGTTGGAGAAAAGTATACCTGTTTTGTTGCGGTATGAGAGTAAAGCTATTTGTAACCCATTTATTACTTCATTTTGAGTAAGCATGTTGTTCACGAAATAGTATGTTATGCTAGTTCTGAGATATGCTTTGAGGGAAGACATGCGAAAATGGCTACCCAACAACCGACAAGTTAAAACTTCACTTTTCTGTTGTTAGAGATCTTTAAAAAAAATTAGGTCTATATTTTCAATCACTTATAAAAGTTGCTTTGATTATATTTTCCTTGTATTTCACGGTTAATTAACATCTTGCCCACGGTAATATATTGCAGGTAAAGAATGATGACGTTACACGAACTGTGCTGAATAGTGTTGTTGGTACGGTAGATCTATGTGTCAGGCATCCTCTATATGGGGAGACATATCCCGCGGTATGGTAAATAGCACCAATATCTTTGTATTACTCCTGCCTGTGTCTTTGGAAGTTACATTTCGAAATTATTCACAGGAGCCTGGAAACACGCCATTTTACTCTAGAATATATCAACCAGATCAGCCAAAATTTGGATATTTAACCAATGTTTGTGTTGCTAAGTATGCACGGCGTCAAGGGATTGCCAGCAACATGTTGTTATTGGCCATTGATGCTGCAAGACTCGATGGTAAAGCATTAGGCTTGTCTGGAATTGTAAAACCACAGATAATAGTAGTTCATCCGCTGATACCTTTGCCCCTTATTTGTAGGTGCTGAAAGTATTTATATTCATGTACATAAAGATAACTTGCCAGCTCGGAGGCTCTATGATCATGTAGGATTCAAGGTATATATAATTTTCGTTTCAAAAAAAGTATGCATTTTTCCATTTTGTTATAGGGCTCTAAGTTGAATTGCTCTTATGTTGGTTATTTGTAGATGGTTGACATGGATGGTGCTCGCCAGTCATCAGATCTGTGCTTACTCTCCTTCAGTTCCACGCACTAGGCTAGTTAACAGGGGATTTATTCCCATATCCTTTGTGCAGGTGAAAGTATGCCATCAGTCCTCTTGATTTAGAAAAAGCAGGACGGTTCGGTGAATATGTTTTACCATCTTGCACATGATAAAAGCTTGTAAAGTTCAAAATCCTTGGAATCGTCTATATGGGGCGACATTACCGGTGTCCAGAATGCTGTTGATGTGTGTGTAGGTTTTTCATCTGAATGCTTTTTTTTTATTACTGTACAGTTTGTGAAGCATGCCCATCTGATGGCTCTAGGTTCATTCTTGTGAGTCTTCAAGAAAAAATGTACATCCATGCTAGCAAACATCTGTAATAAGAACTGTGATTAAGTTCCTTCGGCCATTGTTGGACCGGGCCTTTTAGTTTTTGAGTCTACAATTCATGTTCGGCTAGGGCCGGTCGGATCGAACAGGCCAAATGGGGCAAGGTGCACAGCCCGATTATAGATTAAAAACATCTGAAGATCATAATTTCTCAATAATAATAATAATAATAATTTCCTTCCAAAACTCAGTAGATTAGTTAGTTTTAACCTGAAATAAGCTAAACCCTCACAACTGTAACATGATTGCTTTGCATAAAATCATTTGTTATTTATCTTTTGATCTGCTAAGAATGGAAATCATGGAGAATTCAATTATGAAATAAAACGCCAAAACTGGAAAAGGTACAAGTTGGGGTTATATTCATGGATCATTCGTGTCATATGCATATACACATGTATCTATTCTCTCTGGACTGTCCTTGTCCAACTACTCGATGTTCTGACAAGGACACTTCTGAAATGTTGAGTTAAACTGAAGTCCATTTCTTGTTTATGTTGATATATCAATATGGCTTTGAACCAAAATCTGCGCTCATCAGTTCGTGAAACCGGAACAAGTTCAGACCGGATCCCGTTCCGTGCTGAAAGTTCGAGCACTGCTGGGCTCTAACAAAGGCAAACCTGGCATGGGAGTACGAATTCTTCAGACTGTACGTTATGCAAATCCAGTAGCCAAACCTCCCTACCCTGGTGATCATGCCATCATGGCTGTCACTTAAACAACCTTACTGATTGTAAATCAGACAGTCTAAAATCCAGTGATCAAAGTGGCTGCATGAGCCAAATTTAGTGATCACAGAGGGATTTTAGTACAAAACTAACTAAACAGTACCCCCTAGTGTTAGCGGCTCGTTCCGGCGGTGACAATGGTGGTTCACTGGTCTAGAATGCTTTGTACTTCCGATGAACTTTTATAATCAATCCGAATCCTTTTCATAAGAGAAGTACAGTATTGCCATTAAGAGAAGTACAGAGGGATTTTAGTACAAAACTAACTAAACAGTACCGCCTACATAGAGGGGTTCTTGAGAGACGGTTGAACCGCACCTCACAAATTGCCATGTAGTAAGAGCATCTCTAGCAGATCCCGTATAACGCCAACCCGCAAAAGGCGTTTACAGTTCGCGGAAAACGTCTTTGCGGGCCGATGCGGGCAGCCGCAGAGTCAGACCCCGCAAATGGACCCATATAAAAGGATATTCGCCAAAGATGCTCTTTTACGGGTGGGCTAGCCGGGGTCTGCTCGGGCACCGCCGTGTGGACCCACAAACCGAAAACCCTCAATAAGCGAATTTGACAGCGATTCCGACAAATGAGTTCAAATTCGAACAATAAAATATAGTTCGCGCGCAAATAAAAGCATAGTTTTGTAGGACAAACGCAAAAGGACTTGCAAAAGCGACGACCACGTCTTGATCATCTTGTCGCTCTTCACCCCGCACCACCTCCATCGAGGTCATCGCCGCCCTCGAATCCATCGCCGGCACTTGTTCCAACTCCGGCGCCGAAATCACCGGCGGGCGCACTGAACGCGTCGGCGATATTGGTTCCAAATCCCAATGAGAAAACATCGCCCGCACTATAACACGCACCGGCCGACGCAAGTATCCTCCTCTTCAAGATATCCCTCCTTGCCATGTCATGCCACTCTTTGGTGATGTCGTCCATGTCATTGCGGTTCATTGTCATGATCCTATTCTCTTCGGCAAGAAGCTTGGACATGGCTTTGTTCTCAGCGGCACGTGCCCTTCTCTCCTCAATGACCGCCTTGCGCAACCCCTCGTCCTTGAGCAATTGCCACTTCTCTTACTTCTCCCGTGCCCTTCTCTCGGCCAACTCTTTCTTTGTCTCCAATGTCTTCGCTAACATCAATTCATTTGAATGGACCATGGCATCTATCTTGTCCCGCAAGCTCGATGCTTCGTGTTCCCTCTTGATCTTCTCCTTTGTCTTCTTGTCACCATCGGGCTTGTTCAAATTTCTTGGGCCATCTTCATCCATGTTCGTAAGTGCACCTCTCTTCGGTGGGGATTCCTTGTCAATCAACTTCCAGTTCTCGCACTCTTTGAGCATATCCCAACAATGCTCTAGCTTAAAAAATTTGCCTTCGGAAGCTTCCATGTCTTTGTATCTTTGTTGGGCAATTTTGTCCTACACAATTTAAACAAAGTCAAATGATGCAATCATTTCATATGATGCAAAATGATGTGCACAACTTGGGACGTGAAAATGAACTCACATAGTCGGATTCCACGGTTCCACTTGGAGGTGCATTACGTACTTGTTCCAAGCAAGCTGCCCAACGGCTGCAAATCGGCTTGATCACGTCCCAACGCCCTTGGAGCGACCGAAATGTCTGTGGTGTCCTATTGGGATGCTTGGCCATCATGCGGAAGTATTGATCTTCGATTCTTTGCCAATATCTCTTAGAGGTTTGAGATGTACCCGTGCAAGCATCAAGAGAGACTACACTCCAAGCCTTGATCAAGATTTGATCTTCCAAGATCATGTAGTTCTTCGACCTCACGCTTTCTTTTGCTTGCGCTTCCTCATACGCCCCCTCATCTACCTCCTCCACTTCACCACCGTGATCATCCACGCCGCCCTCCGTTTCATTGTAATCGAAATCAGCGAACGGGGCCCTATCGATGTCGACGGCGTTGGTGTCCAACAAGTTCACGAACTCGGCTATGGCATTGTTCGAACCACCGCTACATTGAGCGGCATCAAGTCAACAACAATCGCAATGCCGAAACCCGAAGCAAGAACAAGAGATCGAAGATGCAAACTTTCCGGCCATTTCATCAAACACCTCGCTTGCGGTGGAAGAAGCGCTGTTGAACGGCATCGTCGGCGAACATCTCGCCGGGGCGGGGGGAGTGGACGAAGGCGCCGACCTTTTCGTAGCAATCTTCTTCCGCTTCACGCCTGAAACCTTGCCCACCTTCTCCGCCGGTGGCCGCGCAGATCACGCAGCGGCTGCGGCGCCCGGCGCGCGTGCCTTTCCGACGGGGCCAGACGGATTGCTGCCCTACACGACAACGTTGCCCTGCCGCTTGCGGGCAGGCGCGTTGGGGCCTTGGGCGACGGCGGAGGCGACATGGCCCGCGACGAGATCCGCCAGAGGGGATTGCACCTGCGCGACCTCCACGGGGACGGGGGACTGCTGGGAGGCTTCCATGACGGCGAAGTATGGCGGGGAAGATGGGCCGGAGCTCGCGGTGGCGGGGCAACGGCGGCCGAGGAGGGGGGGAGCAGGAACGGCCGCGCGGAAATTTCTCTCGCGCCAAATCTCGCTGCGAATAGGGGGCGAGCTCGGGTCGGCCTCCCACCCCGTGAATCTAAAGGTTGAGGACGAACTTTTGCCGCGCCCCGCAAAAATTTTTACAGGTCGAACGCGTTTGCGGGATCTGCTCGGGCAGATTTTTCCACGCCGACCCGCATTTTAGCGGTTATTTTACGGGTCGGGGCCTTTTACAGGGTCTGCTAGAGATGCTCTAATAACAGTAAAGATACAATGACCATTGCGAGGTCGCTTGTTGTTCATCTCGATTCATTATAATATTTTATACAGGAACCCGCAATGGATTGTCAACGTACAACTTTGATATATAACAAGCATAAGCATCCCAACCTCAGTTTTAAGTTTTGAGTTGCACCAAGTCGTTTCCCACAATGGTAGAGTAACACAGAAGCAAAAATGACTGTGTGTATAAAAATATTATTGCGAGCTCCCACATGAAGAAATGCCCCGAAACTTATATGCCGCATTTGCTTATTGCGCTTAACGGGGCAGGTCGAACAACTCAGGCAGATGTGCGTTGGTGAGCTTGGTCCTTTTAGTGATCTCTTTCTGCTTCTTCTTGGCCTTCGGCTTTGGTCGCTGGCCATGAATCTGCGCCGCTGCACGCCGCTTGGTCGTGTCGGTTGCTGGCTTGTGGCCATTCTTCAGCAGCTCCTTCTCGATGTCGATCATGTCTCGTGGCAGCTCTATTTCCCGGTACAGCTGCTTCAAGTCAGCATCGAGCTTGATCTTCGATTTGGGATCATTTGGGTACACGATGTCTTCCTGGGAGTCCATGCTTGACAGCCACCAGACGTCGCCCGAGGCTTTGAGAGCCTGCAAGCAGAAAACGAGATTTCAGCATATATACATCAGACTTCAGGGCTGAATTCCTGGTTTGCTTACACCTTTGCAATAAAGAACAAAAGCTACAAGTACACACTGCGACTCTACAAAGTAACACCAATACTGAACACTAATCACTAAACGATCTGCCTGGTTTCAATATACTTGGAACTAACTCGCCCTGCTTTGCTGCTCTATGTCTACAGCAAAGAACCACCACTATGGGACTGCAAGTAATTTCACAGATTCATTTTATGTTGTGTTCCATCTGACACCAGGAAACACTGTTTCCAAACAAACAAACTTCATATATTCCTCACTGGTTCAAGCTAACCAAATATCATTTTTTTGTGCTTAGCCAAGGGGCTCTGCTGTTGTGTACAGACCATCAACTTCAATTATTTACTAGCAGTGAAGTAATCGACCATCAAAATATTCTTTTTTTAAACTAACTGTTGAAATATTCCAATAACCACTTAGAAGTGCACACAAAGGCACCAACTAACATTAAAATTTAACTTTCACAGAAGCTCGAGACCCTTTTAACTGTTCCAAGAGAAAAGGCAGCTTTGAGCCTTATGCGGTAATATGAATTTTGGAACATAACCAGTGGAAGCCTAGCTAACTGTACTTCTACATATACGTAAACAAAAGCAATGCTCGCTAAAAGATCCCAAAATTAAAATCTCGAACCTTAAGACTACCTGGTTTCTGAATACAGATACAGTTATTTCAACCATCAAATTTGATGCACAGCATGCAAAATAATGTAGCACCTACCAGATTTCTCAAAATCTTAAACCAAGAATAATTTAGTCACCTGTAGATCATCCAATACAGTTGGATATGAATCCTTGACCTCCACAACAGGAAGACCCTCGGGAAACCTTCTGATCAAATGAAGCAATTGATCTTTCCCCTTCAAATCATGCTTGGACTGCGCAATTTCAAATGCCAGGTCAATATGCAACCTAATATGAGATGAAAGACTAAAAGTCTTCCGTGAAGGATAAAAAAAAGGTATTTCATTTGTCAATGTGTAACAAACAATCCTCGATGCAATTACCTTGTAAGAGAAACGCTTCCCATCAAATTGTACTTTGGGATTGTTCGTCAGACTATCAAAGACTGCCTTGTTACTATTAATTGCAACATATGTTGCTTCATTTATTTGCTCTGCTGTATAAGCAAGTCTTGTCTGCAGGTTCACAAGAAGGAAGGGGTATTATTTTACACGGAACACATTATAACATATATTTCGGGAAAAAAATTGTAAGAGAACAATCTTTTTGTTACTGTACTATGAAGTCTGTTATTAAGCTAATAAGTTGAAAAAACATCAAGAATTAAATATACAAAATAAGGTGCAGAACCTTTTTTTCAGGCTTGAATAAAAATATCTCTACTTTTGCGTTAGGGCCACCAGTATCATATGAGTGCAATTATATACTACTGTATTTCTCACTAAAAGCAACAGTAATATCATATGACATCACTGATCTGGTCATTTTATCATTACCCAGAGAAAATTAGCACTGTAATTTTTTTCTCTAACCCAGAGACATCATAAGCAACAGTGAAACCTATCCAACAAATCACCTATTGTCCTATAAGGCTCAGTTGACAACTTGCTTTGCATGATCATTAATACTACTGGCTATTCTGCAAGGCGAAACAGAAAACAGAGATACCTATCGCAATAAGCATGGGGCGGAATAATAGAAGACGAGGTAATTCCATCAAGTTGAACTTTCAAATTACCTTGTAAAGCAGTTCAATAACTAATTTGATCTGTGCTCCGACAGGAGACTTCCTCACTGAATTTATGTGTTGAAGCCTTTCTGTATCATTTGAGAATTTAATAGCCTGTATCTGTTTTGCTGGAGCTGATGGAGCATTCGCTGGTTTAGACCTTGGAGCATTGTGCGACTTTGTCGTTGAAGCTTGGGTTGCAGCAATGCTGGATAGAGTTGTCTGGCATCTCTCCTGCTGTTGTTTAAATTTGCTGAGGCGTTCATTAAGAGCCATCTGGACCAAAGATTGGCAATACTGGATTAGTTATATCGCACCCGACAACATACACAGTTACATGGAACAGGACACCCAACTATCTGTTTGATCTGAGCAAAACCAACAGAACAATAAATGCATAAATAACAGTTCGTGTTGAACCAGGCAAAGTATTAGTACATTTGTTCCAACTTCGATATTTTCTAATAAATAATGATCATAAATTGATTAGTAATAGCAAGTTTAAGGTGATCCTTATTACCCTGTGATAGTTACGTTCACGTACAATCAGATCGATATAACCAAACGTATCATATGTTTCTTTTCTGCGTCATGTTTCCATTTGCATTCAGTGTGTCCTTCTGAATTAACATTAGCATTCCAGCAAGCTTTTCTCTATAACTCATGAGTTAAAACAGTTATGATGTATTCACCTTTGTTCATCCAACTGAAGTGGTAAACCCGCTTAAAACTTGGATTTTGTGGCATAATGGATTATTTTCTTGCCTGACTCTAGCGGGGAACGGTTTAAATCCCATGTCATTGTGGTCGAGGTACTGATACTAAAACACAGGAATTATGTTCAGATCACATGTGTTCTGGAGTGATGTGCCCTCTATCTAACATAGTGAAGTGTCAGTTCTACTCAAGCAATCCACTAAAATCAGTCTATGATGTTGGATCAAGTGAGGATGCATGTCAGACATCATTTCACCACATACTCAGCATCAAACTCTGCCGCGACATATCCACAAAACACATTAGCTAATTACCGAATGGGTCTGTATGGCATCAAGCTAAATCCAACTTCACAATTCGGGACATTTCGCCAAAGAAAAAGAAAAAACGCAGCTAAGAAAGGGGGGCGATCACTCGTTCCATCAAGGTTCGATCCCTACAAGATCCTACTAAACCGCGTCCAAGATTCTCCGATCCCGATCACGATTCAGTCTACGAGACCAAATCTCAACCCAGGGAAAGCAATCAAATCGGGTCGGATCAAGCAACCGAGAACTGATGGACGCGGGGGGGTCTGGAGAGTAGGGAACCCGTACTGGATCCGCGGCGGCGGGGCCGATCCGGCAAGCTCGAAGCGCCCTTCGGCGAGATGCCGGCGGCTGAGCGGCGGAGGGGCCCGGCGGCGATGCGGTGGGGGGCTAGGGTCTCGTCGGCCGAGGGAGGGAGACGGACGCTGCTGTCTCGCTTCCTGCCCTCGCCTAATTTCTCTCTTATGCTAAGCGCTGCGCCTGACACCGTATATCACCGCATATGAGGACCGGAAATTATGCGAGTGGTGGGCTCACATGGGCCTAAATGGGCTTAAGAAGAGGATGTTTCTGGGACGCGTTGGTGGATGAGCGAGGGCGGGCCCAGGGCCGCGTGTTGGATGAGAGAGATGGCCGATGGCTACGGGAGCTCCTATCTGCCGCTAACTGCGACAGAATGTCGAGGGCACGCACAGGGCGGTTCCCTGACTGGGCCGGCCCATGTGGCTGCGAAGAAACTACAGCGATCGCAAAAAATAATGCGCCAAGCAGGATTCGATCGCAAGACCAACTGCTTCACCATGAGTACTCATACCACTTGTGCTGGTGAGCTAGGTGTTTTAATAGACAGCGCAAATACTTAAGAACCGAATCAAGCGCCGATACGAACGTTTTTCAAATTTTGAACATGAAATATTTTTTTGGAAAAAAAAGTGAATTCCGTATGAAACCGCGAACACTTTTCGAAATTTATATATTTGGAAAAACTCAAACATTTCGAAAAACACAAACAATTTCTGGAAACGGAAACAATTTTTAAACTCCCCCAAAAATTTGAAAAAACAAACATTTTTTAGAAAACTAGAACATTTTTTGAATGGCAAAACAGTTTATGGATACGCGAACATTTTTGAAAAATGTGATTTTTTTTAAACTCCCGAACAAAATTTGAAAACACTAAAAAAAATTGAAACTCCCGAACAAAATTTGAAAACACCAAAAAAAATTGAAACTCCAGAACAAAATTAGAAACACGAACATTTTTAGAAATTTGCGAGCAATTTTTAAAATCCTAGAACAAAATTTGAAAACATGAACATTTTTTTAAAAAACCATGAACAATTTTGAAACAGTAACATTTTTTAAACTCCCGAACAAATTTTTAAAACCCAATTTTTTTATAAAATTTGAGACAATTTTCGAAATACTGAACAAAATTTGAGAAGTAGTGAAATTTTGAACAATTTTTTAATTTATGAACAATTTTTGAAAAGCACGAACATTTTTTCAAAAAAGCGAACATTTTCTGAATTTCTGAATAAATTTGAAAATGGAAACATTTTTTAAATTTTTTGAACAATATATGATAAAAGCAAACATTTTTTGAAATTTAAGAACATTTTTCGAAAAACACAAAAAAGGAAAGAAGAAAGAGAAAAGAACACGAAAAAGGAGAGAAAAGATAAAACAAACAGGAAAAAAGAAAGAAAGAAAAACAAAAAAAAGGGGAAAACCGGTTCAGGAACCTACTAGAAGGTTCCCAAAACCGGGAAAAACCAGCTGGAACCTTCCAGCAGGTTCCCAAAACCGGGATCGCTGGAACGCTTCTAATGGGCCGGCCTGTCTGGGTCGATCGCGAGGAAGACTCTGCGATTGCCCGACATTTTGACGCAGAGTGCGTCGTATAGGAAATTCCGATGGCTACGGTGGACTGGCTCCTTCTCGATACCATCACGGTCATGAGACACACTCAACCACAAATGATGCCCTGATCCAACGACAAAGCACGCCTAGATTATGAGCCTCATAATTTGAGCTCCTGAATTCATGAACATGATCACATCAAATAAAAGTACTCTTCCATATTCTAACTTCCTTGGCCACTCAACCATAGCAACCTCCTGAAGATTCTTGGGTGGGTGATGTGCAGATTACCTTTTTGTTACCTAATTTTTCGAACCTTCAAAAAGATTTCATGTGACGAGGGGATTCGAACTCCTAACATGTGGTTTAGTGCCAAACCCAATAACCGTCTAAGATAGCTAACGTCGTGTGCACTTTCGCTTTTCTGTTTTGCTTTCTGTGCGTGCGCTATCTGGTTTCATTTTGTTTTCTTCTTCTTCTTTGGATTTATTTTCCTTTTTTCTGTTCTTCTTATTTTTTTCTCCTTTTATGTTCTCATTTTTTGTTAACAATTTTCAAATTTGTGAAATTTTTAGCTAGTGAACTTTCTCCCAAATCGTGAACTTTTTCAAGTGCATGAACTTTTAGCTATGAACATTTTCCAATTTGTGAATTTTTTAAAAATTGATAAAAAAATCCTAATTTCATGATTTTTTTTAAAATTTCTGAACTTTTTCAAATTCATGAACTTTTTCTTAAACTTTGTGAACTTTTCTCAAATTCGTGAACTCTTTTTAAATTCATGACTTCTTTTTGAACTTGTGAACTTTTTTAGATCCATGAACTTTTTTTGAACCCATGAACTTTTTTCAAATTCTTGAACATTTTCAATTTTTCTTTTTTTGAATTCCTTTTTTTTAAATTGCATTTTCTCAGAAAGTCAACGGTCAACTCGTCAACGATGGACCAGTCAACCACGACTGGTCACTGTCAGTGAATCGAGGAGAAGCGGCGCGTCGCGAGCGATCGCTCACCTGGTAGTTGGGCCGGCCCGTGTAGCGGGCTAGCGTGAGCATTGCCTCCTCTACCTGGCGATCAAGACGCTAGGGTAGGGGAGCTCCTAAGTGGCGCCTTAAGCGTCACTGCGAGCAACCGACGCCCACACGTGCCCCGTTCGTGGG
Source organism: Thinopyrum elongatum (assembly GCA_011799875.1). Classification (NCBI taxonomy): domain Eukaryota; kingdom Viridiplantae; phylum Streptophyta; class Magnoliopsida; order Poales; family Poaceae; genus Thinopyrum; species Thinopyrum elongatum. The sequence goes on along the minus strand of CM022300.1, from coordinate 531,809,853 downwards.
CTGGCCCATTAAACCATCGCCCCCTCGCTTTGATTCGTTCGCTCGATCAGCTCGCTCGCGTTTTGTTTTGTTTTTTTCCGGCTGTACTAGGAAATGTGCTTGTGTGTTCAACGGGAGAAACAAACCGTTCATGTGCCTAGCGGCGACCGATCTGTATTACCGCTTCTCCTCTTCACTATCGTCACCAATGATAATCATGCTATCCACTTATGATGAAAGTGTTCAATCCTAAGGCAATAAGCCAGGTCATCATACTCTGGAACGCCGCTTCGTGAGCCCCTCCCTGCGCCAATGATAATCATGCTATCCACTTATGATGAAAGTGTTCAATCCTAAGGCAATAAGCCAGGTCATCATAGTCTGGAACGCCGCTTCGTGAGCCCCTCCCTGCGCCGACTTATAATTTTATGGACTTATTAATTATAATGATGGTGGGCGTTATCCTTATCTCATCTTTACTTGATGCATGCACCGTCCCTGGATTGTATGCAATTGCTCTTTTTCTCACGGTGTGCAATATATCTCTACTCCTAATGGAGCAGTTGGTAGTCTTTGTTTTAGGGTTTTTTTCGTCCCACCTCCCACTTCGTCTGGGTTTTTTTCGCCCCTCCTCCCACCACCTCACTGGTTTATTTTTGTGTCACCCTCTCACACAACCAAAAAAAATCTGAATGGATCAAAACTTTCCATGCTGGCGCAAGTTATTTAGTAATGTCTTTATGTGAAAGAATCAATCACAATCAATCTCTAAAGATCACATCTAAATTAATTAACCTTACCTTAAATTGCTCAATCACATTAATTAGAAAACAAATAACCAATTTTAAGAAAATTAATGTGTAAATCATAACAAAGAAATCTCATTATTAAAGCATTTATGTACCTACTTAATTTGTAATGGAATATCTCTACTCCTAATGGAGCAGTTGGTAGCCTGGTACGGTTTATTTTTGTCCGGTTTTTCTTCGTCCCACCATCACCCCTACCATGCTGGTTTCTTATCTATCGGTTTATTTCTCTCCACTCTTTTATTGCAAATCAGCAGTTTCCTAACATACAAAAGATCACGGATCTTACTTTCCTAATTTATTCAAATCAACCTATCCTTCTATTAATGCAATTTGTTTTAGGAAACAAATAACAGATTTTCAGGAAACAAATAATCTCTAAGGAAGAGTCTATAGGTCATTCGTTCGTACTCCTCCCATCGGTCGACAGGACCCCCCTCGATTGATTTTTTCCTCGTTTCATACCACACCACCGATGGAAGGAATCAATCCACCGATTTCTTTCCTATATACGCAACGCAACACGAAACCAGTGGAGAAAACCACCCAACTACGCATATCCCCCTGCCCGCAATCCCTAGCCGCCACTGGTCTCCCCTTCTCCCCCACCTCCCCTCCTTCCCATCGGCTCTTTTCATGCCCGACGTGGATGGCGCCGCCCGCCTGGGAGGGGACCCTGATCCTGTTCCGTCGCCGCCTCACTACCTTCTCGGCGACCCTGGCGTAGGCGAACGTCAGGCCACCAAGGCGAAGCCCCTCGAGGCGAAGAAGGACCAGGAACGCGATTTGGATGACGGCCACTAGCGGGTGGCCCTCTTCTTCGAGACGCAGACTGGCGCCAGTGGCCAGCGAGGGATTCGCCAAGGTACTTGATTTCCATGCCTGCTTGCCTCCTCATCTTGTTAGGCAGAGCTTATATGTGGACCAAAAGGAACTGATTGGTTTCACGTCCCTCTTCCATGTCCTTTCTTTCGAGGTCGTGCCGTCGTGCGCTGCTGCAGTCATTCGACGGCGCTGCCATGAGCAGACAGCGTCGGCAGCCTCCAGCAAATTGGTCTTCCTTTCCTCCTCCGGCATGCGCGAGGGGTTCTCCGTTCGTGAGCCTCCCTCTCTTCCACGGGAAGCGGCAACATCAGATTAGGCCGGGAACTGAAGGAGACAACAGGTGCCCTCAGCGCCATGTGAGTCCCTAACCTCTCTGGCTGCTCACAAACCTTCGATTTCTTTTGCTTCAGATCTTATTTTTGTGCATTTCACTTCTTTGATCTTTGTGCTTGATCCGATCCTAGGTAGTGAAAAAATATTCATGAGCAAAAATGTGTGTTCATGACATATATCTGAATGTCTGCCTAACTGCTTCCTTTAATTGTTGTTCCAGGTGAGTGCTGAGATTCACGTCCTCGTGTGTCCCTACGTGATGGTTGGCAGCCGCTGCCCTGCAGTTATATTACTCCACCACCTAGGTAAGAGTAACCTGATGTATTTCCCATCTATTAACTCTAGATACTTTCTAATGGTCGTTTATGTTCTAGAATTGTCTCAGCTTCCCTGTTCCAAGTTCCAACTTGTAGAAGTAATGTTCTTTTTTTCCTGAAATTGGTCTTTATGTAAATTTTTGCTATAAATGATATGTATCATGGTAGACGTCAGCAGAAAATTCCACCAAATTACATACATTAAATTTCAGATCACTAGATTGTTTTTCAAAGGAATATAGTTGACGAGCAGTATAATTTAGATATGAGGTATGTGGTGCATATTAGTTCTTCGATCTTTTAAGGATTTTGTGTACTTAGCCTGATGTCTTCACGAGCATCCTACAAAATGCTAGCCTTACTAGATGGGACAAAAGGAAAGCAATCGCTTGTTCCTATGCAGACTTCTTTGATGTACATGAAGAGTTTTGGATAGAGGGTTCCCGTGTTAACAGTTCCTTATTCTTATGTTGTAGGGCAAGACCAAATGGGTGTGCATTAATCCTTACACCCTTCTTTAAATGAATCAACTATGGAGATTAAAACATACCCCTTCAGCTTAGAGGGTATGATAGTCAAGTTAAAAAGTAATCGGTTTCTAATGTACGAAAAGAGCAAATCCAAATTATTGCCGACTAAACATACACCTAGACGCGCAACCTCCATTACCAGCCTTAACTGTCTTTTTTTAAGTCCAGCAGGAGAGCTGCTGGTTATCTCTACTCCTAATGTCTCAGTTGGTAGAATAGTCTCCACGGTTTTTTTCCGTCTGTTTATTTTCATCTGTTTTATTTTTGTCTCACATCCCACCACCCTTCGCATTAAAAACCAAATCAATCCCCATAACCCTTCCTTTCGTTTTTCCGTCTTGGCAATGGTATTTCCTCATTACGTACGATTCTTTCCTTCTTGGAATAAAGATCTCCGTCTTACTGATTTTCTAACAATCAAGCGTGGTTGCGGGCCACGCTTCCCAAATCACAAAAAAATTATGGCAAAAATCTTAACTTTCCTTATCCCACCATATGTTTTTTACTAAAAAGTGGAAAGTAAATTACCCCACCGTAAATTATTCCATTAGTCCACCGTATCTTCTCCTGATCTCATTCTCCTCTCCTCGTCTCCTCGAATCCTTCTCCTCTGATTGCCAGGCATCTATAGATACCCCCAATAGATCACCATTCACGGTCACGAAGAAGTTAACGGCTGCGACGACAAGCGAGGTACAAGGGTTCAGCGACGACAAGGCAGGCCACACCAGGAAGGCAGGCTGGGAGCATGTACCATGGCGGAGAGCATGGCCGCATCGAGGACCAGGCTTCATTCAAGGCATGATTCTTGCTTATATTCCTGTAATATCAATACGTAGTAGTACAGATTCGTATTCATGTACTACTTTTTGAGGGATCTTATTCCTGTACTACTGTATGCAAGTACGTGGATCTATCCATGTGTGCATGTTTGGTTAATTAATCGATTACTATCATCTTCAATTAAGATTCATGTGTTGCATGTTTGCTCGAAAGAAAATTAATTAGTGACTGGTTTGGTACCTATGATTGTGAAGACTGCTGTGGGATCACCATAATTCGAGTTTTACATTCTACGTATTTGGTTCACTTTTACTAAAATTGAATACTATTTTATGTACAATTCTTAAACGTATTTGTTGTGTATTATGTACAGCTCACTGGCTTCTCAAGATGGAGTGCAAGGCTCAGCTGTGATAAGGAAAGGTTGACTGGCTTCTCAAGATGGAGCGTCTGAATCTCAAGTCACTCCAGCGTCTGAATCTCAAGTCTTACTCCTAATGTTTCAGAAGCTCTCAAGTGTACGCAAGATTGGACTCATGCGGATCTGTTAGGTACTCAATATTTGCACTTGCCTCTTATTTTTATTGTGCAAATACCTTGTTATTTATATAATAATTGTTGGTCAGACATTAGGTGATTGGAATTCCACTCGCTTTGCAGAATTTCAGAGTGTTCTAGAGAATGACGAAGAACAAATGGTAAAAAAAAATTACAACCTTGTTGTTTGCACTTCAGATATTTTTCGCTTAAATTGTAAGATTCTCTACGTAATTAATTAAATCATGTACTTTTGGTCTGTACCGCGTGTAGGACGAACCTACTTCAGTCATCACTCGAGAATGAAGACTTGGAGCTACTGAATGACGTTTGGAGACTTGGAGCTGTACTTTGTTTTAAATAATTTTTGATTGCTATTTGCCCCTTGGTTACACATGTAAACGTGTTATTTACTATGGTCAGGCTACCATTTTTGCGAACATAGTCATGCTATTTATATGTGGTTGTGATTGTGAGCTTGTCAACTGTGAATTAAAATCATTGTTTTCTGCTTAATTTGCCATTGTTGATGGTATAATATCGCATATTGTCGAGTTGCCCGATGGGTACCCACCCTGTATGGGTACCCGGTGGGTTTTGGTATGGGTAGGATTTCGGGCCCGTGGGCATGGTATGGGTGAGGTTTTGTGCCCGTGAGGTACATGTGCATGGGTGAGGTTATGGTTGCCTGGCCGGGGATAGTGGATTCGGCTACAGTGAGCATGGCAGCGGCCAGATTGTCCCGACGGGCAAGTCAACGTTAGGCGGCCGGACCCCAAGATGGAGGTATGAGTGCTTGCTTGCTGATGCGTGTTTGTTTGATGTGCTTGCTGCCATGGTTGAGATCCATCTGTGTTGACATCAGCTTTCTCGCGACGGCGTGGTCCACGCACTCGACCACAACGACAACTCGGTGGTGGCCACACCGAGGATGATGTACGTGCTCATGCAGGGCGGCCTCCTGCCGGTCCACGACGTTCTTCCGGGTGGTGGCGCACATGATGTCATCCACATCGTCTCGCAGAGGGCCGCATCCACCTGGACGACGGCGCTGCCGGAGCGCGGCGTCCACCCGAACGATGACAGATAACGGAAGATAAGTAAAATGTATCTAAATTTAATGTACAGAGTCGCAAAACTAGCATAGAGAGTTGACAATTCTGTTTTCCACTACTTATGTTATTTCATTGGACCTTAAGCGGCAATCATCGGCTGTTGTTGTGTGTCTGCCTACCTGGCAAGGTTTCACCTCAATTTTTGACCTACCGGTGACTTATTTGGAACCTGAGAAAGAATTATTTTACATGTTAGATTATTCTCATATCCTCGAAGTCATAAAATGAGTTGAGATAATGAAATAATGCCATAGAAGTAATTTGATCGGAAATAAATTTTTTTACCATAAAAAAATGAAGTGGAAAACCATAGGAAGGAAACTAAAGTTCCAGAAGCAAGGATTATCAAGATTTGAAACAAAATGTATTTTTGTAGAGAAGTAATTTACACCTATGGAAGCGAAATGTATGATATCTCTACTCTTAAAAGGGACTTTGTTCCGTTGCCTCCCCTCATTCTGGTTTTTTTCGTCCCCACGTTGCCCTCCCCTCTTTGGTTTCCTGTTGGTTTTTGGTATCCCCAACCGATGCGGCACAAAATAAAAACCAACATAAATATAGTAAATTGGAATAATCTAAACGAAATCGATACGTTTCCATAACCGTGTCCTGCATTAACTCAATCATATCAAATCAATCTTACCAGAATTTTAACTGAATCAAAACTTTCCTTGCCTTCTCTTATCATAATATAATCAAATTAAATGTTATCAAAATCTAGAATATGGTGGATGTAAGGTATATGTCGGACAAGATTGATGTTGAACCAATAGAATATCTATGCCCCCGTTGCAACGCACGGGTCCAGGCATGGCACATCGCTCGCATTGCAATTGGCTTGTCTCCGAACTCCCCGAAGTAGGAGAGGGAGGAGCAGGAGACGGCGCCAAATAAAAGGTGCAACATAGGTGTGTTGGATACATTTTCGTGCCCACCCGGGGTTTTCCTCGTGCAAGTAGAGGCACCATAGCCCTCGCCCATTGTCGGAGACGATGTTAGCAGATGGATGGTTGTAGGGGACAACGTTAGGATGAGATGCAATGGGAGAGAGAGAGAGAGAGAGAGAGAGAGAGAGAGAGGTGGGGGAGAGGAAAAAAGGTGACAGTGATATGATGTAAGGGGGGCAATGATTGGAATGACTAGGGTGCGGGCAATAGACACTGAATTCGTATTCGGATAAAATTCCTAAACATATAGTTTTTGGGTTGTTATCTTTTCCTAAACTAGGGAGTAGTCATCTTTTCCTCTTGCGTTTGTTAATTCAGGGATTCACTTCAATATACGCACGTTAGACTTATTTTTCCAAACACAACAACTTAGCTACTCCATTGAATAACATACCATGTGTTAGTATTCATCGTTATAAATAACACAAAGAAATTTTTGTTCATCAGTAATCTGTATCAATATGTGTTGTGTTCTCTCTCAGAGAAGTGAACTCTGAAAACCCTCCTCATTCTGAACAACGAAAATTCTGAGGTTGAAAGTACAAACTTGATACGAGATGAAAGACTTGGAGAAAAAATGGCCATATTTGGAGCCGGATGGAAACATGGGCAGATTTGGAGTAGGGTGACAATGGAGCAGACTGGTGTTGCAATGACCAAAAGAGCTGAAGTGAAAGAAGAGATGGAATGACAATGATGCAACCTTGTCATGTGATTCTTGTATGTATATTTGAGGTCCATATGAAAATAAGTATTATTGAGATAAAGTGACGGAGATGCATCTTAGGTGGAGATGAAAGCAGAGCCCAGTTAAATAGAGCATTATTAGTTTGTGAATGAACATGTGGTGGAAATAATGTTTTCATGTTCATATGCCACATTTTCTTGTGATTTGTACTAAGGTGAGGTGCCTTGTATCTCATCCTTTGTTGATCATGTTCCATGTTGCACGACATACGTAGTAGAGCGAGATAACAAAGCAACGACATAGAAGCCACATGCAGAGTCAAGGGGCAATAGATTGAGAGGATGGTTGATGTATGGACAAAGAGGGCTAGGGAGAACAACTTCAACAGAAACGAGAGGCTAGAGGGGTGCATGGCGTTTGTTGGAATAGAGAGAAGATACTTGCGTTTGTGTTGTGGTTGAACATTGCGTGCAATGTCTTCATTCGGGAAGAGAAATATGAGCATTGTTTATAAATTTAATTTTTGGCCCGTGGCAACGCACGGGCAGTCTACTAGTAATATAGAGAATTACTGTTGGAAAATTTTAAATCAAATAACAAAGGCATTACGCGATGAAGCTTGATGGCAACGGTTGGCAATTCATTAAAAATTCCACATATTATTTCATACATCTTCTTCGTCCTATCTAAATCATAAAATATCCACATTCGACCGCACTCTGGTACTAACAGAACAAATCGTGCAAGGTTAAAAATCAGGCTGTGGAGACATCATAGAGACTTTAAAACAACTTAAACTGAGGAAAGACATTTTAAAAGGCCATTCTAAATACTAAAAACATATGGCGTTATCACAGCCTACAGAGGCAACCTCCATACAGTGCAAGCCTTGGCGTCGATATCTCCAAGCTTAGCGTCCTTCTAGCTTTTTTTTGCGGGTAGCGTCCTTCTAGCTTTAGAGACCGCCTCTAACAAATAAACATGTTAATTGGTTCCACCTAAAAGCAACTCATGCCTTGCAACCGGTATAAAATAAATTTCATAGTTTGTGTCGTATTCGAGTGTTTACCTAGTGCACTACTATAAATCCGTCCGGATCGAAACAAAGGCATATATTGGCTTCAAGTAATGCCGCGAGATAGCTATATTTGCTCCTGATAGACTTCAAGTTTTACAGAGATGATTACTGGTTTGAGTAATTAGTCTGTGAATATATTCAAAAGAAAATGATCATGCACATAATTAGATATGGCACTACCGAGAAACACAAAGCAACTTGAAGTCTTAGCTCAAATTAGTTACCCCTAATAAAAGGTTACCCCTCAAAAAAGAATGGTCAAAAGTGTATGCCAGCCAACGTAATGATCAAGGAACTTGAGTACCTCTCAGGTGTGTTACATGTTAGCTAGTTTCCGTCTACACATGTTCAGCAATGCATGGATCCAGCTGATTGCCATGTCCATAGTTTACGTGCATGGATTATGACCAGTGATTCCCGAATTGCTTCTTCTTCTTCGAGTTTCACAAGCTCACTCGATCCCAATGTCATTGCTGCTAGCTCAAGATTCACATGTTCTGGTGCAACCCTGCCCCGATGGACCGTACCTTGCCCAGCGGACCCTTTCTTCTTCGTGCTGTCGCGCCGCCGCCGGCCATAACTGATAGGCGGTCTGGTCGGCCGAGGGAGGGAGACGGACGCTGCTGTCTCGCTTCCTGCCTCACCTAATTTCTCTCTTGTGCTAGCGCTGCGCCTGCTACCGTACATCACCGCATATGAGGACCGGAAATTATGCGAGTGGTCGGCTCACATGGGCCTAAATGGGCTAAAGAGGAGGATGTTTCTAGGACGCGCGGCTGCCGAGCGAGGGCGGGCCCAGGGGCGCGTGGTGGATGAGAGAGATGGCCGATGGCGACGTTGGACTGGCTCCTTCTCGATACCTCACGTGTAAAATTAAGTACTAGTTGCTATGGGCTACAATACATATAAATAAATCCAACAAATGCTCAAGGTTGTCTTTAAATCGAAGCTCATTTCTTTCTCATACATCCGAACGTGTTCGGACATCAAGGCTCCCCAAAATTTAATTGTCTGGACAGTTCGGGCACACCAAAATCCAGACCATATAGGGGAGAATTGTGGTTGTTGGGACTATCCGCTATGTTATCTCCAACATGTGGGCCCAACACAAAAACCCCACCCAACGATGCACCCGTTCCTTCTCGCTCGGTTTCCCACCATAGAGAGATATTTCTCGCTGGAGCCCTGTCCTTTAAAACCGGATAACGCCCACCACACCTTCCTCATGGCGTCCTATCTTCTTCACACCGTATTTCTCCACAGACCGCCAAGGAGGAGTCCCCCACCAACTGCCCCGATGTCCGCCCTGATCCCCTCCACCCATGTTTGTGCCGATCCACCACCCCTATCAAGGGGTAAGAGGCGTGCGCCGCCCATGACGCCCCCCGCGTCCCCAGCCAAGAAGGCAAATCCAATGTCTCCTGGGCCATGCATTGTAACGTTCTAACATACAGTTGAATGTCGTGCATCCACAAAAATATTATGTCCGTTGTCGGGCACACCTCATCTCGCCATGGCGCCCTCTCACCTTCACAGCGTACTTCTCCATGGACAGCCAAGGAGGAGTCCCCCGCCAACCGCCCCACTCTCCTCCCTGATTCCTTTCCCTCGTGTTCCTGTCAATCCGCCACCCACTCCGCTCTCCACTCTTATCTCCTCCCCTCACGGGAAATGTGGTTGTCCGGACTATCTACCATGTTATCTCCAACATGTGGGCCCAACACAAAAACCCTACCGCACGATGCACCCTCCTTTTCCTGCTAGACCCTCCCCTCCCCCCGGTTTCCTGCCGTAGAAGGACATTTCTCGCTGGAGCCCTCTCCTTTAAAACTGGATGATCCCACCTCACCTTTTCCATGGCGCCCTATCTCCTTCACACTGTACTTCTACACGGACCACCAAGGAGGAGTTCCCCACCAACCGCCCCGCACTCTACCCTGATCCCCTTCCCCATGTTCGTGTCGATCCGCCACCCCCATCAAGGGGTAAGAGGTATGCATCGCGTGTGACACCGCCCCCCCCGAACCAAGAAGACAAATCCAATGTCTCCTGAGCCATTTCCACGTTGTACCATACAGTTGAATGTCATGCATTCCACAAAAATATGAGTCCGTTGTTGGGCACACCTTCTCTTCGCCATGGCGCACTCGCTCCTTCACACTGTTCTTCTCCACGGACCGCCAAGGAGGAGTCCCCCGCCAATCATCCCACTCTCCGCCCTGATCCCTCCCCTTGCGGGAAATGTGGTTGCCCGGACTATCCATCTTGTTATCTCCAAAACATGGGCCCAACACAACATACCCACCCCATGACACACCCTTCCTTTTCCTGCCGGACCCTCCCCTTCCCGCTCGGTTTCCCATCGTAGCGAGACATTTCTCGTTAGAGTCCTCTCCTTTAAAACCGGATGGCGCCCACCTTACCTTCGCCATGGCGCCCTCTCCTTTTAAAACCGGATGACGCCCACCTCACCGTACTTCTCCATGGATCGCCAAGGAGGAGTCCCCTGCCAACCTCCCCACTGTCAGCCCTGATCCCCTCCCCTCCCCCCACCCCTGTGTTCGTGCCAATCCGCCACCCCATCAAGGGGTAGAAGGCGTGCGGCGCCCGTGACGTCCCCGAGCAAAGAAGACAGATCCAATATCACCTGAGCCATTGCCACGTTGTAACATGCATTTGAATGTCGTGCATTCCACAAAAATATGATGTCCGTTGTTGGGCATGCAGCCGATATGCCACTGTGTCCGTATTAACTCTTGAAGCAACCAAGCAATGCATTTAGCCTTCTATCCTAACTAAAATATTGTACGACTTGATGAAAAATAATATGAATTGCTAGCAAATGCAATTTGCTGTAAATCCATCTCCAATGAAATGGAATTTGTCACATTTTCTAAAGTAGGAAAATTATTCCGCTCAGACAGCCGTAACTGAGCAGAACAACCCCAACCCCCATCCAGATGCACATCCACATCGGTGGCATAATATAAGTAGCAGGCCCACATGTTTCCACATAACTTTTCACGGGACAAGTGGATATCCCACATAATCTCATGTTAATGATAGATTCAGCTAAACTGTTGTAGCAAAACATAATACTGACACTTCAAGTAACCTACAATTGATGCTAGTTAATTGCCCGTGCGCTGCAACGAGGGCATATAAATTTACTAATTCAACATTAATTTTATCTCACATACATATTCAAAATCTTCTTGTACACCAGGCTGCCTTGCCGACTTTTTTTACCTATAAATCACTGTCCTTTTATTCCTTTATTTTTTTCCCCAATAAAAAATATTTATCAGAGTGATATGTGAATGGATATATCGACAACCATAATAAAATATCAAGAGCAAAAAACTCTTTAATCAAAAAATTTAAGAATGCATCCATGATGCATTCGATATTGATTCATTTCCATATAAATGTGCCTTGTGTTATCAAAGATTGATTACTTTCAATAGATTTGGTCTTTAAAGATTGATTAGGGATCACCGTGGTTGATTTCTTTCCATAGAAACATTCTAAATTTAATAGATAAAAACCAAATTAAATAGATCAGTGGGCTAAAACCAGTTTAAATAAATTGGTGGGATAAAAAAATCAATGGGGGTGGTTTAACCAGAATGGAGGCGACGCTACCAACTCACCTTGGCATACAAGTCTATCCCAATTATGTTACCATGTTGAGCAAAAACCAATCTATTAGTCATAGAAAAAATGAAAAAAAATGAAACATAGAAAAAACGAAAAATAAAAATGAGCACCCGCGTCAATGGGCCGGCCAACTTTGACTATAATTGATGTTTTGATAAGATTTAATTTGATTTGGATATGAGTAGTGGAAGGCAAGGAAAGTTTGGATTTAGTTGATATTTTCTTAAGATTTGATTTGAATGAGTTAATGCATGAAGTTGTTTTTGGAAAGGGCCGATTTGATTGAGTTAATGCATGCGTCAAATGGGCCCGCCTAAGTTGTTTCCGCTTGAGCGAAAAGTCGTCTGTAAGACGCTCGCGGGCGTAACATAGGGTTTGCCGAGGGGTTGGTGGGAGTGAGGCAAGACTACCAACTCCTTCATTAGGAGTAGACACTACATCACGGTCATGAGACACACTCAGCCACAAAATGACGCCTGATCCAACGACAAAGCACGCCTAGATTATGAGCCTCGTAATTTGAGCTCCTGAGTTCATGAACATGATCACATCAAATAAAAGTACTCTTTCATATTCTAACTTCCTTGGCCACTCAACCATAACAACCTCCTGGGCATGTTTAATGGTTGATAAGGTTGTCTTATCATATGTCCGCCATGTAATCTAAGATAAGACAACAAAAAGTGATGTACAATGGGTTATTCTTAGTCTTGTCTTCAATAACTAGATATCCCTAAATATGTGGTGAGACAATTGTTGCTAAGAGATCATCTCTTAATTAAGAGAAGCAAACATTTTCTTATGGTTTCTCTCTCTTCCACCTTATCAATTATCCTATGTGGCACTCTTAACATAACACCATTGTACATATGCCCTGAAGATTCTTGGCAGGATGATGTGCAAATTACCTTTTTATTACCTAATTTTTTGAACCTTCAAAAACTTTTCATGCGACGAGGGGATTCGAACTCCTAACATGAGGTTTAGTGCCCAATAACCATCTGAGATAGCTAACATCATGTGCCCTTTCGCTTTTCTTTTTTGCTTTCTCTGCACACGCTATCTGATTTCATTTTGTTTTCTTCTTGGTTTTTCTTCTTCTTTTTCCTTCTTTTTTAGATTTATTTTCCTTTTTTCCTTTCTTCATCTTTTTTCTCCTTTTATGTTCTCATTTTTGTGAACAGTTTTCAAATTTGTGAAATTTTTAGCCCGTGAACTTTCTCCCAAATCATGAACTTTTAGCTATGAACTTTTCTAATTCATGAATTTTTTTTTAAAATTGATAAAGAAATAATTTATGAACTTTTTTCAAATTCATGAACTTTTAGCTCTGAACTTTTTCAAATTCATGGACTTTTTTCAAACTTTGTGAACTTTTCACAAATTCGTGAACTCTTTTCAAATTCATGACTTCTTTTTGAACCTGTGAACTTTTTCGAGTTCATGAACTTTTTTAGATCCATGAACTTTTTTTGAACCCATGATTTATTTTCAAATTCTTGAAATTTTACAACTTCTTTTTTTGTATTCCTTTTTTTCTTCAAAAAATAGCATTTTCTCGGAAAGTCAACGGTTGACACATCAACGATGGACCGGTTAACCATGACTGGTCACTGTCGAACGAGTGACCAGCTAATCGAGGAGAAGCGGCACGTCGTGAGCGATTGCTCGCCTAGCAGTCGGGCCGTGAGCACTGCCTCCTCTACCTGGCGATGAAGGCGCTGGGGGGTAGGACGTCTCACAAACGTCGACCAAACACACACCCGCGAAGCTGTGCAAAAACTATTGAGCCAGCCCAACCAAGACTTCTAGATACCCTAGACTAGATTCCTTTTCATTTTTCTGCTTTTCTTTTCCTTTCATTTTATTTTTGTTTTATTTCTTTCTTTTTAACATTTTGTATAAAAAAATAAAATTCAGGGTTTACTCTTAAATCCGCGAACATATTTTGATTATTTTATTTTTTAAGTTCATACTCCCTCCGTTCCTTTCTCTAAGGTGTATTATTTTCGGCATGGTGACCAAGACACACAATTATAGACGTGTTAGGATGAAATTACCCATGGCAAATTTATTGTTTAGTGACAAGTAAATCTGTTAGTCCAGGAAAGTAAGAGATACATGCAATCGACATAGAGATAGTTTCCTTATTTTGCTACAAGGAGAGATATAGACAATCAGGAGAAAGATACTTTCCTTTTGCTAGAGATCTAACAAGGGAATTATGATAAATTAGAAGAAATTCACCTTACATTCTGGAATTTTATCAAAAAACAAGTACACCTTATATAAAGGAATGGAGGGAGTATTTTTTAAAATTAGTGAGCATTGTTTCCAATTTGGATTTCCTTTTTAAAATTCATGAATATTTTTTACACGAATATTATTTGAAATTCGTGAACAGTTTTTTAGTGCATATTCCTTGAAGTACGTGTTCATTTTTAGAATTTGCAAACATATTTTTGAAAATTGATAAATTTTTATATTCATGAATAATTTTGAATCCATGAACAATTTTTGAAATCAAGAACTTCTTTTGAAATTCTTGAAGATTTTTTTTATAAATTCATGAAGATTTTTTATATTTAAAATATATATTTTCACGAGATTTTTTTGAATTTGCGAATATCTTTTGGAGATTCGGAACATATTTTGAAACCCTAAACCTTTTTTTAATTTATGTAGATTTTTACAAATTTTGTGAATAGTTTTGAAGTTAAAAAGGTACAAAAAGGATAAACTGAGAAAATGCCCGTGCCCTCGCACTGGGCATGCCCAAGTGCACCGGAGGGTGCGCGTTTGTGGTTTCATGTATTTTCTCAAATAAAAAGTTATTTCGGATAAAAATGGTGGTGCTCGATCGAATCATCGCTCGAGTGATGTCATGGTCTTGTTGGGTTTCTCCCACTCGTTGGGGTTTAGCTCTCTCTCTCTCTCTCTCTCGTTGTCTCACGGTGTTGAGTCCCTTCTCCTCTTATCTTCAGCCGCCGTCAACGTTGTTCTTCATTCGGGCTAATCTAGGGGCCTTGGCCGAACCGCATGGGGTCGTCGGGCCTTTCTGGTGTCTTTTACGTCACCTAGTAGCGCTATATCGATCTAGGGTTTGCCATGGTGTCTTCTTTGACGTTGGATGGAGCCGACTAGGGGGGGCCGCCTTCGTTGGAACTTTCATGGGGTGGGCAACCTCTTGACGATACGAGAATTTCGTGAACTAATGAAGCAATTTGCCCTGGAAGTGTTGTGCATATTGGAGGCACAGATTGAGAAAACATGTGTCAAAAAGTTTAGCATCAACATTAGGATTTATTAAAAGTTTCATCGTTAGTAATTCGGGAAGATGTGGTGGAACTATTTATTTTGAAATATAAAAATAGTGTTAGTTGTTTCCGGTTGTTCATAGTATCGTATTGATGCTCATGTGAATGCCCAAGGCTTTGTTAGTTGTTTCAGGTAGTTCACAATATCGTATTGATGCTCATGTGAATGCTCTTTTTTTGCAAGAATCATGTGGGCTGCAAGAATTAATCTAAGGTGCATTGTCGATCATCCGAGGACCAAACAATCACACGAGGCATGACACTGTAATTTGTTAACGAGGTTCATCTTAGGGAACCAGTGTCTTAGTAATCGCCTAGCTTGTTTGACAAGCATTGCAAGGTAGAAAAGATGCGTGTCACGGAAGCCTAAACCACCCATATACTCTGGCATTGTAAGGACATCCCATGACACCCATGATGCCTTCCTTTCTCCATTCCTACCACCCATCAAAACTTCGTAAGCATAGAATCAATGGTCGGCAAAGTTCTCTTGGTAGGAGGAAACATGACATAGAGAACGTTGCTGCTAGGGACTTCTGAATCCATTGTTCATAGAACACGTTGTTCACTAATGGACCAGGCCAAATAGACGCATTGTGTTACGAACCTTCCCACATGGTTTAGGGCAGGTTCTAGAAGATCCTACCTGTTTTTTCTTTCTCTTTTTTCTTTTTTTATCTTGCTGGGTCTTTATTTTTATTTATTTTTTCATTTTATATTTTTCAAATTCATGAACATTACTTAGACTTCCAAATTTTCAAAAAATTGCAAACATTTTCTAAACATTTTTAAATTAACGAATATTTATATGTCTGTAAACTTTTAAAAAAATAAGAACTTTTTTAAATCCGTATTTTTTTTCATTTTACTAAGATTTTCAAAAACTCAAAAGAAAAATGCTAAGAGCATCACAAAGCCAAGTAGCCATCGAGCAAGCTCCCAATGCCCGCTTAGGGGCATTTTGCCGTTTAAAGCATAAATAGGAGCACCCATCAAGCATTTTTCATCCATTTGGTATAAAACACACACCCTCACTAAGCGATGTCCCCCAATGGGCGGGACCAACTAGACGCACTTTATGAGCCTTCCCACATGGTTTTTGGAAGATTCCATCTTATTTTATTTCATTTTTCTATCATTTTTTTTGTTTTTAGTGTTTCTATTTTTTATTTGTGAACATTTTTACAATGCACAAATAATTTTTCAGATCTGCGAATATTTTTTAAATTTGTGAACGTTATTTAAAAGTCATTATATTTTAAAATTAATGAACATTTTTAAAATTCACATACACTTTTAAATTTGGTGATGATTTTTTAATTTTTTTATGAAAATTATTTTAAATACTTCAGTACCCACCCCCCCCCCCCCCCCCCGATCTATACTAATGGTCGCTGATTCACAAATACTTGAATGCTTGAGTAGTTTTTATTTCAGGAACTTTTTAAACAATTTACTACTTTTTAAATTATTAGTTGAACAATGCTTTGTTTCACTAACTAGTTTCAAAACCAAAAAATTCCACTGACAGAAAAAGGGTTTCCCCCCGCTTGTGCCTAGTGGTTATTGGCTTGTTATCCGAAGGTTGTGGTCGTGCGTTCGAAAAAAATCCACTAGCAGCATAGCCGAGCAATGAGCAAGCGAGCGAGCGCCCACTGCAAGTTTTAGGGGCATTTTGCCGCCTGAAGTGTTAAATAGGAGCACCCAACCCCTTCGGAACGTCAAAGCGGAAAGACAGGGCAGCTGCTAGCCTAGGACGACGGCCTATTGCCTTCGTTCGATGGCGCTCCACGGGTGGCCCGGCCTTCGAACTGTAACATAGTGTAGGTGCGGAACAAAAACCACCCGGTCACACCTGTGTCAAATCAAATTGTCAAAGGAGCGAGGAAAAGCGAAAGCGATACGAAAACCCAACCGTCCGCGCACATTTTGATGCGAAGGAATGATGCTGCTCTGCTCTCTGCCCTCGGTTTCTTGGATCTGTTGCATCCTCGGCTCCTTTTTGTTTCTCAGAGTTCGTACGCTATCTGAACCTTTGAGCACATGATGCTCGCATTCTCACGGAACGCAGCAAGAACAGAACAGAACAGACCAACACGCATGCCGCGATCATTGGCAGCGATCTGTAAAGATGAGCATGCTTCTTCGTGCGAACAAGAAGGCTTCCAGTTCAGCTTATTAGCGCCGTCATGATACGATACCAGTTGCTGAAAAGTTACTCCTAGATCCAAGCCTCGGCCCGTTGTTGGACGCCATTAACAAAATCAAAAGATGATAAAAGCTAACGTGTTAGAGGTTTCGCGGAACGACTGATCAGGAAGATTGATCCCAGTGGAGCCGACGGCGCTCGGTCATATCCGTCCATTCCAGCGGGCGTTTTACGTTTCGAGCGTCGCCATGGCGCAGGCGATGCATGGGGCATGGCATGGCATGGCTGCATCCACCCGGAAAGCAGAAAGAGAAAGGGAAAAGGGAGGCCAAACCGAAAGAGATCGAAAGAGGCAAAAGGGGATGGAGGGAGACGACGGCGCCATGCCATGCCATTGCCATGGCGGCACGCCGTGCCTGTGCGTGCAACAGGGATCGAGGGGGCGCATGCCGCTTCTTTTGAGCCTGCTTCTCATGTCGCCCCCGCGCGCTCGCTTTGCCGGCCGGCCTCGGCGTTTTCATGATGCGCCGTGTCCCCGGTCTCGGGATCACCACCGTCTGCCTCGACCCCTAGCGAGCTCTGCCCGTCGCGTAGCCATTCATGGCCATGATCCACCTCCCTTCGCAATGGAGTACCTCTTGTCTGCTCCCCGCCCGTCCCTCTCGTCCTCCTTTAACCCCCTTATTATCTTTTTGCTTTCTCTGATCTCGAAACCGTGTACCTTCTCCTCTAGAAGTAGTTTATGGAATGGAAGGAATCTATCTTCTCGGCTCCGTCACATGGGACTACAGGTAGCAACAAGCTGGGGGAACTGAACTTCACACTGCAGCATAGCTTCTTGTGCAACCAATCTGTCCAAAGCCTGCTAGCTTAATTATGTTGAGCATGCATGTGCGAGCACTGAATGCTTTTCTGCGAGATTTCGTAGCAGAGGATAGCAGATGGCTCATTCCATGATGTCAAATCAGGCGAATATTACAGTCGTTGCCGACTCATGATTCAAATTCCAGGCTTAAAATTCAGTGTGCGATCGTTCGAACTGTCCTCGTACGTTTCCCGCCGAAAACCATTTGCAGCGCATGCAGTTAAGTGCTGCATCGTCTCTGCCATGGGTTCAGAAAGGCAGGGTGACCAACTTCACGGACTCTGTGTGCGGCAGCCAGCATTCACTTAGGCACGGTGCAACACACCGCCTTTCCCGCCCTAGATGCGTATGATACTTGGTGAGAAATTCACTTTTCCACGCAAAATTCACGGCACATGCATGCAATCCACATGAACCCTTGGGGGGCCAGATGGGCTGCACTAACTTTGTCGCGCTCGGTCACGCTGCTTGTGTCCCTGAAACTGTCTTTTATTTATGCTGATCACGTTCTTGTACAGCTAACTGAAACTGTCTTGTCCGTCTGATCGTCTGCAGCTCAGCTGTTCAGGGACCATCTCCGATGATCTCACGGACAAATCATGACCCCCGTTTACTCTGCGTGGCTCCTAAGCTCAGATTACCACGGAAGCAACACCTTTGTTTAATTGATTGGCCACTAACCTTTTCCAAAGCAATCAACTACTAAGCTCTACCCTTTCACTGTAGCACTTTGGTTGTAAATGACTCGCGCACAAAATTGCCAGACAGACAAAAGGCAATAGGCATGCATGTATGGTGTAAATCATTTCACAGGATGGTCCAGCAGCAAGTGACCCGCCAGATTATTTCACAAGTACTGCCAGCACTCATATCTTGGACGGATAACAGGCTAGCTCAAAGGTGTTTGTGCCGTCTTGGCAACCAAAGAACAATCCAGGTTTGGGGGAAATGAATGATTCTCGGTGACAATCATCGCAGTGGTGATCACAGTCATGTCGAATCATGGAGAAGGTAGAGATCAGACGTATCTCCAAACAGGGCGTGCAGGATAAGAAAAGAGGCGAGCAAGAAAATACTACTAGCAGAGAACTGAGTGTCCACTGGCGAGCAGAACCGATTGACGGATGGATCGACCACCTACATATCTCTCTAGCCGCCCACCGCACGAGCACTACCGCAAATACAGTAGTACCTGCTGCTATCGGCCAAGCAGGCAAAGCATCCATTCCGCGCAGGGCAGTGCATATCCAGCGATCCTTCCGGCCGGGGTCGAAGTGGACGTGCACCGGAATCTATCTATATATGGTCGTATCTGCAGACATGACATAAATTCAGGTGGTTCGCTACTGTAGTTAGCAATGCGCGCTTGCTTTTTTTTCCTGGCTGATGGAAGAAGAAGAAGATCCATCCATCGGCTCGGTTGTTTCTGTTGACTAAATAGGCAATTTTTCCACTAATTTAATCCATAGATAAATTACTAGCATGGAATTGATAGAATTAACGATATACTGATTCTGATCTAGACAAACACGTACTATACAAACAATAGACACATCTACACATAATGCCAGTACTGCTAATACGAAAATAAATAGGAGCGGGATAAACGTATTACACCCTCCAGTAGTCCAGGCAGAAGCCGCGGCGGTGGTGGCAGCAGCGGCGCAGTCAGCCGCCTTCTTGTCGGTCTCGAGCTTCTCGGCGGCGAGACGGTCGGCTTCGGTCTGAGACATGGTGTTGACGAAGACGATGCGGACGTAGAGGAAGTAGCGGATCGGAGGCGAGCAGTCGCGTGGTCGCTTCCCAAAAACCTATTTGCCCCTCTCTCGTACAGGATCCGGAGAGGCGGGGTTTCGGAGACCTGCTCTCCCGTCGACTGTGTACGCGGCGGACGGGATGGAGTCACCGGCGGCAGCAGCAGCAAAGGAACGACGGTGGGCGTAGCGCGTGGAGCTGATGTGATCTGTTCTGGCGGCTAGGGTTAGGAGACACCTCACACTTGACGCAGCCGCGTGGAGAGACGTGGGCTCGACCCACGTCCGTACTGACTGGCAAAAATAAGAGCATAGGTGTGAGCTCGCCTCGGCTCATTCCCGCGGCGCGGCGAGGCGGCGGAGGAGGAGTGCGCGAGGGCCTCTTATATTCTCAAGCTCCAATGGCATGTGGAAGAGAAACCCTTATAAGGAGGTCCAACTCCTCTCCAACTTTCAGGGTGGGACTAAATTTCTCACTACACCTAGTGCCAATTAAACCCACATGGGCCCTTAGAGATTTTCAAAAATTGTTAGATGGGTCCTAGGCCCACCCTAATATTTCAACAGTTTCTGCGTAGGAGGAAGCGGAAATGGCGCGCAGGAGTCGTGTCAAGTTCGATCAGGGCATTGACCTCCGGCGAAAGGCAAGAGGAAAACGTCCGGCTGAGGTGGAACTCACGTGCACCTACGTTGTCATGGGATTATAAGAGCATCTCCAGCCGTTCGGCCCCTTAGGGGCTTGAAATAGTGCCGCCTGGGGGCGCGCCGGCAAAAATATCGGCGTGGGGGGCGGTCGGTTTCCCAACCGCCGCTCCAAGCCCACCCCCAGACGCCGTTTAAAAAAAAATAAACTCGGCCAAAATTCGGCCAAACACGACACATATTCGGTCAAACTAGGTGATTTCATTGATATTTGTACATAAAAATATCAAAACATAATTTAAAAACTTAAAAACATAACTAAAACTACCGCGCCGCCGTCCGCCGCCCCTCCTACAGGCCGAAGAGCGCGCCGAAGGCGCTGTAGTCGCCGCCGTCGTCCTCCTCCTCCTTCTTCACGCCGCCGCCGTCCTTGCTGCACCCCTGCCCTGGGTCGCCTTGGCGTACGGGTTTGGTTGGCGGCGGTGGTGTGTCGTCGTCACTGTCCTCGAGGATGATGACGCCGCCCTCGTTGCGGCCGCGGTGCCGAGCGGCGATCTCCTCGAGGGCGCGGCGCTGGCGCTCCGTCTCCAGCCGGACGTAGTCCTCACGCGCCCACTTGAGGGCGGCCTCGTCGTCGGCGACCATGTCGTCGTACTCACTCTTCACGGCGATGAGCCCCCGCTCCTTCTTCGGCTTGACGAGGCGGGAGGAGGAGGAGCCACGGCCGCCCTCGTTGATGACGAGGGCGCCGCCGCGGGTGCACCGCCCGAGCGGCGTCTCCACGGGCTCGGCCTTGACGCTGGTTAGCGCCGGCGAACCGGAGGAGCGGGAGGAGGAGGACGACCCACCCGCCATGCACCTCGGCAGCCAAATGCCGCCGCCGCTCCGGCGGGGGACAGGCGCCGGGGCCGCCGGGTACTGGAGTGGCGGCTGGTTGCCGCCCTCGAGGTACTCGAGGACGTAGTGCAGCGTCCGCCCGGGGACGCCCCACCACAGGCTGCGGCCGTCGGCGTTGGTGGAGGCGACCTGCTCCTCGTGGCGGCGTTGGAAGTACGCCGCCCAGCTGGCGTGGTTGTTGGCGGCGTACTCCGGGCGGCCGCGCACCTCCTCCGGCATGGAGGCCCGAACGCGCGCGATCTTGCCATGGAAGCGGTCGGCGTCGGGCTGCGGGGGGACGGGGACGCCCCCGGCGCTGAGCCTCCATCGCCCCGGCACGCGCATGTCAGGCGGCGCCAGGTAGTTCGCCTCGTGAAGGAGGTACGCCTCCCACTCGTGCAGGGTGCGGCAGCCGAAGCCATTGGTCACCGCTCCGTCCCCGGGGAAACGCTCTCCCATCGGCGGTTGTGGCTGTAGACGGGGAGAGAAAGAAGAGATGGGGCGTCGGCGGCGAGAGAGAGGCGAGATGGGGGCGTCGAAGGAGAGTGCGTCCACTGGCGAGGGAGGGACGAGATGGGGGCGTCGAAGGAGAGTGCGTCCACCGGCGAAGGAGTGTATTTGTGGCGGGAGGGGAAGGGCGCGTTGTCGCGCCATCACTGCGCCGCCCGTGAGGAATCAATGAAAGACTGACCGGCAGCGTTCTTCACATTGATTCCCCGCGGGAAAACGAGGCGATGAGGAAGACGAGACGCGGCTGGTCGCTGACTCGGCGGGTCCACCGGGTTTTCGCGCCAAAAACGATTTCCCCGGCGCCCTCGGGCGCCCCCCAGCGCGCCGGGTTCGGTCTGGGTCCGCCGGCGTTAAATTCGGGCCTAATCAGCGAAAAGTGAGCTTCTGGAGGCGCGACTGTTTCGGTGCCGATGATAAAAAAAAGGCGGTGGTGGGGGGACGAGTGGAGATGCTCTAATTGCTTTGTGGAGTCGGTCGCAGATTCGGTTTCCTGGGATGCGACGTGGTGCGCTCTGAAAGAGATAACTGCGCCCGTTTAGTCCTCTCTTTTCTGTAATTCTGTTGATGAAGGAAGGACTCGGGCATGGAATTACTTCTGTGTAGAAATTGACCATTCGATTGCAGGCTGAGATTTTCCCTGTCAGTTCAGTTGTCACTTCCAATCATACACTCCCAATCATTGTTGGAAGCTGTGGAAATGCGCATGACGCTCGTGCAACTCCCATTATAATACCCAAAGATTTTTTTTACCGACTTTCCCTGTCCCAAGCAGATGAGATCAAACGAAGGGCTCTGCATGGCATGCATGTTACTCCAAATTCCAAGCATGGAGTTGGATTTGGCTAGCTTTGGATTTAACCAACCGAAAAATACTACAACAACCGAGCAGAGCAACGACAAACCGACCGACCTCCCATGGCCATGGACCACCCATCCTAGCCAGGGCCTCCAAAGAGAGGAGCCCTAAACAAAAGCCAACCCTGCATGCAGTGTATGATTACCGGATCAACTCATCTGGCGACAGGGACACTTAAATATTCTCTCAAGCTAACCCCGTGCATGTGTGCGTCTTCCATTCCTCCAGTCCCTTTTCCACCAATCTGCCCGCCAGCCAGCCAGCGACGCGCGCACACACGCCCGCAATCACCACGCCGCAGGTGCACGGACGGTGCTGCCCGGGATCACCAGAGAGAGAGAAGCCCCAACAAGATCAGCAAAAGAAGAAAGAGAAAAGGCAGAGGAGACGACACGATAGTTAGAATATTAGGCTCATTTATGGGGCAGTCCAATAGGCAATTTCTGAAATCTCAAAGGCTCACGTGTATGAGTAAGTGGTGGGAGCCGGAAGTTTAGTCCCAACCTCGACTGGGGCGTCTGGCTCAGGGGCTCCGTCGTCTGGTGGCATCAAATGGAAAATGGGGAAAAAGAAAATAAAGCAAACGTGAGTACTCATCCGAAGTACTCAGCAAGCAAGGATCTACACTACATATGCATCATTTTCAAAGGGGGCTGTATATGTGGACTGGGCTGCAGAAATGCCAGAATAGAGGGGGAAAGCCTAGTCCTATCGAAGACTAGCATCTTCAACATTCTTCGACAGTCTTGCAGCATCAGGGAAGAGCAGATGAACATAATGTAAAGTAGTAGTAGTAGTATCATCAATCTCGACCTGAGATCCTTTCTCGACTCCCTGCGAGAAAGCAATCCCAGAGCCGTACTATCCAGTTCTCATCACATGTTCTAGTTGTACCGATCGGGATACAACTCCGAGTGTCCGTTACCGTAGGACAGGCTATCGATAGAAGTTTCTTCCCTGCAGGGGTGCACCAACTTACCCACCACACTCGCTTAACTCCGGCCGGACACACTTTTCTGGGTCATGCCCGGCCTCGGCCAAGCAACACGCCGCAACCCGACCAAATACTTAACAGAGAGGCCAGCAGGCCGGACTAACCTATGCCCCCAGGGGTCTTGGGCCATCGCTCCGGGAACTCCTGCGCGTTGCGTGGGCGGCCGGAAGCAGACCTAGCAACCCCTTAATACAAGCGCGGTTGCGTAACCAGTCCAATCCAGCGCGCGCCGCTCAGTCGCTGACGTCCATTAAGCTTCGGCTGAAGTATACGACGCAGAACGCCCATACTATGCCCACGTGATGGTTAGTGCTATCGGGCCAGAGGCCCCTCGGATCAAATATCCAAACCGTAGTGGATTAGGAGCGTGCGGAAACGAGCAGAGACTCACGATCGATGTGACCCCGTCGCCCCGTCTCGAGGACTTGCGGCAAGGGCTAAGAATGCCTGGCCACGCCTCGTAGTTATCTCGCGGGCACCATCCAGGTCAACCTGACTCCACATCACTTCGCACTAAGCTCGCGCGGGTACCCCTCAGGGCCGACCCGTCTTTAGTATCATGGTTTAGTGCAAGTCCACTCATCAACAGTAACTGTGTGTCTGACACCAGGGGAGCCCTCAGGAATCACCCTCGATGGAACCCCACCTGATGTTATCATCAAGGTGAACGAAGGAGGAATCACCCTCGAGGTCCACACTTGAGGAGTTGCGCGACGACGTCGTTATCGGGGGTGGTGTAGGAGGAATCACCCTCGCTTACCACGACCGAGTAACTAACCTACAAGGTTAACATCAGAAGTGCTAACGAGGTATCACCCTCGGCACTCGACGGTAACCCAGCAGTGTCGGCAACTAAGGGTTAGTGATGTGCGGTGCCATGGTCTGGTCTTCAATCCCGATGATCGGGTCTTCTGATGTCCAGCAGGGCAGTCGGGATCAAGTGGGGGTCTCTGTCGTGTCTCTACCCAGCCTATACTAAGCAGTCTAGGATAACCAGTAAGGTAGCAATGCAGGTTACAATAATCAGGCTATGCAGCAGATATAGGAAAACAGTAGCAGTAGCAGTTCTAATGCAAGCATAAGAGAGAAGAGAATAGGCGATATAGGCATGCTCAAAATGGGGGTGCTTGCCTGTTTGCTCTGGGGCAAGGACAAGGTCTTCAGTGGTACCGTCGGGGACGTAGTCGTACTCCTGTGCGGCGTCTGCCTCGGGAGCTACGTCAACATCGGGGTCTACCGAGAGAGAAGAGGGGGAGGAAACAGGTAAACAATATGCAAACATATGCAATACGGTGCGTGTGATGCTATGATGCAGTGCAGGGTTGCCTAATTATGCATCTAAGTCATTTTAGTTATTTTTAGAATTATTCTGGGATTTAATATCCGACGTGTGTGCACTATTCATCTGCCGGATTCGGGTCAGGAGTTACGAGTTCTTCTACGTAGGGGGTTCCGATGGAGAAACAGACGGCACGATCAGACTCGTCTCGTCGTTCTGAGCAACTTTCATGTTTTAACTTTTTCGATCCGAGCTACGGTTTAAAAGTTATTAATTTTTAAAGTTTATTTGAATTTCTGGAATTATTTTATTTACAGAAAATGGGTTATGACGTCAGCATGATGCACTGCTGACGTCAGCAGGTCAACAGCCGGCTGACCAGTGGGACCCACATGTCAGTCTCTGTTTAGTCTAACAGTGGATTAACTTAAACCACAGGGTTAATTAGGGGGCGGGCCCCACTTGTCAGTGAGACATTAGGTTAATCTAATTAATTTTACTTATTTAACTATTCAATTAGTCTAATTAATCGCGGGGGCCCACATGTCAGTGAGAGGGGATGAACAGTAACCACAGTTGACCGTGGTCAACGTGGTCAACGCGGGCCCCTGGGCCCACGGGTCAGTGACCCAAGGCGACCTACGTGGCGGCCACGTCGGCGCCGGCGCCGGAGAATGCTCCGGCGACCATTTCGCGCGGCGGCGCGCTCAGGCGGTGGCCGGAAATCGCCTACAGGCCACCAAAAGGGACGGGGCCGGGTGCGTTCGAACGGCCGCTCGACGGCGCGTCGAATGGTGGCGGTGAGGTGCCCGGAAACGACGTGTGTCGCCGACGGCGAGCTTTGCGGCGGGCGCCGGAGTTCGGTCATCGACGGGATCGAGGCAGCAGCGCGCAAGTGAGCAAGTGGCGGGGCTAACGAGAACCTACTCGATGCGCTGAGCGCAAAGGGCTCGGCCCGGTGACCATTTGGTCATCGGAAGGGCGCCGGCGACGAGCAGAGGCGGAGGCGCGTTCGAGCACTCGCCGGGCAAGATGCTAGAGAGCACGGGGAAGTGCGTGTGCGGGTGCGTTCGGCTCCTGGAAGCACCAGGAGCACGATGCCGTGCTCAGGTAGGCATGGCAGAGGTCAGGACCACGGCGACGAGGCGCTCAGCGGCGGCGAGCTCACGGCATCGACGCCAGCTAGCTGTAGGCGTCGACGGGTAGCGCAAGGCATCGGGGAGGGAGAAGGGAAGCTCACCGAGTGGTCACGAAAGACCGTTGTCAGGTTAGTAGCAGCAGGGCTCGTCGGAGAGGAAGGGGATCGCCGGAGTCCGAGGAGGAAGACGACGCCGAACGGCAGCTGCAGGGCCTCCCCGCTCCAGCTGAAAGCACCAGAGGAAGTGGCCGACCGCAGCGGGGCTGGCGGACACGGTCGGCAGGCACGGGACCGCCTGTGGCCACGACAAACGGCGAAGTGCGGCGACGACGGCGCTCGGTGGCCGGATCTGGGAGGGAGCGAGGGGCGGAGCGAGCGAGGGGTGAGAGGGGAGAGTGAACGAGAGAAGTGGATAGGAACGGAGAGGAGGTGGATCGAGCTCCTCCTTATCCTCTGGCTGTCGGTGGCGTCGGCGCCATCGCCGTGTCGCCGCCCGGCTGGCGCGGGCGCGCGTGGCCAGGGGCGCGCCGACACGCACGAGGAGGGAGGTGAGGTGGGCCGCTGTTGGACTGGGCCGCACACTGTGCACTTAGGCCCAGCCAACAGTAGCGTTTTCCTTTTTCTTATTTCTCTTCTCCCTTTTCTTTTATTCTTTTTCTGTTTCAAAATGATTAGGCCACTTGTGCTCTTTTGTAAAATGTGGAAGTTGGCCCAAATATTGCAATGCAATATTATCTCTCACCAAAAAGTGGTTTGGGCAGATTTGGAGTTCATTTGAATCTGTAATGATTTTAAATGGATTTTAATATTCTGTTTAGGTGCTGTTTCACCTTGTTTGAGTCACTTGTCCAACTCCAAATATTTTGATATTGGTTTTAGAAATGTTCCTGGATTATTGGCCATTTAATGAACATTTTCCCAACAGAGTTTGAACAACTTTATATTTCACTTTTGAATTTGAGTTGATTTTCAGATGTGAATTTGAATTGGATCATTAACCCTTATGACTTGGCACTGCAAATGATCATGACTTGGCAGTTTTAACAGAGTGTCACAGAGTTTATTACAAGGGGGTGTTACAGGTAGCGTGGTACATACTGCATTAACTGGCCGCGTCTTGCTGCGTTGTTGAAGTCCCCGGGCCGACTGCTGCAGCCACCGGGCCAGGTTGTGGAGTCCCCGAGCCGGGTGCGACTGCTGCAGTCCCTGAGCCGCTTGGTGAAGTCCTCGGGACGGCTGCTGCAGCCCCCGGGCCGGGTTGCGAAGTCCCCGGGCCGGGTGCGACTGCTGCAGTCCCCGTGCCGCCTGCCGAAGTCCCCGGGCCGGCTGCTGCAGCCCCCGGGCCGGGTTGCAAAGTCCCCGGGCCGGGTGCGACTTCTGCAGTCCCCGTGCCGCCTGCCGAAGTCCCCGGGCCGGCTGCTGCAGCCCCCAAGTCGGATCCGATTGCTTCGGGGGCTGTCGGCATGGAGATGGATTCTGATTCCGGGGAAGGCTTGATAGACGGCTTGCGGAGGCACTGAAGGGACACACCGGCTGGAATGGCTTGCCGGGTGGAGCCGATCCGCGCCAAGGCATCTGCTTGCTCGTTGTCGGCCCGTGGCACGTGAAGGAACTCGCACCCGTCAAAATATCCGCTGATCTGCTGGACGAGGGAGCGGTAGCTCGCCATGTTGCATCCTTGGCGTCCCAGTCGCCAGACGACTGTTGGACCACCAAGTCCGAGTCGCCGTAGCATAGAATCCGGCGGATGCCAATCTCCTTGGCTAGCCGGAGTCCGTATACTAGTGCCTCGTACTCGGCCACGTTGTTGGAGGCGGCAAAATAGATTTGCAACATGTATCTGAGCTTGTCGCCTTTGGGAGAGGTGAGGACGATGCCGGCTCCCAAACCGGTGCGCATCTTCGAGCCATCAAAGTGCATCCGCCAATGAGTGGAGTCTGGAGCTGGCGGCAGGTACTGGGTCTCGGCCCAGTCGACGAGGAAGTCGGCTAGTGCCTGGGACTTGATGGTGGTACGAAGCTGGTAGAAGATGGTGTAGGGGGCCAGCTCGATGGCCCACTTGGCCACCCGGCCCGACGCGTCTCTGCTGCCTATGATCTCCACAAGCGGGCCTGTGATCTCGCGCCGCTGTGGAACTTGCAGGGAGCGTCAAGGGTTTGCTCGAACGAGAAGGCGGGCAGCCAGGCAGGCTTGCCACCCTTCTGGCGCTTGGGGCCGGGTTGCTCTCCTGGCTGCTGGTCTTCAACCGTCGCCACCTGCCGGCTGGTGGTAGCCGGCTGCTAGGCCTTGCGTTTGTTGTTGTTTGGCTGTTGGCGCCGACTGGAATCACCAGCCGGCGTCTGAGGGGCCGGAGGGAGCATCTTTCCTGATGCGTCCACTCGGAGCTCCGACTTCATGGAGGAGTCAACAGTGGCGTACTTGTCCGCTATGATTAGCAGCTCGTCGAGGGTGGCCGGCTCATCGCAAAGGAGTCAGTGCTTGAGTAGGGTGCCCTCCCGGCACCCAGCAGTGAAGTATTCTATGGCTTGCACCTCATGCACCCCTTCGCAGGAGTTGCGCAGTTCAGCCCACCGCGTCAAGTAGTCGCGGGTAGACTCAGTCGGGCCTTGGGCGCATAGAGAGAGCTGGTGAGGTTTGGGCAGTCACTTGTAGGTGCTGGTGAAGTTGCGGATGAAAACTTTGGTGAAGTCTAGACAGCTGTTGACGCTGTAGGGCTTGAGGCTGTTCAGCCATGTCCGGGCTGTGCCCTGGAGCATGAGCGGAACGTACTTTACGGCAATGCGCTTGTTGCCGTTCGCTATGCTGACGGCCGTGGAGTAGTCCACCAGCCAGTCCTCCGGCTTCACAGTGCCGTTGTACTTGGGGGTGTCCCGAGGGAGCGAGAACCCTTTGGGGAAGGGCTCGTCGCGAATGCGGGGGCCGAAACAAGGCGGGCCGATCGCGTCTTCTTCTTCTAACGCCAGGGATCGAGCCAAGCGGTCGATCCGGTGGCGGGCGTCGTTATCTCCGACTCCTTCACGGGGGCCCAGCCGGCCTCCGAGAGTCGGATGCTCAACAGGGGGCGGGGAGGCGCGCCTCTCCCTGCGCGGGAGAGGCGGACGACTGTCCCGCCGTTCCACTGCTAGTGGGCGGCCGTCTTGGTCGCGCTCGATGGAGATGCGGGTGCGGCTGCGGCTAGCAACCGGCTCTTGGTCGCGGGCGCCCCCTGTCGGCGTCCGGGAGGTCGCGCCATGCTCTCGGCGAGGCGGAAGGTTCCCGGCCTGCAAGCCGGGTTCCACCACGCGGCGGCCAGCTTCTTGCTACGCGGCGGCCACATCGATGAGCTGCTGGATGCGCCCCGTCATGCAGCGACGCTCATCGCCCTCCAGGTCGTCCAGCTCGTCTGCCGCCGCCTGGGCGGCGCGTAAGTTCTCCATCGGCGTAGCGTAGACTGGGCGGTCGGCCCCCAACATGCTGGCGATGGCTGTGCCGCGCTGCCGGACCGTGCCCGCACGGCTGGGTTCGCCAGCAGCCGGCGTGCCGCAGACGGCACGGTCGATCTCGTGGTGGTAGGCCTCGGTGAGGCGTCTCATGGCCGCCAACTTGTTGGCGCTGTCGAGGAGTGCGATACGGCACGCCTCCAGCGTTTCGCCGTTTGCACCAGGCGCTACGGGCGCGGACAGGTCCCGCATTACCGCCTGCAACGGGTCCTGGCTGGCCTGATCGGAGGCTCCGTCGTGGCTGAGGACCAGCACCCCGGTGACGGTGCTGGTGCTGGTGCTGCTGTCTGTAGCAGGGAGCGGGTCATTGAAGACCACCACGTCACCGGGGAAGGCATCAGAAAGCACGACGTCAGCGTCGATGACCATGTCGTCGTACGGGTCGGTGGAGCCAACGGACTCCGGGTCGGAGACCGGCTCGTTGGCGATGTGAAGCTTGCCGAGGGAGTCGATGAGGCAGCTTTCGGGGCCGGCCATGCCCGCGACGAGTGCAGGCTCGTCGGAGAGGCGGATCCCGCCGATGAGGTCAGCGAAGCTGATTGCGGCGCAAGCAACTTCTGTGCCGCGCAGCGTGTCAGCACAAACATCATCAGGCGTGCCGGGCTAGCTGCGCTCGCCAGGAAGGAAGAGGGTTCCCGTCCAGAACATGTTTCCGGACGACGGTGCACCTAGCCCCACGGTGGGCGCCAAATGTCGGGGGTATCATGCGACCTATGCCAAAGGATGGCTTATCATGGATGGGGACAAAAGTACGTCGCCGGGCTCTGGAAGCGGGAATGAGCGAGACCGCATACGCCTGCGAATCTTACCCAGGTTCGGGGCTCTCCTTGGAGATAACACCCCTAGTCCTGCTCTGCGGGGTCTCCGCATGATCACTACCTTAACAAGTAGCTACAAACTTGCTCCTTGAGCTATTTTGCTAGAGGAGGAAGGAGGGCAAGGCTAGCTCTACTCCTCTCCCTATGTGTCTGTGTGAGTGCTGAACTCAGGAGGCTTTCTCCTCTCTACCCAGGTCCCAACCCCCTGCATGGGGTGACCTGGGGGGTTTATATAGGCCTACCCCCCAGGGATACAATGGTAATCCGGCCGGGCATAGGACCCGGTCGTCAGTGTCTCTGGTCGCCGGCTTCTCCGCCGACTGCAGGGGCCCGCCGCCTGGTGGGTCCCCCCGGCTGTCTCGTACTCGACCGACAAGCCGGGCCTGCCGCTTGCGGGTCCTGTCAGCTGCGTAGCACTGTAGCCGTGCCACTAATGATGCATGCTTGGTTGGGGAGAGCGTGGCTACAGTCCCGCCGCCTGGCGGGCGTTTCACTGTAGCCACTCCCCGTCTCTTCTGGTTAATGGCGCACAAACTTCAAGGAAGGGGGAGGGCCGCCTGATAGGAGCCGGCCTCCCCCGAGCCAACTGGTCAGGGCTCGCCACCTTCTAGCCTCTCACGGACAGGTAGGGCCCGCCACCTGCTGGCCGTACCGACAGCCCGTCGTGGGAGCATGGCTTCCTCTGCCATGGGTGATGTCATGAGCAGCATGGCAACAGTGCCGCGTCGGGCGTGGGATGTCCGCTTGGTACGCTGCACTGTGGCCACGCTCTGCCCTCGATTTGGGGGTGGCAGGCTTGTACTATAGCCACGCCCCGTCTCGTCGTGTTTATGTGGGTGCTAACTTTGAGGGCGCGAGGGGCCGCCTGCTAGGATCCGGCTTCCCAGGAAGCCGCCTGCTAGGAGTCGGCCCACTTCATGGCCGTCTTCTGGATTCCGCCGCCTCCTGGCAACCGGCCGCTTGGACCAGCCGGCCCCAAGAAGGCGGTCCTTTGTCTTTGATGTTTGAGGGGCGCAGCCTGCCCCGATGTCTTGAAATACCAAGGGGAGCTAATGAGGCTACCCGTGGTCATTTACTCCGACAGCTGGTCGACCGAGGATAGCATGATAGGCACTGTGAAAGTCTACCACTTCAAACGCCAGTTTCTCCTTCCGAAAATTCTTCGAGTCACCAAAAACCACATCCAGAGCGATCGGACCGAGTGATTTTGCCTTCTTCCCTGGAATGACTCCATGGAACTGCATGTTGCTTTCGCTGAGTCGGGACATCGGGATGCCCATTCCCTTCAGGGTCTCAGCGTAGAGTATGTTCAAACCACTCCCACCATCCATGAGGACCTTACGCAACTGAGTGCCTCCCACAACTGGATCAACCACCAATGCCTGCTGCCCAGGGGTAACTACGTGAGTTGGGTGGTCCAACTGATCAAAGGTTATGGGAGTCTTCGACCACTTGAGTTACGTTGTAATCGCTGGAACAGTCATGTTCACCTCTCGGTTAATGACTTTCAGTCAGCTTTTGCTCTCAACGTCAGCGAAAGTCACCAGAGTGGCATTGACCTTGGGGTAATCTTCGGCTTTTTCCTCTTCGTCATCCTCGGGGCTCTTTTCACTCGACTGACCATCACGGAACTGCTGGATCAACAACCTTCACTGCCGAGTGGTATGCTTGGGTAAGATCAGGTTACCCTCCTCATCTTTCATTGTGTGTATGGCACATGGCAGATCAAGGATGTCTTGCCCCGACTGATCTCTCTTCTTCTTAGGAATCCACTGCTCTCTAGCCTTCCCTTTGAACTTGCCTTGGGCAGCAACGGCGGACGCTTCTGCTTGACCAGTAGCTTCATCTTTGCGCTTGTGTTTTCGACTAGGATTAGCGTTGTTGGGGCCGTGTTCATTAGCCTTTCCTTTGCCGCTGCGGAGACGATCCTCTTCTTTGTCATTCGCGTACCGAGTGGCAATCTCCATCATTCGGTTCATGGACAAGGTCCCAGATCTCCCAAATTTTAGGATGAGCTCTCTATACCTAACACCTTCTTTGAAGGCACAAACCGCTTGATGCTCTGTAACATTCTCCACCACGTGGTGAAGCGTGGTCCATCGCTGTATGTAATCTCTCAAAGTTTCATTCGGCTTCTGGACGTAGTGCTGCAATTCAGTCAGCCCAGCAGGACGCTTGCAAGTGCCTTCGAATGTTTTAATGAACACTCGGGCCAAGTCTTCCCAGCAGTAAATGCTAGCAGGAGCCAACTGATTCAACCACGCCCGGGCCGATCCTTCTAGCATCAGGGGCAAATGTTTCATGGCGACATAATCATTGCCTCCGCCAATATACACAGCCACTCGGTAATCCTCCAACCACGTATCTGGCTTCGACTCACCAGTGAATTTGTTCACCCCTGTGGCCAATCTGAAGTTGGGTGGTATCTCAGCGGCCTGTATGGCCCTGCTAAAACACTCGGGTCCGGAGACAAACACGCCACTTCCACACGGACGATCTCTATCCAAGCCTTCTCGGTGAGCTCTGCCTCTGTCAACTAGATTTTGCACGAGGACTGACCTTGTGTTAAATCCAGGATCTTGGGGGTCGATTGGCTCCCTCCGCTCATCGCCGTATGGGCGCCTGCCGTTGTACCGCCGGGGCGTGTACGATCCACTCCTCGGAGGAGGCGTCATCACTCGACGGCGGTCATCACCATGATGTCGAGGAGCAAATTGACCGCGGCCTTGATCCAGGTTCTAATCCTGGTGATAACCGCGATCTTCACGTCGTGGAGGTGATCTTGGGCTGTGAGCCAACTGAACTGTGTCTGCCCTTACTGATCTGCTGTGAATTCTGTTGCGTGACTGGGAGACTGCTGAATTCTGTTCCCCAGCCGCTCTGAGCAACGCTCGGATCTACCGAAGACCTTCTCCAGCTTTGGATCGGGATGGCTGGATGGAATCTGCAATCCGCGCAGCAGCTGCAACATTCTGGATCGGAGTGCGGAATACCTGTAACTCGTTTTGCGATCCACTCGAGAATAACTGCCACTGTCGTCGATTGGTACTTGGGGGTTGTCTGCGAGTGCGGTCGTCAAGTGCCTTCTGGAGCTCATCGAGACGTGTGCGCTCGGCCAAAGTAGCTATGTGCGCAGCTTCCAAAGCCTGGGCCTCGGCGGCCGTGCCAGTGATGGGAGTCTGAAGGACTTGCTTGTTTCTTTGTTGCAGCTCTTCCCTTTGTTCCGCAGTGAGATGTTGCGGGTAATACTCGTCGTTGACATGTGACAAATCACCGCTCCCATCTCCACCACGGGGAAATCCTGGTGGGATATGCTGAGAGCCAATCACAAGAACTTCCGCCGCCGGGTCGTTGCTTTCGCACTCGGAAGGTGTATCCGAGTGACTAGACAACGGATCGATCAGGTCGTAGATGGACTCATCAGGCTCGATTGCCGTGATTTGCGGAGTGGATGACTGACGAGCCACCGCATGCCGCACCCACTGCTGGAGCCGAGAGTGACCAGATCACTTGCGGCGGCGAGCAGTGGGGAGGGAAAACACCACCGGAGCCGACTGATACCGAGTCGACGGCTGCCGGAGGAGGACGCCACAGGGACTCGCACGAAAGTGTGCCACTCTATGAATAGGGAGCGCCTCGATGTCCAAAATGGCTTCCTAGAGCCACGCCGAATCGTCAGCGATGAAGCTGAGTGCGCCAAGATGGATATCACGACCCAGGGACACTTCGCCGCCGGAAACCATGATGAAGGAGTTCGAAGAACGCAACCTCGCCGAAAGTCGCTTAGACGCCGGCCCCAATGTGGGCGCCAACTGTCGTGGGAACGGATCTAATAGTAGAGGTTGGGGGTAAGTAGGAGAGGGCAGAGCCTAGCTACGGAGAGGTTGTAAACTCGGATTTACGAGTTCAGGCCCCTCTCGGAGGAGGTAATGACCCTACGTCTCGGTGCTGCGGGAGCTCGTTGTATGGAGTGTTGAGTTACAGGGGGTGCAAACCCTTGTGTGGGAGCAGAGGGGTGGTTTATATAGAGTCCGCTGGCCCCTCATGAATGCCCCACTACCCAAGGGTTCAATGGAGAAACAAAGGTGCATACGTTACTGGTAATTAACGTCTACACTTAATGATCTTTATAGCGACGAACTGATCGCCTGACCGTTGCCATCCTGGAGTGGCTCTAGGTCTTCTGTCTTCGAGTGAGGCCTTGTACTTCGAGTGAAGAAAGATGGTCGAGTGGTCGAGGAGGAACCGAGTGGATCTTATGTCGAGTGGCTTGTACACTGCGGTCATTCCATTCGGTGTCTCTTTTCCAACTTTGTAGGTCTTGGATTCCTATATGTAATGATTTTGGGTAGGGTATATAGGTCAGGCCCGAGACCCTACCCTAGGTACATGTCCTCGTCATGAGATGCCAACTTTGGCTCCAGTCCATGAAAGTTTGGGACCTGATTATTAATGGTCTTCCTGATGGTGCATCTGAGGAAGATCAGAAAAAGCACAAGGAAGCCAATACTAATTTCAGAGGCTGTGTTCTGAGTGTCCTCGATGGGCGTCTGTTCGATGTGTATATGCACATCGAAGACACTAAGGAGCTCTGGGATGCACTGAATACTAAGTTCGGTGCAACCGATGTAGGCAGTGAGCTTACGTCATGGAGAGCTTTCACAATTACAAGATGGTGAAAAACCGTTCTGTAGTTGATTAGGCTCATGAAATACAGTGCATTGCAAAAGGGCTCGAATTCCTCAAGGTTGTGTTGCCTGACAGATTTGTGGCTGGCTGCATTATTGCAAAGTTGCCTTCTTCATGGAGGAACTTCGCCATATCTCTCAAACACAAGAGACAGGAGATATCGGTTGAAAATCTGATAGCGTCTCTTGATGTTGAGGAGAAAGCCAGGGCAAAGGACACGAGTGACAAAGGTGGTGAGATTCAGGCTAGCGCCAACATGATGCAGAAGAATCACCATGTCAAGAACAACAGCAAGAACAAAGGGAACTACAAGCCCCAGTTCAATGGTCCTATCAACACTACTTCCATCAAGAATAATAATAAGAAGAAGGTGATGAACAAAGCTGGGCTCAAGTGCTATGCCTGTGGAGCGCTCGCCACTTTTCCAAGGAGTGTCCTGATCGTGCGGACAAGACAGGGAAAAACGCTACAAAGAATGTCAACGTCGTGACCGCTAGCAACACTGATGGGTACAGTAATTTTCTGATGGTACTTTTGAAGGAAATATGCCCTAGAGGCAATAATAAAGTTGTTATTTTATATTTCCTTATTCATGATAAAGGTTTATTATTCATGCTAGAATTGTATTGATCGGAAACTTAAATACATGTGTGAATACATAAACAAATACCGTGTCCCTAGTAAGCCTCTACTAGACTAGCTCGTTGATCAAAGATGGTTAAGGTTTCCTAACATAAACATGTGTTGTCATTTGATAATGGGATCACATCATTAGGAGAATGATGTGATGGACAAGACCCATCCGTTAGCTTAGCATATGATCATTCAGTTTATTGCTATTGCTTTCTTGAATGTCAAATACATGTTCCTTCGACCATGAGATCATGCAACTCCCGGATACCGGAGGAATACCTTGTGTGCTATCAAACATCACAACATAACTACGTGATCATGAAGATGCTCTACAGGTATCTCCGAAGGTGTTTGTTGAGTTGGCATGGATCGAGATTGGGATTTGTCACTCCGAGTATCGGAGAGGTATCTCTGGGCCCTCTCGGTAATACACATCATATTAAGCCTTGCAAAGCAAATGACTAATGAGTTAGTTATGAGATGATGTATTACTGAACGAGTAAACAGACTTGCCGGTAACAAGATTGAACTACGTATGAAGATACCGACGATTGAATCTCGGGCAAGTAACATACCGATGTGGACAAAGGGAATTACGTATGTTGTCATAAGGTTCGACCGATAAAGATCTTCGTAGAATATGTAGGAACGAATATGGGCATCCATGTTCCACTATTGGTTATTGACCGGAGAGGTGTCTCTGTCATGTCTACATAGTTCTCGAACCCGTAGGGACCGCAAGCTTACCGTTCGTTACGATATAGTGTTATATGAGTTATACGATTTGGTGACCGAATGTTGTTCGGAGTCCTGGATGAGATCACGGACATGACAAGGAGCTCCGGAATGGTCCGGGGGTAAAGATTGATATATAGGACGATGATATTCAGACACCGAAAGAGTTTCGAAGTGCACCGGGTAGTCATCGGGTCATCGGAAGGGGTTCCGGACACCCCCGGGAGGTCTATGGGCCTAATGGACCAAGGGGAGAGACACACCAGCCCACAAGGAGGCTGGCGCACCCCTCTCCCTGGCCGCCAGTCCTAGGGAAGGAAAGGGGGGAGGGCTAGCCCCTCCTGCCTTCCCCTCCACATGGGAGAAAGGAGGGGGGGGGGGGGGCGCCACCCTCCCGTGCCATTCCCCGCGCGCCTAGAAAGGCAAGGGGGGTGCGGCTAGGGGCAGGACCCCAAGTGGGATTCGGCCCCACTTGGGGCACCTCCTTGGCTGCTCCTCCCTCCCCCACCTATATATATGTGGGAGGGGGCGCCACACATAAGCCACGACAATCTCTTAGCCGTGTGCGGCGCCCCCCTCCACAGTTTCGTCCCTCGGTCATATTTTCGTAGTGCTTAGGTGAAGCCCTGTGGAGATAGCATCACCACCACTGTCACCATGCCGTCGTGCTGCTAGAACTCATCCACTACTTTGCTGTCTTGCTGGATCAAGAAGGCGAGGACGTCACCGAGCTGAACGTGTGCTGAACGCGGAGGTGTCGTATGTTCGGTACTCGATCGGTTGGATCGCGAAGAAGTTCAACTACATCAACCGTGTTAACAAACGATTTTGGTTACGGTCTACGAGGGGATGTCGACACACTCTGCCACTCGTTGCTATGCATCTCCATGGATAGATCTTGCATGTGCGTAGAATTTTTTTTGTTTTCCATGCAACGTTTCCCAACGGTGGCATCCGAGCCAGGTCTATGCGTAAATGATATGCACGAGTAGAACACGAAGAGTTGTGGGCGGTGATAGTCATACTGCTTACCACCAACATCTTATTTTGATTCGGCGGTATTGTGGGATGAAGCGCCCCGGACCAACCTTACATGTTAACGCACATGAGACCGGTTCCACCGACTGCATGCAACTAGTTTGGCATAAAGGTGGCTGGCGGGTGTCTGTTTCTCCTACTTTAGTTGAATCGAATTTGACTACGGTCGGTCCTTGAAGAAGGTTAAAACAGCAAACTTGATAAATCACCGTTGTGGTTTTTGCGTAGTTAAGAATGGTTCTTGCTTGAAACCCGTAGCAGCCACGTAAAACTTGCAACAACAAAGTAGAGGACGTCTAACTTGTTTTTGCAGGGCATGTTGTGATGTGATATGGTCAAGATATGATGTGATATATGTTGATGTATCAGATGATCATGTTTTGTAATATCGACAACCGGCAGGAGCCTTAGGGTTGTCTCTTAATTATTGTATGAAATGCAAGCGCCATGTAATTGCTTTACTTTATCGCTATGCGTTAGCAATAGTTGTAGAAGCAATAGTTGGTGAGTCGACCCCGATGCAATGATGGAGATCAAGGTGTTGAGCCGGTGATGATGGAGATCATGACGATGCTTTGGAGATGGATATCAAAAGCACAACATGATGATGGCCATATCATGTCACATATTTTGATTGCATGTGATGTTTATCCTTTATGCATCTTATTTTGCTTAGAAAGGCGGTAGCATTATAAGATGATCCCTTCACTAAATTTCAAGATAAAAGTGTTCTCCCCGAGTATGCACCATTGCCAAAGTTCATCGTTTCGAAGCACCTCGTGATGATCGGGTGTGATAGACTCTACCTTTCACATACAACGGGTGTAAGACAGTTTTGCACATGCAGAATACTTGGGTTAAACTTGATGAGCCTAGTATGTATAGAGATGGTCTCGGAACACTGGAGACCGAAAAGGTCGAACGTGAGTCATATAGTAGATATGATCAACATAGAGATGTTCACCATTGATGACTGATACGTCTCCAACGTATCTAGAATTTTTGATTGTTCCATGCTGTTGTATTATCATTCTTGGATGTTTTACAATCATTTTATAGCAACTTTATATCATTTTTTGGGACTAACCTATTGACATAGTGCCAAGTGCCAGTTGCTGTTTTCTGCTTGTTTTTTACTTCGCAGGAAATCAATACCAAACGGAGTCCAAACGCAGCGAAACTTTTTGGAGATTTTTTTTGGACCAGAAGACATCCAGTGGGCCAAAGAAGTACCGAAGAGGGGGCCCGAGGTGAGCACAAGA
Organism: Thinopyrum elongatum; assembly: GCA_011799875.1. Taxonomy (NCBI): domain Eukaryota; kingdom Viridiplantae; phylum Streptophyta; class Magnoliopsida; order Poales; family Poaceae; genus Thinopyrum; species Thinopyrum elongatum. The sequence continues at coordinate 531,771,218 of CM022300.1, read as the reverse complement.
CACCAGGGCGCGCCTGGGCCCCCAGGTGCGCCCTGATGGGTTGTGCCCACCTCGGTGACCTCCCGCACTGCCTCTTTGCTCTATAAATACCCCAATATTCCAGAAACCCTAGGGAAGTCGACGAAAATCAATTCCAGCCACTGCAAGTTCCAGAAACCACAGATCCAATCTAGACACCATCACGGAGGGGTTCATCATCCTCATTGGTGCCTCTCCGATGATGCATGAGTAGTTCATTGTAGACCTACGGGTCCGTAGTTAGTAGCTAGATGGCTTTCTCTCTCTCTTTTGATTCTCAATACAACGGTGTCTCGGAGATCTATTTGATGTAACTCTTTTTCGCGGTGTGTTTGTTGGGATCCGATGAACTTTGAGTTTATGATCAAATCTATGTTTTTATCCATGAAAGTTATTTGAGTCTTTTGATCTCTTATATGCATGATTACTTATAGCCTCGTATTTCTTCTCCGATATTTGGGTTTTGTTTGGCCAACTTGATCTATTTATCTTGCAATGGGAAGAGGTGCTTTGTGATGGGTTCAATCTTACAGTGCTTGATCCTAGTGACAGAAGGGGAAACGACACGTATGTATCATTGCTATTAAGGATAACAAGATGGGGTCTATTCTACATAAATAGATCTTGTCTACATCATGTCATCGTTCTTATTGCATTACTCCGTTTCTCCATGAACTTAATACACTAGATGCATGCTGGATAGCGGTCGATGTGTGGAGTAATTGTAGTAGATGCAGGCAGGAGTCGGTCTACTGGTTCGATATCCTTTTACCCATGAGGGATTGACAACCCCTCTCTTATGTCGGGTTGCAAGTATTTGTTCTTTATGTGCAGGAGCTGTTTACGTGGTGTTGCGTGGTTCTCCTATTGGTTCGATAACCTTGGTCTCATCACTGAGGGAAATACCTACCGTTGCTGTGCTGCATCATCCCTTCCTCTTTGGGAAAATACCGACGTAGTTCAAGCAAACATCAAAAGGAATTTCTGGCGCTGTTGCTGGGGAGGATCAAGTCAAGATAGTCTCCCATCAACTCGACAATTTCTGGCACCGTTGCCGGGGAGACATCATCAACATCTACCAGGCTCCTAATCACAAATCTCATCTCCTTGCAATTTACATTATTTGCCATTTGCCTCTCGTTTTCCTCTCCCCCACTTCACCAAAATTTGCCGTTTTATTCGCCCTCTTTTTCGTTCGCCGTTTTCTCGTCAGATCTATTTTTGAGTGCAATCTTGTTGCGTAGTCACAATGACTCAAGAGAACACCAAGTTGTGTGATTTCTCCAACACCAACAACAATGATTTTATTAGCACTCCGATTGCTCCTCCCGCCACTAGTGCGGAATCTTGTGATATTAATGCCGCTTTGTTGAATCTCATTATGAAAGATCAGTTTTCCGGTACTCCTAATGAGGATGCCACGTCCCATCTTAGCACATTCGTGGATTTATGCGATTTGCAAAAGAAAAAAGATGTGGACAATGATATTGTGAAGTTGAAATTATTCCCGTTTTCTTTGCGAGATTATGCAAAAATTTGGTTTTCTTCTTTACCTCGCAATAGTATTGATTCTTGAAATAAGTGCAAAGATGCTTTTATTACTAAGTATTTTCCGCCCGCAAAAAATATTTCCCTTAGAACCCAGATTATGAATTTCAAGCAACTTGAACATGAGCATGTTGCACAATCTTGGGAAAGGATGAAATTGATACTAAGGAATTGCCCAACTCATGCGTTAAATCTTTGGATGATCATACAAATTTTTTATGCTGGGTTGAATTTTGTTTCTCGAAATCTTTTAGATTCCGCCGCGGGTGGTATTAAATCTTTGGATGATCATACAAAAATTTTATGCGGGGTTGAATTTTGTTTCTCGAAATCTTTTAGATTCCGCCGCGGGTGGTACTTTTATGAAAATTACTTTGGGTGAAGCCACCAAATTGCTTGATAATATTATGGAAAATTATTCACAATGGCATACCGAAAGAGCTCCTACTAGTAAAAAAGTTAATTCGATTGAAGAAATTTCTTCTTTGAGTGAAAAAGTTGATGCTCTTATGAAATTGGTTGCTAATAAAAGTGCTCCTATTGATTTTAATGATATGCCTTTGTCTACTTTGATTGAGCAAAATAATGATGCCATAGATGTGAACTTTATTTCACGAAACAATTTCAATAACAATGCTTATAGAGGTAATTTTAATCCTAGGCCTTTTCCTAGTAATTCCTCTAATAATTATGGTAATACCTATGGTAATCCTTCTTATAATAATAATAGGAACACCTCTGATCTTGAGAATAATATTAAAGAATTTATCAATACTCAAAAAGTTTTCAATACTACAATAGAAGAAAAACTGAATAAGATTGATCATATGTCTAGAAGTATTGATATAATTTCTCATGATGTAGAAAATCTCAAGATGAAAATTTTTGTGCCTAAGGTTGAGGAATCAATTTAAGCTTTATATGTTTCTATGGATGAAAGTAAGAAAAGAACCACTATGCTTAAGAGAATTTTTAGAGAAAGCGTTTTCTAGTGATTGCTTTCATAAAAGTCATGAAGATCTTAAAATGATTGGTGCTTCTTCTATTGATTCCTTGTTTAGTAAAATTAAGATTGATGAAAAAGGGACTGGAGAAGAGTCAACTTTAGCTAAAAGGCGCCCCGATAATTTGGAGGGTGAAAATCTTGTTGAAATTTTTGATAAAGGTGGGTTTGAAGAGGTCAAAACTTTAACTAGTGATGTGCCCACTCTTTTGGATTACAAAGACTTTAATTATGATAGTTGCTCTTTGGTTGATTGTATTTCTTTGTTGCAATCCATGATAAATTCACCCCATGCGTATGAACAAAATAAAGCTTTTACTAAACATATTATTGATGCTATGATGAAAGCTTTAGAAGAAAAGTTGGAATTAGAGGTTTCAATTCCTAGAAAATTGCATGATGAATGGGAACCTACTATAAAAGTCAAGATCAAAAATTATGAGTGCTTTGCTTTATGTGACTTGGGTGCTAGTGTTTCTACAATTCCGAAATCTTTATGTGATGTGCTTGGTCTTACCGATATTGAAGAATGTTCTTTAAATTTGCACTTGGCGGATTCAACTATTAAAAAACCTATGGGAAGAATTAATGATTTTCTTATTCTTGCAAATAGGAATTATGTGCCCATATATTTTATTGTTCTTGATATTGATTGCAATCCGTCTTGTCCAATTATTCTTGGTAGACCGTTTTTACGTACTATTGGTGCCATGATTGATATGAAAGAAGGCAATATTAAATTTCAATTTCCACTAAGGAAGGGTATGGAACACTTCCCTAGAACTAGAAATAAGCCACCATATGAATCAATCATGAGGGCATCTTATGGATCTCGAAACAAAGATGACAACACTTAGATCCTTTGCATTATGCCTAGCTAGGGGCGTAAAATGATAGCGCTCGTTGGGAGGCAACCCAACTTGTATCTTTTTGCTTTTTGGTTTTCTTGCTGTTTTCAATAAAATACCCAATTATGCCTCTGGTTAGATGTGTTTTTGTGGTTTAAATTAGTGTTTGTGCCAAGCAAAGCCTTTGGGATGATTTGGGTGATAGTTGATTTGATCTTGCTGAAAAACAGAAACTTTTAAGCTCACGAAAACAATTCTTATTTTTAACATAAGAGTTATTTTGATTTGATTCTTTTTGCAGAAGATTAATAAAAAAATTGCTCACGTTTTCCTATTTTTTCAGAATTTTTAGATTTACAGAAGTATTCGAAGTTTTCAGATTGCTACAGACTGTTCTGTTTTTGACAGATTCTGTTTTGTTTGCGTTGTGTGCTTGTTTTGATGATTCTATGGTTTCCTTTGAAGAGCTTTTGCCATAGAAAAGTTGGAATACAGTAGATATAATTTAAAAATAAAATATGAATGGGTTTGCAACCGTACTTATAGTAGTGATTTGCTTTCTTATACTAACGGATCTCACAGAGGTTTTGTTGAGTTTTGTGTGATTGAAGTTTTCAAGTTTTGGGTGAGATCACGATGGATGAAGGAATAAGGATTAGCAAAAGGCTAAGCTTGGGGATGCCCGAGGCACCCCAAGGTAACATTCAAGAAGTATCAAGCAACTAAGCTTGGAGATGCCCCCGAGTGGCATCCCCTCTTTCTTCTAACGACCATCGGTATTTTACTTGGAACTATATTTTTATTCGTCACATATTATGAGTTTTGCTTGGAGCGTCTTGTATGATATGAGTCTTTGCTTGTTTTGCTTTTTTATTTTGAGTCTTTAATCCTTGCTGGACACACCTTTTTGAGAGAGCCAAAAATTATGCTATGCTTGCTCCTATGCTTCACTTAAATCTTTAGAGCCTTGGAATTGCTCTAGTGCTTCACTTATATCTTTTTGAGCACGGTGTGCTTTATTATTTTTGAAGAAATGCTCTAATGCTTCACTTATATTTATTTGGGAGTTAGTAAAATTTTGAAGAAATTCTCTCTTGCTTCACTTAAATTAATTTGAGAGAAAGAAATATGATGCTCATGTTCTTCACTTATATTTGTTTGAGCTTATTAAAAGCAACATATGAAATTAGTTCCAAAGTGATAGATATCCAAGGAGGATATAATAAAAACTTTCATGAAGATCATTGGACAAAATAAACTTGATTCTTTGTAATAGTTTTGAGATATGATGATAGTGATATGCGAGACATGTTGATGGGTAATTATGCTTTAGTAAGAATATTGGTGTTAAGGTTCATGATTAACCATTCAAGCACGAAAGTCAATAGTTATGCAATGAAATTACATCCTACTTGTGGTGCATTATTCGGTGTTAGTTATGCTTAATGCTCGCGTATGAGATTTTTCGTTTCTTGGTTGGATGCTTCTCAATCTTTTGCTAGCCTTCATTTTGCACTAAGTATGATCACTACTTGTGCATCCAAACCCTTTAAACCAGTTTTTGCCATATGAGTCCACTATACCTACCTATATGCGGTATTTTCGTGCCATTCTAAGCAACTTTGTATGTGCCATCTCTAATTTTCAAAATAAACTTCTCTTTTGTGTGCTCGTACCGCTCGCAAAACGGTAGGGGGTGGCTAATATATTTCCATGCTAGATGTGTTATTCTCACGATGAGTGTTTATTCACTTGTCATTGCACGAGAGTACGGCAAAGGTATTAGGGATGCCCAGTCCCGAAATGAAAAATGAATTTACTTTATGTTGTCGAATAATAAATTCCTTGGAAAGTGTTGGTATGAAGGGCACCCGTGGATACGGTTAGCCATGGAAAGTGAAAGTATGGTGGAAAAAGGAAAAAACTTTATTTTCTGTTTGGGAACCACCTATGATATATCTAGCATGGAAAGTATTGGGAACTTCTCGATCGTTCTTGTTGGCAGGAAAAGCATGCCTCCCAAAATGTTTTGTATCTCTATTATTTTTTCGCTTTGAGCTCTGGCACCTCTACAAATCCCTACTTCCCTCTGCGAAGGGCCTTTCTATTTACTTTATGAAAAAAAATTTGAGTCTCCATCTTCTCTTATAAAGCGCCAACTAAGGGGCACTATAATCGTATTTGAGCATTGGGTGTAGCTAATATGCAAGTGTGTTTCATGAATGGATCAATGATTGAGCATAATGGGCTAGGGATAGCTTGCTTTAGCATTGATATGTTGAAAGACATGGTTGCTTGTTGATATGCTTGAGTATTAAAGTCCTCATGTCAAAACTAGATAATTGCTTTGAATCATATAAAAGTCCAAATGTCCATGCTACAAAGAAAAGAATATGTGATGAACATGTTAGGCAGCATTCCACATCAAAAATTCTGTTTTTATCATTTACCTACTCGAGGACGAGCAGGAATTAAGCTTGGGGATGCTGATACGTCTCCAACGTATCTATAATTTTTGATTGTTCCATGCTGTTATATTATCATTCTTGGATGTTTTACAATCATTTTATAGCAACTTTATATCATTTTTTGGGACTGACCTATTGACATAGTGCCAAGTGCCAGTTGCTATTTTCTGCTTGTTTTTTACTTCGCAGGAAATCAATACCAAACAGAGTCCAAACGCTGCAAAACTTTTTGGAGATTTTTTTGGACCAGAAGACATCCAGTGGGCCAAAGAAGTACCGAAGAGGAGGCCCAAGGTGAGCACAAGACACCAGGGCACGCCTGGGCCCCCAGGTGCGCCCTGATGGGTTGTGCCCACCTCGGTGACCTCCCGCACTGCCTCTTTGCTCTATAAATACCCCAATATTCCAGAACCCTAGGGGAGTCAACGAAAATCAATTCCAGCCGCTGCAAGTTCCAGAAACCACAGACCCAATCTAGACACCATCACGGAGGGGTTCATCATCCTCATTGGTGCCTCTCCGATGATGCATGAGTAGTTCATTGTAGACCTACGAGTCCGTAGTTAGTAGCTAGATGGCTTTCTCTCTCTCTCTTTTGATTCTCAATACAACGGTGTCTCGGAGATCTATTTGATGTTACTCTTTTTTGCAGTGTGTTTGTTGGGATCCGATGAACTTTGAGTTTATGATCAGATCTATGTTTTTATCCATGAAAGTTATTTGAGTCTTTTGATCTCTTATATGCATGATTACTTATAGCCTCGTATTTCTTCTCCGATATTTTGGTTTCGTTTGGCCAACTTGATCTATTTATCTTGCAATGGGAAGAGGTGCTTTGTGATGGGTTCGATCTTACGGTGCTTGATCCCAGTGACAGAAGGGAAAACGACACGTATGTATCGTTGCTATTAAGGATAGCAAGATGGGGTCTATTTCTACATAAATAGATCTTGTCTACATCATGTCATCGTTCTTATTGCATTACTCCGTTTCTCCATGAACTTAATACACTATATGCATGCTTGATAGCGGTCGATGTGTGGAGTAATAGTAGTAGATGCAGGCAGGAGTCGGTCTACTAATCTTGGACGTGATGCCTATATAATGATCATTGCCTAGATATCGTCATGAATATTTGAAGTTCTATCAATTGCCCAACAGTAATTTGTTTGCCCACCGTTTGCTATTTTTCTCGAGAGAAGCCACTAGTGAAACCTACGGCCCCCGGGTCTCTTCTTTAATATATTTGCCTTCGCGATATATTTTTATTTGCTTTTATTTTCAGATCTATTAATCCAAAAATACAAAAATACCTTGCTGCAATTTTTACTTATTTATTTTATCTCGCGTTCCCGCGAGATCTATTTATCCAATCTACTACAATTTTACCTATCCTTTTACCCGTGAGGGATTGACAACCCCTCTCTTACGTCGGGTTGCAAGTATTTTTTCTTTGTGTGCAAGAGCTGTTTATGTGGTGTTGCGTGGTTCTCCTACTGGTTCGATAACCTTGGTCTCATCACTGAGGGAAATACCTACCGTTGCTGTGTTGCATCATCCCTTCCTCTTTGGGGAAATACCGACGTAGTTCAAGCAAACATCAATGACTACCCCATCTCACGTGATGATCGGACATGGGTTGGTTGATTTGGATCATGTATCACTTAGATAACTTGAGGGATGTTTATTTAAGTGGGAGTTCATTAGTAATTTGATTAATTGAACTTAATTTATCATGAACTTAGTCTTAATAGTTTTGCATATCTATGTTGTAGATCAATGGCCCGAGCTACCATTCCCTTGAATTTTAATGCGTTCCTAGAGAAAGCTAAGTTGAAAGATGATGGTAGCAACTACACGGACTGTGTCCGTAACTTGAGGTTTATCCTCATTGCTACACAGACGAATTACAAGAATAAAACCTTCTATGGTCATACACCCAATGTGAATGGTTTATTGAATCTCGATCGTAGTGATACACATATTCATAATATTGATGCCAAAAGATGCAAAATTGATAATGATAGTGCAACATACTTTTGGCACTGCCGTTTAGGTCATATTGGTGTAAAGCGCATGAAGAAACTCCATGCGGATGGACTTTTGGAATCACTTGATTATGAATCATTTGATACTTGCGAACCATGCCTCATGGGCAAGATGACTAAAACTCCGTTCTCCGGAACAATGTAGTGAGCTAATGACTTATTGGAAATAATACATACCGATGTATGCGGTCCGGTGAGTGTTGAAGCACGCGTCGAGTATCGTTATTTTCTGACCTTCACAGATGATTTGAGTAGGTATGGGTATATCTACTTGATGAAACAGAAGTCTGAAACATTTGAAAAGTTCAAAGAATTTTAGAGTGAAGTGGACAATCATCGTAACAAGAAAATAAAGTTTCTACGATCTGATCGTGGAGGCGAATATTTGAGTTACGAGTTTGGCCTTCATTTAAAACAATGTGGAATTGTTTCACAACTCACGCCACCTGGAACACCACAACGTAATGGTGTGTCCGAACATCGTAACTGTACTTTATTAGATATGATGCGTTCTATGATGTCTCTTACCGATTTGCCTTTATCATTTTGGGGTTATGCATTAGAGACAACCACATTCACGTTAAATAGGGCACCGTCTAAATCCATTGAGATGACACCATATGAACTATGGTTTGGAAAGAAACCTAAGCTGTCGTTTCTTAAAGTTTGGGGATGCGACGCTTATGTCAAAAGGGTTCAGCCTGATAAGCTCGAACCTAAATCGGAGAAGTGTGTCTTCATAGGATACCCTAAGGAAACTATTGGGTACACCTTCTACCACCAATCCGAAGGCAAGATCTTTGTTGATAAGAATGGATCCTTTCTAGAGAAGGAGTTTCTCTCGAAAGAAGTGAGTGGGGGGAAAGTAGAACTTGATGAGGTAATTGTACCTTCTCTCGAATTGGAAAGTAGCACATCACAGAAACCATTCCCGTGATGCCTACACCAGCTAGAGAGGAAGCAAATGATGATGATCATGAAATTTCAGATCAAGTTACTACTGAACCTCGTAGGTCGACCAGAGCACGATCCGCACTAGGGTGGTACGGTAATCCTGTTCTGGAAGTTATGTTATTAGACCATGGCGAACCTACGAACTATGAAAAAGCTATGATGAGCCCAGATTCCGATAAATGGCTTGAGGCCTTGAAATTTGAGATAGGATCCATGTATGAGAACAAAGTGTGGACTTTGGTGGACTTGCCCGATGATCGGCAAGCCATTGAGAATAAATGGATCTTCAAGAAGAAGACAGATGCTGATGCTGATGGTAATGTTACTGTCTACAAAGCTCGACTTGTCGTAAAAGGTTTTCGACAAGTTCAAGGAGTTGACTACGATGAGACTTTCTCACCCGTAGCGATGCTTAAGTCTGTCCGAATCATGTTTGCAATTGCCGCATTTTATAATTATTAAATCTGGCAAATGGACGTCAAAACTGCATTCCTTAATGGATTTCTTAAAGAAGAGTTGTATATGATGCAACCAGAAGGTTTTGTCGATCCTAAAGGTGCTAACAAAGTATGCAAGCTCCAATGATCCATCTATGGACTGGTGCAAGCATCTCGGAGTTGGAATATACGCTTTGATGAGGTGATCAAAGCATATGGTTTTATACAGACTTACGGTGAAGCATGTATTTACAAGAAAGTGAGTGGGAGCTCTGTAGCATTTCTAATATTATATGTGCATGACATATTGTTGATTGGAAATGATATAGAATTTCTGGATAGCATAAAAGGACACACTGGTATAGCGAGGTGCTATACAAGCGGTTTTTAACCCCTTTTCTCGACGGTGTTTCGAACCGTCGCCAAGTGAATGACTGCGATAGGGGGGTCCTTCCCACATGACCCAGAAACCTGATGACCCACAAGTATAGGGGAGCTATCATAGTCCTTTCGATAAGTAAGAGTTTCGAACCAGAGGCAATTTGTATATCAATCTTTTATAAAAAATTCAGGGTTTTTCAACGCTCCAGTGAATTATTAAAATTCTGCGACTGGACGCAAAAGTTTCTGTTTTTCAGCAAGATCAAATCAACTATCACCATAAGCCATCCCAAAGGTTTTACTTGGCACAAACCCTAATTAAAACACAAAACCACATCTAACCAGAGGCTAGATGAATTATTCAAATCAAAACAGGAACAAAAAGCAAAAACGAAAATAAAATTGGGTTGCCTCCCAACAAGCGTTTTTCTTTAAAGCCTTTTAGCTAGGCGTTGATAATTTTGATGCTGCTCACAAGAAAGATAGCAATTGAAACACGAAAAGAGCATCATGTAGCATGTGAAAAACACATCTAAGTCTAATATACTTCCTATGCATAGGCATCTTATAGGCAAACAAATTATCAAGGAAAGCAAAAAACTAGCATATGCAAGGAAGAAGAAAGAAACAATAGCAATCTCAACACAACGAGAGGCAATTTAGTGACATGAAAATTTCTACATCCATATTTTCCTCTCTCATAATAATTACATGTAGGATCATAATCAAATTCAGCAATATAGCTATCACATAAAATATTCTCTACATGATCCACATGCATGCAAAGTTGACACTCTTCCAAAATAGTGGGATTAACATTAACTAAAGTCATGACCTCTCCAAACCCACTTTTATCAAAAATTTCATAAGATTGAATATTCTCCAAATATATGGGATCTAAAGTTGACACTCTTCCAAACCCACTTTCAATATTATTGCAAACATTATTATCAATCTCATATTCATCGTGGGGCTTAAATAAAATTTTAAGATCATAAGAAGAATCACCCCAATCATGATCATTGCAATCATGCTTTTGATTCAAGGAATTATCAAGTATGGGTGCAATAGCAATAATCTCATGTTTAACATAAGGGACTATAGCAAATTCATCTTCATAAATATTGGCATCATGGCCACAAGAATAGCAAGCATCACACTCATCAAGGGAGGGTATCTCAATCAAATCATCGGAATCATAATTATCTATAGATTCATTTATATCATTGTTTTCTTCCAAAGCAACGGTCATTCTCTCAATAAATTCTTTGACATAGTCATTGTGAGCATAGTTTTCATAGCAATATTTAAGTATGTCAAAATTTTCAGATTTGTAGAGAGTAATATCATACTTTTCAATCAAAGAAGCAACTTCATAAGCACCCTTAAAAGCAACAAATTCTTCAATTTGTTCGATATCATAGTAACTGTAAACACCCTTTTCATAAGAAGATAAGATTTCATTATCATTAAACTCACATAGGTAGGGAAGGTGTTTTTTAGGGTTCTAAGAGAAGCAAGTAAAATCACAAAGTTCACAAAGATTCCAAGCATAACATAGCAAACAATTTATTTGATTCCATAAGAGTCTCCCTTTTTCAGACAAATGGTGACGCACAAAATGAGCATGCTCATCTAAAGATTTTCCCTCAACTAAACTAGTTGGGGTTTCAGCACGAGCACATATGGATCCAAGATGATCCAAGTAGAAAACTTTAAGTGGATCCATATCAATAGATTTTTAGCAAGCAAATAGAAGGCACATGGTAACACAAGCAAAGAAGAGATCTAACGAGAAAAAGGCAAACGAAAAAGAGGTCAAATAAAAAGGCAAATCTTTTCGAAAATCGTTTAGAAGTGGGGGAGAGGAAAATGAGAGGCAAATGGCGAATAATGTAATGCAAGAGATGAGAGTTTTATGATGGGTACTTGGTATGTCTTGACTTGGCGTAGATCTCCCCGGCAACGGCGCCAGAAATTCTTCCTGCTACTTCTTGAGCTTGCGTTGGTTTTTCCCATGAAGAGGAAAGGGTGATGCAGCAAAGTAGAGATAAGTATTTCCCTCAGTTAGAGAACCAAGGTATCAATCCAGTAGGAGACAACGCACAAATCACCTAGCACCTGCACAAACAATCAAACAACTTGCACCCAACGCGATAAAGGGGTTGTCAATCCCTTCACGGTTACTTGCAAAAGTGAGATCTGATAGAGATAGGTAAAACTAAACAAAAGATAAAGTAAATATTTTTGGGTTTTTCGGTTTATAGATCTGAAAATAAAAGATTGCAAATAGTAGATCGGAAAGTAATATGATGGAAAATAGACCCGGGGGCCATAGGTTTCACTAGAGGCTTCTCTCAAGATAGCGAATAATACAGTGGGTGAATGAATTACTGTCGAGCAATTGATAGAAAAGCGCAAAGTTATGACGATATCTAAGGCAATGATTATGAAATATAGGCATCACGTCTGTGTCAAGTAGACCGAAATGATTCTACATCTACTACTATTACTCTACACATCGACCGACTCCTGCCTACATCTAGAGTATTAAGTTCATGAAGAACAGAGTAACGCATTAAGTAAGATGACATGATGTAGAGGAATAAACTCAAGCAATATGATGTAAACCCCATCTTTTTATCCTCGATGGCAACAATACAATACGTGCCTTGCTGCCCCTACTGTCACTGGGAAAGGACACCGCAAGATTGAACCCAAAGCTAAGCACTTCTCCCATTGCAAGAAAAACCAATCTAGTTGGCCAAACCAAACCGATAATTCAAAGAGAAATACAAAGATATCAAATCGTGCATATAAGAATTCAGAGAAGATTCAAATAATATTCATAGATAAGCTGATCATAAATCCACAATTCATCGGATCTCGACAAACACACCGCAAAAGAATATTACATCGGATAGATCTCCAAGAACAACGAGGAGAACATGGTATTGAGAATCAAAGAGAGAGAAGAAGCCATCTAGCTACTAGCTATGGACCCATAGGTCTGAGGTAAACTACTCACGCTTTATCGGAAGGGCAATAGAGTTGATGTAGAAGCCCTCCGCGATCGAATCCCCCTCCAGCAAGGTGCCGGAAAAGGTCCCTAGATGGGATCTCACGGGTACAGAAGGTTGCGGCGGTGGAAAAGTCTTTTCGTGGATGCCTCTGGTGGTTTGGGAACATATGTGAATATATAGGCGAAAGAATTAGGTCAGGGGAGTCACGGGGGCCCACAAGGCAGGGGGCGCGCCCTACCCCCCTGGGCGCGCCCTCCACCCTTGTGGCCGCCTCGTGGCTCCTCCGACTTCATCTCCAAGTCTCCTGGGTGTCTTCTGGTCCAAGAAAAATCATCGCGAAGGTTTTATTCCGTTTGGACTCCGTTTGGTATTCCTTTCCCACGAAGCTAAAAAACAAGGAAAAAACAGAAACTAGCACTGGCTCTAGGTTAATAGGTTAGTCCCAAAAATAATATAAAATAGCATATTAATGCATATAAAACATCCAAAACAGATAATATAATAGCATGGAACAATCAAAAATTATAGATACGTTGGAGACGTATCAGGGTGGACCGGTGCTTGGGTGCTGCGCCCTTCCTTGGACAAGCCTCCCACTTATGATTAACCCCTCTCGCAAGCATCCGCAACTACGAAAGAAGAATTAAGATAAATCTAACCATAGCATGAAACATATGGATCCAAATCAGCCCCTTACGAAGCAACGCATAAACTAGGGTGTAAGCTTCTGTCACTCTAGCAACCCATCATCTACTTATTACTTCCCAATGCCTTCCCCTAGGCCCAAATCATGGTGAAGTGTCATGTAGTCGACGTTCACAAAACACCACTAGAGGAAAGACAACATACATCTAATCAAAATATCGAACGAATACCAAATTCACATGATTACTTGTAACAAGACTTCTCCCATGTCCTCAGGAACAAACGTAACTACTCACAAAGCTTATTCATGTTCATATTCAGAGGAGTATTAATGATCATTAAGGATCTGAACATATGATCTTCCACTGAATAAACCAACTAGCATCAACTACAAGGAGTAATCAACACTACTAGCAAGCCACAGGTACCAATCTGAGGTTTTGAGACAAAGATCGGATACAAGAGATGAACTAGGGTTTGAGAGGAGATGGTGCTGGTGAAGATGTTGAAGGAGATTGACCCCCTCTCGATGAGAGGATCGTTGGTGATGACAATGACTTTGATTTCCCCCTCCGGGAGGGAAGTTTCTCCGGCAGAACAGCTCCACCGGAGCCCTAGATTGGTTCTGCCTAGGTTCCGCCTCGAGACGGCAGCGCTTCGTCCCGAAAGCTTCCTCTTGATTTTTTCCAGGTCAAAACACACCATATAGCAGAAGATGGGCATCGGGGGCCTGCCAGGTGGCCCACAAGGCAGGGGGCGCGCCCAGGGGGGTAGGGCGCGCCCTCCACCCTTGTGGATGGTTGGTGGCTCCCCTCTGGTGCTTTCTTCGCCCAATATTTTTTATTAATTCCAAAATGACTCTCCGTGAAGTTTCAGGACTTTTGGAGTTGTGCAGAATAGGTCTCTAATATTTGCTCCTTTTCCAGCCCAGAATTCCAGCTGCCGGCATTCTCCCTCTTAATGTAAATCCTGTAAAATAAGAGAGAAAAGGCATAAGTATTGTGCCATAATGTGTAATAACAGCCCATAATGTAATAAATATCAACATAAAAGCATGATGCAAAATGGACGTATCAAAACCGTCGGGGATAGGGAGCCTTGATGCATACAGTTGTCCCTACTAAACTGTTTCTGATATCTCGAATATCTGAAACGCTCCGTCCTTGCAACTCGTTTGTGCTCGGATTGCCATCGCAGTCGGTATTCTATGGTGCTACATTTACGATGCGTGACCCATCACAAACGATTCACGATTATAGAAGCAGACAATCACACACATTTACTTTTCCTCGACTGTATGCGATTCGATGTAAGAGCGCACACAGTTGTCGCTATAAAACTGTATGCGAAGCTTGAATACTTCCCACATGATTCATCCGTCATACCTGCGTCGGATGATCGACCTATCGCACGCGTTCTTCTATGACCAAACGTTTGTGATGCGCGCAACATCACAAACAGTACATAATTGCAAAGCGTGTGTGATAAGGTGACTATCGCAAACATTTAATAAGAAAGAACTATGTGCGATGCTGTTGTTAATCGCACACATTTTTTCTTGGCTGATCGTGTGTGCAGTAGAGAGTGATCGCACACGTAGTGGATCCTAGAAACATGTCTGATCTCCATGTCTATCGCAGATGTTTTGCTTTCGCAAACCGTGTGCAGTGTAATCCCTAAATAATCCCTAATTTTAAAATCATATGTTTTGAATTTGAAAGTAGGCAATCACTTATTTCATATCCAACAATGTTTATAACAAATATAGGTGCAACCACGAATGCATAATTTGATGCACAGGTACATATACTGAAGAACTACAGAAGCACCAAGTAAAGAATGATGAACCACAGTTGTACTAAAGACTGTAAAGAGAGAGGCGAAAGACATTCTGGTTGCTGGAGAAGGTGAAGCGGAATGCCCATATTGTGCCCTCCTCCATGCGTAATGCGCGCACGACTCTAGGCCAACCCCTTGTGATGGCTGGCCGTCCATCCTTCACTGTCTTCATTAGGACTTCTCAATGCTCATTGTAGTCTGGATGAAATACTTTACCCTTCATTGCATGTCCACCAATCATGTACTTTGCGAGGTAATCTTGAGTGAACTGCTTCAAGAACCACTGCGAACGAAAAAGATTCAGACATTGTTGTCTAACAACTCATTATGGGCAGTAAAAAGAGAAGGCTGCAGAGTTTGTAGTTACCATCCTACAGCTCATTGTTGTGTTGGATAGATCATAAACAAATAATTTGCTTGCCACCATTCGTATCTTTTTCTAATAATCTTTATCAGTTTCCTCACTTGATGCTTGTTCATGAATATCTCATTGCCCCATACGTAAAAAGGATCCTTGCCAAGGGCATATGTACTTACAAGCAACAAGTCAATATTAGAAGCTAACAAGTGTCCATGCCTGGATCTAGATGCACTACATTATGGAAGGATGGGGGGAGTACAAGCCGAGGGATGAAACTAACCTCGGCGGAAAATGGTGGCCACTCCCATTGTTTCCTGCATAAGTAGTGGAAAGGCATGATAAGTACAACAACCTTAACATCAAACAAATATTGCAAAGGTAAACAACATCATCTCCAAATGATAGCTTGAATGTGTTGGTTTCAGCATGCTATTAAAGCAGATATAAAATGGAAGGCAATGTTACCGACAACAGGCTTAACAGCCATCAAATATTGCAATTCAAACTGGTATTGTTGAAAATGAATAGAACGTAGGTAATGCTTAAACATCACACTGGATAAATGTGTAAAACTGAAATAAAGGGCATGTGTTAACTACACCAGGCATAACTGGAACCAAATATAGCCGTTCAAACTGGTATTGATGCAATCGAGCAGCACAGTTCCGACTTGCACATAATGAACATCACATTGTGAATGACTGAAATAAACAAGGCATAAATTATCAGTATAACAACCAAATATAGCCATTGAAAACTGGACAGAGTCTCACTGCAACCAACCTAACAAGCTAAGAGGTCAAATAAAAAGGCAAATCTTTTCGAAAATCGTTTAGAAGTGGGGGAGAGGAAAATGAGAGGCAAATGGCGAATAATGTAATGCAAGAGATGAGAGTTTTATGATGGGTACTTGGTATGTCTTGACTTGGCGTAGATCTCCCCGGCAACGGCGCCAGAAATTCTTCCTGCTACTTCTTGAGCTTGCGTTGGTTTTTCCCATGAAGAGGAAAGGGTGATGCAGCAAAGTAGAGATAAGTATTTCCCTCAGTTAGAGAACCAAGGTATCAATCCAGTAGGAGACAACGCACAAATCACCTAGCACCTGCACAAACAATCAAACAACTTGCACCCAACGCGATAAAGGGGTTGTCAATCCCTTCACGGTTACTTGCAAAAGTGAGATCTGATAGAGATAGGTAAAACTAAACAAAAGATAAAGTAAATATTTTTGGGTTTTTCGGTTTATAGATCTGAAAATAAAAGATTGCAAATAGTAGATCGGAAAGTAATATGATGGAAAATAGACCCGGGGGCCATAGGTTTCACTAGAGGCTTCTCTCAAGATAGCGAATAATACAGTGGGTGAATGAATTACTGTCGAGCAATTGATAGAAAAGCGCAAAGTTATGACGATATCTAAGGCAATGATTATGAAATATAGGCATCACGTCTGTGTCAAGTAGACCGAAATGATTCTACATCTACTACTATTACTCTACACATCGACCGACTCCTGCCTACATCTAGAGTATTAAGTTCATGAAGAACAGAGTAGCGCATTAAGTAAGATGACATGATGTAGAGGAATAAACTCAAGCAATATGATGTAAACCCCATCTTTTTATCCTCGATGGCAACAATACAATACGTGCCTTGCTGCCCCTACTGTCACTGGGAAAGGACACCGCAAGATTGAAGCCAAAGCTAAGCACTTCTCCCATTGCAAGAAAAACCAATCTAGTTGGCCAAACCAAACCGATAATTCAAAGAGAAATACAAAGATATCAAATCGTGCATATAAGAATTCAGAGAAGATTCAAATAATATTCATAGATAAGCTGATCATAAATCCACAATTCATCGGATCTCGACAAACACACCGCAAAAGAATATTACATCGGATAGATCTCCAAGAACAACGAGGAGAACATGGTATTGAGAATCAAAGAGAGAGAAGAAGCCATCTAGCTACTAGCAATGGACCCATAGGTCTGAGGTAAACTACTCACGCTTCATCGGAAGGGCAATAGAGTTGATGTAGAAGCCCTCCGCGATCGAATCCCCCTCCAGCAAGGTGCCGGAAAAGGTCCCTAGATGGGATCTCACGGGTACAGAAGGTTGCGGCGGTGGAAAAGTCTTTTCGTGGATGCCTCTGGTGGTTTGGGAACATATGTGAATATATAGGCGAAAGAATTAGGTCAGGGGAGTCACGGGGGCCCACAAGGCAGGGGGCGCGCCCTACCCCCCTGGGCGCGCCCTCCACCCTTGTGGCCGCCTCGTGGCTCCTCCGACTTCATCTCCAAGTCTCCTGGGTGTCTTCTGGTCCAAGAAAAATCATCGCGAAGGTTTTATTCCGTTTGGACTCCGTTTGGTATTCCTTTCCCATGAAGCTAAAAAACAAGGAAAAAACAGAAACTAGCACTGGCTCTAGGTTAATAGGTTAGTCCCAAAAATAATATAAAATAGCATATTAATGCATATAAAACATCCAAAACAGATAATATAATAGCATGGAACAATCAAAAATTATAGATACGTTGGAGACGTATCAGGGTGGACCGGTGCTTGGGTGCTGCCCTTCCTTGGACAAGCCTCCCACTTATGATTAACCCCTCTCGCAAGCATCCGCAACTACGAAAGAAGAATTAAGATAAATCTAACCATAGCATGAAACATATGGATCCAAATCAGCCCCTTACGAAGCAACACATAAACTAGGGTGTAAGCTTCTGTCACTCTAGCAACCCATCATCTACTTATTACTTCCCAATGCCTTCCCCTAGGCCCAAATCATGGTGAAGTGTCATGTAGTCGACGTTCACAAAACACCACTAGAGGAAAGACAACATACATCTAATCAAAATATCGAACGAATACCAAATTCACATGATTACTTGTAACAAGACTTCTCCCATGTCCTCAGGAACAAACGTAACTACTCACAAAGCTTATTCATGTTCATATTCAGAGGAGTATTAATGATCATTAAGGATCTGAACATATGATCTTCCACTGAATAAACCAACTAGCATCAACTACAAGGAGTAATCAACACTACTAGCAAGCCACAGGTACCAATCTGAGGTTTTGAGACAAAGATCGGATACAAGAGATGAACTAGGGTTTGAGAGGAGATGGTGCTGGTGAAGATGTTGAAGGAGATTGACCCCCTCTCGATGAGAGGATCGTTGGTGATGACAATGACTTTGATTTCCCCCTCCCGGAGGGAAGTTTCTCCGACAGAACAGCTCCACCGGAGCCCTAGATTGGTTCTGCCTAGGTTCCGCCTCGAGACGGCAGCGCTTCGTCCCGAAAGCTTCCTCTTGATTTTTTCCAGGTCAAAACACACCATATAGCAGAAGATGGGCATCGGGGGCCTGCTAGGTGGCCCACAAGGCAGGGGGCGCGCCCAGGGGGGTAGGGCGCGCCCTCCACCCTTGTGGATGGTTGGTGGCTCCCCTCTGGTGCTTTCTTCGCCCAATATTTTTTATTAATTCCAAAATGACTCTCCGTGAAGTTTCAGGACTTTTGGAGTTGTGCAGAATAGGTCTCTAATATTTGCTCCTTTTCCAGCCCAGAATTCCAGCTGCCGGCATTCTCCCTCTTAATGTAAATCCTGTAAAATAAGAGAGAAAAGGCATAAGTATTGTGCCATAATGTGTAATAACAGCCCATAATGTAATAAATATCAACATAAAAGCATGATGCAAAATGGACGTATCAAAACCGTCGGGGATAGGGAGCCTTGATGCATACAGTTGTCCCTACTAAACTGTTTCTGATATCTCGAATATCTGAAACGCTCCGTCCTTGCAACTCGTTTGTGCTCGGATTGCCATCGCAGTCGGTATTCTATGGTGCTACATTTACGATGCGTGACCCATCACAAACGATTCACGATTATAGAAGCAGACAATCACACACATTTACTTTTCCTCGACTGTATGCGATTCGATGTAAGAGCGCACACAGTTGTCGCTATAAAACTGTATGCGAAGCTTGAATACTTCCCACATGATTCATCCGTCGTACCTGCGTCGGATGATCGACCTATCGCACGCGTTCTTCTATGACCAAACGTTTGTGATGCGCGCAACATCACAAACAGTACATAATTGCAAAGCGTGTGTGATAAGGTGACTATCGCAAACATTTAATAAGAAAGAACTATGTGCGATGCTGTTGTTAATCGCACACGTTTTTTCTTGGCTGATCGTGTGTGCAGTAGAGAGTGATCGCACACGTAGTGGATCCTAGAAACATGTCTGATCTCCATGTCTATCGCAGATGTTTTGCTTTCGCAAACCGTGTGCAGTGTAATCCCTAAATAATCCCTAATTTTAAAATCATATGTTTTGAATTTGAAAGTAGGCAATCACTTATTTCATATCCAACAATG
Source organism: Thinopyrum elongatum (assembly GCA_011799875.1). Taxonomy (NCBI): domain Eukaryota; kingdom Viridiplantae; phylum Streptophyta; class Magnoliopsida; order Poales; family Poaceae; genus Thinopyrum; species Thinopyrum elongatum. The sequence goes on along the minus strand of CM022300.1, from coordinate 531,751,246 downwards.
TTTATAACAAATATAGGTGCAACCACGAATGCATAATTTGATGCACAGGTACATATACTGAAGAACTACAGAAGCACCAAGTAAAGAATGATGAACCACAGTTGTACTAAAGACTGTAAAGAGAGAGGCGAAAGACATTCTGATTGCTGGAGAAGGTGAAGCGGAATGCCCATATTGTGCCCTCCTCCATGCGTAATGCGCGCACGACTCTAGGCCAACCCCTTGTGATGGCTGGCCGTCCATCCTTCACTGTCTTCATTAGGACTTCTCAATGCTCATTGTAGTCTGGATGAAATACTTTACCCTTCATTGCATGTCCACCAATCATGTACTTTGCGAGGTAATCTTGAGTGAACTGCTTCGAGAACCACTGCGAACGAAAAAGATTCAGACATTGTTGTCTAACAACTCATTATGGGCAGTAAAAAGAGAAGGCTGCAGAGTTTGTAGTTACCATCCTACAGCTCATTGTTGTGTTGGATAGATCATAAACAAATAATTTGCTTGCCACCATTCGTATCTTTTTCTAATAATCTTTATCAGTTTCCTCACTTGATGCTTGTTCATGAATATCTCATTGCCCCATACGTAAAAAGGATCCTTGCCAAGGGCATATGTACCTACAAGCAACAAGTCAATATTAGAAGCTAACAAGTGTCCATGCCTGGATCTATATGCACTACATTATGGAAGGATGGGGGGAGTACAAGCCGAGGGATGAAACTAACCTCGGCGGAAAATGGTGGCCACTCCCATTGTTTCCTGCATAAGTAGTGGAAAGGCATGATAAGTACAACAACCTTAACATCAAACAAATATTGCAAAGGTAAACAACATCATCTCCAAATGATAGCTTGAATGTGTTGGTTTCAGCATGCTATTAAAGCAGATATAAAATGGAAGGCAATGTTACCGACAACAGGCTTAACAGCCATCAAATATTGCAATTCAAACTGGTATTGTTGAAAATGAATAGAACGTAGGTAATGCTTAAACATCACACTGGATAAATGTGTAAAACTGAAATAAAGGGCATGTGTTAACTACACCAGGCATAACTGGAACCAAATATAGCCGTTCAAACTGGTATTGATGCAATCGAGCAGCACAGTTCCGACTTGCACATAATGAACATCACATTGTGAATGACTGAAATAAACAAGGCATAAATTATCAGTATAACAACCAAATATAGCCATTGAAAACTGGACAGAGTCTCACTGCAACCAACCTAACAAGCAAATACAGATAAACAGGCATATGCTTGAAAACTGGACAAATGCTCACTGCAACCAACCTAACAAGCAAATATAGATAAACAAGGCATCTGCTTGAAAACTGGACAAATGCTCACTGCAACCAACCTAACAACCAAATACAGATAAACAAGGCATGTGCTTGATAACTAGCCAAATGCTCACTGCAACCAACCTAAGAACCAAATACATATAAACAAGGCATCTGCTCGATAACTGGAAAAATGCTCACTGCAACCAACCTAACAACCAAATACAGATAAACAAGGCATCTACTCACTATAAACAACCAAATATAGCCATTCGTGAAACTGAAGTGGACAATTCATACTTAAACATCACATAGCCCTATTGAACAATAAATTTTTGCATAACTGAAATAATTAAACATGGCACAGTTAAAACACCGCACAGCAAATGCTACTACAACAAAGGGTACGGGTTGGCAAGCTAGAAAAGGTAAGATTTGCTAATAGGATGTTGCCTCACATGTCATGGACGGGATCCTTCCAGTTGGAATAGCACAGACCCATGGTGCGCTCTCTGATGTCACAGATGGGTTGTTTCACCTTGGAAGAACCTTTGTGGGTGCCCTCCTCGTGGTCGCGGTCGATGAGATCTGACTTAGCAATTGAGGATCCCAAGTCGCCGTCGTAGAACGTGTCCTTCAAAAATGACAAAATGGGCTCGATGGCGTACAAGGATCGCAAATCCTTGACCGCGTGGCGGAGGAGATCAACGGAAGGGCCGTCGAAGAGATCGACGACAGTTGAACGAGAGGGGTTGGGGATGGACCACTTAACCTATGACATGGCCCGCGTGAAGCCGTCGCTGTCGACGAGCTTGATGTCGTAGCCAGCTTTCCTGAGATACAGTAATACGATAGCCCACTGACATAAAGCCTTCGGCATGGCAACGTACTCAACGTCTTTGCCGGCTTCCACGGCGACATGTTGCTCCGGGATCTACAGGTCGAGGCGAACGGCGACCACCTCGCCAACCGCCACCGGAGAGGCCATGATAAACCTCTTCTTGGCCGAACATTCGTCGGGCTCCCCGGGATACGTGGTCGAGCTTAGACTGCGACATTCTGGAGCAGGGGATGTGGATCTGGCGGGGAGGGACACCGCATGCCTCATCTAAAAACTCAGGGGAATGGGACGACGGTATGGAATCGCTGGGTAACCTGAACTTTATTATCTAAGCTAGGAGGAACAGGCAGACCGATAGGGGTTGGTGGCGGCGGCAGCGAGCTAGGGTTCGAGGGGGGGGAGGGGACCGTGTGTGGGGACTGTGGAGGGGGGGTGGTATTTGAGGATACGCCGCGGCTACTGAAAATTTTAGTGATGGTGAGTGGACGAGGGAGGGCGACGGTTCAAATGCCTTGGCTATTGCAATTTTACTATAAGGTCGGTGCTGGAGGAGTGTGGGCGACGATTGAAGTACGGTGGCTACTAAAATTTGGGTAATGGAATTGATGCGGGGCGGGAGTACCCAAGATCGCGCATGGTCCAATAAGAATATGCATGTATGAAAATAAGGAAAAGTGGCGGAACCGTCGATTTTTGCAACGCTCAAGGCGGGTAGTTTGTTTTTAGATTTCTAGCTAGCTGGTCTATCGCACACGGTTCGTCCTTATTTTCAGACGCAGGCGTGGAATTCAATCTAAATAAACTACCCACCTTAAGCTTGCGCAGGTGGTGATTTTACAGCGCACTTGCATCGCACATGGTTAAGCCAGTACCTCCACCTTTGCTCGCGCTTGCGCAGTCATGGTGATTTTACAGCGCACTTGCATCACACACGGTTGAGCCAATACCTCTACCTTTGCTCGCGCTTGCGCAGTCGTGGTGATTCATGATAACCCACAAGTATAGGGGATCGTTTGTAGCCTTCTTGGATAAATAAGAGTGTCGGACCCAACGAGGAGCTAAAGGTAGAACAAATATTCCCTCAAGTTCTATTGACCACCGATACAACTCTACGCACACTTGACGTTTGCTTTACCTAAAACAAGTATGAAACTAATTTGCAAGAATAAAACTATGAATACTTTGCGAGAATAAAACTATGAATAAATTGCAAGGTAATAAAAGTGGATAGCTTTTGTCAAAAAGAAAGTCATTTGTCCCTAGGCAATCGATAACAAGTACCGGTAATCATTCTTGTAATTTTATATGAGGGAGAGGCATGAGCTAACATACTTTCTCTACTTGGATCATATGCACTTATGATTGGAACTCTAGCAAGCATCCGCAACAAATAAAGATCATTAAGGTTGTGAAACCCAACCATAGCATTAAGTATCAAGTCCTCTTTATCCCATACGCAACAACCCACTTACTCGGGTTTAAGCTTCTGTCACTCTCGCAACCCACCATAAGCGAATCATGAACATATTGCAACACCCTACTGCGGGGATCCCTCCGTTTGCACGATATGGAGGGCACCATAGGACAACACCATAAATAAAATATACAATCATACCAACCAAGATCATGATTAACCCACCGGACAAAACGGATCTACTCAAACATAATAGGAAAACCAAATATCATTGGGAAATAATATATGGAGTTGAGCACCATGTTTAAGTAGAGATTGCAGCGGGGAGAAGGGGTGCTACACCGCTGCATAGAGGGGGAGAAAGTTGGTGCTGATGGTAGCAAGATTGTTGATGTAGATCGCCGTCACGATCCTTGCCCCGGTGGCACTCCGGCGCCACCGGGAGAGAGGGGGACAGAGCCCCCCTCATTCTTCTTCTTCCTTGGCCTCCCCCCTAGATGGGAGGAGAGTTCCCTCTGGTGCATGGCCTCCATGGTGGCGGAGGGGCGGGAGCCCCTCCGAGATTGGATCTCCCTCTCTGTTCTCTTCTGTTTTGCGTTTTCCAGATCTGGGCGAAAACCGTTTCTTATATTCCCGGAGATCCGTAACTCCGATTGCGCTGAGATTTTAACACGATTTTTTCTGGATATAAGCTTCCTTGCGCCCGAAGTAGAGTTCCAACCGACATCCGAGGAGGGCACAACCCACCAGGGCGCGCCCTGGTGTCTTGTGGGTGTTGTGGGCCCCCGTTTGCATTGATTCCAAGTCCCAAAAATAACATATAATCCAAAATGTTTCTCCGTAAATTTTTATCGCGTTTGGACTTCGTTTGATATGGATTTTCTGCGAAACAAAAAACATGCAACAAACAGGAACTGGCACTGGGCACTGGATCAATAGGTTAGTCCAATAAATCATATAAAATGTTGCCAAAAATTTGTGAAAGTTGTATAATATTGGCATGAAACAATAAAAAATTATAGATACGACGGAGACGTATTAGCATCCCCAAGCTTAATTCCTGCTCGTCCTCGAGTAGGTAAATGATAAAAAAGATAATTTTTGATGTGGAATGCTACCTAGCAAAATCTTGATCATAAATCTAATCATGGCATGAATATTAAGACATAAACTCAAGCAATATGATGTAAACCCCATCTTTTTATTCTCGATGGCACCAATACAATACGTGCCTTGCTGCCCCTACTGTCACTGGGAAAGGACACCACAAGATTGAACCCAAAGCTAAGCACTTCTCCCATTGCAAGAAAAACCAATCTAGTTGGCCAAACCAAACCGATAATTCGAAGAGAATTACAAAGATATCAAATCATGCATATAAGAATTCAGAGAAGATTCAAATAATATTCATAGATAAGCTGATCATAAATCCACAATTCATCGGATCTCGACAAACACACCGCAAAAGAATATTACATCGGATAAATCTCCAAGAACAACGAGGAGAACATGGTATTGAGAATCAAAGAGAGAGAAGAAGCCATCTAGCTACTAGCTATGGACCCGTAGGTCTGAGGTAAACTATTCACGCTTCATCGGAAGGGCAATAGAGTTGATGTAGAAGCCCTCCATGATCGAATCCCCCTCCGGCAAGGTGCTGGAAAAGGTCCCTAGATGGGATCTCACGGGTACAGAAGGTTGCGGCGCTGGAAAAGTCTTTTCGTGGATGCCTCTGGTGGTTTGGGAACATATGTGAATATATAGGCGAAAGAATTAGGTCATGGGAGTCACGGGGGGCCCACAAGGCAGGGGGGCATGCCCTACCCCCCTGGGCGCGCCCTCCACCCTTGTGGCCGCCTTGTGGCTCCTCCGACTTCATCTCCAAGTCTCCTGGGTGTCTTCTGGTCCAAGAAAAATCATCGCGAAGGTTTTATTCCGTTTGGACTCCGTTTGGTATTCCTTTCCCACGAAGCTAAAAAACAAGGAAAAAACAGAAACTAGCACTAGCTCTAGGTTAATAGGTTAGTCCCAAAAATAATATAAAATAGCATATTAATGCATATAAAACATCCAAAACAGATAATATATTAGCATAGAACAATCAAAAATTATAGATACATTGGAGACGTATCAGGGTGGACCGGTGCTTGGGTGGTGCCCTTCCTTGGACAAGCCTCCCACTTATGATTAACCCCTCTCGCAAGCATCCGCAACTACGAAAGAAGAATTAAGATAAATCTAACCATAGCATGAAACATATGGATCCAAATCAGCCCCTTACGAAGCAACGCATAAACTAGGGTCTAAGCTTCTGTCACTCTAGCAACCCATCATCTACTTATTACTTCCCAATGCCTTCCCCTAGGCCCAAATCATGGTGAAGTGTCATGTAGTCGACGTTCACATAACACCACTAGAGGAAAGACAACATACATCTCATCAAAATATCGAACAAATACCAAATTCACACGATTACTTATAACAAGACTTCTCCCATGTCCTCGGGAACAAACGTAACTACTCACAAAGCATATTCATGTTCATAATCAGAGGAGTATTAATTATCATTAAGGATCTGAACATATGATCTTCCACCAAATAAACCAACTAGCATCAACTACAAGGAGTAATCAACATTACTAGCAACCCACAGGTACCAATCTGAGGTTTTGAGACAAAGATCGGATACAAGAGATGAACTAGGGTTTGAGAGGAGATCGTGCTGGTGAAGATGTTGATGGAGATTGATCCCCTCTCGATGAGAGGATCGTTGGTGATGACGATGGCTTCGATTTCCCCCTCCCGGAGGGAAGTTTCTCCGGCAGAACAGCTTCGCCGGAGCCCTAGATTAGTTCTGCCCAGGTTCTGCCTCGAGACGGCGGCGCTTCGTCCCGAAAGCTTCCTCTTGATTTTTTCCAGGTCAAAACACACCATATAGCAGATGATGGGCATCGGGGGCCTGCCAGGTGGCCCACAAGGCAGGGGGCGCGCCCAGGGGGGTAGGGTGCGCCCTCTACCCTTGTGGATGGCTGGTGGGCCCCCTCTGGTGCTTTCTTCGCCCAATATTTTTTATTAGTTCCAAAATGACTCTCCGTGAAGTTTCAGGACTTTTGGAGTTGTGCAGAATAGGTCTCTAATATTTGCTCCTTTTCCAGCCTAGAATTCCAGCTGCCGGCATTCTCCCTCCTCATGTAAATCCTATAAAATAAGAGAGAAAAGGCATAAGTATTGTGCCATAATGTGTAATAACAGCCCATAATGCAATAAATATCAACATAAAAGCATGATGCAAAATGGACGTATCAACTCCCCCAAGCTTAGACCTCGCTTGTCCTCAAGCGAAAGCCGAAATCAAAAAATATGTCCACATGTTTAGAGATAGAGGTGTTGATAAAATAAAATAAAATACGGACATGAGGGCATCATGATCATCTTTAGAGCACCAACATATATTGTCATATAATTTCTTATGCTAAAGTAACAATTCGTTCACAAGGTAAAGTATAAATAAGAAACCTCATTGAAAACCAACAAACTATGATCTCAGTCATTGAAGCAATTGCAATTTATCATAACATGGGAAAGAGTCAATTTAAGAGCTTTTCAGCAAGTCAACATACTCAGCTATCATTTAGTCTTTCACAATTGCTAACACTCACGCGATACTTATGGGTTCAAAGCTTCAGTCGGACACAGAGAAAGTTAGGGGCTTATAGTCTCGCCTCCCAACCTTTTACCTCAAGCGTAATGTCAATAATAGTACTTTATGATGACCTACATCCGAGTGGATATATATATCTGGATCTTTCTCCAACACATAGTGCTTGCCAAAAGGAAAAAAGTGTAAAAAGGAAAGGTGAAGATCACCATGACTCTTATATAAGGGTAGAAGATAAAAGTAAAAGATAGGCCCTTCGCAGAGGGAAGCAGAGGTTGTCATGCGCTTTTATGGTTGTATGTACAAAATCTTAATGCAAAAGAATGTCACTTTATATTGCCGCTTGTGATAAAGAACTTTATTATGCAGTCCGTCACTTTTATTTCTTCCATATCACAAGTTCGTATAAAGCTTATTTTCTTCACACTAATAGATCATACATATTTAGAGAGCAATTTTTATTGCTTGCACCGATGACAACTTACTTGAAGGATCTTACTCAATCCATAGGTAGGTATGGTGGACTCTCATGGCAAAACTGGGTTTAGGGATGTTTGGATGCACAAGTAGTATCTCTACTTCGTGCAAAGAATTTGGCTAGCATAAGAGAGAAAAGCAAGATCAACATGTTGGAGGATCCATGACAATATAACTTCTATTCGGATATAAGAAAACATAACCCATTATGTTATCTTCCTTGTCCAACATCAACTTTTTAGCATGTCATATTTTAATGAGTGGTCACAATCACAAAAGATGTCCAAGGTAGTATATTTGTATGTGAAACCTCTCTTTCTTTATTACTTCCTATTAATTGCAACAATGACCAAAACTATGTTTGTCAACTCCCAACAATTTTTTTTCATCATACTCTTTATATGTGAAGTCATTACTCTCCATAAGATCAATATATGATCTCTTTATTTCCTTTTTTTATTCCTTTCTTTTATTTAATTCCCTCAAGATCATAGCAAGGAAGAAAAGCCCTCAACTCAAAACTACTCTTTATTATATATAGCTCACGGACTCGATTATAAAGAGGGAACATAAAGCAAAACTCAAAGCTAGATCATACTAAAACTTTATTCTACTAGATCAAGATATAACCAAAAGGATCAAACTAAGAAAAACAATAGAAGTAAAGGTGTGATGGTGATACCATACCGGGGCATCTCCCCCAAGCTTGGTAGCTACCAAGGGGAGTGCCCATACCCATGTATTTATGTTTCTTTCTTCGGAGGCAGTGATGGTGGAGTTGTTGATGACGAAATTTTATCCTCCGTCTTCCAAGGCATAGGTTCACAATCGTAAAAAGATGAACGAGTCTCCGGGGTCCTCAAATCTGCAGCCAAACTCATCCTCTTAAATATATATTCATACTCACAGTTTTGGTTCTGCAGGTCATAGATCTGGGCTTGGAGATGCTCGATTTTCTCATGAAGCTTGAAGATGGCCTCCCCAATGTTCTCGGCATCCATCTTGTGACCACTAGTAAAATCAGCGATCATCATGTGGTTGGCATTGAGTCCGCATTCCACCATCCCTTGGAACTTGAAGACTTGCCGCTCCACTGCTTCGAGCCTTGTCTCCACGCTTCCGGTCTTCTTAGGCCCTTCGGTATCATGGATGTGCAGCACCCCCTCACGTAGCTCAATGGTTTGAGGGTGTTGCAGCACCTCCGTGAGATAAGGGTTGATGACCTTCTCGAAAAACTTGTCCTTGGGGGCGCTTGGAGACGTCATGGCGATTTGGATCTGTCAGAAAAACAGCTCGAAACAAGAAAAGAGATATTGCCGTGGTACGGTGGTCAAAATCTTCGGGAGGTTATATAATGAATTTTTACCAACCAAAAGAAGTATTGTGCAAGAAAACAGAGTTCGGAGGGCACACGAGGTGGCCATAAGGCAGGGGGCGCACCCTCCACCCTTGTTGTCTCCTCGTGCAACTTTCGGACTACTTTTAATTTTCCTAATATTTTAAATATTCCAAAATGGAGAAAAATTATCATTGGAAATGTTTTGGAGTCGCTTTACTTACTGCACCACATACCTATTCCTTTTCGGAGTCTAAAACGTTCTGGAAAGTGTCCCTTATGTACTCCTCCGATGTTACGGTGTCAATTATATTGGTCTCAACATTTATGTGATTACCTAAGATATAATGTTCAATTCTTTGACCGTTTACCACCCTCGGATTTGTGCCTTCGGCGTTGTTGATTTTTATGGCACTGGAACAATAGACCTCCTCGATAATGTAAGGACCTTCCCATTTAGAGAGAAGCTTTCCTGCAAAAAATCTTAAACGAGAGTTGTATAGCAAAACATGATCACCTACATTAAACTCACACTTTTGTATCCTCTTGTCATGCCATCTTTGAACTTTTTCTTTAAACAACTTGGCATTCTCATAGGCTTGGATTCTCCATTCATCAAGCGAGCTTATGTCAAATAACCTCTTCTCACCGGCAAGTTTGAAATCATAGTTGAGCTCTTTGATTGCCCAATAAGCTTTGTGTTCTAGTTCAAGAGGTAAGTGAAAACCCTTTCCATAAACCATTTTATATGGAGACATGCCCATTGGGTTTTTATAAGCAGTTCTATAAGCCCATAATGCATCATCAAGTTTCTTAGACCAATTCTTTCTAGATCTATTAACAGTCTTTTGCAAAATCAATTTAATCTCTCTATTGCTCAATTCTACTTGACCGCTAGACTGAGGATGATATGGAGATGCAATTCTATGGTTAACACCATATTTAGCAAGCATTTTATGGAAAGCACAATGAATAAAATGTGAACAACCATCAGTCATCAAATATCTAGGGACTCCAAACCTCGGAAAAATAACTTCTTTAAGCATCTTAATAGAAGTGTTATGATCAGCACTACTAGTTGGAATAGCTTCTACCCACTTAGTAACGTAATCAACAGCAACTAAAATATGTGTATACCCATTAGAGGAAGGAAAAGGTCCCATATAATCAAAGCCCCAAACATCAAATGGTTCAATAACGAGTGAATAATTCATAGGCATTTCCTGACATCTACTAATATTACCAATTCTTTGACATTCATCACAATACAAGACAAACTTACGAGCATCCTTGAAGAGAGTAGGCCAATAAAAACCAGATTGTAATACCTTGTGTGCAGTCCTATCTCCAGCGTGGTGTCCTCCATAAGACTCAGAGAGGCACTTGCGTAGGATCTGTTCCTGTTCATGCTCAGGTACACAACGTCTAATAACACCATCTACTCCTTCTTTATAAAGACGTGGGTCATCCCAAAAGTAATGTCTTAAATCATAGAAAAACATTTTCTTTTGCTGGTATGTGAAACTAGGTGGTATAAATTAAGCAACAATGTAATTAGCATAATCAGCATACCACCGAGTATTACGAGAAGCATTTATGACAGCTAATTATTCATCAGGAAAACTATCATCAATAGGCAGTGGGTCATCAAGAACATTTTCTTACCTAGGCAAGTTGTCTGCAACGGGGTTCTCAGCTCCCTTTCTATCGATAATATGCAAATCAAATTATTGTAGCAAGAGAACCCATCTAATAAGTCTAGGTTTAGCATCTTTCTTTTCCATAAGATATTTAATAGCAGCATGATCGGTGTGAACTGTTACTTTGGAATCAACAATATAAGATCTGAACTTATCACAAGCAAAGACAACTGCTAGAAATTCTTTTTCAGTAGTAGCATAATTTCTCTGGGCACTGTCTAGAGTTTTACTAGTATAATGAATAACATTCAATTTCTTATCAACTCTTTGCCCTAGAACAGCACCAACAGCATAATCACTAGCATCACACATAATTTCAAAGGGTAAATTCCAATCAGGCGGTTGAACAATAGGTGCTGAAATCAAGGCTTTCTTAAGTATTTCAAATGCTTCTACACAATCATCATCAAAAATAAAAATAACATCTTTTTGCAAGAGATTGGTGAGAGGCCTAGAGATTTAAGAAAATTCTTTAATAAACCTCCTATAGAAACCAGCATGACCAAGGAAACTTCTTATACCTTTGATATCTTTAGGACACGACATCTTTTCAATAGCATCTACTTTAGCTTTATCGACTTCAATACCTCTTTCAGAAATTTTATGCCCCAAGACATTACCTTCATTAACCATAAAGTAGCACTTCTCCCAATTCAAGACAAGATTAGTTTCTTCACATCTCTGCAAAACTCGATCAAGGTTGCTTAAGCAATCATCAAAAGAAGTTCCGTAAACGGAGAAATCATCCATGAAAACCTAAACAATCTTTTCACAAAAATCAGAAAATATAGCAGTCATACATCTTTGAAAGGTAGCAGGTGCATTGCATAAACCAAAAGGCATACGTCTATAAGTAAAGGTACCGAAAGGGCAAGTAAAAGTGGTCTTTTCCTGATCATCTTTTGACACAGGTATTTGAGAAAAACCAGAATAACCATCTAGAAAGCAAAAATGTGTATGTTTGGATAGTCTTTCTAGCATTTGATCAATAAAAGGTAGAGGGTAATGATCTTTTGTAGTAGCTTTATTTAGTTTGCGAAAATCAATTACCATTCTATAACCTGTAGCAATTCTTTGTGGAATCAATTCATTCTTATCATTTCGAACAACAGTAATACCTCCCTTCTTAGGGACACAATGAACGGGACTTACCCATCTACTATCAGCAATAGGATAAATTATACCTGCCTCCAGAAGTGTGACGCCCCCCGGCTTAATCATGCACTAATCATACACGCAAATGCACACGATCAAGCCTAAGGACTCACTTGAAGGAATCACAACACAACTCTAAGACATAAATAAAGTCATACAAGCTTTATATTACAAGCCAGGGGCCTCGAGGGCTCGAATACATAAGCTAGCTTACAAGCATCAGCGGAAGCATCAGATATCTGAGTATAGATATAAAAGATAAAACAGATAGGCCTTAAGAAGGCGGGGTAAAAGAAAACACTACGATCGAAAAGGCGGAGGCCTCCTGCCTGGGACCCTCCGAACATACTCCTGGTCGTCAGCCAACTCGTAGTAGTAGCCACCCTCGGGGTGGTAGTAGTAGTCGTCGACGGGGGAGCTGGCTCCGAGGCTCCGTCATCTGGTTGCACCAAACGGATATGGGGAAAAAGAGGAAGCAAAGCAACAGTGAGTACTCATCCGAAGTACTTAGCAAGCAAGGATCTACGCTACATATGCAACATTATCAAAGAAAGGCTGTATATGTGAATTGGGCTGCAGAAATGCCAGAATAGAGAGAAGGCCTAGTCCTATCGAAGACTAGCATCTTCAGCGGTCTTGCAGCATTAGAAGAGTGTAGATTAGTACAGTATAAAGTAGTAGCAGTATTAAGTATCAACCTCGCCCAGAGATCCTTTCTCGACTCCCTGCGAGAAAGCAATCCCAGAGCCCTAATATCCAAGTATCAACCTCGGCCAGAGGTCCTTTCTCGACTCCCTGTGAGAAAGCAATCCCAGAGCCCTAGTATCCATTTCTATCTAGTTCTAGTTGTATCGATCGGGATACAACTCCGAGCGTCCGTTACCGAGGATCCGGCTATGCATAGATTAGTTCTTCCCTGCTGGGGTGCACCAACTTACCCACCATGCTCGATTAACTCCGGCTGGACACAATTTTCTGGGTCATGCCCGGCCTCGGCCAAACGATACGCCGCAACCCGACCTAGGATTAACAGAGAGCTCAGCACGCCGGACTAAACCTATGCCCCCAGGGGTCTTGGGCCTTCGCCCCGGGAACTCCTGCACGTTGCGGGGCCACCGAGAGCAGACCTAGCAACCCACACTATCAAGGTGGTTGCGTTACGCAGACCAACCTGGCGCGCGCCGCTCAGTCGCTGACGTCCATTAAGCTTCGGCTGATGCATACAACGCAGGGTGCCCATAACTGTTCCCACGTGATGGTTAGTGCTATCGGGCCAGAGGCCCACTCGGATCAAATATCCAAATCGTTAGTGAATTAGGAGCACGCGGCAATGAGCAGATACTCACGATCGATGTGACCCCATCGCCCCGTCTCGAGGACTTGCTGCAAGGGCTAAGAATGCCCGGCCGCGCCTCGTAATTATCTCGCGGGCACCCTCCAGGTCAACCCGTCTCCACATCTCTTGCATCACATGCTTGCGCGGGTACCCCTCAGGGCCGACCCGACTTTATCATGGTTCATGGTTAAAGTCATAGTAACTATGTGTCCAAACACTAGGGGGAAAACTGAGGAATCACCCTCGACGGATTCCACCTGACGTAGTCGTCAAGGTGAACTTAGGAGGAATCATCCTCGAAGTTCACACTTGAGGTGTTGCACGACAGCGTCGTTATCGGAAGTGGCGAAGGAGGAATCACCCTCGATGACCATGACCGAATAGCTACTCTACAGAGTTAACATCAAAAGTGCTAAACGAGGTATCACCCTCGGCACTTGATAGTAACATTGCAGTGTCGTACAACCAGGGGGTGGTGTGCGGTGCCGGGGCCTGGTTGTCGAGTATTCCGATAATCCAGCGGGGCAACCGGGACAAGTGGGGTCACTGGGGTCTCTATCCAGCCTATACTAAGCAGTTTAGGATAAGCAGGTAAGGTAACAATAGCAGGTTACAATAAACAGGCTATGCATCAGAATAGGATAACTCAAAGCAGTAGCAAATTCTAATGCAAGCAGGAGGGAGAAAGAATAGGCGATATAGGCATGTTCAAAGGGGGGGGGTGCTTGCCTGGAAGCTCTGCAGCAAAGGACTGGTCGTCAGGGGCGTAGTCGATCTCCAAAGCTGCGTTGGTCTCAAGGACTACGTCGGTACCGGGATCTACCGAGAGAGAAGAGGGAGAGGAAACAAATAAATACACAACAATCATATGCAACACAGAGCATGCTATGCTAACGTGCAGTGCAGGGTTGCCTAAAAGCATGTCTAAGTCATATTAGTTATTTCAGGATTAAAGTTGGAATTATTAACCGGTATATATGCACTATTCATCTACTAGAAGCAGGCTAAAAGTTGTGGGTTCACCTCTGTAGAGGGTCCCGACATGGAAACAGATGGCATGGTTGGATTCGGCTCGTCGTTCTGAGCAACTTTCATGTATAAAGTTTTTTGATCCGAGCTACGATTTAAATTCAACGAATTTTCAAAGATTAAATCATTTCTGGAATTATTTTAAATTAACAGAAATGAAATATGACATCAGCATGACACAGGTGTGATGTCAGCAGTCGACAGACTCGCTGACCAGGTCAAACCTGACCAGTGGGTCCCACCTGTCATCCTTTGTGACTTAACATAGTTTATTAAAAACTAACCAGAGTTAATTAGCAGTTGGGCCCCACATGTCAGTGACTTAACTAATTAACTAATTAAGTTTTAATTACAATTTGACCTAAAATGTTAATTAAGCTGGTGGGGCCCGCATGTCAGTGACACAGGGGTGCCCAGTCAGCAGTTGACTGGGTCAACCCAGTCAACTGGGATCATGGGGCCCGCTGGCAGTGACCCTGGGGGTGGCCCCAGGTCGGCCACGTCAAACGGCAACTGGAGACGCACCGGAGCGGGCTCCGGCGAGCCAAAACGCGGCGGCCGAACACCGGAGCAGCTCGAAAATCTGCTGTGGTGCATCGTTTGGCATGGTTTCACTTGCGTTCGAACGAGCACTCGACGCCGCGTCGAATGGTGGCAGTGTTGTTGCCGGAGACGGCGTGCAGCAACGGTGGTGAGCCTGCAGGCGGCAGCCAGAGTTCGGGTGGTGGCGGAATCGATGCTGCGGTGCGCAAAAGAGCAAATGAAGCAGCTAGCGGGGCTCTACTCGTTGCGGCGAAGATGACTGGCACGGGTATGTGACCATTTGGTCACCGGAGTCACGCCGGCGACGAGCTCAGCGGAGGCGAGCTCAGGCATGAGGGGAACGGCGTCCTCGGGCAGCTAACGGCGATGAGAGATAGGAGGGAGGAGGCAGAGGCTCACCGAGCAGGCACACGGTGGCCCAGTGGGTGAACGGTAGCGCAGGACGGCCGGCGTCGTCGGAGATCACCGATGACAGAGGCTGAAGGGGGCGGCCCAATCCGCTCCCCGCAGTGGCTCCCAGCTTCCGTTCGGGGTCGTGGTCGACGTGGATGAGGACGGCGAAGATGAGGGACACGACAGCGAGGCGAGGCGGTGGCTGTGGCCGCGAGAACGACGGAGATGCGGCGGCGATGGCGCTTGGCAGAGGGGAGAGGAAGAAGCCGAGCAAGAGAGAGGGAGGAGAGGGCGGCGAATGGATGAAGACGATCAGGGGGGAGGCTCGGGCGAGGCCTTATCCTCTCGCCCGTCCTCGAGCGTCGCCCTGTCGGCGTTCGGTCGACGCGCGCGCTCGCGCCCACAGCGGCGGCGACACGCAGGGAGAGAGAAGAGGAGGGGAACGGGTGCTGTGGGCTGGGCCACACTGTGGACTTAGGCCCAGTCCACAGTAGCATTTCTCTTTTTCCCGTTTTGTTTTTCTGTTTTTCCTTTTTATTTAATAACAAAGAGAGGAAAAGAATTATTTGGGCAGTCTATTGACTAGGAAAAAACTTGGGAAGTGTCCCATTAATTCCCTGGTGATTTTAGACACTGCCACAAAAAGTTTGGGCAAGTTTGGAACTCATTTGATTTTTTCATAAATAGGATAGCATTTAAAAATGCTGAATTAGTGCTGTTATAATTGCTAGGGCTCATCTTTGCATAAGAGTGATGTTGTGTTCCTTAATAAATAATTGTTATGGAATTTTTGCCAAATGATGAACATTTTTCTAGCAAGTTTTGAGCAACTTCATTTTTCACTTTGAATTTGAATTGGATTCAGAGAAGAATTTGAGTTTGGAGTGATTAACCACTGTTATCATGCAATGTAAATGAAGATAACTTGGCAGAATTAACACAAGTCACAGTGCTTATTACACAGGGGTGTTACAATTCTCCTCCTCTAAAAGAAATTCTCGTCCCGAGAATTTAGGAGGTAGAAGGAAAGAGGTCGGGGTATTCTTCCCGAAGATGATCCTCACGTTCCCAAGTGGATTCATCTTCAGTATGATTTGACCACTGCACTTTGAGGCACTTGGTCGTCTTCTGACGGGTTCGACGTTCTGATTCATCAAGGATGCGGATCGGATGCTCCTTATAAGAAAGATCATCTTGCAATTCGAGCATCTCGTGATCCACTGCGCGGTGCGGAGATTCCTTGAAGCAATGACGAAGTTGCGACACATGGAAGACGTCGTGGATATGAGAGAATTGCGGCGGCAACTCCAATTTATATGCCACCTGACCATGTCTTGTAACAATGCGGAAAGGACCAATGTAGCGTGG
Organism: Thinopyrum elongatum; assembly: GCA_011799875.1. Classification (NCBI taxonomy): domain Eukaryota; kingdom Viridiplantae; phylum Streptophyta; class Magnoliopsida; order Poales; family Poaceae; genus Thinopyrum; species Thinopyrum elongatum. The sequence goes on along the minus strand of CM022300.1, from coordinate 531,734,709 downwards.
AGCTAACTTGCCCTTGATTCCGAAGCGGTGAGTGCCCTTCATAGGAGTGACACGCAGATAAGCTTGATCACCAGGTTGATAAGTCAAACCCCATCGTTTGCGATCATAGTTGCTCTTTTGGCGGTCCTGAGCCGCCTTCAGATTTTCTCGAACAATACGGACTTGCTCTTCGGCGTGTTGGATAATATCCGGACCCATGAGCGGTCGTTCCCCAGTTTCTGACCAATTCAGAGGGGTTCAACATTTACGCCCATAAAGTACTTCAAAGGGGGCCATTTTCAAGCTGGCTTGATAGCTGTTGTTATAAGAGAACTCGGCATACGGGAGAGATTCTTCCCATTTCTTGCCGAAGGATATAACACAAGCTCGAAGCATGTCTTCAAGCACTTGATTGACTCGCTCGACTTGGCCTCGGGATTGGGGGTGATAAGTTGAACTCCAGGTAATATGAGTTCCCATAGCTTCTTGGAAACTTTCCCAGAATTTTGAGGAGAAAAGACCGCCACGGTCCGAACTAATCTCCTTCAGAATGCCGTGGAGTGAAACAATTCTGGAGACATACAACTCTGCTAACTGACTAGCAGTAATAGTCTCCTTGACAGGCAGAAAGTGTGCAACCTTAGAGAGTTGGTCGATGACTACAAGAATAGCATCGTGACCCTTCTGTGACTTGGGAAGGCCAGTTATGAAATCCATTTGAACCTTATCCCATTTCCATAAAGGAATAGGAAGTGGTTGCAGAATTCTAGCAGGCTTCTGATGTTCTGCTTTAACGTGATGGCAAACGTCACATTCAGCAACGTATAAAGCAATATCCTGCTTCATTTTAGACCACCAGTACCTTCATCGGAGATCACAATACATCTTTGTACTACCCGGATGAATAGACAGCGATGTATCATGTGCTTCCTTCATGACCTTGTCAGTCATAAGCTCGAAGCGAGGTACCACAATGCGGTCTCTGAAATACAAGGTTCCATCTTCAGACAGCGAGAAATCCCTGTACTTTTCCAGGTGATGATCTTTCTTCATCAGATCAATTTCAGCGTCTTTAGTTTGCGCATTCTTATCAGCTTTCTCAAGATCTGGCTGTATTACAAGGTTATTAAGAGAACCTTGTGGAACAATACGCAGGTTCAGCTTGCGCAGTTCTTCATAAAGATGAGGTTGAGCTCGCTTAACCATGAGGTTGTTACAATAGGACTTGCGGCTCAAAGCATCAGCCATGACATTAGCCTTGCCAGGGGTATAAGAAATACCACAGTCATAGTCCGTAATTGTCTCCAACCATCGCTGTTGGTGGAGATTGAGATCCGGCTGAGTAAACAAATACTTTAGACTTTGATGATTAGTATATATCTCACATCGATTACCAAGAAGGTAGTGTCGCCGCAGCTTCAATGCATAAATCACAGCAGCAAGTTCCAGATCATGCACTGGATAGTTTTCTTCATGTGGACGCAATTGACGCGAAGTATACGCAATTACTCTTCGTTCTTGCATTAGGACATAGCCTAATCCTTGACGAGAGGCGTCGCAATATATCACAAAGTCTTTGCGAGAATCCAGAGGAGCAAGCACTGGAGCAGAAGTTAGCTTGTCTTTGACAGTCTGGAAACTTTCCTGACATTTGTCTGTCCACTCAAACTTAACGCCTTTGTGAAGCAGGTTAGTCAGAGGCTTAGCAATCTTGGAAAAGTTCTCGACAAATCGACGGCAATAGCTTGCAAGGCCGAGAAAACTTCTCACTTGCTTGACGTTCTTCGTAGGAGTCCAGTCAAGAATAGCCTAAACCCGCTTCGGGTTAACAGCAATTCCATCCTTGGAAATCACATGTCCAAGGTAGGTTACTTCAGAAAGCCAGAACTCGCATTTGGAATACTTGGCTTAGAGCTGGTGTTGTCGGAGCCTTTCCAGTACAAGTCGAAGGTGTTCAGCATGTTCTTCCTTATTCTTCGAATATACCAGAATATCATCTAGATATACCACGACGAACTTGTCGAGGTAATCCATGAAGATGTAATTCATCATACGGGAGGACGTAGCTGGAGCATTTGTTAAGCCAAATGACATGATAGTGTACTCATAAGAGCCATAGTGAGTAACAAATGCAGTCTTGGGAATATCCTCTTCGCGGACACGGATCTGGTGATAACCCAACCTCAAGTCGAGTTTAGAAAACACCGATGATCCAGCAAGTTGATCATACAAGTCATTGATCCGGGGAAGCGGGTATTTGTTCTGGATTGTGGCTTGGTTAATGGCCGATAATCCTGAACCAATCGGTTAGTTCCATCCTTCTTCTTAACGAAGAGTGAAGGTGCTCCCCAAGCAGAGGAACTGGGGCAGATGAAACCCTTCTTAAGTGACTTGTCGATTTCTTCCTTAAGCTCAAGAAGGTGGTGCAGAGGCATCTTATAAGGACGCTTCGCAATAGGAGTTGTGCCTGGTTTCAAGTTGATGACAAACTCGACAGCTCTAACAGGAGGTATTCCTGGAAGTTCTTCTGGAAAAACATCCTGGAAGTCACGAACGACTGGAATGTTTTTGATCCCCTCAAGCGAAGAAGCGTTCAACGCATTCAAGGCATAGATTTGAGCCTCAGCATTTTGCGTTAAATGAGCATGGTAATTTACTAGTTCATCTGATGGGTGCAGAAGATGTACAACTTTAGTGGCACAATTGATTGAGGCACAGTGAGCCTTCAACCAATCCATCCCCAGAATAAGGTCAATCGAGGAAGACTTCAGTATAATGGGAGAAACAAGAAATTTCATCCCTTCGAATTCAATGGGAATATCATAGCTAACCACGAAGGTTCGACAACCGCCCGCGGGAGTATGTACCACTAGTGGAGTGTTCATGTACTCACACTTAATGTCATGCATGAGTGCGAAATGTTCTGACATGAATGAATGCGATGCTCCTGAATCAAATAAAATAGATGCTAGTACTGAATTAACAAAGAGAGTACCCATCATAGTTTCAGGTTGATCCTGAGATTCAGCCATATTGACATGGTAATAATGTCCACGACCATAAGAAGACCTGACATTATTGTTGCGGGGCTGATTGTTGCCACGGGCATTAGCAGGAAGAGCTAGTTGATTCTGATTCTGGTAGCAGTTCCTGGGAAGATGACCTGGTTTGCCACACTTGTAACACAGCCCATCATTGGGATTGGGAGCAGGAGCTCAGGGTGGTGCAGCTCGAAGAGGCTGCCTCGATGGTGGAGGAGGCAGACGTGGTGCAGCATGGTACGGCCTTGGTGCAGGTGCAGTTGGACGATACATGCTGTGGGGAATCCAGACACGGCACTTCTGTGAAGACGAGCCCGAAGATGAGCCAATATCACGGGTGCGTTTGAGCGCGTCCTTATGCTTGATCTGAGCGGTCTCAACCAGAATAGCTTTGTTCACGAGGGTAGCAAAGTTGGTGAAGTCTTGAGCAGCAAGTGCAAGCTCGATGTCTGGGTGGAGTCCATTACGGAACTTCTCTTGTCTACGGGCATCCGTGGCGATGTCTTCTTCAGCATAGCGGGACAGGTCAAGGAATTCCCGCTGATAGGCTTCGACAGTCTTGTTGCCCTGAGTGAGGTTGCGGAACTGGGTTTTCATCCGGTCCATGATTCCGTGAGGAATATATCGGGCACGAAAAGCAGCCTGGAACTCAAGCCAAGTAACGACTATTCCAGCAGGCAGTGTACGCTTGTGTGTGTCCCACCATTGAGCTGCGGGACCCTTTAAGAAAAAGGTCGCGAAGGTGACAAAGTTGGCAGGGGAGACATTTTCAGACTCCATCTCGTGAGTGATGTCGCGAATCCAGTCATCAGCATCCAGTGGCTTATCAGAGTTGCAGAACTGAGTGGGGTTAAGTCGCACAAATTCCGACAGAGTTATTGAAGCAGGGTTCTGGTTCCGATTGTTCAGATGCGGGAACTGGGCCATAATCCCAGTCATGAACTGATGGTTGAGCTCGAATTGTTGCATCATAGCTGCCATATAATTTGGCGGTGGTGGGTGTTCAGGGGCACGACCACGACCACGACCACGACCACCTGGTCTAACCATCCTGCTAAGTTTCAACAGGGGTAGTTTAGTAAAAGCAATTGCGAGCATTTAGCGACAAGCATGATGTAACACGACAATAATTAAGCAGTGTAACAGATACTTAACAGTAGTCAATTAAGACGTACAGGTCCATACGCAGAGTCGGGTACATGCGGACAGCATAACGGCGCAAATTTAAAAAGCTAGACATGCTAGGCGGCACGCAGGCACGCGGTAAGGAAGTACACAACGAGATATAGCAAAGGCTATATCAACGTCGAAGAAAACTGCTAGAGCGAGGAATCTGCAAGTGACAACACAGGGTGTCCTCGATAAAAGGATCCTGTAAGCAGAACCTGGCCCACAATCTTGAAGAAAGGGGGGGGGGGTAATTTCAGAACTCCGGGTGGATGTGATCACGAGAACCTAATGTTGTAGTTAGTAAAATTAGTTAACCCGAATAGTAGAGAGATCAGAGTCCCAGAGTAAAGACGAGGAATAAAAGATCCTAATACCACCCATTCGGCGACGTGGGCCCGTAAGCCACATAGCCAAGTTAGTAAAACAGTTTTGGACCACTAGACTCAACTTCAGCCAAGGAGTTGGAAAGGGGAGTTCCTACAGGCAGTCGGCTCTGATACCAACTTGTGATGCCCCCGGCTTAATCGTGCACTAATCATACACGCAAATGCACACGATCAAGCCTAAGGACTCACTTGAAGGAATCACAACACAACTCTAAAACATAAATAAAGTCATACAAGCTTTATATTACAAGCCAGGGGCCTCGAGGGCTCGAATACATAAGCTCGCTTACAAGCATCAGCGGAAGCATCAGATATCTGAGTACAGATATAAAAGATAAAACAGATAGGCCTTAAGAAGGCGGGGCAAAAGAAAACACTACAATCGAAAAGGCGTAGGCTTCCTGCCTGGGACCCTCCGAACCTACTCCTGGTCGTCAGCCAACTCGTAGTAGTAGCCACCCTCGGAGTGGTAGTAGTAGTCGTCGACGGGGGCAGCTGGCTCCGGGGCTCTGTCATCTGGTTGCATCAAATGGATATGGGGAAAAAGAGGAAGCAAAGCAACCGTGAGTACTCATCCGAAGTACTCAGCAAGCAAGGATCTACACTACATATGCAACATTATCAAAGAAAGGCTGTATATGCGGACTAGGCTGCAGAAATGCTAGAATAGAGAGAAGGCCTAGTCCTATCGAAGACTAGCATCTTCAGCGGTCTTGCAGCATTAGAAGAGTGTAGATTAGTACAGTATAAAGTAGTAGCAGTATTAAGTATCAACCTCGCCCAGAGATCCTTTCTCGACTCCCTGCGAGAAAGCAATCCCAGAGCCCTAATATCCAAGTATCAACCTCGGCCAGAGGTCCTTTCTCGACTCCCTGTGAGAAAGCAATCCCAGAGCCCTAGTATCCATTTCTATCTAGTTCTAGTTGTATCGATCGGGATACAACTCCGAGCGTCCGTTACCGAGGATCCGGCTATGCATAGATTAGTTCTTCCCTGCAGGGGTGCACCAACTTACCCACCACGCTCGATTAACTCCGGCAAGAGACACTTTTCTGGGTCATGCCCGGCCTCGGCCAAACGATACGCCGCAACCCGACCTAGGCTTAACAGAGAGGTCAGCATGCCGGACTAAACCTATGCCCCCAGGGGTCTTGGGCCATCGCCCCGGGAACTCCTGCACGTTGCGGGGCCACCGAGAGCAGACCTAGCAACCCACACTATCAATGCGGTTGCATTACGCGGTCCAACCTGGCACGCGCCGCTCAGTCGCTGACGTCCATTAAGCTTCGGCTGATGCATACGACGTAGAGGGCCCATAACTGTTCCCACGTGATGGTTAGTGCTATCGGGCCAGAGGCCCACTCGGATCATATATCCAAATCGTTAGTGAATTAGGAGCACACGGCAACGAGCAGATACTCATGATCGATGTGACCCCATTGCCCCGCCTCGAGGACTTGCTGCAAGGGCTAAGAATGCCCGGCCGCGCCCTCGATGTGGATACTCACACTTGACGTGTTGCACGACAGCGTCGTTATCGAAAGTGGCGAAGGAGGAATCACCCTCGATGACCATGACCGAATAGCTACTCTAAAGTGTTAACATCAGAAGTTTTAAACAAGGTATCACCCTCGGCACTCGATAGTAACGATGCAGTGTCGTACAACCAGGGGGTGATGTGCGGTGCCGGAGCCTAGTTGTCGAGTCTTCCGATAATCCAGCGGGGCAACCGGGACAAGTGGGGCCACTGGGGTTTCTATCCAGCCTATACTAAGCTGTTTAGGATAAGCAGGTAAGGTAGCAATAGCAGGTTACAATAAACAGGCTATGCATCAGAATAGGATAACTCAAAGCAGTAGCAAATTCTAATGCAAGTAGGAGGGAGAAAGAATAGGCGATATAGGCATGTTCAAAGGGGGGTGCTTGCCTGGAAGCTCTGCAGCAAAGGACTGGTCGTCAGGGGCGTAGTCGATCTCCGGAGCTGCATTGGTCTCAGGGACTACGTCGGTACCGGGATCTACCGAGAGAGAAGAGGGGAAGGAAATAAATAAATACATAGCAATCATATGCAACACAGAGCATGCTATGCTAACGTGCAGTGCAGGGTTGCCTAAAAGCATGTCTAAGTCATATTAGTTATTTCAGGATTAAAGTTGGAATTATTAACCGGTATATATGCACTATTCATCTACCGGAAATAGGCTAAAAGTTGCGGGTTCACCTCCGTAGAGGGTCCCGACACGGAAACAGATGGCACGGTTGGATTCGTCTCGTCGTTCTGAGCAACTTTCATGTATAAAGTTTTTCGATCCGAGCTACGGTTTAAATTCTATGAATTTTCAAAGATTAAATCATTTTTTGGAATTATTTTAAATTAACAGAAATGAAATATGACGTCAGCATGACGCAGGTGTGACGTCAACAGTCGACAGACTCGCTGACCAGGTCAAACCTGACCAGTGGGTCCCTCCTGTCAGCCTCTGTGACTTAACAGAGTTTATTAAAAACTAAACAGAGTTAATTAGCAGTTGGGCCCCACATGTCAGTGACTTAACTAATTAACTAATTAAGTTTTAATTACAATTTGACCTAAAATGTTAATTAAGCTGGTGGGGCCCGCATGTCAGTGACACAGGGGTGCCCAGTCAGCAGTTGAATGGGTCAACCCAGTCAACTAGGGCTCGTGGGGCCCGCTGGCAGTGACCCTGGGGGTGGCCCCAGGTCGGCCACGTCTGACGGCGACCGGAGACGCACCGAAGCTGGCTCCAGCGAGCCAAAACGCGGCGGCCGAATGCCGGAGCAGCTCGAAAATCTGCTGTGGTGCATCGTTTGGCGTGGTTTCACTTGCGTTCGAACAAACACTCAACGCCGCGTCGAATGGTGGCGGTGCCGTTGCCGGAGACGGCATGCAGCAATGGCGGTGAGCCTGCAGGCGGTGGCCGGAGTTCGGGTGGTGGCGGAATCGATGCTGCGATGCGCAAAAGAGCGAACGAAGCAACTAGTGGGGCTCTACTCGTTGCGGCGAAGATGACTGGCACGGGTATGTGACCATTTGGTCACCGGAGTCATGTCGGTGATGAGCTCAGCGGAGGCGAGCTCAGGCATGAGGGGAACGGCGACGAGAGAGAGGAGGGAGGAGGCAGAGGCTCACCGAGCAGGCACACGGTGGCCCAGTGGGTGAACGGTAGCGCAGGACGGCCAGCGTCGTCGGAGATCGTCGACGACAGAGGCTGAAGGGGGCGGCCCGATCCGCTCCCCGTAGTGGCTCCCAGCTTCCGTTCGGGGTCGTGGTCGACGTGGATGAGGACGACGAAGATGAGGGACACGACGGCGAGGCAAAGCGGTGGCTGTGGCCGCGAGAACGACGGAGATGCGGCGGCGATGGTGCTCGGCAGAGGCGAGAGGAAGGAGCCGAGCGAGAGAGAGAGGGGGAGGAGAGGGCGGCGAATGGATGAGGACGACCAGGGGGGAGGCTCGGGCGAGGCTTTATCCTCTCGCCCGTCCTCGAGCGTCGCCGTGTCGGCGCTCGGTCGGCGCGCGCGCTCGCGCCCACAGCGGCGGCGACACGCAAGGAGAGAGAAGAGGAGGGGAACGGGTGCTGTGGGCTGGGCCGCACTATGGACTTTGGCCCAGTCCACTGTAGCATTTCTCTTTTTCCCGTTTTGTTTTTCTGTTTTTCCTTTTTATTTAATAACTGAGAGAGAAAAATAATTATTTGGGCAGTCTATTGACTAGGAAAAAACTTGGGAAGTGTCCCATTAATTCCCTGGTGATTTTAGACACTGCCACAAAAAGTTTGGGCAAGTTTGGAACCCATTTGATTTTTTCATAAATAGGATAGCATTTAAAAATGCTGAATTGGTATTGTTATAATTGTTAGTGCTCATCTTTGCACAAGAGTGATGTTGTGTTCCTTAACAAATAATTGTTATGGAATTTTTGTCAAATGATGAACATTTTTCTAGCAAGTTTTGAGCAACTTCATTTTTCACTTTGAATTTGAATTGGATTCAGAGAAGAATTTGAGTTTGGAGTGATTAACCACTGTGATCTTGCAATGTAAATGAAGATAACTTGGCAGAATTAACACAAGTCACAGTGCTTATTACACAGGGGTGCTACAAGAAGCTTTAGTATTTTATTTCTTACCATTTCTTTCATCTTAGGATTTAACCGTCGTTGGTGATCAACAACTGGTTTAGCATCATGCTCCAGATTAATTTTGTGCTGACATAGACTGGGACTAATGCCCTTAAGATCATCAAGAGTATATCCAATAGTGGTATGGTGCTTCTTCAGAGTTTTCAATAATTTCTTTTCTTCATGCTCTGAAAGGTTAGCACTAATAATAACAGGATATATCTTCTTTTCATCAAGACAAGCATATTTCAAAGTATCAGGTAATTGTTTAAGCTCAAACACGGGATCTCCCTTGGGTGGAGGAGGATCCCCGAGGATTTCAACAGGCAAATTGTGTTTCAAAACAGGCCCTTGATTAAAGAATATTTCATCTATTTCCCTTCTTTCATTCATAAACATATCATTTTCATGGTCTAGCAAATATTGTTCTAAAGGATCAGTAGGAGGCACGGCAATAGAAGCAAGACCAATAATTCATCCTTACTAGGCAGTTCTTTATCATGGGGTTGTCTACTAAATTTAGAGAAATTAAAATCATGAGACATATCCCCTAAACCAACAGTAACAGTATCTTTCTCACAGTCTATCTTAGCATTAACGGTATTCAAGAAAGGTCTACCAAATATAATGGGACAAAAGTCATCTTGTGGGGAAGCAAGAACAAGAAAATCAGTAGGGTATTTTATTTTCCCACACAAGACTTCAACATCTCTAACAATCCCAATTGGTGATATAGTATCTCTATTGGCAAGCTTAATAGTGACATCAATATCCTCTATCTCAGCAGGTGCAATATCATTCATAATTTCTTGATGTAAGGTATAAGGAATTGCACTCACACTAGCAACCACATCACATAAGCCATGATAACAATGGTCTCCTATTTTAACAGAAACAACAGGCATGCCAACAACAGGTCTATGTTTATCTTTAATATCGGGTTTAGCCATTCTAGCAGCTTCATCACAGAAATAAATAACATGCCCATCAATATTATCAACCAAGAGATCTTTAACCATAGCAATGCTAGGTTCAACTTTAATTTGTTCAGGGGGTGTAGGTGTTATAGTATAACTCTTACGAACCCCAGTTGAAGCTTTAGCATGATCCTTTATTCTAACAGGAAAAGGTGGTTTCTCAATATAAGCAGTAGGAACAATAGGATCAACATTATAAGTAATAGTTTCTTCTTCAACTTTAATAGGTTCAACTACTTTAGCTTCAATGGGAGGATGATATTTAAACCACTTCTCCTTAGGGAGATCAACATGAGTAGCAAACAATTCACAGAAAGAAGCTATTATCTCAGAGTCAAGTAAATATTTAGTGCTAAAATCATGAAAAGCATCGGTATCCATAAAAGATTTAACACAATCAAACTTAAGGTTTATACCTGACTCCTTACATTCGTCGAGTTCCCAATCTTCAGAGTTGTGTTTAATTCTTTCCAATAAATCCCAATTGAATTCAATATCCTTCTTTGTAAAAGAACCAGTACAAGAAGTATCGAGCAAGGATCGATCATTATGAGAAAGCCGAGCATAAATTTTTTGAATAGAAATTTCTCTTGAGAGCTCATGGTTGGGGCGTGAATATAACATTGACTTAAGCCTCCCCCAAGCTTGAGCGATACTTTCTCCTTCATGAGGCCAAAAATTATAAATATAATTCCGATCATGATGAACCAGAAGCATAGGATAAAACTTCTGATGAAATTCCAATTTCAATCGATTGTAGTTCCACGTCCCAATATCATCGCATAGCCTATACCATGTCAATGCCTTATCCTTCAAAGATAAAGGGAAGACCTTCTTATTGACTTCATCCCCGGGCAAACCTGCAAGCTTAAATAATCCACAAACTTCATCCACATAGATTAGATGCATATCAGGATGTAGTGTTCAATCTCCTGTATAAGGATTAGCTAGCAGTTTCTCTATCATACCCGAAGGAATTTCATAATAAATATTTTCAGTAGGTGCAGTAGGTTGAGGGGCAACTCTTTGCTCTTCCGGTCGGGGTGAAGATACCCCAAACAAACCCCTCAAAGGATTATTTTCCATAGTGACAAGTGATAGTAAATTTCAGCACACTATATAAATGTTTCCTTACCAAAGGCGCTTCACTCCCCGGTAACGGCGCCAGAAAAGAGTCTTGATGACCCACAAGTATAGGGATCTATCGTAGTCCTTTCGATAAGTAAGAGTGTTGAACCCAACGAGGAGCAGAAGGAAATGACAAGCGGTTTTCAGCAAGGTATTCTCTGCAAGCACTGAAATTATCGGTAACAGATAGTTGTGTGATAAGATAATTCGTAACGGGTAATAAGTAACAAAAGTAACTAAGGTGCAGCAAGGTGGCCCAATCTTTTTTGTAGCAAAGGAAAAGCTTGGACGAACTCTTATATAAAGCAAAGCGCTCCCGAGGACACATGGGAATTGTTGTCAAGCTAGTTTTCATCATGCTCATATGATTCACGTTCGTTACTTTGATAATTTGATATGTGGGTGTGCTACTTCTTGAGCTTGCATTGGTTTTTCCCTTGAAGAGGAAAGGGTGATGCAGCAAAGTAGAGATAAGTATTTCCTTTAGTTAGAGAACCAAGGTATCAATCCAGTAGGAGACAACGCACAAATCACCTAGCACCTGCACAAACAATCAAACAACTTGCACCCAACGCGATAAAGGGGTTGTCAATCCCTTCATGGTTACTTGCAAAAGTGAGATCTGATAGAGATAGGTAAAACTAAACAGAAGGTAAAGTAAATATTTTTGGGTTTTTGGTTTATAGATCTGAAAATAAAAGATTGCAAAATAGTAGATCGGAAAGTAATATGATGGAAAATAGACCCGGGGGCCATAGGTTTCACTAGAGGCTTCTCTCAAGATTATCAAATACCCGGGGGTGAACGAATTACTGTCGAGCAATTGATAGAAAAGCGCAAAGTTATGACGATATCTAAGGCAATGATTATGAAATATAGGCATCACGTCCGTGTCAAGTAGACCGAAACGATTCCGCATCTACTACTATTACTCCACACATCGACCGACTCCTGCCTACATCTAGAGTATTAAGTTCATGAAGAACAGAGTAACACATTAAGTAAGATGACATGATGTAGAGGAATAAACTCAAGCAATATGATGTAAACCACATCTTTTTATCCTCGATGGCAACAATATAATACGTGCCTTGCTGCCCCTACTATCACTGGGAAAGGACACCGCAAGATTGAACCCAAAGCTCAGCACTTCTCCCATTGCAACAAAAACCAATCTAGTTGGCCAAATCAAACCAATAATTCAAAGAGAATTACAAAGATATCAAATCATGCATATAAGAATTCAGAGAAGATTCAAATAATATTCATAGATAAGCTGATCATAAATCCTAAATTCATCGGATCTCGACAAACACACCGCAAAAGAATATTACATCGGATAGATCTCCAAGAACAACGAGGAGAACATGGTATTGAGAATCAAAGAGAGAGAAGAAGCCATCTAGCTACTAGATATGGACCCGTAGGTCTGAGGTAAACTACTCACGCTTCATCGAAAGGGCAATAGAGTTGATGTAGAAGCCCTCCGTGATCGAATCCCCCTTCGGCAAGGTGCCGGAAAAGGTCCCTAGATGGGATCTCACGGGTACAGAAGGTTGCGCCGGTGGAAAAGTCTTTTCGTGGATGCCTCTGGTGGTTTGGGAACATATGTAAATATATAGGCGAAAGAATTAGGTCAGGGGAGTCACGGGGGCCCACAAGGCAGGGGGGCGCGCCCTCCACCCTTGTGGCCGCCTCGTGGCTCCTCCGACTTCATCTCCAAGTCTCATGGGTGTCTTCTGGTCCAAGAAAAATCATAGTGAAGGTTTTATTCCGTTTGGACTCCGTTTGGTATTCCTTTCCCACAAAGCTAAAAAACAAGGAAAAAACAGAAACAAGCACTGGCTCTAGGTTAATAGGTTAGTCCCAAAAATAATATAAAATAGCATATTAATGCATATAAAACATCCAAAACAAATAATATAATAGCATGGAACAATAAAAAATTATAGATATGTTGGAGACGTATCAAGCTTCCCCAAGCTTAATTCCTGCTCGTCCTCGAGTAGGTAAATGATAAAAACAGAATTTTTGATGTGGAATGCTACCTAACATATTTATCCATATAATTTTCTTTATTGTGGCATGAATGTTCAGATCCATAAGATTTAAAACAAAAGTTTAATATTGACATAAAAACAATAATACTTCAAGCATACTAACAAGGCAATTATGTCTTCTCAAAATAACATGGCCAAAGAAAGCTTATCCCTACAAAATCATATAGTCTGGCTATGCTCCATCTTCATCACACAAAATATTCAAATCATGCACAAACCCGATGACAAGCCAAGCAATTGTTTCATACTTTTAGTGTTCTCAAACTTTTTCAACTTTCACGCAATACATGAGCGTGAGCCATGGAGATAGCACTATAGGCGGAATAGAATATGGAGGTTGTGGAGAAGACAAAAAGGAAGGAGATAGTCTCACATCAACTAGGCGTATTAACGGGCTATGGAGATGCCCATCAATAGATATCAATGTGAGTGAGTAGGGATTGCCATGCAACGGATGCACTAGAGCTATAAGTGTATGAAAGCTCGAAAGAAAACTAAGTGGATGTGCATCCAACTTGCTTGCTCATGAAGACCTAGGGCAATTTGAGGAAGCCCATCGTTGGAATATACAAGCCAAGTTCTATAATGAAAATTTCCCACTATCATATGAAAGTGACAAAATAGGAGACTCTCTATCATGAAGATCATGGTGCTACTTTGAAGCACAAGTGTGGAAAAAGGATAGTAGCATTGTCCCTTCTCTCTTTTCTCTCATTTTTTTTCTTTTCTCTTTTTTTTGGCTTGGCTTCTTTGGCCTTTTTTTTATTTCCTCACATGGGACAATGCTCTAATAATGAAGGTCATCACACCTTTATTTACTTACAACTCGATACTTAGAACAAAATATGACTCTATATGAATGCCTCCGGTGGTGTGCTGGGATGTGCAATGAATCAAGAGTAACATGTATGAAAGAATTATGAAAGGTGGCTTTGCCACAAATACGATGTCAACTACATGATCATGCAAATCAATATGACAATGATGAAGCGTGTCATAATAAAACGGAACGGTGGAAAGTTGCATGGCAATATATCTCAAAATGGCTATGGAAATACCATAATAGGTAGGTATGGTGGCTGTTTTGAGGAAGGTATATGGTGGGTGTATGGTACCGGCGAAAGTTGCGCGGCAGTAGAGAGGCTAGCAAAGGTGGAAGGGTGAGAGTGCGTATAATCCATGGACTCAACATTAGTCATAAAGAACTCACATACTTATTGCAAAAATCTATTAGTCATCGAAACAAAGTACTACGCGCATGCTCCTAGGGGGATAGATTGGTAGGAAAAGACCATCGCTCGTCCCCGACCGCCACTCATAAGGAAGACAATCAAAAAATATCTCATGCTCCAACTTCGTTACATAACGGTTCACCATACGTGCATGCTACGGGACTCACAAACCTTAACACAAGTACTTCTCAAAGTCACTATTACTCACTAGCATGACTCTAATATCACCATCTTTATATCTCAAAACAATCATAAGGAATCAAACTTCTCATAGTATTCAATGCACATTATATGAAAGTTTTTATTATATCCCTCTTGGATGTCTATCATATTAGGACTAAATTCATAACCAAAGCAAATTACCATGCTGTTTAGAGACTCTCAAAATAATATAAGTGAAGCATTAGAGTTCAATAATTTCTATAAAATAAAGCCACCGCCGTGCTCTAAAAAGATATAAGTGAAGCACTAGAGCAAAATTGCCTAGCTCAAAAGATATAAGTGAAGCACATAGAGTATTCTAATAAATCACGATTCATGCGTGTACCTCTCAAAAGGTGTGTACAGCAAGGATGATTTTAGCAAAATAAAAAGCAAAGAATCAAATCATACAAGATGCTCCAAGCAAAACACATATCCTGTGGTGAATAAAAATATAGCCTCAAGTAAAGTTACCGATAGACGAAGACGAAAGAGGGGATGCCTTCCGGGGCATCCCCACGCTTAGGCTCTTGGTTGTCCTTGAATATTACCTTGGGGTGCCTTGGGAATCCCCAAGCTTAGGCTCTTGCCACTCCTTATTCCATAGTCCATCAAATCCTTACCCAAAACTTGAAAACTTCAAAACACAAAACTCAACAGAAAATCTCATAAGCTCCGTTAGTATAAGAAAATAAATCACCACTTTTGGTACTGTTGTGAACTCATTATTTATTTATATTGGTGTAATATCAACTGTATTCCAACTTCTCCATGGTTCATACCCCCCGATACTACCCATAGATTCATCAAAATAAGCAAACAACACAAAAAAAAATCTATCAAAAACAGAACAGTCTGCAAAGATCCGAATTGTTCTAATACTTCTGTAACTCCAAAAATTCTGTAAAATAATGAAAACAGAGGAAATTTGTATATCAATCTCGTATAAAAAATTCAGGGTTTTTCAACACTCCAGTGAATTATTATAATTCTGTGACTGGACGCAAAAGTTTCTGTTTTTCAGCAAGATCAAATCAACTATCACCGTAAGCCATCCCAATGGTTTTACTTGGCACAAACCCTAATTAAAACACAAAACCACATCTAACCAGAGGCTAGATGAATTATTCAAATCAAAACAGGAACAAAAAGCAAAAACGAAAATAAAATTGGGTTGCCTCCCAACAAGCGTTTTTCTTTAAAGCCTTTTAGCTAGGCGTTGATAATTTTGATGCTGCTCACAAGAAAGATAGCAATTGAAACACGAAAAGAGCATCATGTAGCATGTGAAAAACACATCTAAGTCTAATATACTTCCTATGCATAGGCATCTTATAGGCAAACAAATTATCAAGGAAAGCAAAAAACTAGCATATGCAAGGAAGAAGAAAGAAACAATAGCAATCTCAACACAACGAGAGGCAATTTAGTGACATGAAAATTTCTACATCCATATTTTCCTCTCTCATAATAATTACATGTAGGATCATAATCAAATTCAGCAATATAGCTATCACATAAAATATTCTCTACATGATCCACATGCATGCAAAGTTGACACTCTTCCAAAATAGTGGGATTAACATTAACTAAAGTCATGACCTCTCCAAACCAACTTTTATCAAAAATTTCATAAGATTGAATATTCTCCAAATATATGGGATCTAAAGTTGACACTCTTCCAAACCCACTTTCAATATTATTGCAAACATTATTATCAATCTCATATTCATCGTGGGGCTTAAATAAAATTTTAAGATCATAAGAAGAATCACCCCAATCATGATCATTGCAATCATGCTTTTGATTCAAGGAATTATCAAGTATGGGTGCAATAGCAATAATCTCATGTTTAACATAAGGGACTATAGCAAATTCATCTTCATAAATATTGGCATCATGGCCACAAGAATAGCAAGCATCACACTCATCAAGGGAGGGTATCTCAATCAAATCATCGGAATCATAATTATTTATAGATTCATTTATATCATTGTTTTCTTCCAAAGCAACGGTCATTCTCTCAATAAATTCTTTGACATAGTCATTGTGAGCATAGTTTTCATAGCAATATTTAAGTATGTCAAAATTTTCAGATTTGTAGAGAGTAATATCATACTTTTCAATCAAAGAAGCAACTTCATAAGCACCCTTAAAAGCAACAAATTCTTCAATTTGTTCGATATCATAGTAACTGTAAACACCCTTTTCATAAGAAGATAAGATTTCATTATCATTAAACTCACATAGGTAGGGAAGGTGTTTTTTAGGGTTCTAAGAGAAGCAAGTAAAATCACAAAGTTCACAAAGATTCCAAGCATAACATAGCAAACAATTTATTTGATTCCATAAGAGTCTCCCTTTTTCAACAAATGGTGACGCACAAATGAGCATGCTCATCTAAAGATTTTCCCTCAACTAAACTAGTTGGGTTTCAGCACGAGCACATATGGATCGAAGATGATCCAAGTAGAAAACTTTAAGTGGATCCTATCAATAGATTTTTAGCAAGCAAATAGAAGCACATGGTAAACACAAGCAAAGAAGAGATCTAACGAGAAAAAGCAAACGAAAAAGAGGTCAAATAAAAAGGCAAATCTTTTCGAAAATCGTTTGAAGTGGGGGAGAGGAAAATGAGAGGCAAATGGCGAATAATGTAATGCAAGAGATGAGAGTTTTATGATGGGTACTTGGTATGTCTTGACTTGGCGTAGATCTCCCCGGCAACGGCGCCAGAAATTCTTCCTGCTACTTCTTGAGCTTGCGTTGGTTTTTCCCATGAAGAGGAAGGGTGATGCAGACAAGTAGAGATAAGTATTTCCCTCAGTTGAGAACCAAGGTATCAATCCAGTAGGAGACAACGCACAAATCACCTAGCACCTGCACAACAATCAACAACTTGCACCCAACGCGATAAGGGGTTGTCAATCCCTTCACGGTTCTTTGCAAAAGTGAGATCTGATAGAGATAGGTAAAACTAAACAAAAGATAAAGTAATATTTTTGGGTTTTTCGGTTTATAGATCTAAATAAGTATTCAAATAGTAGATCGGAAAGTATATGATGGAAAATAGACCCGGGGCCATAGGTTTCACTAGAGGCTCTCTCAAGATAGCGAATAATACAGTGGGTGAATGAATTACTGTCGACCATTGATAGAAAAGCGCAAAGTTATGACGATATCTAAGGCAATGATTATGAAATATAGGCATCACGTCTGTGTCAAGTAGACCGAAATGATTCTACATCTACTACTATTACTCTACACATCGACCGACTCCTGCCTACATCTAGAGTAATGTTCATGAGAACAGTGCGCATTAAGTAAGATGACATGATTGGAGGAATAAACTCAAGCAATAGATGTAAACCCCATCTTTTTATCCTCGATGGCAACAATACAATACGTGCCTTGCTGCCCCTACTGTCACTGGGAAAGGACACGCAAGATTGAAGCCAAAGCTAGCACTTCTCCATTGCAAGAAAAACCAATCTAGTTGGCCAAACCAAACCGATAATTCAAGAGAAATACAAAGATATCAAATCGTGCATATAAGAATTCAGAGAAGATTCAAATAATATTCATAGATAGCTGATCATAAACCACAATTCATCGGATCTCGAACAAACAACCGCAAAAGAATATTACATCGATAGATCTCCAAGAAACAAGGGAGAACATGGTATTGAGAATCAAAGAGAGAGAAGAACCATCTAGCTACTAGCAATGGACCCATAGGTCTGAGGTAAACTACTCACGCTTCATCGAGGGCAATAGAGTTGATGTAGAAGCCCTCCGCGATCGAATCCCCCTCCAGCAAGGTGCCGGAAAAGGTCCCTAATGGGATCTCACGGGTACAGAAGGTTGCGCGGTGGAAAATCTTTTCGTGGATGCCTCTGGTGGTTTGGGAACATATGTGAATATATAGGCGAAAGAATTAGGTCAGGGGAGTCACGGGGCCCACAAGGCAGGGGGCGCGCCCTACCCCCCTGGGCGCGCCCTCCACCCTGTGGCCGCCTCGTGGCTCCTCCGACTTCATCTCCAAGTCTCCTGGGTTCTTCTGGTCCAAGAAAAATCATCGCGAAGGTTTTATTCCGTTTGGACTCCGTTGGTATTCCTTTCCATGAAGCTAAAAAACAAGGAAAAAACAGAAACTAGCACTGGCTCTAGGTTAATAGGTTAGTCCCAAAATATATAAAAAAATAGCATTTAATGCATATAAACATCCAAAACATATATATAATAGCATGGAACAATCAAAAATTATAGATACGTTGGAGACGTATCAGGGTGGACCGGTGCTTGGGTGCTGCCCTTCCTTGGACAAGCCTCCCACTTATGATTACCCCTCTCGCAAGCATCCGCAACTACGAAAGAAGAATTAGATAAATCTAACCATAGCATGAAACATATGGATCCAAATCAGCCCCTTACGAAGCAACCATAAACTAGGGTGTAAGCTTCTGTCACTCTAGCAACCCATCATCTACTTATTACTTCCCAATGCCTTCCCCTAGGCCCAAATCATGGTGAAGTGTCATGTTAGTCGACGTTCACAAAACACCACTAGAGGAAAGCAACATACATCTAACAAAATATCGAACGAATACCAAATTCACATGATTACTTGTAACAAGACTTCTCCCATGTCCTCAGGAACAAACGTAACTACTCACAAAGCTTATTCATGTTCATATTCAGAAGTATTAATGATCATTAAGGATCTGAACATATGATCTTCCACTGAATAAACCAACTAGCATCAACTACAAGGAGTAATCACACTACTAGCAAGCCACAGGTACCAATCTGAGGTTTTGAGACAAAGATCGATACAAGAGATGAACTAGGGTTTGAGAGGAGATGGTGCTGGTGAGAGATGTTGAAGGAGATTGACCCCCTCTCGATGAGAGGATCGTTGGTGATGACAATGACTTTGATTTCCCCCTCCCGGAGGGAAGTTTCTCCGACAGAACAGCTCCACCGGAGCCCTAGATTGGTTCTGCCTAGGTTCCGCCTCGAGACGGCAGCGCTTCGTCCCGAAAGCTTCCTCTTGATTTTTTCCAGGTCAAACACCACCATATAGCAAAGATGGGCATCGGGGGCCTGCTAGGTGGCCCACAAGGCAGGGGCGCGCCCAGGGGGTAGGGCGCGCCCTCCACCCTTGTGGATGGTTGGTGGCTCCCCTCTGGTGCTTTCTTCGCCCAATATTTTTTATTAATTCCAAAAACTCTCCGTAAGTTTACGGACTTTTGGAGTTGTGCAAATGGTCTCTAATATTTGCTCCTTTTCCAGCCCAGAATTCCAGCTGCCGGCATTCTCCCTCTTAATGTAATCCTGTAAAATAAGAGAGAAAGCTAAGTATTTGTGCCATAATGTGTAATAACACGCCCATAATGTAATAAATATCAACATAAAAGCATGATGCAAAATGGACGTATCAAAACCGTCGGGGATAGGGAGCCTTGATGCATACAGTTGTCCCTACTAAACTGTTTCTGATATCTCGAATATCTGAAACGCTCCGTCCTTGCAACTCGTTTGTGCTCGGATTGCCATCGCAGTCGTATTCTATGTGCTACATTTACGATGCGTGGACCCATCACAAACGATTCACGATTATAGAAGCAGACAATCACACACATTTACTTTTCCTCGACTGTATGCGATTCGATGTAAGAGCGCACACAGTTGTTCTCTATAAACTGTATGCGAAGCTTGAATACTTCCCACATGATTCATCCGTCGTA
Organism: Thinopyrum elongatum; assembly: GCA_011799875.1. Lineage (NCBI taxonomy): Eukaryota > Viridiplantae > Streptophyta > Magnoliopsida > Poales > Poaceae > Thinopyrum > Thinopyrum elongatum. The sequence continues at coordinate 531,714,645 of CM022300.1, read as the reverse complement.
CCTGCGTCGGATATCGACCTATCGCACGCGTTCTTCTATACAACAACGTTTGTGATGCGCGCAACATCACAAACAGTACATAATTGCAAAGCGTGTGTGATAAGGTGACTATCGCAAACATTTAATAAGAAAGAACTATGTGCGATGCTGTTGTTAATCGCACACTTTTTTTTCTTGCTGATCGTGTGTGCAGTAGAGAGTGATCGCACACGTGTGGATCCTAGAAACATGTCTGATCTCCATGTCTATCGCAGATGTTTTGCTTTCGCAAACCGTGTGCAGTGTAATCCCTAAATAATCCCTATTTTAAAATCATATGTTTTGAATTTGAAAGTAGGCAATCACTTATTTCATATCCAACAATGTTTATAACAAATATAGGTGCAACCACGAATGCATAATTTGATGCACAGGTACATATACTGAGAACTACAGAAGCACCAAGTAAAGAATGATGAACCACATTGTTAAAGACTGTAAAGAGAGAGGCGAAAGACATTCTGATTGCTGGAGAAGGTGAAGCGGAATGCCCATATTGTGCCCTCCTCCATGCGTAATCGCGCACGACTCTAGGCCAACCCCTTGTATGGCTGGCCGTCCATCCTTCACTGTCTTCATTAGGACTTCTCAATGCTCATTGTAGTCTGGATGAAATACTTTACCCTTCATTGCATGTCCACCAATCATGTACTTTGCGAGGTAATCTTGAGTGAACTGCTTCGAGAACCACTGCGAACGAAAAAGATTCAGACATGTTGTCTAACAACTCATTATGGGCAGTAAAAGAGAAGGCTGCAGAGTTTGAGTTACCATCCTACAGCTCATTGTTGTGTTGGATAGATCATAAACAAATAATTTGCTTGCCACCATTCGTATCTTTTCTAATAATCTTTATCAGTTTCCTCACTTGATGCTTGTTCTGAATATCTCATTGCCCCATACGTAAAAAGATCCTTGCCAAGGGCATATGTACCTACAAGCAACAAGTCAATATTAGAAGCTAACAAGTGTCCATGCCTGGATCTATATGCACTACATTATGGAAGGATGGGGGTACAAGCCGAGGGATGAAACTAACCTCGGCGGAAAATGGTGGCCACTCCCATTGTTTCCTGCATAAGTAGTGGAAAGGCATGATAAGTACAACAACCTTAACATCAAACAATATTGCAAAGGTAAACAAATCATCTCCAAATGATAGCTTGAATGTGTTGGTTTCAGCATGCTATTAAAGCTATAAAAATGGAAGCAATGTTACCGACACAGGCTTAACAGCCATCAAATATTGCAATTCAAACTGGTATTGTTGAAAATGAATAGAACGTAGGTAATGCTTAAACATCACACTGGATAATGTGTAAAACTGAAATAAAGGGCATGTGTTAACTACACCAGGCATAACTGGAACCAAATATAGCCGTTCAAACTGGTATTGATGCAATCGAGCAGCACAGTTCCGACTTGCACATAATGAACATCACATTGTGAATGACTGAAATAAACAAGGCATAAATTATCAGTATAACACACCAAATATAGCCATTGAAAACTGGACAGAGTCTCACTGCAACCAACCTAACAGCAAATACAGATAAACAGGCATATGCTTGAAAACTGGACAAATGCTCACTGCAACCAACCTAACAAGCAAATATAGATAAACAAGGCATCTGCTTGAAAACGGACAAATGCTCACTGCAACCAACCTAACAACCAAATACAGATAAACAAGGCATGCTTGATAACTAGCCAATGCTCACTGCAACCAACCTAAGAACCAATACATATAAACAAGGCATCTGCTCGAAACTGGAAAAATGCTCACTGCAACCAACCTACAACCAATACAGATAACAAGGCATCTACTCACTATAACAGGGCCAAGATATGCCATTCGTGAAACTGAAGTGGACAATTCATACTTAAACATCACATAGCCCTATTGAACAATAAATTTTTGCATAACTGAAATAATTAAACATGGCACAGTTAAAACACCGCACAGCAAATGCTACTACAACAAAGGGTACGGGTTGGCAAGCTAGAAAAGGTAAGATTTGCTAATAGGATGTTGCCTCACATGTCATGGACGGGATCCTTCCAGTTGGAATAGCACAGACCCATGGTGCGCTCTCTGATGTCACAGATGGGTTGTTTCACCTTGGAAGAACCTTTGTGGGTGCCCTCCTCGTGGTCGCGGTCGATGAGATCTGACTTAGCAATTGAGGATCCCAAGTCGCCGTCGTAGAACGTGTCCTTCAAAAATGACAAAATGGGCTCGATGGCGTACAAGGATCGCAAATCCTTGACCGCGTGGCGGAGGAGATCAACGGAAGGGCCGTCGAAGAGATCGACGACAGTTGAACGAGAGGGGTTGGGGATGGACCACTTAACCTATGACATGGCCCGCGTGAAGCCGTCGCTGTCGACGAGCTTGATGTCGTAGCCAGCTTTCCTGAGATACAGTAATACGATAGCCCACTGACATAAAGCCTTCGGCATGGCAACGTACTCAACGTCTTTGCCGGCTTCCACGGCGACATGTTGCTCCGGGATCTACAGGTCGAGGCGAACGGCGACCACCTCGCCAACCGCCACCGGAGAGGCCATGATAAACCTCTTCTTGGCCGAACATTCGTCGGGCTCCCCGGGATACGTGGTCGAGCTTAGACTGCGACATTCTGGAGCAGGGGATGTGGATCTGGCGGGGAGGGACACCGCATGCCTCATCTAAAAACTCAGGGGAATGGGACGACGGTATGGAATCGCTGGGTAACCTGAACTTTATTATCTAAGCTAGGAGGAACAGGCAGACCGATAGGGGTTGGTGGCGGCGGCAGCGAGCTAGGGTTCGAGGGGGGGAGGGGACCGTGTGTGGGGACTGTGGAGGGGGGGTGGTATTTGAGGATACGCTGCGGCTACTGAAAATTTTAGTGATGGTGAGTGGACGAGGGAGGGCGACGGTTCAAATGCCTTGGCTATTGCAATTTTACTATAAGGTCGGTGCTGGAGGAGTGTGGGCGACGATTGAAGTACGGTGGCTACTAAAATTTGGGTAATGGAATTGATGCGGGGCGGGAGTACCCAAGATCGCGCATGGTCCAATAAGAATATGCATGTATGAAAATAAGGAAAAGTGGCGGAACCGTCGATTTTTGCAACGCTCAAGGCGGGTAGTTTGTTTTTAGATTTCTAGCTAGCTGGTCTATTGCACACGGTTCGTCCTTATTTTCAGACGCGGGCGTGGAATTCAATCTAAATAAGCTACCCACCTTAAGCTTGCGCAGGTGGTGATTTTACAGCGCACTTGCATCGCACATGGTTAAGCCAGTACCTCCACCTTTGCTCGCGCTTGCGCAGTCATGGTGATTTTACAGCGCACTTGCATCACACACGGTTGAGCCAATACCTCCACCTTTGCTCGCGCTTGCGCAGTCGTGGTGATTCATGATAACCCACAAGTATAGGGGATCGTTTGTAGCCTTCTTGGATAAATAAGAGTGTCGGACCCAACGAGGAGCTAAAGGTAGAACAAATATTCCCTCAAGTTCTATCGACCACCGATACAACTCTACGCACACTTGACGTTTGCTTTACCTAAAACAAGTATGAAACTAATTTGCAAGAATAAAACTATGAATACTTTGCGAGAATAAAACTATGAATAAATTGCAAGGTAATAAAAGTGGATAGCTTTTGTCAAAAAGAAAGTCATTTGTCCCTAGGCAATCGATAACAAGTACCGGTAATCATTCTTGTAATTTTATATGAGGGAGAGGCATGAGCTAACATACTTTCTCTACTTGGATCATATGCACTTATGATTGGAACTCTAGCAAGCATCCGCAACAAATAAAGATCATTAAGGTTGTGAAACCCAACCATAGCATTAAGTATCAAGTCCTCTTTATCCCATACGCAACAACCCACTTACTCGGGTTTAAGCTTCTGTCACTCTCGCAACCCACCATAAGCGAATCATGAACATATTGCAACACCCTACTGCGGGGATCCCTCCGTTTGCACGATATGGAGGGCACCATAGGACAACACCATAAATAAAATATACAATCATACCAACCAAGATCACGATTAACCCACCGGACAAAACGGATCTACTCAAACATAATAGGAAAACCAAATATCATTGGGAAATAATATATGGAGTTGAGCACCATGTTTAAGTAGAGATTGCAGCGGGGAGAAGGGGTGCTACACCGCTGCATAGAGGGGGAGAAAGTTGGTGTTAATGGTAGCAAGATTGTTGATGTAGATCGCCGTCACGATCCTTGCCCCGGTGGCACTCCGGCGCCACCGGGAGAGAGGGGGACAGAGCCCCCCTCATTCTTCTTCTTCCTTGGCCTCCCCCCTAGATGGGAGGAGAGTTCCCTCTGGTGCATGGCCTCCATGGTGGCGGAGGGGCGGGAGCCCCTCCGAGATTGGATCTCCCTCTCTGTTCTCTTCTGTTTTGCGTTTTCCAGATCTTGGCGAAAACCGTTTCTTATATTCCCGGAGATCCGTAACTCCGATTGCGCTGAGATTTTAACACGATTTTTTCCGGATATAAGCTTCCTTGCGCCCGAAGTAGAGCTCCAACCGACATCCGAGGAGGGCACAACCCACCAGGGCGCGCCCTGGTGTCTTGTGGGTGTTGTGGGCCCCCGTTTGCATTGATTCCAAGTCCCAAAAATAACATATAATCCAAAATGTTTCTCCGTAAATTTTTATCGCGTTTGGACTTCGTTTGATATGGATTTTCTGCGAAACAAAAAACATGCAACAAACAGGAACTGGCACTGGGCACTGGATCAATAGGTTAGTCCAATAAATCATATAAAATGTTGCCAAATTTTTTTGAAAGTTGTATAATATTGGCATGAAACAATAAAAAATTATAGATACGACGGAGACGTATTAGCATCCCCAAGCTTAATTCCTGCTCGTCCTCGAGTAGGTAAATGATAAAAAAGATAATTTTTGCTGTGGAATGCTACCTAGCAAAATCTTGATCATAAATCTAATCATGGCATGAATATTAAGACATAAGAGATTCAAAGCAATAGTCTATAATTTGACATAAAGACATTAATACTCTGGCATCCCAACAAACAATCATGTCTTTCAAAATATCAATGCTAAAGAAAGCTATCCCTACAAAATCATATAGTCTTGTCATGCTCTATCTTCTTAACACAAAGTATTTATCATGCACAACTCCGATGACAAGCCGAGCAATTGGTTCATACTTTTTAACGCGCTTCAGCTTTTTCAACCCTCACGCAATACATGAGCGCGAGCCATGGATATAGCACTGTGGGTGGAATAGAGTATGATGATAGGGGTAAATATAGAGAAAACAAAAAGGTAAGAAAGTCTCACATCAACACGGCTAATCAATGAGCTATGGAGATGCCCATCAATTGATATCAATGCGAGGAGTAGGGATTGCCATGCAACGGATGTACTAAGAGCTATAAGTGTATGAAAGCTCAATATGAAAACTAAGTGGGTGTGCATCCAGCTTGCTTGCTCATGAAGACCTCGGGCATTTGAGGAAGCCCATCATAGGAATATACAAGCCAAGTTCTATAATGAAAAATTCCCACCAGTATATGAAAGTGACTAAATAGGAGACTCTCTATATGAAAAACATGGTGCTACTTTGAAGCACAAGTGTGGAACTAGCATGCCCCTTCTCTCTTTGTTTGTTTGTTTTTCTTCTTTTTTTCCTTTTCCTTTTCTTTTTCTTTTTCTTTTTTTCTTTTTTTTCTTTTTTTTCCTTTTCTCTCATTGTCCGGAGTCTTATCCTGACTTGTGGGGGAATCATAGTCTCCATCGTCCTTTCCTCACTGGGGCAATGCTCTAAAAATGAATAATGATGATAATCACATTTCTATTTACTTATAACTGAAAAGAAAAAAAATTACAACTCGATACCTATAACAAAGTATGACTCTATATGAATGCCTCTGGCAGTGTACCAGGATGTGCAATGATCTAGCGTAACATGTATGAAAAATGATGAACGGTGGCTGAGCCACAATTGCTATGTCAGCTATATGATCATGCAAAGCAATATGATAATGAATGCTCAAGTCATCAAAACGGAAGCGATGGAAGTTGCATGGCAATATATCTCAGAATGGCTATGGAAAGGCCATAATAGGTAGGTATGGTGGCTGTTTTGAGGAAGATATAATAAGGCTTATGTGCGATAGAGCGTATCATATCACGGGGTTTGGATGCACCTGCGCAGTTTGCACCACATCTTGAGGTGAGAAAGGGAAATGCACGGTACATAGAGGCTAGCAGATTGCGAAAAGGTAAGAGTGCGTATAATCCATGGACTCACATTAGTCATAAAGAACTCATATACTTATTGCAAAGGTTTATTAGCCCTCGAAGCAAAGTACAACTACGCATGCCCCTAGGGGGACAGATTGGTAGGAAAAGACCATCGCTCGTCCCCGACCGCCACTCATAAGGAAGACAATCAATAATAAATCATGCTCCAACTTCATAGCATAACAAGAGACTATACGTGCATGCTTCGGGAATCACAAACCTTAACACCAATATTCTTACTAACCACAACCGTTTACTAGTACCTCCCACATATTACCATCTCTATATCGCAAAACTATTGCAAGGAATCAAACATATCATATTCAGTGATCCATAAGTTTTATGTAGGATTTTATGACTAACCATGCAATTGACCAATTCCTGTTTACTCTTTAAATAGGTATGAGTGAAGCAAGAGAGTTTAATTATTTCTACAAAAGACCATGCTCTAAAAATAACGGTTTTCTATGTGAAGAGAAATAGGCAATCCAAACTTCAAATGATATAAGTGAAGCACATGAAGCATTCTATAAAGCCACACTCAAAAGATATAAGTGAAGTGCAATGAGCATTCTATAAATCAACCATGGACTATCTCATACCAGCATGGTGCATAAAATAAAAGTGAAAAATAAACACAAAAGACGCTCCAAGATTTACACATATCACGTGAACGAAACAAAGACGAAAACATACCGATACTTGTTGAAGAAAGATGGGATGCCTTCCGGGTCATCCCCAAGCTTAGACGCTTGAGTCTCCTTGAATATTTACTTGGGGTGCCTTGGGCATCCCCAAGCTTGAGCTCTTGCCTCTCCTCCTTCTTCTCATATTGGGACCTCCTCGATCTTTGATCACTTCATCCACACAAAACTCAACAAAAACCTCGGTAAGATCCGTTAGTATAATAATGCAAATCACTACTCTAAGTACTGTTGCAAACCAATTCATATTTTATTTTTGCGTTGTAGCTACTGTATTATAACTTTTCCATGGCTTATACCACCGATAAAAATTGATAGTTTCATCAAAACAAGCAAAACAATGCATCAAAAACAGAATCTGTCTTAAACAGGACCAGTGAATCTATCGTTTGGTCAAACGACAACTGTTTTTGTCGATAAACCGCTTGGGCTAATAGATTGAACCATCATTAAAAATCGCATGAGAGGGACCACAAAACCAACACCTCTTGCATGCGGCCCAAAATGATGTACGTTGGAAGGGGTGATGTGTGTTTTCAATATAGAATAATGTACAATTTAGATGTGGTGCCTGCCTCTCGATACAGACAACAATCATGAAGGCCGGGTAGTTAAGGACTAGATACGCAGGGTACGGTGTAGGTCGAACCCAGCAATCCAAGCATGTGGGAGGGAATCCTGACAACGCATGAGCTCGAGCTTTGGTTGAACGACATGTGACGGTGACCGGCCCTAACACGAACTAGGAGGAATCCATTCATGGCCAACACATACCCCTCGTTATCGGTCGAAGGGATGACTTATATACACTCGGGGAGCCCACAGATATGCGTGCCATCACAAAAAAAATGCACAAGGGAGACGTGGTCGATCAGAAGACCCCGTATACACTGCATGCGGCCCGAAAATATGCATGGGTACGGTGGTGTGTGATGTGTTTAAATCCCGAATGCACAACTTCGATGGGCCACCAACTATATTACAAACTGAACACCGTACCCGACCCCAAGCCTGGTTCAATACGTATGATGTCGGTTTCCCAACTTCGAGGCGGTGGGGGGGTGTCGTCCAACGCATGCGCTCAAACTTTATTTGGTCTAACATGGCACACATAGAAATAGGAAACCATCATGGTCAAACCCTTCTCGTATGTTGGGTCAAAGGGATAGATTGTGTGGGCCCCCCTCGTTATCGGTCAAGGATAATATATATACCTCGAGAAGCCCGCAGATATGTGTGGCGTCTATAAACCGCACAAGGGAGACATGCTCGATCAGAACACCCACCCCCCTATACCCTGCATGCGACCTGAAAAAAAATGTATGGGTCTGGTGTGTGATTTGTTCAAATCCCGAAAGCACAAGTTCGATGGGGCACCAACTACATCAGTAACATTACAAACTGAACATCGTACCCCCCATGGCTAGGTTAAAGACGTACGATGTCGGGAATGCAACTTCGAGGCGGATGGGGGGGTAGGGGCTGGGTGCCGTCCAATGCATGTGCTGAAACTTGATTTGCTCTAACATAGCACACGGAGCAAACAGTAAACCCTTCTCATGCGTTGAGTCAAAGGGATAATTTGTGTGGGCCTACAGATGTCGGTCATTCTTTGATTTTTTAGAACAAAAAATAACCAATAAAAACATAGTCTACAAATTAGCAAAACAAGGATCCCAAGGTTTATATAATCGACATGACAGGTCACTATAGAGTCAATCATTCTTTGATTTTTTAGAACAAAAAATACCCAATAAAAACATAATCTACAAATTAGCAAAACAAGGATCCCAAGGTTTATATAATCGCCATGACAGGTCACTATAGAGACATTTATCTCTATAATGACTGTGTCATAGCGTTTAAATGAAGCTTCAGATATGCAACTTCCCACCGGGTCACCCATCCTTAGACTACTCTAGCCCGAGCACGCTTAACTTCTGCAATCTATTCGACTAGGCTAGCGGATGGGAAGACGCCACTTGCTGATAGGAATTGCCTCCTTGCCTTTAAGGCGTTTCACACAGGTCACCCTATGGGACCTACTCCCTCCTATCACATACATTTGTGCTTTTAGAAACTGTGTGCGATATTTACATGGCCGGTGTGTCGCCGCCAAGCCTTCAATGAGCACTGACACTGGCAGCGGGAAAACAATGGGAGAAGAGGCGGGAAACCGATGAGAGGGGTGGCGGGAAATGGTAGCGTGTTTGGATATATAACAACATTTATATAGAAAACTTAGTAGAGAAGGAAGCGTGAGCTAGCACGACGCATGCACACAGTGCTTACCCATATACTGCATGTGCTGTCGAAAGCGATGAGGATTGCCGTTTGATCTGGGAGCATCCAACGGTGCAGACGTACGATCCGTGGGGTTTGGGTTCTGGCCAATCAGAACGCACGACTCACATCACGCGCGCAGCAGGGGGCATCGGCCATGGTTTGGTAGGCACACGGCTTTCGTGAGTGAACCGTGTGCTATTTGAAAACATTTTGTGAGAAGAATCTCGGTTTTTTAATCCCCGTAAATCCAAAACTCACCCAAAAATCGTGAAACTTGGCATGGTGTCATGACATGGCACATATATGTCGAGGAATTTTTTTTGTCCATTTTGGCGTAAGTTTTATTACAAGCCTCTTACAAACCGGAGCTTCTCTCAAAGAAGCCTCGTGGTTTCGATAGGGAAACGTGTCCCCCTTGTGGGTGAAACGATAATCACTGCCTCTTTTCATCTTGTATTTTCTTCTACAGGCAACATGGAACGATAGGATATCTGTGCTGAAATTTAAACTTATTCAGGGTTCGTTTGGCCTTTATATACACTAATTGAGTTTCCTAGGCATTTAATGTCCATAATTCAATTCTGAACTACAAATACATGCTCCAGTTCACCAAAATGGCTAGAAAAATTATACATGTGTCCTTGGGTGCATGTTTAGGTCCCATGGGAATGAATTACAACCGGTCCTGGCTCGTCCTCAAACATTTGAAATCTCAGTTTTTAGATCCCCAAAAATCCAAAACTCACCAGAAAGTCATGAAAGTTGGCATGGTGTCACGTCATGGCACATATATATCGTGGTAAAAACATTGTCCAATTTGGACCAAGCTTTATTACAAACCTCTTACAAACCGGAGCCTGTCGCAAGAACCCTCGTGGTTTCAATAGGGAAACGTGTCCCCTTGTGGGCGAAATGATAATCGCTCCCTCTTCTAGCCTTGTATTTTCTTCTACACAAAACATGGAACAACGGCAGATTCGCGCTGAACTTTGAAATTATTCAGGGTTCGTTTGACCTTTTTTATTCACTAATTGAGTTTTCTAGGCATTTGATGTCCATAATTCAAATCCGAACTACAAATACACACTCCAGTGCACCAAAATGGCTAGAAAAAATGTACATGTGTCCTTAGGGTGCATGTTTAGGTCCCATGGAAGGAATGGGAATGAATTCAACCATCTCGTCGCCCGGGCTCGTTTGGCCATTTTATATATTAATTGAGTTTTCTAGGCATTTAATGTAGTCCATAATTCAAATTTGAACTACAAGCACATGCTCCAGTGAAGCAAAATGGGTGGAAAATCGTGCATGTGTCATTGGGTGCATGTTTAGGTCTCATTGAAGGAATGGGAATGAATTACAAACTTCTCGTCGTCCTGAAACATTGAGAATCTCGGTTTTTAAATCCCAGTAAATCAAAAACTCACCCAAAAAACAAGAAACTTGGCATGGTTTCATGACATGGCACATATATGCCGCGGTAAAAAATTGTCTAGTTTGAGACAAGGCGCACACATTAATAGCCAACGAAGTCCTTTTGAAACAAATAGCTGACACATTAATATCGCAAACGGTTGCATTATATCAACCGTGTGTTCCCGTAACCATTTAAGTGCGGCCACGCGTCCCTCTTTTCTTATGGGATAGTACTACCTCCGTCCTTGTTCATTGGTCATCTTTGTATTTTGTGCCAAAATTTAAACATACTCGGTGGCGTGCGTGCAGTTGTTTCATTAGAGGGGACGACCGCGAGAAGTCCATCATGCAGGCTCGACGAGACGCGTGCGAGCAGTCCGTCGTGCAGGCTCGATGGGATGCGTGCATCCTGTCCACCTCGCAGGCTCGACGGGATATGTGTGAGCAGCAAGGCCGCCCATGCTCACCGGGAAGCGAGCTCTTTGACCTCCATCCACCAGCCGCCCACCTCGCTCACAACTTCTCCATTAATGGCGGTCGAGCCGCTGTTTAACACGCCGTTAATTAAAGCACCTGGACGGAGGGTGTTTGCTTGTGATCCCATGGCCCCGCTCAACGTTAGCATTTGCTTTGTTCGTGTTTTCAACTCATATTCTGGCCTAATTTAAAATGCCACATAGTGCAACGGATAATACGACGACAAATTTACAATGGCGCGGATAATAATTGTCTTACATATTCCGGATAATTTAAAATGCCACATGTGGCAAAGCCCGGAAGACACGGGGGCAAGAGAAGAAGGAAATCACAGACAACGGTCTGGGTCGCTACTGTCTCTACTCCTCGATGGATCGCCGAGCGACGACATCCTCCAGCTCCTTCTTCAATTCCTCACAACTTTGCTTGAAAGCAGCCACGGATTCCTCCACCTCCTGCTCGTGCTCGATCCGGAGCTTCCCCAAGTCACCCATCAGTTCCTCGACGACCGCTATCAGCGTCATCCCCGAGGCACTGCTCTACTCATGCAGCATCTTCCAGCCGGCGGCCTCCTCCTCCTTCTCGGCGAGCGCCTTGAGGAGCTTCGCATTGTCTCCCATGAGTTGCTCGACGAGGCCGCTCGCCTTCTCAACCGAGGCATCGCTGATCTCGAGCAGCTTCATCAAGCCGTCGACTAGCTCTTGCTGCTTAATGAGGCCAATGAGAATGTCGTCGTCGCCGGCCAAGGACTTCAGCAATGCCAGCTCGTCATGATCGCTGACGCGGCGAGTGCGCTTGTGAGAGCCCTCGCGTGCCCGTGAGAGCTCGTTCGAGGGCTCCGCGGCGCGTCGGGACATCTCTGCTGTGGCTGCCACTTGGCAGCGGGACCTCTCTAGTGCTTCCGCGGCCTTGGTATTTGCTGCCTGGTTATATGTCCACCCAAAACTCCTCCTACCAGTCATGGCAGAACGACTTGATAGGAAAGACCAGTTTTGTGGGTGATGAGGAGAGGAACTGTGAAGTAATTTTCGAGTGGGTAGTTTTTATAGCCTGGCGCTAAGTGTGAACACATATTAGTTTGATCGGTGTGAACAGATTTGCAATTACTTATTGCGTTGTAATCTGCAATGTGACAAGAAACAAGGTCAAAATTTATTGATGGTTCTGGGCCTACAAAGCCCGTTTCTGTTGTTCTGGCTCATCGCAAACAATTCTTATGGATCAACCGTATGCCACGCATCGGAAGCCTGAAACATGGGCCCGCGTGCTCGGATGTACGAGTGCGTGTCTGCCCACTATCACACACGGTCAAGATATCACCATCGTGTCCGATGGATGCGCCGTCGCGCCTCCCACGGGGTGCCAGAAGGTTGACCACGTGGTTTCTCGCCGTTGAGGTGGCCGTAGCGTGCTCTGCTCCTCGTAGAGGCGGCCGCGGCGTGCTCTGCTCGCGTCCGTCCGCGTGTTTTGCTCGCCATTGAGGCGGCCGTGACGTGCTCTGCTCTGGCGTCCCTGCGCGCTCTGCTCGCTGTTGAGGCAAATTTATAATGGCAACGATTAGTAATTGTCTTACATATTGAGGATAATTTAAAATGCCACATGCGGCAACACCCAAAACACTCACGACCTACATATGCATACAATTATAATAAAATATAGGCTAAAAGTCTGAGCTGGCGACCTTCTGACGACGGTCTTCTCGGACTCAATGATCAGCATAGCACCCTTGCGGCCGTTCATTCCAAGTGTCCTGACCTGCCTCCGCCTACGGAGCTGCTGGCGCTGGGAGGCTCTTGGGGCTGCTGGGCCTCTTCCAGAAGAGCTTGACAATGTGCAATCGCGCGCATGATATCTCCGCGGAACCGCTCCATTTCCATGTCTCTGGCCTGGTAGCAAATTCTGTCCATCACCTGAATCCTCAAGATATCATGTTGGCGATGTTCTACTTCGTTGGGGACGTCAACTCCGCCAAGGATGCGCTCGAGCCTGGCCACCACATCATCGGGATCGAGGTTGACACGACCGCTGCGGGAAGTGATGAAGCCGCAGGCTGGCTGTGTTTTGACTGAATCACAGAGGTCCTCTGCCTATTCCTTGCGGGGCATCAGGCTCTCGATGAGCACTGGTGATGGCGGCTCTTCGGGTGGGTCGTCGATCATGCCGCCGAGCAGCTCTGGATCTTTTGCACGGTGGATGGTGTGACGACCCCGGCTTAATCATGCACTAACCATACACGCAAATGCACATGATCAAGCCTAAGGACTCACTTGAAGATATCACAACACAACTCTAAAACATAAATAAATTCATACAAGCTTTATATTACAAGCCAGGGCCTCGAGGGCTCGAATACATAGCTCGATGGCATACAAGTGTCAGCGGAAGCATCAGATATCTGGGTACAGATATATTACAGAAACAGAGATAGGCCTTTTAGAAAGGCGGGGCAAAATAAAACTCTACGATTGAAAGGCATAGGCCTCCTGTCTAGGACCCTCCGAATCCTACTCCTGGTCGTCTGTCGGCTCTTCGTAATAGTACTCGCCGGGAGGGTAGTAGTAGTAGCCGTAGTCGTCGACGGGGGCAGCTAACTCAGGGGCTCCGTCATCTAGTGGCGTCAATTGGATAAGGGGAGAAAAAGAAAATAAAGCAAACATGAGTACTCATCCGAAGTACTCAGCAAGCAAGGATCTACATTACATATGCAACATTTTCAAAGGGGGCTGTATATGTGGACTGGGCTGCAGAAATGGAAGAGTAGAGGGGAAAACCTAGTCCTATCGAAGACTAGCATCTTCATTCATCTTCATCGGTCTTGCAGCATTAGAAGAGTACAGATTAACATAATGTAAAGTAGTAGTAATGCTATCAACCTCGCCCAGAGATCCTTCCTCGACTCCCTGCGAGAAAGCAATCCCAGAGCCATACTATCCATTTCATCTCAAGTTCTAGTTGTACCGATCGGGATACAACTCCGAGTGTCCGTTACCGTAGGACAGGCTATTGATAGATTAGATCTTCCCTGCAGGGGTGCACCAACTTACCCACCACGCTCGATTAACTCCGGCCGGACACACTTTTCTGGGTCATGCCCGGCCTCGGCCAAATGATACGCCGCAAACCCGACCAAATACTTAACGGAGAGGTCAGCACGCCGGACTAAACCTATGCCCCCAGGGGTCTTGGGCCATCACCCCGGGAACTCTTGCATGTTACGTTCATGGCCGAGAGCAGACCTAGCAACCCCTTAATACAAGCGCAGTTGCATAACCAGTCCAACTCGGCGCGCGCCGCTCAATCGCTGACGTCCATTAAGCTTTGGCTGAAGCATATGACGCAGAACGCCCATACTATGCCCACGTGATGGTTAGTGCTATCAGGCCAGAGGCCCCTCGGATCAAATATCCAAACCGTTAGTGGATTAGGAGCGCGCGGTAATGAGCAGAGACTCACGAAAGATGTGACCCCTTCGCCCCGTCTCGAGGACTTGCGGCAAGGGCTAAGAATGCCCGGCCACGCCTCATGTTCAACTCTCGGGCACCCTCCAGGTCCACCCGAGTCCACATCACTCGCAATTAAGCTCGCGCGGGTACCCCTCAGGGCCGACCCATCTTTAGTATCATGTCTCAGTGTTCAGTCATAGTAACCAAAGTATCTGTGTGTCTAACACCAAGGGGAATCCTGAGGAATCACCCTCGATGGAATTCCCTCTGATGTTACCGTCAAGGTGAACGGAGGAGGAATCACCCTCGAGGTCCACACTTGAAGTGTTGCACGACGACATCGTTATCGGGGGTGGTGTAGGAGGAATCACCCTCGCTTACCACGACCGATTAACTAACCTACAAGGTTATCATCAGAAGTGCTGACGAGGTATCACCCTCGGCACTCGATAGTAACCGAGTAGTGTCGGCAACTAAGGGGGAAGTGACGTGCGGTGTCGGGGCCTAGTCTTCAATCCCGTTGCTCGGGTCTTCTGATCATCCAGCAGGGCAGTCGGGATAAGTGGGGGTCTCTGATGGTCTCTACCCAACCTATTCTAAGCAGTTTAGGATAACAGGTAAGTATCAACAGCAGGTTACAAGTAAACAGGCTATGCAACAGATATAGGATACAGAAACAGCAGCAGATTCTAATGCAAGCATAAGAGAGAAGAGAATGGGCAATATCGGAATGCTCAAAAAGGGGGTGCTTGCCTGTCTGCTCGATGGCAAGAGTCTGATCGTCAGGAGCGTAGTCGACCTCCGGAGCTGCGTCAGCCTCGGGAGCTACGTCGACGTCAGGGTCTATCGAGAGAGAAGAGGGGGAAGAAACAAATAAATGCACAGCAAACGATGCAACACAGAACATGTCATGGCTAGGATGTAATGCAGGGTTACATGAAGTATGTCTAAGTCAATTTTAGTTATTTTAGGATTAATGTTGGATTTATTAACCGGTGATTATGCACTATTCATCTACCAGAATCGGAGGGAACATTATGGGTACTCCTACGTAGGGGGTTCCGGCATCAAAACAGACGACACGATCAGATTCGTCTCGTCGTTCTGATCAACTTTCATGTTTTAAGTTTTTCGATCTGAGCTATGGTTTAAAAGTTATGAATTTCTGAAGATTTACTGAATCTCCGGATTTATTATAAAATCAGCATAAATGAAATATTGCGTCAGCCTGACATCACTGTGATGTCAGCGAATCAAACCCGCTGGTCCAGGTCAAACCTGACCTGCGGGACCCACCTATCAGCCTCAGAGGGATTAATCAGTGTTTAAATTAAACTAAAAGAAAGTTTAGCCAGTGGGCCCGGCCTGTCAGTAGCACAGCTAATTAACAGAGTTAACTAATTAACCAATATTAGTTAGTTAACTATGCGGGCCCACATGTCAGCTGTAGGGGATGAACAGTAACCACGTTGACCCAGGTCAACATGGTCAAACAGGCGCAGGGGCCCACTTGTCAGCGACCTGGGGTGGACCCCACGCGGCGGCACGCTGGCAGCGACGCTGGGAACGGCTCCGGCGACCCCGTTCTACGGCGGAGCATGCCGGTGAGCTGCGGGATTCCGCTACACGGCAGCAAATCGCGCGCCGCGACCACCAGTAGGACGAGGAACGAGCACCACGTCGATCTATGCTATCGGTGCGAGCTCCGGTGGCCTGTAACGTCGACTACGACGAGCGCGAGCGGCGGCCGGAATCGGGTCAGAGCGCATTCGGCGTTCCGCGGTGTTAGCGCGTGAACTAAATCTGCACTGGCTTCACAAGGCCACCCTGAGCACGAAGGCAACGCTAGCGCGCGAGGAGGAGCACGGGAGCGCGAGGCTCGCCGGCCATGGCGGACGGCGGAGCACGGGTGCGTCGGTAGGGTGGCTAGGGCTCGAGCGCCACCACGAGAGAGAGGGGGAAGGACTGGGTGCTCACCGCGGGGGCTCAAGAAGGCCCGGTGACCAGTTTAGAAGCCGCGGCGGCCGAGGAAGGTCGCCGGAGTTCTGCGGCGGCCGGAGAAGAGGATGATGACGACACGGCAGCTACGGGGGTTCCCCAACTCCAACCAAACGCACCAGAGGGATGGGAGGTAGCTGGCGGAGCTTGCGGACGCAGTCAGCGGTCGAGGGACCACCGATGGCCGCGAGGACGACAGAGCTGCGGCGGCGAGCGCGGTTGGCCTTGACGGATCTGAGGAGGAGATAGGCGGGGCGAGCGAGACAGGGAGAGGGAGAGTGACGGGGAGGAACGGCCTCGGCCTTATCCCCCAGGCTGTCTGTGGCCGTCGCGGTCGTCGCCGTGTCAACGCCCGGCTGGCGCGCGCGCGCGCGGCCATGGCGCGGCCGACACGCAAGGGAGAGAAGGAGGGGATGGGCCAGCTGGGCCGGATCGGGGCACTGTGCACTTAGGCCCAGTGCACAGTGCCTCGTTTCATTATTCTGTTTTCTATTTTCTTTTATCTCCTTTTTGTTTTGTAATTGTTAGGCCACTTTAGCATTTTTGTAAAATATGAGAGTTGTCCCCAATATTACAATGCAATATTCCTTGTCACCAAAAACTTGTTTGGGCAAAGTTGGTTTTCTTTTGGATTTGATATTATTATAAATGATTTAAATAATGCTGTTTTGGTGCTGTTTCATGTGGTTTGAGTCATTTAACTAACTCAATCATCATTGTTTATATTTTTATGAGTGCTTCTGGAATATTTGCTATTTAAGGAACATTTTCTCAACAGTGTTTGAGCAAATTTATTTTGCACTTTTGAATTTGAGTTGATTTTCAGGTTAGGATTTGAATTGTTGGGATTAATCACTATGACTAGGCACTGCAAATGATATGACTTGGCATTATTAGCAGTTGATCACGGTGACTAATACACAGGGGTGTTACAAGTTCTCCTCCTCTAAAAGAAATTCTCGTCCCGTGAATTTAGGAGGTGGAAGGAAAGAGGTCGGGATATTCTTCCCGAAGATGATCCTCGCGTTCCCAAGTGGCTTCATCTTAAGTATGATTCGACCACTGCACTTTCAGGAACTTGGTCGTCTTCTGACGAGTTCTTCGTTCAGCTTCATCAAGGATGCGGATCGGATGCTCCTTATAAGATAAGTCATCTTGCAATTCAAGCATCTCATGATCCACTGCGCGGTGTGGAGATTCCTTGAAGCATTTACGAAGTTGCGACACGTGGAAAACATCATGGATATGAGAGAATTGTGGTGGCAACTCCAATTTATATGCCACCTGTCCACGTCTAGCCACGATGCGGAAAGGACCAATATAGCGAGGAGCTAGCTTGCCCTTGATTCCGAAACGACGAGTGCCCTTCATAGGAGTAACACGAAGATAAGCTTGATCACATGGTTGATAAGTCAGACCCCATCGCTTGCGATCATAGTTGCTCTTCTGGCAGTCCTGAGCTGCTTTGAGATTTTCTCGGACAATTCTGACTTGTTCTTCAGCATGTTGAATAATGTCCGGTCCCACGAGAGGTCGTTCCCCAGTTTCTGACCAATTCAGAGGGGTTCGACATTTACGTCCATATAGCACTTCTAAGGGGGCCATTTTCAAGCTGGCTTGATAACTGTTATAAGAGAATTCGGCATACGGGAGAGATTCTTCCCACTTCTTACCGAACGATATAACACAAGCCCGAAGCATATCTTCAAGTACTTGATTAACTCGCTCGACTTGGCCTTGGGATTGGGGATGATAAGCTGAACTCCATGTAATGTGAGTTCCCATAGCTTGTTGGAAACTTTCCCAGAACTTGGACGTGAAAAGACCGCCACGGTCCAAACTGATTTCCTTCGGAATACCGTGGAGTGAAACAATTCGGGAGATGTAAAGTTCTGCTAACAGACTAGCAGTGATAGTCTCCTTGACAGGCAAGAAATGAGCAACCTTGGAAAGTTGGTCAACGACGACAAGAAGAGCATCATGACCTTTCTGAGACTTGGGAAGACCAGTAATGAAATCCATCTGCACTTTATCCCATTTCCACAAAGGAATAGGGAGTCGTTGAAGAATTCCAGCAGGCTTGTGATGCTCTGCTTTCACGCGACGACAAACATCACATTCAGCAACATAGCGAGCAATGTCCTGCTTCATTTTAGACCACCAGTACCTCTGTCGGAGATCACGATACATCTTGGTGCTACCCGGATGGATAGACAACGGTGTATCATGAGCCTCCTTCATGACCTGGTCTGTCATAAGCTCGAATCGAGGTACCACGATGCGGTCTCTGAAATATAAGGTTCCATCTTCAGCAATTGAGAAATCCCTGTACTTATCAAGATGAAGCTCTTTCTTCATCAGGTCGATTTCAGCATCTTTGGCTTGCGCTTCTTTAACAACTTTTTCAAGGTCTGGCTGTACGACAAGGTTATTAAGAGAACCCTGTGGAACGATACAGATGTTCAACTTGCGCAGTTCTTCATAAAGCTGGGGTTGAGCTTGCTTAACCATGACGTTGTTGCAATAGGACTTGTGGCTCAAGGCATCAGCCATCACATTAGCTTTGCCAGGGGTATAATAAATACCACAGTCATAGTCCGTAATTGTTTCCAACCATCGCTGTTGACGAAGATTAAGATCCGGTTGAGTGAACAAATACTTCAGACTCTGATGATCGGTATAGATCTCACACCGATTACCAAGAAGGTAATGTCGCCACTGCTTCAAAGCATAGATCACAGCAGCGAGTTTGAGATCATGCACGGGATAGTTCTCTTCATGCGGACGCAATTGTCGCGAGGCATATGCAATTACCTTTCGCTCTTGCATTAGGACACAGCCTCATCCTTGACGAGAGGCGTCACAATATATCACAAAGTCCTTGCGAGAATCGGGAGGAGCAAGCACTGGAGCAGAAGTAAGCTTGTCCTTGAGGGTCTGGAAACTTTCTTGACATTTGTCTGTCCACTCAAACTTAACGCCTTTGTGGAGCAGATTAGTCAGGGGCTTGGCGATCTTGGAAAATTTCTCGACGAATCGACGGCAATAACTTGCAAGGCCGAGAAAACTTCGGACTTGCTTGGCATTCTTCGGAGGGGTGCAGTCAAGGATAGCCTGAACATGCTCCGGGTTAACGGCAATACCGTCCTTGGAAATCACATGTCCAAGGTAGGTCACTTCAGAAAGCCAGAATTCACACTTGGAGTACTTGGCATACAACTTGTGTTCTCGAAGTCTCTCCAGAACAAGACGAAGATGTTCGGCATGTTCTTCCTTATTCTTCGAATATACCAGAATATCATCCAGATATACCACGATGAACTTGTCGAGGTAATCCATGAATATGTAATTCATCAAGCGGGAGAACGTAGCGGGAGCATTCGTTAGGCCAAATGACATGACGGTGTATTCATAGGAGCCATAACGAGTGACGAATGCAGTCTTGGGAATATCCTCTTCACGGACACGGATCTGGTGATAACCCAACCTCAAGTCGAGTTTAGAGAACACCGAAGATCCAGCAAGTTGATCATATAAGTCATTGATCCGGGGAAGCGGATATTTATTCTGAATGGTTGCCTGGTTGATAGGACGGTAATCTTGGACCAGCCTATTTGTACCATCTTTCTTCTTGACAAAGAGAGACAGTGCTCCCCAGGCAGAGGAACTAGGACGGATGAAGCCCATCTTAAGTGATTTGTCAATTTCTTCCTTAAGCTCAAGTAGGTGGTGCGGAGGCATCTTGTAACGACGCTTCGCAATAGGAGTAGTGCCAGGCTTCAGGTCGATGACAAACTCGACAGCTCTAGCAGGGGGTATTCCTGGAAGTTCTTCTGGAAAAACATCCTGGAATTCGCAGACAACTGGAACGTTTTCGATCCCCTCAAGTGGAGAAGCATTCAACGCATTTAAGACATAAATCTAAGCCTCGGCGTTCTGAGTGATATGAGCTCGGTAATTCACTAACTCATCTGATGGATGAAGAAGGTGTACAACTTTACTGGCACAATTAATTGAGGCATAGTGAGCCTTCAACCAATCCATTCCCAGTATAAGGTCAACCTTGGAGGATTTCAGAATAATGGGAAATGCCTGGAACTTCAACCCCTCAATTTCAATAGTGACTTCGGGGCTGAATAGGGAGGTTTGACATTGACCCGCGGGAGTGTTTACCATTAAGGATTGGTGTAGTGTTTCGCATTTAATGTCATGCAAGAGTGCAAAATGTTCTGACATGAATGAATGCGATGCTCCTGAATCAAATAAACAGATGCAGGTACTGAATTAATGAGAAGTGTACCCATCACAGATTCAGGGTGATCCTGAGCTTCAGCCATGTTGACGTGGTAGTTCTGTCCACGACCATAAGAAGGTCTGACATTGTTGTTACACTGCTGAGGAATACCATGGCCAATACCTCGGCCAACAGAAGGAAGAGCTAACTGATTCTGATTCTGAGAACAATCTCTGGCGCGGTGACCTGGCTGGCCACACTTGAAGCATAGTCCACTGTCAGGACGAGGTGCAGGAGCTCGAGGTGGTGGAGCTCGAAAGGGCTGCCTCGGTGGTGGAGGAGGCAGACGAGGTGCAGCGTATGCTGGCCTGTACACTGGAGCTGCTGGACGGTACATGCTCTGTGGAATCCATATGTGGCGCTTCTGGGAAGACGAGCCCGAAGATGAGCCCGCTTCACGAGTGCGTCTGGTAGCTTCCTTGTGTTTCTTGAGACCAGTCTCGACCATGATAGCCTTATTCACCAAGGTGGCGAAGTCAGGATAGTCTTGGACGAGCAGGGCTAACTGAATGTCATGGTGTAGCCCTTCACGGAACTTCTCCTGCCTACGAGCATCAGTGGGGATGTCTTCTTCAGCGTAGCGAGATAAGTCAAGGAACTCTCGCTGATAGACTTCTACAGTCTTGTTACCTTGAACAAGGTTGCGGAACTCAGCCTTCTTGCGTGCTATAATTGCTTGAGTAATATAGCGGGCGCGAAAAGCAATCTTGAATTCCTCCCATGTGACAACAGTTCCAGGAGGTAGGGTCTGTCGGTGAGTGGCCCACCATTATGCTGCGGGACCCTTCAGGAAGTATGTCGCAAAGGTAACATAGCTGACAGGGAGAACATCAGCTGACTCCATCTCATAGAAGATGTCACGCAGCCAATCATCAGCATCCAGCGGATTAACAGTGTTGCGGAATATTTATGGGTTGAGGCGCATGAACTCTGGCAGCGTAATTGAAGGTGGCTGCTGGTTGGCATTGGGACGGGGAAACTGTTGCATAATCCCCGTCATAAATTGACGATTAAGTTCAAACTGTTGCATCATAGCAGCCATATAGTCAGGCGGTGGCGGCGGTGGTGGATTGTTATCTGCCATCCTGCTAAATTCAACAGGGGTAGTTTAGCAGATGCCGTTGCGAGAGTTTAGCGACATGCATGATGTAACGCGATGAAATGTAAGTGGTACAATAGATGCTTAATAGCAGTCATTAAGTCATACAGGTCCATACACAGTCGGTTACAATCGGACAGCATAATGGCGCAAATTTTAGAAGCTAGACATGCTAGGCGGCACACAGACACGCGGTAAGGAAGTACACAACAAGACATAGCAAAGGCTACATCAACGTCGGAGAAAACTGATGGAGCGAGGATTCTGCTAGTGGTAACACAGGGTGCCCTCGATAAAAGGATCCTGTAAGCAGAACCTGGTCCGTAATCTTGAGGGAAGGGGGAAATTTCAGAACTCTGGGTGGATGTGACCACGAGAACCTAATGTTGGAGTTAGTAAAATCTTTAACCTGAATAGAAGAGAGATCAGAGTCCCAGAGTAAAGACGAGGAATAAAAGATCCTAATACCACCCAGTTGGCGACGTGGGCCCGTAAGCCACACAGCCAAGTTAGTAAAATAGTTTTCGGTTTCTAGACTCAACTTCGGCCAAGGAATTGGAAAGGGGGTTCCTAGAGGCAGTCGGCTCTGATACCAACATGTGATGACCCCGGCTTAATCGTGCAATAACCAAACACGCAAATGCACACGATCAAGCCTAAGGACTCACTTGAAGATATCACAACACAACTCTAAAACATAAATAAATTCATATAAGCTTTATATTACAAGCCAGGGCCTCGAGGGCTCGAATACATAGCTCGCTGGCATACAAGTGTCAGCGGAAGCATCAGATATCTGGGTACAGCTATATTACAGAAACAGAGATAGGCCTTTTAGAAAGGCGGGGCAAATTAAAACTCTACGATCGAAAGGCATAGGCCTCCTGCCTAGGACCCTCCGAATCCTACTCCTGGTCGTCTGTCGGCTCCTCGTAGTAGTACTCGCCGGGAGGGTTGTAGTAGTAGTAGCCGTAGTCGTCGACGGGGGTAGCTAACTCAGGGGCTCCGTCATCTGGTGGCGTCAATTGGATAAGGGGAGAAAAAGAAAATAAAGCAAACGTGAGTACTCATCCGAAGTACTCAGCAAGCAAGGATCTACACTACATATGCAACATTTTCAAAGGGGGATGTATATGTGGACTGGGCTGCAGAAATGGCAGAGTAGAGGGGAAAATCTAGTCCTATCGAAGACTGGCATCTTCATTCATCTTCATCGGTCTTGCAGCATTAGAAGAGTACAGATTAACATAATGTAAAGTAGTAGTAATGCTATCAACCTCGCCCAGAGATCCTTCCTCGACTCCCTGCGAGAAAGCAATCCCAGAGCCATACTATCCATTTCATCTCAAGTTCTAGTTGTACCGATCGGGATACAACTCCGAGTGTCCGTTACCGTAGGACAAGCTATCGATAGATTAGATCATCCCTGCAGGGGTGCACCAACTTACCCACCATGCTCGATTAACTCCGGCCGGACACACTTTTCTGGGTCATGCCCGGCCTGGGCCAAACGATACGCCGCAACCCGACCAAATACGTAACAGAGAGGTCAGCATGCCGGACTAAACCTATGCCCCCAGGGGTCTTGGGCCATCGCCCCGGGAACTCCTGCACGTTACGTTCACGGCCGAGAGTAGATCTAGCAACCCCTTAATACAAGCGCAGTTGCATAACCAGTCACTCGGCGCGCGGCGCTCAATCGCTGACGTCCATTAAGCTTTGGCTGAAGTATACGACGCAGAACGCCCATACTATGCCCACGTGATGGTTAGTGCTATCAGGCCAGAGGCCCCTCGGATCAAATATCCAAACCATTAGTGGATTAGGAGCGCGTGGTAACGAGCAGAGACTCACGAAAGATGTGACCCCGTCGCCCTGTCTCGAGGACTTGCGGCAAGGGCTAAGAATGCCCGGCCACGCCTCGTGTTCAACTCTTGGGCACCCTCCAGGTCCACCCGAGTCCACATCACTCGCAATTAAGCTCGCGCGGGTACCCCTCAGGGCTGACCCGTCTTTAGTATCATGGTTCAGTGTTCAATCATAGTAACCAAAGTATTTGTGTGTCTAACACCAAGGGGAATCCTGAGGAATCACCCTCGATGGAATTCCCTCTGATGTTACCGTCAAGGTGAACGGAGGAGGAATCACCCTCGAGGTCCACACTTGAAGTGTTGCACGACGACGTCGTTATCGGGGGTGGTGTAGGAGGAATCACCCTCGCTTACCACGACCGATTAACTAACCTACAATGTTATCATCAAAAGTGCTGACGAGGTATCACCCTCGGCACTCGATAGTAACCCAGTAGTGTCGGCAACTAAGTGGGAAGTGATGTGCGGTGTCGGGGCCTGGTCTTCAATCCCGTTGCTCGGGTCTTCTTATCATCCAGCGGGCCAGTCGGGATAAGTGGGGGTCTCTGATGGTCTCTACCCAACCTATTCTAAGCAGTTTAGGATAACAGGTAAGTATCAACAGCAGGTTACAAGTAAACAGGCTATGCAACAGATATAGGGTACAGAAGCAGCAGCAGATTCTAATGCAAGCATAAGAGAGAAGAGAATGGGCGATATCGGAATGCTCAAAAAGGGGGTGCTTGCCTGTCTGCTCGACGGCAAGAGTCTGATCGTCAGGAGCATAGTCGACCTCCGGAGCTGCGTCAGCCTCGGGAGCTACGTTGATGTCAGGGTCTATCGAGAGAGAAGAGGGGGAAGAAACAAATAAATGCACAGCAAACGATGCAACACAGAACATGTCATGGCTAGGATGTAGTGCAGGGTTGCCTGAAGTATGTCTAAGTCAATTTTAGTTATTTTAGGATTAATGTTGGATTTATTAACCAGTGATTATGCACTATTCATCTACCGGAATCGAAGGGAAAGTTATGGGTACTCCTACGTAGGGGGTTCCGGGATCGAAACAGACGACACGATCAAATTCGTCTCGTCGTTCTGATCAACTTTCATATTTTAAGTTTTTCGATCTGAGCTACGGTTTAAAAGTTATGAATTTCTAAAGATTTACTGACTCTCTGGATTTATTATAAAATCAGCAGAAATGAAATATTGCGTCAGCCTGACATCACTGTGACGTCAGCGAATCAAACCCTCTGGTCCAGGTCAAACCTGACCTGCGAGACCCACCTATCAGCCTCAGAGGGATTAATCAGTGTTTAAATTAAACTAAAAGAAAGTTTAGCCAGTGGGCCCGGCCTGTGATTAGCACAGCTAATTAACAGAGTTAACTAATTAACCAATATTAGTTAGTTAACTATGCGGGCCCACATGTCAGCTGTAGGGGATGAACAGTAACCACGTTGACCCAGGTCAACATGGTCAAACAGGCGCAGGGGCCCACTTGTTAGCGACCTGGGGTGGACTCCACGCGGCGCCACGCTGGCGGCGACGCCGGGAACGGCTCCGGCGACCCCGTTCTACGGCGGAGCACGCCGGCGAGCTGCGGGATTCCGCTACACGGCAGCAAATCGCGCGCCGCGACCACTAGTAGGACGAGGAACAAGCACCACATCGATCTATGCTATCGGTGCGAGCTCCGGTGGCCTGTAACGTCGACTACGACGAGCGCGAGCAGCGGCCGGAATCGGGTCAGAGCGCATTCGGTGTTCCGCGGCGTTAGCGCGTGAACTAAAGCTGTAGTGGCTTCACAAGGCCACCCTGAGCACGACGGCAATGCTAGCGCGCGGGGAGGAGCACGGGAGCGCGAGGCTCGCTGGCCATGGCGGACGGCGGAGCACGGGTGCATCGGTAGGGTGGCTAGGGCTCGAGCGCCACCACGAGAGAGAGGGGGAAGGACTGGGTGCTCACCGAGGGGGCTCAAGAAGGCCCGGTGACCAGTTTAGTAGCCGCAGCGGCCGAGGAAGGTCGCCGGAGTTCTGCGGCGGCCGGAGAAGAGGATGATGACGACGCGGTAGCTACGGGGGTTCCCCGACTCCAACCGGACGCACCAGGGGGAGGGGAGGAAGCTGGCGGAGCTTGCGGACGCAGTCAGCGGTCGAGAGACCGCCGATGGCCGCGAGGACGACGGAGCTGCGGCGGCGAGCGCGGTTGGCCTCGACGGATCTGAGGAGGAGAGAGGCGGGGTGAGCGAGAGAGGGAGAGGGAGAGTGACGGGGAGGAGGCCAGGGGGGAGGAACGGCCTCGGCCTTATCCCCCCGGCTGTCGGTGGCCATCGCGGCTGTCGCCGTGTCGACGCCCGGCTGGCGCGCGCGCGCGCGGCCATGGCGCGGCCGACACGCAAGGGAGAGAAGGAGGGGATGGTCCAGCTGGGCCGGATCGGGGCACTGTGCACTTAGGCCCAGTGCACAGTGCCTCGTTTCTGTTTTCTATTTTCTTTTATTTCCTTTTTGTTTTGTAATTGTTAGGCCACTTTAGCATTTTTGTAAAATATGAGAGTTGTCCCCAATATTACAATGCAATATTCCTTGTCACCAAAAACTTGTTTGGGCAAAGTTGGTTTTCTTTTAGATTTGATATTATTATAAATGATTTAAATAATGCTGTTTTGGTGCTGTTTCATGTGGTTTGAGTCATTTAACTAACTCCATCATCATTGTTTATATTTTTATGAGTGCTTCTAGAATATTTCCTATTTAAGGAACATTTTTCCAACAGTGTTTGAGCAAATTTATTTTGAACTTTTGAATTTGAGTTGATTTTTAGGTTAGGATTTGAATCGTTGGGATTAATCACTATGACTAGGCACTGCCAATGATATGACTTGGCATTATTAGCAGTTGATCACAGTGACTAATACACAGGGGTGTTACAGATGGCAAACTGCTAATCACCCCTCCTCTGCAATATGTCGATTGTGCGCCCAAGGACTGTCACGCCGATATCGCTGCCGATGGGCCATGGTTCCTGCACTGGCCGATGAAGCTCTTGCTCCCCGACCTGCTCCGGCTCATTCTCCTCACCAAAGATGTAACGCAGGTAAGGGTCAACGTCGAAGCTTTGGTCGTTGCCTGGCATGCTTGGAATAACTAATGGTAGATGGGTGAGGACTAGATCTGCGCAGAGTGTCACGACGGTGCGTTGTCGCCTGGGTTATATGCAGCAAGCCATTAGCTGGTGGCGGGAAACCGATGAGGGAAGAGGCGTGGATTTTACAATTCACCCATGTGGAGCGCGAGAAGCATTCGCTGGAGCGCGGGAAGACTAAGTGGAGCACACACACAACCCGAATACCGTATGCGGTGCCACGTGTTATTTATCACACACGTGTTAACATAAGGAAACGTATGTGTAACTTACTAATCATCGCACACGAGTACTCACAGACGCATCGTGTGCGATACTCCTAGCCACCGCAAGCAACTAGTTTGCATTTTTCAAAGTTTTTTGTACAAACAGAAACGCACACGAACTAACTATAGTAACCGTCTGTGTTATAATTTCTCATCGCAAACAGTTTATCCGAGTGGGCTGTTTGCTGCGTATCACACACATCTTGTTTACACGAATCATTTGTGTTCTTTTGGCTCTTTGCAAATAGTTCATCTATGTGAACTGTATGCCGCATATCACACACATCTTGTTAAGTTGAACCGTTTATGTTCTCTTCCCTAATAGAAAACAGTTCATCCGAGTGAACCGTATGCCGTATATCACACACACCTTGATCTGGCTGACCGTTTCTGTTGCATACCCTAATAGCAAACAGTTCATCGGAGCGAACTGTATGCCGTATATCGCACACACATTGATATGGCTGCCCGTTTCTGTTGTTCTGTCTAATCGCAAACAGTTTGTATGGATCAACCGTATGCCCCGCATTGCACACGTAATTAAAATCTGAACCGTGTTTGATGTCTCCGCCATCGCAAACATTTTGCATCTTTTTTGATGGTTTTTTTGCATCCCCGTTTATGATTAATGCATCGCACACATTTTCGTCAAAGGGTCTCTGATCGTAGTGTCGTGTTAGCAGCATCCTGCATTAGTGATACTTGAATAAGAATTTTTCAATGAAAGACCTCGGTGAAGCTGCTTATATATTGGGCATCAAGATCTATAGGGATAGATCGAGACGCTTAATAGGACTTTCACAAAGCACAAACCTTGACAAAGTTTTGAAGAAGTTCAAAATGGATCAGCCAAAGAAAGGGTTCTTGCCTGTGTTACAAGGTGTGAAATTGAGTCAGACTCAAAGCCCGGCCACTGCAGAAGATAGAGAGAATATAAAAGTCATTCCCTATGCCTCAGCCATAGGTTCTATCATGTATGCTATGCTATGTACCAGACCTGATGTGTGCCTTGCCATAAGTTTGGCAGGGAGGTACCAAAGTAATCCAGGAGTGGATCACTGGACAGCGGTCAAGAACATCCTGAAATACCTGAAAAGGACTAAGGATATGTTTCTTGTTTATGGAGGTGACGAATAGCTCTTCGTAAATGGTTACGTCGATGCTAGCTTCGACACAGATCCGGATGACTCTAAGTCACAAACCGGATACGTATTTTTGTTGAATGGTGGAGCTGTCAATTAGTGCAGTTCCAAGTAGAGCGTTGTGGCGGGATCTACGTGTGAAGCGGAGTACATAGATGCTTCGGAAGCAGCACATGAAGGAGTCTGGATGAAGGAGTTCATATCTGATCTGGGTGTAATACCCAGTGCATCGGGTCCAATGAAAATCTTTTGTGACAACACCGGAGCAATTGCCTTGGCGAAGGAATCATGGTTTCACAAGAGAACCAAACACATCAAGAGACAATTCAACTCCATTCGTGAAAAGGTCAAAGATGGAGACATAGAGATTTGCAAAATACATATGGATCTGAATGTGGCAGACCCGTTGACTAAGCCTCTTCCGCGAGCAAAACATGATCAACACCAAGACTCCATGGGTGTTAGATTCATTACAATGTAATCTAGATTATTGACTCTAGTGCAAGTGGGAGACTGAAGGAAATATGCCCTAGAGGCAATAATAAAGTTGTTATTTTATATTTCCTTATTCATGATAAAGGTTTATTATTCATGCTAGAATTGTATTGATCGGAAACTTAAATACATGTGTGAATACATAAAAAAATATCGTGTCCCTAGTAAGCCTCTACTAGACTAGCTCGTTGATCAAAGATGGTTAAGGTTTCCTAACCATAGACATGTGTTGTCATTTGATAACTGGGTCACATCATTAGGAGAATGATGTGATGGACAAGACCCATCCGTTAGCTTAGCATATGATCGTTTAGTTTATTGCTATTACTTTCATGAATGTCAAATACATGTTCCTTCGACCATGAGATCATGCAACTCCCGGATACCGGAGGAATACCTTGTGTGCTATCAAACGTCACAACGTAATTGCGTGATCGTAAAGATGATCTACAGGTATCTCCGAAGGTGTTTGTTGAGTTGGCATGGATCGAGATTGGGATTTGTCACTCCGAGTATCGGAGAGGTATCTCTGGGCCCTCTCGGTAATACACATCATAATAAGCCTTGCAAGCAAATGACTAATGAGTTAATTATTAGATGATGTATTACAGAACGAGTAAAGAGACTTGCCAGTAACGAGATTGAACTAGGTATGAAGATACCGACGATCGAATCTCAGGCAAGTAACATACCGATGGACAAAGGGAATTACGTATGTTGTCATAAGGTTCGACCGATAAAGATCTTCATAGAATATGTAGAGACCAATATGGGCATCCAGGTTCCGCTTTTGGTTATTGACCGGAGAGGTGTCTCGGCCATGTCTACATAGTTCTCAAACCCGTAGGGTCCGCATGCTAACGTTCGTTGACGATATAGTGTTATATGAGTTTTATGATTTGGTGACCGAATGTTGTTTGGAGTCCCGGATGAGATCACAGATATGATGAGGAGCTCCGGAATGGTCCGGAGGTAAAGATTGATATATAGGACGATGATATTCGGACACCGGAAGAGTTTCGGAGTGCACCGGGTAGTCATCGGGTCACCGGAAGGGGTTCCGAACACCCCCGGGAGGTCTATGGGCCTAATGGGCCAAGGGGAGAGACACACCAGCCCACAAGGGGGCTGGCGCGCCCCTCTCCCTGGCCACCAGCCCTAGGGAAGGAAAGGGGGAGGGCTACACCCTCCTGCCTTCCCCTCCACATGGGAGAAAGGAAGGGGGGCGCCACCCTCCCCTGCCATTTCCCGCGCGCCTAGAAAGGCTAGGGGGCGCGGCTAGGGGCAAGACCCTGATACGTCTCCAATGTATCTATAATTTTTGATTGTTCCATGCTATTGTATTATCTGTTTTGGATGTTTTATATGCATTGATATGCTATTTTATATTATTTTTGGGACTAACCTATTAACCTAGAGCCCAGTGCCAGTTTCTGTTTTTTCCTTGTTTTTGAGTTTCGCAGAAAAGGAATACCAAACGGAGTCCAAACAGAATAAAACTTTCGCGATGATTTTTCTTGGACCAGAAGGAAAGCAGGAGACATGTAGATGAAGTCGGAGGAGCCACGAGGCGGCCACAAGGACGGAGGGCGAGCCCCCCACCCTTGTGGGCCCCTCGTGCACCTTCGGACCTAATTCTTTCGCCTATATATACTCATATATCCCCAAACCAACAGAGGCATCCACGAAAAGACTTTTCCACCGCCGCAACCTTCTGTACCCGTGAGATCCCATCTAGGGACCTTTTCCGGCAACCTTCCGGAGGGGGATTCGATCACGGAGGGCTTCTACATCAACACCATTGCCCTTCCGATGAAGCATGAGTAGTTTACCACAAACCTACGGGTCCATAGCTAGTAGCTAGATGGCTTCTTCTCTGTCTTTGATTGTCAATACCATGTTCTCCTCGATGTTCTTGGAGATCTATTCGATGTAATACTTTTTTGCGGTGCGTTTGCCGAGATCTGATGAATTGTGGATTTATGATCAGTTTATCTATGAATATTATATGAATCTTCTCTGAATTCTTATATGCATGATTTGATATCTTTGTAATTCTCTTCGAACTATCGATTTGGTTTGGCCAACTAGATTGGTTTTTCTTGCAATTGGAGAAGTGCTTAGGTTTGGGTTCAATCTTGCGGTGTCCTTTCCCAGTGACAGTAGGGGCTGCAAGGCACGTATTGTATTGTTGCCATCGAGGATAAAAAGATGGGGTTTTCATCATATTGCTTGAGTTAATTCCTCTACATCATGTCATCTTACTTAATGCATTACTCCGTTCTTTATGAACTTAATACTCTAAATGCATGCTGGATAGCGGTCGATGTGTGGAGTAATAGTAGTAGATGCAGAATTGTTTCGGTCTACTTGACACCGACGTGATGCCTATATTCATGATCATTGCCTTAGATATCATCATAACTTTGCGCTTTTCTATCAATTGCTCGGCAGTAATTTGTTCACCCACCGTATTATTTTCTATCTTGAGAGAAGCCTCTAGTGAAACCTATGGCCCCCGGGTCTATTTTCCATCATATAATCTTCTATTCTCTATCATATTAGTTTCCGATCTACTATTTTGCAATCTTTTACTTTCCGATCTATAAAACAAAAATACCAAAAATATTTACTTTATCGTTTATCTATCTCTATCAGATCTCACTTTTGCAAATAACCGTGAAGGGATTGACAACCCCTTTATCGCGTTGGGTGCAAGTTGTTTGATTGTTTGTGCAGGTATTCGGTGATTTGTGCGTTGTCTCCTACTGGATTGATACCTTTGTTCTCAGACTGAGGGAAATACTTATCTCTACTTTGCTGCATCACCCTTTCCTCTTCAAGGGAAAAACCAACGCAAGCTCAAGAAGTAGCAGGAAGAATTTCTGGCGCCGTTGCCGGGGAGATCTACGCCAAGTCAAGACATACCAAGTACCCATCATAAACTCTCATCTCTTACATTACATTACTCACCATTTGCCTCTCGTTTTCCTCTCCCCCACTTCTAAAACGATTTGCGAAAAAATTGCCTTTTTGTTTGCCTTCTTTCCGTTCGATCTTTTGTTTGCTTGTGTTACCATGTGCCTTCTTTTTGCTTGCATCTTCGCTTGCTAAAAGTTTATGGATCCTCATCCACTTGCTAATCTCTTTAAGAGATCCAATTATGATGAACCAATTTCTAGTGATTTGAGTGCACTAGATTATCTTTATGAAGTTTTGCTTGAAATCCGTGAATCTGAAAATTGTGATGAAGTGCTTTATTAAGTGATTCACGATAGATCTTTGAATAAAAAGCATGATTTCAATGGTTTTACTATAAATTCTATTGATGTCAATTGTGCTAATAATATGCAAATCCCTAAGCTTGGGGATGCTAATTTTGCTATGTCTACCACTTGTTGCAATGATCATGATTGGGGTGATTCTTCTTATGATCTTGAAATTTTATTTAAGCCCCATGATGAATATGAGATTGATAATAATGTTTGCAATAATATTGAAAGTGGGTTTGGAAGAGTGTCAACTTTATATCCCACATATTTCGAGAATATTCAATCCTATGAAAGTTTTGATAAAAGTGGGTTTGGAGAGGTCATGACTTTAGTTAATGTTAATCCCACTATTTTGGAAGAGTGTCAACTTTGCATGCATGTGGATCATGAAGAAAATATTTTATGTGATAGTTATATTTTTGAATTTGAATATGATCCCACGTGTAATTATTACGAGAGAGGAAAATATTGTGGTAGAAACTTTTATGTTACTAAATTACCTCTCGTTATGTTGAGATTGCTATTATTTCTTTCCTCTTCCTTGCATATGCTAGATCTTGCTTGTCTTGATAATTTGTTTGCCTATAATATTCCTATGCATAGGAAGTATGTTTGACTTAGATGTGTTTTTCACGTACCTTATGATGCTCTCTTTGTGCTTCAATTCTTGTCTTTCATGTGAGCATCATCAAAATTATCAATGCCTAGCTAAGGGCGTTAAACAATAGCGCTTGTTGGGAGGCAACCCAATTTTATTTTTGTTTTTGCTTTTTTGGTTCTATTTTGCAATAAATAATTCATCTAGCCTCTGGTTAGATGTGGTTTTATGTTTTAATTAGTGTTTGTGCCAAGTAAGACCTTTGGGATGGCTTACGGTGATAGTAGATTTGATCTTGCTGAAAAACAGAAACTTTTGCGTCCAGTCTCAGAATTTTAATAATTCACTGGATCGTTCAAAAACCCTGAATTTTTTATACGAGATTCATATACAAATTTCATATCTTGTACTAATTGTTCAGATGTTTTGGAGTTACATAAGTATTAGAACAATTCGGATCTTCGCAGACTGTTCTGTTTTTGACAGATTCTATTTTCTTTGTGTTGTTTGCTTATTTTGATGAATCTATGGGTAGTATCGGGGGGTATGAACCATGGAAAAGTTGGAATACAGTAGATATTACACCAATATAAATAAATAATGAGTTCACAACAGTACCAAAAGTGGTGATTTATTTTCTTATACTAACGGAACTTATGAGATTTTCTGTTGAGTTTTGTGTTGTGAAGTTTTCAAGTTTTTGGGTAAGGATTTGATGGACTATGTAATAAGGAGTGGCAAGAGCCTAAGCTTGGGGATGCCCCGGAAGGCATCCCGTCTTTCGCCTTCGTCTATCGGTAACTTTACTTGAGGCTATATTTTTATTCACCACATGATATGTGTTTTGCTTGGAGCGTCTTGTATAATTTAAGTCTTTGCTTTTTAGTTTGCCACAATCATCCTTGCTGTACACACCTTTTGAGAGGGACACGCATGAATCGTGATTTATTAGAATACTCTATGTGCTTCACTTATATCTTTTGATCTAGGCAATTTTGCTCTAGTGCTTCACTTATATCTTTTTAGAGCACGGCGGTGGCTTTATTTTGTAGAAATTATTGAGCTCTCATGCTTCACTTATATTATTTTGAGAGTCTTTAAACAGCATGGTAATTTGCTTTGGTTATAAATTTAGTCCTAATATGATAGGCATCCAAGAGGGATATAATAAAAACTTTCATATAAAGTGCATTGAATACTATGAGTAGTTTGATTCCTTTTGATTGTTTTGAGATGTAAAGATGGTGATATTAGAGTCATGCTAGTGAGTAATTGTGAATTTGAGAAATACTTGTGTTAAGGTTTGTGAGTCCCGTAGCATGCACGTATGGTAAACCGTTATGTAACGAAGTTGGAGCATGAGATATTCTTTGATTGTCTTCCTTATGAGTGGCGGTCGGGGACGAGCGATGGTCTTTTCCTACCAATCTATCCCCCTAGTAGCATGCGCGTAGTACTTTGTTTTGATGACTAATAGATTTTTGCAATAAGTATGTGAGTTCTTTATGACTAATGTTGAGTCCATGGATTATACGCACTCTCACCCTTCCACCATTGCTAGCCTCTCTTGTACCGCGCAACTTTCGCCGGTACCATACACCCACCATATACCTTCCTCAAAACAGCCACCATAGCTACCTATTATGGCATTTTCATAGCCATTCTGAGATATATTGCCATGCAACTTTCCACTGTTCCGTTTACTATGACACGCATCATCATTGTCATATTGCTTTGCATGATCATGTAGTTGACATCGTATTTGTGGCAAAGCCACCGTTCATAATTTTTCTCATACATGTCACTCTTGATTCATTGCACATCCCGGTACACCGCCGGAGGCATTCATATAGAGTCATATTTTGTTCTAGTATCGAGTTGTAATTTTTTGATTTGTAAGTAAATAGAAGTATGATGATCTTCATTATTAGAGCATTGTCCCATGTGAGGAAAAAAAAGAGGCCAAAGAAGCCAAAGAAAAAAAAAGAAAGAAAAAAAGGGAAAAAAAGAAAGAAAAAAATGAGAGAAAAAGAGAGAAGGGGCAATGTTACTATCCTTTTTCCATACTTGTGCTTCAAAGTAGCACCATGATCTTCATGATAGAGAGTCTCCTATGTTGTCACTTTCATATACTAGTGGGAATTTTTCATTATAGAACTTGGCTTGTATATTCCAACGATGGGCTTCCTTAAATTGCCCTAGGTCTTCATGAGCAAGAAAGTTGGATGCACACCCACTTAGTTTTCTTTTTGAGCTTTCATACACTTATAGCTCTAGTGCATCCGTTGCATGGCAATCCCTACTCACTCACATTGATATATATTGATGGGCATCTCCATAGCCCGTTGATACGCCTAGTTGATGTGAGACTATCTCCCTCTTCTTATCTTCTCCACAACCATCATATTCTATTCCACCTATAGTGCTATGTCCATGGCTCACGCTCATGTATTGCATGAAAGTTGAAAAGGTTTGAGAACGTCAAAAGTATGAAACAATTGCTTGGCTTGTCATCGGGGTTGTGCATGATTTGAGTATTTTGTGTGATGAAGATGGAGCATAGCCAGACTATATGATTTTGTAGGGATAAGCTTTCTTTGGCCATGTTATTTTGAGAAGACATAATTGCCTTGTTAGTATGCTTGAAGTATTATTGTTTTTATGTCAATATTAAACTTTTGTTTTGAATCTTATGGATCTGAACATTCATGCCACAATAAAGAAAATTACATGGATAAATATGTTAGGTAGCATTCCACATAAAAAATTCTGATTTTATCATTTACCTACTCGAGGACGAGCATGAATTAAGCTTGGGGATGCTTGATACGTCTCCAACGTATCTATAATTTTTGATTGTTTCATGCTATTATATTATCTGTTTTGGATGTTTTATATGCATTAATATGCTATTTTATATTATTTTTGGGACTAACCTATTAACCTAGATCCCAGTGCCCGTTTCTGTTTTTTCCTTATTTTTGAGTTTCGCAGAAAAGGAATACCAAACGGAGTCCAAACGGAATAAAACTTTCGCGATGATTTTTCTTGGACCAGAAGGAAACCAGGAGACTTGGAGATGAAGTCGGAGGAGCCACGAGGCGGCCACAAGGACGGAGGGCGCGCCCAGGGGGGTAGGGCACGCCCCCCACCCTTGTGGGCCCCTCGTACACCTCCTGACCTAATTCTTTCGCCTATATATACTCATATATCCCCAAACCAACAGAGGCATCCACGAAAAGACTTTTCCACTGCCGCAACCTTCTGTACCCGTGAGATCCCATCTAGGGACCTTTTCTGGCACCCTGCCAGAGGGGGATTCGATCACGAAGGGCTTCTACATCAACACCATTGCCCTTCCGATGAAGCGTGAGTAGTTTACCACAGACCTACGGGTCCATAGCTAGTAGCTAGATGGCTTCTTCTCTCTCTTTGATTCTCAATACCATGTTCTCCTCGATGTTCTTGGAGGTCTATTCGATGTAATACTCTTTTGCGGTGTGTTTGCTGAGATCCGATGAATTGTGGATTTATGATCAGTTTATCTAAGAATATTATTTGAATCTTCTCCGAATTCTTATATGCATGATTTGATATCTTTGTAATTCTCTTCGAACTACCGGTTTGGTTTGGCCAACTAGATTGGTTTTTCTTGCAATGGGAGAAGTGCTTAGCTTTGGGTTCAATCTTGCGGTGTCCTTTCCCAGTGATAGTAGGGGCAGCAAGGCACGTATTGTATTGTTGCCATCGAGGATAAAAAGATGGGGTTTTCATCATATTGCTTGAGTTAATTCCTCTACATCATGTCATCTTACTTAATGCATTACTCCGTTCTTTATGAACATAATACTCTAGATGCATGCTGGATAGCGGTCGATGTATGAAGTAATAGTAGTAGATGCAGAATCGTTTCGGTCTACTTGACATGGACGTGATGCCTATATTCATGATCATTGCCTTAGATATCGTCATAACTTTGCGCTTTTCTATCAATTGCTCGGCAGTAATTTGTTCACCCACCGTATTATTTTCTATCTTGAGAGAAGCCTCTAGTGAAACCTATGGCCCCCGGGTCCATTTTCCATCATATAATCTTCTATTTTCCATCATATTAGTTTCCGATCTACTATTTTGCAATCTTTTACTTTCCGATCTATAAAACAAAAATACCGCGTTAACAAACACTTCCTCTTACGGTCTACGAGGGTACGTAGACACACTCTCCCCCTCGTTGCAATGCATCTCCATGGATAGATCTTGCGTGTGCGTAGAATTGTTTTTGTTTTCCATGCAATGTTTCCCAACAACTTTGAGTGCTTCAGTCTTCATGTTGGTGGATTGATACGGGTGCTACTATTCATGTGTGTGCTGACATCTCTATGTTCACTTCTTATTAGGTCGCTCGGGATTCTTCCGTCCTAGTGGGGAATGGATCACATGCTACTGTTCGTGGTGTTGGCATGGTAGATCTGAAGTTTACTTCGGGGAAGATCGTGCAGCTGAGGAACATGCAGCATGTCCCTACTATGAACAAGAATCTTGTTAGCGGCTCCCTTCTTTGCAGAGATGTGTTTAAAGTAGTGTTTGAGTCCAATAAAGTAGTTGTGTCAAGATTTGGACAATTTATTGGTAAGGCTATGAGTGCGGAGGCATGTTCTGCTTTTCACTTTCCGAATTTTGCAATAAGTCAGTAAACCATATTTATGGCAATGTTGATTCAGAGGCTGATGTTTGGCACTCTCGTTTATGTCATGTTAATTTTGGTTTACTGTCTCGGCTATCCAGTTTGAGTTTAATTTGAATTTCACCATTGCCAAAGGTTCTAAGTGCCCTAGTTGTGTGCAATCTAAGCAACCTCGGAAGCCTCACAAGGCAACCGAGGAGAGAAACTTGGCACCTCTAGAACTCATACATTCTGATCTATGCGAGATGAATGATGTGTTGACAAAAGGTGGAAAGAGATATTTCATGACGTTAATTGATGATGCTACTAGGTTTTTCTATGTTTATTTTTTGCAAACTAAAGATGAAGCTTTAGACTACTTCAAAATCTATAAGGCTGAAGTTGAAAATCAATTAGAGAGAAAGATCAAACGTCTTAGATTGGATCGTGGTGGGGAGTATTTTCCCAGAATATTTGATGAATTCTGGAGGAGCATGGTATTATTCACGAAAGGACGCCTCCCTGCTCGCCCCAATCAAATGGGGTTGTTGAGAGGAAAAACCGCACGCTGACCGACTTGGTGAATGCCATGTTGGACACAGCTGGTTTATCTAAGGCATGGTGGGGGGAAGCTTTGTTGACTTCGTGGCATGTCCTTTATAGAATTCCGAACAAGAATGAAGAAAAAAACCCTTATGAGGAGTGGGTTGGGAGAAAACCATCACTTTCGTATTTGCGCACTTGGGGATGTTTGGCGAAGGTCAATGTTCCAATTCCAAAGAAATGCAAACTGGGACCAAAGACAGTAGATTGTATCTTTCTAGGCTATGCTCAGCGTAGCATTGGTTATAGATTTTTAATGGTTAAATCCGAGGTACCTGATATGCATGTTGATACTATTATGGAATCTCGTGACGCAATATTTTTTGAGAATATGTTTCCTATGAAACATATGCATAGCACTGCTAGAATATCTTCTGAGATAATTCCTGAATCTAGTACATCAAGTGATTATTCTGAACAACCACATGAACAACCACATGATATAGTCCTTGAGAAGGATGACAATGAAGCTCCGAAACGGAGTAAGAGACGGAGGATTGAAAAATCCTTTGGTGATGATTTCATTGTGTACCTTGTGGGCAATACCCCTACAACCATTGCAGAGGCATTTGCATCTCCTGATACGGATGATTGGAAAGAAGCTGTCCAAAATGAGATGGACTCGATTCTTTCAAATGGAACGTGGGAATTATCTGAGAGACCATATGGTTGTAAGCCAGTTGGCTGTAAGTGGGTGTTTAAGAAGAAGCTAAGGCCTGATGGTATTATTGAGAAGTACAAGGCACGGCTTGTAGCCAAAGGCTACACCCAGCGAGAAGGCGAAAATTACTTTGACACCTATTCACTTGTTGCTAGACTGACCACCATTCGCGTACTACTTTCCTTGGCTGCCTCCTATGGTCTTATCGTTCATCAAATGGATGTGAAGACAGCTTTCCTTAATGGAGAGTTGGAAGAGGAAATCTATATGGATCAGCCCGATGGATTCGTGGTAAAAGCTGAAGAGACAAAGGTGTGCAAACTATTAAAATCTTTGTATGGGCTGAAACAAGCACCTAAGAAATGGCATGATAAGTTCGACAGAACTCTGACTTCTGCGGGCTTTGTCATTAATGAGGCCGATAGGTGCGTGTACTACCGCCATGGTGGTTGCGATAGTGTCATTTTGTGCTTGTATGTTGATGGCATACTGATTTTCGGTACAAGCATGATTGTGATAAATGAGATCAAGTCTTTTCTATCAAAGTGTTTTGATATGAACGATTTGGGATTAAGGGTGAGAGTGGGATTATGCTAACGCAATCACACTATGTTGAGAAGGTCTTGAGCCGTTTCGGCTTTATTGATAGCAAGACTTCTCCAACACCTTATGATCCTAGCGTGACTCTACGAAAGAACAAGAAAATAGCGAGAGATCAATTGAGGTACTCTCAAATTGTCGGTTCAGTCATGTACCTTGCGAGCGCAACGAGGCCTGATATCTCTTTTGCTATGAGCAAGTTGAGCAGGTTCATGTCAAACCCGGGTAATGATCATTGGCATGCACTTGAAAGGGTCATGCACTATCTGAACGGTACGATGAGCTATGGGATTCACTATTCAGGGAACCCTGCTGTGCTTTAAGGATATAGTGACTCGAACTGGATATCGGACGTTGATGAGCTCTACGCCACAAGTGGATATGCATTTCTTCTTGGAGGTGGTGCAGTGTCATGGAGGTCTTGCAAACAAACCATATTGACGAGGTCAACCATGGAAGCAGAACTTACTGCTTTAGATACAGCCACTGTTGAGGCAGAATGGCTGCGTGAGCTCTTGATGGACTTGCCGGTGGTTGAGAAACCTATACCGGCCATCCTCATGAACTGTGACAATCAAATAGTGATTACCAAAGTGAACAGTTCTAAGTATAACGCGAAGTCATCAAGACACGTTAAAAGACGATTGAAGTCTGTCAGGAAATTGAGAAACTCCGGAGTAATTACTGTTACGTATATTCAAACAGACAAAAACCTGGCAGATCCCTTTACGAAGGGACTATCACGTAATGTGATAGAAAATGCATCGAGGGAGATGGGCATGAGACCCGTGAGTGTTAAACCATAGTGGTAACCCAACCTATGTGATCGGAGATCCCGTGAATTAGGATCTGGGAAGAACAAGCTAGTGGTCTAACTGAGGAGAGTATCTAGTAAGCCCTCTCTAAGTGAAGATGCACAACTCTCAAAGAGCTGTAAGGCAGGTTGGCAACATGCCTTAATGTGTTTATGACGACTATTGATAGCAAAGGTGCTGTCCTACAGAGCATTCTTGAAAGAACACGCCTATATGAATCCGACTGTAAACATCGCAGTCTATGAGATTTGGGTGATATCTAGTAAACTCATGAAGAGACCAAGGAGTACGATGTATATGCTCCACCCGCGGGGAAGACTACTGATAGCCAGGTACTGGTTATGACTTTGAGTGAAGTCTGTTGGCGCAAAACTTGCAATTTAGTGCATAGTCCATTGTTCAAGTTGCTAATAGATGTAGCTTAAGGCTCTAGGCGGAAGTTCAACTTAACAGTCTCTGCTGAAACACTGGTATATAAACAAGAAGCGAGGTTTGGCAAATCTTCAAATGGGCATTTGAGATCTGGTGGGGGGTTGTTAGAATATTGGGCCCATTTATGGGGCAGCTGATGACGACATGTACCTAGGGTAGGGTCATAGGCCTGACCTAGACACCCTACCCAAGGACACTGCCCTAGAGTCAAAGACATTCAAAATGCAACAGAAGAAACCAACTGAGTTCATCTAGGGGTGCAATCCACTCGACCACCTACATCACTCGGATACCCCAATTCCACTCGACCAAGATGAAGTCACTCGACCATACAAGAAACCACTCGGAGTACAGAAGACCTAGAGTCACTCAGGATAGCAACGGTCAGGCGTTACTCTGTAGTGTTTAAGGTCATTTATAGCTCTTTATAATTGGCGTTACCAGTAACGCCCTGTCTTAATGAACATTGAACCCTGTGTAACATGGCACGGCTGGGGTCCTGGCGCACTCTATATAAGCCACCCCCCTCCACTGGCACAAGGGTTCGCACCCCCTGTAACTCTCACGCATAATCCAGTCGACCGAGCCTCCGGGCACCAAGACGTAGGGCTGTTACTTCCTCCGAGAAGGGCCTGAACTCGTACATCTTGCATGCATAACCTCACCGTAGCTAGGATCCTGCCTCCTCCTACGTACCCCCTATTCTTACTGTCAGACTTACTCCCACGATAGTTGGCGTCCACCGTGGGGTTGCGTCTTCGCGACTTCCGGTGAGGTTGCAGTTTTTCTGATCTCCATCAACATGGTTTCTGGCGGTGGTTTGGCTGAGGGCCGCGAGATCCATCTCGGCGCGCTCGTTTTCATCGCCGACGACTCCGGCTGGCTCCAGGAGGCCCCCCTCGACGTCGAGACGCTCGCCGTCCGCGGGGCGACGCACTTTCACGCATGCGTTCGCGGCGTCCTTCTGCGGCAGCCATCGACCCAGTATCGGTCAGCTCCCGCGGCATCCTCACTCCCCGTTGTTCGCCGTCGCAAGCGATCTGGTCGATCGCGGCTTCAGCGGTGGGTGAAGCATGCGGTGGCCCGCCAGTCGGCCACCCCACAAATCGTGGCAATTGAGCCCGACGAATCTCCCTATGGACTATTTGACCTGTCGACTGGTTCCGCCGAGACTCTGTCCGAGTGTGGAAGTAGTGACCCTGCGGTGGAGGTCCTAATGGTCGATATGCCGAGCGACCCGCCTGGTTTCCGTCGCGGTGGCGGCGGCGATGGCGGCGGCGGCTCATCGCATGGTCACGAAGAATATCATCCTGAAGCCCTCACTTCGGAGCAGAGAGATGAGCTGCATCATCGCAATATGGAGGCCCTCCACACCCCCATCATGGGGCAGACCTCCGAGGCTCGGGCCTTGGAAGCTGCGCGTCAAGCCACCTTGGCTGAGCGCGCACGACTGGAAAATCTCCAACATTCACTCGACGAGCGAGCCCGTCGGCAGATCCCCGAATCCAGTTGACGGCAACGACAGTTGTTTCCTCCTGAGCCCTAGGTATACCGCACTCCGATCCAGAATCTTACAGCTGCAGCCCGTATAGCAGAGTCGATTCAGCCGTCTCAATCAGAGGCTGGAAGAGGTTTGATGCAGATCCGAGCATTGCTCCAGGCAGCAGGTGAGCAAAACACAGCCGTTTCTCAGTCACGCAACAGGATCCACAGCAGGTCCGTGGTGGCGGACACGGTCCAGTCGGCTCACAGCCCGAGGTCGCCTCTGCGGCGTGAGGGTCGTGGGTACCGCCAGGAGAAGTATCTGGGTCGGAACTACGAGCAGTATGATCATCGACTCGGCCGTGATGACCGCCGTCGAGTGCCTATGCCCCCTCCGAGGGGCGGATCGTATGTGCCCCGGCAGTACGATGACAGGCGCCTGTATGGCGATGAGCGAAGGATCCCAGTCGACCCAAGAGAGCCCGGGTTTGATGCAAGATCAATTCTTGTGCAAGGTCTGGTCGACAGGAACCGGGCACACAGAGAAGGACAGGACAGAGATCGTCTGATTGGCGGCAGAGTGCATGTTTCTGGGCCTGAATGTTTCAGCAGAGCCATCAGGGCTGCTGAGATTCCACCCAACTTCAGGTTGGCGACAGGAGTAAGCAAGTTCACCGGTGATTCAAAGCCAGACACTTGGCTAGAGGATTACCGGGTGGCTGTACAGATTGGTGGCGGCAATGATGATGTAGCCGTGAAGCACCTCCCCCTGATGCTGGAGGGCTCAGCCAGAGCTTGGTTGAATTAGTTGGCCCCTGGTAGTATTTTCTGTTGGGAAGATTTGGCCCGAGTGTTCGTCAGGACGTTTGAGGGCACTTGCAAACGACCTGCAGGGTTGACTGAACTACAGCATTGTGTCTAAAAACCGAGTGAAACTTTGAGAGATTATATCCAGAGATGGACCACTCTTCATCATACCGTGGAGAATGTGTCAGAGCATCAGGTAGTTTGCGCCTTCAAGGAGGGCGTTCGGTACCAAGAACTTAACCTGAAATTCGGTCGGACAGGAGACATGTCCCTAGCTCGGATGATGGAAATAGTCACTCGGTATGCTAACGGTGAGGAAGAAGACCGACTCCGCAGTGGCAAGAATAAACCAGTCGCCCAGGACACTGGAGGAGGAAATTCCAGTCGGAAGCAGAAGCGCAAAGCCGAACCCGCAGGTCCTGGTGAAGCCGCAGTTTTGAACCAAGGGAAGTTCAAAGGAAATCCTAAGGGGCCTTGGATCCTCAAGAAAGTGAAAGATCAAGCGGTAAATGATGTGCTTGATTTACCGTGTCACATACACACCAAGAAAGATGAAGAGGGAAACCTGATTTATCCCAAGCATACCACTCGACAGTGTCGACTCCTGATTCAGAGTTTCCAAGAGAGTCAGCCCAGTGAACAGGAAAAGGAATCTGATAAGGATGAAGACAAGGAAGGGGATGATGGTTACCCCAAGGTCAATGCCACTTTAGTGATTTTTGCTGACATTGAGAGCAAAAGTCGACTGAAGGTTATCAATCGCGAAGTGAATATGGTTGCTCTGGCAACTACGACATATTTAAAGTGGTCGTAGACTCCCATTACATTCGACCAGTCCGATCACCCAGCGCACGTTGCTACCCCTCGGCGGCAAGCGTTGGTGGTCGACCCAGTTGTTGGGGGCACCCGACTGACCGAGGTTCTGATGGATGGTGGCAGTGGCTTGAACATTTTGTACGCTGAGACCCTCCGAGGGATGGGTATTCCGATGTCCAAGCTCAGCGAGAGCAACATGAGATTCCACGGAGTCATCCCAGGAAAGAAAGCCGATTCACTCGGTCAGATCACTCTTGATGTGGTTTTCGGTGATTCAAAGAATTACCGTAAGGAAAAGTTAACGTTCGAGGTGGTGGATTTCCACAGTGCTTATCATGCGATTCTGGGTCGGCCTGCATATGCTCGTTTCATGGCTCGACCGTGTTACGTATACCTCAAGCTGAAGATGCCTGGCCCCGGAGGTGTGATCACAGTCACAGGGAATCGGCAAAGGGTAGAAGAGTGCCTCCAGAAGG
This sequence comes from Thinopyrum elongatum, assembly GCA_011799875.1. Lineage (NCBI taxonomy): Eukaryota > Viridiplantae > Streptophyta > Magnoliopsida > Poales > Poaceae > Thinopyrum > Thinopyrum elongatum. The sequence continues at coordinate 531,670,458 of CM022300.1, read as the reverse complement.
GCTCAAAGATTGCTAATGAGCAAATGGCAGCAGTAGAAATGGAAGAATACAAAAGGAACGTAGATCCGAGTGACTTGTTGCGAGCAAAGAAGCCCGCTTTAGATTCCGCATTTCAGTCGGCCGATGCAACAAAGCCTGTCCATATCCATCCGACCGATCCCAATGCTACTCCGACTCTCATCTCAACAACACTCGACAGCAAATAGGAAGAAGCGCTCATCCAGTTCCTCCGTGAGAACTGGGACATCTTTGCATGGAAACCATCTGACATGCCGGGTGTACCCAGGGGACTGGCTGAGCACCGTTTGCGAGTCGACCCAAAAGCAAAGCCCGTCAAAGAGCATCTCCGTCGGTCCGCCGTGGAGAAGAGGAAGGCAATTGGCGAGGAGGTGGCTCGGCTTCTGGCAGCTGAGTTCATCCGCGAGATATACCACTCCGAGTGGCTCGCCAATGTTGTCATGGTCCCCAAGAAAGACAAATCACTTCGTATGTGTATCGATTTCAAACATGTCAATCAGGACTGCCCGAAAGATCACTTCCCTCTGCCCCGCATCGACCAGATAGTCGACTCGACTGCGGGGTGTGAGCGATTGTCCTTCTTGGATGCATATTCCGGGTACCATCAGATCCGACTGTATGGACCCGACGAAATAAAGATAGCTTTCATCACCCCATTCGGGTGTTTTTGCTATATTACCATGCCCTTTGGCCTCAAGAATGCTGGTGCCACGTTCATGCGTATGATTCAGAAGTGCCTGCTCACTCAAATCAGTCGGAACGTGGAAGCTTACATGGATGACATCGTGGTCAAGTCACGCAAAGGTTTCGACCTACTGACTGACCTCGCTGAAACCTTTGCCAACTTAAGAAGATATGATATCAAGCTCAAACCGTCAAAGTGCACATTCGGAGTTCCAGGTGGAAAGTTACTCGGTTTCCTCGTTTCCGAACGAGGGATCGACGCAAACCCAGAAAAGGTTGGCACAATCCTCCGAATGAACCGCCCCGTGCGCGTGCACGATGTTCAGAAGCTCACTGGTTGTTTGGCTGCATTAAGTCGATTCATCTCACGTCTCGGTGAAAAGGCATTACCTCTTTACCGACTGATGAAGAAGTCTGATAAGTTCGAGTGGAATCCTGAAGCTGAAGCAGCGTTTGAAGAGCTCAAAGCCCTGCTTTCCACCCAGCCGGTGCTTGCTGCTCCAGTCAGCAAAGAGCCTCTGTTGCTATATGTTGCAGCCACTGGACAGGTTGTCAGCACAGTGCTCACGGTTGAGCGGGAAGAAGAAGGCAAAGCCTACAAAGTTCAACGCCCAGTATACTATATTTCTGAAGTTTTAACTCCATCCAAGCAAAGATACCCGCATTATCAGAAGCTTGTCTATAGGATTTACTTGACCATGAAGAAAGTTGCACATTACTTTGCAGACCACTCGGTTTCAGTCGTCAGCGATGCCCCATTATCTGAAATTCTGAACAATCAGGACGCAACTGGTCGAGTGGCCAAGTGGGCGATTGAACTCCTTCCTTTGGATATCAAGTTTGAGGCAAAGAAAGCAATCAAGTCTCAGGCAATAGCAGATTTCCTCGCCGAGTGGATTGAGCAGGAGCAACCGACTCAGGTTCACTCGGAACATTGGACTATGTTCTTTGATGGGTCCAAAATGTTGAATGGTTCCGGCGCTGGAGTGGTTTTAGTATCCCCAAGAGGTGACAAGCTCAGCTATGTCCTCCAGATTCACTTTGATTCTTCAAACAATGAAGTTGAGTATGAGCCACTTTTGTATGGGTTACGTATGGCCATTTCACTCGGCTTCCGACGCCTGATGGTTTACGGTGACTCAAATTTAGTGGTCAATCAAGTGATGAAGGAGTGGGATATCAGAAGCCCAGCTATGACTGGTTATTGCAATGCAGTAAGAAAGTTGGAGAAGAAGTTTGAGGGGTTAGAGCTCCACCACATACCCCGAATCAAGAATCAAGCTGCTAACGATCTGGCGAAGATAGGTTCCACTCGGAAACCAATTCACAGTAATGTGTTCTTGGAGCATCTCCACACCCCGTCAGTTCAAGAAGATCCTTTTATAGAGGAGCCCCCACAACCGATAAGCTCAACCGATCCGACTGAGATTGAAGTCCCAGCAGTGGTCGACCTGATCATGGAGGTTTTGGTGATTATCCCCGATTGGACAGTGCCATATATTGCGTACCTGCTTAGACAAGAGCTCCCAGAAGATGAGGATGAGGCTCGCCAGATTGTTCATCGATCCAAAGCCTTCACAGTTATTGGAGGGCGACTTTTCAGGGAAAGTGTCACAGGAGTTGCTCAGCGTTGCATCTCTCCGGAAGAAGGTCGAATGATTCTAAATGAGATCCACTCGGGAACCTGTGGCCACCATGCGTCCTCTCGGACCATTGTGGCCAAAGCATACCGAGCAGGATTCTACTGGCCGAGGGCAAATGAGATGGCAAAAGATATAGTCGACAAGTGCGAAGGCTGCCAGTTTTACTCAAACATGTCTCACAAACCTGCATCTGCCTTGAAGACCATTCCACTCGTCTGGCCGTTTGCAGTCTGGGGGTTGGATATGGTGGGACCTTTCAAGACCAGCAAAAGTGGTTTCACTCATTTGCTTGTGGCAGTCGACAAATTCACCAAATGGATTGAGGCCAAACCTATCAAGAATCTTGATTCAAGCACTGCCATCAGTTTTATCAGGGATCTGATATTCAGATATGGAGTCCCTCACAGTATTATCACAGATAATGACTCCAATTTTGATTCTGACGCGTTCAGAGCATTTTGCGCTTCCCAAGGCACTCGGGTCGATTACGCATCTGTTGCACACCCGCAGTCGAATGGACAGGCAGAAAGGGCGAATGGCTTGATCTTACAAGGACTGAAACCCCGACTAATGCGCAATCTCAAGCATGCCGCTGGAGCTTGGGTGACTGAATTACCATCTGTCCTATGGGGAATGAGAACAACTCCTAACCGGTCGACTGACCGAACACCCTTCTTCATGGTATACGGAGCCGAAGCTGTCCTTCCGAGCGACTTGCTGCACAATGCTCCCCGAGTAGAACTCTTCTCAGAGGCTGAGGCAGAATAGGCACGCCAAGACGCAGTTGATCCCCTAGAGGAGGAAGGTGAGATGGCGCTAATCTGGTCGACCATTTATCAGAAGGATCTGCGTCGATTCCATGCCCGAAATGTCAGAGGCCGAGCGTTTCAGGAAGGAGACCTTGTACTACGAGTACACCAGAAGCGGCCTCACAAGCTTGCTCCGGCCTGGGAAGGGCCCTTCATCATCACCAAGGTGCTTCACAACGGGGCGTATCACCTCTACAACGTAGCCAAGAAAGAAGACGAGCCACACTCGTGGAATGTAGACCTGCTCCGCCGTTTTTATACCTAAGCACTCGGATCGACGAGTTGTAATAAGAATCCTTCAGTTTGCTTATCAAAGACAAGACTTTTGCAGTATCTTAGTGATTGTGCTCCCTTAAGCATATGTGTTCAAATCCCCCAGTGGGTGGCTTAGCCGCGAACCCGATTCGCCTAAGTTCAAAAAACACTCCGAGTGAAGAGCAACCCTCTCACTCGGGGGCTTAGCTGCGAACCCGATTCGCCTAAGTTCAAAAAACGCTCCGAGTGAAGAGCAACCCTCTCACTCGGGGGCTTAGCTGCGAACCCGATTCGCCTAAGTTCAAAAAACACTCCGAGTGGAGAGCAATCCTCCCACTCGGGGACTTAGCTGCGACCCCGTACTCGCCTAAGTTTCAAAAACACTTCGAGTGGAGAGCAATCCTCACACTCGGGGGCTTAGCTGCGAACCCGATCCGCCTAAGTTCAAAAAAACACTCCGAGTGGAGAGCAATCCTCCCACTCGGGGACTTAGCTGCGACCCCATACTCGCCTAAGTTTCAAAAACACTCCGAGTGGAGAGCAATCTCCCCACTCGGGGGCTTAGCTGCGAACCCGATCCGCCTAGTTCACAAAAAAAAAACACTCCGAGTGGAGAGCCAACCCCCCACCAGGGGACTTAGCTGCGACCCCGTACTCGCCTAAGTTTCAAAAACGCGCTCCGAGTGAAGAGCAACCCTCTCACTCGGGGGCTTAGCTGTGAACCCGATTCGCCTAAGTTCAAAAACACGCTCCGAGTGAAGAGCAACCCTCTCACTCGAGGGCTTAGCTGCGAACTTGATTTGCCTAAGTTCAAAAACAAACTTTGAGTGGAGAGCAATCCTTCCACTCGGGGGGCTTAGCTGCGACCCCGTACTCGCCTAAGTTAAAACATACTCTGGGTGGAGAGCAATCCTCCCACTCGGGGGCTTAGCTGCGACCCCGTACTCGCCTAAGTTACAAAACAAATTCCGAGTGAAGAGCAACCTCCTCACTCGAAAATTTGGCCACACGCTCCGAGCTGCGCTACAAATACAACGCACGGCCCTCTCGTCGGAGCTGCACCACAAGTACAACGTCTATTCCGAGTGAAGAGTCAAGTTTCACTCGGAGCCAAGAGACTTGAAAGTCGTAAAGACAAAGCAACCATATTCAAAGAAAAACCAAGTTCCGATAAATCCAGCAAGGTTCAGAACCGCGAACGGAAGTGCTCAGGCCTCAGGCCCGAAAGAGTTTAACGGTTACAAAATCACTCGGCATTCTAAGGCAAATAAAGTCAAGGCACAAAGTTTGTTCACTCCGCAGGAGGATGGCTAGATGGCTCGACGAACTCGTCCAGGTCGATTCCATCAGCAATACGAGTAGCAGCGTCAATGAAAGTCTCCATGAAGGACCGGAATTGAAGCTTCTTGGTATTGGCGACCTTGAGAGCTGCCAGCTTCTCTTCTTTAACTTCCTTGCAATGAAGGTGGACAAGAGACAGAGCCACGTCAGCGCCGCACCGAGCAGATGACTTCTTCCACGCCTGTACTCGACCGGGGATTTCATTAAGTCGAGTCATCAGAGACTCGAGGTCATTCTGGAATGTCACACCTGGCCAGAGCTCCGTGTCAATCCGCGACGCCGCCACCTTCAGTCGTGCAAGATAGTCCATAACGCCGGCGAGGCGAGATTCCAGTCACAGCACGTTCATCGCAGCTTCGTCCTTGACAGGGGAGTTAATGGGATCCAGATTCGTCTCAATCCGCCCAGTCTCTTCCTCGAAGTTTTGACAGAACTCTACACACACAGAGAAATGATGAGTCGACAGTTGCATGATGAGTCGGCAGTTACATGATGAGTCGGCAGTTGCATGATGAGTCGACAGTTGCATGATGAGTCGGCAGTTGCATGATGAGTCGACAGTTGCAAATCAGTCGGAAAAGGGAAAGTACCTTCAAGCATAAGGAACATCTTCTTGGCAAGTCCTCCCAGATAGGTCTCCAATTCGTCCCACCTCCGAGTGAGATCTCCAACTTTGTCGGTCAAGGCCACCTTGTCCTTCTTCAGCTGCACGACTTCTTTGTTGGCTTCGTCAACGGCAGTCTTCAGTTTGGTGTTTTCTTCTTCTAACTTGCCGACTGAAGCCAGCTTCTTGTCGGCAAGTTCAGTTTTCTCCCGCGTCGTCTTCTGTGCTGCTGCAAGGTCGGGGGCCTTCTGCTCCAGAGCCTGCTTCATTTTTTCTAAAGAAATAACATTCTTCAGACGAGCTTGGAGTTGTCTGTTTTCACTACGCACATCTGTTCGAGTGGAGTCACTCGGTTCAAAAGGCGAAAAGAAAAGATGGCAAGGCAAACAGTCGGCAAGTTATTACCTCCCATGGCAGCCGCTTCATCCTTAGCCTTTTGCAAGTTCTCCTTGGCCAGCTCCAGATCGAGATTGAGTTGGTCCTGTTTCTTCTTCAATTCACCAAACTGGGCCCCGAACTCACAAGATTTTTGCAATCAACGAATGAGACACGTCAGTCGACAGGAATAAAGATTGATTGCTTCCGAGCGATAAGATACAAGTTCAAGTCATCATGACAAAAAGAGTTCTAAGACCACTGTCGAATCAAACATTCGACAGTAGTCTCAGGGACTACACCCGGTGGGTGCACTTGGCGTGCCCCCACTGGTTCGACTTTCCACTCGACATGGTCCGTCCAGTAAAAAAAAGGCAGTAACGTTTGTTCCCAAACCACGGCCGACTACCCGCAGTCGACCGCGGTCTCGGGGACTACACCCAGTGGGTGCACTTGGCGTGCCCCCACTGGTCCGGATCCCACTCGGCACAGCCTGTCTGGACCGAGTGGAAGAACTATAAAGAGTCATTTGACAAAGACCCCCGCCGAATCAAACATTCGACGGCGGTCTCGGGGACTACACCCAGCGGGTGCACTCTGCGTGCCCCCACTGATTCAAGGATACTCTCGACGCGACCTAGTCGACTCAAGTGGAAGAACTATACAGCAAAAGTTAAAACACCCAGTGGGTGAACGGATGCAAGGTGCAGACTCATGATAGATGCACTTTGAAGGTTTCAAAACGCTCATCCACGGACATCTTACGAATAATAAAGCAGCAGTTTTCAAGTACCATATCCTAACAGAGCAAAGATCAAGCTGAAAAATCAGTCGGAAATCAACTCACCTGGACATTGGTTTGAAGAGCAGAGCTAGCATCGTAGGCAGCCTTGCTAGTTTCGTGCACCACCTTCATTTGCTCCATCATAAGGCCCGCTTGGCGTATAGCTTCCTTAGCAGCGCTCACTTGGTCCTCTGGGACATGATGGGTAATAAAGAGTGGAGTTGGCGGAACAGTCGAAGCAACCAAAGGATCTGAGGCATGGAGTTGCACAGACGGAGCAGGGGCTTGGGCGGTCGACGCCGAAGGACGATCAATCGACACAGGATCGGCAAAAGAAACAGAAGCCCGAATTGGATCTTCGGACTGCTGGATCACCGGTTCTGGCGCTGATGTCGACTGAGGTGCCTTGCTGGCAGGCACCCTCCTGCTCGAAGTCCTGCCTTTTCTTCCCGTGGTCTTCTGAGGCACATCTTCATGATCATCGTCGTCTGGAAGTTCAATGACATTTGGTGGTGCTGCAAAAGACTCGACCGTAAGAGTTCAGTCGACCGACAGTACAATTGACAAAACAAGGATAAGAGGGTAGAGTTGTACCCGCTTTGGAAGTGGCCGCGTCTTCGGTCTCCTCGTCATCTTGATCCTTGTAAATGTCCATGGAGGTCCCAGAAGTAGCAGCGCTGAAAGTTTTAGAATTCACTCGGTCAAGCAAGAGAACGAGTCGACAATAACGTAGAAGTTCCCAAGCAAAGCGAAGAGAGAAAGCAAAACACTTACGCAGAAGTGACGGGAACATCCACCTTGATCTTGGGCAAAGCCTTCTGAGGCTTTGGAGGGATGACCTTGGGCTGCTTGGCGGCCTTTTCAGACGGCTCTGGAGTCGAAGTCCGAGTGCGTTTTTGCGTCTGTGTGCTTGGGGGAGCCGCTTTGCCACGACCGCTTGCAAGATCTTGGGACTGTTTGGATCGGCGTTCCAAGCGAGGTGGTGAGTCGACTTCCTCACTGGCATCCGAGTCGTCACTGTCGTCTTCATTGTCGTCGGGGGATTGCCAGTCACCACTCTCGCCTCCGCTCTCCATTCCCTCCAGGACTTGCTCTCCAATTGGCATCGAGTACATCTCAGTAAAAATCTGCAAGGCAAGGAATTAAGCAAGCATCAATCAGATCCAAGGGCAGTCACAAATCAGAATAAAAAGACACTCGGTAACAAGGGTCAGACCTTGTCCGGCTCTTTGTCAACGTCGAATGGTACAACCCTTCTAGACCCCCTGGGGTTGTCTTTGTTTCCGGCGATGCTCCGCAGCCACTGTGCCACCGTCTCCTCGGTGACCTCCTCTGGGTGGACCCGAGCGGTGTTGTCAGTGCCCAAGTACATCCACATTGGATGATCGCGGGCTTGGAGAGGCTGGATGCGTCAACTGAGAAACACCTCCAACAAATCCATGTCGGTCACACCATCACGGACTAATTGAACTACCCGGTCGACTAGCATGGACACCTCTACTTTCTCTGCTGGAGTCACGGTCAATGAAGAGGGTTGGCGGACTCGCTCCATGGTGAAGGTCGAAAGGCGAGTCGACTGACCAGGGGTCGGAATATCTCGGCAATAGAACCAGGTCGACTGCCACCCCCTAACTGACCCGGGAAGAGTCATAGAAGGAAAAGTACTCCTACCCCTCATCTGAATCCCTAAACCCCCGCACATTTGGATCACGTGCGTCTTTTCATTAGTCGGATACGCCTTCTTCACGGTTTGAGAGCGACAGGTAAAGATGTGCTTGAATAGACCCCAATGCGGACACAGAGAGACATACGCAGCAAGATATGTGATGGTGTTGGGAGAGAAATGATGAAGTTGGGCACCAAAAAAGTTCAGGAAACCTCGGAAAAAAGGATGCGGAGGCAGAGTGAAACCGCGGTCGACATGAGTTGCGAGGAGGACGCACTCACCCTCCTGCGGCTGAGGCTCGGTCTCGTTCCCCGGCAACCTCCAAGATCCGTGGGCGATCAAACCCGCGTCGGCCAGGTCTTCCAGATCTTCCTTCTGGATCGTAGATCGAATCCAGTCTCCCTGGATCCAACGAGGAGGCAGACCAGACCTCGACGACGACCCCCGACTCGTCTTCTTGCGCTTTGTCGTCGCCGTCGCCTTCTTCGCGCGCTCCAGGGCCGCCGTCTTGTCCTTTCCCATTGTGGCGGACGGCGTTCAGGTAGAGCGGCGGCGTCGAGAACAGAGGGAGATGTGGTGGAGAAGCAGAGGAAGAAGAAGGGGAATGAGGCGCACTGTGCAAACACATCGGCCTCGACGCCTTTTATGGGCCTGCTTCCGAGTGGCTGACTCGTGGGCCCAAACAATCCTGTCAAATCCCGCAACAGTCGCGCGTCCGATACGTGGCGGAAAAAAAGGGCATGAGAATCGAGGCGCCCCTGTCTATCCATTCCGTTTACTGCGGCGCGCTCCATCCCGCGCGCTTCCCCGAATTTTTGAATCCCATGAGATCCGAGGACCGCAGAGCAACCAATCGCGCCAAAGATTTCGTTCTATATCAACACTCGAAGATTGTCAATATAGTTCACTCGACGAGGGCCTCTGAATGGATCAAGGCGATTGAAACAAGATGGAAGCTTCAACATGATTCGCAGGTTCAGATGAAATACCTCCGAAGTATGGAATCGAGTCAGAGCCAACTTCAACCCTTTCTTCACTCGGACCTCAATCCATTCGGGGGCTAATGATGACGACATGTACCTAGGGTAGGGTCATAGGCCTGACCTAGACACCCTACCCAAGGACACTGCCCTAGAGTCGAAAACATTCAAAATGCAACAGAAGAAACCAACTGAGTTCATCTAGGGGTGCAATCCACTCGACCACCTACCTCACTCGGATACCCCAATTCCACTCGACCAAGATGAAGTCACTCGACCATACAAGAAACCACTCGGAGTACAGAAGACCTAGAGTCACTCAGGATGGCAACGGTCAGGCGTTACTCTGTAGTGTTTAAGGTCATTTATAGCTCTTTATAACTGGCGTTACCAGTAACGCCCTGTCTTAATGAACATTGAACCCTGTGTAACATGGTACGGCTGGGGTCCTGGCGCACTCTATATAAGCCACCCCCCTCCACTGGCACAAGGGTTCGCACCCCCTGTAACTCTCACGCATAATCCAGTCGACCGAGCCTCCGGGCACCGAGACGTAGGGCTGTTACTTCCTCCGAGAAGGGCCTGAACTCGTACATCTTGCGTGCACAACCTCACCGTAGCTAGGATCCTGCCTCCTCCTACGTACCCCATATTCTTACTGTCAGACTTACTCCCACGATAGCAGCCCAATAGGCAATTCCTGAAATCTCAAAGGCCCATGTGTGTGAGCAAGTGGTGGGAGTGGGAAGTTTAGTCCGACCCCAGAAGTTGGAGGAGTTGCACACCACCTTATAAGGTGGAGTGTTGTAGCACTTGTAAGAGAGTGAGAATAAGAGAGTCTCTCGCGCACTCCTCCTCTGCCGCTCGCTCGTCTCGACACGTCGCGGTCGTGAATTCGAGCCTCGAGCCAAGACAAATTTTGTCTTTATTTTTTCTGTTTTGGAAAACTAAGTCTGGAGTCGTGATGGATGCATCACAGCTTAGTCGGTTCGGGTCGCTCCCGCAATCGACTCGGACATGCGGCGTGGGCCTCCCACGTTGCAACCGTTAGGGTTTTTCAAACCGCTATGTAAGGACATGCTGCGGGCTCCGCAATGTTGGGAAACGTAGTAATTTCAAAAATTTCCTACGCACATACAGGATCATGGTGATGCATAGCAACGAGAGGGGAGAGTGTGTCCACGTACCCTCGTAGACCGAAAGCGGAAGCGTTAGCACAACGCGGTTGATGTAGTCGTACGTCTTCACGATCCGACCGATCCAAGTACCGAACGCACGGCACCTTCGAGTTCAGCACACGTTCAACTCGATGACATCCAGCGAGCTCCGATCCAGCAAAGCTTCACAGGAGAGTTTCGTCAGCACGACGGCGTGGTGACGGTGATGATGATGCTACCGACGCAGGGCTTCGCCTAAGCACCGCTACGATATGATCGAGGTGGATTATGGTGGAGGGGGGCACCGCACACATGGCTAAGAGATCAATGATCAATTGTTGTGTCTATGGGGTGCCCCCTGGCCACGTATATAAAGGATGGAGGGAGGAGGAGGCCGGCCCTCACAGGGCACGCCCAAAGTGTGGAGTCCTACTAGGACTCCCTAGTCCTAGTAGGATTCCACCTCCCACATGGAATAGGAAAAGGGGAAGGGAGAAGGAGAAGGAAGGAAGGGGGCGCCCCTTTTCCCTAGTCCAATTCGGACCAGTCCATGGGGAAGGGGCGCAGCCACCCTTGAGGCCTTTCTCTCCTTTCCCGTATGGCCCATTAAGGCCCAATACGAATTCCCGTAACTCTCCGGTACTCCGAAAAATACTCGAATCACTCGGAACCTTTTCGATGTCCGAATATAGCCTTCCAATATATCGATCTTTACCTCTCGACCATTTCGAGACTCCTCGTCATGTCCCCGATCTCATCCGGGACTCCGAACAAACTTCAGTCATCAAATCACATACACTCATAATACCGATCGTCACCGAACTTTAAGCGTGCGGACCCTACGGGTTCGAGAACTATGTAGACATGACCGAGACACGTCTCCGGTCAATAACCAATAGCGGAACCTGGATGCTCATATTGGCTCCCACGTATTCTACGAAGATCTTTATCGGTCAAACCGCATAACAACATACGTTGTTCCTTTTGTCATCGGTATGTTACTTGCCCGAGATTCGATCGTCGGTATCTCAATACCTAGTTCAATCTCGTTACCGGCAAGTCTCTTTACTCGTTCCGTAATACATCATCCCGCAACTAACTCATTAGTTACAATGCTTGCAAGGCTTATAGTGATGTGCATTACCGAGTGGGCCCAGAGATACCTCTCCGACAATCGGAGTGACAAATCCTAATCTCGAAATACGCCAACTCAACAAGTACCTTCGGAGACACCTGTAGAGCACCTTTATAATCACCCAGTTACGTTGTGACGTTTGGTAGCACACAAAGTGTTCCTCCGGTAAACGGGAGTTGCATAATCTCATAGTCATAGGAACATGTATAAGTCATGAAGAAAGCAATAGCAACATACTAAACGATCAAGTGCTAAGCTAACGGAATAGGTCAAGTCAATCACATCATTCTCCTAATGATGTGATCCCGTTAATCAAATGACAACTCATGTCTATGGTTAGGAAACATAACCATCTTTGATTAACGAGCTAGTCAAGTAGAGGCATACTAGTGACACTCTATTTTGTCTATGTATTCACACATGTATCAAGTTTCCGGTTAATACAATTCTAGCATGAATAATAAACATTTATCATGACATAAGGAAATAAAATAATAACTTTATTATTGCCTCTAGGGCATATTTCCTTCAGTCTCCCACTTGCACTAGAGTCAATAATCTAGTTCACATCGCCATGTGATTTAACACCAATAGTTCACATCACCATGTGATTAACACCCATAGTTCACATCGCTATGTGACCAACACTCAAAGGATTTACTAGAGTCAATAATCTAGTTCACATCGCCATGTGTTTAACACCCAAAGAGTACTAAGGTGTGATCAAGTTTTGCTTGTGAGAGAAGTTTAGTCAACGGGTCTGCCACATTCAGATCCGTATGTATTTTGCAAATTTCTATGTCTACAATGCTCTGCACGGAGCTACTTTAGCTAATTGCTCCCACTTTCAATATGTATTCAGATTAAGACTTAGAGTCATCTGGATCAGTGCCAAAACTTGTATCGACGTAACCCTTTACGACGAACCTTTTGTCACCTCCATAATCGAGAAACATATCCTTATTCCACTAAGGATAATTTTGACCGTTGTTCAGTGATCTACTCCTAGATCACTATTGTACTCCCTTGCCAAAATCAGTGTAGGGTATACAATAGATCTGGTACACAGCATGGCATACTTTATAGAACCTATGGCTGAGGCATAGGGAATGACTTTCATTCTCTTTCTATCTTCTGCCGTGGTCGGGCTTTGAGTCTTACTCAATTTCACACCTTGTAACACAAGCAAGAACTCTTTCTTTGACTGTTCCATTTTGAACTACTTCAAAATCTTGTCAAGGTATGTACTCATTGAAAAAACTTATCAAGCGTCTTGACCTATCTCTATAGATCTTGATGCTCAATATGTAAGCAGCTTCACCGAGGTCTTTCTTTGAAAAACTCCTTTCAAACACTCCTTTATGCTTTGCAGAATAATTCTACATTATTTCCGATCAACAATATGTCATTCACATATACTTATCAGAAATGTTGTAGTGCTCCCACTCACTTTCTTGTAAATACAGGCTTCACCGCAAGTCTGTATAAAACTATATGCTTTGATCAATTTATCAAAGCGTATATTCCAACTCCGAGATGCTTGCACCAGTCCATAGATGGATCGCTGGAGCTTGCATATTTTGTTGGCACCTTTAGGATTGACAAAACCTTCTTGTTGCATCATATACAACTCTTCTTTAATAAATCCATTAAGGAATGCAGTTTTGTTTATCCATTTGCCAGATTTCATAAAATGCGGCAATTGCTAACATGATTCGGACAGACTTAAGCATAGATACGAGTGAGAAACTCTCATCGTAGTCAACACCTTGAACTTGTCGAAAACCTTTTTGCGGCAATTCTAGCTTTGTAGATAGTAACACTACTATCAGCGTCCGTATTCCTCTTGAAGATCCATTTAATCTCAATGGCTCACCAATCATCGGGCAAGTCAATCAAAGTCCATACTTTGTTCTCATACATGGATCCCATCTCAGATTTCATGGCCTCAAGCCATTTTGCGGAATCTGGGCTCATCATCGCTTCCTCATAGTTCGTAGGTTCGTCATGGTCAAGTAACATGACCTCCAGAACAGGATTACCGTACCACTCTGGTGCGGATCTTACTCTGGTTGACCTACGAGGTTCGGTAGTAACTTGATCTAAAGTTACATGATCATCATCATTAGCTTCCTCACTAATTGGTGTAGGAGTCACAGGAACAGATTTCTGTGATGAACTTACTTTCCAATAAGGGAGCAGGTACAGTTACCTCATCAAGTTCTACTTTCCTCCCACTCACTTCTTTCGAGAGAAACTCCTTCTCTAGAAAGGATCCATTCTTAGCAACGAATGTCTTGCCTTCGGATCTGTGATAGAAGGTGTACCCAACTGTCTCCTTTGGGTATCCTATGAAGATACATTTCTCCGATTTGGGTTTGAGCTTATCAGGATGAAACTTTTTCACATAAGTATCGCAACCCCAAACTTTAAGAAACGACAACTTTGGTTTCTTGCCAAACCACAGTTCATACGGTGTCGTCTCAACGGATTTAGATGGTGCCCTATTTAACGTGAATGCAGCTGTCTCTAATGCATAACCCCAAAACGATAGTGGTAAATCGGTAAGAGACATCATAGATTGCACCATATCTAATAAAGTACGGTTACGATGTTCGGACACACCATTACGCTGTGGTGTTCCAGGTGGCGTGAGTTGTGAAACTATTCCGCATTGTTTCAAATGAAGACCATTCTCCTCCACGATCAGATCGTAGATACTTTATTTTCTTTTTACGATGATTTTCCACTTCACTCTGAAATTCTTTGAACTTTTCAATTGTTTCAGACTTATGTTTCATCAAGTAGATATACCCATATCTGCTCAAATCATCTGTGAAGGTGAGAAAATAGCGATACCCGCTGTGAGCCTCAATATTCATTGGAGCACATACATCAATATGTATGATTTCCAACAAATCTGTTGCTCGCTCCATTCTTCCGGAGAACGGCGTTTTAGTCATCGTGCCCATGAGGCATGGTTCGCAAGTATCAAGTGATTCATAATCAAGTGATTCCAAAATCCCATCAGCATGGAGTTTCTTCATGCGCTTTACACCAATATGACCTAAACGGCAGTGCCACAAACAAGGTGCACTATCATTATTAACTTTGCATCTTTTGGCTTCAATATTATGAATATGTGTATCACTACGATCGAGATCTAACAAACCATTTTTATTGGGTGTATGACCATAGAAGGTTTTATTCATGTAAACAGAACAACAATTATTCTCTAACTTAAATGAATAACCGTATTGCAATAAACATGATCAAATCATATTCATGCTCAACGCAAACACTAAATAACACTTATTTAGGTTCAACACTAATCCCGAAAGTATAGGGAGTGTGCGATGATGATCATATCAATCTTGGAACTATTTCCAACACACATCGTCACCCCGCCCTTAACTAGTTTCTGTTCATTCTGCAACTCCCGTTTCGAGTTACTACTCTTAGCAACTGAACCAGTATCAAATGCCGAGGGTTTGCTATAAACACTAGTAAAGTACACATCAATAATATGTATATCCAATATACCTTTGTTCACTTTGCCATCCTTCTTATCCGCCAAGTATCTAGGGGCAGTTCCACTTCCAGTGACAAGTCCCTTTGCAGTAAAAGCACTTTAGTCTCAGGCTTAGGTCCAGACTTGGGCTTCTTCACTTGAGCAGCAACTTGCTTGCCGTTCTTCTTGAAGTTCCCCTTCTTCCCTTTGCCCTTTTCTTGAAACTAGTGGTCTTGTCAACCATCAACACTTGATGCTTTTCTTGATTTCTACCTTCGTCGATTTTAGCATCACGAAGAGCTTGGGAATCGTTTCCGTTATCCCTTGCATATTATAGTTCATCACGAAGTTCAAGTAACTTGGTGATAGTGACTAGAGAACTCTGTCAATCACTATCTTATCTGGAAGATTAACTCCCACTTGATTCAAGTGATTGTAGTACTCAGACATTCTGAGCACATGCTCACTAGCTGAGCTATTCTCCTCCATCTTGTAGGCAAAGTACTTGTCAAAGGTCTCATACCTTTCAACACGGGCATGAGTATGAAATACCAATTTCAACTCTTGGAACATTTTATATGCTTCGTGGCGTTCAAAACAATTTTAAAGTCCCGGTTCTAAGCCGTAAAGCATGGTGCACTAAACTATCAAGTAGTTATCATACCGAGCTTTGTCAAACGTTCATAACGTCTGCCTATGCTCCTGCAATAGGTCCGTCACCTAGCGGTGCATCAAGGACATAATTCTTCTGTGCAGCAATGAGGATAATCCTCAGATCACGGATCCAATCCGTATCATTGCTACTAACATCTTTCAATTTAGTTTTCTCTAGGAACATATCAAAAATAAAACAGAGGAGCTAAACGCGAGCTATTGATCTACAACAACATAGACAAGCAAAAAACAATCAGGTACTAAGTTCATGATAAATTTAAGTTCAATTAATCATATTACTCAAGAACTCCCACTTAGATAGACATCTCTCTAATCATCTAAGTGATCACATGATCCAAATCAACTAAACCATAACCGATCATCACGTGAAATGGAGTAGTTTTCAATGGTGAACATCACTATGTTGATCATATCTACTATATGATTCACGCTCGACCTTTCGATCTCAGTGTTCCGAGGCCATATCTGCATATGCTAGGCTCGTCAAGTTTAACCCGAGTATTCTGCGTGTGCAAAAACTGGCTTGCACCCGTTGTAGATGAACGTTGAGCTTATCACACCCGATCATCACGTGGTGTCTCGGCATGATGAACTTTGGCAACGGTGCATACTCAGGGAGAACACTTTTACCTTGAAATTTAGTGAGAGATCATCTTATAATGCTACCGTCAAACAAAGAAAAATAAGATGCATAAAGGATAAACATCACATGCAATCAATATAAGTGATATGATATGGCCATCATCATCTTTGTGCTTGTGATCTCCATCTCCGAAGCACCGTCATGATCACCATCGTCACCGGCGCGACACCTTGATCTCCATCGTAGCATCGTTGTCGTCTCGCCAACTATTGCTTCTACGACTATCGCTACCGCTTAGTGATAAAGTAAAGCATTACATGGCGATTGCATTGCATACAATAAAGCGACAACCATATGGCTCCTGCCAGTTGCCGATAACTCAGTTACAAAACATGATCATCTCATACAATAAAATATAGCATCATGTCTTGACCATATCACATCACAACATGCCCTGCAAAAACAAGTTAGACGTCCTCTACTTTGTTGTTGCAAGTTTTACGTGGCTGCTACGGGCTGAGCAAGAACCGTTATTACCTACGCATCAAAACCACAACGATAGTTTGTCAAGTTAGTGTTGTTTTAACTTTCACAAGGACCGGGCGTAGCCACACTCGGTTCAACTAAAGTTGGAGAAACTGACACCCGCTAGTCATCTGTGTGCAAAGCACGGCGGTAAAACCAGTCTCGCGTAAGCGTACGCGTAATGTCGGTCCGGACCGCTTCATCCAACAATACCACCGAACCAAAGTGTGACATGCTGGTAAGCAGTATGACTTGTATCGCCCACAACTCTCTTGTGTTCTACTCGTGCATATAACATCTACGCATAAAACCAGGCTCGGATGCCACTGTTGGGAAACGTAGTAATTTCAAAAATTTCCTACGCACATACAGGATCATGGTGATGCATAGCAACGAGAGGGGAGAGTGTGTCCACGTACCCTCGTAGACCAAAAGCGGAAGCGTTAGCACAACGCGGTTGATGTAGTCGTACGTCTTCACGATCCGACCGATCCAAGTACCGAACGCACGGCACCTCCGAGTTCAGCACACGTTCAACTCGATGACGTCCAGCGAGCTCCGATCCAGCAAAGCTTCACAGGAGAGTTTCGTCAGCACGACGGCGTGGTGACGGTGATGATGATGCTACCGACGTAGGGCTTCGCCTAAGCACCGCTACGATATGATCGAGGTGGATTATGGTGGAGGGGGGCACCGCACACGGTTAAGAGATCAATGATCAATTGTTGTGTCTATGGGGTGCCCCCTGGCCACGTATATAAAGGATGGAGGGAGGAGGAGGCCGGCCCTCACAGGGCGCGCCCAAAGTGTGGAGTCCTACTAGGACTCCCTAGTCCTAGTAGGATTCCACCTCCCACATGGAATAGGAAAAGGGGAAGGGAGAAGGAGAAGGAAGGAAAGGGGGCGCCCCCTTTCCCTAGTCCAATTCGGACCAGTCCATGGGGAAGGGGCGCAGCCACCCTTGAGGCCTTTCTCTCCTTTCCCGTATGGCCCATTAAGGCCCAATACGAATTTCCCGTAACTCTCCGGTACTTCGAAAAATACCCGAATCACTCGGAACCTTTTCGATGTCCGAATATAGCCTTCCAATATATCAATCTTTACCTCTCGACCATTTCGAGACTCCTCGTCATGTCCCCGATCTCATCCGGGACTCCGAACAAACTTCGGTCATCAAATCACATAAACTCATAATACCGATCGTCACCGAACTTTAAGCGTGCGGACCCTACGGGTTCGAGAACTATGTAGACATGACCGAGACACGTCTCCGGTCAATAACCAATAGCGGAACCTGGATGCTCATATTGGCTCCCACGTACTCTACGAAGATCTTTATCGGTCAAACCGCATAACAACATACGTTGTTCCCTTTGTCATCGGTATGTTACTTGCCCGAGATTCGATCGTCGGTATCTCAATACCTAGTTCAATCTCGTTACCGGCAAGTCTCTTTACTCGTTCCATAATCCATCATCCCGCAACTAACTCATTAGCTACAATGCTTGCAAGGCTTATAGTGATGTGCATTACCGAGTGGGCCCAGAGATACCTCTCCGACAATCGGAGTGACAAATCCTAATCTCGAAATACGCCAACTCAACAAGTACCTTCGGAGACACCTGTAGAGCACCTTTATAATCACTCAGTTACGTTGTGACGTTTGGTAGCACACAAAGTGTTTCTCCGGTAAACGGGAGTTGCATAATCTCATAGTCATAGGAACATGTATAAGTCATGAAGAAAGCAATAGCAACATACTAAACGATCAAGTGCTAAGCTAATGATGTGATCCTGTTAATCAAATGACAACTCATGTCTATGGTTAGGAAACATAACCATCTTTGATTAACGAGCTAGTCAAGTAGAGGCATACTAGTGACACTCTATTTTGTCTATGTATTCACACATGTATCAAGTTTCCGGTTAGTACAATTCTAGCATGAATAATAAACATTTATCATGACATAAGGAAATAAAATAATAACTTTATTATTGTCTCTAGGGCATGTTTCCTTCACGCAACACACCCGAAACCAATCTAAGTTTTGCCACATCTCGTTCCTTGCGCCGCCACCGTAGTCCACTCCATCCCGAGCGCCGACGTGCACCGACGAACGGGAGAGCAGGTCTCCGGAACCACTCGCCTTTGTGATCCTGTACGGGAGAGGGTGAATTAGGTTTTTGGGAAGCGCCACGCGCGCAACTGCTCGCTGTCTTCATCACGGCTCGCCTACTGTCCAGGTCGGGCGATCTTGCTCGTCGTCGTCTACAACATCGTCTTCTGCGACCGGTCTTCACCAACATCGTCATGAACGACATCGCTACACCAACGGCTACCTCATCTGCAAATGATCGGTATAACTGCAGTGTCCCATCTCGTTGGTTAAATATGTTTGCCAGTTTCATGTTTTGCAATCTTGTGTTGCTACTGTTCATGGTGTTTAGTGCTTCTAGTATGCTTGAGATTCACATGTTAGTAGCTGAAATCGTCATGTTTAATATTCTGGAAATGGAAATTATGCTTAATTACTTAACAACGATCTGCGTGTGGCTGGAGCGTACCCGTGCAGCGGAAGGTGCCGGGCAGGCAGAAGGCAGTGTCGAGTCGAGCGCAGCTGCGCTGTGCGCGCGCGTGCAGAAGGAGGAGTAGATCTGCACCTCTGATGCGCCTGCCGCGGCGTTGTATGCTCGCCGGCCGACCGCGCGAGCGCGGAAAGGAAAGCGAAGGCCCCCGGCCCCCGGCCCGGCTCTCGACCGCGCGATCCGTCCGTCGCTCCGATGGACGGATGACGGTTTCCTTGGGGCTGGCGCGCGTGCGGCAGAACGTGACGTCCCAGCGCACCCTGCCTGCCTGCCGCCGCTTTTTCGCTTTGGGACGACGAAATGGCCACTGGCCCCGATGGAGTACTGATGAGTAGTACAGTACGTGCCAACATTGCCCTACAGACGTTGCTGAGGAGGACGCTGTTTTGTTGCTCATAGGTTTTCGACTGTTAGCCGGTCTTGTTCCTTCCTTTGAGACGGGCCGCGGAATGTCTGTTCATCGGCTTGCAAAGCTGTAGCTGCAAGGTGATGGGTGGATTTGATCGACAACCAACCGGAGCTGGAGCCTGATCCCAGCTCCTCTTGTTTATGCAACCGCGAGAATTAGTTACTCCCAGGCCGAGCTGCGGCCACATCAGTTCAATGTATGTATGTATGTATGTATGTATTCGGTTCCACCGCCCAAGGAGAAAATGTTCAGTGTATTCGGGTGTCTGTGCACCGTAACTTTGGATACGTGTGCTGTGCTGTGCACATTCAGAAGCAAACAAGCCTCCTAGGGCGTGTTTGGTTGCTTTCGCTGCCGGGCCTGGCTCAGAGGGGAAAAACGAGCCAGGCTGAGCAGGGCCTGGGTAAGCAAAAACAGGGTCAAAAAATTAGATGACCAGTTGATTGGTTGCCTGCATTGGGGGTCTTGTCATCGAGATGCAATTTTCATCCGACGTTTGGTTGCATACATGCATATGATTATCAGCGTTAACAACAAAACTTAACAGCCATCAGGTTGGGCTTGACATTTCGTCAAACACTTTGAGCGCGCCGGAGCTTCCACTGCCCATCGTGCCCACCACCAGCTCCCGGCGACCGTGGACGCGCCCGACTCGCAGCCGTGGCCGTGGCCGCGCCCGGCTCGCCGCGTGTAACATCCCCAGCCTCACACCACAGTGATCACCCTCTGATCATGCCAAGTCATCTTCATTTGCAATGCCTAGTCATAGTGGTTATTCAAAACAAATCAAATACCTCTCTGAAAATCAACTCAAATTCAAAGTGTAAAATAAAGTTGCTCAAAACTTGTGGGAAAAAATGTTCCCTTATAGCAAATAATCTAAAACTATTTGCTGTTAGGGAACACAACATCATCATCAATTCTAGATGGGCCTAATGCTTTTTGATCAGAGCCAAAACAACACTTAAATGCCTTAATCATTTTTGAATGAATTCAAATGGTTTCCAAAAATGCCCAAACTTTTTGTGGCAGTGTTGTATATTGCAATACACTAGTGTGAGCCACTTACACATTTTTGCAATTCCATTTGGAGGTTCAAAATAATACAAAACCTTCCCTGTTAAAATGAAAAAGCAAAAACAGAAAATAAAAAGAAAAGAGGCACTATGCACTGGGCCTAAGTGCACAGTGCCCCGATTCCAGCCCACCTGGCCCATCTCCCTCTTCTCTCCCCTACGTGTCGCCACCGCCGTGGTCGAGAGCGCGTGCGCCGGTGCGGCGCCGACAGCACGACGGCCACCGATGCCCCACCGACGAGGAGATAAGGCCGAGCCTCCCATCCATGTCCCCTGGCCTCCTCCGTCACTCTCTCCCTCTTCCCTCGCCCGCTTCGCTCCTCTTCTCCTCCAGATCCATCGGCGCCCGAGCGCCACCGTGGCCGCGCCTCACCACCGCCGTGGCCAGCGGCCTCTCCGCGTCACCTGCTCGTGCCTGGGAGGACCGCCGTGGACCGCCACGACCCCTGGTGCCGCTGGAAGGAGCCGAGAAGCTCTGCATCGCCCGCAAGCGTCGTCTTCTTCCTCGGGACGCCGGTGGTCCCCTTCTTCTCCGATGAGTTTTGCAGCTCCTAAACCACCACGGGTCTTTCGTGACCGCTCGGTGAGCTCTACCTCTTCCTTCTCCTACTATTTTCACCGCTTACCGCCGCCCGTAGTCGCCGCTTCACTTTCGCCCGAGCGCACCGACGCCGACGAGCTCGTGGCCATGGCCATGGCTCCTGTCATGCTCGCCTGCGGCCACCGCTGTGCTCCTGGTGCTTCCAGGAAACCGACACGCACACGCACTCTCTCTCCTGTGCCCTCTAGCCACGTCCACGACGAGTGCCCGAACGCGCCTCCGCCTCAGCTCGCCGCCGGCGCCCTTCCGGTGACCAAATGGTCACGGGGCCGAGCCCATTGTGCTCAGCGCATCAAGTAGAGCCTCGCTAGCCTCCCCGTTCGCTCGTTTGCGCGCTACTGCCCCGATTCCATCATCGCCCGATTTCGGCCATCCGCCTTGGTGCTCGCCGTCGTCCCCACGGTGCACCTCCGGCCACACAACCGCCGCCAAACGACGCGGCTTGCTCCGCTCGTTCGAACGAGCTATCGCGCGTGCCAAATGGTCGCCCATAGATGAATTCCGATGAGGTCCGAGCCAGCGCCGCCGCGTTATTGGTCGCCAGAGCTATCTCCGGCGCCGACGCCGACGTGGCTGGCCGGCCCCACCTCTGGGCCACTGCCAGTGGGCCCTGGGGGCCCCCGTTGACTGGGTTGACCCAGTCAACGTGCTGACTAGGCAGCCCCCAGCCACCGACATGTGGGCCCCATTCGCTTAATTAAGTTAATTAACTTTTAAAATTAATCTGTTAACTAATCTAGTCACTGACTACTGGGGCCCACCCCACTAATTAACTCTGTTAGATTAGTTTAACCCTCTGTTAAACCCAGAGAGGCTGACAGGCGAGTCCCACCTGTCAGTTTGACCTGGTCAGCCGAATGCTGACGTCATATACCTTTTCTGGAATTTCTGTAAATAAAAATAAATTCAGAAAACGCTTTAAACTTCAAAAATTCATAATAATTAAACCGTAGCTCGGATCGAAAAACTTTCTACATGAAAGTTGATCAGAACGACGAGACGAATCTGATCGTGTCGTCTGTTTCCATGTCGGAACCCTCTACATAGGTGAATTCGCATCTTTCCTTCCGTTTCCGGTAGACGAATAGTGCATATACACCGGTTAATAACTCCATTTTAATCCTAAAATAACTAAAATGGCTTAAACAAATCTTTAGGCAACCCTGCACTGCATCCTAGGCATAGCATGCTCTGTGTTGCATTATTGATGTGTACTATTTATTTGTTTCCTCCCCCTCTTCTCTCTCGTTAGACCCCGACCCCGACGTAGTCCCCGAGGCCGACGCAGCTCCGGAGGTCGACTACGCCCCTGACGACCAGACCCTTGCCGCAGAGCTTCCAGGCAAGCACCCCCCTTTTGAGCATATCGATATCGCCTATTCTCTTCTCTCTTATGCTTGCATTAGAAGTTACTGCTGTTGCTGTTATCCTATTTCTGCTGCATAGCCTGTTTATTGTAACCTGCTATTGTTACCTACCTGCTTATCCTAAACTGTTTAGTATAGGTTGGGTAGAGACCCATCAGAGACCCCACTTATCCCGACTGCCCCGCTGGATTAACAGAAGACCCGATCAACGGGATCAAAGACCAGGCCCCGGCACCGCACATCACTTCCCCCTTAGTTGCTCGACACTACTGGGTTACTATCGAGTGCCGAGGGTGATACCTCGTCAGCACTTCTGATGATAACCTTGTAGGTTAGTCAATCGGTCGTGGTCAGCGAGAGTGATTCCTCCTACACCACCCCCGATAATGACACCATCGTGCAACTCCACAAGAGTGGACCTCGAGGGTGATTCCTCCTTCATTCACCTTGACGATAACATCAGGTGGAATTCCATCGAGGGTAATTCCTCAGGGTTCCCCTTGGTGTTAGACACACGGTTACTATGGTTACTATGACTTTACCCTGAACCATGTTACTAAAGACGGGTCGGCCCTGAGGGGTACCCGCGCGAGCATATTTGCGAAGTGATGTGGAGACGGGTTGACCTGGAGGGTGCCCGAGAGATGAATACGAGGCGTGGCCAGGCATTCTTAGCCCTTGCCGCAAGTCCTTGAGACGGGGCGACGGGGTCACATCTTTCATGAGTCTCTGCTCGTTACCGCACTACCAACACACTAACGGTTTGGATATTTGATCCGAGGGGCCTCTGGCCTGATAGCACTAACCATCACGTGGGCATAGTATGGGCGTTCTGCGTCGTATACTTCAGCCGGAGCTTAATAGACGTCAGCGACTGAGCGGCATGCGCTGGGTTGGACTGGTAACGCCCTGCACTTGTATAAGGGGGGCTAGGTCTGCTCACCGGCCGCGTACGCAATGTGCAGGAGTTCCCGGGGCGAAGGCCCAAGACCACCGGGTGCATAGATTTAGTCCGGCATGCTGACCTCTCTGTTAAGTATTCGGTCGGGTTGCGGCGTGTCGTTTGGCCGAGGCCGGGCATGACCCAGAAAAGTGTGTCCGGCCGGAGTTAAGCGAGTGTGGTGGGTTAGTTGGTGCACCCCTGCAGGGAAGAACTAATCTATCGATAGCCTGTCCTACGGTAACGGACACTCGGAGTTGTATCCCGATCGGTACAACTAGAACTGGATACTTGAGATGATAACTGGATAGTATGGCTCTGGGATTGCTTTCTCGCAGGGAGTCGAGGAAGGATCTCTGGGCGAGGATGATAACACTACTATTACTTTACATTATGCTAATCTGCACTCTTCTAATGCTGCAAGACCACTGAAGATGCTAAAGATGCTAGTCTTCGATAGGACTAGGCTTTCCCCTCTATTCTGGCATTTCTGCAGCCCAGTCCACCTATACAGGCTCCCTTTGATAATGTTGCATATATAGTGTAGATCCTTGCTTGCTGAGTACTTCGGATGAGTACTCACGTTTGCTTTGCTTTCTTTTTTCCCCATATCCCTTTTGGTGCATCGAGATGACGGAGCCCCTGAGACCGTTGCCCCCGCCGACGGCTACTACTACTACCCTTCGGGCGAGTACTACTACGAGGAGCCGTCCGACGACCAGGAGTAGGTTCGGAGGGTCCTAGGCAGGAGGCCTACGCCTTTCGATCGTAGAGTTTTATTTTGCCCCGCCTTTCTAAAGGCTTACCTGTTTCTCTGTAATATCTGTATCCAGATATCTGATGCTTCCACTGACGCTTGTGCACAAGCTTATGGATTCGAGCCCTCGAGGCCCCTGGCTTGTAATATAAAGCTTGTATGACTTTATTTATGTTTTAGAGTTGTGTTGTGATATCTTCAAGTGAGTCCTTAGGCTTGATCGTGTGCATTTGCGTGTATGGTTAGTGCATGATTAAGCCGGGGTCGTCACAGGTTGGTATCAGAGCCAACTGCCTGTAGGAATCCCCCTTTCTAACTCCTTGGCCGAAGTTGAGTGTAGTGGTCCAAAACTGTTTTACTAACATGGATGTGTGGCTTACGGGCCCACATCGCCTAATGGGTGGTATTAGGATCTTTTATTCCTCGTCTATACTCTGGGACTCCGATCTCTCCTCTATTCGGGTTAAAGATTTTACTAACTCTGGCATTAGGATCTTGTAACCACTTTCTCCCGGAGAGCCCCTTCACTACCGATGACCGCTTGCTTCGCCAGAAGACTCTGAAGATACTTCTCGATGTTCCCGAGACCCTGTGCCCACTGCTTTGCAGTTCGTGACCACCGATAAATCGCTATGGATAGCTACATACACTTGCCGTCCATACCTTCATTTTCAATTGATCTTGTTATTACAAGTTCCCCAAAATTACCTTCTATTACTCCGAGAATTCTTTGAGCCAACTACTTTTCAGCTCTTTTTTCGCACTACGAGTAATTCCTCACACTTACCGAGGATCCGTTCATCCCTAGTTGTTCTTGTGATTCCCAAAATACTTCGCAATGCTATCTGATCTCCCGAAAAATCCTCTGCAGCCTAGTGCTCCCGAAATTCTTACCTGCTTTCATTATGATTAATTCCATATGTCTATTAATCTTATCGGCATCCTTTGTCGCTATCAATTTTGAGTCCGTTGATTCATTATGTATGTGACTGCTTACTATTATCAATTAATCCTTAGGAATTTTCTTTTCGGCTCAGACATCATTCTGGATATGAGCTGGTTCTTGCCCAATCAAGATTCGATCGGTGTGCCTCTAAGTCTGTTCAACCTATCCATCTTTGACCGGAGCACCTGATTCTGATACACAGATCTAGAAATCAAATTTCTTTGAATTTAAGCATCGAATTATTCATATGTTTCCATAAACCGATGCCCTTGCATTTCTTCTTCTTCTGGTTGAGTACCGCTACTCACGTCAGATCCTTTGTCGTCTACCTGATCTTTTGTTGGATTAATATCCGACAGTATCCTTCATATTCAAACATCTTATGAGCTCTTCCCTTGGTATTTAGTACCTCCGGTAAATTGTATCATTTGCTTTGACTTCAATACTCTGCTTTTGAACTCACATCCCTTGCTTTGGTTGATGGTTGTATGGATTCGTAAAATTGTCCCGATGGGTTGTATCTATGCTTCTGCCATCTGCGAGAACCCAGAAACTTCTACGAGTCATACTCTTCTGGTGCTTCACCAGATAAATCTTCAGCACTACAATCTCTTCGAAAACGAGGAGTGAATGAAAGGTTTTGCATTGAAGAAGTGGGAGTCGACCTTGAACTTTTGTGTTCATGCCCATGGACCCGATGTAGAACTTATCATGGAAGCTGCTCGGAAAAATAATTATTTCCTTGGTACAAGTTCATCTTGTATCTATGAATTGATCCTTTGCAATCGTGGTTCCGACCATATTTCCTCCTTGATTCCATTTCCCAGATAAGTTAAAATACTTGTCCTCTACAGTTCATTTCACCCGTCCAACTTATACTTCGATTTACCATCCGGTATTACCCCTAGTACTTGTTACTGGGAAGTTTAATACCCCATCACATCATTCCTAGCCTGGTCGGCTATATTTTTATCGTGCCAATTTTTAACTATGCTACCTGGTCCTTATGCCCGGAACAACTACCGACGATGAGCGAAGCTTACGTCGTTCTTCCTCATCTTATCATTTCACCTTGAACAACAAGCTTGATTTCGAGTTTGTGCCGTACCCGTGGTTCCAATAACCTTTCGCTTCATCATTCTTTTGACTTGATGTCATCGCCGATCGATTACATCTTCATAAAATCTCTTGACAAATGTGTCGTGATCATTATCAACATTTTGAGCTCTTCCAGGATAACAATTAAATTCATGGCTAGAAATACCATCCCTGCCCCTCGATGATTTGTGATATCATCGATGACATCCTTGACTTTCTGCCAACACAGACCTGGTTGTGTCTGGTTAATCCTTACGTTCCGAGATAATCTTGGAATTGTTCCTTTGTATCTCTTGTGATCTTTAGATCCAACCCTTACGTGAAACACCATGTTATCGCTACTTCGGAGCATGACTATGGTATTCCGAATATCATTGAGAACAGTGGAAACGCAATGCTACATGTCCCTTGATCAATTAACCAAACACCGTTGTATGGGTAATATCATGATTTTTCACTCGCCCCTTTATCTTAATGCCTTTGAACTTGCTGTCATATCATGTATATCATGCTCCGCTTTTCCTTGGACAGAATATACTCCCAATTCTTGTGTGTAAACACATTTTCCTTTCCATTGTTTCGTTTAACCTTTCTTGTGATCTATATGATGTAAGCAGAAATAATTCCCTGCTTAAAAAACACCCCGAGGTACAACCTTGTCAGTGAGACCCTGTTACTATTGTTGATGACATTCCGGTAACCACCGATGGACGAGAACTTGGCTTATTGGTCCGCCTCGTTCTAACGAGCAGGAAAATGGTTCTCTTCGTCCCTCGCCCTTGGTACCGACGTTGTTACGGACATAACTGACAGACTATCCTCTAACATACCTTGATGTCATGACCGGTAAGATGTCACCGTTCACCCTACTTATAATCGACACCCCCCACAGTTCCACAGGATCGGAACCTGACTCTCCTGTACATCCTTGATTTCGAAGTATTCTTTGTACCTGGCTTCGAATCATATCACGAGCCACTTTCCGAGAGTTGATCTATTCCCGTTGATTTGAACCCCCTTTCACTCTGCCTCAAGCGTCGAACGATCGCCTACCCATTTGAAGCTTCTTATTGTACCTTCATAATTTCCTCTCGATGTTTTCCTAAGCTTCAACTCGAGAGATATCTCTACCGCATTCCCTGAATTGTCTACCAGATAATCGACATTATAAAGGTCAGTTCCCCCGAAGTTACCCTTTTCTTCCCCACTTAAATCTCGGGACGACATTTCTTGTAGTGGAGGAGATTTGTAACATCCCCAGCCTCACACCACGGTGATCATCCTCTGATCATGCCAAGTCATCTTCATTTGCAGTGCCTAGTCATAGTGGTTATTCAAAACAAATCAAATACCTCTCTAAAAATCAACTCAAATTCAAAGTGCAAAATAAAGTTGCTCAAAACTTGTGGGAAAAATGTTCACCTTATAGCAAATAATCTAAAACTATTTGCTATTAAGGAACACAACATCATCATCAATTCTAGATGGGCCTAATGCTTTTGATCAGAGCCAAAACAGCACTTAAATGCCTTAATCATTTTTGAATGAATTCAAATGGTTTCCAAAAATTGATCAGAGCCAAAACTTTCTACATGAAAGTTGATCAGAACGACGAGATGAATCTGATCGTGTCGTCTGTTTCCATGTCGGAACCCTCTATGTAGGTGAACCCGCATCTTTCCTTTCGTTTCCGGTAGATGAATAGTGCATATACACCGGTTAATAAATCCATTTTAATCCTGAAATAACTAAAATGACTTACACAAATCTTTAGGCAACCCTGCACTGCATCCTAGGCATAGCATGCTCTGTGTTGCATTATTGCTGTGTATTTATTTGTTTCCTCCACCTCTTCTCTCTTGTTAGACCCCGACCCCAACGTAGTCCCCGAGGCCGATGCAGCTCCGGAGGTCGACTACGCCCCTGACGACCAGACCCTTGCCGCAGAGCTTCCAGGCAAGCACCCCCCTTTTGAGCATATCGATATCGCCTATTCTCTTCTCTCTTATGCTTGCATTAGAAGTTACTGTTGCTGCTGTTATCCTATTTCTGCTGCACAGCCTGTTTATTGTAACTTGCTATTGTTACCTACCTGCTTATCCTAAACTGTTTAGTATAGGTTGGGTAGAGACCCATCAGAGACCCCACTTATCCCGACTGCCCCGCTGGATTAACAGAAGACCCGATCAATGGGATCGAAGACCAGGCCCCGGCACCGCACATCACTTCCCCCTTAGTTGCTCGACACTACTGGGTTACTATCGAGTGCCGAGGGTGATACCTTGTCAGCACTTCTGATGATAACCTTGTAGGTTAGTTAATCGGTCGTGGTCAACGAGGGTGATTCCTCCTACACCACCCCCGATAACGACACCGTCATGCAACTCCTCAAGAGTGGACCTCGAGGGTGATTCCTCCTTCGTTCACCTTGACGATAACATCAGGTGGAATTCCATCGAGGGTAATTCCTCAGGGTTCCCCTTGGTGTTAGACACACGGTTACTATGGTTACTATGACTTTACCCTGAACCATGTTACTAAAGACGGGTCGGCCCTGAGGGGTACCCGCGCGAGCATATTTGCGAAGTGATGTGGAGACGGGTTGACCTAGAGGGTGCCCGAGAGGATTTTTTGTCCAAAACGACCACCTGCCCAACGAAATTGCCAGAAAAGACCCCCTCCAGATGAAATTGACAAAAAAGACCCCCTGAGCCGTGGCGGCAGGCGCGGCAGCCGACACGTGACACCTGCCGCCACGCCCGAAGGCGACAACACTGTTCATTGTACTGTTCACGCAGGAGACGAGAAAAACAACGACGAGGCGAGTGAACAGTACCTGCCGCCTCACGCAGTGGCGGCAGCACTGTTCACGCGCGAGTGAACAGTAATTTCGAAGAAAAAAATAGCAGAAAAATTCAGAAAATTCTGGAATTTTTTAGCAGCAAAAACAATTGAGTGTTCTAAGTGGGTGCAAAATTTCAGAATTTTTGTTCTATTTTTTTTATTTTTTCGAAATAACTGTTCACTCGCGCGTGAACAGTGCTGCCGCCACTGTGTGAGGTGGCAGGTACTGTTCGCTCGCCTCGTCATTGTTTTTCTCGTCTCCTGCGTGAACAATACAGTGAACAGTGTTGTCGCCTCCGGGCGTGGCGGCAGGTGCCATGTGTCGGCTGCCGCGCCTGCCGCCACGGCATAGGGGGTCTTTTTTGCCAATTTCATCCGGAGGGGGTCTTTTCTGGCAATTCCGCTGGGCAGGTGGTCCTTTTGGACAGAACGAGAGATGAATACGAGGCGTGGCCGGGCATTCTTAGCCCTTGCCGCAAGTCCTCGAGACGGGGCGACAGGGTCACATCTTTCGTGAGTCTCTGCTCGTTACCGCACTACCAACACACTAACGGTTTGGATATTTGATCCGAGGGGCCTCTGGCCTGATAGCACTAACCATCACGTGGGCATAGTATGGGCGTTCTGCGTCGTATACTTCAGCCAGAGCTTAATAGACGTCAGTGACTGAGCGGCGCGCGCTGGGTTCGACTGGTAACGCCCTGCACTTGTATAAGGGGGGCTAGGTCTGCTCACCGGCCGCGTACGCAACGTGCAGGAGTTCCCGGGGCGAAGGCCCAAGACCCCCGGGTGCATAGGTTTAGTCCGGCGTGCTGACCTCTCTGTTAAGTATTCGGTCGGGTTGCGGCGTGTCGTTTGGCCGAGGCCGGGCATGACCCAGAAAAGTGTGTCCGGCCGGAGTTAAGCGAGCGTGGTGGGTAAGTTGGTGCACCCCTGCAGGGAAGAACTAATCTATCGATAGCCTGTCCTACGGTAACGGACACTCGGAGTTGTATCCCTATCGGTACAACTAGAACTGGATACTTGAGATGATAACTGGATAGTATGGCTCTGGGATTGCTTTCTCGCAGGGAGTCGATGAAGGATCTCTGGGCGAGGATGATAACACTACTATTACTTTACATTATGCTAATCTGCACTCTTCTAATGCTGCAAGACCACTGAAGATGTTGAAGATGCTAGTCTTCGATAGGACTAGGCTTTCCCCTCTATTCTGGCATTTCTGCAGCCTAGTCCACCTATACAACCTCCCTTTGATAATGTTGCATATGTAGTGTAGATCCTTGCTTGCTGAGTACTTCGGATGAGTACTCACGTTTGCTTTGCTTTCTTTCTCCCCCATATCCCTTTTGGTGCATCCAGATGACGGAGCCCCTGAGACCGTCACTACTGGAATCAGAATCTTTGCCGTCAGCCGCCTCTTTGCCGTCTGCTAGCTGATGGCACAGATGGTCTTTTCCATCAGCTTACAGAAAGCTGACGGCAAAGAAGGAGCAGACGGCAAAGATATTGTTTGCCGTCAGCCGTATCTTTTCCGTCCGCTAGCTGACGGCATAGAAGCTTTGTCGTCAGCTAGCAGACGGCAAAGAGGGAGGGTGGCCCACTAGCGAGAGCCACCTAACGGCCACTTTATTTGCCGTCCGCTAGCCGACGGCAAAGCTTCTTTGCCGTCTGCTAGCAGACGGCAACGGCAAAGAAGCTGGCCAAACTAACGTCCGTTAGCTAGGCTCTTTGCCGTCTGCTAGCAGACGGCAAAGAACCGTACCCTAACTAAAACGCCAACGCCCGCGCCCCACTCCTCTTTCTGTCCCCTCTCTCTCTCCGCCCCGTGCCCTAGCCGCCGCCGCCCGGCGCCACCCCCATCACCGGCCGCCCCGCCCCTGTGTAGCCGCCACCCCCGTCGCCGCGGCGCCCCCGTCGCCCCGGCGACCCCCTCCTCCGCCCCGCGCCACCCCCGTAGCCGCACCGTCGTCAGTCGCCACCACGCGGCCCCCCCCCGCCGCACTCGGCGCCCCCTCCTCCACCCCGACCGCCCCGGCGCCCCTCTCCTCCACTACCGCGGCCGCCCCGGCGCCCCTCTCCTCCAGTATCGCGGTCGCCCCGCCGCTCCGCCGCCCCCTCCTCCACCCCGGCCGCCCCGGCGCCCCTCTCCTCCACCACCGCGGCCGCCCCATCGCTCCGGCGCCCCCTCCTCCACCCCGGCCGCCGCGACGCCCCTCTCCTCCACCCCCGCGGCCGCCCCGCCGCTCCGGCGACCTCTGCTCCGGTGAGAACTTGTATCTTTTTTCTGTTTTTTAGATTTAGTTTAGGTTTAGTTTAAATTAGGCTTGGTTTAGTTTAGGTTTACTTTAGATTTTGATTCTGTTTTTTAAGTTTTGGTTTACATTTAGTTTAATTTAAATATTCAGTGGACAGCATGTCTTTGTGCCTTCTGTTTTCGCTGACTTTCTTTTATTCGAATTACTTGTATGTGATGTTTAACATACATATCAGTTTGGTTCGAGTGAGACATGCTGATCTGTTGGATTTTTTATTAGTTAATCAAGATTATTTTGCTGATTGTCCTTAGGCTATACATATCTCCTAGTGCTAGAAACAGTAGAATACCAGCGCCACATAACCAAAATATGCATGGTAAGTAAGTATTCACTGTGATGGCCGTGTTGAGAACATGGGAATGTTTTCTTTAAATAAAACCTGGGTGTGCTCAAAATTTTGTACCCATTAATTAAAGTGTGCTATAGAAAAGGGGTAAAATCCTAATGAACAACATACATGTACAGCAATGTATAGATTTTTGTCAGGAGTGTTTGTTGAATCTCCTAATTTTCATGTTTTATACAAATATTATAATAACAATTAATTGTCAAAAACGGCAATTTTTATGTGATATGGAGTGAGGAACTGATCATTCAATGATATTTTTTTAACCCTATGTGAACTGCTGCCCATTTTAATTCCGCAATGTAATAGTCACTTGGCAAAAAAAATATTAAATGAATTATGATATTGGTTGAAGTGTGACAGTAGAAGACATAAGGTCCATGGCATGTCATGCAGAATTGTAGTTGTCTATATTTCACCAAATTTCAAATAATTTTTCTACCAAAAATAAATGAAAAAATATTGGTTACACTTGAACCTTGTGTTATCTTTGAATATCACCATCAATATCGTTGGTAGTGGTAATGTTTTCTTATTGGTATCACCATCAATTTGGTTTACATTTTCAGTTTTGTTTCATGTCTAAAGAAATCCCTAGTTTTGAAGGGTTCTAGCTGTTGCCATCATATGTCCACAAGTGCATTGCTTTTTGAATATGAAATGGTGACTCGGTGTAGTTGATTATCTACTGCTCAAAACTTCTGCTGCTGTAATGTTGTTTGATAATGTTGTAAGGGTAGTAATTGGTATCTTCTGCTACTTATCATAGATGGGGGGAGACCGCCACCGCAGGCTGCGCTCTGCCACACCGGAGTACGACTTGGAAGGTTTCGAGTTCTTCACGATCGTACTTGAGAATTCCTCCAGGAGGCAGGTATATAAAAGGAGAGATCTCCCCTTCACCCATCTCTTTATCATAACTCTGCTGTTTGCTACATCACTCCTTGACCCACGCTGCAGAGGCTGCCTGACACTTTTATGAAGATGCTGGACGGCCATCGGCCAAAGAATGTGAAGCTGCGACAGGCCGGCAGCGGACTTCGCAGGCTTTGGGACGTGGAGGTGGTGATCAGGAACGACCACATGTACCTGTATCGTGGCTGGGAGCAGTTCGTCCGTGCCTACGACCTGCGCCACGGGTACTTCCTTGTCTTCAGGTACGACGGCGACGCCATGCTCACCGTGAAGGTGTTCAACACGACTATGTGCCGCATGCGCTACCAGGACGACGACGATGCCAGTATGCTCTGCCTCTTCTTCCTCTCCATTTGGCTTTGTCTCACACTGATTGTTAAAAAACCTTTGTTGCATTTGGTCAGGCAATGGGAGCAGCAGCAGCGACTCTGGCTACAGCAAAAGTAGCAGCGAGTCTGGCTACAGCGAAAGCAGCAGCGTGGATGATCCGGAATGGAGTGGGGAAGAAGAGGAGCAGAGTAGGGATGAGGAGGTGCAGCCTATTCTGTCTGACGATGACCTCGCGATGGTGGTGGCTGACGATGGCCAAGCGATGGTGGTGGCTGACGATGGGCAAGAGATGGTGGTGGCTGAGGATGACCTAGCGATGGTGCTGCCTGAAGATGGCCTCGCGATGGTGGTGGTGCCTGACAATGACCTCGCGATGGTGGTGGCGCCGGCGATCCCACAGCCGGGCGATATGACCATGCCAATTGTGGTAGAAGAGTACATCCCACTGCCCTGCCGCTCTAAGCGCATCAGGATGATGAAGGAGAAGGAGAAGAAGGAGGAGTGAAGTATGTCAGGTATGTCAGATCTCCAAAATGATCTATACTTAGCTTTGTTTCCTCCGAAATGACCTAAGTTAGCTCTAATATGCTAAGCTAGCTCTAAGTTAGCTCTAAAATGCTAAATTAGCTCTAATATGCTTAGTTACCTGGGTTAGCTCAAGAAAGACCTATACTTAGCTTATTTATGTCAAAAATGGCATAATATGCTTAGTTAACTCAAAAATGGCATAATTAGCTAGGTTAGCTCCAAAATGACCAATTTTACCTAGGTTAGCTCCAATATGATCCATTTTACCTAGGTTAGCTCCCAAATGACCAAGTTTACCTAGGTTAGCTCCAATATGATCCATTTTACCTAGGTTAGCTCCAAAATGACCTATTTACCTAGCTTAGCTCTAAAATGACCTACACACTTAGCATTTTTACCTAGCTTAGTTAGAAGAAGAAGAAGATAAAGAAGAGGAGAGGAGAAAAAGAAAGAGAATATAAATTCTTCTTCTTCTTTTTCTTCTTCCTTTTCTTCTTTTTCTTCTAGCTAGTCTTCTTCTTCTTCTAACTTTCATCTTTCCCAATTTGCAGATTTGCTTTAGATGAGGAAGCTTGCATTGATGGAGTGTACTCTTCTCCTTGTGCTTCCTTTTTGTTTATGGAAATTTGTTGGAAACTTCTTTTGGATATGTATGTATATATGGATATGTTGTTGAAACTTCTTTTGGATATGTATGTATATATGGATATGTTGTTGGAAACTTCTTGTTGGAAATCATTGTATGTTGGATATGTTGTTGGAAACTTGTATGTTTCTTATGTTGTTGAAAACTTATTGTTGGTATGCTTGTTGAAATTATTTTGATATGTGTGTATATATATATCTGTGAAATTCTGTCAAATTGAATGAATTTAAGAAAAAACAGGGGCTATACAGGCACTTTGCAGTATGCTGGCTGACGGCAAAGCTGCCATGTGGCAGCTACCTGTGCAACCTGGGGGGCACTTGGCTGGCCTATATTGTTTCTTTGCCGTCCGCTAGCAGACGGCAAAGCACGCCGTTAACCCCTTAACGGCCCTAAGCTACCACGTGTGCCGTCCAGGTCCTTTGCCGTCTGCTGGCGGACGGCAAAGACCATTTCATCTTTGCCGTCCGCCAGCAGACGGTAAAGGGCCCTTCGCCGTAGCCTATTCAGCCGTACCTGTTGCCGTCCGCCAGGCATGCCTTTGCCGTCAGCCATGGCAGACGGCAAAGTGTCTGATTCCTGTAGTGCGTTGCCCCCGCCGACGGCTACTACTACTACCCTTCGGGCGAGTACTACTACGAGTAGCCGTCCGACGACCAGGAGTAGGTTCGGAGCTTCCTAGGCAGGAGGCCTACGCCTTTCGATCGTAGAGTTTTATTTTGCCCCGCCTTTCTAAAGGCTTACCTGTTTCTCTGTAATATCTGTATCCAGATATCTGATGCTTCCGCTGACGCTTGTGCGTAAGCTTATGTATTCGAGCCCTCGAGGCCCTGGCTTGTAATATAAAGCTTGTATGACTTTATTTATGTTTTAGAGTTGTGTTGTGATATCTTCAAGTGAGTCCTTAGGCTTGATCGTGTGCATTTGCATGTATGGTTAGTGCACGATTAAGCCGGGGTCGTCACACCGTGGTCATGGACGAGCTTGAGCTGGCCGTTGTTGAGGATCTTGCCGCGCCCGTCACCTCTCGGAGAGCCTCTGCGCCGGCCGCCTCGTCTTCGCTGCCCCCCCCCCCCCGGCGCGCTCTCGTCGTCGTCGCCGGCGACAGCGGAAACCGCGTCGCGGTCCAGCTCGGGCGTGGCACCGGCTCCGGCCATGGCAGCTGAACACGCCGTGGCAGCGCCTCCGGAGACGTCACGCCGGCTCGCCTGCTCCACCACCAACGCCGTCGTCTTCGACATCGCCGTGGCCTCGCGCACCGGCTTTAGCGACGTCTGCTGGCTGTCCACCCACCTCGCTGTGCCATTGTCCTCGAACTTGATCGATATGAAGGAATCTTCAGACCGATCGATCCGCCCGTGAGCCAAAGCGCAACCAATTATTGCATCCGTAAGCCGTACGAGTGGCAACTTACCGTCGAGGCTGGCGACGGAGGCGGCGTCGCCACCCTTGGCGTCGGCGTCCTTGTCCTCGCAACCACAGCCGCCGTTGTGGTCGTGGACGACCTCGTCGGGGTGGTGGTGGTGGTGGCGGGAGGAGTCGAGGCGCTGGAGGAAGGAGCCGAGCGCGAACACCTTGGGGAGCGAGCTGGAGATGCTACCGGTCCGGCGGCGGAGCGCCCGGCAGTTGGGCTGCGCCGACAAGTAGCTGGGGCCGCCGGCCGGCGGGCGCGCGCGGCCGCCGCCGTTGCTGGACTTGGCGGCGAGGAGCAGTAGCAGGCGCTCCCAGAGGCAGTGCGCGCACACGCCGACCAGCAGCTCCCTCAGGGGATTGAGGATTAGGGGGAGAGAGAGGGATTAACTCGAGACACACGTCTCCAGAGAGCCACCCACGTGCGCCTCGAAGCATCACTCGGGCCTGGCTCTCGGGAAACTGCCGATTCGGCCGTTCCCAACGGGCCAGGCCCAAGGGTGCTTTAAGAACCGTGCTATGCGTGCTCAACAGTGTATGTGAGGAACCAAACAACCAAGGTCCGAAAAGATGCTGCACCGCGCGGGCCTGGTTGGGCTCGATGCGGGCAACCAAACACGCCCCTGTTCACTTGTTGGTGAATCTCTCTCCTCCTTCCTTCGTTCATGTAAAACAAAACAAGAGGAGCAGAGTTACAGCACCGAAAGGCGTGCGCTCGTGCAGACTGAATCGAACAAGAGAACAGCAGGTTAGCCAAGGCCGACCGTCGCTGTCTTCGGATCCAACAAAGCCCAACCAGGCCTTCGCCAATGCAGAGCCGACAGGTACGCAGCCATGCCATCGACCCCAACCCAACCCCCGTAACCCTACGCACATTGAACATATAAACCTTGAAGAACTCCTAGGCAGAACCGTTGCCTCCACATCGCCCTATAAACGCTATGAACAGTGCTCGTGCCACCGCCTGTTAATTCCGTGCCCCGCCGAGGGCATTTTCGTCATTTCGCATACGGGCGTATAAAACTCAGTCGCTCCGGTGGAGGTAACCTAGCCGTCGCCCGCTCCCGCACTCTCCTCCCCCTCCTGCCTCTTCTCTTCCCCGCCTACTCCTCATGTCGCCGCCGCCGCCGCCTCCGCTCCTGCTGTCGCCGCATCGCCGCCCCAAACCCCTGCCGCATCGGAGAGAAATCCATGGCGGTGGATAAGCCCGGCGGCGGCGGGGCCTCCTCCTCCTCGCCCGCGTCCACCACGGACCACCCGCGTCAGCAAGAGGAGCAGCAGCCGCAGCGCGTCCTCAGTCCGGACTCGACAAGAGAAGGGGAGCAGCAGCCGCGCTAGCTGGCGCACACCTCGTCGCCACCTCTCCTCACCTTCTCCCAGGTTCCTGATCTGGAGCAGGACGGATATCTTTCCCCGCACCGGTGCACTTGACGCGCAGCAGCAGCGCCGCCGCTCCTCCTCACGGGCACGGCCGCGTCCGCCTCCTCTGCGTGCACACCCTCCCCCCCCCCCGCACCTGCTTGGCCTCCGGGCGCCGCCGCCGGCAGCGAGGCCTTGCTGAGAGTGTTGAATCGGTGAGCCCCCCTCTCTTTTTTCCTCTTTCCTGAGTCCT
Organism: Thinopyrum elongatum; assembly: GCA_011799875.1. Classification (NCBI taxonomy): domain Eukaryota; kingdom Viridiplantae; phylum Streptophyta; class Magnoliopsida; order Poales; family Poaceae; genus Thinopyrum; species Thinopyrum elongatum. The sequence continues at coordinate 531,632,984 of CM022300.1, read as the reverse complement.
CTTCTCTTATTCATTGCTGCTCCTCCTCCAACTCTCCCATCCAGGCAAGGTGGAGGCCGAGCAGACGGACTAGACAGGCAAAGCCATGGCAGTGAGATGTAGCAGCAGTAACATTGGAGGAACCCATCTTTGTCGGGCCCCCACCCTTGGCGGCTGCATGCGGAGGAGTGCAAGAGGAAAACACAGTTCGTGGAGGAGACGCCGACACAGTTGAGCACTTTCTTCCTCCTTTTCTCATCGTCCCTTGGTATCTTCAGCTCCTTCATCTAATTTGTATTCCTAATTTTAAGTTTCTTATGCAACTATGGTTTGGGTGGGGTTGATTCCTACATCGATTGCAGAATCGACCAGCAGCTGCATTTCCCTCGGTTTCTGCAACCTTGCGCACCGAGCTGTGTTGCTGTACAAAGCATAGTTCCTCTCCAGGTGAGTTGCCACCTTCTCCCCAGCATTCCCCATCGTTGGTTTGATCTCTTGTATGAGGAAGAACAAGAATATAAGAACAATTGTCAGCTGCATGCCAATCCTAATTTAAGATGGATTTTCCATGTGCAGGTTTTATTAATCTGTCCTTTGTGATGCATTATTCCGTGAGGTCCTCATTTCTTCATGAATCGTCACAAGCTGTTTTCGTTAGTTCTCTCAATGATTTCTGCTGTATTTATTTCATCGCCTTTTCACTTCTCTTTTAATAACAAATACAATTTCTACTCACTTGGTTGCTTGCAGGTTCCTTTTGCAAAAGGGTATGGATTCTTATTGAGTTGTGAGTGTTTGATCTATAGCATGTTTAATCAGCATTTTTGTCCCATCTTGTTCCATGCTATTACTTAACTAATCAGCATTTTTGTTCCTTCATCCTCCCTACCACTCGTCCTGCTTTACTTAAAACATGATCTAGGTGTAAACTGCTTTCTCAACTTTAGTATCCAAATTGCATGTGTGTACAGTTTTGAATGATTGGTGGGTTAGACCAAGAAGTGAGCTACAGGTTAGGTGTTACTTTTTAGCTAAGTATCTCTATTATATCCATTAAGGAAAGAATATCTAAATAATTGGGTAGACTTCGAAAGTGTTGTGCTCAAATGAATAGTTCTTTACCTTTGAATTTTGGGCTTTGGTGGCTTCTGTGTACTAGATATAGTTTAGTATGTATGATAAATAAAACATTTGAATAAAACTGTAGATGAGTAAGAGGTGCAGATCAATTATGATCAGGTCTCTTTAACTACTACGCGAAAAAAAAAACTAGGCACAGTTGTGCAGCAAGGTCAAAGATTTAATTGATTGGTATTTTATATTGCACATACGAGTTTCTGATATTAGTATTATTTTCTTCTGTGACCACAATATATTGTTTGACTTTATTATCATATATTTGCTTGCTGATGCAACATAGATAAAAAGTTGTTCATAGGATAGTTCAAATTGGAAGTGAAGAATTAGTAAGCAGTGCAAGAAGATGGAACAGATAAAAAGGCATTCATAGGTCTAAACTACAAGTGAGCTCCTCCTCAACCCGATCTTTTCTCCTCTCATGAAAGCCTACATAGTTCTAGCTTTATTCCATTCCCCCCTTAAATGTCTGATTTTGTTATGGAAGCATGGGGATGGATGTTTGAAAATGTGGATAATATGCAGTGGCGGATCCAGGAATTGAACTTAGCCGGGGCGAAACATTTGAGGTATAAATTTTTTGATTGACAAATGCATGTCCGGGCGCGCCCGGGCACACCCGCCACGTCGGCCTGACGGCGTGGCCCCACACAGACTCGCCGGGAAACCCGACGGTCCGACGGGCGCCTCGACCGTCGCCGCAGTGTGACCGCCGCGTGGCGCCGCTCCGGCTCGCCGCCCGAGGCCGTAGCCGGCTATTTAAGCTGGCCGGCGCCCCCAGCCCTAGCACATCCGCCTCTTCCCTCCCTCCGCTGCCACTCGAGCCCGTTAGCCATGCCCCCATGCCGGCGCTACTACACGATCCAGCACCGTCTCTTCCTCCTTGAGCAGGTCCGGATCCGTAGGGAAGCGAGGCTACCTCTGGAACCGGAGGAGGATTTCGAGGAGGTTGAGGAGGAGGTGCTGGGGGAGGAGGAAGAGGAGGAGGAGCTGGAGCCGGCGGAGGAAGAGGAGGAGGCACCGCCGCTGGATGTGGGGGAGGAGGCGGCGCCGATTATGGAGGAGGACGTGGACGTGTGGCCGAAGCAGCACGCCATCCTGAACTCCATCCGCTCGGAGTCGGCTGCGGAGGCCAGGCGTTGCCGTCGGCAACAGATGAAGGCGGCGCAGGCAGCCCAGGCTCCGACGCTGGCAGCTCCGGCTCCGGCGCAGGCGGCTCCGGCCATCGCCGCCAACGACGAAATTTAAATAGTAAAAATGTAGTACGTAGCTATATATTCTGCATGTTTTTTATGGATTTAGGGGATGAATATGAGAAAGTTGTATGTGAAGAAGGAAATATGAGGTGTGCCCGGTCCGTGTCCGCGGACGCGTCCGCTGGCGTTTGAGGGGCCGGATTTGCCAAGTCTGACTGTAGATACTCTAACCACCAAAAATCACAAAATCTAACATGAACGTCACAACTGGTTGTGCTTGGGCGCTGGCTGGCCGGCTCGATGTGGGGATTTCCCGGGGCTGCCAGTACCTGTTCGGGGGTATGGGGTGTGTCGGGCTAACTATTGAAGCTATGGGTTGCAACTGGGCTAGGGTGTGACCGTGCAGTGGAGTGTAAATGCACACATGTATCAGCCCATGTACAAACGAATCGTATTTTTGCGTATACGAGATTTCGGCTACCCGGGGCGGCCGACCATAGTCGACCCTACCGTGGCGCCGCCACTGATAATATGTGACATCCTTGCCCATGTGCATTTCATACAAAAAGAGGTGTCTTGCAAAGATTGTTTTTTTTACGGGAAGTGCCTGCGGATTTTGCTGCTTGTTGATCTCTACAACAAGTACGAAGAACTTTGTTGCAGGTCACAATAGAGCCAAGCTGCCACACAAGAGTTTTGCTGAGCTTATAGATATGGACCCTTGTGAAACAGAGGTATGGCCATTCTCTTGAGTCCTATTCAGTTTCATGTGTCCTGGATCTTCTTTTTCACACATTTAGCTTCAAGCTTCAATCATCTGTGAAGTCCAGTACCTTATTTTCTTATCAGAGCTGGATCAAGCTAACATGTGTTTCATTAGTTCTATCGCTTCAGTAAACATCTGAAAAAGAAGGATGCAAAGGAATCAAGTAGTAATTCAAATAATAAAAGGGAAATCAAATAACAGAAGGGTGTCAAGTTCAGTGAGTATTGAAAGTTACTACTATCTAGAACTTTGCATATGCCAAAATTTGAAAGCTGCAGGTGGCCAGTTTGATCTAACAATAAATTTTAAAATATGTAACAAAGAGTGAGTTGCCCATTTAGTGCATTCACAGTTGGTGTTTAATGGAATGCTCAGTGGGATGCGTACATTTTGTTGTTAGATTTTGCCATCGGTTGAATGGATGATCCGGTGCATAGTGTTCTCCATCTATTAAATTTTGCCTAATCATTATACATGATTCTGGATGTTTTGCTCAAGTTTGTGCTTGAATTACATATGTGATGTTTTTTGCTGTGGTAAAGTAAACATGCTTTATGCCACTGGATTTTTCTAACCAACACAATGCACTTCTACAATTTGAATGGATAATTCACTCCTGCATTAGCAATGGATTCAAAGTTTATTCTTCAGCAACTTCAACTTGCGGTAGACTCCTGTTGCAGTTTGGTGACATAGGTCTGTGTCAGGTTGCTTAACAAATGCAGCTAGGTGCAATTCAGTTAGCCAAAGCCACTATGCATTATAATTGTAGATGTGCACGAGGGTGCTGACATCATTATGGGACGTCTATGCTACATGCCCATGCTACATGCCCTGCTTTATTTGTTACAGTTTTACACAAGTGGAAACCCCAAGCTAAATTACAGAGAATAAGAATAACTCACAGTCAGAGATCAGATTGAATGAGAACTGGTGCTATAATTGATTCTTTTGCAAGGAGGGGTTTCAGTGTTCAAACATAATGCATTTCCATCTTCAGTTTGACCAAACTTGTATGCGGAGTAAAAGGAAAAGGTGGGGGTATAACGACATATCTGTGATTACATGGTCAAAATACAGGCCTAGGATATTTGAATGTTTCCATATAAATGTAATCCTCTACCCGCAAAATAATAATATAAATGTAGTCCTCTTATATTTCGTAGCTTCCTGTTACCAGGATTGATAGCTATCGTATTTCATTCCGTTGTTTAGTAATGAATTGTTGTGATGCATTTTTTACTTTAATCCTTGCTACTTTTAAAGCAGCCTTCTTGCGCAGATCATTTTGTATAGATGTATAACGGCATGCCCGTGATTGCTCTGTAAAAACCCGACCTAGGATATATGAATACTTCCATATAAACATATGCCTCTTCTATTTTGTAGCTTCTCATTCTAAGGAACGATATATATCATATTTCATTATGTTGTTTCGGTAAATAAATTTTCTTTCTGATTCTTTTTTGTTAAGTATCCAAGTAAGAGTCTGATTAGTGGCGGTGATTTCAGAGCTCGAGGCAGAGATGGCGGAGCTCGGGCGAGCTCGAGACTATGGATCGAGGGCTTGAGTGCTCAGGATGGAGGCAGGGGAGGGCGCCCTGCGGGAAGTGATTTATGTGCTCCTTGATCAGGTTTTTTATAACTGATGACATCTTACATTGTTGTCTTTTACCGATTAACTGGTTAACTCTTTTCCTAAATGGTCTTAGATTTCTGCTTTCTATTTGCGCCAGTTTCTTTTTACAAGAGATGAGATCTTACACAATATATTTTTGCCTTGGTTGATCTAATTAAAATTTTCCTTCAGCACGTGCATATGATGTTAATATAAAGCTATTTGGAAGAACATTCCATGGGCGAAAAAATATTATCATGTATTTTGTTTGTCATTTTGCTTGTGTTGATGTAGTTTATTGAGCTTTTTCACACGTCATGATATTATGCCTTAATTTCTACTAGGCTGCTTTTACATTTAAAATTCATTGTACAAACATTATTTACCTAATTTATGGAAACAATAAATTTGTAGCTCAGGTCAACTAGGAGATGATGTAAACCAAGTCGCTCACCGGTTTAAGATGGTATGTTCTGAACTTTCGTTGCTTTATGAAAGGACTAAAGATGTTAGATATGCATGCTACTACAGTTTAGCCATTTTTCAGTTTTCTACATGAGCCACAGTGCCGAAGCCTTGGGACAGGCACTTTGTGATAGAATGTGTCAAACATAGGTCTGTTTGCTAGAATATGTGTTGTGCCGATGCTGCAACTAGCATACGCAAAATCACTTTGCTATATATTTTTCATAATGCTACATTCCATCAATTAAATGACTTCTTATTGTTTTGAATCTACTTACATAGGTGTTTAAAGATTTACTTTGTTCCAGCGCCTACTTTGGATCATAGGAAACTAAAAAAAAAGAGGGCGCCGCCACCACCGTCATCAGACTGGTCCACATCCATGCGTTGCTCGGCGTCACCAGGTCACCGGCACAACTCCTCACGCCCAGGCCGTTCAACATTTTCTTCCGCTTTTGGTGCGTCACATTTAGAGTCTTTCTTTCCCATTTTACCGTGTTTGCATGGTAAGATGTTTGGTCGGATTTGAAGGTTCGTAGCCTTGGCTCCAAAGCTTCAAGCTCTTATAGAAATTAGAACTGAGGGCCTTTTAAAATGAATCCTGGATAATAGTGTTGTTCAGTGGGATGCAGAATTTTTGTTTGTCTGATCGGCTATCCTTGGTGCTGATTTAAGTACTGATTTCATCATCATATGACTATAATAAAGAAGTTGTGTGTATAAATATTACTAACTGCTGATATTTTGCATAAGTGATTTCAATTCTGTTGGCCCTCCTTAAGATTGCTTGGGAATGTGAGGCTTAAAAGTTTCAACCCTGTGCAATGTGCTTCTCGGGTGTGGATTTGTATCTGACTAATTAACAGTTCTATTAATACTGATATGTCCTTGAACATTATATGGGTATTGCATCGCTTGTACTTATAGTAAGTGGAAATTTTTCTCGTATATTTCAATATGTGCCCGAATAATATTAATGTACACTCTTTCAATACATTGCTTACTCTTGGCCTTTGTGTCATTAGCGCAACTGGTCATCTAGTAGTATTACAAGTGGAGTGTGTGCGTGCGTGCTGGATCTCCTCTCCTCCCACGCCTCTATACGCACGCACGATCGGTGGATCGGACCCAACCACACGTCCAATCACACCCATCTCTGCACTCACAGCCAAGAAAAGAAAGACCGATAGTGGCGGTGGTGGTGGTGTGTGTGTACGTACATCGTACCGTCCCAACGTGTGGCCAGACGACAGACCGGCCGTCACTCACCCCGTCACCCATGGCGATCAATCCAACAGCACATCAAGGCCGGCATCGATCAACTCGATCACCAAAGGTGAAAGCCAACCTAATGCATGCGTTTGGGGGGCCGTCCTCCAACCAAGCTAGCCGTGCCCATCATTTCCGGCCAGAGATCGATCGAGATCGAGATCGAGATGGCCATCGACGCGGGCAGGCAGGGGGTGAACAGCATCCCTATCAGCCCCCGGATCTGTCATGTTAACCAACGGCAGCCTCTGCCTGCCTCTCGGCCATGGGGTCTGGACGGGCGCACGCACCGACTCGACTCGCATGGGCGCCCCTCCCACCGTGCTGCGCGCGACACACGGGCTGGAAGCTCCGGCTGAGAGGGACGGAGGCAGCCGCCCCGTCTAGTCCATTTTGTGTCCCTCTCCTGTCTCACCAATCATCGTCGTCCACCGTCGACCGGCGCAGGTGGGCATCGAGGACGGAAATTTTGGACAGGCTTCCGCCAAGTCGCCGTGGAAAGGAATCCTACTCCGGCGTAGCGTTTCAAAAGAGCACCTACAACCGGACCTCTCAAATCCGTTTCATACGTCCGGGCGGTCCGCTCGATCACTGCCCGGTCACGATTTTTTGACCTAGACAGTCCCTCAAACGGCCCTCAAACATCCGGGCTGACGGCACTCCTCATATCCAGCCCAAATATAGGACGGATATGGGGTGCCCGGGCACGCCTGCCACGTCGGACCCGACAGCTCGACCCCATCACAAATTGCACCAAATCCACCCCGAGCTGCCGGATCCATTTGCTCTCTCCTCTCTTCTTCCTCCTCCACGTCGTCCGGCTCGCAGCTCCGCCGCCGCGCCCGCTCCGCAGCCGTTCCCAGACTCTCCGCCGCTAGCTTCGAAAGAGCGCTCCCGTCCTTGCCGCGGGGGACGTCGTCTCCGGCCCGGACGCCACCGTGGTACGTCCGACAACTCTCCGGCTCCGCGCTTGCGCTTGATGTGTTCGACATATTGACCGACCGGAATTATTGTGATTTTGTTAGGTAAATGATGGATTCCGATGCTTCGTCGGCCGAGGAGTATGGACCGACGGAGCTTGACCAAATGATTCAAGATGAGTTCTTTGATTCGTCGGATTCGGACGAAGAAGTGGACATGATCATGCAAGAGAAAATGGACCGGCAAGTGGAGCATATTCTCAACTTCAAAGGCTCAAACAAAGGGAGAAGAGTGATCAACCGGGACAGGGTGTCCGGAGCAAAGCTACTGCACAATGACTACTTTGCTCCCACACTTGCTTTCCCGGATGATCCATGATTTCGTCGCCGTTTTCGCATGCGGAAACCATTATTTTTGCGCATTTGTGGAGGGAGTGGAGGCACATGACAACTACTTCAAGCTGAGAAGGGATTGCTGCGGCCAACTCTCTTTCTCGGCCAAGCAGAAGTGCACGGCTGCTCTGAGGATGCTTGCACTTGGTACTGCTGCAGACGTCGTTGGTGAGATGGTCAGGATGGGGGAGAGCACGTGGCTGAAGACTACCGTCAAATTTGCCCGCGTCGTGGTTGCGGTGTTTGGACCGGAGTATCTCAGAGAACCAAATGCGCAGGACACGAAGAAGTTGTTGGCTATTGGAGAGGCAAGGGGGTTTCCAGGAATGCTCGGATCAATTGATTGCATGCATTGGCAATGGAAAAACTGCCCCAAAGATCTGCGGGGAATGTATCAAGGTCACACCAGAGAGGCCACCATCATACTAGAAGCGGTGGCATCACATGACTTATGGATTTTGCATGCTTTCTTTGGAATGTCTGGTTCTCACAGCGACATCAACGTGCTTCAACGATCTCCAGTGTTCAGGAGGCTTTGCAATGGGGAATCACCGCCATGCAACTACACCGTCGACGGCCGGACTACAACATGGGTTAATATCTTGCCGATGGTATCTATCCTCGGTGGACGGCGTTTGTGAATGCCATATCCGAGCCGCGTGGCAATAAACAAAGCCACTTTGCAACAATGCAGGAAGCGGCTAGGAAAGACGTGGAAAGGGCATTTGGTGTGCTTCAGGCTCGTTGGGGAATTGTGCGGAGCGCTGCAATGATGTGGGAATCAGAAACTTTGTGGCAGCTGATGACATGTTTGTGTTATTCTGCACAATATAATTGTCGAGGATGAGGGTGATGGTGTAGTCCAAACCCATGATTTCGAAGCACCCGGAGAACAAGTTGAAATCCCGAAAGATCAAGATGCGGCTCAGCTTATGAACTTTGTGTAGATGCATCAGAATCTTTGAAATCAGCAGGTGCACACGCAGCTACTCAATAATCTTGTGGAGCACATGTGGATCCATAATAGCAATCAAGGAGGCAATGCTTGAGTTTGGCACTTCAAATAAATTTTATGTAAACGCTATGTACGCTTGATACTAACAATAGCTATTTACGTGCGACATTGTGTTGCATGATCGACGTGCATGTATTTGCATGAATTTAAGATTCCGAATTTAAGTTATGTGGATGCCCAGAACGAAATATAAACGCTTGTTCGGATACGCCCGTGGGCGTTTGAGGGGTCGGATTTGTCGAGTCCGTCTGTAGATGCTCTTAGATAACGAAGTCTCAGTGTTTAGTGACGACCATCTTTCGGCAGGAGAACCGTTCCCAATGCGTGCGTGTTGGTGTGGGTATGGGTTTGAATTTGAACCGACGAGAGGCCCGTTTTCCTTAGAGTGGCGCGCAGCCATTCCCCGCGATTAAAGACACGGATCGAGGTCTTTCAATACTAATTATTGGCGGTGCGTGGTGCCTCCACCCTTGCGCGTGCCCCCGCCATCCATCGCGCTCAGCCCCTCGTGAACATGTCCGGGGTTGCCATCAACCTGCACAGCAATTCGTGTGATCGCAATTGCATCTAAACCATACAAACAAAAAAGGGAGCGACTCGAGTTACACCACGAAAACAACCCCGGTGAGTAGTGACAACGAGAAGAAACGAAAAAAAAACATGCAACCAAAAACATTCTCCGGCAACCATCAAGATCAAGATCAAAATCAAAATCAAAATCAAAATGAATGAACGCCCTTTCCAGCCGAGCGGGCGGGCTGGCTAGGCTGCCGCCACCCTAGGAGCTCGTGGTCCCGGCGGCCCAGGCAGCAATAATAAAACATGTACCGCTCCCTGTACTGTACCGCCAGTACTGCATCAGGCCAACTCCAGCACGCGACTTCAAACGGATGTTCGTTTTGTCTGGATTTCATCCGTTTAGGGTGACAATGGAGCCGTGTCCGGCCGGATTCGTGGATGAGGCGGCCGTGCGTCCAACGCGCGGCCGCATCTTGTTCGTTCGCCCAACACAGCATAAAATGAAATTGATGCATATGAAATGATTCAAATCAAACGTAGCTATCAAATAGTCTTTACAACCTAAACGAAATTTGTTTGCATGACAAGAAAACAATATCAAATTGTGAAAGAAAAACCCATCACCACTGTCCATTGTACCTTCTGAGCAATCCGTCGAACGCCTTGCGTTCGTGGTCGAAAAGCGACCGGATAGTGCACGCTCTGCTCCCCTCCCAGGCCGACCGGAAGAGGTTGGGGACGACGGGCGACGACGACGGTGGATGGCGCCCTGCGTGACCGAACGGCCGGCCGGAAGAGGTTGGTGACGACGGGCAACGACGACGGCCGTAGTTTGTCTCCCACTTGCAATACAGAGAACGCCGACCAAATGCTTTCCGGTAGGCCGGTGCGAAGACAGCTATGGCATGGCGCGGTGGTGGTTGGGACGGCCCTGGTGGAAGACGACGCGACCGGGGGTGGTGGTGGCGGCGACGATGGCGGGGGCGCGGAGGGAGGTAGAGGAAGAGAAAGGAGGGTCTGTCTCACCGACGGGCGGGTCAGGGCAGAACAAAGGCACACGCCGCTCACGTTCGCGCGTGTCCGTTCGGCTGCAAACTCGAACCAAACTTGGGCCGGGAATTGGTTGAAAGCGGACAGAAAACGAACGACGGTCCGTTTGCGGCCGCGCGTTGGGAGGTCTGTTTTGTCCGTTTACCCCCAAACAAACACGGGCGTATAGGATGGGGTCGAGTGTTGGAGTTGGCCTCAGGACCCGTATACCGCGATCCGCTAATTAAACCTTGATTAACCGTAGGCAGCCGGATTAATCAAGGACGGGAATCTCGTGCTTTGCAGCTCGCCACGCCCTCTTTACTCAGTCCGGTGCAGCGCACTGTTGATCATCACTAGTAGATTATTAAGCTGCAAAGCGCGGTTCCACGTACAGATATATATGGCGACACACACAGTGACACAGGAGGCGCGCTTTTCGCAGCGGAGACGCCGTACCCGCACCAACACGGCAGCACGGGGCCTCCGTTTCTTTATTTGCTTGGTTAAGGAAGGTGTTCTCGGCGACACAGAGCACGCAGGCACGCATGCATAGATGTGGTGCGCGCCGTTCGCCACGCGCGCGTGCCGTTTCGCGCCATCTGTACGTTTGTTTCTTCGCCGGGCTTTGGTAGGGGCGCTGCACAAAATTTGCACCGGCGGTGCAGTCATTAGTGGCGACATTAGCACGTCGCTCAGCCGTGCGATCGCAACCAAAGAGGGCATGTTACGCGGGGTACGGGGCGTCGCGGCTCGATCATGAGAGATAAATAAAAACCTGGGACGTGCCAGAGCGGGGGGGAAGGGGGGGTGGTGGGTGGATTTACATTTTACTCGTGCGGGGCCAGTACCGGTGTCTGGTAACCTTCTTTTTTTTAAGCTGTCTGGTAACCTTCTTGAATGAATGAGATGACATGAGATGATGGTGCGTGCGTGCTTGGCTGGCTACAGTGATCGCACACAGCGCAGGTAACGCCACCGGGTGGTGACATGCATAGCTGAGACTGAGAGACAGGTAGACAGAGGGTGAGCGGGGAGGAGTGGGCCCGTCGCCATCACCCGCACGCCCAAAACCAACTGAACCCAGTGGCCTCCTCCCCTGCCCGTTGCCACGTCACCCTTCTTCCTCCCCCGCCAGCCGGCCGCCTATATCTTCCCACCGATCCCTTACCCCCTCACCCTTCTTTCCTCCAACCTTTCCATACCATCTCCTCCTTTCCACCACCCTTCGCCTCTCTCGAGCTCACTTCCCTTCCGGTGAAGAACCATCTCACCCTGCACGGGGTTCCTCTGCCTCGCGCCACTTTCCGCACTAGAACAGCGCATTGTTCGGCTTGGAGCTTTGCTAGTGTTGTTGCTGTGTCCGTGTGTTCCAGTGCCTCTCTGTTGCTGCTGGAATGGAGAGGCGCGGGGACAAGGGGACGTCGGCGCGGCCGAGGCGCCACACCGACCAGCCGTCCTTCTCGTCGTCGCTGCTCGACGCGATATACAGGTCCATGGAGGACGAGCCGGGCCACGCCGGCGGGGACGCGGTGGCAACCAAGAAGAAGCACCAGCAGCAGGAGGATGCCCTGCACTACAGCTACTACTACAGGCCGTCGCTGGCCGGGAGCTACCGGGCGCCCGGGCCGCACGCCACCACGTCCAGCTCCTCCGAGTGCTCCAGCTACGGCGGCTTCTCCTCGTCCGAGGCCGAGTCGTCCAACCACCGCCGCCTGCGCCCCATCCGCACCACCGTGCCCGGCGGCCAGCCCGCGCCCGCGCCGGAGAAGAAGGCCAAGAACCCGGCGGGGGCCTCCATCCGCGCCAAGCTCAGGGACCTCCGCAAGCCGGCCTCCCCCGGCGCGCGCCTCGCGGGCTTCCTCAACACCATCTTCGCCGGCAAGCGCGCGCCGCAGACGCCGCCTTCGGCCCGGACGGCGGCGGCGGAGTACGCGTGCTCCTCGGCGTCGTCCTACTCGCGCTCCTGCCTGAGCAAGACGCCGTCGACGCGCGGGCACGCCAACCGCACCGTGCGGTTCGTGGACAGCGACCGCGAGGCGCCGGCGACGGTGCCCGGGGCGGACCGGCGGAGGGTGCCGGTGGAGCAGATGCTGCTCCGGCGCATGGAGATGGAGAGCGACGAGGAGGACGACGAGGAGAGCAGCGACGCCAGCTCCGACCTGTTCGAGCTCGAGAACTTCGGCGCGGCCGCCGTGCCGCCGGGCGCAGGGTACCGGGACGAGCTGCCGGTGTACGAGACGACCAGGGTGGTGCTGAACCGCGGCATTGGGCACGCGCACGGGCACGGCCGGAGCGCCAGAGTCGTCTGATGTTGCTCGGATGATCAGATCGCACGCGCGGTGTGACTGTAAAATGCAAAATTAGTTAGCTAGATGGGAGGTGGAGTAGGTGTTTTTATTACGTGCTCTCTCTTTAACCTTTGGTGTTTGTCTCTGAGATTTTCTTTGTTTTTGGGGTGGTGTGGAGTGTACTCTCAGATGCACTGTAATTTCTAGCCGCAGGAGATGAATCAGTAATGTTGTTGTTCCTAGTGTCATTTCTCCTTTGCCCTCTGCTTTTGAACTACTAAGAAAGTCTTGAATGCGCTCCGGTGTCCGGTCCAGTTTGAAACAAAAAAATTGGACGAAACAATTGGTAAATTAGTCGAATATTTGGCACAGGTGAGTTGGAGATAGACGACGTTCCCATGTCATCGGCGGCAAGCGCACCACCGTGTGTATGTGTATGGTACTAAGTGCGAGTACGATCTGCTAGGCTAGCGTGACACGAACAGGGCGCAACAGCATGTAAAGACGAGAGGCAGGGAGGGAGGGAGGGAAATGAAGAGGGGATTGAAAGTTGGGAGGCGGACGGTGACGGTGGTGGGCGAAGACGGCGACGGTGAGCGATGGATTTGACGGGGGTGCACACGCTTTGTCTGCTGCCCGCTAACATGCGAGCTCCTCCTAATCATTACCGGCATCATATCCCTACGGAATCATTCGTCTTCCTTCCTCTCTTTCTCTCTCCCTCTCTCCGGCGCGCGAGGCCGGCCGCCACAGACGTCAGCTCCAGCACTCCAGCTTCAGTAATCCCAGATGATGAGTCAGATCGATCGATCCAAGCATGACACGTTTGCTTCGCATCAGCAAATCCGGGAAACAGGGCCTCAATCCTGGCCCGCCGTACGGTCGCAATTTTGCTAATTATGGCCGGCCATGGATTGCTGCACAAGCAAGAAATTTAGGTGTGCTGTCCTAGGGAGCTAGGCTGATCGAGGCTGGTTATCAAACATGTCGATACAAAATCACCAACGGCTCCAAAGAACTCATAACTACTACACTACACTAAGATGATGACAGAGGCTAGTACTCGATGTTAGTCAATCATTACGGCTACAAGAAAATCGATCAGGTTAGTAGCTGCTCGTACCTTAACTACTTTGCGCGGCTCGACCCATATTTTTAGTCCTGATCAGGCTAGTAGCTTAAGGATTGAGGCCCTGTTTCCCGGGTTTTTCTTCTTCTTTGAGACGGCGTACGGCCAGCGTTTTCGAAACTGTGCCTCCAATCCATTGATTGATTGCGCCGTCCTTCTCATGTTGGGTCGATCGTGCAATCTCTTTTATGTCTGTACGACCAACGTGCACGTACAGCGATTCCATGTACCGAGCACTGTTGATCCGTGTGACGCGCCTGCCCTCCTGAAAAGCCCAAAAAATCAAACCCAGCCGAGTTCGAAATCAGGAGCAACACATTAACTGGCCACTGTTCGGCGGTGGTAGAAAGAATCTGCACAAGATGCAGTGGGGCCATTAATAAGGAAGAAAAGCAATCAGCAGAGGATCAAAGACACTGCTCTCTCCAAATCTGAATTTACGACCCAGGTAAAAAGAGAGAGAGATTGACGTGATGTGGTTTGATCCACCAGCTATAGCTTAAATGCGACCAAATCTCATGCCTGCTTCCGTCCGGGCCCCTCGCCAGCTGATCATCTGGATCACTCTCGATCCCCATGCGTGCGTGGTGTCACCGCAAGCAATCATCCGATAGAATTATGCGCCAAATCTTACTTTCTATCCTGCCATTGATATGAGCTAATCTCCACCGCGGAAAAGGCGAAATGCTCGCGTACGTGACCCCATTATTATGCTATTTTTCCTCCTCTTTGGCCGAGTTCCTCTCACCCTTTCTCCCCCGGCTTGTGAGTGCCGTCAGTCAAAAAGAGGGTTTAAAGCCTCCCTTGAGATGCTCTGAACTGCGAGCCGACCTCAACGAGTGTTAATTTAGTGTTGCTGCTTGTTCCATCAACCTGATTCCCATACTTTTGGGGCATGGCCGTGCTGGACTTGCCACTAGGTAATTAAATAAAAATACATATACTACTATACTGCTTTCCTTTCTAGACTTATTGTACGTACACTATACTGAATGTATCGGGCTTTTCGATAGGAGCTGCACTCTTTACATTATTCTTCATGGAGACTGAAGATCGAATCTGACAGAGACAGTGCATGGGCATGCAGCGTGGTTGTAATTAAGTTCAGAACACATGTTATTTTCTCTAAACAGGGCAATCTATCTCCAATAGTAGTACTCTAGGACTACAAGTTGTAGGGCTTTGCGTGCGGCCGGAAAGGATGACAAAACTGTAGCCGGTAGCCGGATCCCGGATGGATATGGCGCGGACGAAATCATTTCAGATGCATATGTGAAAGGATTGAAATGCGTCACGAATTATGTGTGCTGGCCCATGTATCTTTGGATACTCACGAATTGTACGCGCCTAATCAGTCAGATTACGACGCGATTGGAGGACCACTGCACGGGTAGAGCCAATCTACACGCAGGATGCACGCATGACGTACAAAACAATCCACGCTGGCTAATATGTTTTCGGCCAACCATTCAAATCGTGGTGGCTGTGCCTGTGCGTACCTTTCTGATGATGCAGAGGATGAGCTGTTCCATTATAGCTAGCTAAAGACCCCGCCGTTCAAATTGATCAAAGATCGATGGCGATAGCTCCAAATCTCACTTCGGCCACTTAGTTGACGGTTTAGCTGCAGATTAAACTGCTTTCTCAACACAAAACCTGCGTACGAATTCGTTGGAACATGATGAATTCTCTATCACATGACGCAACCCGACGAACATATGCGCCGTTCGATCGACGTGTGGAACTGTAGACTTAATTCAGGCTGACCACACAAAAGTTGTTGATCGATCCAAATCCAAAACCATGTGCTTGGACACATGGATACTCCGGCCTGCGAAGTTGATTAGGAGTAGGACTGGTCTAAACCAATGTGTGGGCTAAATTGGCCTATGGCCATGGACCACAGCATCATTATAGGCGTGTAATTAAGCATCCAGAAAAGATAAAGTCTGCACTGCATGCACACACATTCTATTCTAGTATTAATCTCCTGAAACGTACGTACGGCGTCATCTATCTATCTAGTCTCTCTCAAAATGGGCAGACTCCCGCAGCTATACGCAGGGCCTGTCAGCAGGCTATAACACATAGAGGGACAAAGATCTTGAGAGCTGTTGAGGAAAGCAACTCGGGCCCCTACACAAAGGCTAGCTATCACTGTATTTTACCAGTAGACTATATCTCAAAAGAAGCTTAGGCCTGATCTAGACTCTAATAATGTGATGTGAGGTACTGGAGTACGTCAGGAGATGGTAATTAATTAAGAAAAAGAAAATTTTGGGCACTTGGAACTAAGAACATAGCAGTAGGAGTTTAGGAGTGCTTAAAGGTGATGGCGTGATCAATTAACTAAAGATCGAGGTTTTACTTGCCCATCAGGAGTTGACCCTTGCTTTTTAGCTTCTCCAGCCACTAATCAGGCATGATTATCGATTAATTAATCAGTCCTATGATAGTACTCTCCAATAGCTCAAACTTAATAACTTGTTGTTGATGGGGAAAGGATGCATGTTTGCTCAAAAGTAGAAGGCTAACATATTGCTCCTCTAGCATAAACCTAATACTAGGTAGCTCATTCTTTTGAGTTTTGTTATCGTTATGTGGTGGGGCGGCGTGAGGTGGGTAGCATCATCTAAGCTAGAAATGCATAGAGATACAAACCTAGAACATCTAAGACAATTGTCTAATTTATCTGCAAAATTTCGCAACTAACTCTGATGTGCCTGCTCTGTCCTGAAATCCACTAGCCTCGATCGAAAAGGATAATGAATCAAAACCACTGTAGTGTCTTAAAGCTGCTTGACCTAGGGGCTGTCAAATGTCTCAAAAGAAACCTGACTTTTGTGAGTTTGACAAAATGCACGCATGTAGCGAGTGAACAGTGATTAGATGGGCAATTATTTTTCCCGCGTCGTTTTGTTGCACGCATGCAGCGCGCGGGAACACTAGCTGAAGAACGTGGTTGCAGCAAGTTTTGAAAAGACGTGGAGGCAAAGATCTATGCATGGACCGTAGAGACTTAAATCTTCACAGGGGCAGTACTGTAGTTTATGTCTACACGGACGGACGTGCGTGGTCACTGTTCACATGCATGCATGCAGGCCCACGGGACGAGAGCGTGCGGGCTATGAGTATGAGCGCGGCACATGCAGGGTTTGACATTTTCACTGGCCGCCGCACAATATTTTCGACTTCTTGTCAAGATCGGCGCACGCCGAGCAAACATATCGTGAAGAAGATGAGGCAAAGAACATTTTGAAAAGGAGCAGTGATGAATCATTTGCTCGGGCCACGCGTGCGTTCGGTAACAAGCAGCAACGAATTCTAACTGTTACCGATCGGGCGCCGAATCTCATGAATCAGAGAGGTAAAAATAAATAAATAATAAATAATCTCATGAATCAGAAAGCCACGCCGATCCTGCCGGTCGTCGACGATCAAAAGACGGTAGAATTTGCATGAACGGGCCGGCGGGCACCGATCCCGAGGCACGGACCAGACAAAGACGTCCATACGCCACAGGAGTAGACGCACAGGGCCCAGCCACGCACGCACGCAGGGGAATCGTGTACAGTACAGTGTGACGCGAGTCGTGAGCCGGAAGATTGATCGATTGCCGCCGCAGCTTTGGCTCCGATCGATCAAAAGGAGCACCGCTGCACGCACACACACGAAGCGAAAGCTCAATTTGGGGGCTCGCGCGCGCCAAAGCTCCCGTCTCGTGCGGCCGGCCGGCCGGTGGTGGGATCGGCCCGATCGGATCGGATCGGATTCGATCCTGCTGCTCCCACCATCACACACACGTAGTAGTACTCCACGGCCGGTGCGGTCAGGTCCGGTCCGGTCCAGCCCAGCCCGGCTTTTATTTATTGTTGGAAGCTGCGCGACCGCGACGCGGGAACCAAGAAACAAAAGGGAAAGCGGCGCTCAAATCTCCCGATGACAGGCGGGGCCACCACAGATGTAGTGTGCCGTGTGCGATACGACCATCCATGCATGCCGGCTTGGCCGCCTCAAAAGCCTCGTGCTCGTGGGTATTCTTGCGGTACGGGCTAGCAGTAACTTTTTCTTTTCTGGCTGGAATGGAATGGATGGGTGAGAATGTTTTTCCTTTGAGTTAATACCACAATTAGTACACAAACTTGTAGGGGTGGAAACAGATTCATACAAGAACTAAAAAACCCCACAAATGTGGCCCTCCAACTATACTACTGTGACAAATTCATACAAATCGCTCTGGACGCGACATTTGGCATGCCACGTTGGATTTTGCCACACGCCTGTCATTGTGCAATTTTGCAGAAACCCCCCGCAATCTTTGTTTTTTTTGTTGCGCGGTCCATTTCCCTTTTCCCCCTGTCTAAATCACTAGCCCGCCAGCATCGATTCCCCATTCTCCCCTGTCAAAATCCATAGCCTGACCGCCCTCTCTCCGCCGCCAACCCTATCCGTCATCCTCTTCGTCGTGACATGAAGGGGTCGACATCGTTGGACGGGAAGCAGCACGCAGGACGCCGTGGGGCAGGGGCGCGTCGTCGTCAACCCAGGCTTGCTCGCTCCATGGATGTGACCTCGCCGGCGCCGACAAAATGAAGGACGGCGAGCCGTGGGCGAAGATCACCGGTGAGGTGCGCTACATGGATGTTGATTCCTGCAAGGTGCGTGTATGTGCTTGCCGTCCCTCTCATCGCTGATTTCCTGTTAGGCTAATAAGATGAACTCACTGACTTGATGTTTGATTTCATGGTAGGGCACTGAAAGCCTACCCGAATTTGGCTGGAGTATACCTATATCCTCTCCTGATGTTGGCTTTAATGGCTTTGACACTAGTGACCAATGTGGACACTTTATGAACCCATCCCGAAGAGTTTGCTCTGAATGATACGGTTATGGGCGTAGATTTCTTGTTTGTCCTCGTGAGGTGAGTCAAGTGTTGAATTGTTCTTCAAAGTTAGGCATTGCAAATTGTTGAAAATTTATGAGATTTGCCTAACTATCTTGTACTGAATGTGTGTTACAAAATGTTTGAATTTTGTGTTCTGCATGGTTATGAAACATGTGCTTATATGAAGTGGGTGGACAAAGAGTGGGAGGCCTAGGCAGGTGATTGGCAAGCTTGCTGAAGATAATTTGGCTCTGCAAAATTTCATGTTTGAGTAGGATGCTGAAATTATGAGGATGAAGGAAGAGTGAAAGGCCATGAACATCAGACACAAGAAGCAGATCAAGAATAGGGATAGTAGGGAACTTTTCTTACTTTGTTTCGTCTGTACTGGAACATGTAATGTAAACTACTACAACATATGTGTTGGGAATCGTTGCATGAAAAACAAAAAAAATTCTACGCACACGCAATGATCTACCCATGAAGATGCATAGCAACAAGGGGGAGAGTGTGTCTACGTACCCTTGTACACCGTAAGAGGAAGCGTTTCACAACACGGTTGATGTAGTCGAACTTTCTTCGCGCTCCAACCGATCTAGTACCGAACGCACGGCACCTCCGCGTTCTGCACACGTTCAGCTCGGTGACGTCCTCGCCTTCTTGATCCAGCAAGATGGGCGAAGTAGTAGATGAGTTCCGTCAGCACGACGGCGTGGTGACGGTGATGGTGAAGTGATCTCCGCAGGGCTTCGCCTAAGTACCGCGAAAATATGACCGAGGGAGTAAACGGTGGACGGGGGCGCCGCACACGGCTAAGACAATGTTGTATCCTTGTGTGGCGCTCCCTCCCCACATATATATAGGTGGGAGGGGAGGAGGCAGCCCCTAGGGCGCCCCAAGAGACCAGGCGGCAGCCCTAGGGCTGCTGCCTTGCCCTGCGCCCCCCTTTCCTTATATGAAGAAAGGGAAAGGAAAGAGGGGGGGAGAGGGAAGGAAGGGGGAGTCCTACTCCACAGTTTTCTTTCCCTCCCCTCTTTCCTTCTCCTCCTCATAGGCCGGCCTCTATAGGGGGCACACCAGCCCCTTGTGGGCTGGTGTGTTCCCTCTCCTTGCCCATAAGGCCCATATCTTTGTCAGGGGTGCCCGAAACTCCTTTCCGGTGACCCGATAAGTACCCGGTACCCTCCGGAACACTTCCGATGTCCGAATACCATCATCCTATATATCAATCTTTACCTCTCGACCATTTCGAGACTCCTCGTCATGTCCGTGATCTCATCCGGGACTCCGAATAATATTCGGTCACCAAATCACATAACTCATATAATACTATATCGTCATCGAACGTTAAGCGTGCGGACCCTACGGGTTCGAGAACTATGTAGACATGACCGAGACACCTCTCCGGTCAATAACCAATAGCGGAACCTGGATGCTCATATTGGCTCCTACATATTATATGAAGATCTTTATTGGTCGAACCGTTATGACAACATACGTAATTCCCTTTGTCCATCGCTATGTTACTTGCCCGAGATTCGATCGTCGGTATCTTCATACCTAGTTCAATCTCGTTACCGGCAAGTCTCTTTACTCGTTCCGTAATACATCACCTCGTGACCAACTCCTTAGTCGTTTGCTTGCAAGCTTATGATGTGTATTACCGAGAGGGCCCAAAGATACCTCTCCGAAACTCGGAGTGACAAATCCTAATCTCGATCTATGCCAACTCAACAAACACCTTTGGAGATACCTGTAGAGCATCTTTATAATCACCCAGTTACGTTGTGACGTTCTATAGCACACAAGGCATTCCTTCGGTATCCGGGAGTTGCATAATCTCATAGTCGAAGGAATATGTATTTGACATGAAGAAAGCAATATCAATAAAACTGAACGATCATTATGCTAAGCTAACGGATGGGTCTTGTCCATCACATCATTCTCATAATGATGTGAACCCGTTATCAAATGACAACACATGTCCATGGTTAGGAAACCTTAACCATCTTTGATCAACGAGCTAGTCTAGTAGAGGCTTACTAGGGACACGGTATTTGTTTATGTATTCACACATGTATTTAAGTTTTCGATCAAAACAATTCTAGCATGAATAATAAACCTTTATCATGAATAAGGAAATATAAAATAACAACTTTAATATTGCCTCTAGGGCATATTTCCATCAATCTCCCACTTGCACTAGAGTCAATAATCTAGTTCACATCACCATGTGATTTAACACCCATAGTTCACATCGCCATGTGACCAACACCCAAAGAGTTTACTAGAGTCAATAATCTAGTTCACATCGCCATGTGATTAACACCCAAAGAGTACTAAGGTGTGATCATGTTTTGCTTGTGAGAGAGGTTTAGTCAACGGGTCTGTCACATTCAGATCCGTATGTATTTTGCAAATTTCTATGTCTACAATGCTCTGCATGGAGCTACTCTAGCTAATTGCTCCCACTTTTAATATGTATCCAGATCGAGACTCAGAGTCATCCGGATCGGTGTCAAACCTTGTATCGACGTAACTCTTTACGACGAACTCTTTATCACCTCCATAACCGAGAAACATTTCCTTAGTCCTCTTTAGGTACCTAAGCATAATTTTGACCGCTGTCCAGTGATCTACTCCTGGATCACTATTGTACCCCCTTGCCAAACTCATGGCAAGGCACACAACTGGTCTGGTACATAGCATGGCATATTTTATAGAACCTATGACTGAGGCATAGGGAATGACTTTCATTCTCTCTATATATTCTGCCGTGGTCGGATTTTGAGTCTTACTCAACTTCACACCTTGTAACACAGGCAAGAACCCTTTCTTTGACTGATCCATTTTGAACTTCTTCAAAACTTTATCAAGGTATGTGCTTTGTGAAAGCCCTATCAAGCGTCTTGATCTATCTCTATAGATCTTGATGCCCAATATATAAGCAGCTTGACCGAGGTCTTTCGTTGAAAAATTCTTATTCAAGTATCCTTTTATGCTGTCTAGAAATTCTATATCATTTCCGATCAACAATATGTCATTCACATATAATATCAGAAATGCTAGAGCTCCCACTCACTTTCTTGTAAATACAGGCTTCAGCATAAGTCTGTATAAAACCATATGCTTTGATCACCTCATCAAAGCGTATATTCCAACTTCGAGATGCTTGCACCAGTCCATAGATGGATATCTGGAGTTTGCACACTTTGTTAGCACCTTTAGGATCGACAAAACCTTCTGGTTGCATCATATACAACTCTTCTTTAAGAAATCCATTAAGGAATGCAGTTTTGTCATCCATTTGCCAGATTTCATAATTATAAAATGGGGCAATTGCTAACATGATTCGGACTGACTTAAGCATCGCTACGGGTGAGAAGGTCTCATCGTAGTCAACTCCTTGAACTTGTCGAAAACCTTTCACTACAAGTCGAGCTTTGTAGATGGTGACATTACCATCAGCGTCTGTCTTCTTCTTGAAGATCCATTTATTCTCAATGGCTTGCCGATCATCGGGCAAGTCCACCAAAGTCCACACTTTGTTCTCATACATGGATCCAATCTCAGATTTCATGGCCTCAAACCATCTATCGGAATTTGGGCTCATCATAGCTTCTTCATAGTTCATAGGTTCGCCATGGTCTAGTAACATGACTTCCAGGACATTATTACCGTACCACTCTGGTGCGGAACGTGCTCTGTTTGACCTACGAGGTCCAGTAGTAACTTGATCTGAAGTTTCATGATCATCATCATTAGCTTCCTCTCTAGTTGGTGTAGGCATCACGGGAACGGATTTCTCTGATGTGCTACTTTTCAAATTGGGAGAAGGTACAATTACCTCATCAAGTTCTACTTTCCTCCCACTCACTTTTCGAGAGAAACTCCTTCTCTAGAAATGTTCCATTCTTGGCAACAAAAATCTTGCCTTCGGATCTGTGGTAGAAGGTGTACCCAATTGTTTTCTTAGGGTATCCTATGAAGACGCACTTCTCCAATTTGGGTTCGAACTTATCAGGCTGAAGCCTTTTTGACATAAGTGTCGCAACCCCAAACTTTAATAAACGACAGCTTAGATTTCTTGCCAAACCACAGTTCATACGGTGTCGTCTCAACGGATTTAGACGGTGCCCTATTTAACGTGAATGCAGCTGTCTCTAATGCATAACCCCAAAACGATAGTGGTAAATCGGTAAGAGACATCATAGAACGCACCATATCTAATAAAGTACGATTACGACGTTCGGACACACCATTACGATGTGGTGTTCCAGGTGGCGTGAGTTGTGAAACTATTCCACATTGTTTTAAATGAAGGCCAAACTCGTAACTCAAATATTCGCCTCCGCGATCAGATCGTAGAAACTTTATTTTCTTGTTACGATGATTCTTCACTTCACTCTGAAATTCTTTGAACTTTTCAAATGTTTCAGACTTGTGTTTCATTAAGTAGATATACCCATATCTGCTCAAATCATCTATGAAGATCAGAAAATAACGATACCCGCCGCGTGCCTCAACACTCATCGGACCGCATACATTGGTATGTATTATTTCCAATAAGTCATTGGCTCACTGCATTGTTCCAGAGAACGGAGTTTTAGTCATCTTGCCCATATGGCATGGTTCGCAGGTATCAAATGATTCATAATCAAGTGATTCCAAAAGCCCATCTGCATGGAGTTTCTTCATGCGCTTTACACCAATATGACCTAAACGGCAGTGCCACAAATATGTTGCACTTATCATTATCAACTTTGCATCTTTTGGCATCAATATTATGAATATGTGTATCACTACGATCAAGATTTAATAAACCATTCATATTGGGTGTATGACCATAGAAGGTTTTATTCATGTAAACAGAACAACAATTATTCTCTGACTTAAATGAATAACCGTATTGCAATAAACATGATCTAATCATATTCATGCTCAACTCAAACACCAAATAACATTTATTTAGGTTCAACACTAATCCCGAATGTAGAGGGAGTGTGCGATGGTGATCGTATCAACCTTGAAATCATTTCCAACAAACATCGTCACCTCGCCCTTAACTAGTCTCTGTTTATTCTGCAACACCTGTTTCAAGTTACTAATCTTAGCAACTGAACCAGTATCAAATACCCAGGGGCTACTACGAATACTAGTAAGGTACACATCAATAACATGTATATCAAATATACCTTTGTTCACTTTGCCATCCTTCTTATCCGCCAAGTATTTGGGGCAGTTCCGCTTCTAGTGACCATTCCCTTTGCAGTAGAAGCACTCAGTTTCAGGCTTAGGTCCAGCTTTGGGCTTCTTCACGGGAGTGGCAACTTGCTTGCCATTCTTCTTGAAGTTCCCTTTCTTTTTCTTTTCCCTTTTTTCTTGAAACTAGTGGTCTTGTTAACCATCAACACTTGATGCTCTTTCTTGGTTTCTACCTTCACCGATTTCAGCACCGCGAAGAGCTCGGGAATCGTTTTCGTCATCCCTTGCATATTATAGTTCATCACGAAGTTCTAGTAGCTTAGTGATAGTGACTAGAGAACTCTGTCAATTACTATCTTATCTGGAAGATTAAATCCCACTTGATTCAAGCGATTGTAGTACCCAGACATTCTGAGCACATGCTCACTGGCTGAGCTATTCTCCTCCATCTTGTAGGGAAAGTAGAGGTCTCATACCTCTCAACACGGGCATGAGTCTGAAATACCAATTTCAGCTCTTGGAACATCTCATATGCTCTGTGGCGTTCAAAACGTTTTTGAAGTCCCGGTTCTAAGCCGTAAAGCATAATGCACTAAACTATCAAGTAGTCATCATATCAAGCTTGCCAGACGTTCATAACGTCTGCATCTGCTCCTGCAATAGGTCTGTCACCGAGCGGTGCATCAAGGACATAATTCTTCTGTGCAGCAATGAGGATAATCCTCAGATCACGGATCTAGTCTGCTTTATTGCTACCATCGTCTTTCAACTTATTTTTCTCTAGGAACGTATCAAAAATAGGGGAGCTACATCGCGAGCTATTGATATACAACATAGATTTGCAAATACTATCAGGACTAAGTTCATGATAAATTAAGTTCAATTAATCAAATTACTTTAAGAACTCCCACTTAAATAGACATCCCTCAAGTCATCTAAGTGATACGTGATCCAAATCAACTAACCCATGTCCGATCATCATGTGAGATGAGGTAGTCATCAATGGTGAACATCTCTATGTTGATCATATCTACTATATGATTCACGTTCGATCTTTCGATCTCTAGTGTTTCGAGGCCATGTCTGTACATGCTAGGCTCGTTAAGTTTAACCCAAGTATTCTGCATGTGCAAAACTATCTTACATCCGTTGTATGTGAACGTAGAGTCTATCACACCCGATCATCACGTGGTGTATCAACACGACGAACTGTAGCAACGGTGCATACTCAGGGAGAACACTTTTACCTTGAAATTTAGTGAAGGGATCATCTTATAATGCTACCGCCGTACTAAGCAAAATAAGATGCATAAAGGATAAACATCACATGCAATCAAAATATGTGACATGATATGGCAATCATCATCTCATGCTTTTGATCTCCATCTCCAAAGCATCGTCATGATCTCCATCATCACCGGCTCGACACGTTGATCTCCATCATTGCGTCGTGGTCGTCTCGCCAACTATTGCTTCTACAACTATTGCTAACGCATAGCGATAAAGTAAAGCAATTACATGGCGCTTGCATTTCATACAATAAAGAGACAACCATAAGGCTCCTGCCGGTTGCCGATAAATTACAAAACATGATCATCTCATAAAATAACGTATATCACATCATGTCTTGACCATATCACATCACAACATACCCTGCAAAAACAAGTTAGACGTCATCTACTTTGTTGTTGCAAGTTTTACGTGGCTGCTACGGGCTTCTAGTAAGAACCGTTCTTACCTACGACAAAAACCACAACGGTGATTATCAAGTTTGCTGTTTTAACCTTCTTCAAGGACCGGCCGTAGTCAAATTCGATTCAACTAAAGTAGGAGAAACAGACATCCGCCAGCCACCTTTATGCAAAACTAGTTGCATGTCAGTCGATGGAACCGGTCTCATGTACGTGGACATGTAAGGTTGGTCCGGTTCGCTTCATCCCACAATGCCGCCGAATCAAAATAAGACGTTGGTGGTAAGCAGTATGAACATCGCCGCCCACAACTTCTTTGTGTTCTACTCGTGCATATCATCTACGCATAGACCTGGCTTGGATGCCACTGTTGGGAATCGTTGCATGGAAAAACAAAAAAAATTCTACGCACACACAATGATCTATCCATGGAGATGCATAGCAATGAGGGGGAGAGTGTGTCTACGTACCCTCGTAGACCGTAAGAGGAAGCGTTTCACAACGCGGTTGATGTAGTCGAACTTTCTTCGCGCTCCAACCGATCTAGTACCGAACGCACGGCACCTCCACGTTCTGCACACGTTCAGCTCGGTGACGTCCTCGCCTTCTTGATCCAGCAAGACGGGCGAAGTAGTAGATGAGTTCCGTCAGCATGATGGCGTGGTGACAGTGATGGTGAAGTGATCTCCGCAGGGCTTCGCCTAAGTACCGCGAAAATATGACCGAGGGAGTAAACGGTGGATGGGGGCGCCGCACACGGCTAAGACAATGTCGTATCCTTGTGTGACGCCCCCTCCCCACATATATATAGGTGGGAGGGGAGGAGGCAGCCCCTAGGGCACCCCAAGAGACCTGGCGGCAGCCCTAGGGCTGCTGCCTTGCCCTGCGCCCCCCTTTCCTTATATGAAGAAGGGGAAAGGAAAGAGGGGGGAGAGGGAAGGAAGGGGGAGTCCTACTCCACACTTTCCTTTCCCTCCCCTCTTTCCTTCTCCTCCTCATAGGCTGGCCTCTATAGGGGGCGCATCAGCCCCTTGTGGGCTGGTGTGTTCCCTCTCCTGGCCCATAAGGCCCATATCTTTGCCGGGGGTGCCCGAAACTCCTTTCCGATGACCCGATAAATACCCGGTACCCTCCGGAACACTTCCGGTGTCCGAATACCATCGTCCTATATATCAATTTTTACCTCTCGACCATTTCGAGACTCCTCGTCATGTTCGTGATCTCATCCGGGACTCTGAACAACATTCGGTCACCAAATCACATAACTCATATAATTTATATCGTCATCGAACGTTAAGCGTGCGGACCCTACGGGTTCGAGAACTATGTAGACATGGCCGAGACACCTCTCCAGTCAATAACCAATAGCGGAACCTAGATGCTCATATTGGCTCCTACATATTCTACGAAGATCTTTATTGGTCGAACCGTTATGACAACATACGTAATTCCCTTTGTCCATCGGTATGTTACTTGCCCGAGATTCGATCGTCGGTATCTTCATACCTAGTTCAATCTCATTACCGGCAAGTCTCTTTACTCGTTCCGTAATACATCACCTCATGACCAACTCCTTAGTCGTTTGCTTGCAAGCTTATGATGTGTATTACCGAGAGGGCCCAGAGATACCTCTCCGAAACTCGGAGTGACAAATCCTAATCTCGATCTATGCCAACTCAACAAACACCTTTGGAGATACCTGTAGAGCATCTTTATAATCACCCAGTTACGTTGTGACGTTTGATAGCACACAAGGCATTCCTCCGGTATCCGGGAGTTGCATAATCTCATAGTCGAAGGAATATGTATTTGACATGAAGAAAGCAATAGCAATAAAACTAAACGATCATTATGATAAGCTAACGGATGGGTCTTGTCCATCACATCATTCTCCTAATGATGTGATCCCGTTAACAAATGACAACACATGTCCATGGTTAGGAAATCTTAACTATCTTTGATCAACAAGCTAGTCTAGTAGAGGCTTACTAGGGACACGGTATTTGTTTATGTATTCACACATGTATTTAAGTTTTCGATCAAAACAATTCTAGCATGAATAATAAACCTTTATCATGAATAAGAAAATATAAAATAACAACTTTATTATTGCCTCTAGGGCATATTTCCATCAATATGACGATATGAAAATGCATTACTCATGAACTACACAATCCAGTTAAAGACATGAAGTGCACATATTCATAACTGACAGTATGCACATCATATTTAGTCTGATATTGAAACTGAAATATGCACTGAATACCACCTAAAGGACCACCCTTTCATCATATTACAACAGTAAAATTTCATACATTCAGCATATTACAGTGGGAATAAAACTATAATCCATTCACTAACATACATTCAACTGCAAAAAAATATCTGGACTTACATTTGCGATACACTAGAATTAAGAATTTTGAACAGCACAACACATAATCTCTGGAACTTCCCCCCCATAATCACATCAAGACATGACCTTTTATTCCCCTGGATTTCATGCGTTCTAAACTACCATCCAGTTCCTGTCGATTATCACATCTAAAAATCCCCTGGAATGGTTGCGGTTTTACATTGCGAATCCCCAAATCAGCATCACATAAACCTACTGCCCAAATCCCCAAATCAGCATCACAAAAACCCTAGCCTAAATCATGCAAACAACGCAGTTCCTCCTTCCTACTACTGGGGATGCGCACAAGAAACGCAGGCAAATCATCAAAAACAACGTAGAACTCGACATGATCGTTGCCGCGTTAAAGACCTAACAAAGTAGGGGAGGAACAGGGGAAACCAGAGCGGGCTTTGCCAGATGCTAACCGTATTCCGGAGGGAACTTGCCTGGTTCCCTAAGCCGCGGCTCCATGCCGCCCTCTGTCGCCTCCGATGACGGCGTCGCGGTGGTTCGCCTCGGAGACGTCAAGGAAAAGGAAATCACAGGTTTTGGTAGGGGTTTGCCTCGGAGGCGTCGATGGGGGGTTTCTTATTACTGCATTACGGACTGCACGTGTGGGGGAGTCTACAACAAAATTAGCCACAACACGAGGGGGTTTCTGCAAATGCGTGCTTCGGGCCCGACACTATCGGCATGACACGCCAGGTGGTCAATTTGGACTGGTTTGTATGAATTTGTTACAACAGTATAGTTGGAGGGCCACTTTTGTGGAGAATGGACGTTTGGCTCCCGGCCTCCATGGAGGCCTTTTTTTTTTCAAAAAAATCAAAATTCAAACTTTTTTGTTTCAAAAAAATCTAAAAGAAATTGTGCAAGTAAACAAGGATGTTATGTGTATGTGTGTAAAATTTCAGAATGAAATACGTTGAAATGTGACCTGTACAAAAAAGACAAATTCATGGTCTGGGAGGATGAATAGCCCCAGATTTGTCTTTTTTGCACAGCCCTTATTTCAACGTATTTTGTCCTGAAAATTTACACACATGTGTGTTATGCTTTCATGTATATCTGTAAATTTTTTCAGAATTTTTTGAAATGTAAAAAATATGAATTTTGATGAAATTTGAAATTTGAATTTAGAGGCCTCCATGGAGGCCGAGCTCCAAAGGCAATTTTCGCACTTTTGTGGGGTTTTTTATTTCTTGTATGAATTTGTTCCCTCCCCTACAAGTTTGAGTACTAATTGTCGTATTAACTCTTTTCCTTTGCTTTTTCTGCTTTGAAGGATGGACATGGAGGAGGGCTTTGTGTCGTCTCGGGATGATGGCCGATCGTGGTGGCGTCTGGCACCCTGCCTGCCACGCGCGGTCGCCTCCCTCCCCACCCCACGTGCGCCTACATGCAAATGCAACGCAACTCGAGTGCCACGCGGGTACACACACGCACGTACTCCTAGTACGTAGTATACCCGTTTCTTCGACTTTGGTTGGTGGCGTCAGCAATGGAGTATGGAGTACCACTCACTCGTAATTAGCTAGAGTCCTTGACAGTGCCGCATGAATGCCGCACGTACGTCTACTGCCGCTGCCTGCTGCCGCAGTGATTGCGAGCGATCCGCCCGAATCGAGCGTGGACGTACGGGCCATTGTTCAAAAACTGCGACGTGCGCGCCCTTTTTGGCCAACAGGAATCACGGGCCATGCATGCAGGTGCAGGTGCAGGTACGTACGTACACGCGTTCAATGGCTGCACCGCCGCATGCATGCATCCATCATGCAGATCCACTAGCCGAGGTTTCTGACAGTTTTCAGATTGGCGGCCTCGAGTAGAGGGGGCGTAGCGTATAGGAATGGCATGCACAAATTGGGATCTAAATTCAAGTCACAACTTTAGAACAACAACAACAACAAAGAACTAACAGATATAGCGTTGAACTGTACTCCCTCCGTTTCTAAATATTTGACTTTTTAGAAATTTCAAATGGACTATCACATACGGATGTATATAGACATATTTTAGAGTGTAGATTCATTCATTTTGCTTTGCATGTAGTCACTTGTTGAAATCCCTAGAAGGACAAATATTTAGGAACAGAAGGAGTAGTAAATTCAGTTGTGAACTGAACGGCATGCTACTAGCAGCCGCCTAGCACCGTTCAAATACAATTTTATGTGTTTTTTCTTGAGCGGTGTGTCAGATTGTCATATTTTCTTTTGGCATATGTTGAATTGTGCTTTATTTTGCTTTGTTGCATTGTTGAGGTGGTGATGAATTTGTGCTATAAGATGGACATGCATGGATTTTGCATACATTTGCTGATTTGAATATGAGGAATGTGGTTGTCCGGGAGGACAAGTGTGCAGCGTCTTGGTGCTATCCTGGGACGCACCCGCAGATATTTAGGGGGCAAGATTTGCCCAGTCTCCACCTCCACCTCCACGCAGCTGCCGATAATGCATGTTCAAACATGAAATGTTTTTCTATTGGATGAGTTGGGCCGAGAGATCGGAAACGGGTGAAGCATGAGGTTTCACATGGAATTGTTTGTTGGAACTAGCGGATTTTTTTTTCTCGGACCGGTGAGAATTTTGGCTACGACCAGTGACGATGAGTCATTTTTGTTGCTGAAATCAGTTTTTTTGCTGCGACCTACGAGATTTTTTGTTGGGCCGGAGATGGCGAAAGCTACGCCCATCAATGGGAAAAGCTACAACGAGCGACAGAAAAAGCTTCAACCGCCTACGTGTAACAATAACCAGCAGCAGAAAAAACTTCAAACGGGGAGATCACAAATTCTGCTACGACCGGGGTTTGCTGGTTGCGGCGTCGACGACGGCGAAGGATGCAAGCGACTGGTGCTAGCAGAGGATGGCCGGGGGGGGGGTGGGGCGGGGGGGGGGGGGCACTACTGGAATCAGGATCTTTACCGTCAGCCGTCTCTTTG
Organism: Thinopyrum elongatum; assembly: GCA_011799875.1. Lineage (NCBI taxonomy): Eukaryota > Viridiplantae > Streptophyta > Magnoliopsida > Poales > Poaceae > Thinopyrum > Thinopyrum elongatum. The sequence continues at coordinate 531,602,135 of CM022300.1, read as the reverse complement.
TCGTCTGTTTGCTGATGGCAAAGATGGTCTTTGCCATCAGCTTACAGGAAACTGACGGCAAAGAAGGAGCGGACGACAAAGATATTGTTTGCCGTCAGCCGTCTCTTTGCCGTCTGCTAGCAGACGACAAAGAATCTTTGCCGTCCGCTAGCAGATGGCAAAGAGGGAGGGTGGCCCACTAGCTAGAGCCACCTAACGGTCACTTTCTTTGCCGTCTGCTAGCTGACGGCAAAGAAAGTGGCCAAACTAACGTCCGTTAGCTAGGCTCTTTGCCGTCTGCTAGCTGACGGCAAACAACCGTGCCCTAACTTAAAAGCCAACGCCCGCGCCCCACCCCTCTCTCTGTCCCCTCTCTCTCTCCACCCCATGCCCGAGCCGCCGCCGCCCCGCGCCCCACCCCTCTCTCTGTCCCCTCTCTTCCACCCATGCCCAGACGCCGCCGCCCGCGCCCCACCCCGTTGCGGTCGCCCCGCGCTAGCCCTGTCGTCGCGCCGCCCCGCCGCCCGGCGAACCCCTCCTCCGCCCCGCGCCACCCCCGTCGCCGTGCCGCCCCTCCCCGCCCCGTGCCCGAGCCGCCGCCGCCCCGCGCCACCCCCGTCATCGCGGCGCCTCCCCTCCTCCAATCTGGCGGCCCCGACGCCCCTCTCCTCCACCACCGCGGCCGCCCCGCCACTCCGGCGCCCCCTCCTCCACCCCGGCCGCCCCGGCGCCCCTCTCCTCCACTCCCGCGGCCGCCTCGCCGCTCTGGCGATCCGTGCTCCACCCCGGCCGCCCCGGCACCCCTCTCGTCCAAACCCGCAGCCGCCCCGCCGCTCCGGCGACCCCTGCTCCGGTGAGACCTTGTATTTTTTTAGATTTAGTTTAGGTTTAGTTTTTCACTTGTCGATGTGCTGGGCAATGTGTGTGCTGGTTGATGTCTATATTTTTATGGAGCTGGGGTGTTTGTTGATTTTCCTCCTCACCGGCCATATGATCAAGAATTTAACTTAATCAGTACATTTGATGTAAGAGCTACTGATCTTACCGACATATTTTATTTAGATAACTAGAACGGTTCTACATGTAATCTAATTGTAGCTATGAATATTAATTTTAAGGATCCTGTAGTTATAGAAAAATTGGTTATATCACGTTACAATTATGAATAATTGACAATGCTGGATGATGTTTATGTGTAGTTCTACTAAAATTGGTTCTGATATATCTCGTTAAAACTTAGGAATATCTATCGGGTGCGGTATATAGAGCAGTCAGAAACGGTAATGACATGTTTTGATGTAGTTATGATCATTTGTCAGCTATTTGGTTTGTCACAATTATGATAATTTATTGGTTTACACTCATGAGATTTATTGACTATGCCCTGCTATGAAAAGGATCTATCAATTATTGATTCGATGTTATAATCATACAATGAAGTTGCGGTACCTTTGCTTCCACTTTCCCTTTAATCTAGATAGCTTAGCAAGGAGGAGGATTCTGTATTTCCATCTTTGTCAAAGGCTTCTGAAGTTTTGATTAACTATCATTAAAATGGGAAAGAATTTAAGCATGCTATTACCATGTATAGTGTGGTATCTTGCCTTGGAGTATTCATATCTAGTAGCAGATCATTGCAGGCATGGATGTGAAGAACTTGGGCCAAATTTAGTTTAAGTTAAATTGTAGATGCCTATATTTCACCAAATTTCAAATAATTTTTCTACCAAAAATAAATGAAAAAATATTGGTTACACTTGAACCTTGTGTTATCTTTGAATATCACCATCAATATCGTTGGTAGTGGTAATGTTTTCTTATTGGTATCACTATCAATTTGGTTTACATTTTCAGTTTTCTTCAAGTCTAAAGAAATCCCTAGTTTTGAAGGGTGCCAATTGCCATTGCGAACTAACCTACCAAATTAATTAAGTGTTGTTGATGTTGTTGAGCACAAGTGCATTGCTTTTTTTTTCTCAGTTTTCTTTCATGTCTAAAAACTTGGCTCTGTTCCAACTATGTCCATTTATCAAATATGATAGAGTTGAATTAGAGCCAAGTTGGATTAGGGCCAAGTTTCTGTAGATATGCAAATGGTCCATTTATCAAATATGGTTCTAGCTGTGTTTATAGATATGGTCCATTGATAGTAGATATGATTCTAGCTGTTGCCATCATAAATGTCCACAAGTGCATTGCTTTTTGAATGTGAAATGATAACTTGGTGTAGTTGATTATCTTCTGCTCAAAACTTTTGCTGCTGTAATGTTGTATGATAATGTTGTAAGGGTAGTAATTGGTCTCTTCTGCTGCTTATTAGAGATGGGGGGAGGCCGCCACCGCAGGCTGCGCTCTGCCACACCGGAGTGCGACTTGGAAGGTTTCGAGTTCTTCACGATCATACTTGAGAATTCCTCCAGGAGGCAGGTATATAAAAGGAGAGATCTCCCCTTCACCCATCTCTTTATCATAACTCTGCTGTTTGCTACATCACTGCTTGACCCACGCTGCAGAGGCTGCCTGACACTTTTATGAAGATGCTGGACGGCCATCGGCCAAAGAATGTGAAGCTGCGACAGGCTGGCAGCGGGCTTGGCAGGCTGTGGGACGTGGAGGTGGTGTTCAGGTATGACCACATGTACCTGTGTCGTGGCTGGGAGCAGTTCATCCGTGCCTACGACCTGCGGCACGGGTACTTCCTTGTCCTCAGGTACGACGGCAACGCCACGCTCACCGTGAAGGTGTTCAACACGACTATGTGCCGCATGCGCTATCAGGACGACGACGATGCCAGTACGCTCTGCCGCTTCTTCCTCTCCATTTGGCTTTGTCTCACACGGATAGTTAAAAAAACTTTGTTGCATTTGGTCAGGCAATGGGAGCAGCAACAGCGACTCGGGCTACAGCAAAAGCAGCAGCGACTCTAGCTACAGCAAAAGCAGCAGCGACTCTGGCTACAGCAAAATCAGCATAGAGGATGAGGAGGAACGGAGTGGGGAAGAAGAGGAGCAGAGTAGGGATGAGGAGGTGCAGCCTATTCTGTCTGACGATGACCTCGCGATGGTGGTGGCTGACGATGGGCAAGCGATGGTGGTGGCTGACGATGACCTACCGATGGTGGTGGCTGACAACGGGCAAGCGATGGTGGTGGCTGACGATGACCTAGCGATGGTGGTGCCTGAAGATGGCCTCGTGATGGTGGTGGTGTCTGACAATGACCTCGCGATGGTGGTGGCGCCGGCGATCCCACAGCTGGGCGACAGGACCATGCCAATTGTGGTAGAAGAGTACATCCCACTGCCTCGCCACTCTAAGCGCATCAGGATGATGAAGGAGAAGGAGAAGAAGGAGGAGTGAAGATCCTTCACCTCCGTGATGACGGTAAGTTTTCTCTAGTGTTTTGCTTACGAAATGCATAAAGACCTAGACTTAGCTTTATTTCCTCCAAAATGCTTACCATAATGACCTAGACTTAGCTTATCTTCCTCCAAAATGACATAATTAGCTTAGTTAGCTCCAAAATGATCTATACTTAGCTTTGTTTCCTCTGAAATGACCTAAGTTAGCTCTAATATGCTAAGTTATCTCTAATATGCTTAGTTACCTCATGGCATAATTAGCTTACTTAGCTTACTTATGTGAAAAATGGCATAATTAGCTTACTTAGGTTTGAAATGGCATAACAGTCTTGGTAACCTCATATATGTCATATAGTTAGCTTATTTTCCTCGAAAATGACATAATAAGCCTAATTAGCTCCAAAATGATCAATTTTACCTAAGTTAGCTCTAAAATGACCTAAGTTAGCTCTAAAATGCTAAATTAGCTCTAATATGCTTAGTTACCTGGGTTAGCTCAATAAAGAACTATAATTAGCTTACTTATGTCAAAAATGGCATAATATTCTTACTTAACTAAAAAAAATAGGCATAATTTGCTAGGTTAGCTCCAAAATGACCAAGTTTTCTCTGTTTTGCTTTACAAATGGATACTTAGCTTATTTTCCTCATAAATGGCATAATTACCTAAGGTAGATAAAAAATAAGCTATACTTAGCTTATTCAGTTCATTTATGACATACTTAGCATACTTAGGTAAAAAAAAGGCATGATAATCTTTGTTAGCTCCAAAATGATATAGACTTAGCTTATTTTCCTCGAAAATGACATAATAACCTTACTAAGCTCCAAAATGACCTATTTACCTACCTTAGCTCTAAAATGACCTACACTTAGCATTTTTACCTAGCTTAGCAATAAAATGACATTTTTACCTACCTTAGTTAGAAGAAGAAGAAGATAAGGAAGAGGAGAGGAGAAAAAGAAAGAGAAGAAAAAAAATCTTCTTCTTCTTTTTCTAACTAGTCTTCTTCTTCTTCTTCTTCTTCTAACTTTCATCTTTCCCAATTTGCAGATTTGCTTTACATGAGGAATCTTGGATTCATGGAGTGTACTATTCTTGTGGTGCTTCCTTGTTGTTTATGAAAACTTGTTTGGATATGTATGTCTATATGGATATGTTGTTGGAAACTTGTTTCTGGTTATGTATATATGGATATGTTGGACTTTGTTGAACTATGTTGTTGGATTGGATGAAATATGTTGTTGGACATGCTGTTGGATATGTATGCATGTATATCTGTGTTTGAAACCATGTCTAATTAATGGGATTTAAATAAAAATAGGGGATATATAGCCTCTTTGCCGTCCGCGCGGACGGCAAAGAGCTTAGCCGTCCGCTAGCAGACGGCAAAGAGGACACGTGGCAGTCACCTGTGCAAACTGGGAACACTGGCTGCCTATTTGCCGTCTGCCAGCAATGATTCAAACCTCTTTGCCGTCTGCTGGCGGACGGCATATCTGGACACGTGGCAGCTTCCCAGTGCTGCCTAGCTGAGCTCTTTGCCGTCCGCCAGCGGACGGCAAAGATCTTTGACTCTTTGCCGTCCGCTGGCGGACGGCAAACAACGCCGTTAACCCCCTAACGGCTCTCACGCCACCGCACTGCCGCCAGCTGTCTTTGCCGTCTGCTGGCCTCGGATGGCGGACGGCGTAATCCTTTGCCATCCGTTTCTAAGAAGCGGACGGCAAAGAAGGCCTTTGCTGGCAGGCTTTCATCCGGACAGTTTGCCGTCCGCTAGCGGACGGCAAAGCATTTTGCCGTTCGTGATCTATGCCTTTGCCGTCCGGCATGGCGGACGGCAAAGAAGCTGATTCTAGTAGTGGGGGAGGATGGCGGTGCTGCGATCCTGTGACGGAGACGACCTTCGAGCGCACTTGAGGAAGAAAGCATGGTCAGGAAAGTGGGAGATCGTGGGGAAGTCATGGATGAACATGTGTACATATGAACCCACTTCGAAAAACACATTTTCTAAATGCTAAAAAAATCTGAAAACGGTTGCGCGCGTACGTGTCCATGTCCTATGTGCGTGCATAAAGTTTCACGGGAAAAATAACTTTCTATGGTATATGCAAAAAAGACAAAAAAAATGTGTCATGAAATGATATTTAGAAGCACCGAAATTGGTCTTTTTTATGGAGACAAAACAAAAATACATTTTTTCACAAAACTTTGTGCCGTGCACACATATTTGTGAACATGTATGCGTGAAATTTTCTTTTGAAATTTTAAAACATGCTTAAAATGTATTTTTTGAAAAGTGGGTGCATATGCCCATGCGTGCAGTCGTGCGGTAACACCGCGGGTGTGATCCATCGGGGGCTGGCGCCTGTCGACGGGAGCCTAACACTACCCGTTTTTTTACTCACAAATAAAGGGCAGACTAGCGAATCAACTTGTGGTTGGATGGTTAGAGGGATAGTGGTATCCCCAGCCCACCAGGGTTAAGTCCTGGTGCTCGCATTATTTCTAGATTTATTTTAGAATTTTTTATGACGCGCTTTCAGTGGGAGGAGACATTCCCTTCGACGACGAGGCACCTATGATGCCGGCTCCTTCTCTCGAAGGTGCTCATAGAGATAGGATGCGCGTGTGTGCGTTTGTAGTGGTGAGTGTATGCACGTATGTACAGACGCTGCGGCTGTACTGTGTTAAATGTTAAAAGAAAGGGCTGACTAAATGTTTTGATGCACGTACGTACGATCCTTGTGTGATGCATATTGATAGGGAACTGAAGGTGCATCACATCATGCTACACCATCGCGCCCGGCCTGCCGCTACCTGCAGTAGGAGGCCGATCGCACGGAGCGAGATAGCGGTGGTAGGGGCCGGCCAGGCCAGCCATGGAGCAGTAAAAGAAGCAGGCGGCGCAGCCTCCCACGCTACCGACGCGCCCGGCGAAGATGCCGCGGTGAACACGGTGCAGCCAGTCAGGCAGTGGTGGGTCGACCGGGCGGTGCGATGGCGATAGTTTTGGGCGTTGTTACGGCCGGGCTTGGCATCGCCGTGGCTCAAACGAGAATCACACCTGAAATCACCAGAATTCAGTAATACGTAGTACTAGTAACAAACTGGTTCTAGGACACGATTAACAACCGCAAGCACGAAGCAGGACCAGTGGCGGTGACGAACCACTGATGCATGTGGGGAGCTCGATCATCTCTTTGGGTCCACGCCGCGCCATGCATCGATCCGATCTGCCGGTTGGCTGCACACCGAAGCATTTCCCGCCTCAGACTTGGGGTTCATACGGGGGGATTCTTTCGAGTCGGCCCCCTCCTCTGGCAACCCGGGGGGAACCGACCCCATGAAGGTGGCGGCGGGGCGGATCTGATCCCCTCGCGCTCCAACACCAACCCACGGCACGATACCCCCCACCCCACCCACCCCCCCCCAACCCCCATCCGCCCCACCCCCCCCCCCCCCCCACCCCCCCCCCACCCCCCCCCCCCCCCCCCCCCGCACGCGGCGGCCGCCTCCTGCCGTCCTGACGGGGTTGCGGGTGTGCCCTAGGTGAGCTGGGCGGCCGGATCCGGCGTCCCTCATCGGCCTGCCTCCCGCACGGCTCCAGGCGTGCTGCCCCTCCCCCGTCCTCGTGCTCCTCTCTGGGCCGTCGCGCGGCCCCCCCCCCCTCCCAGCTGCTGCCCGTCTCCTGCCGGCCGGTCCGGCGGCGCAGCCATCCCCTCCCCCCGGCGGCGCGGCCCAGTCTGCCGCTGGTGCTGTTGCCGGCCGCGTTTGGGTGCGGGATTTGTGCCGATTTTGCGGGGTGCACGCGGCCTGCCTCGCGTTGACACCCTCTCCTTCGGCCCCTCCTCCCCCTCGAATCATGGTGACAGCATTCGTGAGGCGGTGGTGAGGCTTCAGTGGTAGCGGCTGGCGCGGTGCACCTCGCGGCGGGTGTTTGTTGGCGTCGCTCCGACCCCGCGCGGCCTCGGACCTGCGTTCTCCGGTGTCCTCGGCTTGTCGGTGTTCTCTGCTGGGCGGCTCCGGCTGTGGCAACCACTGGCTGCGTTCCTTCCAGCTCGCTTGGTTTGCTGTTGACCCGACGGCTCCGGCCACGACAGCTTGGATCTGCGCCCTCCAGTCCTAGCTTGTTGGCGTTGCCGGTCGCCGTCGCCTCCCCTCGTGGTGGTCCTTGCTTCGTTGCCAACCCTACTCTGTATGCCTTAAAGCTTCCCCCTTTTGCCAGAACCGTTGCTCGTAGGTCCGGAGGCGGTGCCACCCACCGACGGTAGGTGCAGCCCCACCACCCCCTTCGGCTTGGTTCCGGTCAGCATTGGCTTCCTCGTCTTCAATACCATATTCGGCGGCTATGAAATTGCTCGGCTCAGGCCAGGGAGAAATCCCTGCTCGGCTTGCCGGTGCTGGCAGCGGCGGCGCCCGCGGGTGTCGTTTTTCCTTCTTGGAGGCGCTGTCATGGCCTTCAGCTCTGCCCCTCTTCGAGCTCAGGGGAAACCCTAGGTCCGGCTGCTCCGGACCGGATGGCGAAGACGTGTCGGCGTCATGTTCCTTCTTGAAGGCGCCATCTTGCTTGCTCGCAGTGTCCCCGGTGTTGGCTTTGGTGATGTTGGGACTCATTGTTGGTTCGGCTTTGTCGGTTCGGGCTTGGTTGGTTTAGCTGTGTTGTCTCCCCCTTTTCGGGCCAAGCATTCCTTGTCTATCTGCTCCAGACACCATGTTTACGCCTATCTGCGTTCGTGTAATGTGTTGTATCCCTGCTGTACTCATTCTACTCCTTCTATCAATGAAATGATACACAAGCTTTGCGTATTCGTGAAAAAAAAAGACTTGGGGTTCATGTATATGTAGCCTGTCAGCACGCATGTAGAGTAGTAGCGATGCATTGAAGAGAAGTGGATTTGAAAGTTGAAACCCGGTGAAGCGAACTCGCTTTTAATTAATGGAAAGAACGCGTGTGATGGGCGCATAAATGGGCTCACATCTCCGGACACAAAATGCTGGCCTCATGAGCTCGCCATGCCTCCTCTGCTGTCACCGGCAGTGGTACTGTCTTCAGAAGGCCTGTTCCTGTTCTAGCAGCGTGGCCAGGACAGAGACAGGGGGCACCTCCTTCCTGCTTGATCATTTATGCTTACCACAGTGCACACAGGCTGGCCTGCCCTGCCACATTACTCATTTATAGCCACCACGGACGCAAGGCCCAAAAATAAACGGAAAACATGGGGTACATCTGATCCAGGACAGCCATCTCTGTGCCTTCCATGTTCTTCAACTCACTCCACTCATGGAATGTAAACCTGCACTACTAAGGCTAAAAAGAGATGGGAAGAAGTGATCATGTTTGCTTCATCTCCAACCATAAGAGCAATTCCAATGGGGCGACCTATTTCGTCCGCCTGCGTCCGTTTGGATCGGCGCGGACAAAAGAGGTGGCCCAACGCGCCGACCCAAACCCAAATCGAGTCCGCTTCGCGTCCACGCCGACGCATTTGCGGCCCAAATTTGCACCCGAAATGCGTCGGCGCGGACGCGAAACGGACGCCACGCGCGCCTTCTCGGTGTCCACCGCGTCCCCATCTGGCGGTCGTCCAACTACCCGCGGGCAGTCTGGTCAGCTTAATTTATGACCTCGGACCCATGCGTCAGCGACGACGGTCGTCCTTTTTTAAGCCGACCGTGCGGCGGGGCCGTCCTCATCCACTTCCAGAAGCCCCCCGTCCCCATCTCGCCACACTCTGCTCCCCCATCGGCAGCAACCCTAGCCACCCCAGCAAAGCCAGATGGGGCTCTTCTCCGGCGCCGGCAGCAACAAAGCCAAGGGCAAGGCTCCCGCCATCCCTTTTCCCCCTGAGCTTCCCCCGCCTCCGCCAGCGCCAGCTCGCCGGCACAGGCAGCGCGTCAGCGTGCCAGTGCACCAGGCAGAGTGGCACTGGCAGAACCGCATGCGTCTCCCGTACCCCGACGTCACCCTGCCGCACGACTGGCATCTGGATCCGGAGAGGATCCCAGTGCCGGCGGCGCCGCGGTCGGCTAGGGCGCACGCGGAGGAGGCGCGGCGCCGGAGCAGCGCAGCGACGCCGCGTACGCCTTCGACTCGCCCAACTGGGTTCGTTGGTTTGCCTTCGAGCACGAGGAGGCCAGGCGGCGCGGCGGCCGCGAAGTCGGCTGCAGGGCGCCGCCGACCCCCCTCGTCGTCCGCGACGAGGACCAGGCGGCCATGGCGGCTGTCCTCCAGGAGAGCGAGGAGGAGGAGCGTCGCAGGGCGGAAAAGGAGGCGGCGTACCAGGCGGCCATGGCGGAGGCCATGGCCATCTCCGCGGCGGGCGACTGCGTCGTGCCGCCGGTGGCCCCGCCTTCCCCCGTCAAGGCCGAGCCGGAGCCGGAGCCGGAGCCGACCTCCATCGAGCGCTACTCATGGACCGGCCGAGTGCGCGAGTGGGTCAGTGCTCCGCCGATCTGGATGAGGGCGACGCCGGAGCAGGAGGCGGCGTACCTTGAGCAATAGCGCCAGCGACGGCTCGCTGAGGAGCGCCGCGACGGCGAATACCTCGAGATGCTCGAGCGCGACGCCGAGGAGGAGCAGCGCGAGGCCAAGGAGGAGGCGCGCCAGGCCCAGGAAGCGGCGGCGCAGGCAGCGGCAGCGGCGGCATAGCCCGCGCCCGACATCGACGCCGTCTGGAACGCGGCGTTCCCCTGGGCCGGCCCTGCGCCGACGCTCATCGACCTCACCAACCCCGACGACGACGAGAAGGACGCCTAGGGCAGCGCGCCGCCTCGTAGTTAGCTTTTTTTATGTTTTGATGTGGACGTGTGGACTATCGCCGGCCTTCGTGGCCGGCTTTAATGTTTAATTAATGTTTGTTTTAATTTTCAAAATATTTGCATTTTATTTTTTTCGCGCGCCGTTAAAATGGGTCGGGCCAGCGTTGGGCGCATGCGCCGACCCAAATATGAAATCAGACGTTGATGTCCGCCGGGCCGACCCAAACGGACAAAAAACGGATAAATCCGCCGTCCGTTAGGGTCGGCGCCTTGGGGTTGCTCTAAGAGAAGTAACCCAGCAGGTCGAGTGCAGTTTTCGATTTTTGTTCCCGCCAAGGGGTTTGATTATTTCGCAACTCAGGCAATTGTACATGTTACATGTCTCTTATTGGTTTTGTCCCCTTTTCATACATTATGTGCCAGGAGTGCGAACTTCAGATGAAGATGTGGCACATACATCTCACGAATCAAAGCATACGAGCCTGCCTTCTCAATCAGCGATTCTTGCTTCATGGATCATGCCTACACGAGCAATTCAGACAGTCTACTTGGAACCCGATCCCTGGACATCGACCAACTGATAAAGATCTCCACGTCGTTGATGTTGCAGAGGAAGAAATTGCCTGAACAAATAGATGTTGGTCAGGCGATTAGATCAAGCTGAGAATAAACACCATGAAAAAGCTTAGGATTCAATCATTCTGCTTACCTCCTCTGCTCAATCAATGAATAATCAATCTCAGCTATTATAGTTGCTTCGTCATGCTCAGTTGTGGCGATCACCTCACCAAACTGGAAAATAAAATGCCGACAGTTAAGCGCATACCAACACTGCAATAGAGTTTTCAGAGTGCTGAGCATATGAAATGGCGTGGCTCAAGGCCAAGTCACTATAGCCAGTAACATAGTATTCCTTGCATTAGTGCTGAGTTTAACTTCCAGGTCTGGACTCCGGAGCACAAAAGATCAGGAGGCTCCTGGCAAACTACCGAAGAACTGGCATCTTAAAATCAGTAATCAACTCACCGGTCCAACAAGAGTGGAATGTCCCCAAGCAACATAGCTTGAACTAGTATCTCGAGCTGGAGCACAGGTTGCCACAAAAAGCTGACAGAATAATGCTTGTTACTACTTGAAAGCGAAAAACTGGAAGCAGAAATGATGAGTTTCTGTACAGAAAAATGGAGGGCAGCACAGCAGTGTTCCTCATACCTGGTTGTCAGCAGCCCTGGCATCATAAAGATATATTCAGAACAGAAGCAGAGAAGATGTAATGCAAAATAAATAGGAAAGATGCTTCAGATAGTACTCCTAGAGAAATTTTGATAGAAGCGTTCATCTTTTGACTACATCTACGATTAATTTAGCATCTTATCATCAATAGAAGTACAAGATATTCAACCTCATTATGTATCTGCTGCATTTCATCTCTAGGTTCAAATGATTCAGAAGATGCATACCTTGCCCGTTGAAGCAACTCCCAGTGCAGTGGCCCAGTAGTCATGTTGAAAGCACCAGGATAGCATAGCAAATGAGCACCTGCAGTCAACGAACGAGCATTACTATATTTTGTATGATCAACAGTGAAGTTGCACGTATTATGTTATTAGCAACTAAAAATCTAGAGGTTGCAAACTATTATGGGCTTGGTCCCAGTGTCAAGCAACACGAGTACTGCAGCGTGTGAAAAGTACATACAGTTAATAGTAGCAACTCTCAACTCATTTTAGTCGAAAGGTTATCTATTGAGCTGCATCCATGACATAAACTCATAACTTTTGGACCAAAGATATTTCCACTAGACTTTAACTAGAAAGGCAAACAAAGTACGTATATCTCATAAAACTTGATAGTCAATCATGCTAGTTGCATAGTTTTAAGATTCCTTTTTTAGACAGGTTCCTTGTTGTCAAAACATTCATCTATATAAGCACGGGATTCAGGGATTGTATCTATTATTGATTAAGAAAGAAAAAATAAACAAATTATCTAGTCTACCTCCGTTTTCACCAGGCAAACAGAATGGAGAAAGATCCTCCTACCAGCAGACCCTTAACCAACCAGGCCCATAGTACAAGTAAATACCGGAAATCAAATTATATTTTGCTATGAGTTTCTGAGGCCAAATAATGTGATCCATTATGCACATACATAGTAAGTTAGCAGCCGCTAGGAATCAAATGAAGTGGTTAGCATTACAGCAATCCTAGAAGTATTTTGTGATTATAACACCAAAAAACATTACAAACAGATAAATCATGTGTACTATAAAAATAGGATGTGAGAAATTTAGACCTCTTGCAGCATACAACATTGCCAATTCCTGGAAACGAATGTCATAGCAAATGCCTATACCAACCCGGCCTACATCTGAAAACAATTGACACTATATTAGATTTTATATGCAGCAAAATAAATTAGTTGTGCTGTATCAAGAAACTAAAGCAGAACAAAGATGACCGAATTCAACTAGCAACAACAAATTGCAGAAGAAATCTAGGAAGCAGAACTGAACGAACAATGAGTACTGAAAACTTAAATAACATATCCGAAGGAGATTCTTAAAGCCAAGAAACATGGGATGTCCATATGGAAAGGTATGGCTTTAAAAATATCAACATCAATCATAAACATGTTCCGTTTGTAAACCTTAATTCATATGACCCAGACAAAAAGTTAGGGATACGTCGAAGATCTTGTGGTTTGAGAGCTACCTAATCCTAGTGTGGTTTATTACACCAGAGTAATAAGGCAAACCTGTGTCAACAACAGTAAGATCCTGCCCAGCAGTAAGGGTTTTTGATTCCTGGAATGTAATCTTTCCTGGAATATCAATGTCAAAAAGATGGACCTGCATTCATGAAAAGTTTCATTGCTGTGACATAAAAAACCAAGAAGGAACCACCTTAGGAATAATATTGTTTAGTGTGGAAGAAACAAAATGCCACGAGGCATAAGTTAACTAATCAAATGTTGTAAATAAGGGAAGTTCACTAATTAGCTTGCATAAATCAGTAAATTTATAAAATATGTGCTTCTGTTGTGACTTCGCGAGAACATTATGTTTTACATTCGTCAGAAGAGAATCACAGTACTACATGGAGAGAGACGTCATGATTGATGTACTAGACGTTCTGAGCATGTCAGTAATAGTATTTAAAAACTGTGGTTTTTCAAACATAGTTCATCCGGTTGGCATTGTTGTCTGTCACTATGACATACTCAATTTATGTGTCTTCAGTCTTCAGTTATTATATAAACAAACTACTTAACGGAAATAAGTTTCCATACATACCTTTCTATGTTTACCCTTAAGCTTGCCATCTGAACCAAAGACACAGCATGTATTGTACAAGCTGTTACCAGAACGTTCTGATATGGATCCACCAACAAGAGTAATTTGCAAGCTGCGAGCAACATCAGACATCATTGAAAATGAAGGAGCTGCATCGCCACCAGCCTCAATGTCCTCAGCGTACTCCGGAAAGCTGTCATTTGAATATGGACCATTCCATATCTCCTACACACATAAAAACACAGAACTGCAACAGGTGAAAGGTAATAAAAAAGCAAAAGTGAATTTCTTACCAAATGATCTGATAAGAGAAAGTGGGCTAAATTATCAAATCAAAATCAGATGCAGCCTAGTGAATGCATGTTAAATCATGCAGCACAAGATGTGGAAATGATATCATGGTTCAAAAGACAAAGCCTGTTTGAGAAGAAAATGAGAAACTGAAGTACCGAACTATATTTACAAAGTTAGTGAAACTTGTCCCAAGTAACTTATAATAGGCTGAGAAAAAAGGTAAGTATTGGGCAAGCTATACAGAAGTGAGCGGTGCCAAAACCTACTATAATGTTGTATTATCTTCTGACAACTGGAAAAAGAAAATAACAGCATTGTACCGCAAATTTACAATTTGGCTCAGGGCCAAACGGATGCTAAGTGCCCGGGCCTCAATAGTCAATACCACAATGTTGGTACTTAGTAACTTCGGAACTGTCGGACTACAAACACTGTAACACGTGGCATAGTGGGCCTGTATTCTAGTACAATCTAACTTTTAGAGCACATCTCAATATCACAGCTAATTTTTTGACGAAATACAGTTTTCACTGCTTTTATTGACATATCAGAAGCAAACATGCACATGGTATGATCCTCTCCCCCTGGGTGCATATACTCACGCTTGAATCTTATAAAATCACCAGTCAGTCAAGGTAACGATGCTACGGTAATATGCTTCTACCCATAAATACCCACGGAATCACGACGCAATCACTCTATACAATCAACAGTCAATCCTCAACGGCCCTGTCATCCGAGAGGAAATTGGTACTGACAGAGCTGGTCACTGTCATCCGAGAGGAAATTGGTACTGACAAAGCTGGTAATAACAGGGCTTCGTTGGTAGGCACTCACCGGGAGGAGCACGAGCTTGGCGCCGTCGGCCGCGGCCGACTCGATGGCGGCGCGGGCGCGCGCGATGTTGCGAACCTTGTCCGCCGTCACCGACAGCTGGCACAGCGCCACCTTGAACTGCGCCCACAGAACCCAACCCTCCTCTTTCAGATTAAACCTCGACCCGAAACAAAACCAAAGCAATCAGCTCGAACCGGGGAGGGAGGGTGACCTTGGAGAGTGGCGGGGCCGGGGGCTCGACGGCGGGGGGCGAGCGCGCGGCCTCCGGGCGGAAGGAGGAGGCGGCGGTGGCCATCGCGGCGATGCGGGGGCGACGGCGGTAGGGGAAGCTGGTGGTGGTGGGAGCGGAGGTCCGGAGGCGGGAGGGCGAGAGGAGGAGGGAGAAGGCTGTGGATGTGGCTGCGGCTCTCATCGGGAGACGGTGTAGTGTAGCGCGGAGGCCGGCGTGAGTCGTGACGCCGACCGGATGGGGGTGGTTGGGTCCTCGGAGCGGATGGGATTCAGCTGGTGGTGGGGCCGGGCGTCAGTGCCACGGTTGACATTTTTTTTGAGGGGTGGTGTCACGGTTGACTGTGCTGGGCTGGTGGCACTTGTCTTGCTTGCTTTGCTTCGGTAGTACAAGTTGTGTCATATAAAACATGAACTGAAGAGCAACCTATTGAATTAAATATTTTATTATTTTAGATCTAGTATCATATTAGTGGCGGGCGCATACGTCTGTCGGTTGTGGCGCCCCGACACCCTGTGATTGCACCCCTTGGTCCGATTCGACCATGGCGGCTTCACCTAGATAGCTCATGCTCTCGGGTCCGGGTGGATGGGTGTGGGAGTGAGACCGGTTGTGTAACACCCCTGTGTAATAGCCACTGTGATCATTGGCTAATAATACCAAATCACTTCATTTGCAGTGCTTAGTCAAAGTGGTTATTCAGTTTCATGCATGACAAGACAATTGTGTAACTAGCTAGCTACTTCTTTCTTTCAATTTTGCTCAGGTCATCCCTTGCGGGGCAAGGCGTGACTTCTTAGAGAAGTTTAAAGTTCCAATTGATGCCACCATCACATTCCAGTGCACCCTCATGAAGATGCTGACGGCCCAAAAATTTAATTGTCTTGTCACCAATGACGCAAACCGCACCTACTTCGATTGCCCTGGTTGGAAAGCCCTTGCAGATGCTTACGAGATGGAAGCTGGGGAGAGAGCCACGTTCTACCTCGACTACGATCGTGACGAGATCATGGTCTACTACAAGCCTGCTGACAGCGATGATGGTGCACTTACTCCGGACTATGACCCTGACTCCGCCCGCCGAAAAGTCGTAGTTAACTAGTTGGCATGCATGGAAGATATCATGTTATTATCACCTCTATTTATTTGAACTTGTACATTCATATGTGTGTTACTTTGCTTACTTTGTTGAACTATATCAATAAGTGCATTGTTGAACTTAAATGTTGTCATTGTGTCTCTTTATAGTTGATTTAGTGACTGTTATTAAACTGGATTATGCTGTCGTTCTGGCTGAAATCGCTGCTGTACAACTTTTATTTCAAATTTGAAAATCAAAATAGTGGCATCGAGAAAACATGAAACGTCACAACTGATGACTAATACTGCTGGCGTGGACAACTCGGCACGCCATTACAGTCCAAAATACTGATGGTGTAGGTGCCAACGCCAGCGCTAATTTTTAACACTGGCGCCATATTGGTGGCGTCAGGTGTCCACGCAACCAAGGTTGTTTTTGGCACGCCGTAGCTAGGCTTTTCTCCACTAGTGTGAATCGACCCAATACTTGTTTGTCATACTATGTGATCATATCGTCTGAAATCATTTGTTAAACACGGAGTGTTAGCGTGTGTTTTAGTTCCTCAGATCATGAGAGTGTCTCGGTCACTTCCTACCGGATGGTGGGCTTTGGGGTTGCTCAAACGTCATCTGTAACAAGGTGATCACAACAACAACTTGCAGGCTCGCCGGAAAGTTTGACAAGTGACCGGACAGCTCAAGAGTGGGATTTGCTCCTCTGACGATGGAGAGATATTCTTAGGGCCCTCTCGGTGTGAAGGCATCCATCATCGTCCGGCCAGACACAGGTGACTACATCACAGGGATGCCAGAACACGTCAACGAGAAAGAAGAACAAAACCGGTAACGGGAGCAATGGTATAGTGAGCATGGTGATGACTCAAGAGGATACCGATGCACACCGGGTTTTTGTAAAGTATCGCGAAGCAAAGGGAACATCACATGATAACCAAAGGTTCACTCGAATATCATTCGTGTAATCATAGGGACCAATATGGATGTCCACGGTTCCGCTATCGGTCATTGAACGAAGGGGTTTCATTCATGTCTATGGTTACCGAACCTACGGGGTCACAAGCTTAAGGTAATCATGATCTGCTAAGTGTTAGTAGGACAGGGGTGATGAGAATATATTTGTGGTATTGTTTCATTAATATCCGGAATAGTTCCGAGAGGTTCCAGAAGCGTTCCAGAGTCACCGGAAGGGTTTCGGTGAATATCGGGTAATATCGGGTATTACCGATTAATATATATAGGTGGAAAATGTTTCCAGAGATGTTAAATTATATATATTATGCTTTAAAAATGTTTAGAAAAAAAATATATTTAATTTAATATCAACGGGCCAAATAAGGCCAAGAGGTGGAGAAGGAGTTGGGCCACAAGGGACCAACAAGGGAGGCGCCCCCCTTTCCTAAGGGGGGGGGGGCGAATCCTACTTGGAGGGGGAGTCCTACTCCCCCTCCCTTGGCCGGCGCCCCAAGGGGGCTCTTTCCCCCTTGGTAGCAGCCCCTCTTCTCCCCCAATCCTATATATACTAGAGGATTTCCACCCTCTGTGGACACAAGTTTTGGAGCCTCCTGTAGTTGATCTAGTGCACGTTCTAGTTGGTCCTAGTTGACTAATAAGAGCGAGCCCTAGCCACCTCTAATCCTCATAGTTAGAAGCCCCGTGTGGTTCTAATCTTCTCCCTCTAATTCTCCGGCAACGATTAGCTTTGGACGGTGAAGCGCTGCCGGATCGTGAATGTGACGCCCCCGGCTCAATCGTGCACTAATCATACACGCAAATGCACACGATCAAGCCTAAGGACTCACGGGAAGATATCACAACACAACTCTAAAACATAAATAAAGTCATACAAGCTTTATATAACAAGCCAGGGGCCTCGAGGCCTCAAATACATAAGCTCGCATATAAGCGTCAGCGGAAGCATCAGATATCTGAGTACAGATATGAAACAGAAACAGATAAGCCTCTAGAAAGGCGGGGCAAAACAAAAGCTACGATCGAAAGGCGCAGGCCTCCTGCCTGGGATCTTCCGATCCTACTCCTGGTCGTCGGCCAACTCATAGAAGTAACCACTCTCGAGGTGGTAGTAGCGATCGTCGGCGGGGGTAGCTGTCTCAGGGGCTCCGTCATCGGGTTGCATCAAAAGATATGGGGAGAAAAAGAAAGCAAAGCAACCGTGAGTACTCATCCGAAGTACTCAGCAAGCAAGGATCTACACTACATATGCAACATTATCAAAGGAAGGCTGTATATGTGGACTGGGCTGCAGAAATGCCAGAATAGAGGGGAAAGCCTAGTCCTATCGAACACTAGCATCTTCAACAGTCTTGCAGCATTAGAAGACTGTAGATTAGTACATCATAAAGTAGTAGTATCATTAAGTCTCAACCTCACCCAGAGATCCTTTCTCGACTCCCTGCGGGAAAGCAATTCCAGAGCCATACAGTCATCAACCTCGCCCAGAGATCCTTTCTCGACTCCCTGCGAGAAAGCAATCCCAGAGCCATAATGTCCAAGTATCAACCTCGGCCAGAGATCCTTTCTCGACTCCCTGCGAGAAAGCAATCCCAGAGCCACATATCCAGGTATCATCACAGGTATCCAGTTCTAGTTGTATCGATCGGGATACAACTCCGAGTGTCCTTTACCGTAGGACCGGCTATCGATAGATGTGTTCTTCCCTGCAGGGGTGCACCAACTTACCCACCACGCTCGCTTGACTCCGGCCCGACACACTTTCCTGGGTCATGCCCGGCCTCGGCCAAACGATACACCGCAACCCTACCTACAGCTCAGCACAGAGGTCCCCGTCGGTCTACATCCTAAGCGCTCCGGGGTCTTGGGCCATCGCCCTGTGCACTCCGGGTCGGTGTGTGCAGGGTCGGGACGAGCAGCACCTAAGTCCTGGATGGCACTGGCCCGGCCCGGCCACGAGGCTGAACTGGACGTCTGACAGAGCTTTCGGCTGATGCTACGATGCAGAGTGCCCATAACTCTTCCCACGTGATGGTTAGTGCTATCAGGCCAGAGGCCTGCTCGGATCAAATATCCAAAACATTAGCGGACTAGGGGCTTGCGGTAACGAGCAGAGACTCACGATCGATGTGACCCCGTCGCCTCATCTCGAGGACTTGCGGCAAGGGCCAAGAATGCCCGGCCACGCCTCGTATTCATCACTCGGGCACCATCCAGGTCAACCCGTCTCCACATCACTCGCGGGTACCCCTCAGGGTCGACCCGCCTTTCCAAGTATCTGTCGTACAGTCCAAGTGTCCGTGTGTCCATAACATCAAGGGAATCCGAGGTATCACCCTCGTTGGATTCCTACTCGATGTATCCGTCAAGGTGAACTCGGAAGAATCACCCTCGAGGTTCACACTTGAAGTGTTGGGCAACAGGGTCGTATCGGAAGTGGAGAAGGAGGAATCACCCTCGATGACCACGACCGAATAGCTACTCTACAGAGTTAACATCAGAAGTGCTACATGAGGTATCACCCTCGGCACTCGATAGTAACCCAATAGTGTCGTACAACTAAGGGGGTGAAGTGCGGTGCCGGGGCCTGGTCTTCGATCCCGTTGATTGGGTCTTCTGATAATCCAGCGGGGCAGTTGGGACAAGTGGGGGTCACTGATAGGTCTCTACCCAGCCTATACTAAGCAGTTTGAAATAGGCAGGTAAGGTAACAATAAGCAGGTTTCAGAAGCAGGCTATGCATCAAAATAGGAGTAAACAATTACAGTAGCAAAATCTAATGCAAGCATGAGAAAATAGAATGGGCGATATCGGGATGATCAAAAGGGGGGGCTTGCCTGGTTGCTCTGGCAGGAAGGAGGGGTCGTCAACGGGCTGCTCGGCTGGAGCGTAGTCGTACTCAGCTGCAACGGCGTCGGTTTCGGCGTCTATCGAGAGAGAAGGAGGGGGAAGAAACAATAAATTCACGGCAAAGATGCAAACAATATGCATGACATGTCTAAATGATATACCGAGGGGTTATACTGCCTAACTAAATGATTTAGTTAATTTAGAGATTTGCTTGGATTTATTTAATTAAAGTTGAGCACTATTCATTTACCGAAAACAGGCAAAAGTTCCATGTTCAGGTAGTTAGGGGCATCTGACAGGAATACGGAGGGCGTATTCAAATTTGTATCGTCGTTCTGAGCAACTTTCATGTACAAAGTATTTTCATCGGAGTTACGGATTATTTTCTACGATTTTCTAAAGTTTAATCATCTTTTTTTTAGAATTAACAGAATTAATTTAATTAGGAAATGCAATTATGATGTCAGCGTGATGTCATCATGATGTCAGCAGGACCAAAGGTTGACTAGGTCAACCCTGCAGGTGGGTCCCGTTCGTCATAGACCCAGGTTAATTAAACATGGTTAATTAGTTTAATTACTTGTTTAGGTTAACTAATTTTACTTAGTTTAGTTAAACAGAATTAATTAACTTAATTAATTCACTAATTAATTAATTAATTAATTTTATTAAATTCATTTTCTTTTTCTCTTTTTTTAACGTTCTGGGGCGTGGGGCCCCTGTGTCATAGGCACAGGGGCCTATCGGGCGCGGCTGTGACGCCCCCGGCTCGATCGTACACTAATCATGCACGCAAACGTGTACGATCAAGATCAAGGACTCACGGGAAGATATCACAACACAACTCTAAAACATAAATAAGTCATACAAGCATCATAATACAAGCCAGGGGCCACGAGGGCTCGAATACAAATGCTCGATCATAGACGAGTCAGCGGAAGCAACAATATCTGAGTACAGACATAGGTTAAACAAGGTGCCATAAGATGGCTAGCACAAACAGGGATACAACCGATCGAACAGGCGCAGGGCCTCCTGCCTGGGATCCTCCTAACTACTCCTGGTCGTCGGCGTCCTGGACGTAGTAGTAGGCTCCGCCCTGGTGGTAGTAGTCGTCGTAGGTGGCGTCTGGCTCCTGGGCTCCAGCCTCTGGTTGCGACAACCAGCAAGAAGGGAAAAGGGGGAAAGCAACCGTGAGTACTCATCCAAAGTACTCGCAAGCAAGGATCTATACTACATATGCATGGTATATGTGTAAAGAGGCAATATCGGTGGACTGAACTGCAGAATGCCAGAATAAGAGGGGGATAGCTAGTCCTGTCGAAGACTACGCTTCTGGCAGCCTCCATCTTGAAGCAATAGAAGAGAGTAGTTGGAAGTTAACCAAGCAACAACGTATAGCATAATCCTACCCGTCGATCCTCTCGTCGCCACCATGCGAGAGAGCGACCACCGGGTTATATCTGTCACTTGTAAGGGTGTGTTTTATTAAGTATCCAGTTCTAGTTGTCATAAGGTCGGAATACAACTCTGGGTCGTCCTTTTACCGAGGGACACGGCTATTCGAATAGATAAACTTCCCTGCAGGGGTGCACCACATATTCCCCAACACGCTCGATCCCCTTTGGCCGGACACACTTTCCTGGGTCATGCCCGGCCTCGGAAGATCCACACGTCGCAGCCCCACCTAGGCTCAACAGAGAGGTCAGCACGCCGGACTAATCCTAGGCACTCTGGGGTCTGGGCCCATCGCCCAGTGCGCTCCTGCACGTTGCGTACGCGGCCGCGAGCAGACCTAGCAACCCACACGATCACGGCGGTTACGTTAACGCGGTCCAACACGGCGCGCGCCGCTCAGTCGCTGACGTCAAGAAGGCTTCAGCTGATACCACGACGCCGGGATACCCATAACTACTCCCGCGTAGTTGGTTAGTGCGTATAGGCCAGTGGCCAGACTCAGATCAAATATCCAATCTCGTTAAACGTGTTATTATGAGATCACCGCGGACGACGACCAGGGCCAGGCCCACCTCTCTCCTAGGTGGTCACAACCTGCCCTGCCGCTCCACAACAAAGAGTCACTTAGGGGGCCGTCGAGGAGGCCAATCCTTTCAGCCCCCATTCGTGAATCACCTGCGGGTGCTCCACGAGCCGACCTGACTTTAGTATCCATCTGATGTCACATGTAATAAGTAGTATACATATCCGCAATCGCCACCCGTGGCGAGCACGGCCCAATAATGTAGCATAGCAGACAGACGAGAATGTAGGGCCACTGATGACAAACTAGCATCCTACACTAGGCATTTAGGATTGCAGGTAAGGTATCAACAACAGTAGCAACAATGACAGGCTATGCAGCAGAATAGGATTAACCGAAAGCAGTAACAGGCTACACTACTCTAATGCAAGCAGTATAGAGAAGAATAGGCGATATCTGGTGATCAAGGGGGGGGCTTGCCTGGTTGCTCTGGCAAGTAGGGGTCGTCAACAACGTAGTCGGTCGGGGCACCAGCAGCTGCGTCGGTCTCGTAGTCTACCGAAGAGAAGAGGGGGAAGAAACAGTAAACACACGGCAATGATGCAACATGGATGCATGACATGTCTAAACGCAGGGCCAGGGTGATATACAGCCTAACTAAGCGATTTAGTTAATTTAGGAATTTATTCGGATTTATTTAATTAGGGTTGGACACTATTCATTTATCGAAATCGGTCTAATTGTTCAACGTTCTTATAGCTGCGGGCATCTGACGGGAATACGGAGGATGTATTCGGGTTCGTATCGTCGTTCTGAGCAAGTTTCATGTATAAAATATTTTCATCGGAGTTACGGTTTAAAAGATATGATTTTCTAAAGTTTTTATTAATTTCTGAAATTTTAATTAATTATTTAATTCAACATTATCCGAAACAGTGATTGATGACGTCAGCATGACATCATGCTGACGTCAGCAGTTAATTAAGTTAATTACTAATTACTGTTTAATTAACACTAATTAGTTAATTAGATTAACCTAATCAGGATTAATTAACTAATTAATTAATTAATTATTTTTTTTATTTTTATTTTCTTAAAATCGTTTCTGGGCCGTGGGCCCGTTCGGTCAGTGGGTCAGGGGCATTAGGCCCCACCTGTCTGTGGCCCGAATGGCCACACGGGCGCGGGCGGGCGCGCGGGCGCGGCCAGGCACGCGTGGGCGCGCGCGCACGCACTGGCCGAGGCCAGGGTGCGGTGGCCGGCCGGGGGTGGCGGCGAGGGCCAGAGGCCGGAGCGGGGCGCGCCGGCCGTGGCCGGTGGAGAGGCGGCCGCGGGGAGGAGCGCTGGGGGCCGGCGCCGGCGTGCGGCGTGCGGGCGGGCGGCGTGCGCGGCGAGGGCGCGCGGTGAGCGTGGATGCGGGGCGGCGCGCGTGCGCGTGCACGGGGCAGGGGAGGGGGAGGCCTGGGGCCTCACCGAGATTTGCAGGGACGGGGCAGCGGGCTCGAGCTCGTGGAGGGGGGGTCGGCGACGGGGTCGAGGCGGGGCGTCGGCGTCGAGCGCGAGGAGGGGCTCGGGGTGGAGGCCGGAGACGACGGGTCGACGAGGAGGCCGGCGTCGGTGGAGTCCGGCGAGGCGGCGAGGTCCAAGGGCGACGGCGGTCCGCGACGGCGTCGGAGACGAGGCGGAGACGGGGCGCGGTCGGGCGCGTCGGGGCGAGCGCGCTGGGCTCGGGCCCGAGCGAGGGCACGTCGGGGACGAGGTCGTCGGCGGGGAGGGAGAGGCGGTGCCGGATGAGGTGGCGTCCAACGGCGACGGGCGACGTCGGCGGCGTCGGCCCGATCCAGTTTCTGGATCGGGAGGAGGGGGGAGGAGTGAGCGAGGGGGTGTCGGTGGGAGTGGATAGGGTTGGGGGTGAGTGGATAAGGGGAGTGGGGGTGGGCCGCAGCTGGGCCGGCCTGTGGCTAGCTGGGCCATTCGGCCCAGGGAGAGGGGGGTCTTTCTTCTCTCTTTTTTTTATCATTTCTTGCTTTGTTTTATTTTCTTTTCTGTACTGTTAAATGTTTAGGCCCCAAATGGTTTTTGTAAAAAGTGTGACCTATTTCATAAATACCAGTGCATTATTCCTTAACACCTAAAATTAGTTTGGACAAAATATAATTCCATATTTATTTCAGATTTAATAAATGGTTATTAAATATTATCTTTATCCACTGTTTGAGGTTGTTCGAGTCACTTATCCAATTCCAATGATGTTAGTTTCAATTTTAGAATAGCCTCTGGAATATTTGTTATTTATCTGACATTTTAGTTTCTATGTTGGACAACTTTTATATTCCACTTTCATTTAAATTTGAATTTGACTTAGGAGTTGAAATGCAATATGATGCTAATGATGATTATGCACTATTAATCATGATGACATGGCCTCATCAAAAGGGTGATCACTGTAGCTTAATACAGGGGGTGTTACAAATCTCCTCCTCTACAAGAAATCTCGTCCCGAGATTTAGGAGGTAGAAAGAAACAAAGCGGGGTATTCATCGCGAAGACGATCCTCGCGTTCCCAAGTGGCTTCATCCTCAGAATGGTTTGACCACTGAACCTTGAGGAACTTGATAACCTTCTGGCGTGTGCGACGCTCGGCTTGATCAAGAATGCGGACCGGATGCTCTTTATAAGAGAGGTCTTGTTGCAGTTCAAGCAATTCGTGATCTACTCCGCGGATAGGGTCTTTGAAGCAGCGGCGGAGTTGTGATACGTGGAACACATCGTGAACCTGAGAAAGGTTCGGTGGAAGTTCCAACTGATATGCCACTCTACCACGCCTTTCAAGAACAGTGAAAGGACCAATATAGCGAGGAGCTAGCTTGCCCTTGATCCCGAATCGGTGTGTACCTTTCATCGGTGTGACTCGAAGATAAGCCTTTTCGCCAGGTTGATAGACCATATCTTTGTGTTTGCGGTCATACTGACTCTTTTGACGTGACTGAGCAGTCTTCAAATGCTCGCGGACAACGCGAACTTGATCTTCGGCAAGTTGGATATTATCCGGACCGAAGAGTGGACGTTCCCCAGTTTCTGACCAATTCAGAGGGGTTCGGCACTTTCGTCCGTACAATACTTCAAAGGGGGCCATCTTCAGACTGGCTTGATAGCTGTTATTGTAAGAGAATTCGGCATATGGGAGAGATTCTTCCCATTTCCTTCCGAAGGATATGACACAAGCTCGAAGCATGTCTTCGAGAACTTGGTTGACTCGTTCAACTTGTCCTTGAGACTGAGGGTGAAAAGCGGTGCTGAAGGACAGATGAGTTCCCATAGCTTCTTGGAAACTTGCCCAGAATCTTGAAGTGAATAAGCTGCCACGGTCTGAACTAATAACCAGTGGAATACCGTGAAGTGAAACAATTCTGGATATGTAGAGAGTTGCGAGCTGACTAGCAGTGATCGTCTCTTTGACGGCTAGAAAATGTGCAACTTTGGAAACTCGGTCAATGACGACAAGAATAGCATCATTACCTTTCTGTGATTTGGGAAATCCAGTGATAAAGTCCATTTCAACATGGTCCCATTTCCATTCAGGAACAGTAATTGGTTGCAGAGTTCCGGCGGGCCTTTGATGTTCTGCTTTGACGCGACGGCAAACATCACATTCAGCAACATAGCGAGCAATGTCTTGCTTCATGTTTGACCACCAGAATCTTTGACGGATGTCTTGGTACATCTTGGTACTGCCGGGATGAATAGACAACGGAGTGTCGTGAGCTTCTTGCATGACCTCCTGAGTCATACCCAGGTTACCTTTAGAGGGGACCACTAGACGACTTTTAAAGAACAATGTGCCAGTATCATCAATAGTGAAGAACGAAGGCCTTCCTTCAGCGAGATAGCGCTTAATCTTGTGGGCTTGAGAGTCATAACCCTGCAGCGTCTTGATGCTGTCCACGAGATCTGGTTTAACAACCAGGGTATTAAGAGAACCCTGGGAAACAACGTGGAGGTTCATTTTGTAGGAACCTTCAGGAGGGGGAGCGAGTGCTCCAGGAGGAACAATGTGGAGATTCAGCTTTCTGAATTCTTCAATAAGCGAAGGTTGAACTTCGTGAAACTGGAGGTGACTGCAATAAGACTTACGGCTCAAGGCATCGGCCATTACATTAGCCTTGCCAGGGGTATAAGAAATACCCAAGTTAAAATCCGCTACGGTCCCCATCCATCTCTGTTGACGGAGGTTCAGGTCTGGCTGAGTGAACAGATACTTCAGACTTTGATGATCGGTGTAGATCTCGCAACGATTACCGAGAAGGTAATGTCGCCACTGTTTTAGTGCATGGATGACGGCAGCAAGCTCGAGGTCATGTACTGGGTAATTCTCTTCGTGCGGACGCAATTGACGCGAAGCATAAGCAATTACTCTGCGGTCTTGCATTAGGACACCGCCTAATCCTTGACGGGATGCATCACAATAGATGACAAAATCCTTCTGGGAATCAGGAGGGGCAAGCACTGGGGCAGAAGTCAGCTTGTCTTTGAGCGTCTGGAAACTTTCCTGACACTTTTCCGTCCAATCGAACTTGACGCCTTTATGAAGCAGGTTAGTCAGGGGCTTGGCGATCTTGGAGAAGTTCTCGACAAATCGACGGCAATAGCTGGCGAGTCCGAGAAAACTTCGAACTTGCTTGACGTTCTTTGGAGGAGCCCAATCAAGAATAGCCTGAACTCGCTCGGGGTTGACGGCAATACCATCCTTGGAGATGACATGCCCAAGGTATGTTACTTCGGGAAGCCAGAATTCACACTTGGAAAACTTAGCATATAGTTGATGCTCTCGAAGTTTTTCCAGAACAAGTCGAAGATGTTCGGCATGTTCCTCTTTGTTCTTGGAGTATACTAGGATATCATCCAGGTAAACCACGACGAACTTGTCAAGGTATTCCATGAATATATAATTCATCAGGCGGGAGAATGTGGCGGGAGCATTGGTTAAGCCGAATGACATGACAATGTACTCGTATGAGCCATATCGAGTAACGAAGGCGGTCTTTGGGATATCCTCTTCACGAACACGGATCTGGTGGTAACCCAACCTTAAGTCGAGTTTAGAGAACACTGAGGAACCCGCCAGTTGACCATACAGATCGTTTATCCGAGGAAGGGGATATTTGTTCTGGATAGTTGCTTGGTTGATAGGACGGTAATCTTGGACCAATCGGTTTGATCCATCCTTCTTCCTGACAAAGAGAGAAGGTGCTCCCCAAGCAGAGGAACTTGGGCGAATGAAACCCTTACGAAGTGAAGCGTCGATTTCCTCCTTAAGTTCAAGGAGTTCATGCGGCGGCATCTTGTAGGGTCGCTTGGCGATAGGAGTGGTGCCTGGTTTCAAGTCGATGACAAATTCGACAGCTCGAGCAGGGGGTATCCCTGGGAGTTCTTCTGGGAAAACACCTTGGAATTCGCGAACAACTGGAATGTTCTCGATGCCTTCAAGTGGTGATGCGTTTAACGCATTCAAGGCATAAAGCCTCGCCTCGGCATTTTGGATGATTTGAGCCTGGTAGCTTATTATTTCATCAGAAGGGTGTAGAAGATGGACGATCTTCATGGCGCAAACTATAGAAGCAGTATGCGCTTTCAACCAATCCATTCCGAGAATGAGGTCGATACTACAAGACTTTAGTATGAAAGGGGAGGCGTGAAACTCCAGCCCTTCAATCTCAACGGTGACGTCGTTGCTACCCATGGAGGTTTGACATTGACCCGCGGGGGTGTGTATTACTATTGCAGTGTTCATGACCTCACATTTAATGTCGTGTTTGTATGCAAATTCTTCGGACATGAATGAATGCGATGCTCCCGAATCAAATAAAACAGAAGCTGGTACTGAATTAACAAGGAGAGTACCCATCACGGTGGCAGGCTGGTCCTGAGCTTCATTGAAATCGGTGTGGTTGGCCTGAATACGCCCATAAGTCTTGGCATTGTTGTTGCGAGGCTGATTGTTCCTACGGTCAGTTGCTGGAAGTGCCAGTTGGTTCTGGTTCTGAATGCAGTTCCTGGAAAAATGACCTGGCTGCCCACACTTGTAGCACAGACTATCATTGGGATTGGGAGCAGGAGCTCGGGGTGGTGGAGCTGGAAGTCCTGGCTGCCTAGGTGGTGGAGGCAGACGCGGTGCAGTATAGGACTGTCTTGGAGCAGGTGCAGCTGGACGGTACACGCTGTTTGGAATCCAGATCCGACGCTTCTGTGCAGGCTGGCTCGAAGATGAACCGGTGCCACGGTTGCACCTAAGAGATCCCTGGTGCGCCTGCAGACCAGTCTCGACCTGGATAGCCTTGTTCACCAAGATGGAGAAATTATCAAATTCATGCACAAGGAGCGCTAGCTTGATGTCAGCTTGAAGTCCTTCGCGAAACCTTTCCTGGCGGCGAGCATCAGTGGGAATGTCTTCTTCAGCATAGCGGGATAATTCCAGAAACTCCCGCTGATAAGCTTCCACTGTCTTGTTGCCCTGGGTGAGGTTGCGGAACTCTTGCTTCTTCCGGTCCATGATTCCCTGAGGAATGAAACGGGCACGGAAGGCAGCTTGGAAATCCGGCCAAGTGATGACTGTGCCAGCTGGTTGAGTGCGCCTGTGGCTGTCCCACCATTGAGCAGCGGGGCCCTTGAGAAAGAAGGAGGCGAAGGTGACATAGTTTGCAGGGGCAACGCCACCAGATTCCAACTCATAGGTGATGTCGCGAAGCCAGTCATCCGCATCCAGGGGCTGAGTTGAGCCGCGGTAGACGGTTGGGTTGAGGCGCATAAAGTCCTGCAGGGTCCCTGGGCCTGGGTACTGGTTCATATTGGGACGAGGAAACTGATCCATGATCCCTTGCATGAACTGACGTTGCAGTTCAAATTGCTGCATCATTCCAGCCATATAGTTCGGCGGTGGTGGATCGTTGGCACCACGGCCACGACCACGACCAGCGGGTCTAACCATCCTGCTAAATTACAACAGGGGGTAGTTTAGTAAAAGCAAGCGCGAGTGCTTAGTGACAAGCATGATGTAACACGACAATACTCCAAGCAGTGTTATAGATACATAACAGTAGTCGATTAAGACATACAGATCCATACACAACGTCGGGTACAAGCGGACAGCATAACGGCGCAAATCAAAAGCTAGACATACTAGGCGGCGCGCAGGCACGCGGTAAGGAAGTACACAACGAGAGATAGCAAAGGCTACATCAACGTCGGAGAGAACCACTGTAACGGGGTAGCTGCGAGTGCGAACGACGAATGTTCGTCGCGGAAAGATCTTGTGCTCCATGTGCACTCTGATGCAGAACCCGGTCTCGAGCTGTAAGAAGAGGTCCACGTGTCGGTGTGTGACCTCCAACAGTAGGCCAGTCAATACCAGCATACATCTGAGTCCTGCGCGGATAAAGGATGTGCTCCGGATGTATCCCTGCACGAACAGCGGGCAGCAACTGCGTCATAGCATCGTAGAGACGTGCTCGAGTGGCAACCAACTCGACGGCAAGAGCCCGAACAGTGCGATCCAGAGCCTGAGTGCACTGAATCAGAACGCGCGGGTCGTAGCGACGAGGCTCGTACGGGGCACAGATAGCTGTGTAGTATCCGGTAGCATCTCCAGCAGGGGCATACGGAATGTATCGGAACTCAGAGTCATCCAAGATAGCATTGTGCTCCCCTCGTAGACGTACGACAGCGGAGTAGGCGGCATCATGGACTGCCATCTCAATCGTCACGCCTAATCCGTGAAAAAGGTGTAGCTCGGTGTCTGAGTTGTTCTGCTGATCATAAATCCGAACTTCAGCATAGTACTGTTCCTGGTTAAACTCGCGGTAAACCTCATAAACCAAGTACTCAGGGTACCAACGGTAGCCAAGTCTGGTCATGAGAGCGATCAGGACAGCTGGAAACCCAGGGGTATTACGAGCCCAAGTGCGAAGCACAAGCTGTGTCGTAGGACGCGGTGGAAACAAACGGTCCATCTGAAACAGAGGAAATTCAGATTTGTCAAATGACAATGAGAAGTTTAACACAACTCGGAGAGAAAGGTTAGACAAAACAATGGAAAGGAAAATGATTATCAGACTAATCAGATCAACGACAGGGAAATCGCACAGATATCCAGCTCTCCGGGTAGACAGAATTTACGAGATCCTAAGTGTCGGCGTTAGTAAAATTCATTTAACCCGAGTAGAAGAGAGATCAGAGTCCCAGAGTATAGACGAGGAATAAAAGATCCTAATACCACCCAGTTGGCAATGTGGGCCCGTAAGCCACACAGCCAAGTTAGTAAAACGGTTTTCTTTGTCTAGACTCAACTTCGGCCAAGGAATTTGAAAGGGGGATTCCTACAGGCAGTCGGCTCTGATACCAACTTGTGACGCCCCCGGCTCGATCGTACACTAATCATGCACGCAAACATGTACGATCAAGATCAGGGACTCACGGGAAGATATCACAACACAACTCTAAAACATAAATAAGTCATACAAGCATCATAATACAAGCCAGGGGCCACGAGGGCTCGAATACAAATGCTCGATCATAGACGAGTCAGCGGAAGCAACAATATCTGAGTACAGACATAGGTTAAACAAGGTGCCATAAGATGGCTAGCACAAACAGGGATACAACCGATCGAACAGGCGCAGGGCCTCCTGCCTGGGATCCTCCTAACTACTCCTGGTCGTCGGCGTCCTGGACGTAGTAGTAGGCTCCGCCCTGGTGGTAGTAGTCGTCGTAGGTGGCGTCTGGCTCCTGGGCTCCAGCCTCTGGTTGCGACAACCAGCAAGAAGGGAAAAGGGGGGAAGGAGGGGGAAAGCAACCGTGAGTACTCATCCAAAGTACTCGCAAGCAAGGATCTATACTACATATGCATGGTATATGTGTAAAGAGGCAATATCGGTGGACTGAACTGCAGAATGCCAGAATAAGAGGGGGATAGCTAGTCCTGTCGAAGACTACGCTTCTGGCAGCCTCCATCTTGAAGCAATAGAAGAGAGTAGTTGGAAGTTAACCAAGCAACAACGTATAGCATAATCCTACCCGTCGATCCTCTCGTCGCCACCATGCGAGAGAGCGACCACCGGGTTATATCTGTCACTTGTAAGGGTGTGTTTTATTAAGTATCCAGTTCTAATTGTCATGAGGTCGGAATACAACTCTGGGTCGTCCTTTTACCGAGGGACACGGCTATTCGAATAGATAAACTTCCCTGCAGGGGTGCACCACATATTCCCCAACACGCTCGATCCCCTTTGGCCGGACACACTTTCCTGGGTCATGCCCGGCCTCGGAAGATCCACACGTCGCAGCCCCACCTAGGCTCAACAGAGAGGTCAGCACGCCGGACTAATCCTAGGCACTCTGGGGTCTGGGCCCATCGCCCAGTGCGCTCCTGCACGTTGCGTACGCGGCCGCGAGCAGACCTAGCAACCCACACGATCACGGCGGTTACGTTAACGCGGTCCAACACGGCGCGCGCCGCTCAGTCGCTGACGTCAAGAAGGCTTCAGCTGATACCACGACGCCGGGATACCCATAACTACTCCCGCGTAGTTGGTTAGTGCGTATAGGCCAGTGGCCAGACTCAGATCAAATGCCAAGCTCCGTTAAACGTGTTATTATGAGATCACCGCGGACGACGACCAGGGCCGAGGCCACCTTCCTCCTAGGTGGTCACAACCTGCCCTGCCGCTCCACACCACAAGAGTCACTTAGGGTGGCGTCGAGGAGGCCAATCCTTTCAGCCCCCATTCGTGAATCAACCTGCGGGTGCTCCACGAGCCGCCCGACTTTAGTATCCATCTGATGTCACATGTAATACTAGTTATAATATCCGCAATCGCCACCCGTGGCGAGCACGGCCAATATGTAGCATAGCAGACAACGAGAAATGTGGCCACTGATGACAAACTAGCATCCTACACTAGGCATTTAGGATTGCAGGTAAGGTATCAACAACCAGTACAACAATGAGGCTATGCAGCAGAATGGGATTACCAAAGCATTAACAGGCTACACTACTCTATGCAAGCAGTATAGAGAAGAATAGGCGATATCTGGTGATCAGGGGGGGGGGGCTTGCTGGTTGCTCTGGCAAGTAGGGGTCGTCAACAACGTTAGTCGGGTGGGGCACCAGCAGCTGCGTCGGTCTCGTAGTCATACCGAAGAGAAGGAAGAGGGAAGAAACAGTAAACACACGGCAAAATGATGCAACACAGGATGCAGGACATGTTAAACGCAGGCCAGGAGTGATATACAGCCTAACTAAGCGATTTAGTAATTTAGGAATTTATTCGGATTATTTAATTAGGGTTGGACACTATTCATTTATCGAAATCGTCATTGTTCAACGTTCTTATGCTGCGGGCATCTGACGGGAATACGGAGGATGATTCGGGTTCGTATCGTCGTTCTGAGCAATTTTCATGTATAAAATT
Organism: Thinopyrum elongatum; assembly: GCA_011799875.1. Classification (NCBI taxonomy): domain Eukaryota; kingdom Viridiplantae; phylum Streptophyta; class Magnoliopsida; order Poales; family Poaceae; genus Thinopyrum; species Thinopyrum elongatum. The sequence goes on along the minus strand of CM022300.1, from coordinate 531,570,015 downwards.
TTCATCGGAGTTACGGTTTTTAAAGATATGATTTTCTAAAGTTTTAATTAATTTCTGAAATTTTAATTAATTATTTAATTCAACATTATCCGAAACAGTGATTGATGACGTCAGCATGACATCATGCTGACGTCAGCAGTTAATTAAGTTAATTAATTTGTTTAATTAACACTAAGTAGTTATTAGATTAACCTAATCAGGATTAATCAACTAATTAATTATTAATTATTTAATTATTTATTATTTATTTTATTTTTATTTTCTTAAAACGTTTCTGGGCGTGGGGCCGTTCGTCAGTGGTCAGGGCATTAGGCCCCACCGTCTTGGCCCGAAGTGGCCACCGGACGGCGGGCCGGGGCGGGACGCCGGTGGGCATGCGCCCGTGGCAGGCGCGCTGACACGCACGTGAGGGCACCATTGAGGCGGTGCCGCGGGGGGCGTGAGGCCAAGGCCGAGCGGGGCGCCCGCCTGTGCCGGGATGGAGGGCCGCGTAGGGAGCGCGGGGGCCGGCGCCGGCGTCTGGCTTGCGGGCGGAGCGGCGTGCTCGGCGTAGGGCCCGGAGGCGAGCAGGCCCGGAGCGCGTGCGCGTGCACGGGCATGGAGGGGAGCCTGGGGCCTCACCCGAATTTGCAGGACGTGGCAGCGGGCTCGAGCTCGGGGAGGGGAGTCGGCGACGGGGTCGAGCGGGGCGTCGGTGTCGAGCGCGAGGAGGGCGCGGGTGGAGGCCGGAGACGACGGGTCGACGGGGAGGCCGGCGTCGGTGGAGTCCGCGAGGCGGCGAGGTCCAAGGGCGACGGCGGTCCGCGACGGCGTCGGAGACGAGGCGGAGACGGGCGCGGTCGCGCCGCGTCGGGGCAGCGCGCTGGGCTCCGGGCCCGAGCGGGGCACGTCGGGGACGAGGTCGTGGCGACGCCGGCGACGGAGACGAGGTGCAGCCGGCGGGAGGCGCGGGCTCCGGGAGGAAGACGGGGAGCGCGGTGCTACGGCGTGGTCTGACGAGGGGGAGGCGGCGACGGGGCGTGCGTCGGCGAGCGGCGTCGGCGACGGGCGGACGGGATCGGGGGATCCCGATCCAGATGGGGGGGAGGAGAAAGCGAGGGGGGGGGGGGTCGGGGGTTGGGCTAGGGTTTCGGGTGGGGGGTGGCCGTCTATGTAGCCGCCGCTGGCCGGCCTGGCGCCCGGTGGCTTGCTGGGCCGAGGCCCAGTCGGGGGGGGGGGGGTTCCCTTTATCCTTTTTGTCTGTTTCTTTTTCCTTTTCTTTATTCTCTTTTCTCTACTGTTAAATGTCTAGGCCCCAAATGGCTTTTGTAAAAAGTGTGACCTATTTCATAAATACGAGTGCATTATTCCTTAACACCTAAAATTAGTTTGGACAAAACATAATTCCATATTTATTTCAGATTTTTAATAAATGGTTACTAAATATTATCTTTATCCACTGTTTGAGGTTGTTCGAGTCACTTATCCAATTCCAATGATGTTGGTTTCAATTTTAGAATAGCCTCTGGAATATTTGTTATTTATCTGACATTTTAGTTTCTATGTTGGACAACTTTTATATTCCACTTTCATTTAAATTTGAATTTGACTTAGGAGTTGAAATGCAATATGATGCTAATGATGATTATGCACTATTAATCATGATGACATGGCCTCATCAAAAGGGTGATCACTGTAGCTTAATACAGGGGGTGTTACAGCGGCTTAGCGGGCGCGGGCGCGGGCGTGGGCACCCGTGGGGGCGGACCCCGGGCGGCGGTTAGCGAGGGGACGCGGTGACCGGCGACGGCGATCGGCGCAGAGGCGCTGCGGCATCAGTGGCGACGGGGCCGCGCGGCAGCGGCCGAGCAGGACAGCGCGGGAGGAGCGGCGCGGGGCAGCACAGAGGAGAGGCGTCGCGGGGGCGGCAGGGGGGTGCGGGGCAGCAGCGAGTGGTGGCTACGGCGAGTGCGGAAGCAGCGGGGCGCAGGGGGAGGCGGAAGTGGCGTCCAGCAGCAGCGGCGGCGGAGGACGGTGGCGGAGCAGGCGTGACGGCGCGAGGCGGCAGCGGTCACGAGCGGGCGGAGCAGAGGCCGTGGAGGGGGGCCACGGCGGGCAGCGCCGGCGCGGGGTGCTGGGCGCGCGCGTGCGCGGGGAAAGGAGGCCAGCGGGCGAGCGGGAGCGTGGCCACGGGGCGGTGGCCGCGGCCGGGGCGCGAGCGCCGGCGAGACAGAGCAACGGGGTGGAGGGCGTGGCCCTCACCAGCGTTGCAGGGGATCGGGCGCCGAGCTCGATGGAGCTCGTCGAGGAGGAGGACGGGGAGGCAACGGCGACGGCAGTCCGGCGAGGTGGTTCGGCGGCGTGGGGCGGCGCCGGGACGATGGGGTCGGGGCCCGTTGCCCCGATCCAGATCCAGACGAGGGAGGAGAAGGGGATTGGGGGGAGGGGAGTGGATCGGGCTAGGGTTAGGTCTCGGGGGTGGGGTGGTTATAGCCCAGGGGGTTTTGGGCCGGCCTGGCTGGCAGTGGCCAGCTGGGCCAAGGCCCATAGGGGGGGTTCCTTTTCCTTTTATTTCTATTTTTGTTTTGCCTTTTTCTTTTTATTTAATTTTTTCCTTTTACTGTCTTGCCAATTTCTAAGTCACCAGATGACTTTTACAAAATATGTGACTCAGCCCATAAATTGCAGTGCATTAGTACCTATCACCAAAAACTAGTTCGGATAAAATATAATTTCATATTTAATTTAGACTAAATAAGAGGTTAACAAATGTTGTTGTTAGCCACTGTTTGAGGATGTTAGGGTCAATTAACTTATCCCATTAATGTTGGTTGCAATTTTATAATTGCCTCAGAATTATTTGATATTTAATGAACATTTTAGTTTCTGATTTGAACAACTTTTATTTTCCACTTTGAATTCATTTGAAGTTTGAATTTGGAGTTTGAAATGCAATATGATGCAAATGATGACTAGGCACTGTTGAACTTGCTGACATAGCATTAACTAAGGGTGATCATTGTTGTTAATTACACGGGGTGTTACAGTGAAGACCGTACTTGCAACCAAGTAGAGAGGCCGTGTTTTTGGTCTTCCGTTCGTGGGATCGTTCGTGGGCGGTTCGCGGGATCGTCATCAATATTCGAGGGACTTCAAGTACGATCTACACCGACTCGTCTACTTCCGCTGCACTCCCGGAGTCGGTAACGATCGTCGATCACAACCCGTTATGCATCTTCATATTATTCTTGGGAGTTCGTAGGGAGATTTTTTTTTTGTTTTCTACTACGTTTCCCAACACGAACAACATTTGGTTACCAATCGTCAAATATCCCAATACTACTCTAGCGTCAACGAACGTTAAGCGTGCGACCCTGCGGGTTCGGGAATCATGTAGTCATGACCGAGACACCTCTCCGGTCAATAACCAATAGCGGGACCTGGATGCCCATATTGATTCCTACATATTCCACGAAGATCTTTTATCGGTTGAACCATGATGTCAAGGATTTGTTTAATCCCGTATGCAATTCCCTTTGTCTGGCGATATGTTATTTGCCCGAGATTCGATCGTCGGTATCCCCATACCTAGTTCAATCTCGTTACCGACAAGTCTCTTTACTCGTTCCATAATACAAGATCCCGTGACTAACTCATTAGTCACATTGCTTGCAAGCTTTTAAGATGTTGTATTACCGAGAGGGCCCAGAGATATCTCTCCGTCATACAGAGTGACAAATCCCAGTCTTGATCCATGCCAACCCAACAGATACCTTCGGAGATACCTGTAGAGCACCTTTATGATCACCCAGTTACGAAGTGACATTTGGATACACACTAAGTATTCCTCCGGTGTCAGGGATTTACACGATCTCATGGTTTAAGGAACATATACTTGACATGAAGAAAGATATAGCAAATAATGATGTGATCCTGTTATCAAATGACAACTTGTGTCTATGGTTAGGAAATCTTAACCATCTTTGATCAACGATCTAGTCTAGTAGAGGCTCACTAGGGACACTGTGTTGTCTATGTATTCACACATGTATTTAAATTTCTGGTCAATACAATTCTAGCATGAATAATAAACATTTATCATGAACAAGGAAATATGATAATAACCAATTTATTATTGCCTCTAGGGCATATTTCCAACAAATACATGATGAATGGTTCTTACGAGCTACATGAACACTTTTTATTGAACACGTGGACATTTTATTTTTTAAATGCGGACATTTATTTTGGCAGACGTGAACATTTTAAAAAGTAGATGAATGCTTAGTTTCATACATAGGAAGTTCTGATAAAGTACATGATTTTCATAGAAGTACATGAAGATTTATTTTCATATGAATGAACATATTTTTTTTATAAATACATGAATTTTAGATTGTGTATTTTGTTCCATATGCAAGTGGTGTTGCGTAATGAATATCTAATTGCAATAAATATTGTGGTTTAAACAGATCATAATTTGCACTACAAGAAAAACGATCGTTCATGACAAAAATTAGTGACCGTGGTTTAATTAGTCATAGATCCATGACCAAAATTCACAAATTAGTCATGAAGAGTCTAGAAGGGTCCAGGAAACACAATATTGTGGAAGATTTGTTTTTTTACATACAGACTGTAAGGGTGGCCCCTACAGTATAATTGGCGCAACAAACCCAAATTGAAAATACCATGCCTTGAACCTGGGTGGGTGGGAAGGCATCAGCCCCTTTCCATCACTAGGCTATGCCTTAGTCTACATTTGGAAGATTCGTTGGGAAATGTGAGATTTTTAATTCTACTAGATAATTGTCTTTGTGTTGCAACAGAAGGATAAATATTATAATAGATTAGCCTATGATTTACCAGCCCGTATTAGTGTGATTGTCTAAATATGTAAGATTTTATTTTGTTTACCATGATTTGGTAAGCATTTATTGGTTTACCAAAGAGAACAAAATTTCATTTGGTATCTCAATAAAAGGTGAGGCAACTGATGCAGTTTTCATGAAAAAATGATGGAAAACCCCAGAGATAGTTGGAAAAACTCGAGGTGGAAGACAAGAGTGAGGGGAAATGTAAGTAGGTTCGATGAAGGATGAGCGGATGACATAATTTTTTTTAAGTAGGAGAGATATTATACACAAGTACAACTCTCCTAGATTGCCTGGCTATGAGGCGCTTGCTGCGGTGAGTAGGCTGCGTAGCCTGAGTCTATTGGGCTAGCCATATTATGATGTCACCAGTACAACCCTCCTAGACTGCCTGACTATGAGTTGCTTGCCGGAGTAGACGGCATTTCCTATTTGGCGATTATGTGCCCGTTCGCAAACGGGCGCCTGATGCGTATCCCTCCCGCTGGCGAGCTGGGCCGGCCCATGCATGTCGTTTTTATTCTGTAAAAACAGTTCAAAAAAAGGTGCACGCAGCTGGGAGTCGAACTCAGGATCTCTTCCTGCATCTCGAACGACAGAACCAGTACGCCATCGAGGAACAGCTGATACATAACTTGTTTTCCTTTCATTGTTCTCTACAGTCGCGGGAATCCTCCGGTTTTGGGAAGCTTCTGGAAGCTTCCCAAACCGGATTTTTTCCCGGTTAGTTGTCATTTTCGGGGCGGTTTTTATTTGGTTTTTCTTTTCTTTTTCTTTTTTAAATACGTGTCTTTTATATTCGTTTTTTCCAAATTGATGATTTTCCATTATTGCATTTTTATAAAAAAAATCGATGAACTTTTTTCAAATTTATGAACCTTTTTCCAATCAAGGAACTTTTTTCAAATTTCATGAACTATTTTTATATTTCAATGAACTCTTTTTCAAATTCGATGAACTTTTTCAAGTTTGATGATTTTTTTTTTAAATCAATGAACTTTTTTGAAATGTGATGAACTTTTTTAAAATCCAAAACTTTTTTTAAAATCTGATTAACTTTTTTTCCAGTTTGTGAACTTTTTTCAAATCCGATGTACTTTTTCTCAGATTTATGAACTTTTTGAAATTTCATCGAATTTGATAAAAGTTCATCAAAAAATGAAAAAAATCCATCGGTTTGATAATAGTTCATGAATTTGAAAAGAATTCATCATATAAGGAAAAAAAACAAAAAATGGACAATGGAAAAAGGAAAAACGAAACAAGAAAAGAAGGGAAACGATGTAAGCTATCAAACGTCCCTAGGTGACCGACTGGCTTTCTCTTGGATCTTGGCTTAGTGGAGACCGTTTCTTCTCCTCTCCGGCGACGGCGGTGGTCGAAGTTTTTGGTCAATGTGTTGGTGGTTGCAGGATTGAAGAAGAATTTTACTGCAAATTTCTTTTGTTCTTTGTGTTTCCTGTACTTTCCCTTGGTGTGCTATCCCTATGGATTTCTCCTGAGAGATGCTGCATTTGCTGTAATTTGCTGATATTATTAATATAAGTGTGGCACTTCTCCTAAAAAAAAAGTGGCCGACTGGTTAGCGCGTTGTACCCTGGAATAGGAGGTCGCTGGTTCGATCCTTCTCCCGCGCACCATTTTCTATTTTTGTTTCCTTTTGGTTGCGCCTCCGTTTTGGGCCGGCCCATAAGCGCGGCAGCGTGGGCGCCGGAACTCCTAGTTGGCGCTGAAGGCACTGACTAGGAGCTCCTGCAGTAGACTGCATAGCTTAGGTCTTTATTGGGCTAGCCATATTACAACTTTTCACAACAGGCGATAAGTAGACGCTCCCAAGAGCTCCTATGTGATGCTCTTCGCGTCAATTTGTCGTTTTTCGGACAAAGCGCCCTACTAGCGGGCTTCATGGGCCTGTTTCTTCATTCCTATTTCTGTTCGACGCTAGCCATTGTTTCTTGTTTTGTTTAGTTCCTGTTTCGGGTTATGCTTCGCTCTTTCTTCCAGTGCTTTAACGCACAAAGTAAGAAAGAGTTTTGAAACAAATGTACAAACTAATTAAAGAACAATATGTCAAAAATGTCTCTTCGAACTCCGTACTAGATGGAACAACAAAATAAAAACACACAAGAATTTGCACTACTCCAAAGTATTTTTGTTCATCGATTCAAACATGGTCCGTAGATTCAAAAAATATTAAATCAATTAAAAAGTTGTTCTTCACATTAAAAATTTGTTTGCAATTAAAATAAGTATTCAAAAACTGCTCTTGAATTCAAAAACCATTCGGAGATAAAAAAAATGTTGTACAAAGCTTTCAGAAAATGTTCATTTGTACAAAATCTTGCTCATTATTTTAAAAATTCTTCATGGAAATTTTATATTTGTCTATTGATTGAAAATTGTTGATAGATTAAAAATAATATTCTTGAAATTTTGAATTTGTTCATAATTTATAAAAAAATCTTTCATCAAAATTTGTTCATAGATACAAAAATTGTTCATCGAATTTAAATTTTTGATCGATTTAAAAATGGTCCTTAGATTCCTGAAAGTATTCAAGCCTTTCAAAATTTGTTTTGGACATTCAAAATTTGTTTATAGTTACAAAAAAATACAAAGATTAAAAAATTGTTCAAAGCATTCAAAAAAGTCTATCCATTTAAAATCTTTTTCGTTGTTTAAAAAATTGTTTAAGGAAATAAAATTATTTGATTATTGAAAATTATTTATATCTTCAAAAAACTGTTCTTGAAATTTGAAATTGTTCATAGTTGAAAAAACTGTTCATAATTTCAATAAATTTTCTCTGAATTTGAACTTTCTTCTTTGATTCAAAAATTGTTAGTGTATTCAAAAACAGTTCATACATTCAAAAACTGTTCACCAAATTTGAAATTAGTTCATCGATTTCTACAAAATCGAAGATTTAAAATATTATTCAGTACATTAAAAATTGTAATTTTGAAAAAAAAACATCCAATGTGAAATTTGTGCGTGGATTCAAAATTGATCTTCATTAAAAAATTGTGCTAGGATTTTAAATTGCTTCTGGAAATTTAAGAAAAAAATGTCCAGATAGCAGAATTTGTTCAATGCATTCAAAAAGTGTCCTTGGAATCCAAAATTGTACATAGTTTTAAATTTTGTTTTTCAAAATGGTAAAATTCTTCTTAAATAAATAAAATTCTTTGAATTCAAATGTTCTCTTGGAATTTGAAATTTGTTCTTCACATTCCAATATGTTAGTGTAGGTTGCCCCATATTGCTTTCATTTACCGGAAAGATGACTTGGTATGCACAATGTGGCAACACAAATAAGTAGCATGATACAAATTGCTAGGCACGTACAAATCCATTTGGAATAAAAATTCTGAATGAACATTAGTCAATCGCTCTCCAGTTTGCCATTATTTATTGAACAACTAAGATAGTGCTTCAATCATTAAATGAAAAGAGAAAAAGAAACTCAACATTCTATTTCATCTCAAATAGTTACTGAGCCAACAATGTAGCCAAATGCAGAAAGAAAACGCGAACTTCATTAATATATTGTTCAAAGCAATTTCATTTTATGATGCAATATTTTAGTGTGTCTCAAGGATAAGCACAGAAAACAACACCTCACAAACATTTATTATTCAAAATATCTTCAACATGTACTTGAAAAAATGTTGGCCATGTATTAAAAAAAGTGTTCAAAACAAAACATGTATTTAATAAAAAAATGTGCAATATGTATTAAAAAATATCAACATGGTTCAACAAAATGTTTCAAGTGTACACCAAAAAGGTTCATCATATACTAAAAAATGTTGTCATGTGTTGAACAAAGAACTACCCGATGAAAGCCGACAAAGAAACCAAGAAAATAAAAGAAAACCAATGAAAACCCAAAAAAAACAGAAGAAAACCAATGAAAAAGAATGGAAATAGTGAAAACCAAGAAAGAAAGAAAGAAAGAAAAACAAAGAAAACAATGAAAAAACGATAGAAAAACAAAAGGTAGTGAAAACCGAGAAAAAAGAAAGAAAGAAAATGGTGAAAGCCATAAAAGAAACAAAGAAAACCGATGAAAAAAATAAAAAAAATAGAAAACCAGTGAAGAAAACAAATAGAACCTAAAGAACGTAAAACAAAAGAAAAAAGAAAAAAACCGGACCAAACCTGTACGTCGACCGCACGAAGACTATAACCAGCGATCAGCGATTGAACGTAGGCAGCGATCGAAGGAAAAACAATGAAACATGGTGGCCTAGTTACGACGGGGAAGAAAAAACATTCAGACAAGACGGAAGCCACACTCGATATAAGTGAGTTATAGGTTGCGTTTGGTTACAATTCTCAGCAGAGCCTGGCTGAGAGCACAAAAACGTGTCAGGCTGAGCAGGGCCTGGTTTCAAGAAAACGAAGCAAAAAACGATGTTGGCAAGTTGTTTGGTTGCCTGCATGAGGGGTCTTGTCATTGAGATGCAGTTTTCACCCGGCGTTTGGTTGCATACATGTATAGCAATTAGGAGTTAATAACTGCGCTAGGACAGAGAGATTACATTTGCTAGCAGTGGCAGTGGAGTGGGCGCGCTAGGAGGTCCGGCAAGAAGGCTGCCCCGCCTTCTTTGGCAAGAAGGCCGCCCCGCCCGTGCTCCCCGATGGAGGCGGCGGTCGAGCTCGATGCGCGGGCGCGCGCGGCAGCGGGCTCGGGGCGAGCTGGAGCAGGCGCGGCCGCGTGCTGGAGGAGGCGTGGGCGCGCGCGGCAGCGGGCCGGGGCGAGCTGGAGGTCGCGGGGTCGCGAGGGGAGCTCGGCTGCGTGGACGGGGCGGGTGAGGACCGGCCTCCACACCCGGAGGACGCAGGGTGGCACGGGGCGGCGACACTCGATCCCGAGCCCGAGGACGGTGGCAAAGCAGAGGGCGGGCTGGACCGCCTGGGAGACGGCTCACGCCGGCGCTTGGGAGCCGGGCTGGCGGAGGGTGCCGGGAAGGCAGGGGCGCGCGGCGCAGTGCAGTCGCGGGCACTCGCCAGCCGCGGTGCCGACAGCGGGGCGCCGGCCGGACGTGCGCGAGGCTTGGGGACGGCGCCAGGGGCGTGCGCGACGGCACTTGCGGCCGCGCGGGAACTCCCAGGGCGCCTCGGCCGACTCGTCGGAGGAACTTGGGGGAGGGACGCGGTGCACCTCGGATCTGGAACCAGGGCGCGGCGCCGGCGAGGAGGCGCCCTTGGAGGACCTATCTGGGGGGAGGGGAAAGGGCTGGAGTCCATCCAGCGCTCGCTGCGGCTGCTCGGCGGCGACGGACAACAAGAGCGGGGCGGCAACGGTCTGGCGGCCATCTTCCCAAGACAGATCTTGGTGTACTAGGGAGAGGTGGAGGGGTGGCCACCCGCGCCGGTTGCGCCGATCGTCGGCGGCGGGCGGCGAGCGGAGGAGGCGAGGCGAGGCGAGCGGAGGAGCGGCGGAGATAAGGTGCTCAGGTGGGGGGAGAGAGATTAGCGGAAGTGATTATGTGCAAACACGTACACACATAGCCACCCACGTGCGCTCGAGAGCATCGCTCGGGCCTGGCTCGGCAGAAACTGTCGATTCGGACGTTTCGAGTGAGCTAGGCCAAAAGATGCTTTAAGAATACGTGCCATGCAGACCCAACAATATATGTGGTTAATCAAACAGCTCTTGTCCGAAAAGATGCTGCATGTCTGGTTGGATCTTACGCAGACAACCAAACGCGTTCATAGTCTTCGGGACGATGACAACAGGGCAAAACTTCATATGGGTATGCACAGGCATCCGGTCCAACAAAAAAACAGTAATCATTAGCTAAGAAATACAGCCTGTGCAACTTAGCCCATGTAAAATACACTCCCGGTGACCAGCTGACACATGTAAGCAATCCAAGCTACTAAAAAACACTCCCGGTGACCTAAACTATATACTAGCAATTAAAGAAGTCTATACGCTGCCTCGTGAAACTCGTCGATCATTTCCCTGAATGACACGTTGACCTGGCGTATGGCTCTACCGTACTAGGTCTACATGGTCTGTTAGTGGAAAAATTACACTTCATTCAGTAAAGATCATTTGCCTGCAGGATTGCAGGAGCCTATGTGCCTGGAAACACATGTCAGAAAGAGGGCGAAAGCACACAAAGCCTGAAGCCCTGAACCACTGTGGTTCGTAAGTTCTTTTTGTTACAGCAAGATGTCTGAAGAAACAATTTGACAACAGAAAGAAGGAGAGATGTATTCACAGAGTCATACACGATCTAGATACAATTACTGGGAGCTCCGTTTCGCTCATCCTCGCCGAAATTTGAGAATCAGCCTCACGAAGGTGAAAAAATCTGTCCCCGCCTTGGCGCTCCTCCAGCGCAGGAATCGCAATCGACCCGGCCGGAGAGCGCGCGCACCTGAAGGCGGCTCGGGCCGAACCTTCACACCATGATGGCCAAGGTATGCAGGCTCGACATGCGGCCGTACATCTCGGCGGACATCTGCGGCATCCCCGCCACCGGGGACAGCGGCCTCGGGCGCCGGAAGCATTCCTCCAGCTCCTGCAGCTTGGCCACCAGGAGGACCAGCCGCCGGGGCGGCACGAAGATGAGCGTCATTGGGATGATGCAAGCCCCCAGCTCCAGTATCAGCATGGCTTTCTTCGATCTTTGGGTATGTGTCGCTTTGCCTTGTAGAGTTGGAGTTGGGGAGTTGCTTGCATATATAGCCTTCTTTTGGGAAGAAAAAAGAAGAGACGCTCACTTATCTGGACCCTGCTTGATTATTGGCATTCAATGGCGCTTAGTTTACATCCCCTCTAATGATTGCTCTCAGTGCGTTATCAACTTATTGCTGCGACTTTCGAGTCCATGTTAGACGACGGGGCAGCTACAGAAATGTTTATTTTTCACGACGACGAAGAAGAACGCGGGGGGCTATCAATGGCGGAGCTTCACACGAATCACAGAGACCGGCCGGTCTCGAGAGGATTATGTTAGATCCATGGGATCGGGTAGGCTAGATCATCCGGTAAACCTACCTTCACTCTGAGTCGATGATCCGCCGAGGTGGCCATGGTGGATGGCGACGGCGGTGATGACAGAGAGTGGATGGCGGCGGTGGTGGAGCTTCCCGTGATCACCGCGCTAACCCTAGATCGGTAGGGAGTGTTCGTGGGGTTTGTGGCAGCGGTGAACCTCGTATGACATGCCCCGGCCCCCACATCTGTTTATATAGCGCGGGTCACAGGGGCCCACCAACCATGGTTTGGTTGGGCGCCCCCGATCAGGGCGCGAGTCAGGGGCCCGTTCGACCCGTTGGGTTCGAACGGGAGAGAGATCAACCTAACATTCTCTCCCTTGATCTCAACTTTACTTTTTACCTTATACTTTCTAGTTTATTTGTTTCATCGCATATTGGTACATAGAGCATGTTTCATCGTCACAACTTAATTGCCGATAGAATCATACAGCTACAACATACGTTTTGTTCAGAAACAAATTCTGTTCCTTTTGGGCCTCTCATGATCCAGGAATCATAGGCTTTCCCTTAAACCCATGTCGGCTAAGTGTTCCTTGAACACATTGGGTTGTAAGCCTTTCGTTAGCGGATCCGCAAGCATATCCTTTGTCCTTATATGCTCGAGACTTATAGTGTGATCCTGAATTTTATCTTTCACAACATAATACCTTATCTCTATTGTTTTGGCAGCATTACTCGACTTGTTGTTGTGAGCATAGAATACTGCGGGCTGGTTGTCACAGTACATCTTTAGTGGTTTGTGAATATAATCTACCACTTTCAAGTCGGGTATAAATTTCTTTAGCCATATCGCCTGCCCCGTGGCCTCGAAGCATGCTATGAATTCTGCATACATCGTGGATGATGCAACTATTGACTGTTTGGAGCTTTGCCACGAAATAGCTCCCCAGCGAGAGTGAATACGTATCCTGACGTGGATTTTCTATCATCTCTGTCCCCCGCAAAATCTACGTATGAATACCCTTTTATCTCTATGGAATCACATCTCCTGTATATTAGCATGTAGTCCTTCATGCCTTGCGCATAACGCAATGCTTTCTTTACCATCTTCCAGTGCTCTATGCCTGGATTGTCTTGATATCTACCGAGTACCCCGGTGATAAAAGCTAAGTCAGGGCGAGTGCACACTTGTGCATACTGTAAGCTTCCAACAGCCGAAGCATATGGTACTGCTTTCATTTGATCGATCTCGTACTGGTTCTTGGGACATTGGAATTTCCCAAAACTATCGCCCTTGACTATAGGAGCAGGTGTGGCTTTACTCGCATGCATATTGTACTTTTGAAGAACCTTTTCTAAATATGCTTTCTGCGATAGTCCTAAGACTCCATTGTTCCTATCTCGGTGAATTTCTATGCCCAAAACATATGATGCTTCACCAAGATCTGTTATATCAAAATTTGAGGGCAAGAACTTCTTTGTTTCTTGTAGCAGACTAACATCACTGCTAGCAAGCAAGATATCATCCACATACAAGATTAGGAAAATATATTTCTCATTTTTAAACTTTGCATAAATGAAGTTGTCCTCAATATTTTCTTTAAATCCAAAACTTTTAATTGTCTCATTAAACTTTAGATACCACTGTCTAGAGGCTTGCTTTAATCCATAAATGGATTTCTTCAGGCGACATCCCATATCTTCCTTGCCTTCCATGATAAAACCCTTGGGTTGTTTCGTGTAGACATTTTCTTTTAAATCCCCGTTGAGAAATGCCGTCTTTACATCCATTTGATGTCACTCTAAATCAAAATGAGCAACTAATGCCATTATGATTCTGAAGGAATCCTTACATGAGACTGGAGAAAATGCCTCATTGTAATCTATTCCTTCTCTTTGTGTAAATCCTTTTGCCACAAGTCTTGCTTTATACTTTTCTACATTCCCTTTAGAGTCATACTTAGTTTTGTAGACCCATTTACAGCCTACTGTTTTGGCTCCTTTAGGAATATTCTCTAAGTCCCAAACATCTTTGGAACTCATCGATTTCATCTCGTCTTCCATTGCCTTCATCCACTTCGATGAATGAGGGCTTCTCATGGCTTCTTCATATGAGGTGGGATCTTTTTCCATATGAACCATTTCTGTGTTATAAACTTTATAATCAGTAGAAATAGCTGATCTTCTTGTTCTATTAGACCTTCTAAGGGCCTCAGTTTCTGGCACATTCTGTGCCTCAACTTCCGGCACCTCGTCTAAAATTGGCTGCTGCACCTCCCTTTCATGCTCAACAACGGGTTTAGTCGGCTCTTGACGGACAGGTTCCGGGTCTACCCCCATAGTTGTCATGGGTGGAGTTGCAACTGGTAGTGAGAAAAATGGCTCCTGAATCATCGGATTAGGTGCATGCACCCTCTTCTCCTCAAGATCAATTTTCCGAGCTACCATGCTCCCCCTCATCATTTCGTCCTCTAAGAAGACTGCATGTCTTATTTCTACAAACTTTGTATATCTGTCTGGACAGTAGAAACGAAAACCCTTTGATCTGTCTGGATAGCCAATGAAGTGGCAACTCACTGTTTTGGGATCTAACTTTGCAATGTTTGGATTAAACATTTTGGCCTCAGCGGGGCACCCCCACACCCTGAAGTGTTGTAGGGAGGGCACTCTTCCTGTCCATAGCTCGTACGGTGTTTTGGGCACCGACTTGCTTGGTACTCTATTGAGAATGTGAATGGCGGTTTTAAGCGCTTCCATCCATAATCCCAATGGCAAGGTGGAGTAACTCATCATGCTACGCACCATATCCATAAGTGTACGGTTACGCCTTTCAGCTACTCCATTTTGCTGAGGCTCGCCCGGCATTGAATACTGGGCTACTATGCCAGTCTCCTGCAAGAACTTTGCAAAAGGTCCAGGGACTTGGCCATATGGAGTGTGCTGACCGTAGTACTCCCCCCCACGGTCGGATCTTACTATTTTTATTCTTTTATCATGTTGATTTTCAACTTCAGCTTTGAATATCTTAAATTTATCCAACGTTTCAGATCTTTCTTTGATTGGATAAATATAACCATAGCGAGAGTAATCATCTGTGAATGTTATGAACGAGTCATAGCCATCCACACTTTTCACCGGAAATGGTCCACAAATGTCAGTGTGGATGATTTCTAGTGTGCCTGTGCTACGATTTGCACCCTTTTTGATTTGTTTTACATACTTTCCTTTAATGCAATCTATGCATTGTTCTAAGTCTGAGAACTCTAACGGAGGAAGAATTTCACTTTTGACTAATCTCTCTATTCTCCCCTTGGAAATATGGCCCAAGCGACAGTGCCATAATTTTGATGAGTCGTGAGTTCTCTTTCTTTTCTTTTGTTCTTTATTCGACGCGACATGATCATTCACATTACACACAGAATGCACTTTTTCACGTAGTGATAACAAATAAAGCTCATCGTGTAGTAAAGCATCACCCACATAAGCATTATTTAACCATATGGCACACTTGCCATGTCCAAAATAACATTCATAATTATCTTTTTCCAAACAAGAAACACTAATTAAGTTTCTATGACATGATGGAACAAATAAAACATCTCTAAGTAGAAGGTTGAATCCATCAGCTAACTCCAAGGAGATGTCACCGACAGCTTCAACTTCTGCTTCAATTCCGTTTTCCACTTCAATGAGTCTTTCACTTCTTTGCGTAGTCCGCGTCGAATGAAATCCCTGTAACGAATTTGCAACATGAACAGTTGCTCCTGAGTCAATCCATCAAGTAGATTTCGAAAATTGTGTATACAAGGATTCATTTACAAAGGAAACAATGTTGTTACCTTTCTTTGCCATGATGGACTTCAGCCAAACAGGGCAGTCTTTCTTGTAGTGCCCAGTCTGCTTACAGTGCAGACAAGTGTCTTTGTCCACTGGAAAAGACTTGTGCTGATGCTGATAGGGAGCTTTCCCATGCGGCTTTGAAGGGGAACTTTTGCTATTATGATTGTAATTCCTTTTCTTATCCTTCACATAGTTGATAGAACCACCATGTGAGGCTTTAAGTCGTTCCTCTTCTTGGACGCACATGGCTATTGTCTTTTCAATGTCCCATGTTCCAGGTGACATATTGTAGTTTACAACAAAAGTTTCAAACTCCTTTGGCAGTGAAGCCATGACCAGGTGGATCAGGAGTGCTGGTTTGATTTCCATATCCGCATCCATAGGCTTGAGCTTTGCTGCCATATTGCTCATCCTGAGGATGTGCTCTCTTATTCCATGACCACCACCAGTGTAGTTCTCTGTCATCAGTTGCTTTATCAACTAGGTGGTGTATGTCTTTGAAGAACCAGTGAACTGGCTCTTTATCTTTGTAAGCAACTCCCCTGCGGAAGTGCACTCTGCAATCGAGCCCACGATGGCGTTCTCAATTGTATTCTTTATAAATGCCATGCACTTTTTGTTTGCATTGACCCACTTTTGGTTTTCGATGGAATACAACATCTCCAATGGAGCATGATCTTTTTTCTTTTTCTCCCATGCATCATCATCATCAGTGGCCTCTCTGACTGGCTCTGTAGGTCTGACCGGCTGTGGTTCATCCACAACCCAGTCCACCTCAGCACAGACAAATGCCAGGTCTACTTTCTTCCTCCACTCAGTGTAGTTGTCACCCCTGAGTGTCGGAACATCTTTTAGGCAACTCATCAAGTGGAAGCCTCCTGAAATCACAATTTAAGTGAGATCAGTATAACAATCATATGCATTAATCGAAGTTGGTCAAATTAAACATACAATTGTCTATTCAATTAAATCTATATTACCGTTGGGCAAAATATTAGAAATAAATGCACCTTTAATTTCAATAATAAAACATGATCATGTAATTAACAACTTTACTCTGAGTCGATGATCCCGCCGAGGTGGCCATGGTGGACGGCGACGGCGGTGATGACAGAGAGTGGATGGCGGCGGTGGTGGAGCTTCCCGTGAGCACCGCGCTAACCCTAGATCGGTAGGGAGTGTTCGTGGGGTTTGTGGCAGCGGTGAACCTCGTATGACGTGCCCCGACCCCCACCTCTGTTTATATAGCGCGGGTCACAGGGGCCCACCAACCATGGTTTGGTTGGGCGCCCCCGATCAGGGCGCGAGTCAGGGGCCCGTTCGACCCATTGGGTTCGAACGGGAGAGAGATCAACCTAACATTCTCCCCCTTGATCTCAACTTTACTTTTTACCTTATACTTTCTAGTTTATTTGTTTCATCGCATATTGGTACATAGAGCATGTTTCATTGTCACAGCGTTAATTGCCGATAGAATCATACAGCTACAACATACGTTTTGTTCAGAAACAAATTCTGTTCCTTTTGGGCCTCTCATGATCCAGGAATCATAGGCTTTCCCTTAAACCCATGCCGGCTAAGTGTTCCTTGAACACATTGGGTGGTAAGCCTTTCGTTAGCGGATCCGCAAGCATATCCTTTGTCCTTATATGCTCGAGACTTATAGTGTGATCCTGAATTTTATCTTTCACAACATAATACCTTATCTCTATTGTTTTGGCAGCATTACTTGACTTGTTGTTGTGAGCATAGAATAATGCGGGCTGGTTGCCACAGTACATCTTTAGTGGTTTGTGAATACAATCTACCACTTTCAAGTCGGGTATAAATTTCTTTAGCCATATCGCCTGCCCCGTGGCCTCGAAGCATGCTATGAATTCTGCATACATCGTGGATGATGCAACTATTGACTGTTTGGAGCTTTGCCACGAAATAGCTCCCCCAGCGAGAGTGAATACGTATCTTGATGTGGATTTTCTATCATCTCTGTCCCCCGCAAAATCTGCGTCTGAATACCCTTTTATCTCTAGGGAATCACATCTCCTGTATATTAGCATGTAGTCCTTCATGCCTTGCGCATAACACAATGCTTTCTTTACCATCTTCCAGTACTCTATGCCTGGATTGTCTTGATATCTACCGAGTACCCCGGTGATAAAAACTCGATCAACTTGGGAATAACTATATTGGCTTTGACCTGCAAGTTTCCGACTCTGGTAAACTTTCAAACTAGCTTGCTTAAGGTTATGAACCAAGATTTTGCAAGTTTTTCTAGTGGCCATTTCAAATCTTAAAAAGGATTGTAATAGGTAGATGTTACGTAGAATTTGGTTATGTAATTTTGGACGACACTACGTCGCTAGTGATGTAACCAAAAAGATTCAGAACCAATGTTCAGAAACATAAAAATTTAGAACCTCAAATTGGCATGGCTAGATGTAATTGAAAACATCAAGGGATAGCCGCTCGAATCAGTTGTCATTGTCTGCCATTATTACTGACAATTTCTCTGAATTTGTAATGAATCCCTGTATGCTCTTGTCATGGTCCATGGGTGTGGTTCCGCCTTCTACTGTGGCTACGGCTCGTCTCCGGAAGAGGGGATTTGCAGATACTCTGCTTCACAACGAAGATGCTGGCAGCGACGGTGATGGTTGGAGACGCTGCACGTAGTGGTGGCGCTGCTCCTGCCGGCGCAGGCCGTGCACTACCTGATGGCCAGCTTGGAGCTCCACCTCGTTGTGCACGAGGTCGACCCACGCAAGGGCAGGGCGGCTCGACGCACTTGTCATGCTTCAACTACCAGTGGTGCGACCCTCTTCGGTGAGCACCCCTCTCCTTTTACTGCGTTTGCGAGCAAGTGCTTGCCATAGAATGTGTATTTTGCATCTTTCTGCAAGTACTCTAGAGTGGTCTTTGAACAACATTTATCAGAGAAGTTTATAATTGTTTCATGTTTTCAGAGTAGTATATGTTTGTTTCCATGTTCATGTCGCAAAATGCGGGCATTATGTTATTTCAATTGGACCATGGCAAAATTATTGTATTCACCATAGCAATAGAATTGTTGATATCATGACAACTTTTCTTTCCCATGCCATTTTTTTTGTAGATGGCAGCAATCAAAAAGAAGTTTTGTTTACAAACCAATTTTGCCATGTATCCTATAACTCAAATTCCCAAAATAACATTCACAAACTTGTTTTAAGTTTGTCTTTTAGCATAGATCATCTTTTCTCGATTTTTTTGCCATGTATACATTTTGCAAATTGTATTTTTTGGGTTCAGATTTTAGCAGTGACTCTTCATTCACTAACTGTCACTCTGTCTACACTTGCGACATTTTGGCTTTAGTTCATTGTATTATTCGTTTTAGACGTCACTCTGTGCAGATGTATGTATATGCGCACTGGAAGAAAAAAAACTTGCTAAAGGTGATCTCTAATTCATGGCAAATTGTTAGCAACATATTCTCTAGTTCATGGAAATTTTAATTTTTTGGAATTGATCAAATGGGAAGTTCAAGAATTTTCTGTAAAACAGATTTTTCAAGTTTTGCCATGGCAAAAATGCAATGTATGTTAGCCTTGGCAAAATTTGCAAAGTTCATGGCAATTTTTTATCTCTGTCCTTGTTCATAAATAATGACAATTTTATACTTTATAAGGGCATCTCCAACGTCGATCCGTAAATTCCTCCGGTATATGTCCGTTTTTATGTCCAGATATGGTCCGCGGACATGGTACAGGAGGGAGCCATCCAACGCTAATTACAAAGTATCCGGCTGGGAGGAGAAAAAGTAGGTGGGGATCATGCATGTGGTGGGCTATTTGTGGTGTGGTGTCCGGTTGAGAGGAGAGAGATGAAAGGGGGCCATGCATGTGAAGAGAGAGAAAAAGAGAGGAGGACCAGACGGAGGCTTTTGGTTGGTCAAGTGGATGTCCGGACTCCGGTATATCTCCCCCATGTTTTTTCCCACTTTGCCGGAAAACGGAGGTCCGGACCGCTTCGCGGAACGATGCAAGACCGCGTTGGATTGCAAAAGTAAACAAAAGTGTCCGGTCGGACATATACCGGAGTTTTGCGGGTCCCCCTTGGAGATGTCCTAATGCTCTATATGACGAAATTCATGTGATTTTCCCGTGTCACTTTTTTATTTAAAAACATGGCAAACTTGCCATGGCAACTTAAGATGTTCAGAAACATGGCAAATTTATAGATGTTCAAAAACATGGCAACTTAATATGTTCAAAAACATGGCAAACTTAAGATGTTCAACAACAACATGGCAAGCATGTCAAAATTATTTATCTAAGATGTTTAGAAACATGGCAAACTTGCCATGGCAACTTAAAATGTTAAAAAACACACCAACCTAAGATGTTCAAAAACATGACAAACTTTCCATGGCAACTAAAATCAGTATATTTATAGATGTGTTTTTTGCCATGGCAACTAAAAGCATTTTTTGCCATGCTTCATTGTGTCTTTTGCAAAGTTCATCCGAAGAATGTTTGCCATGGCAATTAGAATTTATAGGACGATGGCAATTAGAGTTCATTGACATGGCAAAAATATTTTTTATGCATCATGGCATTTCTAGTGCATGGACCATGTCTAATTTTTGTAATAATGGCATAGCGAAATTTTGCTTTTTGCAACATGGCAAATTTAGTTTTATAGCCATGGCAATTTTTACTTTATAGCCATGGCAAATTTTACCTTTTTAGCAATGGCAAATTTAACCTATTTTTGCCATAGCAATTTTACCTTTCTTTTGCCAATGGCAAATTTCCCTATTTAAAGTGCCATGCCAAATTAACCTTTTCTGCCTTGCCATGGCAATTTTACCTTTACATGAATGGCAATTTACTTTTTTACATATATGGCAATTTTTTACTTTTACTTTTGCTCATGGCAAATTTACTTTTTACTTGACATGGCAAATTAACTTTTACATCCATGGCAAACTTTACTTTTTATTTGCCATTGCAATATTCAATCCACATTTTTTTCTCTTCATGTATATAGTAAAATATCATGGCAATAAAATTAACCTTTTGATTTTGCCATGTCCAACTTACTTTAATTGACATGTCAAATTTACCTAAATCTCCATGGTAATTGTTAACTTTTATTGCCTTGGCAATTTTTACTTTTGATTTTGTGATGGTAAATTTACCTAAATCACCATGGCAAATATTTAACTTCTACTGCCATGGCAATTTTGCCTTTTTACTTGCCATGGAAACTTTACATTTATTTCCATGGAAAAATTACCAATTTTTCCATGGAAAATTTACTTTTACATACATGTCCATTATACAGTACTATATTTTCATGGCAATTTCCCCCCTTTTTCATGGCAATTTAATTTTTCATGGTCCATGTCCATTTTTGCTTTTATGTAAAGATGGTGTCAACCTTTTTTTCTCATGGTCTATTTTCTATTTTTTTTGAACCATGAATTTATTTCATGGTCTATAGAGAATGAATAAAAAATATACTGTGGAAAATCCACGGTATATTTTTATTCATTCTGTATACGTCATTTATGTTTTTTCTTTTGTTTTTAGGCCATGTCATTTTTTTCATAGCATGGCAAAACATTGGGCTCTATTAGTCACAGCCAAAAGAGGGCTTTTATTAGCCAAAGCAAAAAAAAAAACTCAGAAAATTGGGCTTCTATTTTTATTTTTTCATCATAGTAAAAGGGCCTGTTTGGGCTGGGTTATTTTTTTGGTCGAACTAGTTTGTTCGATCGATCTCTCCTCCGGTAGGGACGAGTCGTTCGGTCTGGGAGATAACGACGTGCAAAACTTATCAGCTTACCCCGTAACAGTAAATAGCAGATTGGCAGTGGTAATCATCAGTCACATTATAAGTTCACCAGAGTATATAAAGGTAGCGAGCGGTACCCCCTAAGTCAATTTCCATATGGACATGGAAATGGACCGAAGAAAAATTGGCACCACATCCGCGCTTTACTGAGCCATGCAATTAGTGTGACAGGCATATTGGGCAAGCATCAAGACCAGTGTGTAGAGGAAAAAGCGCACCATGGCATTTAAGAGTGACATGAACACATGATGCGTTTAGGAATTGTCGACACGATGGAGGGGAACAGCTGGAGTTTTCGGGGGGCGTCGTTGTGGAGCATGTTAATGCCGGGACAGTGATACACTGATACACACACGTTTGAGACTTGACGGGCTTGAGTTGTTTGCTGATGCTTGATGGCCTTACACTCTAAGGGAGGGGGGAAACCCAGTGATGAGTGACCTCTCATTCATCGACCAGGAACGTCGTCACGGGCAAACTTGCAAGAAATGTTGTGCTGACTTTGTCTTGGTGTCAGTTCTGCCTTTGTTGCTCTCCCCCACAGCTTGTGAATAGTTCATGTCAACTAGTGTCAGCTTCCCCGTGTGGCAGTGGCATTGCTATTTCAGGAGCCGGTCGCCGTGTCGTGTCAGCAGCAGACTGGCCAGTGACCACCAAGTTTCATGAAGTGGTCGATAGAGTACCCAGCTAAACAACACCACGGAGACACGCCAAACAATTTTAGCAGGAAACGATCTGCTTTCTTCACACACAGTCGCACACATCCCATTACCGCAGGTAGAAAGAACGGAACAAAACGCCAAATCTACGGAGGATGTACGTAGCGTAGGTGCAGTCTCCATCCAGACCGCGAGCACGCGGAGCAACAGAGGACCAAGGGAGGCATGGCGTCCTCAATCAGCCAGAGCGAATCAAATCATCCCACTCATTCATCTCCCCTCGGGGCTAATTTTCGTTTTCGTGTTTTTGACCCTTTTCGTATACTATTTCGGGATCTGACCCTCGTTGGAAAAAAATTCGGGATCTGACCCTTTTCTTACCGCCAGGCACCTTGGCGGCAGGGTATAATAGCCTACCGCCATGCCCCTTGGCGGTAGGGTTGGACACCCTACTGCCAAAAAGTTCTAAGTTTCCAACACAGAGCGTGCCCAGGGCCTACCGCCAGACCCCTTGGCGGTAGGGTATAACAGCCTACCGCCAGACCCTTTGGCGGTAGGCAGGAACCCTACCGCCAAGCCCCCCGGCGGTAGGCTGTTATACCCTACCGTCAAGGTGCCTGGCGGTAAGAAAAGGGTCAGATCCCGAATTTTTTTCCAATGAGGGTCAGATCCCGAAATAGTATACGAAAAGGGTCAAAACACGAAAATTAGCCTCCCCTCGGTGAACAGGATCTGGTCATAGTCGACAAGTGTTTGTTCGTTTGTTTGCAGGCACTGCCACTGCCCGGAGGGCCCCTCCCCCACCAAACCCGATCCGGGACGGACGATGACTGCCCGGACGTGGACGCATGGACCCGATCGAGCCGGCAGCAGCCATGAGCCACCGCACCGTACCGACAGCAGCCATCGCAACGCCCCACGGATATAAAGCGACCCGCTAGTCTACAGCTAGGCACCTCAAATCCGGCTCGAAAGCTCAGACGGACCAACGGACGGCCAGATCACTGATCGTAAAAAAAAAGAACCTCAAACGCTTGGACTGATCGGCACCCCACATATCCAGTTCAAATATGAAGCGAATATGGGGCGGTCAGGGCGTGCTCGGCCGCGTCCGCCGTCCCCGCTGCATGTCATTGCGGTCCCATCTGTAGCCGCCGAAGCTCCTTCCTCTCTCATCGATGCACCTAAATTTTAGTCCCACATCATCGTGCGAGGCGAACGCCGACCGGCTTAAATAGCCGTGCTGATGGATGACGGCAAGCTTCTCTGTTATTGCATAGGTCAATCAATTCTCGCTGTGTGAACGAGATAGCTTGACACTAGATTGCATTTCATCAACTAATGATTTTTCATTGAGTGTCAAGTTCGTTTCGTTCATATACATAATACATTGATACCCCTACTACAATGACAGTAGATTTTTATTTTGTTCATCAAGTTTCATCGACATATTGTGATTTAAAAAAAATCAGTACTGACATTAATGTGTCCTTTGTCAAAAAGGTAGACCCTGACTATGAATCTTCCCTGTGATAAGCAAAGAAGATTCATAGTAAAAGTCTATCTTCTTAAGAAAGGATACAATGATGCCATAAGCTTATCGCTTCTGGACGACCCGACTATTTAAGCCGGTCGACTAGCTCGTCACGCGGCGAGGTGGGACTAATACGAATCTTAAAATTAAGTATGAGCATTTTTCGATGTGTTTTGACAACCCCATCGGGCCAAGACGGACGTGATGATCGACGTGTATGGACCTGCATGTAATAGCTGTTTTGGAAATAAGGTATGTGGTTGCAAATGGTAAGGTTTGAGGCCCGCGCGGTCATTGTCCGCGGGCGCGTCCACGGACGTTCGAGGGCCCAAATTTGCAGGTTGCGGTTGTAGATGACATTTCTTTCGAGCATATGACACATTGATTCAATATTAGCGAGGTTTATTGTTTCTTAATGTTGTACCGTTGCTCTCGTCCCGCTTGGAGAAGCGCCATTTGTGGGTGATTCCTTGTCTCTCAAGGATTCGTCGAGCTAACAGGAGAGGGGAGCATATAATTGATCGCCTGCTTATCATATCGTAAATAGCACGCCTCAGAAACACTTTCTCCGGAATTTAGGGAAAGAGGGAATAAAGACATGGTTTGCTAATTTAATATATTAATGTATAGTCTTATAGCAAGCTTCGTATCAATGGAATAGCAGGTCATATGGTTTTTTAAATGAAGTAAGGTCGTCATCTACAGATTAAGGGTAAAGTATTTTGCATTATTATTATATATATTAACATTGTTCTTGTTGTTTGCAATGATAAAGTCACATTGATGGAAGTGTAAGCTTGGTCATTTTCTAACTTTCATATGGCAGGCATGTTTGAAGCTTCTGATTTTTTGGGAGTGGAAATACATAGGGGGTATTGTGATATATTTTCTAGGAAAAATTGCAAACCTGTTAAAATAACTTGATAAGGGGAATCATACTCAGTGAGGAATTGTCTTTGAACTCCTGTGGAAAAAGGGTATAATACATGGTATTGGAATTTGTATGTATCTTAGTTATACTATCAACCTTAGCTACTCCCTCTCTCTCGGTTTACAAGGCGTGCGCGTACCCTAGGTCGTCAATTTGACCAACCTAATAGAAGTCATATATTACAAAAAACATACCATTATAAAACTTCAGATGTTCTATTTTCAAACGGTGTAATTTTTGTGTTATATAGTTTATATTATGGTGATAAAATTGGCAACCTAGGTATACGCACATGACTTGCAAACTGAAACGGAGGGAGTACGAGAAATGGTTGTTGCATTTAAGCGATGGAAGTAAAGCTGTGTGGCTAAGGGAATCTCACGCATCATGTAAAATTATGAAATGTGCATCACAACCTGTCACCTATTCCAGTGTTTCGGAGTTTATGGTTAAAAGTAAACACATTGGGAAAGTTACCAGTGTATACATCAGGTGTGAAATGATTAAACTCAGGTGCATATATTTGATTTGTTTGTATAATAATACTAATATGGTGCAGATTTACTGACTAGAGTCAGGAATTCTTTTCAAAACATGTTTACACATGGAACTTCATATATTGATTACTATGTTTCAGCCAAGTGGGAGATGTTTGATATTTATGTAGCTTTCAACATTTATTCAACATGGTTGTCATTTATTCAACTCAACATAGAATTATTCATATTATTAATGTTTGTGATGGGGAATTTCACTCGAGAAAGTAATACTCGAGGTGCTGACGTGCTGATGACGACTGTAATGGAATACAGTAGAGGAATTAATAGGGCTCAACTCTACTGGAATTTTATATGTACGCACGTATTTTGCCGGGACATTACAGGGTGGAAGAGCTGGGTTTGTTTTGTAGGATCGGCTCCGCAGGCTGTTGACCCACATGATTAAGATTGGAAGTTGATCTCACATATATAATCTAATCATGGTACATGCTCACACATTTATGCTAGGGACTAGTATATTTAGAGTCGAAAAACTGACATGTTTAATCATGGTTGGTAGCATTGTTCAGGAGTCATACGGATCTTTTCAAAAACAGGTAGAATATTAAAACACCTGGAAGTGGAGTATATAAATAAATCCCTACCCTCTAAGAGCATCTACATCCGGGTGCCCAAACCCATCTCAAACACCTGGGCGGACGGCCCGGTCACTTACCAAACCCTTCCTCCTCCTCCTCCTCTCGCCTACCTCCTACCTTTACCGCGCCCGAGCCCTCGCCATCCGCCACCCATGCTCCCCATCCTCACCACCGGTCCTGATCCGCCGCCCTAAATGTCGTCCAGTGGAGCCTGTACCCGACCGCCGCGATGGAGACTACATCCGCCTCATCCTCGACGTCCCGTCCTCGGCTGCGTCGTGCAAGGCGGAGAACATCGCCCGGAGGATGCGGCGATGCAGGGAGATGCAGACACGAACGAGAAGCACCACCCCCTCCCCCCCAGTCGCGCCACGAACCCTGCACCCCATCCATCCGTCCGCCAACGCGGACTGCGCCTCGGACCACGTTGGGACAGAGGAGAATACGACGGCCGGTTCGGGCATTTCGGAGAGCTTTCCGCCCACGGAAAGGCTGGGGGTGAGCGTATGTCACTCGCTGCAGCTCATTCCGGCATGTATGAGCTTGGGCACCGGCGGCACCCAGGCTGCCCACGACCTGTTCGACGAAATGACACAACAAGCACTACAAAAAAAAGACACATCCGTGACATTTTGGGCCGAATGAAAAAAATTATGTCATGCTTATGACACTTCTATGATGATAATTGTGACAAAACCCGGTATCATCATAGATGTGGTGGGCTCCTACTTCTATGACAAAAAATCATGACAGAAAATGGGCTTTTTGTCCTAGGAGGGCCGGAGACGCACATGCATGACATTCTTTGGGCCGTCCATGACGGAAAAAATCGTGGTAGAAGCGAGGGCGAGGAAAATTTCGGGGAGTTCCCGGTTACGGTGGGTGGTCGGGGCCGAGCGATGCACGCGAGGTTTGCGCGTTTTCTCTCGTATACGTACGCGCGTGTGTCCGCGGCGTTGGGCTCTAACTGAACCCGAGCGAGGCGTTCGCTTACTGAACCCGAGCGATTGCACTAGCTACGTTACTGAACCTGAGCGATCGATCGATCCCTGGCCGTTAACTGAACCCGATCGAGGGATTCCTTCGCTACTGAAAGTGCGTTATATCGACTAGAGGGGGGGTGAATAGGCGATTTTTACAAATTCGTCACTGAGGAATTTCAAGGTGAGGAAATTCCTAAGCAACGAACTACTTAGCAGCGGGATAAGTACTCAGATGCAAACATACCATGGCATAAGTACAGTCATCATGATGAAATGAAATAGGCACAGAGTACAGGTAGCGTGAAACACATGATAAGCAGGCTGAAGACTAAGTGACTGAAGAAATTGAACTGAGGAAATTGAGAAAGTCTTCAAACAGTAATGATCAATTACATAGCAAGTATGCGAGGAAATAAAAGGGTTGAGGAAATAGAACCAGTAGCTCGGTGAAGACAATGATTTGGTAGACCAGTTCCAACTGCTGTGACAGTTGTACGTCTGGTTGGAGCGGCTAGGTATTTAAACCTGAGGACACACAGTCCCAGACACACAGTCCTCACCGTATTCTCCTTGAGCTAAGGTCACACAGACCTCGCCCAATCACTCGTGGTAAGTCTTCAGGTGACTTCCAAACCTTCACATACTCGGTCACTTGGCAATCCACAATTTCCTCTTGGATGCTCTAGACCATGACGCCTAACCGTCTGGAGGATGCACAGTCCTCAAAGGTAACAAGCGTCGGTTCCACACAGGAACAATCTCTTCAGTGATGCTCAATCACTTTGGGTTTGTAGGTGTTTGGGTTTTTTTTTGGGTTTTTTTCCTCACTTGATGATTTTCGCTCAAAGTCCTCGGAGGATGGGATGCTCTAAATGACAAGTGTCAATCTATTTCTTGGAGCAGCCAACCAGCTAGTGGTTGTAGGGGGCGGCTATTTATAGCCTAGGGAGCAGCCCAACATGATAAGACATAAATGCCCTTCAATGATATGACCGTTAGGTGGGTAGATATTTTGGGACAGCTGGCACGTAGCACAGCAACGGTCGGAAATTTGAGTATCAAATTCCTCAGGGCTATCATGTTCCTCACTTGTAGGCAATCCGCACTGGCGAATTCCTAACTCCTCAGTCAGAACAAATTCCTCAGAGAACAGAAGAACTTCGTCTCTGTCACTGAAGAACTTGACAAAACTGTATGAGATTTCCAATGGCTTCACTTGAAAGGATTGGGTAGGTGTAGGATTTTGAGTTGAGCATCACTTGGAAACTTTTCCTTAGTTTTACCTCGACCCCCTTTAACAGTACGGTGTTTCCTATGACTCAAGAAGAAGAAAATGAAACTACGAAAACAAAAGTCTTCACGCTTCATAATCCTCGCATGAATATCAAGTCTTCAGGGTCACACCAATTTCTTCACTTTCAAAGTCTTCAAGAAAACCAAAGTCTTCAGTTGAAGACATTCATTTTTAGGGGTCGACATTCATCGTAAATAACAAACTCCTCATAGACTTATAGACCTGTGTACACTCACAAACACATTAGTCCCTTAACCTATAAGTCTTCAATACACCAAAATCACTAAGGGGCACTAGATGCACTTACAATCTCCCCCTTTTTGGTGATTGATGACAATATAGGTTAAGTTTTCAACGGGGATAAACATATGAAGTGTAAATACTGATATTGAGGAATTTGATTGCAAGATATAGAAGAACTCCCCTGAAGATGTGCATATTTGAGGAATTTGCTTTGAAATAGCAAATGCACATTGTTGAGTAATATCATGGAGATCTCCTCCTATATCTTGAAATTCATACACGCATTTAACATATGATATGAAGAATTTGAAATGCATGATGAAATATGGTGTCTGACGAAATTCAGCATGCGAGCATGCAGAAAAACAGAGCAAAAGTATCAGACCACCATAGGACTTAAGTTTACAACTCATCAGAGCAAACACCTCAGAAAAGCAAGAGTTGTAACTTAACAGAAATATAGCCCATATATAAGACCCGCTTGAAGACTAAACTCAAATTTCTCCCCCTTTGTCATCGAATGACCAAAAGGGACGAAAAATGAGGACTAACGCCCCTGAAGAATATCATCATGATGTCGATGGAGGAGCGCCAGCATTGTTGGGGTCGTTTGTTGAGGTAGGGCCTGCCGCAGTGTCGTTCAAGTCTTCAGCTTCATCCGTCTCGCGCGATGAAGAATATGAACTGGCAACAAGCTGAGGAACTTTGACTTTCTTGAATTTCTTCGAAGGTGGGTGAGACCAGTCAAAGTCCTGTTGGAATCCCATCTCCTTGAGTTCTTCAGCACTATGAAGATTAGACAGAATCGCCCAAGTGTGGTCAAAAACTTCATGCAAGTAGTAGTGATTCTTCTTCACAGTATTTTGAGTGACTGTCATGTTCTGAAGAATTGCACCAAACTGACGGTTGACCCACTTGTGATTTCGATCAACTTTCTGATGAAGACTAAGGAGAAGTTCACGATCAGTCATCACACGCGGAGCTGTGGCTTGAGGATGATGTTCTGAAGCTTTGGCGGCAGAATCTTGAGTTGCAGAGTCATCATTGGTGGAATAGGAAGTAGCTTTGCGAAACTGTCCATCCAATGGACGAGTACCTTCATCAATAACAGCAGCCTTGCCCTTCTCGTCAGCTGAGGAAATAGTCCGTTTGAGGACTTCAATAGGGGGCAAATAGCTGAGATGATTTTGAAAATCAGCCTTATAATGAATTGAAGACCTTGATCTGATGAACTTCATGATCCAGGGAGCATAAGGCTTCAACTCAAAAGATGACAGAGCAGCATTGGCCAAAGTCCTCATGAAGAAATTGTGGTAGTTGATAGGAATACCGTGAATGATATTGAACAGCAGATTCTTCATAATGCCAACAACTTCTTCATCGTCAGAGTTGTGGCCCTTGATTGGACTGAGGGTTTTGGTCAATATGCGATAGACTGTCCTTGGCACATAGAGCAATTCCTTGACGAGGAATTTGGTCCTTGGAGCTTGGCCTGGCTTCAATGGCTTCATCAGCACTTGCATCAGATGATCAGACAATTCAGGTTCAACATAGAGAAGCCTTGCACCTTCAGTGGGAGGACAGACTGGAACGGCATGAAGCAATTCAGAGGCCGGTGCTTTGAAATGAGTATTATCGGTCATCCAGTCCAATACCCATGAATTGACATCATCAACATTTCCAGTAATGTGCAGCGTGGCGAAGAATTGAAGAATGAGTTCTTCATTCCAATCATAGATGTCGATGCAGAAATTGAGTAACCCAGCGTCATGAAGAACACTGAGGACTGGTGTGAAGCAGGGCAACGATTCCATATCTACATGAGGAATTTGCTCATGTTCAAAGATTTTATCCTTATCAACCAACAATGAGGAGTAGAAGTTCATCTGGCTTGCAGTCCAGAAGCGCTTGCGATGAAGACGAGCAGAGTCATAGGGATTGTAGTCAGTGAAGAATATGTGCTCATTGAAGAAATCCTCAGCATTAAACGTCTGCTTCTTGGAGTGAGGGTTCTGTGGCTTGGGCTGAAGATTAACAGTTGAAGAATTTACAGCCTCTTGAGGTATAGCCACTGGAGCCACAGGCTGAGGAATTTCAGCAGCAGCCTTGGCCTCCATTTCTTCAGACATATGTATATCAGCGCTAGTGGCTGTAACTTCTTCAGGAATAGAGTGAAGTGAAGCTTGACGTTCATCAGAGCCCGTATGAATTTCTTCAGTTGGCACAGGGGACAGAGGAACATGATGTAGAGGGGTTGTCAGAGGTGAATTGGGGTGATGACTTTCCCAAAAGTCATCATTCAGAATAGGTGTTGTAGACCCAATATCCACATCCTCATCGTCATCAATTCCTTCGACGCCTGCCTCTTCAGCTGTGAACTGAGGCATGGGCGATGATACCAGTGGGGTTGAAGAGAAAGCATCCACTTCAATTTCTTCATCCATCTGCTCTGTCGAAGCAGCAGAAGGATCTTCTTCATCAGATTTACTAGGAATTTCATATTCCTCACCAAAGGGAATGATCTCCTTTGATGGCATGCTTGATATAGGAATAGCATCAATTGGGTCTTCAGTTGAACTTGTCAAAGACTTCAATTTCTTGGGAGCTGAAGACTCTGAAGATGTAGATGCTTTCCTTTTCTTCACAGCTGCTCGCTCTGCAGCCTTGGTTTTCTTCGCTTCTGATGCGGAAGGAAGGTTGATGCTTGTCATCGGTGCAGGAGGAGCAGAGGAAATTGGTTGAATTTCTTCAGGCACAACTGATGCAGTTGCCCTGGCTTGTTCGGATTCCTCAGGCGCAGTAGCAGATGTATTAACTGGCCTGGATTGCTCTTCAGGCGCAATATTGGAGGTTGCCCTGGCATTTTCTTCAGAGACTGGAATTTCTTCATCAGCTCTGGCGCTTTCATTTTCTTCAGCAGACTGAACAGATGTTCTAGTCTGAGGAAATTTGGGTTGCGATGAAGCTGCAACACTTGGAGTAAATCCTTTTGCCATTCTGACGAATCTGACTTTGGCACCTAGCCAATCTACATGGAATGCATGAAATTCATCACTGAGTGCTTTGATCTCAGCCTGCATAGTCACAAGTTCTTCAGGAGACATTTTCACAACATTGTTCTTCAGAAAACGCTCCTTCTTGTACTGAGCCTTCTTCACCTGCCTGGCCTTTTCAAATTTCCATTTCTCTTCATTTATGAAGGCCGTCAACATGTGACTTTGACCAGGAGTGAGGTTTAATTCAGACAAAGGTGTATTTGGATCCTTGTGCCATAGATCGATGAAATCAAGGATCTTCCTCGGATCCAGCATGAGGGGCACAGCACTGCCTTTGGCTCTAGCGGCCCTTTGTTGTCGATCTCTGATGATCGCAGCTAATTCTTCATCATCAGCTTCGTCTTCGCTTGACGGAACCTGAAAGGCGACCTGCTTCTTGTGAGGACTTGGTCTTGTGCCTCGTCCAGCAGTGGCCTTTTTCTTCAGCAAGGTCGGAGTTGTTGAAGACTGAGGTGGAGCTGAAGAACTTGCAGAGACTCCAGAAGCAATTGAGATTCCAGTAGTCCTTTGGCATGTGGCAAGATGCACAGGTGCTGAGGACATTGTAGGAGCAGCTGAGGATTTTGCAACCGAGGGAGTTGGAGCTGCTTTTGAGAAATTTGCTTGAGGAACAGGCCATGAGGGCTTTGAAGAGCTTGGCCGTGAGGGCTTTGAAGAGCTTGGCCGTGAGGGCATTGCAGCTGAGGAACTTGTCTTGACAGCTGATTTCTTCAGCATAGCCTTCTTAGGCTTGATAGTAGAGGCCTCAGCGGCGGCAGCAACAGAATCTTCATTGAATT
This sequence comes from Thinopyrum elongatum, assembly GCA_011799875.1. NCBI lineage: Eukaryota > Viridiplantae > Streptophyta > Magnoliopsida > Poales > Poaceae > Thinopyrum > Thinopyrum elongatum. Next base: position 531,537,901 of record CM022300.1, on the reverse strand, counting down.
TCTTCACTGCCTCTTTAGCCACTTTGGCCAGCTTGGCTTGACGCTTAGCCCACTCCTGAGGAAATTCCTCACCTCTTCTGATGCTAGTGGGATCAGCTTCTTGGCCAGGAGCCAATGGAGGTCTTGGACATGGAGGGTTAACAGCAAATTTCTTCATGTACTTGGGAGTGACATAGCGATATTCCCTTCATTCTCTTGCCCATCTCCTCTCAATCTTCTGAATGCGCACTTTGCGCTGATTTTTGTTCTCCTTGCCATGAGTTGCTTCATCAGGAGTGCAATATTCATCATAGATGTCATCAGGGATCTCAAAAGCAGTATTTGTTTCTGGCCTCTTTCCTCCCTTCTGAGGTCTTTTACCATCAGCCATTTTCTTCACTTGAGGGTTTTAAACAATCGAATTTTCTGATGAGGTATGCAATTTTTCTTCAAGGAACGCTGCAAATGAGTTAAGTTGATGAGAACCTAGAGATTCAGCAGCGGACATGTGTACCTGTGAACAGAATATAGGTGCGAAGAGTTTTGGAGAGGTCATATGCGTTCTCAGAAGATTTTCAAAAGTATCAAGTTTGAGGAAGATGACCAGGGGTGTCTTGAGGAATTTCACTAAGCATTTTGACTTAGGTTCCAGAGTTGTGTAGATTGAAAATCCACACAATTGAGGAATCTTGAAGAAAAACGTTGCTTAGAGAAACTGATCAAGGACAGAAGCAAGTTGGTGTTTAAGAACATGAAAGTTGAAGAATAAACACCTTTTGAAGATTTTGTGGAAATCATCAGAATCAACAAGGGCAGTAAAAATAAATTTTATTTACCCTTGACGAAGAACACGACGAACTGAGAGTGGCAGTGGAGATGTTCGTCCGTTCAGATCTTCCACGCCCTAACTTGGCGATGGAAAATAGCTATGGCGGCGGCGGAGTGAAGATTTCCGCGGCCGGCGTGAGTACGACGGCGACAAGGTCGAGGCAGTGAAGCTCTTCCTCACCGGCGACGATGGAGTGTAGCGGCGGCGCTAGGTCTGAGAGCTCGAGCGAGGGAGTAAGATCGAGCTGGGTAAATGAGCTCTGAGGAGGGTGAGGGGTATTTATAGCCGAGGTGAAAAACCGCTTGTCCGAGGAAAATGGACGAACATGCCCCTGACCCTTCTCATCCTAGCGACATGTGTCACCCACGTACTGTGAAGTGGAGATCGTGTTAGATCGTGGGTGAATAGATAAATCTTGTCGAGGGATATGGAACGGTTTGAGCGGCAAAAGCCGAAAATTCAGATAAGAATATTTTAATGTTTCGTTCGCAAATTCTTCAGCTGTCAAGGACACAGTGAAGACTTTGAACGGGTTTCAAATAGAACGCACATGAAGAATTTGTGAACGGACTGGATTGAGTTTAGCAGAGAGGGGGAACGGGTCCGATCACATTCACTTAGAAGAAAAACAACTTGAAGAATTAGCAATAAGTGAATGCTGTAGAGGACAGAAAACTCATATATATATATATAGTCAATGAAGAACACAGACGGAAAGAGTGAAGATTTTGCAAAGTTGAAGAATTTAAAAATTTGAAGAATTTGCACAATGATGAAAAACTCAAATTTTGAAGATTTTCAACTTTTTGTGGTGGCGTGACCCACCGTGTAAGAATGATGATTTCAGACACCGCGTACAATTGTCGTAGGGCTCTGAGAATCAAATTCTTCACACTTAGAGGGTTAGTCTTCATTGATTGAAGAAAAACGTTTCTTCGTGTGTTGCACATCTAAGTCATCAATTTGCATAAGTGTTAGGATGTGTGTCCTTTTCAAAGGACATTCGAAGATTCTAAGATATTTAGCTCACACCGCAACTTGCTAAATCTCTTCTCATCCAAGGGCTTTGTGAAGATATCCGCTAGCTATTCTTCAGACTTCACGGGATCAATAGAGATGTCACCCTTCAACACATGATCTCGAAGAAAATGATGACGAATCTCGATGTGCTTTCTCTTCGAGTGTTGAACTGGGTTATGAGCAATTTTGATGGCACTCTCATTGTCGCAGTAGAGTGGCACATTCTTCACATTGATACCGTAGTCCTTGAGGGTTTGCTTCATCCATAGCAATTGAGCACAGCAAGAACCAACAACAATATACTCAGCTTCAGCAGTAGAGAGTGATACGCAGTTCTGCTTCTTCGAGGACCAACATACTAAGGATCGTCCGAGGAAATGGCATGTGCCTGATGTTGACTTGCGGTCCACACGATCACCGGCATAGTCAGAGTCAGAATATCCAATGAGATCAAAAACCGAGCCCTTGGGATACCATAATCCAAGTGTTGGAGTGTGAGCTAGATATCGAAGAATATGTTTCACAGCCTTATGGTGTGATTCCTTCGGTGTAGCTTGAAAACGGGCACACATGCAAACACTAAGCATAATATCCGGCCTAGATGCACATAGGTACAATAAAGAGCCAATCATGGAGAGGTATACCTTTTGATCGAAGTCTATTCCATTTTCATCAGTGCATAGATGGCCATTTGTGGGCATAGGGATTTTGACGCCTTTGCATTCTTGCATACCGAATTTTCTCAGAACGTCCTTGAGGTATTTCTCTTGAGAAATGAAGATGCCATTGCGTTGTTGACGAATTTGAAGACCTAAGAAGAATTTCAATTCCCCCATCATGGACATTTGATATTCCTCACTCATCATGTAAGCAAATTCGTCACTGTAATGTTGGTTAGTACAGCCAAAGATAATATCATCAACATATATTTGGCACACGAATAATTCATCATCATAGGTTTTGGTGAAAAGAGTAGGGTCGAGTGAACCGGGTTTGAAGCCTTTCTTCATGAGGAATTCCTTCAGAGTATCATACCACGCCCGAGGGGCCTGCTTGAGGCCATAGAGGGCCTTATTGAGTCTGAAGACTTTGTCAGGATGCTTAGGATCTTCAAAACCTGGGGGTTGAGTAACATATACTTCTTCCTCAAGCTTACCATTGAGGAATGCACTTTTCACATCCATTTGATATAAGATGATATTATGATGGTTAGCATAAGCAAGCAATATGCGAATCGCCTCAAGTCTAGCAACAGGTGCAAAAGTCTCATCGAAATCAATTCCTTCAACCTGTGTGTAGCCTTGAGCCACAAGACAAGCCTTGTTCCTCACCACTAGGCCATTTTCATCTTGCTTGTTGCGGTAGATCCATTTGGTACCGATGATATTGTGCTTGCATGGGTCCGGTCGCTTGACAAGCTCCCACACATTGTTCAGCTTGAATTGATGTAATTCCTCTTGCATTGCTTGAATCCATTCAGGCTCCAGAAATGCCTCATCAACTTTGGTGGACTCTGTGATAGAGACGAAAGCAAAATGCCCACAAAAGTTAGATAAATGTGAAGCTTTTGAGCGAGTCAGAGGACCTAGTGCGTTGATGTCGTTGATGATTCTCTCAATCTGTACTTCATTTGCAACGCGGGGATGAGCAGGTTGACGACTTTGATTTGGCTCAGTATTTTCTTCAGAGCCAAATTCTTCAGATGCGCCAGCATGCTGTTCTTCATGTTCTGGAATGATTTCTTCAGCAGATTCTTCAGTAGGAATGACATCCTCAGTAGCTTTGAACTTGATGGTTTCCTCAGGTGTCTTTTCATCTAGCACAGGAGGTAGGTGCTCTCTTTGCGAGCCATTAGTTTCATCGAACCGCACATCTACAGTTTCAACAACCTTGTTGTGATAGGTGTTGAAGACCCTGTAGGTGTGCGAGTCCTTTCCGTAACCAAGCATAAAACCTTCATGCGCTTTCGGTGCAAATTTAGAATTGTGATGAGGATCTCTAATCCAGCATTTAGCACCGAAGACTTTGAAATAACTCACATTGGGTTTCTTGTCAGTGAGGAGTTCATATGAGGTCTTCTTGAAGAATTTGTGAAGATATACCCTGTTGATGATGTGGCATGCAGTATCAATTGCCTCAGGCCAGAAGTGACGAGGTGTCTTGTATTCATCAAGCATGGTGCGGGCCATCTCAACAAGAGTCCTGTTCTTGCGCTCCACAACGCCATTCTGCTGAGGAGTGTATGGGGGCAGATAGCTCATGAGTAGTACCAAGTTCATCGAGATAGTCATCAAGACCAGTATTCTTGAACTCAGTCCCATTGTCACTACGTATATGCTTGATCTTCACGCCGAAATTCGTCGAAGCCCTTGAGGAAAATCGTCTGAAGACTTCCTGCACTTCAGTCTTGTAAGTAATGACATGCACCCATGTGTAACGAGAATAGTCATCAACAATGACAAAGCCATATAGAGATGCTGCATTTGTTAGTGTGGCATAATGAGTAGGGCCAAAAAGATCCATATGAAGCAATTCAAAAGGACGAGAAGTAGTCATGATAGTCTTCGAGGGGTGCTTGGCTCTGGTCATTTTTCCAGCCTCACAAGCCCCACAAAGATGATCTTTGAGGAATTTGACACCCTCGATGCCAATGACGTGCTTTTTCTTCACGAGCGTGTGTAAGTTCCTCATGCCAGCATGACCCAGTCGTCGATGCCATAGCCAGCCTTCTGAAGCTTTAGCAAGTAGACAAGTGGCAGGCTGTGGTCCTGCAGAGAAATCAACAATATACAAGTCTCCTCTCCTAAAGCCTTCGAAGACTTTGGAATTGTCAGATTCCATGAGCACTAAGCAACGATATTTGCCAAAGACAACAACCATATCAAGATCACAAAGCATTGAGACAGACATGAGGTTGAATCCGAGGAACTCGACAAGCATGACTTTATCCACGTGTCGATCCTTTGAGATTGCAACCCTACCTAGACCCAATACCTTGCTTTTGCCTTTGTCAGCGTAGGTGATATGCTTCAAGTGTGATGGAGATAAAGGAGTGTTCATCAGTAAGCTCTTGTCACCGGTCATGTGATTTGTACATCCACTATCGAGGACCCACTCAGTAGCTTTGGGTAAATCATCCTGCAGATGAATTAGTGCATCTTACGAACTCATATACTTCAGAGTGAAGAATATGACATCAAATTCATCAGACATATTTCATCAATTAAAGCAACATATGTATATATAGCAATGTGAGGACGTGAGAAATGAATAAATCATTTCTTCATGATTAGCTTGCGTCCTTTCAAGCATTTCAGGTCTCCAGCAAATTCTTCAGACGATTTAGTTCGTCTGGAGACCTGACCCTGCATAAGAGATTAGTTCCTTTTCTTCACCACCCACATCTGGAGGGGTGGCAAAGAGTTCATCATTCTGCGAGCTCCATAAGAGAAAGGTGGCATAGACGCCAGACCACTTCGTTTCACATAAGAGGGGTTAGGGTAAGCATATGAATAAGCAGAGAAATTGTTCAAGGACTTATGAACATAATGATTTGAAGAATAATGCACATATTCATAGCCCTTAGGCTTTCCCTGCGAAACAGAAGTGTTAGCACGATGATGTTCATGTGAGGACTTGGATCCATGTGAGGAATTTGGTCCATATGAAGAATTTGATCTGGGGTTCTTATTCTTCACAGGTGGTGTCATGAGGACATTCACCTGAAGACTTTCAAGGCACCTTTTGGGAACCCAGATTTTCTTCATAGGGGGACCATTCCTGCAGTTAGATCCAACATATCTAGCAAATACCTCACCATTCTGATTTTTGAATAGTTTATAGTTGGAGTCAAATGACTCATCAGATGAATATGAGGATTCACAAGTAAAGCCAGATAAAGTGGATGGATCTACGGGAGATCCCTTCGCAGCAACCCATGAGGTTTTGGGATACTGCTCAGGTTTCCAGTAGGTTCCATCAGCATTGAGTTTCCTCTCAAAGGCAATACCCTCCTTCCTAGGGTTCCTGTTCAAGATCTGCTTTTTGAGCACATCACAAAGAGTCTGATGCCCTTTGAGGCTTTTGTACATGCCTGTCACATACAATTCCTTCAACCCTGCATTTTCGTCAGTGATACTAGTGGTATCCTCAGATGAGGAATTTGTGACCACAGAGATAGTTGAAGAATTTGCAGCAATAGAAGCATTTGAACATTCAGGTGAAGAATTAGCAGTTTCACGTTCAATGCATTTCAAGCATGGTGGAATAAATTCTTCCTGAGCGGAACTGATCTGTTGAGCAAGCAAAGAATCATTTTCCTTCTGAAGATCTTCATGACTCACCCTTAGCTTCTCAAGATCTTGCTTTCTTTGAAGAAATTCATAAGAAAGCTTCTCATGATCGGCTAAGAGAGTTTCATGACGACCTTGAAGGTTGTCAAACTTAGACTGTAGTTGCTGAAGATTATCAGTCAGTGTTTGAGTTCAATCCATTTCCTCACCTAACAGATCATCGCTTTTGTCTAGCATATTTTGAACCTTTTCCAAAGCCTTTTGGATTTTAACAGCAATATTAGCAAGTTTGGAATAGCTGGGTTTGAGGTTTTCATCAGATTCATCCTCACTTGATTCAGAGGAGGGATATTTGAATACCTTGGCACCTTTTGCCATGAAGCAATAGGTGGGAGCATAGTCATCGTTGCCGTCATCAGCAGTGTTGGGGAAGCCATTTTCCTCAGTGTTGAAGATGGACTTGCTAATATAAGCAGTAGAGAGGGCTAGGCTCGCCACACCAGAGTCTGACTCCTCAGATGCCTCCTCTTCCTCATGTTCCTCAGATTCAGCTTCAGAGTCCATTTCCTTGCCAATGAATGCCCGAGCTTTCTTGGAGCTGCGCTTCTTGTGAGATGAAGACTTTGAAGATCTTGACGATGAGGACTTTGAAGATTTCTTCTTCTTCTTAGAGTCATCTGAACTATCATCCTTGTATTTCTTCTTCTTTGATTCCTTCTCCCACTGAGGACAATCAGTAATGTAGTTCAGGTTTCTTGCATTTATGGCAAGTTCTCTTCTTGTAATCACGGGATGAGGAATCTGATTTCATGTCATCACCTCTTGAGGATTTTCCAAATCGGCCACGTCTAGAGAACTTCTGGAATTTCCTCACGAGCATTGCTAGCTCCAGACTCAATTCTTCAGGATCACCAAGGCTGCTACCAGAATCTTCATCTTCAGATTCAGAGACTGCCTTGGCTTTCAGTGCACGAGATCTACCATAGCTCGGTCCGTAGAGATCTCTCTTCTCAGCTAGTTGGAATTCATGAGTATTTAGCCTCTCGAGGATATTAGCAGGATCAAGTGACTTGTAGTCACCACGTTCTTGAATCATCAGTGCCAGTGTATCGAATGAAGAATCGAGTGACCTCAGCAATTTCTTCACCACCTCATGGTCGGTGATGTCAGTGGCACCCAGTGCTTGAAGCTCGTTTGAAATGTCAGTGAGGCGATCAAAGGTTTGCTGAACATTTTCGTTGTTGAGTCTTTTGAAGCGGTTGAAGAGATTGCAAAGAACGTCAACTCGAGAGTCACGTTGAGTTGAGACTCCTTCGTTGACCTTGGACAGCCTATCCCAGATAAGCTTAGCTGTCTCCAAAGCACTCACTCTGCCATACTGCCCTTTGCTCAGATGGCCACATATGATATTCTTCGCTTGAGAGTCGAGTTGCTTGAATCTCTTCACATCAGCAGCGCTTACGGAAGGAGTGACAGAGGGAACACCCTTTTCCACAACATACCAGAGATCGTTGTCAATTGCCTCAAGATGCATGCGCATCTTGTTCTTCCAGTAGGGGTAGTCCGTCCCATCGAAGGTAGGACACCCAACTGAGACCTTGATCATGCCTGCAGTCGACATAACTAAAACTCCAGGTGGTTAAACCAAAATCACACAGAACAAGGGAGTACCTTGCTCTGATACCAATTGAAAGTGCGTTATATCGACTAGAGGGGGGGTGAATAGGCGATTTTTACAAATTCGTCACTGAGGAATTTCAAGGTGAGGAAATTCCTAAGCAACGAACTACTTAGCAGTGGGATAAGTACTCAGATGCAAACATACCATGGCATAAGTACAGTCATCATGATGAAATGAAATAGGCACAGAGTACAGGTAGCGTGAAACACATGATAAGCAGGCTGAAGACTAAGTGACTGAAGAAATTGAACTGAGGAAATTGAGAAAGTCTTCAGACAAAGTCTTCAAACAGTAATGATCAATTACATAGCAAGTATGCGAGGAAATAAAAGGGTTGAGGAAATAGAACCAGTAGCTCGGTGAAGACAATGATTTGGTAGACCAGTTCCAACTGCTGTGACAGTTGTATGTCTGGTTGGAGCGGCTAGGTATTTAAACCTGAGGACACACAGTCCCGGACACACAGTCCTCACCGTATTCTCCTTGAGCTAAGGTCACACAGACCTCGCCCAATCACTCGTGGTAAGTCTTCAGGTGACTTCCAAACCTTCACATACTCGGTCACTTGGCAATCCACAATTTCCTCTTGGATGCTCTAGACCATGACGCCTAACCGTCTGGAGGATGCACAGTCCTCAAAGGTAACAAGCGTCGGTTCCACACAGGAACAATCTCTTCAGTGATGCTCAATCACTTTGGGTTTGTAGGTGTTTGGGTTTTTTTTGGGTTTTTTTCCTCACTTGATGATTTTCGCTCAAAGTCCTCGGAGGATGGGATGCTCTAAATGACAAGTGTCAATCTATTTCTTGGAGCAGCCAACCAGCTAGTGGTTGTAGGGGGCGGCTATTTATAGCCTAGGGAGCAGCCCGACATGATAAGACATAAATGCCCTTCAATGATATGACCGTTAGGTGGGTAGATATTTTGGGACAGCTGGCACGTAGCACAGCAACGGTCGGAAATTTGAGTATCAAATTCCTCAGGGCTATCATGTTCCTCACTTGTAGGCAATCCGCACTGGCGAATTCCTAACTCCTCAGTCAGAACAAATTCCTCAGAGAACAGAAGAACTTCGTCTCTGTCAGTGAAGAACTTGACAAAACTGTATGAGATTTCCAATGGCTTCACTCGAAAGGATTGGGTAGGTGTAGGATTTTGAGTTGAGCATCACTTGGAAACTTTTCCTTAGTTTTACCTCGACCCCCTTTAACAGTACGGTGTTTCCTATGACTCAAGAAGAAGAAAATGAAACTACGAAAACAAAAACCTTCACGCTTCATAATCCTCGCATGAATATCAAGTCTTCAGGGTCACACCAATTTCTTCACTTTCAAAGTCTTCAAGAAAACCAAAGTCTTCAGTTGAAGACATTCATTTTTAGAGGTCGACATTCATCGTAGATAACAAACTCCTCATAGACTTATAGACCTGTGTACACTCACAAACACATTAGTCCCTTAACCTATAAGTCTTCAATACACCAAAATCACTAAGGGGCACTAGATGCACTTACAGCTACTGCTGCTAACTGAAGCCGATCGAACCTGCTGCCTCTTGATGAACAGTGAATGTGAGGGTTGGTTGAACGAGTCGAGACGTACGTGGTTGGGGTTGGATGAACAGTTCCCGGTGGGGGTTGGATGAACAGGACCCCGTGGTAGTAGTAGTAGGCCGTTGCCACTGGATGAACAGGACCCCGAGAGGAGGCCACCACAGCCGAGCTGGTTGGGGGTGGATTTACAGGACCCCGTGGAGGGCTAGTTGAACAGTACCCGAAGGAGGGCTGGATGAAAAGTAGCCCGTGGATGAACAGTAGCTGATGGAGACAGGAGGAAGACGCGGTGGATGAACAGTGCAGGTGAAGGCTGAAGGAAGTAGACGGTGGGTGAACAGTAGCCCGTGGAGTCCCGTTTTGCGGTACGCCACACCCCTCCGATGAACAGGACCCCTGTTTCGACCGTAGCGCTCCAACACAAGTCCGTTTCCTCCGTTTTACGCTACGCCACACCCCTCCCGATGAACAGGACCCCCGTTTCGACCGTAGCGCTCCAACACAAGTCCGTTTCCTCCGTTTTGCGGTACGCCACACCCCTCCCGATGAACAGGACCCTGTTTCGACCGTAGCCGGTCGAACAGAAGGCCATTTCCTCCGTACTGCGGTACGTCAGACCCCGTTTCGGCTATTCCGTCCAAGCCGGTTGGCTCCCGTTGAACAGGACACATTCCGACCCAGTCTGTTGCCTTCCGATGAACAGGACACTGTTTCTGTGTTCCGACCCAACCGGTTGGCTGTCCGATGAACAGGACGCCGTTGCTGCCATCCGTTGCCTCTCCATGTACACAAGCCCTGGCCGTACGTATGCGTGAGTAGGCGTTGGAGACCCCGCCCGTATGTATGTACGTGACCGTAGTTTTTGGCATGTGGCTGTACGTACGTGTACACGGTTTAGAAGGGACTGCCTGAACTGCTACGTCGGGGGCTCTACTACTACACGTGCCGCTGCTTGCTCGGCCACGGTTCATCGTTGCAGAGAGACCGATCGACCAGTATGTACGTACACGTTCGCGACAACGCTACGTACGCTTCGACCAGGTGGGTCCTGGCTGTCAGGGAGGATAAGGACGCACTTCCTTGCGTGCGAAGTTATTGATGGTGGGTCCGAGCTGTCAGGGGGAGGATTCATTTTTTTCGTGCCTAATACGGAGGCACTTTCCTTGCGTCCGAAGATATAGCTGGTGGGTCCCAGCTATCAGGGGGGAAAAGATTTTTTCGCAAAATACAGCTAAGCCAAAATAAAGAGGCCCTTCCGGTAGGTCCCTGCTGTCAGGTGGAGGATTCATTATTTTGCGCGTAATAAGGAGACACTTCCTTGCTGCGGCCGTGGACCCAGCTGTCAGCCTCTCCACGTACAGTCCTCTTCCGATGTAAGTCGTTTCTTGACCACGTTGACCACGTCGCGCCGAGAGCACCAAGGCGGTGGACGATGGCGAGGCCTAGGAAGGGAATGACCCGGAGCCGGGGAAGACTTGGCAGTTGTTTCCCACGCGGAGGGGCGTACGAGGGTTTACTGGTTAGGCTGCAGTGTGAGGCTGCCGTCGCCGGAGAATAACAGCAGGTCTGGGTGAGTACAGGGATGGCCAGCCCAGCGATGGGAGTAGGGTGGGGCGGTGAGGCCTGCGCGGCAGCGGAGCCGGCCAGGGGAGGCAGGAGCAGGCGGCACGACCGACGCTGGTTTGGGCGGCTGGAGCAAGAAGACCAGAGGTTGAAGAAGAACTACGGCCGTTGGATGGACATCGTATGGTCACTGGAGCTAGAATCGTTCATATTGACTAAGTTGACAAAGCCCTTCGTCCGCGTCAACTTAGTAGGCCCACAAGTCAGCCTCCAACTATGGTGGGTCCCAGATAGCAGGGGGAGTATTCATTTTTTGTGCGTAATAAGGAGGCACTTCCTTGCATGCGAAGATATAGCTGGTGGGTCCGAGCTGTCAGCGGGAGGAACATTTTTTTCGCGAAATACAGAGGCCCTCTCGATGGGTCCCTGCTGTCAGGTGGAGGAATCATTATTTTGCGCGTAATAAGGAGGCACTTCCTTGCGTGCGGCCGTGGACCCAGCTGTCAGCCTCTCCATGTACAGTCCTCTTCCGATGGATGTCGTTCGTTGACCATGTTGACCACGCCGCGCCGAGAGCACCACGGCGGTGGACGACGGCGAGGCCTAGGAAGGGAACGACCCAGAGCCGGGGAAGACTCGGTAGTGCTTGCCCACGCTGTGGGGAGTACGAGAGTTTACTGGTTCGGCTGCCGTCGCCGAAAAATAATAGGAGGTGTGGGTGAGTAGAGGAGTGGCCTGGCTAGCGATGGAGTAGGGTGGGGCGGTGCGGCCTGCGCGGCAGCACAGCCGGCCACGGGAGGAGGGAGCAGGCAGTCCCGCCGGCGCTAGTTTGAGTGGCTGGAGCAGGAAGAGCAGAGATTGAAGAAGCACGGCGGCCGTTGGATGGACATCCAACAGTCACTGCTCTCGTGTGTTGACTAAGTTACACGGCCTTGGGTGCGCGTCAACCTTTTTTTTAGGAAAGCGTATGCGTCAACCAATAGTAGGCGCACAAGTCAGCCTCAAATCTGTGAAAAACAGCATACAGCCCATCTGCCATTATTTCTAATAATTTACAGCGCATTTGCTAATTCTTAAGGATTTTTTTGGAGCTCATATTCTTTTTGTTAGCATTACAGCCCATATTGTGGCCACAGTTAAAATTTTCTACGAAATTTTGCATATTTCGATGCGGTCCGAACTGTTTTTAATACCGAAATTTCGAGTCACGTTCAAACTAATTTAAAAATAATAATTTTATATCAATTTAAAATCCAACATAATTTTCCCAGCAAAAAAAATTAAATTCGAAATGTCGAAATCTTTAAAAAACGATATTTGAAACTAATTGCCGGTTTGCTGTGTTTATAAATTTACATCCCATTTCTTACTACTTCATTTTCTGGGCAAGCGAATACACCGCTCTCGTCTTGAAAGATTTGCAGCCCAGCAGGGCTGAGAAAGCAAGTAGGCCTCCGCTGGGTATTTCTTTAAAAAAAGTAGAACTGGGCTAGCCATTTTCAGCAAGAAAAAAACACAGCTGGGCTCATCATGTGGTAAACATAAAATAAAACCCTGGCTAGACTGGCCACAACCCCCGCACAGCCCCGTTGTTACCGTGATCCGTCTCTAAAACTAGTATAAATAACAACTGCTTGTTCCTAAAAAAAAGTAAATAACAACTGCGCGACCTGCTGGGTCCCTGGTGTCAGCCGCTCATTGTGTAATTCTCTCGTTTATTGACTACGTTGACAATGGCGTGGAACCCAGATGTCCAACCATTAGGAGGAACCATTTTTTTTAGGCTTGTAATAACGAGGCACTTGCTTGCGTACTGCCATGAACCCTATTGGGTCCCTACTGTCATCCTCTCCATGTACAGTCATCTGCTTGTTCCTCTCGGTTGTTGACGATGTTGACAACGCCAGACGGCGGCGCACGGCGCACAACGAGCGAACCAAGGTGGAGGACGATGGCGAGGCCTTGGACGGAACGAACAGGAGCCGTGGAAGATGCGCCAGTCTATTCGCAGGCGGAGGGGAGTACGAGGGTTGACTGGTTCGAGTGCGGGTGCGTGTTGGGGCTGACGTCGCCGGAGAATAACAGGACGTGTGGGGGAATAGAGGAAGGGACTGGCCAACGTTTGAGGGTACGGTAGGGCGGCGGAGGCGCAGCCAGCCGTGGGAGGCGGTAGCAGGCGGAACCGACGGGGTGGTTTGGTTTGGACGGCAGGAGGAAGAAGACAAGAGTTAGAAGATACACGACAGATGTTGGATGTCAATCCAACGGCTGGTAGGCAGAATCGTGTGTTGAGTAGTAATTCAGTCGACACCACCTGGGATAGGCTTTTTCCTCGTGTGTCCCAAATGTCAGAATCCAAATCTGTCACGGTCATGCAGCCTTTCTTATGAAAATTTACAGCCCATTTGGTGTGCTAGTTCAAAATAAGTGTGTGGGTGCTGGTGGGGGCTAATCACTTGGGTTCTGTAATGCACAGTGAGCTCAAGCAGCCGGCGAGAGTGATGTTATTTCCCTTGGTTGGGATTTGTTACAATATTTCACTCTTAATTAAACAAATGGCAAGCCATTTGCCTTGTTTCAAAGAAAATATGACAGTCACAGCCGAGTTGAAAAGGGCAACAACACCTAACTCCAGCTTACAAACTATACAAAGGCACGAGGGTTAATTGTTCATCAGGTTCAGACAAAACCCAGATTGAAAAGGGCAACAACATCTAACTCCAACACTGTTTTCGGCAGTCACAGTCAAATGGATCGGTCAGGTCCATAGAATGAACATCCTGGGTCATAAAATTTACTGGATTATGACCACAAGATGTTGTAAATAGAAGCCCGCACGTTCAGAAGCCCTTTTGTCCACTTGAAACTCCTTTTTTGCTCTTCGACATACCCATCCGTCAAAACCATGCTGCTGATAAACTTAAGCCTGATGGACAATAGTAACCTCACATTCAGCAGGAAGAATGTGACAAATCTAGTATTTGCATGGTTGGCTACATATCGTTCCAGCGTTATTGTCTTCAATCGAATGTCATGAGAAGTGAGAAAATCCCGGTGCTTACGAATCCACCGATTGGTTATAACTTTCTTACCCCGTCCTGTTGGCTAAATAGACATGAAGATTGAAAACAGTTAAGGTCTAAAAAAAGAGTGTCGAAAGAGCAACAACTGAATGGTTAATTCTAGTACACTATATGCGGGCTTCCAATGTGTGTGAAATTATCACCTTTATATACAACTTCTCCAGACATGGAAAGCATTGCAGCAATCCAATAATCTTGTTCAGGTCAAAACTATTCATTTGGATATATAAGATCTTGACAGAATCCAGCATCATTGATTGGCTATCCATGGAGAAACTCTTCATTGAGCATAGAACATAATATTAGTACAAAATGTGTACTCCAAGATGATATAGAACTTATGCGCAAAAATTTAAAATGCGGCTTATGATTACAAGTGTAGATGATAATATACAGTACCTGAAGAACTGTGGAGCCAAACACCATCTTGAAATGAGCACAAAGATCATGTATTACACCCAAGGTCTCCAATTTAGGCGCAGAGACGACAGTTATTTGCGACGGTGAATAACTAGAATCAAGGATCAACCTTTGAAGTGAAGGGGCATCTTCATTGATGAGCTGCCTTCCGTCAAAAGAAATTCCAATTCTTACAAGGTTAGGCGACTTTATTTGGAGATAACCGATTCTAACTGTGAAAACAAGCACCAAGCACTCCAGGGCAGGGCAACTGGAGTGGATGATGCTGTGCAATGAGGCCTCCGATATACGAACCCGCACAAGTGAAAGTTTTTTGAGAAATGGGAGTCGAAGGTTTAGTACCAGATTGTCTGGTAGGTAGCACAGCGCAAAGGTGGCGGTGTGGAGAGAGGAGGAAAACCGCGAGATGGACATCGGTGCTGAGGGCACAAGTACATGGCGTTCGGTATTTGGTAGGTGATTTCCAGGGGAATAGTAGAACTCAAGTAGCTGTAGTTCTGTGAATTCAGGGGATTTCAGCCAGGCGTCCACCATGCAGGGCATGCTATGCTTGCTCAGGTAGCATGACGGGATGCAGAGGCTTTGAACGGAGCCCTGGTGGGAGGAGATGATGGCTCTGGGGAGTTCAAAATCATTAAAGAGAGATAGCTGACGACAGTCGAGATTAAGGGGCGCGGCGCACCATAGAGGGCGCCACCGAGTTGAGAGGACTTGGGTGTGGCAGCAATCCTTGGTGGGGAGAAGCGAGATGATCTCCCCAAGGATGGCGTTCGGGAGATCGCTGATGCGGTCCACCCAAGATTCTACGGGTTCCTACGATCCGGTGGGGGCGGGCTCACCGCTTCTCCCCGCGCTGCCGGGTGCGGGATCTACAATAGGCATCGCCGCTGGCGGGAGCCTCATCTTCTTGGCGCTGGGGTCAGCCGAGTCCATTTTCCTCGAGGGCGTCGCGTCGAGCTCACGGATTTGAGCAGAGTAACGAATGACGAGCCTAGTTTTAGTGCGAGTGAAGAAGAAGGGGAGCTGGGGTTTTCTGTAGTAGTGAGGAAGAAGGGAAGCTGGGATTTTCTGTAGGAGTGAGATGAGGAATTTGGGGGTACGAGTGGAGCGACCTGACGTGAGGTGGGTGGGAGTGAGGAGGAAGAACAGCACCCAGGTTTTTTGGGGGGCGGTGTGTTGGCTAGCGCCTCTCATTAAGTAAATATATGGGCTTTTGAATTGATTTTATTATTTACTAGGGTGGATGGGCTGTTTTGTCTTGGGCCCAGAGAAACAATTACTACTAGTAAAGTGGAGACACTCTACAGCTACCCAGAAAAACAATTACTACTAGTACAGTGGAAACACTACCGCTTCTGGCTCCTCCGAGATCATCGAAACGTTTCCCTCTACCGAATGCCCTTTTACTTTGGTTCACTGACATGCAGACCATGCAGTGCGCGGGCCCAAATGCCATCCACCAAATTAGAAGGCGGTATGCAGGCGAAGAGTCACCCCGGTTGTAGCGCGGCAGTAACGAGCCGTCATATCACAAAACCCCACCTCCCCGCAGTCTAAGTTTGACGGACGAAGCAACCATCATTTCACCCTTCGCTGAATCCCCTTCTCCCTCACCGTCTTCAAGAAAGCCAACACTCGCATCTGCCATTGTTCTTCTCTCCCAACGAAGGGATCCGTGATGTTGGTATATTTTCTTTCAGAAAAAAAGAACTTTTGCAAAGCAGTAACCAATCCTCACTCTCTATTTTGTTTCATTGTCATTGCAATTGTGTTTTCCTTTCAGTTGTCTCCTAGTATTCGTCAGTTTCATGATGGACCAAGGAGAACTAGGCAAAGATCTGCCGATGTTGGAGCAGACGCGGGAGGCTGATCCCCACGAGACAGAGAGCTCCAAGAAGATGGAGGCAGCCACCGAGCCGACCCCAGATACGCTCACGGCCACTACTGAGATGGTCAACGCCCCGTTTGAGGTTACAGCCCCCGTGGCCCTGCAGGAGCAGTTTTCCCCCTTCGAGGATGTGTCCCCCCCCCCTCGCGCTGAGCTGCCCAAGGTGATGTTCTTCTTTGCCGATCTCGATTGTGGTTTTTCATCTAAGTATGTGGTGATAAATAATGCAAAATTTTATTAGTTTCGATGCCATGCTACCTTCCCTGTCATGCATACGTTTGACTCTACATAGTGGTTTATATAACTTGTGTTTCTTGTATTGGAAAGTAATTCAGAATTTGTTTCTGTTTCAATTAGAGCCCTGATGCAGACAAGGATTGTGTGGTTGTACATGTCACTCACTATGAGCCGGATGACCTGAATATACGCACTGGGAAAACAAAGTTCTTAGGCTGTTGGATCCTGGAAGCCATTTGCACTTATACCAATGTCGAGATGTATTCCAGCCTCACTGTTGTCAGGCGTGTTGTCGAGGGTGTACTGAAGCACAAGAAGTTCAAAGCTCCTCCTTCGTTTTTGAGGCATACTGTTCTTGTCAAGCTTACGCAGGAAGATGACGTGGCATGCCTCCACAAACAAGTTTATGAGTGGCAAGGCCACAAGGTTATCTTCAGGAAGGTTCACATGATTGAGCTGCTGCCGAACGTCCTCGATGATGTTCATGGCAAGGTCCGTCTTGTGTCCATCCCAAATTAGATCGAGGCATGAAATAGTTGCCACAGCTAGTGTTTAAAAGTAGTTTGGATTGTGTCTAATTATCCGAACCTTGCCTATTATCGAGCCCTCTGGGGCTAGTACTCTGTTTGAATCCGCCTATGGGAACTACTGCTACTTTTGTGTGCCCGTGAATCAAGTGAGAACCATCCTAATTGTTGCCGAAACAGATGCGTCCTCACTAGTTTTTTCATGTAATATGGCATGGTAAGACATAAGTTGTCACGGTTTATCATACGAGCAGTGTGTGTTTGATGAAATAGAGTACTTGTTCGACAACTGTGCGCCGACATATACATAGGGTACGTAAGGCTGGTTAAGTACTTGTAAACACTGTTGGTGCTACCCCACTTGTAAGCAGTTATGCAAAACCCGGCACATTGGCTCAGCTCGCTTCAACACTAGAAAAGTCGGCTATCGACCAGCTAACAATCAATAATCTGCTGTCTGACATATAAGCAACTACGTATCTTGTTACAGTGGTTCATGCAGTTAACTGAGGCCACAATATAAATTCCAAACATTCACACGCTAGTCCAGCGTTCATGTGGAACAATCACATTAAACTCGGCTTCATAAAATACTTGAAAAGCATAAGTTAAGCAATTTTATACATCTCAATGATTCATAGAACATAACAAACATTTACTAGTCTCTACTCTTATAAAAAACAGAGTTGGTGATGATGGTGTGCCTGCCATCCTGCAATATAGGCCGTCCGATTTATATCAAACGGATAGGAAGGAAACTATGGCAATTTTTGCAAAAAGATACCCACACCCCTCTCCACATTTGCAAATAAGGCCTTCCCTCGTTCATCCTTTTCTCTCACAAGATAAACTACTCATACAAATGCATCTTGATGTTCCGTGCAACGCATGGGCATCTTGCTAGTTCACAGCAAAAGACAAAGTTGTGAGAAGGTTTACAAATCAGGAAAAATCAAGCAAGGCTTCTCTGAGCAAAGGGCCTCCCTAGGCAGGCTTTAATTTCCTGGAGTTCACTCTGGTTTTTTTTGTTGCCACCATCCAGGGTTAGGTTCTCTCATTCCAGAATAACCAATTATAATTGTGTTCTCACTTGGAATGCTAAACTGAACCATGTAGTGTACTGATCATCTGAACTTCTTGTGCAGTTCCACTAATTTTAAGCACCGCTATTTGCAGAAATAAGCAGACCACGATGCCTCTTGTCCGCGCACCTGTCCCAAAAACCTCCGTGCAGCTGTGCCAACTAGTCCTCTGTCCATGGATGAACTGGGAGAAAGTGCATTCCCGACTAGGATGCAGTTGTTTTCGCTCGTCCCTGCACTGCAATCAGGAAGTAAAATGTATGAATCAGCTTCTTTTAGATTGCGTTGGTCATTCTACCTAGTTACTACCAATGTAGGAATACCTGGAATACGAGTGGTTAGACAGCAGCAGCTAGGAATAGCCATCTCATTTTGTGCAGTTCTACTAAAACTGAGGTGTGTACTTTTGATTGCGCAGATAGAAACAATATGGAGACAGACATCCCTGTTTGCGCAAGTATGAAATAAGGTTATTTAAACAGTGACAGTTATTTGCAGTGGCATATGATTAACAGCAGCATCTATTGTGTTATAATTGGCACTACATTGATAGTATGAAAGTGCCCTTAAGTAAGAAGTAGCATCACATCACATCAACACTGCCACTAGATTAACATGCAGAACAATAGCATTAGTATTACTATCATGAGAGTAGCACATGGTCAGTAAATGTGCAATCAAATTTGCGCAGTTCCACTGGGATGAAGCAATGTTAGCGGTGTGAGATTTAAGTGTAACTGCAAAAACACAATACATGGGAAATAAAGCAAGATGGAAGCACTTCATAAAATGGTGGTGGCATAGCTTCAATTTATAGACGGCACTAGACCATTACTTAATAGTGACATTAGGTGGCATTGCTTTAATTTATCGACGGCACTAGACCATTACTTAATAGTGACATTAGGTGGCATTGCTTAATGCTTCATGTGATTTTACATTAACGGTAGGGACAACAGGGGCATAAAGTGGTGAGGCAGATGTGGTTGCAGAGAGCGGCAAACACTCACGCAGCATGTCTGCATTTGTCCCATTTTTTATCTCCTCGGTGACATTTTCCTATGTGAGCACAGGAAATCTAGACCTGCTCGTTCTCATTTGCGTTGTCCCCCAACACCCCTCACTTTCTTTCCTTTTTCGACCAAGAGACAGGTTCACCTCCCCCCACCCTTCGCCATCCACCACGCTTTCTTCGCCTTTTCAACCAAGAGACCAGTTGGGTAGCCAGTATCTACTACTTTCCCCCGTTTCCTCTTGGAACCAAGTCCTAGATTCATGCTACAACTTTCCCACTTTCTTCCCTGTTTGAACCAACTCTTAGATTTGACTGTATGAACTAGCTTTACCTCTAATAATAGTAAAAGTCTAGGTGGCTTTGGAACAGCCGACGGAAGTAGAAAAAGATCCACACGCAGCCACGTGGGGAGCTGGGGCAGTAGAGCAAGGCAGGTTTCGAAGGAATATATACCTGAGGGTCATCGGGATGTGGCAAATACGACGTCGGGAGGCCGCATCTTGGACACAATACCGCAGGGACGAAGAAGGGGTCGGAGGCCCTCCCGAGCCGGCCCTGTCTTGCAGAGAATGGCACGGCTGCCGATCGGGACGCGCGGGCAGCTGTTGGTCTCCTCCCTCACCGCCGATGACCGCGTGAACGATGCACCTACACCCCTGCCCCGGCCGAGGTGGTCCGGCCGGATTTGTGACCAGCCGTGAGCAGAGAGAGTGTGTGGCCACCTATGTCTTGCTTAGATCTGGAGAGCATGAGAGAGTGAAAGAGAGGAGCCCTAGTAAAGCAAGCGCCGAGGCTCTTGCTTATATATATAGTGGAGTGATTTTGTTGTAGCAGCCGTTATTAAATTGAATACGCGCGAACCACTAATTTTATTTAAAGTTCAAGTAAAAATAAAAATCGATCAATAACGTGCCACCGCTTCCAGGTCGCACTATCAAATCACCGCGTCCAGGACGCACTATGTACTGTATCATTCACGTGCGATCCCCGACCCTCCATCATGTTGAAAACTAGACTAGTCAAAATGTTAATTGGGATGCCTCTTTGTAAACAAATGCGCTCCTAGCTTCAAAAAAAATGCGCTCCTACGTGTACCCATGAGTGGGCGTGAGAGAACTAGTGCGTGCGTGCATTGCTTCTCTTCGTGAGAGTACAACATACTACGCCCAAAGAACGTTCGCCACAAGAGTAATAATATAAGTGTGTGACGTGTGAGTTAAAATAAAAGGTGCATGATGTCTTTTATTTTTTACAAGTTCTGAGGGTAGGGTGTGAAGAGCACATATGTGTGTGACGTCTACCTACAGATAGATGGTGGGTGCGAGAGGACTCGGGAGATTCGTGACTCGTGAGGGTGCATGTGTGCGTGAGAGAGAGGGGGCACCGGGCACGTATCAATGCAATGCATGTGTCCGTAAATCATATCTGACAAACATTCGCCAGAAGCCGTTTCCTGACGAACGCCGTAAGAACAGTTAGATCGGCATCCGACAGTGTCAGTTTTGCCATGGCATTTAACAGAACAGCCACTCCTCCGACACACAAATCTTCCACGTGAGTGTTAGCAACTGTCGTATGCTCCTCCCTCCGTTCCAAAATGTAATGCATATAGCTTTATTGAAAATTTGAACCTCGGAAACTTTTACCGAGTTTTTGAATACCAAAATGCACATGTAGAATACCCAGTATATATCATTTCATTCATCTTCGAGAGGTAACTATAAAGATGGGGGAGGAGTGTACAAAGAAAGACTGTCGTATCACCTGCACCAATTTCAACCATCCTTTGGTGTGGAGGAATATCATAAGAACTCTATACGATATGATTTTTATAGGATTTTTTTCTTTAGAGCCAATTGGTTCATAGGAATAGATTCATATACTCCACATTTCAAAGGAAAATAAACATGATATCATTTTTATAGCTTTAGAGCCACTTGGTTCATATGAATGGATTCCTATACTCCCACAATTTCAAAGAAAAATAAACATTAGCGTATATTCAATAGAAAAGTTCCTATGATGTGAACCAAATGGCATCTCTTTTCTAATCCCTCCTCATAGGAATTGAGATACATGTCATCTCTAGATTCAATAGAAAAGTTCCGATGATGTGAACCAAATGACATCTCTTTTCTAATCCCTCCTCATAGGAATTGAGATACATGTCATCTCTAGATTCAATAGAAAAATTCCTATGATGTGAACCAAATGACATCTCTTTTCCAATCCCTACTCATAGGAATTGAGATACATGTCATCTCTTTCCCTACAACTTCCATATATACATCTTCTATTCCTAAATAGCTAGTACATCCCACTAGCAGCTTTTTTCCTGGACATGCAACTATGGCACATGAACACGTCATGCATGCAAGTCATAAATCACATTGTTTTTGTACTCTATGCATGCAAGCACCACATCATCAATTCGTGCATGTTACTCATAAGTTATTTCTTGCATTAGATTTTGTATTGACAATGTATGTGTTGGTTACATGCACACATATGTAGTTCACATTCACATTTTTGATAGAAATGTCATTCTTTTATCTGCAATTCATTTTTTCTCTTTGTATTACATTTTCATTTTAAGCATACATTCACTTCCCATTAGTTATAGATGTTTTTCGAGGCACTTTTATGCATTATTTTGAGTAGCAAATTTCACGCGGCCGCGGGTATATCAAAATGCGGGGCCCATGCGTCATTGCCTTTCGGTCGAACCTATGTCCACAATTTTTTGTACGTATATCTCCACTGGTCCCCGAACCCAAAATGCTGCCTCGTTCCCGTAAAACCAAGCGGCCCACCCATATTAAGGCATCGACTCGAACTCAATCCCTCTCCCGTTTACTACGGCGTGGCCCCGCACGCCGTAGTACTCCTACAAACCCTACCCGCGCACGCATCATCGGTTTTCTTCAAGAGGACGAGGGAGAAGCGGATTTGTAGTGGAGGCTCCTACCCTAGGGCGCCCTAGGTAGCTGTCGCACGCATCATTGGTTTTCTGTTTTCTTTATGCTCTTGCGTGAAATAATGGCTGCTTCGTCCATCCAGCTTAATGCGGGAAAGGTGGGGCTTTGTGATTTGACCCCTTATCGCTCATTTACTACTACTGCGGCGCTACGACCGGGGTGCCTCCAAGTCCAACCGCTGCTCCGAACTATGATTTGGTGCATCACACGTGGAACAAGACGGTGGATGAGCCACATGTCGGCCAAAGGGGTCATGTTAAGTGTGTCGCCATTTCGTGTGCGGACTGACCCTGCTGAGTTGCTACGCCAACACGACAGGAGCAGCCTACCACTTGGTTTTGCTTCTTGGTGAATCCCGACTATATTGATCCAAAAAGATACTACTCCCTCCGTCTCGGTTTATAGGGCGTGCACGTAGTTCTAGGTCATCCATTTGACTAACTAAATATGAGTTATATGTCACAAAAAGTATATCATTGGATTCTTAAGCGGGTGTAGTTTCTAAACATATATTTTTCATCACATATAATACAAATATAGCTAGTTAAATTCTCAACCTAGAACGACGTGCATGCCCTGTAAACCGAGACGGAGGAAGTAGTAAAAATGAGGTGATTTTACCGAGTGGTGGGCGGGGGAGCATGGCCTGTCATGCGGTCCCATGTGTCATGATGTACCAAGGCGATGCGCGTCCCTCTTGAGGCAGAACAATGGCAGAAGCAATACGTGGTTTTCTTGAAGGAGATGATGGCGAAGCGGATTCAGCGAAGTGTGAAATAATGGTTGCTTCGTTCGTCTGGGGGAAATGTGCGGCATTGTGATTTGACGTCTCATTGCTCATTACTACTATTTGGGTGCTATGACTGGGGTGCGTCCCCCATGCTGTTCTGCACTGTTATTTGGTGCATGACACGTCGACCCGGTTGCTATATGTCCCACATGTCGGCGAGAGGAAGGACAGAATTCATGAAAGCGAGCGTCTCCACTCTTTTAGTACGACGGAGGAGTACAAGACACGGCTTGGTTTTTGCTGCTTCGCGCGATCCATCGATATAAACCCGGATTAAAAAAGGCGAGGGCGGGTCTTTTCCCGAGCGGCAGGTAGGGGAGTTTGGCATAGTCTGTTCGAGGCAACGAGGCAGGAAGGGAAACAAGCAAATAAAGGTTGAGCGACTTAGTTTTGGGAAAATCTGGTTTTACGGCGTACGTACCCACTATGGAGGTAGTACTATTACTACTCCCTCCTTTCCGGTTTATAGGGCTCATCTAAAAAAATTGTTTTTCCGTTTTATAAGTCTCAATTCTACTAGTACTTACCATCACATGTTTGGATTTCGAGGTGCATTAAATCTCCCGATGTAAGCAGTATCAAGAGAAAACTCACCAATGCATGTAGAAGTTCATGGAAATTTAGTGGTCATGCATGCATTCGTTGTAATTAATGCATCGGTAAACATAACTTTTTGAGAAAAACGAGCGTACTAAATAAGTACTTGTGCAAACTACGAAATTAATTCCACCACTCACCGTCTACCTTGGTCGGAGAGATTTTGAAATTGAGCCATAAACCGGAAAGGAGGGAGTAGTAACATAGCCTAGGGTAGCTTGCTGCACCACGGACTCCAAGGAAATTGCTGTAGTACTACTCCTATGTACTACCACTGTACTACTCCTACTAGTACTAAAAGACATATATTTCAAACAATATGATTATCTCTCTAACCAAGGTAGGGGAGTATATGTCTAACGGAGGGAGTAGTAAAATTTTCTCCTCGTCCTGTGAGCCACCGCGCGCGTGGGCGAGGGAGCGGGCGTAGGCGTAGTAAGCAAGCTTTTCCTCGTCCTGCGACTCTGCGAGCCACCACACCCGTGGGCGGGGGAGAGGGCGTAGCAAGCTTCTCCTCGTTCTGCGAGTTGACGGGACACATCAAAAGTAGTACTACAAAGCATCTCCAGTGTTTAGAGCCTTGCCTCTAAGGTAAGCTCCACATGGTTTGCCTCTTATCAAATGAAAAAACCACAATGTATAGAGACTCTAACCAGCCTCTAAGGTGGGCCCTAGCAGAAATTTAAAAAGTATTGATTAGCACCACATTTGTCTAATCAGTACTATTTCTCTTGTTCTCCTACTTTCTTATGCTTCCTAAGGCTGACAAGTGGGACCAGATGGATTGTTACATTGTTAGAGGCAGCCTCTAAGGTTAGACGTGATGCTAGCCAATTTTTTGTTAGAGGCAGTTCATGCAATGTATAGAGGCCTGCCTCTAAGAGGAGAGAGAGGGCTTAGAGGAAACAAAAAGCATAGATTGTGGATGCCCTAAGTGCTTACTTTCCGGTCTATATGACTCAATTTGAAATCCACAATGTATCCATAATAGATACTGAGTGGTGGAATAAATTTGTTACTTCCATAGTTCACAAAAGTACTGAGCATATGAGATGGTGAACTGAGGGAGTACGATACCATTAGTACTACGTACAGTTCTTTTGAAAGGGTTGTAGTAGTCTCTCCCATTCACATGTTCACATTTCAAGCTTCAATAAAAACGTTGCATGCAAGGATTAAGAGAAACCTCAGCAATGCATGTACTCCCTCAATCCATAGGGTCTAAAATGCGTTTTGGAGGCTAACTTTGACCACATGCTAGAGCAATAATATGACATCCAGCTTACACAAATCTTACCATCAAATTCGTACGTGGTTATTATACTGCTAACACATGCATGCGTTGCAATTAGTACGTACTTACATGATACAGTAGTAAACACTCACTATCTAGTAGTACTAGTACTCTAGTACACTACTACTACTATGAGGCCATCCAACTGTGTCCCGGCAGAAGACCGCGGACACTGATTATTCGTTCATATTTAAATTTATTTTCACACAACAAAATATCCATGAAAACAACACATGGCAAAATTTCACGTCGAACGAGGGATTTGAATGTGCTGGGAGGGGTGGGGCTGGAAGGGGTTGTTTGGATCTTGCCCAGGGTAGCCAAAATATTGGCGACCCTTTTGTCCACCCGTGCCTTTGCCACCGATGAACGAGGAAGAGCTCGGGTACTCATGCATCCTCCAGCGCGCGCGTTGGAGACGAGCTCGCACGAGCTGTGCTTTTTTTGTCCCACCACGCCGCCCGAGCCGGCCGCAGACCGACCAGCGACCCGCAAATTACGCCATCCAACCGTAGCCGCACACATTCTGACAGCAACTCAACCAACCGGACGAAATTCATGCAAACACGGTGATATTTCATATAAACTATGACGGAATTCATCTAAAATACCGGATTTTCATATAAACATGACGGATTTCATTACATTCAAATCAACTAAGTGGTGCTACTCCTGAACAGCACAGGTATAATAATACCTAGCCTAAATGCTCGCCCGCGGATCCATTTGTCTTCCTCATGTCCGGCAGCACGATCACCGGACTGCCGGGAGCCCCGGAGGTATATGCTTCAGCGCAAAGGACGGCTTGCTTCCCCGCCGCTCAACTGACATCGTTGGCTGATGCCCAAGATGGAGTTTGAAGGGGGCTTCTCCGCTTCCGTGGAGCCCATGCGGGGTCGACGAAGGTCCTCGCAACAGAAGGATCCGACAAGACACCTGCTGTGTACGCCGGCGTCGCCTCGGCGGTGGCCTTCATGGGACCCAAGCGGCGGCGGCCTCCCGTGTTCTACATCTCCTCGATGATGGCGGCGGATGCGGAGGCGCTGGCCACCGACTCGTCGCTCTCCGCGCATCCGGCTTCTGCCTCTGCTTGCATGGCGCGGCCGCAGGCATGGGAGTCTCGGCCATAGAAACGGGAGACGTGGTCGCAGACACGGGAGGCACGGTACAAGGCGGCGGCATGGATGGCAGCGACGACGCCCGTGCTTCGCGCCGTGTCGGCGTGGAGCAGCTCGCCGCTCCTCGTCGAGCTAGCCTGGAGCGGCGAGTTACTGAACCACGCGCCGGCTTGGGGCGGTAACTGGCTCCGTCGGGCGAGGGGAGGGAGGTGGATCAGCGAGTTGCATAGCTCGTATCCGGCGGGCTCGGCGGGCCACCCAGCCGGCTTGGATGCCGGATAACTACTCTTCGTAAGCCATTGTAAGAGTGGAGAAAATGGTGAAGGAGGAGATAGGGGAGCGGCAGAGGTGTGCGATTCTTGGCCGGCGTCTGGCCTCGTTTAAATAGGAGATTAAATAGACGGCGGACGGGAGGAGCTCGGCCGGCGTTGCGTTTAATGCCAGCCCGGTCATGAACGGACGTGTGTCCGGAGTGGCTTTCTGGGCTTCCACACGGGTTTCATGGAGGCGTTTGAATGCGGCAAGGAGGCGTGTTCAGCCGGGCGTGCAGCGAGTGGCACCCTCGACTCTGACGTACGACACCGCGCCGTTCTTCCACTGACGTGTGGGCTCATTGGGTACCTGGCCTGCATGTCAGTGACCCAACGCAGGCAGCGCACGGCAGAGGAGCTTTTGGTGGGCCAGGGCAGTGAGAAGCGGGCATTTCATAAACCGATGATTGTTCATTGAGTGTGACGTCATCTAATTCATGTAGGTTGATAAGCCTACTATATAATGTAAGAGAATTTTAAATTTTTCATATATACGTTGATAGCCCGTTCGATACGTTGTAATTCATAATGACTGCTGCAAACATCAATGTTCTGCTTATCACAGATAAGATTGATTAATATCCGTAAGAATCCATGTCCTTAACAAGGGGTGCATGCACGTATAGGTTGAGCGTGTGTCTTGCGTCGTGTGCTGTATGCATGCACGCGTGCGAGTGTTGTGTGCGTGCATGTGTACGTTTCAGTGTTGCATGCATGTGTGCGTGCGTGCGTGTGTTCGTGAGTGCATGTGTACGTGTCAGTGTTGCGCGCCTGCATGCGTGCGTGTGTTCGTGCGAGTGTTATGTGCGTGCATGTGTATGTGTGAGTATTGCATGCATGCATGCGGGCGTGTTTGTGCGCATGTATAATGTGTTTGTATTCACCACAATGGCTCGTGCGTGCGTGCAATTAAAACGGCCCGCTCAGCATATCATCACAAGGCGATCCTTGTCCGCTGTGGTTAGGACGCGCGGGCTGCCAACCAGAGGTCTCACGACTTCGAATCCCCACCGACCAATAATTTATTACCATTTCTGTCTTTCATATACGCGCTGACGGGTGGGCCCTACAGTAATGTGCGCTGGTGAATGTGGACCGTTTGACTAGTCAATTGATCGTGTCATCAACAAATTACGGAGCTGTATGATGAGCAAGTGACCGTATGATCACCATAAAATGTATTTTATTAACATAGTACAGACTCAAGCTACCATTTCTTTCTTTCATATACGCGCTGACAGGTGAGCCCCACGGTTACGCGTGCTGATGGTGCAACACTAGTTGCGCCACGTGGAACGTTTGACTGGTTAATTGATCGTGTCATCAACAAATTACGGAGTTGTACGGTTGAGCCAGTAACCGTATAATCACGACATGTATTTTTTTAACACAGTACAGATGCAAGCGCTCATATATACACGCAAACACTCACCGCTATAAGCGCACACACGCACACCCTACCCCTATGAGCACCTTCGAGAGAGTGAGCCAGCATATGATCTTGAGATTTTACGAAGTCACCATAGTTGCCACCTAGTCGAGGGGAATGTCTCGTCCCACTGAACGCACATTGCCGGAAAATACTGTGATTAATCCAAGATAAATGCGAGCACCAGGACTTTAACCCTGGTGGGCTGGGGAAACCACTGTCCTCCTAACCATCCAACCATAGGCTGGTTAGCACCACAAAATGTATATGGTGACCGTGATGAGTTATTCTGAAGTCCAGTGAGCATATCGTGCTTTCGCTTCAAATACAATGACCGTAAGTGTCGTCAACAAAATACGGAGCACGCATCAAATACAATGTCCGTCAGTGTCATCAACAAAATACGGAGACGTACCGTGAGCTAGATATCGTATGATCACCACGAGAATGTATACGGTGACCGTAATGAGCATATTCTGAAGTCCAGTTACCGTATAGTGCTTTCGCTTGAAATACAGTGACCGTCACGCGTGAATGTGTCAGGGGCATACTTTTAGAGGGCCGAGAGATAGTTTGTGTGCGTACGTGAAAGTGGTGTAGAGAGAGGGGGTGTCCGGTGGAAACAAGGAGAGATATGCCCTTCGTTTCTCTTTCCCGTGACTAATATTTTAGGAGAAAATATAAACATTCACAATGCAGATCAAATATTATTTGATGCACCATGCAATTAACTTTCATGTATAACTTTGTACTATTGTATATGCTTATTTTCTTAGTTGCCGATTGTGTGTGGGGTGTGGTGGGCACATCATTTCTAGTTGTGGTGGGTCGACGTGAGGACTCATGGGTCGGTTTCATCCTGCGCCACATAGGTTGGACTGAGACGCGTTATACGAAGACCCATGTGGAGGACTCGGCATACAAGACGAACCTACCAGAGTCGTGGAGGACTCTATTCCCACTGATGATAAGCCGACTACATATGATTTGTAACCCTAGGCCCTGAGTATGTTATATAAGCCCGGGGCTAGTTCGTCGATAGTATACACACACACGCACAATGCCTGGCATTCACGTGTACTTTGTACACACCCCTATCACAAATATACAGTACCAGGAGTAGGCTTTTTCCTCAACTGCAAGGGCCCAGACTTGGGTAAAACTTTGCCTCGTATTACCATCCAGCCTAACAGTCAGGGACATCCTACCGAATGATCTGATGGAATCATATCTGCCAAGTACTAAGAGAGAGGTGGGGAGGCAATGTGTGCGAGAGAGGCCTAAAGATAATGTGCGTGCGGGAGACACGTAGGCACATATATGTGCCTATAGAGGGCTAGTAGAGACCGTGCGTGTGTGTATATGCATGCGAGAGAAATAGTGTTTTCCAACTGAGATTAGTGAAAAGAGTGGTACATAGTAGTAAGAAAGATAGAGGGAGATATATAGAGAGTGTGTGCGTGAGACACCCCGGGAGAGATTGTGAGCATGTGTGAGAGAGAAATGCCGATGTATATAACGTGTGTGCACTTATGCGTCAGATAGAGAGATATATAGCGCGTGTGTGAGAACGGGCCGAGGCATAGTGCATCTACGTGTAAAAGGCGGTTCTACGCATTAAACTAAAATATAAATGACATTATTATTTTTGGATGAGATCATGAATTTTGCAATTTGCGTATGAACGAACATCGGTCTATCAGACACCCATACTCTATTGAATTCTAGCATGTGCATGGGTTTATTTGATATTATCGATCCATAGAGTGAGAGTGGTTTGAAATCCAGACAATGCATTGCTTTTGCCATTCATATATAAACATTAATTAGTGCACTCCATGTTGTTAGTGTCAAGCACTTTATACATTTGTCACTTACATGGATACATTCCAAATTGCTAGCTACGAAATAGAATAAATGTTGAATTCAACATAAAGGGGGTTTCGAAGATTCGAATTCTTAGGAAGTGCATTCATCTATTTGAATCCGAGATAATGGTATTTGTAAATCAGAGCTAAAAGGGGGCATCAATCTTTGTTGTGTGTTTGAACATGCTATATATTCATACGCATGTCTAACTATTTTTTTGCAACCAAGGAGATTATATCTGGAACCATGCATGAATTGAGGTAAGTTGCATATTTTTTAATATATACTCATGTACAATATATATTCAAATGTACCCCCTCCATTCCAAAATAATCATAGTTTTAGGATTTTCAAGAGTCAAGATTTGTGAAGTTTGACAAATCCTGAAAGTTCAATTCAAGAGAACTGAAAACGTTAATGCTTCTGCTCCCAAATATTGAACGAGTGCCAAATAAGCCTCTGGTCACCCGAAACCACGTGAGACTAATGTTTGGTGATAGGAAATTACTGTCCTGACTCTGACCCGTGTAGCCTATCGGCCCAATGTCCAAAGGTTTAAACCGGGGTAGGTTTGTAACTTCACCAAGACGCCAGTCTCAACCGCCTCCGATAAGCATTCATACGCCATGGGCGCCTAAACACCCATGCGCTCGGCCGAAATCTATCCCGCCCACCATTTGGGACACCTAATATTACTGTCCTACCCCCGACCCGCAATATGTCCGAAATTTTAGATGGGGGCAAAGTTTGTAACTTTCCCCAAATTTCAAACAAGCGCGTCCCAAATCGAAACATTGTTCCCCCTCCCTCCGTTTCCCCATTCATACTTCGTGCGCGCCAAAACACCCTCTCCACCAGCCACGAAACCCCAGCCTCCTCCGTCCTCCACCCCATCGTGCCCAATCCACCGCCGCCCTCCTCCATCACGCCGGAGCCGGTACCCTGACGTCGTCGTCCACCACAACCGCAACCGCAACGCCCTCAAGGACTTAGCAACTAAAGCCAAGGCAGAGCTGCCTCCATGACGCCGACGCCGACGCCGACGTGCGCCGTACCAGAACCACTATGACCATGCCGTCCTACGCCTCACCGCTGCCGCTCCACTGTCGCAACCGTCCACCGCACCGGAGCTGTTCCCGCTACGCCGTCGTTCGCCGCCTCGGATCTGGTTCCCCGCCGCCGACAGACGGCCACCGCACCACACTCAACAACTTGGCCATGGGTTCGTCCAAGGCTCCATCGTCCTCCACAACTTCTCGTTTCCAGCGAACCACAAGAAGATCGTTGGAAAAACAGAAGGAGGACACAACACTGCCAGCAGAAAGAGGTGCTCCTCTTCCCTTATTCGTGCAAATCTTACGTCTCTGCTCACACCGTATTCATCCCACGAAAGAAACTAGTTGAGCGCTTCTTACTGCACCTTCTTCATGATACTAAATGCACAAGGTTTCCTCCCATTTACTATTTCACCTTAGCTAGAGGTCAGTCGCCCGCCTGGATTTCAATTCAGGGTCAGTTGATTCGCAATTAAAAGAAGCAGCACCCGCTTAGGCGCGCAGAGAACCTAGTCCGCTTGTTCGCCGGGGAAGCGGCGCATCGGTGTCTATCATAGCGGTGTGGGGCACAGGAGCTGCTTGCGCCCGATCTAGAGGTCGGTGGGGCTTGAAGGGATGGCCGAGGGCGGTGCCAAGCACGGAGGTGCGGTGAGGTCGAGGGAAGGGCGGAGGTAGGGGACTGGGCCGATGGTCGCTGGCGTTTCGAGGAAGATCATCAACACTGACTGGCTGGACGTAGATGAAGGCGATCTGCCCGTTCTTTGTACATCGGACGGTGCAGAAAAAATGGACTGACCTATTTGTTTTCAGTCGACTGTTATTTTCATAGGACCACACCTTGTGGTGTGCTGGAGGAGCATCTGCATTTCTCAGCCATCCCTGTGCTCATATTTTGAAAACCTAGAATCTAGTAATTTCGTGTGTGATGTCTACTACGCAACTTTATTCTTGTAGACTCGTGTTGGGCCTCCAAGCGCAGAGTTTTGTAGGACAGTAGCAATTTTCCCTCAAGTGGATGACCTAAGGTTTATCAATCCGTGGGAGGCGTAGGATGAAGATGGTCTCTCTCAAACAACCCTGCAACCAAATAATAAAAAGTCTCTTGTGTCCCCAACACACCAAATACAATGGTAAATTGTATAGGTGCACTAGTTCGGCGAAGAGATGGTGATACAAGTGTAATATGGATAGTAGATATTGGTTTTTGTAATAGGAACAATAAAAAACAGCAAGGTAGCAATTGATAAAACGGAGCACAAACGGTATTGCAATGCTTGAAAATGAGGCCTAGGGTCCGTACTTTCACTAGTGCAATCTCTCAACAATGCTAATATAATTGGATCATATAACCATCCCTCAACGTGCGATGAAGAATCACTCCAAAGTTCCTACCTAGCGGAGAACATAAGACGAAATTGTTTGTAGGGTACGAAACCACCTCAAAGCTATTCTTTCCGATCAATCTATCCTAGAGTTCATACTAAAATAACACCAAGCTATTCTTTCCGATCGATCTAACCAAGAGTTCGTACTAAAATAACACCATATGATACACATCAACCAACTCTAATGTCACCTAGATACTCCAATGTCACCGCGAGTATCCGTGAGTTGATTATACGATATGCATCAAACAATTTCAGATTCATAATACTCAATCCAACACAAAGAACCTCAAAGAGTGCCCCAATATTTCTACCGGAGAAACAAAGACAAGAACGTGCATCAACCCCTATGCATAGATCACCCCAATGTCACCTCGGGAATCCGCGAGTTGAGTGCCAAAACATATATCAAGTGAATCAATATGATACCCCCATTGTCACCACGGGTATTCATAGCAAGACATACATAAAGTGTTCTCAAATCCATAAAAGTATTCAATCCGATAAGAACGAAATATCAAAGGGAAAACTCAATTCACAACAAGATAGAGAGGGGAAAACACCATATGATCCGACTATATTAACAAAGCCCGCGATACATCAAGATCGTGACATCTCAAGAACACGAGAGAGAGAGAGAGAGAGAGATTAAACACATAACTACTGGTACAAACCCTCAGCCCCGAGGGTGGACTACTCCCTCCTCATCATGGTGGCCATAGGGATGATGAAGATGGCCTCCGGTGATGATTTCCCCCTCCGGCAGGGTGCCAGAATGCTGTCTAGATTGATTTTTCGTGGCTACAGAGGCTTGCGGTGGCAGAACTTCTGATCTAGGGTTACCCCCGGGGGTTTTGGAATATTTGGGAATTTATAGGGCGAAGAGGCGGTGCGGGAGGCCACCGAGGTGGGCACAACCCACCTGGGCGCGCCTGGGCCCCCAGGCGCGCCCTGGTGGGTTGAGCTCCCCTCTGGTACTTCTTTGGCCCACTGGGTGTCTTCTGGTCCAGAAAAATCTCCAAAAAGTTTCGCTATGTTTGGACTCCGTTTGGTATTGATTTTCTGCGAAGTAAAAAACAAGCAAAAAACAGCAACTGGCACTGGGCACTATGTCAACAGGTTAGTCCCAAAAAATGATATAAAGTTGCTATAAAATGATTGTAAAACATCCAAGAATGATAATATAACAGCATGGAACAGGCAAAAATTATAGATACGTTGGAGACGTATCAGCACCCCCAAGCTTAATTCCTACTCGTCCTCGAGTAGGTAAATGATAAAACAGAGTTTTTGATGTGGAATGCTGCCTAACATGTTCATCACATATTCTTTTCTTTTGTAGCATGGACATATGGACTTTTATATGGTTCAAAGCAATAGTCTAGTTTTAACATGGAGATTTCAATACTCAAGCATATCAACAAGCAACCATGTCTTTCAAAATATCAACACTAAATAAAGCTATCCCTAGCCCATCATGCTCAAGCATTGATCCATTCATGAAACACACTCGCATATTAGCTGCATCCAATGCTCAAGTACGATCATAGTGCCCCTTAGTTGGTGCTTTATAAGAGAAGAAGGAGACTCAAATAAAAATAAAAATTGCATAAAGTAAATAGATAGGCCCTTCGCAGAGGGAAGTAGGGATTTGTAGAGGTGCCAGAGCTCAAAGCAAAAAAGAGAGATACAAACATTTTGGGTGGCATGCTTTTCCTGTCAACGAAAACGATCGAGTGGTTCCCAATACTTTCCATGCTAGATATATCATAGGCAGTTCCCAAACAGAAAATAAAGTTTATTCCTTTTTCCACCATTTTTTCACATTCCACGGCTAGCCGTATCCACGGGTACCGTCCATACCAACACTTTCCAAGGAATTTATTATTTGACAACATAAAGTAAATTCATTTTTCATTTGGAGACTGGGCATCCCTATTACCTTTGCCGTACTCTCATGCAATGACTAGTGAATAAACACTCATCTTGAGAATAACACATCTAGCATGGAAAAATATCAGCCACCCCCTACCGTTTCATGAGCGGTACAAGCACACAAAAAGGAAATTATTTTGAAAATTAGAGATGGCACATGCAAATTTGCTTAGAACGGCATGGAAATACCGCATATAGGTAGGAATGGTGGACTCATGTGGCAAAACTGGGTTTAAGGATTTTGGATGCACAAGTAGTATTCCCACTTAGTACAAATGGAGGCTAGCAAATAGATTGAGAAGCAACCAACCAAGAAATGAAAATTAACATAAACAAGCATTAAGAATAACTAACACGGAATAATGCACCACAAGTAGGATGTAATTTCATTGCATAACTATTGACTTTCGTGCTTGCATAGGGAATCACAAACCTTAACACCAATATTTTTACTAAAGCATAATTACTCATCAACATGACTCACATATCACTATCATCATATCTCAGAACTATTACAAAGAATCAAGTTTATTTTGTCCAATGATCTTCATGAAAGTTTTTATTATATCCCTCTTGAATATCTATCACTTTGGAACTAGTTTCATATATTGCAATTACTTTTGACAAGCTCAAACAAATTTAAGTGAAGAACATGAGCATAACAATTTTCGTCTCTCAAACTAATATAAGTGAAGCATCAGAGAATTTCTTCAAAAATAATAAAGCACACCGTGCTCAAAAAGATATAAGTGAAGCACTAGAGCAAATGACAAACTACTC
This sequence comes from Thinopyrum elongatum, assembly GCA_011799875.1. Lineage (NCBI taxonomy): Eukaryota > Viridiplantae > Streptophyta > Magnoliopsida > Poales > Poaceae > Thinopyrum > Thinopyrum elongatum. Next base: position 531,503,192 of record CM022300.1, on the reverse strand, counting down.
CAAAAAGATATAAGTGAAGATCATGCGAGTAGTTAAGTAAATGGGTAGCTATGTGAGGACTCTCTCTTATTTAAAAAACTTTCAGATCTAAGTATTTTATTAAAACAGCAAGCAAAACAAAAATTAAATGACATTCCGAGAATAGCACAGATCATGTGAAGAAGCAAAAACTTAGGCTCAACTGAGACTAACCGATAATTGTTGATGAAGAAAGGTGGGATGCCTACTGGGGCATCCCCAAGCTTAGATGCTTGAGACTTCTTGAAATATTATCTTGGGATGCCTTGGGCATCTCCAATCTTGAGCTTTTGTGTCTCCTTAACTCCTTTTATATCACGGTTTCCCTAAATCTTAAAAACTTCATCCACACAAAACTCAACAAGAACTCGTGAGATACGTTAGTATAAATCAATGCATAACCTTATCATTCTCTACGTTAGCAAATCACTAAAATTATTATTTAACATTGCATACTAAATGCCTCTGCATATTTAATAGTCCTATCCTCAAATAGAATCATTAAACAAGCAAACATATGCAAACAATGCAAACATAACAGCAATCTGCCAAAACAGGACAGTCTGAAAAGGATGCAATATTATTCATACTTATATAACTCGAAAAATTCTTAAAATTTAGCACACTGTATAAAATTTATCAAAGCTTATTTTGCAAAAAGTTTCAACATTTTATCATATTTTGACTTTTCTCGGGAATTTTTGCAACAGTGACAAACTTTCTGTTTTGAAACAGCAACTCATATACTTGCAAAATAAGCATGGTAAAGGCTATCATTGCCACTTTTATTGAAATAAAAGATATAAAACATTATTATAAATAACAGCAAGAAAATCCTAACAAAATAAAATGACGCTCCAAGCAAAACACATATCATGTGACAAATGAAAATGTAGCTCCAAGTGAGATTACCGATAATTGTTGGAGACGAAAGAGGGGATGCCTTCCGGGGCATCCCCAAGCTTAGTTGCTTGGATCTTCCTTGAATATCACCTTGGGGGTGCCTTGGGCATCCCCAAGCTTAGCTTCTTGTCACTCCTTATTCTCCTCATATCAATATCTCACCCCAAACTTGAAAACTTCAATCACACAAAACTTAACGGAACTTCATGAGATGGGTTAGTATGATAAAGACAAATCATTCACTTTGGTACTGTCAAGATAAGATTCATAATTGTTTTCACATAATGCCTACTGTAATATACAATTTACACAATTTAAATTAAGCAATATAAGCCATAGAAACCATAAAACAAGCAAACTATGCATTGCAAACAGAATCTGTTAAAAACAGAACAGTATGTAAAGATCTGAATTAAGATCATATTTATATAACTCCAAACATTCTGAAAATTTAGTAAAACGTAGGAAATTTGTATATAAATCATCTGTAAAAAATTCAGAGTATTTTGAAGCTCCAGTGAATTTAAACAATTCTGTTACTGGAAGCAAAAGTTTCTGTTTCTGCACAGAATCAAGTCAACTATCATCCATACTATCCCAAAGGTTTTACTTGGCACTTTATGGAAACAAAAGCTATAAAACATGATTAATACAGTATCTTAATCATGTGAACACACAAAAACAGTAGGTAAAAATGTTGGGTTGTCTGCCAACAAGCGCTTTTCTTTAATGCCTTTTTAGCTAGGCATGATAATTCCAATGATGCTCACATAAAAGATAAAATTGAAACATGAAGAGAGCATCATGAAGAATATGACTAGCACATTTAAGTCTAACCTACTTCCTATGCATAGGGATTTTGTGACCAAACAATTTATGGGAACAAGAATCAACTAGCATAGGAAGGCAAAACAAGTGCAACTTCAAAACTTTCAACGCATAGAGAGGAAACTTGATATTATTGAGACATGTAAAAGCATATGTTCCTTTCTCTTAATAATTTTCAGTAGCATCATGAATGAATTCAACAATATAACTATCACATCAAGCATTCTTTTCATGATCCACAAGCATAGAAATTTTATTACTCTTCACATAAGCAAATTTCTTCTCATCAATAGTAGTGGGAGCAAACTCAACAAAATAACTATCATGGGATTGAAAATTAAAATCACGATGACAAGTTTCATGGTTATCATTATTCTCTATAGCATACATGTCATCACCATAATCATCATATATAGCAACTTTGTTGTCATAGTCAATTGAAACCTCTTCCAAAATAGTGGATTCATCACTAAATAAAGTCATGACCTCTCGAAATCCACTTTCATAATTATTACAATAAGATTCAACACCCTCCAGAATAGTGGGACCAATACTACCTAGAGTTGACACCCTTCCAAACCCACTTTCATCAATATAATCATCATAAATAGGAGGCATGCAATCATCATAATAAATATTCTCATCAAAACTTGGGGGACTAAAAATATCATCTTCATCAAACATAGCAACCCCAAGCTTATGGCTTTGCATATCATTAGCATCATGGATATTCAAAGAATTCATACTAGCAACATTGCAATCATGCTCATCATTTATGCCAAACATTTTATTGAATTCTTCTTCTATCAATTGAGCACAATTTTCCTTTCCATCATTTTCACGAAAGACATTATAAAGATGAACAATATGATGCAACCTCAATTCCATTTTTTTAGTTTTATTTTATAAACCAAACTAGTGATAAAACAAGAAACTAAAATATCTAAAGATATACCTTCAAGCACTCACCTCCCCGGCAACGGCGCGAGAAAAGAGCTTGATGTCTACTACGCAAATTTATTCTTGTAGACTCGTGTTGGGCCTCCAAGGGCAGAGTTTTGTAGGATAGTAGCAATTTTCCCTCAAGTGGATGACCTAAGGTTTATCAATCCGTGGGAGGCGTAGGATGAAGATGGTCTCTCTCAAACAACCCTGCAACCAAATAATAAAAAGTCTCTTGTGTCCCCAACACACCAAATACAATGGTAAATTGTATAGGTGCACTAGTTCGGCGAAGAGATGGTGATACAAGTGTAATATGGATAGTAGATATTGGTTTTTGTAATAGGAACAATAAAAAACAACAAGGTAGCAATTGATAAAACGGAGCACAAACGGTATTGCAATGCTTGAAAATGAGGCCTAGGGTCCGTACTTTCACTAGTGCAATCTCTCAACAATGCTAATATAATTGGATCATATAACCATCCCTCAACGTGCGATGAAGAATCACTCCAAAGTTCCTATCTAGCGGAGAACATAAGACAAAATTGTTTATAGGGTACGAAACCACCTCAAAGCTATTCTTTCCGATCAATCTATCCTAGAGTTCGTACTAAAATAACACAAAGCTATTCTTTCCGATCGATCTAACCAAGAGTTCGTACTAAAATAACACCATATGATACACATCGACCAACTCTAATGTCACCTAGATACTCCAATGTCACTGCGAGTATCCGTGACTTGATTATACGATATGCATCAAACAATTTCAGATTCATAATACTCAATCCAACACAAAGAACCTCAAAGAGTGCCCCAAGATTTCTACCGGAGAAACAAAGACAAGAACGTGCATCAACCCCTATGCATAGATCACCCCAATGTCACCTCGGGAATCCGTGAGTTGAGTGCCAAAACATATATCAAGTGAATCAATATGATATCCCATTGTCACCACGGGTATTCATAGCAAGACATACATAAAGTGTTCTCAAATCCATAAAAGTATTCAATCCGATAAGAACGAAATCTCAGAGGGAAAACTCAATTCACAACAAGATAGAGAGGGGAAAATACCATATGATCCGACTATATTAACAAAGCCTGTGATACATCAAGATCGTGACATCTCAAGAACACGAGAGAGAGAGAGAGAGAGATTAAACATATAACTACTGGTACAAACCCTCAGCCCGGAGGGTGGACTACTCCCTCCTCATCATGGTGGCCATAGGGATGATGAAGATGGCCTCCGGTGATGATTTCCCCCTCCGGCAGGGTGCCGGAACGCTGTCTAGACTGGTTTTTCGTGGCTACAGAGGCTTGCGGTGGCGGAACTTCTGATCTAGGGTTACCCCCGGGGGTTTTGGAATATTTGGGAATTTATAGGGCGAAGAGGTGGTGCGGGAGGCCACCGAGGTGGGCACAACCCACCTGGGCGCTATGTTTGGACTCCGTTTGGTATTGATTTTCTGCGAAGTAAAAAACAAGCAAAAAAACAGCAACTGGCACTGGGCACTATGTCAATAGGTTAGTCCCAAAAAATGATATAAAGTTGTTATAAAATGATTGTAAAACATCCAAGAATGATAACATAACAGCATGGAACAAGCAAAAATTATAGATACGTTGGAGACGTATCAGTGTGCCATGCATGTTGTAGAGCTACCATATGTCTCCCGTCATTTATTTCTCACCCACCTGCTATCTGCTACTTTTACACTGTATGACTTGTGCACACACTTCACCCATACTCACACTATTGTTTTTTTATGCATGGGTATTTTAGACTCTGACACAGTGTTGATGAATACACAAAAGAAAAGACAGAAGTCGCTCCAGTGTAATTCGAAGATAAGCACTAAGTGTTTCAGCGCTCTAAAAGGTGTAGTGTCAGCAGATGGAGACAGTAAACGTAGCTCTGCAGTTGATGATCTCAATTGCCACACACAACCATCCCAGGTGCTTGCTTTAACTTCGCGCTGTCAATTGTGGTTGCATGTTGCATATGGTGTCCAGCTTGTATTGCTTCCAATTTGGTTAAATTGCATCTGCTTACTTTACACATTATACCTTTGATAATGACATGCCTTCCTGTTTTTGATACATACTACATATGTCTATTAGCCATGTTCTTACATCAAACTAATGCTCTTTTGTATCCCTCATCAATCACTTATGATGAGACAGTCACCCCAGTGGGTTACTGTGAGACGCGCTACTCGTTTAAAGAGTGCAGTGTCATCCTCCCCACATGATTCTCAAGAACCAACAAGGCTAAATGAAGATAGTCGACGTAGCTCTCTAGTTGATGACCGCAATTCCCCTACACCACCATCGCAGGTGCTTGCTCTTACTTGGCAATGTGATATGTGGTTGCATGTTGCATATGGTGTCTACCTTGTAATGCTTCTAATTAGGGTAAATTGCATCTGCTTAGTTAACACATTATACCTGTGAATATGACATGCTTTCCTGTTTTTGGTACATACTACGTCTTTCTATTAACCATGTTCTTACATCAAACTACTTTTCTTGTGTATCCCTCATCAATCACTTCTGACGAGACACCTTCAAATTGACAGTGTAATATTGGTTGCATCTTGCATATCATTTCAAACAAGTATTGCCTCTAATTTGTTGAAATGCCATTTATAATGAGACACTTCTAACTTGGTAGAGTGATTTTGGTTGGATCTTTCATATGGTGTCTAGCTTGCATTGCTTCCAATTTGTTGAAATGCCTTCTACTAACCGTTTTTCGTACATATTCAATCCTCCTACAATGTGGTTGCCTTACATAAAAGTTGTGTTCGTCAGTATCATGCATCAACGAATTTGGAAGAGCGAATTTCATTCCTTTTTCTTGTGTGTTTACTTGACAAGGCAAAATCTAAAAGGGCGAACGCACGGAATGATGGTGGTCCTCTGGAGCAACCGAAACAGATGATCTCTGCAGATTCTCCTGCTACTCCTACTGCAGTGCAAGTTCCAAATCTCATCTCCCCTACTCCACAACCCCAGATGCTTGCTCTAACATGGCAGTGTGATATCTGGTTGCATGTTGCATATGGTGCCTAGCTTGTATTGCTCCTAATTTGTTAAATTGCATCTCCTTAGCTTACACATTATACTTGTGAATATGACACGCCTTCCTGTTTTTGGTACATACTACATCTGCCTATCATACCATGTTCTTACATCAAACTATTGTTCTTGTGTATCCTGCATCTATCACTTATGATGAGATAGTCATGCCCGTGGGTTAGTATGAGACGCGCTACTCTTATAAAGAGTGCAGTTTCATCCTTCCCACATGATTCTCAAGAAACAGCAAGTCTAAATGAAGATATTGAACGTAGCTCTGTACTTGAAGACCGCATTTCCCCTACACCACCATCGCAGGTGCTTGCTCTAACTTCGATGTGTGATATGTGGTTGCAGATTGCATACGGTGTCTAGCTTGTAATGCTTCTAATTAGGGTAAATTGCATCTGCTTAGTTTACGCATTATACCTGTGAATATGACATGCCTTCCTATTTTTGGTACATACTACATCTATCTGTTAACCATGTTCTTACATGAAACTACCTCTCTTCTGTATCCTGCACCAATCACTTACGATGAGACACCTTTATTCGTTGCATATTGCATATTATTTCTAGCCTGTTGCCATGTGTTGCTTCTAATTTGGTCAAATACATTTATGAGGCCACCCTTTTAATTTGGCAGAGTGATATTGGTTTCATCTTTCATATGGTTTCTAGCTTGCATTGCTTCTAACTAGTTCAAACACCTTCTGCTTAGTTTACACTTTACACATAATACATGTCAATATGTCATGCTGTCCTGTTTTTCATACATATTCCATCCTCCTATCATGCGGCTGCCTTACATGAAAGTAGTGTTCGTCAGTATCATGCATCAATGAGTTCTGAAGAGAAAATTGTATTCCTTTTTCTTGTGGGTTTGACTTGACAAGGCAAAATCAAAAATGAGGAAGGAAACGAGTAAGGAAGGCGATGATGGTGGTCCTCTGCATCAACATAAACGGAGCATCTCTACGGATTCTCCTCGTACTGCTAGTGCATTACAAGTTCCAAGTCTCCGCTCCCCTACTCCACCATCACAGGTGCTTGCTCTAACTTGGCAGTGTGATATCTGGTTGCATGTTGCATATGGTGTCTAGCTTGTATTGCTTCTAATTAGTGTAAAATGCATCTGCTTAGCTTACACATGATACGTGTGAATATGACACGTCTTCCTGTTTTTGGTACATACTATATCTGTCTATCACACCATGTTCTTACATGAAACTACTCTTCTTGTGTATCCTGCATCAGTCACTTATGATGGGACACCTTTAAGTTGACAGTGTGATATTGGTTTGCGTCTTGAATATGATTTCTAGCATGTAGTGCTTCTAATTTGATGAACGCCACCTATGACGAGACAGTTTTAACTTGGCAGAGTGATATTGATTGCACCTTCCATATGGTGTCTAGCTTACAGTGCTTCTAATTTGTTGAAGTGCCTTCTGCTTAGTTACCACATCATAGGTGTGAATATGTCAAGCCGTCCAGTTTTTCGTACAAAGTCCATCCTCGTATCATGACTTTGCCTTTCATGAGAGTAGTATTCGTCAGTATCATGCATGAATGAGTTCTGAAGAGCGAATTTTATTCCTTTTTCTTGTCGATTTGACCTCACAATGCAAAATCAATAAAGCGGAAGGAAATTGGTAAGGCATTGGATGATGGTGGTCCTTTCGAGCAACTGAAACGGAGGGTCTCTACAGATTCTACTCCGCCATCCTCCCAACAAGATTCGCAAGACAACGCAAGGCTAGACAGTCAACGTAGCTATGTAGATGATGAGCACATCTCCTCTACTCCACCATCATAGGTGTTTGCTCCAACTTGGTACTATTATATGTGGTTGCATGTTGCGTATGATGTCTAGCTTGTATTACTTCTAACTTTGTTGAATTGCATCTGCTTACTTTACACATCATGCCTGTGAATATGACACGTGTTCCTGTTTCTAGAACATACTATATCTGATCACACCATGTTCTTGTAACACCCCTGTGTAATAAAGCACTCTGACATAATGATAATCATGCCAAGTCATCTTCAATTGCATTGCTTGATCACAGTGGTTAATTCCCTCATTGCAAATCCCTTCACTGAAATCAATTCAAATGCAAAGTGTAAAATCAAGTTGCACAAAAGTTGCTGGAAAAATGTTCATCATCTAGCAAATATTCCAGAACCAATTGTGGATAAGGAAAACAACATCACTCTTTTGCAAAAATGAGCAGTAGCATTTAAAACAGTGCCATTTCAGCACTTTATAATGCTTTTGTATTTATGAAAATTCCAAATAATTTTCCTCTGGCCTCCAAACTTTTTGTGGCAGTGTCTAAAATCACCAGGGATTTAATGGGACACTTCCCAAATTTTTTCTTAGTAAATAAACTGCCCAAATAATTCATTTCCTCTATGTGTTATTAAATAAAAAGGAAAAACAGAATAGAAAAGAGGTTAGAAGGCCTACCTGGGCTTACCTGTCGCATCCCGAGCCGGCCCAGCCCACTCCCCACCATCTCCCTCCTCTATCTCCTCGCGCGCGTCGCCTCGCCCGTGGTCGCGCGCGCGCTCCGGTGACACGGCGACGCCACCGACAGCGGGAGAATAAGGCCGAGGCCATCCATTCCCCCTGGCCCTCCCCCGCCACTTCTCTTCCCTCTTCTCTCCCTCACGCTCACTTTCCCCTCCTCTTCTATCCTCCCCATCGATCTAGAGAGGAGCCCGAGCGCTCGTCGCCGTTCACCGCGCTCCCCCGCCGCCACCGGCGCCCGTTCCTCCCTCCGTGGTGTCCAGAAGGTCCGTCGGCGACCGCCTCGTCATCTGGTGATCTCCGCTAAAGCCAGGAAGCCCTACTGCTGGCTATCGCCGTCGTCCCCATCTACGTCCGCCGCGACAACTCCGGCGAGCTCCGTCGACCTCTGCTGCTACTAAGCCCCCAACAGCCACCGTGAGCCTCTCGGTGAGCCACTCCCCCTCTCCCCTCGCTCCCCTGCCCTCCGGCGCGACCGTAGCCGATACACCGGCCATAGCCGAGCCCAGCTCCGCCGTGCTGCCCGCCGTTGCCGTTTCCATCGATGTCGTGGCCGTCCGAGCACGTCATTGTGCTCGGGGCACTCCACTGGTGCGACCTGTCGCTCTAAATTGCTCGCGCATGCTCTAGGTATTCGATTTCGCAGAGCCACCGTAGATCACCGCCGCCGGTGACGCTGCAGCGCGCAGCTCCGGCCACCCCAGCTCCGGCCACCGCCACCACTCGATGCGGCCGAGCTCAGGCTCTCGAATGAGCCTAGCCGCGCCTTCCCCCGTGCCCCGTACGCGATTTCCGATCGCACCCGAGGCCGCGCCGCCGCGAAATGAGCTCACCGGCGAGTCGCCGGCCACTGCTGACGTGGCCTGACCGGTGGGACCTCCTGGGTCGCTGCCATGTGGGCCCTGGTCGTGGTTGACCGCGCTGACCGCAGTCAACGCCGCTGACGTGGCGCTATAGCCACTGACAAGCGGGCCCAATTCGGTTAATTAAACTAACTAAACCATTTTTAATTAAAACCTAATTTAATTAGTAGTTAGTCACTGACATAGGGCTCCACCTAGTTAATTAACTCTGTTAATTATTCAGTTAGCCCACTGTCTATGACAGATGGGTCCCGCAGGTCAGATTTGACTTAGACCTTGCGGTTTGACTTGCTGACGTCACAGTGACGTCAGGCTGACGTAATTAGTAATTTCTGTTATTTTCTTTATTGATTTAAAATTCAAAAAAATGCTAAAAACTTTGAAAATTTATAGAAATTAAACCGTAGCTCAGATCGAAAAACTTTGTAAATGAAAGTTGCTCAGAACGACGAGACGAATCTAACCGTGCTATCTGTTTCCGTATCGGGACCCTCTAAGGAGGTGAACCCGTAACTTTTAGCCTGTTGCCGGTAGATGAATAGTGCATATACACCGGTTAATAATTCCAACTTAAATCCTAAAATAACTAAAATGATTTAGACATGCTTTTAGGCAACCCTGCACTGCACGTTAGCATAGCATGCTCTGTGTTGCTTATGTTGCTGTGTATTTATCTGTTTCCTCCCCCTCTTCTCTCTCGGTAGACCCCGACACCGACGTAGTCCCCGAGGCCGACGCAGCTCCGGAGATCGACTACGCCCCTGACGACCCTTCTCTTGCCGCTGAGCTTCCAGGCAAGCACCCCCCCCTTGAGCATGCCTATATCGCCTATTCTCTTCTCTCTTGTGCTTGCATTAGAATTGCTGCTGCTACTGCTTTACCTATTATGATGCATAGCCTGATTTTTGTAACCCGCTTGATGATTACCTGCTTATCCTAAACTGCTTAGAATAGGATGGTTAGAGACCCCAGTGACCCCCACTTGTCCCGATTGCCCCGCTGGATTATCAGAAGACTTGACAACCAGGCCCCAGCACCGCACATCACATTCCCTTTATCTGTACGACACTGCAGCGTTACTATCGAGTGCCGAGGGTGATACCTCGTCAGCACTTCCGATGTTAACTCTGTGGAGTAGTTACTCGGTCGTGGTCATCGAGGGTGATTCCTCCTTCACCACTCCCGATAACGACGCTGTCGTGCAACACCTCAAGTGTGAACCTCGAGGGTGATTCCTCCTAAGTTCACCTTGACGGATACATCGAGTAGGAATCCAACGAGGGTGATACCTCGGATTCCCTGATGTTATGGACACACGGATACTTGGACTTTACAACTGTTACTTGGAAAGGCGGGTCGACCCTGAGGGGTACCCGTGAGTGATGTGGAGACGGGTTAACCTGGAAGGTACCCGAGAATTAAATACGAGGCGTGGCCGGGCATTCTTAGCCCTTGCCGCAAGTCCTCGAGACGGGGTGACGGGGTCACCTCGATCGTGAGTCTCTGCTCGTTACCGCGCTACCAACACACTAACGATTTGGATATTTGATCTGAGTGGGCCTTTGGCCCGATAGCACTAACCATCACGCGGGAAAAGTTATGGGCACTCTGCATCGTATGCATCAGCCGAAAGCTCTGTCAGACCTCCAGTTCAGCATGGCGGCATGGCTGGGCCGGCACCATCCTGTAGTGGTGGAGCCTGGACCCGCCTACGCGCAATGACCCGGAGTGCACAGGGCGATGGCCCAAGACCCCTGAGCGATTAGGATGTAGACCGACGGGGACCTCTCTGCTGAGCTTTAGGTAGGGCTGCGGTGTGTCGTTTTGCCGAGGCCGGGCATGACCCAGAAAAGTGTGTCCGGCCGGAGTTAATCGAGCGTGGTGGGTAAGTTGGTGCACCCCTGCAGGGAAGAACTAATCTATGCATAGCCGGATCCTCGGTAACGGACGCTCGGACTTGTATCCCGATCGATACAGCTAGAACCTAATGATGAGATGAGATATGGATATTAGGGCTCTGGGATTGCTTTCTCGCAGGGAGTCGAGAAAGGATCTCTGGCCGAGGTTGATACTTAATACTGCTACTAATTTATGATGTACTAATCTTCACTCTTCTAATGCTGCAAGACCGCTAAAGATGCTAGTCTTCGATAGGACTAGGCCTTCTCTCTAATCTGGCATTTCTGCAGCCCAGTCCACATATACAGCCTTTCTTTGATAATGTTGCATATGTAGTGTAGATCCTTGCTTGCTGAGTACTTCGTATGAGTACTCACGGTTGCTTTGCTTCCACTTTTTCCCCTTATCCTTTTGATGCGACCAGATGACGGAGCCCCGGAGCCATCTGCCCCCGCCGACGACTACTACTACCACCCCGAGGGTGGTAACTACTACGAGCTTGCCGACGACCAGGAGTAGGATCAGAGGCTCCCAGGCAGGAGGCATGTACCTTTCGATCGTAGCTTTTGTTTTGCCCCGCCTTTCTAAAGGCTTATCTGTTTCTGTTTCATATCTGTACTCAGATATCTGATGCTTTCGCTGACGCTTGTAAGCAAGCTTATGTATTCGAGCCCTCGAGGCCCCTGGCTTGTAACATAAAGCTTGTATTATTTTAATTTGTGTCTAGAGTTGTGTTGTGATATCTTCAAGTGAGGCCTTAGGCTTGATCGTGTGCATTTGCGTGTATGGTTAGTGCACGATTAAGCCGGGGGCATCACAGGTTCTTACGTCAAACTACTGTTCTTGCATATCCCGCATCAGTCACTTATATATGATGAGGCACCTTTAAGTCGCCACTGTGATATTGGCTGCATCTTGCATATGATTTATAGCATGTACCGCTTCTAATTTGTTGAAACGCCAGATAGTTTGAACTTGGCGGAGTGATATTGGTTGCATCTTTCATATGGTGTCTAGCTTGCAGTGCTTCTAATTTGTTGAAATGCCTTCTGCTTAGTTACCACATCATAGGTGTGAATATGTCACGCCGTCCTATTTTTCGTACATATTCCATCCTCGTAGTGTTCGTCAGTATCATGCATGAATGAGTTCTGAAGAGAGAATTTTATTCCTTTTTCTTATCGGTTTGACTTCACAATGGAAAATCAATACAGCTGAAGGAAATTAGTAAGGCAGTGGATGATGGTGGTCCTTCGGAGCAACTCAAACAGAGGGTCTCTACAGATTCTACTCCGCCATCCTCCCAACAAGATTCGCAAGACAACACAAGGTTGGACAGTCAACGTAGCTGTGTAGATGATGAGCACATCTGCCCTACTCCACCATCACAGGTGCTTGCTCTAACTTGGAACTGTTATATGTGGTTGCGTGTTCCGTATGATGTCTAGTTTGTATTGCTTCTAATTTTTTTGAATTGCATCTGCGTAGCTTACAACTTATACCTGCAACAATCACTTACCCATAAGACACATTTAACTTGGGAGTGTGATGTAGGTTGCATCTTGCATTGTCTTCTAGCTCGTACTGCTTCTAATTTCTTGAAATGGCACTTACGATGAGACACTTTTTACCTGATAGAGTGATATTGGTTGCATGTTCATATGGTGCCTAGCTTTCATTTCTTCTAATTTTGTTGAAATGCCTTCTGCTTACTGTTTTTCATACATATTCCATCCTCCTATCGTACGTGTGAATATGCAATGCTGTCTTTTTTTGTATATATTCCATCCTCCTATCATGCGCTTGCCTTACATCAAAGTAGTGTTCGTCAGTATCATGCATCAACCAGTTATGCAGAGCTAATTTTATTCATCTTCTTGTGGTTTTGACTTCAGAAGGCAATATCAAAAAAGAGGAAGGAAAAGAGTAAGTTAGGGGATATTGGTGGTCCTCCGAACCGATGCAAACAGAGACTCTCTAGATTTGCCACTGCTACTGCTAATGCAGTTGAAGTCCCAAGTCTACATGATGAGTTCATCTCCCGTACTCCACCATCGCAGGTGCTTGCTCTAAGTTGACAGTGTGATAATTGGTTTCATGTTGCATATGTTGTCTACCCTGTATTTCTTCTATTCTGATTAAATTGCACATGCTGAGTTTATATGTTATACATGTGCATATGACATGCCTTTCTGTGTCTAGAATACACTGCATCTATCTATCATACCATGTTCTTACATCAAAGTACTGCTGTTGTGTATCCCACATCAGTCACTCATGATTGGATGCTTTTAACATGGCAGTTTGATAGTGGTTGCATCTTGCATTGATTTCTAGGTTGTACTACTTCTAATTTTTTGAAATGCCACTTATGACAAGATACTTTTAACTTGGCAGAGTGATATTGGTTGCATCTTTCATATGGTGTCTAGCTTGCATTACTTCTATTTTCTTGAAAATCCTTCTGCTTAGTTTACACATCGTAGCTGTGCAATATGTCACGCCGTCCTGTTTTTCTTACATATTCCATCCTCATACGGTTATCTTACACCAAAGTATTGCTTGTCTGTATCATGCATCAATGAGTTCTGAAGAGCGATTTTATTCTTTTGTGTTGTGGGTACGTCTTGACATGGCAAAGTCAAAAAAGAGCAAGGCAAAGAATATAGTAGGGAATGGTGTTACTCGTCGGGTGCAACAGAAAAGGATCTGCCCTCGAGATTCTGCTGGTACTTATAGTGCAGTAGAAGGTCCAAGTCCATCGGCTAAATCTACAAACACAGTATCACCTGCTCCACCAGCTGCAGCATCCGCTTCAACTGTACCGGCATCTCAACGAGTTACTCGTTCGTTTGCTCCACAACTGGCCAGTTCCCAAGCTGTCTTCACACCTAACACTACTTCTGAAGCACTGCTGACACAACAGGACTTGGCAAGATCAGATGAACCTCATGAGCATCAACACCAAGACGGTACCTGATTCAGTCAAGTTGCAGTTGCATGCTCCTTTATATGTACTCTCACAGTTTGATGTGCACCAACACTTTCCATATTCGTTGTTGAACTAGCACCACGGCGCAAGCGGAAACAGACATCAGGGATAATGCTTGATAGATTAACAAAATCTAAACGAGGAAGAATGGAGATCCGTTTTGAGGCAGGTTTAAAAAGGCCACGTGATGCTACAGAGTCATCCAAGTTAGTATCAGATGCAGCCGTTGCCGTTAGGTGTCATGCACGTATCCTCCCAACGTGGATCCAGTACAGGAATGAGAAAGACGATACCCAGTTTAACACCTTCCTTGACCATTTATCCGTATATAATGTTATTCATCGCAATTTGTAATATTGTCTTGCTCTGTCCCATACTTTCTAGCTTCCTCCTAATAAGACTCACATTCTTTTTTCAACAGATGAGGTTCAAGTTGGATCCGAAAGATGATGCAACTAAACAAGCATGCACTCATGTTTTTTTAGTCTGCTCTGCGACAGTATCGGTATCACCTTAGAAAAACTCACTTTGAAGGCAAGGCTAACAATGAAATCGCCTAAACATCTCCAGTGGAATATATTATAGATGAAGACTGGACAACCCATGTTAAACACTGGTCTGATCCAAAGTATCAGGTAGGGTATATGTATTTGATCAGATCACATATTGAACTTGTATTTATGTATGTGCCTTACAAGTGTATCTTCTTCTAGGCTAACTATTTGAAGAACAAGACCAACCATTCTAAAGTGAAATTCCAACAGACAACAGGATCTCGTAGCTATATTGCACACTGTGAGGCTCTTGTAAATACCTGCTAGTTCCTTCTTTTTTCTATGCCATATTATCGTATCTATATTGACTTGTTCCAAATATAGAGGAAAGCCCGTGCGGACCAAAAAGAACCTGAACTGAATGCAGTGCAAATCTTCAAGGATTGCCACACCAGCAAGATGAAGGGCATGAGCACACCAGTTCAAGCCACTGTTGTAACTCATTACTCCTCCTGCCTTTGAACTGCTTATTACTGTGACGTGTTCATTTAACTGCTTGGTTTGCAGCCAATGTCAGTTACTCTGTTCACTTTTATACACAGTTGTCTTAACGTATCATTTCATCTTACACGGTTTAAAAGAGATGAAGGATATTCTTTTTGTCTTGATCTGTAATCTAGTTGTGATGTTCACGTGCCCACACAATGATACAATAGCCTGTTTGTTTTATATCTGTTTGCCCATGATATGAATGATGTCATACTATGTTCATCCTACTTTAAACCATGTCTCTTTATCCTTACATGTCAACGAATGTGAGGAAATAGACAATACAGTAGGCATGCTACATGGACATATGTTCCGAAAGTGATTTTATTATGTAGTTGGCACTACAATACATGCTAATGTATTACAGTAGTTCACCAAAATAAGTTATGTATAAACGTGAAACCTACTTTCTTTGTTTTTGTCTCATTAGTAACTTATCTGGTACACTAATCTACAAGTTCAAACTTTCAGCAAGCTATGGAACAAATGATTGAACAGCCACAACCACCTGAAGGTGACGAGGCTACAACAGGCACAATGTCACCTCTTGCTGCAGTGCGTCAGTATCTCTCCACTAACAGTGCAAAAAGCACCTTCCTGCGTAATTCTGGGTTGGTTGTCAAGGTAACCTCGTCCAAATCGCCTACTGAACAAAATCTTTCAGCTAGACAGAGTGATATATCTGTGCTCCAGACACAAGTCCAATCTCTAATGGACGTCGTTTCGGAAACAAGAATAGTGGTTGACAAATGTCGTCCAGATATGAATGGTTTTGAAACCAGACTATCAGACATTTGCTTCGTTGTTCAAGAGCAATGGCGGAAAAAAGGGGAAGATCATGCTGCTTCATCAGACTCTACAGCCTGAAACATTAGCACTCAGGTCAAATGATCTGTGCTTCTATATATCTGATGGTGCTTTTATCTGCAAGGACTGTAAACTTTAGGCCAACAGGCCTTTTGTTGTATGGATGGAATTTATTTTGTTGTGATACAATATTTATCGTGCTGCCAAAGGCTGTAGAAATTACGACACTATTTTTGTATAGTGTAGGTTTATCTTAGTAATGTATTCGGCCGAAAGCTTCGTAGGAGCCCAACGTGCCAACATTCGTCAGGCCCATTCCAATTGGGCTAAAAACGATTATGGGCCGTAATTTGCATGTAGCCCACTAAAAATATCTGGGTCTAAATCAGCATAAGCTTTCATATTTTTGGTAGGCCTGTGCCCCTAGTAGGCCTTTAACAGGCCTCAACATAATTTAGGCCCTCGGTAACAATAGACCCTTAACATTTGTAAATATCTCGAGCCCATAAAAAACATGGGTCTTTAATAGGCCGAAAGTGAGATTGGGCCCTGATTGTGCCAAATAACCCACTGGTCATTAGCAGGCCGAAATGTATCTCAGCTCGTGGTGACCGATTTACAATGCGGATCGTTCACAGGCCAAAATTCAGACGGGCCGTAAATGCGCAGACCTACTACACGGGCCTTTAACAGGCCGGAAGTTCGGTCAGGCTTGATTAGTATCAGTTTTATATGGGCCGTTAATAGGCCCGATGTGACGTTGGGCCACATATGGCCCATAGATTTCGTCCGACGTTAACAGGCCGAAAATCACAACAGGCTGGAAGTGGCCCAAATCTACAGTGGGCCTCTAACAGGCCGAATGTCAGACATGGCCGAATATGACCCAAATCCTTCACGGTCATTTCTGGGCTGAAAGTTTCAATGGCCAATAAATGGGCCCAAATGAAGCAGGACCTTTAACAGGCCGGAAACACACCGGGCCGTAATTCGGCCCAAATACTTAGCGGACTGTTAACGGGCCAGAAGTGACCATGGGCTACGATGATGACAAGTTTAGAATGGGCCGTTGACGGGCCGATTTGACACTAGCCGTACGGGCCTTAACTACGAATGGGCCGTCTGCAAGCAGGCCGTTAATGGGCCAACCCGCTAATTTTGACTGGGCCAACCTTTTTGACCTAAATGGGCCGCTGTTGGGCCTTGCCACGTGTCGACGTATCATAGGCGCCTCCTGTCCATTGGGCGATTGACATCTGTCCTTTTGGGGTGCTGACACGTGGTTGCTATAGCCAATGAGAATTTTACACGTGGAAAATCCTCATTGGTCCCGGCTTTTAACGGGTTATCGGATCCAAACCGGAACCCGATAGCTTAACGGCGACCCGTTACGGTGGATGCCACGTGCCGGTTACCCTTGACGAAAGCACTTCTATGACGCGCGATTTATCGTCATGGAAGTGGACACTTCCGTGATGATAATTTTGGTAATGTCATGGAACACTTCTACGACAGCACAGGTATGACTATCTTGATTCTGTCATAAAATCGTCATGGATGTACATGTTGGAAATATGCCCTAGAGGCAATAATAAAGTGGTTATTATTATATTTCCTTGTTCATGATAATTGTCTATTGTTCATGCTATAATTGTGTTATCCGGAAATCGTAATGCATGTGTGAACACATAGACCACAACATGTCCCTAGTGAGCCTCTAGTTGACTAGCTCGTTGATCAATAGATGGTTACGGTTTCCTGACCATGGACATTGGATGTCGTTGATAACGGGATCACAGTATTAGGAGAATGATGTGATGGACAAGACCCAATCCTAAGCATAGCACTAGATCGTGTAGTTCGTCTGCTAAAGCTTTTCTAATGTCAAGTATCATTTCCTTAGACCATGAGATTGTGCAACTCCCGGATACCGTAGGAATGCTTTGGGTGTATCAAACGTCACAACGTAACTGGGTGACCATAAAGGTGCACTACAGGTATCTCCGAAAGTGTCTGTTGGGTTGGCACGAATCGAGACTGGGATTTGTCACTCTGTATGACGGAGAGGTATCTCTGGGCCCACTCGGTAATGCATCATCACAATGAGCTCAATGTGACTAAAGAGTTAGCCATGGGATCATGCGTTACGGAACGAGTAAAGAGACTTGCCGGTAACGAGATTGAACAAGGTATAGGGATACCGACGATCGAATCTCGGGCAAGTATCATACCGGTAGACAAAGGGAATTGTATACGGGATTGATTGAATCCTCGACATCGTGGTTCATCCGATGAAATCATCGTGGAACATGTGGGAGCCAACATGGGTATCCAGATCCCGCTGTTGGTTATTGGCCGGAGAGATGTCTCGGTCATGTCTGCATGGTTCCCGAACCCGTAGGGTCTACACACTTAAGGTTCGGTGACTCTAGGGTTGTTATGGGAAATAGTATGTGAATACCGAATGTTGTTCGGAGTCCCGGATGAGATCCCGGACATCACAAGGAGTTCCGGAATGGTCCGGAGGTAAAGATTTATATATGGGAAGTTGTTATTGGGGTTCCGGAAAAAGTTCGGTTTTTTCGGTATTGTACCGGGAAGCTTTCGACAGGTTCCGGAGGATTCCGGAGGGGTCCGGAAGTCCAGAAAGGGTTCCACCACGTCCAATACAGCAGCATGGGCTGTAAGGGGGCGCCCTAGCCTTAATGGGCTAGGGGCACCAGCCCCCCTAAGGCCCATGCGCATGGGAGAGGGGAAACCCTAAAGGGGGAGGGCCTCCACTTGACTTGGGAGGCACTCCTCCCCCCCTTGGCCGCCGCCCCAACCCTAGATGGGATCTAGGGGGCCGGCCCCCTCTCCCTCCCAGCCTATAAATAGTGGAGGGGTGGGAGGGAGGCCACAACCTTGCCCTTGGCGCAGCCCCTTCCCCTCTCCAACACCTCCTCCTCCTCCGTTGAGCTTGGCGAAGCCCTGCCGGAGAACTGCAAAGTTCCACCACCACGCCGTCGTGCTGCTGGAGCTGTCTTCCCCAACCTCTCCCTCCTCCTTGCTGGATCAAGGCGCGGGAGACGTCACCGGGCTGCATGTGTGTTGAACACGGAGGCACCGTTGTTCGATGCTTAGATCGGAATCGACCGCGATCTGAATCGCTGCGTGTACGACTCCTCCAACCGCGTTCTTGCAACGCTTCCGCATCGCGATCTTCAAGGGTATGAAGATGCACTCCTCTCTCTCTCGTTGCTAGTCTCTCCATAGATTGATCTTGGTGATGCGTAGGAATTTTTTTTGATTTACTACTACGTTCCCCAACAGTACATGCATGACAGAAAACGTGACCTACTGTGACAAACACGTATCATCACGGAAGTGTATTTTTTTGTAGTGAAGAGGCGGTATGTTTTTGTTGCTCTTGTCCGATCAACTTTGCATATGACATGTTCAATGTTTTGCATACACGGCTAGTTCATTTCGTACATCATGAATGCTTGCAAACCATGATCATTTAGGAGGTGTTCTAGTCGGACATGATCAATGACAATCATGGTCCGGCACAAATGGAGTACGAATTGGGGGGTACCGCATCTGAAGTTGGGACAATATCCAATCCCAATCCGAGCAAGAAGAATATGGGAAAGACGGCGAGGGCAAGAGGTCAGGCATTCTCAACTTTTAACGACATCTTGTTGGTCAAAGCTTGGTTGGCCACAATAATGGATCCAATATGTGGCACCGAGCAAAAGGGAAACAAATATTGGGAGAAGATTTGGAAGGAGTATCACGAACAAAAGGAATATGTGGAGCTGCATCCTATCGTGACCTACCGCAATGTGGCATCTCTCCAACATCGATGGGGGGATCATTCAAGGGGAAGTGAACAAGTACGTCGGCTACTACTCACAGGTGACCAAATGCACTCAAAGTGGGATGCGAGTGGCAATCATCTTGTCATCATTTGCATATGCTTGTTGTGTTTGTATTCTCGTCCTCATACATATGTTGTTTGCTAGACGACGGTGACGGCCACTTTGTATCACGAAACGGAGAAGAAGCCATTTGCGTTTAGCCCTTGTTGGATCATAGTGAATGGGGTGCCAAAGTGGACACAACTTGTGGTCGATCTCAAGGCTGGCAAGAAGAGGAATGATGGCTCAAGCTCCCACCAATCAATTGGGTTGGATGATGAAGAGGACGATATTGTCGTCAAGAATGGAAGAGCCACTATGCCAAAGGATAACCGACAAGTCATGGGAAACAAGTGGGAGAAGGCACGGGCCTCCCGTGACGCCGCGGCTACAAAAATGTCCTCCACATGAGCGGGCATTTTTTCGGCAAGGGAGAACAAAAAGAGGAGAGGTACAACCTCATGTTTGATGCGCAAAAGGAGAGGATGGATTGGGGCCGGAAGAGGGCGGAGAAGCTGGAAATTGAGAGGAAGAAGATCGAGTTGGAGAAGTAAGAGGCGGCGATAAATGGGAGCTAGAGAAGGCCAAGACATTTGGAGAGATTGAGTTCGAGAAGGAGAGGTTGCAGCTCGCACGGGAAGCGGAGGATGCGAAGATCATGTTGGGGATGAAACCCTCTTGGATGAGCATACAAAAGAAGGAGATCAACGAGCATAGGGAGTACGAGGCGGCGAGGGCCGGTGCGGCAGCAGCGGAGCATGTGGCAAGGATGCAGGCAGAGCATGCAGCCCGGATGCAGGTGGAGCAGGACGCAAGGATGGCCTGGAAGCAGGCGGCATGGATGGCGTCCGACGAGTGATCCGGCCAACAAGCGAGGCATCCGTCACCATCGGACATTTATTTTATTTTGGCATGTTCGGACTGTTGAACTATGATTTCCTTTGCTTTTGTTTCGAACTGTTGAATTCGGTCAATTTATATCGTATGATCGACGTGCATGGATTTGAGGCTCCGCATTTGAGGTATGTGAATGTGCGGTAGCCCATATAAGGGGCCGGCGGGCGCTGTCCGGGGACGCGCCCGCGGGCGTATAGCGGGCCGAATTTGCCAAGTCTGGTTGTAAATGCTCTAATCTCAATATGCATTGTGAGCGGCACCACAGAAAAGACAGAGGAATTAGAGGGTAGAGTGCATAGCCCATAATTTCTAACATGGAGTATACAAAAAGGTAACTAGCATTAACCCAGTGACGAGTATTAATTAACCCAGTGACGAGTGACCCCTCATCGATTGACCACAGGAACAGTGTCACGGGCAAACTTGCAAGAAATGCTGTGCTGACTCGCTCTTGCTCTCAGACTCAGCTGTTCTCCCCCACAGCTTGTGAATACTTCATGTCAAGAAGCGTCAGCTTCCCCGTGTAGCACTGCGGCAGGAGCCAGTCGCCGTGTCAGCGGCAAAGCTGGGCAGTGACCAGCAAGTTTCCTGAACTAGTCGATAGGGTACCCAGCTAAACAACACCACGGAGACGCGCCAAGCAGTTTTAGCAGCAACGTGGTGCGGAAACGATCAGCTTTCTTCACACACACAGTCGCACACATCCCATGGCATTGCCGCAGGGTTAGTAGAAAGAACGGAACAAAACGCCAAATCTACGGAGCACGTACGTGCAGGTGCAGTGTCCAGACCGCGGGCACGCGGAGCAACAGAGGACCAAGGATGGAAGGCATCGCATCCTCAACCTCAATCAGGCGATCGATGCGAATCAATCATCCCCTTCATTCGCATTCGTCACGGTGAGCAGGATCCGGTCATAGTCGACAAGTTTTTTTGACTGTCCGGTGGGCCCCAGCCCCCACCAAACCCAATCCGGGACGGATGGCTGGCTGGACGTGGACGCGTGGGCCCGACCGAGCCGGCAGCAGCCACCACACCGGCATGGCCACCCCCGGCGATAAAGCGACCCGCCTATCGTCCTCATGCGCCGATCTGACACGCGACATGCCATTTTTATTAGCGCGGTTTATTGTTTCTTCTTAATGCTGTGCCGTTGCTCTCGACTGGTGCTTCTCGAGGATTCCTCTCCTCCAGCTGACGGGAGACGGAATTTGGTGCAATAGCTAGCCGGTCTACTCTACTCGGGGAGCAGAATTGATCGCCTGCTTATCATATCGTAAATCGCACGTCTCACCTGCGTCACCACCTACCCCGTCCATCTTCTCACAGACTGATATTTACAGCTGTGATCTTCTTCAACCTTCAGCAAACAACTTGAACGGTTTCTGAGATTTAAACGAAATATCTTGAACGGTTTTCTGTCGAGCGTCGTATCTTGGGCGGCAGGTATAGTGTCATCTCATAAACAAAAGGTATGGTGCTATCATGCCATGGAGGAATCAGGAAAGTTACCGAGGTGGCAGCATTGCACTCTCACTGTCCTAAACTCTAGTCCCTGAGACTCAGAGAGAAGTGGCCAAGAAACTGATGAAAAGAAGCGGCCATAGGTGCACATCAAGTCACCTCATTCTATGAAGCAAACCCATGACAGTGACGGCGCTAGCAGCCTAGTACAGCAGTGACCATGGACACAGTGGGCAGTCAGTTAAGAGTTAGGCACACAAGGTTTTCATTCACATAACAAAGGCCATACTAATAACATATAACCATCACCATCATCGCTAAGATAGTTCATAAGAAGTTCAGACTGAAAATCTTTCGCTTCAGCTAATTTTTCATCATCATCATCGGCGGCGGCGGCGGCGGCGCCACCACCATGGACATAACCAGCAAAACTTGGCATCCTAAAACCCCACCCACCTTCTAGTGCTTGTTCTTCGCCACCCCTCTATAGCACCAGATCGACGAACCCGAACGAGAAATGAAGCAAAAGATCTTGAGCATATGTACAGAATCCTAACTAATTGAGACCGGCCGGGCAGCACCTTCACGGATCGATCTCGCTTCGAGGCTGGCTTGGTGTGAGTCACCTGGTGAACGACGACGCTACTGGTAGTAAGAAGGATCAATCTAGCCCAGGGAGCCCTCCTTGGCCGACAGCCGTTTCAGGAGCTCGTAGGTGGTGACCATGGTGGCGGCGGAGAGCGACATGGCGCCCCACCTCGGCCCCAGCCCGCGGTAGCACGCGCCCCACCCGCCCTCCTTGAGCAGCCCCCGCATGGTGCTCCCCAGCGTCGGCCGCGCCACCGCCGCGTCGGTCTCCATCACCTGGAGCCGCGTCTTCACGGTGTCCAGCGGCATGGTCACCAGGGCCGCCGCGCCCCCGGCCACGGCCGCGCTGGCGCCCTGCACGGCCATCAGGGCGGGGTAGCTCTCGGAGCGGTCGGCGCCCACCACGCGCCACGCGAAGCGCTGCGCCATGGCGTAGGACGCCCACCACACCGCGTTGGACGGCGCGTAGGTGATGATGGAGAGGCCGAAGCCGCGGTACAGGCCGCGGACGCCGTCGGCCGCGAGGATCTTCCTGAAGGCGTCCGCGCCGCCGGCGTAGCGGCAGGCCGCGGAGGTCTGGACCATGAGCCGCTGGCTGATGACGTCCACGGGGGTCCACACCACCTGCGCGGCGACGGCGGCCGAGACGCCCGCCGCTGCCGAGGCGACCGCCGACGCCGCGGGCTCCGAGACGCCGAACCGCACCGCGGCGGACCCGACGGAGCTCTTGGTGGCCTCGAGCGCGGCCATGTAGAGCGCGCGCGCGGGCACGGTGCCGGCCAGCGAAGCGCCGAAGCCGCGGTAGAAGCCCCGGAGGCCGTCGCGGCCGAGGATGGCCTTGACGGTGGCGGCGGCGGCCTGCGGGGGCGGCGCCACCTGCAGGTGCGTCTTGACGACGACGGCCGGGTAGAGCGCGGCCGAGACCCCCGAGAAGAGCGCGGCGCCGAGCACGAAGAAGCGGGACTTGTCGAGCATCTCCCAGTTGACCTCCGCCGGCAGGCGCCGGATCTCCGCCGCCGCCGCCGCCGCCGCGCGCTCCTCCTCCATGCCCGCAACGCTGAAGCTCATCCTGATCACACTCCCCTCTGCCGCTGCTGCTGCCCGCCAACCAGAGAAAACCCAATCATCCAAGCAAATCAATCACGCCATCACAGTGCCGGGCGTCGGCGGAAGGAAGCTTCTCCGGCGAGGAGGGAGAGGGAGGAGCGGCGGCACTTGGGGTCCTTGAAAGTGGGGAAAAGTGGGAGGCAGCGTGGCGAGTGCGATTATTCGGGATCCCGAGGGGGTAAGTGAATATTTATACACAAGGTTGGTGTCGTGGCCAGGCCACCCGGCCTTATCCCCGAGCCCTACCGGCCGGCGTGCAGTGGTATCGTAGCAGCAGCCGTGATGCCCGGACGGCAACCGTCACGTGCCGGCGGTGGGTGCGTGTCGGGGAGCGAGGCTTATCGGTCACTGTAGGCGGAGCCACCGGAGACCGCCGGTGGTCGCCCCCCATTGGCCGCTGGATCGCGGGGAGAGCGAACACGCCGTGTGGGAGGGAAGGGATTCCACATGATTCGATCCCGCATTTTTTTTAAATGTGCGTGTGCGCGACTGGATCTGGATCGATGTGGTGTGCTGCGCACACAGAGACAGCTCCGGCGCTCGCCCACAATAACGGCGCTTGATTACCACGTTCGTTCTGCATACATACGACGCACGATGTCGACGGTCGCCGCCTTGGCCGTGGCTTCCTTGACCACGTACTACTACTACGTGCGTCTGAAAACCATCTCTCCGGCTAACAGACTCGCCGGTCGACGCCACACTCCCCACTACACACCATCGTGTCACCAATCATGCTTGGTTGATCTGTTCGTAAGCCTCTGGCGGATTTTGTTTCCCCCGGCCGACGACGGACGCCGACGACCGTCGGCGAGCTCTCCGACAAGACCAGATCAACAAACACTCCACACGACACGCAGCCGGTAGCTAGCTACTCTAGCTAGAGATAGATAGATAGATCGCCTGGGCAAAGGTTCACGTGAGCTCCCTCGGCCGATCGGTACCTAGCAGAAAGAGGCCGGCGTGGTGTGGATATCTGGAGGACCTCGCTCGCGTCGCGTGACATTATTGGTTGTCGCAAACGGAAATAAACTTGTCAAGACGCGTCCGCGACAAGCAACACCACGTACTGCTTGTGAGACAATAGGTTTGGGGGGAACCGGCACAACCCTCCAAGGGTGGCCTATCACATATATATAATGAGTGGGTACAACGTTACACTATACGTACACATATACAGAAGCTATACAGTCTAACACCCTCTCTCAATCTTAGCCACTTCCTAAAGAATCTAGAAGGGTAAGATTGCGCCGACAGGCCTTGAATTGGGGTAGAGGCAATGGCTTGGTAAAGATGTCTGCAAGTTGATCATTGGAAGAGATGAACTTGATGTGTAGTTGCTTCTGAGAGACATGTTCCCGCACACAAAGTGATAGTCAACTTCAATGTGTTTCGTTCGGGCATGGAATACCGGATTTGCAGAAAGGTATGTAGCACCGATGTTGTCACACCAAAGAATAGGAGACTGTGATTGAGATATACCCAATTCCTGAAGCAAAGACTGTACCCAGATAATTTCTGCAGTTGCATTAGCCACAGCCTTATACTCAGCTTCAGTACTGCTACGCGAAACAGTAGCTTGTTTCCGAGCACTCCAGGCAATCAAGGTAGAGCCAAAGAACACAACATAGCCCCCCGTGGATCGCCTGTCGTCCGGACTGCCAGCCCAGTCCGCATCAGAGTACGCCGAGATGACCCCAGAGGGGTTCGGTCGAATGTGCAGACCATAGGACAGCGTGAAGCGAATATAGCGCAAGATGCGCTTAACAGCAGACCAATGAGTGTCACGAGGTGCCTACAGATACTGACAGACTCTGTTGGCAGCAAAAGAAATATCTGGTCGCGTGATCGTCAAGTACTGAAGTCCACCAACAATGCTCCTATACTCTGTCGCATCAGCAGAAGACAGAAGCTCACCATCCACAGCAGTGATCTTGTCAGTGGTAGACATAGGTGTAGTCGTCGGTTTGCACTTAAGCATCCCAGCCCGCTGCAACAAATCCAAGGAGTACTTTTTCTGCATCATAACAAGACCATCAGCACAGGAAGCAACCTCCACACCAAGGAAGTAGTGAAGCTTCCCAAGGTCTTTGACAGCAAAGTCACCACCAAGAGACCGAACAAGAGCAGTAGCAGCCGACTGAGAGGAACTGACAAGGATAATATCATCCACATAGACCAATAGGTACATAGTGACTTCAGGCTTCTGTAGAAGAAATAATGATGAGTCAGCAGTTGAAGATGCAAAACCATGAGCACGAAGAGCTGTCGCAAGACGGGCATGCCAAGCACGAGGAGCTTGCTTCAGACCATAGAGTGCTTTGGTGAGACGACACAGATGATCAGGACGATCGGGATCAGAGAAGCCAGGAGGCTGCCGCATATAGACCTCCTCCTCCGGTACACCATGAAGGAAGGCATTCTGCACATCAAGCTGACGAAGAGACCAACCCCGAGTGACTGCAAGAGAGTGAAGAAGCCTGATGGTAGTAGGTTTAACCACTGGACTGAAAGTGTCTTCATAGTCAAGACCGTAGCGCTGCCGAAAACCTCTGGCAACCAGACATGCTTTGTAGCTCTCAATAGACCCATCAGAATGTTTCTTCACCTTGAAGACCCATTTGGAATCAATGACATTAACTCGTGGTGGTGGAGGAACAAGAGTCCATGTCTTGTTACGAAGAAGAGCGTGGTACTCCTGCTCCATGGCCTCTCTCCAATGAGGTATACTCATAGCAGCTTGATACGAACGAGGCTCAGAGGACGGATCCGCACGAGCAGCAGCCAGACACGCTGCCAGCCAAGCAACTGTGCCATCATGACGCTGCTTGGGCTGAAAAATGCCATTGCGGCTTCGTGTATGTGGCCGTTGAGGAGCCGCAGGAACCGTCGAAGTGGAAGATGCAACCGAGGAGGACTCAGCCGACAAGGGGCTGAGCAATGGCGACGACGGAGATGCCCCAGCCAGCAAGGGACTGGGGGACCCAGCCAGCGATGAAGCAGGCGACGGCGACGGAGACGCCCCGGTCAGCAGCGGACCAGGCGACGATGACTCTGACGAGCCAGAGCCAGGCGACACCGGGCTGCATGGCGAGAAAACCAGCCCGGGCGAGGCCGGCCCAGGCGAAGCCAGCCCAGACTCCGTGGGCGGGACAGGCGTGGTGGGCCGAACTCGCGGCGAGGCCGGCCCAGAGGCCATGGGCGACGAAGCGGGCGGCGTCACCGGGGCATCGGCCCGACGTGCATGGGCACGGGAGCCGAGGCCATGCAGAGGCTCAGCATGATCGACGTGAGCAGCTGGTGATGCCGACGAAGGAGGCGACGACGCCTCTAAAATTTCCAAACGAGCCCCACGTCCAGTGCCTGCACCATGATTAGGCAATAATACAGGAGAGTATGCAACATCATCAAATTGGTCAGAGGCAATGGAGGATGAATGCATGGATGGTGGTTCAGCGGTGGACACGGGAAGTTTGGCAAAGGGAAAAACATGCTCATCAAACACGACATCCCGAGATATATAGACGCGATTAGTGGGAACATGAAGACATTTGTAACCTTTATGGAGGGAGCTATAGCCAAGAAAGACACACTTTTTTGAACGAAACTCCAGCTTGCGTTTGTTATATGGACGGAGATGCGGCCAGCAAGCACACCCAAAAACCTTGAAAAAGGTGTAATCAGGTTGTTCATTAAGGAGACATTCAATGGGAGTCTTCATGTTTAAAACACGAGTGGGAGTATGGTTTATAAGAAAACATGCAGTGGTGAAAGCATCACTCCAAAACCGAAAAGGAACCGATGCATGGGCCAAAAGAGTAAGACCAGTTTCGACGATACGACGATGCTTACGTTCCACGGAGCCATTCTGCTGATGTGTATATGGACACGCTAAACGGTGAGCGATCCCAAGCGACTGAAAGAAGGAGTTGAGGTTGCGATACTCGCCCCCCCCCCCCCCAGTCCGATTGAGCATGAACAATTTTATGCTTGAGAAGTCGTTCAACATGTTTTTGAAACTGAACAAAGATATCGAACACATCAGATTTACGCTTAACTAGATAAAGCCAAGTAAAGTGACTGTAAGCATCAACGAAACTGATATAATAATTATGACCACTACCAGAAGTCTGAGCAGGACCCCATACATCTGAAAACACAAGTTCTAGAGGATGTTTCACCTCACGACTAGACTCCGAAAAAGGAAGTAGATGACTCTTCCCCTGCTGACAAGCATCACACAGTGCTACATCTTTATGACTAGACATGCTAGGAAGCTCATGACGACGCAAAACATGACGGACGATAGGTGTGGCTGGATGACCAAGACGAGCATGCCACTTTGACGGAGATACCCGAACTCCACTGAAAACACGAGCGACGCCAGGATGCTCCAGACGATAGAGGCCCTGGCACAGACGCCCGCTAAGAAGAATGTCCCTCGTGCCCCGATCCTTAATAAAAAGATCAAAAGGATGAAATTCACAAAGCACATTATTATCACGTGTGAGCTTAGGAACTGAAAGAAGATTACGTGTCACGGATGGAACTCTAAGTATATTGCGAAGCTGAAGACTCCTATTTGCATGTCTAGTGAGGAGAGATGCTTGACCAATATGAGAGATGTGCATACCTGCTCCATTGGCGGTGTGGATCTTGTCGGAGCCATGATAGGGTTCACGAGTATGAAGCTTCCCCATCTCACTCGTCAGATGCTTCGTTGCCCCAGAGTCCATGTACCAGTGGGGATCGATGGAGTAGGACTGAGTGTGCCCTTGTTGCTTCGGTGGCGCCGGGCGATCAGCCATGGCAACCTGACGCGCATAGTTGCGCGTATCCTTGCCATCATTGCCGAGGCCAAGAAAGCTCTTCTGGAAGCGTTTATGACACTTAGAGGCCCAGTGCCCCTCAATGCCACAAAGTTGGCACACACGCCGACCACCAGCCCCTGGAAGAGTTGCGGACGGGGGGGGGGGGGGGGGGGGGAGCCGAGGAGGACGAGGAGTTGCGGCCGCCCTTGGTGGCAGCGTTCGCGGAGAGGGGCCCGTGGCTGCCCTTGGAGCGGCGCACTTCAACACGTTGTTCAGTGAGGAGGAGGCGAGAGTAGACCTCATGTGCCATCATGGGAGTCGAGTTGCCCCGCTCGTTGATGATCTCAACCAAAGCATCATACTCCTCGTCAAGTCCGTTGACGATGAAGGAGTTGAACTCGGAGTCGGTGAGCGGCTGCCCGATGGAGGCCAACGTGTCAGCAAGGCCCTTGACCTTGTTGTAGAACTCCGTGGCCGTGGAGTCGAGCTTCTCACACTCGCCAAGTTGACGACGAAGCGCGGAGACACGAGCCTGCAATTGTGCCGCAAACGAGCGCTCGAGGATAGTCCATGCCTCATGAGACGTCTTGGCAAAGACGATGAGCCCAGCAACAGCCGGGGTAAGCGACCCCTGGATGGAGGAGAGGTTCGCCTGGTCCTGCCCTGTCCAAACACGGTGCGCCGGATTATAGACCGGCCCGTGCACGCTGTCCACCAGCGCGTGGGGACAAGGAAGAGAGCCATCGACGTAGCCAAGCAGGTAATGGCTCCCAAGGAGCGGAAGGACCTGCGCACGCCAGAAGATGTAGTTGTCCGACGACAACTTGATGGTGATGAGATTGCCGAAGTGAAACGGCGGCGGCGGCAGAGAGCCGGCGAGTAGACTGCCTGAGGTGAACACACCGTGGAGGCAGATGGCGCCACCGTGGACGCGGCCAAGGGCGCGGACGTCGCGGGGGCAGGCTGCACCAGTGCCGAGGCCGATGCAGAGAGGCCCACCATCCAGGCCGACGCGGGCGCCGCCAGCGGGAGAGGCGGGACGGGGGCGGCGGGGAAGGCGGACGAGGCGGCGACGGTGTGAACCGTGAGCGCCTGCCCGGGCGACGAAGCGGCCGAGGGGTGAGTCGCAAAGAAGGAGCCGACGCTCATCATCCCGATCAGGGACTGCACCGCGGCAGCATCCAGCGGGCGGGAGAGGAGAGCCGCGAGGGAGGCCGGCAGGAAGCCGACGCTGGAGGAGCCGGAGGCGGCGGCGCACGACATGGCGGCGGCGGCGCGATCGGAAAAGAGGCGGCGGTGTCGGCCGGGTAGGGTTTAGGCGGAAGCGTTTTTGACCAAGTCTGATACCATGTGAGACAATAGGTTTGGGGGAAACCGACACAACCCTCCAGGGGTGACCTATCACATATATATAATGAGTGGGTACAACGTTACATCATACGTACACATATACAGAAGCTATACAGTCTAACACTGCTACGATCCCTCCCGCTGCTTTGTTGTACGTGAACGACCCCAGTTTACCCCATACGTGAATGGAAATAAAGTTTGTCAAGGCGCCATGTGACCGCGTGCTCCAGCCAAGTTTTCCACGCAAAAAAAGAACAAAACTCGATCACTCACACAGAAAATTAACGAGTTTAAGACGCCGCAGCCAGCGGGAAGGTACATTGCTACTTGCATGTGCAGGTGCAGGTGCAGGCGGCGTCCGTGACACTAACTGTTAAAAGTGCCCGAGAAGATTTGAAAAAGGTGCGAGGTTTGGTGCGTAGTCGCACACAAAACAAATGTGGATAAGCTTTGCTTAGTCGTTTCCGACGAGCTTTACCTAAACGTTTTTTTGTGTGTGTGAAAAAGGAGGTTTGTCCTGCGCAAAACGCCAGGATGCTTCAGGCCATAACTCATGCATATGTATTTGGAACACAAAGACGCGTCACAACCATGCTCAACAGTTCAAGCAATCTGGACTTGAATATCTCTGGCGTGTCCAAGTTATTATAAGGTTTATTAAGGGTCTCTTTAGTTGATTCAAATGAAATTTGCGAGAACTTTAGAGAACTATGTTTGTTATGATTTTTGTATAGGGCATGTTTGATTTGCACAACTAAAATTATAAAAAGAAACGCTGGGCTATTTTACGCGTGATCGGAAAGGAAAATTTTAATCGATTCCGTTATCATAAAATTAAATTATTCCTTTGTTTCCATGGCAACTATGCCAAACGGTTAATCCTTGACTGAAATTCTTATTGTTTCTCTATGGTGCAACCAAACAACATATAGTACACATTCATATGTTTTCTACTCCATATGGATTTTTGACATTTAATGTCCACATTTATATTATCTCTATTTTCATAATCCTGCAAAAGTGTGATTCAAATAGGCAATAGGTGGTTTATTTAGTATTCCATTTTTTTGGGAGGGTCGTTTTTCTTCTGAAAAGGGGTAAGAGCATCTCCAGCCGTTCGGCCCCCCAGGACGCCGAAAAAGAGCCGCCTGGGGCCGAACCGGCGCTTGCTTGTCGCGTGGGGGTGATTGCGTTTCCAGTCGTCGCCCCCAGGTCGCCGCCAAAATCGCGCAAACTCGGCGATCTGATACGAATCTGGCACAAACTCGGCGATTTTTCATAGAAATTTGTACAAAAACAGAGAAAATACAAACTACGCCTAGAACTACGCCTAGCCCTGCTACGCCGCGGCCGCCGCCCGCCATCTACATGCCGAGGAGCCTCTAGAAACGGGTGTAGTCACCGCCGCCGTCGTCGTCGTCGCGCGCCTCGCCGGAGCCGCCGCCGTCCCTACTACAACCCTGACCAGGGTCGCCGGCGCGCGGGGGGTTGGACGGCCCGGGCTCGTCCTCGTCGTCGCTGTCGAGGACGACGACGCCGCCCTCCTCGCGTCCGCGGCGCCGGGCCTTGATCTCCTCGTACGCCCAGCGCTGGCGCGCCACCTGCTCGCAGACGTAGTCCTCCTTCGCCCACTTGAGGGCGGTCTCGTCGGCGGCGGCCATCTCCGCGTGCTCTGGCTTCACGGGGAGCAGCCCCGGCTCGGTCTTCGGCCGGACTAGGCGGAGGGAGCGCGGGGAGGGGCGGCGGCCCTCGTTGATGACAAGGGCGCCGCTGCGGGTGCGACGACGAAGCGGCGTCTCCTCCGCCTCCGGCTTGACGGGGCGAAGCGCCGGCGAGCCGGAGCCCGACGATGAGGAGGTCCCCGGCTTCATTCGCCGCGGCGTCCAGGAGCTGCCACGGCGGCGAGAGAATGCCGGGCGCGGCGGGTACTCGAGGCGCGGCGTGTTGCCGGTCTCGATGTGGTCGAGGACAGCCTCGAGGGTGCGGCCGGGCACGCCCCACCACTTCCGCCGCCCGTCGGTGTTGTAGCGGCCCCGGGGGATGATGCCGTTGACGGAGGCGATCTAGTCTTCGCGGCGGCGCTCGAAGTACATCGTCCACAGCGTGTGGCTGTCGGCGGCGTACCTCGGCTCGTTCCGCTGCGCCTCCGTCAGCTACGAGTGGATGCGGGCGATCTCGGCCCGCCGTTCAGCCCTGGTAGGCACCGGCGGAACCGGGACGCCGCCGGCGCTCAACTTCCACGTGCCCGGCACCCGCATGTCTGGGGGCACCGGATAGTCGGCCTCGTAGAGGAGGCACGCCTCGTCCTCGTGGAGATGGCGTCGGCCGAAGCCGTTCGCCGCCGCGGAGTCGCCGGGATACCGCTCAGCCATTGCTTGTCGCCGGGGAAGAGGTGGCTTCTGTGGGGAGATGAGGCGAGGGAAGGTGAGGTGTGGCGACCGTGGCGTTCACCGGCGGGGAGATCGGCTTTTATAGCCGAAGCGGGGCGGTGAGAACCTGCATGCTGGGCGACGCGTGGCGGGAGCGGGCGGGACGCGCGTCGCGGCGCCTTCGCGGCGCCGCCCGTGAGGCATCAATGGAGGCTGACCGGCGCGGCAGCGCAGCAGCCTTGGCATTGATTCCCACGGGAACCGAGGCAATGAGGACGACGAAGCGGCGTCTCGCTGACTTGGCGGGCCCATTCCCGTTCGCCCAAAAATCGCTTTCCACGAGCAGTGGATCGAACCTGAGGCATCCACATCCTGGGGTTCTCTACTGATGGTGAATACTCTGATACCGTATGTAGTTGTGCTTTGTAAAAGTGATCGGTCATGTCTCTGTTAGAACGAAACTGGGGTGGTTCAATGCGCAGTACCAAATAATTTGAAGGGTGTGGTTAGATCTCAGTCGACTGAAACTTAAGTCTCGGTCAAGTGATAGAACATATAAAAAATAAGAAAGGAAATTTCACACAGATCTCTGCGTAAGATCTAACAAATATAGCATCGATTGAGACTTCGTTAAGTCTCAGTCGACTGAGACTTAGCAGTTCCGTAATTTGAACGTCCCAGTGGTCAATGGTTTCAATCTCCATATCCAAATAGTAGTTGGATACATCCACACAACATGTCTATTTTCCATACGTGTTTTCTGCTGACGGGCGGGCCCTTCCCAGCTGTCCCGCACCCCACCGCCGGCCTGCTTGCGCTTTTGTTGGATCGCTCGCTGGCCTTTTGTCTTTGTTTTCCATTCCATTGTTTCTAAGCTAAAGCTATAGTATACTACAGTAGTATCTGGGTTCGTGCAACGGTGCAACCGTGCGGCACCCAGCGACCGGCGGGGCAGGCTCAGAGGCTGGCGGTGGGCGCCCGCAGTCTGGCTGGGGGTATCCCGGTGGGCTGCGGGGAAATCTTGTGGGCTTCGTGCGGACGGCCGTTGCATGCTCGAGGGGTCAGTGAGCACGGCGAGCACGCGATGGCCGGCGCGCGCGGTAGAGTCGCCACCTGCCGGGACCTTGGCCCCGGATCGCGTACGGGAGACTTGCACGGCCACGCGCGGAGCGACATCACGCGCTCTGCTCCCGGCCAGATACATTATCGGAACCGTCTAGGGGCCAATTCTTTTGGATGATTCTTCGAGAATAGCCTCCCTCCTCAGCTTCATCCATAATCGTCACTTCATATATTTTTTACAATCCTAACTAATTAAGGTCTAATTAGCTAGAATTGTAAAAAAAATATGAAGTGGTGATTCTAGGAGAAATTGAGTAGGAGGGTGATTTTAGGAGAATCGCCGAAAAGAACTGGCCCTATAGCATGCAACGTCGCTGGATGCAGTAGACCGGCCGGCGGACGAGTACTCCATTGGATGCTCTGGTTTGGTGCGTGTATTTTTCAGGACAGGATGCAATGCAACGCCATGGAGTAATTGTCCGGGCCTGCTTTGTCCCGTCCCGACCGATGAGAGTAAAATTTGCAGTTGATGGTGAACACACATCGGCAGTCTGTCTACTGTGCTGCTTCATGGAAAGCACGGGCAGAGAATCGGATCCTTGCTCTAGTTAAGGGTCGGTTAACTACCAGCAGTGGATGTTAATTCTCTACTAGTTAATCTGCCACTGCCAGCCAAGCTTAGCGCGGGGCAGGTCGTTTCAATATGGCTGTTAATTCTTATTCTTTTAGAAAAAAAAATCGATCTATTCGTCAACTGTTAAGGTACTACAAAGAACATCAGAAATTTGAAATACATCCAGATCCGTAGACCATCTAGCGACGATGTAAAAGTTCCAGTATGTAGCCAACACTTGAATTTTTTTTTCCAGACACAGTACAGACGCATACGCTACCCCTATGAGCACCTCCGAGAGACGAAGCCGGCATATCATCTTGACATTAGCGAAGTCATCAAAGGTGCCTCGTAATCGACGTGAACGTCTCCTCCCACTAAACGCGTATCATCGGAAATCCTCAAATAAATTCAAAAAAAAATGCGAGCATCAGGACTTGAACCCCGATGGCCTAGTGATACCACTATCCACCTAACCATCCAACCACAGGTTGGTTCGCAGCACTTGAAGAGTTGAGCAAACGGATCTCGCAAAAGCAGGTAAAGTTTTTTTGTCGAAAGTGTTTTCTATTTGGCGATGTAAGTACCTAATACAGTGGATATCATTTCATAAGGACGTGTGCTCTCAACTTTCTCCCGTCATACGGGATTATGTCTCTCATTTCTTTCGGAACCGAAAAATCTGAAAACAAACGTACATCCCCGCTCTCCCGCTTGATTGCCCCTGTTCAACAAATTAAGGGAGATGCTCTCTGACGTACAGGCATGGTGCATGGAGATGGAGGACACACAACATGGAAGGAAGCCGATGGTGTCCCGTCCCGTTCGGCCTCCGGTTCAGCCACAGCCACACTTTTGTAGTGCTGGGACCATGACCAGGACCCTCTCGGCTCCGTGGACGCACGCTGGGGCTAGGCCCGCCCCACCTCACGCG
This sequence comes from Thinopyrum elongatum, assembly GCA_011799875.1. Classification (NCBI taxonomy): domain Eukaryota; kingdom Viridiplantae; phylum Streptophyta; class Magnoliopsida; order Poales; family Poaceae; genus Thinopyrum; species Thinopyrum elongatum. Next base: position 531,468,174 of record CM022300.1, on the reverse strand, counting down.
GTCACGCCGGGTGACAGGCGGGGCCTCCCCAGCTGCCCCCACCGCCGGCTGTCGCTTTTGTTGGGTTGCTCGTCGGCTTTTCAGCCGGTTTGGATGGCGGTCATGTAATAGAATAGGCAATTAGTTTTCCTATCTATCTTTTGCCAGCCGGTTGTGGCTCCTGAGCTCTTTGTGAGCAGTTTTTGTTCGAGACTTTACGACTATTGTTGAACCTATTTACTTACTAATAAAGGTGGCCGTCGGCGGCTACCAGCGAGGCTTGGTGGTGGGCGCCGCCCGTAGTCTGGGGGATGTCACGGTGGGCTGCGGGGGAAATCTTGTGGGCTGTGGCGGCTGGGGTGAAGGCGGCCGTTGCATTCTCCAGGGGCCGGCACGGCGAGAGCGCGAGCACGAGATGGCCGGCGCGACCCGTAGAGCCGGCGAGACCACGAGCTGAGCGACATCACGTGCTCTGCTCTCGCCCGGAAATATATGGGGTTGGGGCGCCAGCGTACCAGAACCGTGTAGTAGGATGCATGCAAGGTCGCTGGGTACCGTTGACCGGATGATTGCTGTACCACCACCGTGCTCACTATTTTTGTCATCGTTGCCTTCATTGGATGTATATACGGAAGTTTGGTGCGCGTATTTTTCAGGCAGTGTACTAGTATTCATGTTGAATTGTTGGTGGCCGCTTTGCCCGGCGCCCACCAATCGGAGTAATGTGCAGTTAATGGTGAAGACAACATCGGCATTCTGTCTACTGTGCGGCTGTTCATGTAGTACGCAGTATGCGCTGCTAGTTTGCTGCTCCATGGAAAACACAAAATCAAATCCTCGCTTTGCCAAGACGGAGACGTATGGGTCGTGGTTGTTAAATTCTCGTCTGCTACTATAGTGAAGCTGTCACTACCAGCTAGGAGCCGGTTAACTTTACCTTGTTGCAGCCGAAAGGTTGCCTCCTCAAGGCTCGTACAAATATACACCCTGGGTACATTGGGTTGCCTCCGCACCGCACTCGTCCTTCCTCGAACCGTGGAGCCGTACGTGGAAACCGGACGCGTCTTAATCTTAAAAAAAAATCTTGTGCGTGAGTGCGGCAGGTAGGAGGAGTGACGCGAAGCGAAGCGACAGGTCCGCGGTGAAACTCGTCGTCAAGACGTCAGTCAGAAGTGTCATCTCTTGCTCTGGTAGACTTTTTTTTTTTTTGCCGTAATGTGCGTCTTAAACTTGATATTGTGGCGGTAGTCGCCAGATGACGGTCAAAAGTGGAGAGCATATGGGTTTGATCAAATGGAGAAGCTCCTGAGTCCTGAAAGTTTCAAATCCTTGGAATCCGCGCACCGGGAAGACCTCCACTCGGCACGCACGTCTTTCTCCCATTCTCAGAACCTTGCATGGACTGCAGCAAATCCACCTCAAAATAGTGCGTAGAGAGTACTACTCCCTCCGTCCTAAAATAAGTGTCTTGACCTTAGTATAAATTTGTACTAGAGTTAGTATAAAGTTGAGACATTTATTTTGAGACGGAGGAAGTATATTGGAACAACGGTTCACAGTTGGAAGTTAGTAGAAAACTTTATTTAAGCTAGATAAGTAACTAACTGTGTCTTTCTCACCTATATCCGCAGCCGCTCTCGTAGTTGCGTTTCCAAGAGTGAACTGTGTTCAGATCTCTGACCAAGTCACATTTCTAATATGAGCTGTGTTCTAATATTTGTTGTATGTGTGCAGTTACAAGGTGTAAATTATAGCTGTTGAGAGAGGGTGCAGTACAATACAAAGATGTTGTGATGTTGCCGAGGAGTGTATTTAAAATATATAAAAGACAAGCCGGCAGCTAGCAGACTGCTAGAGGTACTCCCTCCCTTCTTTTTTTTTTTGAACGGGGATCGGTCCCGAAGGACCTAGATGATGCATTGATACTGAGCAGTGGAGTTACAAAGTACAAACAGGACCTCAAAGAAAATGGAAATTACAACCAGGTCCTGGCAATTTACACAGAGGACCTCAGATCTAACAGATGAAACGCCATCGGGTCCAGCAGCTCCTTCACCATGCTCGCGATGCTTCCGGCGACGACCAACCGCAATGACACCGGGGACGAGACCACTTGGATCATTGCAGCGGGAGCTAATCGCACCGGAATTGAAGGACCTCCGAAACGGCATAGCCTGGAGGTTGATTGATACCTTGCAGCAGCACGAAGACGGCAGCGTGCAGGTCAGGAGTGGCCGCCCTTCGGCCATGAGAGTCGACGGCGGGCCGGCCTGGGGCCAACGAAAGGCCGTCGAGGATGCACTCCCAAAAGCATCTGCAATCACCACATCTCCCCATCCGCCCGATCTGGGAAGATCAGATGCAAATCGAACCCCTCTTCCTTTCCCACCACCACGGTGGCTTGAGAGAAGAATGGGTCGAGTCACTCCGATATGATCCGGCGGAAGAACGCACTTATTTGAGGAGGAGCTCGAACACGCGACCTCCTCTTCCAGGTTCGTCCATGGAAGCTTGGTTGAGATGGCCGAGGTCGACAGATCGCTGGCGTGCGAGACCACGCGAGCTGCAGAACTCCAGGAGACGACTTTATTGTCGGAGATCTCCGGGATCGAAGCCCGCACCTGCCACAGCTCCTGCCACCAGAGCGTAGCAGCAAGGACTACGAAGCCCAGAACGCATCGAAGCCAGTCGACGAGCTCCGATGACCTACTCCCAAACGCCACTTGGGGCAAACTGCATCTAAAATCTACAACTCGGACGCCGGCGCCTCGCCTTAGTTTCCTCCGGCCGGCAACGCCGCCGGGGAGAGCCTCGGTTTGGCCCGGGAGCGGGGAGCCGACTCTCAAGGTACTGTAGCGAAGAGAGAGAAGGAAAAGAAGAGAATGAGCCCCCTAGGTACTTCCTCCGTACATTGTACTACTATTGTATAAGAGACTGCGTGCGTACTCGGATTGTAAGAAGTAGAATTAGTGGCTAAGAGCATCCCCAGCCGTTCGCCCCCCAGGGGCTTGAAATATCGCCGCCTGGGGGCGAATCAGCGCTAAAATCGGCGTGGGGGCGATCGGGTTTCCAGCCGCCGCCCCTAGACGCCGTTTTTCAAAAAATAAACTCGGCCAAAGTTCGGCCAAACACGACACATATTCGTCCAAACTAGACGGTTTTCATTGATATTTGTACATAAACTTAAAAACATGAATTTGGCCAAACACGACACATATTCGTCCAAACTAGACGGTTTTCATTGATATTTGTACATAAACTTAAAAACATGAATTTAAACTAACTAAAAAAAGACCAGTACGCCTAGCACTACTACGCCACCGCCGCCCGCCCGCCTTCTACATGCCGAGGAGACTGTAGAACCGGGTGTAGTCGCCACAGTCGTCGTCGTCGCCGCCGCCGCCATCCCTGCTGCACCCCTGACCAGCGTCGCCGATGCGCGGGGGGTTGGACGGCCCGGGCGCTTCCTCGTCGTCGCTGTCGAGGATGACAACGCCGCCCGCGTCCGCGGCGCCGAGCGGCGATCTCCTCGAGGGCGCGGCGCTGGCGCTCCACCTGCTCGCGGACGTAGTCCGCCTTTGCCCATTTCATGGCGGTCTCGTCGGCGGCGGCCATGTCCGCGTGCTCCTTCTTCACGGGGAGCAACCCCGGCTCGGTCTTCGGCCTGACGAGCTGGGAAGAAGAAGGAGACGGAGAGGGGCGGCCGCCCTCATGGATGACGAGGGCGCCACCGCGGGTACGGCGCCCGAGCGGCGTCTCCTATGGCTCTGGCTTGACGGGGCGGACCGCCGGCGAACCGAAGGAGAGGGAGCCAGAGCCCAACGACGAGGAGGTCGCCGTCTCCATCCGCCGCGGCGTCCAGGAGCTGCCGCGCGCGACGCGAGAAGCTGGGGGGCGCCGGATACTCCAGGCGCGGCGTGTTTCCGGCCTCGATGTGCTCAAGGACGGCTTCGAGGGTGCGGCCAGGGACGCCCCACTATCGGCGCCGCCCCTCGGAATTGTGGCGGCCGCGGGGCTCGATGCCGTCCGAGGAGGCCAGCCGCTCGGCGTGGCGGCGTTCGAAGTACGCCGTCCACAGCGTGTTGCTGTCGGGGGCGTACCTCGGCTGGTTACGCAGCTCCTTCGTCAGCGAGGATCGGATGCGCGCGATCTCGGCGCGCCGGGCAGCGCCGGTGGGCGCTGGTTGCACCGGGACCCCGCCGGCGCTCAGCTTCCACGTTCCCGGCACCCGCATGTCCGGCGGTGCCGAGTAGTCAGCCTCGTAGAGGAGCCGCGCCTCGTCCTTGTGCAGGTGACGACGGCCGAAGCCATTGGCCGCCGCGCCGTCCCCTGGGTATCGCTCGGCCATGCTCATCGGCGGGGAGAAAGGGAGAGGAAAGGCGAGCTTGGTCGAGGGGGTGTCGGCGGCGAGAGGAGGAGCTGTGGCGAATGGAGTGTATGCTCCCCGGCGAGGGAGGGGCGGCTTTTATAGTGGCTTGGGCGGTGGGAGGACGGCCACCGTGTGTACGCGTGGCGGGCACGGGCGGGACGCGCGTCGCCGCGCCGCCCGTGAGGCATCAATGGAGGCTGACCGGCGCGGCAGCCTTGGCATTGATTCTCCGTGGGAATCGAGGCGATGAGGATGACGATGCGCCGGGGTCGCTGACTCGGCGGGCCCGCCGTTCTTTCGCGCCAAAAACGTTTCCTCCGGCGCCCCTGGGCGCCCCCCAGCGCGCCGGGTTCGGCCTGGGTCCGCCGGTGCCAGTTTCGGGCCTAACCGGCGAAAAATAGGCTCCTGGGGTCACGGCTGGGCCGTTTTTTCAGCGCCAGTCTCTATTTTTGTTATACAAACTTTTGCTGATCTTCTTTCTGAAACGACCCTGACTCAAATGAAAAATGGGTCTTCTTGATATTGTGCGGTGCAGTTCTACTTGATAATGTGTTTCTATAGAATTCATATTGCTGAAGACATGCTTTGTGCCAGCAACATTACTTTCTCAGCCCAGTGCTCAACTTTTGGCGACGTATGGTTCTAACTAAGTTTCATCCCCCAATACCAGATCCACTCACGAAAAGGGGCAGCCAGCAATGTTCAAATCATAGCAATGGAACGCAATTTTGAGGATTCAGAGCATTCTAGATGCAACTTTGAAGATGATTATGTCGGTTCCATGCATTCATACTTTTACCCAGTGAAATGGTTGTCTTAATGGTTCCGCACTAGGTTTTATTTGCAAATTATGTACGCCCTCTAATTCAAAATAAGTGTCTCAGTTTTGAACCAAGGTTAGTTAAACCTTAGTTCAAAGATGCGACACTTATTATGGATCGGAGGGAGTAGTTAAAATGTTCCAGATACGATGCATTGCCATTCAAGAGCAAAAGATAACAAAAATTCGGGTTTGTTATATAGTAGTACATCTATAGAATTGACATTTGTCAGGATGCGTTTCTGTGTGAAGATTAGTGCCGCTAACACGCAACAGCGAAGCAAACTACCATGCTACATAGAACGCCAGCGCAACACACTCATCGATACCCGGCATGAACTTCACACTGCATCCAAACCACTTAAAGTAGAGAAACAAAAGGCCACAAAGCACTACAAAAGTACAACCCCAAAACAAAGAAACACAGTGAAACGTTAAAGATGATGGATTGATGGTGCGGCAAGGTGCACATCTGCTTCTGGTCTGATAGTAAAATATCAGGAGAAAATTATACATCTCACAATTATGACAGATGATCTCCATGTTGACTTAACATGACCTTGTCAGCAACCTCTACAAACCCAGTTACTCTTCATAGCAATATAACATCATCCATGTGAATTGGCCAAAAAAATCAGTATTAAAAATAAAAGGTATAAAATCATGTGGGAGAGAGAGGAGTCTTTGTTAGAGGAAAATCATGTTTTGTAGTCTAAACATGCTTCTAGTCAAAATCTGGGAGGAGTTACTGAAAAACGGACGTGGAGTGTGTGATCCCGAGCTTCAGTGATCCCAGATGAATAGTAAAATCCAAAAAGAAAGTAAAAAAAAAATAAAGAAACATTGAAGTTTTGTCTACATGCATGCAAATTTTCACGATGAAATTACATGTATGGGAAAAAAAAGAAAAAATGATGTTTCAAAAACTATTTTTGGAAGCACTTTGGAACATCAATTTTGTTTTTTTTCACACATCCACAAATGTAATTTCATCATGAAGTTTGCATGCATGTAGACAAAACATCAATATTTCTTGCAAAAAAAAATCAGAATTGTTTTGGACTTTTTTTTATCTTTTTTCAGATTTTTACTGTTCATCCGAGATCATTGGAGTTCGGGATCACATGAGTATTTTCGGTGAAAAACTTGCTTCAACGTGAAAATCAGAAAAAAAAACGGGCCGTGCCATGCCGGCACGCGGACCTTGCGTCGCAGCCCAGGCACGGCCCCAGGCATGCCGCAGGCCTGGCATGGCCCGTTTAGCACGCGTTGTTCTGGGCCGGCCGGCGAAGTACGGTCCGTTTGGCCAGCTATAACTGGTACACATATCGAACCCTCTCCCTCGCAACCCCTTAAAAAAAAAACCTCTCCCTCGCAACCCCTTTAAAAAAAAAACATCTCCCCCGAAAAAAAAAAGGGAAACAGATCGAACCCTCCCTCTCGTCGGCATTTCGCCGAGCACACGGCATGCTGTCGCTCAGGCGCATCCTCCGCCTCCCCGTGTCCTCCTCCTGCGGCCCCCGCCGCCTCTCATCCCACCGCCGCGCTCCAGCGCACCCGGCTGCGGCCACCGGCGACGACGAGTGGAACGACGCGTGGGAGACCGCATGGCTCCCGGGCGACTCCCCCGCCTCCTCCCCGGCACCCGCCGCGCCGTGGGAGTCCCCCACCTCGGAAGCCGTCGCGGCCACCGTCCCGGCCGTATCCGCCGAGGTGGACCCTGACACGAAGGCCTTCGTCACCGACATGGACGAGCGCTGGGCCGAGCGCCGCGCCGCGACGAGGCGCCCGCGCGTTCCTCCTCGCCATGCGGCTGCCGAGGGAGGGGGCGGCGCCGGGGCGAAGAAGGCAGGGGCGGACGAGTACAGGACAAGGAAGCAGCGCGTGCACGCTGCGCTTTGGGTGAAGGAGATAGACAAGATGGCGGAGGCGCGCCTCGGCGGCGGCGGCGGCGGTGGCCGCGGCGCGGTCGACGACATCGACCGGCTTCTTGACTCGTGCTCAGAGTGCGTTGTTACTCTTCTTTCCTTCATTTTTTGTTCTCCAACAAAGCTGCTATCTTTAGCTGTGGTTGCTTAGTGTCATCACGTTGCTTGGTTATATTCGATTGCCTGTGATACACCGCATTTGTTGAACTAGTTTCCCACTAAAACCCCATTGCATGCGACATATTATAGGCTCCTAGCGTCACATGGCTTTTTACTTACAAATGCAAGTGGTAGAATTGTCGCGGTATGTATCTTCTTCAGAGGATTTATGACACAATTTTTTTGAAAATGTATTGTTTCTCCTTCGTTTTGCAAGGAAGATAGATCATTGAGATAGTCTTTTTTTTTGGGGGGGGAAACGATTGGGAGAGGGTACGAAAGTGTACCAAATTTCAATTGCATCATGTAAAATGCCTAACTAGTGTGATGAGAGATGGGAGGACTACAGCCAAGTGTAACCAGTAAGGTCCATTTGTACTGCGCTTTCTTGATTGCTGATGGATTATCCGGTGGAACCTGTACTTTTTGATAAATCAGACTGAATTCTGTATGATATGCATGTGATGACTGTTCAATGGACAGCACTCAAATTAAGTTTGGATGAAGTGCTTACTTGAGATTCTCACATGAAATTTGCTGCGAGCTTGTTCACTGCCTGATGTGGGATTATGCATTCTGACTGGATACGATGTGATGCGTTTGGAACGGATTATAACCATTTTACACCAGTAACTCTAAGTTCAGCTTGGGAGCATGTGCTCCTGTCTTAAAAATAAAGCATTCTACTTCGTCAAAATTCTTGAAAAAGAGCACACACTGTTTCTTGCAAAAACTTGCATTCTTGTGCCCTTTGGGAAAAGAACGAATTCAGTGCATAAAAGGTTGCTACTCTAGGCACAATTCTTGTGCCCTGTGGAAAAAGAACAAATTCAGTCCATAAAAACTTGGTAGTCTAGGCACTTGTTCTTGCCTTCTCTGCGAAGAACAGAAACTAGCATATTTTACCATGAAAATTAGCAGATGCCTAGTACACCCCTCAACTATGTCCTGAGTCCAAATATCACCATGAACTCCAACACCGCCCACTTTACTCCGCAAACTATCAAAACTGGTTCAATATGACTTTGGATGTCGTGGCATTCATGTTGGTAAAACTTCTGAGTTTCTGGCATGCCACTTGACGCTAGTTAGCAATAGTGAAATAAAAATAACTATGCTGTTTGGCTGGCATGGTGATGGGGCTGCCACATAGATTTTCCATCGACCCTGCCCAACTGTCTTAGTCGGTGTTTTGTTGCCAGCCAACATCATGAGTACATGAGGATACATGAGGATGAATACCATGGGCGCTCAGCCCCTGTGGCATTCTGCTTATTTATGTTTTCTTGCCAACATGGTCTTTATGACTAACCGATTTTGGCTGCCATGATGGGTGAACAGTGGATGCTTGCTGAATAATGGACATGTGTTATCTTTATTCTTTCCTTTCCTGCTCATCACTTAGTTGACAAAAGTAGGCACCATCTAAGACTAAAATGACAGTTGAGTCGATGCACGCTTGACATCTTATTTATCCAATGCCTTTTGTGCTTTGCTTGTATTGCCTCATAACCGGACAACGTGGCCATTAGGCTTTTATGGCCTATAGTAACTTGTAGGCTGCAATCCAAGTGCTTGCAGAAGCGTTTCGTAATTTAAATGAAAAAAAAAATAGTTATTTTCCTGCGTTAGGAATACCATTTGATTGGCAGGCATATGTGTTTTCCTTCACTCATACGTCTAGGTTTTGTTAATATACTTGGTGCTGCAGAAGACATGGTTTCCTTAACAGTACTCTGCTCGTGAAATGAAATGCAGGATCTTTGACTCTGGCAATGCTGATTTTGGTGATTCAAAGATTCCAAGCACCGGTGAGATCAAAACCAAGCCGGATGGTTGGGAGACTACCTCGAGGGGCCAGGATGGTAACATATGGGAGATCTCACAGCGCGAGGAGGACATTCTTCTCCAAGAATTTGAGAGGCGCATTGCTTTCAGTAAACAGCAGGTCTTATTCACACAGAATAATCTTTGTTAAAAGTTGCCAAATTCCAAAATGACACTGAAACTGTCGTTGCAGATTGCTAGCTTCATCAAAACTCACATATTTAGTCGAAGGCGACCTATCGACGGATGGAAGTACATGATTGAAGAAATCGGCCCCAACGCAAGGAAAGGGAAGGGGAGCGTACAGAGACTGCCAAGTGTGACTGATCCGGCCACGCAGCCGTTCAGGGAGGAGTCGCCTGCAATTGCCTCTGCTGGTGGTTCCTCCTCTGGTCCTCCCCCCTTCAGAGGAAACCGACATTACTGATGTTCAGTATGCATGCAATATCCTACCGATTTTCATGCTTTGTGGCTGCAAAAGTGCATTGATAGCTACTCCCTCCGTTCCAAATTAGTTGACTCAGATTTGTCTAGATACGGATATATCTAGACATGTTTTAGTGTTAGATACATCCGTATCTAGATAAATCCAAGTCAACTAATTTGGAATGGAGGGAGTAGATTCCTTGTGGAGAAACTTTGGGTATTTTCTGGGTCATGTATGCTTTTTTTTTTTTTGACATCAAGGGTCATGTATGCTTCCTTGTGTACTGATGCACTGCTCCTGAAATACATAGCTTTTGCAAACGTTTATTGTTGGGTGAGGCTCCTAGTCCTCGTCGGTCGCCCGGTCCAGGGAGAGATCGGTGACCACTGGCGCCGTCCAATTCAATCCATGATGTCCGTTGGATCAGGGTCCTGCAACCACCATGCTCACAGCCGGCAACGCCCCCCTCGCCGGACCGGTAGACGCTTCTTGGACGCACGGGCCGGTAGACTTTTTTTTTTTTTTTTGAAACGGGCCGGTAGACCTTTGTTACATGCTAGGGGTAAGATGATATTTGCAGCAGAGATTTGACTGTGGAGCAACTGACGGAAAGGCGTATACAGACCAGTCATTTTTGTGTACAGAAGAATATCTAATTTCGGGGACAAATCCAGGTTCAACCATGCATAGTGTACTGCTGGCCAACGAGTTGGACCAATCTTACACCAGTTCTTGGACAACAGCTGTGATGTCGTTGAGGAGATGGATTTAAAATATACTACTCCCTCCGCTCCCAAATACTCCTACTTATAACTCTTTTTAGAGATTTCAACAAGGAACTACATATGGAGCAAAATGAGTGAACCTACACTTTAAAATATGTCTATATACATCCGTATGTTGTAGTCCATTTAAAACATCTAAAAAGACTTATATTTAGGAACGGAGGGAGTACCTGTCAAGTCTCTAAAACGTCTTATATTTGTTTACAAAGGAAGTAGAAAAGAAAAGCTAGTTTATTATAAAGTATTTTCCTTGAAGTGATGTTGACGTATGCAGGCAGCAACAAACTAGAGCCGGTATTAGGGCATCTCCAACACGGATCACAAAATGCAAAATAGACATCATCATATTTCCACTGGAAAATGGAAAACGTGTGTGACCGTGTCCGAACCATTTCATGGATATTTGATGACATGCGTTGGAGGGCTAAAACCGTCTGGACCGACAATCCAAAACATTTTAGGGCGTTTTGGTGTTCCGCGTTGAAGATGTCCTTGGTGGTTAATGCAAGAGATGGATGAAGTGAAGCTCGTATTTGAATTATTATTTTCTTTATTCTGGTTGTAAAAATTTCTGTTGATCTTCTTTCTGAAACAACTGTGAGTAAAATGAAAAATGGGCCTTCTTGCTATTGCGTAGTGCAGTTCTTACAGAATTTATCTCACCGAAGCCATGCTTTTTGCCAGCTAAATTACTTCTCAGCCCGTTGCTTGATTTTCGGGGACTTGTTCTGAACAAAGTTCCATCCCCAAGAACCAGATTCACTCACCAAATAGGGGCAATCAGCAATGTAAAATAAGGATTATGGAATGCAATTTTGACGATTCAGAGTATTTTAGATGCAACCTTGAAGATGATTACGTCAGTTCCGTGAATTCATACTTTTACCCAGGTGGAACGGCAATCTTAATGGTTCTGTACCAAGTTTATTTTGCATATTTTTTATGTAATATGATTCTGGAATGGTTTTTGGGGTGATACGCTGGATTGCCATTCAAGAGCACAGTTTATTAACAAAGATTTGAATAGGTTTGTAATATACATCTATAGAATAGACATTAGTCAGGATGCACAAATGTGCGTGCAAGATTAAGATTACCAGTCCCTCACTTGTACTCTTTTTTTCCCTGAGGGGATCCCTCACTTGTACTCCGGTAACACACAGCAGCGAAGCGAACCACCGTGCAAAAACAGAGAACCAAGTGCAAAACAAACAACAAGTACATCGCAAAAACAGAGAAGCAAGTGCAAAGCAAACAACAAGACCTAGGCCCTGTTTTTTGGAATGGATTATTATTTTTGTGCCCACCGATATTTAGTTCAAAGAGGATGGTGCAGCAAGGCACACATCTGCTTCGAGTCTGATAGTAAGATACCAGGAGAAAATTATACATCTCACAATTAATGACAGGTGAACTCCAGGTTGATTTAACATCACCTTGTCGGCAACCTCCACAGACCCAGTTACTCTTCATAGCATAGCATTATAGCACCATCCTGGTGACTTTGGCCAAAACAGCAGCAAAAAAGAACCCCAGTATTAAAACTTACTCTGTAACAAAATATAAGACAGATTTTTGGTGTAGTTGGCTACAAAACAAAAGCCCTACATTTTGTTACAGGTCATACAAGGTATGAAATCACGTGGAGCATGCTTCTAGTCAAAACCTGGGAGTTGGTGAAAAACTTGCTTCAACTATGTCAGTGCTCCAAAGCTGGAGTAAATACTCCCTCCGTCCTGAATTACTTGTCGCAAAAATGTCTAGAAATGGATGTATCTAGACCAAAAATACGTCTAGATACATCCATTTCTGCGAGAAGTACTCCCTCCGTCCGCGAATAAGTGTACATCTAGCTTTTGTCTTAAGTCAAAGTTTTTATTTCTTTGACCACCTTTCTAGGAAAAAGCAAAAACATTTATGGCATCAAATTAGTATCACTGGATTCGTTTTGAAATGTACTTTGATAATATATCAATTTGATGTCATATACTCCCTCCGTTCCTAAATATTTGTCTTTTTAGAGATTTCAAATGAACTACCACATACGGATGTATATAGACATATTTTAGAGTGTAGATTCACTCATTTTGCTCCGTATGTAGTCACTTGTTGAAATCTCTAGAAAGACAAATATTTAGGAACAGAGGGAGTATGTTACTATTATTTTCTACTCTCTCCGTCCGGAAATACTTGTCGGAGAAATGAATGTATCTAGACGTATTTTTGTTATAGATACATCCATTTTTATTCATTTCTTCGACAAGTATTTTTGGACGGAGGGAGTATAAAGTTGGTCAAAATTTTAAAACTTTGACTTAGAACAAAAGCTAAATGTACACTTATTCGCGGACGGAGGGAGTATAAATTTGGTTCAGCTAATAAAGAACTGAACCTTCCTACTAACAACGGTTCTTGTCCTGTAATTCTAGCTATCTACTCCCTCAGTCCCATATATGCAGTGTGTGTGGCTGTGAAGCTGAAACTGGTTTTTATGCTAGGGTTGAGTGCACTAAAGCTAGGGCCTTGAGAATGGATATGGGGAAAACCTGGAGCATTGCTGATGAAGCTTGTTTTAAATACACCGGTCCTGGCTGGCTGCTAATCCTTTTGTCGAATGTAAGCAAGGATAGTAGGCCTGATCCTCATGATTCTCTGGATAGCCTGGCACCTCCGATGTGATGTGGTTCATGATAAAAGGGAGTGTAAGATCTTTGACTGTTAATTTCCTGAGGGGGGGCAGCCACAAAGGACAATGCCTTATGTCCAATGCAGGAACTCAGGTTGCAACTGCCACCAAGGAGTTTCCCAAACTAAGTGCTCGAGCAGTTGGCTTCTTGGAAACCACCAGAAATGGGCTGGATGAAAATTAATGTAGACACAGCCTTCAGTTCTTGAGACGGCAACAGCCATGTGGGATGCATCGCCAGAGATCACCTTGGCAGGGTGCTGTGGGCGTGCAGCCGGGAGACTGCAAGATGTGTAAATGCAGAAGAAACTGAAGCTTTGGCCTGCCTCACCAGTCTCCAATCCATCAATAACCCGGACAACCTTTCCATAATATTGGAAACTGATAGTTTGGCTGTAGAGATCAACATTCTTGAGTCTACTCTGGATGGGTTCAAAGTTTCTAAATTGGTAGAGTGTAACCAGGCGGCTCATGATCTTGACAAGTTAGCTAGAGTGAGCACTGTTAAGCATTTTTGGTAGTTTGGCTGCAGTGGAAGCAATCAGAAAGAAAGATCAAAACCTTCCAGTCTGTGGCGTACATATGGAGAGATCAGCATCCTTGAGTCTACTCTGGATAGGCTCAAAGTTTCTAAAATTGGTAGAGAGTGTAATCAGGCAGCTCATGAGCTTGCCGAGTTAGCTAGAGTGAGCGCTGTTAACAATTTCTGGTTGGGGCATGTAATAACAGAGGTTGGTCCTTATGAAGTTGCTGACTCTGTAAACTGTCCATCTATGAATGAATGAATACAATCTCTTCCCTCACAAAAAGTATAGCACCAACAATTGATGAAGTTAACACAATGACCCCTAAGTCAATTCTACTGTTCTAAACATGAAAAGAATTGACAGCTGATCAAACAAAATACACAGCAAAACAGGGAAAATTGAGAACTTGCTGGAGATAACAAACAATTGAACAATGGGTTCTATTTTTATTTCAAGTCATTCAATATTTCCTGGGATGGTATAGGTAAGGCAAAAAACATTCAAAAGACAACTGTGCACCTGATCTATTGCTCTTTGTTGAGACAGAAAACAGACTTCTCTAAATTAACAGCCATCCACCTAAGCCATCCAGAAGAGTGGAGGTGATTGATTTGTTCAAAATTTGTTATGAAAATCAGTGTTGGATGCAAATCTACTGCTTGGATGCACACCAAATCAGTCGACACACTAACCACAGTTCTGATAAGCAACCAGTGAATATGGAACAGCAAGCACCACATGACAACTAGGGATTATGTATTGCTAGCTCTTATTAGTCCACAACCGAGTGGATTTTCAATCCTCCAATCCCCTTGACAACAACCATCTGTAATTGTCACTGTCAACAACAACAAAAAAACCCTTAGTACTGTAACTGTCTTACGGCTAAGGAGCAGCGGCAGAGCCAGACGCAGCAGCGGCATCTGCAGGAGCAGCCTCGTCGTCCTTGTGCTTCACCATGCCTGAATCGACCAGGATGGGCACCTCCGCAGCGAGCCACGGCGCGAGCCCGAGGCAGAGAGCGTGCGCCAGCCCGAACCGCGGGCAGTTCTTGGCCCAGAGCGGCTTGAAGTGCACGGTGAGGCAGATCTTCCCCCCGCGGTACATCTGCATCCATATCCAACAATCACAACCCACAACCAAGAACCCAGCGACGTAGACGGTACGGGAAAGAGAGAACGTGATTGCGGACCTTGTGGGTCTTGCCGTCGAGGGTGGGGAGCTCGATCTCGGGGGCGACCTGGGGGTAGGCGACGGGGATGTCGAACTGGAGGGGGAACTCGTAGCGGCGGAGGTTGTGGACGTACCAGCAGGTGCCCTCCCAGCGGGTGCCCTCCGGGTTGGCGGCGGAGATGCGGAACCAGTCGTTGTCCTTGGCCTTGTTGACGGAGGTGTAGGCGATGAGGGCGCGGTACTCCTCCTTGAGCCGCTGCCGCCACGCATCGCCGTCCCGGGGGCCCGCCCGCGTCGACAGCAGCGGGATCTCGCCCACCACGCTCTTCGTGCCCTTGTCCCACCCCTCCATCGCCGACGATGCTCCTCCTTCCTCTGCTCCGCCTCCGCCTCCGCCTCTGCCCCTTGTTCTATGGATCTGTCTATCCCGATGCGATTCTCGGGACTGCTTGGATTTCACGCCGACGGCTGGTCGTGGGCAAAAGGAAGGCACGGATTCTCTGACTTGCGGTGGCCAGGTCAGGGGTGACTTAGCCACGGACAGCCGTCGGATCAAGATCCAAGGAAGAGATCGACCCAGACACTGTTCAGAATGTTATTCACAGTTTATTTTTATTTTTTTGCAATAAGGAATTTGTATATTACTCAAATCAAGATTATAATCAGCGCGAGACAAGATCAACGGCATCACCTGGTCCAGAGAGGAGCCAGACAACTATTCGTTGTTTTTTCTTTGAACTTCGGCAACTTTATTTAATTAATAATCATGTCTTTTACAATAAGAGGACCGAAGAAATCAGGAGGTTTATCAAGCCACACCCCTGATTCCTGCCCCATAAAACTAGAACGTGCAATAGCATGAGCACATTCATTAACATCTCGCACACAATGATTTATAGTCGCCTTGCCGAAAGAACTCATCAACTTTCGACAATCATCAGTAATCACTGCTCCTGACGCCGATTCTGAATAGCTTAAACAATCTCCATAGAATCGCTCTCAATAGAAATCGAAAAAAAAACTATCCGTTGTTTGGGTGTGCATAGTTCGTCATGTAATCACTAACCGTGTTTTGGCAGCGACTAATATGAGTAATAAAAACTCCCCCTTGGGACAAAAAAACTTTTTTATCACATGAACTAAGGAGGCTAACTTCGAACGGTCTCTAACTTTAGCCTTAAGCATGTTATAACAAGCTCCAAGTAATTTGATTCGAGGATTATCGGAGTGTTGCACCATTGAGCCAAACCAATTCCTTCCATACATGGAACCGTTTCTGCTTCAAGTGCTGAAGAACATGAGAGTAGGTTTCGACCTGAACTGAAGATCAACTGGCCCAAGTGATTCGGAGGACCATTCTAGCATCAGTCTCTTCGGTTTCAAAGACGAAGTAGTGAGTTTTGACCAACCAACCGGAGGGGGTAGCCATTGAAGATGTTCTGGTGGGGGGTTGATTCGCTTTGTTCAGTGTTAGTAGTGAAACTTGCCGCATGTGTGATTGAGTCTTTTGCCTTTTCCATGTAACTACATAAGAATTGATGTGAACAATCTATTGGAGGGGCGCGTTTATCATGCACATTTCCGACTGATCCATCGGATCAAGGATCCAAGGAAGAAATCCACCCAGACATTGTTCGGAAATGTTGCTCACAATAATCGCCGGAAGGTGTTACTGTACCAAAATGATGTTCGCTGTGCTTGTAGCATCTGATCCACATCGCCAGTTTTGGATTTAACGACTGAAAATGAGCAAAGTTAGATGTATCTTTTACCTTTGAGTTGGCCGCATCGAGTCGGACAACTTGATTCGGCCAAGCTAAAGGTTCCATCTTGAATATCATATTTTGAAGCCTGGAGTGGCACATGAATGTTTTTGTGCAATTTTAGGTTAGAAATGTGCAAGTGAACCGGTGGACGCTGTGAACTGGTGGGCGCCACAGACGACGCGTTACACGAAACTCAATGTTGATGGTGCCTTCCGATATGGGGACGGACTGGCCGGATGTTATTTTCAATTTTGTCGATGCATTGGAGGCAGAGCTAGTGGTCATGGAAGAAAGACTGCGAATGTTCCTATACGGCCATACCAGACAGAGGTGAAGCTTACTAGGGGAATGGACTGCGCTCGGGCGGTTTAGTTAGTGATGGGGTAAGAGTCGGAGCCCTTGCGATACACCCACTTGGTAAATGAGATCAAGCGACTAATGTATGGTGAAAGGGATACGGACTTGGTTAAATTCGACGAGGTAAATGGGGCTAGCCATGCGTTGCGCGCATGGTTCCACTTGTAAGGGTATTTCTAACCGATTCCTTAAAAATAGTGGAGTATCCGGCGAAGTAAATCCTTAGTGGAGTATATTTACTCCATTAAGTTTTGCTGGACCTAGCCGATCCCTTATATTTAACGGAGTAAATTTTTGTTTTTTCTAAACTTTGCAATTCTAGTATAAATTGCAACTACATATTAGCACACATATAGAAACTAAATGTAAATTTGAATGTTCAAGCAAATCACGAATATAGTTTACAAAACGAATTCAAAGTTTACAAACTGAATTATTCAAATTTAAACACGTCGAATGGTTCAAATGTAGTAAATAGCATGTGATAGAACAATTAGGACTTGCTAAGATGTTGCCAGTGATGCTCAACAAGATCTTGTTGGAGCTGAGCATGAACTTGACGGTTCTCAATCTTGCGATACTCCTCAAGAAATGCCATGTTCGTATCATACTCTGGCTCAACTGGAGTCCCGTTGGTGATGTACCGAAAGTTCTCAGGCATTTCTCTCTCTCGTCTTCAATGATAATGTTATGTAATATGATGCAACAAGTCATGATCCGCCATAGAACCTTGGAGTTCCAGTACTCAGCAGGTCCACGAACAATTGCAAAGCGCTTCTGAAGCACACCGAAGGCTCTCTCAATATCTTTCCTAGCAGCTTGTTGACATTGGGCAAAGTGAATGTTTTTGTTACCTTTTGAATGCGAAATTGTTTTGTCCAAGGTGGCCCATGATGGATAGATGCCATCCGCAAGGTAGTAACCCATCAAGTAGTTGTGCCCGTTGACCGAGTAGTTGCAAGCAGGAGCTTCACCTTGAATAAGCCTAGAAAACAGCGGTGCACAAAGAAACCATAAAAAACTCACCTAGGCAATTCGTCGAACACTTGCGGTGTGGTGGTGGTGCACCGGCCGGCCGGTGTCTTTCTGACCATACAGGTCGGCGGCGACGAGAGAGAATGACCTACAACGGCGTGCAATCATCGTGAGATGTGGCGGCCGACAGAAAAAGAAGAAGCGATGAAGCAATCCGACGAATCAACAATGGTGACAACGGTGGCATTTCACCTTGATTCCGGCGACGGCGACGGGGGCCGAATGGGCTCGACGTCGGGCAGAAGGGCGACGGAGGGCAGGGGAGGCAACGAGGTAGCGGCGGGGCTGGCGGGCGATCGCCGAGAGATTCCGGCGACAGCGATGGGGACCGAACAGGCTCGATGTCGGGCAGAAGGGCGGCGAAATTGCAGGGGCGGGGGCGACGAGAGGGAGAGGCGTGGCTTTTACTCAGGCCCCCACGGTGGAGTAGATTTAGGAAGAAATTTGGAGACGGAGTAAAACAGAAAATTTACTCCTCTAACCGGTTATAAGGGATTGGTTAGAAATGCCCTAACAAGTATATTATTTGATGAATGAACAATCCCTTCCCCCCAAAAAAGGGTTTAGAAATGTGCAATAAGCAATTTGCGTCAAAGCACGCAGTTGCGCTTAATTATTTTCAAATGATTTAAGAAGCTATTTTCGGGTTTGGAAATGTGCAACTGAGAGTCGCACATTGAAAACTCTAAAGTTTTACGCATTAAGAGAGCAATGGGGGCATAGATATTCTAGTACGTTAGCCATGATTTACATGTTCATATTAGTGCAATTGTGTTAAAGAATATGATTTATTCGGTAAGCATTTATTGTCTCACCGTAGATTTTTTTTAATAAAAATGTTAAAAAAACTGATGTCGGATTCTTAAGCATCGCAAAATGAATGTGTTTTTTAGGCACTTTATGTTGTCGCAAGGATGGTGATTTTCTTTAAGAAGTGCGTCATATCTAGGCAAAAAACTGAACATGACAAATTTGTCATGTTTGCTAAAAAAAATTGTCATCCTCGCGACAACATATGTTGCCGTAAAAAAATGTCATTTTGCCATGCTTAAAAATCTGATGCTCATTGGTTATCAAAGTCCAAAATTGTAAGTCAACAAGAGATTGGATAGTTAATGTGGTTTTCATGGGAAAACGGTGAGAAAGAACGGAATGGAAGAAAAAAAAATCAAAATGAAGAAAAGGAGGAGAGGCATACATAAAGTTTTTTTTTTGAAACACATATCTGGTATATTACGGAAGGAAAACAACTGGTACACAGTGGAAACTACCGGATATGGGACAGCTGTCCCCTATTACAGAAAACACCCTAGAATAAACAACAATTACATCCGGGTCCCTAGGATATTTTCTTCTGCAGCAAATCCGCCGCCGTCCACGAGCTCGCCGTCGCCCCGCCGACCGCAGGACGATGAAGAGCAGAGGGACCGCCGTTGAGTCACCTGCACTGGACGATTGGGAACCGAAGTCAATCCCGTTAGTGTCGCCGCATGTGCTGCTCGCCCCATGGCGAGGCCTTGGCGTCGAGGAAGTCGCGTCGGCGGGGGCCACGCCCCGACCAGAGCAGGCGGTCGAGCCAGTCTCGCCAGCCGAAACCAGCATCCCAGCTCGCAAGGAAGCATCAGAAAGTTGGACCGAGGACGAGCGGGCAGCAGAACCTTAAGTTAGTTTCAAATAATAGAAAAGTATATAGGAGAGAGAGACAGGATATTTACTTCTTTTTTGGTTCAATATTGGTCCTGTGGCACTTGTTGATTTTGGTTCACATTGGCCCAAATTAATTGCCGCAGGTCGCAAGAAAATTAGGCTTGAGGCAAACAATTAATCAACTATGTTTTAATTTAGAATGCCCTTTGGTTCCTTTTTTTTTTACTTTACACTGACATGTGTGAGTGACAAATAGTTTATATTTGCCTAAACCATTCAAATTCTACTTTTTATACATTTTGTCCATATTGATGTTCAGAACTGGCAAACTTTCATAAATATTGGTGACTTCAAGGGGCACTAACATTTTTGTTGGTATCTAAATTATAAACCCTTGCCGGGAGAAAGATCTGGGGAGTGCCTATTGATCAGTCGACTGGTTTTCGTTTTAGTGTGAGTAAAAAATTTGTCCACTTAGAACGTGACACGTGTGCACCTAGCTTTGTCTTTCAATCTTGCCAGAATTAGACTGATTTCTACCTATGTAATCACTGATGTTAGCTCCAAGAGCCCAGTGTAATAGGCATCCTTCAAAATTACACTTTGCTTCTTGATGATAGCTCCACGAGCCAATGTTCATATCCAGCCTTCGGAATTACAAACTTAACTAGTTACTGAGAGGGAACATGACTGAACAATCGCAATTTTAAGGAAAGAGAGAGGAAAATTAAGTGGAACGTACACAAACCAAAGACACCACAACAATGGAGGTCTATAAAACTGAGAACTGTTGAAGATAATCAAACACTCTCCTGGCTAATGCTGAATTATACACATCCAAATGCTATTTTAGTAGGATGAGAAAATCATATAAGCAACAACGCAATATTAATCAGTACTATATTACCAAAAAAAATACTCCGTATCAAAATATAAGACGTTTTTGTAGGCGAGTTTAGCTTAAAAACGTCTTATATTTTGGTACAGAGGTAGTATTTGTGACTTGTTAAAAAGATACTCCCTCCGATCCATAATAAATGTCGTGGTTTTGAACCAAGGTTGAACTAATCTTAGTTCAAAACTGCAACACTTATTTTGGATCGGAGGGAGTAACATAAACAATGAACTGAACTTGAAGAAGTTTTGCTTTACAGGGAGTTCTAGCTGTAACATGACTAAAGCTGATCGACTAGATGAAACATGGCTGAAATTGATTGACTAGAAACAAATGCATTTAAGTCTTATTAGAGAGCTCTAAGTGTAACATGAATGAAACTGATCGACTAGATGTAAAACATGACTGACTGAATGAAATATAAGCAATGGCATGATGATTAACACTAATCTAGCTGAGCAAAGGGACGTGCAATCTCAAAACAGAGGAACAGAATAATGAATTTCAATGAAAACTTAATACTGATACACAACTTAAAAGAAAGAAGAGGACTAGAGAAGAATAAAGAAATGAATAAGAAAATACTAATCTGATAAACTGATGAAGAAACTACAGAAATTGATAAACTAAACAATTGAAATGACGAGGAGCTAAGAAACTGATAAAACTGATGCAGAAATGAAGTGAGTGAGAAAGCTAAAACTGAGAAAAATGAAGAAACTGAGAAGAATATGAAACTGGTCAACTGATAACTTGAAAAGAAACTGAAAAAGACTGAATGATTTAACTGACAAACACATAAATGAAGAAAGACTAAGGTTTGTGTCTGGTCATATATGATACCTAGACTGAAACTTAGTACTGATGGCAAAACATCGTGTCTGAAGCCTTGGGCAACTAGTGCTGACTATCTACAGGGCATCAAAACCGAGGCCAAGAGTTTCATCATCATGAAAATCAGATGACCATGAGCAACCCTATCTACAGATTAGTCTACATCGTGAATTTCAACCATCCAGACTTGGAAGTACATTCGGCCATGCTTCGCAGTGGAGTACTTCGTGCTGATGTAGTGATCTCCACTCATCACCAACGTGGCTGGACTGTTCCTGCAGATGTTTATGTATCAAAAATGGACATAAAAAAGACATTAATAGAAAAAAAATCAATGAAGATAGAATGATATATTGTTAAGGTGGCGCCTTACCCATGGATCGGGACGACAAATAGCAGCTTTGCATCAGAACTGACATAGAAACCACCCCATACATCCCAGCCTTGTTCTGCTCACAACAACCACATTAGCATATGTTATATTTAGAAAGGTATGAACACTTTGCTTCAATCACAATAATTTAATGATTCCATCAGCAGTAAAAAACAAATCATCTCAATGATCAGCTCAAGATAGACTAGAGCTATGTGCTGGTGGTACAGAAATTGGACTACAACAGAAGCTACCTGGTGGAGGAAGGGTACCAACCCAAACTGAATCAAAAGCGTAAGCAAAAACTTCTTGACTGTTTTAGGGCTTGCTTGCACTCCGATTTTTTAGTGTGATTTGATTGGGATTGGTTGGGTTGGCTTCTGCTGCTAATGGCTCTTGGCATTTGAATAAACAAACAACAAACAAACAAACAACAACAAAGCCTTTAGTCCCAAACAAGTTGGGGTAGACTAGAGGTGAAACCCATAAGATCTCGCGACGCTCTTGGCATTTGAATGCAGACAGATTTTTTTTTTTTTTAGATATGAATGCAGATAGCTAGCTAGTTTGCTTTCTCATTCACTCTGGATGAAGCTGATAACTTGCAGTTTGCTCCCAGTTTGCACTGGACACTGAAACCCAAAGAAATGAGGGGGGAAAAAAGCGCCATCACTTCCAACCCCCAAACAACACAAATGTTGACACAAACCCTCGATCTGAAAAATCATTGAACTATAGCTCATTAATTCCATGACAAATCGAAACGAAAACTAAACCCGTTAAAACAAACATCCAATTCCAATGAGATCACGCACACAACCAGTACAACAGGACAATCGCTCGCTGAGATTCACGCCCGCCGATCAAACGAATGAAAATTCGACCTACCGCCAATTAGAAATCAGTCGATTGAAAATTAGTAAAACTGAAGATCTCACATGTATGTTAGCGAGGATGGCCCTTTTCCTGATGTGCCTGTGCTGAACAGGTACAAGTCAGGATTGATCAGGATAAGCAAGGGCCCCAATTTCAGGGATTTAGAAGGTTGATATTCAATTCAGACTAGCATTATAAGGTCAAGGTTTTTTTTGTTTTGTTTTGTTTCAGGAGTTAATTAACCATTAACTGTGTAGTATGGTAGCCTGGCCTTTGCATGCAGAATTTTGGCAGTACTGATTGGTGTTTCCCATAGAGTATCTGAATGAAATATTACCTCTATTTGTTGTGAACTCTCTAGATTAGCGTCTTGCCCATTTTTTGATTTGCTGTTCTGTTTCTGCCAGGAGATGGTTCTTACACTTTAGTAAGTTACAACAGGAAGATCTTTTTGGATAACTAAAATTTAGATACCTTTCTCCTCTATTGACTTGGCATTTCATTTGTATTTGTTGGTACCTTCTGCTTCTTTGCTCTCAATTTTTTGACCACTTGATCCACTTTCAATTCCTTTCTCTTCGAAGGAGGACGACCTACACTGCGAATAGGGATTGAACTGAGTACAATTTTTTCTTTTTTTCTTTTTCATTGTATCTTCATGCTTTGAAGTTGGATCCTTCTCATAAACTTCCTACCTAGCATGGTACGCGTCAATCTTTCTTTGTAACTCATTAAGGCCATCCATCACCAAGTCATGCAATGCATCAGACTCTGCACCATTCTCTGCCACTTCGTGGGAACGCTTGCACAAATTATCATAACGCTGCACAACTTGTGTATCAATCATATCATCATAGGAGCATCTAATAAATGTGTGTTTGCGCTTAATATCCTTTCTCCATCGCTGCAATATATACCTAGAAGGTACATCTGTGATCTCCATGAGAGCAAGCACGGAAATGATGTGGCTACACAAGATGCCTCGAAATTCAAAGAGCCTACACATACACTGCACATCACATTCCCCTTGGTTGAACAAGACAATGAACTCTAAAATAACCCTTTTCTCTTTTCTTTTGCCATCCTCTCCTTCACAAAAAATCTTGCTGTCCTCTCTGACTCCAAATGTAAAAATTGATCCTTCTTTATTCAGCTGAGTTGGATAGCAATAGATTTTACCTCTTAATTGATCTTGAAACTCTTTAAACTTTGCAGCAGTATATGCTGCTTGAAATTGCCTCTCAAAGTCATAGTGAGTAATGCATGGAATTTGCTCTTGGAATGACTTAGAATCAGCCTTGTTTTCTTTCTCTACCTTGTCTCTTAGTGCATTTTCATACTGCTCCACAAATTGCTTCAGAGTTGTTCTAGCATTGACATAGCCATCAAAGAAAGCATTTACACTCTCACTCCTTTTTGTTGAAGACATTCCTGCCCAGAAAGTATCTTTTACGTATGCTGGTACCCATCGATTTTTATCATCATATAATCCAGCAAGCCATTCATTGTCCTGAAGATCATATTTATTGATCATCTCCACCCAAGCTTTGTCAAAACCATGTTTGGTCAAGGAATCATACACCACATTTAACAATGTAGATTTAATGTATTCATACCCACTAAGCTTTTCAGGAATCTTCTTCATGATATGACATGTACACCATCTATGACGAGCTTGAGGGAAAACTTCTTCAATAGCATTCTGCATTGGTTTGCATTGGTCGATGATTATAGCATTTGGTGGTTTGCATGACATACAACATAGCCAAGATTTAAATAGCCAAACAAAAGTCTCGGTGTCTTCATTGGAAAGAAGACCACAACCTAATAGAACAGATTCTCCATGATGATTTACGCCAACAAAAGTAGCGAGCGGTATTCTATACTTGTTTGTTAGGTATGTAGTGTCAAATGTGATGACATCCCAATAAGACTCATATGCAGCCCTACTTCTTGCATCTGCCCAAAAGACATTTCTCAGTCGTCCATCCTCGGCCACATCCATAACATGGAAAAAAGCTGGATCTTTTGACTGCATATGGAGAAAATATTGATAAAGAGCATGTGCATCTCCAGCACCAAGTTTCAGGCTTCTTTTCTCTGGCAAATAGTTAGTGCATTCCTTTTCACCAAACTCAAGATTTCCGTACCCGCCAGCTTCCATAACAGGAGAACCAAAACTCTTGTTCATACGTGCTCCTGCTTGATCATTCAATTCTAGCCTTCTCTTGGAATGCAAGTCCACTTTCTTATGACATCTCAGAAACCTGGCTTTGCTTGGACTTATAGGATGATTGTGGTCAAGCGTAACAGTCGTGATACAAAAGTTTTCCCCACGACGAGAGAAATTACTCTTAGCTGGGCATTGCACCCTTGCCGACGGATTAGGCTTAAATGAGTTCTTTGCTGAGTACTGGGCCTTCCCTTGTCTGTTACAAGCAAGCGTGAAATAAGTAAGCATTTTGTCTTCTCCGTGTCTGGTCGTCCTTCTTATCACACCAAAGCCCTTTTTTCTGGCATAAGCTTTGTAGAACCTGACGGCATCATCCTCGCTGCTGAACATCATCCCCTTCTTGGGTTCCAACATCACAGTCGGCTCTGCCTGTCGGTCATCTGAAGAATCCCCAATCTCCTCGACGATGAAAGCATCTTCATCCTCTTCGTCAGGTGCTGATCTGTTCTGTTCTGCTACTTCATCCAAAGTTAAATCTGGCTCCATCAAGTACCTAAATTTGCCAACAAAAAGATCAGTAGGGGATATATTTTTCTATTTTTCTCTAAAATTGTAACATGGCTGCACAAACACAAAGGCACCCTAGGTTGAGCAGGAGCCATCTAGAGGAGAGGATCAGAGGAGATGAGAAAAAGAAACTAAGCTGTGAGCTACGGTT
This sequence comes from Thinopyrum elongatum, assembly GCA_011799875.1. Lineage (NCBI taxonomy): Eukaryota > Viridiplantae > Streptophyta > Magnoliopsida > Poales > Poaceae > Thinopyrum > Thinopyrum elongatum. The sequence goes on along the minus strand of CM022300.1, from coordinate 531,442,820 downwards.
CGGTACTAGGCACTGGAGTTCAGGAGTTAGAGGCCGAGCGCATACCTTGGTGCTGCCGCTGCCGCCTGCGAAGTGACGACCTCAGCCGGCGAGATGCCGCCGGGGAACGGGCTGCTACTGGCTGTTGCGTGCCTGTGTGAAAGGGGCTGAGGGGGAGTCGGGCAGTCTGTGAGGAAGGGGAGCGCAGCACTGCTGGATTCGCTGCCGGCCTGCCGCCGCCGCCGCCGGGTGTGGAGCCAGGTCGGGATCGAAAGGAAGGATCGATTCAGGGGATCATCGGGGCCGGGCTAGGTTAGGTCATTAGCTGGGCTGGACCGTATCGCAAACGTACCGGGGGCGGGGGAGGTATCCAAGCACGTCTCGAGGGGGGAAAGAATTATTTTTATTCCTTTGTTTACGAATAAATACACGTTTACAGGGAGCGTATTATCCCGCCAAGGCAAAAATAGGCCACCAAGCTTAGAGAATTCTTTAAGTTTTTTCTTAACTGACGTTCCTTTGTGCAAAGACTGTCGTTCTGCTGTCTTTTCAGTTTTGTCCGATCAGTGTGTACGTGACTTGTACTATAATCTTTATGATATAAATGAGGCACGTATTACCATGAAAAAAAGGCGAAAAATAGGCTAATCAATGTTTTTCTTCAAAAGGTCGGATCTATTATTAAAGTTCACATGAAGTATAAAGCATCTTAAACATAATAAAAATTATATCGAGATTCCGATACCACTGAACGACCACTACTACCGTCAGAACGAGCCATCGACGCGCCGATGTTGCCACTTCCCTACTGGAGCCGGTTTGACCTTGTCGATGACAGTTGGGAAGTCTTAGTGCATGTGTCCCTAAGGACCAGCGCCATGGAGCTGCAGTTGTCACCGTCGAGCCCTTGCATAGATCTGAAGCACCTGACACCAAATCTCAGCACGTGACGAGAAACCCTAACCTCACCGCTCCATTGAGACGGTAAGAATCTACGCCCCGAAGCTAATCAATGTTGTTTTAAAACATCCTTAATTCGTAAGTTGCAGGATATATTAGTGTTTTCTATGTAGTGTGAGGTCGATGCAAAAAAAAAATGAGCGTAGGGCCAACGAAATTAGTCAGAAAGATAAGCCAAGGATTACATACCTCCTATTGTTGCCCTTCTAATCAAACTTGTGTGTGGGATTGTAGTATGCTGATCAGCTGAAGAATGTCGTGTGAAGCAATTTTGGCCGCCCTCATAATACGAGAGTGAGGTTTCTATGGCGCGTGATGAACGGGGTGCCTTCTTGGCGGCGGGGGCTGGCAAGATGCAACATGCGCATACCCCTCCATGCCGAGATGATCGCGAAGCAATTGAGGGTGCATCTCATTTAGGAGGAGGTTCGAACAACGCATTGTGTTTTAGTTAGTCCGCTTGATCATGGTGAGAGCATCTCCAGCCGCGTCCCCAACAGGCCCCCCGGCCGTTTTTTTGTCGCCGGCGCCGGCCCAGCCGCGCCCCCAGAAGCCCAATTTTCGCCGGATCGGGCCGATTTTGGCGCCGGCGGACCCAAGCCGAACCCGGCGCGCTGGGGGGCGCCCGGGGGCGCCGGGGGAACGTTTTTGGCGCGAAAGAACAATGGGCCCGTCGAGTCAGCGACTCGCCGCCTTCGTCGTCCTCATCGCCTCGGTTCACGCCGGAATCAATGCCAAGGCTGCCGCACCGGTCAACCTTCCATTGATGCCTCACGGACGGCGCAGTGAAGGCGCCGCGACAGCCACACGCTGTGGACAATGTACTTCGACCGCCGCCACGCCGACCAGGTCGCCTCCACAAACGGTGTCCTGCCCCGCGGCCGCCTCAACGCCGACGGGCGGCGAGAATGGTGGGGCGTGCCCGGCCGCACCCTCGAAGCCGTCCTCGACCACATCGAGAACGGCAAACACACCGCGCCTGAAGTACCCGGCACCACCGTCCTTCTCTCGCCGCCGCGATAGTTCCTGGACGCCGCGGCGAATGGAGACGGCGACCTCCTCGTCGTCGGGCTCCGGTTCTCTTTCCTCCGGGTCGCCGGCGCTCCGCCACGTCAAGCCGGAGCCGCAAGAGACGTCGCTTGGGCACCACACCCGCAGCGGCGCCCTCGTCATCAACGAGGGCGGCCGCCCCTCCCCTCGTTCCTACCGCCTTGTCCGGTCGAAGACCGAGCCGGGGTTGCTCCCCGTGAAGAAGGAGCACGAGGACATGGCCGCCGACGGCGAGACCGCCCTCAAGTGGGCGAAGGCGGACTACGTCCGTGAGCAGGTGGAGCGTCAGCGCCGGGCGTACGAGGAGATCAAAGCTCGGCGCCGCGGACGCGAGGAGGGCGGCGTCGTCGTCCTCGACAGCGACGACGAGGACGCGCCCGGGCCGTCCAACCCCCCGCGCATCGGCGACCCTGGTCAGGGGTGCAGCAGGGACGGCGGCGGCGCCGACGGGACGCAGGGTGGCGGCGACGACGACGACGGTGGCGGCGACTACACCCGGTTCTACAGGCTCCTCGGCATGTAGAAGGCGGGCGGCGGCAGCGGCGTAGTAGGGCTAGGTGTAGTTGTTTTAAATCATGTTTTTCGTTTTTTATACAAATTTGAATGAAATCGCCGAGTTTGGACTGATTCTGCGTCGTGTTTGTGCCGAGTTGGGGGCGGCCTGGGGGCGGCGGCTGGGAACACGTTCGCCCCCACGCCCAAAATTAACGCCGGTTCGGTCCCAGGCGGCGCTTTTTCGTCGTCCTGGGGGCTGGGGGGGCGAACGGCTGGAGAAGCTCTGATGGCACTGAAAGGGCGAGACTATGATACTACGGAGCTTGGCGTCCTCTTCAGGGAAGCAAAGAGCTTGTGCCTTTCTTTGTTTGAATTTTTTGATTTTCACAAGCTTTGCACAGTACGCTTTAGGGCATGTACAATGGTTGATAAGATAGTCTTATCTTAAGTTTTGCATGTAATCTAGAGATGATAAAAAAAAGGTGTATACAATGGGTCATCTCTTAGCCTTATCTTCAATAACTAGCAATTCCTAAAAACATGGTGAGACATATTGTGCTAAGAGATCATCTCTTGTCTTTTCTTAAATAAGATAAGACAAGCCTTTTCTTATGAGTTCTCTCTCCTCCACCTCATCATTTATCCTACATGGCGCTTCTAAGATAGCACCATTGTACATGCCCTTAGGCGCTACAGAGCCCTTATCCTGTGGGTGACGGATGCCCCGGACTTTGTTTTAGGTTTGGTGACAACCGGTATGGTGCACCATGTTTAAGTGGAATCTATTCCTTTCGTAACAAAATGACCATCTTCCTTTAGTGATGTAGACACAAACTAGCGAGACGCCAAATTGTGCAGGTGACGGCCCGACCTTTCACGGTGATGCAAGATCAGCAGTTCTTTCCCCGTGTTCCTCCTCGCAACCGCCAATAACAATCTCTACCCGTGCACACGAACAGTAGACGAACAAAGATAATGACCCCCTCGAATCAGCACGTAGGCGTCGATGTGATGATCAACCCTTCGTCGCTAATAGATTCCCTCGAAGGAAAATCATAAAAAATACTCAAGATTGGATCGCCCAAAAACTGGACGTTTTCTGAACCTTGTTCATAACTCACCAATAAAACTCAAAACTGATCTCTACATCGGCCGTGGCCGAGCCTTTTTTATAGGGGATGCAAACTTGTGAAACCGACCCTTCTCTAATAAAATAACTAAGGATTTAACTAATTAATTATCCGGCCACATTGATTACCTTGCAACTAACCTTGACTCAAATCGTGTACGTAACTAGTAGTACAACTTGACTTACGTTTGCCACGTACAACGAAAACTACAAGTCTATGGAATTCACGTGACCTGCCTCTACAGATAAATATACTTGATTAAATAAAATACGGAGACTTATCCCTTGACAGATCCTATCAATTGCATGCCTGTAGTTTAAACTGCAAACTGCCGATCCTTATTATCTTCGGAGGCGTACGAAACGTTGGAATTATATCTTCTGGCTTCGGTTCCTGTTCAGCATCCGATCTGGACCTTTTGTTGTACATTCTGCTAGGTATTGGTACAAGCACTGCATGATGAGAATCAACATGCATTAATTCCTTTCTAAAAACAGGAGCAATTTTTGGTCCACAAAGCTGTCGCGCACGCCCATCGTTTCCTCGGCATAATCTGGTCGCATGCTTGGCATTATTTTCCGCAACTTTTTCATGCCTTGACTCATCAAATGGCTCTGCTGTAGTAGAATTATCGATCAATTGTGTCTTGCCCGCATCATTTAGCAAGATTACGGGTGTATGTTATACAATGCCACTAACTTGATTGATGCAAAATCACTCGAAAAAATAAATCCCGAATAGATTTCACTGAAATATGTCAAAGTGGGTGTATTATTGACAACCTCAACATAACGTTGTTGATTCAAATGGTTTCTTGTTCAGACTTGATAGCTATCCAAACATAACTCTGGATTGATTTTGATCAATTCCGTCCTCAGCAATATGGTTCTATACATGTTGTCTTTCTTCCACTTACCGAAAGGGGTTCTTCAGCGTCTAGATTACTTTAGATCCAGATTTTTTTGGCAATGCGATAATGAATCCAAGAAATATCGTCTGGCTAGGTGGACTGTATTATGCCGTCCTAAAAGTCAAGGGGGGCTCGGAATTCAAGATCTTGAGATTAAAAACATCGCTCTTCTCAGTAAATGGGTCTACAAATTACTCACTGAGAATGGAGTATGGCAGGAAATCATTCGTAACAAATACGTGGGGTCCAAAGCCATTTCTCAAGTTCATTGGAAACCCGGCGATTCACATTTTTGGTATGGTGTCATGAAGGCCAAGGAATTCTTTTTTTAATTTGGTACTTTCTCAGTCAGGGATGGTTCTCAGGTTCGATTCTGGGAAGATACCTGGCTAGACGACACCCCACTTATGGTGCAGTACCCTAGCTTGTACAGGATTGTCAGACATAAATTTGTCACGATCAAACAAGTTTTGGGACAAGAAAACCCCGATATTTCTTTTCGTAGGGATCTCTTGGGCCCTCGCCTGGCAGCATGGAATGAATTACTCTCTCGTATGGAGGACATTCAACTGACAAGCGAGCCGGATAAGTTTCGATGGAAACTACACCAAAACGGTAGTTTCTCAGTCAAGTCCTTGTACGATGCGATGACTCATATCGATGTTCCAGTTGATAACAAAAAATTGTGGAAGCTAAAAATACCTCTGAGAGTGAAGATATTCCTCTGGTTTTTAAGCAGAGGGGTCATCTTAACTAGAGATAACCTGGCACGACGTAACTGGCAAGGTAGTAAGACATGTGTCTTTTGCCAACATGACGAGTCTATCAAACACTTATTTTTTGAGTGTAAGTTTGCTCGCGCAGTATGGGCCATAGTTCAAATAGCTTCAAATCTATACCCCCCACGTAGTGCACGTAACATGTTCGGCAATTGGTTGCGGGGTATTGATAAACAATTTTCTGCACATATTCTTGTGGGGGCGGCTGCCTTATGCTGGGCATTGTGGCTTACCAGGAATGATGTGGTTTTTAATAATAAATGTGTTTCCTCTCCTGTGCAGGTTATTCATGCATGTACGCGATGGCTCCGTACTTGGTCTATTCTGCAGAAGTCGGAGGACAGAGACCTCTTTATGATGGTGTCTACACGGCTGGAGCGTACGGCCAGGGAGGTTTTCTCCCACCATGGATGGCGGTGTAATCTCCGTATAGGATCTGCCCCACCCTAGGCTGGATTGATTTACTTTTGCTGCAAAACAATGTTTATTTTTGGTTGTTTGGACTTGTTGGCTGTGTGCATCATGTTATGCAGAGGCCGGACATTCTTTGGATGCGGTTGTATCACCTTGATAAATCAATTCAATGATATGTCCTTTATCGAAAAAAAAACATAACTCTGGATAAGAAATGACAGATTTGAACTGCGACCTTTCGATTTGTCTTTGTAGCATTGAGTCGGCGGCTCACGTTTTTTCAGTTAAATATGCCTCATATGTAATTGTGCCCTTAAGTCGGCGACTCACATATTTTTCAATGTCGCTACTTCATGCGGGGCTCGCACGTAATCAAAGATTGGTTTGGTTTGCACCCTTTCAATCCGTCTGCGTAGCAGACTTTAGCGACGTCAAATCTTGATGGGATCACTTGCTACAATATGGGTAAAGTAGGGGCAAAGCGATGGTCACCCTCACCAAGTCACCATGCTTGTAGTTTTGGAGATTTGCAACGCTTCAGCGACGTCAAATCTTGGTGGGGTCACTGCTACAACATGGGTAGAGTAGGGGCAAAGCAATGATCACCCTCACCATGCTTGTAATTTTGGAGATTTGCAACGAGTGTAATTTCCGTGTCTTTCAATAACAAATCGAATCCCTCTATCATCGTCTCGAGTGTCCGCATCGCGGTGGCAAACTGTGCCACCATAGGGGCAAAACATTTGGTAACATTAAGTTGGAAGATTAGACTTTTGGATTTTGAGTCTCGCCTCGAGACGTTTGGTCTCTAAAACATGCTTCTTAATTAATGAAAGCGGGAAACCTTTTGTCACTTCTAAAAAGGTAATCTACTTATTTTGATAATTTTCAAAGTATTTTTTCACCAAGCTTCTTTTTAAGGATATTTTTAAAAGGTAAGAATGTTTTATTCAAACTATTATAATTATTTCAGTCGCTTTTGTTTGTTTTAAAGTCATTCAATTATTTCATATTAAAAAATATCCTCATTCACATCTACTCCCTCCATTCACAAATTATAAGATCTTTTTTCTTTTTTTTGAATCGGATGTAGAATATGTATAGACACACTTAATTGTGTTTGTTCGCTTATTTCAGTCTGTATGTAGTCCATATTAAAATATTTAAAACATCTTATATTCATGAACAGAGGAAGTATTATTTAGGACATATTTAAATCATTTCAGATACATCTTACAAATCCAACATGCTTCAAATATTCTTCATTAATTTTACAAATAGGCTGTGGGCGACCTGGGAACTACTAGCTAGTTAGTTTAGATCTACGTTTCATTTACTTTTGGCTGGAACAGTATGCCGTTTTCAGTGGTAATGGAACCGGCCCTATGCATAGTTTAGATCAACATGCTGTACAATGGTTCAATAGTAAAGATTTCAACCGAAAGCTATGAAAGGTTCAATAATCAATAGTAAATATTTTTGCTGAAGCAATAGTTGACACCACAATCTAACTGTTGTTGTCTACTGGTCACAGTTCAGAGTTTCTGTGCTCGTAGTGACAATACATCAGCAGTAGTCGTGTCATATCATACGAGAATTTTTGTCAGATGTTGATGACTGGTGGCAGTGCATTGGTAGCTCCCTTCGTCGCCAATCTGCGTGAACGCTGCCGTGAGCCTAGGCAAGACATTGTCAAGCGCGATCCTTAAGCCGGTGGAGCACGACAACTCCATCCTCCCATGATCGGCGGGCACATATACCTGCAGGTACGCTTCACACGTTGCGAGGACATATCTCCCGCGGAAGTGGTCCCTGATGAACCCCTCGAAACCCCGCGGCGGTCGGCGCAACAGATGGAGCATAGTCCGAAGAGTGAGCAAGAAGGCATTCTCGTTATAAGGCAACGCGTGGCGGTGGCCCTGTGGCGTGCCGATCAGGTGCTTGGAGTTGGCCTCGTTGTAGTAGGGTTGGTCGTTGAGGACGAGGGCCTGGAGGGAGACGACGACCTGGAGGAGGCTTGACGTCCCTGGCACCCAGACCTCGGTGCCCTCACCGCCGAAGGTGTTGAGCAGGCTGAGGCACACCGTGCCAGAGGCATACAAGTTTGGGTTCAGACGGTTACCGAAGGAGTGGTAGTACACCTGCGGTGGCACGTTCGGGTAGGACAACGGTAGCTGCAGGTCGAAGAAGAAGAGCCCATCCTGGTAAGGCGTCCCGCTCGCGCCCACCATCGCCACCCGGAGCAGGTCCATACGGTCCTCGAACGCCCGCACATAGATTGTGTCTGCATACATATATAGATTGATGTGCCAATTTCATTCATCGAGTCATTACTAAAATATACTGAGACATACTCCCTCCTTTCCTAGTGTCAAAAACGTTCTTATATTATGGGACCGAGGGAGTATATAAGTTACATGCGAAGGCCACACGTACCTGGCAAGCTGTCCTGTAGTATCTTCCACTCCGTTTGCACTGTTTTTACCCACTTCTTTCCGCCGCGGCTGCCCTGCGGTTCATTTGGCAAAAGAGAGCATTGCTTAACGTATGTTCAATTTGCGGTTTGTTGTACCACGACATGACTTAGAATATATTAATTTTGTTGTAGGGAATCCCTGCTATATGGTGTATTGACACCAACCAATTAATTATGTCATGGTTGTAATGAATTAAAGGACGCGTCCGCCTGCATCCCTAAATGAGGCGGTGACGTGCATACACGATACTGCAGGATGGATTGTCCTTGTTAGGAGTGATAACACGTGAGAAGACTACTAGCCGAACTATAGACCCACATCAGCTTAATAAGGAAATTACTAAGTCATCCTTGAGCTGAATGAACTCCTTGCGGAGCCATACTAACCACTGGATCAACTTAATATTGCATGTTAAACCATGCAGTATGATGTATCTTAATAAACCTCCGAATTTATTGCAAAAACTTTAAGAAAAGAAAATTAAAGTTCATCATCTTGTGTAGCAAGCGGAAAGCGTGCCTTCTTCCAACTAAAAATAAAAAAACAAAGGAAATAGAGTGCCCTCTTGGCTTCTAGTTGTGCCTATTTTGGGAGAATTAAAGCCATTTGAAAAGGAGAAAAATTAGCGAAAGTAAGAGCAAATATAATAAGATGATGTAAGTAGGCTATAAGGAGTACTATATTTTTTTCTATCATAGGAGGGATAAGAGAAGCGGGTTGTAGATTAAGATCAGCTGCAGCACTAGCTCCAGAAGCTTTGTGGGAGATTAAGATGAGCCAAGTAGTACATATTTATAGCTAATTGGCTTCCATAGCTAACTACTACCACACATGTCGGCTATAAAATTAGCTATAGATGGTATGACAATAATATATAGTCAGCTAATAGGCCTCTATTGTTATCTCTGAGGAAAAAGGATATAAAAGATGAACCTGATCTACCGTGTCAAGGTAATGATGATCCGGAGGACTCTTCACCACGTCGAAGTTTGGGAACTTAAACGTGCCGTCATCTCCAATGGCATCCTTGACCTTGATCACCACATCATCGACAGAGTCGTCATCGCTATTATCGACACTTGCATCACTTCTTTCCACTCGATCAGCAAGGCCAGCCTCCATGACGGCGCCACCAACGTTAGGATCCTCATGACTAACCGTGGATACATGCGTGGGCACTTCCACATTCCGCGTGGTTGCAGCAGGGCCATCTAATTCATTCACAGAACAGTCACCGCCTTCTACGTTTCCAGCATCTGCTGGATCATGTGGATCATTGACCTGTATTTGAACGTTATCACATCATTCCTACGCTAATGCATGGAGTAGAAGTTAAGGTGCATGCATGGGATAATGTTTCTAGCTAGATATATAGATACCACGTTGGCAGCATCCAAATCCGGAGGAGGACCGACATCTTCCTCCTCCTCCTCCTCCTCCTCATCCCACTCCCAGCCATACATTTCAGCATAAAGTTGTGTGTAGTGCTCCTTGTTGGCGACACTGATCTCATGGGGGAACACCTGAAACATCATATGGAAATTAAGCAGCTATATTTAAGTCGACTAGAGATAGGTGCCATTTTTTGTAATCCTACATACTCCCTCGGTTCACTTTTGTAAAACGTTTTAGGCATTTAAGACAGCGCCTAAAACAGCTTAATTTCAGCCGTCTTAAATGACTAACAAAAGTGAACAGAGGGAGTATCATATTAAATCAAATTGCAACAGAAGGTGCACGGCAAATTTGCCATGCATGCTGCATCCATATTACCAGTGACGTGCTGCCGTCACTCCACTTGACTTGGACGTGGCCGTCATTCAAGTCAACAACGCGCCCGACCCATGGAAGATCTGCGGGGGCGCTCTTGGCATGTGGTATTTGCTGCGCTGCTGGTGTGCTCTCGATGACGCTTGATAGCACACGAACGACGACGTCTCCGTGGAGAACAGAGTGGTCAGGGTCCCTGCCCAGGTCATAGGCACTCACGGTATCGTCACACCCGACCTCCAACTCCAAGCCGCTGGCCTCGCCGTCGCCTTGAACCACGACACTTGCACCGTTTGGTCTTTGGAATTCAGGCTTCTAACAACACCGACACGCCTCGTTGATCCACTGGCAGCACCCACGCCATCTCCAGCAACATCATCTACCATGTCACCAGGAGCCTTGTCTACAACGTACTGCCCAGGAAAGAAGTCGTGCTCCATGATGAACTCGTAGGGGCTGAGTGACGTTGACATAGTCCCGTACTGCCGCGTGCCGTCCTGCCACAGCACGTCGACGGTGGTGTTGCTGTTGGCAACGGTCATGGTGGGCAGCAGGGCCGAGTGCGCCTGCAATGAACTTATGTGGTGCTGCTCATCCTCATGGTGATGGTCGTCGGAACGAGGAACCGGAGCAGCATCGCAAACATCACTAAGAAGAAAGCAGCGGTCGCACAGCCGCCAGCTGCAATCGGGCGCAGAGCAGAAGTAAGTGAGACCGTCGGGCTGCTGGTAAGGCGGAGGAGCGGATTCCTGGACCAGTTGTTGCTTGGTGCCGTGTTGCGCCGACGCGATCCAGTAAACAAAGACGCCGGCCATCTCCACGCTGGCCACCGTGCCTATTTCGTGCCCCGGCTTCCTGTGGCCGCTTAGCCATCGCGATCCTTTGAAGACGGTGGGGAAGCCGTCCTTGGCAGTGACGCGCTCCCCCGGGTCGAAGGCGACGTTCGTCTCGGGGATATGATAGGCCTGATTATTTGTCGCCGATTTTAACCCCTGGGACTCCAGATGCGTGACCCTGCAGACGGCGCCGTCATCGAACAGGACGTCGACGTCAAGGGGCACGGCGACCACCCGGCCCAGCCATGCCCCGGACAAGACGTAGTCGCCAAGGCTGAGTGCTCTGACGCGTCGCAGACCAGCCGGCGACACCCCCAGGATCTGATTCGTCGTCGCGCCCCCGCGGTCGTTGAGCTGGACGAGGTGGAGATCGGTGGTGACGCCGGTGACGACGCCGATCTGGCCACCGACGTCCGATGCCGACCCGACCATCCGACCGACGTGGATGGAGCTTCTATCGACGACGGCGATGTCATCAACCTTCTTGGTCACCAGTGTGCCGTCGAGGCGGAGCAGCGTGCACGTGCGGTCCTCCCCGGTGTACGAGACCACCAGGCCGCGGTCGACGAGCGTGCGATTGCCACGCTTCGGGTAGAAGCGCACAAGGTCTCGCAACTCTAGTTTAGTACGCATCTCGGCGTCCATCTCGGCTATATTTTCTCCTCTCGGTCGATCGATCGATGTGATGATCTCGTTCTTCTTGATCGAGGACGTGTATGGAAGTTGTATATCTAGCCGTCGCTAGATATATATAAGAAAAACATTACAATTTGTACGTGTACTTACCTTTTGCGGGACGGGACTATAGTAAAATCCATGTGTTGCATCCCTCAAAAAAAAAATCCATGTGTTGGACGTAACAATTAATGGCCACGTGATGACACAACCTGTTTTCTTTCTTCGAGAGGAAGGAAAGAAAAGTGATCTCGGCCAGCGAGTAGCCTTCCGTCGTGGTCCTCCGGCGGCTCTTCCCCGCCAGTGACCTCTTATGGTCGGTGGTGAGAAGGGTCATCAGTTCAAAGCATATAGTTTTAGGTTTTAGGTCGTACTATCTCCGTCTTGATTTATTAGTCCCATCGTATTTAGTGTTATATTTTGACCATGGTTTTAACTGATAAAGTTAAGTTGTACATAGCAAAAATAATATCATCAAAAGCTATGTTCAAATATGAATTCAATGATATGATTTTTCATGACATGCATTAACATTTTGTTAATTAAATCTGTGGTCAAAATTTGACAGAAAATACGAAGTAGACCAATAAACCAGGACAGAGGTAGTAGTAGCTTAGGTTTTTTTATTAGACGTCATGGCTTCGGTGATAGCAATGGCGGAGCTAAATAAAGAAGCTTCAGATCCTTTCCTGATGAGACGATTGGCTGTATGGTCAAGGATGGATTTGGAAAACAGTACATTCAAGCGAGGATGGCGTGGCGGCAACGGTATCCTTGTGGTGAACTTGTGTTCTCGGGCTCCGCCGTTGCGACGGTGTTTGCTCAGGCCCGGCCCTGGTGGGGGAGGGGGGCGGCCGCGCCAGGTGCCAAGGGGCCCCAATTCTGCACTTAATTGGTCTAGCTGGCCCAGAATGCCGGTGTATTTAGGTAGAGTCCCATTTACATACTCCAATGCGAGAAAATGAGCGTCCAACTCCAGCAACATTTTCCGTGATTTCCTAGCCTTCCTTCCTTCCTGCTACGAGTTTGCTCCAATGCCAGCACAAAGTTCGGGAGGTAGCCCAGGAGCGGATCCAAATTATGGTCTACATTGCCGGCATCTAGAGGATGGGGGGTCGTGTGTTGCTTCTGTGGTTTGTGGCTTGCATGTATGGTTTCCTCCTTCAATGTCTTAGTCGGAGGGGGGAGGGAGCAAGATCTGAAGTTTGATGGCGTGTCCGGGGTATTGTCCCGGTTAGATTCTTTCAATGTCACCGACTTCGCATTTGGTAAGCTACTTTGAAAGTTCGAAAAGTTGCATATCGGCGATGGAGCCGCGTTGAGCTCAGTTGAAGAGTTGATCCGTCACTTTTCCTTTGTTAGCGGTTGCGGTAGTGCCGGTGGCAGGTGACGGAAGTTGGAGTCAAACTCAGAGGAGTCGTCCATCATGATTGTAATTTTCTTTCTTGATTGATGTTTTTTTTTTGCAAAGGCTAACGTTTCACTGCCATTTCAATTTTGTCAGGCCGGTTTGTATCTTAATCGTTATTATATGAATGAGACATATATTATAATAAAAACTCATTACTAAGGAACCTCATCATATTTCCCTCAAAAGAAGGAACCTCATCATCAAAAGAAAAAGAACTCTTCTGGATGAGACATAATTGGGTCTCATTCACCTGAAAAACAAAAACAGATACAAATGAGTACCAACCCACGTCAGCACACACGCATCTTATATCATCACATCCAATGGCTATAAAGATGAATGAGGCATAACTAAAACTCAGCTAGATGAGTTCTAGCAAAACCTAAAAATAAAAGAGCAACCCAAACAGGATAAAAACTCATTACTAACGAATTTATTTTGAGTGTGACGCAAAAATATATAACCACAACACGAGATTATGCTTCTGGTTTGCGGCTTCCTCTGATATTTAAACTACGGTATATCTATAAAAAAAATCTACTCAAATGATAAATGCCAAACGTGTGGCACGAAGTAACACCGCCCTAACGTTTTTTAGAACTAAAACTGCCATCCGAAAAAAAGGAAACCCCAAAAAACTGAAACTTGTCATCTAAACAGAAAATTGCCATGCTTCACAACTAAAGTTGCCATCCCAGGTAATTAAAGTTGCCATCAGAAAACGTCAGGATGGAATTGCTTCATGCCACACGTGTGGCACTTATCAGGGTTCAAATTATATTAAGGCTTTTGATCCTATGAAATCCAAGTAAAAAAAAGCAAAACTCTAGTAGAAATGTTATTGTTTCTCCTATGTTTGCTTCGGGAGACCCTACACTAGGAACCAAAAGGCTGCTACTAGATCCACTCCGTCGCCTAGTAGGTCTGGTAGATTAAGACTACTCGCTGACAGATTTAAATGATAGATTGTTTTTAAAATTGTAGAGGAAATGGGTGTGGAGCCAACCCGTGAGAGAGGATTGATTTAAGGGATCGGGAGCTAGGGTTATGTCGGCAACTCCAACGTCATGCAAATGTCCGGGGACACGTTTAGAGGAGCAAGTCATCCAACCGTATAAATCAAATAGGCATCAATTTCAGACAGCAGGGTGGACCATCTATACCTAGAAAAAAGTACATGAGGTGTGGGGAGACGTAGTCCCAATTAACACGTCTGGACTCCCCCAAACCCCAGATTTGCTTCTGGTTTAGGGAATTCGGATGGACGGACCGTGGTGTGTACACTTCATACACAACGTTGAACGTTAGAAAATGACTGAATCGCACGGTCCGAACACGTTCTAATGCACATAATTGGAGCTGCTCTTAGCTGGGCTAGACACAAGGGCATCTCTACCTGAACTCCTAAATTTTAACTCATCAAACGACTCTTCATACCTTAAATTCTCAAATTTGAGGATTAAAAAAAATGTGAACCTAACCAAACCCCTAAACTAAACTCCCTAAAGTATATTTTCACGCAAATTCCTTTCAAACAGAAATTTAAACTACTTTGTTGCATAATTAAACAATGGTATCAGATGGCTCTGGGGAGCATATGCTCCCTAATGAATGGTAACATCAAAATAAATAGTAAATAAAATTTTAATTTTTAATTTTTTTTTGTAGATGTTCATATTAGTGTAATAAGTGTGCTTGACAATTTTTAGGCCATATGGGATAGCAGTGCTTCGTTGGTGAAAAAACAAAATTAAGTGTAACATTTGGAGGTAACATTTGGCGTTCGGCTTGTTTTTTTTACACAGGTAAAAAAGCTTAAGTTTTTTCCCTGAAAATTTGCATGTGCCATTGGATGTGACAATTAACACATCAATTTTTTTTTACATTTGTAAAATCCATTTTTGGCACGTATGAGCATGTGCTCCCTAGAGCCAAAAAAGATTTCCCCATCATACATGGCATAATTCAAAGGCTTATTATGTACTACATCGGTGCTGCATCACCATATTAGATACTACATCGACATCACTCATCATCATTGTCACGACGCGAGGTAGTCGGAGAAGTGCGAGTCGAAGGAGATAGGGATCACCCTCTCACTGCTTCAAGAGGGGCCGGGCTTGTGTTCATTGGTGCTAGACCAACTCACCACCACCACCACCTCCTCCTCCTCCTCGAAGAGGTTGGTCTCGAGCAACATCTCATCATACTCTCGGTGTTGACGCTGACGATCTACTCATGCTCCCGTTTGGTATTGCGCGGGTCCTCCACATACTCGAAGAACACACAGTTCTCGGCGAGGATCGATGGGTCCTCCTAGACGAGCTTGGCCACCAAGGCAACATCGGGATGCTCGGCCTCAAGCTGCACCTCAGCCTTGCTGTGCTCCTTCTCCTCGGTCCGCGAGGTGCAAGGGAGGCCGCAACGGAGTGTTGATGGGGAAGTTAAGCTTAGCATGTTTCCCAAAGTAGCGGAGAACCGTGGCGTTGTAGGCGCTCACCGCCTTCTCCATGGTGGCAAACGTGCCAAGCCACACATGTTCCCTCGTGTCCATATTACGGATCTTCGGCACCCATGTGCCCCACGGCCGCATCCTCACGTCGCGATATTTTGGTTCTGGCGGTGGGGCTACGACGTGAGCTGAAGGAGGCGGCAGTGAATCATGAGGTGGCTGCCCGAAACGCGGAGGCAACGACGAATCGCATGGCAGTGGTGACCCGAATCGGGAGCTCAGGGAGGTGGTGGGGTTCCGTTCCCGACGAAGCTCGGTTCGGTGGTGGCCCTCCTTATTGACAAGCTTGAGGCGGCCGCGGCAACTTTATGTGTCGATTTCAGTGCTTGCTGCAACTTCATGCGGCGATTTCAGCGCTTGCGGCAACTTCATGCGGCGATTTCAGCGGCTGCAACAACTTGATGCATCAATTTCAGCTGGCGGCGGCTGCCGACGAGCGAATCGAAGTGGGGTGGGAGGTCGGTGGGGTGCCGACAAGAGTTTAGGTAGGTGCAGCTTAACCCCTAAAAAAAGAATCTTTTGAGGAGTCAACCCGTTTTAGAAGTTCCGCTAGAGATGCCCTAAGAGATCGAAACATACCTAGAGGTATTAGGCAAGTAAGTATCAAGGTGGGAAAGAATTATGTTTATTCGTTTATTTACCGATACTCGATGGATACGTATCAGGTATGGTATCCGATACGGATTCACTCGTTGTATGACGTATTGGGTGTGTGTGTGCGTTCATACGGGTGAGTGTATGCGCGGATATATGAGTGCTTGCGTCTGTACTGTGTCCAAAAATAAAAAAAAGATGTGTTGTGTGAGACCAGTGAATTAAGTCTGAAACATGCATAGATTAGACCCAATCAACCCAAAAAAGATAAGCCAGGAGTTGTACATACCTCCTGCTGCTTGCTTGCCCTTTGATCAAACTTGTGTGTACTATAACTGGACGAAAAATGTGTGTGTGAAGCAGTTTCGGTTCTCATAATACAAGTGTTCTCATAATACAAGTGTGTATTGACTTGTATTCAACTGACCAACTTCCTTTAGCAGGACTAGATGACTCGTTGCGCCAATGGCGCAAAGGCCGACAGCAAGCCAAGTATTGTAAGAGTGGTGATAGAAAAACTCAGTCACAGATCGAAATAATGAGTACTTACTGCTGGTTACTGTTTCTGTTCATGATTACTGTTTCTCCTGGAACACTGTGCTAAATGATAGTGCTATATCCCTTAAGTGGAAGGTGGACGCTGCTAGGTAGGGCATGCCTCTTCCTTGCTTAGCATATTTGTTGTTGCTGGTGAGCACTCGATGTTTGAAATAGAGAAAGTAGTAAAAATAGATAATTATAGATAAGGATGGCATTATGCATATTAATAGATCGATGATGAACAACAGCAGAGGTTATATAGGTAAAAGCATAGGTGGTAGCTGTTCAAAAGCAACAGATAGCATCGTCGAAAAACAGAGGAATGTAGTCCTATTACAGAGCTTGATTAGTAGTCCTTAGAATGCTAGATGATATTTAGATACGACTTCCGTTGTTGCCGATGGTTCATCTAAAGGCAATGCACGATGAGAATCAGGCGCTGGTGACCTTGAAACGAAAGGCACAAATGTCTACTTCATGGATTTTTGAAAGGCGGCGGAACTCAGACCAGTTGGTTGTCACGGTGGCTCTCTTGTCGGTTCCTAGCATGATGCGACAATTGACGTGTAGATCACTGTTTGCAAGCCTGACCTTGAGCGTATCATAATCTGGGTCAATGTAATCTTTTAGTTTGCTTTTAGTGTAGTTGACCTGAAAATACTGATGAGAAAAAAGGAATTAATTGAATGGATCCGAGAGTGTCTTGTCACTCTTACACTGAGAAGGTTTAAATATAGATAGTGAGAACAGTTATCAGTAAATAATGGCAGAAAGCAAAAGAAGGATGCAGAGCATATGATCCATAGCAGTTTTCAGATAAGTAAAATATGAATGTCGGATTCGTAACAGGTTAACACACAAACCGAGTCTATGAGTCGGTCATATAAGAGCCATAGCAGTTTTCACTATGCTAATCCTGACACGTATAATTTAATACTACAATTTGACAACTAAAATTGCTACTCTAATGGTTGTGCATATATTCCCTAATAAGCGAAGAAGTTATAAGAACACCTCTTCCGACATCTCCTTTATGGAAGAAAACTAAAGTAGTCTATGCCGGAGTTCATGCCCAGCAACTGAGTCTACACCTTTTCTCTGTGCATAGCTTTACTTTCAGTTATGTATGTCTGAGATAAGGCTACACAAGGAAGGATCAGGAATTCAGGATTTAGTTCAATGTTGTAACAGAGTTATATATGAACCCTTGAAGAAAAAAAGATTTTATTTACAGAGAGTATCTATAAAAATGTTGCGGTACGCAGATTTATGGTGAAAACATCAACTATTATTCTGAAGTGGCAGAGAGGCAGTGGATGAAGATGCTGCCACTGTGGCGAAGGCGGCCATGACGTCCTTGTCCACCACACCTCCACCCTCCTCCTTCGCCGGAGCCGGCCACGGCAACCCAGGCGAGCTTGTCCTGGACCAGCTGCCACGCGATGGCCTTGGGGAGCTCCTTCGCCTCCGCCTCCGTCATCGCCGCTGCTAGTGTAGGCTTGGCCTTGGGCCCCCCTCGGTCGGCTTTAGTGCTTTGGTCTTGCCCGCCATAGATCCCGACACTGCTGGTGGTGGCGGCTGGTGAGGCGACATGGGAAAGCACGGAGGCATCGTCGAGGAAGAAGAGGACACACTATACAGTTGTCCACCGCTGCTCACCTCAACAACTCGGACGCCTCTGCTGCGCCGCCGCCGACACAGGATGAAGCCGAGGTGAGGCAAAATATATGGAGGAAGCACGTAGACACAGTAACACAGATATGAATAGTACTAACCAAGCATATACGTATCATACAGGATGCTGCAAAGTATATCTTTTCAGATGAAAAATAGCTGCAAAACCACTCTAACCTTGACCTGACACCCACGAACAGATCTCATACTCATTGCCCCGTGAACTGTATGAATAAAAAATAATAACGATGATCAGTAGTCACCAACAATTTGCAATAATTAAAATCTATGATTTTGATGCATATATCACTATATCAGAGGCCCCAAGTAGTAAGCTGGATTAACATTCAAACTTCAGTAATTTAACCAATGTTGGGGATATTGCTTATCGGGAACTTATCGGTCGACCCAAGATAAGGGGTAAATCGGCCAGTTTATCGGCATATCGGCCGATTTATCGCCATATTGGCTAATTTATCAGCCGATTTATCTTATCGGTCAGACAACGGTAAGCGATAAATCGGCCAATTTATCGGAATATCGGAAGATATCTTGAACAGTGAATTTAACACTTCTGGCTGTTCAAATGAGAAAGCGGAATTCCATAGAACATATAAGGCATATACTAACCTGCAGTTGGACGGAAGTTTAATTCTAGTTCCATCTTCTCAACGTATTTATGTGCACATCAAGAATCCAACTGTCCAAATTTGCATCCATGCATCATGAAGGCTAATCGCATCTGAACTCAAAGAAAAAGTATTATCTAAAGAAGAACAGATGGGATTTGGTGAGAAGTAGACCAAACCTTCTGGACCTGGCTAATCACATCTGAATTTATACAGAGATGAAAAGATTGTCCGTTCACTTATTTCTCCTACGGAAAGGAGCATCGATGGTTTTATGTGTGCTTCCTGCTGCCTGGGTGTAACACCCCTATGTAATAAAGCACTGTGACCTTGAGTTAATCATGCCAAGTCATCTTCATTTGCTATGCTTGATCATTTTGGTTAAACACTTCAATTCAAATTCCTCTCTGAAAACAATTCAAATTTAAAGTGCAAAATGAAGTTGCTCAAATATTGCTGCAAAAATGTTCATCATTTAGCAAATATTCCAAAACAATTATTGTTGAGGAAAACAACTTCACCATAAATGCTAAGTGTGGACTAGGGCATCAAAACAGTGCCAAAACAACATTTAAAATGTCAAATCCATTTTTTAAAAAGTGCAAATGGATTCCAAAAATGCCCAAACTTTTTGTGGCAGTACACAACATTCCATAGCATCTGTTTTGGCCAGGCACACATTTTTGCTAAGTCAATTGGTGGCTAATCTAATTTGCAAAAGCCTGCTGAAAAAGAAAACAGAAAAAGAAATAAAAGAAAAGAAGAAGGCCTGGACTGACTGGGCCTTAGTGCACAGTGGCAGGCCCAGCCAGCCAGCCGGCCCACTCCTCCCTCCTCCTTCTCTCTCCTTCGCGCTGTCGCCATTTCCGTGGTCACCGCGCGCCGCACCGGCCGAACGGCGACACGCCGACGCCACCGACGTCCACCGACAGCGAGGGGATAAGGACCCCAGTCCATCCCCCTGGCTCTCCCTCGCCACTCACCCCCCCTTTCCTCCCACGCTCGCGCGCCCCCCCTCTCTCTGCTCGCACACGCCCGAGCACCATCGCCACCGTCGCCGTGCTACCTTTGCTGCCGCGGCCACCGGCTTCCCCTCGCCGCCCTTCCGTGTCCAGGAAATCCGCCCTCGTCTTCTCCATCGGCTCCACCACCGGATCGAGCTCGGAGGGCCACAGCAGTGCCACCCGCGTCGATCCCCTTCGCTGGACGCCGCCTCTGTCTCGCCGTCGACCTGCTCGTCCTCGACCCCTCCGGCTTCACCAAGACCTCCCCGAGCATCCCTGTGAGCTCACGGATCTCCTCAACCCGCCTTTCACTTTCTCCCATGCGCCGTAGCTAGCTCCCGACTAAGCCGAGCTCCCGTCGCCGCCGTGGCTGTCGGCTACGTCCGTGCCAAGCTCCGTCACTTCCCCTGACGATCCGCGTGTGCTCGTGGAGGTCCGTTGGAGCCAGTCAGCCCATCTGCTCGCTTGCTAACTAACCAAATCGCGAGCCCGAGCAACCACCGAGCGCCGCCGCCGCCATTGTTGATGTTACGCTCGGCTCCGGCCACCTCCATGCACGTGGCCGCCACCCATCGACGCGGCTCGATCTCAGGATCACGCCGGACCAAACCACGCGAAAAATGGTCGCCGGAGTTGGCCGGACGGGTAACTCTGGTGCTCCTGATTAGCACCGGCGGTTAGCCGCCGTTAACTGCTAACCTGGCTGTCGTTAGCCGCTAACTAACCAGCTAACCCCCACTGACATCGGGCCCCACCGGCCCTAATTAACCCACTGTTTAAATTAATCCAGTCAGTAAAATTATATACAAAAACTGTTAGTTTTAGTCTGAGTCACTGACACGCGGGCCCCACTGGACCCGCTGACCAGTCAACCCAGCTGACTGGGCAGGCCCAGTCACTGGCAGGTGGGTCCAGGGAGCCCCACATGACCAGTCAACGTGGTCAAAGCTCACTGCTGAGTCAACTTTGACCGGCCCCACTGTCAGTCACACAGCACACTGCTGTGTATGTTTCAGTGGATGCACCTAGCGTTTTACCCCCTTTATTTTCGAAATAATATTAAATCTGTAAATTCCAGAAATTATTTAAAACTTTAGAAAATCATAGAAAATAATCCGTAGCCCGGACGAAAAAACTTTGTACATGAAAGTTGATCAGAACGACGAGACGAAGCTGACCGTGCCATCTGTTTCTGTGACGGGACCCTCTACAGAGGTGAACCCGTAACTTTTTTGCCCATTTCCGTTAGGTGAATAGCGCGTATACACCGGTTAATAAATCCAACTTAAATCCTAAAATAACTAATATGACTTAGACATGTTTTTAGGCAACCCTGCACTGCACGTTAGCATAGCCTGCTCTGTGTTACTTTGTCTGCCTTGTATTTATCTGTTTCCTCCCGCTCTTCTCCCCGATAGACTGCGAGAGCGCTGATGATCCGATGGACGACTACCTCACCATAGAAGATCCACTTTTGTCTGCAAAGCAACCAGGCAAGCCCCCCCTTTGATCATCCCGATATCACCCATTCTATTTTCTCATGCTTGCATTAGGTTTTGCTACTGTAATTGATTGCTCCTATTCTGATGCATAGCATGCTTTTGTAACCTGCTAATTGTTACCTTACCAGCCTATTTCAAACTGTTTAGTATAGGTTGGTTAGAGACCCACCAGTGACCCCACTTGTCCCAACTGCCCCGCTGGATTCTCAGAAGACCCGATCAACAAGATCGAAGACCAGGCCCCGGCACCGCACATCACTTCCCCCTTAGTTGCTCGACACTACTGGGTTACTATCGAGTGCCGAGGGTGATACCTCGTCAGCACTTCTGATGTTAACCTTGTAGGTTAGTTCATCGGTTGTGGTCCTCGAGGGTGATTCCTCCTTCTCCACTCCCGATAACGACACTGTCGTGCAACTCCTCAAGAGTGGACCTCGAGGGTGATTCCTCCTTCGTTCACCTTGACGATAACATCAGGTGGAATTCCATCGAGGGTGATTCCTCAGGGTTCCCCTTGGTGTTAGACACACGGTCACTATGGTTATTATGACTTTACAACTGAAACTTGGAAAGGCGGGTCGACCCTGAGGGGTACCCGTGAATGATGGGATGTCGGGTTGACCTGGAGGTTACCCGTGAGACGAATACGAGGCGTGGCCGGGCATTCTTAGCCCTTGCCACAAGTCCTCGAGACGGGGCGACGGGGTCACATCGATCGTGAGTCTCTGCTCGTTACCGCAAGCCCCTAATCCACTAACGATTTGGATATTTGATCCAAGCAGGCCTCTGGCCTGATAGCACTAACCATCACGTGGGAACAGTTATGGGCACTCTGCATCGTAGCATCAGCTGAAAGCTCTGTTAGACGTCCAGTTCAGCATCGCGGCACGGCTGGGCCGGCGCCATCCATGTACAGAGGTGGTACCGAGATTCGCCCTGCGCGCAACTGTAACACCCCTGTGTATTAGTCACTGTGATCAACTGCTAATAATGCCAAGTCATATCATTTGCAGTGCTTAGTCATAGTGGTTAACCAAAATAATTCAAACTCTATTATGGAAATCACCTCAAATTCAAAAGTGCAAAAATGAATTTGCTCAAACACTATGGGAAAAATGTTCACTAAATAGCAAATATTCCAGAAGCACTCATAAAAATATAAACAATGAAATTGGAACTAGTTAAATGACTCCAACAATATGAAACAGCACTAAAACAGAATTATTTAATCCATTTATATTAAAATCAAATTCAAATGAAACCCAACTTTGCCCAAACCAATTTTTGGTGAAAGCTAACATTGCACAGTAATATTTGGGTCAACTTTCATATTTTGTAAAAGTGCAAAGTGGCCTAAGTAATTACCAAACAGAAAATAAATAAAGAAAATAGAAAACAGAAATAAGAAAAATGAAACGAGGCACTGTGCACTGGGCCTAAGTGCATAGTGCCCCTGGACCAGCCCACTGGGCCCATTCCCTTTCCCCTCCTCCCCGTGTCACTGCGCCGGTGGTCGCCGCACGCTCGCACCGGCCGGACGTCGACACGGCGACGCCCGCCGACACTACAGGGGCGCGGGAGGATAAGGGCAAGCAGTTCCTCCCCCCTGGCCTCCTCCCCGTCACTCTCCCTCTCCCTCTCTCGCTCGCGCTCGCCATTCCCCACTCTGGTCCGAGCGCCGTCGCCGCCGTCCTCGTTCATCACCGCGGCCACAGCTGCCACCTCGCTACGCTAACTTGTCGAGGAGCTCCGCCATCGCCTACTCCGTCGATCGTAGTTGGAGCGGGGGAGTACCGAAGAGCCGGATCCCTCTCGTCCACATCTCCAGCCGCCGCGGACCGTCTTCGTCTCCGGCGCCGTCCTCTGTTACTACTAATCTGTCGCGGGTTTTCCTTAACCGCACGATGAGCCTCCTTTCCCCTCCTCTTCTCTCCCGAGCCGCCGAGCTCCTCGATAGCAAGCTCGATGCCTAGCCGTGCTCCGGCCGCCGCGGTACCTCGCCGTCCGGCCACTTCCGGTCGTCTCCGGGGCCGCGCTTTAGCTCGGTTCGACGCCGCACCTCGCGCTGGTTCGTAAGCGACCGAAAGCACGCGCTAGAACTCACCGTAGCCACGCGCTCGATGTCGCCCGAGGCTCCTCGCCGCAGCGGCTCAACACCGGCGAGATTCCGGCCACTACAGCTGTCGCAGCCACCACCAACGGACGCGGCTCCGAGTGGCCGTTCGAATGAGCCCGGGCGCGCGCGAAACGGCCTTCTGTAACCGCTTTCCGGCGATCTCCGGCGAGTTCGCCGCCGCGGGAGGCTCGTCGAAGCTCTCTCCGGCGTCGCCGCCGACGTGGCGTGGGCGGGTCCCACCCCTGAGCCACTGACCGTGGGCCCTGGGGCCCCAGTTAACTGGGTTGACCCAGTCAACTGTGCTAACTGGGCAGCCCAGCCACTGACATGCGGGCCCCACTGCATTTTAATTAATTAAAAACATTTTTTTAATTAAAAGTTAATTAGTTTAGTTAATGAGTCACTGACAGGTGGGGCCAGCTGCTAATTAACCCTCTGATTAGTTTTAACTAAAATCTATTTAGTCTCAGAGACTGACATGTGGGTCCCACTAGACCCACATGTCAGGTTTGACTCAGGTCAGCGTCTCTGTTGATTGCTGACGTCATCTCTGAGTCATGCTGACGTCATATATCATTTTTTGGTAATTAAAATAATTCCAAAAAATCATTTAAACTTCGAAAATTCGTAACTTTTAAACCGTAGCTCAGATCGAAAAACTTAAAACATGAAAGTTGCTCAGAACGACGAGACGAGTCTGATCGTGTCATCTGTTTCCATGTCGGAACCCCCTACGTAGGAGAACTCGTAACTCCAAGCCCGATTCCGGTAGATGAATAGTGCACACACACCGGGAAATAAATCCCGCGATAATCCTAAAAAAATAACTAAAGTGACTTAGATGCATCTTTAGGCAACCCTGCACTGCATCCTAGTCATGTCATGCTTGTGTTGCATCGTTTGCTGTGCATTTATATGTTTCTTCCCCCTCTTCTCTCTCGATAGACCCTGACGTCGACGTAGCTCCCGAACTGACGTAGCTCCGGAGGTTGACTACGCTCCTGACGATCAGACTCTTGCCGTCGAGCAGACAGGCAAGCACCCCCTTTTTGAGCATTCCGATATCGCCCACTCTCTTCTCTCTTATGCTTGCATTAGAAGTTACTGCTGCTACTGTTATCCTATATCTGCTGCATAGCCTGTTTACTTGTAACCTGCAGTTGATACTTACCTGTTATCCTAAACTGCTTAGAATAGGTTGGGTAGAGACCATCAGAGACCCCACTTATCCCGACTGCCCCGCTGGATGATCAGAAGACCCGTGCAACGGGATTGAAGATCAGGCCCCGACACCGCACGTCACTTCCCCATTAGTTGCCGACACTACTGGGTTACTACCGGGTGCCGAGGGTGATACCTCGTCAGCACTTCTGATGATAACCTTGTAGGTTAGTTAATCAGTCGTGGTAAGCGAGGGTGATTCCTCCTACACCACCCCCGATAACAACGACGTCGTGCAACGCTTCAAGTGTGGACCTCGAGGGTGATTCCTCCTTCGTTCACCTTGACGAAAACATCAAGTGGGATTCCATCGAGGGTGATTCCTCAGGGTCCCTTTTTGGTGTCAGACACACGGATAATTTGGTTACTATGACCGAACACTGAACCATGATACTAAAGACGGGTCGGCCCTGAGGGGTACCCGCGCGAGCTTATTAGCGAAGTGATGTGGGATCGGGTGGACCTGGATGGTGCCCGAGGGTTGAACACGAGGCGTGGCCTGGCATTCCTAGCCCTTGCCGCAAGTCCTCGAGACGGGGCGACGGGGTCACATCTTTCGTGAGTCTCTGCTCGTTACCGCACTACCAACACACTAACGGTTTGGATATTTGATCCGAGGGGCCTCTGGCCTGATAGCACTAACCATCACGTGGGCATAGTATGGGCGTTCTGCGTCGTATACTTCAGCCGAAGCTTAATATACGTCAGCGACTGAGCGGCGCGCGCTGGATTGGACTGGTTACGCAACCGCACTTGTATTAAGGGGTTGCTAGGTCTGCTTCCGGCTGCCCACCCAACGCGCAGGAGTTCCCAGGGCGAAGGCCCAAGACCCCTGGGGGCATAGGTTTAGTCCGGCGTGCTGACCTCTCTGTTAAGTATTCGGTCGGGTTGCGGCGTATCGTCCGGCCGGAGTTAATCGAGCATGGTGGGTAAGTTGGTGCACCCCTGCAGGGAAGAAAACATCTATCGATAGCCTGTCCTACGGTAACGGACACTCGGAGTTGTATCCCGATCGGTACAACTAGAACTTGAGATGATACTGGATAGTATGGCTTTGGGATTGCTTTCTCGCAGGGAGTCGAGGAAGGATCTCTGGGCGAGGTTGATAACATTACTACTACTTCACATTATGTTAATCTGCACTCTTCTAATGCTGCAAGACCAATGAAGATGATCGACGATGCTAGTCTTCGATAGGACTAGGCTTTCCCCCTCTATTCTGGCATTTCTGCAGCCCAGTCCACATATACAGCCCCCTTTGAAAATGTTGCATATGTAGTGTAGATCCTTGCTTGTTGAGTACTTCGGATGAGTACTCACGTTTGCTTTATTTTCTTATTCTCCCCATATCCAATTGACGCCACTAGATGACGGAGCCCCTGAGTTAGCTGCCCCCGTCGACGACTACGATTACTACTACTACCCTCCCGGCGAGTACTACTACGAGGAGCCGACAAACGACCAGGAGTAGGATTCGGAGGATCCTAGGCAAGAGGCCTACGCCTTTCGATTGTAGAGTTTTATTTTGCCCCGCCTTTATAAAGGCTTATCTCTGTTCCTGTAATATATCTGTACCCAGATATCTGATGCTTCCGCTGACACTTGTATGCCATCGAGCTATGTATTCGAGCCCTCGAGGCCCTGGCTTGTAATATAAAGCTTGTATGAATTTATTTATGTTTTAGAGTTGTGTTGTGATATCTTCAAGTGAGTCCTTAGGCTTGATCGTGTGCATTTGTGTGTATGGTTAGTGCACGATTAAGCCGGGGTCGTCACAGCAACGACCCGGAGTGCACAGGGCGATGGCCCAAGACCCCTGAGCGCTTAGGAGGTAGACCGATGGGGACCTCTCTGCTGAGCTGTAGGTAGGGCTGCGGTGTGTTGTTTGGCCGAGGCCGGACATGACCCGGGAAAGTGTGTCCGGCCGGAGTTAAGCGAGCGTGGTGGGTAAGTTGGTGCACCCCTGCAGGGAAGAAAACATCTATCGATAGCCGGCCCTACGGTAAAGGACACTCGGAGTTGTATCCCGATCGATACAACTAGAACTTGAGATGATACCTGGATATGTGGCTCCGGGATCGCTTTCTCGCAGGGAGCCGAGGAAGGATCTCTGGGCAAGACTGTTACTTGACACAACCACTACTATATATTGTGTTGACCTACTCTCTTCTATTGCTGCAAGACCGCTGAAAATGATGAAGATGCTAGTCTTCGATAGGACTAGGCTTTTCTCTCTATTCTGGCATTTCTGCAGCCCAGTCCACACATACAGCCTTCCTTTGATAATGTTACATATGTAGTGTAGATCCTTGCTTGCTGAGTACTTTGGAGTACTCACGGTTTCTTTGCTTTCTTTTTCTCCCCATATCAGTTTGTCGTGACCAGATGACGGAGCTCCTGAGACAGCTGCCCCGCCGACGACTTCTACCACCTCGAGAGTGGTTACTTCTATGAGTTGGCTGACGACCAGGAGTAGGATCGGAGGGTCCCAGGCAGGAGGCCTGCGCCTTTCGATCGTAGCTTTTGTTTTGTCCCGCCTTGTTAAAGGCTTATCTCTCTGTCTTATGTCTGTACTCAGATATCTAACGCTTCCGCTGATGCTTGTTTGTCATCAAGCTTATGTAGTTATGTATTCGAGCCCTCGAGGCCCTGGCTTGTAATATAATGCTTGTATGCCTTTATTTATGTTTTAGAGTTGTGTTGTGATATCTTCAAGTGAGTCCTTAGGCTTGATCGTGTGCATTTGCGTGTATGATTAGTGCACGATTAAGCCGGGGGCGTCACACTGGGCACTTTGTGGCACCTGGACAGATGGGATTAAGTGAGAAATAAGTGAACGGAAAATCTTTCAATTATTTCCCAAAAAGCATGATACAAGTACAGAATACACACAATATCCATTGTTGACGAGAGAAATAAGAATAACAGTTCCAGCAGAACAACAACATGGAAAAGAATTTTATTTGGTTCTCATTTTCAAACACCCTAAACCCTCCAAGCCCTCTAGGAGTTTCGGAACTATCTCTCCAGCTTCTGTACCTCATAGCACCTGCCAAGGTTTCTTGCCAAGGGAAAAAATGGCTAGGGTGCCTGAATACTGGTCAGGCCTAGCAACCAGGTAGGAAGAAATTCTTCAGACGATGGTAAAAGAAATTACAGCTAAGAAACATGGCAGCTTGCATCGGGACTTTCTCCTCTGGAGAAATGTAACACCTGTAGGAGATATGCCCTAGAGGCAATAATAAATGTTATTATTTATCTCCATGCTCATTATTATGTTTATGTTCCATGCTATAACTGCTGTGGTTCCCGAGCCCGTATATCCATAAAGGCTCTGGGGAAAACCCATGTGCACGTGTGGAATAATAAACGGTAAAATGTATTCCTAGTCATGCCTCTAAGACTAGCTCAAGTGTTGCATGATGATTATGTTTTCCCAATCATGGGCATGTCTATGCCAGCAACTTTGAGGGCACAATGTTAGAAGAACATTTGTGTTGAATCGACCCGATTGATGTTATGCTATGAGATTCATTCGTCACAAGTTAATGGTTAATAACACAGAGATGGTTAACGTTTGCATAATTCCTCAGACCATGAGAGTATCGAGTTTCTTCATGCTTGATTCATGAACTTTGGGGTTTGTTAAAAGTCATCCGTAACTGGATGGCTATTACGGCGGCTTACGGGTTCATGGGAAAGTATGTCAAGTAACTTGATAGCTCAAGATTGGGATTTGCTCCTCCAACGATGGAGAGATATCTCTGGGCCCTCTCGGTGTTACGGTATCCATCATCGTCTGGCCAGACACTTTGTGATTTGATCACGGGGATGCCGGAACACGGTAACGAGAAAAGAGAACAATACCGGTAACGAGGTAACTAGCATAGTGGACAAGTTGTTGATCCACGGGAATGCCAACATGTCTCACCTCGGGTATTTGTAACATATCGCGAAGCAACAGGAATAGCACACGGCAACTGGAGGTTCACTCGAATATTCATTCGTGTGGGTATAGGGGTCAATATGGGTGTCCACGGCTCCGATGCTGGTCATTGATCGGAAAGTGTTCCGGTCATGTCTATACTTCACCGAACCTATAGGGTCACACGCTTAAGGGTCATCTATCTGTTGAACGCTAGACAGGGAGTCTGAGAGAAAGTCACCGAAAATGTTTCGGAGACAACGGAAGAGTTCCGAGAGAGAGAACACCGAAAGAGTTTCGGTAAAACCGAAAAGTTGTTTCGGAATATATTATTTGGTCAAAAAGGGTTTCGGCACCGCCTGGAAATTTTCAGAGGATGCCAGAATTGGTCTGGGAACTTCTGGGAATTTTCGGAGAGAAAAACCGGAAATGTTCCGAAACTGCCGTAACCGCTGTTAATGCTTTCCGCTGATGAAAACCACTGCACCGAAAATGTTTCGGATCATGCCCAGAATAATTTTAGAGGGTGCCGGAAATGTTCTGGGACCTTCTGGAATTTTTCAGAAAAAGTTTTGCGGAAAACATCTTGTCTCAGCGCGAGGGGACAAGATCCCACGAATCGGGGGTTGCATGTTTGGTGGCTTTTTGTCTAGGGAGCATGCATGTTTCATGGAGACATGTTGGTGGCTTGTTGGGGGGGCCCCCCCCCCATGGGGAGACAAGGTGTGGGCCGGCCCAAGGGCTGCCATGGTGGTGTCCCCTTGGTGCCCCCCTTGTGTTACCATTATGCCCTTTCATGTGTGACATGAAGCTTGGGTATTTTGGTATTTCAACATCCCACCCCACCCCTTGCCTTGGCCTATAAAAGGAGGAGAAGGGGCTGCCATTCTCCCCATCCCTTGCTCTCATACACATGCCAAGATGTTATCTGGCTTCTCTCTCCCTCCCACGAAAAGAGTTTCGTAGAGCCGAAAGGCTGTCTGGGTTCCGGCAGGAACTAGTTCTGGACGGCGAAGCCCTGCCGGATAGGTGACACCGTATGTGTGCAACTCTGTAGAGAGGTCGTAGTTTCGATCTTAGTGCCCGAGGGGCTGTTCGAGAGTGCCTCCCGAAGGGCTGTCCAAGTGACGGTCCGAGTTCTGTGAGTCCTCCCGAAGGGCTGTCCGAGTGACCGTTCGGGTTTCGAAGGTCCTCCCGAAGGGCTGTCCGCGACATCGTCCGATGGACTGTTCGACCGCCTCCCGGAGGGCTGTCCGAAGGGAAGACGAGGGTATACATCCTCGCGGTTGGGAGGTTGTAAATCCTAGCTGCGGGGATCTGCACCGCCGATCGTCATCGACTCTACTTCCGCTACGCTACGAGTCGGTAACGAAAATGATCAAACCTTGTATGCAGTCTCCATAGTGGTCCTGGGCTGGTGCGTAGGGCGGAAATTTTTTGTTTTCTGCTGCGTTACCCTACAACACCCCATGCCACTAGCCATAGTAACTTCGCACTGATAATGCCAAGTCATGACCATTAGCAGAGCCAAGTCACTCGGATTAAAGAAACAACTCAAATTCAATTCTGAAATTCAACTTCAAACTCCAAATTCCAAATGCAAGTCAAATAATTATTTCTTCAAACAACAAAACTAAAATGTTCATAATGTCTCAAATATTCTCAGAACAATTATAAAAATATAATCAACATTACTTGAACTCCCAAATTACCCCTGGATATTTTAAACAGTGGCCAATCAGCAATTTAAAAGCCTTTGCCTCTGTGATAAATTCAAATTAAGTCTTTTGGGCCCCAAACTCTTTCTGACAGTGGCAAATATTGCAACATATTTAAATGGACAAGTCCCACATTTTTGCAAAATGATTTGGAGACTTAAATAAATGCAATTGCCCTCTGTTTAAAAGAATAAAAGAAAAACAGAAAACAGAATAAAGGAAAAAGGCCGAAGCCACTTACCTGGCAGGCCCAGCCGAGCACTGCGCCTGGCAGCCCAGCTGGACGGCCCAGCCCACCTCTCTCTCTCTCCCTTCTTCTCCCTCCTCCCCGTGTCAATGCCGCCGTGGACGAGAGCGCTCGCGCCGGTCGCCGCTCGACAGCGCGATGCCGCGGGCGCCGCGAGAGGATAAGGGCGACGCCCGAGCCATCCCCCTGGTCCTCCTCGACCACTCCTCCCTTCTCCCCTCACTTTCTCCTCCTCTCCCCATCGGCGCCCGACGCGGTCGTCGCCGTCGCTCGCCATTGCCGCGGCCACGGCCATCAAAGCACCTCGCCGACATGTTGTAAGGCTCCGCCGTCGTCTTCTTCGTCGACTACGACGAGCCATTGGAGCCGGGAGCCACTGCTTCGAGCTCGGCGAGCTCGTCTTCTCCCTCAACTCCGGCGGGTTCCTCCGACGAATTCGCCGCATCTGCTGCTCCTAACCCGTCGCCGGGCCATCTTGCGCCTGCTAGGTGAGCAACCGATCCTCCTTCCCCCTCTTTTTAGTTTGCGCGCGCCCCTTAGATGTTGTGCCCGCCATGGCCGAGCTCATCGCCGCCGTTCTGCTTCGCCGCCGTGGCCACCGCTGTCGCAGCCTTTGCCTGAGCACGGCCATGTGCTTCTGGCGTTCCCAGGAGCACGTAGCACACGCGCACGCGCCTCCTTGTGCCCCGCAGCCCCGTTTCCATCCAGGGCCGAACTCCGGCCGCCGCCGTCATTTTAGGTCACCTCCGGCGAAACTTTGAGCACCACGCGACGCGCGCGAGAGCCAGCTTTCGAACGCAAGTCGAATCGCGCGTTTTGGCTAACCGTAGACGATTTCCGGCCCTCTCCGGTGAGATAGCCGCCGCGGAGCGCTCGCCGGCGCGTCTCCGGCGGCCCCGCCGACATGGCAAGTGGTGGGGCCCGCTCCGTGCCACTGACAGTGGGCCCTGCGCCTCGGTTTGACTAGGTTGATTGCGGTCAACGCAGTTACTGTTCATCCTCTCTCTCTGACGTGTGGGTCCCTCTGCGCTAATTAAGGTTAATTAACCTTTAAAATTAATCTGTTAGCTAATCAGACACTGACAACTGGGGCCCACACCCTCTAATTAGCTCTGTTAGTTTAATTAATCCACTTTTAGCCCAACAGAGACTGACATGTGGGTCCCACATGTCAGGATTGACTCTGGTCAGCGCCTGTTGACCGCTGACGTCACAGTGATGTCATGCTGAAGTCATAATTCATTTTCTGTAAATAAATAAATTCCAGAAATTCAAATAAACTTTGAAAATTAATAACTTTTAAACCGTAGCTCAGATCGAAAAAGTTAAAACATGAAAGTTGCTCAGAACGACGAGACGAGTCTGATCGTGCCGTCCATTTCTTTGTCGGAACCCCCTACGTAGTAGAACTCGTAACTCCGGACCCGTATCCGACAGATGAATAGTGCAGACACTTCGGTAAATAAATCCCAGATTAATTCTAAAAATAACTAAAATGACTTAGATGCATATTTAGTCAACCCTGCACTGTATCATAGCATCACACGCACCGTATTGCATTTGTTTGCATTATGTTTACCTGTTTCTTCCCCCTCTTCTCTCTCGGTAGACCCCGACATTGACGTAGCTCCCGAGGCAGACGCAGCTCAGGAGTACGACTACGTCCCCGACGACACCACATGCGACCTTGCCCTTGCCCCAGAGCAAACATGCAAGCACCCCCATTTTGAGCATGCCTATATCGCCTATTCTCTTCTCTCTTATGCTTGCATTAGAACTGCTACTGTTTTCCTATATCTGCTGCATAGCCTGTTTAATTGTAGCCTACTGTTGATACCTGCCTGTTATCCTAGACTGATTAGTATAGGATGGGTAGAGACACGACAGAGACCCCCTTTTGATCCTGACTGCCCCGCTGGATGTCAGAAGACCCGGTCATCGGGATTGAAGACTAGACCCAGGCACCGCACATCACTTCCCCCTTAGTTGCCGACACTACTGGGTTACCGTCAAGTGCCGAGGGTGATACCTCGTCAGCACTTCTGATGATAACCTTGTAGGTTAGTTACTTGGTCGTGGTAAGCGAGGGTGATTCCTCCTACACCACCCCCGATAACGACATCGTCGCGCAACACTTCAAGTGTGGACCTCGAGGGTGATTCCTCCTTCGTTCACCTTGACTTTAACATCGAGCGGGAATTCCATCGAGGGTGATTCCTCAGGGTTCCCTTCGGTGTCAGACACATAGTTACTGTAGATATTATGACTTGACTATGAACCATGTTACTAAAGACGGGTCGGCCCTGAGGGGTACCCGCGCGAGCTTAATGCGAAGTGATGTGGAGTCGGGTTGACCTGAGAGGTGCCCGCGAGATAACTACGAGGCGTGGCCGGGCATTCTTAGCCCTTGCCGCAAGTCCTCGAGACGGGGCGACGGGGTCACATCGATCGTGAGTCTCTGCTCGTTTCCGCGCGCTCCTAATCCACTACGGTTTGGATATTTGATCCGAGGGGCCTCTGGCCCGATAGCACTAACCATCAAGTGGGCATAGTATGGGCGTTCTGCGTCGTACACTTCAGCCAAAGCTTAATGGACGTCAGCGACTGATGCGGCACACGCTGGGTTGGACTGGGAACGCAACCGCGCTTGTATAAGGGGTTGCTAGGTCTGCTCACCGGCGGTGCACGTAACATGCAGGAGTTCACGGGGCGATGGCCCAAGACCCCTGGGGGCATAGGTTAGTCCGGCGTGCTGACCTCTCTGTTAAGTATTTGGTCGGGTTGCGGCGTGTTGCTTAGCCGAGGCCGGGCATGACCCAGAAAAGTGTGTCCGGCCAGAGTTAAGCGAGCGTGGTGGGTAACTTGGTGCACTCCAACAGGGAAGAAACTTCTATCGATAGCCTGTCCTACGGTAACGGACACTCGGAGTTGTATCCCGATCGGTACAACTAGAACATGTGATGAGAACTGGATAGTACGGCTCTGGGATTGCTTTCTCGCAGGGAGTCGAGAAAGGATCTCAGGTCGAGGTTGATGTCACTACTACTACTATACATTATGTTCATCTGTTCTCTTCTATTGCTGCAAGACTGTCGAAGATTGTTGAAGATGCTAGTCTTCGATAGGACTAGGTTTTCCCCCTCTATTCTAGCATTTCTGCAGCCCAGTCCACATATACAACCATTCCTTTGACAATGTTGCATATGTAGTGTAGATCCTTGCTTGCTGAGTACTTCAGATGAGTACTCACGTTTGCTTTACTTTCTTTTTCCCCCATATTCCATTTGATGCCACCAGACGACGGAGCCCCTGAGCCAGATGCCCCAGCCGACGACCAGTACTACTACCCGCCTGGCGAGTACTACTACTACGAGGAGCCGTTTGACGACCAGGAATAGGATCGGAGGGTCCAGGGCAGGAGGCCTACGCCTTTCGATCGTAGTATTTTATTCTACCCCGCCTCTGTGAAGGCTTATCTCTCTCTCTCTCTCTCTGTAATATATCTGTACTCAGATATCTGATGCTTCCGCTGACGCTTGTATGCCATCGAGCTATGTATTCGAGCCCTCGAGGCCCTGGCTTGTAATATAAAGCTTATATGACTTTATTTATGTTTTAGAGTTGTGTTGTGATATCTTCAAGTGAGTCCTTAGGCTTGATCGTGTGCATTTGCATGTATGGTTAGTGCACGATTAAGCCGGGGTCGTCACAAGAAAGTTCAGCTCAAATGGACAATTTATGTTCCACGTCAAAGGTACAACCACTAGCAACTAATAAATTCAGATGAAAACAGAGTACACATTGCAATATCCAGGAGTTCCTGGACCAATTTTTATGTCTGTCCAACTTTCATAGGCATCTTAAAATAAATAAAGATAAAAAAGTGAACAGATTGCCATTTTTCCATGAAAGGTTGGGTGAGCAACCCTGTGACACCCCGGTAGTTAAGCTACAGTAATTCCACGCTAATGATGCCACGTCACCACGATTATTGTTGTTAATCTCGCGTTGATTCAGAACCGATTAAAAATTCAAATTTAAAGTGAAGTCAAACAATAAAAGTTTTTAAATGTCAAAACCAAAGTGTTCTAAAAGTGACAAATAATTCATAAGCAATAATGGTGGAGAAACTAACATTTCTTATAATAATTAAATGCACTAAAATAACCAAAACAGAGGGCAAACCAATTAATCTAATGCCTTTTAATTAATAAAATTTTGCAAAGTATTTTATCATTGCACCAAACTTTTTGTGGCAGTAGTATATTTAGTGGTAATGATTTAGGAACTGTTTTTGTATCTTGTAGAACTAAAATAAATTAATAGATAAAATAAAACAGAAAAGGAAAAATAAATCAAAAGACAAAAAAAACTAAAAGGAAAAGGAAACCCCCCCCCACTGGGCCACGGCCCAGCTGGCCGGCCCAGCCGGCCCACGCCGCGCTCCTGGCCTATATATAGCCGGCCTCCTCCACCCTGGTCAAACCCTAATCCCCAACCCCCTCCCCCAACCGATCCCCTCTCTGCTCCCGATGCCGCCGCCTGTCGCCCGGCCCCGTCGTCGTCGCTGCCACCTCGCCGGCGTCGCCCCACCGCCTCTCCCTCGCCGGACCTCCTCATGCCTCGCCGCCCTCTTCCCACGACGCCCGTGAGCCGCGCTCCCTCTCCTCTCCTCTCTCCCCGACGCCGCGCCCGCCCGTCGCCGCTGGTCGCGCTCGCCGCGCTCGCCCGTGCCCAGCCCCAGTCGCGCACGGCCTCGCCCTTCCCCCGACGCCTCCTCCCCTGCTCCGCCCTGAGCCGCCCGCCGTCCGCACGCGCGCGCGCGCATTTGGTGCACCGGACATGTCCGGTGCCCGAACGGGCACAGCCCGGACATGTCCGGCTGTGCCACTGACCAGTGGGCCAGCCCCTGTTAAAGCGAGAATAAAAAAAAAGAAATGTAATAAAATAAAATAATAATAATTAAATTAATTAATTAATTAGGTAATTAATTAAAGTTAATTAACTCTGATTAGCTAACCTAATCTGTTATTTAGTGCTTAATCTGTTAGTTAGTGTTAGAGACTATGACAGTGGACCCCCCTGGTCAAATTGACCAGTCAACCCTGTTGTTGACTGTTGACTGAATTAATAATAATTCATAAAAATGCATTAAAATTTCAATAAATCATACTAAATAATCCGTAACTCGGATTGAAAAACTTTGTACATGAAAATTGCTCAGAATTTCGAGACGGATCCGAATACGCGGTCCGTTCGTCCGTCACACGTCCCTAGCTACCCGAACATGGAACCGTTCCCCTCCGGTCATCTGTCTGACAAATGTCCGGAACCGAGAAAACATTTTCGGATGTTTTCCCTCTTCACCTAAATCGTGTAGCACCACGTCAGAACACCCCTAGCTCTACGTAGTGTCATGACATGCTCTTGTTTGCTTTATATTTACTGTTTCTTCCCCCTCTTCTCTCTCGGTAGACCCTGACACCGACGTTGTCCCCGAGACCGACGCAACTCAGGAGCCCGACGCCACCATTGACGACCTTGCCCTTGCCGCCGAGCAACCAGGCAAGCACCCCCCTTTTGAGCATCCCGATATCGCCTATTTTTTCTCTCTCATGCTTGAATTAGAATTGCTGCTACTACTGCTTTACCTATTCTGATGCATAGCCTGTTTATTGTAACCTGCTGTTGATAATTACCTACATATCCTAAACTGTCTAGTATAGGCTGGGTAGAGACCTATCAGTGACCCTACTAGTCCCGACTGCCCCGCTGGATTATCAGAAGACCCGATCAACGGGATTGAAGACATGCCCCGGCACCGCACATCACCCCCCCCTTAGTTGTACGACACTACTAGGTTACTATCGAGTGCCGAGGGTGATACCTCGTCAGCACTTCTGATGTTACCCTTGTAGGGTAGATAATTGGTCGTGGTCATCGAGGGTGATTCCTCCTTCTCCACTGCCGATACGACCCTGTCACGCAACACTTCAAGTGTGAACCTCGAGGGTGATTCCTCCGAGTTCACCTTGACGGATACATCGAGTAGGAATCCAACGAGGGTGATACCTCGGATTCCCCTGATGTTATGGACACACGAATACTTGGACTTTACACTGTTACTTGGAAAGGCGGGTCGTCCCTGAGGGGGTACCCGCGTGAGCCTAACTGGCTAGTGTTGTGGAGACGGGTTGACCTGGATGGTGCCCGAGTGATGAATACGAGGCGCGGCCGGGCATTCTTAGCCCTTGCAGCAAGTCCTCGAGACGGGGCGACGGGGTCACATCTTTCGTGAGTCTCTGCTCGTTACCGCAAGCCCTAGTCCACTAACGATTTGGATATTTGATCCGAGCAGGCCTCTGGCCTGATAGCACTAACCATCATGTGGGCATAGTATGGGCGTTCTGCATCGTAGCATCAGCCGACAGTTCTGTCAGACGTCCAGTTCAGCATTGTGGCCGGGTCGGATCGTGCCATTGGCGCTGGTATCCACCCTGCTCGCAACGACCCGGAGTGCACAGGGCGACGGCCCAAGACCCCTGAGCGCTTAGGATGTAGACCGACGGGGACCTCTCTGCTGAGCTGTAGGTAGGGTTGCGGTGTATCGTTTGGCCGAGGCCGGGCATGACCCAGGAAAGTGTGTCCGGCCGGAGTTAATCGAGCGTGTTGGGTAAGTTGGTGCACCCCTACAGGGAAGAACACATCTATCGATAGCCGGTCCTACGGTAAAGGACACTCGGAGTTGTATCCTGATCGACACAACTAGACCTTGAGATGATACCTGGATATATGGCTCTGGGATTGCTTCTCGCAGGGAGTCGAGAAGGGATCTCAGGACGAGGTTGATGACTGTATGGCTCTGGGATTGCTTTCTCGCAGGGAGTCGAGAAAGGATCTCTGGGTGAGGTTGAGACTTAATGATACTACTACATTATACTATGCTAATCTACACTCTTCTAATGCTGCAAGACCGCTGAAGATGCTAGTCTTCGATAGGACTAGGTTTTCCTCTCTATTCTGGCATTTCTGCAGCCCAGTCCACATATACAGCCACTCTTTGATAATGTTGCATATGTAGTGTAGATCCTTGATTGCTGAGTACTTCGGATGAGTACTCACGGTTGCTTTGCTTTCTTTTTCCCCCATATCCTTTTGGTGCAACCAGATGACGGAGCCCCGGATACAGCTGCCCACGCCGACGATCGCTACTACTACCCCGAGGGTGGATACTACTACGAGTTGGCCGACGACCAGGAGTAGGTTCAGAGGGTCCCAGGCAGGAGGCCTGCGCCTTTCGATCGTAGTGTTTTATTTTGCCCCGCCTTTCTAAAGGCCTTTCTGTTTCTCTTTTAATATCTGTACTCAGATATCTGATACTTCCGCTGACGCTTGTATGCCATCGAGCTATGTATTCGAGCCCTCGAGGCCCTGGCTTGTAATATAAAGCTTGTATGACTTTATTTATGTTTTAGAGTTGTGTTGTGATATCTTCCCGTGAGTCCTTAGGCTTGATCGTGTGCATTTGCGTGTATGATTAGTGCACGATTGAGCCGGGGGCGTCACAAGTTGGTATCAGAGCCGACTGACTGTAGGAATCCCCCTTTCCAACTCCTTGGCCGAAGTTGAGTCTAGTGGACCAAAAACTAATTTACTAACTTGGCTGTGTGGCTTACAGGCCCACGTCGCCAATTGGGTGGTATTAGGATCTTTTACTCCTCGACCTTTACTCTGGGACTCTGATCTCTCTCCTATTCGGGTTAAAATTTTACTAAGTCCAACATTAGGTTCTCGCGATCACATCCACCCGGTGTTCTGAAATTTCCCCCCTTCCTTCAAGATTGCGGGCCAGGTTTTGCTTGCAGGATCCTCTTATCGAGGGCACCCTATGTTGTCACTTGCAGATTTCTCGCTCCAACAGTTTTCTCCGACGTTGATGTAGCCTTTGTTATGTCTCGTTGTGTACTTCCTTGCCACGTGCCTGCGCGCCGCCTAGCTTGTCTAGCTGTGTGCCTTGCCGAACTCCTATCGCCGTTTGTGTCCAACCCCGTACATCGTTCTGTATGTCTTTAATGACTACTAATATGCACCTAATGCCTATCCTGTTCATTTCCCGTGTTACATCATGAATAACTCCATTCACATGCAGTTTATCTTGCTAAACCGCCCCTGTTGATTTGGCAGGATGGCTGACGATCCCCCACCTCCACCTTATATTGCCGCAATGATGCAGCAATTTGAATTGAACCGTCAGGTTATGACCGGAATATTGGCCCAGTTCCCTAATCAGAATGCCCAACAGCAGACTCCTCCAATAACTCTGCCAGAATTTGTGCGCCTCAATCCATCCGTTTTCCGCAACTCCAACAACCCTATGGATGCTGATGATTGGCTTCGTGACATCCTGTTTGAGATGGAGTCAGCTAATGTTGCCCCTGACAGTTACGTCGCCTTTACGACATTCCACTTAAAGGGTCCAGCTGCTCAATGGTGGGAAAGCCACAAGGGTATGTTGCCTGCAGAGACTGTAACCACTTGGCAGGAATTTCAGTCAGCTTTTCGTGCACGGTACATTCCTCAAGGTCTGATGGACCAGAAGAAGCAGGAGTTCCGCAAACTCTCACAGGGCACAATGACTGTGGATGAATATCAGAGGAAATTCCTTGAATTGTCCCGCTATGCTGAAGATGACGTCTGCACTGACGCCCGCAAGCAGGAGAAATTCCGTGAAGGACTGCGTACTGATATAAACCTCGCACTTGCTGTCCATGATTGCACAGACTTCGCAACGCTTGTCAGCCAATCTTTCCGAGTTGAAACTGCTCTGACGAAGTACCAAGAGTCGCTCAAGCGCACTCATGATGTTGGCTCATCCTCGGGTCAGCCTGTTCAGAAACGTCGAGTGTGGATTCCGCACAATGTTTAGCACCGACCTGCTCCAACACCAAGGCCGTCATATGTTGCACCTCGTCTGTCTTCACCGCCGAGACAGCTAACGGTTCATGATGGACCGCATAATGCTAAGGCTTCTCCTCAGATTGTACCATGTCCTCCTGTTGGTCATAAGAAGAATTGTCGAAACCGTCGTTTCAGAAACCGTAATGTCATACCATCTACTGTTGTACTTGGCCATGCCAACCACGTCAATGCTGAAAAGGCCCAGAAGGAACCGACTATCGTGTTGGGAACACTCTCTGTGAATTTAGTGCCAGCTTCTGTGCTGTTTGATTCCGGTGCATCACATTCCTTCGTGTCCCAACAATTTGCACAATTGCATGGGTTAGCTATGAGCTCATTACCCACTCCTTTAGAAATCATCACTCCCCGTTCCAGGTGGCAAACCAAAATGGTAAGCCACAACAATCAGATCAGAATTGGAGGGTTGATGTTCTCTGCTTCCCTTATTGCTCTTGGACCTTCCGACATAGACATTATTCTCGGTATGGACTGGTTGACCGCCCACAATGCTTTGATTGACTGTGCCGCTAAGAAAGTCCAACTTACCCATCCTTCTGGCCAGACAGTCAAATACTCAGCACGAACAGTTCAGAATGCTGAGACTCAAATATATGTTCTGAATGCATTGAATGCTTCACCCCTTGAAGGCATCGAGAACGTTCCAGTTGTTCGTGATTTTCAAGATGTCTTTCCAGAAGAACTTCCAGGAATACCGCCTGCTCGAGCTGTCGAGTTTGTCATTGACTTGAAACCAGGCACAACTCCTATTGCGAAGCGTCCTTATAAGATGCCTCCGCACCACCTTCTTGAACTTAAGGAGGAAATCGACACGTCACTTAAGAAGGGTTTCATCCGCCCCAGTTCCTCTGCTTGGGGAGCACCTTCACTCTTCGTTAAGAAGAAGGATGGAACTAACCGATTGGTTCAGGATTATCGGCCCATTAACCAAGCCACAATCCAGAACAAATATCCGCTTCCTCGGATCAATGATTTGTATGATCAACTTGCTGGATCATCGGTATTCTCTAAACTCGACTTGAGGTTGGGTTATCATCAGATCCGTGTTCGTGAAGAGGATATTCTCAAGACTGCATTTGTTACTCGCTATGGCTCCTACGAGTACACGGTCATGTCCTTCGGCTTAACCAATGCTCCAGCAACTTTCTCCCGTCTGATGAATTACATCTTCATGGATTACCTCGACAAATTTGTCGTGGTATATCTGGATGATATTCTGGTTTATTCAAAGAATAAAGAAGAACATGCTGAACACCTCCGTCTGGTACTGGAAAGGCTCCGAGAACACCAGTTGTATGCCAAGTATTCCAAATGTGAATTCTGGCTTTCCGAAGTAACCTACCTTGGTCATGTGATTTCCAAGGATGGAATTGTTGTTAACCCGGAACGAGTTCAGGCTATTCTTGACTGGACTCCTCCGAAGAACGTCAAGCAAGTCAGAAGTTTTCTCGGCCTTGCAAGTTATTGCCGTCGTTTTGTCGAGAATTTTTCAAAGATTGCTAAGCCTTTGACTGATCTGCTTCACAAAGGCGTTAAATTTGAATGGACAGAAAAATGTCAGGAAAGTTTTCAAACACTCAAAGACAAGCTGACATCTGCCCCAGTACTTGCCCCTCCAGATTCTCGCAAAGATTTTGTGATCTATTATGATGCATCCCGTGAAGGATTAGGCTGTGTC
Organism: Thinopyrum elongatum; assembly: GCA_011799875.1. Classification (NCBI taxonomy): domain Eukaryota; kingdom Viridiplantae; phylum Streptophyta; class Magnoliopsida; order Poales; family Poaceae; genus Thinopyrum; species Thinopyrum elongatum. Next base: position 531,401,598 of record CM022300.1, on the reverse strand, counting down.
CTAATGCAAGAGCGTAAAGTGATTGCTTATGGCTCTCGTCAGTTGCGCCCACATGAAGAGAATTATCCGGTACATGATCTAGAACTAGCTGCTGTCATATATGCATTGCAGTTGTGGCGACATTACCTTCTCGGTAATCGTTGCGAGATATACACGGATCATAAAAGTCTGAAGTACTTGTTCACTCAGCCATCTCTAAACCTCCGTCAGCAAAGATGGATGGAGGCCATTGCGGACTATGATTTGAGTATTTTCTATACCCCTGGCAACGCTAACGTGATGGTTGATGCCTTAAGCCGCAAGTCCTATTGCAACAACCTCATGGTTAGGCGAGCTCAACCTCGTCTTTTTGAAGAATTGTGCAAGCTGAATCTGCGTATTGTTCCACAGGGCTCTCTTAATAACCTTGTGATACAACCAGATCTTGAGAAAGTTGTTAAGAATGCGCAAGCTAAAGATGCTGAAATTGACCTGATGAAGAAAGATCTTCACCTGGAAAAGTACAGGGATTTCTCGCTGTCTGAAGATGGAACCTTGTATTTCAGAAATCGCATTGTCGTACCTCGCTTCGAGCTTATGACTGACAAAGTCATGAAGGAGGCACATGATACCCCGCTGTCTATTCATCTGGGTAGCACCAAGATGTATCGTGATCTCCGTCAAAGGTACTGGTGGTCTAAAATGAAGCAGGACATTGCTCGCTATGTTGCTGAATGTGATGTGTGTCATCGCGTTAAAGCAGAACATCAGAAACCAGCTGGAATTCTGCAACCGCTTCCTATTCCTCTATGGAAATGGGATAAGGTTCAGATGGATTTCATTACAGGACTTCCCAGGTCACAGAAGGGTCACGATGCAATTCTTGTCGTCGTCGACCAACTTTCTAAAGTTGCACACTTTCTGCGTGTCAAGGAGACGATCACTGCTAGTCAGTTAGCAGAATTATATATCTCCAGAATTGTATCACTTCACGGTATTCCGAAGGAGATTAGTTCGGACCGTGGCGGCCTTTTCACTTCCAAGTTCTGGGAAACTTTCCAAGAAGCTATGGGAACTCATATTACCTGGAGTTCAGCTTATCATCCCCAATCCCAAGGCCAAGTCGAGCGAGTAAATCAAGTGCTTGAAGACATGCTGCGAGCTTGTGTTATTTCTTTCGGAAAGAAATGGGAAGAATCTCTCCCGTATGCTGAGTTCTCTTATAACAACAGCTATCAAGTCAGCTTGAAAATGGCTCCCTTCGAAGTACTTTATGGACGTAAGTGTCGAACCCCTCTGAATTGGTCAGAAACTAGGGAACGACCGCTCGTGGGTCCGGATATTATTCAACACGCCGAAGAATAAGTCCGTATCGTTCGTGAAAATCTCAAGGCGGCTCAGGACCGCCAGAAGAGCAACTACGATCGCAAACGATGGGGTTTAACTTATCAACCTGGTGATCAAGCTTATCTGCATGTCACTCCTATGAAGGGCACTCACCGCTTTGGAATCAAGGGCAAGTTAGCTCCACGCTACATTGGTCCTTTCCGCATTGTTGCTAGACGTGGTCATGTGGCATATAAACTGGAGTTGCCGCCGCAATTCTCCCATATCCACGATGTCTTCCATGTGTCGCAACTTTGTAAATGCTTCAAGGAATCTCCGCACCGCGCAGTGGATCACGAGATGCTCGAATTGCAAGATGATCTATCTTATAAGGAGCATCCGATCCGCATTCTCGATGAAGCTGAACGTCGGACCCGTCAGAAGGTTACCAAGTTCCTCAAAGTGTAGTCGTCAAATCATTCTGAAGATGAAGCCACTTGGGAACGCGAGGATAATCTTCGTGCGGAATACCCCGAACTTTTTCCTTCTACCTCTTAATTCTTGGGACGAGAATTCTTGTAGTGGAGGAGATTTGTGACACCCCGGTAGTTAAGATACACTAATTCCACGCTAATGATGCCACGTCACCACGATTACTGTTGTTAATCTCGCGTTGATTCAGAACCGATTAAAAATTCAAATTTAAAGTGAAGTCAAACAATAAAAGTTTTTAAATGTCAAAACTAAAGTGTTCTAAAAGTGACAAATAATTCATAAGCAATAATGGTGGAGAAACCAACATTTCTTATAATAATTAAATGCACTAAAATAACCAAAACAGAGGGCAAACCAATTAATCTAATGCCTTTTAATTAATAAAATTTTGCAAAGTATTTTATCATTGCACCAAACTTTTTGTGGCAGTAGTATATTTAGTGGTAATGATTTAGGAACTGTTTTTGTATCTTGTAGAACTAAAATAAATTAATAGATAAAAGAAAACAGAAAAGGAAAAATAAAGCAAAAGACAAAAAAAACTAAAAGGAAAAGGAAAACCCCCCCCACTGGGCCACGGCCCAGCTGGCCGGCCCAGCCGGCCCACACCGCGCTCCTGGCCTATATATAGCCGGCCTCCTCCACCCCGGTCAAACCCTAATCCCCAACCCCCTCCCCCACCCGATCCCCTCTCTGCTCCCGACGCCGCCGCCTGTTGCCCGGCCCCGTCGTCGTCGCTGCCACCTCGCCGGCGTCGCCCCACCGCCTCTCCCTCGCCGGACCTCCTCACGCCTCGCCGCCCTCTTCCCACGAAGCCTGTGAGCCGCGCTCCCTCTCCTTTCCTCTCTCCCCGACGCCGCGCCCGCCCGTCGCCGCCGGTCGCGCTCGCCGCGCTCGCCTGTGCCCAGCCCCGCTCGCGCACGGCCTCGCCCTTCCCCCGACGCCTCCTCCCCTGCTCCGCCCTGAGCCGCCCGCCGTCCGCCCGCGCGCGCGCGCATTTGGTGCACCGGACATGTCCGGTGCCCGAACGGGCACAACCCGAACGGGGCACAACTCGAACATGTCTGGCTGTGCCACTGACCAGTGGGCCAGCCCCTGTTAAAGCGAGAATTAAAAAAAAGAAATGTAATAAAATAAAATAAAATAAAATAATAATAATTAAATTAATTAATTAATTAGGTAATTAATTAAAGTTAATTAACTCTGATTAGCTAACGTAATCTGTTATTTAGTGCTTAATCTGTTAGTTAGTGTTAGAGACTATGACAGTGGGACCCCCCCGGTCAAATTGACCAGTCAACCCTGTTGTTGACTGTTGACTGAATTAATAATAATTCATAAAAATGCATTAAAATTTCAATAAATCATACTAAATAATCCGTAACTCGGATTGAAAAACTTTGTACATGAAAATTGCTCAGAATTTCGAGACGGATCCGATTCCGCGGTCCGTTTGTCCGTCACACGTCCCTAGCTACCCGAACATAGAATCGTTCCCCTCTGGTCATCTGTCTGACAAATGTCCGGAACCGGGAAAACATTCCCGGATGTTTTCCCTCTTCACCTAAATCGTGTAGCACCACGTTAACCCCCTAGCTCTGCGTAGTGTCATGACATGCTCTTGTTTGCTTTATATTTACTGTTTCTTCCCCCTCTTCTCTCTCGGTAGACCCTGACACCGACGTCGTCCCCGAGACCGACGCAACTCAGGAGCCCGACGCCACCATTGACGACCTTGCCCTTGCCGCCGAGCAACCAGGCAAGCACCCCCTTTTGAGCATCCCGATATCGCCTATTCTTTCTCTCTCATGCTTGCATTAGAATTGCTGCTACTACTGCTTTACCTATTCTGATGCATAGCCTGTTTATTGTAACATGCTGTTGATAATTACCTGCATATCATAAACTGTCTAGTATAGGCTGGGTAGAGACCTATCAGTGACCCTACTAGTCCCGTCTGCCCCGCTGGATTATCAGAAGACCCGATCAACGGGATTGAAGACAGGCCCCGGCACCGCACATCACCCCCCCTAGTTGTACGACACTACTGGGTTACTATCGAGTGCCGAGGGTGATACCTCGTCAGCACTTCTGATGTTAACCTTGTAGGGTAGATAATTGGTCGTGGTCATCGAGGGTGATTCCTCCTTCTCCACTGCCGATACGACCCTGTCACGCAACACTTCAAGTGTGAACCTCGAGGGTGATTCCTCCGAGTTCACCTTGACGAATACATCGAGTAGGAACCCAACGAGGGTGATACCTCGGATTCCCCTGATGTTATGGACACACGAATACTTGGACTTTACACTGTTACTTGGAAAGGCGGGTCGTCCCTGAGGGGTACCCACGTGAGCCTAACTGGCGAGTGTTGTGGAGACGGGTTGATCTGAATGGTGCCCGAGTGATGAATACGAGGCGCGGCCGGGCATTATTAGCCCTTGCAGCAAGTCCTCGAGACGGGGCGACGGGGTCACATCTTTCGTGAGTCTCTGCTTGTTACCGCAAGCCCTAGTCCACTAACGATTTGGATATTTGATCCGAGCAGGCCTCTGGCCTGATAGCACTAACCATCACGTGGGCATAGTATGGGCGTTCTGCATCGTAGCATCAGCCGACAGTTCTGTCAGACGTCCAGTTCAGCATTGTGGCCGGGTCGGATCGTGCCGTTGGCGCTGGTATCCACCCTGCTCGCAACGACCCGGAGTGCACAGGGCGACGACCCAAGACCCCTGAGCGCTTAGGATATAGACCGCAGGGACCTCTCTGCTGAGCTGTAGGTAGGGCTGCGGTGTATCGTTTGGCCGAGGCCGGGCATGACCCAGGAAAGTGTGTCCGGCCGGAGTTAATCGAGCGTGTTGGGTAAGTTGATGCACCCCTGCAGGGAAGAACACATCTATCGATAGCCGGTCCTACGGTAAAGGACACTCGGAGTTGTATCCCGATCGACACAACTAGACCTTGAGATGATACTTGGATATATGGCTCTGGGATTGCTTCTCGCAGGGAGTCGAGAAGGGATCTCAGGACGAGGTTGACTGTATGGCTCTGGGATTGCTTTCTCGCAGGGAGTCGAGAAAGGATCTCTGGGTGAGGTTGAGACTTAATGATACTACTACATTATACTGTGCTAATCTACACTCTTCTAATGCTGCAAGACCGCTGAAGATGCTAGTCTTCGATATGACTAGGTTTTCCTCTCTATTCTGGCATTTCTGCAGCCCAGTCCACATATACAGCCACTTTTTGATAATATTGCATATGTAGTGTAGATACTTGCTTGCTTTGCTTTCTTTTTCCCCCATATCCTTTTGGTGCAACCAGATGACGGAGCCCCGGATACAGCTGCCCACGCCGACGATCGCTACTACTACCCCGAGAGTGGATACTACTACGAGTTGGCCGATGATCAGGAGTAGGTTCGGAGGGTCCCAGGCAGGAGGCCTGCGTCTTTCGATCGTAGTGTTTTATTTTGCCCCGCCTTTCTAAAGGCCTTTCTGTTTCTCTTTTAATATCTGTACTCAGATATCTGATGCTTCCGCTGGCGCTTGTATGCCATCGAACTATGTATTCGAGCCCTCGAGGCCCTGGCTTGTAATATAAAGCTTGTATGACTTTATTTATGTTTTAGAGTTGTGTTGTGATATCTTCCCGTGAGTCCTTAGGCTTGATCATGTGCATTTGCGTGTATGATTAGTGCACGATTGAGCTGGGGGCGTCACAAACCCCCACCTCGAAAGACATAATTAGGACATGTTTGATGGAGAAGCTTATTAAGAAATAGTTTAATCGATACCATGATCATAGTGAAGGTAATAAATATGTATGAAAGAGCAGATGGTCCTCCTCTCCACAACAACAGAAAAATTGGGTTTGCATAAACAGATCAAGTAATGAAAAAGATCACGCCACTGCGACCATATACAAACACATTTGACCAGTCTAACATTGCAAAATATAGCTAGAAAATTAGAATGTCTTCTAATGCTCTAGCCCAACAAATGAAGGTGGAAGGAGATTGCTGCAATACCATAGCTGAGAGGGAGGAAGGTCTAATTGTTGTGGATCAGAGTATCTACTCTGTCACACGGTTTGTGAGCGGAGAAGCGTGAGCAGTCCTCACAGTCATGACACCCAGATCATCGATGCCATAGCAGACCTCACTCTAGCCTCGGCAGGCCCTCTAACCTGCAGGTTGTACAAACAACATTATGTGCCTCAAGAAATTGTAACAAACAGGCCAAAAAAAATACAATGGGCAACTGACCGAGTGAATGTGATATGTTTCATATTTCGCACTTTTTACCTTGCAGAATAAACCATAAAGACCTTTCAGGCAATCTTTTCTTGTAACTATGGCATTCTCACAAGGAAAACCTTGGCCTTCAACAGCTCCTCTATAATAACAACAGCATCAGCCTACAGGTTTAGCAATGTTTTGTGCATTTAAGAGATCTTCAATTGTTCAACAACAATAGTGACACTAAACAGAGGTAAACCTGATCTGAAGCGATGCATACAGGGGAAAAACACACCATAAAAGTTCATCTCCTCCAGCAAGAATCCTAAAAAGAAAGTAATTGTTCAACAACAATAATGGCACTAAACAGAGGTAAACATGTTCTGAAGCGAGGCATACAGGGGGAAAAACTCACCATAAAAGTTCATCTCCTCCGGCAAGAATCCTAAAAAGAAAGTAATTGTTCAACAACAATAATGGCACTAAACAGAGGTAAACCTGATCTGAAGCGAGGCATACAGGGGAAAAAACTCATCATAAAAGTTCATCTCCTCCGGCAAGAATCCTAAAAAGAAAGTAATTCTTAATTTCCAAAGGCACCAATAGGATACAGGAAAAAAAGACATGCTAAAACACTGCTACTAAGCTATGAACACTGCCATCCAAAAGTACAGCTACGCCAATCAGTAAATCTAATCATGTTACAGCAATTATTTGTCTGCATACGAAATAACGATCATCTTGGAGCGGCCTCAAGGAATAGCAACACGCAACAAAACAACAGATATTAAGGCATACATCTCAACTGCTTTCAACTTAGTAAATGATGTAAAACTAACCACGCCAATGAAGCAACACAAAAGTATTAGCTTTGTTACTTGACATGCAACCAACAAAAGTTAATTTTTCAAAGTGAAAAAAAATACTAACCGCAAAGCATGAATAAGAAAATTGTGTTACTGTGGTAATTAGAAGACACCTGTAAAGTAGTTATCCAACCAATTAGATAAAAGACCTTGATTTGGGTATACCTGCAATCAAACCTTTCATAAACAATCATTTGTTCTTGGTCTCCACCATAAGCAATAACCAAACTGATAACAAACCTCTATAGCTAACTATTTCTGTGAAATAATATTAGCAAACTTTAACCATGGCACAAATATATATAAATGTGATGAGCAATAAAAAGGAAAGACCAAAAATGTAAATTTCATGGATTGTAACCTTAAGTCAATAAACTAATCTCCACCAGTGCTAACTGATACCAATAAATTAACTACCAGTATTTTCACCCCTCAAGAAACCCCCAAACATTTAATAGAAGCATCAAATTAGTCACCCAGTACCCAAAAAGAAGTCACCCTAATTAACAAGGAGATGCATGGCAAGAGGCACGTACATGGCAGAGATGAAGATGCAGGCGCTATGGCAGAGGCGTCCTTGTCCACCACACCTCCGTCCTCCTTCGCCTGCACCTCCGCCTCCGTCTTCGTCATCGCCACCACCAGCTCAGGCCTGTCCTTGGGCCCCTCCCCGGTGGCGGTCGACTCCCGTATTGAATCTTAAACCTCATTCCAAATAAAAAATGGACGATTCAAGCTCTTCAGGAAGTTCCAGTATGGAACAATAAATCCGGATGCAGCAACCCTGTAGAGAGTTCAATAAATTCAGAGTTTTATGCCCGACCAACCCAAAAGGAATAGCTTTTCTATGGCTACAGTGACCATGCCTACAATTAGTAAGCAGCAACCATTGTTTGGTGGTCTACACAGTCACTGTTAGACCCCCGAGCTAGGAAGCAACAAGCAGCAAACGTGCACAAAGGACACCCAAAGAACTAACCTAAATAGGTACTGCAGCGCACTAAAAAATGATGACACCACACAAGCATGCACACGAGAGAAAGCATACAAACATCTTCTCCAATAAGCAAGGAAGAAGCGTGTAATCTAATTAACTGGTCAGCAAGAGAATCACCTGCGATCTGTGTGAACCAACTTAAATTGATGAATTGGGGGGGCTTCCATGTTTGCTTTTATTAAGTTCAGCAAATGCTTTGCTGCTTTGTTCCGCAATGCTCAGGCTAGTAGCCTACAAATTAGAAGCAGCATATATGTTTTGTTAGGCAAAAGGGAACAATCAAAATCTTACTTGAAGGAAGAACTCTTCCATCGACATTTTACAAGAAATACGTGATACCTTGGTCTTGCGTTCAGATTTAAACGACTCGGAGATGCCCACATTAAAAAAAAAACTAAGTTTGTCAGCGCTGACGAAAAAGCAACACAGCTTGGGAGCGGGTCGCCACGTGTGCTGTGACCATCGGCGGCTTGAGAACATCATGGTCAGGCTGAACTGTGCGGAGCACAACGGTGTGAGGCGACGAAGATCAGGAGCAGTGCAGCTTGGGAGAGGGCCGTTGCTGTCGCTTTGAGCGTCGGCGGCTTGAGGATGTCATGGCCGGGCCGCTGGAAGAAGCCGAAGAAGCTCACATCCTACATTGTTCGACAAGAATGCATTGGAAGACTAAATCCATGTGATAAAAGAGACATTGAACAGTTTGGCAGCATGTTAAAAAAATCACAGCAGCCAAAAAAGGATCCACGGCGCGCTCTAGAAACCTGAAAAGTAAAGAGGAGATTTATCAGAAAGCAAATAATTATATTATGGAAAATTATCTTAACTCGGAGAAAAGTTGGAAGGCATACCATTTCTCTATTCTCACACTTGGATACGAGGGAGAAATTGACAAGGTCTCTTCTGAGTTAATTTTTTATATTTTAGCTCTTTTGCAAGATAAAAAGCTTCAGCGATGCATATGCATGATACAAGTGACTCGGATATTCAAAATATTTCAGTTAGTTTGGCATAATATAAGACAATGACAGATGGTTTTGGAGTTCTCTTAACCATGTTCACCAAGCCATGGATGTTCTCCACAGATCGGAAGGCTTCCTGCAAGAAAAAGACTTCTTTAGCATTAAGATAAGACAATTGTGAAACAGACCGGCCATAGGGAAAGTTCCGTAACAATTTTCAGTTGTTCAACCTCACACCTCCCTGACACAAGAGATCAAGCCAACCTATAGCTCAACATGTGAAAACTGAAAATAAAATATGAAGGAGATGCAGTGCTGGCGTGCAACGGGGAGGCAGAGGCCGCCGGATCCTTGCTCCTGCTGCTCCGGCCGGCGCACGACCTCTAAAGGCACTCCTTCCGGTGACCCTCTCCCGTCCTCCGCCACACCTCCCTCTCCTCTTTCCTCTCTTTCTCCCTCCTCTCCTTCCTTCTCTCTCTCCCTCTCATCTTCTCCCTTTGCCTGCAGGTCGTCGCTACCGCCGGAAAGAAAAGCGGGCGCTCCTTCCGGTGACCCTCTCTGCCCGCCGCCTCACCTCTCTCTTTCTCCTTCCTCTCTTCCCCTTCTCTCTCTCCCTCCATCTTCTCTCTTCCGCAGATTGAATCGAGCGCCGCCGCCGTCTCCCTTTGCCCGCAGATTGGCGCCGCCGCCGGAGAGGACAGTAAAGGGGAGGAGGAGGCGGTGTGGTGGAGAGCAGGGCAGAAGGGGAGGAGGCGGCACGATGGAGAGGGAGGGGAGCGGGGCCTGGATTGGCTGCTCGGAGACGTGGGGGATTGGTGGCTAAGTTTTCACCTCGCAGCACGATCCACCCCCATGTCTCCTCCTTTTCTCACCCAACACACACAGGACACACCAGAATGCTGGGCCCGAGGGCAATTGAGGCCCACCTATCATGCAAGAAAAGCGAAATGAAGGAGTCACGAACAACGAACGGCCAAGACTTTGACAGCACCGTAAAAATCGCTGTCACAGTGAAATCGTGCGAAGGAAAACGCATGCGCGACGCGAAGGCTCCAAGATAGCGGGTACTCTAGCAAGGTTTATACGTTCAATTACAAGTGTATGGTATACAGTGTCAGTAGCTTGATCGATACAATTTTGACATAGAATAAATATCACTAGGATGCTCTGTCATCAACTGAATGATCAAAACTTAGTTATTTCTTTTTCTTAAATGCTTGGCAGACTCCCTCTCCCGTAGGCTGCTATTCAAATATGGGAAGATCAAAAGGCTTGGTCTTTGACCCGCCTTCTGAACCTCTTGAGGATGACGATAGAGATAGCGCGGAGAAGGCCTTTGGATGGGATTCTTTGTCCATGTCCAAGAAGAAGCGATGCCTGCCAAGCAGCAGTGTGCAAAGCGCTTTGCTTCAGAGTTAGCAGTGACAAACCAAAATACATGACATGCCGTAGGAAAAAAAGAACTTACCATCTACAGTCTGATGTCAATTCTGGGTGAAAAGCGGTGGCGAGGATGTTCCCTTGCCGTACCGCAACAATCACCCGATCTTTTGAGTACACCTCTTCCTGCCAGGGTAATATGCATTGCAAGTCAGTGCACAGAAGAGATAAGGTAATTTGGAGTATGTTTTCAACAAGGGATCCATCAGGGTAGCCGCTACTCATGTAGTAGTATTTTCTCAAAGCATTTTGTCAGCAAAGTACTTGAATAAAAGGAACATCCAGATACACACATCTGGTTCAGCAAGAAAAAATAGTAAATAATCACAGTTGCCAGTAAGTCAAACTCAAAAGAGCAGGAAGCAAACCTCAACACCCTCGGCAGATGGTATGGTAATGCTGGGCCTACCAGAAGGAACAGGGCATTCAGCCAGTATTTCAACATCCGATCCTACTTCCAAGATAGCAGGTGCTCGTATAAATACTCCACGGCATGCATTACTGCCTCCTTCCTTCTCCGCAAGCATTGGCACTGAAAGTTCGGTTTCAAAGCTTTGCAGCTGCAAGAGAACAGTTTGCAATGAAATGTGGTTCACATTATTGTACATTTATCTCAAAAACATTTGAACATATGCAATTCAAGTGATATTACAAACTAATTCAGCCATCAAATAGACAACATGGTCCTCAGAGTTACCTGGCTCCCAAAAAAGTTCCGGTGGACAGTGCAATCTAGCCCCCCAACAAGCTCTTGGCCTCCCAATTTTTGTCCTGCGGGTAGCATTACTTAGCAGTGATCATGACATTCCATCAACTAATCTCACCAAATTAAAAGCTAAGGCATCTACCAATTGGTGATCCACGTACCTACCGCCTTGTTTGCAAGGAAAATGAGCCCAGCACAAGTTCCCCACACAGGCTTTCCTGCACCGACAAACTCTCGAAGTGCAGGAAACTGCAAAGCAGATGAAATGAGATGTTGGACATTTATAACAGTGTAAAAAGGTTAGTCTAAGAAGATGTGTACTCTATCAGAGGTATAAAAGTTACACCCTGTCGAGGCGCACTTCCAATGAAAAATATACATATAGTCAATTATAAAGAATCAGGGATTCTAGTTCTATGTAAAATAACCAGCAACAATCCTACTCACTAGCAGTCATTCTAATGTTCTAATGTAGGGGGGGGGGGGGGGGGGGGGGAATGTAATGGTCACTTGCATGACTAACTATTTATAGAACCTTAGAGAGTACATGTACTAGCTTGCAGTTTGCCAGCACTGTACCACATGTCTACAAGCCTACAATTCATCCTCAATAAATGAAGATGGAGAAAAAAGGACATTCACATTTTTAGGGCCTTATAAGTAACAAGGCAGAAAAACAGTGACGATTTACATTTGTGGCAAGTTGCTCTGCTGCAGCTCCCAGCCACCATCCAGAACTAAGCAGAGGAAATGAAGAAAATTACGAGAATATATGGTAATACTACAAAAATATCAAATGCGGCGCCCTTTGAGATGTATGCTCAGCAGTCAGTATAACCCATTGAAGAGTAATATTATCTGCCTTCCATCCAGTCCTCTTTTCTTATGACCAACCCAAGGAAGCATTTCTTTTCTTAGAGACATAGAAGAAAGTACAACAATTGGGAGAGTGTTTGTTCAGTGTGATCAAAGTTGAGTTGTTCTAAATGAACATACTAATCACTCTGCACATGACAAAAAATGGAAGTTCACTAATCCACTTGATTGCCCGCAAGTGAGAAACTAATCCACGAGAATCAATTTTCGCCTATGACAAACTATATAACTTAGAAATAATCCTATCACCTGAATCTAGTTTTTTACCCTCCAGCGAATATCATCTTGTATCATGGATTCATGATTGTCCATTTAAGACATCTTTCGCCCAGCCTCTACGGGTTTATCAACCAATTTTGCAGTACTCGATATGCCACGACAGGAACAAAACTCCAGGAGGTCTACCAACCAGTTTTGGGGTACTCGATATGCCACGACAGAAACGGAAGTTCAGGTTTGATGATCCTGCAGAAACGAAAACACCAAAAAGGCCTACCAGGTTGTGGTAGTTGGCGAGCTTGGCCATGGTGGTGCTCTCACCGCCGGGGATGATGAGCGAGTCGAGGCCCTGCAGCTGCTCCGGCTTGCGCACCTCCACCCCCTTCACCCCGATCCTCCTCAGCGCTGCCCAGACAGAACCCGACGGAATCACGAGAGAACACGTCGCCGGCACGCGCGAGAAACGCGAGAAGAAGATTCGGCGTACCGGACATGTGCTCGTTGTAGGATCCCTGCAGGGCGAGAACGCCGACCACCGCCATCGCTCCCCCGCCTCTCTAACTCCTGTTCTCTCCCCTTGCCTTCGGAATCGGTCGGGATGTGTGGTGGTGGGGGTCAGAGACTCGGAGATAGAGGTAGGTGGTGCCGGGTATTGACGATGGAAGGGGCGGTGGCGGGGGGAGAAGGCGTCCTTTGCCGTGGCGGCGGCGAGCCGGCGACCACGCGCGGTGACTGACGGAGATGTAGCTCCTCCACCGAGAGAGAGTGGGGGAGAATGGCAGGGGAAGTTGCTCAATCCTGGCCGCCAATCGGCGCAGAGCCGTGCGTGCACGTCGGTGGGACAATCTCGGCCGTCCGTTGTTACTGCCATGGGCCGAAACACATCTGCCTCACTAGCTCATTGGGCTGGAAATCCCCTCCACCTTCCCCTCCGGCCCCATCCACATGCGACCTCTCTTCTCCGTAAAGGCATCTTTAACACCAACCCGCAAAAAATCTCCCGCATCCGTTCACGGTCAGGGGATCAGCTTGTGAACACGGATGCCGAAGGACATCATCCAACCGTAGTCGCATACATCCGGTCTTTCAGGTTTTTTCTCTCTCTAATCCTCACAATTAAGTAGCCGCATGCAAAGGGCACATAAGTTCAAATAGCCGCATGCAACACTAGTTCAAATTTAAAAAAGTTCAAATATTTACATCCCAACATTGTTGTCCCTTTTCACAGAATCCGGTTTGGTTAGACTTGCCTCCGTGGCGACTTCCGGCGAGTGTCCGGCGACTGGCGTGCTGCCGTCTCTTCCCTACCTCTTCTTCCTCTGATCTTCTCTCATTCCTCTGCTTCTTCCTGGATCCCATCCATCTTCCCAAATCCAAGCTGCCGCCCCGTCCTCGATCTCCTTTTCCTTATCTTTCTGTTCCTGGATTCGCATCACTGTTCCCAGCCAGATTCATCGCCGCTGCTTTTCCAAAGTTCAATTGATCTGGGTTGATGGCTGCCGTGTAAGTTTTCGATTTTGGCGTTATGATGTTTCTTCCTCAATCCTTCCTCCTCCCAATCCTTCCCCTATCCTGATCTTGTTTACTTTTGATCTTTTCTTCCCTGGATTTCTTCCTCTCATCTCCACGCCCTGTTTTCACCACCCCCTAATCCCTTCGCCATATCTCCTGTTTTCTTCCCTGTTTTTTCTGTTCCGCCTCGGTTCTTCCCTGATCTGGCCCCAATTTCGCCTTAGATCTTAGATCCTTTCTACACTGTCGCTACTATTCTGTAGTCCTTATCCCCTTAGTTCCCACCCAGCTTGAGCCCTGCTACTGGTAGTGGTTTCCCTTAGCCCGACGCCGCTCCCAGAATCTGAGTTTCCCTGCCACCATTTCTCGCTCCCCTATCTGGGCTTTCCCGTCATATCTTTCTCCAATTACAAATTTTAGGTCCCTCCTCCGAATCAATCTCCAACCTCCCTATTTCTATAGCCTGTTTCGTTTTGTCTTTGATTTCGGTGTGTTGGACGCAGTCTGTGGGAACTGCTTTTTGTCAAGGAAAACGGGAGCCTGTTCTTTGTTGCTATTCTGTGGACTGGCTGATGAAGCTAGTAGCGTGGAACTGCAGGGGGTTGGGAAATCCACGGGCTGTTCGAGGACTTCTGGATGTTCATAAACGGGAGGATCCGGATGTTCTTTTCTTATTCGAAACCAAGATGGATGAAAGGAGAATACAGAAGTTCCGTTGGCTGCTTGGTTTGCCAAACATGGAGGTCAAAAATTGTGAAGGTCAAAGTGGTGGACTGGCTTTGTTTTGGAAGAATGGAATTACTGTCAAAATTTTAAGCGTGTCACGCTTCTATATTGATGCTGAGATTACCATGGATGATGGTGTGTTATGGAGGTTTATAGGTTTCTATGGAGAACCACATGTTGATATGAAACATTTGTCGTGGCGTGCTCTCCGTAGTTTGAAGCATAACAGTCCTCATCCGTGGATATGCATGGGAGATTTCAATGAAATTCTTTTCAGCCATGAGAAACAAGGTGGGGCACCACCTATACAAGCTTCTATGGATCGTTTTCGCGATGCCCTTATTGACTGTGATCTTGAGGACCTGGGTTTTGAAGGAGATGTTTTCACCTGGAGAAATCACAATCATCGCCGGAAGAACTATATACGCGAACGTCTTGATCGAGCCGTGGGATCTCAAGCCTGGAGGGCCCTGTTTCCCCTTTTCCGAGTCACCAACGGCATGCCAAGACATTCTGATCACCGGCCCATTATCGTGGATACCGGAAGTGAGCCGACCCGACAGGATATCCATCATACTTTTCGGTTTGAGGCCCGATGGCTCCAGGAAGATAATTGCGCACAACTAGTCGAAGGGGCATGGAATGAAGCATTCCTGAATGGAGCAGGTCACATTTCCCAGGCACTACAAAGTGTGGCTTCTTGCCTTACTGACTGGAACCGAAATGTGCTAGGTGATTTGGAGAAGAGAATTAAAAAAACTAAAAAGGAACTAGACTGCTGCCTTCGTGCCCCAATCTCGGAGGTGCAGTTAAGGCAAGAACAAATTCTAGGATATAGACTGGATCGCCTTGAGGAGCAGAAGGATACTTATTGGCGACAACGTGCACACATTTATTGGCTTAAAATGGGAGACCGCAACACAAGGTATTTCCATACATGCTATTCCGAGAGGAAATAAATAAATGGAATTCAGCGGTTGCAGAAAGAAGATGGTGTGTGGG
This sequence comes from Thinopyrum elongatum, assembly GCA_011799875.1. Lineage (NCBI taxonomy): Eukaryota > Viridiplantae > Streptophyta > Magnoliopsida > Poales > Poaceae > Thinopyrum > Thinopyrum elongatum. The sequence continues at coordinate 531,386,255 of CM022300.1, read as the reverse complement.
TGGAATCTGATCGTGCTTTGAGGGAGTATATTACGGATTTTTTCTCTGGTTTGTTTTCATCCTCGGTATCTGCAGATATTGACAGGCTCCTGCAGCATGTCGAACCTCGAATTAGCCCAGCCATAAATGACTCCCTATGTGCCCCTTTCGATGCAGATGAGGTCTCTAAAGCCTTATCATGCATTGGAGATTTAAAGGCCCCTGGCCCGGATGGAATGCCTGCAATATTTTTTAAGCATTTCTGGGAATTAGTTGGAGACCGAGTCAAGTCAGAGGTTCTCCAGGTTCTGAATGGAGGTGATATCCCAGAAGGCTGGAATGAAACCACAGTTGTGCTAATACCCAAAGTGAAGAATCCTACCCGTATCAAAGATTTGAGACCAATAAGCCTTTGTAATGTGTTGTACAAGCTAATATCCAAGGTGCTAGCAGCTAGAATGAAGGTTTTCTTAAATGAGATCATATCACCAAACCAAAGTGCTTTTGTTCCAGGGCGGTTGATCTCTGACAATGTCTTGCTAGCCTATGAAATGACTCACTATATCAAACATAGGAGAGGGAGGAAAAATGGTTATATGGCAATCAAACTAGACATGTGTAAAGCATATGACCGGGTTGAATGGAGGTTTTTGGAGATGATGCTTATTAAGCTTGGTTTTCATCAAAGCTAGGTTTCTTTGCTGATGAAGTGTGTTCGAATAGTGAAATACCGGTTTAATATCAATGGGGAACTCTCCGAGACCATCATCCCGCAGCGAGGCTTGCGCCAAGGTGACCCCCTTTCCCCCTATCTTTTTCTCATTTGTGCTGAAGGATTTTCGTCCCTTCTCCATGTGGCAGAGCAACAGGGGCTGATTGAAGGCATAAAAATATGTCCCTCGGCACCAGTAGTTTCCCATCTGCTTTTTGCAGATGATTCCCTTCTTCTGCTGAAGGCTAATAATAGTAACGCAATAGAGTTACAAAGAATCCTGGATGCATATGAGGGTGGTTCAGGACAAATGATCAACAGGGATAAGAGCAGTATTTTGTTCAGTTCGAATTGTTTGCCAAACTGCAAATCTCATGTGATGAACACCTTGCATCTTGTATCTGAAGGTCGAAATGAGCGATATCTTGGGCTTCCGGTTTATATTGGTCGTTCAAAAACTAGGGTCTTCCAGTATCTCAAAGAGAAAATCTGGCAAAGAATTAGAGGCTGGAAGGAGAAAATGCTTTCAAAAGCAGGAAAGGAAATCCTTATCAAGGCGGTGGCACATGCGATTCCCACCTACGCCATGGGATGTTTTGATCTCACCAAAACTCTTTGTGATGAGATCTCAACAATGATTTGCCGCTACTGGTGGAGCCAGGTGGACAAGGAAAACAAGATGCATTGGATTGCTTGGGATAAGTTGGTAAAACCAAAGAAAGATGGGGGGTCTAGGTTTCCGTGATTTGCACCTTTTCAACATCGCAATGTTAGCAAAGCAAGCATGGCGCATCCTTCAGGATCCATCATCTCTTTGTGCTCGTGTGCTGGGCGCTCGCTATTTCCCCGACGGAAATATCCTAGCAGCCAAGCCAAGAGCGGGGATTTCCTACACTTGGCGAAGTATTCTAAAGGGGCTTGACCTGCTTAAGCAAGGCATTGTGTGGCGAGTTGGAACTGGTCAGAACATCAAGATCTGGGACCACCCATGGTTGCCGAGAGGAATTACTCGCCGACCCAGCTCGACTCGTGGCCAAAACCTTTTGGAGAATGTGGAGGACCTCATTAACCCGGTGACCGATATGTGGGACGTGGAACTTGTAAACCAAACGTTCTGCACTAAAGACGCCAAGGTTGTACTTTCAATCCCAATTTTTGAAGGTTTTGAGGACTCCATAGCATGGCATCCTGAGCCAAAAGGGAATTTTACGGTGAAGTCCGCCTACAAGCTGAATCTGCAGCTGAGAGCAGAGGAGAATGGGGAAAACTGTTCTACCAGCACTGCAACAATTCCGACAAGCCAGACCACTTCACGGTGGGGGAAAATCTGGCATCTAAATGTCCCAAAGAAAATTACAATGTTCCTTTGGAGATTTACACATAACAGCCTGCCGCTACGAACTAACATTAGACGCCGAGGCATGGACATCGATACGCTCTGTCCATGTTGTCGACGACTTGATGAAGATGGTGGCCATCTTTTTTTCAAATGCAAGTTTGCAAGGGCCTGCTGGCGTGCGGCAATCCTAGAAGAGCAGCGTCTCAAACTTGTAGCATGTTCCTCAGCTCAAGAAGTAATGGACTGCATCTTCCAGTTTGGGGACCAATTGGCTATGCAAGTAACCACCCTGTTATGGTGTATCTGGTTGACAAGAAATAAATTCAATGCTGGTGAAAGTGCTCCCACGGCTGATGCGGTTGAAGCAAATTGCAGCCTACATATCCTTCAGTTTACTGAACACCTGAAGGCTGGGAACCAAACCAAAACAAACAGGAGGTGCAGGTGGTCACCGCCACCATCAAATTTCATAAACATTAATTTTGATGGTGCTTACTCAGGCAACACACGAGAGGGAGGATGGGGTTTCTGTGCAAGAACTGAGGAAGGTTCAGTCTGGGGTGCAGGCATGGGCCGATTGACTCATCATTCTGACGCTCTCCAAGCTGAAGCTTTTGCTTGTTTGCAGGCGATTCAATTTGCCCGAGATGCTGGAATGAGCCGGGTCATCTTTGAAACTGATGCTACAAATTTGAAGGATGCCCTGTGTAGCAATGCATACGATCTCTCACAACACGGTACTATCTTTAGGAAGGCCAAGTATATGCTTTTTACTAGTTTTATCGAGTACAAAGTTGTATCTTGTGTCCGCGAATGTAATAGTGTTGCTCATAAATTAGCGGGTTAGGGTGCGTCTATGGAACCTGGTGCTCATATGTTGTGGCATGGTACGGTTCCAGACTTTGTAATCTCTGATGTAGCCAGCGAGTATGTTGTGCTAGGTGGTTAATGAAGGAAATATGCCCTAGAGGCAATAATAAAGTTGTTATTTATATTTCCTTATATCATGATAAATGTTTATTATTCATGCTAGAATTGTATTAACCGGAAACTTAATACATGTGTGAATACATAGACAAAACAAAGTGTCCCTAGTATGCCTCTACTTGACTAGCTCGTTAATCAAAGATGGTTAAGTTTCCTGACCATAGACATGTGTTATCATTTGATGAACGGGATCACATCATTAGGAGAATGATGTGATGGACAAGACCCATCCGTTAGCTTAGCATAATGATCGTTAAGTTTATTGCTATAGCTTTCTTCATGACTTATACATATTCCTCTGACCATGAGATTATCCAACTCACGAATACCGGAGGAACACATTGTGTGCTATCAAATGTCACAACATAACTGGGTGATTATAAAGATGCTCTACAGGTGTCTCCAAAGGTGTTTGTTGGGTTGGCATAGATCGAGATTAGGATTTGTCACTCCGAGTATCGGAGAGGTATCTCTGGGCCCTCTCGGTAATGCACATCATATGAAGCCTTGCAAGCAATGTGACTAATGAGTTAGTTACGGGATGATGCACTACGGAACGAGTAAAGAGACTTGCCGGTAACGAGATTGAACTAGGTATAATGATACCGACGATCGAATCTCGGGCAAGTAACATACCGATGACAAAGGGAATAACGTATGTTGTTATGCAGTTTGACCGATAAAGATCTTCGTAGAATATGTAGGAGCCAATATGAGCATCCAGGTTCCGCTATTGGTTATTGACCGGAGAAGTGTCTCGGTCAAGTCTACATAGTTCTCGAACCCGTAGGGTCCGCACGCTTAACGTTCGATGATGATTTGTATTATGAGTTATGTGATTTGATGACCAAAGTTTGTTCGGAGTCCCGGATGAGATCATGGACATGACGAGGAGTCTCGAAATGGTCGAGAGGTAAAGATTCATATATTGGAAGGCTATATTCGGACGTCGGAAAGGTTCCGAGTGATTCGGGTATTTTTCGGAGTACCGGGGAGTTACGGGAATTCACCGGGGGAAGTAATGGGCCTTATTGGGCCATACGAGAAATAGGAGGCAGCAGCCAGGAGGTGGCGCACGCCCCCCCAAGCCCAGTCAGAATTGGACAAGGGGTTGGGGGCGCAGCCCCCCTCTTTTCCCCTCTCCTTTAGGTGGAATCCTACTAGGACTTGGAGTCCTAGTAGGACTCCCCTCTCCCGGCGCGCCTAGCAAGGGCCGGCCGGTCTCCCCCTCCCTCCTTTATATACGGGGGCAGGGGGGCACCCTAGAACACACAAGTTGATCTTTTAGCCGTGTGCGGTGCCCCCCTCCACAGTTACACACCTCGATCATATTGTCATAGTGCTTAGGCGAAGCCCTGCGCCGTTAACATCATCAACACCGTCGCCACGCCGTCGTGCTGACGGAACTCTCCCTCGTCCTCAACTGGATCAAGAGCACGAGGGACGTCATCGAGCTGAACGTGTGCTGAACGCGGAGGTGCCGTACGTTTGGTACTTGGATCGGTTGGATCGCGAAGAAGTTCGACTACATCAACCGCGTTACTAAACGCTTCTGCTTTCTGTCTACGAGGGTACGTGGACACACTCTCCTCTCTCGTTGCTATGCTTCTCCTAGATAGATCTTGCGTGATCGTAGGAATTTTTTTGAAATACTACGTTTCCCAACAGTGGCATCCGAGCCAGGTCTATGCGTAGATGATATGCACGAGTAGAACACAAAGAGTTGTGAGCGATAATAGTCATACTGCTTACCACCAACGTCTTACTTTGATTTGGCGGTATTGTTGGATGAAGCGGCCTGGACCGACATTACATGACCGCGTTCATGAGACTGGTTCTACCGACATGCTTTGCACACAGGTGGCTGGCGGGTGTCTGTTTCTCCAACTTTAGTTGAATCGAGTTTGACTACGGCCGGTCCTTGTTGAAGGTTAAAACAGCACACTTGACGAAAAATCGTTGTGGTTTTGATGCGTAGGTAAGAACTGTTCTTGCTAGAAGCCCGTAGCAGCCACGTAAAACTTGCAACAACAAAGTAGAGGACGTCTAACTTGTTTTTGCAGGGCATGTTGTGATGTGATATGGTCAAGACATGATGTGATATACGTTATTGTATGAGATGATCGTGTTTTGTAAAAGTTATCCGCAATTGGCAGGAGCCTTATGGTTGTCGCTTTATTGTATGAAATGCAATCGCCATGTAATTGCTTTACTTTATCACTATGCGGTAGCAATAGTCGTAGAAGCAATAGTTGGCAAGACGACAACGACGCTACGATGGAGATCAAGGTGTCAAGCCGGTGACGATGGAGATCATGACGGTGCTTTGGAGATGGAGATCAAAGGCACAAGATGATGATGGCCATATCATGTCACATATTTTGATTGCATGTGATGTTTATCTTTTATGCATCTTATTTTGCTTAGTACGGCGGTAGCATTATAAGATGATCCCTCACAAAAATTTCTAGGTATAAGTGTTCTCCCTGAGTATGCACCGTTGTGACAGTTCGTCGTGCCGAGACACCACATGATGATCGGGTGTGATAAGCTCTACGTTCACATACAACGGGTGCAAGACAGTTTTGCACGTGCGGAATATTCGGGTTAAACTTGACGAGCCTAGCATATGCAGATATGGCCTCGGAACACTCGAGACCGAAAGGTCGAGTGTGAATCATATAGTAGATATGATCAACATAGAGATGTTCACCATTGAAAACTACTCCATCTCACGTGATGATCGAACATGGTTTAGCTGATATGGATCACGTGATCATTTAGATGACTAGAGGGATGTCTAAGTGGGAGTTCTTAAGTAATATGATTAATTGAACTTTAATTTATCATGAACTTAGTCCTGGTAGTATTTGCAAATTATGTTGTAGATCAATAGCTCGCGTATAGCTCCCCTGTTTTATTTTTGATATGTTCCTGGAGAAAACTAAGTTGAAAGATGATAGTAGCAATGATGCGGACTGGATCCGTGATCTTTGGATTATCCTCATTGCTGCACAGAAGAATTATGTCCTTGATGCACCGCTAGGTGACAGACCTATTGCAGGAGCAGATGCAGACGTTATGAACGTTTGGCAAGCTCGATATTGTAGGGTAACGCAGCAGAAAACAAAAATTTCTGACCTACGCACCAGCCCAGGACCACTATGGAGACTGCATACAAGGTTTGATCATTTTCGTTACTGACTCGTAGCGCAGCGGAAGTAGAGTCGATGACGATCGGCGGTGCAGATCCCCGCAGCTAGGATTTACAACCTCCCAACCGCGAGGATGTATACCCTCGTCTTCCCTTCGGACAGCCCTCTGGGAGGCTGTCGAACAGTCCCCCAGACGATGTCGCGGACAGCCCTTCGGGAGGACCTTCAAAACTCGAACGGTCACTCGGACAGCCCTTCGGGAGGACTCACAGAACTCGGACCGTCACTTGGACAGCCCTTCGGGAGGCACTCTCAAACAGCCCCTCGGGCACTAAGATCGAAACTACGACCTCTCTACAGAGTTGCACACATACGGTGTCATCTATCCGGCAGGGCTTCGCCGTCCAGAACTAGTTCCCACCGGAACCCAGACAGCCTTTCGGCTCTACGAAACTATTTCGCTGGGAGGGAGAGAGAATGCCAGATCATGCATGGCTTGTGTGAGAGCTAAGGATGGGGAAATGGCTGCCAAGATCACTCCTATATATAGGCTAGCCAAGGGGTAAAATTGTCACACAAAAACCCCAAAGTGCCCTTGGAATATCCCTTTCCAAAAGGGAATATGCCATATGGGAGTGACATGTGGAGCACCATGGTGCTCCACCTCCTTGGCCGGCCACCCTTGGGGGGGGACCCCCCCATGAGGTGCCATGCCCTCCTTCCCCTTCTAGAAGGCCCTTTTGGAATTTCCAAAAAGGTGCTTTCCATAAAATTCCCAAAAAGCACTTTCACTATTCACGACGACATTTTTCAGCGTCCGTTCGAACTGAAAATATTTATGTGGGCTTAGAACATTTCCAGTACCCACTAAAATAATTTTCAATGCGTTCTGGAACAATTCCAGTTTAGTGATTTCATCTGCGAAAAGCATCTGAAGCGGTTCCGGCAGCCCCGGAACATTTCCGGTTTTTCTTCCAGAAAATTCCCAGAAGTTTCCAGAATGATTCTGGTATCCTCCAAGAATTATCAGGCATGTGCCGAAACCATTTTGACTTAATGGTATCCCCTGAAACAACTTTTCAGTTTCACCGGAACTCATCCGGTGACCTCTCTCTGCGGAACTTTTCCGCTGTCCGAAACTTTTTCGGTGATTTTCTCTCAGACTCCCTATCTAGTATTCAGCAGATAGATGACCCTTAAGCATGTGACCCTATAGGTTCGGTGAAGTATAGACATGACACGGAACCCCTTCCGATCAATGATCAACATCGGAGCCGTGGACACCCATATTGACCCCTATACCCACACGAATGAATATTCGAGTGAACCTCCAGTTGCCGTGTGCTATTCCTGTTGCTTCGTGATATGTTACAAATACCCGAGGTGAGACATGTTGGCATTCCCGTGGATCAACACTTGTCCACTATGCTAGTTACCTCGTTACCGGTATTGTTCTCTTTTCTCGTTACCATGTTCCGGCATCCCCGTGATCAAATAACAAAGTGTCTGGCCAGACGATGATGGATACCGTAACACCGAGAGGGCCCAGAGATATCTCTCCATCGCCGGAGGAGCAAATCCCAATCTTGAGCTATCAAGTTACTTGACACACTTTTCCATGAACCCGTAAGCCGCCGTAATAGCCACCCATTTACGGATGACGTTTAACAAACCCCAAAGTTCATGAAGCAAGCATGAAGAAACTCGATACTCTCATGGTCTAAGGAATCATGCAAACATTAACCATCTCTGTGTTATTAACCATTAACTTGTGACGAAAGAATCTCATAGCATAACACCAATCGGGTCGATTCAACACAAATGTTCTTCTAACATTGTGCCCTCAAAGTTGATGGCATAGACATGCCCATGATTGGGAAAACATAATCATCATGCAACACTTGAGCTAGTCTTAGAGGCATGACTAGGAATACATTTTACCGTTTATTATTCCACACGTGCACACGGGTTTTCCCCAGAGCCTTTGTGGATATACGGGCTCGGGAACCACAACAGTTATAGCATGGAACATAAACCTAATTATGAACACGGAGATAAATAATAACATTTATTATTGCCTCTAGGGCATATCTCCTACAGACTCCCACTTGCACTAGAGTCAATAATCTAGTTAATGCTAATGCACTTTACACCTGTGGCACACTGGTGTAAATATGCTTCGCTTGTGGTATAGCCTGATGTCCAACGGATCTGACGACTTCAGCTCCGTGTGTATCTTTGCATATCCTCGCGTCTTCACGCTTTCACAAAATTCATATTTTGTGTGGACTTGGCTTGGTATGTATGCGAATCACAGGTCGAACCTGGATTCCTCAGACTGAGTTATGGAGCAACTACCTGTAGTAGTGTCCCATTGACAAAAGCCATCTTGGAACCATACTAAGTTCATGAATGAACTATATGATTCAACATCTTCTTTGTCGCTTTTAAAAGCGGCAACATACTTTGCCTCTGTTGTAGAATTCGTCACAGTAACTTGTTTGGAACAATTTCCAACAAATTGTGCCACCACATTGTGTGTTACACAAAACCCTTAACTTTAATCGAAAATCGCATGGAGCATTGATGAAGACTGTATCGATGTAATTACTTACAACGAGCACTTCATAATCTCTTCTTGCAAGAAAACATGTCATCAGTACTACTCAAGTACTCAATGACATCTTTCACTGTTGTCCCATGATCAGTACTTTGATCACTTTGGTATCCATACTCGCAACATCTTTGGATTATTGGACATATCTGGTTGTTTTACATACCATGGAATACATGATTAATCTAAACACAAGAGTGTGTGGAATCTCCATCATGTATATTGCTCATCAGTGTTTTGGGACACCGAGTCTTGCAAAAACTCTTTCCATGTGACTTCGACAAGAATCACTCCTTGACGTTTTAATGCTAAAAGATTTTAGCATCTTGTCAATATGTATTCATTGCTTAGCCCCATTAGGTAAATCTATCTCCATAGATTATCATGCCTAATATCAAGGCTATTTAGCCCAAGCACTTCATCGAAAAAACTATTTTCAAATGAAGTCCTAATTCGTGTCAAGAAATTTATTTCCAATTACCAATGTGTCAAGCACACAAGGTTTTTAGAAATATTATTATGCTCCCACTTACTTTCTTGAATTACAAGCATCTTCGTTACCCATTGATGAAGTCAAAACCCTTTTAACCATTTCATCAAAACACAAAGATTCCAACTCCATTTTGCTCTCTTCTGTCCATTGCTGGAACTCTGAAGTTTGCATACTTACTAGCATCCTCTGGATTGACAAAATACCTTGGACTGTAACACATGCAAGTCCTTGGTTTCATTTCCATCAGGTGGAAATCCTTTTGTCATCCATTGTTTTATATCTCATGATATGAAATATGTATTAATTGCTAGTTCAACCCGAACCGACTTTAAGCATCGCTACGGTGAAGCAACCTCATCGTAGTCAACTCCTTGAACTTGTATATTGCAACAAGTCGAGCTTTATGGATAAAACATTTTTATTCGTATCAGTTATAGTTCCATAAATATTCGTCAGACTCTAAGTCTTCCGAAAGGTGTATCAAGGTTTTAATCTTGAATCACTTATATGGAAACTATCTCGGATAGTATTGGCATTTAGCCAATTCCGGAGTCAGGGCCCATCAACGCTTCCTTGTGTATCGTAGGTATACTGTTGTCTAACAACAATATCTCGTGTGCGCACCTGAGAGGTTTGCACGAGCCTTGCCTACGTGGTTCAACTGCAAGTTCGACCGAAGTCCATACATTTTATTGTAGAGACTTCCATATCAGTCGCAGTAGGAAACTCTGGAATTACTTCCAAGGTCTCTTTCCTTTGACCTGATGACGAAGATACTGTTTATCTTGTCGAGTTGCACTATTCTCCCACTCACCTTTTGAAAGAACCATTTTCTTCAAAAAGCATACCGTTCTTTGTGGCAAACCTATTTGCCTCGGTATAGTGAGGGAGGAATACCCAATTACTTGGGATAACCTACAAAGTAGCACTTGCTTGATTTGGAATAGGTTTGTAACCTTTTACACAAGCCCCATATTCCAAATGTTAAGAAAAGATATAGCATGGTTGGGCGTACCATACCATGGCGTCATTTCAACAGACCTAATGGAGCTCTTTTCAGTGTAAAATCCGCAGTCTCTAAAGCATCACTTTAAAAGGGATAATGGCAAATTTATTTATGTCATCTTTGATCTTACCATGTCATAAATGGTTCGATTACATCTTCACAGACTTTCCACTCACAGTGGTGTTCCAGGAGGTATAAGTTATGAAACTCTTTTCACAACTCATCAGACATTCGCTAAACTTGTAACTCAAATATTTCTTTCTGCAATCGAATTGTAGAAACATAATTTTCTTGTTACAATAACTTCTACTTCATTTTGAAAACCTTTCAAATGATTTCAAAAGATCCAGACTTACGTCTCATCAAGTAAATATCCATATATCTACTTGAGTCATTTCTGAAGATAGATAAATCCACTACTTGCAACAACATTTATCGGACTACATACATCAAAATGTATGATCACCAATAAGTTCTTTGCTCGTTCCTTATGGCCTGTGAACGGTATTTCAGTCACTTCACTTTTTGGAGGAAAGTTGCAAGTGTCAGGTGATTCAAAATCAAACGACTTCAAAATCCATCATAATGGAATTTTCCATGCGGGTTTCTCCAATGTGACCAAATGCAGTGCCACACTTGTGTGGTATTCTTTTAGTCTTATGACATTTAGCGTCAGTGTTATGGATGTATCATATTACCATCAATATTCATAACATACGTCCCATCGATGATGGAAGTATGGCCCTCATGTTATTCATAATACTGAACAACAATTGTTCTTCTATGAACAACCCTTTTGCAACAAACATTGTGCAATGGGCTAGAGTGTGAAAAACTCTAAAATGAATTATCAAAGTTAATACTGAGGTAATGTATTATTATCAATATTCATAACATACATCTCACTCATAATGAAAGTATGGCCCTTATGTTATTCATAACACCGAACATCAAAAGTTCTCTTATGAACAACCTTCTTGCAAGATAACTTATGCAATGGGCTAGAGTGTGTAAAACTCTAATTGAATTAGGAAAATAAACACAGACGGTAATACACCGATGGAAGGTACAGTAACATTTACTATGTTCTCTGTGTATACCTAAACCTCATTCCTGGCTAGTCTTTCAGGCCATAGTAGTTCTTACATCGAGTTGCAACAGAATGCAATCGAGCGGGTATCTTTGTGATTAACTCACAATACCCAAGAATCAGTGATTAACAATTTAATCATAATTCCCAAGAACTATATCTTTGACCAGCCTTCTATACATCAAAAACTTGTATGACATTCATACATGAGCTGGATATTCCAGTCTCCTTTCTTTCTGCCTTTATACTTCTAACAGTTTAACTTTCAGTATTTCTCCTACTCTCAGAAAAAGCACCGAACTTAAGAGTGGCGTTAGCCCCGGACTTCCTAGGCGTGAAAGTCTTACTAACACCCTTCGGACACTTCCTTTCTCTTTAAGTTGTTGTTTTATTCACCTTTCATCATATGACAGGCGTTCTTCTGGATCCCTCTCTTATCAGTCTAATGCATAGTAAACTCCTTTACTAATAGTTTGCAAACAAACATTGCTTTGGATATCTCATATCTTTTAGCCTTTGTCTGTCTCTGAAAATAATTTTCGGATTCCATGAATATCACATAACTATCCAAACTTTCGAAGTTTGGGTCTCATGGAAACAAACATATTGCGCTTGACTGAAATGGAATTCTAGCTTTTGGATCAACGGACGAGAGTCACATGATCCATAGCATAAGCGAGAGAATACCGAAAGTATGCAATAGGACAAAGTCCTTCTCGGCACTCTTGAGGACAATCCTCACATTACGTTACCAACCGTAAAGTTTTAACCAGATATTTAACAGCTATTTAATTTTAATAGGGAAGGTGGAAATGCGAGCCATTATTCTACAACTATTATGCAAATCACACTTAGACAGTGTTCAAAATTAATTGCACTGAGAATCAAAAGAATTAATTCTACAGTGCGCTCCCACTCAAATCAATATCTCTCATAATTGATTGTGAGTGATTCAAGATCCGCATTTCAATTCAACGCCATTGATGGTAGCATCACTGATGACGAAAATCTCAATCGGTAGGCAAACTTGCCAATCACATCTCTATGTGACTCTTGTTCATCTTTCGATGCGTGTGTTCCGAGCTCATGACTTTCATGCCTGAACGTCAAGACAACCAAGTGATCTCGCTGCGAGGTCTCAACTCACCCGCCTCACACATCCCTAATCGTTCGTACCCATGTTAGCATGTGATACCCCGAAAAGTTAGGTGCCGTGACGGTGCTACACTTGGGAGAACATTAACTACTTGATATTTTTGTGAGAGATCACCCTAATAAAAGCGACTACCGCGCAATCAAGAAGGGTGCAACATAAGGGATAAACATCTCAGGCAATTCATAATAGCATGATATGGTATAGCCCTTTCTGACGGAGAAGTCTTGTATTCCTTCGTCTTCGGCATTCACGTCGGTGATCACCTTCGCGAAGATTGTCACCACCTTGTCGATGCAGCAGATAATATTGCTATCTCTATAGCAAATAAAATAATGCATTACACAAGGTTGACACACAGGTCATTTAAAGTGCAATCATATGGCTCCAGCCATCATGCCGAATCATGACACGCAGGTCATGTTAATCAATTTACATTATATAGTCATCTCATACATAATCAAATTATTATGAGCACCGCTATACCACATCACATGCACATGTAAACCCTCCTGCAAAACCAAGTTAGACGCCTCTAATTGGTTCATGCAAAAAAAACTAGTTTTTCGTGGCTTCTAAGGTTTCGAAACAAACCGAAGCTACCAACGTCCATCATCAAGTATGATAATTCAAGTCGCTAGATTAACTTTCCAGGGTGTATGAAAACCGAGATAATAAAATCTCGAGCCCCATACTAAACTTCGTCATACGCATGACCCCCGTGCAGATCATATCTGCATTGCCCTTTTGTCTGCGAAATTTCATCTTTCCTTTTAACTACAGTGGAATTCAATGAACTGTTAGCACTTCGTTGATCAATCAGGATCGCGGATTGCCAGAACATTGAAACTCCACCATGCTGTTATCAAGATCAGAAATATGCAAATTCCAGGGAAGCAACAAGAATATCGGGTAACAGATTTCATTTGCTACCCGCACAAATAATTTTCAGTAATAGAACTCATCTACTACATAATTATATTGTGCAACACCCATACATCTCATGTATTCTAGATCTCAACCTGCATCTACGCATAGCACGGCTCATGATGCCACTGTAGGGTAACGCAGCAGAAAACAAAAATTTTCCGACCTACGCACCAGCCCAGGACCACTATGGAGACTGCATACAAGGTTTGATCATTTTCGTTACCGACTCGAAGCGCAGCGGAAGTAGAGTCGATGACGATCGGCGGTGCAGATCCCCGCAGCTAGGATTTACAACCTCCCAACCGCGAGGATGTATACCCTCGTCTTCCCTTCGGACAGCCCTCCGGGAGGCTGTCGAACAGTCCCCCAGACGATGTCGCGGACAGCCCTTCGGGAGGACCTTCGAAACTCGAACGGTCACTCGGACAGCCCTTCGGGAGGACTCACAGAACTCGGACCGTCACTTGGACAGCCCTTCGGCAGGCACTCTTGAACAGCCCCTCGGGCACTAAGATCGAAACTACGACCTCTCTACAAAGTTGCACACATACGGTGTCATCTATCCGGCAGGGCTTCGCCGTCCAGAACTAGTTCCCACCGGAACCCAGACAGCCTTTCGGCTCTACGAAACTATTTCGCTGGGAGGGAGAGAGAATGCCAGATCATGCATGGCTTGTGTGAGAGCTAAGGATGGGGAAATGGCTGCCAAGATCACTCCTATATATAGGCTAGCCAAGGGGTAAAATTGTCACACAAAAACCCCAAAGTGCCCTTGGAATATCCCTTTCCAAAAGGGAATATGCCATATGGGAGTGCCATGTGGAGCACCATGGTGCTCCACCTCCTTGGCCGGCCACCCTTGGGGGGGACCCCCCCCATGAGGTGCCATGCCCTCCTTCCCCTTCTAGAAGGCCCTTTTGGAATTTCCAAAAAGGTGCTTTCCATAAAATTCCCAAAAAGCACTTTCACTATTCACGACGACATTTTTCAGCGTCCGTTCGAACTGAAAATATTTATGTGGGCTTAGAACATTTCCAGTACCCACTAAAATAATTTTCAATGCGTTCTGGAACAATTCCAGTTTAGTGATTTCATCTGCGAAAAGCATCTGAAGCGGTTCCGGCAGCCCCGGAACATTTCCGGTTTTTCTTCCAGAAAATTCCCAGAAGTTTCCAGAATGATTCTGGTATCCTCCAAGAATTATCAGGCATGTGCCGAAACCATTTTGACTTAATGGTATCCCCTGAAACAACTTTTCAGTTTCACCGGAACTCATCCGGTGACCTCTCTCTGCGGAACTTTTCCGCTGTCCGAAACTTTTCGGTGTCCGAAACTTTTTCGGTGATTTTCTCTCAGACTCCCTATCTAATATTCAGCAGATAGATGACCCTTAAGCGTGTGACCCTATAGGTTCGGTGAAGTATAGACATGACACGGAACCCCTTCCGATCAATGATCAACATCGGAGCCGTGGACACCCATATTGACCCCTATACCCACACGAATGAATATTCGAGTGAACCTCCAGTTGCCGTGTGCTATTCCTGTTGCTTCGTGATATGTTACAAATACCCGAGGTGAGACATGTTGGCATTCCCGTGGATCAACACTTGTCCACTATGCTAGTTACCTCGTTACCGGTATTGTTCTCTTTTCTCGTTACCATGTTCCGGCATCCCCGTGATCAAATCACAAAGTGTCTGGCCAGACGATGATGGATACCGTAACACCGAGAGGGCCCAGAGATATCTCTCCATCGCCGGAGGAGCAAATCCCAATCTTGAGCTATCAAGTTACTTGACACACTTTTCCATGAACCCGTAAGCCGCCGTAATAGCCACCCATTTACGGATGACATTTAACAAACCCCAAAGTTCATGAAGCAAGCATGAAGAAACTCGATACTCTCATGGTCTAAGGAATCATGCAAACATTAACCATCTCTCTGTTATTAACCATTAACTTGTGACGAAAGAATCTCATAGCATAACATCAATCGGGTCGATTCAACACAAATGTTCTGCTAACATTGTGCCCTCAAAATTGCTGGCATAGTCATGCCCATGATCAGGAAAACAGGATCATCATGCAATACTTGAGCCAGTCATAGAGGCTTGACTAGGAATACATTTTATCGTTTATTATTCCACACGTGCATATGAGTCTTCCTCCGAGCCTCGTTTTATTTGCAGACTCGAGAACCATAGCAGTTATAGCATGGAACATAAACCTAATTATGAATAGGGAGATAATCAATAACATTTATTATTGCCTCTAGGGCATATCTCCTACAGACTCCCACTAGCACTAGAGTCAATAATCTAGTTAATGCTAATGCACTTCACACCTGTGGCACACCGGTGTAAATATGCTTCGCTTGTGGTATAGCCTGATGTCTAACGGATCTGACGACTTCAGCTCCGTGTGTATCTTTGCATATCCTCGCGTTTTCACGCTTTCACAAAATTCATATTTTGTGTGGACTTGGCTTGGTATGTATGCGAATCACAGGTCGAACCTGGATTCCTCAGACTGAGTTATGGAGCAACTACTTGCAGTAGTGTCCCATTGACAAAAGCCATCTTGGAACCATACTAAGTTCATGAATGAACTATATGATTCAACATCTTCTTTGTCGCTTTTAAAAGCGGCAACATACTTTGCCTCTGTTATAGAATTCGCCACAGTAACTTGTTTGGAACAATTTCCAACTACCGTGCCACCATATTGTGTATTGCACAAAACCCTTAACATAAATCGAAAATCGCTTGGAGCATGGATGAAGACTGTATCGATGTAACCTTTTACAACGAACTCTTCATGATCTCCGCTTGCGAGAAAACATGTCATCAGTGCTACTATAGTACTTAATGACCCTTTTTCACTGTTGTCCCATGATCAGTACTTTTGATCACTTTGGTATCTATACTTGCAACAACTTTGGGAGTATTGGACATATCTGGTTGTTTTTTACATACCATGGAATACATGATTGATCCAAACACAAGAGTGTGTGGAATCTCCATCATGTATTTTGCTCATCAGTGTTTTGGGACACCGAGTCTTGCAAAAACTCTTTCCATGTGACTTCGGCAAGAATCACTCCTTGACGTTTTTAATGCTAAAAGGTTTTAGCATCTTGTCAATATGTATCTTTGCTCAGCCCCATTAGGTAAATCTATCTCCATAGATCATCATGCCTAATATAAAGGCTATTTAGCCCAAGCACTTCATCGAAAAACTATTTTCAAATGAAGTCCTAATTCGTGTCAAGAAATTTATTTCCAATTAACAATGTGTCAAGCACACAACGGTTTTTAGAAATTTTGTTATGCTCCCACTTACTTTCTTGAATCATAAGCATCTTCGTTACCCATTGATGAAGTCAAAACCTTTTTGACCATTTCATCAAAGCGAAGATTCCAACTCCATTTTGCTCTGTTCTGTCCATTGCTGGAACTCTGAAGTATGCACATTCACTAGCATCCTCTGGATCGACAAAATACTTTGGACTGTATCACTCACAAGTCCTAGGTTGCATTTCCATCTTATGGAAATCCTTTTGGCATCCATGTTTCATATCTCATGACTGAAATATGTATTAATTGCTAGTTCAACCCGAACCGACTTTAAGCATCGCTACGGTGAAACAATCTCATCGTAGTCAACTCCTTGAACTTGTATATTGCAACAAGTCGAGCTTTATGGATAAAACATTTTTATCCGTATCAGTTTTAAGTTCCATAAATATTCGTCAGACTCTAAGTCTTCCGAAAGGTGTATCAAGGTTTTAATCTTGAATCACTTATATGGAAACTATCTCGGATTGTATTGGCATTTAGCCAATTCCGGAGTCAGGGCCCATCAACGCTTCCTTGTGTATCGTAGGTATACTGTTGTCTAACAACAATATCTCGTTTGCGCACCTGAGAGGTTTGCACGAGCCTTGCCTACGTGGTTCAGCTGCAAGTTCGACTGAAGTCCATACATTTTATTGTAGAGACTTCCGTATCAGTCGCAGTTGGAAACTCCGGAATCACTTCCAAGGTTCCTTTCCTTTGACCTGATGACGAAGATACTGGTTATCTCGTTGAGTTGCACTGTCCTCCCACTCACCTTTTGCAAGAACAATTCTCTTTAAAAGCATACCGTTCTTTGTGGCAAACCTATTTGCCTCGGTATAGTGAGGGAGGAATACCCAATGACTTGGGATAACCTACAAAGTAGCACTTGTCTGATTTGGAATAGGTTTGTAACCTTTTACACAAGCCCCATATTCCAAATGTTAAGAAAAGATATAACATGGTTGGGCGTACCATACCATGGTGTCATTTCAACAGACCTGATGGAGCTCTTTTCAGTGTAAAAGCCGTAGTCTCTAAAGCATCACCTTTTAAAAGGGATAATGGCAAATTTATTTATGTCATCTTTGATCTTACCATGTCATAAATGGTTCGATTACATCTTCACAGACTTTCCACTCACAGTGGTGTTCCGGGTGGTGTAAGTTATGAAACTCTTTTCACAACTCATCAGACATTCGCTAAACTTGTAACTCAAATATTTCTTTCTGCAATCGAATTGTAGAAACATAATTTTCTTGTTACAATAACTTCTACTTCATTTTGAAAACCTTTCAAATGATTTCAAAAGATCCAGACTTACGTCTCATCAAGTAAATATCCATATATCTACTTGAGTCATTTCTGAAGATAGATAAATCCACTACTTGCAACAACATTTATCGGACTACATACATCAAAATGTATGATCACCAATAAGTTCTTTGCTCGTTCCTTATGGCCTGTGAACGGTATTTCAGTCACTTCATTTTTCGGAGGAAAGTTGCAAGTGTCAGGTGATTCAAAATCAAACGACTTCAAAATCCATCATAATGGAGTTTTCCATGCGGGTTTCTCCAATGTGACCAAATGCAGTGCCACACTTGTGTGGTATTCTTTTAGTCTTATGACATTTAGCGTCAGTGTTATGGATGTATCATATTACCATCAATATTCATAACATACGTCCCATCTTGGATGGAAGCATGGCCCTTCATGTTATTCATAATACTGAACAACAATTGTTGTTTTTATGAACAACTCTTTTGCAACAAACATTATGCAATGGGCTAGAGTGTATGAAACTCTAAAATGAATTATGAAAGTAAATCCAGAGGTAATATATTATTATCATTATTCATAACATACATCTCATTCTCAATGAAAGTATGGCCCTTATGTTATTCATAACATCGAACATAAAAAGTTCTCTTATGAACAACCTTCTTGCAAGATACCTTATGCAATGGGCTAGAGTTTGTGAAACTCTAAATGAATTATGAAAATAAATACAGACGGTAATACACCGATGGAAGGTATAGTAACATTTACTATGTTCCCTATGTATACCAAAACCTCATTCCTGGCTAGTCTTTCAGGCCATAGTAGTTTTTACATCGAGTTGCAATAGAAAGCAATCGAGCGGGTATCTTTGTGATTAACTCACAATACCAAGAATCAGTGATTAACAATTTAATCATAATTCCCAAGAACTATATCTTTGACCAGCCTTCTATACATCAAAAACTTGTATGACATTCATACATGAGCTGGATATTCCAGTCTTCTTTCTTTCTGCCTTTATACTTCTAACAGTTTAACTTTTAGTATTTCTCCTACTCTTAGAAGAAGCACCCAACTTAAGAGTGGCGTTAGCCCTGGACTTCCTAGGCATGTAAGTCACACTAACACCTTTTGGACACTTCCTTTCTCTTTAAGTTGTTGTTTTATTCACCTTTCATCATATGACAGGCATTCTCCTGGATCCCTCTTTTATCAGTCTAATGCATAGTAAACTCCTTTACTAATAGTTTGCAAACAAACATTGCTTTGGATATCTCATATCTTTTAGCCTTTGTCTGTCTCTAAAAATGATTTTCAGATTCCATGAATATCACATAACTATCCAAACTTTCGAAGTTCGGGTCTCATGGAAGCAAATGTATTGCACTTGACTGAAAACGGAATTCTAGCTTTTGGATCGTAGGACGAGAGTCACATGATCCATAGCATAAGCGAGAGAATACCGAAAGTATGCGATAGGACAAAGTCCTTCTCGGCACTCTTGAGGACAATCCTCACATTACGTTACCAACCGTAAAGTTTTAACCAGATATTTAACAGCTATTCAATTTTAATAGGGAAGGTGGAAATGCGAGCCATTATTCTACAACTATTATGCAAATCACACTTAGACAGTGTTCAAAATTAATTGCACTGAGAATTAAACAAGATAATTCTACAGTGCGCTCCCACTCAAATCAATATCTCTCATAATTGATTGTGAGTGATTCAAGATCCGCATTTCAATTCAACGCCATTGATGGTAGCATCACTGATGACGAAAATCTCAATCGGTAGGCAAACTTGCCAATCACATCTCTATGTGACTCTTGTTCATCTTTCGATGCGTGTGTTCCGAGCTCATGACTTTCATGCCTGAACATCAAGACAACCAAGTGATCTCGCTGCGAGGTCTCAACTCACCCGCCTCACACATCCCTAATCGTTCGTACCCATGTTAGCATGTGATACCCCGAAAAGTTAGGTGCCGTGACGGTGCTACACTTGGGAGAACACTAACTACTTGATATTTTTTGTGAGAGATCACCCTAATAAAAGCGACTACCGCGCAATCAAGAAGGGTGCAACATAAGGGATAAACATCTCAGGCAATTCATAATAGCATGATATGGTATAGCCCTTTCTGACGGAGAAGTCTTGTATTCCTTCGTCTTCGGCATTCACGTCGGTGATCACCTTCGCGAAGATTGCCACACCTTGTCGATGCAGCAGATAATATTGCTATCTCTATAGCTAATAAAATAATGCATTACACAAGGTTGACACACAGGTCATTTAAAGTGCAATCATATGGCTCCAGCCATCATGCCGAATCATGACACGCAGGTCATGTTAATCAATTTACATCATATAGACATCTCATACATAATCAAATTATTATGAGTACTGCTATACCACATCATATGCACATGCAAACCCTCCTGCAAAACCAAGTTAGACGCCTCTAATTGGTTCATGCAAAATCCATTTTATGTGGCTTCTAAGGTTTCGAAACAAACCGAAGCTACCAACGTCCATCATCAAGTATGATAATTCAAGTCGCTAGATTAACAATGCGGGGTGTATGAAGCACGAGATAATAAAATCTTGAACCCCATGCTAAACTTCGTCATACGCATGACCCCCGTGCAGATCATATCTGCATTGCCCTTTTGTCTGCGAAATTTCATCTTTCTTTTTAACTACGGTGGAATTCAATGAACTGTTAGCACTTCGTTGATCAATCAGGATCGCGGATTGCCAGAACATTGAAACTCCACCATGCTGTTATCAAGATCAGAAATATGAAAATTCCAGGGAAGCAACAAGAACATCGGGTAACAGATTTCATCTGCTACCCGCACAAATAATTTTCAGTAATAGAACTCATCTACTACCTAATTATATTGTGCAACACCCATACATCTCATGTATTCTAGATCGCAACCTGCATCTACGCATAGCACGGCTCATGATGCCACTGTAGGGTAACGCAGCAGAAAACAAAAATTTCTGACCTACGCACCAGCCCAGGACCACTATGGAGACTGCATACAAGGTTTGATCATTTTCGTTACTGACTCGTAGCGCAGCGGAAGTAGAGTCGATGACGATCGGCGGTGCAGATCCCCGCAGCTAGGATTTACAACCTCCCAACCGCGAGGATGTATACCCTCGTCTTCCCTTCGGACAGCCCTCCGGGAGGCTGTCGAACAGTCCCCCAGATGATGTCGCGGACAGCCCTTCGGGAGGACCTTCAAAACTCGAACGGTCACTCGGACAGCCCTTCGGGAGGACTCACAGAACTCGGACCGTCACTTGGACAGCCCTTCGGGAGGCACTCTCAAACAGCCCCTCGGGCACTAAGATCGAAACTACGACCTCTCTACAGAGTTGCACACATACGGTGTCATCTATCCGGCAGGGCTTCGCCGTCCAGAACTAGTTCCCACCGGAACCCAGACAGCCTTTCGGCTCTACGAAACTATTTCGCTGGGAGGGAGAGAGAATGCCAGATCATGCATGGCTTGTGTGAGAGCTAAGGATGGGGAAATGGCTGCCAAGATCACTCCTATATATAGGCTAGCCAAGGGGTAAAATTGTCACACAAAAACCCCAAAGTGCCCTTGGAATATCCCTTTCCAAAAGGGAATATGCCATATGGGAGTGACATGTGGAGCACCATGGTGCTCCACCTCCTTGGCCGGCCACCCTTGGGGGGGGACCCCCCCATGAGGTGCCATGCCCTCCTTCCCCTTCTAGAAGGCCCTTTTGGAATTTCCAAAAAGGTGCTTTCCATAAAATTCCCAAAAAGCACTTTCACTATTCACGACGACATTTTTCAGCGTCCGTTCGAACTGAAAATATTTATGTGGGCTTAGAACATTTCCAGTACCCACTAAAATAATTTTCAATGCGTTCTGGAACAATTCCAGTTTAGTGATTTCATCTGCGAAAAGCATCTGAAGCGGTTCCGGCAGCCCCGGAACATTTCCGGTTTTTCTTCCAGAAAATTCCCAGAAGTTTCCAGAATGATTCTGGTATCCTCCAAGAATTATCAGGCATGTGCCGAAACCATTTTGACTTAATGGTATCCCCTGAAACAACTTTTCAGTTTCACCGAAACTCATCCGGTGACCTCTCTCTGCGGAACTTTTCCACTGTCCGAAACTTTTTCGGTGATTTTCTCTCAGACTCCTTGTCTAGTATTCAGCAGATAGATGACCCTTAAGCGTGTGACCCTATAGGTTCGGTGAAGTATAGACATGACACGGAACCCCTTCCGATCAATGATCAACATCGGAGCCGTGGACACCCATATTGACCCCTATACCCACACGAATGAATATTCGAGTGAACCTCCAGTTGCCGTGTGCTATTCCTGTTGCTTCGTGATATGTTACAAATACCCGAGGTGAGACATGTTGGCATTCCCGTGGATCAACACTTGTCCACTATGCTAGTTACCTCGTTACCGGTATTGTTCTCTTTTCTCGTTACCATGTTCCGGCATCCCCGTGATCAAATCACAAAGTGTCTGGCCAGACGATGATGGATACCGTAACCCCGAGAGGGCCCAGAGATATCTCTCCATCGCCGGAGGAGCAAATCCCAATCTTGAGCTATCAAGTTACTTGACACACTTTTCCATGAACCCGTAAGCCGCCGTAATAGCCACCCATTTACGGATGACGTTTAACAAACCCCAAAGTTCATGAAGCAAGCATGAAGAAACTCGATACTCTCATGGTCTAAGGAATCATGCAAACATTAACCATCTCTGTGTTATTAACCATTAACTTGTGACGAAAGAATCTCATAGCATAACACCAATCGGGTCGATTCAACACAAATGTTCTTCTAACATTGTGCCCTCAAAGTTGATGGCATAGACATGCCCATGATTGGGAAAACATAATCATCATGCAACACTTGAGCTAGTCTTAGAGGCATGACTAGGAATACATTTTACCGTTTATTATTCCACACGTGCACACGGGTTTTCCCCAGAGCCTTTATGGATATACGGGCTCGGGAACCACAGCAGTTATAGCATGGAACATAAACCTAATTATGAACACGGAGATAAATAATAACATTTATTATTGCCTCTAGGGCATATCTCCTACAGATATGATGACTACTTGATAGTTTAGTGCACCATGCTTTACGGCTTAGAATCGGGGCTGCAAAGACGTTTTGAACGCCACGGAGCATATGAGATGTTCCAAGAGCTGAAATTGGTATTTCAGACTCATGCCCGTGTCGAGAGGTATGAGACCTCTGACAAGTACTTTGCCTACAAGATGGAGGAGAATAGCTCAGCTAGTGAGCATATGCTCAGAATGTCTGGGTACTACAATCGCTTGAATCAAGTGGGAGTTAATCTTCCAGATAAGATAGTGATTGACAGAATTCTCTAGTCACTATCACCATGCTACTAGTACTTCGTGATGAACTATAATATGCAAGGGATGACGAAAACGATTCCTGAGCTTTTCGCGATGCTGAAATCGGCGATGGTAGAAATCAAGAAAGAACATCAAAGTGTTGATGGTTAACAAGAACACTAGTTTCAAGAAAAAGGGCATAGGAAAGAAAGGGAACTTCAAGAAGAACGGCAAACAAGTTGTTGCTCCCGGGAAGAAGCCCAAGTCTGGACCAAAGCCTGAAACTGAGTGCTTCTACTGCAAAGGGACTGGTCACTGGAAGCGGAACTGCCCCAAATACTTGGCGAATAAGAAGGATGGCAAAGTGAACAAAGGTATATTTGATATACATGTTATTGATGTGTATTTTACTAGTGTTCATAGTAGCCCCTGGGTATTTGATACCGGTTCAGTTGCTAACATTAGTAACTCAAAACGGGAGTTGCAAAATGAACAGAGACTAGTTAAAGACGAAGTGACGATGTGTGTTGGAAGTGATTCCAAGGTTGATAAGATCACCATCGCACACTCCCTCTACTTTCGGGATTAGTGTTGAACCTAAATAAATGTTATTTGGTGTTTGTGTTGAGCATAAATATGATTTGATCATGTTTATTGCAATACGGTTATTCATTTAAGTCAGAGAATAATTGTTGTTCTGTTTACATGAATAAAACCTTCTATGGCCATACACCCAATGTGAATGGTTTATTGAATCTCGATTGTAGTGATACACATATTCATAATATTGATGCCAAAAGATGCAAAGTTGGTAATGATAATGCAACATATTTTGTGGCACTGCTGTTTAGGTCATATCTGTGTAAAGCACATGAAGAAACTCCATTCGGATGGACTTTTGGAATTACTTGATTATGAATCATTTGATGCTTGCGAACCATGCCTCATGGGCAAGATGACTAAGACTCTGTTCTCCGGAACAATGGAGCGAGCCAATGACTTATTGGAAATAATACATACCGATGTATGCGGTCCGATGAGTGTTGAGGCTCGCGGCGAGTATCGTTATTTTCTGACCTTCACAGATGATTTAAGCAGATATGGGTATATCTACTTAATGAAACACAAGTCTGAAACATTTGAAAAGTTCAAAGAAATTCAGAGTGAAGTGGAAAATCATCGTAACAAGAAAATAAAGTTTCTACGATCTGATAGCGGAGGCGATTATTTGAGTTACGAGTTTGGCCTTCATTTAAAACAATGTGGAATAGTTTCACAACTCACGCCACCTGGAACACCACAGCATAATGGTGTGTCCGAATGTCGTAACCGTACTTTATTAGATATGGTGCGATCTATGATGTCTCTTATCGATTTACCACTATCGTTTTGGGGTTATGCATTAAAGATAGCTGCATTCACGTTAAACAGGGCACCATCTAAATCCGTTGAGACGACACCGTCTGAACTGTGGTTTGGCAAGAAACCTAAAGCTGTCGTTTCTTAAAGTTTGGGGTTGCGATGCTTATGTGAAAAAAAAACTTCAGCCTGATAAGCTCGAACCCAAATCGGAGAAGTGCGTCTTCATAGGATACCCAAAAGAAACTGTTGGGTACACCTTCTATCACAGATCCAAAGGCAAGATCTTTGTTGCTAAGAATGGATCCTTTCTAGAGAAGGAGTTTCTCTCGAAAGAAGTGAGTGGGAGGAAAGTAGAACTTGATGAGGTAATTGTACCTTCTCCCGAATTGGAAAGTAATTCATCACAGAAATCAGTTCCAGTGATGCCTACACCAATTAGTGAGGAAGTTAATGATGATGATCATGAAACTTCGGATCAAGTTACTACCGAACCTCGTAGGTCAACCAGAGTACGTTCCGCACCAGAGTGGTACGGTAATCCTGTTCTGGAAGTCATGTTACTAGACCATGACGAACCTACGAACTATGAGGAAGCGATGATGAGCCCAGATTCCGCAAAATGGCTTGAGGCCATGAAATCTGAGATGGGATCCATGTATGAGAACAAAGTGTGGACTTTGGTGGACTTGCCCGATGGTCGGCAAGCCATTTAGAATAAATGGATCTTCAAGAGGAAGACGGACGCTGATGGTAGTGTTACTATCTACAAAGCTCGACTTGTCACAAAAGGTTTTCGTCAAGTTCAAGGTGTTGACTACAATGAGATTTTCTCACTCGTAGCGATGCTTAAGTCTGTCCGAATCATGTTAGCAATTGCCACATTTTATGAAATCTGGCAAATGGATGTCAAAACTGCACTCCTTAATGGATTTCTTAAAGAAGAATTGTATATGATGCAACCAGAAGGTTTTGTCGATCCTAAAGGTGCTAACAAAGTGTACAAGCTCCAGCGATCCATCTATGGACTGGTGCAAGCATCTCGGAGTTGGAATATATGCTTTGATAAGGTGATCAAAGCATATGGTTTTATACAGACTTACGGTGAAGCCTGTATTTACAAGAAAGTGAGTGGGAGCTCTGTAGCATTTCTGATATTATATGTGGATGACATATTGCTGATTGGAAATGATATAGAATTTCTGGATAGCATAAAAGGATACTTGAATAAGAATTTTTCAATAAAAAGACCTCAGTGAAGCTGCTTAAAGTATTGAGCATCAAGATCTATAGGGATAGATCAAGACGCTTAATAGGACTTTCACAAAGCACATACCTTGATAAAGTTTTGAAGAAGTTCAAAATGGATCAGTCAAAGAAAGGGTTCTTGCCTGTGTTGCAAGGTATAAAGTTGAGTAAGACTCAAAGCATGACCACGGCAGAAGATAGAGAGAGAATGAAAGTCATTCCCTATGCCTCAGCCATAGGTTCTATAAAGTATGGCATGCTGTGTACCAAACCTATTCTGTACCTTGCCATAAGTCTGGCAGGGAGGTACCAATAGTGATCCAGAAGTAGATCACTAAACAGCGGTCAAAATTATCCTTAGAGGACTAAGGAAATGTTTCTCGGTTATAGAGGTGATGAAGAGTTCGTCGTAAAGAGTTACGTCGATGCAAGCTTTGACACTGATCTAGATGACTCTAAGTCTCAATCTAGATACATATTAAACGTGGGAGCAATTAGCTAAAAGTAACTCCATGCAGAGTATTGTAGACATAGAAATTTGCAAAATACATACGAATCTGAATATGGCAGACCCGTTGACTAAACCTCTCTCACAAGCAAAACATGATCACACCTTAGTACTCTTTGAGTGCTAATCACATAGCGATGTGAACTAAATTATTGACTCTATTAAACCCTTTGGGTGTTGGTCACATGGCGATGTGAACTATTGGTGTTAAATCACATGGCGATGTGAACTAGATTATTGACTCTAGTGCAAGTGGGAGACTGAAGGAAATATGCCCTAGAGGCAATAATAAAGTTGTTATTTATATTTCCTTATATCATGATAAATGTTTATTATTCATGCTAGAATTGTATTAACCGGAAACTTAATACATGTGTGAATACATAGACAAAACAAAGTGTCCCTAGTATGCCTCTACTTGACTAGCTCGTTAATCAAAGATGGTTAAGTTTCCTGACCATAGACATGTGTTGTCATTTGATGAATGGGATCACATCATTAGGAGAATGATGTGATGGACAAAACCCATCCGTTAGCTTAGCATAATGATCGTTAAGTTTATTGCTATAGCTTTCTTCATGACTTATACATATTCCTCTGAATATGAGATTATCCAACTCCCGAATACCGGAGGAACACTTTGTGTGCTATCAAATGTCACAACGTAACTGGGTGATTATAAAGATGCTCTACAGGTGTCTCCGAAGGTGTTTGTTGGGTTGGCATAGATCGAGATTAGGATTTGTCACTCCGAGTATCGGAGAGGTATCTCTGGGCCCTCTTGGTAATGCACATCATATGAAGCCTTGCAAGCAATGTGACTAATGAGTTAGTTACGGGATGATGCACTATGGAACGAGTAAAGAGACTTGCCGGTAACGAGATTGAACTAGGTATAATGATACCGACGATCGAATCTCGGGAAAGTAACATACCGATGACAAAGGGAATAACGTATGTTGTTATGCGGTTTGACCGATAAAGATCTTCGTAGAATATGTAGGAGCTAATATGAGCATCCAGGTTCGCAATTGGTTATTGACCGGAGAAGAGTCTCGGTCATGTCTACATAGTTCTCGAACCCGTAGGGTCCGCACGCTTAACGTTCGATGACGATTTGTATTATGAGTTATGTGATTTGATGACCGAAGTTTGTTCGGAGTCCCGGATGAGATCACGGACATGACGAGGAGTCTCGAAATGGTCGAGAGGTAAAGATTCATATATTGGAAGGCTATATTCGAACTTCGAAAAAGTTCCGAGTGATTCGGATATTTTTCGGAGTACCGGGGAGTTACGGGAATTCACCGGGGGAAGTAATGGGCCTTATTGGGCCATACGGGAAATAGGAGGCAGCAGCCAGGAGGTGGCGCACGCCCCCCCAAGCCCAGTCTGAATTGGACAAGGGGTTGGGGGCGCAACCCCCCTCTTTTCCCCTCTCCTTTAGGTGGAATCCTACTAGGACTTGGAGTCCTAGTAGGACTCCCCTCTCCCGGCGTGCCTAGCAAGGGCCGGCCGGCCTCCCCCTCCCTCCTTTATATACGGGGGCAGGGGGCACCCTAGAACACACAATTTGATCTTTTAGCCGTGTGCGGTGCCCCCCTCCATAGTTACACACCTCGATCATATTGTCGTAGTGCTTAGGCGAAGCCCTGCGCCGGTAACATCATCAACACCGTCGCCACGCCGTCGTGCTGACGAAACTCTCCCTCGTCCTCAACTGGAACAAGAGCACGAGGGACGTCATCGAGCTGAACGTGTGCTGAACGCGGAGGTGCTGTACGTTCGGTACTTGGATCGGTTGGATCGCGAAGAAGTTCGACTACATCAACCGCGTTACTAAACGCTTCCGCTTTCGGTCTACGAGGGTACGTGGACACACTCTCCCCGCTCGTTGCTATGCTTCTCCTAGATAGATCTTGCGTGATCGTAGGAATTTTTTTTGAAATACTACGTTCCCCAACAGTGGCATCCGAGCCAGGTCTATGCGTAGATGATATGCACGAGTAGAACACAAAGAGTTGTGGGCGATAATAGTCATACTGCTTACCACCAATGTCTTACTTTGATTCGGCGGTATTGTTGGATGAAGCGGCCCGGACCGACATTACATGACCGCGTTCATGAGACTGGTTCTACCGACGTGCTTTGCACACAGGTGGCTGGCGGGTGTCTGTTTCTCCAACTTTAGTTGAATCGAGTTTGACTACGGCCGGTCCTTGTTGAAGGTTAAAACAGCACACTTGACAAAAAATCGTTGTGGTTTTGATGCGTAGGTAAGAACGGTTCTTGCTAGAAGCCCGTAGCAGCCACGTAAAACTTGCAACAAGAAAGTAGAGGACGTCTAACTTGTTTTTGCAGGGCATGTTGTGATGTGATATGGTCAAGACATGATGTGATATACGTTATTGTATGAGATGATCATGTTTTGTAAAAGTTATCGGCAACTGGCAGGAGCCTTATGGTTGTCGCTTTATTGTATGAAATGTAATCGCCATGTAATTGCTTTACTTTATCACTATGCGGTAGCAATAGTCGTAGAAGCAATAGTTGGCGAGACGACAACGACGCTACGATGGAGATCAAGGTGTCAAGCCGGTGACGATGGAGATCATGACGGTGCTTTGGAGATGGAGATCAAAGGCACAAGATGATGATGGCCATATCATGTCACATATTTTGATTGCATGTGATGTTTATCTTTTATGCATCTTATTTTGCTTAGTACGGCGGTAGCATTATAAGATGATCCCTCACAAAAATTTCAAGGTACACTACAACAAACACGCCCATATACCAACACATATATAGCAACGAACTGTAGCATGTGTTGTCATTGGGTTAACCCTCCCACCTCCCCTTGAGCCACAAAGGCCTCTAACCTCTATCCACCACCACCACCTCCTGTGCCCCTAAAAAAAGAAAACATCACCTCCTGCGCTAATATCATGCATCTAAAGATGAAAGGAAAAAAAATCCTCTCCGCCAGCTCTCTCTCCCCCGATTCCTATCTCTGCGCCACCAGCAATTCCAGGTAACTCCGGCGCTCCCCTGCACTGCTGATCCCTGGTTCGGATCCCTCTTACTATTCTCTTCTAACCTGCCGCCTCTGCGACGTCCTATGCAACCCTGCCCATGCCCCCGCAGAAACCCTAGACCCCACGGGTCGCCGGCGCAGCTTTGGCACCTCTGGTTTGTGGGCCCACCACCCCGCGTCTCTGCACGAGCGGCTATTGGCTCGGGCTCGACGGTGCTGCGCTCCCTCGGCTACCTCGACTCCGACGCCGACAGTTCAGTAAGGCACTGATCCCCTCTGATCTTACCCTTGCTGGTATTCGGTGTGGCTTGGCCATCATGCCATGGCTGTTTCTTTTCCAGCAATTTCGACGATTATCTATGCTACCTTGATCACTCGCCTGATCTATGCATCCATGCCAGTCCACGGTCTGATTCTCCACTATAGTTGTGCATGCACTGAAATACCAGGTTTTAAATACCAGGGAATCAGTGTGTACTTAACTAATTTACGGCTGTTTTTTTTGCTAACAACAGCTTGATGACATGGCACAGATAGTCTGATATATTCTGTAACTTTAGTTTTTTTGAGATTGTATTCCGTAACTTCTTCATTGGGCTTGGTACAAAAAAAATCTTTTATGTTTACGCCACAAAACTCTGCATCTGTAAGTAATGCTAACAATGCCTTACAATTTTGATAGCTTTTATTTGGGACTGACTGACTGTATACAAAAAAAAATTGCTTCTTTGCACTGTTATATTGTTTCAGTTTCCTAACATACAGAAAAGCCCAGATCTATTATCTTCAGGTTGTAGTTGAGACTTCATTTATGCTGAGTATGCTGTAGCAGCAGCTGAACATGGTCATCGCTCAAATGTGTGGGAGGTGCCTTTCTTTACATACTTTAGTTCCTTATATAGTAGCACTTGCTTACACCAACTGGGCATGCTAAATTTAAGTTGAAAGTTTTCAACCTTTAGGATATATTCAAGTTTAATGTTCCATATGCGTGGTTTGTTATTAGCTGCATTGTTATTTAGCTGGCTAGTACTAAGTTCTAAAAGGCATCCTCCTTCCAGAGCTAAATTTCTTAAATCTTAGAGAAAATAAATATTTAGACAATATGCATGTAAATCTTGATCTATGCAAACTGGGTTTTATTATCTGTTCAATAGCTGAGGGGAACTCACATTGTGAAATCTTGTTACGACTCCATGGATACTACCCTAGTATGTCCTTGCGTCCGTGTGATGATATTTCCAAAGAGATATTGACTTGCACTTCTCATGAATGAAATGCGACTGATTTTATCTTCTACAGTGCCTGCTTTCCATGATGCACTGATGTCATTGATGTGCCTTTTGTGGTGAGAAGATTACACAAATCTGGATCTGATGTCTATTGGATTCTGCTCGAGAGTGTTGTCCTACCTAATCCATATTTTTGGCTCCTAAGTAAAGTAAAATAAATATCAGATGAGAAAGGAACTAGGGATTGCAGATGATGTTAAGGTGGTCATTTTCTACATTTGAGGACAGGTGGGCCATTAACTAAGATGTGCATTCTAGTTTCTTATGTGTGGATGCTTTACTTCTTCTTTCAGTTTAAATGATGGCAGCTAATTGCACATCTCTGAACTTGCTTCGAGCAATTCTCTTGATTTTAACTTCGAGAACATCTGATTTCCTGAATTCTCTGTACTTATTTGTATTTTTTGACAAGCTGTCTACCAATCGTCGCCCCATCTGAAGCTGCACAAAAGACCCGCCACCATATAGATAAGCTTCTCTCACCCTACATTGACATGTTTTCCCCAGGTTTCGTGAATGTGAAACAGGAATTGAACTTGATGCCGCTGAAGTTAAATTAAGTGTATCCCTCTAGTATAATCATGCACATCAATTGTTCAAGAAAAAAAATGCTTATATGTAAAAAAAATCCATCCTATACCAATTGTCGTGGAATAGTCACGGCAGATGTCCTAGTGTGAGGACTTAGTCATGGAGCCATCACAATGAGGTTAGTTTTAAAGGGGTTAATCAGGACAAAGGACACGGGGAGTTTATACTGGTTCGGCCCCTTGCGGTGAAGGTGAAGGCCTAATCCAGTTTAAGGTGGTATTGCTAGGGTTTCGATGACCAGGGAGCGAATACGCTTAACCTGGCTCTCGATCTGTTGTCTCTTGTCCCTAAACCGCCGTCGGGTCGTCCCTTTATATACACAGGTTGACGCCCGGCAGTTCACAGAATCCCGGCCGGCTCATAAACGTGTCCAGCTCGGTATCCACTCTTTCCTATCTTACAATACAAGTCATATACTTATGGCGGTTTACATCTATGGGCCCTAACTAGCCTTTGGGCTTTGGGCCTTCTTATTAAGTCTCCTTCGTAAGTCGCCATCTTCTATGTCTTCATGGGCTTCAATACAGGTAAATCACTATGAGCATAACCCGGCCCCTCCTGGGCAGTTTATACTCAATAGCTATATCCCCAACATTAGGCCCCAGGTTGATTTGAACTTGTTCATGTCAATCTTCAACACTTAGGAAAATTCCCTCTTCAGTACCTTCGCAAAAATTTGTAACTCGCCGTGACGTCATCTTCCGAGATCGTGATAACCCGCCATGTCGTCACCTGTCATTAATTTTATAAACATCCAGAAATCATATATGCATCTCCTTTTTAATGAACCTCCGAAAATCGAGGCGTCAGCCCTGTCACATATCCAATTTGGAGCTCCTCGATTCCCGCGCATGCCACTTATCCATTCACCTTATAAATAGGGCTAGAGGTCCTTTTCACTTTCCCCCCTCGGCCTCTTCGTCTTCCTTGTCTTCCTCGCGACGCACTGCTCTTGAGTCCAGCCGCCGCCATCGACCCTCTCCTCTGCATCACTCTTGGCCGCTGCATCAACCTGACTTGGTCCAGAGTTTGCTCACGCGCCTTCGCCGTTCAACAGCCTTGGTAAGTTCTTCCTCCTTCCCCCTCCGTAGATCTCATTAGGGTTCGAACAAACTCATGGAGGTTCGGCACTATTCTTCACCCGTTCTTCGCTGTAGCGTGAGGTTTGATTCAAGCTTGATATTTATCCTGTGCGGCAATAATCCTAGTCCCTTTTTCCTCATTAGAGCATCTCTTTTAGGTAGAAAAATCCGGTCTGGACCTTCATAAACTTCTCAAGTACCAGTATTTTAGGTCTGAATATATTTTCATTTTCTGATACGCGGTAGATCCAAAATTACAATACCAATCTGTGAAACCTGTTTTTCATCACTTAGCCATTTTCCAACTTCAGATCTACACTTTCAATATCCGTATAGGCGGTTTAACTTCAGAAAATAATAACCTGCCAGGTACCATTAGTCCCCTCTTAAACCGCCAAGTGCTTGTCTTTGTAATTTGATAATGTCACTGTCCGGTTTAACAATTATGCATGCTTCAACACTTTCTGCCTGTTAACCATGAACCTTAAACCGGCACAAATCTTTTCCAGGTTATCGTATAAATGGCCAAATCCTTTTATTCCTGTAACTGGGTTCAATCCCGGGTTACAGAAGAAGAACTGAATGGGTATGTTGCAACGGGCGCTTTAGCGAAAAAGGAAGACTTCCACTGGAGAGCCCCCGGTCCAGAAAATCTTCCTGAGCCCAAGGATGGGGAAGTGATCGTTTTTTTGATCATCTGAGTCGAGGGTTCAGCCCTCCCGGATCAAAAAATTTCCGTGATGTGCTTCACTTCTTCCAACTTCACCCTCAAGATATTGGGCCTAACTCCGTGTCCAATATTTGCAATTTTCAAGTGTTTTGTGAAGCCTACCTGCAAGAAGAGCCCACAGTCGACATGTTCAGAGATTTCTTCTATTTAAACCGCCGTACTGAATTTACGGATGGGCCCAATACTGAACTTGGCGGGGTTTCAATTCAGAAGAGAAAAGACGTCAGCTTCCCTCACGCTAAGCATCATAGCCATCCCAAAGATTGGAATCAAACTTGGTTCTATTGCCAGGATACATCTCCAGCTGGCGAGAATCCTCTGCTAGGTTACCGTGCTCACCGGCTTACCGATGCACATCCATTCCCCCAAAGACTCAATGCAAAGGAACGGTCCAAATATGCACCACAGCTTTCAAAGCTCAGAGCCTTTGTGGCAAACGGTTTGACAGGCATTGATTTTGTCCGTTACTAGGTATCCTGGAGCATTTTGCCTTTAAGCCGTCGCTCCGGTTTAATGTGTGAGTACACAGGGGATGTGAAAGACCCTCAACGCCACACTGATATTCAGCTGACTGATGCTGAAATTACTGAATCTGTCAAGAAGATGTTGGATGAACCGGTGACCGACTGTAGCAAAACAGGACTTAGTCCTTTTTGCGCTTCAAATAAACCACCAGCTGTAAGAATTGCCCCACTCCTGCTTTAATCCATATTCTTAATACTCCCTTATGATTTTTTCAATCTTTAAACAGGGTGATGATCCATTCTGGAAGAAGAAACCGCAGGATAAACCGGCCAAAATACCTCGCGTCAAGACCAAGGTCAACAAGAAGCCCGCTAAGAAGAAAAACACCGAGCCTACCGAGTTAAACATTGACGATGATAATCCGGAGTCAGAGGTAGAACTTGATTCACTTGGCTCTTTTTTCATACATCTCATTGACGATGATTTTTATCAGGACGACGTAGAAGCTAGCCGCGCAAACGATGTAGAGGTAACTATTCTCTCATCCGGTTCAGAACCTCTGCCCACACAGAAAACCCGACAAGCAAGCCGGAAAATAAGATTTTCTCACCCCCTAGCTTACTTGGATCCAAACTTTCTTTTGAAGAAGCAGCAACACGAAGCTCGCCGCACAACGCGGCATAGCGGCCATGTGGTCACTTATTCCGGTTTACCAAACTCGCCAGTTCGTAAACGCCGCCCAGAGGTCTCTTCTATTTCTGGCACATCTTATCCCAAGGCGGGCTATTTCCGACAACCTCTTAATCCGTCTGATTCAAACTATCAGGGAACTTCCCATTCATCCTCTGGCGAGTCCACAGGGACACAAATTCCAACCCTCAAAACTGTTCCTGGGTGAGCATTTTTAACTAACCCCTTATACCTTATGCTTGACCATTATACTAACCTGTTATTTGCGTCTCTGTCAGAGCCAAGGCCAGACCCAGTAAAAAGGCCAAATTGAACAAACCGGATGATGACAGCGCGCCAACTGATCCGGAAAAGAACGCGGAACAGTTTGAACCAAATACTGAAGCTATTCTTGATGATCCACCACCGCAAGATCATGAAACCTTTGTTGAACAGATGGAAATTGATCCGATGGGTCATGCTGATAAACCGCCAAGCCCAACTAAGGCTGCTGATGATAAAGCCGATGATGTTGTAGTTATCGGTGTCGGGTGTACAGCCCCAGGCAACCCCGCTGCTCTGTCAAAACATAGTGCCAAAGAACAATTTTCTACTATTGACAAGGGCAAGTGGAAGGTGGACTTGGAAAGCTATGCCCACCTCAGCACCCAAGATATTCATTCTGGGTTTTTAAACCATTTGCACACAAGCCGTGATTATGAAGCCGGTTTACTGAACATGATGAAGGAGCGATATGAGGTAAATGCTGTTAACTCTGCATAAATATTCTTCCCTTAGCCGCCAAGTTTACTGGACATAAAGGAATAGAATGTTCTGCAAACTTTCAAGAACCATATAGATCAACTCCACTAGCCCGCAAGGGCCGGTTCATAATGTCAATATGAACTGGGACTTTAGAATAATAACTCTTCAATTTCGCCTGTGTAGCCCCCAAGGGTCGACTTAACAAATATGTTAAGTTGAGACTAATTATGCTGTAAGGCTCAAAATTCTTAGTTAGGACCTTTATAATCCGGTTGACCATCAAGCTGATAGTTGTTATGTGCTTGGGACTTGTAATTTTTTTTGATAAGAAGCAATATACATTAGCCCCCAAGTGCCAAGTATATTACTTGTTATGTGCTTGGGACTTTGAATATGCACTGCTATCTAATTAATTACATGTCTCTTGCAGGCTGATCTTAACAAGAAGGAATCTCAAATCGCCGACCTTCAAGAAAATATCAAGTCGCAACAAGCTGAGACCTCCAAAGCAAAGGAAGAACTGACCAGTGCCTTAACAGCAATGGAAAAACTGAAGGAGAGCTTTAAGAACGAGCGGGCAGGTTGGGATACAGAAAAGTCAACTCTGCTGAAGAGGGCTGAGGATGCTGAGGCTGCCCTTAATCCGGTAGCTGAGGAGCTGACTGGCTTGAAACAACAAATAAATGCCATGACCGCTGCCGTATTTGGTAAATAACTTCTTCATAAGCTTTGAACATGTATTATGTAAGAGACTGCCGGTTTACCGATGTTTTTGATGATGCAGGAACTCGCATTGCTCATCTTGGCTCAGATATGCGGCAAAAACTGAAAGCCGCCTATACACTTATAGAGCAATTATATACCAGCGTACAACGTGTTATCTGCACAGCTTCCCATAATAAACCGCCCCCAACCTTGATCAAGGAGACGTTGGAAAGGCTGGCGATGATGCCTGCACAGTTTGAAGAGCTAAAGAAGTCAGCTGCCAGGGCGGGTGCTCTTACTGCACTGACTCGGGCCAAAGCTTGGATATCTGATCTTGATCCGGCCGATGTGGGAAACGGCTACCCAAGCATAAAGGAGGACGGGTCAGAGTTTAATAACGATGACCTCAGAGCCTTGATGAGGGAAATGCGCCCATTGGCTAGCAAATTGGCTGAAGAAACCGATCTTTCACATTATCAGTCGATTTATGATGCCAACAACAAGAGAGTTAACGCGCCAACTTATGATGCTCCAAATCTTATTCCTCCAATCCGTAAGCATACCTATGCCCCTGATGTTGACCCCTCCATACTTATAAGTGATGAAGCTGTATTCAAGGCCTTAACTAGGATCGATTGGACCACCATTGACTTCTAGCCACTGGGTAGAGAGGAGGAAGATGAACCGGCGCTGGACGATCCGCAACCTTCAAGTCAGCCAGGCCAGGACTCGTAAACCGGAGGCCGGTTTAGCAGCTGCTTTCTTCAAGACTTGTTAAAACAATTATTCTTTTGGGCACCAAACGGCTTATAATAGGCTAGCTTAAAATCTTGTTCTGCTATGCCATCGTGCATATTTACTTTGCATGACACTGCTAATCCACCATGTTAAGATATGCCACTTATGCTTATAATATTAACCATGTGGAATCTGCTCCTGCATGCAACGGATTAAAAGTGTCCTAGCGGTTTACCGCTGGACGGGTCATAACGCCCAATATAAAACCATGGAAACTAACATAGCTTATACCCAAGGCTGGACTTTTAGAATAACCAAATTTGAAATATATCATACCTGTGATATTTGATCACACTGTTGGTTTACCAAACCGGTGTAGTAAGGGGGAGAACCCAAACTTTGAGCACTGGTAATTACCATAGATTGCTTGGCTTATGAACAAAACCAGGCCGGGTTAATAAACACCGGATATTATCTTATCTCATACTGGCGACTTATAGTCAAAAACCAGGCTGGGTTAATAAACACCGGATGAATTATGATCATAAAGCATTATAAGCCTCATCAAATAAACCTCAAAAACTGTGGAATAAAACAAACGAAAAAAAATGAGGCTTTTCATGGGCTGCCAGGCCGAAAATCGAGTGCTTTCACGGGCCGCACAGCCACTGAGTTAAACCTATATACAAACCTTATAAGATGGACCTCACATAACAAATCGTCATTTTAACTTTGACAAGTTCAGGGTCTGTATAAGATTGACTTGTCAAACGTTCGGCGGGTCATTCCAGGAATACCTGGGTGGAGTGGCTTACTTAAAAAGGCAGGATAACCCGGGGTTTTAGGTGAATACACCTGGCTTCCAAGCCTGGCTTTTAAGCCTATTACAAGGGTTATACAAACTCTTTGTTCTTTAGAATCAAGGAGCCCCCAAGTAATATTTTTGAGCTGTGCTTAAGGGGCACCTATGTTTGAGCTGTGATTTTGCAACAGACTCTCTTTGGTACCTTTAACCTGGGTAGCAAGCCCCCAAGTTTTGCATCAAGGCGTATAAGCCGGATCAATAGGGTAGTCATAGCTATGCTCAATGAGCAGGAAGCCCCCAAGTAATTTTTTAAACAAGGCGTGCAAGCCAGATCAAGAGGGTAGTCACAGCTATGCTCAATGAGCAGGAAACCCCCAAGTGACCAATAATGTGATAAGCCAATAAGGCAGGATACCCATGTTTGAACCGCACATCATAGCAGCAAGTTCTCTTTGGCAACCTTTAATTTTTCCTGAGAACTCGAACTTGCGAGAGATGGATTCTTTTTGAACCGGAATTTTAAACCGGATCTTGAGAGCTTCAAAGCTTCGTGAGAGACAGATTTCCCTTGAGCCGGATATTGAACCAGATTTTTTTCTGATAACCCGGAACTCTTCTATTGAGCCGGAATTTTTTGATTGCCAAGCACTTTTTAAGCTAGAAATATTCTGACGGCCTTTAAATTTTCATCAATGTAGCAGTCAAAACGCTCATCAATGTCTATTGCTTCAGGAGGTAAATCAATGTTGTAATAAGATTATTCCGCAGTTCACTTAGATTTTAGTATATAACAGAGACTATACACATGTTTTTGTTTTCAATAATACATAGCATAAAATTTCCAAATAACTATGATAGAAATCAGTGTCCTGTACGTGGTTCCACAAAGACAAGTTTGTACTGTTCTGCACTTACTATGATAGAAATCAGTGTCCTGTACATGGTTCCACAAAGACAAGTTTGTATTGTTCTACACTTACTATGATAGAATTGATCTAAATCTCTGAATAGCAATGAGTGTGCAAAGTATTTAGCGTGCCAGGTACAGAACCATAAAAACAGATGAATTGCCAAAATGACAGTACTAATTACCGGTGAAGTTATTCTGATTTAGAAAATCAAACTTACCTGAATATGCAATTTGCAAGACTAGATGTCAAGCCAACAACATGCTCTTCTACGGCTATGTAATGCAACCAACCTAGGTTAGTAACCTTTCTAATGCTACATTAGAAAAATATGATCAGTTGATACGACCACTCAAAAATGTCAAAAGTAATTGCCATGCAACTAGATTAGTTATCGCAAGGCCTTCAGCCTTTGTATATTCCTCCTCTTTTTAATTGTATTGTTCTATATTGGCCAGATTTTTTTTCTCTAATGGTACATTACTCATGTAAGTTTTTATTTTTGATGTAGATTGCCAAGATAAATAGAAGATGCATGGATAAGTTGTTTTTGGCAAGGCGAGAATGGGACTACTACCAAGATAGTTTTACGTTAATTTTTTAGAATGCCATTTCATGGTCAGTGCATAGAAAATGATGTGATGTCATTTTCAGGGCCAATGTAAAGAAAATCATGTGCTTACTTTTTGGACTTTGTTCCATGTAATGCAACCAATCAGATTCAATATATGAGCTCTTCCCATTTACAGATTCGTTACTCTTGTGCACCATCAGTATTAACCCAATAATTGTTGTTGGTATTATATATAAAATATTGGCAATTGTTCATGCTATGAATCAACACTTGCACTAATATGTTTATGTCCATTCCAAACTAGTTCTGGGAAACCACCAACGTATATGAAGTGTTGTTATGTTCTAACTATATGCGTTGCTGCCTTGCAACAATTTTTCACGTCGATTACCAACGCAATTATATGTGTTGTTGTAGGCCCTTGCAACGCCACCAACGGCAACGCATATACATCCGTTGGTGTAGACGTCAGCAACGCTTATATGGACATTCGACAACGCATCGATGCGTTGCTAAACGGGGGTTCTTGTTGTAGTGGTATAAGTGTTCTCCCTGAGTATGCACCGTTGCGACAGTTCGTCGTGCCGAGACACCACGTGATGATCGGGTGTGATAAGCTCTACGTTCACATACAATGGGTGCAAGACAGTTTTGCACGTGCGGAATACTCGGGTTAAACTTGACGAGCGTAGCATATGCAGATATGGCCTCGGAACACTGGAGACCGAAAGGTCGAGCGTGAATCATATAGTAGATACGATCAACATAGAGATGTTCACCATTGAAAACTACTCCATCTCACGTGATGATCGGACATGGTTTAGCTGATATGGATCACGTGATCATTTAGATGACTAGAGGGATGTCTATCTAAGTGGGAGTTCTTAAGTAATATGATTAATTGAACTTTAATTTATCATGAACTTAGTCCTGGTAGTATTTGCAAATTATGTTGTAGATTAATAGCTCGCGTATAGCTCCCCTGTTTTATTTTTGATATGTTCCTGGAGAAAACTAAGTTGAAAGATGATAGTAGCAATGATGCGGACTGGATCCGTGATCTTTGGATTATCCTCATTGCTGCACAGAAGAATTATGTCCTTGATGCACCGCTAGGTGATAGACCTATTGCAGGAGCAGATGCAGACATTATGAACATTTGGCAAGCTCGATATGATGACTACTTGATAGTTTAGTGCACCATGCTTTACGGCTTAGAATCGGGGCTGCAAAGACGTTTTGAACGCCACGGAGCATATGAGATGTTCCAAGAGCTGAAATTGGTATTTCAGACTCATGCCCGTGTCGAGAGGTATGAGACCTCTGACAAGTACTTTGCCTACAAGATGGAGGAGAATAGCTCAGCTAGTGAGCATATGCTCAGAATGTCTGGGTACTACAATCGCTTGAATCAAGTGGGAGTTAATCTTCCAGATAAGATAGTGATTGACAGAATTCTCTAGTCACTATCACCAAGCTACTAGTACTTCGTGATGAACTATAATATGCAAGGGATGACGAAAACGATTCCTGAGCTTTTCACGATGCTGAAATCGGCGATGGTAGAAATCAAGAAAGAACATCAAAGTGTTGATGGTTAACAAGAACACTAGTTTCAAGAAAAAGGGCATAGGAAAGAAAGGGAACTTCAAGAAGAACGGCAAACAAGTTGCTGCTCCCGGGAAGAAGCCCAAGTCTGGACCAAAGCCTGAAACTGAGTGCTTCTACTGCAAAGGGACTGGTCACTGGAAGCGGAACTGCCCCAAATACTTGGCGAATAAGAAGGATGGCAAAGTGAACAAAGGTATATTTGATATACATGTTATTGATGTGTATTTTACTAGTGTTCATAGTAGCCCCTGGGTATTTGATACCGGTTCAGTTGCTAACATTAGTAACTCAAAACGGGAGTTGCAAAATGAACAGAGACTAGTTAAAGACGAAGTGACGATGTGTGTTGGAAGTGATTCCAAGGTTGATAAGATCACCATCGCACACCCCCTCTACTTTCGGGATTAGTGTTGAACCTAAATAAATGTTATTTGGTGTTTGTGTTGAGCATAAATATGATTTGATCATGTTTATTGCAATATGGTTATTCATTTAAGTCAGAGAATAATTGTTGTTCTGTTTACATGAATAAAACCTTCTATGGCCATACACCCAATGTGAATGGTTTATTGAATCTCGATTGTAGTGATACACATATTCATAATATTGATGCCAAAAGATGCAAAGTTGGTAATGATAATGCAACATATTTTGTGGCACTGCTGTTTAGGTCATATCTGTGTAAAGCACATGAAGAAACTCCATTCGGATGGACTTTTGGAATTACTTGATTATGAATCATTTGATGCTTGCGAACCATGCCTCATGGGCAAGATGACTAAGACTCTGTTCTCCGGAACAATGGAGCGAGCCAATGATTTATTGGAAATAATACATACCGATGTATGCGGTCCGATGAGTGTTGAGGCTCGCGGCGAGTATCGTTATTTTCTGACCTTCACAGATGATTTAAGCAGATATGGGTATATCTACTTAATGAAACACAAGTCTGAAACATTTGAAAAGTTCAAAGAAATTCAGAGTGAAGTGGAAAATCATCGTAACAAGAAAATAAAGTTTCTACGATCTGATAGCGGAGGCGATTATTTGAGTTACGAGTTTGGCCTTCATTTAAAACAATGTGGAATAGTTTCACAACTCACGCCACCTGGAACACCACAGCGTAATGGTGTGTCCGAACGTCGTAACCGTACTTTATTAGATATGGTGCGATCTATGATGTCTCTTATCGATTTACCACTATCGTTTTGGGGTTATGCATTAAAGACAGCTGCATTCACGTTAAACAGGGCACCATCTAAATCCGTTGAGACGACACCGTCTGAACTGTGGTTTGGCAAGAAACGTAAAGCTGTCGTTTCTTAAAGTTTGGGGTTGCGATGCTTATGTGAAAAAAAAACTTCAGCCTGATAAGCTCGAACCCAAATCGGAGAAGTGCGTCTTCATAGGATACCCAAAAGAAACTGTTGGGTACACCTTCTATCACAGATCCAAAGGCAAGATCTTTGTTGCTAAGAATGGATCCTTTCTAGAGAAGGAGTTTCTCTCGAAAGAAGTGAGTGGGAGGAAAGTAGAACTTGATGAGGTAATTGTACCTTCTCCCGAATTGGAAAGTAATTCATCACAGAAATCAGTTCCAGTGATGCCTACACCAATTAGTGAGGAAGTTAATGATGATGATCATGAAACTTCGGATCAAGTTACTACCGAACCTCGTAGGTCAACCAGAGTACGTTCCGCACCAGAGTGGTACGGTAATCCTGTTCTGGAAGTCATGTTACTAGACCATGACGAACCTACGAACTATGAGGAAGCGATGATGAGCCCAGATTCCGCAAAATGGCTTGAGGCCATGAAATCTGAGATGGGATCCATGTATGAGAACAAAGTGTGGACTTTGGTGGACTTGCCCGATGGTCGGCAAGCCATTTAGAATAAATGGATCTTCAAGAGGAAGACGGACGCTGATGGTAGTGTTACTATCTACAAAGCTCGACTTGTCACAAAAGGTTTTCGTCAAGTTCAAGGTGTTGACTACAATGAGATTTTCTCACTCGTAGCGATGCTTAAGTCTGTCCGAATCATGTTAGCAATTGCCACATTTTATGAAATCTGGCAAATGGATGTCAAAACTGCACTCCTTAATGGATTTCTTAAAGAAGAATTGTATATGATGCAACCAGAAGGTTTTGTCGATCCTAAAGGTGCTAACAAAGTGTACAAGCTCCAGCGATCCATCTATGGACTGGTGCAAGCATCTCGGAGTTGGAATATATGCTTTGATAAGGTGATCAAAGCATATGGTTTTATACAGACTTACGGTGA
Organism: Thinopyrum elongatum; assembly: GCA_011799875.1. Taxonomy (NCBI): domain Eukaryota; kingdom Viridiplantae; phylum Streptophyta; class Magnoliopsida; order Poales; family Poaceae; genus Thinopyrum; species Thinopyrum elongatum. The sequence continues at coordinate 531,343,409 of CM022300.1, read as the reverse complement.
AGCCTGTATTTACAAGAAAGTGAGTGGGAGCTCTGTAGCATTTCTGATATTATATGTGGATGACATATTGCTGATTGGAAATGATATAGAATTTCTGGATAGCATAAAAGGATACTTGAATAAGAATTTTTCAATAAAAAGACCTCAGTGAAGCTGCTTAAAGTATTGAGCATCAAGATCTATAGGGATAGATCAAGACGCTTAATAGGACTTTCACAAAGCACATACCTTGATAAAGTTTTGAAGAAGTTCAAAATGGATCAGTCAAAGAAAGGGTTCTTGCCTGTGTTGCAAGGTATAAAGTTGAGTAAGACTCAAAGCATGACCACGACAGAAGATAGAGAGAGAATGAAAGTCATTCCCTATGCCTCAGCCATAGGTTCTATAAAGTATGCCATGCTGTGTACCAAACCTACTGTGTACCTTGCCATAAGTCTGGCAGGGAGGTACCAATAGTGATCCAGAAGTAGATCACTAGACAGCGGTCAAAATTATCCTTAGAGGACTAAGGAAATGTTTCTCGGTTATGGAGGTGATGAAGAGTTCGTCGTAAAGAGTTACGTCGATGCAAGCTTTGACACTGATCTAGATGACTCTAAGTCTCAATCTAGATACATATTAAACGTGGGAGCAATTAGCTAAAAGTAGCTCCATGCAGAGTATTGTAGACATAGAAATTTGCAAAATACATACGGATCTGAATATGGCAGACCCGTTGACTAAACCTCTCTCACAAGCAAAACATGATCACACCTTAGTACTCTTTGGGTGCTAATCACATAGCGATGTGAACTAGATTATTGACTCGAGTAAACCCTTTGGGTGTTGGTCACATGGCGATGTGAACTATTAGTGTTAAATCACATGGCGATGTGAACTAGATTATTGACTCTAGTGCAAGTGGGAGACTGAAGGAAATATGCCCTAGAGGCAATAATAAAGTTGTTATTTATATTTCCTTATATCATGATAAATGTTTATTATTCATGCTAGAATTGTATTAACCGGAAACTTAATACATGTGTGAATACATAGACAAAACAAAGTGTCCCTAGTATGCCTCTACTTGACTAGCTCGTTAATCAAAGATGGTTAAGTTTCCTGACCATAGACATGTGTTGTCATTTGATGAACGGGATCACATCATTAGGAGAATGATGTGATGGACAAGACCCATCCGTTAGCTTAGCATAATGATCGTTAAGTTTATTGCTATAGCTTTCTTCATGACTTATACATATTCCTCTGACTATGAGATTATCCAACTCCCGAATACCGGAGGAACACTTTGTGTGCTATCAAATGTCACAACGTAACTGGGTGATTATAAAGATGCTCTACAGGTGTCTCCAAAGGTGTTTGTTGGGTTGGCATAGATCGAGATTAGGATTTGTCACTCCGAGTATCGGAGAGGTATCTCTGGGCCCTCTCGGTAATGCACATCATATGAAGCCTTGCAAGCAATGTGACTAATGAGTTAGTTACGGGATGATGCACTACGAAACGAGTAAAGAGACTTGCCGGTAACAAGATTGAACTAGGTATAATGATACCGACGATCGAATCTCGGGAAAGTAACATACCGATGACAAAGGGAATAACGTATGTTGTTATGCGGTTTGACCGATAAAGATCTTCGTAGAATATGTAGGAGCCAATATGAGCATCCAGGTTCCGCAATTGGTTATTGACCGGAGAAGTGTCTCGGTCATGTCTACATAGTTCTCGAACCTGTAGGGTCCGCACGCTTAACGTTCGATGACGATTTGTATTATGAGTTATGTGATTTGATGACTGAAGTTTGTTCGGAGTCCCGGATGAGATCACGGACATGGCGAGGAGTCTCGAAATGGTCGAGAGGTAAAGATTCATATATTAGAAGGCTATATTCGGACGTCGGAAAGGTTCCGAGTGATTCGGGTATTTTTCGGAGTACCGGGGAGTTACGGGAATTCACCGGGGGAAGTAATGGGTCTTATTGGGCCATACGGGAAATAGGAGGCAGCAGCTAGGAGGTGGCGCACGCCCCCCCAAGGCCAGTCCGAATTGGACAAGGGGTTGGGGGCGCAGCCCCCCTCTTTTCCCCTCTCCTTTAGGTGGAATCCTACTAGGACTTGGAGTCCTAGTAGGACTCCCCTCTCCCGGCGCGCCTAGCAAGGGCCGGCCATCCTCCCCCTCCCTCCTTTATATACGGGGGTAGGGGGGCACCCTAGAACACACAAGTTGATCTTTTATCCGTGTGAGGTGCCCCCTCCACAGTTACACACCTCGATCATATTGTCGTAGTGCTTAGGCGAAGCCCTGCGCCAGTAACATCATCAACACCGTCACCACGCCGTCGTGCTGACGAAACTCTCCCTCATCCTCAACTGGATCAAGAGCACGAGGGACGTCAACGAGCTGAACGTGTGCTAAACGCGGAGGTGCCGTACGTTCGGTACTTGGATCGGTTGGATCACGAAGAAGTTCGACTACATCAACCGCGTTACTAAACGCTTCCGCTTTCGGTCTACAAGGGTACGTGGACACACTCTCCCCGCTCGTTGCTATGCTTCTCCTAGATAGATCTTGCGTGATCGTAGGAATTTTTTTGAAATACTACGTTCCCTAATAGTTAATGGAATCTATGTTTCCCCGATAAAAAAAAATGTTCAATCAGATCTTCCTTCAACTGCTCGTGAGTTGGTCCATGTCGAATTTGTTGATGCATTTGAATAAACTCCTCAAATGTGGCCGGATTCTGGTCCGAAAGTTGGATAGGATCACCCATGTTCTCAAATTCCAGAGCTGCGGCAGCATCGTCACCCTCATCCTCGACGATCATGTTGTGCATGATCACACAACATGTCATCACCTCCCACAAGGTCTCCAGATCTCATTGTTTTGCAGGTCCACGAACAACTGCAAAACGGGCCTGAAGAACTCCAAATGCTCTCTCGACATCCTTTCTAGCTGCTTCCTGTCTTTGGGAAAAGTGAGCCTTTTTCTGGCCAATTGGGTTTGAGATGGTGCTGACAAAGGTAGCCCATGAAGGATAGATACCGTCAACCAGATAGTAGCCCATGTTGTACTCATGTCCATTGACAGTATAATGATAAGGAGGAGTTTTTCCTTCAGTCAGCCTCGCAAACAATGGCGATCGTTGCAGCACATTGATGTCATCGTGAGACCCCGGCATGCCAAAGAAAGCATGCCAAATTCAAAGATCATGTGATGCAACTACTTCAAGAATGATGGTGGACTTCTTAATATGACCCTGATATTGCCCTTGTAAAGCCTTCGGGCAATTCTTCCATTTCCAATGCATGCAGTCAAGAGATCCAAGCAAATCTGGCCACCCTCTTGCTTCTGAGATTGCTAGGAGCTTCTCCGTGTTTGGCACAGTTGGTTCTCTCAGGTACTGAGGTCCAAACACCTCGACCACCGCAGTTGCAAACCTGACCATGGCATCTCCGCATGTGCTCTCACACATCCGTGGGTACTCGTCCCATGAATCAGCGGTCGTGCCATATGGAAGCATCCGGAGTGCGGCCGTGCACTTCTGGTGACCAGATAAGCCAATCGTTCCCATGACGTCCTTCTTTAGGATGAGGTAGTAATCGTAGGACTGGGCGCCATGGTACAAACGATCGAAGACAGTCTTGCGCATCCGAGAATGCCGGCGAAAATGGTCAGCGAATAGTGCATCGGGGGTAAAGTAGTCGGCCATCAGTGTTAAATGCCCGCACGCCCTGTTGCGGTTGATCACTCGGCGACCCTTGATCGAGCCCTTGAAATTGAGAACATGCTCCTCCGCACGCTCCGCGTCTTCAAGGACCGCCTACATCATCATTGTCTCATCGGAGTACTCCTCCTTGTCCGACGAGCCGTAGGATGACTCAACATACTGCTCATATATATAGTCCAAATTGAAATCCATTGCTACAAACAAGAAGGGACAACTGTTTTCAGCTCCGGTGATTCATCGAACAGTTGCTGGGCACGGTAGAGGATGGTACCTGGCGGGGGGGGGGGGGGGGGGGGGGGGGGGGGGGGGGGCGGAGGACTGGGGGTTGAACGGAGATGGAGAAGCGGCAGGGAACCCTGCTGGATCGCCGGAGGTGACGGAGACGCGGATTTCCGGCAGGGGTGTGGCGTGGTGGCCGAGGTGGTGGAGCGGCGACGACGGCAAGAGAGAAAGAAGGAAGGAGAGAAAATGGGGAGGATGGAGTCACGGGGTCCGAAAAGGGTTTTGGGCAGGCCTGGGTGTTGGATTCGTACGTTTCGCGTGTCCGGACTCCCGTAAACCTCCCCCACTTTTGCCTCCGTTTTACGGGAGAAATCGCGTCCGTGGACCGCCCCGTGGACAGATACAGGACCGCGTTGGATGGATTCCACGGTCCGGACAGCGCGATCCGAATGGTTGCGGGAGGTTTACGGACCGCCTTGGAGATGCCCTAACACCCATACCCACACCAAGTGACACACAAGGTTTTTAAAGGGGAAGGGATCTGAAGGACCCAGAAGCTGCAGTAGATAAGAGAACTACAGCCGGACCTCCTATTTCATTCCTAAACGTCCGAAACGCCTGCTCGGTCCTGTTAGTGTCCGTAAAAAAAGGTGACCCAACTGAACCCCTTATTTTCTCCTTAATCGTCCGGACTGACCGACGTATCTCAGACCAGGACCAAATTTGGGGGCAATATAAGAGTGACCAGAAATGCCAGGGCACCCTGCTCCACGTCATAGCCATTCCACACAGTCCCACCTATGGCCACCCACTCCTTCTTCTCTCTCTACCGCGGCAATGGCACACGCAGAGAAGACGGCGCCTCACGGGGGCGACGGCGTTGGCAGAGGCGCCGGCTAGAGCTCGCGCCTGCCGGGGATGGAGCTCGTGCGCGTCGGAGCTACTGTGTTGTGTCGGGGACAGAATCTGAGCCCGTGCGCGCCATGGCCGAACCGGATTTTAAACCCCTTGCCCTTTGTATAATTAACCCACAGTCCACCTAGAACAAATAATACTTTTTTTAAAATACCCATATTTAGAGTTGTGCTACGCGTCGACCAACGGATCTCTTAAAAAGATCCGCCGCCTCGGCAGCCCTTAGATCTAGCGTTATCCAACAACCCAGCTCCGTCATCACCATTGCAACAAAGGTGGTGTTGCAGAAGCCTTCATGTTGCAGAAACATTTGTAACAGAGGTTGTGTTGCACAATTCTTTTTTTTAGCTTCGCCTTTTTACAACAAAGATGATGTTGCGGAAAGAACTTTTGCAACATGGATGATGTTGCAGGATTTTTTTTGCAATGAAAGGATGTCGCAGCAACACCGTCGTCGTTGTCATCGCCGTTTTGCAACTCCGTTGTTGTTGCAGAAACTCGTCGGCATGCGCTGCACAGCCTGGCGGGCATGGGCGGCGGAAGTGCGAGGCCGACCCGCCTGTGTTGTGACGCTGTCCCTAAACCCGCTTCGCTGCCGGCGACGGGGACCTCTGGCTGGGATCGCGCTGCGGCGGAGGCGGTGTGGCTCTTCCTTTCGGCACCTGGGTAGCTTCGACGACGACTGCTCGGGCCCAGCCGACTTGGTCGCCCCGCTATGGTCGCCTAGTGGGTCCGCAACAGACCGCTTTGTTGCAGTGTGCCTTTTGAAACAGGTGTCCAGTTGCAAGAATATGTGTGGATAGCGTTTCAGTGAAGATAAGGATGAAAGAAAAGATGCGGTGCGCGGGCCCATGAAGACGTGTGGTAGACGTTGAATGCGACGGACGTTAAGGAAAAACCGGTCGGTTGAGCACCAGCTTTTCCCATCTTTTAAAACCTAACTACAATTTTAACATGTAATATATGAAATTTGATTAGAAAAATATGTAAAATATGAATATGATGTTATTTTATCTGTTAAATATTTTAAAATGCTATTTAGGGTGCAACCTTAATCAATAAAGCACAGTCCATCTTTCTTTCGTACCGACACCGACCCAGATTGCAATGAACACCTCATCAAAACCAGATTGGAGACGAAAAAACCATCGGTAACCGTGCATGTACGCCTCGGCAGAAACTTGCATGAAAAAAGCAGTTTTTTCATCTTATGTCGAGAAAGAGAGACCCTTAGCAAGAGCTATTGGGGTCTTAGGGCCCGTTCGGAGGTCCGCTGGCTTCCCAAAGTGGCCAGCTTCTCGGGGAGCCAGCGCTAGCCAGCTTCTTGGCTGAGCCAGCGATGCGTTTGGCAGCACCGGCTGCTCTAGCTACCGTCTACATGGGCCAGCAGCCCAGGAAGCAAGCATGAAGCCCATTTAGGTGGTTTCTCGTACGGGAGATAACGTATCGGTGAGAGAAACATATCGATCGAACCGGTACGCTGCCCCAGAGTTCACTTGGCGATGGCATATCGGGTAATTACGTCCAACTCCACCTCCTTCGATTTTTGAAGCTAGGTTCGACCTGCTTCTCGTTTTTGCACTACGAGGGCAGTTCGCTCCGCGAAGCTGGCTTCCAGGAGCAGCCGCGTTCGGGACGGCTCCACGCGCTGACCAAAGAATCTGGGAGTATGAGAGGATCCGAACGGGGCCTTAGTCATGGTTATTGGGTTAGGCTGTGCGATATTTTCTTCTCCCGTTTGCAACGCTCGGACTCTTTTGCTAGTTCATATAAATTCAGTACACCTTATTAAATTTTGGAGTTGTGCTCAATGTTTGGCCCCCCTTGTGTGTATTTCCTGGCTCCACCGTTGAACATAGGTGATTAGGTGCTGTCGCCGCGCGCCATCGATCCGGTGGAAGGTCACCGTCAGGGAGCTCGCGGTGTTTAGGGTGCTCTCCCCATCGAACCCTAGCTCTCCTGAAGTATGCCGAAGATGGGGTTGCCCTTTCCTTGGAGGAGGGCTTAGGGTTCGTGTCCTTCTCGAACTCCAGTCGGCGTGCTGCCGCAAGACTTCCTGCCAGACTCTTTCCGATCCGAACTACAGTCTGCCCGAAACACCGAAGTCCCAGCGAAGCAAGGGTGGATGCAGCTGCAACAAGGCCCATCGCATGAAGGGGCGTGCATGGCAACATCTCCGGTGGGCACGAGGCCGGGACAAGCGCCCCTTGGTCGCGCGCTAAACCCTAACATCCACCTTGCTATATATCTTGGGCCGTATCAAAGCCATGTCCCTTATCACAACCTTGCTTGGAGAAGTAATTCTCGGTCTCTTACCCTACCTGGACTTTCTTCTCTAGAACTAATAATCCTACCTGGACCTTCCGCCCGTGCATTACCTGGACCTTCCGCCCGTGCATATCTAGGAGCGGCTACATATACTTAGCTCCTGTCCATGTACATGCCCTCGATCAAGAACACAACGAGATCATCGGACGCCCATCGATCGATCGATCGAGCGAGAAGAAAATATGACCGAGATGGAAGCCGGGGTACGCTGCAATGTGTATCAGCTAGACCTTGTGCAATTCCACTCGAAGCGTGGCATAATTGACCGCGGCCTGCTGATTTCGTATGCCACGGAGGACGACACGTACACGTGCAGGTTGTTCCGCCTCGACGGCACAATGGTGACCAAGAAGCTTGATGAAATCCCCGTCCTCGAAAGAAGCTCCATCCACGTCGGCCAGTTCGTGGTGTCGGCGTCGGACGCCGGTGGCCAAATCGGCGTCGCCACCGATCTCCACGTCGCCCAGATCGACGACCTTGGGAAGGTGGGCAAGCAGATCCTGGGAGTGTCGACGGCCGGCGTGCGGCGCGTCAGAGCGCTCAGCCTCGGCGACTACGTCTTGTCCGGGCCATGGCTGGGCCGGGTGGTCGAGGTGTCTCTGGACGTCGACGTCTTATTTGACGACGGCGCTGTGTGCAGGGTCGCCGACGCGGGGCCCAAGGTGCTAAAGTCGGCGAGTAATAAACAGGTCTATCACTTCCCCCAGACGAACGTCCCCTTCTACCCGGAGGGGGGGGGGGGGGGGGGGGGGGTGTCACGAGCGACTCCTTCCAAGGCACGCGGCAGTATGGGGCTAGATCAACGACACTCGACCCCTACAGGTACCCCTATGAGTTGATGATGGAGCACGACTTCTTTCCTGGGCAGCACGTTGTTGACAACGCTCCTAGCGACGCCGTCGATGATGCCAATGGATCAAAGAGGCGCGTCGGCGTCGTCAGAAGCGTGGATCACAAAGACCACATGGTGCACGTGTCGTGGTTCAAGGCGGCGTCGACGCGGCCCGGCAACGAGGCCAGCAGCTTGGAGGTCGAGTGTGACGATACCGTGAGTGCGTATGATCTGGTCAGGGACCCTGACCACTATGTTGTCTATGGAGACGTCGTCGTTCGTCTATCAACCGTCACCGGAAGCTCACCGGCGCCGCAGCAACCACATGCCACAAGCACCCCCGTGGATGTTCCATGGGTCGGGCGCGTTGTTGACCTACTTGACGGCCACGTCCAAGTCAAATGGGTTTGTCTAGGTCTCAGTCGACTTCGTCACGAAGTCTCAGTCGACTGACGTCAGCACGTATAAAATTGGATGCTACGACTGATCCTCACGTACGTAGTACTACTGCATCGTTTAGTTTTCTGTTTTAGGTGCGTGACTGGTTTGCTATTTGGGCTGCATTTGTTCTCGTTGGGTTTTGTTCTTAGCTTGTCTTCTCTTTTTGTTGGGCTGGCTCCCTTACTTGGGCTTTGTTTTTTTTTCTACAACAGCAAAATATACTAGTAAAAGATATATAAAATAGTTCCATGCCACAAAAAAAGGTACTATGTTGCGCATGCGTTTCTTACAGTCAGCAAAACAGCTGGCTTACATAGGCTGTTCTGCCAGCTCATGTCCTGTTTCAACTTCTTTTTTTCATAGATCCAAAAGAAAAGTATGAAAAATTAATTTTAAAAATGAAAAATAATCTATATTGTGTAAAATTAAAATTCTTCGTCTTTTTGTGTGTATAAATGGTCGTCCTATATTTGTATCATCTCGTATTAATAAAAAATATTTGATCGTGTATTCACAAAAAAAATCGTTGTATATTCTGAAATGTTCATCGCACATTTGTCTAATTTTCACCGCATAATATAAAAAAGTTCATCGCGTATTTGAATAAAAATTTATCATGTATTTAACATAAATGTTCACTGTGTATTTACGAAAATAATAATTAATGTATTAAAAGTAAATCATGAAAAAAAATGAAGAAACATAAATAAAATAATGATACGATGGTTGACCCCCTCCTAGTGGTAGATAAGCAACTGCCGCACCCCCATAAAACACAACAGAGTTGCAGTACGGACGCCACTTGCAGTTGTGGCCAGACATGTAGTTGCAGTCGAGGGCTATGATTGCAGTTGCATGCCTAGTGTCACACATGCAACTGTCCCCTCTGTCACCGCCCTCTGATAAAACAAAGGTCACTTGTAGTCGGATGGGTAGACATGCAATTGCAATCGCGGGTCACACTCGCAGTTGCATGCCTAGTATCAGACATGCAATTGCCCCCCCCCCCCTCCGTGACAAAAACAAAGGTTAGTTGCAGTCGGGTGGGTAGACATGCAGTTGCAGTTGGATGTGACAATTGTAGTCGCATGTCTAACATACAATTGCAGCTGCCCCATCTCCCGACTCCATTTGACAAAACAAACTCCAGTTACATCCGTGTTAGGAGACATATAGTCGCAATTGATGGGCTACACTTGCAGTTGCATGCCTAATGTCAAACATGCAATTGCCACCCTCTCCTACCCCCATCAGACAAAAAAAGTCCAATTGTGTTTGTGTTAGGGGGACATGCAGTTGTAGTCGAGGGCTACACTTGCAGTTGCATGCCTAGTGTCAGACATGCTACTGCCCCCTCTCCTATCTCCATCTGACAAAACAAAGGTTAGTTGCGGGCATGATGGAAGACATGCAATTGCAGTCAGGGGCGACACTTGCAGTTGCATGCCAAGTGTATGCATGCAACTGCCGCCGCTGCTCTCTCACTGTCCTCCGACAAAACAAAGTTCAGTTGCGGTCGTGATGGGAGATATGCAACTGCAGTTGGGGCGCGACACTTGCAGTTGCATGCATAATGTACACATGCAATTGCCCCCTTCTCCCCCTGCCCTCCAACAAAACAAAGTTTAGTTGCGGTCGTGATGGAAGATATGCAATTGCAGTCGAGGCGCGACACTTGCAGTTGCATGCATAATTTACACATGCAATTGCCCCTCCCTCTCCCACCGCCCTCCAATAAAACAAAGTTCAGTTGCAGTCGTGCTGGAAGACATGCAGTTACAACCGGGGCTGACACTTGCAGTTGCATGCCAAGTGTACACATGCAACTTCAGTTGCGGTCAGGGTGCTACACTTGCAGTTGCATACCTAGTGTACACATGCAACTGCTCCCCCTTTCCCGCCGCCCACAGACAAAACAAAGCCTAGTTCCAGTCGGAGGTGACACATGCAGTTGCATGGCTATTGGAAGACATGCAACTACCCCTCCCCCACAAAAAACCACTAAGTTGAAGTCGCCTTGAAGACATGCAGTTGCATTTGAGGGCGACATTTGCATTTTGTGCCTAGTGGCAGACATGCAAGTCCCCTTCCACACACACAAAATAGCAAGACATGCAGTTGAAGTTGGTGACGACACTTGCAGTTGCACACCTAATGGCAGACATGCAACTCCCCACTCCCAATCAGCCAACAAAACAACATAAATTATAGTCGAAGCGGATACTCGCAGTTCCGCACCTAGTCATAGACATGCAACTTCCCCCTTGACAAAAACACCACTAGGCACTAGGTTGCAGTCACGCGGGGTAGATATCACATGCTCTCCCCCCCCCCCCCCCCCCCCCCCCCCCCCCCCACCCCCCCCCCCCCCCCCCCCCCCCCCCACCCCGCCTTGACCCTTTGGCTCTGAGACAAACCACGTCCGGAGGAAGAGAGGAAAAAGGTGGAGGAGTACCATGATCCACTACTTCCACACTTCTTCCGCACTTAAAACTTGGTTAGCAATGCTTTAGTCAACAAGAACAATTACAATTATAACTTTAAAAGAAATAAAAATAGGAAGAATAAAATGATGCAGCAGACAGACAAAAATGAAAATGCATTATTATTGAAACAAAAGGGTAATGCATAATAAATAAAAGTAAAAATATATTATTGATTTCCTAAAAAGAGAGGGAAAATAAAACAAACGGCAGAAACTAAAAACCAGGAAAAAAGCATTAAAATAAAAATAGAAATGTAAGACAAGAAAAACAAAAAACAATACCAATTTCAAATGCTTCAGTAAAAACTGACCGCTCATATAAGAGCAAAAGGCCTGTGTGCATCCCTCGCAACTACAAGGCCGCAATAGAAAAGAAGGACAAAAGAGCATAGGCCAGGCCTGGCGTATTGATCACTCGCCCACAGAAAAAAGGCTATCATTTGTGTACGGCACGTCCGCGCGTCAACATCAACAAACAGGAAAAATGATACACTGCATGAATCTTTGCGTCAAGATCTTATGACTACCGAACGACTAAGACTTGACCAATCCTCATTCGATTGAGAATTAGCAAATCCCGAAAAAAGAAAGCTAGCAAGAATCACACTGTTAGAAAGAAAAAAAAAGTTTTAAAAGATAAAAGGCAAACAAAAAATAGAAAAGAAACAACAAAAAATGTGAAAATAACTTTTTTAGCAATAAAAAAACAGCTCGTGCCATATGGAACAGAAATGGCAAGAAACAAAAAAAAAGCCCACAAGCCGAACACAGGTTTAAAAAGGGAGATTCACTAGACAAGAAAAAAAAGAAGCAGAGACCAACACGTACTTTTTTTTTGAGAGAGAAAACCAACACGTACCTAAGGCCCAGAGTGAAGAAAAAGAAAGAAAGAACAAGGCCCAGGTAGAAACGGCAATACGGGTGCCAGCGACCTGTACTTGAATATATACGTACATAAGACAAAAGTTCCAGCGGGAATCTTAGCACAAAATCTGACGATGGAAGACTCGACTGAGACTTCGTTAAAAATAAGTCGACTGAGTTTTAGCGCCTCCGATAAGATTTATGTCGAGTCAAAGTTTACGAAATTTGACCAAATTTGTATTAAAAAATATCAACATCTACATTACCAAATATATGTAATATGAAACTACATTCCATAATGAATCTAAATATATTCATTTGGTATTGTAAATGTTAATATTTTTTCTATAAGTTTGGTCAAAATATAGATACTTTGACTTTGGTCAAAAATTATATGTAGACTAAAAAGAAACGGAGGGAATATATACACACAGTACGCAGGGCATTAATACTCGACTTAAATATAATTGCGTAATTCTCATATATTGTTTCAGGTGTTGCCCCATGAGATCAGTGTCGCCAACAAGGAGAGCTACATGCAACTGCGGGATGAAATGGCTGACTGGGTGGAGGACGATGTTGGTGCTCCTCAAGAATTGGATGCTGCAAACACGGTCTCTGTCTACCTAGAAACGTTATCACATGCATGCACGAAGCACCTTCAATTATACTCCCTCTGTAAACTAATATAAGATCTTTTATAGATCATTAATACGGAGTACTGTCATGCATTAGCGTATAAATGATGTGAACATATTTAATTACAGGTTAATGATCCACATGATCCAGCAGATGCTACAAACGTCAAAGGTGGTGACGATTCTGTGAATGAACTAGATGGCCCTGCTGCAACCAGGCAGAATGCGGAAGTGCCCATGCACGTACCCACGGGTAGTCACGAAGATCCTGGCGTTGGTGGCGGTGCCACGGAGGCCGACCTCGTTGATCTAGTGACAAGAGGCAATGTAAGTGACGATGATAGCGAGGACGACTCTGCCAATGATATGGTGATCAAGGCCACGGATGCCACTGGAGATGGCGGCCCGTTTAAGTTCCCAAATTTTGATGTGGTGAAGAGCCCTCCGGATCATCATTACCTTGACACCGCAGACCAGGTTGGTGCATGCACCAAAAAAAGTACTCTTTATATTCTTTTCTTTTTCCTATCTTATACTCCGTACATTGTGAAATTTTTGTAAAAAAAAATGCATCTTAGATAAAGGAACGGAGGGAGTACTTATCTAAATAGCTAGCCTACGCTAACATATTGTTTCAACACAAGCATGACACCTCAACAACATGCATGGAAGAAGGTTCACCACAATATGCAAACATCCATGGAATTTTTCATTATACAATACTATTTATATTTAATACAACTATGCACTAATCAAAGACAATAAAATGATATGTTATTTTCAGTTTTGTTCTCATATTATTACTCTGAATATTCATGTTACATATGATCAAATATCATTAAAATATATTGCAAAATATTCTTGCAATAGCGTGCGAGGTATCATCTAGTATACATAAATAGTTGATCCCCACTACTTATATTCCTCTCAACATGCACATATGCCACTTCATCATACATGACATCATTAATTATTTTCTTTTTCCTATTTTTTTAGTTGCATGATCTATCTCACTGTCTGTTTTTGCTATCCATGCAACCCATCCACATCAATAAGTAACGCATGTTTGCCACATCACCAGCATATGCCATTTCATCATAGTCAGTTCTCACAATTTATACCTATCTTCCCTGTGCATGCAACTCATTCACATCAATGAGTCGTGCATGTTTGCCATGACATCTCATTATAGTTAATCCTCATAATTTATACATATTTTTCTTATCCATGTAATGCATCTACATTAATAGTGCATGTGTGTTTTGCCACATCATCTGCATGATCTTATCATATGAAATCCACATGATTTATCTATTACTTTTAGTTAGCACTCATGCTGCAACGCGCGGGTTATCTTGTAAATTGTCGAGTTGAATTTTTCTCCTTTTCTAATGGCTTTAATTCTCCCCATATATGTAACTTAGAAGCCAAAAAGGCGTGCATCTCACCATCTACAAAAGAAGATGAACTTTAACTTTTCCCCCTAAATTTTTGGGTTGGGAATGCAAAGGCAATTCCCAATTAATGGTTTGGAGAAGTAAATACTCCCTCTGTTCCAGATAACAACTTGGATTAGTTTTTCAAAAAGTTAATCTTCTCTAACTTTGACCGAGTTTATGAGAGAAAAATATTGATGTCCACAATATGAAATCATTATCATTAGATTTATCATGAAATATATTTCTACATTTTATTTATTTGTATCATAGATGTGGATATATTTTGCTATAGAATTGGTTAAGCATAGAAATCTTTGACTTTTTGAAAAACTAATACACTTTATATTTTAGCATGGAGGCGGTAGCAATTAATATTTATCTTAAGATACCACTACTATTGATAACAAAACATTTAATATATGGTGTAGGACTTGGACCTTGATGGGCCAGTTCATGATATATAATGTATCTGATACCCTGCAAAAAAAATGTATTTGATAGTTCTATCTAGTCAGGTCCTTTAGGTTGAACACTTGAGATCACTACAGCCACGACATCGTTGGTTGGTGCCAATACACTATAGTAAATCCTGCAAAAAAAAACTATAGTATATATAGTAGGGTTTCCTATGACGAAATATATTCTAAATCATGTCATGGTACGACAAACCGGAATTAAACATGCGTTAACCAGTGTCCTTTCTTTTACCAAATGAACTGCAGGGCAGCAGCAGCGGAAAGGGGTCGGTACACGTAAAAAGGTGCAAAAGGAGTGGAAAATACTACACGACAGCTTACCAGGTACGGTGCAGTGTGACACCATCCGGAGATTGGCATTTGCATGTAACGTATATGTCTCAATATTTCAATAATTGGTATATCGATCTATGTATGCAGACACGATGTACGTACGGGCGTTCGAGGACCGTATGGACCTGCTCCGGGTGGCGATGGTAGGCGCAAGTGGGACGCCGTATCAGGATGGGCTCTTTTTCTTTGACCTGCAGATGCCGCCGTCCTACCCCGACGTGCCACCGCAAGTCTACTACCACTCTTTCGGCTTCCGTCTTAACCCAAATTTGTATACCTCCGGTACGGTGTGCCTCAGCCTGCTCAATACCTTCAGCGGCGAGGGCACCGAGGTCTGGTTGCCAGGGACATCAAGCCTCCTCCAGGTTGTCGTCTCCATCCAGGCCCTCGTCCTCAATGGCCAGCCCTTCTACAACGAGGCCGGCTATGAGCTCCTGATCGACAGGCCAGAGGGCCACCGTCAGGAGCTGCCCTATAATGAGAACGCCTTCTTGCTCACTCTCCGGACCATGCTCCACCTGTTGCGCCGGCCGCCGCAGGGCTTCGAAGGCTTTGTCAGGGACCATTTCCGCCGACGCGGGAGGTACGTTCTCGGAATGTGCGAGGCATACCTGCAGGGATGCGTCGACGCCGGTCATGGGAGCATGAAGCTGCCGTGCTCAACTGGCTTTCGGATCGCACTTGCCAATGTCGTGCCCAAGCTCACGGTAGCGTTCACGCAGATTGGCGCCCAAGGGTGCGACCACTGCACTGCCACCAAGCATTAAACCCCAGATATTCTTGTATGACACACTACTTGGGTTAGACCACTCGAGGCAGGCAGGAAGTAGTAATGTTAACATAAGATCACTACGAGCAATGAAACTTTGAAGTTTGTAACCGGCCGGCAGACAGTATGTGTCAACTATTGCTTCAGCCAAAATCTTTACTATTGTCTAATGATTATTAAACCATCCAGCATGTGTCAATAGCAGGTTTTCGCCCTATGTCTAGAGTTTTGATGTTGAGCTCTTGGCAGCAAGTTTTTCCTGCTACTGTTTCAACTCGTTGTCCCCTTTCTCTTCATCTCTTATTGCTTGTCAGCTTCTCTCTAGTTTGTGTAATGAACCAAAACTTTGGACATAAATGTATTTTTGTTAAGCAATTAATGGTGGGTTGAAAATAAATATCAGCATGTGTGAACTATTGCTTGAGCGAAGATTTGTAGGTGGTAGAAAGTTTCGACTCCAGTTTTCTACTCCAAGCCCACCTCACAATTTTTAATTTCAAATAGGCTTAATAGTGTATTTTAATTTCTAAAAACAACTCATTTTTTAATTATTTATATGTTTTGGGCCAGGACATGCCGTGCTCGCGCTTGATATTTACAGACTGGGCTGTTTAAAGTCTGGCCCAAAATTCCCGGCCCAGGGTCAAACTTTCACGCTATGGTATATCATTTGATCTTACTCCTTTTGCTCAAAAAAGAAAATTTGATCTTACTCCTTTCACCACAAAAAGAAATTGATCTCACTCCTTCGTGGCGGCATCTGGTGGATAAATGTGGAGTACTAATCATTCTATCACCCTTCAATTTTTTTACTAATCATTCTGTTAGCATCTGGCGGTATCCTGACAAGGTCTTCATAAAAAAAAGACAAGGTCTTCGCCCCAACATCTTGAGGGCCTAGCAAGAGAGAGTGTGGAGAGATTAAAATTTTTTTTTTTTTTTTTTTTGAAATGATCATCAACAGGGCCCTCAAGTTGCACCATCGAGCACTGACACCGGCGTTGACCCCTTTTTTCTGAAGGTGGTGTTGACTTGGGGTGTATGGTCCCCTGTCAATCACCTTTCGTGTCTACTTCTTTGCATGTGAATCATGGCAGACATAGCTGACTCGTATCATTCATTCAATTCAATCTTGATAAATGATAGGTACACTGACACACTGTTTCCATTGATTCCACGAAAAGCTAGGGTTGCATACTGTATTTTGGCTTCAACGTCAGTAATCCAATCTAAACTTCAACTCTGATGCGCTTGCTTCCCACCATCTTCTTATTGATACGAGTAACAGTCCGCACTATCTTGGCTGTTGCGACCGACGGTGACCTTATCTGATCCTCTCCGCGGCGGCGATATTTTTGCTCCAGCCTCGCACCACCTCAATGGTATGCACTGCACGCATATTAGCTTTCTGGATCGACGCCATGTCCCGGGACAACTTTACACTGTGATATTGTTGGGTTATCTGCCAGCCCGGGAGAAACTGGATAAGATCAGGTGGCCGGCCGCCGGCCGTATCCAGCCTCCTCAAGCTCGATCGAGGTGGGTGAGGATTGAGGAGCGCATCACGTACGTTGTGCACCTTTTAATAAAATACCTAATCCAAACCCTCGGCCATTGTTACCGCGGATAAGCATCAAAGGTTGGCGAACGCGCCTTTCAGGGGTATTCTAATCACCTCGATCATCAGAAAACAAAGAGTATATTAATCGGGCGGTGGTGCTTGAAAGTGCAGAGAGCCCGCTCTGCTCTCTGCTTTTCCGCTGGTGCCGTGGCCAGGCGTGCTCCGTGGCTTCCTTTCCTTCAGAGCCTTCAGCAGCCAGCCGCGCGTGGTTAATTAGCGTACGTCGCGACGCGCGATTACGACCTGCCGCCACTCCATTATCCTGTGATTAGCACTGCCACTGGCTGTGTGTTTATCCTGATCTCATGGGCTCGCTTTTTTCTCTTGGTGGTAGAGCTTGTGAATGAAGTGAGTTGACTTCTTGTGTGTGCTCCCGTCTTTGTTAAGCTGACGATGAGGACTGCAAGTGGGCCGATGGGGAAGCTAGCGATTAATTCTACTGGTTATTTTCCGGATCCTCTGGTTTGGAACTTTCAATACGGTGCACCAGAAGGTTCGAGAAACCTGTGACACTTGAGTTTGAACTGGGAGCGGGCATCCTGCTAGCCTCGACCTACATCTCAACGTCAGTAGATCTTACAGTGAGTTCCTATTCGTCCACTCAGAGCATCTACATCCAGCCGTCCCAAACTCGTCTCAAACGTCCGGACGGACGGCCCGACTGATAAAAAATCAACACAAACGAACGCCTCAAACGTCCGGATCGACGGGCAGCCCTCATACTCAACCCAAATATGGGATGGATATGGGGATGTTCGGACGTGTCCGCCACGTCGAACCCGGCCCACGCTGGCCCACCCGACCCCACATATATTCCTCCTCATCCGTTCGCCAGACCAAACCCTAACCACTTCACTCCACTCCCCTCCGCTACCCAACCTCCAGCCAGGCGATCTCCTGCCTTCTCCGGCATGGCGGGCAGCGGATCCGAGTCCTACACCTCCAGATCCGTCGACCCCGATCTCATCCCACGCGGCCCCGAGGAGGAGATGGCCGTCCGGCTTGCGCTCCGCCGCTCCCGGGAAGAGGCCCGTGCGAGGCAGCGCTCGGACTCCTTCCGTCGGGAATCCATTCCATCTGCCCAAATGGCGCAGGGATCCAATGCTAGGTGTGCCATTGCTGCCTCACCGGAGGCGGTGCGGCGCAACCCCTCCGTTGCGCCGCCGAGACCATGGACGCACCATGGGGGCGTCCGACGCAAACATGGCGCGGCGTGCCCACCGTGCGAGGCAGGGGCGCAGGGGTCGGCAGCAGCCCTCGCGGCGGTGGACATTAGCGAGGCGGAGTCGCATTTTCCGGCGCCCCGTTTGGTGCACCAGTCCGGACGTCGCAACCGCGTCGTGGTGGATGTCACCGGATCGTCCCAGGACGGATCCATCATCGATCTAACGTCCACCGGTGTTGTCCGGGTTCCTGGTTCCGACGAGAAGAGGAGCGCATAGGAGATAGCGGCGCCTTGAGTCTCGTGAGCCGGCTCGTGTTCCATGCCCTACTCTACTTTGCCGGCGACCGGACCAACACTCTGGGGAGCGCAGTCAGCCACTGGACATAGGCACGACGGAGCCGGACAAGCGCCGTCTAAAGATCGGTTTTTGTTGCATATAATAATATGGATTTGAGCTTTCTAATTTGAGGTATGAATCAAATATTTAAGACGTGACTGGTAACTATCCATTGATACATCTGGCCGTGTCCGCGGACGTTTAAGGGGTCAAATTTCCCAAGTTGGGCTGTAGATGCTCTTACGGTTCACTTTCTCATTTCATTCAGTATCGCTTGGCTTACAGAGAGTCCCAGCACAAGGTGAAGAACTTTGCCTCAGTGGCGACTTCCGGCGATTGTCCGGCGACTGGCGAGATGCCGTCTGCTTCCTCCCTACGACAGTTCCCCTTCCTCTGATCTCCTCTCTCCATTCCCTGTTTCCTCCTATACTCCCTCCATTCCACCTCTCTTGCCCACAGTTGATGTTGCCCCGAGATCCCCTTTTCTTGTTCCTCTCTTCAACCAGATTCTTGACTGGTGGCGCGTGTCCCAGCCTGAATCCAAGCCTGAATCCAAGCCTTGTGCTCCTCCTCCTTTAGTCCTCTGTCTCCTCTGCTTATTCCTGCCTCGCATCCCATCTGGTCGAGACGCCGCGCCATTCTCCTCCAATCCTAGTTTTTCCCCCTATCCCCAAGCCCAGCCCCCTTGCCGCCCCATCTCTGATCCTTCTCCATTGCCCCAAACCCAATCCCATCTGGTCGAGACGAATTGCTGCTGGCTCTCCCCAATCTCTGCTGCTCTCGGCTTATCCCCTTTTTTCTAACCTTTTCTATAAAGGATTCACTAGCACCTAGGCAGGTTGCTGAGTTGCAGGTTTGCGCCAACAAAGGTAATTTGGGAGCCATGAAGCTAATTCCGTGGAATTGCAGAGGTATGGGAAGGGATCTTCGTAGTCACCGGATGCTCTTCCTCACGAGACTCATTCACTCTACAAGAGCGCAGGTAATCTTCGTTTCCGAAATTAAATCATCCAAGATTAAAACCATTGAGCTTAATTCTCATTTTGACATGAATAATAGTATAGTAGTTCCTTCTCGAGGTAAATCTGGAGGATTGTGGCTTATGTGGAATGATGAAGTCAATATTACCATACACTTAGCTAATTTCCATGTTATCTTAGCCTCAGTTGTTAATATTGCTACTGGTTTGCATTTTGGACTTGTTTGTATATATGGTGACCCTTATCATCATCAAACTAGGCAAATTTGGAATCATGTTGTAGCTTTTGTGTATGATAATCCTGGCAAACCTATGATGTGTATGGGTGACCTTAATGAATTGTTGTATGGCATAGATAAAAGCACGCCCGATATCAACTCTCATCGTATGTGTGCCTTTCGCGCTCTTGTGAAAAACTGCGGGTTTTTTTTATCTTGGCTATAGTGGGCCGGCTTACACTTGGACTAACAAACGTTTCTCTTCTAAGCCCACTTATGAAAGATTAGACAGGTGTTTGGTTAACCCAGATTGGTGTGCTATTTTCCCTAATACCAATGTTTTTCAATTTGCCCATCACTCTTAGTGATCATGCACCTATCTTAATTTCGTCTGATGGGAAATATAGAAAACCCAAGCAAACTTTCAAATTTGAAAACTGGTGGCTTATGGAATCAGACTTTCACTCCCATGCTAAATCTGTTTGGAATAACTCGACGAATAAGCCTTTTTGTGCAAGAACTAATCATCTTGCAGGAGCTTTGAAAAGGTGGTGCAGAAAAAAGAAGCCTTTGCAGGAGGAACTGAACACTATAGAAGAAAAGATTCGACAGGTACAGATGCAAGACCCCCAGGTACAAGATCACAAACTTGAAGCCTCTCTTATTGCTGACTATGAACAAAACATGATCAAATTAACAGAATTTTATAGTCAGAGATCTAAAAAACACTGGGCTAAGGATGGGGATAGAAATACTACTTTTTTCCACCAATCTATTATTAAAAGGAGAAGGAAAATACGATTGCTTCAATTAAAGATGAAAATGGTATCACCCATTTTAATCCTGATGAAATTGCTCAAACTTTTGTTAACTACTTTAGGCATATTTTCTCTTCTCCAAACACTAATGATGGCAGGCCTTTCATTGGAACTCAGCTCCCCCACCAGGATAATGATTACACTTACACCATTCCAGATAAGCAAGAGATTTGGCAAACTTTGCAGGACATGAAAAGAAGGGCATCCCTAGGGCCAGATGGGTTCAATGTTGAATTCTACATTGCCACCTGGAATTGGATAGGAGATGATGCCACAAAGCTGGTCAGAGATTTTTATATAACAGGTATCCTTCCAGCGCATATCAATGATACTCACATTGCTTTAATTTCCAAAAAGCTTGTTCCAATTGTTCCTGCGGACTATAGGCCTATAAGTCTCTGCAATGTTGTTTACAAAATCATAGCAAAAACTTTGGCTAATAGGCTTAAGGCTCACCTTCCAGATTACATTCACCCTTCCCAACAAGCTTTTATAGAAGGCAGAAGGATTAGCAACAATATAATCATTGCTCAAGAAATTACTCATTCTTTTTGTTTAAGCTCTTGGAAAAATGAAGCCTTTATGGTTAAGATAGATCTTGCCAAGGCTTTTGATCGCATCAAATGGAATTTCATTGTCAATGCTCTAGTTTGCAAAGGCTTGCATGGTCACTTCATTAATCTTATCCATGCGTGTATCTCCTCTCCTGTTTTCTCGATTATCATCAATGGCCAACCTTATGCTAGGCTCCACAATTCGAGAGGGATAAGACAGGTTGTCCTTTATCCCCTTATCTCTTTGTTCTAGCCATCAATGATCTTTCTATTTTGCTCCAGCAAGCCATGACAAACCATCAATTAGTTGGCATCACTTTAGGTCCAGATTGCCCCCCCATTCACTCCCTGTTGTTTGCCGATGACTTGCTCCTTTGTGGCCATGCTTCTATCCCTGAAGCCACCAAAATGAGAGAGATATTCCACAATTTCTGCATTGCTTCAGGTCAAACACCTAATTGGTCCAAATCTGCCATCACCTTTAGCAAACATGTTCAACTTGCCAGCAGTGAAGCCATTAAGAGAATCTTTCCTGTTCCTGACATTGATATCCACTCAATTCATTTGGGGCATCCTTTAATCCTCCCTGCCAAAGATAGATCCACTACTTACAACTTCATCTTTGACAAGTTCAAAGCCAAATTGAGTGGTTATAAGGCTAACAAGATCTCTCATGCAGCAAGGCTTACTCTTATAAATTCTGTTTTTGCTTCTATTCCGGTCTACTACATGTCCAACATTCTTTTTCCTAAGAAATTCATTGCAAAACTCACAGCCATAAAAAGGAACTTTTGGTGAACTGGCATTAGAGAGGAGCCTACTGCCAAATCTCTATGTCTCAGAGCTTGGAAGGACATTTGCTCTCCTAAAAAGGAAGGAGGATTGGGGATTAAGAATCTTCAGGCTTTGAATCAAGGTTTAATTCTTCATTCAGCTTGGAGGATAGCTGAAAATCCTAACGATCGTCTTCACCAAGTCCTAAAATCTAAATATTTTCATGGCACCTCCTTCTGGAGAGCCGACCCCTCTCTTCCCAAATCTACTTTTTGGGCCTCCATTATGAAAGTTAAACTTATACTCCAAAGCCATGCTTTCTATCAAATCACCCAAGGAAACATATCCATTTGGAGCACACCCTGGTGTCCCGTTTGGCACTCAATCCATGATCACCTAATTATTCAACACAATCAATACAGGTACCCTGCACTTGTCAAAGATCTTTGGATCCCAAATCAGAAAATCTGGAATAACGAGCTCATTGATACTCTTTTTGACCAACCTGCAGCTGACATCATTAAAAGCACTCCCATCATTCAGAGTAATGACAAAGACATCCTTTGCTGGGATCTTACTCCTACAGGTAAATGTAACTCTAAGTCAACTTACAAACTTTGCCTCCAAGTGATGCAGGAACAAGGTGAGCCTAGGCCCAGGTTGGTGAACCCTCAGGTTAAACTTATTCTTCAACAGGTTTGGATGAACAAACAAATGGCTCCCAGGGTTCAAGTTTTTGCTTGGAGAACCCTAAGGAGGGCTATTCCTACAAGCAAAAGAGCTGGCAGGTTTACAACTCATATTAGTAAATTATGCTCTCGATGAAACCTGGAGGAGGATGATATACATCTGTTCTTCCTCTGTGACTTTGCTAGGGCAGCCTGGTTCTCCGAACCTTGGTTTATTAAAACAAATATTCTTGCTCGAACTCATAGGTCCTTAGTAGAGATTATTCAAACTCTTCTTAATTCGCACCATTCACATGCTTCTATAGAAAATATTTTCACTTTCATGTGGTGCTTATGGAAATCTAGAAATGATAATCACTTTGGCAGGAAAGAAGGTGCTCCTGTACAGGTTTCCTATGCGATGCAGGCAATAACTTCTAGCCAAAAGCTGACTACTTATGCAGATCTAGACCATCACAAAGTTGCAGGGCACCAGGCGACGCAACCATCCATAAATCTTGTGCAGGGAGGCACCATTGAGTCCGACTTGCTTATTACAGGTCCAAAAGTATTCTCAGATGCCTCCTGGAAGAACCAAAAAATTCAAAGCTTTGCTGGAGGAACTGAGACAGGAATAGGAGTGTTTTTACAATTTTCTGAAGAAAACTATAGCTACAAAATAATGGTACAGGCCACTACTCCAGCTGCAACTTCGCCACTACATGCTGAAGCATTAGGCCTCCTACTTGCGGCAAAAATCTCCCAGCGTCTCCAACTCCAGTAGGTTACATTCCTCACCGACAACTTGACCTTAGCCAAGGCAGCAGCACAAAGAAATATCTCATTAGACAAGATCAGTTGGAACTTAGGAAGCCTTTAGCGGACTATCATCTTGTCTCTGCTGGTCTTCAAGCTCAGGTATACCATATCTCAAGGGACCTCAACAGTGTATCTCATAATTGTGCACATCAGGTTCTCAACCGATCTTTGGCAGAACCTATTTTCAGTTGTGTAAATTCAGCTCATATGAACAGATGTTGCCCTGTAGTTCAGTCGCTAGCTCATTTCATTTACCAGGGCTTTGTAATCCATGTTGTAAATTGTTGTTGAGCTGAATATATGGCGCCTTTGGCGCCCTTCAGTGTTAAAAAAAGTAGCACCCGGCGGCTAGAGAAATCCACGACCCACTAGAATACACACTTGATGGATAATTTCTATAGGGCAACTTCAACATGGTTCACCAAATGGTCGCGAACACGTTCGGATTTGTTCGTGGATAGCAGTAGAGGATTCAATCATCCAACCGCATGCACCAAAGATCCGCGTTAGTTCAAACGAACATCAGAAAGATGGACCAAATTCATGTAACCGGATGATATTTACAAAATATAATAAAGTTCAACTAAACCAAATGAGATTCAAGTTAAACTTAAACTAACCTAAGCTACGTACCGGACGATCTGGGGCCGCCGGCACATCCGTCGTCATCTCTTCTGCCATTGCCGCTACCGCTATGTAATCATCCTTTTAGTGACAGAAGGGCCTCCCAGGGGTCGCGATAACCCTGATTGGTCGCCGCTGTGCGCTCGTGGCGCAATCGCTCAGCTTCATCCACCTGAAGGTGACGGTTAGCCGCGGACGCGTTCTTGCCCTTGCCCTTGTCGACGAGGGGACAGCCGACGCGCTCAGACTCCTGAAACCCCACTTTGAGGAGTTGGTTGTTGATCTGGCGTCGACAGCGGCAATACATCTGTGCGGTGGTCCTGGATCAATCATCAGGCCAAGCCAATGTGAGGTCCAGATTGGTGCGAAACCAATCTTATGTCACATCAGACCTAGCGAATGCCGCCTGGCGCACCATGTTATGCTGACCCCGGCGCGCTTGCTCGGTTGCCGCCTTGTCCTCCTCCTTCATCGGGTGCCACTGGCTCCCGGGCTCCCGGACTGTCAGCAGGGCGGCGATGGATCCACCTCCTTGGCGCGCTAGAAACGGCACGGTGGGGACACCATCTGGACGAAGCAGTCGGTCTGGCTATGTGGCGACAACACCGACT
The DNA here is from genome assembly GCA_011799875.1 of Thinopyrum elongatum. NCBI lineage: Eukaryota > Viridiplantae > Streptophyta > Magnoliopsida > Poales > Poaceae > Thinopyrum > Thinopyrum elongatum. Next base: position 531,318,752 of record CM022300.1, on the reverse strand, counting down.
CCTCCTTGATTCGGTGTTCAAATTGGATGCTGTGGTTGCATTGCGGCGAGGGCTGTAGTGAACCGTGGTCACGGAGCGACTGCGCAAGAAAAGCTCTATGTGCATCACAAATTCATCGTCCATGCGCGCAGCTTCGGCAAGGAGGGTGACTGTTGTTGCTCCTCATCGTTGTCAGAGATCACCACCTCCTCATTGATCGTTGGAGTGGTGGATCACGACGGGCCCAGGGATTGTGGGCGACGACGCCATGATGTGGAGCTCCCCGTGGATCCATCTACCGGTGTCGAGAACCAACTATCGAACTTACCCATCGATGTGGCGTGCAGATCAGAGGAGAAGATAGGAGGGGAGGCGGTGTGCGAATGAGAGGAGATAGGGTTGTCGGTGAGCCTTGACTGCTTAAATAGCCGGAATAGGTGGACCGGCGCCGCTTCAATGCGGGCACAACGACGAGAGTAGGCTTCTTCAACGCTGCGTTCACATTGAAACGACGCCGATCAACTGTTAGGTCACATCGACCTGCACGAATTCGGAGCTCATTTGCAGAAGTTATGGCAATTCAGGCTTTATTGTTTTCTTCTGTTTCTCTTGGGTAGTTTTCACCTCCCAAACGGTAGTACCGCTCCACTCCACGGTAGTACCGCTCGTATGGTACTTCCGCTATTTGCTGCCGCACTCTCTTCCGCTTGTTTTCTTGCTCCTGGAAATGGGCAGCAGTAGCACGGTAGTAGAGGGCGGTAGTACCGCCCGCGCGGTACAACCGTGTGTCTACTGCCGCTGCCTCTACCGGTTATTTCTGGGCTGCTGTAGTCTTTTCTGCTCTCCCGGTACTAGGGCGGTAGTAGGACGCGGTAGTACCGCTCTGTGCGGTACTACTGCCCTGTCGCCTCCTAGTACCGCCGTTTCTCTGTACTACTTGGCCTTTAGCGGTAATACCGCTTGTGAATGGCCTATGCATATAACGGTTGGATTTGGGGGTGCCTATAAAAGGGGGTCTTCTTTCCCAATGAACTCTATCCCCTGAGCTCGTGTTTGCCCCCCATTGTTGACCTTCTTCGAGCTTGCTATCTCTCAATCCCTCCATGGATTCTTGCTAGTTTTTTTGGGGGGGGGGGGGGGGGAGAAAGAGGAGATCTAGATCCACGTTTCCACCAATCACTTTCTCCTCTATGTGAGGGGAACCCCTTGGATCTAGATCTTGGAGTTCTTCATGTTCTCTTCTTCGTTCTTCCTCTCATTTTCCTCCCTAGCATTAGTTACTTTGGTTGGATTTGGGAGAGAAGGACTTGGGCACTCCGTGTGCCCTTGCCATTGCATTTGGTGCATCGGTTTGAGTTCTCCAGGGTGATACATGGAAGTGAGTTTGAGAAGCTTTTTACTCTTGGGTTCTTGCTACCCTAGAGCTTGTTCCTCTTGGGTACTTGGGAGCCCTAGACGGTTGGTGGTGCCTCAGAGCTCAATGATTGTGGTGTAAAGCTTCGGACAAGCATCGGGGTCTCCAATTAGGTTGTGGAGATTGCCCCGAGCAATTTGTATAGGTTCCGGTGACCGCTCCAAGGGTTTCCAAAGTGTACGGGTTCCGATGACCGCCCCAAGGGTTGCCATTTGTACGGGTTCGGTGACCGCCCTCAAGGGTCCCTTAGTGGAATCATGGCATCTTGCATTGTGCGAGGGCGTGAGGAGCTTACGGTGGCCCTAGTGGCTTCTTGGGGAGCATTGTGCCTCCACACCGCTCCAAAAGGAGATTAGCATCCGCAAGGGTGTGAACTTCGGGATGAATCGTTGCCTCCGCGTGCCTCGGTTATCTCTTACCCGAGCCCTTTACTTATGCACTTTACTTTGTGATAGCCATAGTGTTTCATGTTATATATCTTGCTATCACTTAGTTGTCTATCTTGCAAGCATAGTTGTTGGTGCACATAGGTGAGCCTAGTTGTTGTAGGTTTTGAGCTTGACAAATTAACCGCTAGGTTTATTCCGCATTTGTTCAAGCCTAAACCGTAATTATTTTAAATCACCTATTCACCTCCCTCCCCCCTCTAGGCGACATCCATGATCTTTCATCTACTCCGACCACACGTCCGTTCATGAGCGGGCCGACATTAAATGCAACGCCGGCCGAGCTCCTCCTGTTCGCCCTCTATTTAAACGAGGCCACAAGCCGGGTAAGAATCGCACCCCTCCGCCGCTCCCCCATCTCCTCCTTCACCATTTTCTTCACTCTTCTGATGGCTTCCGAAGAGCAGTTCTACGGCATACAAGCCAGTTGGGTGGTCCGCCTCCACCTCCCTCACCTAGCCCGACGGAGCTGGTTGCCACCCCAAGCCGGCGCTTGGTTCAGCAACTTGCCGCTCCAGGCCAGCTCGATGAGGAGTAGCGAGTTGCTTCACACCGGCACGGCGGGGAGCACGGCAGCACGGGCGTCGTCGCTGCCGTCGATGATGCCGCGTCGTACCGCGCCTCCCGTGCCTGCGATCGCACCATGTAGACAGAGACAGAAGCCAGGTGCGCGGAGAGCGATGAGTCGATGTCCAACGCCTCCGCGTCCACTGCCATCATCGAGGAGAAGTAGAACACGGGAGGCCGTCACCGCTTGGGTCCCATGAAGGCCACCGCCGAGGCGACGCCAGCATACACAACCGGTGTCTTGCCCGGTTTTTCTTTTGCGACGACCTTCGTCGACCACGCATGGGCTCCATGGAAGTGGAGGTGCCTCCTTCCCCTCCCGCCGAAGTATCAGCCGGGGGTTCCACTACGATGAGCAGTGGGGAAGCGAGCCGTACTTTGCGCTGAAGCATATACCTCCGGGGCTCCCGGCAGTCCGGTGATCGGGCTGCCGGACATGAGGAATGTTGAGTATAATGTTTATTTAGGAAACATAGGATAGCGTAGGATTTATTCCACCTTGGCTTGTACTCCAAGATGATCATGTACTCCTATATATGCCCATAAGGCTCAAGCAATACAACGATCAACGATTCCACCAATCCTTCTCTATCCCTTCTAACATGGTATCAGCCTAACCGATCCAACCCTAGCCGCTTCCCGCCGATTCCGCCCCCCGCGCCGCCCCCGGGGCGGTCGGCCTCCATGACCGCCATTGGGGGATGCGCCGCTCGTACCTAGGGTTCGTCTGCTGGTCGTGTTGACCGGCCGCCCTAGAGAGTCTTTTTCCCGAGCCCTTGCTCCGGGTTTTTCTCTCTCTCTCGGCGGTCACTTTGATCGGCGTCTCCTTTTTTGGTTTTCCGATCTACGATAGGTCTGCGTCGCCGCCATCGACCCCGCGCCTCTACTCCGATATCGGCATGACTGGCCTGCCACTTCTCCCACTTGGTGCCCTCGCACGACAGGCGGCCCGTCATGGTCGTTGTTCGCGCCTCTGTGCGCCCATCGTCATGCGCCGGCCGTCGCCGCCCTACTCCGAATAGGATTGCTGCATCACCACCCTGCCTCCGCCGCGTATGTATGGCCGCCTCCACACAGTGTTGCGTTCGCTGCTCAGGCGACGCCGCGTTGGCCGCCCTGGTGCCGGTGCTGACGCGCTTGTCCGCACGTCGTCACACACCGGCCATCGTCGCCGGTTTCAGCTCGGACTCCGCCACCACCGAACGGTGTCCACAATCTCGTGCGCAATCGGATTGATCACCCGCCCGCGCCGTGATCCGCCCTGCCTGGGCCGTGCGATCGATTGGGTCTGCCAGTTGTGCGGGCCTCCGCAGGTCCCGTGAAGATTGTACCGAGTACAGTGCGCCCCTCCACCGATCGAGCATTGAGCTGCCGCTGCGTCGCCCCGTCGAGTCGCAGCGCCGCCGCCCATGGTTCTCCCCGCGGCTACATCGACCCGTGTGCTGGCGCTGTGTTGCCCTTTGGGCCGTAGTGCCGTGGCCTGCGGTCTACCACCGCCCCGATGACATCCGTTCCATGCCATCTCTGTGGCTGCACAGACCCTCGCGTTGCCACTGCGTCGCCCCATTGGGCCGTAGCGAGCGTGGCACGCGGTCTCCGCCGCTGCCCGAGGCCGTCCTCGCGGCTGCACCGAGCCACGCTCCATCGTTGCGCCGCCCCTTCGGGCCATAGCACCGCGGCCCACTGTCACCGCCGCCACTCCGAGGTCATCCCGCCGTCGCCCCGACTCGCCTGCTGCCACTGCGTCGCCCCTTCGGGCCGTAGCGCCGCGGCCCGCAGTCCACTCCACCGTCCCCGCACGTTGACTTCCCGTGGTATGAGTCGCGCCGCCTCCCTTGGCGTGGGAGCGCCACCGTCCGCGTCGGTCTTCATCATGTTGTCAGGTTCTTCGCCTACTTCGAGCACCGCTGCTACGCTCCTAACCTAGCCGCCACCGCCACTGCTACCCCTGTAGCCACCGCCGCCCGTTCACCCCCTTCGTCTTTGTCCAGCACCAGCTCGTCGCTAGCGTCGCCGTCATCTTCCCCGACCACTTCGCCTACTTAGACCACCATTGGCGACATCGGCCCCGCGCTGATTGGCGCCGCAACCGTCATCGAGTCCTTCTCTGCTGGCCCACTACTGGGAAAGGTTTATAGGTGACCTCAAATCAGTGGCGGGCGGGGCTGGGCACCCGCCACAGCTACTTTTTGAAATCTAGCAGCAACGGGTGACAAAGCGCACCCTCCAGTGCTGGTAGCATAGCAGGGGCGGGTGATACCCAATGACCGCCATAGATGGTATCGCAATAATTGTGATCCTGGTGAAACCTGGCACTGGCGGGCATTGCCGCGCACCCGCCACTGCTACATCGTATTACAGTGGCGGTCGTGGAATACGCCCGCCATAGACATAGTGGGGTGACCCTCTTAAATTTTATATTTTCCATATCCAGATGTTTGCAGTGGCGGGCAGTGATACGTCTCCAACGTATCTATAATTTTTTATTGTTCCATGTTATTATATTATCCATCTTGGATGTTTTATATGCATTATTATGCTATTTATATCATTTTTTGGGACTAACCTATTAACCTAGTGCCCAGTGCCAGTTGCTGTTTTTTCCTTGTTTTTGTCTTTTACAGAAAATCAATACCAAACAGAGTCCAAACGGAACGAAACTTTTTGACGATTTTTCTTGGACAAGAAGACACCAAAGAAGTTTCGGGAGGAGGCCAGAAGGGCTACGGGTGGGCCACAAGCTCACCAGGCGCGCCCTATGAGCTTGTGGGCCCCTTGGGACTCCTTAACCCTAATCTCAGCTCCATAAATACCCAAATATTCCCCGTATACCAGAGGGCACACCAAAAATACTTTTCCACTGCTGCAAGCTTCTGTTCTCGTGAGATCCCATCTTGGGGCCTTTTCCGGTACTCTGCCGTAGGGGGATTCGATCACGGAGGGCCTCTACACCAACCTTGCTGCCCTTCCGATGATGTGCGAGTAGTTTACCACAGACCTATGGGTCCATAGCTAGTAGCTAGATAGCTTCTTCTCTCTCTTTGATCTTCAATACAATGTTCTCCTCGATGTTCTTGGAGTTCTATTCGATGTAATCTTCTTTTGCGGTGCATTTGTTGAGATCCGATAAATTGTGGATTTATGATCAGATTATCTATGAATATTATTTGAGTCTTCTCTGAAGTCTTTTATGCATGATTAAATTAGCTTTGTATTTCTCTCCGATCTATTGATTTGGTTTGGCCAACTAGATTGATCTATATTGCAATGGGAGAGGTGCTTTGTTTTGGGTTCAATTTTGCGGTGTCCTCATCCAGTGACAGAAGGGGTAGCGAGGCACGTATTTGTATTGTTGCCATTAAGGATAAAAAGATGGGTTTTTTTACCATATTGATTGGATCTATCCCTCTACATCATGTCATCTTGCTTAAGGCGTTACTCTGTTCTTGTTAACTTAATACACTAGATGCATGCTGGATAGCGGTCGATGTGTGGAGTAATAGTAGTAGATGTAGGCAGGAGTCGGTCTACTTGTCACGGATGTGATGCCTATATTCATGATCATTGCCTTAGATATCATCATAACTTTGCGCTTTTCTATCAATTGCTCAACAGTAGTTTGTTTACCAACCGTATGCGTTCTTTCAAGAGAGAAGCCTCTAGTGAAAACTATGGCCCTCGGGTCTATTTTTATCATATTATTTTCAGATCTATAAAACCAAAAACCCAAAACCCCAAAAATACTTTGCTGCAATTTATTTACTTTTATTTAGTTTTGCACTGTCATTTATCTTTTATACCTATCTCTATCAGATCTCATCCTTGCAAATAACCGTGAAGGGATTGACAACGCCTTTATCGCGTTGGGTGCAAGTATTTGTTTGTTTGTGTAGGTGCTATCATTGGAGACTTGTGTGTTCCTCCTACTGGATTGATACCTTGGTTCTCAGACTGAGGGAAATACTTATCTCTACTTTGCCGCATCACCCTTTGCTTTTGAAGGGAAAAACCAATGCTAGCTCAAGAAGTAGCAGGAAGAATTTCTGGCGCCGTTGCCGGCGAGGTTCTACATCAAGCCTATCAAGTACCCATCATAAACTCGCATCTCTTGCATTACATTATTCATCATTTGCCTCTCGTTTTTCTCTCCCCACTTCTAAAACGTTTTCAGAAAAACACAAAAATATTTGCCTTTTTATTCGCCTTCTTTCCGTTCGTCTTTTGTTTTGCTTTTTGTTTGCTTGTGTGTTAGATTGCTTGCTTGCCATCATGTATGAATCTGGGGAGGTTGTCATTGAAAAAACTAGTAATAATCTTGAGGAAAAATTTGATGATCTTGCTAATGATGATCCTCATGAAAAAGAACCTACTATCATGCACACTAAGAAACTCCGTGTAGCTAGCGGTAATATTATTTGAAAAGGTGTTATTCAGGATTTCTTTACTTGTGTCGGTACGCTACCTATGCTAGGGTGGTTGATCCTTAACAAAACTAATAGCCTTGCAGATGCAATATCTTTACTTATAGTTGAACTTGAAAGACAATTTGTTCACATGCACCCATGCATACAAAGGATCCTCCTAGAATTTTCTAATATTCATGATCCTTCCGTTAAGCGTGTCACCACTATATTTCTAGCTTATGAATTTGGGCATATTATGAAATAGGCACATGAAATATTTGCTCATTACAATATAAATTGTGTTTGCCCTCCTATAGAGGAGATCCTTTTTAATCTAGAGGAGATTAGGAGACTACAATCTCCAGATTATGCTGCTTATAATGAAAACCTAAGAAAAAGGGTTCCTCCCGATGTATTGATTGATAAGATTTCTGAACTCAATGACAATTTTGCTATACAAAATAATGGATTAGGGTTTGTGGTTAGGGACAAATTTAGGGAGTTTAATCAAAGGAACGTTTATAATGAAGAGATAATTATCAAATATAAAGGGCCAAAAGAGGAATATATTCCTCCCAAACTTGATCTCATGGATCCTTATCCAATTAAATTTAGCCCTTTTGATTATTTTTGCTTGCCACAAAAGAAACTTGCAACTGAAAGGAGGGAATATGAGATGAGCATGGATGATCTCCCTCACTTCTATTACAATACCTAGATCTATGCAATATGCCTAGCTAGGGGCGTAAAACAATAGCGCTTGTTGGGAGGCAACCCAATTTTATTTTTATTTTTTTTGCTTCTATTTTTAAATAAATACTGAATTATACCTTCGGTATGATTATGTTTTAATATTTTAATTAGTGTTTGAGCCAAGTAAGACCTTTGGGATGCTTTGGTAGATCGTTGATTTGATTTTGCTAAAAAACAAAAACTTTTGCGTCCAGTGGCAGAATTGTTAAAATTCAGTGAAAGATTCATATATGAATTGCCAATGTTGTCCCAATTTTTTAGAATTTTTGGATTTACATAAGTATGACTATAATTCGGGTCTTTACTGACTGTTCTGTTTTTGACAGATTCTATTTTTGATGTGTTGTTTGCTTATTTTGATGAATCTATGGGTAGTATCGGGGGGTATGAGACATGGAGAAGTTAGAATACAGTAGATATAATGCAAATATAAAATTGGAATGAGTTCGCAACATTACCTAAAGTGGAGATTTGTTTTATCATACTAACGGATCTCATGAGTTTTTTGTTGAGTTTTGTGTTGTGAAGTTTTCAAGTTTTGGGCGAAGTTTCAATGGACTACGGAATAAGGAGTGGCAAGTGCCTAAGCTTGGGATGTCCAAGGCACCCAAGGTAACATTCAAGGACAACCAAGCATGAAAGCTTGGGGATGCCCCGGATGGCATCCCCTCTTTTGTCTTCAATCCATCGGTAAACTACTTGAGGCTATATTTTTATTCACCACATGATATGTGTTTTGCTTGGAGCGTCTTGTATTATATGAGTTTTTGCTTTTTAGTTTGCCACAATCATCCTTGCTTTACACACCTTTTGTGAGGGAAACACATTAATCGTGAATTTATTAGAATACTGATGTCTGCTAGAACTACGTCGGTTTTTCCCCACAGAGGGATGGATGATGCAGCACAGCGACGGTAGGTACTTCCCTCAGTGATGAGACCAAGGTTATCGAACCAGTAGGAGAACCACGCAACACCACGTAAACAGCTCCTGCACACAAAGAACAAATACTTGCAACCCGACGTGTTAAAGGGGTTGTCAATCCCTTTCGGGTAATGAGATAGATAAAATTGTAGTAGATTGAAAGATGCAAATAAAAGCAAATAAAATTCAGCGAGGTATTTTTGGGTTTTTGGATTAATAGATCTAAAAATAAAAGTTGCAAATAAATAAAAGAGCGAATAGCAAAATAGATCTTGAAGGCAAATATATTAAAGAAGAGACCCGGGGGCCGTAGTTTTCACTAGTGGCTTCTCTCGAGAAAAATAGCAAACGGTGGAAACAAATTACTGTTGGGCAATTGGTAGAACTTCAAATACTCATGACGATATCCAGGCAATGATCATTATATAGGCATCACGTCCAAGATTAGTAGACCGACTCCTGCTTGCATCTACTACTATTACTCCACACATCGACCGCTATCCAGCATGCATCTAGTGTATGAAGTTCATGGAAAAACGGAGTAATGCAATAAGAACAATGACATGATGTAGACAAGATCTATTTATGTAGAAATAGACCCTATCTTGTTATCCTTAATGGCAATGATACATACGTGTCGTTTCCCTTTCTGTCACTGGGATCAAGCACCGTAAGATCGAACCCATAACAAAGCACCTCTTCCCATTGCAAGATAAATAGATCAAGTTGGCCAAACAAAACCCAAATATCGGAGAAGAAATACGAGGCTATAAGCAATCATGCATATAAGAGATCAAAGAAGACTCAAATAACTTTCATGGATAAAAAGATAGATCTGATCATAAACTCAAAGTTCATCGGATCCCAACAAACACACCGCAAAAAGGAGTTACATCATATGGATCTCCAAGAGACCATTGTATTGAGAATCAAACGAGAGAGAGAAAGCCATCTAGCTACTAACTACGGACCCGAAGGTCTACAATGAACTACTCACGCATCATCGAAGAGGCACCAATGAGGATGATGAACCCCTCCGTGATGGTGTTTAGATTGGATATGGTGGTTCTGGAACTTGCGGCGGCTGGAATTGATTTTCGTCGACTCCCCTAGGGTTTCTGGAATATTGGGGTATTTATAGAGCAAAGAGGCGGTGTGGGAGGCCCTGGTGGGTTGTGCTCCCCTCGGAGCACCCCCCAGGTGCTTCTCCGGCCCACTGGATGTCTTCTGGTCCAAAAAAAATCCACAAAAAGTTTCGCTGCGTTTGGACTCCGTTTGGTATTGATTTCCTGCGATGTAAAAAACATGCAGAAAACAGCAACTGGCACTGGGCACTATGTCAATAGGTTAGTACCAAAAAATGATATAAAATGATTGTAAAACATCCAAGAATGATATTATAACAGCATGGAACAATAAAAAATTATAGATACGTTGGAGACGTATCAAATACTCTATGTGCTTCACTTATATCTTTTGAGCTAGGCAGTTGCTCTAGTGCTTCACTTATATCTTTTTAGGTCACGGCGGTGGTTTTATTTTTAAGAAATTTATGAACTCTCATGCTTCACTTATATTATTTTTAGAGTCTTGTAAATAGTATGGCAATTTGCTTAGGTTATGAATTTAGTCCTAATATGATGGGTATTCAAGAGGGATATAATAAAAACTTTCATGAAGATCATTGAATATATGAGAAGTTTGATTCCTTGCATTTGTTTTGGGATATAAAGATGGTGATATTAGAGTCATGCTATTGAGTAATTGTGGATTAGTAAGAATATTTGTGTTAAAGTTTGTGATTCCCGAAGCATGCATGTATTGTCTCTCGTTATGCGATGAAGTTAGAGCATGATTTATTTTTGATTGTCTTCCTTATGACTGGCGGTCGGGGATGAGCGATGGTCTTTTCCTCCCAATCTATCCCCCTAGGAGCATGTGTATTAGTATTTTGCTTCGATGGCTAATAAACTTTTACAATAAGTATGTGAGTTCTTTATGACTAATGTTGAGTCCATGGATTATACGCACTCTCACCCTTCCACCATTGCTAGCCTCTTCGGTACCGTGCATTGCCCTTTCTCACCTTGTTAGTTGGTGCAAACTTCGCCGGTGCATCCAAATCCCGTGATATGATACGCTCTTTCACACATAAGCCACCTTATATCTTCCTCAAAACAGCCACCATACCTACCTATTATGGCATTTCAATAGCCATTCCGAGATATATTGCCATGCAACTTCCACTGTTCCATTTTATTATGACACATACCATCATTGTCACTTTGCTTTGCATGATCATATAGTTGACATAGTATTTGTGGCTTGGCCACCGTTCATATTTTTTATACATGTCACGCTAGATCATTGCACATCCCGGTACACCGCCGGAGGCATTCATATAGAGTCATATTTTTCTTCTAGTATCAAGTTGTAAGTAAATAAAAGTGTGATGATCATTAGTACTAGAGCATTGTCCCATGTGAGGAAAGGATGATGGAGACTATGATTCCCCCACAAGTCGGGGAGACTCTGTACTTAAAATAAAAAGAGGCTAAAGAGCCCAAAATATATATAAAAAAGAGCCCAAAGAGACCAAAATAAAAAAAAGAGAAAAAAAAGAAAAGAAAAAAAATAAAAAATGAGAGAAAAGAGAGAAGGGACAATGTTACTATCCTTTTCCACACTTGTGCTTCAAAGTAGCACCATGTTCTTCATATAGAGAGTCTCCTATTTTGTCACTTTCATATATTACTAGTGGGAATTTTTCATTATAGAACTTGGCTTGTATTTTCCAATGATGGGCTTCCTCAAATTGCCCTAGGTCTTCGTGAGCAAGCGAGTTGGATGCACGCCCACTTATTTTCTTTTGAGCTTTCATACACATGTAGCTCTAGTGCATCCTTTGCGTGGAAATCCCTACTCCTTGCATTGACATCAATTGGTGGGCATCTCCATAGCCTATTGATTAGCCTCGTCAATGTGAGACTTTCTCATTTTTTATCTTCTCCACACAACCTCCACCATCATAATCTATTCCACCTATAGTGCTATATCCATGGCTCACGCTCATATATTGCGTGAAAGTTGAAAAAGCTTGAGAACATTATAAGTATGAAACAATTGCTTGGCTTGTCATCAGGGTTGTGCATGATAAATACTTTGTGTGATGAAGATAGAGCATGCCAAGATTATATGGTTTTGTAGGGATAAATTTCTTTAGCCATGATATTTTGAGAAGACATGATTGCTTTATTTAGTATACTTGAAGTATTATTGTTTTTATGTCAATATTAAACTTTTGTTTTGAATCTTATGGATCTGAATATTCATACCACAATAAAGAAAGATTACATGATAAACATGTTAGGTAGCATTCCACATCAAAAATTCTGTTTTTATCATTTACCTACTCGAGGATGAGCAGGAATTAAGCTTGGGAATGCTTGATACATCTCCAACGCATCTATAATTTTTGATTGTTCCATGCTATTATATTATCCATCTTGGATGTTTTATATGCATTATTATGATATTTTATATTATTTTTTGGGACTAACCAATTAACCTAGTTCCCAGTGCTAGTTGTTGTTTTTCGATGTTTTTGTCTTTTACAGAAAATCAATACCAAACAGATTCCAAATGGAACAAAACTTTTTGATGATTTTTCTTGGACAAGAAGACACCCATGAAGCTTTGGGAGGAGCCCAAAAGAGCTATGGGTGGGCCACAAGCTCACCATGCGCGCCCTATGAGCTTGTGGGCCCCCTAGGACTCCTCTAACCCTAATCTCAGCTCCATAAATACCCAAATATTCCCTTTATACCAAAGGGCAGACCAAAAATACTTTTTCGCCGCCGTAAGCTTCTTTTCTCGTGAGATCCCATCCTTGGGCCTTTTTCGGTACTCTGCTGGAGGGGGATTCGATCACGGAGGGCCTCTACACCAGCCTTGCTGCCCTTCTGATGATGTGTGAGTAGTTTACTGCAGACCTACGGGTCCATAGCTAGTAGGTAGATGGCTTCTTCTCTCTCTTTGATCTTCAATACAATGTTCTCCTTGATGTTCTTCGAGTTCTATTTGATGCAATCTTCTTTTGCGGTGTGTTTGTTGAGATCCGATGAATTGTGGATTTATGATCAGATTATCTATGAATATTATTTGAGTCTTCTCTGAACTCTTTTATGCATGATTAAGATAGATTTGTATTTCTCTTCGATCTATTGATTTGGTTTGGCCAACTAGATTGATCTATCTTGCAATGGGAGAGGTGCTTTGTTTTGGGTTCAATCTTGGGGTGTCCTCACCCAGTGACAGAAGGGGTAGCGAGGCACGTATTTGTATTGTTGCCATTAAGGATAAAAAGATGGGTTTTTTACCATATTGATTGGATCTATCCCTCTACATCATGTCATCTTGCTTAAGGCGTTACTCCGTTCTTGTTAACTTAATACACTAGATGCATGCTGGATAGCGGTCCATGTATGGAGTAATAGTAGTAGATGTAGGCAGGAGTCGGTCTACTTGTCACGGATGTGATGCCTATATTCATGATCATTGCCTTAGATATCGCCATAACTTTGCGCTTTTCTATCAATTGCTCAACAGTAGTTTGTTTACCCACCGTATGCGTTCTTTCAAGAGAGAAGCCTCTAGTGAAAACTATGGCCCTCGGGTCTATTTTTATCATATTATTTTCAGATCTATAAAACCAAAAACCCAAAAATACCTTGCTGCAATTTATTTACTTTTATTTAGTTTTGCACTTTTATTTATCTTTTATACCTATCTCTATCAGATCTCATCCTTGCAAATAACCATGAAGGGATTGACAACCCCTTTATCGCGTTGGGTGCAAGTATTTGTTTGTTTGTGTAGGTGCTATCATTGGAGACTTGTGTGTTCCTCCTACTGGATTGATACCTTGGTTCTAAAACTGAGGGAAATACTTATCTCTACTTTGCTGCATCACCCTTTCCTCTTCAAGGGAAAAACCAACGCAAGCTCAAGAAGTAGCGGGCAACAGAGGTACTCACCACTGCTGCAATGCAGTCGGCAGTGCAAATAAAAAAAGGTTTAGAGCGGCGGGCGTTGTGTAGTGCCTGCCACAGATGTTTATTGCCTTTTTTCTTGCCTGAAATTTGGTTAATGCCGCGAAAATAGCAAACCAACTCCAAAAGTTGTCAAATTTTAGCACGGGGCTTTTGATGGGGTATATTACACATGGAAAAAATATGTTGGAAAATCGAGTTCTGTGTGTGAGGTGGTCATTTCGGAACCCTATACACTTGGCGGGAGAGTGTCCTGTTTGCACACGATGTGCATCAGATTTTGGTCGTAACGATCTCTAATTTTTATCACACCCTACAGGTGTTCAATGGAGACGGCATGGAAAGTTTCAAACATTTCCAACATCGTTAGGACGCCCAAAGTTTGTTTTACGCTTTTACTTGCCGAAAATTCAGTTAATGCCGCGAAAATAGCAAACCAACTCCAAAAGTTGTCAAATTGTAGCACGGGGCTTCTGATGGCGTATATTACACATGGAAAAATTTCAAGTCCAAAATATGTTTAAAAATTGAGTTCTGTGTGTCAGGTGGTCATTTCAAAACCCTATACACTTGGCGGGAGAGTGTCCTGTTTGCACACGATGTTCATCAGGTTTGGTCGTAACAATCTCTAATTCTTATCACACCATATTGGTGTTCAATGAAGACGGCCTGGAAAGTTTCAAACATTTCCAACATCGCTAGCACGGCCAAAGTTTGTTTTGTGTTTTTTATTTGCCAAAAATTCAGTTAATGCCGCGAAAATAGCAAACCAACTCCAAAAGTTATCAAATTGTAGCACGGGGCTTCTGATGGCGTATATTACACATGGAAATAATTTCAAGTACAAAATATGTTTAAAAATTGAGTTCTGTGTGTCATGTGGTCGCTTCTAAACCCTATACACTTGGTGGAAGAGTTTCTTGTTTGCACACAATGTGCATCAGGTTTTGGTCGTAACAATCTCTAATTCTTATCATGCCATATAGGTGTTCAATGAAGACGGCCTGGAAAGTTTCAAACATTTTAAACATCGTTAGCACGGCCAAAGTTTGTTTTGAATTTTTTACTTGCCGAAAATTCAATTAATGCCGTGAAAATTGCAAATCAACTCCAAAAGTTGTCAAATTGTAGCACGGGGCGTATATTACACATGGAAAAAAATTCAAGTCTAAAAATGTCAAAGTGCGCTGTCTTATTTTTACGCAACGAATATTTGTAAAAGCAGATTTTACGTACGTAGGCTTTTGGCTGGCAGGTGGCCCTAGCCGCCCGCCGTAGCTAATGTTAGCAGTGGACGGTGCCTCGTATTGCTCCTTGTGTGTTCACCGAAAACGCGCGCCCCACCCGTGCATTCTTTCAAAACTTACTTAATTCGTTCCCCTCTTCTCCCCCTCTCGCATGCTCGTCCGCCGCAACCGCCGCCGGCCGCCGCGCACCTCTCTCTATTCTCATGTGCTTTGGTCTGCCGCCGCACGCCTCTCTCTACTGTTGCGTGGTCCGGTCCACAGCCATCGCCAGAGCTCGTACTCCGCCGGCACAACAGCTGTAGTTTTTCCCCGTGGGATCCCATGGGCTGGCACCTTGACAACCTCGCGGCTGTCGCAACGAACCTGGCCGTCTCGTCAACACCGTCGCCAGCATCGCAAATTTCTGATTCACATCTGTGTCAAGGTATAATTTCAGTACATTTCACATATATATGTTCCCCTATTACAGATGATTCTAACATGTTCGATGAAATGCCACACAAAGGATTTAGATCTGAGATGTTCTTAGATGTACCTATACAAATACGTGGATGGGGTGGTGTCATTCGATGTAGAATCAGATGGATGTGTTTGATTTCTAGGGCTTAATATAAGTGCCAATGTTTTGACAAAATGTTGATTCGTTTCCGTTTCGTCAAATTTCTAGTACTCAATATGCCCTACTTTTAGCAAAAGTCATGCCGAATTTTTCAGTTGCCATTTTCTTTCTATGTTCAATCATAACTTTATGTTACTATATTGCAGTTGGACAAATGGATCCCAACGCCGGAACATCATCTCAGAAGGAACCTCAGTACACCAATCCTGACGTCGAGATGAGGGCCCCAGACGTGGATGATTCGGCCATCCCTGACGTCAAGATGGGCAACGACCAATAGGTAGAACCGACCACCGGGGCAGGGGACATGAGCCACACTGACGGGACTTCATCCAGCATGGCCGCCACAAAGAAGAGCAACCAAAAGGCAAGGGATCCAAACAAGCTTTACGAAGGTAAAATTGCAATCACTGTAGTTGGCCCGACTGGCGAGCCCGTCACACCCCAGAGGATGCAGCAAAAAGGTATAGCAAAATGCTATGTTGCATCTTGCGAAAAACCATCCCGATCAGTAGCAAGGATTTGGTTGGACACAAGGAGAATCTACTACTGGCGTTAAACCGTAGTTATGAATTTCCACCTGATGTCAAGAAGTTAGCCGAAAATTATGCTATGTCAAAATGGCCAAAGATGTTAAGGGACTGGAAGAGCAGTGCCCGTTGCAATCTAGTTGGTAAGGACTTAGAGACCGTTAAGCAGCTCAATCCAACTATACATCACGAAGATTGGACGAAGTTTTGTGAATCCTCAGGTAGTGAGCCAAGCAAGGAGATAAGCGATCATTTCTGTAAATTGCGGAAAAACCTGCCAGGTAACCACCATTTGGGCCCTGATGGTTACAAAGCTGTAGAACCCAAGTGGGAGAAGGAGGCCGCGGAGTGTAGAGCCGCGAGTAAACATCCTCCATTCTGGGAACATCGAGATCATGCTCGGGGCTTCCGTTTTCTCAGGGCCCGTGCAGTGCAAGACCCAGACAGTAAGGAGTTGGTCCTCCCGACGCAGGAACTTCACTCGATGAAGGATAACTTGGTAACATCGATCATCACAAATAGTTTAGTCCCCACAACTTATTTATTACATACCATACTAATATATGTATTTTTTGTAGACACAAATAAAGCAGGAATTTGGACCGGGTCCTCATGAATCTCTGCACGGCTATAGGTATGATGACCCTCTTACACGTGCAGTGAACACGGGTTTTGGGGTTAATAGGAAGCCCAAGACTGGGCATGCGTTGGGAGGGGATAAGATGTTGTGGTACGACGCCTACCCTGAAACCAAAGAACTAAAAATACAGAAGGATGTACATAAGCAAAACCAAGTTAGATGCAGTAGTAGAAGCAGCAGTCGAGAAAAGGTTAGCATAAATGTTTTCGCACGGCGCGCCAACTCCTACCCAGCCCAACATCATACACCTATCATCACCCATCAGCCACGTGCATCCCACTTTATATCCATGTTGGCTGCAAGCCAACATGGACAGGGTGAACACAAGGGTTGCCAAGGGTCAAATCATCCCATTTACCGATGGTAGCAGAATGATGCACGGGGTCGTCTTGCCACTTGGCATGATGAGGGTGTAGGTGCAGGAGGTAGTGACGGGCTTCGAATCTTGGTCTTTGCCTCACCCCATGAAGATGGTGTCACTATGTTATGACAAGTGGCCCAGAGCCACCTCCTTAAGTGGCCAATGAATGATATGGAGGATATTCCCCAAGGATATGCTGGCACCAGAGACGTAGTGCCAGATAATCCGCATTCAAGGGAGAAGAATGCACATGACAGTTGCGGACCATCCGCGGACATACCACCTATGCCTGTTGTCATCCCCGAAGGGCGGAAAATGAACATGTATAAGCCGAGGGAACCGCTTCTATCAGACTCTATGTTGGAGACCCTCTCGATTGATCTTCAAATTCTACACGCACATGTGGTATATCAATCAAAAAAGGTCAACATATGAAAGTGCAAGTGTCACTTAAATTATATTTTGGTGTGATGATAATATGGTTAGTGGAACTAATATCGGTTGCTAAACTTTATCTCAGGATATTGGTTCCAAGTTTTTCTTGATGGAGATGTGCGACCCCCCGCCCCCCCCCCCCCCCCCCCAATTCAAAAAGATCAAAGGCATGGTTTACCGGCGATTCGAAGGTTTTCTTTTTGGTTTGATTCGCATCGTAGGAAAGACCGCACTATTAAGAGGGTCTCTGTGGATCTGTGTTGTGTGGGAATGCCATTGCCGAAACTTATACACCAGCTTACCCACTCCTACCACATATTTCCGTAGTGTGCTTGTTGTGGTACCCAGAAAGCTTTGCAACAGAAAGTTTCGGGATACCCCGTGCGCCCGGGGTCTTTTGACCCCCGTGTGCATGGGGTAGTCAGGAACTCTCTGGGTACCCCCCCCCCCCCGTGCGCACGGGGTGTTGCATTTGTTCCTGGGTACCCCGTGCACACGGGGCTGACTTAGCCCGTGCGCACGGGGTCCAATGGGCAGAAACCCCCACCCCACCAAGAACACTATAAAACGCCCCCTTCTCCTACCTCCATCCCTAACCCTAATGTCTTGTTGAGCTCCACCATTGCTACACCCCATTTTGCTCAATACTGTCAATCCCTCCACCCAAACTTGTTGAAACTTTGGGGATTGGGAGAGCAGGACCCGATCTACACTTTGACCAAACCAAATCGCGTTCCCCGCAATAATTCCTCCCCCATTTACTTGTTACTCTTGGAGCTTGGGATCCTAGGCGGTTAGAGGTTCCTCCGGAAGCTTCCTTGCTTGTGGTGCGCTCCGGAGAAGTTTGTAAAGGTGTGGTGGTCGCCTTCAAGACCAACCCCGAGTGATTCGAGGCTCATACGTTGGGGGTGACTCGAAAGAGATTACGGTGAGCCTTCGGTGGCGTTCCACAAGCTTTGGCTTCGGCACCGCTCTAAACGGAGAGTAGATCTTCCCCAAGGAAGAGTGAACTTCGGGATAAAATCCGCGTCCTCGTCTCACTTGTGGTTAATCCTTTCCCGCACTTTACTTTGCCTTGTATGCTTGTTGGCTTGCCAATTAGATTGTTGCCTCGCATATTTAGCTTTAAGCTTGCTTGTCATATAGGTTGTGTTCACCTAGTTGCATATCTAGTGAACCCTATTTATCCACTAAACCTTAAAATTGACAAGAAAGATTAAAATTTGTAGTCTCCTATTCACCCCCCTCTAGTCGACCGTATCGATCCTTTCAATTGGTATCAGAGCCTCGTGCTCTAATATAAGGTTTTACGACCTTAGAGGATATGGATGACCTAGGGAATGTGGGCGGTATCGCACCCCTTGCAGAGGATGGTGAAAACCTACCCCCCGCCGCGGCGGACACACTTGGTGCTCCGGTCGGTGCTCCCGTCGTCCCCGTTAACCCGGGTGCCCCCTTAACCACGGCCGATATTCTTTCAATGTTTGCGGACCTCAAAGCCGCCATGAGGAAAGAAGTTCGTTCCTCGGTCAAGGTGGAAATTGATGCTCACTTAAAGCCCTCGACATCCGCATCAAACTCATTTGATCCAAATGCCATTCATGATGCGGATGATTCGAGAGAACCCCTTGCATCTCCGGTTCGCACTTCAATTCCCAAGTACAATGCTGTGGAACCCTTTTACTCACCCCAACCCTTGCAACACCCTCACATTAATCCTGTTGGGCCTCCGCCCCCTTTGAAAGCTAATGCATTTGCTAAATGGAAGCTAGATATGGAGTCTCATATTCGCAGTGCATTAACTCAACTATGGTGGATTGTGGTCAATGGATTCAATCCCAAGGACCCGATAAATCTCAATCCAAGAGAAGCGGTTGATGATCAACTCAATGCAACCACCCACAACATGTTGCGCACCGCGTTGACCGATGACAATAGTGACTCCATTGCTCTCCTTAAGGCCGCCAAGGAAATTTGGGATTGCCTTGAGGAGGCTCTCGAAGGAGATGCAGCAATTCAAAGATCTCGGTTGGCTTTGCTCAAGCAAGAAGTCAATCTTTTTGTGAGGAATGAGGGTGAGTCCACGGAAGAGGTCTACCGAAGGTTGATGTCCCTTGTGCTCAACTTAAGAACCGTTGGGTACACTTAGGCAAAATGATGATTTTATTAAGGACAAGTTCATAGATGCTATGGTTCTCACGGAATATACCATGGTCATGATGATACACCAACGCCCGGATTATCACAAGTTGACCGCGGCTCAAGTTGTCTCCACTTTCTCCACTCATGTTCTTTTGGAGACCAAGTCCAAAAAGACCTTTGCAATTGCTCAAGCAACCAAGAACTACAATCTTGCCTCGAAGGCCGAGAAAGTAGTTAGTTGATACGTCCATTTTGCATCATGCTTTTATATCAATATTTACTGCATTATGGGCTGTTATTACACATTATGGCACAATACTTATGCCTTTTATCTCTTATTTTACAAGGTTTACACAAAGAGGGAGAATGCCGGCAACTGGAATTCTGGGCTGGAAAAGGAGCAAATATTAGAGACCTATCCTGCACAACTCCAAAAGTCCTGAAACTTCACGGAGAGTCATTTTGGATTTAATAAAAAATATTGGGCGAAGAAAGTACCAGAGGGGGTCCACCTGCCATCCACAAGGGTGGAGGGCGCGCCCT
Source organism: Thinopyrum elongatum (assembly GCA_011799875.1). Classification (NCBI taxonomy): domain Eukaryota; kingdom Viridiplantae; phylum Streptophyta; class Magnoliopsida; order Poales; family Poaceae; genus Thinopyrum; species Thinopyrum elongatum. Next base: position 531,298,698 of record CM022300.1, on the reverse strand, counting down.
ACCCCCCCTAGGCGCGCCCCCCGTCCTTGTGGGCCCCCTGGCAGGCCTCCGATGCCCATCTTCTGCTATATGGTGTCTTTTACCCTGGAAAAAATCATAAGGAAGCTTTCGGGATGAAGCGCTGCCGTCTCGAGGCGGAACCTGGGCAGAGCCAATCTAGATGTTGATGGAGATTGACCCCCTCTCGATGAGAGGATTGATGGTGATGATGATGGCGATGATTTCCCCCTCCGGGAGGGATGTTTCCCCGGCAGAACAGCACCATCTCCTCTCAAACCCTAGTTCATCTCTTGTACCCGATCTTTGTCTCAAAACCTCAGATTGGTACCTGTGGGTTGCTAGTAGTGTTGATTACTCCTTATAGTTGATGCTAGTTGGTTTATTCGGTGGAAGATCCTTTGTTCAGATTCTTAATGATAATTAATACTCCTCTGATTATGAACATGAATATGCTTTGTGAGTAGTTACATTTGTTCCCGAGGACATGGGAGAAGTCTTGTTATAAGTAATCATGTGAATTTGGTATTTGTTCGATATTTTGATGAGATGTATGTTGTCTTTCCTCTAGTGGTGTTATGTGAACGTCGACTACATAACACTTCACCATGATTTGGGCTTAGGGGAAGGCATTGGGAAGTAATGAGTAGATGGTGGGTTGCTAGAGTGACAGAAGCTTAAACCCTAGTTTATGCGGTTCTTCGTAAGGGGCTGATTTGGATCCATATGTTTCATGCTATGGTTAGATTTATCTTAATTCTTCTTTCGTAGTTGCGGATGCTTGCGAGAGGGGTTAATCATAAGTGGGAGGCTTGTCCAAGGAAGGGTAGCACCCAAGCACCGGTCCACCCACATATCAAATTATCAAAGTAAAGAACGCGAATCATATGAGCATGATGAAAACTAACTTGACAACAATTCCCATGTGTCCTCGGGAGCGCTTTGCTTTATATAAGAGTTCGTCCAGGCTTGTCCTTTGCTATAAAAAGGATTGGGCCACCTTGCTGCACCTTGTTTACTTTTGTTACTTGTTACCCCTTACGAATTACTTTATCACAAAACTATCTGTTACCGATAATTTCAGTGCTTGCAGAGAATACCTTGCTGAAAACCGCTTGTCATTTCCTTCTGCTCCTCATTGGGTTTGACACTCTTACTTATCGAAAGGACTACGATAGATCATCTATACTTGTGGGTCGTTAAGACTCTTTTCTGGCGCCGTTGCCGGGGAGTGAAGCGCCTTTGGTAAGTGGAATTTGGTAAGGAAACATTTATATAGTGTGCTGAAATTTACTGTCACTTGTTACTATGGAAAATAATCCTTTGAGGGGCTTGTTCGGGGTATCTTCACCTCGACCGGAAGAGCAAAGAGTTGCTCCTCAACCTACTGCACCTACTGAAAATATTTATTATGAAATTCCTTCGGGTATGATAGAGAAACTGCTAGCTCATCCTTACACAGGAGATGGAACATTACATCCTGATATGCATCTAATCTATGTGGATGAAGTTTGTGGATTATTTAAGCTTGCAGCTTTGCCCGAGGATGAAGTCAAGAAGAAGGTCTTCCCTTTATCTTTGAAGGAGAAGGCATTGACATGGTATAGGCTATGTGATGATATTGGATCATGGAACTACAACCGATTGAAATTGGAATTTCATCAGAAGTTTTATCCTATGCATCTTGTTCATCGTGATCGGAATTATATATATAATTTTTGGCCTCGTGAAGGAGAAAGTATCACTCAAGCTTGGGGGAGGCTTAAGTCAATGTTATATTCATGCCCCAATCATGAGCTCCCAAGAGAAATTATTATTCAAAAAAATTATGCTCGGCTTTCTCATAATGATCGATCCATGCTCGATACTTCTTGTACTGGTTCTTTTATGAAGAAGACTATTGAATTCAAATGGGATTTATTGGAAAGAATTAAACGCAACTCTGAAGATTGGGACCTCGACGAAGGTAAGGAGTCAGGTATAAACCTTAAGTTTGATTGTGTTAAATCTTATATGGATACCGATGCTTTTCGTGATTTTAGCACTAAATATGGACTTAACTCTGAGATAGTAGCTTCTTTCTGTGAATCATTTGCTACTCATGTTGATCTCCCTCAGGAGAAGTGGTTTAAATATCATCCTCCCATTGAAGTTAAAGTAGTAGAACCTATTAAAGTTGAAGAAGAAACTATTACTTATAATGTTGATCCTATTATTCTTATTGCTTATATTGAGAAACCACCTTTTCCTGTTAGAATAAAGGATCATGCTAAAGCTTCAACTGTGGTTCGTATGAGTTATACTAGAACACTTACACCCCCTGAGCAAATTAAAGTTGAACCTAGTATTGCTATGGTTAAAGATCTCTTGGTTGATTATATTGATGGGCATGTTATTTATTTCTATAATGAAGCTGCTAGAATTGCTAAACCCGATAGTAAAGATAAACATAGACCCGTTGTTGGCATGCCTGTTGTTTCAGTTAAAATAGGAGATCATTGTTATCATGGCTTATGTGATATGGGTGCTAGTGTGAGTGCAATTCCTTATTCCTTATATAAAGAAATTATGAATGATATTGCACCTGCTGAGATAGAAGATATTGATGTTACTATTAAGCTTGCCAATAGAGATACTATTTCACCAATTGGGATTATTAGAGATGTTGAAGTCTTGTGTGGGAAGATAAAATATCCTGCTGATTTTCTTGTTCTTGCTTCCCCACAAGATGACTTTTGTCCCATTATATTTGGTAGACCCTTCTTGAATACTGTTAATGCTAAGATAGATTGCGAGAAAGATATTGTTACTGTTGGTTTAGGGGATATGTCTCATGATTTTAATTTCTCTAAATTTCGTAGACAACCCCATGATAAAGAATTGCCTAGTAAGGATGAAATTATTGGTCTTGCTTCTATTGTCGTGCCTCCTACTGATCCTTTAGAACAATATTTGATAGACCATGAAAATGATTTGTCTATGAATGAAAGAAGGGAAATAGATGAAATATTCTTTAATCAAGGGCCTATTTTGAAACACAATTTGCCTGTTGAAATCCTTGGGGATCCTCCTCCACCCAAGGGTGATCCCGTGTTTGAGCTTAAACAATTACCGGATACTTTGAAATATGATTATCTAGATGAAAAGAAGATATATCCTGTTATTATTAGTGTTAACCTTTCAGAACATGAAGAGAAGAGATTATTGAAAACTCTGAAGAAGCACCGTGCTGCTATTGGATATACTCTTGATGATCTTAAGGGCATTAGTCCCACTCTATGCCAGCACAAAATTAAATTGGAGAAAGATGCTAAACCAATTGTTGATCACCAACGATGGTTAAATCCTAAGATGAAAGAAGTGGTAAGAAATAAAATACTAAAGCTTCTGGAAGCAGGTATAATTTATCCTATTGCTGATAGTCAGTGGGTAAGTCATGTTCATTGTGTCCCTAAGAAGGGAGGTATTACTGTTGGTCCTAATGATAAGAATGAATTGATTCCACAAAGAATTATCACAGGTTATAGAATGGTAATTGATTTTTGCAAATTAAATAAAGCTACTAGAAAAGATCATTACCCTCTACCTTTTATTGATCAAATGCTAGAAAGATTATCCAAACATACACATTTTTGCTTTCTAGATGGTTATTCTGGTTTTTCTCAAATACCTATGTCAAAGGATGATCAGGCAAAGACCACTTTTACTTGCCCTTTTGGTACCTTTGCTTATAGACATATGCCTTTTGGTTTATGCAATGCACCTGCTACCTTTCAAAGATGTATGACTACTATATTCTCTGATTTTTGTGAAAAGATTGTTGAGGTTTTCATGGATGATTTCTCCGTTTACGGAACTTCTTTTGATGATTGCTTAAGCAACCTTGATCGAGTTTTGCAGAGATGTGAAGAAACTAATCTTGTCTTGAATTGGGAGAAGTGCCACTTTATGGTTAATGAAGGTATTGTCTTGGGGCATAAAATTTCTGAAAGAGGTATTGAAGTTGATAAAGCTAAAGTAGATGCTATTGAAAAGATGCCGTGTCCTAAAGATATCAAAGGTATAAGAAGTTTCGTTGGTCATGCTAGTTTCTATAGGAGGTTTATTAAAGACTTCTCTAAAATTTCTAGGCCTCTCACTAATCTCTTGCAAAAAGATGTTCCTTTTGTTTTTGATGATGATTGTGTAGAAGCATTTGAAATACTTAAGAAAGCCTTGATTTTTGCACCTATTGTTCAGCCACCTGATTGAAATTTACCTTTTGAAATTATGTGTGATGCTAGTGATTATGCTGTTGGTGCTGTTTTAGGGCAAAGAGTTGATAAGAAATTAAATATTATTCATTATGCTAGTAAAACTCTAGACAGTTTGCACTGGATAAGTAAGGCCTCTAACGTTTGGAACAAACCCTTGTTCATGGAAATCTTCTTACAAGCATCTTGGAGCATATGGAAAGAGAGGAATAACAAACACTTCAGAGGCATCCCTCCAACATACCGCGGTTGGCTTGATAGGTTCAAGCAAGACTTCACCCTCCTCCAACACAGAACTAGAGTAGACTTGAGAGATTTTATTCTCTCTTTTGTAAACAACATTCCACCCCCTTAGCTAGCCCAAGACTTGGTCTGTTTACACTCTCCCCCAAAGTGGTGGATGAGAATCTTGTAAAAATGTGCTGTACGGTGTACCCTGCCTTTTGAGTAATACAAAACACAGTGGGAGCCTCTCCCACTGTACAAGTTCTCAAAAAAAAAAACTCTAGACAGTGCCCATAAGAATTATGCTACTACTGAAAAGGAATTTTTAGCAGTTGTCTTTGCTTGTGATAAGTTCAGATCCTATATTGTTGATTCCAAAGTAACTGTTCACACTGATCGCTATTAAATATCTTATGGAAAAGAAAGATGCTAAACCTAGACTTATTAGATGGGTTCTCTTGCTACAAGAATTTGATTTGCATATTATTGATAGAAAGGGAGCTGAGAACCCCATTGCAGACAACTTGTCTAGGTTAGAAAATGTTCTTGATGACCCACTGCCTATTGATGATAGCTTTCCTGATGAGCAATTAGCTGTCATAAATGCTTCTCGTAATACTCCATGGTATGCTGATTATGCTAATTACATTGTTGCCAAATTTATACCACCTAGTTTCACATACCAGCAAAAGAAAAAGTTTTTCTATGATTTAAGACATTACTTTTGGGATGACCCGCACCTTTATAAAGAAGGAGTAGATGGTGTTCTTAGACATTGTGTACCTGAGCATGAACAGGAACAGATCCTACGCAAGTGCCACACCGAGTCTTACGGAGGACACCATGCTGGAGATAGAACTGCACATAAGGTATTGCAATCTGGTTTTTATTGGCCTACTCACTTCAAGGATGCTCGTAAGTTTGTCTTGTCTTGCGATGAATGCTAGAGAATTAGTAATATTAGTAGACGTCAGGAAATGCCTATGAATTATTCGCTTGTTATTGAACCATTTGATGTTTGGGGCTTTGATTATATGGGACCTTTTCATTCCTCTAATGGGTATACACATATTTTAGTTGCTATTGACTACGTTACTAAGTGGGTAGAAGCTATTCCAACTAGTAGTGTTGATCATAACACCTCTATTAAGATGCTTAAAGAAGTTATTTTTCCGAGGTTTGGAGTCCCTAGATATTTAATGACAGATGGTGGTTCACATTTTATTCATGGTGCTTTCCGTAAAATACTTGCTAAGTATTATGTTAACCATAGAATTGCATCTCCATATCATCCTCAGTCTAGTGGTCAAGTAGAATTGAGCAATAGAGAGATTAAATTGATTTTGCAACAGACTGTTAATAGATCTAGAAAGAATTGGTCTAAGAAACTTGATGATGCATTATGGGCTTATAGAACTGCTTATAAAAACCCTATGGGTATGTCTCCATATAAAATGGTTTATGGAAAGGCTTGTCACTTACCTCTTGAACTAGAACATAAAGCTTATTGGGCAATTAAAGAGCTCAACTATGATTTTAAACTTGCCGGTGAAAAGAGGTTATTTGACAAAAGCTCGCTTGATGAATGGAGAACCCAAGCCTATGAGAATGCCAAGTTGTTTAAAGAAAAAGTTAAAAGATGGCATGACAAAAGGATACAAAAGTGTGAGTTTAATGTAGGTGGTCATGTTTTGCTATACAACTCTCATTTAAGATTTTTTGCAGGAAAGCTTCTCTCTAAATGGGAAGGTCCTTACATTATCGAGGAGGTCTATCGTTCCGGTGCCATCAAAATCAACAACGCCGAAGGCACAAATCCGAAGGTGGTAAACGGTCAAAGAATCAAACATTATATCTCAGGTACTCCCATAAATGTTGAAACCAATATTATCGACACTGTAACACCGGAGGAGTACATAAGGGACACTTTCCAGAATGTTTCAGACTCCGAAAAGGAAGAGATATGTGGTATGGTAAGTAAATTGACTCCAAAATGTTTCCAATGATAATTTTTCTCCGTTTTGGAATATTTAAAAAATTAGGAAAATTAAAAGTAGTCCGAAAGAGACACGAGACGACCACAAGGGTGGAGGGCGCGCCCTACCCCCCTAGGCGTGCCCCCTGACCTTGTGGCCACCTCGTGTGCCCTCCGGACTCCGTTTTCTTGCACAATACTTCTTTTGGTCGGTAAAAATTCATTATATAATCTCCCGAAGGTTTTGACCACCGTACCACGACAAAAATCCTCTGTTTTTGTTTTGAGCTGTTTCCTGCCAGAGTTTTCAAGGCCAGGCATCATGTCTTCCTCCTCCTTCAACAATGTGGACGATGATGCTTGGCTAATGAAGATGGAGATAAAGAGAGAAGAACTTGGGGAAACCAACGAGGGTGATAAGATCAAGAAGGTCGCGGGAGATCAAGTTCCGGTAGTAGAAGAAGAAGACATCCTTCAACCATACTACAATCATCTTACCCCTACTGAAATTGAAGCTTTCAAGATTATTGAATTAGTTCGTGTGCAAAATAAATATCTTACTCGCGAAAATATTCTGTTGCAAGAGTACATCACCGCACTCAAGGGCATTATTCATAAACTGGAGAATCTCCTACGCTCGATGTGTGGCACTACTTCATCAACAACTCCATCATCACCACCTCCGAAGAAAGAGACATAAATACATGGGTATGGGCACTCCCCTTGGCAACTGCCAAGCTTGGGGGAGGTGCCCCAGTATCATATCACCATCACACCTTTACTTTTATCATTTTTATTAGTTCGATCCTTTTGGTTATATCTTGATCTAGTAGAATAAAGTTTTAGTATGATCTAGCTTTGAGTTTTGTTTTCATCTCTATATATGTAATTGAGTCCATGAGTTATATAATAAAGAGTAGTTTTGAGTTGAGGGCTTTGTTTTCTTGCTATGATCTTGAGGGAATAAAATAATAAAAAGAAATAAAAAGATCATATATTGATCTTATGGAGAGTAATGACTTCACATATAAAGAGTATGATGAATAAAATTTGTTGGGAGTTGACAAACATAGTTTTGGTCATCGTTGCAATTAATAGGAAGTAATAAAGAAAGAGAGGCCTCACATATAAATATACTATCTTGGACCTCTTTTGTAACTGTGAACACTCATTAAAATATGACATGCTAAAAGGTTGATGTTGGACAAGGAAGACAACATAATGGGTTATGTTTTCTTATATCAGAATAGAAGTTATATTGCCATGGATCCTCCAACATGTTGAGCTTGCCTTTCCCTCTCATGCTAGCCAAATTCTTTGCACCAAGTAAAGATACTACTTGTGCTTCCAAACATCCCCAAACCCAGTTTTGCCATGAGAGTCCACCATACCTACCTATGGATTGAGTAAGATCCTTCAAGTAAGTTGTCATCGGTGCAAGCAATAAAAATTGCTCTCTAAATATGTATGATCAATTAGTGCGAAGAAAATAAGCTTTATACGAACTTGTGATATGGAAGAAATAAACGCGACGGACTGCATAATAAAGGTCCTTATCACAAGCGGCAATATAAAGTGACGTTCTTTTGCACTAAGATTTTGTGCATCCAACCATAAAAGCGCATGACAACCTCTGCTTCCCTCTGTGAAGGGCCTATCTTTTACTTTTATCTTCTACCCTTATACAAGAGTCATGGTGATCTTCACCTTTCCTTTTTACACTTTTTCCTTTTGGCAAGCACTATGTGTTGGAGAAAGATCCAGATATATATATCTACTCGGATGTAGGTCATCATAAAGTATTATTGTTGACATTACCCTTGAGGTAAAAGGTTGGGAGGTGAAACTATAAGCCCCTATATTTCTCTGTGTCCTATGGAAACTTTGAACCCATAAGTATCACGTGAGTGTTAGTAATTGTGAAAGACTAAATGATAGTTGAGTATGTGGACTTGCTGAAAAGCTCTTGAATTGACTCTTTCCGATGTTATGATAAATTGCAATTGCTTCAATGACTGAGATCATAGTTTGTTAGTTTTCAATAAAGTTTCTGATTCATACTTTACCTTGTGAATGAATTGTTACTTTGGCATAAGAAATTATATGACAATATATGTGTTGTTCTAAAGATGATCATGATGGACTACTCACGCATCATAGGAGAGGCACCAATGAGGATGATGAACCCCTCCGTGATGGTGTTAGATTGGATCTCGAGGTTCTGGAACTTGCGGCGGCTGGAATTGTGTTTCGTCGACTCCCCTAGGGTTTCTGGAATATTTGGGAATTTATAGGGCGAAGAGGCGGTGCAGGGGACCTCCGTGAGCCTCACAACCCACCAGGGCACGCCTGGGCTCCTGGGCGCACCCTGGTGTATTGTGGTCCCCACGGGACTCCTTCCAGGTGCTTTCTTGGCCCCCAAGGTGTCTTTTGGTCCAAAAAAATCTCCAAAAAGTTTCGCTGCGTTTGGACTCCGTTTGGTACTGATATTCTGCGAAGTAAAAAACAAGCAAAAAACAGCAACTGGCACTGGGCACTATGTCAATAGGTTAGTCCCAAAAAATGATATAAAGTTGCTGTAAAATGATTATAAAACATCCAAGAATGATAATATAACAGCATGGAACAAGCAAAAATTATAGATACGTTGGAGTTGTATCAGCCACCACTTGTACAAGATGCTACGGGAGATCATGAACCTATCCAAGAACAAGATTAAGTCCCTCATGTTCCCAAGCAAGATCAAGGGCAAGCTCATTCAAATGGTGAAGAACCAATTATTGAGGCTCAAGATCAAGATCAAGATCAACCCCAACCACTAGTGTCTTCATCATCGTCACTTCCCAATGAACAAGAACTTGTGGTTGTGAAGTGAAGGATGTCTCCAAGGCTAAACAATCTCAAGGGCAAGCATCTTCATCAAGTTCAAAACCAAGTGAAGAAGTGCTTGCACTCAAAGAGCAAAAAGTGGCCGCCAAGTTAAAGCATCTTCAATATATCACCGAGAACATCTATGGAAGCATGAAAAAGGGGGTAACTACTCGTAGACATTTGGCAAACTTTTGTGAACACCACTCGTTTGTCTCTTGTGTTGAACCCCTTAAGGTTGAAGATACACTTGACAACCTGGATTGGGTAGATGCCATGCATGAAGAACTCAACCACTTCACCCACAACAAAGTATGGACTCTTGTGAAGAGACCCAAGGAGCACCATAATGTCATTGGAACAAAGTGGATCTTCAAGAACAAACAAGATGAACATGGACAAGTAACTAGAAACAAGGCAAGGTTAGTGGCACAAGGTTTCACCCAAGTTGAAGGTTTGGACTTTGGTGAAACTTTTTCCCCCGTTGCCCGTCTTGAATCCATTGGCATCTTGCTTGCATATGACTCTCATCATGATTTTAAATTGTATAAAATAGATGTGAAGAATGCATTTCTTAATGGTCCTCTTAAAGAGTTGGTGTATGTCAAGCAACATCCCGGTTTCGAAGACCCCGATCACCCCTCTCACATTTATGAACTCCATAAGGCACTCTATGGACTTAAACAAGCACCTCGTGCTTGCTATGATCACCTTATGGCATTCCTAAGCGAGAAGTGGTTCCAGATCGGGGTAATAGATTCCACTCTCTTCACAAAGAGGGTAAAAGGAGAATTGTTTGTGTGCCAAATATATGTTGATGATATTATCTTTGGTTCCACTAATCATGCTATTAACGTTGAGTTTGAGAATCTTATGACTAAGGAATTTGCCATGAGCATGATGGGAGAATTGAAGTTCTTCCTTGGTTTTCAAGTAAAGTAACTGAGACGAGGAACCTTCATCAACCAATCTCTTTATATTCAAGACATGCTCAAGAGGTTCAAAATACAAGATGTCAAGCCCATGAAGACACCCATGCCCACAAATGGCCAACTTAATCTTGATCCCAATGGTAAAGAAGTGGATCAAAAGGTATAACGCTCCATGATCGGTTCCTTGCTTTACCTTTGTGCATCTAGACCGGATATTATGTTGAGTGTGTGTATGTGTGCAAGATTTCAATCCACTCCTAAGGAGAGCCACTATTCGGCAGTGAAAAGAATTTTTCGATATTTGGTTCATACCCCAAACTTGGCCTTTGGTATCCCAAAGGATCAACCTTCAAGTTCGTGGGATACTCGGATTCGGATTGGGCCAGGGACAAGGTTGATCGCAAGTCCACTTCCCGTTCATGTCAATTCCTAGGGAGATCTTTGGTAAGTTGGTCTTCAAAGAAGCAAAATTGTATATCTCTCTCAACCACTGAAGCCGAGTACATTACCGCCAGCAAACTTTCATGTATTACGGTGTCAAATGTGACAAAGTGCCTCTTTTGTGTGACAATGAAAGTGCAATCAAGATCGCCGAAAATCCAATGCAACATAGCAAGACCAAGCATATTGAGATTCGTCATCATTTTATTCGGGATCATGTGGCCAAGGGAGACATTGATTTATTCCATGTCAACACTGAGAAGCAACTTGCCAATACTTTCACCAAGCCACCTGATGAAGCAAGATTCCGCGAGTTAAGGCATGAGCTAAATATCGTGGATATAAGTAAATTGGGTTGAGTCTCTTGCTCATGCACACATACTCATATAATATCGTGTTTAGATGTAGGCACACATCTAGGGGGAGGTAGCTCAACTCATGAGCCACCTCATCCTGGAAGTGCATAAATTGAACAAAATCTTTCACATTAGTCACTTTTAGGTGACACTTGTGCCTCAAGGTGAGTATTGGTCTTGGGCCCAAGGTTCATATCTTCGCGGTGCCATACCAAACAAACTCAAACATGGTGGCTTCGGCCATCGCCCTCCCTTGGAGGTTGAGTCCGTTTTCTTGTGCGTATTGTTCTCGCTTTCGTGTCTTTGTTTCTCTTGTGTTTCACCTTTTTGTTGATTTTTTTCATCTTGTGCAAGTGCTCCACATATACCCTTCTAGTAGTGTTGGATTTCGCGTGCGACGTTGATGTCGCTTGAACTACGTCGGTATTTACCCAAAGAGGAAGGGATGATGCAGTACATCTTCAGTAGGTATTTCCCTCAGTTATGAAACCAAGGTTATCGAACCAGTAGGAGAACCAAGCAACAATATGTAAACGGTACCTGCACACAAAGAACAAATACTTGTAACCCGACGCGTAAGAGGGGTTGTCAATCCCTCTCGGGTAAAAGATAGATTGGTTTGTATAATTTTGGATAAATAGAACTCGCAATAAAACAAAATAAAATAAATAAACAAAAAGTGCAGCAAAGTATTTTTGGGTTTTTAGGATAATAGATCTGAAAACAAAAGCAAATAAAAATAGATCTCAAAGCAAATATGATAAAGAATAGACCCCGGGGCCGTAGATTTCACTAGTGGCTTCTCTCGAAAAAATAGCATACGGCGGGTAAACAAATTACTGTTGGGTAATTGATAGAACTTCAAATAATTATGATGATATCCAGGCAATGATCATTATATAGGCATCCCGTCCAAGATTAGTAAATCGACTCCTGCCTGCATCTACTACTATTACTCCACACATCGACCGCTATCCAGCATGCATCTAGTGTATTAAGTTCATGGAAAAACGGAGTAATGCAATAAGAACGATGACATGATGTAGACAAGATCTATTCATGTAGGAATAGACGCCATCTTGTTATCCTTAATGGCAACAATCAATACGTGTCTTGCTGCCCCTTCTGTCACTGGAAAAGAACACCGCACGACCGAACCCATCACAAAGCACCTCTTCCCATGGCAAGAAAAATCGATCTAGTCGGCCTAACTAAACCAAAGATTCGAAGAAGAAATACGAGGCTATAAGTAATCATGCATATAAGAGATCAAAGAAACTCAAATAACTTTCATGGATAAATAGATCTGATCATAAACTCAAAGTTCATCGGATCCCAACAAACACGCCGCAAAAAGAGTTAAATCAAATAGATCTCCAAGAGACCATTGTATTGAGAATCAAAAGAGAGAGAGGAAGCCATCTAGCTATTAACTACGGACCCGTAGGTCTACGATGAACTACTCACGCATCATCGGAGAGGCACCAATGAGGATGATGAACCCCTCCGTGATGGTATCTAGATTGGATCTGGTGGTTCTGGAACTTGCGGCGGCTGGAATTGTGTTTCGTCGAATCCCCTAGGATATTTGGATTTTCGGGGTATTTATAGAGCAAAGAGGCGGTGCGGGTGGCGGCCGAGGTGGGCACAACCCACCAGGGCGCGCCTGGCCCCCCAGGCGCGCCCAGGTGGGTTGTGCTCCCCTCGGAGCCCCCCTCTGGTACTTCTTTGGCCCAACAGGTGTCTTCTGGTCCAGAAAAAATCTGCAAAAAATTTCGCTGCGTCTGGACTCCGTTTGGTGTTGATTTTCTACGAAGTAAAAAACAAGCAAAAAACATCAATTGGCACTGGGCACTATGTCAATAGGTTAGTCCCAAAAAATGATATAAAGTTGCTATAAAATGATTGTAAAACATCCAAGAATGATAATATAATGGCATGGAACAATAAAAAATTATAGATACATTGGAGACGTATCAGCATCCCCAAGCTTAATTCCTACTCGTCCTCGAGTAGGTAAATGATAAAAACAGAATTTTTGATGTGGAATGCTGCCTAACATGTTCATCACATATTCTTTTCTTTTGTAGCATGGACATTTGGACTTTTATATGATTCAAAGCAATAGTCTAGTTTTGACATGAAGATTTCAATACTCAAGCATATCAACAAGCAACCATGTCTTTCAAAATATCAACACTAAAGAAAGTTATCCCTAGCCCATCATGCTCAATCATTGATCCATTCATGAAACACACTCGCATATTAGCTACATCCAATGCTCAAGTATGATCATAGTGCCCCTTAGTTGGTGATTTATAAGAGAAGATGGAGACTCAAATAAAAATAAAAATTGCATAAAGTAAATAGAAAGGCCCTTCGCAGAGGGAAGTAGGGATTTGTAGAGGTGCCAGAGCTCAAAGTGAAAAAATAGAGATAAAACATTTTGGGTGGCATGCTTTTCCTGTCAACGAAAACGATCGAGTAGTTCCCAATACTTTCCATGCTAGATATATCATAGGTGGTTCCCAAACAGAAAATAAAGTTTATTCCTTTTTCACCATACTTTCACATTCCACAGCTAGCCGTATCCATGGGTGCCGTCCATACCAACACTTTCCAAGGAATTTATTATTTGACAACGTAAAGTAAATTCATTTTACATTTCAAGACTGGGCATCCCTAATACCTTTGCCGTACTCTCGTGCAATGACAAGTGAATAAACACTCATCTTGAGAATAACACATCTAGCATGGGAAAATATCAGCCACCCACTATCGTTTCATGAGCGGTACGAGCACACAAAAAGGAAATTTATTTTGAAAATTAGAGATAGCACATACAAATTTGCTTAGAACGGCACGGAAATACCACATATAGGTAGGTATAGTGGACTCATATAGCAAAACTAGTTTTAAGGATTTTGGATGCACAAGTAGTATTCCTACTTAGTACAAGTGAAGGCTAGCAAAAAGATTGAGAAGCATCCAACCAAGAAACGAATAATCACATAAGCGAACATTAAGCATAACTAACACCGAATAATGCACCATAAGTACGATGTAATTTCATTGCATAACTATTGACTTTCATGCTTGCATAGGGAATCACAAACCTTAACACCAATATTCTTACTAAAGCATAATTACTCATCAACATGACTCACATATCACTATCATCATATTGCAAAACTATTACAAAGAATCAAGTTTATTTTGTCCAATGATCTTCATGAAAGTTTTTATTATATCCCTTTTGAATATCTATCACTTTGGGACTAGTTTCATATGTTGCTTTTGATAGCTCAAACAAATCTAATTGAAGAACATGAGCATAAAATTTTTTCGTCTCTCAAAATAATATAAGTGAAGCATGAGAGAATTTCTTCAAAAATTACTAAATCTCAAATAAATCTAAGTGAAACATGAGATCATTTCTTCAAAAACATTAAAGCACACCGTGCTCAAAAAGATAGAAGTGAAGCACTAGAGCAATTCCATAGGTAAAAAAATTTTAAGTGAAGCACATAGAGCAATTTTAACAAATCATAGCATAATTTTGGCTCTCTCAAATAGGTGTGTTCAGCAAGGATACTTGACACAAAACAAAAGGAAAAACAAGCAAAGACTCATATAATACAAGACGCTCCAAGCAAAACTCATGATATGTGACGAATAAAAATATAGCTCCAAGTAAAATACCGATGGTCGTTAGAAGAAAGAGGGGATGCCACTCGAGGCATCCCCAAGCTTAGCTGCTTGTTTCTCCTTGAATATTGCCTTGGGTTTCCATGGGCATCCCCAAGCTTAGGCTCTTCTTACTCCTTATTCATTCATCCATCGTGATCTCACCCAAAACTTCAAAACTTCAATCACACAAAACTCAACAAAACCTTCGTGAGATCCGTTACTATAAGAAAACCAATCTTTACTTTAAGTACTATAGAAAACCCATTCAAATTTTGTTATTGCATTATATCTACTGTATTCTAACTTTTCCATGGATTATACCCACCGATACAACTCATAGATTCATCCAAATAAGCACACAATGCAAAGAAAACAGAATCTGTCAAAAAAAGAACAGTCTGTAAAGATGTGAATTGTTCTCATACTTCTATAAGTCCAAATCTTCTGAAAACTTAGGACAACGGAGGCAATTTGTATATCAATCTTGTGTAAAAATTTCAGAATTTTTCGTCTCTTCTATGAATCTAGACAATTATTTGACTGTATGCAAAAGTTTCTGTTTTTGAACAAGATAAAATCAACTATCACCAAAGCAATTCCAAAGGCTTTGCTTGGCCCAAACACTAATTAAAACATAAAAAACACAATCATAACAGAGGCATAATTATGCAAACACTCAAGAACAGAAATAAAAAGGAAAAAATAAATTTTATTCATTGGGTTGCCTCCCAACAAGCGCTATCATTTTACGCCCCTAGCTAGGCATAAAGCATAGATCTAAGTATTGTCATCTTTAGTTCTGGCAACTTTTGCAACGGCTTTCTCAAACCCGGGAGGCTCTTTACGCTTCTCTAAATTATCAGGAAAGGAGACCATCTTGAGATCTAAAATATCCAACCGTTTATTGCAAAGAGTAATCAAAGTATTCATGCGATTGAGGTTTCCACTTATATGTTTGAGAGGTTCATTATATTTTTGCAACTCGACCATAAGTTTATGCAAATCACTCAACTTGTCTAAAATTAGGACCCCTTCTTGAGTAAAAGAAATCCCCTTTTTGGTTGGTGGGATTCCCAAGATCCCCTCTAGGATCTCATAAGCAGCATTAGCATCAAGTTCAATAAAATTCCCTTTAGCGGCAAAATCCAAAAGTTGTCTATGATGCAAAGCTAATCCTATATAAAAAATTTGAAGCAAAATCCTTGCATCTCCTTTAAGATTGCTAATGTGATAAGATTCCATTAATCTATACCGAGCATCTTTCAAATTTTCCCCTTGTTTTTGCTTGAAGTATAGAACTTCAAAATTTGGTGACAAAGGAGGGGTAGTCATGCTAGCGATAATGACAAAGTAGGCAAGCAAGGTTGCACACAAAAGTAGATCTGACGAGAAAACGGCGAACGAAAAAGAGGACGATTAAAACGGCAAATTTTTGTGAAGTGGGGGAGATGAAAACGAGAGGAAAATGGCAAATAATGTAAATTGCAAGGAGATGAGATTTGTGATTAGGAACCTGATGGGTGTTGATGATGTCTCCCCGGTAACGGCGCCAGAAATTCCTTTTGATGTCGCTTGAACTACGTCGGTATTTCCCCAAAGAGGATGGGATGATGTAGTACAGCTTCAGTAGGTATTTCCCTCAGTTATGAAACCAAGGTTATTGAACCAGTAGGAGAACCAAGCAACACTATGTAAATGGTACCTGCACAAAAATAACAAATACTTGCAACCGACGCCTAAGAGGGGTTGTCAATCCCTCTCGGGTAAAAGATAGATTGGTATGTATAATTTTGGATAAATAGATCTCGCAATAAAACAAAATAAAATAAATAAAGAAAAAGTGCAGCAAAGTATTTTTGGGTTTTTAGGATAATAGATCTGAAAACAAAATCAAATAAAAATAGATCTCAAAGCAAATATGATAAAGAATAGACCCGGGGGCCGTAGATTTCACTAGTGGCTTCTCTCGAGAAAAATAGCATACGGCGGGTAAACAAATTACTGTTGGGCAACTGATAGAAATTCAAATAATTATGACGATATCTAGGCAATGATCATTATATAGGCATCACGTCCAAGATTAGTAGACCGACTCCTGCCTGCATCTACTACTATTACTTCACACATCGACCGCTATCCAGCATGCATCTAGTGTATTAAGTTCATGGAAAAATGGAGTAATGCAATAAGAACGATGACATGATGTAGACAAGATCTAATCATGTAGGAATAGACCCCATCTTGTTATCCTTAAGGGCAACGATCAATACGTGTCTTGCTGCCCCTTCTGTCACTGGGAAAGAACACCACATGACCGAACCCATCACAAAGCACCTCTTCCCATGGCAAGAAAAATCGATCTAGTCGGCCTAACTAAACCAAAGATTCGAAGAAGAAATATGAGTCTATAAGTAATCATGCATATAAGAGATCAAAGAAATTCAAATAAATTTCATGGATAAATAGATCTGATCATAAACTCAAAGTTCATCGGATCCCAACAAACACGCCGCAAAAAGAGTTAAATCAAATAGATCACCAAGACACCATTGTATTGAGAATCAAAAGAGAGAGAGGAAGCCATCTAGCTACTAACTACGAACCCGTAGGTCTACAATGAACTACTCACGCATCATCGGAGAGGCACCAATGAGGATGATGAACCCCTCCGTGATGGTGTCTAGATTGGATCTGGTGGTTTTGAAACTTGCGACGGCTGGAATTGTGTTTCGTCGACCCCCCTAGGGTATTCAGATTTTTGGGGTATTTATAGAGCAAAGAGGCGATGCGGGAGGCGGCCGAGGTGGGCACAACCCACCAGGGCGCGCCTGGGCCCCCAGGCGCACCCAGGTGGGTTGTGCTCTCCTCGGAGCCCCCCTCTGGTACTTCTTTGGCCCAACAGGTGTCTTCTGGTCTAGAAAAAATCTCCAAAAAGTTTCGCTGCGTTTGGACTCCGTTTGGTGTCGATTTTCTGCGAAGTAAAAACAAGCAAAAAACAGCAACTGGCACTGGGCACTATGTCAATAGGTTAGTCCCAAAAAATGATATAAAGTTGCTATAAAATGATTGTAAAACATCCAAGAATGATAATATAACAGCATGGAACAAGCAAAAATTATAGATACGTTGGAGACGTATCAGTATCCCCAAGCTTAATTCTTACTCATCCTCGAGTAGGTAAATGATAAAAACAGAATTTTTGATGTGGAATGCTTCCTAAGATGTTCATCACATATTCTTTTCTTTTGTAGCATGGACATTTGGACTTTTATATGATTCAAAGCAATAGTCTAGTTTTGACATGAAGATTTTAATACTCAAGCATATCAACAAGCAACCATGTCTTTCAAAATATCAACACTAAAGAAAGTTATCCCTAGCCCATCATGCTCAATCATTGATCCATTCATGAAACACACTCGCATATTAGCTACATCCAATGCTCAAGTATGATCATAGTTCCCCTTAGTTGGTGATTTATAAGAGAAGATGGAGACTCAAATAAAAATAAAAATTGCATAAAGTAAATAGAAAGGCCCTTCGTAGAGGGAAGTAGGGATTTGTAGAGGTGCCAGAGCTCAAAGCGAAAAAATAGAGATAAAACATTTTGGGTGGCATGCTTTTCCTGTCAACGAAAACGATCGAGTAGTTCTCAACACTTTCCATGCTAGATATATCATAGGTGGTTCCCAAACAGAAAATAAAGTTTATTCCTTTTTCCACCAAACTTTCACATTCCACGGCTAGCCGTATCCATGGGTGCCATCCATACCAACACTTTCCAAGGAATTTATTATCTGACAACGTAAAGTAAATTCATTTTTCATTTCGGGACTGGGCATCCCAAATACCTTTGCCGTACTCTCGTGCAATGACAAGTGAATAAACACTCATCTTGAGAATAAAACATCTAGCATGGAAAAATATCAGCCACCCCCTACCGTTTCATGAGCGGTACAAGCACACAAAAAGGAAATTTATTTTGAAAATTGGAGATGGCACATACAAATTTGCTTAGAACGGCACGCAAATACCGCATATGGGTAGGTATAATGGACTCATATGGCAAAACTGGTTTTAAGGATTTTGGATGCACAAGTAGTATTCCTACTTAGTACAAGTGAAGGCTAGCAAAAAGATTGAGAAGCATCCAACCAAGAAATGAATAATCACATAAGCGAGCATTAAGCATAACTAACACCGAATAATGCACCACAAGTACGATGTAATTTCATTTCATAACTATTGACTTTCGTGCTTGCATAGGAAATCACAAACCTTAACACCAATATTCTTACTAAAGCATAATTACTCATCAACATGACTCATATATCACTATCATCATATCGCAAAACTATTACAAAGAATCAAGTTTATTTTGTCCAATGATCTTCATGAAAGTTTTTATTATATCCCTCTTGAATATCTATCACTTTGGGACTAGTTTCATATGTTGCTTTTGATAGCTCAAATAAATCTAAGTGAAGAACATGAGCATAAAATTTTTTCGTCTCTCAAAATAATATAAGTGAAGCATGAGAGAATTTCTTCGAAAATTACTAACTCTCAAATAAATCTAAGTGAAGCATGAGATCATTTCTTCAAAAACATTAAAGCACACCATGCTCAAAAAGATACAAGTGAAGCACTAGAGCAATTTCATAGCTCAAAAAAAATTAAGTGAAACACATAGAGCAATTCTAACAAATCATAGCATAATTTTGGCTCTCTCAAATAGGTGTGTTCAGCAAGGATACTTGACACAAAACAAAAAGGCAAAAAAAGCAAAGACTCATATAATACAAGACGCTCCAAGCAAAACTCATGATATGTGACGAATAAAAATATAGCTCTAAGTAAAATACCGATGGTCGTTAGAAGAAAGAGGGGATGCCACTCGGGGCATCCCCAAGCTTAGATGCTTGTTTCTCCTTGAATATTTCCTTGGATTGCCGTGGGCATCCCCAAGCTTAGGCTCTCCTTACTCCTTATTCCTTCATCCATCGTGATCTCACCCAAAACTTCAAAACTTCAATCACACAAAACTCAACAAAACCTTAGTGAGATCCGTTAGTATAAGAAAACCAATCTTTACTTTAAGTACTGTAGAATACCCATTCAAATTTTGTTATTGTATTATATCTACTGTATTCTAACTTTCCATGTCTTATACCCACAGATACAACTCATTGATTCATAAAAATAAGCACACAATGCAAAGAAAACAGAATCTGTCAAAAAAAGAACAATCAGTAAAGATGCGAATTGTTCTCACACTTCTGTAAATCCAAAACTCTGAAACCTTAGGACAACAGAGGCAATTTGTATATCAATCTTGTGTAAAAATGTCAGAATTTTTCGTCTCTTCTGTGAATCTAGACAATTATTTTACTGTATGCAAAAGTTTCTGTTTTTCAACAAGATAAAATCAACTATCACCAAAGCTATCCCAAAGGCTTTGCTTGGCCCAAACACTAATTAAAACATAAAAAACACAATCATAACAGAGGCATAATTATGCAAACACTCAAGAACAGAAATAAAAAGGAAAAAATAAATTTTATTCATTGGGTTGCCTCCCAACAAGCGCTATCATTTTACGCCCCTAGCTAGGCATAAAGCATAGATCTAAGTATTGTCATCTTTAGTTCTGGCAACTTTTGCAACGGCTTTCTCAAACCCGGGAGGCTCTTTACGCTTCTCTAAATTATCAGGAAAGGAGACCATCTTGAGATCTAAAATATCCAACCGTTTATTGCAAAGAGTAATCAAAGTATTCATGCGATTGAGGTTTCCACTTATATGTTTGAGAGGTTCATTATATTTTTGCAACTCGACCATAAGTTTATGCAAATCACTCAACTTGTCTAAAATTAGGACCCCTTCTTGAGTAAAAGAAATCCCCTTTTTGGTTGGTGGGATTCCCAAGATCCCCTCTAGGATCTCATAAGCAGCATTAGCATCAAGTTCAATAAAATTCCCTTTAGCGGCAAAATCCAAAAGTTGTCTATGATGCAAAGCTAATCCTATATAAAAAATTTGAAGCAAAATCCTTGCATCTCCTTTAAGATTGCTAATGTGATAAGATTCCATTAATCTATACCGAGCATCTATCAAATTTTCCCCTTGTTTTTGCTTGAAGTATAGAACTTCAAAATTTGATGACAAAGGAGGGGTAGTCATGCTAGCGATAATGACAAAGTAGGCAAGCAAGGTTGCACACAAAAGTAGATCTGACGAGAAAACGGCGAACGAAAAAGAGGACGATTAAAACGGCAAATTTTTGTGAAGTGGGGGAGATGAAAACGAGAGGAAAATGGCAAATAATGTAAATTGCAAGGAGATGAGATTTGTGATTAGGAACCTGATAGGTGTTGATGATGTCTCCCCGGCAACGGCGCCAGAAATTCCTTTTGATGTCGCTTGAACTACGTCGGTATTTCCCCAAAGAGGAAGGGATGATGCAGTACAGCTTCAGTAGGTATTTCCCTCAGTTATGAAACCAAGGTTATTGAACCAGTAGGAGAACCAAGCAACATTATGTAAACGGTACCTGCACACAAAGAACAAATACTTGCAACCCGACGCGTAAGAGGGGTTGTCAATCCCTCTCGGGTAAAAGATAGATTGGTTTGTATAATTTTGGATAAATAGATCTCGCAATAAAACAAAATAAAATAAATAAAGAAAAATTGCAGCAAAGTATTTTTGGGTTTTTAGGATAATAGATGTGAAAACAAAAGCAAATAAAAATAGATCTCAAAGCAAATATGATAAAGAATAGACCCGGGGGCCGTATATTTCACTAGTGGCTTCTCTCGAGAAAAATAGCATACGGCGGGTAAACAAATTACTGTTGGGCAATTGATAGAACTTCAAATAATTATGACGATATCCACGCAATGATCATTATATAGGCATCACGTCCAAGATTAGTAGACCGACTCCTGCCTGCATCTACTACTATTACTTCACACATCGACCGCTATCCAGCATGCATCTAGTGTATTAAGTTCATGGAAAAATGGAGTAATGCAATAAGAACGATGACATGATGTAGACAAGATCTATTCATGTAGGAATAGACCCCATCTTTTTATCCTTAATGGCAACGATCAATACGTGTCTTGCTGCCCCTTCTGTCACTGGGAAAGAACACCGCATGACCAAACCCATCACAAAGCACCTCTTCCCATGGCAAGAAAAATCGATCTAGTCAGCCTAACTAAACCAAAGATTCGAAGAAGCAATACGAGGCTATAAGTAATCATGCATATAAGAGATCAAAGAAACTCAAATAACTTTCATGGATAAATAGATCTGATCATAAACTCAAAGTTCATCGGGTCCCAACAAACACGCCGCAAAAAGAGTTACATCAAATAGATCTCCAAGAGACCATTGTATTGAGAATCAAAAGAGAGAGAGGAATCCATCTAGCTACTAACTACGGACCCGTAGGTCTACAATGAACTACTCACGCATCATCGGAGAGGCACCAATGAGGATGATGAACCCCTCCGTGATGGTGTCTAGATTGGATCTGGTGGTTCTGGAACTTGCGGCGGCTGGAATTGTGTTTCGTCGACTCCCCTAGGGTATTTGGATTTTCGGGGTATTTATAGAGCAAAGAGGTGGTGCGGGAGGCGGCCGAGGTGGGCACAACCCACCAGGGCGCGCCTGGGGGCCCCAGGCGCGCCCAGGTGGGTTGTGCTCACCTCGGAGCCCCCCTCTGGTACTTCTTTGGCCTAACAGGTGTCTTCTGGTCTAGAAAAAATCTCCAAAAAGTTTCGCTGCGTTTGGACTCCGATTGGTGTTGATTTTCTGTGAAGTAAAAAACAAGCAAAAACCAGCAACTGGCACTGGGCAGTATGTTAATAGGTTAGTCCCAAAACAATGATATAAAGTTGCGATAAAATGATTGTAAAACATCCAAGAATGATAATTTAACAACATGGAACAAGCAAAAATTATAGATACGTTGGAGACGTATCAGCATCCCCAAGCTTAATTCCTACTCGTCCTCGAGTAGGTAAATGATAAAAACAGAATTTTTGATGTGGAATGCTGCCTAACATGTTCATCACATATTCTTTTCTTTTGTAGCATGGACATTTGGACTTTTGTATGATTCAAAGCAATAGTCTAGTTTTGACATGAAGATTTCAATACTCAAGCATATCTACAAGCAACCATGTCTTTCAAAATATCAACACTAAAGAAAGTTATCCCTAGCCCATCATGGTCAATCATTGATCCATTCATGAAACACACTCGCATATTAGCTACATCTAATGCTCAAGTATGATCATAGTTCCCCTTAGTTGGTGCTTTATAAGAGAAGATGGAGACTCAAATAAAAATAAAAATTGCATAAAGTAAATAGAAAGGCCCTTCGCAGAGGGAAGTAGGGATTTGTAGAGGTGCCAGAGCTCAAAGCGGAAAAATAGAGATAAAACATTTTGGGTGGCATGCTTTTCCTGTCAACGAAAACGATCGAGTAGTTCCCAGTACTTTCCATGCTAGATATATCATAGGTGGTTCCCAAACAGAAAATAAAGTTTATTCCTTTTTCCACCATACTTTCACATTCCACGGCTAGCCGTATCCATGGGTGCCGTCCATACCAACACTTTCCAAGGAATTTATTATTTGACAATGTAAAGTAAATTCATTTTTCATTTCGGGACTGAGCATCCCTAATACCTTTGTCGTACTCTCGTGCAATGACAAGTGAATAAACACTCATCTTGAGAATAACACATCTAGCATGGAAAAATATGAGCCACCCCCTACCGTTTCATGAGCGGTACGAGCACACAAAAAGGAAATTTATTTTTAAAATTAGAGATGGCACATACAAATTTGCTTAGAACGACATGAAAATACCGCATATAGGTAGGTATAGTGGACTCATATGGCAAAACTGGTTTTAAGGATTTTGGATGCACAAGTAGTATTCCTACTTAGTACAAATGAAGGCTAGCAAAAAGATTATCCATGGTCAAAATTACCTGAATACCCCGTGTCCTCGGGCAGGTACCGTGTGCACGGGGCCCCGTGTCCATGGGCTGTGTACCGTGCGCACGGGGCTTACTTAGCCCGTGCACATGGGGTGTGCAGTTCCTGGCCCTAAAGAGGTGGGGCATGGGGGGTTCGGGTTCATTCCCACCCAGTTGCCCCCTCCACGCCCCAGGGCACCTCCAGCACCGTCACCGTCGCCTCCCCTCGCTGGTGCTCCTCCGTGCGCCGTCGAGATTCCTTGCTCCATGGAGCTCTGATACGTCTCCATCGTATCTACTTTTCCTAATGTTTTTGCTCTTGTTTTGGACTCTAATTTGCATGATTTGAATGAAACTAACCCGGACTAACATTGTTTTCAGCAGAACTACCATGGTGTTGTTCTTGTGCAGAAATAAAAGTTCTCGGATTGGAACGAAACTTTTTGGAGATTTATTTCAGAATAAATAAAAAATACTGGGACCAAGAACCACCGGAGGGGGTGCCCTGGTTGGGCACGATACACCAGGGCGCGCCCCTCCCTCTGGCGCACCCTGCTGGGTTGTGCCCACCTCATGGCCCCGCAGACCCTAATTCTAGCGCTATAAAATCCTATTTTCAGAAAAAAATAAAAGAGGAAGTTTCATCGTGGTTTACGATATGGAGCCGCCTCCACCTCCTATTGTTCATCGGGAGGCCAGATCTGGAGCCTGTTCGGGGCTCCGAAGAGGGGAATCTTCGGTCTTTGTCATCACCAACACTCCTTCATCGCCAATTCCATGATGCTCCCCACCGGGAGTGAGTAATCCCTTTGTAGGCTCGCTGGTCGGTGAGGAGTTGGATGAGATTCATCATCTAATCGAGTAAGTTTTGTTAGGGCTTGATCCCTAGTATCCACTATGTTCTGAGATTGATGTTGTTATGACTTTGCTATGCTTAATGCTTGTCACTAGGGCCCGAGTGCCAAGATTTCAGATCTGAACCGTTTATGTTTTCACCATTATATCTATGTTCTAGATCCGATCTTGCAAGTCATATTCACCTATTACGTGTTATGATCCGTAAACCCCAATGTGACAGTAATTGGGATACTTTCCGGTGATGACCGTAGTTTGAGGAGTTCATGTATTCACTATGTGTTAATGCTTTGTTCTGGTTCTCTATTAAAAGGAGGCCTTAATATCCCTTAGTTTCCTTATGGACCCCGCTGCCACGGGAGGGTAGGACAAAAGATGTCATGCAAGTTATTTTCCATAAGCACGTATGACTATTTACGGAATACATGCCTACATTATATTTATGAACTGGAGCTAGTTTTGTATCGCCCTAGATTATGACTATTATATGATGAATATCATCCAACGAATTCACTGATCCAATGCCTACGAATTTTCCACATATTGTTCTTGATAAGTTACTACTACTGCTGTTACACCTGCTACAGAAACATTGCTATCACTGTTACTGTTACTGTTACTGCTACCACTGCTATAAAAACTATCATATTACTGTGCTACTGATCACTTTGTTGCAGATATTTAATCTCCAAGTGTGGTTGAATTGACAACTCAACTGCTAATACTTGCAAATATTCTTTGGCACCCCTTGTGTCGAATCTTTAAATTTGGTTTGAATACTCTACCCTCGAAAACTGTTGCGATCCCATATACTTGTGGGTTATCAAGGCCTTTTTATGGCGCCGTTGCCGGGGAGCATAGCTATATTTGTTGAGTCACTTGGGAATATCATCTATTTATCACTATGAAGAATCTGAAGGATACAAAAACCAAGATCGTTCCCTCTAGCATTAGGGGAGGTAAGGAACTGCCATCACACTCTGCACTTGATTCACCTTCTGTTTTTTAGTAGACTTGCTACACCACCACATGCTATTAATCCTGATATGTCGCAAGTTATTGATGATGCTACTTCTGCTATGAATGATACTCATGATGATGCTAGTACCTTGCTTGATGATAATGTGCCACTAGGTGAATTTCTTGATGAACAAATTGTTAGAGCTAAAGATATTTAGAATGCTGAAACTGATAAAATTATTGAAACTGAAAATCTTGAAACACCTATTAAGCCTAGCTCTCCTAGATATGAAATGCCTAAGATACTTGAAGGATATGTTATGGATGAGGAGATATCTAGAGATTTTCTTGCTTGCAATGATAGGGATGATCTTAAGAAATTACTATGCAAACTGAAAGAAAAATCTTTGAATGCTAGAATGAAATGTGATCCAAAGTTTGCTACTTTACCTATCTCTGTTACCAATAAGGACTATGAATTCTCTGTTGATCCAGAGTAAATTACTTTGGTTGAATCTGATCCGTTTCATGGCTATGAAACTGAAACTGTAGTGGCACATCTTACTAAATTAAATTATATAGCCACCCTTTTTGCTAATGATGAGAAAATTCACTACTACTATATCCTCAAATTATTTCCGTTCTCATTAAAGGGTGATGCTAAGATATGGTACAATACTCTTGCTCCTGGTTGTGTGCGTAGTCCCTAGGATATGATTTACTACTTCTCTGAAAAATATTTTCCTGCTCATAAGAAACAAGCTGCTTTACAGGAAATATTTAACTTTGTTCAAATTGAATAAGAGAGTCTCCCACAAGCTTGGGGGAGGCTTCTCCAATTCCTTAATGCTTTGCCTAATCATCCTCTTAAGAAAAATGAAATACTCGATATCTTCTATAATGGACTAACTGATGCTTCTTGGGACTTCCTAGATAGTTGTGCCGGTTGTGTTTTCAGGGAACGAACTGTTGAACAAGCTGAGGAATTATTGAATAACATATTGAAAAATTATGATGATTGGAATTTTCCTGAACCACCGCCTAAACCCACTCCGAAGAAGAGCGGTATCTTATTTCTCAGTCCTGAAGATATGCAAGAAGCAAAGAAATGTATGAAGGAAATGTTGCGGAACGTTGCATGGAAAACAAAAAAAATCTACGCACACGCAAGATCTATCCATGGAGATGCATAGCTATGAGAGGGGGAGAGCATCTACATACCCTTGTAGATCGCTAAGCGGAAGCGTTTATCTCGCGGTTGATATAGTCGTACTCTTCGCGATCCGATCACGATCCAACCGATCTAGTGCCGAACGGACGGCACCTCCGAGTTTAGCACACGTGCGGCTCGATGACATCTCCTCCTTCTTGATCCAACAATTGGGAGAGGAGAAGTAGATGGGATCACAACCAACACGACGACGTGGTGGTGATGGTTGTGGTGGAGGACCGACAGCGCTTCGCTAAGCGTCGCCGGGACGAGGCGGTGGAACTACGGAGTAACGGGAGAGAGAGGGGCGCCAAGGGCTTGGTGTATCCTCTTGGGGCACCCCATCCCCTCTATATATAGGTGGAGGGGTGTGGGAAACAGCCCCTCCAAGCCCTAGGGCGCAGCTAAGGGGGAGAGGACTTGGACTCCAAGTCCAATCCTATTCCTACTAGGACTCCTTCCTTTTCTGCCTTCCCTAGCAACATGGGCTTTTGAGGACTTGGTGCGCCTAGCCCAATAAGGCCAGGGTGCCTCCCCACAGCCCATGCTAGCCCTTGGGTCATGGTGAACCCACTTGTGGACTTCTGGACCCCTCCGGAATCCTTCGGAACCTTCTGGAAGCTTCCCGGTACAATACCGAAAAAACTGCACCTTTTTCCGGAACCCAAAATATGACTTCCCATATATAAATCTTTACCTCTCGACCATTCCGAGACTCCTCATGACGTCCGGGATCTCATCCCGGAATCTAAACAACATTTAGTTACCACTCATCGAATATCCCAATACTACTCTAGCGTCAATGAACGTTAAGCGTGTGACCCTACGGGTTCAGGAATTATGTAGTCATGACCGAGACACCTCTTCGATCAATAACCAATAGCGGGACCTGGATACCCATATTGATTCCTACATATTCTATGAAGATCTTTTATCGGTTGAACCTTTATGACAACATATGTGTCGGGGGTTGGATGCGACATATGCCAAAGGATGGCTTATCATGGTGGGAGCTAGTAGAATGTCGCCGGTGCCTGGAAGCGGGATGAGGCGTAGACACGAATGCCGGCGTACTTTACCCAGGTTCGGGGCTCTCCTAGGAGATAACACCCCTAGTCCTGCTCTGCGGGGTCTCCCCATGATCACTAAGGCACTAGTGAGTACAAGGTGCTCCTTGAGTTGTATGCCAGAGGTAGAAGAGAGCAGAGCCGACTCTCTCCTCACTCTGAATGAGTCTAGGCTTCACAGGTCCGAACCCTTTGCATGGGTGCCCTGGGGGGTTTATATAGGCCTACCCCCCAGGGGTATAATAGTCATCTGGCCGGGTGTAGTGTCCGGCGGTCAGCGTCCCTGGCCGCCGGCTTCTCTGTCAGCTGCTGGGGCCCGTTGCCTGGTGGGCCCCGCCGACTGGTCTGGCTCGGAGCCGACAGGCCGCTCCCGCCACTTGCGGGTCTCATCGGTTGCTTGTTGCTGTAGCTATAATGCCGATGACGCGTGCTTGGTCGGGGGGGGGGGGGGGGGGCGTGGCTACAGTCCTGCCGTCGGGTGGGAGATCGCTGTAGCCACGCCGTGTCCTTTCTGGTTTAATGGCGCGCGGACTTCGAGGGAGGAGGGGCCGCTTGCGAGAGGCCGGCCTCCCACCGGTCCGACTGGTCAGGCTCTGCTGCCCTCCAGTCTCTCGCTGGCTGGTAGGGCCTGCCGCCTGCAGGCCGTACCGACAGGCCGTCGTGGGAACAGGGCTTCGCCTGATAGGAATGACGTCAAGGGTGGGGTGGCCACAGTGCCACGTCGTGAGGAGATCTCTGCCTGTACGGAGCATTGTGGCCGCGCCGTGCCCTGGATATGGGGGAATGGGCTATACTGTAGCCACATTCTGTCTTGTCTTCTTAATGGGGGCGTAGACTTTGGGGGCGTCGTGGGCCGCCTGTTCTAGGAGCCGGCCTCTCTGGAGGCCGCCGGCTAGGAGTCGGCCCGTCTTGGGGCCGTCTTCCGGTGCTTGGCCGTCCTCTGGCATCCGGCCTCATGAGCCAGCCGGCCTCCAGAAGGCGGCGCTTCATCCTTGATGCTTGAGGGGCGCAGCCGGCCCAATGTCTTGAAATGCTCAGGGACCCGGGTTAGGCTACCCGTGGCCCATTACTCCGAGAATATGTAATTCCCTTTGTCTGTCGGTATGTTACTTGCCCGAGGTTCGATCGTTGGTATCTCTATACCTAGTTCAATCTCGTTACCGGCAAGTCTCTTTACTCATTCCATAATACATCATCTTGCAACTAACTCCTTAGTCATTTTTCTTGCAAGCTTCTTGTAATGTGTATTACCGAGAGGGCCCAGAGATACCTCTCCAATACACGGAGTGACAAATCCCAAACTCGATTCACACCAACTCAACAGACACCATTGGAGATACCTATAGAGCATCTTTATGATCACCCAGTTACGTTGTGACGTCTGATAGCACACAAGGTACTCCTCCGGTACCCGGGAGTTGCATGGTCTCATGGTCGAAGGAACATGTATTTGACATTAAGAAAGCAGTAGCAATAAACTGAACGATCATATGCTATGCTAACAGTTGGGTCTTGTCCATCACATCATTCTCCTAATGATGTGATCCTGTTATCAAATGACAACTCATGTCTATGGTTAGGAAACCTTAACCATCTTTGCTTAACGAGCTAGTCTAGTAGAGGCTCACTAGGGACATGGTATTTGTTTATGTATCCACACATGTATTTAAGTTTCCGGTCAATACAATTCTAGCATGAATAATAAACCTTTATCATGATTAAGGAAATATAATAATAACCATTTTATTATTGCCTCTAGGGCATATTTCCATCAGTCTCTCACTTGCGCTAGAGTCAATAATCTAGTTCACATTGCCATGTGATTAACACCCAAAGAGTTCACTAGGGTCAATAATATAGTTCACATCGCCATGTGATTAACACCCAAAGAATTCTAAGGTGTGATCATGTTTTGCTTGTGAGAGAGGTTTTTAGTCAATGGGTCTGCAACATTCAGATCCGTGTGTACTTTGCAAATATCTAGGTCTACAATGCTCTGCATAGAGCTACTCTAGCTAATTTCTCCCACGTTCACTACGTATCCAGATTGAGACTCAGAGTCATCCGAACCAGTGTCAAAGCTTTCATCGACGTAACCCTTTACGACAAACTCTTTATCACCTCCATAACCAAGAAACATTTCCTTAGTCCTCTTTAGGTACCTAAGGATAATTTTGATCGTTGTCCAGTGATCCACTCCTGGATTACTATTGTAGCCCCTTGCCAGACTCATGGCAAGGCACACAACAGGTCTGGTACAGAGCATGGCATACTTTATAGAACCTATGGCTGAGGCATAGGGAATGACTTTCGTTCTCTCTCTATCTTCTGCCGTGGTCGGGCTTTGAGTCTTACCCAACTTCACACCTTGAATACAGGCAAGAACCCTTTCTTTAACTGGTCCATTTTGAACTCCGTTGAAACTTTGTCAAGGTATGTGCTTTGTGAAAGTCCTATTACACGTCTTGATCTATCTCTATAGATTTTGATGCCCAATATGTAAGTAGCTTCACCGAGGTCTTTCATTGAAAAATTCGTATTCAAGTATCCTTTTATGCTATCCAGAAATTCTATATCATTTCCAATCAGCAATATGTCATCCACATATAATATCAGAAATGCTACAGAGCTCCCACTCACTTTCTTGTAAAATACAGGCTTCACCATAAGTCTGTATAAAACCATATGCCTTGATCACCTCATCAAAGCATATATTCCAACTCCGAGATGCTTGCACCACTCCATAGATGGATCGCTGGAGCTTGCACACTTTGTTAGCACCTTTAGGATCAACAAAAACTTCCGGTTGCATCATATACAACTCTTCCTCAAGAAACCCGTTAAGGAGTGCAAGTTTTTGACATCCATTTGCCAGATTTCATAATCATAAAATGCGGCAATTGCTAACATGATTCGGACAGACTTAAGCATCACTATGGGTGAGAAAGTCTCATCGTAGTCAACCCCTTGAACTTGTCGAAAACCTTTCGCAACAAGTCGAGCTTTGTAGACAGTGATATTACCGTCAGCATCCGTCTTCCTCTTAAAGATCCATTTATTCTTTATGGCTTGCCGATCATCGGGAAAATCCACCAAAGTCCACACTTTGTTCTCATACATGGATTCTATCTCAGATTTCATGGCCTCAAGACATTTTTCGGAATCTGGGCTCATCATAGTTTCTTCATAGTTCGTAGGTTCACTGTTGTCCAACAACAAGACCTCCAGGATAGGATTACCGTACCTCTCTGGTGCGGAACGTGTTCTGGTCGACCTACGAGGTTCAGTAGTAACTTGATCTGAAGTTTCATGATCATCATCATTTGCTTCCTCTCTGGTTGGTGTAGGCATCACGGGAACAGCTTCCTCTTATGTACTATTTTCCAATTCGATAGAAGGTACAACTACCTCATCAAGTTCTACTTTCCTCCCACTCACTTCTTTCGAGATAAACTCCTCTAGAAAGGACCCATTCTTAGCAACAAAGATTTTGCCTTCGGATCTGTGGTAGAAGGTATACCCAATAATTTCTTTCGGGTATCCTATGAAGGCGCACTTCTCCGCCTTGGGTTCGAGCTTATCAGGCTAAAGCCTTTTGACATAAGCGTCGCATCCCCAAACTTTTAAGAAATGATAGCTTAGGTTTCTTGCCAAACCACAGTTCATACGGTGTTGTCTCAACGGATTTAGAGGGTGCCCTATTTAACGTGAATGCGACTGTCTCTAATGCATAACCCCAAAACGATAGTGGCAAATCGGTAAGAGACATCATAGAATGCACCATATCTAATAAAGTATGGTTACGACGTTCGGACACACCATTACGCTGTGGTGTTCCAGGTGGCGTGAGTTGTGAAACAATTCCACATTGTTTTAAATGAAGGCCAAACTCGTAACTCAAATATTCACCTCCACGATCAGATCGTAGAAACTTTATTTTCTTGTTACGATGATTCTCTACTTCACTCTGAAATTCTTTGAAATTTTCAAATGTTTCAGACTTGTGTTTCATTATGTAGATATACCCATATCTACTCAAATCATCTGTAAAGGTTAGAAAATAACGATACCCGCCGCGTGCCTCAACACTCATCGGACCGCATACATCGGTATGTATTATTTCCAATAAGTCATTAGCTCGCTCCATTGTTCCGGAGAACGGAGTTTTAGTCATCTTGCCCATGACGCATGGTTCGCAAGTATCAAATGATTCATAATCAAGTGATTCCAAAAGTCCATCCGCATGGAGTTTCTTCATGCGCTTTAGACCAATATGACCTAAACGGCAGTGCCACAAGTATGTTGCACTATCATTATCAACTTTGTATATTTTGGCATCAATATTATGAATATGTGTATCACTACGATCGAGATTCAATAAACCATTTACATTGGGTGTATGACCATAGAGGTTTTATTCATGTAAACAGAACAACAATTATTCTCTGACTTAAATGAATAACCGTATTGCAATAAACATGATCTAATCATGTTCATGCTAAACACAAACACCAAATAACATTTATTTAGGCTCAACACTAATCCTGAAGGTAGAGGGAGTGTGCGATGGTGATCATATCAATCTTGGAAACACTTCCAACACACATCGTTACCTCGCCCTTAACTAGTCTTCGTTTATTCTGCAACTCCTGTTTCGAGTTACTAATCTCAGCAACTGAATCGGTATCAAATACCCAGGGGCTACTACGAGCACCAGTAAGGTACACATCAATAACATGTATATCAAATATACCTTTGTTTACTTTGCCATCCTTCTTATCTGCCAAGTATTTGGGGCAGTTCCGCTTCAAGTGACCATTTCTTTTGCAGTAGAAGCACTTAGTTTTAGCCTTGGGTCCAGCTTTGGTCTTCTTCACGGGAGTGGCAACTTGCTTGCTGTTCTTCTTGAAGTTCCCTTTCTTTCCCTTGACCTTTTTCTTAAAACTGGTGGTCCTGTTAACCATCAACACTTGATGTTCTTTCTTGATTTCTACCTCTGCCGATTTCAGCATCGCGAAGAGCTTGGGAATTGTTTTCGTCATCCCTTACATATCATAGTTCATCACGAAGCTCTAGTAGCTTGGTGATAGTGACTGGAGAACTCAGTCAATCACTATCTTATCTGGAAGATTAACTCCCACTTGATTCAAGCGATTGTAGTACCCAGACATTCTGAGCACATGCTCACTGGCTGAGCTCTTCTCCTCCATCTTGTAGGCAAAGTACTTGTCAGAGGTCTCATACCTCTCAACATGGGCATGAGCCTGAAATACCAATTTCAGCTCTTGGAACACCTCATATGTTCCATGGAGTTCAAAACATCTTTGGAGCCCTGATTCTAATCCATAAAGCATGGCACACTAAACTATCAAGTAGTCATCAGATCGAGCTTGTTAAAAGTTCATAATGTCTGCATCAGCTCCTGCAGCAGGTCTGTCACCTAGCGGTGCATCAAGGACATAATTCTTCTATGCAGCAATGAGGATAATCCTCAGATCACGGACCTAGTCCGCATTATTGCTACCATCATCTTTCAACTTAGTTTTCTCTAGGAACGTATCAAAAAATGTGGAAGCTACATCGCGAGCTATTGAACTACAACATAATTTGCAAAGACATTTTGACTATGTTCATGATAAATCTTAGTTCAATTAATCAAATTATTAATGAACTCCCACTTAAATCAACATCCCTCAAGTTGTCTAAGTGATACATGATCCAAATCAACTAAACCATGTCCGATCATCACGTGAGATGGAGTAGTCTTCAATGGTGAACATCTTTATGTTGATCATATCTACTATATGACTCATGTTCGGCCTTTCGGTCTCTAGTGTTCCGAGACCATGTATGTACATGCTAGGCTCGTCAAGTTTAACCCAAGTATTCTGCGTGTGCAAAACTGGCTTACACCCGTTGTATGTGAACGTAGAGTCTATCACACCCGATCATCACGTGGTGCTTCGAAACGACGAACTTTGGCAACGGTGCATACTCAGGGAGAACACTTTTATCTTGAAATTAAGTGAAGGGATCATCTTATAATGCTACCGTCGTTCTAAGGAAAATAAGATGCATAAAGGATAAACATCACATGTAATCAAAATATGTGACATGATATGGCCATCATCATCTTGTGCTTTTGATCTCCTTCTCCAAAGCATCGGCATGATCTCCATCATCACCGGCTCGACACCTTGATCTCCATCGTTGCGTCGGGGTCGTCTCGCCAACTATTGCTTCTACAACTATTGCTAACGCATAGCGATAAAGTAAAGCAATTACATGACGCTTGCATTTCATCCAATAATTAAGAGACAACCCTAAGGCTCCTGCCAGTTGTTGATATTACAAAGCATGATCATCTCATACAACAACGTATATCACATCATGTCTTGACCATATCACATCACAACATACCCTGCAAAAACAAGTTAGACGTCCTCTACGTTGTTGTTGCAAGTTTTACGTGGCTGCTACGGGAAACTAGCAAGAACCGTTCTTACCTACGCAAAACCACAACGGTGATTATCAAGTTTGCTGTTTTAACATTCTTCAAGGACCAGCCGTAGTCAAATTCGATTCAACTAAAGTAGGAGAAACAGACACCTGCCAACCACCTTTATGCAAAACAAGTTGCATGTCAGTCGGTGGGACCGGTCTCATGTGCGTGGACATGTAAGGTTGGTCCAGGCCGCTTCATCCCACAATGCCGCCGAATCAAAATAATACGTTGGTGGTAAGTAGTGTGAACATCACTGCCCACAACTTCTTTGTGTTCTACTCGTGCATATCATCTATGCATTGACCTGGCTCATGATGCCACTGTTGCGGAACGTTGCATGGAAAACAAAAAAAAATTCTACGCACACGCAAGGTCTACCCATGGAGATGCATAGCTATGAGAGGGGGAGAGCATGTACATACCCTTGTAGATCGCTAAGCGGAAGCGTTTATCACGCGGTTGATGTAGTCGTACTCTTCGCGATCCGATCACGATCCAACCGATCTAGTGCCGAACGGACGGCACCTCCGAGTTTAGCACACGTGCGGCTCGATGACGTCTCCTCCTTCTTGATCCAGCAAGAGGGAGAGGAGAAGTAGATGGGATCACAACCAACACGATGGCATGGTGGTGATGGTTGTGGTGGAGCACCGACAGCGCTTCGCTAAGCGTCGCTGGGACGAGGCGGTGGAACTACGGAGTAACGGGAGAGAGAGGGGCGTCAAGGGCTTGGTGTATCCTCTTGGGGTGCCCTCTCCCCTCTATATATAGGTGGAGGGGCGTGGGAAACATACCCTCCAAGCCCTAGGGCGCAGCTAAGGGGGAGAGGACTTTGACTTCAAGTCCAATCCTATTCCTACTAGGACTCCTTCCTTTTCTGCCTTCCCTAGCCACATGGGCTTTTGAGGACTTGGTGCGCCTAGCCCAATATGGCCAGGGCGCCTCCCCGCAGCCCATGCTAGCCCTTGTGTCATGGTGAACCCACTTGTGGACTTCCGAACCCCTCCGGAATCCTCCAGAACCTTCTGGAAGCTTCCTGGTACAATACCGAAAAAACTGCACCATTTTCCGGAACCCAAAATATGACTTCCCATATATAAATCTTTACCTCTCGACCATTCCGAGACTCTTCGTGACGTCCGGGATCTCATCCCGGACTCCGAACAACATTTGGTTACCACTCATCGAATATCCCAATACTACTCTAGCGTCAACGAACGTTAAGCGTGCGACCCTACGGGTTCGGGAATTATGTAGTCATGACCGAGACACCTCTCCGGTCAATAACCAATAGCGGGACCTGGATGCCCATATTGATTCCTACATATTCTACGAAGATCTTTTATCAGTTGAACCTTTATGACAACATACGTAATTCTCTTTGTCTGTCGGTATGTTACTTGCCCGAGATTTGATCGTCGGTATCTCTATACCTAGTTCAATCTCGTTACCAGCAAGTCTCTTTACTCGTTCTGTAATACATCATCTTTTAACTAACTCCTTAGTCACTTTGCTTTCAAGCCTCTTGTGATTTGTATTACCGAGAGGGCCCAGAGATACCTCTCCGATACATGGAGTGACAAATCCCAAATTCGATTCACACCAACTCAACAGACACCTTCAGAGATACCTGTAGAGCATCTTTATGATCACCCAGTTATGTTGTGACGTTTGATAGCACAAAAGGTATTCCTCCGATATCCGGGAGTTGCATCATCTCATGGTCGAAGGAACATGTATTTTACATTAAGAAAGCAGTAGCAATAAACTGAACGATCATATGCTATGCTAACGGTTGGGTCTTGTCTATCACATCATTCTCCTAATGATGTGATCCCTTTATCAAATGACAACTCATGTCTATGGTTAGGAAACCTTAACCATCTTTGATCAACGAGCTAGTCTAGTAGAGGCTCACTAGGGACACGGTATTTGTTTATGTATCCACACATGTATTTAAGTTTCCGGTCAATACAATTCTACCATGAATAATAAACCTTTATCATGATTAAGGAAATATAATAATAACCATTTTATTATTGCCTCTAGGGCATATTTCCATTAGGAAAAGGGTATTAAAGCTGAAGATGTTAAAACTTTACCTCCTATTGAAGAAATACATGCACTTGACAAACCACCACCTCCACAGGTGGTAGAGGTAAATTCTTTATTAAAGTTTGAAGAAGGTGAAATCCCTTATAATAAACATCCTAGTCAATGCCTTTATGAGTTTGACAATTACATCAGAAAACAAGATCATTTCAATGCAAATGTTATGAAACAATTGAATTACAACTTTGATATGATTGCTTGCTTGAGTGACCTGTTATTTAGAATTACTAATGATGTCAGGGGTGTAGGAAAACATGCTTCTATGGTTCAAACTCGGTTAGAACAAGTTGCTAAATCTCAAAGAGAATTGTTTAATGAAATGAATAATAATATAAATGATTTTGTTGTTAGAGTGGCAACTAGAGAGGCAAAATGACTCAGGAACCACTCTATCCTGAGGGACACCCTAAAAGAATTGAACAAGACTCTCAAAGAATTAACACTGATGCACCTAGTCCTTCTAAAAAGAAGAAGAAAAAGAAAAATGATAGGACTTTGCATGCCTCTAGTG
Source organism: Thinopyrum elongatum (assembly GCA_011799875.1). Taxonomy (NCBI): domain Eukaryota; kingdom Viridiplantae; phylum Streptophyta; class Magnoliopsida; order Poales; family Poaceae; genus Thinopyrum; species Thinopyrum elongatum. Next base: position 531,261,739 of record CM022300.1, on the reverse strand, counting down.
AACCTGAAATAGGAAAACCTCCTGAAGATAATAATGATGTCTCTATCTCTGATGCTAAAACTCAATCTGGTAATGAACATTCATATAGTGATAATGAAAAAGATAATGATGATGTTCATGAAGACACCAAACCAGACAATGATAAACAAACCGATAATGATGTTGAGATAGAACCTGCTGTTGATCTTGATAACCCACAACCTAAAAATAAAAGATATGATAAAAGAGACTTTGCTGCTAGAAAACATGGTAGAGAAAGAGAACCATGGGTTTAGAAACCCATGCCCTTTCCACCTAAAACAACTAAGAAAAAAGATGATGAAGAATTTGAACGCTTTGCTGAAATGCTTAGGCCAGTCTTTTTGCGCACCCGCTTGACTGATATTTCAAAGATGGCCCCTTATGCAAAATACATGAAAGACATCATCACTAATAAAAGAAAGATACCTGAACCGAAATCCCCACCATGCTTGCTAACTACTCTTTTAAGGATGGAGTACCTAAAAAACTTGGAGATTTGGGAATACCAACTATACCTTGATCCATCAAAAGAAATTATGTCAAAACTGCTTTGTGTGATTTAGGAGCCGGTGTTAGTGTTATGCCTTTCTATTTATATAAAAACTTGACTTGAATAAACTCACACCTACTGAAATATCTTTGCAAATGACTGACAAATCAACTGCCATACCTATCGGTATTTGTGAGGATGTGCCCGTTGTTGTTGCAAATGTTACTATCTTAACAGATTTTGTTATACTTGAGATGCCCGAGGACGACAACATGTCGATTATCCTTGGTAGACCCTTTTTGAATACTGCAGGGTCTGTTATTGATTGCAATAAAAGCAAGGTCACTTTTCATATCAATGATAATGAGCATACGGTGCACTTTCCTAAGAAACAATTCCAAGTGAATGGTATTAATGTTATTGAAAAATCTCCGACACTCATTATTGGAAGTTTTCAAATACCTCTACCTACTGCCAAAAAGAAATATGACATACTTATTGTTGGGGATATTCACATCCCCGTTGAGGTAACTTAGTGTTTTGCGAAAGTTCTTCGGTTTCATGCTAATCGAAAGTGGTTGTTAATAAGACTTGATCAACCTTGTCAATGAATCATTTTTGAGAGGTATGAAGTCGATGAATTTAGTAGGCACAACCTTCTGCTCCCACCTTTTGCTTTCTGTTTTCTTAGTTAAATAAAATAAAATGCTATGTTTTGTCTGCTTTCTGAATTTCCCGTGCAATAAAAAAAATGACCCAAAAATAAAAGTTCTCAGAATGCCTTGAAGTTTTAACATGATTTTTTCTGAATATTTCTGAATTTCTGGTGCAAACAATATCAGAGGGGGTGCTCTTGGTGACCACAAGACACCAGGGTGCGCCAGCAACCCCAGGCGCGCCCTGGTGGGTTGTGGTCCCCACGTGGGTCCCCTCACTTACCTCTTTAGCCCATCTCATCTCCTACCTCCAGAAAAAAATCACCATAGCTCTCTCTCTCTCTCTCTCGTGTTCTTGCTCTCAAACCCGCGGATTTTGATCTCTTTGCTCGAAGCTCCGTTTCTGAAACTATTTTGGGGATTGCTACTTGGTATGTGACTCCTCCGTTGCTCCAATTAGTTTTTGCTTTAGTGGTTCATATTTTGATTAATTAGCTACTCTTGGTGCTACTGTAGATGGGCTTGCATGTTGAATCCTTAGTGTTCTAAGTAGTTTGAATGCTTAATATAGCCTCTATGCATCCTTACGAGTATTTGCTATCAATCTTGTGAAGTTTGGTTGACAAAAATTTTGTGGACTAAAATCTTCAGAATTTTATTCATAGGAATAAGATGAGTATTTTCAGAAAGTTTTCCTCCAAGAAGAATGCTAAGGGAGTCATCGAGGAATCATCGGACAATGACCTCCACACTCCGAGAATGGCGGAAGTGCGGCCGTGCGAATGGCCGCATAATGCCTTCATGTAGGAGGCCGGGTTCCATCAAGAGTTTGCCAATTCGTGGTGAATGCCGGGCTGACTAACTTCATCGCAGATGAGTGTGATTAGCACCACCTCCTCACTAACTCCTTTGTGCAAAGCTTTCATTTTCTGAGTAGGAATAATCCTCCTAAAGTGCGATTTAACTTATATGCTGAACCTCATCAGATATCACTCACTGACTTTTGTGACATATGTTTGATTCCCTCTGACGGGGAATTAAGAGAGCCTAGACCTTGAGAGCTTGAGGTCTTTTATCGCACTTTGACGGTGGGGGATGAGAGAGGCGTGTCGAGTGTAACGTCCGTTAGTTTGCAGTTTCCCTCTGTGCATTACTTTGCTTTATTCATCGCCAAGTGTTTAACTGCTAGAGAAAAAGTTGGTGCACTCAGTGCCCCCGACTTCGCCATTTTACACCGTGCACTACAAAATGATCACACCTTTAGCCTAGGGGCTATTATTGCATGTTGTCTACACCTTAACAGGACTAAGGGCAAAATTCATGGTGGTATTTATACTACTCGCTTAGCGAGTCACTTTAACGTTCAGATATGCCAACATGATTATTCTTTGCCCCGAGTTTATCTAGATCACCAGGCAATGGTAGCTCACCAGTTCACTGATGATGCTAACTCTCTTCATAATATTCGTTACAACATGGTTTTTAGTGTGGATTCCCATGATGTTATTCCGTTGCCTACACCTGCTTTGTTTGATTCTATTGCCAGGGGCGGATACAGGGTCATGCCAGCGGACATTATTGCCTACCGGAATGCCCAGGCAGTGGCAGAGGAGGAGCCTCAGTAGTGGGACGCTCAAGTGCCACCGCCACAGCACTTCGACATGGGACCGGATGGCTACTATGATTGGTGCTTTCCAAGTTAGGCCAAAAGCCTAAGCTTGGGGGAGTATGTATTTCCACCGACATTACATTCATGTTCACACATTTCATTCCAGTTGTCGGTGTCCACACTTTTTCATTGTATTATCCATGCTCAATTTATTTTCTCGCTTTCTTCTTGTGTGTTTGAAAAACTTTTGAGAAAAACCCAAAAATATTTCTCGCTTCTTTTTGGTTTTTCTTTCTAGTTTAAATTTGTTGTAGTGTTAAAAAGAAAACCCAAAAAGATTTCCATGTTCTTCTTTTGCCTGTTGGGAGCTTTCCCGTGTAAATAGTTTTTCTCGTTTTTGTTTTCCCTTCTTTAATTTGCTTTCTTCAAGAAAAACTAAAAACTCCAAAAATATTTCAGTGTGTTTCTCAGAAATTCTTTTCTTTTTAGTGAGTCGTACCAAGGGGAAGACCACGATGAAAATGTTAAGTGGCTCTCATATGTATTATTGTTGATCTAACAAAGAGCCCAAATTACTTTGTCTTCTCCTTTTGAATAAAATGTTTGCAGATTCCAGCTTAGTCCACGGCACTCTTGCACTATTATTATTTTCATATCATTCGGTCATGCAAGTGAAAGGCAATAATGACGATATTTGATGAATTGACTGTGGTAGAGAGAAACGGGTATGAACTCAACTTGTTCTATTTTTGTAAATATGTTTAACCTAGTATCCATGATTCAACATATTATGATCAAACATGTTTGCAATGAAAATTAGAGATTATAGTTTCTCATGCCATGCTTAAGTAGCTAGGAGTGCATAATGATTTATCTTGGATGTCAACATGCATTAAAATGATTGTGATGCAGTATGATGATATGGTATCCTCCTCTGAATGTTTCAAGTGGCTTGACTTGGCACATGTTCATGCATGTAGTTGAATCAAAACCAACATAGCCTCTACGATATTTATGTTCATGGTGTTCATATCCTACTCATGCTAGTATTCAATGTTAATTATGCATAACGCATGTTCATGATCGTTTTCACTCTCTAGCTGGTCGCTTCTCAACCTATTTGCTAGCCTTCACCTATACTAAGCGGGAATACTGCTTGTGCATCAAAATCCTAAAACCCAAAGTTATTCCAGATGAGTCCACCATATCTACCTATATGCGGTATTACCCCACCGTTCCAAGTAAATTTGCATGTGCCACCTCTAAAATTTCAAATGAACATCTGTTTTGTGTGCCTAGACCGCTCATGGAGCGACATGGGGCGGTCAATATCTTCCATGCTAAGCGGGTTATTCTCATGATGAGTGTTTATTCACTCGTCCTCGCACGAGAGGGGCGGTAATAGGGATGCCCAGTCCCGAATTCAAAAATTGCAAATAATTAAACAAAACTCCCCCAGGACTGATGTTGGTATGGACTGTACTGGTGGATTCGGCTAGCCGTGGAGTATGTTTGATGGTGGAGGGGGAGTAAACCTTTACTTTTATTGCTTGGGAACCGACACTAATGTGTTTAGCATGGAAGATATTGATAACTCTTGGTCGTAACATTGACAGGAAGGGTGTACCTCCCAAAATTATATTTATCTCTGTTTTAAGCTTTGAGCTCTCGCACCTCTACAAATCCATGCTTCCCTCTGCGAAGGGATTATCTATTTAATTTTATGTTGAGTCATCACCTTCTCAAACAAGCACCAGATCTGAGAGCACTATTGTCATCCTCATGCATTGTGTATAGTTAATGTTGAATGCATCATGACTGGATCTTTTCTACCATGAATTACAATTTTTAGTCGATGCTTGAACTTTGGAGGTGCTCTGCATTTATGTTTTGTAGTCTCAGAAAGGGCCAGCGAGATACCACTGTTGTCATATTATATCATGATTGTTTTGACATAGTGTTGGCATTTGATATATCTTATTATTGCTCTCTAGTTGATTATGCCATTGATATGAGTTAATATAATTTCTAAGAGTTATTGTCGACATGCTTAGTCATGATCTTTGCTGAAAACTTGGGTGGTACTTAAGCTTATTTATGTAAACAAGAACAAAAGAGTTCGTAAATTTTTTTCTTTTTCACTTTCAGTATATCAACTGAATTGCTTGAGGACAAGCGAAGGTTTAAGCTTGGGGGAGTTGATACATCTCCGTCGTATCTACTTTTCCTAGCGCTCTTGCTCTTGTTTTGGACTCTAATTTGCATGATTTGAATGAAACTAACCCAGACTGACGTTCTTTTCAGCAGAACTACCATGATGTTGTTTTTGTGCAGAAATAAAAGTTCTCGGATTGGAACGAAAATTTTTGGAGATTTATTTCAGAATAAATAAAAAATACTGGGACCAAGAACCACCGGAGGGGGTGCCCTAGCTGGGCACGATACACCAGGGTGCGCCCCCTCCCTCTGGCGCACCCTGGTGGGTTGTGCCCACCTCGTGGCCTCGCAGACCCTAATTCCAGCGCTATAAAATCCTATTTTCAGAGAAAAAAATAAAAGAGGAAGTTTCATCGCATTTTACAATACGGAGCCGCCGCCACCTCCTGTTCTTCATCGGGAGGCCAGATCTGGAGCCCATTCGGGGCTTCGGAGAGGGGAATCTTCGGTCTTCGTCATCACCAACCCTCCTTCATCGCCAATTCCATGATGTTCCCCACCGGGAGTGAGTAATTCCTTCGTAGGCTCGCTGGTCAGTTAGGAGTTGGATGATATTCATCATGTAATCGAGTTAGTTTTGTTAGGGCTTGATCCCTAGTATCCACTATGTTCTGAGATTGATGTTGTTATGACTTTGCTATGCTTAATGCTTGTCACTAGGGCCCGAGTGCCATGATTTCAGATCTGAACCATTTATGTTTTCACCATTATATCTATCTTCTAGATCCGATCTTGCAAGTCATATTCACCTATTATGTGTTATGATCCGTAAACCCTAGTGTGACAGTAATTGGGATACTTTCCGGTGATGACCGTAGTTTGAGGAGTTCATGTATTCACTATGTGTTAATGCTTTGTTCCAGTTCTCTATTAAAAGGAGGCCTTAATATCCCTTAGTTTCATTATGGACCCCGCTGCCACGGGAGGGTAGGACAAAAGATGTCATGCAAGTTCTTTTCCATAAGCACGTATGATTATTTACGGAATACATGCCTACATTGTATTTATGAACTGGAGCTAGTTTTGTATCACCCTAGGTTATGACTGTTATATGATGAATATCATCCAACGAATTCACCGATCCAATGCCTACGAATTTTCCACATATTGTTCTTGCTAAGTTACTACTGCTGCTGTGACACCTGCTACAGAAACATTGCTATCATTGTTACTGTTACTGCTACCACTGCTATCAAAACTATCATATTACTGTGCTACTGATCACTTTGTTGCAGATATTTAATCTCCAAGTGTGGTTGAATTGACAACTCAACTGCTAATACTTGCAAATATTCTTTGGCTCCTCTTGTGTCGAATCTATAAATTTGGGTTGAATACTCTACCATCGAAAACTGTTGGGATCCCCTATACTTGTGGGTTTTCAAGATCTTTTTCTGGCACCGTTGCCGGGGAGCATAGCTATATTTGTTGAGTCACTTGGGAATATCATCTATTTATCACTATGAAGAATCTGAAGGATACAAAAACCAAGATCGTTCCCTCTAGGACGAGGGGAGGTAAGGAACTTCCATCACACTCTGCACTTGATTCACCTTTTGTTTTGAGTAGACTTGCTACACTACCACATGCTATTAATCCTGATATGTCACAAGTTATTGATGATGCTACTTCTGCTATGAATGATACTCATGATGATGCTAGTACCTTGCTTGATGATAATTTGCCACTAGGTGAATTTCTTGATGAACAAATTGATAGAGCTAAAGATATTGAGAATGCTGAAACTGATGAAATTATTAAAACTAAAAATATTGAAACACCCATTAGGCCTAGCTCTCCTAGCTATGAAATGCCTAAGATACCTGAAGGCTATGTTATGGATGAGGATATAGCTAGAGATTTTCTTGCTTGCAATGATAGGGATGATCTTAAGAAATTACTATGCAAACTGAAAGAAAAATCTTTGAATGCAAGAATGAAATGTGATCCTAAGTTTGCTACTTCACCTATCTCTATTACCGATAAGGACTATGAATTCTCTGTCGATCCAGAGTTAATTACTTTGGTTGAATCTGATCCGTTTCATGGCTATGAAACTGAAACTGTAGTGGCACATCTTACTAAATTAAATGATATAGCCACCCTTTTTGCTAATGATGAGAAAATTTGCTACTACTATATCCTCAAATTATTTCCGTTCTCATTAAAGGGTGATGCTAAGATATGGTACAATACTCTTGCTCCTGGTTCTGTGCGTAGTCCCTAGGATATGATTAACTACTTCTCTGAAAAATATTTTCCTGCTCATAAGAAACAAGCTGCTTTACAGGAAATATTTAACTTTGTGCAAATTGAAGAAGAGAGTCTCCCACAAGCTTGGGGGAGGCTTCTCCAATTGCTTAATGCTTTGCCTGATCATCCTCTTAAGAAAAATGAAATACTTGATATCTTCTATAATGGACTAACCGATGATTCTAGGGACTTCCTAGATAGTTGTGCTGGTTGTGTTTTCAGGGAATGAACTGTTGAACAAGCTGAGGAATTATTGAATAACATATTGAAAAATTATGATGATTGGACTCTTCCTAAACCACCGCCTAAACCCACTCCGAAGAAGAGGGGTATCTTATTTCTCAGTCCTGAAGATACTCAAGAAGCAAAGAATTGTATGAAGGAAAAAGGGGACTCTGCACTGTTTCTTTTCTGTTCCTTACCTCACCCATCATCTTCGACACTTGTACTTATTTGTGTGTCCTTTGCGTGTTGTGTTGTTGTTGCTTGTGTGTTTCAGACTCTGCTGACAAGAGGTCTGAGGTTCGTCGTAAGCGCTCGAAGGCTGGTTCCATGGAATTCATAGTTGCTCGTCGTCACCCATCTAAGGGCATTGGTCAGGGTTCTGGGCAGGGTCATGTCCGCCATGCCGCCACCAAGCAGCCAATTGTTGAGGCCTCTGAGGATTCAGAGGAGGAGTATGACTCCCTGGAAGATGCTCACTATGTCAATCCCACAGATGCAGAGATAGATGCAGAGGATGATTTTGTTGATGGTGATGATGACGAAGAAGAGATGTCTAGTCCCAAGCAAGCCATTCCCGGCGGGCGTGATCTCAGGGGGCTTCCTCTTGCCCAATGGAGCAAGCCAGAGATTTGGGCTGAGAGGCAGGCACATCCTTATGAAGCTGCTACCGGTTTGGGGGTCGATCCCCAGTTCAAGAATGAGTTTCAGCAGAGAGTCTACCATGAGTTGCTTATGACCAAGGCTAAGAAGTTTCCTCCGCACAAGCAAGTAAATGTTGAGGGTCTCCAGGACAATGATCATCTCTATCCCGACGTATATTCTACTTTTGGGAGGTTGGGCCTTATTCCTTTTGTCACATTCAACTACCCATATAATGAGGATCTTGTGATGCAGTTCTTTATCACTGTGTACTTCACCAATAACTCTCCTCGCACCCTCACGTGGATGTCGGGGACGTATCGGTGCTCTGCTCCCATGGCTAAGTTTTCTGAGATCATTCCTTACCCGTTTCCTTGATGAAAAGGTTGTTAGTGATGAGTTTAGCCGTGTTCGTGAGAGTGGGCAGTGACACAAGGATGAAATTGCCTTTGCATATAAGCAAGAGAAGCTGTTTGTCACCGGTTCCATCAAAGACCTTGTGCCTCTCTATGATACTATGCGCCAGATCCTAAGGTACATGCTCACACCTAAGGCAGGTGATTCACATAACGTGACGAGTTCCATGTTGGATGTGTTTGTGTACTTGCATTAGAAGAAGTAGGTGGATGTTCTGGATTTCATGTTCTATGAGCTTCGTCAGTGTGTGCAAGAGAACAAGTCTTTGATCTATGCTCCTTTCATCCAGGTGTTGATTGATTCAGTCTGCCCAGCTAAGTACATCTGTCAGTACAAGACGTCGGTCCCTAATTGCAACTCCAACTAGACCCCTGCCGCTCCTGCTCCATATGTGCCTCCAAAGAAGGGGCGCAATCCTAGGCCCGATGAGCGTGCCACGTACACTCCTCGCAAGTCCTCCACTGCCCGGATCCCTCGTGGTAAGGGAAAGAAGGTAGAGTCTGAGGCTAGTTTCACTAGAGGGGAGAAGAAGTCTATGTTCAAGACCATGAGCAACATGTTCAAGATGTGTCAGTCCACTCAACGCTGTCAGGTCAAGGAGATCAACAAGGATAAGCTCGTGAGGCATCAGCAGAAGGTTGTGCGTGCTGCAGCTGGTGAGGAGGTTGGCCTAGGGTCCGAGGACAACGATAGTGTGGTCACACCTCATTCCTTTCCGATGCCAGGGTGGCGCTTTGATGATGATGATGATGCTTCGAGCGCGCCTCCTCTTGTCTAGTTGTGTCTCTGTGTTGCCTTTTCCCTTTTTGTTGTCTTGATGACAAAGGGGGAGAAGTGGTGTTTTCTTTAGAGTGCGTTGAAATCTCAAGCCTCGTGGTTTTTCTCTTTCGCTTTGTTGGTTTAATTGGCTTGAGATACTCTTATTTGCTTTCCTTGGTGTGGTTGTGAGCTACTCATTGTTAGCTCGTGAGACTCTAGTTATTTATCATGAACCTTATGTGCTTATGCTATGATCATATTATGCTATTATTATGTTGTCTCATGATGATTGCTCTCCACACCGTTGCATGAGATCTAGGCACCATTATAGGTTTATTATGTTGATCTCATGTCTTGACAATATTGATCTTGGGGGAGCCTCATATCTGTGTGCTTGATGCATACTCAAGCATATCTTTTATTCGAGCACACATATAGGGGGAGCTACTTTGATCAATCATTGTCACATGGCTTGTTGCTTAGTTGTATCTTTTGATGCCATGCCCTAACCATGTTGTCATCAATGCACCAAAAAGGGGGAGATTGAAAGTGCAAGTGTCACTTAAATTATATTTTGGTGTGATGACAATATGGTTAGTGGAACTAATATCGGTTGCTAAAGTTTATCTCAGGATATTGGTTCCAAGTTTTTGTTGATGGAGATGTGCGACCCCCCCCCCCCCCCCTCAATTCAAAAAGATCAAAGGCCTGGTTTACCGGCGATTTGAAGGTTTTCTTTTTGGTTCGATTCGAGTTGTAGGAAAGACTGCACTATTAAGAGGGGTCTTTGTGGATCTGTGTTGTGTGGGAATGCCATTGTCGGATCTTATACACCAGCTTACCCACTCCTACCACATATTTTCGTAGTGTGCTTGCTGTGGTACCCAGAAATCTTTGCAATAGAAAGTTTCTGGATACCCCGTGCACATGGGGTGATATGGTCGCCTATTACAGGTAGGGTCAAGGACCCATCATTTGGGACCCACATGGGGCCCATCATCATCGTAGGTAGGTCCCTGAACCACGCCAGCATTCGGATGCTTACCTCAGGAAGTCCACTCGGACCTCTCGACGGCACTCGGACGACCACACGTCACTCAGCTGATGGACCACCACTCGGACAAAGAAGGCGGGAGGCCGTCGTGGGAGCTGCAATGGTCGAGGAATCCTAAGTCATCCTTTAACAAGAGTCAAGGCTACCGTTACCTGTAACTGCCGTAGTAGAGGCTCATCACACCTGTAATTGAAGCATTCAGTGTCATTTAATTCCTCTGTGGCATGGGAGACATGGGGCTGCAGCGCACTCTATATAAGCCACGCCCCCCTCCATAGCCAGGCAGGAGCAATCTTTGTAACAATATCCATCAAATTAAAACAAGCCTCAGGGCACGAGATGTAGGGCTTTTACCTCCGCTGAGAGGGGCCTGAACTCGTTAAACACTGAGTGTTACACCTGCACCGTAGCTAGGTTCTGCCCCTTAATCATACCCCTAGTACTCATTGTCAGGATCGTAACCCCGACAGTTGGCGCCCACCTTGGGGCTAGGCGTCTAGCAAAATTTCATGGCGTAGGTGGAATCCTTCATCATATGTCAGTCGGTGGCGAAATCCGCTTTGGGGCGCTCTCCTTCGTCGCCGACGACTCAGCGTAGCTTCGCGAGGCCCCACTGGACGTGGAGGCATTGCATGTCCGCGGCTCGACGCACTTCCGCGCATCGTCCTACGGAGTCCTTCTCCAACAGCCATTGGCTCTATGCCAAGTGGCTGCTCGCCCTACCAGCGCGCGTCGCCGCAAGCTCTCCGGACGCTCACGACTGCAGCGCTGGATCCAGCACAATGTGGCCACCCATGCCGCGGCTGAACATGTGGTGGCTCTCGAGTTCGACGAGCCCGCCCTCGACCTCTCCGATGGGTCATTCGATGATTTCTCTGAAGAGTCCGAGTGCGAAAGTAGAGAGTCGGCCGTCGAAATTCTCATGGCGGATAACTCCGAGCACCGTGCACCCCCGGGGTACACGGATGCCCAAGGTAACCGTGCGGGGGCATCACACAGCAACACTGACGGCGGTGCCACGGGCCACGAGCCGTACGTGCCCGACGCTCTCACCCGGGAGCAGCGAGACGAGCTTCACCGCACGAACGACCAGCTCCTGAACACCCCCATCACCGGGACAACCCCTGAGGCGTTGGCCATGGAGTCGACTCGCCAGGCCACCTTGGCCGAGCGCGATCGCCTTGAACGGCTTAAGAGGGAGCTGGACAAACATGAACGCCGTCAACCAGGTTCCAGTCGGCACAAACGCCGGCTCTTCTCGAGTGACCAGCCTCGTAAGTATCAAGTCCTCACTACTCCATTGCAAAATCTGGCAGCAGCCACTCGGATCACGGATTACATCCAACCCTCTGGCTCTGCGGCCGAGGAAGGAATTTGGCGGATCCAGGAACTCCTGAAAACGGCGTTGTCGCAGAATGCGGCGGTATCCCAGTCCAGATATCGGATCCACAACACGTTAGTGCCCGCGGAGACCGTTCAGTTGGCTCATAGCCCACTCAGCTCCGACAGGCGCTGAGTCACTTCCTCCTCAAGAGATCATCACGAAGGTCAGAGGCGCGATCGAGCTGCGTCACCCCGGCATCACAACGACTACGATCGCACCCTGATGCATCCACCACGAGATGGCACGTACGGGTGCCAGCCCTACGACGACAGGCGGACACACGACGGTGATCGTAGGCCGAGTCCCACTCATCACACGAGGGACACTCGAGACTCGCAGTTCAATGTGAGATCCGTTCTCTCCCAGAACCTGGTCAACAAGGGCCGGGCCCTACAAGAAAGCCAAGATCACGACGCACCGAGTGGTTCCTGATGCGGCTTGAAACTACGTTGGTATTGCCCCAAAGAGGAAGGGATGATGCAGTACAGCTACGGTAGGTATTTCCCTCAGTTATGAAACCAAGGTATCAATCCAGTAGGAGAACCAAGCAACACTATGTAAACGGTACCTGCACACAAAGAACAAATCCTCGCAACCCAATGCGTAAGAGGGGTTGTCAATCCCTCCTCGGTAAAAAGATAGATTGGTTTGTATGTGGTTGGATAAATAGATCAGAATAAACATGAAATAAAAGATGCAAATAAAAAGTGCAGCAAAGTATTTTTGGGTTTTTGGAATAATAGATCTGAAAACAAATACGGTGAAAAATAGATCTGAAAGCAATATGATAAAAGATAGACCCGGGGGCGTAGATTTCACTAGTGGCTTCTCCCGAGAAAATAGCATACGGTGGGTAAACAAATTACTGTTGGGCAATTAATAGAAGATCGAATAATTATGACGATATCCAAAGCAAGGATCAATATATAGGCATCACGTCCAAGATTAGTAGACCGACTCCTGCCTGCATCTACTACTATTACTCCACCCATCGACCGATATCCATCATGCATCTAGTGTATTAAGTTCATGGAGAAACGGAGTAATGCAATAAGAATGATGACATGATGTAGACAAGATCTATTCATTTAGGAATACACCCCATCTTGTTATCCTTAATAGCAATGATACATACGTGCCTCGCTACCCCTTCTGTCACTGGGTGAGGACACCGTAAGATCGAACCCATCACAAAGCACCTCTTCCCATGGCAAGAAAAAATGATCTAGTTGGCCTAACTAAACCAAAGATTCGAAGAAGAAATACGAGGCTATAAATAATCATGCATATAAGAGATCACAGAAACTCAAATAATATTCATGGATATAGATTTGATCATAAACTCAAAGGTTTACATCAAATAGATCTCCAAGAGACCATTGTATTGAGAATCAAAAAGAGAGAAGAAGCCATCTAGCTACTGCCTACGGACCCATAGGTCTATGGTGGACTACTCACGCATCATCGGAGAGGCACCAATGAGGATGATGAACCCCTCCGTGATGGTGTTAGATTGGATCTCGTGGCTCTAGAATTGTGTTTCGTCTACTCTCCTAGGGTTTCTGGAATATTTGGGAATTTATAGAGCGAAGAGGCGGTGCAGGAGACCCCCGTGGGCCCCACAACCCACCAGGGCGTGCCTGGGCTCCTGGGCGCGCACAGGTGTCTTGTGGTCCCCACGGGCCTCCCCTCAGGTCCTTCCTTGGCTCCCAAGTTGTCTTCTGGTCCAAAAAAATCTCCAAAGAGTTTCGCTGCGTTTGGACTCCGTTTGATAGGGATATTCTACAAAGTAAAAAAACAAGCAAAAAACAGCACTTGGCACTGGGCACTATGTCAATAGGTTAGTCCCAAAAAATGATATAAAGTTGCTATAAAATGATTGTAAAACATCCAAGAATGATAATATAACAGCATGGAACAATCAAAAATTATAGATACGTTGGAGACGTATCAGCATCCCCAAGCTTAATTCTGCTTGCCCTCAAGTAGGTAAATGATAAAAACAGAATTTTTGACGTGGAATGCTGCCTAACATGTTCATCACATATTCTATTCTTTTATAGCATGGACATTTTTACTTTTAGATGGTTCAAAGCAGTAGTCTATATTTGACATGATAACTTCAATACTCAAGCATATCAATAAGCAACCATGTATTTCAAAATATCTACACTAAAGAAAGTTATCCCTAGCCCATCATGCTCAATCATTGATCCATTCATGAAACACACTCGAATATTAGCTACATCCAATGCTCAAGTACTATCAAAGTGCCCCCTAGTTGGTGCTTTATAAGAGAAGATGGAGACACAAATAAAAAATAAAAATTGCATAAAGTAAATAGATAGGCCCTTCGCAGAGGGAAGTAGAGATTTGTAGAGGTGCCAGAGCTCAAAGCTTAAATTGAGGGATAAAATGTTTTAAGAGGCATGCTTTTCCCGTCAATGAAAACGACCGAGTAATTCCCAACACTTTCCATGCTAGATATATCATAGGCGGTTCCCAAACATAAAATAAAGTTTATTCCTTTTTCCACCATACTTTCACACTCCACGGCTAGCCGTATCCACGGGTACCGTCCATACCAACACTTTCCAAGGAATTTATTATTAGACAACATAAAGTAAATTTCTTTTTCATTTCGGGACTGGGTATCCCTATTACCGCCATACTCTCGTGCAATGATAAGTGAATAAACACTCATCTCAAGAATAGCCCATCTAGCATGGAAAAAATTGGCCACCCCTTGCCGCTTCATGAGCGGTACGGGCACACAAAAAGGAAATTCATTTTGAAAATTAGAGTTGGCACATACAAATTTACTTAGAACGGCATGGAAATACCGCATATAGGTAGGTATGGTGGACTCACATGGCAAAACTAGGTTTAAGGATTTTGGATGCACAAGTAGTATTTCTACTTAGTACAAGTGGAGGCTAGCAAAAAGATTGAGAAGCAACCAACCAAGAAACAAAAATTCTCATAAATGAGCATTAAGCATAACTAACACCGAATAATGCAGCACAAGTAGGATGTAATTTAATTGCATAACTATTGACTTTCATGCTTGCATAGGGAATCACAAACCTTAACACCAATATTCTTACTAGAGCATAATTACTCACCAACATGACTCATATATTACTATCATCATATCTCAAAACTATTACCAATAATTAAGTTTATTTTGTCCAATGATCTTCATGAAAGTTTTTATTATATCCCTCTTGAATATCTATCACTTTGGGACTAATTTCATATATTGCAATTGCTTTTGATAACTCAAATAAATCTAAGTGAAGAACATGAGCATAAAAATTTTCATCTCTCAAAATAATATAAGCGAAGCATGAGAGAATTTCTTCAAAATTTTACTAACTCTCAAATTAATCTAAGTGAAGCATGAGAGGATTTCTTCAATAATTTCAAAGCACACCGTGCTTAAAAACTTATAAGTGAAGCACTAGAGCAATTCCATGGCTCAAAAAATTTAAGTGAAGCATATAGAGCAATTGTAACAAATCATAGCATAATTTTGGCTCTCTCAAATAGGTGTGTCCAGCAAGGATACTTGTGACAAATTAAAAATCAAAACAAGCAAAGACTCATATAATACAATACGCTCCAAGCAAAACTCATGATATGTGACGAATAAAAATATAGCTCCAAGTAAAATACCGATGGTCGTTAGAAAAAGAGGGGATGCCTTCCACGGCATCGCCAAGCTTAGTTGCTTGGTTCTCCTTGAATATTAACTTGGGGTGCCATGGGGCATCCCCAATATTAGGCTCTTGACACTCCTTATTCCTTCATCCATCGCGATCTCACCCAAAACTTGAAAACTTCAATCACACTAAACTTAACAAAACCTTCGTGAGATCCGTTAGTATAAGAAAACCAATCTTTACTTTAAGTACTATTGAAAACCCATTCAAATTTTGTTATTGCATTATATCTACTGTATTCTAACTTTACCATGGCTTATACCCTCCAATACAATCCATAGATTCATCAAAATAAGCACACTATGCAAAGAAAATAGAATCTGTCGAAAGCAGAAAAGTCTGTATAGATGCGAATTGTTCTCATACTTCTGTAACTCCAAAAATTCTAAAACAGATACAATTTGTATATCAATCTTTTGTAAAAAATTAAGAATTTTTTGTCGCTTCTGTAAATTTAACAATTCTGTTACTGGACGTAAAAGTTTCTGTTTTTCAATAGGATCAAATCAACTATCACCCAAAGCTATCCCAAAGGCTTCACTTGGCACAAATACTAATAAAATCATAAAAAACACAATCATAACAGAGGCATAATTCTGCAAACACTCAAGAACAGAAAGAAAAAAAGCAAAAATAATTTTATTCATTGGGTTGCCTCCCAACAAGCGCTATCGTTTTATGCCCCTAGCTAGGCATAATGCATAGATTAAAGTATTGTCATCTTTAGTTTTTGCTCCATAGGATGCCCTCATGATTGATTCATATGGTGGCTTAATTATTGTTTTAGGGAAGTGTTCCATACCCTTTCTTAGTGGAAATTGAAATTTAATATTGCCTTCTTTCATATCAATCACGGCACCTATAGTACGTAAAAACGGACTACCAAGTATAATTGGGGCAGACGGATTGCAATCAATATCAAGAACAATAAAATATATGGGCACATAGTTCCTATTTGCAAGAATAATAACATCATTAATTTTTCCCAAAGGCTCTTTAATAGTAGAATCTGCCAAGTGCAAATTAAGAGAACATTCTTCAATATCGGTAAGACCAAGCACATCACATAAAGATTTTGGAATTGTGGAAACACTAGCACCTAAATCACATAAAGCAAAGCACTCATAATTTTTAATCTTGACTTTAATGTAGGTTCCCATTCATCATGTAATTTTCTAGGAATTGAAATCTCTAACTCCAACTTTTCTTCTAAAGCTTTCATCATGGCATCTACGATATGTTTAGTAAAAGCTTATTTTGTTCATAAGCATGGGGTGAATTTATCATGGATTGCAACAAAGAAATACATTCAATCAAATAGCAATTATCATAATTAAAATCTTTGTAATCCAAAAGAGTGGGCACATCACTAGTTAAAGTTTTGACCTCTCCAAACCCACTTTTATCAATTTTTTCATCAAGATTTTCACCCTCCGAATTATCGGGACGCCCTCTAGCTAAAGTTGACTCTTCTTCAGTCCCTTTATCATCAATTTTAATTTTACTAAACAAGGAATCAATAGAAGAAACACCAACATGTTAAGATCTTCATCATTTTTTTGAAAGTAATAACTAGAAAATGCTCTTTCTAAAAATTCTCTTTTAGCTCTAAGCATAGCGGTTCTTTTCTTACTTTCATACATAGAAACATATAAAGCTTTAATTGATTCATTAATATCAACCTTGGGTGGAAAAATTTTAATCTTGAGATTTTCTACATCATGAGAAATTCTATCAATGCTTCTAGACATATCATCAATCTTATTCAACTTTTCTTCTATTGTAGTATTGAAAACTTTCTGAGCATTGATAAATTATTTAATATTACTCTCAAGATCAGAGGGGTTCCTATTATTATTGTAAGAAGAATTACCATAGCAATTACCATAATTGTTAGAGGAATTTCCAGGAAAAGGCCTAGGATTAAAATTACCTCTATAAGCATTGTTATTGAAATTGTTTTGTGAGACAAAATTCACATCTACGGGATCACTATTTTGCTCAATCAAAGTAGACAAAGGCACATTATTAAGATCAATAGGAGCACTTTTACTAGCAACCAATTTCATAAGAGCATCGACTTTTTCACTCAAAGTACTAATTTCTTCAGCCGAATTAATTTTTTTACTAGTAGGTGCTCTTTCGGTATGCCATTGTGAATAATTTTCCATGATATTATCTAGTAATTTAGTAGCTTCACCCAAAGTAATTTCCATAAAAGTACCACCCGCGGCGGAATCTAAAAGATTTCTAGAAAGAAAATTCAATCCCGCATAAAATTTTTGTATGATCATCCAAAGATTTAAACCATGAGTAGGACAATTTCTTAGCATCAACTTCATTCTTTCCAAGATTGTGCAACGTGTTCATGCTCAAGTTGCTTAAAATTCATGATTTGAGTTCTAAGGGGAATAATTTTCCCGGGCGGAAAATACTTAGTAATAAAAGCATCCTTGCACTTATCCCAAGAATGATACTATTACGAGGCAAAGAAGAAAACCAAATTCTTGCATGATCCCGCAAGGAGAAAGGAAATAATTTCAACTTCAAAATATCATTGTCCACATCTTTTTTCTTTTGCATATCACACAGTTCAAAGAATGTGTTTAGATGGGACGCGGCATCCTCATTAGGAGTACCGGAAAATTGATCTTTCGTAACAAGATTCAACAAAGCGGCATTAATATCACAAGATTCCGCACTAGTGGCGGGAGGAGCAATCGGAGTACTAATAAAATCATTATTATTGCTATTGGAAAAATCACACAACTTGGTATTTTCTTGATACATCATGAACACGCAAACAAGATTGCAAACAAAGAAGAGATCTGACGGGAAAAAGGCGAATGAAAAAGATGGCGAATAAAAAGGCAAATTTTTGTGAAGTGGGGGAGATGAAAACAAGAGGTAAATGGCAAATAATGTAAATGGCAAGGAGATGAGATTTATGATTAGGAACCTGATAGATGTTGATGATGTCTCCGTGGCAACGGCGCCAGAAATTCCTTTTGATTCGGCTTGAAACTGCGTCGGTATTTCCCCAAAGAGGAAGGGATGATGCCGTACATCTACGGTAGGTATTTCCCTCAGTTATGAAACCAATGTATCAATCCAGTAGGAGAACCAAGCAACACTATGTAAACGGTACCTGCACACAAAGAACAAATCCTTGCAACTCAATGCGTAAGAGGGGTTGCCAATCCCTCCTCGGTAAAAAGATAGATTGGTTTGTATGTGTTTGGATAAATAGATCTGGATAAAATGCAAAATAAAAGATGCAAATAAAAAGTGCAGCAAAGTATCTTTGGGTTTTTGGAATAATAGATCTAAAAACAAATACGTTGAAAAATAGATCTGAAAGCAATATGGTAAAAGATAGACCCGGGGGTCGTAGATTTCACTAGTGGCTTCTCTCGAGAAAATAGCATACGGTGGGTAAACAAATTACTGTTGGGCAATTGATAGAAGATCGAATAATTATGATGATATCCAAGGCAATGATCAATATATAGGCATCACTTCCAAGAGTAGTAGACCGACTCCTACCTGTATCTACTACTATTACTCCACACATCGACCGCTATCTAGCATGCATTTAGTGTATTAAGTTCATGGAGAAACGGAGTAATGCAATAAGAACGATGACATGATGTAGACAAGATCTATTCATGTAGGAATAGACCCCATCTTGTTATCCTTAATAGCAACGATACATACAAGCCTCGCT
This sequence comes from Thinopyrum elongatum, assembly GCA_011799875.1. Taxonomy (NCBI): domain Eukaryota; kingdom Viridiplantae; phylum Streptophyta; class Magnoliopsida; order Poales; family Poaceae; genus Thinopyrum; species Thinopyrum elongatum. The sequence continues at coordinate 531,242,563 of CM022300.1, read as the reverse complement.
ACCCCTTCTGTCACTGGGTGAGGACACCGTAATATCGAACCCAAAACAAAGCAGCTCTTCCCATGGCAAGAAAAAATGATCTAGTTAGCCTAACTAAACCAAAGATTCGAATAAGAAATACGAGGCTATAAATAATCATGCATATAAGAGATCAAAGAAACTCAAATAATATTCATGGATATAGATCTGATCATAAACTCAAAGTTCATTGGATCCCAACAAACACACCGCAAAAAAGGTTTACATCAAATAGATCTCCAAGAGACCATTGTATTGAGAATAAAAAAAAAGAGAAGAAGCCATCTAGTTACTGCCTACGGACCCGTAGGTCTATGGTGGACTACTCACGCATCATCGGAGAGGCACCAATGAGGATGATGAACCCCTCCGTGATGGTACTAGATTGGATCTCGTGGTTCTGGAACTTGCGGCGGCTGGAATTGTGTTTCGTCTGCTCTCCTAGGGTTTCTGGAATATTTGGGAATTTATAGAGTGAAGAGGCAGTGCAGGAGACCCCCGTGGGCTCCACGACCCACCAGGGCGCACCCTGGTGTCTTGTGGTCCCCACGGGCCTCCCCTTTGGTCTCCAACGTATCTATAATTTATGAAGTATTCATGCTGCTATATTATCATTCTTGGATGTTTGAAAGTCATTTTTTGGGACTAACTTATTGACATAGTGCCTAGTGCTAGTTGCTATTTTTTGCTTGTTTTTTACATCGCAGAAAATCAATACCAAACGGAGTCCAAACGCAGCGAAACTTTTTGTGGATTTTTTATGGACCAGAAGACATCCAATGGGCCAGAGCAGCACCTGGGGGGTGCCCCGAGGGGGGCACAACCCACCAGAGCGCGCCTGGGCCCCCAGGCGCGCCCTGGTGGGTTGTGCCCACCTCGGTGGCCTCCCGCACCGCCTCTTCGCCCTATAAATTGCCAAATATTCCAAAAACCCTCGGGGAAACCCTAGATCAGAAGTTCCGCCGCCGCAAGGCCTCTGTATCCACGAGATCCAATCTAGACCCCGTTTCGGCACCCTGCCGGAGGGGGAGATCATCACCGGTGGCCATCTACGATGAGGAGGGAGTAGTCCACCCTCGGGGCTGAGGGTTTGTACCAGTAGCTATGTGTTTAATCTCTCTCTCTCTCGTGTTCTTGATGGCACGATCTTGATGTATCGGGAGCTTTGTTAATGTAGTTGGATCATATGGTTTTTCTCCCTCTCTATCTTGTTGTGATGAATTGAGTTTTCCCTTTGAGATTTCGTTTTATAGGATTGAATACTTTTATGGATTTGAGAGCACTTGATATATGCCTTGCATATGGATACCCGTGGTGACAATGGGGTATTATATTGATTCATTCATATATGTTTTGGCACTCAACTCGCGGATTCCCGAGGTGACATTGGGGTAATCTATGCATAGGGGTTGATGCACGTTCTTGTCTTTGTTTCTCCGGTAGAAATCTTGGGGCACTCTTTGAGGTTCTTTGTGTTGGATTGAGTATTACGAATCTGAATTTGCTTTGGTGTTATTTTAGTACGAACTCTTGGATAGATCGATCGGAAAGAATAGCTTTGAGGTGGTTTCGTACCCTACAAACAATTTATTCTTATGTTCTCCGCTAGATAAGAACTTTGGAGTGATTCTTCATCGCACGTTGAGGGATGATTATATGATCCAATTATATTAGCATTGTTGAGAGATTGCACTAGCGAAAGTACGGACCCTCGGCCTTGTTTTCAAGCATTGCAATACCATTTGTGCTCTGTTTTATCAATTGCTACCTTGCTGTTTTTATCTATTCAGATTATAAAAATATATTTCTACCATCCATATTACACTTTTATCACCATCTCTTTGCCGAACTAGTGCACCTATACAATTTACCATTGTATTGGGTGTGTTAGGGACACAAGAGACTTTTTGTTATTTGGTTGCAGGGTTGTTTAAGAGAGACCATTTTCATCCTACGCCTCCCACGGATTGATAAACCTTAGGTCATCCACTTGAGAGAAAATTGCTACTGTCCTACAAAACTCTGCGCTTGGAGGCCCAACACGAGTCTACAAGAATAAAGTTGCGTAGTAGACATCAAGCACGCAGCGCTCAAGCCCGGCAAGATGGCCTCAGGGAGAGCAGCTACGCGCGTACAAGGGTGCAAGGGTCCGAATCCTTTGATAGTTAGCCTTGGACCTCCTTTTATAGCTTAAGGGGTGACCACAGTGGAAAAATAGTCTTTATCTGGTGATTAGATAGCTAACAGTGCTATCATACCTAACTCTAGCAGTTAGGACAAAGTGCATTAAATACGCTGCTAGGTGTCATGCTGAGGGTGAAACCGGCAAGCCTGCCGTGCCGCTTAATCATCTTCTGCTTATCTGTTTGACACGCCTCTGGACGGGTGTCATGTGAGGGTAATCTGTCTTCCAATGGGCTGCCACGTGCTTAGCAGAAGCCACTTAATCACTTGGGGGCTCGACACCGCATTGACGAGTGATTTGTGTTGTGGCGTGGTGGAGCGGTGGTGCCTTGGCGGGAGTCCTCGTTCCTGGTGGACCCGGCAAGCTTGCTGGGGAAATCTTGGACTTGTCCCTGGGACGGCCTTGACCCGGCCAGGCTCTCCTGCTCGGCAAGGGAGGCCTTCCCAAGGTGATGCCTTGTTGTCTTGCTTGTTTTGGTCTTCTTGATCCACTCCTTGTTCTTACGAAGAGCGGTTTCTCTGGCTTGGTCTTGTTCCTGTAGCTTGGTGTAGCCATTCCTTTGTCAAGCTCTGGCTACCGGAGCGAAGGCTCTTCGTCCGTGCACAAGTCAGGGGAAACATACAACCCTGTTTGTGTACCCCGACAGAAGCCCCCGGACCTGAGCCATACATGTCGCCGGGCACGTTGGGTTAGGCCCCAAACAGTGCATGGACACGTGTCTGAGGAATGCTGCCCATGCAGCGGTTGTTACAATGACGAGTCAATCCAACGTCCACTCCGCGTAATTACCGCAGGTCGTGGGGTCGTGGAACTGTAGCAGTTAATGGGTAGTGTGCCTGCAAAAATAGTAACTTCTTGAGGAGAGATGGCGAAGAGCCAGCCCCTGTGCCGGTTCCCAATAAAAAGGGAAACGCGAAGGGGCTCTGCTTATTCGCATCTGTCTCCCCTTCCTTCATCTTCTTCCTCAAGCCAAGCAACTGCTCCCATGCCAACATCTGCCTCTAATACCCTGCTAGATCTTCCACCCTTTCTGCGATCCCAAAAGATGGGAAAGAAGGCCGCCGCTGCGAGGGGGAAGAAGGCGGCCCCTGCCAAAGATGTCGCAGTAGAGGGGAGGAAGAAGAGGGCGGAGGAGCTGGACAGGAAGCGGCAGGAAGATGTGGTCTTCTTCCTGTCAAGCTTGGATGGTAACACTCTGATCGCGAAGTATGCGTACATGTGGGGGGGGGAGTTCTGAAAGGACATGGAGCGCCTGTGGTCTTGCCGGAGGGGAGCAAGGCCCCATTGAACTTGTACCGCTTCTTTTGCGCGTACTTCCTATGCGGCCTCACCTCCCCCTTCTCGGATTTCTTTGTTGCTATGATGACGGTGTATGGGTTCCATCTCCTGGATTTCACGCCCAATGCCATGGCATGCATGGCAATCTTCGCCCACTAGTGCGAGAATTTCATCAGAGTTGCCCCCAATGTGGATTTGTTCAGGCACTTTTTCATCCCGCGGGTAGAAGATAAATCTCACCGCGCGGGAAACATAAGTTGGATCCCCCGGGGCAAGAAAGACGAATCGACTTATCTCTCAGGCCAGCAGCGCAGCAGATGGGAGGAATGGAGGGCGGATTGGTGCTGGATCCAGGATAAGGAAGCCCCAGAGTTCTGCGCGGCACGGAATTAATGCATCACGTGCGGCAGCGGCTGGAGCAAGCTGGGCCTCATCGATGACAGGCTTCATCCGGCGCTGAACAGGATTGCCCGTCTCAAGGCTATCGGGCTAACCGTCGAGCACGTGGGGGCTGACTTTCTCCGGTGTCGCATCGCACTGCTGCAAAAAAGAGACAGATTTGCCTGGGAGTACGGGGATGCTGCTGACAGGATGTGTCTGTACCCAGGCCTTGTCAACAATCTGTCGATATACGGCCATGGTTGGCTGTGCGAACAGTTGTTTAGTAGCCTTGGGCCATTTCCTTTGCCGGCAGGGATTGTCCCTCTACATATCAACTTCGATCGAGATCAAATTCTGAAGTGGATGTCTGATTGCAATGCTTATGGAGTCGAGGCTGATTGGCAACTGCCTGAACTGGATGCAGAGATGCAGTGGGTCTCCATTCTGGAAGAAAGGGCTTCCAGGGTGGAGGGCAACATGTACAAGCGTACCTCCAAGGCAGAGGCAGAATTTATCAAGAAGCAGATCGAAGAGGACAAAGCGCTCCGGGCTGTCGGGAAGGCAAGGCCCGAAAAAGAGGAGGAGGAGGAGGAGGAGGCTAAAGGTGAAGACTCTTCAGATGAAGAGAGTGGGGAGCACGCCGTGGAGGAGGCTGCCGGGATCGACCCTGCCAGGGTTGAAATTCTTCATGCCACGGCAGCAGAGGCCCAAGGAGGAGGCGGGGCCGAGGAGGCAGAGCAACCTGAGGAGGAGTGGCTCACAATGGATCCTCAAGCCCCAGAGCCAGATCTGGATCAACGCCCCCGCAGGCGGGTCAACCGGGGAACAGCGGCCCCTCCTCCTCCGCCAGCCACCAAGAGGGAGAAGAAGATCGCTTCCAAGAGCGACAAGCCAAAGGTGGTACGCCGCCACTCCTCCCGCCTTTCTGAGGCCAAGACTCCTCCCACTAAGCGACGAGCGGTTACGGGGGTTGATCCTAGCCCCCAGTCAAACCCAGCTTCTTCGCAAAGCTCAATTCCACCAGAGACCTTGGCCCCACCGGCGAGCTCAAAGTTGCTGGGGAGCTCCGCTCTTCCAACTCTGAAAAGGGGTAGGGCGACTCCGCCATCCGCGGAGTATGCATTGAGCTCCATGCTCGTGGACCCAGAGTAAGGGGAAAATCTGATCTTCTTGCTGAGGTGTTATGTACGTGATTGTTGTTGAGTCAATCTTCTTTGTTATCTTGGCAAAGATGAAGAGTCCCTTGCCCAGCGGACCAAGCGCACAACAGCGTCGGGTCCTTTGGTGAGCACGGGTCTGGCGGGGGATAGGTCAGGGTACCCTGTACCCAGCCCCTGGCGCGAAGGCATGGGGCAGGTTTCACCTGCCCGGAGAGACGCGGAAGAACACGCTTCATCCCCCGCCAAGGGAGAAGGTGAGACCCACACTACAAAAAATACACTTCCGTGATGATATGTGTTTGTCACAGTAGGTCATGTTTTCTGTCATGCATGTACATCCATGACAATTTTATGACAGAATCAAGATAGTCATACCTGTGCTGTCGTAGAAGTGTTCCATGACATTACCAAAATTATCATCACGGAAGTGTCCACTTCCACGACGATAAATCGCGCATCATAGAAGTGCTTCCGTCAAGGGTAACCGACACGTGGCATCCACCGTAACGGGTTGCCGTTAAGCTATCGGGTTCCGGTTTGGATCCGATAACCCGTTAACAGCCAGGACCAATGGGGATTTTCCATGTGTAAAATCACCATTGGCCGGAGGAAACACGTGTCGGCTCCTTGGTGGGCCAGATGTCGTCCATCCAACGGAGGAGACGTGCCTATGATACGTCGACACATGGCAGGGCCCAACAGAGGCCCATATAGGTTAAAAAGGCTAGCCCAGTCAATGGCCCATAGTATTTACTCAGGTACTAGTGGGCCAGCCCACTAACGGCCTGCTTAAACATGGCCCATTTACGGCCCAAAGCCAGATCTGGCCCATTATTTGTTCGCCGAGTATTTGGGACCAATTACGGCCTAGTGACATTTCGGCCTGTTAGAGGCCCGATATAGAAATGGGCCCATTTCAGCCCGGTGTGTCTTTCGGCCTCGGAATAGCCCATGCTGCCAATGGGCCATATATGGTCCGACGCGACATCCGACCCACTAACGGCCCGTGATCAAGGTGGCAACAGTTCAGCCCAACGTGACTTTGGGCCTGTTAAAGGCCAGTCATATAATTCGGCCCGTTGATGCCTTTACTAAGCTATCGGCCTCTTAAAGGCCCATGATATCAGTGGACCAACTAAGGCCCGAGATATGTTTCGGCCTGGTAATGGCCCGTCATATAACTGTGCCAATAATGGCCCGGCATACATTTCAGCCTGCTAAAGGCTCGTGGACGACTATTGAAAATTGAGGCCCAACATGCATTTCAGCCTGCTAAAGGCCCATGGTATCTTCTGGGCCGTAACAGGCCAGCAGAATATTCAGCCTGTTAATGGCCCGAAGCTACATCAGCCCAACTAAGCGCTGGGTCCACTAAAGGCTCAACTAAACTTTGGGCCGAATGGAGGCCCGTGTAAGTTGTGGGCCTGGCGCAAAGTGTGAAGGCCCCAATGGCCTTTCAGGCCCAAGAAAGTTGTAGGCCGGCCAAATTATGGCCCGCTAAAATGCAGGCCCGTTAGAGGTGAATGTTTTGGCCCGGTCGCCTACATCAGATTTTCGCCCTTTTTTCAGATAGCGAATGATTGCATATACGGTAACTAGTAGGAATTAAGAACAAACCTACTCTATACAATAAAGAAATTACAGCATAGTAACTTAGAATAAACCTACACTATACAATAAAGGATGTATGGTATATTACATCCACTGGGCATTGAAGTTCGCCACCAGGGATCATAAAGCGCAACGAAGAAGCAGATTACAAAAACTGGGCGCCATTACAGCGTAACAAAATAATACTGAACCAAGAGCACTTCCAGGACAGTTCAAGAAAGGTTAGCCTCTAAGGAAGATCGCGGAGAACACCAATGAGAACCTCATTGCTAAACAGCTACAGCTGGAAGCTATGACCAACATGCTAGGCCAGTCTCACAGCCTTGCGCGGGTGCAAACGTGGGCGGCTTCACCACACACTGGATTATAGATCCACAAAAACAAGCATACATATAGGGAGTATTGAGTAATGTGCATGGTATGAATAAGGAATTTGGTTTTACAACTAAAACTTGGAACTTACAGTTGTTGCTAACATGCATTTTGATAGAAAAAGCAAACTAACAGCAGTTGACAATAGGGAGTATGAGCAAATTAAATAGCAGTTGAGGATAAAGGCTTTAGAAGGACTGACTTACATTAACAGTTAACACCGGCTCTATAATGCCCTTCTCCATGTCAAGGGAAGGATAACTCAAGAATTTTAGCACAGAAACTTCTTCATAAGCATTGCCTATACTATGCATTTTGTAGAGAGTAATTATAGATATGATAATACTGGAAGGGATAGAGGATAATGAAGATAAGATGCAGATTGATGCTACATAATCAACTACCAATCCCTGTAAGTACAAGCGTTACAGGACAAAATGTACTGACAAGAGCAATGGGCTACACTTCTGCACTGGCATTGTCTGTGTATTCAAATTTTTGGTAAGATTAAATATAGATCTGATATTTTTTAGTAAATGGTGGGCGAGGGAGATAAGATGCAGAATGCTACACAATGAACCAATCCCTCCTTCCCATAATATAAGAGTGTTTTGTACACTGGTGTACTGTACAAAACACTCGTATATTATGGGACAGAGGGAGTAGCTGTTAATGTAAGTACAGTGATAGACGATGTTCAGTCCTTACAAGAGGACTGCAGAGCTAAACCTCTTCAAAAGCATTGGGTTGATTCTAAATTTATGTAAGAGTCGATACGGATCTTATAATGTCCACCAAATGGAGGATAACAAGGCTAACATGTGCAGTGATGCTACATAATCAACCAGCTATGAAAGTAAGTATGGTCATATAGGGCAAGAGGTACTCACAAGAGCAATGCAGTGTGCAGTATAGTTGCGAGATTCTGTGGTCCCTTGAGAATGAATGTTCTTCTGCAAACAGTTTTCGTACAAGTGAGATGGTAAGGCACATGCAGAAATGTAGTTCAAATTGTGATGTGATATCATAGACAGTACCTTACGCTGCAGACGAGACCAATGTGTAACAAGATTATTCCAGTCACTGTCTGATAAATGTAGCACCGAAGACTTTACAGAAATTTCATTTAGAGGCTTGCCATCGAAGTGCGCTTGCCTCAGGTAGGAATGATACTTCATCAACGAGTGCCTGAAAAGCGCAACCAACCCTTGCTCGTCTTGACTATCCAGTTTGGTCCTCGCCTATTTAAAAGAATGAAATCTTGTGTCTTCTGTCAATAGAAACATAGGCACTAATTACCATGAATAATATTAGTACATTACTTACACATAAGTTGCGGAGGAAGATTGGAAATTGTTCTGTGTCTGTGGTATAATCTTTCCATGAAGGAAAGATGCGCACAAAGTTCCTGACAACAGTATAAGCTTCGTCTTCTAAACTGGGAAGAAGTGGAACAGGGGTCCTATTTGCTGCAATTGGGGCTCGCTCTTGTTCGAAAAGTGATTTGGCAACTGGATTTGGTGTACTCTTTGTTGGAATGGGTGTTTTGCGTCGTAAAGCTGGTGCTATGTCAACTGGCATCATCATACTGTTTGCTGCAGTTGGGGTCTGCTGAGTTGGGGCATCAGAGATGACTAGTGTAGTAGGGCTAGAGTCTGCTAGAGTTGGGGCTGTGTTTTGTGGGTCTGGTGATATTGCAACTACACCTAATGGGCTATTTGATTTATCAGGTGTCACTACCTTTCCCAAATACTTTGTTCGTGCTCCTCCGCGATCAGCAATCGCCCTCTTCCTTTTGAATGTCTGATACACAAGAACAACATTTGAATGGATAAATATGGTATGATGACAGATGGAATATGTACTGAAAATGGATAGGCAGGGCGTATTCACATACACGATGTGTAAACTAAGCTAATGGCAGTGCAACAAAGTAGAAGCAATGCAAAGCATCAGTTGCAAGATATGTGCAACCAATATAACCTTGGAAAGTTAGAGCAAGCACCTTGATGGGTGAATAAGATAGGGCATCTGCCTCTGACTCCTCCACTAGGGAGCTACATTGACTTAGGTCTCCCTCTAGCTCAGAATCATTGTTAGGATCATATTCTAAGCACGAATCTGTAGGTGGAGAGCATTTGCATTGCATTGCATCCAGACTTGATTTCAGTCCCTTAATGCCAAGTTTGACAGCCATGGCATTGTTCTGCTTTATTCTTTTCATGCGCGCAAGCTCATAATCATTATGATGCTGTTCAGTATCTGAGATTCATGAAAACATAAAAAGTAGTCAGATTATCTATGGAATGCATTGCAGATTCAACTTGGAGAGTGTCTCCCTACAAACCCCTGCGTATACAAAGTTCATCCCCCAACCGTGCTGACCAGACCACACACAGAAATACAAACCTCTTATGTTTCTATAACAGGCGGACACACATTTCAAAACTGAAGTAGGAACATTAGAATCATATCAAATTCATATTTGAACAAATAAACTAAGGAATTATGAGTGGCAATGTTTAGCTTCAAGGGTGGAGTGCTGATAGTGCGACAAAAAGCAAGTAGGCAGATTGTATTCCATGTAAAATATCGTAGTCTATGTAGAAGGTGGATATGACACTTTCTTTCTATACAATGCAGTGTTCGTTGCCCACACATGATGGAAGAGATCACATAGAGAAATACTATTCACTCATGTATGCGGTTCCAGTATTTTGAAACAGGGTGGTCCACCCTAAAAGAATATTGATAACAAATATGACTAGGCAAGCATAGAGGTAGTGAATCAATCATTACTTGTGAGCTTACTAGGACAAGTATGTAGAATTGTAACTGCAGTAAGAGACCGTCCAAAATCTGAATCACGAAGTTGGTCTAGCACTTATTGTTTGCAACTAATCGACGTGAATAATTGGATATCATATCGAATGAGTAATAAAGACTAGTAAAATTGTCAACAAACCTGGCCTGCAGTAGTAATCTGGGTCAATGTCACTATGACCAGCAATCCAACATGACTAGTGTCTGTTCCTATGGCCGGAATTTTGAAACCCTGTGAACTTTACAGGTACTAAAGATTACTGAAATATCTGAACCATTAAGTGTAGGTAGCACTCAGTACACAACAAACCCTAATGACAGTCCTGCCTAATAAGTAATGAATCAATTAGAAAATGGGTGATGAGGAGAGGCTGATGAGTGTTGAGGATGTATCTCAGGATAAATCGGGTTGGCTTAGTGGGTGCTGCACGCCAGAGCCCTGAACGGACTGGGAAGGTAGGCACGACGCTGTTGGGCGAGCGGCTCCTGACCTCCTGTTAGTCCGGCGTCTCCTCTTAGAGTCATGCCGTCCGGGGACGGTGAGGCAGGCAACTGGGGGCGAGTAGAGATTGGAAGCGCAGCAGAACAGAGGGGAATCGGGGTCTGGGCCGACCCCAAATCCCAAGGTGGGCCACGGACCACCGTGGGCACCCTGTAGATCCACACCCCAGTGGCGTGCATGCATTTCGAAACTAAATTAGGAACATTTAGTTGACCAATTAAACGACTCTGTTTTAATAATATCAGATTCGTATTTGAACAACTAAGCTTGTTTAGCTTGATGGGTGGAGCAGTGCTATTATGACACGAAGCACGTAGGCTGATCGTGTAATGATCATAAAAGGGGGGAAACCCTAAGCATGATCAATTAAACACTATTATGACTGTGCCATGGCAGATTTGAAGCTGCAAACCACAGAAATGCTATTTAGCAACCATTGTTTGCTTCGAACTAAGAACTAAATTTTAAGAGCTGAAAAGAAAGTACAGTAACCAAGTTACCATCTATTTTCTGGTTGAGATCAAAAAGTTGAGCAAATATGAAGTAGTACCACCTCTCTTGCGGCGGCATGTAGGCATCTGGGGTGCGACGGTTGTCGGTGGCCTTGAAGCAGATCTGCGATGGTAGACGGGTGCATCGGGGGATAAGTCCCGTTGCGGTGGACGAGAAGGTCGTGGGAGCGGCCCCGGCAAGGAAGACGACGGCGCCGATGAAGCGAGAGGACGTGATGCAGGGCTCCTGGTCCGTCGCCATGGATGAGAAACGTCCATCTCTAGCAGTGGACGACACGGTCTTGGTAGGCGCTCTGGCATGGTGGAGGACGGCGGCGATGGATGGGGTGGAGGATGGCGGCGATGGATGGGGTGGCGGATGGAGGAGGCTGGTGTGGGGATGGTGTTCTAGCGCGGACGTTGTATGAATGGGAAAATGGAGGGAGAGGTACGGGGAACCATGTTTTTGGCACGCGCCTGTCTGAAATATGGGAAAGTTACGAACTTAGCCCCCATTTAAAATTTGGACGTCTCGTCGGTTGGGGATAGGACGGTAATCTCGCATCTCCCCCAATATTTGCCCAGAGCGATTTCGGGCAAGGAGAGGGTTTTTGGCGCCCACGGTTGGCACCCACGGTGTATGAACAGGGCTGACAGGTAGGGCGGTTGTGTCATGTCTGAGTGAAGTTACAAACCTGTCCCTATTAAAAATATTTGCCTACATCGATTTCGGCTGAGTCGAGTTTGTTTTCCCGCCCACCGTGTATGAATGGGGAAATGGAGGTAGAGACAGATGTCTTTCGGACGAGCTTGAATCAAATGTGTTTTGCTGCCCACGTTTGGTGCCCACTGTGTTCGAATGGGCTCAGAGGCGGTCGTGTCACGTCTAATTGAAGTTACTAACCTACCCCTATTGAGAGCAGTGGAAATCGGGCCGATGGATTGTCCGTGTAAGGGGTAGATAGTAATTTCCATCTCGCAAACACTGGCTTCGGAAAGCTGGCGTGGGAGTGGATATTTTGCCGCTTCTTTCAAATTTTGGGACAATAAGCATTCACGTTTACCCTAGCAACTAAATTCGAATCCATTTTGTATTCTTATACGAATCTTTATAAATCATTCTATGTTTTTTTATATATCTTCAAAAGCACAACAAAGATGTATTCCACTATCATATATGAATATGATTTACAAATGTCGATACTCGAATTCAGAAGGTAGAATCCAATTTAAGGTGAATTCGAATATTTGAAACCACTTTATGTCCAACTCAAGTGTAACATGTATGACACACGCAGCATATAGTGTACTCCCATTTAGATATGTACACAAGCGATGTCTCAAGATTCAAAATACTGAGTCAATCAACCAATAATGTACAAAACTAACAGACATATAAACACTTATAGAGTATATGGATCAATAATATCAACTAACATACATAAGCCAGGACGCTGTACTTTTTTTGCTACAAGAGCATCATTTTTTTGCAAAGCTAGTACAGCATCTTGGCCCTTTCAGATCCGTGCCACTTAAGGACCATCTATACTACTATTATTCCTGAATGCACATTCAGCTCGATTGGCATATTTGTAGGTCTGGCATAGCAATCAAAATGAAATGTCTCAGAGTCTTATCAATTAATACATACTCGTGCTAAAAAAAATTACAAACCAAAAAACAAAAAACAATTATTACATGATCTCTAGAACAAATGGTTTGATCGATTGCATGAACAAACAACAGAAAGGTTATTCAATGATGGAAAAAACATTTCACCTATGATTTACCAAGTGGGAATTTAATTTCCCTTTTTCCTTCAGGACCTTAACAATGCGGTCAGTCTCAGCTTACTTCATTTTGAAATCCACCAAATATTTAATGGTTGTCTTGAGTACTGCTTGTGATTGTGCTGTTTGCTTCCTAAATATGTCAACTTCATCTTTAAATGCAGAAGCAGAATCTCTTTCTACCAATAGTTTAGCCTCTAGAGCATCAGTAGTTGGCAATTCATGATGCACGATTGGGCCGGTGCCACTGTTGTGGGATGATACAACGTCCATGGGGCTAACCTGTTTTGCCATTAATGTTCCGACTGGATTCTGAAAAGTTGAAGTTAGCAAAACATCTCAACTGGGAGTTAGAACAGCAAACCAATTAAACAAACAAGGAATTAAAGAGTTTCGATTGGATGCTGAAAAGTAGTTATTAACATCATTGTAACCGGTTGCAACAGCAAAGCAGTTAAACAAACAAGTTTTGCAAAAGGTACCTGTTGTGGCATTGGAGTTTCTCTTGGATTCTGAAAAGTTGAGTAGCCAGTAATGTGATTAAAGCAACCGGTTGCAGCACCAAAGCAGTTAAACAAACAAGTTTTGCAAAAGGAACCTGTTGTGGCATTGGAGTTTCTCTTGGATCCTGAAAAGTTGAGTAGTCAGTAACTTGATTAGAGCAACAAGTTACAGCAGCAAACCTGTTACACAAATATATTTTTGAAAATGTACCTGCTGTGCAATTGGACTTCCAATTGGATCCTGAAAACTTGAAGTTGGTAAGATGATTACAGCAACAAGTTACAGCAGCAAACCAGGTAAAGAAGGAAGTTTTTGAAAACATACCTGTTGTGCCAACGGAGTTTAAGCTGGATCCTGCAAACTTGAATGTTAGCAATCATAAATAAAGTGTTGCAAGAGCCATAAGAGACTAGCATCAAACTAGTAAAACTAACCAGTTTTGGCAACGTATTTAATTACACATGAACTAGTAAAACTAACAAGTTCTTGGCAACGTATTAAAGTAACAAGTCGGTACCGTTTACCAGCAACACAGACATCTATAAATATCTTTGATGTAAGCAAAATGATTCCCCCCCCCCCACACACACATATATATATAAGTTAAAAAGACGTTGTCCCTCATAACCTGACAGTTGTCTGTCTATGAACATGCAAACATTACTAGTGCTACAAGTGATAACAGCAAACCATTTAAACAAACAGGGTATCAGAACATAAATTACACATCAATTTTGCTGCACCCTAGAAGTACATATGACCAGCTATCTACGTGCTTAAGTAGCTATTTAAGTTCAGGCAAACAAGTAATTCTTAACAGTAAGTAGCAAACACATAGATATGCGCAGTCTATAATAGGATTAACAGGCTATGGCATTATGTAATCAGTAGCAAACTAAATTAAGCCAAGCAACGCAATTGAACAATTTCGCAATCAGTGGCTAACTAAAATTCTGAGAAGCAGGTAACTGAACTTACGCTAGCTCTTTGTACAGGCGCGCTGCAATTTCTTTTTCGCTTACATGGTGCTACGAAGGAGTCCATCGCATCAATTGCTTGGATACGCAATACCAATACTTCTTTCTTCCCACACTACATTGGTAAGTCAAATGGTTAATCTGATAAGATGGTGCGTCCTTGATATGTTATATGAGGACGGGTTGTCAGACTAGTTGTAGCAACATACATCACACTGGCTTTTACTGTATATTTCATGCGATTACATTTGGCATATCGAGATCTAAGCAATCTCAATAGGATGAAAAGACTGGCATCCTTCACATTATTGGTGAACTCAGTTCATAGAAACAAGCAATTCAACCATTCTGTGGGTAAATCAAAAGCGCCACTCTAATATTTTTCACTACCCCAATCAAACACACAAAAAGGGGCGACGCCACCGTAGGGGCTGGTATGGTCGGCCGCCTCGGGTGGCTGGAAAGTGTGCACCTAGTTTGAGTCGTCTAGGTTGGCCCAGGCTAGTTTTGTTTGTCCCAGCACACGAGCAGGCAATGTAAAAAATGAAGAAAACCATTTCAATTTGGATGGGTCAATAACGTAAGTGCAAGGCAGGCCCTATAGCAGGATTGCGGCCCAAACGAGCGCCTCCCATATCGATCGACAGCAGGAAAAATCCCCAATTCGTTCGCTCCAGCCTCCAGTCTGGTTCGCTCCTAACCTAGCCGCCGCTAGACAGACCGACACAGCACTTCCTCGCGCCCTTGTTGGACACCAGTCGCCGGGCTTCAAGCGAATTGAAGGACAAGAAGATGAAGATCCAACCCTGGGTGTAGCCTGCGTGGGAAGCAGCGGCGGCAGCACGGGCATGGCATCGAGCTTGTGCAAATGGACAGTCGCAGCTTGCGAGAGCAGCATGCGCATGAGCAGGTACATCACATCCTTGATTATATCTAATTCAACTGTTCAATTTCTGGCCAATAGTTAAACCTGACGGTGTTGTAAAACTGCTTGTACGTAGGGAATCTATAAGAAAATGAAACAAATTTCTGCTTATTTTATAACTCCCCCAATCAATACTAAATTGACTGAACCTGATGTGTCTAATCAAGTTTCCGGTGCAAACATACAAGCTCATGTTGTTCTTGAGCCTGAGGTGTCTAATGAACAGATTGCTAATGAAGGATTTGATGCAAACATTTTACATGCTCATGGTGATGAACATATAGTGTCTAATGAGGGATCTAATGCAAGCATTTTGTAAGCTCCCATTCAAGGATTTAGTGTCTAATGATGATCTGCTATGTTGAGAGAGAGAGAGAGAGAGAGAGAGATTTGCAGGCATTGATGACAAGGAAATTATAGTACATTTTCTTGGCTTGAGGAAACATCGAGGCCATCTACCAGAAAGTCCCCGTATCATAACAACCTAGCATAAATACTTTTCTAATCTGTTGTTTGAAACTATCGGCATACTTGTGCAGGATAGATATATTGATATGCAGTTTGCGCACTGGTTATAGGTGCAATTACACTTGGATATTTTCAGCCAGAGAACGAATAATTCAAGCAGGTACAGTCCATGTTAGTAGTTGATGCGACCCCATCTTCGGAGAAGAGTGTGTTCAAGGGGTGGTCCGATCTTCACGGCGTAGGATCGATTATGAATGGGGATAACTAGCTCCAAGCAGCCAAAAAACGGAAAATAAGAGATTATGACCCGACGAGGAGGATGCTCACCGAAGCTTGCAATCCGAACATTCGCCGATCCACAACCCGCAATACTACCCCACACAACCACGCTCAAGTCGTGGAGCACGGGATAGGTGCAATTCGCAAGGGAAACCATGAACTCTAACCCACACAACACAATCTACTCGTGGAGCATGAATTAGGAGCAATTTCTCAAGGAATCACGAGAATAAGGATAACAAGAGCTCTCCAATCTCAGGAGGAGTCTATGTCTTTGGTCTTTGATAGAAATGGCAAAAGTCCCCAACGAAGGGAAGAGCTAGCCTATTTATAATCAGGACAACCCCCTGGATAGGTGTGAAAGAAAACCAGCTTTGGTTTGGCTAAATGGTTTAGAGACTTAATGAGGTAGCTTCTGGAAAACTCTCGTTGGAGGTGGTTGGCAGTTCCCGACCAAATATTGTTCACTGGAGTCGAACAATGTTTCCTTCAGTAGCAAACTTGAGTTCTTGGAACCTTTCACAAGTCGGGATATCCAAACTCGTGCACAACATTGTTTTGTCAGAATCGGAACAATGTTTCTTCAGCAAACAAATCATTTCTTCATGAATTCCTAACTTCGTTTCTTCGCCATAAAACATTGTTTTGTGCGGACTGAAATATGTTTGGCCTTCTTCGATATCGCACCAGAGTTCAACCAACAACAAAGGAGGTGAAGGTACAACCATGTTTTCAAGGTCAAATGATAGACTTAAGTTAGCGTTCACCTGATCATGTATTTGCATTGCGCGACTTCTTGTGATTGGACCGTTGATGATTGGTGGTGTGGTGCCCATGGTTGGGATGTCCTCATCATCCTCCCCCTCTTGAGAAGGAGTCGTCCTCGGCTCTAAAGGCCCAAAGTATGGGCAAAGATCGGAGACATTGAAGGTTGGGCTAACACCATATTCTTCTGGAAGATCGATCTTATAAGCATTGTCGTTGATCCTCTCGAGCACCGCAAATGGTCCATCACCGTGTGGCTGCAACTTGCACTTGCGTTGCTCAGGAAAATGGTCCTTCCGAAGGTGTACCCATACCAAATCGCCTTGCTCGAACACCAGCTTCTTCCTGGTCTTATTTACCCGCTTCGTATATTGTTCAGTCATTTTCTCAATGTTCTCCTTTGCCTGGGCATGAAGTTTCTTGATGAAATCAGCACGCTTACTTGCATCAAGGCTGGTTCATTCCTGCATTAGCAAAGGCAAAAGATCGATGGGAGCAATAGGTTTGAATCCATAAACAAGTTCAAATGGGCAAAATTTAGTGGTCGAATGTACCGCCCTGTTATACGCGAACTCCACATGAGGTAGGCACTCTTCCCACATCTTCAAATTCTTCTTCAGGACTGCTTGTAGCATCATGGACAATGTTCGGTTGACAACTTCAGTCTATCCATTAGTTTGTGGGTGGCATGTCGTGGAAAATAGGAGCTTGGTGCCAAGTTTTCCCCACAAGGTCTTCCAAAAGTAGCTCAGAAATTTGGTGTCACGGTCTGACCCAATCGTGCGTGGTACTCCATGTAGCCGCACAACTTCCCTGAAATACAGATCAGCAATGTGTGAAGCATCATCGCTCTTATGACATGGGATAAAATGTGCCATTTTGCTAAAACGATCAACTACCACAAACACCGAGTCACTCCCCCTCTTAGTCCATGGTAAACCAAGAACAAAATCCATAGAAATATCTTCCCACGGAGTATTCGGAATAGATAGAGGAGTATATAAACCATGAGGATTCAAGCGGGACTTAGCTTTGTGACAAATCTCGCATCTCATCATGTAGCGTTCCACGTCACGTCTCATTCGCGGCCAAAAGAAGTGATCAACAAGTACACTTTCAGTTTTCTTGGCTCCAAAATGTCCCATGAGACCACCAGCGTGAGCCTCCTGCAAGAGCAACAAACGAACAGAACAATCTGGGATGCAGAATTTGTTAGCTCGAAATAGAAATCCATCATGCAAGTGAAACTTCTCCCATCCATTTCCCTTGTTACACTTTGAAAATGGTTCAGCAAAGTATGAGTCGTTAGCATACAATTCTTTGATGCTTTCTAAACCAAGGATTTTAACATCAAGTTGGGAAAGTAAAATGTGACGCCTAGACAATGCGTCGGCAACAACGTTGTCCTTCCCTTTCTTGTACTTGACAATATAAGGAAAAGACTCTAGGAACTCACTCCATTTTGCATGTATACGGTTCAGTTTGAGTTGGCCCTTTAGATGTTTTAAAGATTCATGGTCAGAATGTATTACAAATTCTTTTGGCCACAAGTAATGCTGCCATGTTTCGAGAGATCGAACAAGTGCATACAATTCTTTATCATAGACGGAATAATTAAGAGTTGGACCATTACGCTTCTCACTAAAGTAGGCAATGGGTTTACCTTCTTGCATTTGAACTCCACCAATGCCAACACCACTTGCATCACATTCAATCTCAAATGTCTTACCAAAATTGGGAAGTGAAAGCAATGGGGCTGATGTCAATCTCATCTTCAGTTCTTGGAAGGACTTGTCTTGGGCATCACCCCATTGGAATGGAGTGTCTTTCTTCATTAACTCATTCATGGGTGTAGCAATGGTGCTGAAATCCTTCACGAACCGGCGGTAGAAACCTGCAAGTCCGAGGAAGCTACATACTTGGCTCACATTTTGTGGAGGCATCCACTCATGAATAGCCTTAATCTTCTCTTCATCGACCTCCACAAATTTTGCTGAAACAACAAAGCCAAGAAACACAACCTTGTTTGTGCAAAATGTGCACTTTTCCACGTTAGCATGCAACTTTTCCTCCCATAGGACAGCAAGCACACATTTTATATGTCCAACATGATCCTCCAAAGTTTTGCTATAAATCAATATGTCATCAAAGTAAACCACTACAAACTTGCCAATGAACGATCTAAGCACATGATTCATCAATCTCATGAAAGTACTAGGTGCATTCGTTAATCCAAAAGGCATAACCAACCATTCATACAAGCCAAATTTTGTCCTAAACACAGTTTTCCATTCGTCACCCTCTTTCATTCTTATTTGGTGGTAACCACTTCGCAAATCAATTTTGGAAATATGGTGGAGCCACAAAGTTCATCAAGCATGTCATCGAGCCTAGGAATAGGGTTCCAATATCTCACAGTTATGTTGTTAATAGATCTACAATCAGTGCACATGCGCATGGTACTGTCTTTCTTTGGAACTAAAAGAATGGGAATAGCACAAGGAGAAAGACTTTCCCTTACATACCCTTTGTTAAGAAGATCTTCTACTTGCCTCTGAATTTCCTTTGTCTCCTCTGTGTTTGCTCGGTACGGTGGTCGGTTTGGTAGTGGGGCGCCCGGAACCAAGTCAATTTGGTGCTCAATGCCCCGCTTCGGTGGCAAACCAGGTGGTACCTCCTTGGGATATACATCCTCATACTCCTGCAAAAGATCAAAAACAACACTAGGAAGAGTTGAGGGTAAGTCGTTAGCAGCCAATAAAGTTTCCTTGTATAGGAGTACAAAGAATGGAGTATTAGGTTCTCTCAATTCCCGCATATCCCTTTTCCTAGCCATCATAACTAATCCCTGTTTTTCCCGGGGCTTGGTCATATTTGGCTGTGGAGCTTTTGGATGTGGAAACACTCCCTCACTATGTTGGTGGCTCACTCGTTGTGTATGATCACTCTCTCCCTTTTTCTTTCCTTTTCTTTTCATCTCATCAATATAGACTTCCTCGGGTGTCATGGGCAGCCAAATGAACTTTTCTCCTCTATGGACAAAACATAAGCGATTCGCACGCCCGCTGATTTGCACATCACGGTTATGCAACCATGGTCGTCCAAGAAGCAAGTGACAAGCGTGCATCGGTACCACATCACACTCAACATCATCCTGATATGTCCCTACTGAAATTGGTATTTGCACGCTGCTAATCACCTTAATTGCGCCACAATCATTTAGCCATTGCATGCGGTATGGGTGTGGGTGACGTTTTGTGTGCAATTGAAGCTTCTCGACCATCTCCGTGCTTGAAATATTGTTGCAGCTGCCACTATCAACAACCACTCGACATATCTTTGAGTTGATAAGGCAACGGGTGTGGAAAAGATTATGCCGCTGCCCCTTGTCCTCCTCCACAACCTGCGCGTTAAGTGAACGACATACAACCAAAGCTTCTCCATCAAGTTCCTCATGCGATAAAATAGTTCCTCCTACTTCCCAACCTTGCTCCTCTTCCACTTCATCATTGCCACCTTCAGGGTCACTTTCAGACTCCCATTCACCTCATTCATTGATGATCATAGTTCTTTTGCTTGGACATTCCGAAGAAATATGACCTCTTCCTTTGCACTTGTGGAAATGAATGTCGCTGCTGTGTGTAGAACTCTTTTCTGGAGGTGGAGCAGAGGATACTCTTGCTGTAGCTGATGACCTCTTATCTTGATTGCGAATATCAGGTGAGGAAGCTGTCGAGGCATGTGGATGCCTAGGTGGTGCACCCTCAAACTGAGAACCATATGGCTGTTATGTTCACTGCCATGAGCATGTGGTGGTGTGGCCTTGGAAAGCACGAGTACGACCATTATGCATATTCTTCTTCTCAACTCTTATAGCTTGACGTACCACATCTTGTAATGTATCATAAGGAAACATCTCCACAAAATCTGGTATTTCCATGTAAAAATCTCGCCATCTTCGCCTCATCACTTTCATGGGTTCTTGTCCGAATTAGCAGCACCTTCATCTCTTTATAGTACTCCTCGACAGTGCGGGAACCTTGAGTGAGCCCCTGCAACCGCTTGTACAATTGCCTCTCATAGTATGATGGAACAAAACGGCGCCTCATGACTTCCTTCATCAAAGTCCAGCTGCGGATATCATTATTGCCCGATATCAACCGATCGTCTTGCAGCTGATTCCACCATGTAATAGCATAACCAGAGAACTCCATAACAGCAAGATCAACTCTCTTGGCTTCAGAAAAACCATGGATGCGGAAGATTTGATCGCATTTCTCCTCCCACTCAATATATGTATTTGGATCCTCTTTTCCCATGAAGGATGGCACATGTAGCTTCACTCTCGCTTGGTTGTCACGGTCATTTTGATCACGACGGTCATAATCATGACCGTTGCAACCAAAAACAGCACCACGACGAGGCGGGGAGTAGTCCCCCATGCCTTCATCTTCGTCACCATGCTCGGAGAGATCTTCAAGGGAGATGGCATCACCATCATGTGCCGCTAGTTGCCGGTGATCAGCGGCAAACCCGTGGGGGTCATGGCCTCGCCCGCGAGCTTCTCCTCCATGCAGCCCACCCTCACGGGGGGCAGCAAATTCGCCACGCCTCCGTTCAGCCCCGACAGAAGGGGCGCCATGGGCAGCAGCTCCTGCCGCTCTTCCACGACCATCGTGGCGATCCTAGTTTCCTTGACGTTGTCGGTTGGCAGTGGCCAGCGAGGCAGCGGGGCTGTGTTGATGTTGATCCCCATTACCCGCGATAGGAAGACGGCCTCCGAACAACCTTCGCACAGCTGCAGCTATACTCTCCTTAACCATTTCACCAAGTGCTGCGCGAGTTTTTGGGAGATCATCTTCCACATGTTGATGTCCATGTACACTCGAGTTGGATCTTGTCATGTTACTCTCGGAAACAAGTGGACAAAAGAAAAATATACATGGAAAACACTCAGCTCACCTTCTTGCTTACCCAAATGCTAATCATTCCTTGGCGGCTGTGCGGTGGTAGAAAATCAGGAGTGGATGGGCGAATGAAAGGAAGGAAGCTGACGGTTTCTAGGTGGATCTGGGTGGGGTAAAATGAGGAGGGCTAGTGCTGAGATCCAATCGATGCAAACCAAATGAACAAGAAAAATTTGTAGATCCTTGCACCACGTTTGAGCTGCAACACTTGCCACTACAACTTCTGAAATTTCTCACCAAACTTAATATGATTGCACACTTGCTCAACACTTTCTCTTCTCTCTTTTTTTTGCTTTTTTTCACTCCTGTTTTTTCTCTCTCCTTTTTTTTGCTTTTTTTGGCAACACAATAGATCCAACAACAAGACTCAAAGAAAACAACAGCAACTTTGGATAGAACTTGGTGCAAACACAAAGAGGAAAGCAAACAACTAGATCTCAGCAAACAAAGGCTTGGATTTTTTTGTGGCTTTTTGGCTTTGGACTCTAGGACGGGGAAAACCAAACTAAAAAGGATAGATCTAGCTACAAGGATACAGATCCTACAGTGTAAACCTTGCTCTGAATACCAGATGATGCGACCCCGTCTTCGGAGAAGAGGGTGTTCAAGGGGAGGTCCTATCTTCACGGCGTAGGATCGATTATAGATGGGGATAACTAGCTGCAAGCAGCCGAAAAACAGAAAATAAGAGATTATGACCCGATGAGGAGGATGCTCACTGAAGCTTGCAATCTAAACATTCGCCGATCCACAACCCGCAATACTACCCCACACAACCACGCTCAAGTCGTGGAGCACGGGATAGGTGCAATCCACAAGGGAAACCACGAACTCTAACCCACACAACACGATCTAGTCGTGGAGCATGAATTAGGAGCAATTTCTCAAGGAATCACGAGAATAAGGATAACAAGAGCTCTCCAATCTCAGGAGGAGTCTATGTCTTTGGTCTTTGATAGAAATGGCAAAAGTCCCCAATGAAGGGAAGAGCTAGCCTATTTATAATCGGGACAACCCCCTGGATAGGTGTGAAAGAGAACCAACTTTGGTTTGACTAAATGGCTTAGAGACTTAATGAGGTAGCTTCTGGAAAACTCTCGTTGGAGGTGGTTGGCAGTTCGTGACCAAACATTGTTCACTGGAGTCGAACAATGTTTCCTTCAGTAGCAAACTCGAGTTCTGGGAACCTTTCACAAGTAGGGATATCCAAACTCATGCAAAACATTGTTTCGTTAGAATCAGAACAATGTTTCTTCAGCAGACAACTCATTTCTTCATGAATTCCTAACTCTGTTTCTTCGCCATAAAACATTGTTTTGCGCGGACTGAAATATGTTTGGCCTTCTTCGATATCGCACCTGAGTTCAACCAACAACAAAGGAGGTGAAGGTACAACCATGTTTTCAAGGTCAAATGATAGACTTAAGTTAGCGTTCACCTGATCATGTATTTGCATTGCGCGACTTCTTGTGATTGGACCGTTGATGATTGGTGGTGGGGTGCCCATGGTTGGGATGTCCTCATCAGTAGTCCTTGTACAACATGTTGCATTTTGTGTTTTTTGGTGCTTACATCATTTAGTGTTTTATAATCTGGAACTACTTTGGATCATTAGCTGGTTTTCAAAGTGCATGTAGCTTCACATTTCTCAAGTTATGTTGATTTCCGGAGTGCAAGTGCCTTCGTATTTTTTAAGTTAAATTTTCGCCCCTGGTAACTTGAATTCATGGATCCGCCACTGCACACAAATCATACACGCAGGACAGTACGAATTAAATGAAATGCGGGGACTTACGCTAGCTCATTGTACAGGCTCACTGCAGCTCTGCTTGCGCTTGGGATGTTCCATGTACAAGTCCATGTTACAACTTGCTTGGATGTGCAGGCCTTGTGCTCCTTGCATCCCCCTCTGCATTTTTGACACGGCAAATGGTTGATCAAATGAGAGGAATCGACCTTGCTGTTGTACCAGAGGACAGGTACTTACAAGGTTATACAGGCATGCAGGATGTGTACCAAATCTCGTAGCGCCGTCATGCTTCGCTAAAAATGGTTTTGCTTGTTTCAGATGATATCTCGAGAAGAAATAAGAGTTAAAGTCAGAGTTGCATAGGCGTGTAATCTAAGAGAGCAGTAAAAGAATATCCAAACATCATCGGAACAATGCACAAGGGAGTGATATGTGGATACCTAGTTCGTGTCGGTGTTTGGGCATGCTCGCCTAGCTAGAGTGCGGGTCACTTCAGAGCCGTTGAGGGTGATGCGCTGCCGTTGGCTGGCCGCATACGGATGTAGATCTTGAGTGGCAGCGGAGCGCTACGATGCGCTGGATGAGGCCATTGGTGAAGCACCAACGCCGTCAGGGGGGTGGAGGTGCGACGATGTTCTCGGTGAAGTGGCCCCGGTGAGGTGGGAGACGGCATCGGTGAAGCGCACCTGATGCGGTGGAAGTCGGTGTTTGAGGTACGTCGGCTGTGGCGGCCGACATTATGGGTGGACCACCCAGTGCGGTGGACGAGGTGGTAGATGAGGTAGCTCTGGTGCAGTGGTGAAGCGCGACCGTCGTCTTCATCGTCGTTGTCTGGCACAGAGGTGGGGAAAGAGACGAGACGAAGGGCGATTCAAATTTTACTCGGGTTGGTGGCGAATTAGGGATTTGAGAGCTCTGGGCGCGGAAGGGGATGGGGGAGAAGGGAGATTTTGCAGGGCTGGAATTGGGGCCGCCAGATATTTGAATCGGAAACATGGAAGCGCGAAAAAAAATTGCCGTCGTTCTTTTTTTTGGGGGGGAGAGGAGGAGGGACGGGGGTGCTAGCGTCCGTACGACACACGCGACCACCACGACACAACCCTGGTCTTCCTGGTGCGCCTACATTTGAGAATGCAAACGAATCTTGTTTCATTGGCAAACGAATCTTTTACTATGGATTACCGTGCCCGTGTTTTCCTTGCAAATAATTAGTCCTTCGAAACGAGATACTATGAATTAATTAATGAGGAGTTCTTTGAATTAGAGTGTGTTTGTCACATAGTGATCTCCAATTCTAACGTGGATTTCGCATTTCAGGGTATCCACGCTACTTTTTTAATACAAAATCATATATGTATAAGATGAACACCATGGTAGTGAGAAAACTGTGGATGGATTCAAGCATATGACCACACACATACAAAATACCACAACAATCGAGTCAATATCAACCTTTCCAAACCTAGTATGGCACGAATTCGAAATAAATACGGAAGCCATATGCATGGTCCTCAATTCAAATCTTACAATGTAAACTAAATTAAAACGTCAATATTAAGTCTAGTACTATCTACATTCAAATGTTGTCTCGGCACACACGCTACATACTTCCTCTATTGATCAATCTTCCTCTCCTAACCACCTTACAAAGCTATTGGTTTCTGCACGTTCATTCTTTCTCTCCATGTTTTGATATCTAACTCTCACACACCCGCCATTGCACTCCATGCCGAGCTCTCTCTCTCTCTCTCCCCATCCCACCCTCTCTCGGTAGATATGTGAATTGCCTATCTAGACCCCCCCTCCCTCCCTCTTGTGCGCACGCACGCACATTGTCTATCTAGGTCACTCTCGAGAGACCGTCTCACTCTTTCTTCGGCACAACGGCCCACACTCGCTTAATCTCTCTCTCTCTCTCTCTTTATCTAAGTCTCGATTAACCTCGCTTTCTCTCACACACAAACGATATATCTCCCTGTTCGGGCCTCGATCGACACACTCTATACTCTCTCACGCAGATTGTCTATCTAGATCAGTTTCTCCAAGCCGTTCCACTCATTTGACCTCATGGCGGCCCATGCTCGCTCAATCTCTCTCTCTCTCTCTATGCATGTCTCGATTGACCTCGCTCTTTCTCACACACAAACGATATATCTCCATGTTTGGGCCTAATTCGACATATTCATAGTGTATACTCTCACATGCACTTTGTCTATTTAGGTCGATCTCTCCAACCTGTCTCACTCTTTCGATCGCATGACGACCCACACTCGCTCAATCTCTCTCTCTCTTTATCTATGTATCGATTGACCTTGCTTCCTCCCACGCACAAATGATATGTGTACCTGTTTGTGACTGGATCATCTCTCAAGCTCTCTCTTACAACCCTCACCCTCCCCAAAAGCTCAATCGGACAATATCTATCCACAGCATATATATCTTTTCAACGAATGTCGGGGCACACTCACTTTGTCTCTCTATCTATGTCTCGATTGACCTCGCTTTCTCATGCCGTCTCTTCCACACATTGAAGCTACCTCTCCATCTCTCGCAGAGCCGGAGCTATTTACATTGCGAGGGGGACTCCAACCTTCGATTGATTTGTGAAGGCATTTGTTCCGGTGGGTTTAGATTATATTTTTGTAGCATTCGCCCCACAACTACTCCAAACACCGTTGCAACCCCCGCCCCTCCCCCAATTGTTCTCCCTCTGGATCAGTCACCGCTCTCTCGCACACCCTTTCTAACCTTCCACGTCGCACCATGGTATTTTTGCAAAAAAACTTTGGTGTTCTCTTTAATTATTACAAATAAGCTACAAACTACACACCCGGAGTCCACCTGTAATGGAACAAATTTCAACCCAGAAATTAAAGGGCTACAAACTACACACCGAAGGGCCCAACTGTCATGGAGCAAATTTGGAACCATATCTACACCCCTATATAGTGTGTGAATAACTTTGAAAGATGGTCGTTGGATGAAGCCAATCCGATGGTGCAGAGATGGCAAATCCGAGCACCACTGGCCGTTGGATATCTTCTATATTCCACCACATTCTGCCACATGTACAATCTAGAAGACTGCATGGTTGAACTTAAGCATAATGCACAAACCTCAAAACACAAGCACTTCTCCTTTGTTCTAGAATCTTCTGTATCATAATTGCCCAATTTTCTTTTTTCTAACTGAATTGCCATTATTTGTTTTTAGTTTATGCTCTACAATGCACAATTCCATGAATCTTAAAATAGATTAACTTTTTTATAAAACTTATTGATTTTGAATGAGATGAACTATAAGAATTAAATGAACATCTACATCATGCATATATGAATCAAAGCTTACATGCTATGGAGTGGTATTTATTCATAATTTGGTTGCCAAATCTCATGCGTGCAATGCACGTGTACCTTACTAGTATAAATTAAAAATGAAAAAGGACGAGGATCGAACATGCGACCAGGGCCTTCAAGCCGCACGTCAATAGGTAACATAGTAGCAACGTTTGTTGTACTCCCCTTTGTTGATATAATGTTTTTATATTACCACAGCATATTTAATGGACAACATGTTTTTATATTAATTTAGTACATTAGTGGGACCGGCTCGTGAGCACGTACTATTCCACTTCACTTACTGGTGGGCTCCATGTCTGCTC
Organism: Thinopyrum elongatum; assembly: GCA_011799875.1. NCBI lineage: Eukaryota > Viridiplantae > Streptophyta > Magnoliopsida > Poales > Poaceae > Thinopyrum > Thinopyrum elongatum. The sequence goes on along the minus strand of CM022300.1, from coordinate 531,215,656 downwards.
TCTCTCTCTCTATCTCTCTCTCTCTCCTCCCCTTCTACGTTTAGACGCATGGGCAAACACGAAGAACACGCGGGCGGTGTGGCCGTTGACCAAATCTGGACGCGTTCACAAGTTAGGGCACCAGTTTCACGTAATCCCTACTCTTATAAAAACAGAGTTGGTGATGATGGTGTGCCTGCCATCCTGCAATATAGGTCGTCCGATTTATATCTGACGGATAGGAAGGAAACTATGACAATTTTGCAAAAAGATACCCACACCCCTCTCCACATTTGCAAATAAGGCCTTCCCTCGTTCATCCTTTTCTCCCACAAGATAAACTACTCATACAAATGCATCTTGATGTTCCGTGCAACGCACGGGCATCTTGCTAGTACTAGTACTAGTATTGGAGTATGTAACAAGTTTAGGAACAAAAGTGACCGTGACGGACAAGTTAGGCTAGTAGTATCTACTAACAATTAAATGCGTGGATAAATAGATGTATCGCCTATAGTGCATGAACAAGGGGACTGCTCGCGCCCTACAAGTATTTGGAATTGGCTTCCCTAAAAAAATATTTGGAATTGACGTGGTATTTAATATGAAATGTTTGCGATGAGAAAGAATACATGTCGCTTGATGACGTTTTATATTTAATTTGATACGGCTCTAGCAGAACATTCAATCGATCAAACCATATATTTCATTCAGTCTGATAGCGACTTTACATTCATACCATGATCGAACTAAAATAAACGCAAATGATAAATCCCAAATGTTCGGATTTTAAGCATGGCAATCCGAACGTTTTTCATGGCATATTTAGATCACGCGGTGGCGGTGGGAAGCGGCTCCTCTGCTGTGCTCTGTGTGTCGTCGGGCCACTGAGTGGCGGCGACGGCGGCATCTTGCGCCATTCTTGGCGTACTCCTGGACGTTGGCCCTAGCTTCAAGGAAGGCCAGAATGTTCTGGACTTCGGCCTCCAGGAGCCAGTCAACTGGCGGGAGGAGGCGACTGGCGTTGGTGCAAGGAAGCGGTCGACGGCGGAGATCCATGCCGCTGAGGGGGGCACTGGCATCGGCATGGGGACAGGCTCTGGCAATGGCGCGGCGGTGACATTCTTGTGCACGGGCACCAGCACGGGCGAGCGCATCAGTGCATGCACAGGCGCATGCGCTGGCAGGTGCATGAGCGCGTGAAAGTCAGCGGGCACCTCATGGAACCCCGTGGCTTCAAGCTCGGTGACAATGTGCGGCTCCCATGCCATCAATGCCACGGGGATGGGTGCTGGCGCAGTCGGGGCGACGGGAGCTGGAACGGGAGAGGTGACAGGTGCGGCGTCTTCCCGCAAGGCCAATTCAAGCTCGTCCCAAAGCGCCTTATGTTCTTGAGACTCCGGCTGGTGTCTTCCTCAGGAAACTGGAAGACTAAGGGTAGGCCATCGTGATGCGGCATTGCGTACGGTGAGGTCAGGCTGGTTGGAGGTAGACGACAGGAGAATCCAAGAGGAAGAGAGAAGATTGTAGCGAGACCGGGGGTGATTTAAACTGCGGCGCCGGCGCCATTAAAAGTGGGGGCAGTTGGGAGGAAGGTGGGCGGCAGAGCCTGGTCAAAGGGCTCGCCTCCCGGTGAGCCTGCGTAGCGGCCTGCTCGCACGCCTCCTGGTCAGCCGGCGCAGCGGTCTGCTCGCACGCCTCCCGTCGACTCACACGCTTGCTCGGACGGCACCTGCCGATGAGAAGCGGGACTCGTGGCGACACGTAGGTCTAACGCCCATGGTTTGAATAGTGAAACCGTTCGGGTTAACGTGACATGTCTTTGTTCCAAAATACCTTGGCTCTTCATTTGTGCAACTTTTCATAAGCAGCTTGTCTCTTGAACAAAAAAATACAATAGCCTATTTGTGCCATATCATGTGACCATGCTCAGTTTCATGAATTTCAGGTCAGTTTTGGATTTTCTGGAATTTAAAATCCAGGATTCGAAACAATATCATAACCTTCATCATGAAATAAATTTTCAAGCCATACATCTTTACTGTTGTAGATGTTAATATTTCTTAAGAAAGGATTTGGTCAAACAATTTGCTTAGTTAGACTTCAGACAAGTTATATTTGCAGAGTAAAAAGATAATCCCTCCGTACCAGTGCATTGCCTGATATAGTAACTCTAGTAGGCATGAACAACGCATGAACAAAATAAACAAACGGAGCTCCATTCTGTGCTCATCCTGGTGTAGTACTATTAGTACTAGGCAATGGAGTTGACGGGTGACCTTGGGTAGCGGCAACCAAGGGAATTGAACCGTGCTCGGCACGGTAGGTAACGTGGGCTAGTTACTAAAGCATCCCTCCATTGTTCATCGGTTTTCATTATGGACCGGGGACATGAGGGGAATTTCCTAGGGCTGGAATTCTGGCCGCCATATATTTTGACTAGAAACGCGGAGGCTCGAGTGGAGGCGCGAAGTTTAATATCATGGTTCTTTTGGTTGGGGTTGGCTAATGTGCGTACCACGCACGCCACCACCAGGACACGAGCCCGGGTCTGGCTGGTACGCCGTCGGGTGCTACCATTCGAGAATGCGAAAGGAATCTTTTTTTTATTGCCGAACGAATCTATATGTATTACAATGCTCGTATTTTCCTTGCAAATAACTGGTCATTCCAAAAGGCAAGATAATTGATTTATGATGAGTTCTTGAATTAGAGTGAGTTTGTGATATAGTGATCTCAACGTGGATGCATGACCATGCATGTATGACACGAATTCAAAACTAAAATGTAAGCCATGCATGGTCCTCAATTCAATATTTAAAATGCACAATAAATTGAAACATGAATATTAAGTCTAGTACTATGTACATGCAAATGTTGTGTTTAGGTCTCTCCATCGACACCCCCCCCCCCAACCACCACACATACTTCATGTATCGATCGATCTTCATTTCTTTGTTAATAGAGCTATTGGTATCCGACACACGCCCGCTCATTATTTCTCTTCACGTTTCGATCTCCATTTATGTCACACCCACCCACACACTCTCAACAAATGTATTTCTCACACACAACCTCGTCGTGCCCTCCATGACAAACCCTCCCTCTCTCTCAAGACACGTTCGTTGCCTTTGTAAAATACCTTCACCGTGCGCGCACACACAAAGTCTATCTAAGCCACTCTTGGTAACTATCTCCCTCCAGCCCTCACTGCAGCTTCGCCGCACGATATCTCGGTGTATCGTCTTTAACATTCAAGTGTACGCTATGCCACACTCACTCGATCTCTCCCTCTATAAATGACTCGATTGACCTCATTTTCTCGCGTCATCTCTCTCACACCTAGACACTCCCACTACACCTCTTGCATAGGCGGAGCTATGTAGATTGTCGGGGAGTAACCCCTCGACCTTAGATAAAATTGTGAAGCTCTGTTTAGGATTGTTTGGAATATATTTTTTGAACATTATATTTGTCCCCACCCTCCCAAACACCGATGGGTTGTGCACCCCCCCCCCCCCCCCCCCCCCGAGAGAATATCATGTGCCCCCACACCTTAGATGCTATATGGTGATACGAGTTCCTTGGAGTGTGTAGATCTGAGATATAGCGGCTCATAGATGTCTTAATATTTTTACAAGAAACCTTAATGAGTTTGGGAATTGCACACAATTAGTACCAAAACTACTCAGATGCCCTTGGATCCCATATCCAACGGCCTCGAAGCTCGTAGCATCGTAGCATCTAAGATGAGGGAAGACCTCATATTCTCTTGTGTTTAAGAATATCACGTGCTACCACACCTTAGATGTTGTGGTGATACAAGATCCTCAGAGCCGTTGGATCTGAGATCCAACGACTCCTTGGTGGTCCAATTTGCAGAAAAGCCCCCAAAGAGTTTGGGCGCAGCCCACAAGCACAAAGACTACTCAGATGCCATTGGATCTCAGATCGAACGACCTCGAAGCTCGTATCACCGTAGCATCCAAGCTGCGAGAGCACCTGATGTTTTCTCGCACGGGGGAATATGAGGTGCTCCCACACCGTAGATTCTATGGTGATACGAGTTCTCGAGAGATCTAATGGCTCGCAGTAGGAGATTTGAATGTTTTTGCAATATAGGCCTCAAAGAGTTTGGGAAATGCGTAGAAAGTACAAATACTATGCACAAGGCATTGGATCTCAGATCCAACGACCTAGATGCTCATATCATCGTAGCGGCTAATTAAGCTACGGGGAGCACCTAATATGAGCTACTGGGAGCTGTTGGATCCAAGATCTAGCGGCTCACACGAGGCCTGAATGGTTTTTTTTTTGCAAAAAACCCTTGGAGAGTTTGGAAATTGCGCATAATTACAAAGACTACTCCCAAGCCATTGGATCTCAGATCCAACGACGTAAAATCTCATATCACCATAGCATCTAAGCTGCGGGGAGCATGTGATTTTCTATGCCGCTGTCATTTTTGTTCCTAAACTTGCAAAATATGTGTAACTGATGCCGTAACTTGTCTAACCGTGCAAAGTGTTTGTGCAAAAAAACCATCCTACACTGAAATATCGGAACAACACACGGGAGGCCCACTTGTCATTGATCAAATTTGGACCTATAACTAACAAATCTGAAGGACGAGATTCGAACCGGCAACCTAGAGTACAAAGCGTACGTCGATAGCCTGAAACCGCAACGGTTGTTGGCTTTGTTGCATAACTTGATTTTATACAGTTTTACATTGAGTAGAGTAGAGGGAGTGGCTCGTCAACAGGTGCATTAACGTTGACTGACTTACTGGTGGGTCTCATGTCTGCCATCTCTCTCTCTCCTCTCCATCTAGTAGTACAACCTTTAGACGCACGAGCACACACGAAGAGCGGCGCGAGCTTGCCATGGTGTTATTATAACTAAAAAAATGCTAGGAAAATAGATGAATCGCCTAGAACAAGAGACGTTGTGGCTGGTCGAGACGGAGCTAACCACACCTATCCTCCGTGCCACGTTAGCATGATGAAGCTGTGTGGCTAGTGGGGTGTTTTCGAACGACTGGCTGGGTCCCGAGGTGGAACCATAGGTAGTTTGATACAGTTTATTTTTACACGCACATTTTCCCTCCGTGCCGAGACATGGCACTCCCTACCGCGCGGTTTCTGGGTCCTCCCGGGTGGTGTACGCATATTTTCTTCCTTGCCGAGACGTGGGACGCCCTACCACGTGTTTTCTGGGTCCTCCTCGGTCATAGCGCCGAAGCAAGTAAATGAGTCGTCAAATCACAAAAGCCCACCTTTCCCGCCGAATACAATAGTGAAGCACGGTGGCTAGCTAGTTGGGCTAGTGCGACCGAGTAGCTAGGCCGCCGCCGCATTTGTTTTTTCATCCCCTTTTTTTCTCTCCTTGCCGGTAGGTAAATTTAAATATCCACCACTGCGTTGCACTGGTCTTTGGGCTTGGCAGGATTTTTATTTTTTTGATTGATGGGAGCAGGCCCGACAACAATTAGTCATGATGACTCCGCCTGTAAAATCCACTGCTCTGTGAAATGAAAAGTCGTCGACTGGTGTTTTCCCATGGTGAAAACCAAAAGATTCACCCTGCTCCTCGGCTGGCTCCCTCCGCCTTCCCATAGATTGCATTTCCTTTCAGCGGTTTCGCCGCCTTTGCTTCCTCTCCCCATTGCTTCTACCTGGTTCCATGACGGCGCACCAGATGACGGACTCTAAGGTGAGCCGCCTGACATAGGAGCTCCATGCCAAGGATGCGGAGCTCAGGGCCAAGGACGTGGAGCTCCGTGAGCTCAAGGAGGAGAGGAGTGCCATGCTCCTCCTTTATGTGCGGGAGTTCACGGAGCTTCAAAAGCGGCAGGCGTCCACCACAAAGGTGCTCGAGGCATCAGCGGCGTTGCTGCAGAAAGCGGGGGATACTATAGGCGGTGAGGCGAGCCAGCTGGAGCGCGAGCGGGCCAATCGTGACGAGGTCCAGGATCGCCTCAACCACTCGGTGGAGCATGTTGCCACGCACGTGTTGCGGCTGCGCGATGAATACCGTCGTGCCAGCGCGACCTTGCCGACCGTCGGGCTAAACCCGTTTGACCACCCTGTCGACTTCAACGAGCTGCGGCTTCCTGACCTGGTCTCCTTCTTCACCTATATCTCCGAGGAGCTGAGCCGTCTCCGCGCGAAGGTGGGGGCGGAGCTGGACAAGGAGGGGTTGCGGGTGGCTGTCGCTATTGTCGGCGAATCCTCTCAGGGCTTCGTCACCGGAATCCATTCATGCCATTGGACGCCGTCTTTGACGAGCTGGCTCCCGTCGACCGGGAGCGGGCTCTGTGGGCGGTGGCACCCTGCATCATCAACGTCGTGCGCCTCGAGAAGCAGAGGGACTTCGGTGGTGTTTAGGCGTCCTCTGCATGGGCATGTCCATGTCTCGGCGCAACATGACCGTTGGATCAAACTCAGACGGTGCAGATCAGTCACTGTAGCACAAAGCGTGTGGGTGTGTTTGGTTGCATTCTCATCTCAATATAGTTGTTCCCTCTTCGTGCATGCTCATCTCAGCACCCCTCTTCATGCATGCTCCTAGTGTATTTGTGTTAACCTACTACTGTGGACTCATGCACCCTTCATGCACTCTGCCAAACACCCAAAAGTGGGTCGAGAAGGGAACTTTTGCTCCCATGCACCCTTCATACACCCTGCCTAACACTGATTCGTGCTTCATATGGTTCATATTCCGTGGAGTACTGTAGCACCATACTCTCCATGCGTTGTAGACCTAGTTCTGTTAACATTAATCTCACCGTTCATTCTCGATCAGACAGTCAAAAAAGGGGTATGTTACATTACTATTCATATAGTTGACATGCGCACAACATCATTTGTTATCGTCATATCTTACTACACTAGCAACAAGATTATATAGTACTGATGTATGAACCACTGCACATGGCTAGTAGTAGGAGTACTGTGTAAGTTCAAGTGGCTGCCGTGTTTCGCCCTCCTCCGTCATAAGAGTGGAAACGCTTGTTGTAATCATTTTTTTCTTCAGAAACAGTGGACATGCTCTACCGTGCGGATCCTCCTCGATGGTCGTCGGGAACCTTGCTACTCACTTTCGCCGACGTGTGGGACAGCCAGCATCGGGGTCCACTTGCCATGCACTAAATTACTCCGTACTAGAGTGCACAACTGCACGGTAGACTACACCGGTCGAAGCACCGCAGTAATGCCCAATGAGCCGTCAAATCACAAAACCCCGACCTTTCCAGCAGTAAGTTGGACGGATGAAGCAACCATCATTTCACTCTTCTCCCTCATCTTCCTCTCTTGAAGAAAACCCCAACTCACTTCTCCCTCATCTTGTTCCTCATTTGTTAAAAAAAACCCGACGCGCTTCTGCCATTGTTCTTCTCTCCCAAAGAAGGAAAGGTGAGCACATCAATGGTGTTGCTTCTGGCCAAGGCCCGGTCTTGCAACCCCGAGACTGATCCTATAACTCCCTCTCTGTTCTTCTTTTGGGTTTGTGATTATGGTTTCTTTTCTTTTATTTCTATTTGACAGTTTCTTGATGGACCCTAGAGCACCGGCCGAAGTGATGTCTATGGCTCTGGCCAAAACCGTCGAGGCTCAGGGTACGAAGAAGCGCAAGCACCCCACCGAGACTACCGCAGACAAGCTCAAGGCCATCGCCCTATCCAAGCCCCCCTCTCCGGGATCCCTCGTTAAGCAAGTCCAGGTAATATCTCTTCTTGACGATCTTTTTGGCGATCTTGATCATGTTTTTTCATCTAACACGCAGTACTAGTACTAGTAGTACAACTTTCTGGGTGATCTTGCATGTGATTTTTGTGTGGCAAATGACGGTTCTAAATTGCTCTTTTGACCAAAACATGCGAGAGGTTGACATACATATGATTATTGCACATAACACTGATTTCTTATAGATCACTTTCAACTACTTTATGAACATCAATGCTAGCTGTAGGAAATGCAAGATTTTAGCTCTCATGCCTTTGAAGAGAGTATAGTAGCCTCAGTAACTTGTGTTATGGATATTGCAAGTAATAACTCTGCTCTCATGCCTTTGAAGACATGTTCTAGTGTCTTTGATCACTCATTTCTGTGCGTATATGAAGTCTTATATGGAGTAAAATATCGAAAATCATCTTATATTTCTGAACGGAGGTAGTAATAAAATATTTGGTTTCTATTTTAATTAGAACCAGGTCCGCGGTGGAGATGAAGTTCTCAAAGTCATGCCGTGTGAACTGGAAGACCTGAGGATGAGTTCTACTACTAAACTATCCAGCTGTTGTGTCCTTGTCGCCACGTGTCATGAACATGTGTTTTCCGGTAGCATTGTTGTGAGGCATGTTCTCGAGGGTGTACTTCACCACAACAATTTCCTAGTTGTGCCTTCGATTACGAAGGGTGTGGTTCTTGTAAAGCTTCCCGACAAATCTGATGCAGACTGTCTTCATCGTCATGTTTATGAGTGGAAAGACCACTCTGTTAGGTTCTCCAAGGTTGACGAGATGTCGATGGTGCCGGTAGACATCTCTCACGAAGTCCATGGCCTAGTAAGTTATGTGGGGTACATCCCATAGGTCGGTGGCAAGAAATAGTCTGTGGAGTTTAATTAGTGCAACTTTGCTTGTCTGTAGTAAGTACTATTGTTCAGTACTTGATTTGTGTGTGTGAACCCTGTATTGTTTAGTACTGCCGCTTTTGTTGTGTGGTGAGTCCTGGGAACAGTCTATGTTAATGTTTGTCCACTCAATTCAGTCTGTATATTTTGAAGTATCCAGATCATCTTTTTTGTGAGGACGATTTATCAATTATGGTTACACTCCAATATCTATATGCATTGCAGGGTTTATCGCACCCACCAGGATTTCCAGTCCCATGGATGTTCGGTCCATATGATTTGTCACGACCTTTGGACTGTCCTACTTGTGGGAGTAAGCGAGGGCCCTGCATGCCACCCGTAATTGGACGATCAACCTTCAATTTAGAACTTGAACATAGTGATTTCCTGGTAAGGATTCACTCGTGTCACATCAAGTAAATCTTATTGATTTACTGTCTAAATCTTATTGATTTACTATCATGTTTTCTTACTTTTGCTGCAATTTTACGATGCAGGTTTTGCCATGTGACATTTTTTGCTCTATGATGGTTATTTTTGTAGGTTTCACTTCTTATGTCGTGTCAGTAACGAAGGCACTGTCCATCACTTATATTACTGGACACAATTGGCTCAGTCTGTTGTCTAAGTACAATCTGAAGCCCTATGATGAACTGCGGTTTGGTTTAACAAACACGCCACAATTAGTCCTTCTCGCGTTTAAAAGAAGTGAAGAAAAAGACTGGATCAAGGTCATGGAGCCTAGTGAAGTTAGAAAGCTGAAGTATGAAATCATAGCAGACCAAATACGATCGCTGCTGTCTCACACATCGGTACCACCTTCAGCATCGGATTAAGCACTGGCACCTTCTTCAACGGCACTGGCTCTAGCACTGATAGCGGCAGCAGCTCAGTCTGATCCACAAGAGGATTGGTCACCGACCGCGTCAGCGGATCAGGCTGATCTACCGGACGATCGGGCACCGACAAGGGCACCTGCTCCGACACCGGCACCAGCTCCACAAGGAGCACCATCTCCGACAGCAGCTGCGGCACTACCAGTCGCACCGGCACAGGCACCAGCAACAGCTCCGGCACCTGCACCAACACTTTCAGTTGCACTTGCATCTGCTCCGGCCCGTGTAGCGGCAACGGAACCAACACTTGCATCGGCAACAGACTGGGCTGCAGTTCGCACTGCATATACCAAAGTCCTTACAAAAACCGACATCTCCACCTTCTTGGTAAGCATTGGCAGCCCAAGTGTTTTGTTCTTTTTTCTTTCCATGTTGTTTCACATGATTCACTGTGTTGATCTAACTGTTTGTGTATGTCTTCTTGTTTGCAAACAGAGAATTCCTAGAGCAACGAGGGAGTCGTTCAATAATCCGAGCGACCGTGGCCAAGTTTCTCTTACCATGCACAGCCTTGGTGTGAATGAACGTGCTCAATATACTGTAAGTACAAAGGATGGTCACATGATGATTGATGCTAAAGGATGGTCAAGGTTCAAAACTCTATCAAATATTGCGGTAGGGGATGATGTCAAAATCGAACTTTCTCCGCAAGGAGAGCTGGTCCAAATCAACTTTGAAATTCTTCAGTAGCAGCACGCAACTGCCGAACTGATCTATCCTCCGAGAGCTTTTGAAGTAATAATATGGCATGGTGAAACAAGTGCCGTGTGTGTATAAGTAGTACGACAGTATTATTTATCATGTAGGATATCGTGAAAGAATTGCAACTCTGATTGCTGGTTAGGAACTATCGTTCGATTTCATTCTAACAGCTACCGTGCTTTATTTAATTTTTTGTATTCGCCTTGCGACAGCATCTAAAACCAGCGACGTACCGATCGCTTGCAATATGAAATGCGCTGAGTTAGAATACATGGGCCCCCAAACATGCAGGCCCACCGGCCTGTGGCCCAAAGTCCAGAACCGTCAGGCCTATCTGAGTATTATATTCTCATCTGAACCCCCATATGATGTTATATATATTCCCCTTGATTTTTCTTATGTATAAAGTTATGTGATACTAGTTACTCCTGCCTATCTAATTCCTTTCGCTGATATGTGGGGCATCCAGTTACTCTTGCGGTAGGGGATATAAAAGATTTTTATATTTCTTTACAGAGGGAGTATCTCCCTATCGAAAATATATTTATATGTAACTAGTTACTCCTGCCTTTCTACTTCCTTTCGCTGATATGTGGGGCATCCGGCAACGGGGTCCACGTGCCATGCACCAAATTAGAGTGCCCAACTGCACGTAGACTCACCCCGGTCGTAGCGCCGCAGTAATGCCCAATGAGCCGTCAAATCACAAAAAACCCCACCTTTCCAGCAGTAGCAGTAAGCTGGACGGATGAAGCAGCAATATTTCACTGGGCCTGAATCCCCTTCTCCCTCATCTGCTTGTTCAGAGAAAACCTCCTCTAGGCGATTACGTAGGGTTTTCTCATGGAGAACCGGGTATGAATTCTTCATCCATCCCCGATAAATCCTAGTCCCTTGGTCGCGGGTAATCCTAGGATGGCAGCCGCCGCCGTTGATGCATTTTCTTCCTACTGAATCTAGTGTGTTTCATTTGCAGTGCCCGAAGTGCGAGGACCCTACAGGTTTCTGTGCCCTCGCCGAGACGCCACACTTGTTCCTTCTCATCCTAACACAGGATTTTAAAACGTGCATAGTATGTTCCTAGAATCCTCTTTTCTATCCGGGAGGGTGGGGGTTTTTGAACATGCTGTCAACTAATTTGGAAATTTGGATTGCTATATTTGGATAAAAGGTACTAGTACCATGGTCAACACTGACGTGAAATAGGAAATTATTTCTAGATTTGGATAGCGAATACATTGTGTTCTCATATTATTTTTCCTACAGTGCATTCCTTGCTCTGCCAGAACACATGTACTCAAGATGGTCGGCCTTGCCATAACTGAATACACCAGTTTAATGGTCACATTGAAGACAAGCCATGGATATAAGTTCCGAGTTGGGTTCATGAACCAAGAAGATCACTACTTTTTTTATGGCCAAACTTGGATAAACTTTCTCAAGTGTTACGGACTGAAAGTTAGCGCACAAATGTTGATGGAAATTGCAGAACCTGGTCTCATCTTCACTGTGATCTTCCACCCCGACGTCATTCCAGTAGTTCATCCATGTTAGTTTTGTATCTGGTTCTTGCATGTTGCCTCGATTACTTCTTAATCCACCTATTCTGTCTAACTAATCACAATTTGACTTTAGAAGTAGTAATGATTTGTGATTCCCTTCTCTCACGAAGATGCTACTTCTAACTAATATTTCTTATAATTGGTGGCACGTGTAGGTTATTTCAAAGTTAAGCACACTACTCGTTTGTTATTCTATAAGAACTTGACTGTTACTTATGGCACTGAAGTTGACTAGGATGACATCCACTAGTTCCTACACTTTATTGATCGTCTTGAGGTCCTTGTGGGGCGTTTCAATGGTGGAAGGAAACGTGGGATATGTGTGCCACTGGTTCACATGTTGAACAGGTCCAACTGTGTCAAGCAACTTATGGTACGAGCTGTTTTCTGTTATATATGTTGTTCATAAACTCTTGCTTATACACAGTTTTACAACTGTGATCTTCTTGAAACAGAAACTGCCCAGTTCTATTATTCCTATACAGATGCCTGACCATGGTCGGGTCAGACTTGTGCTTGGTCACAACATGATGTTTATGTCGACCTACTCCATTTCCCTTGGAGGTGAAAAGATACTTATTTATGGGTGGTCTCAAATAATGAAGGCCCGTCCATCTTGGAGAATAGGATAGAAGGTTATGCAAATGCTTTTCCATGGCTCTAAAGCGAATATCCTGTTTATTGACCACATTGCAAGATGAAGCCGCTTTCAGAAGGTTGTGGATGCGCGGGGTGGCGCCTGGGCCTTGTCTTGGGACTTGGTGGCCTCACCCTTGGTTAACTGTAGGCAAAGTAGCACTGTTCAAGGTGTGCTTTGTACAGTTGAACCTGTATAAGTACTCATACTGCTTTCAACTATGGTTGTTAAGTGCCCTGCTGGTTTCAGTTAAGGTTGTTAAGTACTCCTGCTGCTTTTACAGTCTGTCATGTTTCTTCAGTCTCGTCTTCCTCCGGCTGCCAAAACCAAACCAGCGCCGGCGGGGCCGCCTGCTTTCGCCTCCCATGGCTGGCTGCGCCTCACCGCATGCATCGCCACCCCACCGTCTCCTAAATTGTTAACGCCGATGTTCGAGGCCTCGTCGTCATCCTCCGCGCGCTTTGGTGCGCTCGCCGCGGCGCCGCCCTCTCGCGTTGTCAACATGGTCAACAAACAAGAGGAATCGGGAGAGGACTGTACGTCGAGAGGATGACAGTAGGGACCCACCATATCCATGGTCGTACGCAAGCAAGTTCCTCATGTTTTGTTATATATACTCCATTGTTAGCGTATAGAAAAAGAAAATGCTTCCTCCTAGTGGTTTGGTGACATCTGGGACCCATGACATTGTCAGTGTATAGTCAATAGACAAGAGAACAACACAAGATCGGCTGACACCTGGGACGTAGTGAAAGTGCTAGTTATCGACTAGAGGGGGGTGAATAGGCGATTTTTCTGAAAGTCTTCAAAGACTGAGGTCTTCGAAGACAAACAATCAAATTGAACCTAAATGATATGCAGCGGAAGATAAACTACTCTAGACAGACCATAGTCAAGTGAGCATAGTAATGAAAGCACAATGACTAATAGCAACTAGGTAGTACAGATCGGAATGGAAGACAGAGTGAAGCCAAAACAGGTACTAGTCTTCAAACAGTGAAGTCAAACAGATCAGACAAACAAGCAATGACTTCACAAAGACAAAATGAAATGTAAAGGAGGTAATGGATAGAACCAGTAGCTTGGTGAAGACAAGGATTTGATAGACCAGTTCCAGTTGCTGTGACAACTGTACGTCTGGTTAGGGAGGCTGAGATTGAACTCAGAAGACCACGTCTTCACCTTATTCCCCTTGAGCTAAGGACACCCAGTCCTTGCCCAATCACTCTGGTAAGTCTTCAAGGTAGACTTCCAAACCTTCACAGACTCCGTTCACCGGTGATCCACAATGACTCTTGGATCCTCAGAACTTGACGCCTAACCGGCTGGAGGATACACAGCCCTCAAGTGTAACAAGTCTTCAGGTCACGCGGACAGAAAGACTTCAGTGATGCCTAACACTCTTTGGCTCTGGGTGTTTTGGGCTTTGACCTCGCAAGGATCTCTCTCTCAAAGGCATCGGAGGTGGGTTGCTCTCAAACGACAAAAGCCGTGCACTAACTCTGAGCAGCCACCAATTTATGGTGGAGGGGTGGGCTATTTATAGCCAGCAGGCAACCCAACATGATATGTCCGAAATGACCCTGGGTCACTAAGGAACTAACACGTGTCCAACGATCAGATTCCAAACATACGCAGCAGCTTGGCTTGGGCTACAAGCAAAGCTGACTCATCCAACTCTGGATAAGATTTGCTCTCAATGTTTTCGCTCGAAGACATAGGATTTGGGTTGAGCATCACATCAGTCTTCTGACTTTGTTCACTTGGACCCCACTTAACAGTTCGGTGGTTCCTATGACTCAAGAAAGAAGAAAATGAAACTACGAAAGAAACTATGTCTTCACACTCCATAGTCTTCAAGTGAATGTCTTCACACGTCATTATCTTCAACGTGAATGTCTTCACGAACCACCATTTTCTTCAATGTATTCATACATTTTTAGGGGTCATCTCTGCTAGGTAAACCGAATCAATGAGGGATTTCTACCTGTGTTATCCTGCAATTCTCACGAACACATTAGTCCCTCAACCACATTTGTCGTCAATACTCCAAAACCAACTAGGGGTGGCACTAGATGCACTTACAATCTCCCCCTTTTTGGTGATTGATGACAAACTGGTTGAAGTTTTCAACGGGGATAAAATTATGTGAAAGTTAAAGAATGCGGGCATTGGCTTCATGAAGATGAAGGGGCTCCCCCTGAAGATGTGCATATCGGTATTTTGCCTTTGAATGCAAATGCACATGGCAGGTTCTGCTTTGTGGAGATCTCCCTTACTTCATGAAGACAAGTCATCGTGCACACAAAAATGTATTGAAGATAATGACATGCACAATGAGAAATGGGCATCTGTAGAATGCGGAATTTATCATCGCAGTAAAAGGTAGCAGCAAAAGTGGCAGACGACCATCAAGTTTAAGGATTACAACTCAAAACCAATAGTTCAAGAATGAGAGTTGTAAAACTTAGCAAGAAATAAGCACCCGACCCATATAGACCCGTTTGAAGACTATCAACTCATATGCCTTTCCCCCTTTTGTCAGGAATGACCAAAAAGGTTTGAAGACATAGAGTGTCTATGCGTTCCCATGAGGTGTTGGTGAAGATGTTGGGGTAGCAGGGTCGACGTTGGAGTTGGGCGGTGCAGAGGGGCCTGATGCAGAATCCTGATGCAGTGAAGCTATGGCTGGTGAAGTGGCATCGTCCTCTTCATCAATGACTCGTGCAACAACAGTTGGAGCCGAAGATGAATACTCAGAGTCTTCAATTGAAGGAGTTGGATGCCAACTGGCTGACTGTGGAGGCCTGGAGTCAAACTTGAAGCGTTCAGTGAAGCCATCTGCTTAAAGATTGTCTTCAGAACATAGCATTGTGAGGCTCTTCCATGCACACCGACAGGCTTCATGTGCAACAAACAAGTTCTTGGTTGCAAGGTTGCGAATGCGATTGACATCAACAAGAAGACTCTGCATCTGGCACTTCAGCCAGTCATGATGCCTATCCTGTTTTTGACGAAGTGAAACAAGAAGCTCTCTGTCATTCAATACACGAGTACGCTTCTTAGGCCTTTGGGCTATTGTGCTAGTTGTTGCATCAGTGTTGGCATGATGCGGCAGCCTGAGCTGACCAGCAAGAGGACCAGCAGGAGCAGGAGGATTAGGCACATGAACACCTTCAAGTGGGTGAGTGAACCTTTGGAAGGCAACATTGTCTTCACGAACAGGCTCCTTGGCAGACTCAGGATATATGGCTTCATCAGACATGTCCACTTCAGGCAGAAAGACAACATGGTTGTGCGCTGAAGCTTGATAGTTGATGGTGGAGTGAAGCCTTATCAGCCACATGACCCATGGAGCATAGAACTTGAGTCCAAAAAGATCAATTCCTGAAGCAGCCAACTGACGGATGAAGAAGTCTTGAGTACTCAACCTGATGCCACTGATGATATAGAAGACCAATGTCTTCATAGCGCCTTCAAGCTTGGTGTGAGGAGAATGCCCCTTAATAGGCCACAGAGTATGCCTCAGTATATGGTAGATAGTGCGGGGCAGATACTCGAGGTCATTAACATAGAAATCCTTGGGGTATTCTGCATCAACTGGCAATGGCTTCATCATGCTGAGCATTTGACTCATGTTGGGCTCGGGCTTCTGGAAGATGCTCTGCAATTCTTGTTCATAGCGCTGACAACCTGGTTCATACAGATCACCAGGAGTGGGCAGGGAAGTTAGCTCGATGATGTCTTGAGCTTTGGCTTCATGATGTACATCACCTGACATCCACTCAAGGACCCATGTCTTCTGATCCCTGTTGTAGCCTGATATATGGAGAGTGGCAAAGAATTGCAGCAGTAGTTCTTCATTCCAATGCTCCTTGTCGACGACAAATGGGAGCAAGCCAACTTCACGGAAGCAGTCAAGGGCTTCTTCAAGGCAGGGGAGCCCAGCTGTAACACCCCCTGTCATTAGCAACAGTGATCACTTTTGATAATGACATGTCAGCAAGCCTAATAGTGCATAATCATCATTAGCATCATATTGCATTTCAACTCCTAAGTCAAATTCAAATTTAAATGAAAGTGGAAATATAAAAGTTGTTCAACATAGAAACTAAAATGTTCACTAAATAGCAAATATTGCAGAGGCTATTCTAAAATTGTAACCAACAATTAATAAGTTAATTAGGTGGCACTAACATTACCAAAACAGCAAGGATTAATGCATTTTATTTATTATAAAAATTGTGTGAACTCGAATTGACTCCAAACTAATTTTTGGTAGTAGTAGAGGATGCCTAGTAATTATTGGGACATTTGCCATGTTTTACAAAAACCATTTTGAGGTCCAACTATTTACTAAACAAGAGATATGATTAAATAAAAAGAAAAAGACAAAAGAAAAGAAAACAGAGAAAAAGAAAAAGGAAAAATCCCCCCCGGCCCAACTGGGCCAAGGCCCAGCCAGCCGGCCCAGCTGCCTCCCCACCCCTGGCCTATACCCCCCTCGAGCCGAACCCTAGGCCAGCCCCGATTCATTCCCCCCCCCCCCACGATCCCCTCCTCCTCTCCCGGCGCCTGACGCCGTCCGCCGCCGCCGCCCGGACCCCCTCCGCCGGTGTCGCTCCTCCAGCTCCACCCCGAGCCCGCTGCCCGACCCTGCACCGCCGCTGTGAGTAACCCCCTCCTCCTCCTCCGTCTTCCCCCTCTCGGCCCCGCCGCGCGCCGGACGCGCCCCGGCCGCCCCCGCGCCGCGCCCGGCCCTCTCCCTGCCACCCGCGCCTGACCAGCTCCGGCCACCGCGCCTCGCCTCCACGCCGCGCCTCCGCTCGCGCCGCCCGCTGCGCGCTGCCGCTCGCCCCCGCCGCCCCTGCCGCGTCGCGCCGCCCGCTCCGGCCTCGCGCTCGCCGCCCCGCATGCGCTGCCTCGCGCTGCCCGCTGCCCGTACCCGTCCGCCCGCGCATGCGTGCCCTTTGGGCACCGGACATGTCCGGTCCCAAATGGGCATGCCCGGGACATGTCCGCCCCTGGTCCACTGACCAGTGGGGCCCACAGCCCTGCCTGATAAAAAATATTAAAAATAAATAAATAAATAGTTAATTAAATATGTTTAATTAAGGTAAATAATTAATTAGTTAATTAACTAATTAGACTAATTAATTAGTTAACTTAACTAACCCTAATGACTGCTGACATCAGCATGATGTCATGTTGATGTCATCAGTTACTATTCTGGATAATGTTGAATATAATAATAGAAATAAAATCAGAAAATGATTAAAACTTTAGAAAATCATATTAAATAATCCGTAACTCCGATGAAAATACTTTATACATGAAACTTGCTCAGAATTCCGATACGAACCTGAATACGCCCTCCGTATTCCCGTCAGATGCCTCTAGCTATAAGAACATTGAACTTTTAGACCGATTTCGATAAATGAATAGTGCCCAACTTTAATTAAATAAATCCGAATAAATTCCTAAATTAACTAAATCATTTAGTTAGGCAGTAGAACACCCCGGCATATCATTTAGGCATGTCATACATATTGTTTGCATTATTGCCATGAATTTATTGTTTCTCTCCCCCTCCTTCTCTCTCTCGATAGACGCCGAGACCGACGACGCTGCACCTGGGTACGACTACACTACCGACGAGCAGCCCGTTGACGACCCCTCTCTCTTGCCAGAGCAACCAGGCAAGCCCCCCCCCCTTGAGCATCCAGATATCGCCCATTCTATTCTCCTGCTTGCATTAGATTTTGCTACTGTTAATGTATGCTCCTATTCTGATGCATAGCCTGATGTTGTAACCTGTTCATTGCTACCTTACCTGCCTATGATAAACTGTTTAGTATACGTTGGTAGTGAACCATCAGTGACCCCACCACCTTACCCTTGTTGCCCCTGCTTGATCATCGACGACTCGATCAACGTGATCATCGACCAGAGACCGACACCCCACTTCACACCCCCTTAGTTGTACGACTCTGCGTAGTAATTATCGAGTGCCGAGGGTGATACCTCGTAACGCACTCCCGATGAATACTCTGCAGTGTAGCTGTTCGATCGTGGTCATCGAGGGTGATTCCTCCTTCTCCACTTCCGATACGACTCTGTCGTGCAACCCTCAGTGTGAACCTCAAGGGTGATACCTCATATGTTCACCCTGATGATTTCGTCGAGTGGAATCCGCCGAGGGTGATTCCTCGGGTTTCCCCCTTGATGTCATGACCACACGGTTACTTGACCTTTGTTACAGGCGGGACCACCCTGGTGGGTACCCGCTGGGGATCTATGATTTTCGGGTGTGCCGGAAGGGCACTCGAGTGTGACATTGTGGCGGAGCATCAGAGACTCTGATTGTCTCCGCGTGATACTAATTGAGCCTATTGGATTTGGGTGTGTGATCTGAGTGGGTCGACGTGCCCTATACGCACTACCACCACGCGGGATAATGGTTATGGGACCCTCTGCGAAGTACGTTTCTCCCGAAAGCTCGTCTGACGTCACGATTCACCGTGCGGGCTGATTGTCGAGATTGGGATGGATACTTCACTAACGAGCTCAGTGTCGCGCCTGCACCCCGGCCAGTCTCGCAACACGCAGGGTGCCCAGGGCGATGGCCCGAGACCTCTGGGTGCATAGGTTAGTCCGGCGTGCTGACCTCTCTGCCGAGCCTAGGTAGAGCGCTGCTTCGTGTTGATCTTCCGAGGACGGGCATTACCCAGCAAGTGTGTCCGGCCAGAGTTGATCGAGCGTGTTGGGTAACAGTAGTGCACCCCTGCAGGGATGAATCTTCTATCGATAGCCGGTCCTACGGTAAAGGACGCTCAGTATGTGTATCCCGATCTACTACTTGAACTGGATACCTGATACTTAATTGATGCTTCGGGATCGCATTCTCGCTTGGGAGTCGACGAAGGATCTTTAAGCTGTACTTCAACATGTTTGCTAAATAAAATGCTATTCTACTCTCTTCTACTGCTGCAAGATGATGGCCTTGTGAAGATGTTTGAAGATGCTAGTCTTCGATAGGACTAGGCCTTCTCTCTATTCTGGCATTTCTGCAGCCCAGTCCACTTATACAGCCTTTCTCCATTGATAATGTTGCATATGTAGTATAGATCCTTGTTTGCTGAGTACTTCGGATGAGTACTCACGGTTGCTTTACTTTCTCTTTTCCCCATATACCCCACCTTGGTGATACATCAGACGATGGAGTCCAGGAGCCAGATGCCACCACCGGAGCTTACTACCAGGAGGGTCCAGAGGGTACTTACTACTAGATCGAGCCAGCTGACCAGGAGTAGGATCAGAGGCTCCCAGGCAGGAGGCCAACGCCTTTCGATCTAGTGTCGCTGTTTGTGCTAGCCTTCTTAAGGCAAAACTTGTCTAACTATGTCTGTACTCAGATAATATTTGTATGACTGACTTATGTATTCGGATCTTCGGATCCCTGGTCTGTAATATTGTGGACCTCCATTTAAATTGTGTTAGAGTTGTGTTGTGATATCTTCCCGTGAGTCCCTGTGCTTGATCGTACACGTTTGCGTGTATGATTAGTGTATGATTGAGTCGGGGGCATCACAAGTTGGTATCAGAGCCGACTGCCTGTAGGAAGCCCCCTTCCAATTCCTTGGCTGAAGTTCAGTCTAGAAACCAAAAAACTAATTTACTAACTTGGCTGTGTGGCTTACGGGCCCACGTCGCCAACTGGGTGGTAATAGGATCTTTTATTCCTCGTCTATACTCTGGGACTCTGATCTCTCTTCTACTCAGGTTAAATAAAATTTTACTAACGCCGACACTTAGGATCTCGTAAATCCCGTCTATCCGGAGAGCTGGATATCTGTGCGATTTCACTGTCATTGATCTGATTAGTCTGATAATCATTTTCCTTTCCATTGTTTTGTTTAACCTTTCTCTCCGAGTTGTGTTAAACTTCTCATTATCGTTTGACAACCCTGAATTTCCTCTGTTTCAGATGGACCGTTTGTTTCCACCACGTCCTACGACACAGCTTGTGCTTCGCACTTGGGCTTGTGATGCCACTGGGTTTCCAGCTGTCCTGATCGCTCTCATGACCAGACTTGGCTACCGTTGGTACCCTGAGTACTTGGTTTACGAGGATTACCGCAAGTTCAATCAGGAGTAGTACCATGCTGATGTTCGTATCTATGATCAGCAAAATGACTCAGACACCGAGCTACACCTTTTCCACGGTATCGGCATGACGATTGAAATGGCAGTCCATGATGCCGCCTACTCTGCCATCGCACGTCTTCGAGGACAGTTCAACGATATCTTGGATGACTCTGAGTTCCGATACATTTCGTATGCCCCTGCTGGAGATGCAACTGGATACTACACAGCTATCTGTGCCTCGTACGAGCCTCGTCGCTATGACCCGCGCGTTCTGATTCAGTGCACTCAGGCTCTGGATCGCGCTGTTCGGGCTCTTGCCGTCGAGTTGGTTGCCACTCGAGCACGTCTCTACGATGCTATGACGCAGTTGCTACCCGCTGTTCGCGCAGGGATACATTCTGAGCACATCCTTTACCCGCGCAGGACTCAGATGTATGCTGGTATTGATTGGCCTGCTGTTGGAGGTCATACACCCGCACGTGGACCTCTTCTTACAGCTCGAGACCGGATTCTGCATCAGAGTGCACATGGAGCGCAGGATCCTTCCGCGACGAACATTCGTCGTCCGCACTTGCAGTTACCCCGTTTCGGTGGTTTTCTCCGATGTTGATGTAGCCTTTGCTATGTCTCATTGTGTACTTCTTTACCGCGTGCCTGCGCGCCGCCTAGTATGTCTAGCTTTTGAAATTGCGCCGTTATGCTGTCCGCATGTACCTGACTCTGTGTATGGATCTGAAAGTCTTAATCGACTACTGTTATGTATCTGTTACACTACTTAAATTGTTGTCGAGTTACATCATGTTTGTCACTAAACGCTTGCAATTGCTTTTACTAAACTACCCCCTGTTGATACTTAGCAGGATGGTTAGACCAGGTGGTCGAGGTCGTGGTCGTGCCCCTGAACGCCCACCACCGCTGGACTATATGGCGGCTATGATGCAACAGTTTGAGCTTAACCGCCAGTTCATGACTTGAATCATGGCTCAGTTTCCGCATCAGAACAACCAGAACCCAGCTTCAATAACTTTGACAGAGTTTATGCGACTTAACCCAACTCAGTTCCGCAACTCTGACAAGCCACTGGATGCTGATGACTGGCTCCGTGACATCACTCACGAGATGGAGTCAGCTAATGTCGCCCCTGCCAGCTTCGTCAACTTCGCGGCCTTTTTCTTAAAAGGCCCTGCTGCTCAATGGTGGGACACACACAAGCGTACTCTGCCTATTGGAACAGTCATCACCTGGTATGAGTTCCAGGCTGCTTTCCGTACTCGTTACATCCCTCAGGCAATTATGGAACGCATGAAGACCCAGTTCCGTAACCTCACTCAGGGCAACAAGACTGTCGAAGCTTATCAGCGGGAATTTCTAGACCTCTCCCGCTATGCTGAAGAAGACATCGCCACCGATGCACGCAGACAAGAGAAGTTCCATAGTGGACTACACCCCGACCTCAAGCTTGCACTTGCTGCTCAAGACTTCAACGACTTTTCAACTCTAATGAACAAGGCAATTCTTGTCGAGACCGCTCAGATAGAATACAACGACTCGCAGAAACGCTATCGTGATGCTGGCTCATCTTCGGGCTCAGCATCGAAGCGTCGAGTTTGGATTCCCAACAATGCGTTCCGTCCCAATACCTCTGTGCAAAAGAACAACTATGCTGCACCACGTCTACCTCCTCCACCATCGAGGCAGCCAAAAGCTCAAGCTATTCAAAACAATGCTCCTCTTCGTCCTGAAGATGGTCTATGCTTCAAGTGCCGCAAACCAGGTCACCAGGCTAAAGACTGCCGCCAGAATCAGAATCAGTTAGCCTTTCCCCGTGCTGGCCGTGGCAATGGTCGTGGCAACAATCAGACCCGCAACTATAATACTGGGTCTGCTACACATGGTCGTGGACACGCCTACAACATTGACATTGAAGAAGTCCAGGATCAACCTGCTACTGTGATGGGTACCCTTCTTGTTAACTCAGTACCTGCTTCTGTTTTATTTGATTCAGGAGCATCACATTCGTTCATCTCTAGAAAATTTGCATTTATGCATGGCATTCGATATGAGAAAATGCATACTCCGTTAGTCATTAAAACTCCCGGAGGTCACTGTCATGCTGACGTGATAGCGCCTGACATTACCGTCGAAATTAAAGGGTTGGAATTCCTTGCCTCGCCCATCGTCTTGAAGTCTTCCACCATAGACCTCATTCTTGGAGTGGATTGGTTGAAAGCTCACATTGCTTCGATCAATTATGCCACTAAAGTCGTCCAACTTCTTCACCCCTCCGACGAGATATTGAACTATACCGCCCGCATTACACGGGACGCCGAAGCTCAGATATATGTTCTGAATGCTTTGAACGCCTCAGCTCTGGAAGGGATCGAGAACATTCCTGTCGTTCGACATTTTCCAGACGTCTTTCCAGAAGAACTTCCAAGAATACCTGCGGCTAGAGACGTCGAGTTTGTCATTGACTTGAAGCCTGGCACTGTCCCTATTGCCAAGCGACCTTATAAGATGCCTCCGCATCACCTACTCGAGCTTAAGGAAGAAATCGACAAGGCACTTAAGAGTGGTTTCATCCGCCCCAGTTCCTCTGCTTGGGGAGCACCTTCACTCTTTGTTAAGAAGAAGGATGGAACTAACCGTTTGGTTCAGGATTATCGGCCCATTAACCAAGCCACAATCCATAATAAATACCCACTGCCCCGGATCAATGATCTTTATGATCAACTTGCTGGATCGTCGGTGTTCTCTAAACTCGACCTGAGGTTGGGTTATCACCAGATCCGTGTCCGTGAAGAGGATATTCCCAAGACTGCATTCGTCACTCGATATGGCTCCTATGAATACACCGTCATGTCATTTGGCCTAACGAATGCTCCAGCAACGTTCTCCTGTCTGATGAATTATATATTCATGGATTACCTCAACAAATTCGTCGTGGTATATCTAGATGATATTCTGGTTTATTCTAAGAATAAAGAAGAACATGTTGAACACCTCCGTTTGGTACTAGAAAGGCTCCGAGAACACCAGTTGTATGCCAAGTATTCCAAATGTGAATTTTGGCTTTCTGAAGTAACTTACCTTGGTCATGTGATTTCCAAGGATGGAATTGCTGTTAACCCCGAACGAGTTCAGGCTATTCTTGACTGGACTCCCCCGAAGAATGTTAAGCAAGTCAGAAGTTTTCTCGGACTTGCTAGTTATTGCCGTCGATTCGTTGAGAACTTTTCCAAGATTGCAAAACCATTGACAAATCTGCTTCACAAAGGTGTTAAATTTGAGTGGACAGAAAAATGTCAAGAAAGCTTTTAGACACTAAAAGATAAATTGACATCTGCCCCAGTATTAGCACCCCCGGATTCCCAAAAGGATTTCGTGATATACTGCGATGCCTCCCGTCAAGGATTAGGCTGTGTCCTAATGCAAGAACGCAAGGTGATTGCTTATGCCTCCCGACAATTGCGTCCTCACGAAGAAAATTACCCAGTGCACGATCTCGAACTTTCTGCGGTTATTTATGCCCTGAAGCTATGGTGACATTACCTTCTCGGTAACCGTTGCGAGATATATATGGATCATCAAAGTTTGAAGTATTTATATACTCAACCGGATCTGAACCTTCGTCAACAAAGATGGCTCGAGACAATAGCCGATTATGATATGAATATCTCATATACCCCTGGCAAGGCAAATGTAATGGCCGATGCTTTGAGTCGCAAGGCTTATTGCAGCAACCATGTGGTTCAGGAATCACAACCTATGCTTTATGAAGAGCTTCGTAAATTGAACCTCCATATTGTTCCATAGGGTTATCTCAATACCCTCGTTGTCGAACCAGATTTAGAACAAAGCATCAAAACTATGCAACGGTATGACTCTGAAGTTGAAAGGATCAAGCGATACCTTGAAAAAGGAAAACCGTCGGAGTTCCATCTTAATGATGATGGGATCCTATTTTTCCAACACTGTCTCTTCGTACCTAAGTTCAAAGATGAGAGAGAACACGTTATGATGGAAGCTCATGACACTCCTCTGTCAATTCATCCTGGTAGCACAAAGATGTACCGTGACATTTGTCAGAGATACTGGTGGCCTAATATGAAGCGAGATATTGCTCGTTATGTTTCTGAGTGTGACGTTTTCCGCCGCGTTAAAGCTCAACATCAAAGGCCCGCAGGAACTCTGCAACCCCTTGCAATTCCTGAATGGAAATGGGACAAGGTCCAAATGGATTTCATTACTGGTTTTCCCAAATCCCAGAAGGGTCATGATGCTATTTTTTTCGTCATTGACCGATTCTCTAAGGTTGCTCACTTTCTGCCAGTTAAAGAGACAATCACTGCTAGCCAGTTAGCAGACTTGTATGTTTCCCGAATTGTGTCACTCCACGGTGTTCCGTTGGAGATTAGTTCTGATCGTGGCAGCCTCTTCACCTCCAGATTCTGGAATAGTTTCCAAGAAGCTATGGGAACACATTTTTCGTTCAGTACCGCTTTTCACCCTCAGTCACAGGGTCAAGTTGAACGAGTTAATCAAGTGCTCGAAGATATGCTTCGAGCTTGCGTCATCTCCTTCGGTAAGAAATGGGAGGAATCTCTCCCGTATGCCGAATTCTCTTATAACAATAGCTATCAGGCTAGTCTGAAGATGGCACCGTTTGAAGTTCTATATGGTCGTAAGTGTCGAACCCCTCTGAATTGGTCAGAAACTGGGGAACGCTCACTGGTCGGACCGGACATTATTCAGCAAGCTGAAGAACAAGTCCGCATTGTCCATGAACATTTGAAAACTGCTCAGTCTCGTCAGAAGAGCAACTATGACCGAAAGCACCAGGAAATGGTCTATCAACCTGGCGAGCAAGCTTACCTCCGCGTCACTCCGTTGAAAGGCACTCATAGGTTCGGAATCAAAGGCAAGTTAGCTCCTCGCTACATTGGCCCGTTCCGTATTCTTGCCCGTCGAGGAGAGGTGGCATATCAATTGCAGTTGCCGCCAAATCTTTCTCAAGTACATGATGTCTTTCATGTATCCCAACTCCGTCGCTGCTTCAAGGATCCTATTCGAGCTGTGGATCACGAAGTGCTTGAATTACGGGAAGATCTGTCTTATCCAGAATATCCCATCCGTATTCTTGATGAAGCTGAACGTCGGACTCGTCAAAAGTCAATCAAATTCCTCAAGGTTCAGTGGTCAAATCATTCTGAAGATGAGGCCACTTGGGAACGCGAGGATCGTCTTCGCGAAGAATACCCCACTTTCTTTCAGTCTTCCTCTTAATTCTCGGGACGAGAATTCTTAATAGATGCGGAGAATTGTAACACCCCCTGTCATTAGCAACAGTGATCACTTTTGATAATGACATGTCAGCAAGCCTAATAGTGCATAATCATCATTAGCATCATATTGCATTTCAACTCCTAAGTCAAATTCAAATTTAAATGAAAGTGGAAATATAAAAGTTGTTCAACATAGAAACTAAAATGTTCACTAAATAGCAAATATTGCAGAGGCTATTCTGAAATTGTAACCAACAATTAATAAGTTAATTAGATGGCACTAACATTACCAAAACAGCAAGGATTAATGCATTTTATTTATTATAAAAATTGTGTGAACTCGAATTGACTCCAAACTAATTTTTGGTAGTAGTAGAGGATGCCTAGTAATTATTGGGACATTTGCCATGTTTTACAAAAACCATTTTGAGGCCCAACTATTTACTAAATAGGAGATATGATTAAATAAAAAGAAAAAGACAAAAGAAAAGAAAACAGAGAAAAAGAAAAAGGAAAAATCCCCCCCGGCCCAACTGGGCCAAGGCCCAGCCGGCCGGCCCCAAATGATCCACACCCTGGCCATCACCCCCCTCGGACGAACCCTGGCCAGCCCCGATTCATCCCGCCCCCCCCCCCGATCCCCTCCTCCTCCCCCGCGCACCGGACCCCTCCGCCGTGGCTCCCAAGCTCACCCGAGCCCGCTGCCCGACCCTGCACCGCCGCTGTGAGGAACCCCCTCCTCCTCCTCCGTCTCCCCCCCTTTCGGCCCCGCCGCGCGCCGGACGCGCCCCGGCCGCCCCCGCGCCGCGCCCGGCCCGCTCCCTGCCGCCCGCGCTCGAGCTCGCCATGCGCCGCGCGCGCACGCGCCCGCCCGCGCCCGACCAGCTCCGGCCACCGCGCCTCGCCTCCGCGTCGCGCCTCCGCACGCGCCGGCCGCTGCGCGCTGCCACTCGCCCCCGCCGCCCCTGCCGCGCCGCCCGCTCCGGCCTCGCGCTCGCCGCCCCGCGTGCGCTGCCTCGCGCTGCCCGCTGCCCGTCCCCGTCCGCCCTTGCGGGCGTGCCCTTTGGGCACCGGACATGTCTGGTCCCAAATGGGCATGCCTCGGACATGTCCGCCCCTGGTCCACTGACCAGTGGGGCCCACAGCCCTGCCTGATAAAAAAAATTAAAATAAATAAATAAATAGTTAATTAAATCTGTTTAATTAAAGTAAAAAATTAATTAGTTAATTAACTAATTAGACTAATTAATTAGTTAACTTAACTAACCCTAATGACTACTAACATCACCATGATGTCATGCTGATGTCATCAGTTACTATTCTGGATAATGTTGAATATAATAATAGAAATAAAATCAGAAAATGACTAAAACTTTAGAAAATCGTATTAAATAATCCGTAACTCCGATGAAAATACTTTATACATGAAACTTGCTCAGAATTCCGATACGAACCCGAATACGCCCTCCGTATTCCCGTCAGATGCCTCTAGCTATAAGAACATTGAACTTTTAGACCGATTTCGATAAATGAATAGTGCCCAACTTTAATTAAATAAATCCGAATAAATTCCTAAATTAACTAAATCATTTAGTTAGGCAGTAGAACACCCCGGCATATCATTTAGGCATCTCATACATATTGTTTGCATTATTGCCGTGAATTTATTGTTTCTCTCCCCTCCTTCTCTCTCTCGATAGACGCCGAGACCGACGACGCTGCACCTGGGTACGACTACACTACCGACGAGCAGCCCGTTGACGACCCCTCTCTCTTGCCAGAGCAACCAGGCAAGCCCCCCCCCCCCTTGAGCATCCAGATATCGCCCATTCTATTCTCCTGCTTGCATTAGATTTTGCTACTGTTTATATATGCTCCTATTCTGATGCATAGCCTGATGTTGTAACCTGTTCATTGCTACCTTACCTGCCTATGATAAACTGTTTAGTATAGGTTGGTAGTGAACCATCAGTGACCCCACCACCTTACCCTTGTAGCCCCTGCTTGATCATCGATGACTCGATCAACGTGATCGTCGACCAGAGACCGACACCTCACTTCACACCCCCTTAGTTGTACTACTCTGCGTAGTAATTATCGAGTGCCGAGGGTGATACCTCGTAACGCACTCCCGATGAATACTCTGCAGTGTAGCTGTCCGGTCGTGGTCATCGAGGGTGATTCCTCCTTCTCCACTTCCGATACGACTCTGTCGTGCAACCCTCAGTGTGAACCTCGAGGGTGATACCTCATACGTTCACCCTGATGATTTCGTCGAGTGGAATACGCCGAGGGTGATTCCTCGGGTTTCCCCCTTGATGTCATGACCACACGGTTACTTGACCTTTGTTACAGGCGGGACCACCCTGGTGGGTACCCGCTGGGGATCTATGATTTTCGGGTGTGCCGGAAGGGCACTCGAGTGTGACATTGTGGCGGAGCATCAGAGACTCTGATTGTCTCCGCGTGATACTAATTGAGCCTATTGGATTTGGGTGTGTGATCTGAGTGGGTCGACGTGCCCTATACGCACTACCACCACACGGGATAATGGTTATGGGACCCTCTGCGAAGTACGTTTCTCCCGAAAGCTCGTCTGACGTCACGATTCACCGTGCGGGCTGATTGTCGAGATTGGGATGGATACTTCACTGACGAGCTCAGTGTCGCGCCTGCACCTCTGCCAGTCTCGCAACAAGCAGGGTGCCCAGGGCGATGGCCCGAGACCTCTGGGTGCATAGGTTAGTCCGGTGTGCTGACCTCTCTGCCGAGCCTAGGTAGAGCGCTGCTTCGTGTTGATCTTCCGAGGACGGGCATTACCCAGCAAGTGTGTCCGGCCAGAGTTGATCGAGCGTGTTGGGTAACAGTAGTGCACCCCTGCAGGGATGAATCTTCTATCGATAGCCGGTCCTACGGTAAAGGATGCTCAGTTTGTGTATCCCGATCTACTACTTGAACTGGATACTTGATACTTAATTGAAGCTTCGGGATCGCTTTCTCGCTTGGGAGTCGAGGAAGGATCTCTAAGCTGTACTTCAACATGTTTGCTAAATAAAATGCTATTCTACTCTCTTCTACTACTGCAAGATGATGGCCTTGTGAAGATGTTTGAAGATGCTAGTCTTCGATAGGACTAGGCCTTCTCTCTATTCTGGCATTTCTGCAGCCCAGTCCACTTATACAGCCTTTCTCCATTGATAATGTTGCATATGTAGTATAGATCCTTGCTTGCTGAGTACTTCGGATGAGTACTCACGGTTGCTTTACTTTCTCTTTTCCCCATATACCCCACCCATGTGATACATCAGACGATGGAGTCCAGGAGCCAGATGCCACCACCGGAGCTTACTACTAGGAGGGTCCAGAGGGTACTTACTACTGGATCGAGCCAGCTGACTAGGAGTAGGATCGGAGACTCCCAGGCAGGAGGCCAACGCCTTTCGATCTAGTGTCGCTGTTTGTGCTAGCCTTCTTAAGGCAAAACTTGTCTAACTATGTCTGTACTCAGATAATATTTGTATGACTGACTTATGTATTCGGATCTTTGGATCCCTGGTCTGTAATATTGTGGACCTCCGTTTAAATTGTGTTAGAGTTGTGTTGTGATATCTTCCCGTGAGTCCCTGTGCTTGATCGTACACGTTTGCGTGTATGATTAGTGTACGATTGAGTCAGGGGCGTCACAAGTTGGTATCAGAGCCGACTGCCTGTAGGAAGCCCCCTTCCAATTCCTTGGCCGAAGTTGAGTCTAGAAACCAAAACACTAATTTACTAACTTGGCTATGTGGCTTACGGGCCCACGTCGCCAACTGGGTGGTATTAGGATCTTTTATTCCTTGTCTATACTCTGGGACTCTGATCTCTCTTCTACTCGGGTTAAATAAAATTTTACTAACGCCGACACTTAGGATCTCGTAAATCCCGTCTACCCGGAGAGCTGGATATCTGTGCGATTTCCCTGTCATTGATCTGATTAGTCTGATAATCATTTTCCTTTCCATTGTTTTGTTTAACCTTTCTCTCCGAGTTGTGTTAAACTTCTCATTATCGTTTGACAACCCTGAATTTCCTCTGTTTCAGATGGACTGTTTGTTTCCACCACGTCCTACGACACAGCTTGTGCTTCGCACTTGGGCTCGTGATGCCCCTGGGTTTCCAGCTGTCCTGATCGCTCTCATGACCAGACTTGGCTACCGTTGGTACCCTGAGTACTTGGTTTACGAGGATTATCGCGAATTCAATCAGGAGCAGTACCATGCTGATGTTCGTATCTATGATCAGCAAAATGACTCAGACACCGAGCTACACCTTTTCCACGGTATCGGCATGACGATTGAAATGGCAGTCCATGATGCCGCCTACTCTGCCGTCGCACGTCTCTGAGGACAGTTCAACGATATCTTGGATGACTCTGAGTTCCGATACATTTCGTATGCCCCTGCTGGAGATGCAACTGGATACTACACAGCTATCTGTGCCCCGTACGAGCCTCGTCGCTATGACCCGCGCGTTCTGATTCAGTGCACTCAGGCTCTGGATCGCGCTGTTCGGGCTCTTGCCGTCGAGTTGGTTGCCACTCGAGCACGTCTCTACGATGCTATGACGTAGTTGCTACCCACTGTTCGCGCAGGGATACATCCTGAGCACATCCTTTACCCGCGCAGGACTCAGATGTATGCTGGTATTGATTGGCCTGCTGTTGGAGGTCATACACCCGCACGTGGACCTCTTCTTACAGCTCGAGACCGGATTCTGCATCAGAGTGCACATGGAGCGCAGGATCCTTCCACGACGAACATTCGTCGTCCGCACTTGCAGTTACCCCGTTTCGGTGGTTTTCTCCGACGTTGATGTAGCCTTTGCTATGTCTCGTTGTGTACTTCTTTACCGCGTGCCTGCGCGCCGCCTAGTATGTCTAGCTTTTGAAATTGCGCCGTTATGCTGTCCGCATGTACCCGACTCTGTGTATGGATCTGTATGTCTTAATCGACTACTGTTATGTATCTGTTACACTACTTAAATTGTTGTCGAGTTACATCATGTTTGTCACTAAACGCTTGCAATTGCTTTTACTAAACTAACCCCTGTTGATACTTAGCAGGATGGTTAGACCAGGTGGTCGAGGTCGTGGTCGTGCCCCTGAACGCCCACCACCGCCAGACTATATGGCGGCTCTGATGCAACAGTTTGAGCTTAACCGCCAGTTCATGACTTGAATCATGGCTCAGTTTCCGCATCAGAACAACCAGAACCAGAACCCAGCTTCAATAACTTTGACAGAGTTTATGCGACTTAACCCAACTCAGTTCCGCAACTCTGACAAGCCACTGGATGCTGATGACTGGCTCCGCGACATTACTCACGAGATGGAGTCAGCTAATGTCGCCCCTGCCAACTTCATCAACTTCGCGGCCTTTTTCTTAAAAGGCCCCGCTGCTCAATGGTGGGACACACACAAGCGTACTCTGCCTATTGGAATAGTCATCACCTGGTATGAGTTCTAGGCTGCTTTCCGTACTCGTTACATCCCTCAGGCAATTATGGAACACATGAAGACCCAAATTCGTAACCTCACTCAGGGCAACAAGACTGTCGAAGCTTATCAGCGGGAATTTCTAGACCTCTCCCGCTATGCTGAAGAAGACATCGCCACCGATGCACGCAGACAAGAGAAGTTCCGTAGTGGACTACACCCCGACCTCAAGCTTGCACTTGCTGCTCAAGACTTCAACGACTTTTCAACTCTAACGAACAAGGCAATTCTTGTCGAGACCGCTCAGATAGAATACAAGGACTCGCAGAAACGCTATCGTGATGCTGGCTCATCTTCGGGCTCAGCATCGAAGCGTCGAGTTTGGATTCCCAACAATGCGTTCCGTCCCAATACCTCTGCGCAAAAGAACAACTATGTTGCACCACGTCTGCCTCCTCCACCATCGAGGCAGCCAAAAGCTCAAGCTATTCAAAACAATGCTCCTCTTCGTCCTGAAGATGGTCTATGCTTCAAGTGCCGCAAACCAGGTCACCAGGCTAAAGACTGCCGCCAGAATCAGAATCAGTTAGCCTTTCCCCGTGCTGGCCGTGGCAATGGTCGTGGCAACAATCAGACCCGCAACTATAATACTGGGTCTGCTACACATGGTCGTGGACACGCCTACAACATTGACATTGAAGAAGTCCAGGATCAACCTGCTACTGTGATGGGTACCCTTCTTGTTAACTCAGTACCTGCTTCTGTTTTATTTGATTCAGGAGCATCACATTCGTTCATCTCTGGAAAATTTGCATTTATGCATGGCATTCGATATGAGAAAATGCATACTCTGTTAGTCATTAAAACTCCCGGAGGTCACTGTCATGCTGACGTGATAGCACCTGACGTTACCATCGAAATTAAAGGGTTGGAATTCCTTGCCTCGCCCATCGTCTTGAAGTCTTCCACCATAGACCTCATTCTTGGAATGGATTGGTTGAAAGCTCACATTGCTTCGATCAATTGTGCCACTAAAGTCGTCCAACTTCTTCACCCCTCCGACGAGATAGTGAACTATACCGCCCGCATTACACGGGATGCCGAAGCTCAGATATATGTTCTGAATGCTTTGAACGCCTCAGCTCTAGAAGGGATCGAGAACGTTCCTGTCGTTCGAGATTTTCCAGACGTCTTTCCAGAAGAACTTCCAGGAATACCTGCGGCTAGAGCTGTCGAGTTTGTCATTGACTTGAAGCCTGGCACTGTCCCTATTGCCAAGCGACCTTATAAGATGCCTCCGCATCACCTACTCGAGCTTAAGGAAGAAATCGACAAGTCACTTAAGAGTGGTTTCATCCACCCCAGTTCCTCTGCTTGGGGAGCACCTTCACTCTTTGTTAAGAAGAAGGATGGAACTAACCGTTTGGTTCAGGATTATCGGCCCATTAACCAAGCCACAATCCAGAATAAATACCCACTGCCCCGGATCAATGATCTTTATGATCAACTTGCTGGATCATCGGTGTTCTCTAAACTCGACCTGAGGTTGGGTTATCACCAGATCCGTGTCCGTGAAGAGGATATTCCCAAGACTGCATTCGTCACTCGATATGGCTCTTATGAATACACCGTCATGTCATTTGGCCTAACGAATGCTCCAGCAACGTTCTCCTGTCTGATGAATTATATATTCATGGATTACCTCAACAAATTCGTCATGGTATATCTAGATGATATTCTGGTTTATTCTAAGAATAAAGAAGAACATGCTGAACACCTCCGTTTGGTACTAGAAAGGCTCCGAGAACACCAGTTGTATGCCAAGTATTCCAAATGTGAATTTTGGCTTTCTAAAGTAACTTACCTTGGTCATGTGATTTCCAAGGATGGAATTGCTGTTAACCCCGAAC
Organism: Thinopyrum elongatum; assembly: GCA_011799875.1. Classification (NCBI taxonomy): domain Eukaryota; kingdom Viridiplantae; phylum Streptophyta; class Magnoliopsida; order Poales; family Poaceae; genus Thinopyrum; species Thinopyrum elongatum. The sequence goes on along the minus strand of CM022300.1, from coordinate 531,182,427 downwards.
GAGTTTAGGCTATTCTTGACTGGACTCCCCTGAAGAATGTTAAGCAAGTCAGAAGTTTTCTCGGACTTGCTAGTTATTGCCGTCGATTCGTTGAGAACTTTTCCAAGATTGCAAAATCATTGACAAATCTGCTTCACAAAGGTGTTAAATTTGAGTGGACAGAAAAATGTCAAGAAAGCTTTTAGACACTAAAAGATAAATTGACATCTGCCCCAGTATTAGCACCCCCGGATTCCCAAAAGGATTTCGTGATATACTGCGATGCCTCCCGTCAAGGATTAGGCTGTGTCCTAATGCAAGAACGCAAGGTGATTGCTTATGCCTCCCGACAATTGCGTCCTCACGAAGAAAATTACCTAGTGCACAATCTCGAACTTTCTGCGGTTATTTATGCCCTGAAGCTATGGCGACATTACCTTCTCGGTATCCGTTGCGAGATATATATGGATCATCAAAGTTTGAAGTATTTATATACTCAACCGGATCTGAACCTTCGTCAACAAAGATGGCTCGAGACAATAGCCGATTATGATATGAATATCTCATATACCCCTGGCAAGGCAAATGTAATGGCCGATGCTTTGAGTCGCAAGGCTTATTGCAGCAACCATGTGGTTCAGGAATCACAACCTATGCTTTATGAAGAGCTTCGTAAATTGAACCTCCATATTGTTCCATAGGGTTATCTCAATACCCTTGTTGTCGAACCAGATTTAGAACAAAGCATCAAAACTATGCAACGGTATGACTCTGAAGTTGAAAGGATCAAGTGATACCTTGAAAAAGGAAAACCGTCGGAGTTCCATCTTAATGATGATGGGATCCTATTTTTCCAACACTGTCTCTTCGTACCTAAGTTCAAAGATGAGAGAGAACACGTTATGATGGAAGCTCATGACACTCCTCTGTCAATTCATCCTGGTAGCACAAAGATGTACCGTGACATTTGTCAGAGATACTGGTGGCCTAATATGAAGCGAGATATTGCTCGTTATGTTTCTGAGTGTGACGTTTGCCGCCGCGTTAAAGCTCAACATCAAAGGCCCGCAGGAACTCTGCAGCCCCTTGCAATTCCTGAATGGAAATGGGACAAGGTCCAAATGGATTTCATTACTGGTTTTCCCAAATCCCAGAAGGGTCATGATGCTATTTTTTTCGTCATTGACCGATTCTCTAAGGTTGCTCACTTTCTGCCAGTTAAAGAGACAATCACTGCTAGCCAGTTAGCAGACTTGTATGTTTCCCGAATTGTGTCACTCCACGGTGTTCTGTTGGAGATCAGTTCTGATCGTGGCAGCCTCTTCACCTCCAGATTCTGGAATAGTTTCCAAGAAGCTATGGGAACACATTTTTCGTTCAGTACCGCTTTTCACCCTCAGTCACAGGGTCAAGTTGAACGAGTTAATCAAGTGCTCGAAGATATGCTTCGAGCTTGCGTCATCTCCTTCGGTAAGAAATGGGAGGAATCTCTCCCGTATGCCGAATTCTCTTATAACAACAGCTATCAGGCTAGTCTGAAGATGGCACCGTTTGAAGTTCTATACGGTCGTAAGTGTCGAACCCCTCTGAATTGGTCAGAAACTGGGGAACGCTCACTGGTCGGACCGGACATTATTCAGCAAGCTGAAGAACAAGTCCGCATTGTCCTTGAACATTTGAAAACTGCTCAGTCTCGTCAGAAGAGCAACTATGACCGAAAGCACCAGGAAATGGTCTATCAACCTGGCGAGCAAGCTTACCTCCGCGTCACTCCGTTGAAAGGCACTCATAGGTTCGGAATCAAAGGCAATTTAGCTCCTCGCTACATTGGCCCGTTCCGTATTCTTGCCCGTCGAGGAGAGGTGGCATATCAATTGCAGTTGCCGCCAAATCTTTCTCAAGTACATGATGTCTTTCATGTATCCCAACTCCGTCGCTGCTTCAAGGATCCTATTCGAGCGGTGGATCACGAAGTGCTTGAATTACGGGAAGATCTGTCTTATCCAGAATATCCCATCTGTATTCTTGATGAAGCTGAACGTCGGACTCGTCAAAAGTCAATCAAATTCCTCAAGGTTCAGTGGTCAAATCATTCTGAAGATGAGGCCACTTGGGAATGCGAGGATCGTCTTCGCGAAGAATACCCCACTTTCTTTCAGTCTTCCTCTTAATTCTCGGGACGAGAATTCTCAATAGATGAGGAGAATTGTAACACCCCCTGTCATTAGCAACAGTGATCACTTTTGATAATGACATGTCAGCAAGCCTAATAGTGCATAATCATCATTAGCATCATATTGCATTTCAACTCCTAAGTCAAATTCAAATTTAAATGAAAGTGGAAATATAAAAGTTGTTCAACATAGAAACTAAAATGTTCACTAAATAGCAAATATTGCAGAGGCTATTCTAAAATTGTAACCAACAATTAATAAGTTAATTAGGTGGCACTAACATTACCAAAACAGCAAGGATTAATGAATTTTATTTATTATAAAAATTGTGTGAACTCGAATTGACTCCAAACTAATTTTTGGTAGTAGTAGAGGATGCCTAGTAATTATTGGGACATTTGCCATGTTTTACAAAAACCATTTTGAGGCCCAACTATTTACTAAACAGGAGATATGATTAAATAAAAAGAAAAAGACAAAAGAAAAGAAAATAGAGAAAAAGAAAAAGGAAAAATCCCCCCCGGCCCAACTAGGCCAAGGCCCAGCCGGTCGGCCCAGCTGCCTCCCCACCCCTGGCCTATACCCCCCCTCGGGCCGAACCCTAGGCCAGCCCCAATTCATTCCCTACCCACCCGATCCCCACCCTCCCCGGCGCCTGACGACGTCCGCCGCCGCCGGCGGACCCCCTCCGACGTGTCGCTCCTCCAGCTCCACCCCGAGCCCGCTGCCCGACCCTGCACCGCCGCTGTGAGGAACCCCCTCCTCCTCCTCCGTCTCCCCCCCTTTCGGCCCCGCCGCGCGCCGGACGCGCCCCGGCCGCCCCCGCGCCGCGCCCGGCCCGCTCCCTGCCGCCCGCGCTCGCGCTCGCCGTGCACCGCGCGCGCACGCGCCCGCCCGCGCCCGACCAGCTCCGGCCACCGCGCCTCCGCTCGCGCCGCCCGCTGCGCGCTGCCGCTCACCCCCGCCGCCCCTGCCGCGCTCGCCGCCCCGCGTGCGCTGCCTCGCGCTGCCCGCTGCCCGTCCCCGTCCGCCCGTGCGTGTGTGCCCTTTGGGCACCGGACATGTCCGGTCCCAAATGGGCATGCCCCGGACATGTCCGGCCCTGGTCCACTGACCAGTGGGGCCCACAGCCCTGCCTGATAAAAGAAATTAAAATAAAAAATAAATAAATAAATAGTTAATTAAATCTGTTTAATTAAAGTAAATAATTAATTAGTTAATTAACTAATTAGACTAATTAATTAGTTAACTTAACTAACCCTAATGACTGCTGACATCAGCATGATGTAATGCTGATGTCATCAGTTACTATTCTGGATAATGTTGAATATAATAATAGAAATAAAATCAGAAAATGATTAAAACTTTAGAAAATCATATTAAATAATCCGTAACTCCGATGAAAATACTTTATACATGAAACTTGCTCAGAATTCCGATACGAACCCGAATACGCCCTCCGTATTCCCGTCAGATGCCTCTAGCTATAAGAACATTGAATTTTTAGACCGATTTCGATAAATGAATAGTGCCCAACTTTAATTAAATAAATCCGAATAAATTCCTAAATTAACTAAATCATTTAGTTAGGCAGTAGAACACCCCGGCATATCATTTAGGCATGTCATACATATTGTTTGCATTATTGCCGTGAATTTATTGTTTCTCTCCCCCTCCTTCTCTCTCTCGATAGACGCCGAGACCGACGACGCTGCACCTGGGTACGACTACACTACCGACGAGCAGCCCGTTGACGACCCCTCTCTCTTGCCAGAGCAACCAGGCAAGCCCCCCCCCCTTGAGCATCCAGATATCGCCCATTCTATTCTCCTGCTTGCATTAGATTTTGCTACTGTTAATGTATGCTCCTATTCTGATGCATAGCCTGATGTTGTAACCTGTTCATTGCTACCTTACCTGCCTATGATAAATTGTTTAGTATAGGTTGGTAGTGAACCATCAGTGACCCCACCACCTTACCCTTGTTGCCCCTACTTGATCATCGATGACTCGATCAACGTGATCGTCGACCAGAGACCGACACCTCACTTCACACCCCCTTAGTTGTACGACTCTGCGTAGTAATTATCGAGTGCCGAGGGTGATACCTCGTAACGCACTCCCGATGAATACTCTACAGTGTAGCTGTTCGATCGTGGTCATCGAGGGTGATTCCTCCTTCTCCACTTCCGATACGACTCTGTCGTGCAACCCTCAGTGTGAACCTCGAGGGTGATACCTCATACGTTCACCCTGATGATTTCGTCGAGTGGAATCCGCCAAGGGTGATTCCTCGGGTTTCCCCCTTGATGTCATGACCACACGGTTACTTGACCTTTGTTACAGGCGGGACCACCCTGGTGGGTACCCGCTGGGGATCTATGATTTTCGGGTGTGCCGGAAGGGCACTCGAGTGTGACATTGTGGCGGAGCATCAGAGACTCTGATTGTCTCCGCGTGATACTAATTGAGCCTATTGGATTTGGGTGTGTGATCTGAGTGGGTCGACATGCCCTATACGCACTACCACCACGCGGGATAATGGTTATGGGACCCTCTGTGAAGTACGTTTCTCCCGAAAGCTCGTCTGACGTCATGATTCACCGTGCGGGCTGATTGTCGGGATTGGGCTGGATACTTCACTGACGAGCTCAGTGTCGCGCCTGCACCCCGGCTAGTCTCGCAACGCGCAGGGTGCCCAGGGCGATGGCCCGAGACCTCTGGGTGCATAGGTTAGTCCGGCGTGCTGACCTCTCTGCCGAGCCTAGGTAGAGCGCTGCTTCGTGTTGATCTTCCGAGGACGGGCATTACCCAGCAAGTGTGTCCGGCCAGAGTTGATCGAGCATGTTGGGTAACAGTAGTGCACCCCTGCAGGGATGAATCTTCTATCGATAGCCGGTCCTACGGTAAAGGACGCTCAGTTTGTGTATCCCGATCTACTACTTGAACTGGATACTTGATACTTAATTGAAGCTTCGGGATCGCTTTCTCTCTTGGGAGTCGAGGAAGGATCTTTAAGCTGTACTTCAACATGTTTGCTAAATAAAATGCTATTCTACTCTCTTCTACTGCTGCAAGATGATGGCCTTTTGAAGATGTTTGAAGATGCTAGTCTTCAATAGGACTAGGCCTTCTCTCTATTCTGGCATTTCTGCAGCCCAGTCCACTTATACAGCCTTTCTCCATTGATAATGTTGCATATGTAGTATAGATCCTTGCTTGCTGAGTACTTCGGATGAGTACTCACGGTTGCTTTACTTTCTCTTTTCCCCATATACCCCACCTTGGTGATACATCAGACGATGGAGTCCAGGAGCCAGATGCCACCACCGGAGCTTACTACTAGGAGGGTCCAGAGGGTACTTACTACTGGATTGAGCCAGCTGACCAGGAGTAGGATCGAAGGCTCCCAGGCAGGAGGCCAACGCCTTTCGATCTAGTGTCGCTGTTTGTGCTAGCCTTCTTAAGGCAAGACTTGTCTAACTATGTCTGTAATCAAATAATATTTGTATGACTGACTTATGTATTCGGATCTTCGGATCCCTGGTCTGTAATATTGTGGACCTCCGTTTAAATTGTGTTAGAGTTGTGTTGTGATATCTTCCCGTGAGTCGATATGCTTGATCGTACACGTTTGCGTGTATGATTAGTGTACGATTGAGTCGGGGGCGTCACACCAGCAATGGCATCACAGCACAGGCGCTTATGGGAAAAGATCTTGTCCTGGTTGTATAGAATACATGAGTAGTAGCTCCTTTGCTGGTGGCTCCAGAACTTGTCAGATGAGATCTTAGGCTTCTTGTAAGGGTTCTTGGCCTTATCAAAGAATGTGTTGTGCTCTCTGAAGCTGAGCACACTGAAGGAGCCTTGTGTGGTAACGGCACTTGGAAGCCTTGGCAGCCTGGGCTTTGGCTTCTGTGTCTGAGGCCTTTGCTCCACATGATAGTCATACTGAGGACCAGGAGCAGCAGGTGGTGTCATGATTGGCCACTTGACAGTAACAAGCTCACCACGATAGAACACGCGTTCCATAGTGTGAGGCACAGGAGGAGCAGCAGCCACATCCGAGGTGGATGGCTGTACATTGTCTTCAGTGGCATCATGGGCTTCGGGTTGCTTAATATCTTCAGCCATGACAACGTCATTGGCTTCAGTAGTAGTAGCAGCAGCAGCATCAGGTGCAGGGGCTTCAGTGGTTTCAACAACTGGCGGGTCATGCACAATCACATCTTCATCCTCTCTTGATTCAATGGAAGGGGGAATAACTACAGACTCTTCTTCTTTGTCATCGGCTGATGCAGCCGAAATATCTTCAGCCTCTTTGGCTTCAGATTCTTGAGCAGTGACTGAAGGGATGGCTTCAGGAAACACTTGACTTGCGACTAAGCTTGGGGTGTGCACATCCTCTTCAGGAATGCTCGACATGGAGATCATGGGCCTAGGGCCTCTGCGAAGCCTTCGAAAGGATGGCGACGCCTGTAGTGAAGGAGTGGTCTTCTCCATGTCTTTGGGGGTATCTTGCGCGGTCTCAATCACTGGGGTGGTGACTTGAGCTGGTGGAGTGCAAGGAATAACTTCATGGAGCGGAGAGTTTGGGTGGTGCTCTTCCCAGAAATCATCTTGTGTGATTGGCGTCGTGGGACTGCCAATGCTTATCTGTTCACTGCTCGTGGGAGCAGGCGATGATACCGTCTTGGGCATGATCTGGGGGAACTGAGGAAGGACTTCATCATCATCAACATTGTCTTCACGACCAATGTCTTCAGCTGTGGTGTTGTCAGCAGCTGGAATGTCTTCACACACATGAGCCTCTGGGGAGCAGGCTCATGAACAACTAGACGACGCTCACGGTTGGAGGATGCAGGAAGGGCAACTGAAATGGGTTCAACAAGCAGCGGCTCACTAGGAGCAGATGAGGCAGTTTGTGCCTGAGCCCTTCTTGAAGCCTTAGAGGACTTCTTCAGCCTCTTTTGAGAAGGAGCAGCATCAGAGGCTTCTTGATGCTTTCGCTTCTTTGCTTCAGCCTCAGCCTGCTTCATCTTCTTCTGTTCTGAAGCCGCTGAAGGGACCTTTGGCTTCGAGTCAATCATACTGGCAGGGAAGACAATGCTTGGTCTTTCCTGCCTTGGAGCTTTGGTTTCAGCTTCAGCGGGCTTCTTCTTCTTAGCAGCCAGCTTGGGGTCAATGCCTGGATGCCCAAGTGCTTTCCTTTTCAGAGCTTCATTATGAGCCTGAACGCACTTTGCAGCATAGTGCTTGAGACGTTCTCTGGAGCCTTTGGCTACATCACGACACTTTTGAAACTCAGTCTTGAGATCAGCCATCATTTTCTTGAAGTTCTGGACATCTGTGATGCCCAGTTTGGCCATGTGCTTCTTGAAGACAGCCTTTCATGGTTGATCTTGTTCTTCTGCTCAATGACTTTTTGAATAATTGCAAGCTCTTTGGCAATATAGCCCTGGAATGTCACGCTGATGCCAATCGGAAGCTGCAGATCATCGAGGGTAAGAGAGGTATCTTCAAACCACTCGTCAATAAAGTTGTTGAGAATATCAGCGTCAAACAGAGGCAGGTTATTGAAGATTTCAGCCTCATGTTTTCTCTTGATCAGCATCTCAAGGGCATCATCATCTACATCTTCATCGCTAGATAGATCAACAATGTCTTCATCATTGCGAAAGATGTGTGCGGGAGCAAGAGCATGCCCTGAGATCTTCTTGGGCTTTGAGGACTTCTTGGAGATGCGAGACTGGTCCTCAGACTGCACTCTGGATTCAGGAGGTGCATATTTCAATGGACTCACACTTGAAGCTTTTGGTGTAGCAGAAGATTTTGAAGCCTTAGTCTTTTTCTTCATAGGCTTCGGGGGCTCTGGAACTTCAGCATGTTCCTCTTCCTCAGCAGCCTCTTTAACACTGGCCCTTTGCTCAGCGATATGTGTGAGAAGCCCATCAAGGCTGTTGAAAGGACCAATGAGATTATGTTCAGCTTCACGGCTGCCATTGGGCCTTGGTCGAGCTGGACCCGGGTTGAAGTCAATCCCGAAGTCCTTCTTGTTCTGGACAGCAGAGTTCTTGGCATACTTGTAATTTTCTTCAAAGAGATCATCTTCTCGACACCATCTGAGGCTGGATGGGTCGGCCTGCGCTGGATGGGTCGGCATCTTCAAGCATAGGGCCTCTGACCATGCAATGAAAGAAGCCTTTGGCAATGGCTTCAGCCTTGGTTTGGGATGTAGCTTCTTGTATACAATATCGGCCCATGGTGGCCTCACTGCATTCTTTTCAGCATATTCAGCAGTCACATAGTGATACAGAAACCATTGTTCAGCCCAGTACCTGCGAATCCATTGAACTCTGAACTTGCGTTCTGCATAGGTTTCATCAGGATCTGACTTGTACATTTCATATAGATCAGGAGGCAAATCCAAGGCAGTATTGTCACAACGCTGTCTGCCACCCTTCTTTGCTGATTTTCTAGAAGCCATTGGATTCAAACAAAAAGGCTTCACAACAGAGTTTGGCTTTAGGCGACTGGTCAAATAGGAACTGGCTTCAGGCGATTCAATATGATGCTGTAAGAACTCTGCAAATGAATGCAGACTATGAGAACCAAGGGATTCTCCCACGGACATGTACCTGTGATAGCATTAGAGATGCGAGGGAAGGGAAGAGGTCATATGCATTCTCAGAAGATTTTGAAGATAAATCAGTTTGAAGACATTGACCTCAAAGCGTGAAGACATTCACTTATCAATGTGAGTTGGTTCCAGATTTGTACGAATCCATGAATAAGTACAAGTGAGGAATCTAACTGGTTGTGATGCATAAGTGAATGATCTTGCAAATTATGAGATGCAGAAAAGGAAAGATCCAGATTCGGAGGTGTAAAAACAACTTTTGGAAGATGTGGATAGTTCAACGGATCAAATAAACGGTAAAAAGTGAGTTCTTATTTACTGCACGATGAACTGCTAGACGAGAAAGATGGAGGCCGAGCAGTCCAATCTCCCGCGCCCTAACTTGGCGGCGGAAGACACCTACGGCGGCGGTGGAGGGAAGATGTCCGCGGCCGGCGTGAAGACGACGTCGGAGAAGTCGCGGCAGCGAAGCGCTTCGTCTCCGGCGACGGCTGATGCTAGCGGTGGCGCTAGGGTTTGAGCGAGACGGCGAGGGAAGAGGAAATAATGACCGTAGGGGTGGAGTATTTATAAGCCAGAGGGATGGTGCAGTGTAATTACTCAGGTGCCCCTGGCGGTTCACATCTGAAGGACACGTGGCAAGCATGCAATAGATTGAATGTTGTGCCACGACCCCACGCACGCCTGGTTTGTCGGGTAGTCATTCCGGCTTCTCCGGTATTCACGCAAAACGGATAGAGATAATAAAAGCAGTTTTAAAGGTGTGTCTCTGTATCTTCAGGTGACAAGGACACAGTGAAGACAATCGACACGTGTAAATAGAATGCATATGAAGAGACAGAAAGGATTTGAGAGATAAGCACAGAAGGGGTTAGGGTCCGATCACATTCACTTAGTGCAGAAAATGGCAACTTGAAGACATAGCTATAAGTGAATGCTGTAGAGGACATAACATATATATATATAGGCAATGAAGACCAAATCAAACATTGTGAAGATAAACCAATGTTGAAGACAAACCATTTATGAAGATAAATCAACATGACGCCAAACAAAACTCTTCAAGAAAGATTTAGTGGTGGCGTTACCCACCGTATAGGAAGTATTAGACCAGGACACAGCGCACAATTATCATGGCACTCCAGAGTCAAAATTCACATTAATGTATTCACACTTAGAGTGTATGTCTTCATGAATTGAAGATATAAGTTACTTCGTGTGTAGCGCACCTAAGTCATCAATATGCATAAGTGTTAGGATGTGTGTCCATTCACAGGACATTCGAGGATTCTAAGATATTTAGTTCACACCGCAGCTTGCAAAACCTTTTCTCATCCAAGGGCTTCATGAAGATATCTGCCAATTGCTCTTCAGTGTTGACGTGAATGATATCAATGTCTTTCTTCAACACATGATCTCTGAGAAAGTGATGACGGATCTGAATGTGCTTTGTCTTCGAGTGTTGAACTGGGTTATGAGCAATCTTGATGGCGCTTTCATTGTCACAGTAGAGGGGCACATGCTTCATGTTGATGCCATAGTCCTTGAGGGTTTGCTTCATCCAGAGAAGCTGAGCGCAGCAAGATCCAGCAGCAGTGGAGAGTGATACATAGTTCTGCTTCTTTGAAGACCAACAGACAAGAGATCGTCCAAGAAAGTGACATGTGCCTGATGTGGACTTGCGATCAACCTTGTCACCAGCATAATTAGCATCTAAGAATCCAACTAGATCAAACTCTGAGCCCTTTGGATACCATAATCCTAGCGTTGGGGTGTGAGCCAAATATCGAAGTATTCGCTTCACCGCGAGGTGATGCGATTCCTTTGGTGCCGCTTGGAATCGGGCACAGATGCAAACGCTAAGCATTATATCAGGCCTAGATGCACATAAGTACAATAAAGAACCAATCATGGAGCAGTATACCTTTTGATCGAATTCTTTACCACTGTCGTCGGAGCCAAATGACCTTTGGTTGGCATTGGCGTCGTGTACCCTTTGCAGTCTTGCATTCCAAACTTCTTCAGGCAATCTTTGAGGTATTTTTCTTGTGATATGAAGATACCATTCCTCTGTTGACAGATTTGAAGACCAAGGAAGAATTTCAACTCTCCCATCATGGACAATTGATATTGCTCTTACATCATATGCCCAAACTCATCACTGTATCTCTCATCAGTGCAGCCGAAGATAATGTCATCCACATGGATTTCGCATACAAACAATTCTCCATCATATGTCTTCGTGAAGAGAGTGGGATCAAGAGAACCAGGTTTGAAGCCTTTGCTCTTCAGGAAGTCTTTGAGTGTGTCATACCAAGCGCGAGGAGCTTGTTTGAGGCCATATAGTGCCTTGTTGAGTTTGTAGACCATATCAGGACGCTTTGGATCTTCAAAACCAAGTGGTTGAGCTACATATACTTCTTCTTCAATTTTTCCATTGAGGAAGGCACTCTTCACATCCATTTGATATAGGAGGATTTTGTGGTGATTAGCGCTAGCAGTATGCGAATGGCTTCAAGCCTAGCTACGGGAGCAAAGGTTTCATCAAAATCAATCCCTTCCACTTGTGTATAACCTTGGGCAATGAGACGAGCTTTGTTTCTAACAACTTGACCATGTTCATCTTGCTTGTTGCGATAGATCCATTTGGTGCCTATAATATTGTGCTTGCGAGGATCAGGACGCTTGACAAGTTCCCACACATTGTTTTTTCTCAAACTGTTGAAGCTCTTCTTGCATAGCTTGAATCCATGAAGGCTTCATCAACTTTCTTGGGTTCAGATATTGAGACAAATGCAAAGTGCCCACAGAAGTTTGCTAGTTGCGTAGCTCTTGATCAAGTAAGCGGACCAGGTGCATTGATACTGTCAACGATCTTCTCAATCTGTACTTCATTCGCCACCCGAGGATGAGCAGGATGAAGACTTTGATTTTGCTGATCATTGTCTTTGCCTTCAGCATTGTCTTCAGGCTCATTATTATCTTCACGTTGAGTAGGAGCTGGAATGACAATTTCCTCTTCAGCCTGTTCCTCGGTGGGTATGATTTCTCCAATACCCATAAGCTTGATAGATTCACTTGGAGAAGCTTCATCTAGCACATTTGGCAGGTTCTCTCTTTGCGAGCCGTTAGTCTCATCGAATCGGACATCCACAGTTTCAACCACTTTATAGTGAAAGAGGTTGAAGACTCTGTAGGTGTGCGAATCCTTTCCGTAACCAAGCATAAAACCTTCATGTGCTTTCGGTGCAAATTTGGAAGTGTGATGTGGATCCTTGATCCAGCACCTAGCACCAAAGACTTTGAAATAGCTTACGTTTGGCTTCTTACCAGTGAGTAGTTCATAGGATGTCTTCTTGAAGAACTTATGAAGATAAACTCTGTTGATGATATGGCATGCAGTATCAATGGCTTCAGGCCAGAACTTTCTTGGAGTCTTGTATTCATCAGGCATCGTACGAGCCATCTCAATAAGGGTCCTGTTCTTGCACTCCACGACGCCATTCTGCTGAGGTGTGTATGGAGCAGAGAGCTCATGAGAGATGCCCAATGTATCAAGATAAGTGTCGAGGCCAGTGTTCTTGAATTATGTGCCATTGTCACTTCTGATGTGCTTGATCTTGAAGCCATAGTTGGTCATGGCTCGATTGGCGAATCGTCTGAAGACATCCTGCACTTCAGTCGTATAGAGAATTATGTGCACCCAAGTGTATCTCGAATAATCATCAACTATAACGAAGCCATAAAGATGTGCAGTGGTAGTAAGGGTAGAGTAATGAGTAGGGCCAAATAGGTCCATGTGTAACAGCTCGAAGGGACGTGATGTCGTCATGATTGCCTTTGAGGGATGCTTGGCCCTAGTCATCTTCCCGGCTTCACAAGCACCACACAAATGATCCTTCTTGAACTTGACGCCCTCGATGCCAATGATATATGCTTCTTCTTCACAAGAGTGTGCAAGTTCCTCATGCCCGCATGTCCTAGCCTTCGATGCCAAAGCCAACACTCTGAAGCTTTTGCTAGAAGACATATGGCAAGCTGTGGTCCTGCGGAGAAATCTACCATATACAGATCACCTCTTCGATAACCTTCGAAGACTAGAGATTTGTCAGTTTCCATAAGAACCAGGCAACGATATTTTCCAAATATCACAATCATGTTCAGATAACAAAGCATTGAGATAGACATTAAGTTGTATCCAAGGGATTCAACAAGCATCACTTTATCCATGTGTTGATCCTTTGAGATAGCAACTCTACCTAGACCCAATACCTTGCTTTTACCAGTGTCAGTGAATGTGATGTGGCTTTTTGTAGATGGTCATAGGGATGAATCCATGAGAAGACTTCGATCACCAGTCATGTGGTTAGTGCATCCACTATCCATAATCCATTCAGTAGCTTTCGGAGTTGTACCCTACAGTGCAGTTAGCGGGATAGGCTTCACCAAGAGTATTGTGAAGCATAAAAATTTGACGTACAAGCATGCTATCAAAGTTAAGATTCTCGGATGGTATGATAGGATGCTTATCAAGAAACCTAGGGATGAAATAAATGGTAAGACCATTTTGGCACTTAATCTTGCGTCCCACAAGATGTTTTAGGTCCCCAGCATTGTCTTCAGAAGTCAATGATTTCTGGCTGGAGACCTTTCCCTACAAGAGAAGTTAATTCTTTTTAACCACCCACATCTTAAGGGGTGGCTTAGAAGCAATAAGTCTAAGTGCAGCATCTGAGAACTTTGGCTTTGGAGCCCTAGCAAATAGTTTTGCAGGAGGTGAATAGTATTCATAAGAATATGCAGAAAAGTTCTTTGACTTGTGAACATAGCGGTTTGAAGAAACTCGCTCATATTCATGAGTCTGATTATAGTTTCCCTGCAAAACATTGCCGTTAGGGTGACCTTGTGAGATCCTCTGTCTATATGAAGCCTTTGGGCCATATGAAGCCTTTGGTCTGAGATTTGTCTTCTTCCCTGGTGATGTCATGATGACATTCACAGGAAGTTTCTCAAGACAACTCTTAGCAACCCAGATCTTCTTCAAAGGTGGCCCATTCCTGCAGTTAGTACCAATAAACCTGGCAAACACTTCACCATTCTGATTCTTAAACAGCTTATAATTGGAGTCAAAGGACTCATCAATGATAATGGGGTTAGCACAAGTGAAGCCAGATAAAGTAGATGGATCTACTGAAGGACCCTTTGCAGCAACCCATGAGGTTTTGGGGTACTGCTCAGTCTTCCAGTAAGAACCATCAGGATTCATTTTCCTCTCGAAACCAACACCCTCTTTCCTAGGGTTTCGGTTCAGAATCTGTTTCTTGAGGACATCACATAGTGTCTGATGCCCTTTGAGGCTTTTGTACATGCCTGTTTCAAGCAATGTCTTCAACCTGGCATTCTCATCAGCAATAGTAGCGGTATCCTCAGATGAGGGGTTAGTTACCACATCAGCAGTTAAAGATATTGCAACAACAGAGGCAGTAGAACATTCAGCAATAGAGACAGCATTGTCACGCTCAAGGCATTTTAAACATGGTGGCACAAAATCTTCCTGAGCGGAACTGATCTGTTGAGCGAGCAGTGAATCGTTCTCCTTTTGAAGGTCTTCATGAGAAGCTCTCAGTTTCTCGAGATCTTGCTTCCTTTGAACATAATCATAGGAAAGCTTCTCATGAGTGGCTGAGAGGGTTTCATGATGACTTTCAAGTTCTTCGTACTTAATTCGAAGGTTTTTTATGTCTTCGATTAAGGACTGAGTTCAATTCATTTCCTCATCCAATAGGTCATCACTTTTGTCTAGCAATTTTTGAATGTGTTCCGTAGCAATTTGTTGTTCAGTTGCAATTCTAGCAAGAGTCTTATAGCTTGGCTTGGATTCACATTCAAGAGTCATCTTCACTGGAGGTTTAAAAGTAAGCATCGCGTGAGTTTACCTTGGCACCTCATGCCATGAAGCAGTAGGTCGGAGCAGAGTCATCCCCATCATCGGCTTCAGCGTCGGCGGCGTGACCATTGTCTTCAGTGTTGAAGATGGACTTGGCGACTAAGGCCGAAGCTAGAGCCAGGCTTGCCACGCCTGAATCAGACTCCTCCTCGGACTCCACCTCTACCTCCTCAGAAGCAGACTCCTCCTCTGAATCCGTCTCCTTGCCAATGAATGCACGAGCCTTGCCAGATGAGCTCTTCTTGTGTGAGGAAGACTTTGATGAAGACTTCAAAGAAGACTTTGAGGATTTCTTCTTCTTCTTGTCGTCAGAGTCATATTCCTTGCTCTTCTTCTTCTTCTTGGCTTCCTTGTCGCATTGAGGACATTCAAATATGCAGTGACCTGGCTTCTTGCATTTGTGGCAAGTTCTCTTCTTGTAGTCACGAGAGGAAGCCTCGTCATTCTTGGAACTGGATCTTGAAGATTTTCCGAAGCGATTCTTCTTGGAGAACTTTTGGAACTTTCCCATGAGCATTGCTAGCTCTTTACCAATGTCTTCAGGATCATCACAACTGCAGTCAGATTCTTCTTCTGATGAGGAAACAGCTTTTGCCTTTAAAGCACGGGATCGGCCATAGTTGGGGCCATAGATATCTCTCTTCTCAGACAGCTGGAACTCATGTGTGTTGAGCCTCTCAAGTATGTCAGATGGATCAAGATCTTTGAAGTCAGGGTGTTCTTGAATCATCAGGGCCAAGGTGTCAAATGAGATGTCAAGTGATCTCAGTAGCTTCTTCACAATTTCATGCTTGGTGATCTCAGTGGCGCCGAGTGCGCGAAGCTCATTTGTGATATCAGTGAGGTGATCGAACGTGAGCTAGACATTCTCATTGTAATTTCTCTTGAAGTGGTTGAATAGATTGCGAAGAACATCAATCCTTGAGTCTCTCTGAGTTGAGACGCCTTCGTTGACCTTGGACAGCCAGTCCCAGACTAGCTTCGCAGTTTCCAGAGCACTCACATGGCCATACTGTCCTTTGGTCAGATGACCACAGATGATGTTCTTGGCGGTTGAGTCCAGTTGCGCAAACCTCTTGACATCAGTAGCGGTGACACCTTCACCGACTTTGGGAACACCAGTCCTGACGACATACCAAAGGTCGATGTCAATGGCTTCAAGATGCATGCGCATCTTATTCTTCCAGTAGGGGTAATCAGTGCCATCGAAGACGGGGCACGCAGCGGAGACCTTGATTATCCCTGCAGTCGACATAGCTAAAACTCCAGGTGGTTAAACCGAATCACACAGAACAAGGGAGCACCTTGCTCTGATACCAATTGAAAGTGCTAGTTATCGACTAGAGGGGGGTGAATAGGCGATTTTTCTGAAAGTCGTCAAAGACTGAAGTCTTCAAAGACAAACAATCAAATTGAACCTAAATGATATGCAGTGGAAGATAAACTACTCTAGACAGACCATAGTCAAGTGAGCATAGTAATGAAAGCACGATGACTAATAGCAGCTAGGTAGTACAGATCGGAATGGAAGACAGAGTGAAGCCAAAACAGGTACTAGTCTCCACACAGTGAAGTCAAACAGATCAGACAAACAAGCAATGACTTCACGAAGACAAAATGAAATGTAAAGGAGGCAATGGATAGAACCAGTAGCTTGGTGAAGACAAGGATTTGGTAGACCAGTTCCAGTTGTCGTGACAACTGTACGTCTGGTTAGGGAGGCTGAGATTGAACTCAGAAGACCACGTCTTCACCTTATTCCCCTTGAGCTAAGGACACCCAGTCCTCGCCCAATCACTCTGGTAAGTCTTCAAGGTAGACTTCCAAACCTTCACAGACTCTGTTCACCGGCAATCCACAATGACTCTTGGATCCTCAGAACTTGACGCCTAACCGGCTGGAGGATACACAGTCCTTAAGTGTAACAAGTCTTGAGGTCACGCGGACAGAAAGACTTCAGTGATGCCTAACACTCTTTGGCTCTGGGTGTTTTGGGCTTTGTCCTCGCAAGGATCTCAATCTCTCAAAGGCGTCGGAGGTGGGTTGCTCTCAAACGACAAAAGCCATGCACTAACTCTGAGCAGCCACCAATTTATAGTGGAGGGGTGGGCTATTTATAGCCAGCAGGCAACCCGACATGATATGTCCGAAATGACCCTGGGTCACTAAGGAACTGACACGTGTCCAATGGTCGGATTCCAAACACACGCGACAGCTTGGCTTGGGCTACAAGCAAAGCTGACTCATCCAACTCTGGATAAGATTTGCTCTCATTGTCTTCGCTCGAAGACATAGGATTTGGGTTGAGCATCACATCAGTCTTCTGACTTTGTTCACTTGGACCCCACTTAACAGTTCGGTGGTTCCTATGGCTCAAGAAAGAAGAAAATGAAACTACGAAAGAAACTATGTCTTCGCAGTCCATAGTCTTCAAGTGAATGTCTTCACACGTCATTATCTTCAACGTGAATGTCTTCACGAACCACCATTGTCTTCAATGTCTTCATACATTTTTAGGGGTCATCTCTGGTAGGTAAACCGAATCAATGAGGGACTTCTACCTGTGTTATCCTGCAATTCTCACAAACACATTAGTCCCTCAACCATGTTTGACGTCAATACTCCAAAACCAACTATGGGTGGCACTAGATGCACTTACACGTAGCTGCTTGAGCAGTATTTTTTTTGTTATTGTTGAGACGGAGCAGGGTTTCAACTGGGATGTGGCCCGTCTAGCCCAGGCTTCTATTTTTCGTTCACCACATGACCAGCCCAGCTATTTTTCTTTGTGAAAATGGCTAGCCGAGTTTATTTTTTCTGAAGAATACCCAATCCAGGCCTACTTATTTTTCTCCGCCCTGGTGGGCTGCAACTCTTTCAAGACGGCTGCAAATCTTAAAAGTAATATGAAATGGGCTGTAAATATAAAAAACACATGACAAATTGGCAATTACTTTCAAATTTCTGAATTTTTTCACATTTTCAAATTCCAATTTCACCGGGCTTTAACCTAATTTAAATATATCTTCAAAGTACTTTAAATCTGGCTCGACATTTCGGTATTAAAAATAGTTTGGACCCCACCGAAATATGCAAAATTTAGTTTAAATTTTTAACCCTGGCCCTGGCTAACAAAAAAAATGGACTGCAATAAATTGCATAAGAAGTTGCAATGAGCTGTAAATTATTAAAAAAATAGGGAATGGTCTGACTTGTGGGCCTATTAAGTTGACGCGTATGTAAGATTTTTTTACTTATTATATATGTCAACAAACGATTCTAGCAGACGTGCCCGTTGGATGTCAATCCAATGACCGTTGTGCTTCTTCAATCTCTGATCTTCTTGCTCCAGCCGCCAAATCCAGCATCGGCGGGACTGCCTGCTCCCGCCTCCCGTGGCCGGCTGTGCTGCCGCGCAGGCCTCACCGCCCCCTACTACTCCCACCGCTGGCCAGGCCATCCTTCTACTCACCCACATCCCTCCACTGCTGTGGCTTCACCGCCTCCGGGTCATTCCCTTCCTGGGTCTCGCCGTCGTCCATCGCGTTGATGTTCTCGGCACGGCGTGGTCAATGTTGTCAACAAACGACAACATCAGAAGAGGGATGTACATGGAGAGGCTGACAGTTGGGACCCACATGGTCCATGGCCGCACGCAAGCAAGTACCTCCTTATTACGCCAAAAAGAATGAATCCTCCCCATGATAGCTGGGACCCACCAGCTATATCTTGGCACGGAAGGAAGTGCCTCCTTATTAAGCGAAAAATAACGAGTGCTCCCCATGACAGCTGGGGCCCACCAGATTTGGAGGCTGACTTGTGGCCCTACTAAGTTGACGCGTATGCAGGGCTTTGTCAACTTAGTCAACAAACGATTCTATCACCAGTGACCGTTGGATTGTGAACATCCAACGGTCGTCCTGCTTCTTCAACCTCTGATTTTCTTGCTCCAGTCGTCCAAACTACCGTGTGCTCCTGGCTCCCGTGGCCGGCTGTGCTGCCGCGCAGGCCTCACCGCGCCCCTACTACTCCCACCGCTGGCCAGGCCATCCCTCTACTCACCCACACCCCCTGTTATTCTGCGGTGACAGCAGCCTCACACCGCAGCCGAACCAGTCAACCCTCGTACTACCCTCCGCGTGTTCCCCGTCACCGGGTCGTTCCCTTCCTAGGTCGCGCCGTCGTCCACCACCTTGGTGCTCTCGGATGGTACGGCGTCGTCAACGCGGTCAACGAACGACAGCCATCAGAAGAGGACTGTACATGGAGAGGCTGACAGCTGGGTCCATGGCCGCACGCAAGGAAGTGCCTCCTTATTACGTGCAAAATAATGATTCCTCCACCTGACAACTCGAACCCACCGGAAGGACCTCTGTATTTCACGAAAAAAACGTTCTCCCCTGACAGCTGGGACCCACCGGCTTTATCTTCGCATGGAAGGAAGTGCCTTTTACCCCCTGACAGCTGGGACCCACCAGGTTGAAGCGAAGGTAGCGTTATCTGTCTGGCTGCTAACGTGTACGTACATAGCGGTCGATCTGTCTCTCTACAGCGACGTACCATGGCCGAGTAAGGAGCGACACGTGTTGAAGTAGAGGCGCCGATGTAGCATGTCACGCAGTCTCGTCGATATCATGTACACGTACGTATAGCCACGCTGCAAGATAGTAAATACGGCTACGTACGTACATACGGGCAGGGTCTCTAACGCGTACAGCGACATCGTCCTGTTCATCGGCAGCCAACTGGCTGGGTTGGAATGGAGTAAACAGCATCGCGTGTTCATCGGGAGCCAACCGGCTTGGACGGAACAGCCGAAACGAGGTCTGGCGTACCACAGAATGGAGGAAACGGCCTTCTGTTCGACCGCGTACGGTCGAAACGGGGTCCTGTTCATCGGGAAGGGTCTGGCATACCGCAGAACAGAGGAAACGGCCTTCTGTTCGAGTGCTTACGGTCGAAATGGGGTGTTGTTGATCGGGAGGGGTGTGGTGTACCGTAAAATGGAGGAAACGGAATTGTGTTGGAGCGCCTACGGTCGAAACAGGGTCATGTTCATCGGGAGGGGTGTGGCGTACTGCAAAACAGGACTCCACGGCCTACTGTTCATCCACCGTCTACTGCCTCGCTCCAGCCTCCACGGGCTACTGTTCATCCACCGTCGACTTCCTCCTGCCTCCACCTGCTACTGTTCATCCATCGTCGACTTCCTTCTGCCTCCACCAGCAACTGTGCATCCACGGGGTCCTGTTCATCCAGCCTCCATCGGCTATTGTTCAACCAGCCCTCCACGGGGTCCTGTTCATCCACCCCCAACCGGCTCGGGTGTGTGTGGCGGCCTCCTCGATCGGGGTCATGTTCATCCAGCGGCAATGGCCTCTACTACCACGGGGTCCTGTTCATCCAACCCCCACTGGGAGGAACTATTCATCCAAGCCCCAACAACGGTCACTGTTCATCAAGAGGAAGCAGGTTCGATCGGCTTCAGTTAGCAGCAGTAGCGAAGGAATCGCTCGGGTTCAGTTAACAGCCAAGGGATCGATCGCTCGGGTTCAGTAACGTAGCCAGTGCAATCGCTCGGGTTCAGTAAGCGAACGCCTCGCTCGGGTTCAGTGAGAGCCCAATGCCTCGCACACACACGCATACGTATACGAGAGAAACGCGCAAACCTCCGT
The DNA here is from genome assembly GCA_011799875.1 of Thinopyrum elongatum. Classification (NCBI taxonomy): domain Eukaryota; kingdom Viridiplantae; phylum Streptophyta; class Magnoliopsida; order Poales; family Poaceae; genus Thinopyrum; species Thinopyrum elongatum. Next base: position 531,162,012 of record CM022300.1, on the reverse strand, counting down.
CTATCGCTCGGCCCCGACCACCCACCGTAACCGGGAACTCCCCGAAATTTTCCTCGCCCTCGGTTCTACCACGATTTTTTTCGTCATGGACAGCCCAAAGAATGTCATGCAGGTGCGTCTCCGGCCCGCCCAGGACGAAAAGCCCATTTTCTGTCATGATTTTTTGTCATAGAAGTAGGAGCACACCACATCTATGATGATACCGGGTTTTGTCACAATTATCGTCATAGAAGTGTCATAAGCATGACAGAAAAAATTTCGTTCAGCCCAAAATGTCACGAATGTGTCTTTTTTTTGTAGTGCCAGTAGGGAGGGGCCCACCAGGAGGGGTCCACCCCAACCAAAGTCCAAGCAGAGAAATCACCGGTAAGGGCCTCCACCGAGGGGTCTGCTCATGATGTGGTCACAGCCATCGAGGGAGCGGATACGGATCGCACGCCGGCAACAGATATTGCCGGGGAGGTGGACGCTCCTCCACAGCAAACCCCACCGGGTACCCCACTTGCCTTTATTTCTGCTTCCTTGAATTATTTTGCTTCTTAGCTTTTGACTTAGTAGCATCTGGTTTTTCATTATTCCATCTGTTGATTTTACCTGCAGCTTCGTTGATTGAAGAACTCGAGCTCTTGGAAGAGGTAGCCAGCATTGGGAAGAGTGCTGCCAAGGAAGCAACCAAGATTGCTGCCGCGGAAGGTCATGATCAGGCTGCCGGGGATATCCAGGGGTCCCAAAAAGAGACAGAGAAAACCCTCGGCAGCACTTCTGGCCTGGGTATGGTCGTTGAGGAGAAGGCACCTCTCTAATCTATGGGCTCTTTTCCCATGAATTACCCCCTGGCTGCAGCTCCACATCCTTCCTTGAGCAAGCTAGCGTTAGTCCTTGCCCAGCTTGGGCTTGCAACTCCTGGCTCGTCGGCTGCAGCGGGCGCGGATACTGACGAAGAGATCAGACACATACTGGCGCCACTGTCCCAGAGGGTCGAAGAAGCTGGCGACTCCGCTGATAACGCCAAGGATCTAGCCTTCCTGGAATCTGTCGCAGCAGGGCTTAAGGAAGCGCAGCACAGGTACGATCTCAAGTGGCAGGCAGTCAAGGAGCAGCATGACTCTGCCGTTCTCATGGATAAGAAACTGACGGACAAGGGTAGTGAACTGCGAGAGTGGTACAAGAAACAATCCCACTCCATCCTACGGCAAGAGGAGGTGTTAACCATGGCCAAGGAAGATATCGCTGCCCGGGAGGTCCGTTTGGCGGAGCGTGAAGCGCTACTGGATGCCAAGCAGAAGGACATCTCTGCTCGGGAAGGAAATCTCGAAGCCATTCTCCGTGGCAAGGATGAAGAACTGGAGGCTCTTGTCCAGCAACGTACCAAAGATTTGGAGGATAGGCACAAAGCTGCGCTTGATGCGCTCACCCTTGAATCCTCTACCCAGTTGAAGAAGGTTGCCGATGAGCTAGCAGCTGCTTCTGCCGCCAAGACTGATCTTGATCATCAAGTGAATAAGCTGATGGAGGACCTTACCGAGAGTGACAAGGAGATCACGGCTCTCAAAGAGGAAGCACAGAAAGCAGAAACCACCTTAAAGGAGGCACAGTCGCAGCTTTCCTCCAAGAGCCAGGACCTTGAGACTGCCAATGGAGCCATTTCGGACATGAAGGCCAGGCTTGGCTCCCTGGAGAGGGATATTGAGTCTGCCGGTGCACGTGAGAAGTTGTTGATGAAGGACTTGACCAATGCAAGAACTCTCCAAAGGGACGCAGAGGACAAACTAGAGAACCAAATCCAGCAGCGTGTCCTTTGGATCAAAAACCTGGTTGACATCGCCGAGCGCCTCACTGCCCAGATTGGAAAAATGGCCATGAAGAGCTGGGCCTTCTCTGTTGGCCAGCATGAAGTCCCTAGTGTCAAGCTGACGCTCTTCTTCGAGGGCCTGATCAAAGGGCTGAAGATGTACAAGGACGACAGGGCCGCCTACTTTGCTGATGAGTCCCGTAAGCTCGCCCGTGACGCCCTCTTCTTGGTCTTGAGCAACCTTGCCTTCTACCACCCGATCTCAACCTTGCCGATGGCTTCAAGAGGCTGCCACCGGGTGCCGATACTTCTGCTGCTATGGAGAAGGCCGCTCCCCTTGCCGACAAGGTCCTCTCTGTCCCAAGGGTTCCCAGAGACCGTCAGCCTTGAGCTATTCGTGCTGCTGTGCAGCCCTGTAATAAGACATGATATGTATCTCATTTTTAGGCTTCGTACTATTCTTGCTTTAATGCTTCGTCGAACTGATGTTTACTACGTTAATGCATGCTATCCCTCTTGTGTTTACCATTGGTATTCGTATGATTAGTTTCCTTTGCGTACTTTGGTTGCCCGCCAACAACATGCTACCGCGATTGCTTTGAGGAACGGGTCCTTATCATTCAGCTGGCGAGGACACGCTACCGGTGGGTTTTTCCTCAACAGTCCTTGACGCTGCCACCCGCCTTATTGAGCAGGCTCGAAACAAAGCGAGGGCGCAGACAAACACGGTAAGGTTCCATCGCACAGAGGGCTTGCCATACGAAACCATTGGTTGTCCGAGGGATGCGCAAGCGCAAATTCTAAAGAAAAGTCAACGAGCATGCCAACTTAGCTTTTATCGATGCTTCCCTTCTTGCCGGGGTGCACATTTGATTACGCATAACATCTCCTCTTCCACTTGTGGCTGCCCATCCCATATGTGTCTCCTGGGAGACTGTGCTTGCACATCCATTTTCATTCTCCAAGGATGAAAGATAGGAAAGAGCAAAGGGGGGAGGGACTAGGCCATCCATTAGTTACAGACTCGGCCCGGGCATGAGCTGGGAGAGTCAACAAAAACGTTTGCAACTAATGACATATGGCCAGAAAGGAAATGAACCGGTCTCTCTCCCCCTTTTCCCAACTTTCAATGGTCTAAACACGGCTGGCGTGAAGGACACGCAGGCGCGGAAGGCCTTGCCAGGGTTTGATTGCCGGGAGCGTCAACCAACGGATTCGCACCAGCGTTACACTCAAGATTTACCCGTGGCAGGATAAATATAGGACCGAGCGCTATGCGGGCTTATCGACGCTGGTGGCCTCACCATCGTGCGACCAGACCATTGGCGTTTGAGAAAAGAGGGGGAGACCAATTACGTACCATTTTCTAGTCCTCCCATCCAAGCGACATCCTTCGAGACCGAATACGCACTGACGGGAGACTACTAGGAGGACGATGTCGCCGCACGCCTCGATCCTTCTTCTGGCCGTGGGAGGCGCGGTGGTCATGCCATCCGCGCCAACCATGGCCACCACATCGCTGCTGCCCCTCATCCTCGCCGTCGCTGCTGCAGCGGCGGAGACGGGGGACCAAGGCTGGGAGGATCAAGGCTAGCGAGTATCACCATTCCTCTTTTCCAAAGCTGTTGCCGAAGATGGCAATGCCGAGGATGACGATGATGAAGATGATGGACGCACCGTTCACAACCTCAGGTTCGCGCAAGCGATTTCCACCTACCTGGCACGCCAAAGATGTCATGGGTGGACACGATCACCTATGGGGCCATCGGCCCCTTGTGGTTCGGCAAGGGGGAAGATCACGTTGCACAAAGAGCAGAGGCCATGGACAAACACGACAGTGGTGACGCTGGTGGTTTTTACCCAGGTTCGGGCCGTTGGGAAGCTTAAAACCCTACTCCTGCTTTGGTGGATTGGATGAGGGAACACGACGAGCACGCAGCGCTCAAGCCCAGCAAGATGGCCTCGGGGAGGGCAGCTACGCGCGTACAAGGGTGCAAGGGTCCGAATCCTTTGCTAGTTAGCCTTGGACCTCCTTTTATAGCTTAAGGGGTGACCACAGTGGAAAAATAGTCTTTTATCTGGTGATTAGATAGCTAACAGTGCTATCATACCTAACTCTGGCAGTTAGGACAAAGTGCATTAAATGCACTGCTAGGTGTCATGCTGAGGGCGAAACCCGGCAAGCCTGTCGTGCCGCTTAATCATCTTCTGTTTATCTGTTTGACATGCCTCTGGACGGGTGTTATGTGAGGGTAATCTGTCTTCCAATGGGCTGCCACGTGCTTAGCAGAAGCCACTTAATCACTTGGGGACTCGACACCGCATTGATGAGTGATTTGTGTTGTGGTGCGGTGGCGCGGTGGTACCTTGGTGGGAGTCCTCGTTCCTGGCGGACCTGGCAAGCTTGCCGGGGAAATCTTGGACTTGTCCCTGGGACGGCCTCGACCCGGCCAGGCTCTCCTGCCCAGCAAGGGAGGCCTTACCAAGGTGATGCCTTGATGTCTTCCTTGTCTTGGTCTTCTTGATCCGCTCCTTGATCTTACGAAGAGCGGTTTCTCTGGTTTGGTCTTGTTCCTATAGCTTGGTGTAGCCATTCCTTTGTCAAGCTTTGGTTGCCGGAGCAGAGGCTCTTCATCCGTGCACAAGTCAGGGGAAACATACACCCCTGTTTGTGTACCCCGGCACTCTTAGATCGCTGACGAACAGATGGCAATGGTCGAGTTAGATGAGAACAAGAAGGCGATGGATTCACGCGAGCTGCTGAAGTTCAAGAAGCCGACTGTGGAATCCGCTTTCCAGTCGGCAGGGGAGACGAAGCCAGTGCACATCCATCCTGAGGACCCGAGTGCTACCCCGACCAACATCTCCACCACCCTTAACAGCAAATAGGAAGGCGAGCTCGTCCAGTTCCTCCGTGAGAACTGGGACATCTTCGCATGGAAGCCTTCTGACATGCTGGGTGTTCCCAGGGAGCTGGCCGAGCATGGACTCCGTGTCGACTCGATGATGAAGCCTGTCAAAGAGCACCTTCGACGATCTTCCACCGGGAAGCACAAGGCGATTGGCGAAGAGATAGCGTGGCTCTTGGCCGCCGAGTTCATCCGAGAGGTATACCACTCCGAGTGGCTCGCCAACGTCGTCATGGTGCCAAAAAAGAATAACTCTCTCCGGATGTGTATCGATTTTAAGCACATCAATCGGGCCTGCCCGAAGGATCATTTCCCTCTCCCTCGCATAGATCATATCATATATTCTACTGCCGGGTGTGAGAGGTTGCCGTTTCTGGATGCGTACTCCGGGTACCACCAGATCCGAATGTATGGTCCTGATGAAATAAAAACAGCGTTCATCACCCCATTCAGGTGTTTTTGTTATACCACTCGAGTTGTAATGGCATGCCCGCACTCGGGCCCCAAGTCTATCTCCTCCGAGAGACAAAACGAATGCCACCGGGTTTTTCTCAGCGGTCAATAACACCCGGTCATCTGGGTAAACCTATAGTCCAGAATCCGTTGTGTTTTCGTCCAAGGAACAACAAGCCACGACTCGGAAACACATTCCAAATATTCCCGCAGCACTCGGATTCAACCGAAGGATCGGTTTGTTTGTCCTACGAAATCCCAACCGATTCAGGGGCTAATGATGTGGTCACCTATTACAGGTAGGGTCAAGGAACCATCATTTGGGACCCACATGGGGCCCGTCACCATCGTAGGTAGGTCCCTGGACCATGCCAGCATTCGTATGCTTACCTCAAGAAGTCCACTCGGACAACTCGACGGCACTCGGATGACCACACGTCACTCGGCCGATGGACCACCACTCGGACAGAGAAGGCGGGAGGGCATCATGGGAGCTGCAATGGTCGAGGAATCCTAAGTCATCCTTTAACAAGAGTCAAGGCTACCGTTACCTGTAACTGCCATAGTAGAGGCTCATCACACCTGTAACTGAAGCATTCGGTGTCATTTAATGTCTCGACGGTGTGGGAGACATGGGGCTGCCGTGCACTCTATATAAGGCGTGCCCCCTCCATAGCCAGGCAGGAGCAATCTTTGTAACCATATCCATCAAATCAAAACAAGCCTCAGGGCACGAGACGTAGTGCTTTTACCTTCACCGAGATGGGCCTAAACTCGTTAAACACCGAGTGTTACACCTGCGACGTAGCTATGTTCTGCCCCTTATTCGTACCCCTAGTACTCATTGTCAGGATCGTAACCCCGACACGGGGTCTTTTGACCCCCGTGCGCACGGGGTAGTCAGGAACTCTCTGGGTATCCCATGCACACGGGGTACTGCGTAAGCTCTCTCGGTACCCCGTGACCCCGTGCGCACGGGGTGCTGTGTTTGTTCCTGGGTACCCCGTGCGCACGGGGTCCAACGGGCAAAAACCCCCACCCCACCAAGAACACTATAAAAAGCCCCCTTCTCCTACCTCCATCCCTAACCCTAATGTCTTGTTGAGCTCCACCATTGCTACACCCCATTTTGCTCAGTACTCTCAATCCCTCCACCCAAACTTGTTGAAACTTTGGGGATTGGGAGAGCAAGAACCGATCTACACTTTGACCAAACCAAATCGCGTTCCCTTAGAGGTTCCTCCGGAAGCTTCCTTGCTTGTGGTGTGCTCCGGAGAAGTTTGTAAAGGTGTGGTGGTTGCCTTCAAGACCAACCCCGAGTGATTGGAGGCTCATCCGTTGGGGGTGACTCGAAAGAGATTACGATGAGCCTTCGATGGCATTCCGCAAGCTTTGGCTCCGGCACCGCTCTAAACGAAGAGTAGCTCTTCCCCAAGGAAGAGTGAACTTCAGGATAAAATCCGCGTCCTCGTCTCACTTGTGGTTAATCCTTTCCCGCACTTTACTTTGCCTTGTATGCTTGTTGGCTTGCTAATTTGATTGTTTCCTAGCATATTTAGCTTTAAGCTTTCTTGTCATATAGGTTGTGTTCACCTAGTTGCATATCTAGTGAACCCTATTTATCCGCTAAACCTTAAAATTGACAAGAAAGATTAAAATTTGTAGTATCCTATTCACCCCCCTCTAGTTGACCGTATCGATCCTTTCAACATGGATACACGGCCAAGGTGATAGAAGGTTATAGTTTTGTCCAGGAGTCTCCGGCAGACAAAATCCATCTGGCCTTTAATGAGGTCATCCATGCAAATATCTTCTCTGTCAGCGCAATCTCCCCATAGTTAATGAGGCTCTGGGTACTTCATCGAGCTACAAATCCCCTATTCCCGCATGGTAAAGTTTCCTTACGTGATCCTTTTTACATGCATTGCCACAACCTGGAAACCACAGAAGGCGAGGAGGTCATCTCGGACTACCTGTTCCCATTCTTTATTGTCAATCATCCACATGCAGACACCTTTCTACTGCCATACTATGACAATTAAGTCATTAATGTTCACTGATTTATTTCGAAACATATAAATAGCCTTGTGGTTTGATCTCATCAATGCTAATTTCTTCATTGTTTTGCGCAGTGACCGACATTGGATCGTAATCGCATTATTGCCGACGCAGGGCTTGGCTTACCTCTTCGATTCAAAGAGACACCCTCAAAAGCAATGGACCAGATTGAAGAAGGTTCTAAATGATGCTCTCGCCAAGTGTAAGGATGTCAGAGAGACTATAACAGAACATTCAGAATTCAAGTTCTTCACTAGCGCTTGTTGCTATCAAGAACAAAATGTGGAAACCTCTCATAGGTCTGGATACTGTGCCATGGCTATCATGGACGACTTTTTGAAGAAAAGCAACTATTTGCGTAATCATAACCAGATCATCAAGTGGTCCGAAGAGATGGAGAGGGACATGGACATAGGGGAACTATTAACAGAGCATGGCCGCCTCCAAAAGGTGTTGGCCAGAATCATCAACAAAGAGGTTGCAAATGAGGATGGGAAGTTTCACTTCCAGCTAGAGCGAGATGAAGAACGACTTCACCAAGTCGAAGACATATTGCGGTAATCGATTGCGAGCGATACAGTGCTTCAAAACATCTTGATTCATTGTTCATTTTATGAGTTGATAATTTTACATGTTTATTTGTTGCCCTACACTTCTTATATTGTATATTTGCTTCATAATAATCTTAATTATTGTAACACCATTGCAATATGATTGTTTGAATTCAATGGGATGATTGAGTGCAAAATACTGCTTCAACGCCAAAATAAGGCTGCCGTGGCAGCAATTTCTCTATGTGCCGACATCACTACCAGTGGCGGGCGGCAAAGGTGCCTGCCACTGCTAGTACGCACAACAGTGGCGGGCAGTGATTGTAGTGGTGAACGGTAACTTCTGCCCGCCACTACAGCACTGTCATCGGTGGCAAGCGGTGGCCCGCCACTGATACCATAATAGCAGTGGCAGGAGGTCAGTGACGGGCAGCCCTGAGAGCCTGCCCGCCACTATTAGGCTTTTTGTACCCGCCACAGCTGAGCAATCCTACAGTAGTGGCCCCTCCGACTACTCGACATGACGTACAGCTCGTGCAGGTTCCTCGTCTACGCATGCCCGATGCTGGCAACACCAAGGCGTGCCTTCGTCCACGACGTGTCCCCGGGCCTGGCAAGCCTGGTGCGGCGCTTCGTCAACTTCGTCTTCGTCCGTCTACGCATGCCTGGTGCGGCGCTTCGTCAATTTCGTCTTCGTCCGTCTACGCATGCCTGGTGCTGGCAACACTGGCGCTTGCCTTCGTCTACGATGTGACCCTGGACTTGGCAAACCTGGCGCGACGCGTCGTCAACAACATCTTCTTCCCGGCGCACCACTACTTCGACATCACTGCGCCCATGACTAACTCGGCGCCTCCTTACGCCCGCGGCTCCACAACATCCTCGACACCGGCTACCCCAACTCGACATCGACCACGGTGTTATTCGCACGGCTACCTCGACCATGGCTACACCACCCATGCTATCGGCTACCTCGACAAACGGCACAAAGGACTACCGCCTTACTTGAGCAACCTCCTCGGTTTTCACTCCAGCCACGACCTCCGCGATCCATCGACCGTTACGACTGTGGGGGGGAGGGGGTGTCCGTCGACTTGTCTTCGGATTCTTCTTCAGTCTCACCATCTACTTCGCTACCGTTGTAATTGCGGCGGGGGGAGGGGGGATGTTGAATATAATGCTTATTTAGGAAACATAGGATAGCGTAGGATTTATTTCACCTTGCCTTGTACTCCACGATGATGTACTCCTATATATATGCCTATAAGGCTCAAGCTACAACGACCAACGATTCGACCAATCCCTTCTAACAAGGAAGATAAAGGGATCCGCGAGGGACCATTTAGATGAGGTATTATTATACCTCCATAGCAGCTTAGGGGCGGTGAGTCACCTCGGAGGCCTGCCACAAGTGGCGCCTGCGCGACGTGCCGCCATGGCCGTGACGCTCTCCAGCTAGCCCCCGCTGCTACGAAAAACTGAAAGCGACACATTCAGGGGCGGATGGCGACAAGAACGGCAGCCGCTTCTTCAGCGCAGCGCGGGCCCTACTACGTGCCCGGTGATGATACTGATAGCGTAGCCGTAGCCGCGAACCAAAAAAGAAAGAAAGAGAATATGACACCGATAGCGTAGCAACCATAATCTACTCCTCGCCAGCAATAGCAGGCGAGACGACATCAAACATCTCGGGAGGGGACTACGCCGGCGTGGCCACTGGAGCTGGGCCATTTCCAAGTTTCCAACTGTATTCTATGCCCTCCCACCCAGACTAGTCTCCGGATCCACCTCCCCGGGCGGCCTCCTCTTAATCTAAGCAGGCCGTTGCTGTCATGTCACCTCACCTCAGTTGATCTTTCGCCGGGGCAGTGAAACCGTGATCGATCCGGGACACGTAAGCAACCCGGGTTGCTAAACCGACACGGTAAGTGATGTAAAATGTGGCGTGCCACGCTAAGTAATCCTAGTAACCCGCTTCAGTAATTTCGGACCCTACTACGGTGCTGAAATGTTCTGAGATTTTTTTCTGCATTTCGTTTTCTGTCTCACTGTTCTATCTTCTGGGCTGTGGGTTATTTTATTCAGCGGTCTGGTAGGTGAGTGGACAGTTGGAGGGGGAGATAAAGCCAACACAGAAATACTCCTCCCAAGTCCCAACCAAGCCAAGCAGAGAGAGAAACGGAAACAGAGGGAGAGAAGACTTGCAGGGGAGAGGGGAGGAGCAAGTTGCGGAGGAGGCAGCGGCAAGGGAGGAGGGGTCGCCGGAAGGGGGACATGCTCCCTCCACATCTCACATCTCACAGGTCTCCTCCTCCTCCTCCTCTGCCTCTCACTCGCTTCCCTTGCTTCTTCTCCGGGGCGCGGGCGTGCGCGCCGACTCTGTGCCTGCTCCTGCCATTGCTGGCCGTTTCCCTGGGCCGTCTGCCCGGTTTCCCGCTGGATCCGACTGGGTTCTTGCTGTTTCAATCGGGTTTCGGCCGATTTGGCGCTCAGATTCGTGGGTGCATTCTGCTGCCGTTCAACTGTGGTCTCGTGTGTCTGTAGCTTTTTTGTCTAGTTTATTAAGTAGTCGAATTTATTAGTTAAGGAAAATTATGAGTAATGCTACTACTCAGGTAAACTGAAATCTTGTTGCTTGGAGGGTTCAGATGGAGTGTCCACTGTGAATATGTTGTGATTTGCAGCTGTTTCTTCAAAGCAACTGTTGCTGTCTGAATTTTTGTTAGCAGCTATTAGTGGGGAGAAACCCTGAGCTTATGAATCAGCGATTCGGATTTGTCTAGCGGGGGACTAGCAAATCATCTACCGAGAGTTTGTCTACTCGGTCATTACCACACCTTACCTTAAGGATCAGAATTTCTGATTCAGGGACCAAGGTTGATGCACAGTGCTGGTGTGAATTTTTGAGATGTGCGAGCATATAAATCAGTGAGTGCAGCATTTGACATGTGCATCATGTCAAATTCGACCGAATCTAGGTTTTTTAAGTGAACATAGACAATTCTAGTGATCTTTTTTTTTTTTGGTTGCGAGGAGCAATTCTACTGTCTCTTCATGTTTCAGCGTTTATATGTTTGTTGGGCAGTAGTACCTATTTATTCTGTTGCTGTGACTGACCTGCTGCTTACTTGTATCGACAGCTTGAACTGAGAGCAAGAGTAGAAGCCCATGAGATGAGACGCAAGCAAAATATGCATGGTATTCTTCACTTCTAATGTTTCGGTTCCACTATCCTACTTGACTGCCTATGTGCTGTGTATACTGATTTCCTGCTGCTATGTCCTAGAGTTATAACAACATCCTTTTGTATTCCTCTGGCAGAAAATGGCACAATCATGATTCAGTTTGGTCAGCAGGTGCCTACTTGCGAGTCCTCAGCTAGCGATTCTCCTCAAGAAGTGTCCGGAATGAGCGAAGGAAGCTTTAATGAGCAGAATGATCAATCTGGTTCGCCCTGGACTTGCCAACTATTTCTTTTCTGAATTACTAGTCCATAATCTTGTAATATCATCTCTCCTGGAAATACAGAATGGACTAGTCTCCAAAAATAAAGAACGATGATGTGCACTTACACATCAAAGTTAGATGACATTTGTTTCCTCCTTGTATTTAATACCAGGTAATCGTGATGGCTACACCAAGAGTGATGAAGGCAAGATGATGTCGGCTTTGTCTCTGGGCAATTCAGAAACAGCATACACACCGCCAAAACCTGACCGCACTCATCCCTTTGTAAGTCTCTATTATGATGCTCAAGCGTTGGCTAATTTCTGAATTCGAAGTGTTTGTTGAACGGCGAGCTTGTGAATTGTGCAAGATGTTTGCTTTTTCAGGCCATATCATACCCATATGCTGATCCTTACTATGGTGGTGCAGTGGCAGCCTATGGCGCACATGCTATTGTGAGTGATATTTCTGTCATCCCTGTTCCCCCACTAATTTCTGGCCTTGTTTTTTTTCTGTGCTTGACGGTGTTGCTTATTTACCTTCCGCAACTGTTTGGATTTTTGGGTGCAAGCATGTGTTCTAGGTATAACTGTAATGACTGTTAAGACAAGGCAACTAAACATGATTGTGTTTAATCACACCAATTTCACTTAAAGTCGAATTTTCAATGTTGAGCAGCATACTGGTGGCGGCAACTTATTTTGGTTTCAGAATCGCCATCCCTGCTGCAGATTGGTTCTCTTCTTTTTTGTTAGGTTTATTAATATGTTGTCTTTCGATGTTACTAACTCATCTTTATCTGGTGCAAAACAATTTGAATAGATGCACCCCCAGATGGTGGGTATGGTACCATCCTCTCGAGTGCCACTTCCAATTGAACCTGCTGCCGCCGAAGAGCCCATTTATGTAAACGCGAAGCAATACCATGCCATTCTCCGAAGGAGACAGCTCCGCGCAAAATTAGAGGCTGAAAATAAGCTGGTGAAAAGCCGCAAGGTATCATTTTTATGCATGATTTCATTTTCAAAAAGCAGAAGTACTATCATTGGCCCCTTGAGCATCTTTTGGTTTCTTTTCCCCATAGAAATGAAAGTTCACACACTCTCAACATAACATAACATAACGGTCATGCCTCTGTTCAGCCGTACCTCCACGAGTCCCGGCACCAGCACGCGATGAAGCGGGCTCGGGGAACAGGCGGGCGGTTCCTCAATGCGAAGGAGAAATCCGAGGCTTCCGGCGGCGGCAATGCATCAGCGAGATCTGGTCACGGCGGCGTTCCTACAGACGGCGGCATGTTCTCGAAGCACGACCACACCTTACCGTCCGGTGACTTCCATTACCGTGCGAGAGGGGGCGCCTAGGGCGGGCAGCGGCAGATAAGATCTATCGTGGCCGTTGCCCCCTGGCAAATCATCCTTGGCTTATGTGTGTGGCGACCGTGGATTCGGTCCAATGATATTGTAAACTGAATTTAGAGTCTGCAATTGTGTTACTTGGGGGTTTGGTAGACAGCCGTTGTTTTTGGGAACGCTGCAGCTGCAGGCAGGTTCTCTTGTTGTGGTAGATTTGTGGCATGGCAGGTGCTGCTAAGCTAAGCTGGAGCCTGCTTGGACTGTTTTCCTGTCACTTTGTTGGGGTAATAATGACCATCGTGTATGATACCGGTACCGACTTGGAGCAAGTAATAACCATTCCCGGCGTGATGCATTTTGCGGCCGTGGTCGTGGTGGTGTCTCTGTTGAGCCGTGTTGTTCAACGACTTGACTGTCGGCAGTTGTTGCTCCTCTGGTGTCCCGTTGCTCTTGTGGAAGTGGCAGGTTCAGAGGTGGTCAGATGAGACACCCATCTTCAGATCTGTGTGTCTGCCCTGACCCCATTTGAGGGAGCCCGTTCGGGACTGTGGTGTGGAGGCACTCAGGTCGCCGATCGGCCGGCGGCACCGTGGTGACGCGCGCGCGATGCGGAGCAACGCCGTCGCCGGTCGTGTGCAGTTGGACACGACTGCCGCGGGGACGCGTTCCCCCGTGTTACACGTCGGCGCGCGCCACGCTCCCCGTTTCCGCCACACGACCCCGCTTCGTCGGCACGACCTCCACATCAGCCGGCCAGGGCAACTGCCAGTCGACATCGCCTCGGCGCGCGGCCGACGCACGCACCGCCCCGATCGACTCGAACGGACGGGCTCCACCGCGCGCGAGCGGCTCCTCAAGGCGGCACAGGGTATCGCGCACCCTTGCTTGCTTCCTTCGACACGCACACGGAGCGCCCGGCACCTGTCGCTGACCCACCGATTTGCGCGCGCTCCGTTACCGTGGGCGCACCAGGAGAGAGAGCGCGGACCAAAAGCGTCCTTTTGGGTCGGCGCGTACAAAAAAAGTCGGTCCAACGCGCCGACCCAAACAGACGCGCGTGGACGAAATGGGTTACTGCGTTGGAGTTGCTCTGATGGTCTTCAACTAACTAAAAAAGTTAGGAGCACCGCCCGATCGGTGAGGCCAACTCCAACGCACGACCCAAAACGGACGTCCGCTTTTCGTCCGTTTGGGGGTGGCAATGGGGTCGTGTCCCGTCCGGATTTGTGGATGCGCCGGCCGTGCACCCAACGCACGGCCACATTTCGACCGCATGTCGTCCGCATACATTTTATTTTTGCAAACATATATTTTTTTTCATCATTAATTTTTGATACATAGAAGCACATCACCAAATCTTGACTAGAATAGCAAGACAAAAAAAAACAAGAACCACAAGAAGACATTTTAGAAAATATCCAACTTCCATAACTGCTCCCGTAAGTTGGATTAGTGCCTTCTCGATGCATTCATTGTTGATCTGCGGAGGCTCGATCTTGCGTGCTTCTTTCTTCTTCGAGTCTAAAGAAGCAGACGTTGCTTCCTCGCACCTAGTCTCATCTCTAGATTCTATTCTAGCAACAAGTGCACGAACATCTACTAAATTGCGCTCTATCAATATATCGATGTATTCTTCTTCCCAATACCAAAAATTGCATCCATTCTACACAATAAATTTTTGAGTGATTACAACTAGTCGAATCCGAGAGCACAACCGAAGCTAAAGTAGCACATACCCTATCGTTTGAGCACTTGACGAACACCCATCCGGGATGCTCCGGCGTTGTAGACACGCAGCGCAAGACCTTCCTTTGGCAGTCGTCGCACTTTATGAGTAGCACCGGTGCGCCGACGAGCCTTTGGGCCAGCACCGAGCCCGGCCCGACGGACGTTCGTGTATTCGCCGGCGAACCGCCGACGGTGTAGATCCGAGCGGCTAGAGGCGGAGTCAGTACCTGCATGCGGCCTTGCGGCCTTGCCGGGGCCTTCCAGCCCGGTGCCCGGCTAATCCATGGCACGGCGCGGCCTCCTGCAGCCGGGCGAGCTCAAGTCCGGCCGGATCCGCTTCAAATCCGACCGCCAGGTGCACAAATTAGGTGGCCATGGTTGGGCAGCTCGGGGCTTCGAGGGAACGGGGGCTGCGACAAGGGTTTGGGCGAGCGCGCGGGCGAGCCACACAGTGGCAATGGCGGTGGCGGCGGCGAGTGGGGGGTTGGGGGTGTGGCTGGAAGGGTTTTGGGGGGAAGAGGGAGGTCTGTGTCCCTGACGGGCGGGCCAAGGGAGGACATGGGCAAGCGCCACACGCCGTCCGCGCGTGTCCGTTCGGCCGTAAACTCAGCCCAAACTTGAGCCAGGAATGGGTCAATAGCGGACAGAAAGCGGACGACGATTCGTTTGCGGCCGTGCATTGAAAGGCATGCTTTGTTCGTTTACTTGTAAACAGACGCGGGCGGACAGGACGGGGTCGCGCCTTGTAGTTGACCCGACCCAGACCGGACCATCCGTGATCGATCTGTGTGCGCCAACCAACTTGCCTGTCGACCGCTCCAGCAACCACCCGGTACACTGTTCCTTTTCCTTTTCCATGCGCCCGATAGCGCCTCGTATCGTACGTGATCAAACTAGTCCGCCATCAGCCACAGCAGTAGCGTTGTCGTCCAGCTCACAGGTTTTTAAAGAAGCAGGAGAGCAGGCGTGGCGTATCTATTACCGGCCCCTCCTCGCCCCGGGCTACGCCTGCTGCCTCCACGATCAGCTTCTTCGCGCCAGTTCGGATCATGACAATCTCTGCGAGTATCAACCACTCATTCCTCCGGAGAGAAAAGAAAACCAGAGGCTGAGCGCGCCCCCACACGACAATTGCCATGGACGAGAGCCTCCCTCCGTTCGCTTTCGTGATTTCGTCGTCCATCTCGTACCGTACGTACCACAGGTAGGTCGCTCCACGAGAACCCAATTCTTTTTCTCGGTCTGCTTTGATTAGTCAGTCCTGCTTGGGGTCAGGTAGAGAAGTTCCACAGGATCTGCTGAGTGGTTACCATCTTGTTCCCCTAAACCTAGAAGAGATCGTTCCAATCTTGCTTTTTTTTAGGGCCGTTTCAATCTTGAGTAACCAGCCATTGGATGCACATGTCATGAGACACAGACATACATCCGGATGGTACCGACCGCTCGCAAACTAAAAAAGTAACCCATCTCAGCTCCTGCTACTAATCAACGTATCAGCACGTACTTTGGCTTGCTAGCACACGTTACAAACGACCCGGTCACATTACTTTACAGTAACCATGGCTTTCATCCGCATATTTAACTGTTCTCGCCTCTGAAAAACTGGAGCGGCAGGCAGCCCCCTCGCGTCCCGGCAAACCGCGGTGCGTGCCGGCGCCGCGCACCGTGTGCGTCCGTGCCGAGCCCGAGTTGCCCACGTCAAGTGAACTGTTATGTCACGTACCTAGGCCGATCTTATCGAGTTATCCCCTCGGCCGCCGGGCTATAAATCCGAGCCCTAGAAGGACAAGCCTCGCTCACAGACCCAACCAAAGCCGGCCGCCCCGACCCTTTCGCCTCCCCCGCTCCGCACCGCACCGAATCTCTCCCCCTCCCTCCCTCCCCGTGGCCGCGAAGGCGAGGGCGCACGCTCCACCAACCACCAAACCACCACGCGCGCACCGGGAGGCCGAGGCCAAGGCAGAGCGCGCGATCACCGCCACAAGAGGAGCTCCCCGCGCCACCACCTCACAGCCCGTCCATCCGTCCATATAACTCTCGTGCTCGATCGACCGGGCAAGAAGAAGAAGCAAGAAGCATCAGGAGGGAGCTAGGTAGCTGGATCTGCTCGTGGCGGGGATCGAACAAGAGGAGCGCTGGCGATGCTGCAGCTGATGATGGCGCTGGCCTTCTCGGCGGCGCCGCTGACGCTCTACGTGCCGCCCGTGCGGAGCCTCAGCCTCTTCGTGGAGGCCATGGAGACGCTGTGCCGCGAGTGCGCGCCCTACTCCCAGGGCGCCGTCTCGCGCTTCCGCCTCGGTCTCTCCCGCATCTTCGCCGGCCTCGCGCGCGCCCTGCGCTAAGCCGGACGCGTCCCACAAGCAGATCGACCCTTCTTCTTCTTCTTCTTCTTCTTCTTCTTCTCGCCACAGGTACACGTGCGCTACACCATGGACGGGGGCCACGCCCCCCTTGCGCAGCGCAGCGCAGCGGCTGTGCTCGTTCGTCTTGGATCTTGATTACCTAGCTTCTACGCATACTAGCTGCTAGCTTTGTTCTCGTTTTGAGTAGCATTTAGAGAAGGAATCGGTAATAATCTCTGCCCAAATAGGAGTTTTTGTGAGAGATCGTGACAAGATACATACGGTGTTCTTACGTGGGGGATGCATGCCTGAAGGTAGTCCATGAGAAAGTTTGTTGTGATCTGTACATAATCATACTGCTACTACTGGTTGGGAAAGTTTGTGTGTTGCTGAGATGTTCATCGGTTGATCAAACTTTTTGAGATGTACTGTACTCCATATGCAAGACCTTGACTTGTTGATTCGGTCAGTGTCCCATCTCTGTATCATGTACTCTGCAAATCGGACTGCATATTTTATGTTCGACTGCAGAGGAAATGCAAACAACTTATAATCAATTTTCTGTCGGTGCGAGTGCGAATGCCAACAACTCCGCCATCAATTTTCCGTTCGTGCGCGCTGCACAGGAAATGCTAACAACTCGTCCAATTGTTTTCTCGAGCGCACTAAGAATTTAGCAGCGATAGACAAAACGAGGAAGAGAAGATGGGGGAACATGCCAACAGTTCCCGGCCTTCCTGCGACCGGTCGGTTTGCGGCGTTAGGTTCGGCGACTTGGCACAACCGCGTTCTCTTCTAATCTGCAGAATGATCGCGACCTCTCCCTCCCCGACGCGGTGGTTCAATCAAAATCAAAATGAATGTCAATTACTAGTTGTAGTTTGTGCGGCCGTTGTGCCTCGCACGCTCCGTTCACACACACACACACAGGTGTCAAAAAACTGTTCATGTCACATCCGGCCAGCTCGTGGCTGTGGCTGGCGTGCCAGTGTGCCAACACTTGTAACAAGCTCCGACGGCGTCACGGGGATCACGTCCACAGTAACTGTGCTCAATATTTTGGAGGAATGGATCAGATCTTTTGGAAGGATAGACATTTGTTAGTTAGGCCGCACTAAAATATTACACCCGCGGGGAACAAGGAGCATCGTAGTTCATACGTAGTGGTATTTTATTACAAGTAGTAATGTATAAATGTAAAACAACTGAGCTTGTCGATGAGAAGCCTCAAGGTTTCTAGAAGGGAGACGCCACCTGATCATTTTGTTACTCCATCGCAGCAGCCAGCAGCCAGACGCCGGCGTGTGCCACTTGTTAACCTTACCTTCGGTATCGTTGCACGATTTTCGACCGCATTTTCCGGTTGACCTGCACTGGTGGCGCATGGAGCACGCGCCACTCCTGGCCCTGTATCTCTTGCCGCAGATCTCTCAGAATCCATGCGGCGACAAGACGAACGGTATCACGTCTCTCTCCCTCCATGCTTAATTAGTTGTAAATCAACTGAACTTTGTCGACGTCAACAATGTTCTTCGCGCGTAAAACGCAGGGGATGGCGATGAAACGGCAGAAGTTTCTAGAAGGAAAACGCCACCTAACATTCCATAGCAGCAGCAGCCAGACGCCGCCGCCCTGTGCCAGTTGTTACTAACCTTCGGGACATTTATCGTTGCTTGTTTTTCAACCGCATTTTCCAGATGACCTACTCTAGTAGCACACGGAGGACCACGTAATCCTCTTTGTGTTCATGAGCTTTTATTAGGGGCTGGCAGGTCTTTTGCTCGAGAGAGAGAGAGAGGGTACAGCCCCGACAACCACACACCCCCACCCCCACACCGGCGGATCCAGGCCCCCACCGGACGGCCTGGCCTCGCGCGTCTCTGGCCGGCCGCGGTCCCCCTCCCACCGTCTTCCTTGGCCGCCGCGGACGCCCCCTCCCCACGCGCCTCCACCCCCTCCGCCCCGTGACCCGGTGTTCCTCCCAGCGATTCTCGGGCCCTCCCCCTCCAGCTGCTGCTCAAGCCCGCCGGCCGGCGGCGATTCCGGCGCTCCTGGTCGTTGCCACGGGCGCCACACCCTGCAGCTTCAACTCCCACCCGGCCGTGTGTATGCTTGCTGGCCGTGGTTGGGGCTTGTGGTCTGCGGCCGGTTGCGGGGCGTTCGCGGCCTGCCTCCCGTGAGGCGGCCCCCTCGCTTCCGGCGGCTTCCCCTCCCTCCCCCCCCCCCCTGCGCTACGGTGATGGCTCTCACGGAAGCGGTGATGCGTACGCGGTTGTGGCTGACTCAGGGCCCCTCATGGCGGGTTCTTGTTGGCGCTGTTCCGCCCCCGGTGGCCTAAGGCCCGCGTCTCTCCGGTGTCCTTCGCTGTCGGCGTCATCCACCGGGCAGCTCCGCCCCGGCGACCGGGTAGCTGCGCCCCTTCCAGCTTACTTGACTCGTCGTTGTCCCGACGGTTAAGGCCACGGCAACTTGGATCTGCGTCTTCCAGTCCTTGCTTGCCGGCGTTGTTGGACGCCGTCGCGCCAAGACCCCCGCGTGGTTCGCGTCGTCGCCCGCCATACCCTGTATGCCTGAAAGCCCCCCTTTTGTCAGATCCAATGCTCGTGGGTTCGGAGGCGGTGCCACCCTCCGACGGCAGGTGCAGCCCCGCCAACCCCCCTTGACATGATGGTTCCGACCAGCGCTGGCCTCCCCATCTATGATCCCGGATTCGGCGTCTTTGGGATCACTCAGCTTTAGGCCAGGGAGAGATCCCTGCTCGGCTCGCCGGTGCTGGCAGCGATGGCGCCCGCGGGTGTCATTTTCCTTCTTGGAGGCACTGCCAAGGCCTTCAGCTACGCCCCTCCTCGAGCTCAGGGGAAACCCTAGGTCCGGGTCTCCCAGACTGGATAGTGACGGAGTCTCGGCTTCGTCTTTCTTCTTTAAGGCACTATCTTGCTCGCTCGCGTTGCTCCTGGTTTTGGCTCGGACGATGTTGGAGTTCTCCTTGGTTTGGCATCACCGTTCTTGGCTCGGGTTTGGTAGGTTTAGCTGTGTTGTATTCTCTGTTTGGGCCGAGCATCCCTTGTTTGTCTGCTCCGGGCACCATGTTCACGCCTGTCTGCGTTCGTGTCATGTTTTGTACCCCATGTACTCATTCTACTCCTTCTATCAATGGAATGATACGCAAGCTTTGCGTATTCGTGAAAAAAAGGTCTTTTGCTCTCTCTGCTAATTTTATCTTGGGAATTCAGGAGTTCTTATATGCTTCCTCCCTTCCGGTTTAGAGGGTTCAAATCTGAAATCTCATCAACCAAAATAAGATTTTGATGGATGACACGAGTTTTGTGGATACAAAAACTGCTCAATAAAATATTTCCTACACGCTCTACTCCCGAAGCAATAAGTGCACCACCCTCTTTCTTATTGGACTTGCATGATGCATGACCACTAATTCCCTCTCTATAATCTCTACGCATTAAATGTGGCATGAGACTCAAAGCACTTTAACTCAATTGGACTCAAAGTGGGCCTAATATAATGGAGATCTGAAATTTTTTAGATGAGCCCTCTAAACAGGAAGAGAGGGAGTATCCGGCACGGAGGGAGTAATATGCTGATGGCACGGTTCTTTTTATGGAACATGACTTGGCAATGGCCACTAATATGAAAATATTTTTATGTGCTTTTGAGCAATTATCGGACCTTACAATTAATTTTTATAAGAGTGAGTTTTTTTTTGCTTAGGGGAGGCGAAGGAGTATGGACACTCCCAACTGTTTGGGTCTCAATTAGGTGCATACCCATTTAGGTATGCATGTCAGGAAACTTAGAAATGGAGAATGGAAAATAATAGAGGAAAAGTTCAAAAAGAAACTAAGTAGCTGGAAAGGAAAACATATGTCTGTTGGAGGTCGGCTGGTTCTTCTCAATTCCGTCTTAACAAGTTTAGTAATGTTTTACTATATTTCCTTGAGGTCCCAAAGGGAGTCCTAAAAAATGGATTATTATAGATATCGGTAATTTTGGCAAGGTGAAGGCCACAAAAAAAAAATTAGTTAGCCAAATGGAACATTCTGTGCCAACCTAAGGACATAGGCGGCCTTGGTATTCTGAATATTGAAGTAGATAATAGGTGCTTCCTAAGTAAATGGCCTTTTAAACTTGTAAATGGGGAGGGAATATAGTATAGTTTACTTAGGAGGGAATACATTAAAAACACGACTATAACCCAAATGGAGAAGAAACCAGGTGACTCCAGTTTTGAACTAGTTTAATGAAATTTATAGATTCGTTCTTGAGTGTTGGAACCTTCCAGCTTAATAACGGTGAGAATATTAGGTTCTAGGAGGATAAATGGATAGGCAACTCATGTCTCAAAGACAAGTTTCCATCGTTATATAATATTGTGCATAGGAAAAATGCAATTGTTGCTTTTGTTTTTAGTAGAGTCCCACTGAATATTTCTTTTCGTAGAGATATAGTAGACAATAGTCCCATACTATGGCAGAATCTGGTAGCTAGCATTGTTCATGTGCAATTAAATAATTCTATAGACACCTTTAGATGTAACTTAACACAATCAAGTGTCTTCTCGGTTAACTCCATGATGTACAAAGCTTAGGGCCTCTTTGATTCACAGGATTGCAAAAACACAGGAATAAGAAAAAAAAAAGGAAAACTAAAGGAATGCAGGTGTTGGTTTGGAGGAATTTTGTAGGAAATTCGTAGGATATGATTTCTATAGGAAAATTTCCTTTAGAGCTTTTTGGTTTATAGGAATAGAATCCTATTCCTATGGAGGAATTCTTCCTATCCTCCACATTTCATAGAAAAATAAACATTAGCCTAGACTCAATGAAAAAAAATCCTATGATGTGAATCAAAGGACATCTGCTTTCCTATTCCACTCATAGGATTTGAGATACATGTCATATCATTCCCTATGAATTTCCTATTCCTATCATTTTCCTACCCTGTGAACCAAAGGAGGCCGTAAAACAGAGGAAAAGTAGAGGAACATGAAACAGATGGAACGTTCGAAATGCGGGAACTGAAAATGAAGGAATGCATTATTTAGTAGAGAATCCATGCACCACTCCAAACTGGGCTAGACACAAGCCATGCACCGAACTCACACAGGCTATGTACTTACTGTTGGGGAACGTTGCATGGAAAACAAAAAAAATTCTACGCACACGCAAGATCTATCCATGGAGATGCATAGCAACGAGAGGGGAGAGTGTGCCTACGTACCCTCGTAGACCGTAAGCAGAAGCGTTTATTAACGCGGTTGATGTAGTCGAACTTCTTCGCGATCCAACCGATCAAGTACCGAACGTACGGCACCTCCGCGTTCAGCACACATTCAGCTCGGTGACGTCCTCGCCTTCTTGATCCAGCAAGACGGGCGATGTAGTGGATGAGTTCCGGCAGCACGATGGCATGGTGACGGTGGTGGTGATGCTATCTCCGCAGGGCTTCACCTAAGCACTCCGAAAATATGACCGAGGGACGAAACTGTGGAGAGGGGCGCCGCACACGGCTAAGAGATTGTCGTGGCCTTTGTGTGGCGCCCCCTCCCTCATATATATAGGTTGGGGGGGAGGGGACGCAGCCAGGAGGTGCCCCAAGGGTGGCCGCCGGCCCCCTTGGGCTCCTGCCCTGTGGCGCCCCGCCTTACCTTGTTTGCACAAGGGGGAAAGGAAAGGGGAGGAGAGGGAAGGAAGGGGGAGGCTGACTCCCCCCTTTCCTTCTCTCCCCAAGGGCTGCGGCATTAGGAGGGGCGCGCCAGCCCCTTGTGGGCTGGTGTGTTCCCCCCTTTGGCCCATATGGCCCATTAACCTCCCGGGGGTTCACGGAACCCCATCCGGTGATCCGATGACTACCCGGAACCTCCCGAAACTCTTCCGGTGTCCAAATAGTATCGTCCTATATATCAATCTTTACCTCTGGACCATTCCGGAGCTCCTCGTCATGTCCGTGATCTCAACCGGGACTCTGAACAATATTCGGTCACCAAATCACGTAACTCATATAACACTATATCGTCAATGAACGTTAAGCGTGCGGACCCTACGGGTTCGAGAACTATGTAGACATGACAGAGACACCTCTCCGGTCAATAACCAATAGCGGAACCTGGATGCCCATATTGGTTCCTACATATTCTACAAAGATCTTTATCGGTCGAACCTTATGACAACATACGTAATTCCCTTTGTCTATCGGTATGTTACTTGCCCGAGATTTGATCGTCGGTATCTTGATACCTAGTTCAATCTCATTACCGGCAAGTCTCTTTACTCGTTCTGTAATACATCATCTCGTAACTAACTCCTTAGTCACTTTGCTTGCAAGCTTCTTGTGATGTGTATTACCGAGAGGGCCTAGAGATACCTCTCCGATACATGGAGTGACAAATCCTAATCTCGATCTATGCCAATGATAACCCACAAGTATAGGGGATCGTTTGTAGCCTTTTTCGATAAATAGGAGTGTCGAACCCAACGAGGAGCTAAAGGTAGAACAAATATTCCCTCAAGTTCTATCGACCACCGATACAACTCTACGCACACTTGACGTTTGCTTTACCTAAAACAAGTATGAAACTATTTTGCAAGAATAAAACTACGAGTACTTTGCGAGAATAAAACTACGAATAAATTTCAAGGTAATAAAAGTAGATAGCTTTTGTCAACAAGAAAGTCATTTGTCCATAGGCAATCGATAACTAGACCGGTAATCATTCTTGCAATTTTATATGAGGGAGAGGCATGAGCTAACATACTTTCTCTACTTGGATCATATGCACTTATGATTGGAACTCTAGCAAGCATCCGCAACTACTAAAGATCATTAAGGTCGTAAAACCCAACCATAGCATTAAGTATCAAGTCCTCTTTACTCCCATACGCAACAACCCACTTATCCGTGTTCAGGCTTCTGTCACTCCGGCAACCGACAAGAAGCAAATTATGAACGTATTGCAACACCCTACAGCGGGGACCCCTCACGTTTGTGCGAGACGGAGGGCACCGTAGGATAGCACCATAATAAAATATACACTCAAACCAACCATGATCATCAATTAGCCCATAGGACAAAACGGATCTACTCAAACACCATAAGATAACCACATATCATTGGGAAATAATATATAGTGTTGAGCACCATGTTTAAGTAGAGATTACAGCGGGGAGAAGGGGTGTTACACCGCTGCATAGAAGGGGGAGAAAGTTGGTGTTGACGGTAGCAAGATTGTTGATGTAGATCGCCGTCACGATTCTTGCCCCGGCGGCACTCCGGCACCACCGAGAGAGAGGGGGACAAAGCCCCCCTCCTTCTTCTTCCTTGGCCTCCCCCCTAGATGGGAGGAGAGTCCCCCCTCTGGTCTATGGCCTCCATGGCGGCAGAGGGGCAGGAGCCCCTCCTAGATTGGATCTATCCCTCTGTTCTCTTCTGTTTCGCGTTCCCGTTTTCTGGCCGAAAACCGTTTCTTATATTCCCGGAGATCCGTAACTCTGATTGCGCTGAGATTTTAACATGATTTTTTTCGGGATATAAGTTTCCTTGCGCCCGAAGTAGGGCTCCAACCGACTTACGAGAAGGGCACAACCCACCACCACGCGCCTGGGCTGCTTGGCGCGCCCAGGTGTCTTGTGGTGGTTGTGGGCCCCCGTTTGCGTTGATTCCAACTCCCAAAAATCACATATATTCCAAAATAATTCTCCGTAAATTTTTATCGTGTTTGGACTTTGTTTGATATGGATATTTTTTGAAACAAAAAACAAGAACTGGCACTGGGCACTGGATCAATAAGTTAGTCCAATAAATCATATAAAATGTTGCCAAAATATGTGAAAGTTGTATAATATTGGCATGAAACAATCAAAAACTATAGATACGACGGAGATGTATCAGCATCCCCAAGCTTAATTCCTGCTCGTCCTCGAGTAGGTAAATGATAAAAAAGATAATTTTTGATGTGGAATGCTACTTAGCATAATCTTGATTATATATCTAATCATGGCATGAATATGAAGACATAAGTGATTCAAAGCAATAGTCTATAATTTGACATAAAGACATTAATACTCAGGTATCCCAACAAACAATCATGTCTTTCAAAATATCAACGCTAAAGAAAGCTATCCCTACAAAATCATATAGTCTTGTCATGCTCTGTCTTCTCGACACAAAGTATTTATCATGCACAACCCCGATGACAAGCCGAGCAGTTGGTTCATTCTTTTTAACGCGCTTCAGCTTTTTCAACTCTCACGCAATACATAAGCGCAAGCCATGGATATAGCACTACGGGTGGAATAGAGTATGATGATAGGGGTAAATATAGAGAAGACAAAAAAGTAAGAAAGTCTCACATCAACGCTGCTAATCAACGAGCTATGGAGATGCCCATCAATTGATATCAATGCGAGGAGTAGGGATTGCCATGCAACGAATGCACTAAGAGCTATAAGTGTATGAAAGCTCAATATGAAAACTAAGTGGGTGTGCATCAAACTCTATAATAAAAATTCCCACTAGTATATGAAAGTGACAACATAGGAGACTCTCTATATGAAAAACATGGTGCTACTTTGAAGCACAAGTGTGGAATTAGCATGCCCCTTCTCTTATTTTTTTCTTTTTCTTTCTTTTTCTCTCTTTGTCCGGAGTCTCATCCCGACTTATGGGGGAATCATAGTCTCCATCATCCATTCCTCACTGGGACATGCTTTAATAATGAATAATGATGATCGTCACACTTCTATTTACTTACAACTCAAAAGAAATAAAAATTATAACTCGATACCTAGAACAAAGTATGACTCTATATGAATGCCCCTGGCAGTGTACAAGGATGTGCAATGATCTAGCATAACAACAATATCAAAAAACAGACAAGCCATGGAAATATCATGCTAGCTATCTTACGATCATGCAAAGCAATATGACAATGAATGCTCAAGTCATCAAAACGGAAGCGGTGGAAATTGCATGGCAATATAACTCGGAATGGCTATGGAAAGGCCATAATAGGTAGGTATGGTGGCTATTTTGAGGAAGATATAATGAGGCTTATGTGTGATAAAGTGTATCATATCACGGGGTTTGATGCACCGGCGAAGTTTGCACTGACTCTCGAGGTGAGAAAGGGCAATGCACGGTACCGAAGAGCCTAGCAAATTGCGGAAAGGTAAGAATGTGTATATTCCATGGACTCACATTAGTCATAAAGAACTCATATACTTATTGCAAAAGTTTATTAGACCTCGAAGCAAAGTACTACTACGCATGCCCCTAGGGGGATAGATTGGTAGGAAAAGACCATCGCTCATCCCCGACCGCCACTCATAAGGAAGACAATCAATAATAAATCATGCTCCAACTTCATAGCATAACGAGAGACTATACGTGCATGCTTCGGGAATCACAGACCTTAACACCAATATTCCTACTAACCACAACCGTTTACTAGTACCTCCCACATATTATCATCTCTATATCGCAAAACTATTGCAAGGAATCAAACATATCATATTCAGTGATCCATAAGTTTTATGTTGGATTTTATTACTAACCATGCAAATGACCAATTCCTGTTGACTCTCTAAATAGATATAAGTGAAGCAAGAGAGTTTAATTCTTTCTACAAAGGACCATGCTCTAATAAATATAAGTGAAGCAAGAGAGCATTCTACAAATAACGGTTTTCCATGTGAAGAGAAACAGACAATCCAAACTTCAAATAATATAAGTGAAGCACATGAAGCATTCTATAAAGTCATACTCAAAAGATATAAGTGAAATGCAATGAGCATTCTATAAATCAACCATGGACTATCTCATACCAGCATGGTGCATAAAAGAAAAGTGAAAACTAAACACAAAAGACACTCCAAGATATTACATGAACGAAACGAAAACGAAAACATACCGATACTTGTTGAAGAAAGACGGGATGCCTTCCGGGGCATCCCCAAGCTTAGACGCTTGAGTATCCTTGAATATTTACTTGGGGTGCCTTGGGCATCCCCAAGCTTGAACTCTTGCCTCTCCTCCTTCTCCTCACATCGAGACCTCCTTGATCTTTGATCACTTCATCCACACAAAACTCAACAGGAAGCTCGGTAAGATCCGTTAGTATAATAAAGCAAATCACTAGTTTAAGTACTGTTGCAAACCAATTCATATTTTGTTTTTGCATTTTAGCTACTGTATTATAACTTTTCCATGTCTCATACCACCGATAGAATCGATAGTTTCATCAAAACAAGCAAAACAATGCATCAAAAACAGAATCTGTCTTAAACAGGACAGTCTGTAGTAATCTGAACTTTAACCATACTTCCGGTACTCCAAAAATTCTGAAAAATTAGGATAAAATAAATAATTTGTATATAAATACTGTGAAAAACGTTTCAGAAGCTTTTGAAGTTCCAGTAAAAAATGTAAAATCATGCACTACAGCCAAAGTTTCTGTTTTTACACCGCACATACCAACAAGCAATCTAATCATCCTAAAGGCAAATCTTGGCACATTATTTTTATAATACAATGGATTTGTACAAGGGAATTATTATTTTTGTTGAAAAGTTTCTGTAATTCAAGATTCACAAAGTTTCCATGGGCATGAACAAAGTTCAAGGCATGCTCCCGCTTCCACGGTGCTCGTCCTTCCCACTTTCACTTTTCTTTTTGTGAAGTTTTAAGTTCCCCTCTATATTTTTTGTTTTTAAACTTTATAAAAGCACTCAACAAAATAAAATGACTCTCTAAAACTTGCGGGTTGTCTCCCTGGCAGCGCTTTCTTTAAAGCCATTAAGCTAGGCATAAAGTGCTCAAGTAATGGATCCACCCGGATCCCAAGGTATATCAAAGCCAATTTTAATTAACAATGATTTGGAATTTAATAGTTGTGGCACCCGGCTCAGAGGAACCGGAACACCCCGAATTCCAGCCCAGAGATCAAGTCTTCTGGAATACGGCACTGCTTGACATAGAACAAATCAGCTCTTATTACAAAAGATAATGGATACAAAGGTCTGCTGTTACAAAGGATCACATCAGCACGGCGACACTACGCCTGCTAAGGTAGCTCTATGCTAGCAGCGGAACAACTCGTAGCAGCGGAATAACTTCTTAGCAGCGGAACAACGATGACCGTAGTGAACTCCACTCCACAGGGACTCTGGCTGGGACACGATCTAGCTCGCACGATCAGTAACCTCGACAAACAATCAATCACGACATCACCTGCAATCTGGCATGACATGCCAGGTCAGTACATTGAATGTACTTGCAAGCTCACAACAACCAAAAGCATTAAGGCAAGACAATAACATAGCATTTAACAGATTAAGTTATTAACAACTACTATGATGTGGAAACAATTATTAAGCATGATATGATACTACTAGAATTACTGCTGAACCACCATCTCCAGAACCATCTCGCTCTTGGCTATCCGGCCAAGCAATAAATCACCTCGATCACCTCGTGATCAATACCTCCACATGATCACCGCGTGACCACATCACAAAATGAATGATCATCCTCAAGATCATCCCAACATCATCGGCATCCTGCCAAACTGTTACTGCTCACATAATCAACATATAAATCATCTAAAAGTCATTCCGTCATGTGAGTGTTGATCAAACGGTGTGACCTAGTACGAACTGTGCCCATGACTGAGGACGTGGCTATCGATAGATTAAACACACTCTGCAGAGGTTAGCACACTGTACCCACATCACAAAAGCCATGGCCTCGTGCTCCCATTCGGGTGGACCAACGGCGTTCCGACAAAACCAATCTACTGCCATGACACTCTCCCGGCCACTCCGACCAACTCCCCTTTGGGCTAAGTCATGGGTGGCCCCGATGTCACCTTGTGACACCCAACGGCCACCGTCGTGGCAAAACAAAAAGGTCCCAAACGGGGACAAAAGCGCGCAAACAACTCGGGCACACAAGGTTATCACCGCCTACCGGGCCAGGGCAGCGTGAGTACATAACCTTCCCTAGTTGGAGGCACCGGCGAGAGGCATGACAATAGACCGCTTTAGGGCCTTCCCATAATAGGCAAATGTGGTTGCACTGGAAAAGCCCGGTTCGATGGCACCTGACCAACGAAATGATGGAATTTGTCCCCAAAGATAGATCTGTGATAACTACTACTCCGATACCATCTATCAACCTGTGATCCAAGATATGGCAATATCCAACAAATAATCCAGAGAATAATATAGTCACCTCAATAAACCCCAAGGGTAGCATACTAGCATACTACTAAGATCATGCTGAATCCAAAGACTATGAAGCTACTAATACAATAACAATATCAAGATATTTAACCACAGATCAATATGATAGCATCAACTCCAAATAATACTCCAAAGCATAATATCAAATACTATCATCATAATAGCCACTAATAATCCAATGGCAACATGTCCTCCTCCATCTGCAAGCATTAGTCCTAGTAATCCGAACAACATCATGGCAATAGCAAGATCAAAACAACTCCAAGAAATGCCATGAACAAATCATACATAGCTAATGCAATATTTTAAATAAGTTAAAGTAATTAAACCATGGCATTGCATTGCAATCATGCAAATGGATGGTGTGGCTTGCCTGGGGTGGATGGAATCACCGGGAAGAAGTGCGAGAAACTCGCGGAAAGAATCACCGGAAAACGTTCTCTCTCGGAGGGGGCTGAATAAGGGCAGGGGCAAAATGGTCATTTTTAGAATGTTAACACATGGTGAAAATGATCCCATCAGAACGGGCTCGACGAGACGAAGAAGTGGGCTTTGGAATCACCTCATTTGGAGTAGGGAGTGAAAAGATATGATTGCTTTTCTGCCAGGGACCTATCTGTAATAGAATCCTAACAAACAGGCCCTCAACTGAAAAAACAGAACGCGCCTTTTCTGAAAATACGCTTTCCAGAAAGGAAAACGCCTTCTGGCCCGAAGAAGAAGCAGAGTATGCTTTCGGAAGATGAAAGCGCATTTTGGCAAAACCCGCGTCCACTTATCCACGCTGGCAGGGGAGGGGCCGGGCCTTGTGCCGCTGACATGTGGGTCCCACCGCTGGCTTCTCTCTCCTCCCGCCTCCTTCTTCTTCTCCCCGTCGCTCGACCGCAGAGCAGAAGAAGGTCGCCGGCGCCGGTGCTCGTCCGCCGGCTCCGGCCATCCCTCGCCTCGCTCGACCTATGGATGAGCTCAGCAGAAGGAGCCGCACCCGACGGTGTAGGCCATGGGCTCCAGGGTGGACCGAGGCAAGCGGGAGCTTGACCATGGTGGACGGCCGCGTCGGGTGGCGATGGGTCTGGTGCTACGGCGCGCCGGCAGTCAAGGGAAAGGGGGGTGGGGGCAGTGGTGGTGTAAAGAGGAGGTAGAGAGCTCGGCATTGCTCAAATTTGAGCAGGCCGAGGCGGCCATTGGATGGCTCGAGGCGTCCTTGAGCTAGCTTGAGTGGTCGGGGGCGCCACTGGGAATGAGAGGGAGTGGATGGTGAGGAGAGACGCGGCCGGGGCGGCTTAAATAGCCGAGGGGAGGGGTGTTGCGCTGGCTGCCACCGCGGACGCGTGGCTAGAGCCGCGAACGCGTGGGCACGCAAGCGAGCTCGGCGGTAGGCGACGGGAGCGGAACAGGGGAGGTTCACGGGGCAGTGGACGAAGCCAGGGGCACGTGGAGGAAGAATACGGGGCGCGGACAGAGCCGGTCGGCCACTGTTCGCCCGCGGGCGCACGGCTGCTAGCGTCGGCGAGGAGGTTTCTGGAGGGGGGGAGGGGTCCAGTGAGCTATGTGGGAGAAGGAGGGAGCTAGGGGACATGGAGGGCACGAGAGAACAGGCAGAGGAGAGGGGCCCGAAGCAAAAACGACGCTCTGGACGCGACCACAACGAGCAGAGCGCGCGCACAGGCAAAGTCCAACGCGGTCACCACGTGACATGTCACGGGGAGGACAGGAGGGGCTGGCAAACATTGTCTGGTGGCTAGTCCTTGCTCCCTAAGGTAGTCCAGAAGTGAAATATCAAGAAAACAAGCATTGTAGAGAAGTGAGGCCTCGATGCAAGTTTGCTGTAGCAAACTTGGCTGCAATGCTGTGCTCACCAGAGATGGGATAAAGGCCAAATATGATGTCTGGGAGGTTTAGAATAAGAAGGATTATGATCTCGGAGGTTTTGGAAGGAAATGGACCAAAATTAAACATAGTTGCTTTGCCACTGCCATTATGGCCCAGAATCAAGATTTGGATGATGCACTCACATGGAGTGTTGAAATGAGATGAAACTTGGCAAAGCCTCATGATGTGTACATATGAAGATGCTGTAAAAATTTCATGCCAAATGGACTTGCCAAAATAGTACTTCCTTCACAGACATCCTCTTTGTCCAGAATATTGGATAATATTGGAGATAAATTGGATTAATGAAATGACCCCAAATTTGGTGGAGAGAAGTTATTTGGGTAGGATCATGATCTGGTAATTTCTCAGAATTAATGAGGCAATATAAACTATACTTGCTTCACAGCCTGAAAATATTGCCAGAAACAAATATTTGAGGCTGTGCTCACATAGATGATGGGATGGAGCTGAAAATTTGTGGAGACTAATGATATGAACACAGGAAGAAGCATGCAAAATTTCAACTCAATTTGATAAACTTAGCTAGTACTTCTTTCACAAAGGCTTCCATCTGACAGAAACTTTGAAAAATTGCTGAGGAAGTTTCACTAGGCAAATGGAGCTGAATTTTGGCATGAGGCAATTATTTGGATTAGATATGATGCCCAAAAAGTTTGGGAGCAATCAAGAAAAGATAGGTGGTACTTACTTCACAGAAGACCACTCTGGACAGAAATGAAGAATGAATATTGAGGAATTATTTTTGGGCTAGGACAGGAAAGTTTGGACATATTTGGATCACATATGATCCAAACAAATTATGAGAATTATTTGGGAATTTTGTGGAAGACAGAAATATAGGTTGCTTCACAACCTAGGGCAAATAGGGTTATTCCATTAATAGAGAAAGTAATATTCCTTGAGAAAAGAATTTTAGGGTTGGGATAAGATGGAAATGACATGAGCTTGGGAAAGATTTGAGAATGATGAGTCACTTTAGCGAAGAAATGATGATGATCTCCCAGGTTGCAAGGCCACAGAACCACTCCAAAAGAAAATCAGAGCAAAAACAAATAAATCAAAAAGAAAAAGAAAAGGCCAAAAACCAGGGTGTTACAATAGTCAGCACAAAGCAACATATATCATGCAATGACGAAGTCTAACTCTCTTCCTATGCATCGGCATGTCATACAAGAACAATTCATGCATATCAAGTAAAGGCCAACACATAGCATAAGCAGTTTCTTGCAATTTTATCGTGTTGGAAGCATGAAGCATAGAGAGGTGGAGATATAGTTCCTCTCTCATAATAATTGCAAGTAGGAGCAGCAATGATATGTCTCCAACGTATCTATAATTTTTGCTTGTTCCATGCTGTTATATTATCATTCTTGGATGTTTTACAATCATTTTATAACAACTTTATATCATTTTTTGGGACCAGAAGACATCCAGTGGGCCAAAGAAGTACCAAAGGGGGGCTCCGAGGGGAGCACAACCCACCTGGGCGCCTGGGGGCCCAGGCGCGCCCTGGTGGGTTGTGCCCACCTCGGCCACCTCCTGCACCGCCTCTTTGCTCTATAAATACCCCGAAAATCCAAAAACCCTAGGGGAGTCGACGAAACACAATTCCAGCCGCCGCAAGTTCCAGAACCACCAGATCTAATCTAGACACCATCATGGAGGGATTCATCATCCTCATTGGTGCCTCTCCGATGATGCGTGAGTAGTTCATTGTAGACCTACGGGTCCGTAGTTAGTAGCTAGATGGTTTCATCTCTCTCTTTTGATTCTCAATACAATGGTCTCTTGGAGATCTATTTGATGTAACTCTTTTTTGCGGTGTGTTTATTGGGATCCGATGAACTTTGAGTTTATGATCAGATCTATTTTATCCATGAAAGTTATTTGAGTCTTCTTTTGATCTCTTATATGCATGATTACTTATAGCCTCGTATTTCTTCTTCGAATCTTTGGTTTAGTTAGGCCGACTAGATCTATTTTTCTTGCCATGGGAAGAGGTGCTTTGTGATGGGTTCGGTCGTGCAGTGTTCTTTCCCAGTGACAGAAGGGGCAGCAAGACATGTATTGATCATTGCCATTAAGGATAACAAGATGCGGTCTATTCCTACATGAATAGATCTTGTCTACATCATGTCATCATTCTTATTGCATTACTCCGTTTCTCCATGAACTTAATACACTAGATGCATGCTGGATAGCGGTCGATGTGTGGAGTAATAGTACTAGATGCAGGCAGGAGTCGGTCTACTAATCTTGGACGTGATGCCTATATAATGATCATTGCCTGGATATCGTCATGATTATTTGAAGTTCTATCAATTGCCCAACAGTAATTTGTTTACCCACCGTATGCTATTTTTCTCGAGAGAAGCCACTAGTGAAATCTATGGCCCCCGGGTCTATTCTTCATCATATTTGCTTTCCGATCTATTATTTGACACTTTTATTTTCAGATCTATTATTCCAAAAACCCAAAAATACCTTGCTGCACTTTTTTGTTACTTCTTTTATTTCGCGTTTATTCGAGATCTATTTATCCAATCTATCATAATTTTTATCCCGTCAACTCGCCAATTTCTGGCACCATTACCCGTTGAGGGATTGACAACCCCTCCTAATCATCGGGTTGCAAGTATTTTTTCTTTGTGTGCAGGTACCGTTTACATAGTGTTGCTTGGTTCTCCTACTGGATTGATACCTTGGCTTCATAATTGAGGGAAATACCTACCGTAGCTGTGCTGCATCATCCCTTCCTCTTTGGGGAAATACCGACGTAGTTCAAGCGACATCAAAAGGAATTTCTGGCGCCGTTGCCGGGGAGACATCATCAACATCTATCAAGTTCCTAATCACAAATCTCATCTCCTTGCAATTTACATTATTTGCCATTTGCCTCTCATTTTCATCTCCCCCACTTCACAAAAATTTGTCGTTTTATTCGCCCCCTTTTTCGTTCGCCGTTTTCTCGTCAGATCTCTTCTTTGCTTGTGTGACATGTGTCTTCTATTTGCTTGCATCTTTGCTTGCTAAAAATCTCTTGATATGGATCCTCATCCACTTGCTAATATTTTCAAAAGATCCAATTATGATGAACCAATCAATAGTGAATTGAGTTCATTAGATTATCTTTATGAAGTTTTGCTTGAGATTTATGAATCTGAAAATTGTGATGAAGTGTTAAACGAAGAAATTTATAAAGTGATTCATGATAGATCCTTGAATGAAAAGCATGATTGCAATGATTTTACTATAAATTCTATTAATGTTAATTGTGCTAATAATATGCAAAATCCCAAGCTTGGGGATGCTAATTTTGCTATGTCCACTACTTATTGCAATGATCATGATTGTGGTGATTCTTCTTATGATCTTGAAAATTTATTTAAGTCTCATGATGAATATGATATTGATAATAATGTTTGCAATAATATTGAAAGTGGGTTTGGAAGAGCGTCAACTTTAGGTAAAAATAATCCCACATATTTGGAGAGTGTTCAATCTTACAATTTATTTGATGAAAGTGGGTTTGGAGAGGTCATGACTTTAGTTGATGTTAATCCCACTATCTTGGAAGATTATAAAACTTTTATGCATGTGGATCATGAAGAGAAAATTTTATATGATAGATATATTGTTGAATTTTATTATGATCCTACATGTAATTATTATGAGAGAGGAAAATATGGTTGTAGAAATTTTCATGTTATTAGTTTACCTCTAGTTATGTTGAGATTGCTATTGTTTCTTTCTTCTTCCTTGCATATGCTATATATTTCTTGTCTTGAAAATTTGTTTGCTTATAAAATCCCAATGCATAGGAAGTATATTAGACTTAAATGTGTTTGTCACATGTATTATGATGCTCTCTTTGTGTTTCAATTCTTGTCTTTCATGCGAGCATCATCAAAATTATCAATGCCTAGCTAGGGGCGTAAAACGATAGCGCTTGTTGGGAGGCAACCGAATGAATAAAATTTATTTTTGCCTTTTTCTTTCTGTTCTTGAGTTTTTGCATAATTTTTCTACTGTTATGATTGTGTTTTTAAGTTTTAATTAGTGTTTGTTCCAAGTAAAGCCTTTGGGATAGCTTTGGTGATAGTTGATTTGATTTGGTTGAAAAACAGAAACTTATGCATCCAGTAAAATAATTGTCTAAAATCGCATAATCGACAAAAAATTCTGAATTTTTTACACAAGATTGATAAACAAATTTCCTATGGTGTCCTAATGTTTAAGAATTTTTGGAGTTACATAAGTATGAGAACAATTCGCATATTTACAGACTCTTCTGTTTTTGACAGATTCTGTTTTCTTTGCATTGTGTGCTTATTTTGATGAATCTATGGATTGTATCAGGGGGTATAAGCCATGGTAAAGTTATAATACAGTAGATATAATGCAATTACAAAATTTGAATGGGTTTTCTACAGTACTTAAAGTAAAGATTGGTTTTCTTATACTAACGGATCTCACGAAGGTTTTGTTAAGTTTTGTGTGATTGAAGTTTTCAAGTTTTGGGTGAGATCACGATGGATGAAGGAATAAGGAGTAAGAAAATCCTAAGCTTGGGGATGCCCCATGGCACCCCAAGGCAATATTCAAGGAGAAACAAGCAAATAAGCTTGGGGATGCCCCGAGTGGCATCCCCTCTTTCTTCTAACGACCATCGGTATTTTACTTGGAGCTATATTTTTATTCGTCACATATCATGAGTCTTGCTTGGAGCGTCTTGTATTATATGAGTCCTTGCTTGTTTTGCTTTTTGTTTTGTCATAACTATCCTTGCTGAACACACCTATTTTAGAGAGCCAAAATTATGCTATGATTTGTTAGAATTGCTCTATATGCTTCACTTAATTTTTTTTTGAGCTATGGAATTGCTCTAGTGCTTCACTTATATCTTTTTTGAGCACGGTGTGCTTTAGTATTTTTGAAGAAATTCTCTCATGCTTCACTTAGATTTATTTGAGAGTGAGTTATTTTTAAGAAATTCTCTCATGCTTCACTTATATTATTTTGAGAGAAGAAAATTTTATGCTCATGTTCTTCACTTAGATTGGTTTGAGCTATCAAAAGCAACATATGAAATTAGTTCCAACGTGATAGATATTCAAGAGGGATATAATAAAAACTTTCATGAAGATCATTGGAAAAAATAAACTTGATTCTTTGTAATAGTTTTGCGATATGATGATATAATATGTGAGTCATGTTGATGAGTAATTGTGCTTTAGTAAGAATATTGGTGTTAAGGTTTGTGATTCCCTATGCAAGCACGAAAGTCAATAGTTATGCAATGAAATTACATCCTACTTGTGGTGCATTATTCGGTGTTAGTTATGCTTAATGCTCGCTTATGAGATTTTTTGTTTCTTGGTTGGATGCTTCTCAATCTTTTTGCTAGCCTTCACTTGTACTAAGTAGGAATACTACTTGTGCATCCAAAATCCTTAAACCCAGTTTTGCCATATGAGTCCACTATACCTACCTATATGCCGTATTTCCGTGCCGTTCTAAGCAAATTTGTATGTGCCATCTCTAATTTTCAAAATAAATTTCCTTTTTGTGTGCTCGTACCGCTCATGAAACGGTAGGGGGTGGCTGATATTTTTCCATGCTAGATGTGTTATTCTCAAGATGAGTGTTTATTCACTTGTCATTGCACGTGAGTACGGCAAAGGTATTAGGGATGCCCAGTTCCAAAATGAAAAAAATGAATTTACTTTATGTTGTCAAATAATAAATTCCTTGGAAAGTGTTGGTATGGATGGCACCCATGGATACGGCTACCCGTGGAATGTGAAAGTATGGTGGAAAAAGGAATAAAATTTATTTTCTGTTTGGGAACCGCCTATGATATATCTAGCATGGAAAGTATTGGGAACTACTCGATCGTTTTCGTTGACAGGAAAAGCATGCCACCCAAAATGTTTTATCTCTATCTTTTTCGCTTTGAGCTCTGGCACCTCTACAAATCCCTACTTCCCTCTGCGAAGGGCCTTTCTATTTACTTTATGCAATTTTTATTTTTTTTTGAGTCTCCATCTTCTCTTATAAAGCACCAACTAGGGGGCACTATGATCGTACTTGAGCATTGAGTGTAGCTAATATGCGAGTGTGTTTCATGAATGGATCAATGATTGAGCATGATGGGCTAGGGATAACTTGCTTTAGTGTTGATATTTTGAAAGACATGGTGGCTTGTTGACATGCTTGAGTATTGAAATCTTCATGTCAAAACTAGACTATTGCTTTGAATCATATAAAAGTCCAAACGTCCATGCCACAAAAGAAAAGAATATGTGATGAACATCTTAGGCAGCATTCCACATCAAAAATTCTGTTTTTATCATTTACCTACTCGAGGACGAGTAGGAATTAAGCTTGGGGATGCTGATACGTCTCCAACGTATCTATAATTTTTGCTTGTTCCATGTTGTTATATTATCATTCTTGGATGTTTTACAATCATTTTATAGCAATTTTATATCATTTTTTGGGACTAACCTATTGACATAGTGCCCAGTGCCAGTTGCTATTTTTTTGCTTGTTTTTTACTTCGCAGAAAATCAATACCAAACGGAGTCCAAACGCAGCGAAACTTTTTGGAGATTTTTTTTGGACCAGAAGACATCCAGTGGGCCAAAGAAGTACCAGAGGGGGGCTCCGAGGGGAGCACAACCCACCTGGGCGCGCCTGGGGGCCCAGGCGCGCCCTGGTGGGTTGTGCCCACCTCGGCCGCCTCCCGCACCGCCTCTTTGCTCTATAAATACCCCGAAAATCCAAAAACCCTAGGGGAGTCGACGAAACACAATTCTAGCTGCCGCAAGTTCCAGAACCACCAGATCCAATCTAGACACCATCACGGAGGGGTTCATCATCCTCATTGGTGCCTCTCCGATGATGCGCGAGTAGTTCATTGTAGACCTACGGGTCCGTAGTTAGTAGCTAGACGGCTTCCTCTCTCTCTTTTGATTCTCAATACAATGGTCTCTTGGGGATCTATTTGATGTAACGCTTTTTTGCGGTGTGTTTGTTGGGATCCGATGAACTTTGAGTTTATGATCAGATCTATTTTATCCATGAAAGTTATTTGAGTCTTCTTTTGATCTCTTATATGCATGATTACTTATAGCCTCGTATTTCTTCTTCGAATATTTGGTTTAGTTAGGCCGACTAGATCGATTTTTCTTGCCATGGGAAGAGGTGCTTTGTGATGGGTTTGGTCGTGCGGTGTTCTTTCCCAGTGACAGAAGGGGCAGCAAGACACGTATTGATCGTTGCCATTAAGGATAACAAGATGGGGTCTATTCCTACATGAATAGATCTTGTCTACATCATGTCATCGTTCTTATTGCATTACTCCGGTTCTCCATGAACTTAATACACTAAATGCATGCTGGATAGCGGTCGATGTGTGGAGTAATAGTAGTACATGCAGGCAGGAGTCGGTTTACTAATATTGGACGTGATGCCTATATAATGATCATTGCCTGGATATCGTCATGATTATTTGAAGTTCTATCAATTGCCCAACAGTAATTTGTTTACCCACCGTATGCTATTTTTCTCGGGAGAAGCCACTAGTGAAATCTATGGCCCCCGGGTCTATTCTTCATCATATTTGCTTTCCGATCTATTATTTGCCACTTTTATTTTCAGATCTATTATTCCAAAAACCCAAAAATACCTTGCTGCACTTTTTTGTTACTTATTTTATTTCGCGTTTATTTGAGATCTATTTATCCAATCTATCATAATTCTTATCCCGTCAACTCGCCAATTTCTGGCACCTTTACCCGTTGAGGGATTGACAACCCCTCCTAATCGTCGGGTTGCAAGTATTTGTTCTTTGTGTGCAGGTACCGTTTACATAGTGTTGCTTGGTTCTCCTACTGGATTGATACCTTGGTTTCATAACTGAGGGAAATACCTACCATAGCTGTGCTGCATCATCCCTTCCTCTTTGGGGAAATACCAACGTAGTTCAAGCGACATCAAGCAAGCACATGCATATTATATTCATCAAAATCATCATGTGTAATGGTAGAATGCAACCCATCAATGTAATCCTTAATAAGTGCAAACTTCTCCGATATAGTGTAGTTTGGAGAATTCAAAAAGATAATAGGACTATCATGTGGTGGTGCAATAGCAACAATTTCATTCTTAACATAAGGAACTATAGCAAGTTCATCTCCATAAGCATCATTCATATTGGCATCATGGCCACAAGCATAGCAAGCATCAAGTTCATCAAAAAGGGATATTTCAAATGAATCAACGGGATCATAGCAATTATCATAGCATTCATCCTTCGGTAAGAACGAAGGGATATTAAGCAACATATGAGTTGAAGAGTTACTCTCATTAGAAGGTGGGCACGGGTAGCTAATACGTTCTTCTTCCGTTTGTTCTTCGCTCTCCTCATCATATTTTTCATCCAATGAGCTCACAGTTTCATCAATTTCTTCTTCCATAGACTCCTGCAAAATATTAGTCTCTTCTTGCACAGCGGAGACTTTCTCAATAAATACATCAATATCGAAATTGTATTTATAATTCTCATAGCAATATTTAAGTATAGCAAAATTTTCAGGTCTATAAACATCATCATCAAAAGCTTCATACTTTTCAAACAAAGATTCAATTTCATAAGCACCCTTAAAAGCAACAAATTCTTCTATTCGTTCCACATCATAATAATCATATATACCATTAGCATAAGAAGCTAAGGTTTCATCTTCATTAAATTTGCATGAAAAGGG
The DNA here is from genome assembly GCA_011799875.1 of Thinopyrum elongatum. Lineage (NCBI taxonomy): Eukaryota > Viridiplantae > Streptophyta > Magnoliopsida > Poales > Poaceae > Thinopyrum > Thinopyrum elongatum. The sequence goes on along the minus strand of CM022300.1, from coordinate 531,122,456 downwards.
AAGGTGTGGAGTCTTCATCCTAGAGCAACAAGTATAATCATATCTCTAACATAAATTCCAAGCATACCAATGCAACATATCAATTTTATCCCATAATAGTTTCCCTTTTTGTGTCAAGCGATAATCCCTAAAGTATTCACGTTGATCCAACGTGTCTCCCATTATCATGTTGAATGGTTTTTTCTCAGTATTATCAAAGTAGTGTTTAATATTTTTCACATAATGAGCATCGAGGGTTTCAGGAGGTTCCCCATCTCCATGAGTAGCAAGTACAACTAATTTTTTTGGTATTTCATGTTCCATATCCATAACTAAAGATAGAGAACAACTTAGAACAGAAAATAAAAACTACTTAGTGATAAAGCAAACAAGCACACACGAGAATATTCACCGCACGCTATTGCTCCCTGGCAGTGGCGCCAGAAAAAGGTCTTGATAACCCACAAGTATAGGGGATCGTTTGTAGCCTTTTTCGATATATAAGAGTGTCGAACCCAATGAGGAGCTAAAGGTAGAACAAATATTCCCTAAAATTCTATCGACCACCAATACAACTCTACGCACACTTGACGTTTGCTTTACCTAAAACAAGTATGAAACTATTTTGCAAGAATAAAACAACGAGTACTTTGCGAGAATACAACTATGAATAAATTGGAAGGTAATAAAAGTAGATAGCTTTTGTCAACAAGAAAGTCATTTGTCCCTAGGCAATCGATAACTAGACCGGTAATCATTCTTGCAATTTTATATGAGGGAGAGGCATGAGCTAACATACTTTATCTACTTGGATCATATGCACTTATGATTGGAACTCTAGCAAGCATCCGCAACTACTAAAGATCATTAAGGTCGTAAAACCCAACCATAGCATTAAGTATCAAGTCCTCTTTACTCCCATACACAACAACCCACTTATCCGTGTTCAGGCTTCTGTCACTTTGGCAACCGACAACAAGCAAATTATGAACGTATTGCAACACCCTACAGCGGGGACCCCTCATGTTTGCGTGAGACAGAGGGCACCGTAGGACAGCACCATAATAAAATATACACTCAAACTAACCACGATCATCAATTAGCCCATAGGACAAAACGGATCTACACAAACATCATAGGATAACCACATATCATTGGGAAATAATATATAGTGTTGAGCACCATGTTTAAGTAGAGATTACAGCGGGGAGAAGGGGTGTTACACTGCTGCATAGAGGGGGAGAAAGTTAGTGTTGACGGTAGCAAGATTGTTGATGTAGATCGCCATCACGATCCTTGCCCCGGCGGCACTCCGGCGCCACCGGGAGAGAGGGGGAGAGAGCCCCCTTACTTCTTCTTCTTCCTTGGCCTCCCCCTAGATGGGAGGAGAGTTCCCCCTCTGGTCCATGGCCTCCATGGCAGCGGAGGGGCAGGAGCCCCTCCTAGATTGGATCTATCCCTCTGTTCTCTTCTGTTTCGCGTTCGCGTTTTCTGGCCGAAAACCGTTTCTTATATTCCCGGAGATTCGTAACTTCGACTGCGCTGAGATTTTAACATGATTTTTTTTGGGATATAAGCTTCCTTGTGCCCGAAGTAGGGCTCCAACCAACTTACGAGGAGGGCACAACCCACCATCACGCGCCTGGGCTGCCTAGCACGCCCAGGTGTCTTGTGGTGGCTGTGGGCTCCCGTTTGCGTTGATTCCAACTCCCAAAAATCACATATATTCCAAAATAATTCTCCGTAAATTTTTATCACGTTTGGACTTCGTTTGATATGGATATTCTGCGAAACAAAAAAAATGCAAAAAACAGGAACTAGCACAGGGCACTGGGCACTGGAGCAATAGGTTAGTACAATAAATCATATAAAATGTTGCCAAAAATATGTGAAAGTTGTATAATATTGGCATGAATCAATTAAAAATTATAGATACGATGGAGACGTATCAGCCAACTCAACAAAACACCTTCGGAGATACCTGTAGAGCATCTTTATGATCACCCAGTTACGTTGTGACGTTTGATAGCGCACAAGGTATTCCTCCGATATCCGGGAGTTGCATAATCTCATAGTCGAAGGAATATGTATTTGACATTAAGAAAGCAATAGCAATAAACTGAACGATCATATGCTAAGCTAACGGATGGGTCTTGTCCATCACATCATTCTCCTAATGATGTGATCCTGTTATCAAGTGAAAACACATGTCTATGGTTAGGAAACCTTAACGATCTTTGATCAACGAGCTAGTCTAGTAGAGGCTTACTAGGGACCCGGTATTTGTTTATGTATCCACACATGTATTTAAGTTTCCGATCAATACAATTCTAGCATGGATAATAAACCTTTATCATGAACAAGGAAATATAATAATAACAACTTTATTATTGCCTCTAGGGCATATTTCCATCAGTCTCCCACTTGCACTAGAGTCAATAATCTAGATTACATTGTAATGAATCTAACACCCATTGAGCCTTGGTGCTGATCATGTTTTGCTCGTGGAAGAGGCTTAGTCAACGGGTCTGCTACATTCAGATCCGTATGTGTTTTGCAAATTTCTATGTCTCCATCCTTGACCTTTTCACGAATGGAGTTGAAGCGTCTCTTGATGTGTCACAAAAGATTTTCATTGGACCCGATGCACTGGGTATTACACCCAGATCGGATATGAACTCCTTCATCCAGACTCCTTCATGCGCTACTTCCGAAGCAGCTATGTACTCCGCTTCACACGTAGATCCCGCCACGACGCTCTGCTTGGAACTGCACCAACTGACAGCTCCACCATTCAATATAAATACGTATCCGGTTTGTGACTTAGAGTCATCCGGATCAGTGTCGAAGCTAGCATCGACATAACCATTTACGACGAGCTCTTCGTCACCTCCATAAATGAGAAACATATCCTTGGTCCTTTTCAGGTACTTTAGGATGTTCTTGACCGCTGTCCAGTTATCCACTCTTGGATTACTTTGGTACCTCCCTGCCAAACTTATGGCAAGGCACACATCAGGTCTGGTACACAGCATAGCGTACATGATAGAACCTATGGCTGAAGCATAGGGAATGACTTTCATTTTCTGTCTATCTTCTGCAGTGGTCGGGCTTTGAGTCTGACTTAATTTCACACCTTGTAACACACGCAAGAACCCTTTCTTTGACTGATCCATTTTGAACTTCTTCAAAACTTTGTCAAGGTATGTGCTTTGTGAAAGTCCTATTAAGCGTCTCGATCTATCCCTATAGATCTTGATGTGATGACCCCGGCTTAATCATGCACTAACTATACATGCAAATGCACACGATTAAGCCTAAGGACTCACTTGAAGATATCACAACACAACTCTAAAACATAAATAAATTCATACAAGCTTTATATTACAAGCCAGGGCCTCGAGGGCTCGAATACATAGGTCGATGGCATACAAGTGTCAGCGGAAGCATCAAATATCTGGGTACAAATATATTACAGAAAGAGAGATAAGCCTTCTCAGAGGCGGGGCAAAATAAAATACTACGATCGAAAGGCGTGGGCCTCCTGCCCTGGACCCTCCGAATCCTACTCCTGGTCGTCGGTCGGCTCCTCGTAGTAGTAGTACTCTCCGGGCTGGTAGTAGTAGTGGTCGTTGACTGGGGCATCTGACTCAAAGGCTCCGTCGTCTGGTGGCATCAATTGGATATGGGGGAAAAAGAAAGTAAAGCAAACATGAGTACTCATCCGAAGTACTCAGCAAGCAAGGATCTAAACTACATATGCAACATTTTCAAAGGATGGCTGTATATGTGGACTGGGCTGCACAAATGCCAGAATAGAGGGCGAAAACCTAGTCATATCGAAGACTAGCATCTTCAACATCTTCAGCAGTCTTGCAGCATTAGAAGAGAGCAGATTAACACAAAGTAAAGTAGTATTAGTAGTATCATCAACCTCAGCCTGAGATCCTTTCTCGACTCCCTGCGAGAAAGCAATCCCAGAGCCATACTATCCAGTATCATCTCAGTTCTAGTTGTACCGATCGGGATACAACTCCGAGTGTCCGTTACCATAGGACAGGCTATCGATAGATGGTTTCTTCCCTGCAGGGGTACACCAAATTACCCACCACGCTTGCTTAACTCCGGCCGGACACACTTTTCTGGGTCATGCCCGGCCTCGGCCAAACGATACGCCGCAACCCGACCAAATATTAACAGAGAGGTCAGCACGCCGGACTAACCTATGCCCCCAGGGGTCTTGGGCCTTCGCCCCGGGAACTCCTGCGCGTTACGTTCACGGCCGAGAGCAGACCTAGCAACCCCTTAATACAAGCACAGTTGCGTAACCAGTCCAACTCGGCGCGCGCCGCTCAATCGCTGACGTCCATTAAGCTTCGGCTGAAGTATACGACGCAGAACGCCCATACTATGCCCACATGATGGTTAGTGCTATCAGGCCAGAGGCCCCTCGGATCAAATATCCAAACCGTTAGTGTGTTGTTAGTGCGGAAACAAGCAGAGACTCACGAAAGATGTGACCCCGTCGCCCCGTCTCGAGGACTTGTGGCAAGGGCTAAGAATGCCCGGCCACGCCTCGTAGTTATCTCGCGGGCACCTCTCAGGTCAACCCGACTCCACATCACTTCGCATTCATGCTCGCGCGGGTACCCCTCAGGGCCGACCCGTCTTTAGTATCATGTTTCAGTGTAAGTCACAATAACAACAGTAACCGTGTGTCTAACACCAAGGGAACCCTGAGGAATCACCGTCGATGGAGTCCCACCTGATGTTCTCGTCAAGGTGAACGAAGGAGGTATCACCCTCGAGGTCCACACTTGAACAGTTGCACGACGATGTCGTTATCGGGGGTGGTGTAGGAGGAATCACCCTCGCTTACCACGACCGATTAACTAACCTACAAGGTTATTATCAGAAGTGCTGACGAGGTATCACCCTCGGCACTCGATAGTATCCCAGTAGTGTCGAGCAATTTAAGGGGGAAGTGACGAGCGGTGCCAGGGTCTGATCTTTGATCCCGTTGCTCGGGTCTTCTGAGAGTCCAGCGGGGCAGTCAGGACAAGTGGGTCTCTGATAAGGCTCTACCCATCCTATACTAAACAGTTTAGGAGAACAGGCAGGTATCAAAAGTAGGCTACAATAAAACAGGCTATGCAGCAGATATAGGACAACAGTAGCAGCAGTACTTCTAATGCAAGCATAAGAGAGAAGAGAGTGGGCGATATCGGAATGCTCAAAATGGGGGTGCTTGCCTGTCTGCTCGACGGCAAGGGCAGGGTCGTCGGGGACATAGTCGTACTCCGGAGCGGCGTCTGCCTCAGGAGCTACGTCGACGTCGGGGTCTACCGAGAGAGAAGAGGGGGAGGAAACAAGTAAATACAATGCAATCAAATGCAACATGGTGCGTGCTATGCTGTGATGCAGTGCAGAGTTGACTAAATATGCATCTAAGTCATTTTGATTATCTTTAGGATTAACCGGGGATTTATTAATCGGCATGTGTGCACTATTCATCTACCGGATTCGGGCTCGGAGTTACGAGTTCTCCTACGTAGGAGGTTCCGACAGGAAAACAGACGGCACGATCAAACTCGTCTCGTCGTTCTGAGCAACTTTCATGTTTTAACTTTTTCGATCTGAGCTACGGTTTAAAAGTTATTAATTTTCGAAGTTTAAATGATTTTCTGGAATTATTTTTATTAACAGAATTGAATTATGACATCAGCATGACTCATAGATGATGTCAGCAGGTCAACTGGTCGTCTGACTAGGTCAAACCTGACATGTGGGTCCAGTGGGACCCACATGTCAGCCTCTGTTATCCTAACAGTGAATTAAATTAATTAATAGGGTTAATTAGGGGTGTGTGCCCACATGTCAATGAGTGATTAGTGATTAAACTAATTAATTATTTGATTTTTGGTTTATCTATTTAATAAAAATAATTTTAATTAAGCGGGACCCACATGTCAGTGGGCGGGGCCAGCACAGTCAGCAGTTGACCCAGTCAACTGGGTCAACTGGGGCCCGTGGGGCCGAGCATCAGTGTCCCAGAGGTGGGGCCCGGCCGTCCACGTCGGACGCCGGCCGGAGAACGCGCCGGCGAGCCCGAACGCGTCGGGAACTCGCCGGACTTCGCCGGAAATGGGCTACAGGGCACGGGAAGGGGTGCGGCCAGGTGCGTTTGAACGGCCACTTCGCCGTGCGTCGAATGGTGGCGGGGGCTGGCTGGGAAGTGGCCGGAGTCGTGCGCGGCGAGCACATCGGCGGACGGCGGCGCTCGGCTCGAATGGGGCAGCGGACACGGCGCGATTTAGCGTGCGCATTTGGGCTTGTTCAAGTGAGGGGAGCAACGCGCATCGATCTATCCTACTGGCGCGGGCTATGGTGGCCGGAGACGACGGCTACGGCGAGCTTGAGCGGCAGGCAGAACATGGCACGGCGGCGAGCTTGATGCGGGGAGAATGAGCGGCTCGGGTGGGAAGGCAGAGGAAGGTGAGACTCACCGCGCGGCTAAGTAAAGCCCTTGACGGCTTTTGTCGGCGTGCGACACCTATGGGATCCCAAAGGACCCCTTTACGATTCGGCGGGGGTGGAGGTATGCGCAAAGAGCAGAACCAACGATCGACGCGGGGAGATTTTACCCAGGTTCGGGCCGCTAATCAGCGTAAAACCCTACTCCTGCCTTGTTTTATTATCGATGTTCTTGAGCCCAGGCTCCAGGAGCGCTCGCAGTGAACAGTACGTTCAAAGAGCAGCTACGCATGCAGAATGGGCCAGAAGATCCTCCTCCCCCTGTATCAGTCGCCTTGGGCCTCCTTTTATATCACCAAGGGGTCACCATAGTGGCGAAATGTACATACATTGAGGTGTAAAGTAGCTACAGGGTCATCATACCTAACCCCTGACGGATTAGGACGAACGCATTTAATGCACTGTGAGGTGTCCGTCTAGGTGTCCTCACTTTCTTGGGGATGGAAAAAAGGGCCATCCCATCAGCACCGCTTAAGCTCTCCTCCACTGGCGCGTCGCCACGCATCCAAAGAAGGACCCAGAATGTCGGGTTTGTTGCTGTGCCAGAGCGGTGGCACAGCAACAAAATCTTGCCGGTCGCCGAGCCTTGCCGGGCACCGAATCTTGCCGGGCTCCGAGCCTTGCCGGGCGCCGAATCTTGCCGGGCTTCGCAGGCCACCCCGGCAAGAACTTGCCGGGGAAGCTGGCCTTCGGATTCCAGCCCTTCTTATCTGCTGATCCTTAGATCTTTGACTTGAGAATTTCTTTGGTGGCCGGAGTCAACCTCGAACTGTTCCCCGACAAGCCTTGCCACGAGTATGGCTACAACTGCCCGTGCACAAGTATGGGGTACTAATGGCCCAATACTTAGTACACCGACAGGAGCCCCCGGGCCTAGGCCACACATGAGTGCGAGGCGTTGTTGGGCTAGGCCCAAACAGTGCACGGGCACATGTGGCAAGGGATTAACTGCTCGTAAATATCCCGTTTACTGTGACCCCCACTACGCGCGCTGAATGTGCGACGTGGGAAGCGTGCCTCAAAAGCTGCAACTGCAACGCGCCTGCAGAGGCGCATTCACATTGGGGAGTAAAAGAGGCGGCCCCGCTCCTTCCCCATAAAAAGGAGAAACCGTAGAGGCACAGCCTATTTACCCCCCCTCTTCTTCTCAATCTGGCCGTCGCCATTGCTTTCCTTCTCTCGAGCTCAGAGCGAAGCTTTCCCTCATCCGCTTGTCGCCTCCACGCCCACTTCATCCCCGGCTTCCGCCTTTGCAGTTGCCATGCCGCCCAAGACCAGCAAAGGCAAGGGCAAGGAGACGAAAGCCGATGTCCCGGAGAGCGAGCTGGTGAAGATGCGAAAGAAGTATGTCGTCTTCGCCCCGTCGCTCGATGCGAAAGCTTTGAAGAGGCGGTACCAGTGCATGTGGGCGAGGAAGACGCAAGCTCACCCCGCCACTCGCGTGATTCTAGGTTTGCTCCAAGAGTGGGTCAGACAGATATCCCTTTTTTGTCGCATACTTCTATTGCAGGCTCTGTCCTCCATTTTCTGACTTCTTCAATGACATTATGTACACATACGGCTTCCATCTTCTTGATTTTACGCCGAATGCGGTATTGTGCATGTCCATCTTTGCTCATCTTTGTGAAAACTTTGCCGGAGTGGTTCCCAGTACTGCCCTTTTCCGCCACTACTTTTTCCCTCGTATCCAAAAAGGAGAGGCCCTCTCTGGTTCTATCGCCTGGATTCCAAGGGCTTGGAATAAAGAAATATACCCAGAAGGGGTTTACCGCGAGAAGTGGGACGAATGGCGGGCTGAGTGGTGCTGGATCAAGGAAACAGATCCCCATCCGTTCTGTCTGCCTCGACAGCAGAAAGCGGTCCGCGGCAGTGGCTGGAGCAGTCTTGCTGCTGAAGATGAAAAACTCACAATCGCCACCACCAGGATTCTTTGCCTGAAAGCTGTCGGGCTAACAATGGAGATGATTGGCTTCGATTTTCTCCGCCGCCGCATTGCCCCCTTGCAGAATAAAGGAAGACCATCTTGGGAATACCAAAACGCAGCAGACATCATGAGACTGCTCCCCGGGTTGAACAATAATTTGACTGCTATGCAACTTGGCGCCCTCCATCAAAAGCTGTTCCAGCGCAACAACAAGCATCGATTGCCGGCAAGGATTGTCCCTCTGTGCAACAACTCTGCCCTGGGGTCAATTATCGCTACCATGCCATTGTTCAACGCCCACAGTCTCGACGCGACATGGGTTGAGCCATCCGAGGAAGAGGCATAGAAGTTCTTTGATAACTTGACGGAGAGGGCCGTCCAGGAAGAAGCAGACTTCATCCGAGCCACCACCGACGAAGAGGTGGCATACATCGCCACTAGGGCGGAGGAGGCAAATCTTGCCGTGGAGGCTGGCAGTGTCGGCTTCACAGAATGGGAAACCAGTGACGCAGAGGTAGTGGTGGAGAAAAATCCTACCGGGAAGGACAAAGCTGCCGGGGAACAGAGCAGCACAGCCGCTGAGAGCTCGTCCGACGAAGACGCGGCTGAAGAAGAACCGCAAGAAGAGCTCCCAGCCCCGAAGAAGACAAAGCGTGTTCTTCGAAAGGCTGCATCTGGCATCTCGGCGAGCCAACCTTCCTCGAGCAGCGAGGCTCCCGGCAAGAAAGCGGCTGGCAAGACTGCACCACGGCAAGGGGTTCGACAGCAACCTGCGCGGCGTGCGAGACCCACATCAGCGGCAACTGCTGAGGCGGCAGGGGTGTCTCGCACTACTGCACCGAAAGATGAGGTGACGGAAACATGCCAACCCCCGGCCAAACGACCTAGAACCCCTCCTCTGCCTCCCCACACAGACACTGCAACGGAGGTCGATTTCGACATCTCCGGCTTCAGTCCGGAGCGAGAAGAGGAAGAGTGAGTACCTTGCCACAGCCTTTATCTTCCAATCCTGGATCAATCTTATTGACTTGCTTGTATTGTCTCTGCAGTGATGCAGAAACCTTGATGGAGAGGATGGCGAAGAGGACAAAGACTTCTACAGGCGACGAGCCTCCGGCAGGCTTCGTGAGCGCGCCGGAAACTACTACCATCAGCCCGAATCTTAGTCCTCGACGCAGCCCCCAGCGTGAGTTCATTATTCTTTTCGGTTGGGGAATGCTGAGGTTCCTATCCTTGCCGCTGATATCTTAGGGCTTGCAGGAGAAGGACGGCAACAAAGGGAGTTATCAGGAGATACCCTTGTCGCGCCACCTCTGTCAACCACATCGCCCACAAGCGCGTCCCTGGCAAGTGATCACACCGACGAGCTTGTCTTGGTTGAGGAGGAGGAGCCAACAACCATGGATGCTGGCATCTTACCCCCGGCAACCGAGGTTGCCGGGAGGGGCGAGGCCACCTCTCGACAGCCCGATGCAGGTAACCAATTGCCTCAGCGCGCTTGCTATTCTTTCCTTTATCTCTCTTTCTTTTGTCTTCTTGAACTTCGATCTTGATCTCATTCTATTTCTCCCCCTTGTCCTTTAGAATTCCCTGAGATGGAAGACATGGACATCACCACTGTCATCGAGGAGACCGCCAGGGATGTTGCCGCCGAAGCCGACAAGATCGCTGCCGGCGAGGCCGCCATGGATGCCACCGTAGAAGCCGGCGGTGCTTTTGCCGAGAAGACCACCAAGACTGCACAGGAGGAACCCGCCAAAGAGTCTACTAAAGAGGGCGGCAAGGAGGCTGGTGACCGTACTGACGGCATTCCTGCCGCAGGAGCGCCAGGCGCTACACAGGCCACGGAGCCCCCTGCTACTGGTGAGGCGGTTGTTGAAGATCAACCGTCAACATTTGAAGTCCCCCCATCCAGCAAATATCTCAAAGTTGGTGAGAACCTGTTTGTCAACTTGCCGGGGACGGCAAGCATTGGGGCACCGACCGAAGGGGAAGTCTTTGATGAAGAAATCATCGCTGCTGCCGGGCTCGAGGTTGTTGATGATCCAAGCGCTAGCAGCGGCAAATCTGAAGAGGATCAGCTCATTCAGGCCATGGGCGAGAATTTCCGCAAGCTCCAGGCTCTTCACCGCGCCCGGAAAGAGAAAGCGGATTCCAGAATGGCAGTTGTCGAGGCGACCGAAGCAGATTTTCAGAGGCGCGTCGAACAAATGCAAGTCTGGTACGCCGAGGGCCTCCAAGAGTTGACTGCCGGCCGGGAACAAGTGAGCCAACAGTGGACATAAATCCTCCTGAAACAATCTGACATGGAGAAGGCGCAAGAGGAAGCTACGCAAAGAATTGCTGCTGAAGATGCTCTCCTGACGGGGCGTCGCATTGCGCTTGATGCTCACGAGGAAGACCTTGCCGCACATGAGCAGGCGCTCGCCGCCAAGCTCCGCAGCAAAGATGAAGATATCGAGAAGCTTGTCGCGCGGCGGACCCAGGAGCTGGAGCAGAAACACAAAGAGACGCTTGAAGCTCTAACTGTAGATCACGCCGGCAAGCTCAAGGAGGCCGTCGATGCTGCCGAGGCTGCAGAGGCCGCCAAGAATGAGCTGAGCGACAAAGTAAAGAAACTGGAAGTGGATCTCGAAGAACACGGCAAGGAGCTCTCGACGCTCAAAGGTGATAGGGAAAAGACCCTTCACACCCTGGCGGAGATGCAAGTTGCCATGTCTAACAAGACCAAGCAGCTTTCCTCAGCAAATGATGCTATTGCCGTCTGGAATTGAAGCTGACCACGTTGGAGAAGTCTCTCGGGGCCGGCAGGGCCCGCGAGAAGGCCCTGCTCAAAGATCTCCAGGAAGAGAGGAACCTGCTCAAGAGCGCTGCCGCCGCCCAAGTTGATTACGAAAAGGGGGTGAAAATCTAGACTGGACGTCTCATCGACGCTGCGGAGAAGCTCACGGCAGAACTGTCAACCATGGTCCTGTCAAACTTCAGGTATTCTTCCGAGGAAAGGATATCTTCAAGTGCCAGGTTGACGATGTTCTTCGAAAGCATCATTGATGCCCTGAAGTTGCTTCAGTCTAACCGGGCGACCCAATTGGCCAACGAGTCCCGCCGGCTTTGCCGGGCCGTCCTTCGCAAGGTACTTATGAAGGTGGTGCAGAATAATCCTGGCATCGACCTCTCCAATGTGCTTGGCCACTTGCCCAAGGACGCAAATCTCGAGGCACTTGAAAAGCTTATCGCGCCTATCCTTGAGAAGGTGGATTCAATCAAAAGGATCGAAGGCCAGCGCAGAGATTAACTGCTCCACCTCTTCTTGCCGTCATCATTCCATGCCGAAGACAATTGAGTCTTAAGTTAGAACTGCGGCAAATTATTAATGTAATATAACTTGCTTATGTTTGGGTACATGCATGCTATCTCCCTTGTCTGATTCCTTTATGTATGGAGTTCACCCTACGCTTATTGAAAAACTTGCCGGCGCGCAACCTGCCGCGAGCGCTGGGTGCGGGACTTCAGTAGCCTGCTGGAGGCGCAGTGGCCGGCAAGACTCCTTGGCGTTCTCAGTGCAGCCACTCAAATTGTTGAGCGGTCTCGAAACAAAATAAGGGCGCAACCGATTACAGCAAGGGTTCCTTCGCGTGCAGATTTTCCATACAAAAGTCAAAATCGTCCAAGGAAATAACTTTGCAATAAAGGAAACTTGTTCTAAGTTTTAGAACTTAGCTTTTTGTCGTTGTCCTTCCTCCGGCAAGCGTCAATTCTGAACGTTGCCAACTGGTACTCATATCTTCCTCCCCCCCCTCCCCGGCAAATGTGCACGCGAGGAATCCTTCTGTCTTTTTAGAAAAAGAAAGAAGAGAAAATAAAGATATGAAACCTTGGCGGTTCGTTAGAACTTACTGGGAGCAAGTGTCATACAACATCTTAGATAAACATGCATATATATATATATGAACATGGAAATCAATAAGGAAATGCACAACACTTAAACTTATTCATCTGTGCTCAGGGTCTGCGCCTGGCTTTGTACAAAGGATTACATGCCTTGCCGGCAAGACTTGTACAAAAGGGTGGTTGCCGGGGGCCCCCGGCAACCGCGCCTTATGGGTAGAACTTGCGAAGATGTTCGATATTCCAGGAATTGCTCACTGGAACGCCATCTTCGGTCTCCAGGCGGACAGCGCCGGGCCTGGTGACTCGTACTACCCGATAAGGGCCTTCCCACTTTGGTGTCAACTTGTTTGAATTCTTGGCGGACTGAATCCGTCGAAGAACAAGGTCGCCTTCCTCAAGGCTTCGGGCATGAACTTTGCGGCTATTGTAGCGGCGCAAAGCTTGCTGGTAGCGTGCAGCTCGCACAGCAGCCTAAAGACGATTATCTTCAAGGAGCACAGCGTCATCTTGCCGTAGCTGCTCTTGCTCAAGCTCATCATAAGCGAGCACTCGAGGTGATCCGTACGTGAGTTCTGTGGGGAGAACTGCTTTCGCTCCATAGACCAGAGCGAAGGGTGTATGGCCGGTGGCTCGATTTGGTGTCGTTCTGATTGACCAAAGAACCGCCGGCAACTCATCAATCCAGTGTCTTCCGCACTTTTTCAGCCTGTCAAAGGTTCTGGTCCTGAGACCGCGCAGCACTTCAGCATTGGCCCTCTCCGCTTGGCCGTTGCTTCTCGGGTGAGCAACAGAGGCAAAACAAATTTTGCCGCCAAGGTCTTGGACGTACTGCATGAAGGTGCGACTTGTGAATTGCGTGCCGTTGTCGGTGATGATCCTGTTGGGCACACCGAAACGGCAAACTATCCCTTTAAAGAACTTGATGGCTGATTGTGCTGTCACCTTCCTCACTGCTTCCACCTCCGGCCACTTTGTGAACTTGTCGATAGCAACGTACAAGTACTCAAAGCCCCCGGTAGCACGGGGGAAAGGGCCCAGTATGTCGAGCCCCCAGACCGAAAATGGCCAGGAGAGAGGGATTGTCTAAAGAGCTTGAGCTAGTTGACGTGATTTCTTCGAATGAAACTGGCACGCTTCACACTTAGTTACTAGTGCATTTGCATCCTGGAGAGCGGTGGGCCAAAAGAAACCTTGCCGGAATGCTTTCCCGACAAGTGCTCTTGATCCTATGTGAGAGCCACATATGCCTCCATGTATCTCTGCCAACAGCTCTAGTCCATCCTCCCGAGGAATACACTTCAATTTCACACCGCTTGGTCTCTTTCTGTACAGGACGTCATCGACGAACTTGTACATAACAGACCGACGGGCTACTTTTTCCTCTTCTTCCTGTTCCTTCGAGAGTTCTCCTGTTTGAAGGAAATGGACAATGTGCTGCGCCCATGCTGGAGCCTGGGGCTCGACAGCTAGGACTAAAGGCATCTCCTCTGCCGGGGGAACGTTTGTCTCGACGGCAAGGGCCTGAGCCGCTGCTGGAGCCTGTTGTTCCCCGGCAGTCATGTCATTGATCTCGGCAACTTCCTTGCCGGCGGCTCCCGAAAGCTCTGCCGGGAAGTACTGACCAGAATTCAACTTTCTCCTCTTTTCTTGCCACATTGATGGCGCCACGGATGGTTGAGTCAAATGGAGCACAAAAGTTCCTGGTTCCACAGGCAACTTGAGGGCGGCACGCTTTGACAGGTCGTCAGCAATACTGTTTTCGGCACGAGGGATGTGCTCCATTTGCAGACCGTCAAAGTGCTCTTCCATTTTTCTCACTTCATCCACGTAGGCTTGCATCAATGGACTCTGATAACTCTTATTAACTTGCCTGACGACAAGCTATGAATCGCCTCTGATGACGAGCATCTTGATACCAAGGTCTGCCGTGATCCTGAGACCGGCAAGCAAGCCCTCGTACTCCACAGTGTTGTTCGTCGAACTCTCCCGGGGAAAATGCATTTGGACTACGTACTTGAGGTGCTCTCCGGTGGGTGCGACAAGCAGCACGCCAGCACTGGCGCCTTGCAGCGAAAAAGCCCCGTCAAAGTACATAACCCATTGCTGGTCAATTTCCTTGCCGGGGAGAATTGTTTCTTGAACCTCCTCGCCTCGCGTTGGGGTCCATTCCGCAACGAACTCTGCCAAGGCCCTGCTCTGAATTGTCGAAGTGCTTTCAAACTTGAGACCAAAGCTTGACAACTCCAACGCCCACTCCACAATCCTGTCGGTTGCTTCTGGATTTCGCAAAATCCGTTGCAACGGAAAGCGAGTGACGACGGTGATTTCATGTGCTTGAAAATAATGGCGCAGCTTCCTTGAGGCCATAAGGAGGCCGAAAAGCAACTTCTGCACGCCAGAATATCTTGACCTAGCTCCTTGTAAAAGAGAGCTAACAAAATAAACTGGGCGCTGCACCACCTTTTTCTTCTGCAATGATTCTTCTGGCTGCACAGATCTTGTCTTGCCGGGATCAACCCTTGCCGGGGAAGATCCTGCCGCATCACCTGACGGTCCTGCCACTGGTGTTGCTTCCTCATCAGCTTCTCTCTGCGCCACTAACGCAGCACTAACCACTTGATTTGTTGCTCCCAAATATAGCAGCAACGGTTCTCGTGGTTTAGGCGCAACTAGCGTCGGCGGAGAAGAAAGGTATTTCTTCAAATCTTGCAGCGCAGCCTCCGCCTCCGAAGTCCATTTCATCGGACCTGCCTTTTTCAAAATTTTGAAAAAGGGTAGGGCGCACTCAGCAGATTTGGAAATAAACCTGCTTAGAGCAGCAACACAGCCGGCAAGACGACGGACGTCCTTGACGCGTCTTGGTGCTTCAATCTGCTCAATAGCTTTGATCTTGTCAGGGTTCGCTTCGATTCCCCGACAAGATATAAAGAATCCGAGGAGCTTGCCGGAAGGAACACCGAACACGCACTTCTCAGGATTGAGCTTTAAGTTGATCTTGCGCAGATTTGCAAATGTTTCTTCTAAGTCTTGTATGAGCATCGCTTTGTTCTTGGTTTTGACCACTATGTCATCCATATATGCCTCTATATTTCTATGGAGCTAAGGCTGAAAACCAATTTGGACCGCTCTCGCAAATGTAGAACCAGCACTTTTCAACCCGAAAGGCATTCGTATAAAACAATACGTACCACATGGGGTGATAAATGCGGTCTTTTCTTCATCTTCTTTCGCCATGAAGATCTGATGATACCCTGAGTAGGCATCAAGGAAGGACAGGAGATCACAACCAGCGGTGGAATCCACAATCTGGTCGATGCGCGGCAAGGGAAAGGGATCTTTTGGATAGGCTTTATTGATATCTGTATAATCGATACACAGCCTCCATTTCCCATTCGCCTTGCGCACTACAACCGAATTGGCCAACCAGGTTGGGTGAAGCACTCCTCTGACCAATCCTGCCGCCTCCAGCTTTCTGATTTCCTCGGCAATGAATTCTTGCCGCTCCAAGGCTTGCTTCCTGACCCTCTGCTTGACGGGCCACGCGTGAGGACAGACAGCAAGGTGGTGCCCAATTACCTCCCTGGGAACACCGGGGATGTCAGACGGTTGCCATGCAAATACGTCGACATTCGCCCGCAGGAAGGCGGAAGGCAACGAGCGCGCTTTCCTATTTGTCATCTAGGGTGGAACTTATGGTGAAAGTTCCTCCCGTTCCGTCCTCCCTGACGGGCACCTTCTTGGTCTCTGGTGGAGCAGCCTTGGATTTCTTGTTCTTGCCGGTGGAACTCTCTGGTGCATCCTCGACGGAAGCGCAGCACTCCGAGGAGGTGCGCTTGCCGGAGTTCACGCCAAGATTCTTGCCGGTCTTCTTCTTCCCCCCGGGAGTTCCAGCGGCAGGAGCAGATGCCTTGACGGCAGGTGCTGCAACTGCTTCCCGGTAGAGTTGGTCGGCACAGATGAGCGCATCCTTCTTATCGGAATGGATAGTAATGACACTCAACGGCCCGGGCATCTTCAAAACATTATACGCGTAGTGTGATGCTGCCATGAACTTAGCCAGCGCTGGCCGACCAAGGATCCCATTGTACGACATAGGGATCTTGGCGACATCAAACACTACCTTCTCGGTCCTGTAGTTGAGCTCGCTACCAAATGTCACCGGTAGCGTAATCTTGCCCTTTGGCTGGGTTCTTCCTGGATTGACCCCTTGAAACGTGCCCATTTCTTTGAGATCTTCATCAGGAATTTGAAGCCTCTTGAGCACATCTGGTGAGATTAGGTTCAGCCCGGCCCCACCGTCAACCAGCATTTTTGTCACCTTGAGGTTGCAGATTGTTGGTGAGACCAACAATGGCAAGCACCCAACCGCAGTTGTGTGATCAGGGTGATCCTCGGCGTCAAAAATGATAGGCGTGTTGGACCACTTCAGGGGCTTACATGCATCTGGTGACGGCTCTGTTGCATTGACTTCTCGCACCCACTGTTTGAGTCGACGGTGGGAAGAATGCAGTGAGGCGCCCCCATCGATACACATAGCCTCTGTAGCTTTCTGGAATTCTTGCTCACTGGACTCATCGTCTTCTTCGTCATCATCTTCTTCCTTGTCTCGGCCTCGAGCGGGCCTCTCTCTCTGTTGCTTGGCCTTGCCGCGGCGACCCCCTCGGCCACCGCGCTTCTTGCCGGATCCGTCAGCACCGTGATGGGCCTTCTCCTTATCTCGCCTTTCATATTCAGCCCTCTGTTTCTCGGCAAGCTGTTCAACTTGCCGGCAGTTTTGGAGATCGTGGCCCTTAGTGCGATGGATCTTGCAGTACTGCTTGCCGGAGCTTTCCGACTTGTCGGCCGCCGCCAAGGCCTGACAGGAAGAGCACCCGGCAAGTTCCTTGCCGGGGTCGTCAACCTTGGCCTTCTTGGCGGCGCCGGGGTTGCCGGATTCCTCGACAGCAAGCACGGCCTTGCCTCTGCGTTTCTTGTTCCGCCGCCGGCCTTTCCTTGACGGGGTCACAGCATCTTCATCTTCCGATTCGCCCCCCGCGCCAACAGCCTCGCCGGGGAGTTTCCTCCCCTCTTCAGCTCGAGCGCATTTGTCGGCCAAAGCGTAAAGCTCGGCGATACTCCTGACTTTGTTCATTGCCAGCTCTTCCCGCATTTTGTGGTTACGCACGTTCTGATGAAACGCGCTAACAACAACGGTAGGGTGAACGTCAGGAATATTGTACTGCACCTGGCTGAATCTCTGGATAAACTTGCGCAGGGATTCGCCCTCCTTCTGAGGGATGACATGCAAATCACTCTCTTGGCCAGGAGCTTGGTGGCCTCCAACAAAGGCGCCAACAAACTGATGGCATAGATCTGACCAAGAAGAAATAGAATTCTCCGGCAGATGCATCAACCACGACCTGACGTTGGGTTTGAGCACCAACGGGAAGTAGTTGGCAAGTATCTTGTCATCTCGGCCCCCGGCAGCCTGCACCGCAATGGTGTAAATGCTCAGGAACTCCGAGGGATGAGTCTTGCCGTCATATTTCTCCGGGACCTCTGGCTTGAAGGTTCGGGAATTGGGCCACTGGACTTGCCGCAGCTCACGGGTAAATGCTGGAGTCCCTACCTCATAAGGCAAGTCTCCTGCGTCCCCCGGCGCAGGCTCGTCGACAGCCGGCCCTGCGCGCTTATCAGACTGATAGCGCGCTTCCCTTCGCCGCTCGATGGTAGTTCGAGCGTCCTCTTTGCCTCGTTCCTGGAGAACTTGACGCTGGTCGCGGCGCTTCCGTGGATCGGACGACGCCGTGGAATCCTCATCACGGCGATCGACCTGCTGGGTTGTCGCCCGCCGCTGGTGTCGCGGAGGGGAGTGCACCGTGGTTGCACCACCTCTGGTTTTCTCCACATCGGCTCGCGCCGGATCGATGGGCCTTCGCTGTGAGGGCCCTGCCTCTTGTGGCCCATCTTTGTTGGCGAAGCCAATAAGGCTCTGGATAGTAGCTCACCACTCCTCCATCTTCTCCAGAGCAGGAGGGAAATCGAGGAGCAGCTGCGCACATGCCAAGGCTTCCGCTGGTGTAGGTGGTGGCGACAGGTGCGAGGTACGTGAGGTGCTCTGACTCCTAGCCATGTTAGAAGGAGCACCGATATGGTCACGCGACCGCGCGCCACCTCTGCCGGCAGCTCGGTGTGCATGCTGGGCCCGTGCATCTTGGGACCGATGCGCAGAAACCTTTTCATGGGGACGCCCTGAACCACCAGCGCCATGACGTCGCTCATTGTGCATGACCTGGGTTGGCCGTGACGCTTGCGCCGGCGCGGGAGCTCCAGAAGGCGTCCTCCGATCTCTGGAATTTGTTGTGCCACCCGTAGGCAACACAGCTCCGTCTATGGATCCAGCGGCGTGTGGGTTGCCGCTGCCACTGCAAACGACGCCGCTCGCTTGGCTTGGATCACCGGAATGCCGCGGAGGTTCTAATCCTCTTCCTTCTGCACCCACGCCATCGCCCGTATGCGAAGGCACAGGCAAAATGGACGTAGATGGTTGCGCCGTTGCAGCGCTCTTCTTCTTGGGTGGCATGATGATGACGATGATGAAGAAACTAAGGCGCCGATCACTAGATCAGGTTCACACACCCTACAATCCCCCTACCTGGCGCGCCAAAGATGTCGGCGTGCGACACCTATGGGATCCCAAAGGACCCCTTTACTATTCGGCGGGGGGAGAGGTATGCGCAAAGAGCAGAACCAACGATCGACGCGGGGAGATTTTACCCAGGTTTGGGCCGCTAATCAGCGTAAAACCCTACTCCTGCCTTGTTTTATTATCGATGTTCTTGAGCCCAGGCTCCAGGAGCGCTCGCAGTGAACAGTACATTCAAAGAGCAGCTACGCATGCAGAATGGGCCAGAAGATCCTCCTCCTCCTGTAGCAGTCGCCTTGGGCCTTCTTTTATATCACCAAGGGGTCACCATAGTGGCGAAATGTACATACATTGAGGTGTAAAGTAGCTACAGGGTCATCATACCTAACCCCTGATGGATTAGGACGAACGCATTTAATGCACCGTGAGGTGTCCGTCTAGGTGTCCTCACTTTCTTGGGGATGGAAAAAGGGGCCATCCCATCAACACCGCTTAAGCTCTCCTCCACTGGCACGTCGCCACGCATCCAAAGAAGGACCCAGAATGTCGGGTTTGTTGCTGTGCCAGAGCGGTGGCACAGCAACAAAATCTTGCCGGGCGCCGAATCTTGCCGGGCTCCGAGCCTTGCCGGGCGCCGAATCTTGTTGGGCTTCGCAGGCCACCCCGGCAAGAACTTGCCGGGGAAGCTGGCCTTCGGATTCCAGCCCTTCTTATCTGATGATCCACAGATCTTTGACTTGAGAATTTCTTTGGTGGCCTGAGTCAACCTCGAACTGTTCCCCGACAAGCCTTGCCACGAGTATGGCTACAACTGCCCGTGCACAAGTACGGGGTACTAATGGCCCAATACTTAGTACACCGACAGCTTTGGAGCAGCAGAGGAGCTCGGAGACGACGGGGATCGCCGACGTCCGTAGGTTGAAGACGGCGCCCGATCTCGCAATGTGGCGCGTCACGGCTCGCGCTGGTCGGGGCAGAAGACGTAGTCGACGACGGCGGTTCGATCCAGCACGGAGAAGAGGCGCGGTGTGGTCAGGAACCACGGCTATGGCGAGCCATGGCGACGACGGCATCGGGTGCTCGTGGGGAAGGAAGAAGGCGAGAGGGAGAGGGGGATCTGAGGGCGCTAGGGTTCGGGGACGGGCGAGGGGGCTCGGGGTAGCTCTTATCCACCGAAGAGGGTGGTAGATCGACGACGCGTGCGGCAGTGGCGATCGGAGCGGCTACGGCGTCGACACTAGGAGAGAGGAAGGGGATGACCTGCGAGATGGGCTGGGCTGGCTACTGTGCACTTGCGGCCCAAGTGCACAGTAGGCCTTTGCCCCCTTTTCTTTTCCTCTATTTTTTGTTTTTCTTTTCTTTTGTTTTCTTTCTGTTTTGAAATAGCTAGGCCACTTATGCACTTTTATAGAATATGAGACTTGGCCCATATATTGCAATGCAATATTATCTTCCACCAAAAATTGGTTTGGGCAGATTTGGAGTTTGTTTGAATTTGGAATGATTTTAAATGTATTAAATATTGCCGTCTTGCTGCTGTTTCATATTGCTGGAGTCATTTAACTAGTTCAAGTAGCATTAGTTATAATTTTAAGAGTGCTCCTGGAATATTTGCTATTTAGTGAACATTTTTGCAACAGTGTTTGAGCAAATTTATTTTGCACTTTTGAATTTGAATTGATTTTTAGAATAGGGTTTGAATTATTTTGGTTAACCACTATGTTTAGGCACTGCAAATGATATGACTTGGCATTATTAGCAGCTGATCACAGTGGTAGTTACACAGGGGTGTTACAAGTTCTCCTCCTCTAAAAGAAATTCTCGTCCCGAGAATTTAGGAGGTAGAAGGAAAGAGCTCGGGATATTCTGCTCGGAGATTATCCTCACGTTCCCAAGTGGCTTCATCTTCAGTGTGATTCGACCACTGCACTTTCAGGAACTTGGTCGTCTTCTGACGAGTTCGACGCTCAGCTTCATCAAGGATGCGGATCGGATGCTCCTTATAAGATAAGTCATCTTGCAATTCAAGCATCTCGTGATCCACTGCGCGGTGCGGAGATTCCTTGAAGCATTTGCGAAGTTGCGACACGTGGAAGACATCATGAATATGAGAGAATTGTGGCGGCAACTCCAATTTATAAGCCACCTGTCCACGTCTGGCCATAATGCGAAAGGGACCAATATAGCGAGGAGCTAGCTTGCCCTTGATTCCGAATCGACGGGTGCCCTTCATAGGAGTGACACGAAGATAAGCTTGATCACCTGGTTGATAGGTCAAGCCCCATCGCTTGCGATCATAGTTGCTCTTCTGGCGGTCCTGAGCTGCTTTGAGATTTTCTCGGACAATTCTGACTTGTTCTTCAGCGTGTTGAATAATGTCCGGTCCAACGAGAGGTCGTTCCCCAGTTTCTGACCAATTCAGAGGGGTTCGACACTTACGTCCGTATAACACTTCGAATGGAGCCATCTTCAAGCTGGCTTGATAACTGTTATTATATGAGAATTCGGCAAATGGGAGAGATTCTTCCCACGTCTTACCGAATGATATAACACAAGCGCGAAGCATATCTTCTAGTACTTGGTTAACTCGCTCAACTTGGCCTTGGGACTGAGGATGATAAGCTGGAACTCCATGTAATGTGAGTTCCCATAGCTTCTTGAAAACTTTCCCAGAACTTGGACGTGAAAAGACCGCCACGGTCCGAACTGATCTCCTTCGGAATGCCGTGGAGTGAAATGATTCTGGAGATATACAGCTCTGCTAGTTGGCTAGCAGTGATAGTCTCCTTGACAGGCAGAAAATGAGCAACCTTGGAAAGTTGGTCGACGACGACAAGAATAGCATCATGACCTTTCTGAGACTTGGG
Organism: Thinopyrum elongatum; assembly: GCA_011799875.1. Classification (NCBI taxonomy): domain Eukaryota; kingdom Viridiplantae; phylum Streptophyta; class Magnoliopsida; order Poales; family Poaceae; genus Thinopyrum; species Thinopyrum elongatum. The sequence goes on along the minus strand of CM022300.1, from coordinate 531,100,636 downwards.
AAGACCAGTAATGAAATCCATCTGCACTTTATCCCACTTCCACAAAGGAATGGGGAGTGGTTGAAGAATTCCAGCAGGCTTCTGATGTTCTGCTTTCACGCGATGACATACGTCACATTCAGCAACATATCGAGCAATGGCTTGCTTCATTCTAGACCACTAGTACCTCTGTCGAAGATCGCGATACATCTTGGTGCTACCCGGATGGATAGACAGCGGTGTATCATGAGCCTCCTTCATGACCTTGTCAGTCATAAGCTCGAAGCGAGGTACTATGATGCGGTCTCTGAAATATAATGTTCCATCTTCAGCAACTGAGAAATCCCGATACTTATCAAGGTGAAGCTCTTTCTTCATCAAGTCAATTTCAGCATCTTTGGATTGCGCTTCCTTAACAGCCTTTTGAAGATCTGGCTATACCACAAGGTTATTAAGAGAACCCTGGGGAACAATTCGCAGATTCAGCTGAGTCAGTTCTGCATAAAGACGAGGTTGAGCTCGCCTAACCATGAGGTTGTTGCAATAAGACTTGCGGCTCAGGGCATCAGCCATCACGTTAGCCTTGCCAGGGGTATATGAAATACCACAGTCATAGTCCGCAATTGTTTCTAACCATCGTTGCTGACGGAGATTAAGATCCGATTGAGTGAACAAGTATTTCAAACTCTGGTGATCGGTATAAATCTCACACCGATTACCCAGAAGGTAATGGCGCCATAACTTTAATGCATAGATCACTGCAGCAAGTTCAAGATCATGCACTGGATAATTTTCTTCATGTGGATGCAATTGACGTGAAGCATACACAATTACTCTTCGTTCTTGCATTAGGACACAGCCTAATCCCTGACGAGAGGCGTCGCAGTATATGACAAAGTCCTTGAGTGTCTGGAAACTTTCCTGACACTTGTCGGTCCACTCGAACTTGACGCCTTTGTGGAGCAGATTAGTCAGGGGCTTAGCAATCTTGGAGAAGTTCTCGACGAATCGGCGACAATAACTGGCTAGACCGAGAAAGCTTCGGACTTGCTTGGCATTCTTCGGAGGAGTCCAGTCAAGGATAGCCTGAACACGCTCCGGGTTAACGGCAATACCGTCCTTGGAAATCACATGTCCAAGGTAGGTCACTTCAGAAAGCTAGAATTCACATTTGGAGTACTTGGCATGTAACTTGTGCTCTCGAAGCCTCTCGAGAACAAGGCGAAGATGTTCGGCATGTTCTTCCTTATTCTTTGAATATACTAGGATATCATCCAGATACACCACGACGAACTTGTCGAGGTAATCCATGAATATGTAGTTCATTAAACGGGAGAACGTAGCGGGAGCATTCATTAGGCCAAATGACATGACGGTGTATTCATAGGAGCCATAATGAGTAATGAATGCAGTCTTTGGAATATCCTCTTCGTGGACACGGATCTGGTGATATCCCTACCTCAAGTCGAGTTTAGAGAACACCGATGATCCAGCAAGTTGATCATATAAGTCATTGATCCGAGGAAGCGGATATTTATTCTGAATGGTTGCCTGGTTGATAGGACGGTAATCTTGAACCAACCTATTCGTACCATCTTTCTTCTTGACAAAAAGAGACGGCGCTCCCCAGGCAGAGGAACTAGGACGGATGAAGCCCTTCCTAAGAGATTTATCGATTTCTTCCTTAAGCTCAATAAGGTGGTGCGGTGGCATCTTGTAACGACGCTTCGCAATAGGAGTGGTGCCAGGCTTCAAGTCGATGACGAACTCGACAGCTCTAGCAGGGGGTATTCCTGGAAGTTCTTTTGGAAAAATATCCGGGAAGTCACAGACAACTGGGATGTTCTCGATCCCCTCAAGCGGAGAAGCGTTCAACGCGTTCAAGGCATAAATCTGAGCCTCAGCGTTCTGAGTGAGATGAGCTTGATAATTCACTAGCTCATTCGATGGGTGCAGGAGGTGTTCAACTTTAGTGGCACAACTAATCGAGGCGTAGTGAGCCTTCAACCAATCCATTCCCAAGATAAGATCAATCTTGGAAGATTTCAGGATAATGGGAAATGCCTGAAACTTCAACCCTTCAATATCAACAGTGACTTCGGGACTGAACAGGGAGGTTTGACATTGACCCGCGGGAGTGTTTACCATTAAGGATTGGTGTAGTGTTTCGCATTTAACGTCATGCAAGAGTGCAAAATGTTCTGACATGAATGAATGCGATGCTCCTGAATCAAACAAAACAGATGCAGGTACTGATTTAACAAGAAGTGTACCCATCACAGTTTCAGGTTGATCCTGGGCTTCAGCCATATTGACATGATAGTTCTGTCCACGACCATAAGAAGGCCTGACATTGCTGTAGCGAGGCTGAGAATTCCCACGGCCATTACCACGGCCAGCAGAAGGAAAAGCTAGCTGATTCTGACTCTGTGAGCAGTCTCTGGCACGGTGTCCTGGTTGGCCACACTTGAAGCATAGTCCACCGTCAGGACGTGGTGCAGGAACTCGAGGTGGTGGCGCTCGAAGAGGCTGCTTCGGTGGTGGAGGAGGCAGACGAGGTGCAGCATATGCAGGTCTGTATACTGGAGCTGATGGACGATACATGCTCTGTGGAATCCATATGCGGCGCTTCTGGGAAGACGAGCCCGGAGATGAGCCCGTCTCACGAGTGCGTCTGGTAGCTTCTTTGTGCTTCTTCAATCCAGTCTCGACCATGATAGCCTTATTCACCAAGGTGGCGAAATCAGAGTAGTCTTGAACAAGCAGGGCTAGCTGAATGTCATGGTGCAGCCCTTCACGAAACTTCTCCTGCCTTCGATCATCAGTAGGAATGTCTTCATCAGCATAGCAAGACAAGTCAAGTAACTCGCGCTGATAAACTTCCACAGTCTTGTTACCTTGAACGAGACTACGGAACTCGGCTTTCTTCCGGGCTATGACTGCTTGAGGAATATAGCGGGCGTGAAAAGCAGTCTTGAACTCCACCCAAGTGACAATAGTTCCCGGAGGTAGAGTCTGTCTGTGAGTGGCCGACCATTGTGCTGCGGGTCCCTTCAGAAAGTATGTCGCGAAAGTGACATAGCTGACAGGGGGAACATTAGCTAACTCCATCTCATAAAAGATGTCACGCAGCCAGTCATCGGCATCCAGCGGATTAACAGTGTTGCGGAATATCGATGGGTTGAGTCGGACAAACTCTGGCAGTGTGATTGAAGCTGGCTGATAGTTGGCATTGGGACGGGGAAATTGTTCCATAATCCCAGTCATAAACTGCCGATTAAGTTCAAACTGTTGCATCATTGCTGCCATATAGTCAGGCGGTGGCGGCGGCGGTGGATTGTTATCTGCCATCCTGCTAAATCAACACGGGTAGTTTAGCAGAAGGCAATGCGAGTGTTTAGCAACATGCATGATGTAACACGATGGAATTTAAGTAGTACAACAGATGCTTAATAGTAATCATCAAGTCATACAGATCCATACAGAGTCGGTTACATCTGGGCAGCATAACGGCGCAAATTTAAAAGCTAGACATGCTAGGCGGCGCGCAGGCACGCGGTAAGGAAGTACACAACGAGACATAGCAAAGGCTACATCAACGTCGGAGAAAACCACTGAAATGGGGTAGCTGCAAGTGCGGACGATGGATGTTCGTCGCAGAAGGATCCTGCGCTCCATGTGCACTCTGATGCAGAACCCGGTCTCGAGCTGAAAGAAGAGGTCCACGTGCAGGTGTGTGACCTCCCATAGCAGGCCAATCGATCCCTGATGGCATCTCGGTCCTGCTCGAGTAAAGAATGTGCTCCGGATGTATCCCTGCACGAACAGCTGGTAGCAACTGCATCATAGCCTCGTAGAGTCTGGCTCGAGTGGCAAACAACTCGACAGCAAGAGCGCGAATGGTGCGATCCAGAGCCTGAGTACACTGAATCAGAACTCGCTGATCGTAGCGACGAGGCTCGTACGGGGCACAGACAGCTGTGTAGTACCCAGTAGCATCTCCAGCAGGGACATACGGAATGTACCGATACTCAGAGGCATCCAAGTCAGCGCTGAACTGTCTTCGAAGACGTGCAACAGCAGAGTAGGCGGCATCATGGACTGCCATATCAATCGTCACGCCGATACCGTGAAAACGGTGTAGCTCAGTGTCAGAGTCATCCTGCTGATCGTAAATGCGAACATCAGCATAGTACTGCTCCTGGTTGAACTCACGATAAACCTCTTAGACCATGTACTCGGGGCACCAGCGGTATCCCAGCCTGATCAAGAGGGCGATCAGAACAGCTGGAAACCCAGGGACGTCTCGAGCACAGGTGCGAAGCACAAGCTGCGTCGTAGGGCGAGGTGGAAACAGACGATCCATCTGAAACAAAGAAGATTCAGGATTGTCATTCGATGACGAGAAATATAGAAGATCTCGAATTTTGAAAGGTTAAACAAAACAATGGAAAGGAAAATGATTATCAGACTAATCAGATCAATGACAGGGGAATCGCACTGATATCCAGCTCTCCGGATGGATGGAATTAACAAGATCCTAAGTGTCGGTGTTAGTAATTTTATTAAACCTGAATAGAAGAGAGGTTAGAGTCCCAGAATAAAGGTCGAGGAATAAAAGATCCTAATACCACCCAGTTGGCAACGTGGGCCCGTAAGCCACACAGCCAAGTTAGTAAAACAGTTTTGACGTCTAGACTCAACTTCGGCCAAGGAATTGGATAGGGGGATTCCTAGAGGCAGTCGGCTCTGATACCAACCTGTGACGACCCCGGCTTAATCATGCACTAACCATACACGCAAATGCACATGATCAAGCCTAAGGACTCACTTGAAGATACCACAGCACAACTCTAAAACATAAATAAATTCATACAAGCTTTATATTACAAGCCAGGGCCTCGAGGGCTCGAATACATAGCTCGATGGCATACAAGTGTTAGCGGAAGCATCAGATATCTGGGTACAGATATATTACAGAAAGAGAGATAAGCCTTCACAGAGGCGGGGCAAAATAAAATACTACGATCAAAAGGCGTGGGCCTCCTGCCCTGGACCCTCCGAATCCTACTCCTGGTCGTCGGTCGGCTCCTCGTAGTAGTAGTACTCTCCGGGCTGGTAGTAGTAGTGGTCGTCGATTGGGGCATCTGACTCAAAGGCTCCGTCGTCTGGTGGAATCAATTGGATATGGGGGAAAAATAAAGTAAAGCAAACGTGAGTACTCATCCGAAGTACTCAGCAAGCAAGGATCTAAACTACATATGCAACATTTTCAAAGGATGGCTGTATATGTGGACTGGGTTGCAGAAATGCCAGAATAGAGGGGGAAAACCTAGTCCTATCGAAGACTAGCATCTTCAACATCTTCAGCAGTCTTGCAGCATTAGAAGAGTGCAGATTAACACAAAGTAAAGTAGTATTAGTAGTATCATCAACGTCAGCCTGAGATCCTTTCTCGACTCCCTGCGAGAAAGCAATCCCAGAGCCATACTATCCAGTATCATCTCAGTTCTAGTTGTACCGATCGGGATACAACTCCGAGTGTCCGTTACCATAGGACAGGCTATCGATAGATGTTTTCTTCCCTGCAGGGGTGCACCAACTTACCCACCACGCTTGCTTAACTCCGGCCGGACACACTTTTCTGGGTCATGCCCGGCCTCGGCCAAACGATACGCCGCAACCCGACCAAATACTTAACAGAGAGGTCAGCACGCCGAACTAACCTATGCCCCCAGGGGTCTTGGGCCTTCACCCCGGGAACTTCTACGCGTTACGTTCACGGCCGAGAGCAGACCTAGCAACCCCTTAATACAAGCGCAGTTGCGTAACCAGTCCAACTCGGCGCGCGCCGCTCAATCGCTGACGTCCATTAAGCTTCGGTTGAAGTATACGACGCAGAACGCCCATACTATGCCCACGTGATGGTTAGTGCTATCAGGCCAGAGGCCCCTCGGATCAAATATCCAAACCGTTAGTGTGTTGTTAGTGTGGAAACGAGCAGAGACTCACGAAAGATGTGACCCCGTCGCCCCGTCTCGAGGACTTGTGGCAAGGGCTAAGAATGCCCGGCCACGCCTCGTAGTTATCTCGCGGGCACCTCTCAGGTCAACCCGACTCCACATCACTTCGCATTCATGCTCGCGTGGGTACCCCTCAGGGCCGACCCGTCTTTAATATCATGTTTCAGTGTAAGTCACAGTAACAACAGTAACCGTGTGTCTAACACCAAGGGAACCCTGAGGAATCACCCTCGATGGAGTCCCACCTGATGTTCTCATCAAGGTGAACGAAGGAGGTATCACCCTCGAGGTCCACACTTGAACAGTTGCACGACGATGTCGTTATCGGGGGGTGGTGTAGGAGGAATCACCCTCGCTTACCACGACCGATTAACTAACCTACAAGGTTATTATCAGAAGTGCTGATGAGGTATCACCCTCGGCACTCGATAATATCCCAGTAGTGTCGAACAATTTAAGGGGGAAGTGACGTGAGGTGCCAGGGTCTGATCTTCGATCCCGTTGCTCGGGTCTTCTGAGAGTCCAGCGGGGCAGTCGGGACAAGTGGGTCTCTGATAAGGCTCTACCCATCCTATTCTAAACGGTTTAGGAGAACATGTAGGTATCAAAAGTAGGCTACAATAAAATAGGCTATGCACCAGATATAGGACAACAGTAGCAGCAGTACTTATAATGCAAGCATAAGAGAGAAGAGAGTGGGCGATATCGGAATGCTCAAAATGGGGGTGCTTGCCTGTCTGCTCGACGGCAAGGGCAGGGTCGTCGGGGACGTAGCCGTACTCCGGAGCGGCGTCTGCCTCAGGAGCTACGTCGACGTCGGGGTCTACCGAGAGAGAAGAGGGGGAGGAAACAAGTAAATACAATGCAATCAAATGCAACATGGTGCGTGCTATGCTGTGATGCAGTGCAGAGTTGACTAAATATGCATCTAAGTCATTTTGGTTATCTTTAGGATTAACCGGGGATTTATTAATCGGCATGTGTGCACTATTCATCTACCGGATTCGGGCTCAGAGTTACGAGTTCTCCTACGTAGGAGGTTCCAACAGGAAAACAGACGGCACGATTAGACTCGTCTCGTTGTTCTGAGCAACTTTCATGTTTTAACTTTTTCGATCTGAGCTACGGTTTAAAAGTTATTAATTTTTGAAGTTTAAATGGTTTTCTGGAATTATTTTTATTAACAGAATTGAATTATGACATCAGCATGACTCATAGATGATGTCAGCAGGTCAACTGGTCGTCTGACCAGGTCAAACAGTGGGACCCACATGTCAGCCTCTGTTATCCTAACAGTGAATTAAATTAATTAACAGGGTTAATTAGGGGTGTGGGCCCACATGTCAGTGAGAGATTAGTGATTAAACTAATTAATTATTTGATTTTCGGTTTATCTATTTAATAAAAATCATTTTAATTAAGCGGGACCCACATGTCAGTGGGCGGGGCCAGCCCAGTCAGCAGTTGACCCAGTCAACTGGGTCAACTGGGGCCCGTGGGGCCGAGCATCAGTGTCCCAGAGGTGGGGCCCGGCCGTCCACGTCGAACGCCGGCCGGAGAACGCGCCGGCGAGCCCGAACGCGTCGGGAACTCGCCGGACTTCGCCGGAAATGGGCTACAGGGCACGAGAAGGGGTGCGGTCAGGTGCGTTTGAACGGCCACTTCGCCGTGCGTCGAATGGTGGCGGGGGCTGGCCGGGAGGTGGCCGGAGTCGTGCGCGGTGAGCACATCAGCGGGCGGCGGCGCTTGGCTCGAACGGGGCAGCGGACACGGCGCGATTTAGCGTGCGCATTCGGGCTTGTTCAAGTGAGGGGAGCAGCGCGCATCGATCTATCCTACTGGCGCGGGCTACGGTGGCCGGAGACGACGGCTACGGCGAGCTCGAGCGGCGGGCAGAACATGGCATGGCGGCGAGCTCGATGCGGGGAGAATGAGCGGCTCGGGTGGGAAGGCAGAGGAAGGTGAGACTCACCGCGCGGCTAAGTAAAGCCCTTGACGGCTTTGGAGCAGCAGAGGAGCTCGGAGACGACGGGGATCGCCGACGTCCGAAGGTTGAAGACGGCGCCCGATCTCGCAATGTGGCGCGTCACGGCTCGCGCTGGTCGGGGCAGAAGATGTAGTCGACGACGGCGGTTCGATCCAGCACGGAGAAGAGGCGCGGCGTGGTCAGGAACCACGGCTATGGCGAGGCATGGCGACGACGGCGTCGGGTGCTCGTGGGGAAGGAAGAAGGCGAGAGGGAGAGGGGGATCTGAGGGCGCTAGGGTTCGGGGACGGGCGAGGGGGCTCGAGGTAGCTCTTATCCACCGAAGAGGGCGGTAGATCGACGACGCGTGCGGCAGTGGCGATCGGAGCAGCTACGGCGTCGACACTAGGAGAGAGGAAGGGGATGACCTGCGAGATGGGCTGGGCTGGCTACTGTGCACTTGCGGCCCAAGTGCACAGTAGGCCTTTGCCCCCTTTTCTTTTCCTCTATTTTTTGTTTTTCTTTTCTTTTGTTTTCTTTCTGTTTTGAAATAGCTAGGCCACTTATGCACTTTTATAGAATATGAGACTTGGCCCATATATTGCAATGCAATATTATCTTCCACCAAAAATTGGTTTGGGCAGATTTGGAGTTTGTTTGAATTTGGAATGATTTTAAATGTATTAAATATTACCGTCTTGCTGCTGTTTCATATTGTTGGAGTCATTTAACTAGTTCAAGTAAGATTAGTTATAATTTTAAGAGTGCTCCTGGAATATTTGCTATTTAGTGAACATTTTTGCAACAGTGTTTGAGCAAATTTATTTTGCACTTTTGAATTTGAATTGATTTTCAGAATAGGGTTTGAATTATTTTGGTTAACCACTATGTTTAGGCACTGCAAATGATATGACTTGGCATTATTAGCAGCTGATCACAGTGGTAGTTACACAGGGGTGTTACACTTGATGCCCAATATATAAGCAGCTTCACCGAGGTCTTTCATTGAAAAATTATTATTCAAGTATCCTTTTATGCTATCCAGAAATTCTATATCATTTCCAATCAACAATATGTTATCCACATATAATATCAGAAATGCTACAGAGCTCCCATTCACTTTCTTGTAAATACAGGCTTCACCGCAAGTCTGTATAAAACCATATGCTTTGATCACCTCATCAAAGCGTATATTCCAACTCCGAGATGCTTGCACCAGTCCATAGATGGATCGCTGGATATTGCACACTTTGTTAGCACCTTTAGGATCGACAAAAACTTCTGGTTGCATCATATACAACTCTTCTTTAAGAAATCCATTAAGGAATGCAGTTTTGACGTCCATTTGCCAGATTTCATAATTATGAAATGCGGCAATTGCTAACATGATTCGGACAGACTTTAGCATCGCTACGGGTGAGAAAGTCTCATCGTAGTCAACTCCTTGAACTTGTCGAAAACCTTTCGCGACAAGTCGAGCTTTGTAGATAGTGACATTACCATCAGCGTCTGTCTTCTTCTTGAAGATCCATTTATTCTCAATGGCTTGCCGATCATCGGGCAAGTCCACCAAAGTCCATACTTTGTTCTCATACATGGATCCTATCTCAGATTTCATGGCCTCAAGCCATTTCTCGGAATCTGGGCTCATCATAGCTTCTTCATAGTTCGTAGGTTCGCCATGGTCTAATAACATAACTTCCAGGACAAGATTCCCGTACCACTCTGGTGCGGAACATGCTCTGGTCAACCTACGAGGTCCAGTAGTAACTTGATCTAAAGTTTCATGATCATCATCATTAGCTTCTTCTCCAGTTGGTGTAGGCATCACGGGAACGGTTTTCTCTGATGTGCTACTTTCCAATTCGAGAGAAGGTACAATTACCTCATCAAGTTCTATACTCCTCCCACTCACTTCTTTCGAGAGAAACTCCTTCTCTAGAAAGGACCCATTCTTGGCAACAAAGATCTTGCCTTCGGATCTGTGGTAGAAGGTGTACCCAATAGTTTCCTTATGGTATCCTATGAAGACGCACTTCTCCGATTTGGGTTCGAGCTTATCAGGCTGAAGCCTTTTGACATAAGTGTCGTATCCCCAAACTTTAAGAAACGACATCTTAGGTTTCTTGCCCAACCATAGTTCATACGGTGTCGTCTCAACGAATTTAGACGGTGCCCTATTTAACGTGAATGTGGCTGTCTCTAATGCATAACCCCAAAACGATAGTGATAAATCGGTAAGAGACATCATAGAACGCACCATATCTAATAAAGTATAGTTACGATGTTCGGACAGACCATTACGCTGTGGTGTTCCAGGTGGCGTGAGTTGTGAAACAATTCCACATTGTTTTAAATGAAGGCCAAACTCGTAACTCAAATATTCACCTCCACGATCAGATCATAGAAAATTTATTTTCTTATTACGATGATTCTCTACTTCACTCTGAAATTCTTTGAACTTTTCAAATGTTTCAGATTTGTGTTTCATTAAGTAGACATACCCATATCTACCCAAATCATCTGTAAAGGTTAGAAAATACTGATACCCGCCACGTGCCTCAACACTCATCGGACCTCATACATCGGTATGTATTATTTCCAATAAGTCATTAGCTCACTCCATTGTTCTGAAGAACGGAGTTTTAGTCATCTTGTCCATAAGGCATGGTTCGCAAGTATCAAATGATTCATAATCAAGTGATTCCAAAAGTCCATCCGCATGGAGTTTCTTCATGCGCTTTACACCAATATGACCTAAACGGCAGTGCCACAAGTATGTTGCACTATCATTATCAACTTTGCATCTTTTGGCATCAGTATTATGAATATGTGTATCACTACGATCGAGATTCAACAAGAATAGACCATTCATCAAGGGTGCATGACCATAAAAGATATTATTCATATAAATAGAACAACCATTATTCTCCGATTTAAATGAATAACCGTCTCGCAATAAACAAGATCCAGATATAATGTTCATGCTCAACGCTGGCACCAAATAACAATTATTGAGGTCTAAAACTAATCCCGAAGGTTGATGCTCCTTCTTAATTTCTACCTCCACGGCCTTAAGCATTGCGAAGAGCTCGGGAATCGTTTTCGTCATCCCTTGCATATTATAGTTCATCATGAAGCCTTTGTAGCTTGGTGGCAGTGACTGAAGAACCCTGTCAATAACACTCTCAACTGGAAGATCAATTCCCAGCTGAGTCAAGTGATTATGATACTCAGACATTTTGAGTATGTGTTCACTGACAGAACTATTCTCCTCCATCTTGCAGCTATAGAATTTGTTGGAGACTTCATATCTCTCAACCCGGGCATTAGCTTGAAATATCAATTTCAGCTCTTGGAACATCTCATATGCTCCGTGACATTTAAAACGTCTTTGAAGTCCCGGTTCTAGGCCGTAAAGCATGGCACACAGAACTATCAAGTAGTCATCAGATTGAGTCTGCCAGACGTTCATAACATCTGCAGTAGCTCCTGCAGCAGGTCTGTCACCTAACGGTGCATCAAGGACATAATTCTTCTGTGCAGCAATGAGGATAATCCTCAAGTTATGGACCCAGTCCGTGTAGTTGCTACCATCATCTTTCAACTTAGCTTTCTCTAGGAACGCATTAAAATTCAGGGGAACGGTAGCACGGGCCATTGATCTACAACATAGATATGCAAAACTATTAAGACTAAGTTCATGATAAATTAAGTTCAATTAATCAAATTACTAATGAACTCCCACTTAAATAAACATCCCTCAAGTTATCTAAGTGATACATGATCCAAATCAACTAACCCATGTCCGATCATCACTTGAGATGGGGTAGTCATCAATGGTGAACATCTCTATGTTGATCATATCTACTATATGACTCACATTTGACCTTTCGGTCTCCAGTGTTCCGAGACCATGTCTATAAATGCTAGGCTCGTCAAGTTTAACCCAAGTATTCTGCATGTGCAAAACTATCTTACACCCGTTGTATGTGAATGTAGAGTCTATCACACCCGATCATCATGAGGTGCTTCGAAATGACGAACTTTGGCAACGGTGCATACTCGGGGAGAACACTTTATCTTGAAATTTAGTGAAGGGATCTTATAATGCTACCGCCGTTCTAAGCAAAATAAGATGCATAAAGGATAAACATCACATGCAATCAAAATATGTGACATGATATGGCCATCATCATCTTGTGCTTTTGATCTCCATCTCCAAAGCATCGTCATGATCTCCATCGTCACCGGCTCGACACCTTGATCTCCATCGTTGCGTCGGGGTCGTCTCGCCAATTATTGCTACAACAACTATTGCTAATGCATAGCGATAAAGTAAAGCAATCACATGGCGCTTGTATTTCATACAATAATTAAGAGACAACCCTAAGGCTCCTGCCGGTTGTCGATATTACAAAACATGATCATCTCATACATTGATACGTCTCCAACGTATCTATAATTTTTGATTGTTCCATTCTATTATATTATCTGTTTTGGATGTTTTATATGCATTAACATGCTATTTTATATTATTTTTGGGACTAGCTTATTAACTTAGAACCTAGTGCCAGTTTCTGTTTTTCCTTGTTTTTGAGTTTTATAGAAAAGGAATATCAAACGGAGCCAAACGGAATAAAACTTTCGCGATGATTTTTCTTGGATCAGAAGACACCCATAGGACTTGGAGATGAAGTCAGAGGAGTCCCGAGGCGGCGACAAGCCTCAGGGGCGCGCCTTGGGGGGCGCCCTGAGGGCTTGTGGGCCCCTCGGAGCTCCTCCAACCCTAATTCTTGGCCTATAAATTCACAAATATTCCCAAACAACCAGAAGCGTCCACCAAAATATTTTTCCTCCGCCGCAACCTTCTGTAGCCATGAGATCCCATCTTGGGGCCTTTTCCGGCACACTGCCTGAGCGGGATTCGATCACGGAGGGCTTCTACATCAACTCTATTGCCCTTTTGATGAAGCGTGAGTAGTTTACCACAGACCTTCGGGTCCATAGCTAGTAGCTAGATAGCTTCTTCTCTCTCTTTGATCTTCAATACAATGTTCTCCTCGATGTTCTTGGAGTTCTATCCGATGTAATATTCTTTTGCGGTGTGTTTGTCGAGATCCGATGAATTGTGGATTTATGATCAGATTATCTATGAATATTATTTGAATCATCTCTGAATTCTTGTATGCATGATTTGATATCTTTGTATTTCTCTTCGAATTATCGGTTTGGTTTGGCCAACTAGATTGGTTCTTCTTGCAATGGGAGAGGTGCTTAGTTTTGGGTTCAATCTTGCGGTGTCCTCACCCAGTGACAAAGTAGGGGTAGTGAGGCACGTATTGTATTGTTGCCATCAAGGGTAGAAAGATGGGGTTTTCATCATATTGCTTGTGTTTATCCCTCTACATCATGTCATCTTACTTAAGGCGTTACTCCGTTCTTATGAACTTAATACTCTAGATGCATGTTGGATAGCGGTTGATGTGTGGAGTAATAGTAGTAGATGCAGGCAGGAGTCGGTCTACTTGACACGGACGTGATGCCTATATTCATAATCATTGCCTTGGATATCTTCATAACTTTGCGCTTTTCTATCAATTGCTCGACAGTAATTTGTTCACCCACCGTATGTTTTCTTTCAAGAGAGAAGCCTCTAGTGAAACCTATGGCCCCCGGGTCTATTTTCCATCATATATTTTCAAATCTATAAACCAATAAACCCAAAAATACCTTGCTGCAATTTATTTGTTTTTTACTTTCTTTTACGTTTTAGTAATCTTTTATATCTATCTCTATCAGATCTCATCCTTGCAAGTGACTGTGAAGGGATTGACAACCCCTTTATCGCATTGGGTGCAAGTGTTTGATTGTTTGTGCAGGTGCATAGATTGGAGACTTGCGTGTACCTCCTACTGGAATGATACCTTGGTTCTCAAACTGAGGGAAATACTTATCTCTACTTTGCTACATCACCATTTCCTCTTCAAGGGAATAACCAACGCAAGCTCAAGAAGTAGCAGGAAGAATTTCTGGCGCCGTTGCCGGTGAGGTTCTACATCAAGCCTGCCAAGTACCCACCATAAACTCTCATCTCTTGCATTACATTATCTGCCATTTTCCTCTCGTTTTCCTCTCCCCCACTTCTAAAACGATTTCAGAAAAACACAAAAAGATTTGCCTTTTTATTCGCCCTTCTTCCATTCGTCTTTTCATTTGCTTTTTGGTTGCTTGTGTGCTAGATTGCTTGCTTTGTCACGATGACTCAAGAGAATACCAAGTTGTGTGACTTTTCCAATACTAATAATAATGATTTTATTAGTACTCCGATTGCTCCCACCACTAGTGCGGAATCTTATGAAATTAATGCCGCTTTGCTGAATCTTGTTGTGAAAGATAAATTTTCTGGCCTTCCTAGTGAAGATGCCGCATCCCATCTAAATACTTTTGTTGAGTTGTGTGATATGCAAAAGAAAAAAGATGTGGATAATGATATTGTTAAATTGAAGCTATTTCCGTTCTCACTACGAGATCGTGCTAAAACTTGGTTTTCAACTTTGCCTAAAAATAGTATTGATTCATGGAATAAGTGTAAAGATGCTTTTATTTCCAAGTATTTTCCTCCCGCTAAGATCATCTCCCTTAGGAATGATATAATGAATTTTAAGCAACTTGATCATGAACATGTTGCACAATCTTGGGAGAGGATGAAATTGATGATAAGAAATTGCCCTACTCATCGTTTAAGTTTATGGATGATCATACAAATTTTTTATGCCGGATTGAATTTTGCATCTAGAAATCTTTTAGATTCCGCCGCGGGAGGTACTTTTATGGAAATTACATTAGGAGAAACTACTAAACTCCTAGATAATATTATGGATAATTACTCTCAATGGCATACCGAAAGATCTCCCACAAGTAAAAAAGTGCATGCGATTGAAGAAATTAATACTTTGAGTGGAAAGATGGATGAACTTATGAAATTGATTGCTAGTAAGAGTGCTCCTATTGATCCTAATGATATGCCTTTTTCTACTTTGATTGAGAACAATAATGAATCTATGGATGTGAATTTTGTTGCTAGGAACAATTTTGGTAATAACGCTTATAGAGGTAATTTCAACCCTAGGTTGTTTCCTAGTAATTCCTCTAATAATTATGACAATTTCTACAACAATTCTTATGGAAATTATAATAAGATGCCCTCTGATCTTGAGAACAATATTAAAGATTTTATTAATTCCCAAAAAAATTCAATGCTATGGTTGAAGAAAAATTGCTCAAGCTTGATGATTTGGCTACGAACGTTGATAGAATTTCTCTTGAGATTGATTATTTGAAAATTAGATCTATACTACCCAAGCATGATATTAATGAATCTCTTAAAGCTATTAAAATTTCTATTGATGAGTGTAAAGAAAGAACCGCTAGGATGCGTGCTAAGCGAGATTGGTTTGTAAAAGCGTGTTCTTCTAGTTTTTGCAAGAATAATGATGAAGATCTTAAAGTGATTGGTGTGACTCCTATTGAATCTTTGTTTTCTAATATAAATCTTGATAAAGATGGGACTGGAGATGAGTCAACTTTAGCTAGAAGGCGTCCTAATGATTCGGAGTTTATAGATCTTAATGCAAAAATTGATAAAAGTGGGATTGGAGAGGTCAAAACTTTGAGTAACGATGAACCCACTCTTTTGGATTTCAAGGACTTTAATTATGATAATTGCTCTTTGATAGATTGTATTTCCTTGTTGCAATCCATGTTGAATTCTCCTCATGCTTACAATCAAAATAAAGCTTTTACTAAACATATCATTGATGCTATGATGAATTCTTTTGAAGAAAAACTTGAGTTGGAAGTTTCAATCCCGAGAAAGCTTTATGATGAGTGGGAACCTACTATTAAGATTAAGATTAAATATTATGAGTGCCATGCTTTGTGTGATCTGGGTGCTAGCGTTTCCACGATTCCAAAAACCTTATGTGATGTGGTAGGTTTCCGTGAATTTGATGATTGTTCTTTAAATTTGCATCTAGCGGATTCCACTATTAAGAAACCTATGGGAAGAATTAATGATATTCTTATTATTGCAAATAGGAATTATGTGCCCGTAGATTTCATTGTGCTTGATATAGATTGCAATCCAACATGTCCTATTATTCTTGGTAGACCTTTCCTTAGAACGATTGATGCAATTATTGATATGAAAGAAGGAAACATTAGATTTAAAATTCCATTAAGGAAGGGCATGGAACACTTTCCAAGAAATAAAATTAAGTTGCCCTATGAATCTATTATGAGGGCTACTTATGGATTGCATACCAAAGATGACAATACCTAGATCTATGTTTTATGCCTAGCTAGGGGCGTTAAACGATAGCGCTTGTTGGGAGGCAACCCAATTTTATTTTTATGTTTTATGTTTTTGGTTCTGTTTTTCAATAAATAAACATTATTACCTCTGTAGTAATTGCGTTTTGGTGTTTTAATTAGTGTTTGAGCCAAGCAAGACCTTTGGGATGGTCTACGGTGATAGTTGATATGATTTTGCTGAAAAACAGGAACTTTTATGTCCAGTAACAGAATTTTAAAAATTCACAGAAGCGACGAAAAAATCTGATTTTTTTACACAAGATTTATATACAAATTTCCCAGGTTTTCCTTTTGTTTCCGAATTTTTGGAGTTACATAAGTATGACTACAATTCAGATCTTCGCAGACTGTTCTGTTTTTGACAGATTCTGTTTTCTTTGTGTTGTTTGCTTATTTTGATGAATCTATGGGTAGTATCGGGGGGTATGAACCATGAAGAAGTTGGAATACAGTAGATATTACACCAATATAAATAAAGAATGAGTTCACAACAGTACCTAAAGTGGTGATTTATTTTATTATACTAACGGATCTTATGAGATTTTCTGTTGAGTTTTGTGTTGTGAAGTTTTCAAGTTCTGGGTAAAGATTTCATGGACAACGGAATAAGGAGTGGCAAGAGCCTAATCTTTGGGATGCCCAAGGCACCACAAGGTAATATTCAAGGACAACCAAGCATCTAAGCTTGGGTATGCCCCGGATGGTATCCCCTCTTTTGTCTTCGTCTATCGGTAAATTTACTTGAGGCTATATTTTTATTCACCACATGATATGTGTTTTACTTGGAGCGTCTTGCATGATATGAGTCTTTGCTTTTTAGTTTGCCACAATCATCCTTGCTGTACACACCTTTTTAGAGGGACACGCATGAATCGTGAATTTATTAGAATACTCTATGTGCTTCACTTATATCTTTTGAGCTAGGCAATTTGCTCTAGTGCTTCACTTATATCTTTTTAGAGCATGGCGGTGGCTTTATTTTATAGTAATTGTTGAACTCTCATGCTTCACTTATATTATTTTGAGAGTCTATAAACAGCATGGTAATTTGTTTAGGTTATGAATTTAGTCCTAATATGATGGGCATCCAAGAGGGATATAATAAAAACTTTCATATAAAGAGCGTTGAATACTATTAGAAGTTTGATTCCTTGCATTTGTTTTGAGATATAAAGATGGTGATATTAGAGTCATGCTAGTGAGTAATTGTGGATTGGTAGAAATACTTGTGTTAAAGTTTGTGATTCCCGTAGCATGCACGTATGGTGAACCGTTATGTGATGAAGTCGGAGCATGATTTATTTATTGATTGTCTTACTTATGAGTGGCGGTCGGGGACGAGCGATGGTCTTTTCCTACCAATCTATCCCCCTAGGAGCATGCGTGTAGTACTTTGTTTTGATAGCTAATAGACTTTTGCAATAAGTATGTGAGTTCTTTATGACTAATGTTGAGTCCATGGATTATACGCACTCTCACCCTTCCACCATTGCTAACCTGTCTAGTAACGCGCAATTTTCGCCGATGCATTAAACCCACCATATACCTTCCTCAAAACAGCCACCATACCTACCTATTATGGCATTTCCATAGCTATTCCGAGATATATTGCCATGCAACTTCCACCGTTCCGTTTATTATGACACGCACCATCATTGTCATATTGCTTTGCATGATCATGTAGTTGACATAGTATTTGTGGCAAGGCCACCGTTCATATTTTTTATACATGTCACTCTTGATCATTGCACATCCCGATACACCGCCGGAGGCATTCATATAGAGTCATATTTTGTTCTAAGAATCGAGTTGTAATTTTTGAGTTGTAAGTAAATAAAAGTGTGATGATCATCATTATTAGAGCATTGTCCCGTGAGAGGAAAGGATGATGGAAGCTATGATTCCCTCACAAGTTGGGATGAGTCTCCGGACTTTGCAAAAAAATAAAAGAGGCCAAAGAAGCCCAAACAAAAAATGAGAGAAAAAGAGAGAAGGGGCAATGCTCCTATCCTTTTACCACACTTGTGCTTCAAAGTAGCACCATGATCTTCATGATAGAGTCTCCTATGTTGTCACTTTCATATACTAGTGGGAATTTTTCATTATAGAACTTGGCTTGCATATTCCAATGATGGGCTTCCTCAAATTGCCCTAGGTCTTCGTGAGCAAGCGAGTTGGATGCACACCCACTTAGTTTCTTTTTGAGCTTTCATACACTTATAGCTCTAGTGCATCCGTTACATGGCAATCCCTACTCACTCACATTGATATCTATTGATTGTCATCTCCATAGCCCGTTAATACGCCTAGTTGATGTGAGACTATCTCCTTCTTTTTGTCTTCTCCACAACCACCATATTCTACCCACCTATAGTGCTATATCCATGGCTCACGCTCATGTATTGTGTGAAAGTTCAAAAAGTTTGAGAACATCAAAAGTATGAAACAATTGCTTGGCTTGTCATCGGGGTTGTGCATGATTTAATACTTTGTGTGATGAAGATGGAGCATAGCCAGACTATATGATTTTGTAGGGATAACTTTCTTTGGCCATGTTATTTTGAGAAGACATGATTACTTTATTAGTATGCTTGAAGTATTATTGTTTTTATGTCAATATTAAACTTTTGTTTTGAATCTTATGGATCTGAATATTCATGCCACAATAAAGAAAATTACATGGATAAATATGTTAGGTAGCATTCCACATCAAAAATTCTGTTTTTATCATTTACCTACTCGAGGACGAGCAGGATTTAAGTTTGGGGATGCTTGATACGTCTCCAACGTATCTATAATTTTTTATTGTTCCATGCTATTATATTATTTGTTTTGGATGTTTTATATGCATTAATATGCTATTTTATATTATTTTTGGGACTAACTTATTAACCTAGAGCCCAGTGCCAGTTTCTGTTTTTCCTTGTTTTTGAGTTTTACAGAAAAGGAATATCAAATGGAGTCCAAACGGAATAAAACTTTCGCGATGATTTTTCTTAGACCAGAAGACACCCGTAGGACTTGGAGATGAAGTCAGAGGAGTCCCGAGGCGGCGACAAGCCTTAGGGGCATGCCCTAGGGGGGCGCCCTGAGAGCTTGTGGGGCCCTCGGAGCTCCTCCAACCCTAATTCTTGGCCTATAAATTCACAAATATTCCCAAATGACCACAAGCATCCACCAAAATATTTTTCCGCCGCCGCAACCTTCTGTACCCGTGAGATCCCATCTTGGGGCCTTTTCCGGCACCCTATCGGAGCGGGATTCGATCACGGAGGGCTTCTACATCAACTCTATTGCCCTTCCGATGAAGCGTGAGTAGTTTACCACAGACCTTCGGGTCCATAGCTAGTAGCTAGATGGCTTCTTCTCTCTCTTTGATCTTCAATACAATGTTCTCCTCGATGTTCTTGGAGTTCTATCCGATGTAATATTCTTTTGCGGTGTGCTTGTCGAGATCCGATGAATTGTGGATTTATGATCAGATTATCTATGAATATTATTTGAATCTTCTCTGAATTCTTATATGCATGATTTGATATCTTTGTATTTCTCTTCGAATTATCGGTTTGGTTTGGCCAACTAGATTGGTTCTTCTTGCAATGGGAGAGGTGCTTAGTTTTGGGTTCAATCTTGCGGTGTCCTCACCCAGTGACAAAGTAGGGGTAGCGAGGCACGTATTGTATTGTTGCCATCAAGGGTAAAAAGATGGGGTTTTCATCATATTGCTTGCGTTTATCCCTCTACATCATGTCATCTTACTTGAGGCGTTACTCCGTTCTTATGAACTTAATACTTTAGATGCATGCTGGATAGTGGTCGATGTATGGAGTAATAGTAGTAGATGCAGGCAGGAGTCGGTCTACTTGACACAGACGTGATGCCTATATTCATAATCATTGCCTTGGATATCGTCATAACTTTGCGCTTTTCTATCAATTGCTCGACGGTAATTTATTCACCCACCGTATGTTTTCTTTCAAGAGAGAAGCCTCTAGTGAAACCTATGGCCCCCGGGTCTATTTTCCATCATATATTTTCAGATCTATAAACCAAAAAACCCAAAAATACCTTGCTGCAATTTATTTGGTTTTTACTTTGTTTTACGTTTTAGTAATCTTTTATATCTATCTCTATCAGATCTCATCCTTGCAAGTGACCGTGAAGGGATTGACAACCCCTTTATCGCGTTGGGTGCAAGTGTTTGATTGTTTGTGCAGGTGCATAGATTGGAGACTTGTGTGTACCTCCTACTGGATTGATACCTTGGTTCTCAAATTGAGGGAAATACTTATCTCTACTTTGCTGCATCACCCTTTCCTCTTCAAGGAAAAAACCAACGCAAGCTCAAGAAGTAGCATACATCAACATATATCACATCATATCTTGACCATATCATATCACAACATGCCCTACAAAAACAAGTTAGACGTCCTCTACTTTGTTGTTGCAAGTTTTACGTGGCTGCTATGGGCTTCTAGCAAGAACCGTTCTTAACTACGCAAAAACCACAAGGTGGTTATCAAGTTTGCTGTTTTAACCTTCTTCAAGGACCGGCCATAGTCAAATTCGATTCAAATAAAGTAGGAGAAACAGACACCCGCCATCTACCTTTATGCAAAACAAGTTGAATGTCAGTCGGTGGAACCGGTCTCATGTGCGTGGACATGTAAGGTTGGTCCGAGCCGCTTCATCCCACAATACCGCCGAATCAAAATAAGACGTCGGTGGTAAGCAGTATGAACCTCACCGCCCACAACTCTTTGTGTTCTACTCATGCATATTATCTATGCATAGACCTGGCTCTGATGCCACTGTTGGGGAACGTTGCATGGAAAACAATTTTTTTTTCTAAGCACACGCAAGATCTATCCATGGAGATGCATAGCAACGAGAGGGGAGAGTGTGTCTACGTACCCTCGTAGACCGTAAGCGAAAGCGTTTATTAACGCGGTTGATGTAGTCGAACTTCTTCGCGATCCAACCGATCAAGTACCGAACGTACGACACCTCCGCGTTCAGCACACGTTCAGCTCGATGACGTCCTCGCCTTCTTGATCCAGCAAGACGGGCGAAGTAGTGGATGAGTTCCGGCAGCATGACGGCGTGGTGACGGTGGTGGTGATGCTATGTCCGCAGGGCTTCGCCTAAGCACTCCGAAAATATGATCAAGGGACGAAACTGTGGAGAGGGGCGCCGCACACGGCTAAGAGATTGTCGTGGCCTTTGTGTGGCGCCCCCTCCCTCATATATATAGGTGGGGGAGGGGAGGCAGCCAGGAGGCGCCCCAAGGGTGGTCGCCGGCCCCCTTGGGCTCCTGCCCTGTGGCGCCCCCCTCCTTACCTTGTTTGCACAAGGGGAAAGGAAAGGGGAGGAGAGGGAAGGAAGGGGGAGGCCGACTCCCCCCTTTCCTTCTCTCCCCAAGGGTTGCGGCCTTAGGAGGGGCGCGCCAGCCCCTTGTGGGCTGGTGTGTTCCCCCCTTTGGCCCATATGGCCCATTAACCTCCCGGGGGTTCCCGGAACCCCTTTCGGTGATCCAATGACTACCCGGAACCTCCCGAAACTCTTCTGGTGTCCAAATAGTATC
Organism: Thinopyrum elongatum; assembly: GCA_011799875.1. Taxonomy (NCBI): domain Eukaryota; kingdom Viridiplantae; phylum Streptophyta; class Magnoliopsida; order Poales; family Poaceae; genus Thinopyrum; species Thinopyrum elongatum. Next base: position 531,078,708 of record CM022300.1, on the reverse strand, counting down.
GTCCTATATATCAATCTTTACCCCCGGACCATTCCGGAGCTCCTCTTCATGTCCGTGATCTCATCCGGGACTCCGAACAACATTCGGTCACCAAATCACATAACTCATATAACACTATATCGTCAACGAACGTTAAGCGTGCGGATCCTACGGGTTCGAGAACTATGTAGACATGACCGAGACACCTCTCCGGTCAATAACCAATATAGGAACCTGGATGCCCATATTGGTTCATACATATTCTACGAAGATCTTTATCGGTCGAACTTTATGACAACATACGTCATTCCCTTTGTCTATCGGTATGTTACTTGCCCGAGATTCGATCGTCGGTATCTTCATACCTAGTTCAATCTCATTACTAGCAAGTCTCTTTACTCATTCCGTAATACATCATCTTGTAACTAAATCCTTAGTCACTTTTCTTGCAAGCTTCTTGTGATGTGTATTACCGAGAGGGCCCAGAGATACCTCTCCGATACACGGAGTGACAAATCCTAATGTCGATCTATGCCAACTCAACAAAACACCTTCGGAGATACCTGTGGAGCATCTTTATGATCACCCAGTTACGTTGTGACATTTGATAGCACACAAGGTATTCCTCCGGTATCCAGGAGTTGCATGATCTCATGGTCGAAGGAATATGTATTTGACATTAAGAAAACAATAGCAATAAAATAAACGATCATATGCTAAGCTAACGGATGGGTCTTGTCCATCACATCATTCTCCTAATGATGTGATCCCGTTATCAAGTGACAACACATGTCTATGGTTAGGAAACCTTAACCATCTTTGATCAACGAGCTAGTCTAGTAGAGGCTTACTAGGGACATGGTATTTGTTTATGTATCCACACATGTATTTAAGTTTCCGATCAATACAATTCTAGCATGAACAATAAACCTTTATCATGAATAAGGAAATATAATAATAACAACTTTATTATTGCCTCTAGGGCATATTTCCATCACTTACACAGGCCTTTCCACTGGAACGCGCTCACGGAAAGCATTGATTGAGTCATGAGAGGAATCTAGTATGCAGATCTATCCCTTTTGCCTTGGTCTTCGTGCAAAAAAGAGGTCCGACTCAATGTTCCACTTCCTGCAAAATCATAAGAAACCAATAGTGTTCCTCTGGATCGCAACCGTATTCCTCTGGACTGGTTCCTGTAAATCAAACGGCGCTACAGTGGCGAATCCTATGGAATGAGCATTCCCGCATTTTTCCTATGAAAAAATCCTTCAAATCAAAGGAGGCCTTAGGGTTTCTCTGCCTCCCGCCGGCGCCACCGTTGGTCCGCCTCGTCTCCGGTGGCCTTAGGGCCATGGCGGCGTGGTGGATCCCGACCCTTGACAGTGGGAGGGCTCTGTTTTTAGATGTTCCTTCGAGTTTTGTTAGGGTTTGTGTCCTGCGCGGGAAGACGAGACGACGGTGGGTCCCTGAAGATGGAATAAGGTTCTCCCCGCCTAGACCCCCGTCCCGGTGGTGTGTCTAGCATCGTCGGTGGGCGTGTTGAGGTGTGTCTCTGGTAGATCTGTCCTTGGTGGATTTGCTCGGATCTGGTCGTAGTTCATCTACGACCGTGTGTCTTCAGGTTGGATCCTTCCGATCTACACTACACTTCATCGGCGGCGGTTGCTAGTCTGCTGCGCTAGTCCTATGGGGCCTTAGCACGACGACTTCCCGACTATCTACTACAACCAGTTTTGTCCGGCTCCAGCAAGGGAGGGACGATGGCAGCAGCGCGCCTTCAGCTCGCTTCAGTTCTTGTAGTCGTCACTAGGTGGTCTATGGATCTGTATGTAATTTTTATTATTTCTGGTGTTCGTTGTACTGCCATGATTAAAGATGAATAGATCAAAAGTTTTCTCGCAAAAGAAAACTCCATGTACAAAGCTGTGATTGATGTTGGGTATGTGGTGAACAACAAGACACTATGGAAACTAAAATTGTTGTTAAAATTCAAGATCTTTATGTGGTATTTAATCAAGGGAGTTGTGTTGACTAAAGATAATCTAACTAAACAAAACTTGAAATGGAATTTAAAATGTAGTTTATGTAGTAACTTAGAAACTATTCATCACTTCTTCTTTGACTTTTGCTATGCTAGATTCATTTGGAGACTTATTTACTTTAAGTTTGGCATAAAATCTCCTAAAAATGTCGATCATATGTTGGATCTTGTCTTAATGGCTTTGACATGAGACTACAAAAATCACATCTTAGTAGGTGCATCCGCTATGTTTTGGGCTATCTGTCTAAGTCGTAATGACATTGTTTTTGACAAATCTTCTATGAAAACATGTATGTAGGTACTCTACAGGGGCACTCCCTGGTTACGCTTCTGGGCTCAACTATTGAGGCATGATGAAGGTAGAGACTTAATCTCCAAGGCATGTCGTGATCCGTAATAAGTAGGTCGAAGCCTGCCAGGGTCAAGGCCGAATGAGTACTTTTTATTTCCATTATCTAAAATCGAGAATTGAAGCCAATCCTGGTTGTTTATTGGGTTTCTCGAGCATCAAGCTCTAGCAGTGGCTGGGTGGAAGGGTTGAGGGTGAAGACTAGAGGTGGTGGCGATCCAATTGCCTCCCGAGTCGCCCATGCGGCGGTTGAGTCACATTTAGAGAGAATCTTGTATTTACAAATTGGAGACTCCTAATTTTGAGGCCCCCCACATTAATCGGACTAAAATCCTAAAAATTCTAAAAAAAAAAGCAAAACATCCGACCATTGATTTTGATGTCCGGAAATCATTACCATTGATCAAGAACTAGACAAATTCGTCAAGAGATTTGATCCACATGAAAACATTTTACTGTGAAACAACAATAGTCCCTTTTTTTAACTGAACAACAGTAGTCCTAATTTTGAGCAGTGGATGTGCTCTCCATAAAAAGATGTTTTAGTTGGTAATGACCTCTTCTTAGCTCATTGATTGCTTGGTTATTAACTTATGATGCATACTTGTAATTCCGAAGTGATAGCTATACTTTGAAGTAGAGGGATCCTCCAAAGGAATGCAATGCAAACATAAATCTCTACTCCTAATGTCTGAGTTGGTAGAATAGCATCCACGGTTTATTTTCGTCCCACCACTTTCGTCCGTTTCTTTTCGCTGGTTTTTTTTCGTTCCCTCCCCCACCCCACCGGTTTAGTTTTGCGCCACCCTCACACACAACGAAAAAAATCTAAATGGATCAGAACTTTCCACACTGACGCAAGTTATTTAGTAATATCTTTATGTGAAAGAATCAATCACGATCAATCTCTAAAGATCAAATCTAAATTAATTACCTTAAATTGCTCAATCACATTAATTAGAAACAAATAACCCCCACCTCGCTCACCCCCACCTCGCTTCGTCCGCTGCTTCCATTTTTCCTTTTTACGTCGTTGCTCGCCTATCTCCTTAATTGCCGCCGAAATCACCGGACCCCCTTGCCAAAATCCATCACGGGATGTCATCTGCCAACTACATCTGCTTCCATCTACCCCGTCGTCCCGTCTCCCAACCCCCCCACGATGGATTCAGATCCAACATTCCGGCCACGCGGGGAAGACAGGTATCGCTGCCAAGCGACGATGATGTTGGGGAGGATAACCCACTGCCGCTTCCTGCCCAACGGGAGGTGCCGCTATGGGTGTACAGGAGGAGGTTGCCCAGCTGGAGTCTCCCGTGGTAGTCGGGGCCTCTGCTGATTCAGCCACGCCAAGGAAGAGGGATGCAGGCCATGTGAGGGCCACGCAAGAGGCATCTGCCACCGTACATGCAATGGAGATCAGGCGGCGGCTCGAGATGCAGCGGGCACGGCCGTACGAACTGGTCGTCGGGAGGAGATAGGCCACCAAGGGCGTCTAGCGGCAAAAGGAGCAGCTTTAGACGCAGATCGAGCTCGATGCTAACTCTATCTTGGTCTCTCGCCGCTGCACAACTACAAGTGCAGGTACCTTTTTTCTCTCTCCACATAGAATGGATTTGGTTGCGTTTGGTCCAATCACATAGATACCGTGATTACAAGAATCCAATGAGGGGCTATTTGAAGAGAAGGAACGGCATGGAGATCTGCAGAGGTTGCTTAGGACGAGGTAGTGTTTGTATGGTAGGCCAGGTTGCTGCCTTGTAACATGTGGTACCATGAGTTTTCGCTTGTAGAAAATTATCTTCCATGAACAACTATGAGAAAATGATTATCCTATGTAGATTCTGCCGAATTGGACATGCTGCACACATTAACGGCATAGCAGATTTCCATTCCTGAAGATCATAGGCACTTTGTGTCTTATAATTTTGGAAAAAATAACATGTAGTCCTGATGCAACTGCAGAACCTAGGATTTAGTTCATGCCGTTTGTCGATATGCACAGGATAAGATTGTATTGGTCAAGAAGTTTGTCAACATAGATTGATATGGGAATTGTCGAAGTTTAACATGTGGGAATTATATGCATTGTCAACTTTACTAAACATTTTGTGAACAAACTTAATTTGTCCCGTGGCAACGCACGGGCATCCTAACAGAGCAGTTGGTAGGATTGCGTCCAGGTTTTTTTTTGTCCCACCACTTTCGTCTGATTTTTTTTCCGAATGGTTTTTTTCGTCCCCTCCCCCCACCCCATCGGTTTAGTTTCGCGTCACCCTCTCACACAACGAAAAAAATCTGAACGGATCAGAACTTTCCATGCTGGCGCAAGTTATTTAGTAATATCTTTATGTGAAAGAATCAATCACGATCAATCTCTAAAGATCAAATCTAAATTAATTAGCCTTATCTTAAATCGCTCAATCACATTAATTAGGAAACAAATAACTGATTTTAAGAAAATTAATGTGTAAATCATAACAAAGAAATCTCTACTATTCCTTTCAATGACCGCGTCCTGCCCTCCCTTCGGCGACCCATCCCCACGATCGGTTCCTTCCCCCCTCGCCCCCATGTCGATAGCCCCTCGTGAAAAAAAGCCCTCCAAGAAAAATAGGATCCCGCCCGATCCAACTTCTCTCGCTGACCAAGCCCTATCCCCGTCCCAATATGGCCGCCGCCACGATTGTCAACGTCGCCTACCCTCCTCCATCTTCTCACGAGCGTCGGGACATGGCTGTCCTCCAGCAATGAGCCGCCTACCCACCACCGCCGCACACCTGCGACAATGATGTACCGCCTGTGACCCAGCGACTCGATGCGAAGCCCCAAGCTACTTCTCCAATGGCGTCTGTCGTTCGTCGGCTTCGTCCTGGTCTTGAAGCTCCTCTCATCACTCTCGCATGGCAACGACCTTGGATCGAGAGCAACGGCGGCCTGACCTAGGCCAGCTCCGGCGGCGACCCAGGGTTTTTTACGAAGCACATCACTATGTACTGCATACATTAATATTTATAGAAGGAAAAGAAAAACTAGATCTAGGGTATGTGTAGGAAAGAACCTATAGGCTATACAACATTGTCTGCCCAGGCCTGGATACAACAGCGTATTAAGCTAAGATTGTTCCTTGCAGGAATGTAAATAAGCGTTATGTGTTGATCATGGCAGGAAAGAACAAGTAAGATTAAGACCAAATAAGCCTCCTACCAGGTTTTCATTCGGGTTAGAAGATAAAGTTGTGTGTATTGTTTCAGACAAACCGTGAAGCAGCAGGTCTAGCAACCCTTAATGTCCTTCTTTGCATTTGTAAACACTTGGCCTGATTGTTTTTAAAGATTGTTGCGTTTCTCGTGGTCCAAATGCTCCAGCAGCCAAGGATGATCAACTCATGGTGAAAAGGTTTCTTCAGAGAGCCCTTCAGAGCAATGATCCATTGACTGGCAGAAGACAAATTGGTTTGTGATCAAGGGTGGGGCATAAATATCCCTAGCAAAGCTTTCCAAATGGCAACTCAGGTATTGTTCATGTGGGTATTCAAAGTGAAATTAGTTGGCTTGATTTGATCGTTTTGGAAAACTAATTAGTCACACTTTTGACTCGAAGCGGCCACAACATGGTTGTTGTAGTTCATCAACTCTACCATGGCTTCCATAAGCGAGGTCTGCTAACAGGCCAATTACATGCTATTGTAATTGGGGTACACAAGATGACGAGAAGGGTCACTGACGACACAAGTGCATTGGGTGGCCGGCAGCCTTACTCATGGGCGTCGGTGGCAAATCTATCACATCTTGTGAGTATATTGCATGCGCAGCCTTACTTCCTCCATGTATGTAAGGCCCCTGAAACAAGCATTAATAATTTATTTTTATTTTTTCTAGGTGCCTGAGATTGTTGAGAGGGGACTTGTACATACATAAGGAGGGAGTATCATGTAGATTGTACGGTTAAATTATGGATCATTATTATTGATTATTTTTCAACACTTTTTTTCTTGTTTTGCATTGTTTACAATGTCATTTTGTGCAATGGATATTTATTTTTCTTATTGTATTTTGTTCCTAATACACATTTGGATTAGAATTGTGATGTTTGTTTCCATGTGGATATCATATCCATTACTCTCTTCCTCATTTCTCCCCTTCCCTTGTCTGTAGTTGGATTTGCAACTGACGATGGTGACAAGATAGGATTGAGGAGATTTAGATAGTGGATGAAGGAAGAAATACGAGTTATAATCGTTAGAAAAATCCACATGCAAGGTGTGCGCTAAGATCCAAAAGATATACGCCCTTTGTTCCAAAATAAGTGTAGTTAAAATTTGAAGTAAAACCATGACACTTATTTTGGGATGGAGGGAGTATTTGACAAGGTTAGTGTTGAACCACTAGATATGTTTGTCCCCGTTGTAACACACAGGCAAATTCCTATATCATTATTAAAGTATCTCTACTCCTAAAGGAGGGGTACGTAAGTCGTTTCGTTCGTTCGTCCACCACCTCCACCAATCGAAGAAACAATCCCTCATAGAAGGAAATCACCCCCTCCATCGATTTTAACCTTTTCTCGGAAAAGATCTGTCGGTCACGATTTTTTTAGCGATTCTTCCCAACTATGCACCCCTCTCCTTCCTATCTCTTCGCCTCCTCTCACGTCTACCGATCCAATCTACTCCTTCCCTCCCTTCTCACCCTCTTCCGCTGGTCCCCGCCCTACCTTCCATTTTCCTCCATGTCCCAATCTCGTCTATCACCATGGACGAGAGATCCATCCGTGAGTGTGGGTAGAGAGCCAACATCTAGAGGGCAGCCAGCTCCCAGACGACAGCTTGCTCAAAACGGCGTGGTCCACGTGCTCGACCATAGAGACAACCATCAGGACGGCGGCGACCACGCGGACGAGGGCTTGCTCATGGAGGGCGGCTTCCAACTGGTCCACGACGTGCTCCTGGATGCCGACGTCCACACGCGCGAGGATGGATATCTCGCAGAGGGCGATGTCCACCTGATGGTCTGCTGGCGGAGGGCGAGGTTCATCCAGATGACGACGGCGACAACATGGCGGATGACGACAGCCTCGCAGAGGGCAGCATCCATCCAGACAACGGTGTGCGGCTAACAACGACGTCCAACGATGTGTTTTATCCTTCCAAAGTTTTATGTTTTGCATATAATATATATTGCTTGTGCAAGATGGTTATAAGTTAAGAATTAAATTTTTTTCATTACATTCGCTAAAGTACCGTGCAAATGAAGCTTAAGACAACATACTTGACATTGTAAGGTAATACCTTAATCACATCAAGTAGATCTTAGTTCGTAACATATAATTATTTGGATCATTGTTCTCTATGTATATATCGCCAAGTTACATTGCAGGTGAAATGGATTTTAATTATATTTTAATTGTTGCAGGCTATCTTTTCTCTACATAAAAAATATAATATACATTATATGCGCAATCAAATAAAATGTATACATGCAAAATTTGATATGGATTGTATTCATACATGCAATAAAAAATTAAGAGCCCGTGGCAACGCACGGGCGTTCTACTAGTATTTATAATTCCGAAGTGATAGCTCAGTATTGCTTGAAAGAAACAGTATAGCCACAACTTAAATATTATTTTTATTTAGAGTTGGATGTAGATAACAGAGCACAATACCACAGGAAAATATAGAGAAGGGACGCCGGTGTCTCCGCGTGGATCGGTGACCCTATCCCAACTAATCCGGATTCAATCAACGTGGCAGCTAGTGCGCAACGGTCTTGCGCACATCCTGCAGCAAACCTAGACTCGACCAACAACTTTGAACCCGACTTAAAACGACGCGACACGAACTGACTCTGACACAGACTCGCTCGCTCATGCCTGGGACTCAGCCATGGCGTGATTATTCTAGCACGGGGCACATGATGGTTTCAACTGAGCATCAACATCCTTTGGCCGCTGGCTGGCTAGCAGCATGCGGGCCAGCAGGGGCACAAGGGTTCGCCATCGGCATCCGTGAGGACGGCGGTGGTTCCGGGCTGCTCTTGTGGCCCGACGACGATGACCCTTGCGTCTACCGGGAGGCCCGGTTTCGCGGAGAGATTGTTGTGCTCTGCGAGCAGCCGTCGAGCGTCCTGGTGGTGCGGAGACGCATCGGCCGCGGCCATCAGGTGCCCTAGGGCCAGGACCAGCAGGAACACGGCGGCCGTCGTCTTGAGAACGGGTGCAAAAGCCATGGCAGCTGCTAGCTAGCCTGGGATCGGATCGGCTGGAGGTCAGGCTATAGGTATAGGTGGTGGCTAGATATGGCGATCGGAGGTGAGAGGTATGATTAAATGGTATCACTGTTTATATAGAGAGATAATGCACTAGGTGGACAAAAAGGCCACCGTTTTTAAATAAATCTGCACTCACGAATGACGCATACAATATTGGTGTGTGCAACCGCCAAGGTCAGTCTCTCTGCTTCTCCAAGGTTGAGACCAGGAACATTATCAAGGATATGCCCTCAGAAAAATCGCCAGGCCCAGGTGGCTTCACTGGCCCCAGAAAGAATCCAGGCGGCGACATGACGAACGGTGCCACGTCTCTCTCCGTGTGCTGCATGCTTACAATCTGTTAATCTCTCTCCCTCCACTTTTATCCGGTGGCAAAGCATTTCTTCTCCCAAACGCAAAGTCGCCAATGGATGCCACCTTTTCAAGAACCACCTGGATGGAGCTCCTGACTGGAGCAGCATGACGACGATGGTTTCGACGGTTTCTGGAACTTCCCCGATTATTGCATTTGCAGGGCGTGCCAACTTTCACACTGTCAGATGAATATATCTACACATGATCCTGGTGATGTACGACAAGACAAGGGTACAAGAGCCTGGTGATGTCTGTCAAGCGACCTTGGCCGGCTCCGGCTCTGGCTTCACCAGGTGCTCCAGGTTCATGATCCTTACGGGCTTCCCCAGCTTGGACTTGTCCTCCATCCTAGCGGTTTCTAGCGCCTTTGCGCACACAGGGAAGCTCATTTCGTCCCAGGAATCCAGGATTATGCCTGACCCCAGGCACGCACTGTCACGGTAGAACGCTGCAAACTGGCCAGCTGCTAAACCCTGGTCGTCTTCGGACAGATGAACCGCCAAAACGTCTCTGTTCTCTTCAGTTTGCTCTTTTGTCACGGTGCAATCGTGGAAATCAGGACTATGCCGTACCTGGTATTGACAGTAGCATGGATATCAGATAACTGACGGAATAAAGTGCAGCACATGACAAAAGCAGATCCTTGAGCCATAACACCCGGGATCGTTGCCTAGCAATGGATCGCTGCAGAGATGCAAGCCCTAGAAGCTTTTGTTTTAGCGTGCGCCACAGCTCGACTTCTGCGTTCGACAGTGTTCTGGTCTCCATTGCCACATCAAGTCTGAGAATAACCTCGGTAGCGATTAGCAGCTGCTGTTTTATGCCACCAATATATTGATCGCTCCAGCTCGCCAGCGCCTTAGCCGCGTTTCTCGAGCATCAAGCTCTAGCGGCGGCTGGGTGGAAGGGTTGAGGGTGAAGACTAGAGGTGGTGGCGATCCAATTGCCGCCCGAGTCGCCCATGCGGCGGTTGAGTCACATTTAGAGAGAATCTTGTATTTACTAATTGGAGACTCCTAATTTTGAGGCCCCCCACATTAATCGGACTAAAATCCTAAAAATTCTCGAAAAAAAGCAAAACATCCGATCATGGATTTTGATGTCCGGAAATCATAACCATTGATCAAGAACTAGACAAATTCGTCAACAGATTCGATCCACATGAAATCATTTTACTGTGAAACAACAGTAGTCCTTTTTTTTAACTGAACAACAGTAGTCCTAATTTTGAGCAGTGGATGCGCTCTCCATAAAAAGACTGTAGTTGGTAATGACCTCTTCTTAGCTCATTGATTGCTTGGTTATTAACTTATGATACATAGTACTTAAGTGATAGCTATACTTTGAAGTAGTGGGATCCTCCAAAGCTGAATGCAGTGCAAACATAAATATTTATAATTCCGAAGTGATAGCTCGGTATTGCTTGAAATAAATAATACAGCCACAACTTAAATATTATTTTTATTTAGACTTGGATGTAGATAACAGAGCACCAATACCAACACTGCAGGAAAATAAAGAGAAGCAAGGACGCTGGTGTCTCCGCGTGGATCGGTGACCCTATCGCAACTGTCCTGCACACATCCTGCAACAAACATAGACTCGACCAACAACAACTCGACCCGACTTAAAACGATGCAACAGGAACTGACTCTGACACGCACAGACTCGACTCGCTCATGCCTGGGACTCAGCCATGGCGTGATTATTCCAGCACAGGGCACACGATGGTTTCAACTGAGCATCAACATCCTTTGGCCGCTGGCTGGCTAGCAGCATGCGGGCCAGCAGGGGCACAAGGGTTCGCCATCGGCATCCGTGAGGACGGCGGTGGTTCCGGGCTGCTCTTGTGGCCCGACGACGATGACCCTTGCGTCTACCGGGAGGCCCGGTTTCGCGGAGAGATTGTTGTGCTCTGCGAGCAGCCGTCGAGCGTCCTGGTGGTGCGGAGACGCATCGGCCGCGGCCATCAGGTGCCCTAGGGCCAGGACCAGCAGGAACACGGCGGCCGTCGTCTTGAGAGCGGATGCAAAAGCCATGGCAGATGCTAGCTAGCCTGGGATCGGATCGGCAGGAGGTCAGGCTATAGGTATAGGTGGTGGCTAGATATGGCGATCGGAGGTGAGAGGTATGACGAAATGGCATCACTGTTTATATAGAGAGATAATGCACTAGGTGGACAAAAAGGCCACCGTTTTTAAATAAATCTGCACTCACGAATGACGCATACAATATTGGTGTGTGCAACCGCCAAGGTCAGTCTCTCTGCTTCTCCAAGGTTGAGACCAGGAACATTATCAAGGATATGCCCTCAGAAAAATCGCCAGGCCCAGGTGGCTTTACTGGCCCCAGAAAGAATCCAGGCGGCGACATGACGAACGGTGCCACGTCTCTCTCCGTGTGCTGCATGCTTACAATCTGTTAATCTCTCCCTCCAGGAGGATCTCACAGCTGCCGACACATGCCTTCATTCTAGTAGGTACAATCAAGCACGCAGCCAGTTTAGATTCCAGAATACTGCAAAAAGGAGAATGATTTCGTGATAGACCATCCTGGTTTAGTCTAGAACCTGTTGATTGATTACTCAAACATTCGTCAAAGTTTGTAATGTTTATAGAGAAAACTGTCCACATCTATAATACCAAACATGTACATTCTTAAAATATAACTCACGATGTATCCAATGATGTGCATTTGGTATTCTAGATGTACCTACTTTTCTCTATAAACATAGTCAAAGTTTGTAATGTTTGACTTTTGTAAAAATCTATAGGCACTACATTATGGAACGGAGGGAGTATCAGTTAGAAGTGGTACCGCTGACTAGCTCTTAATAATAATCTACGTAGACATTTTGGCTCAAGAGGGAACAACATGCCTATCCATTCGCCCGCTTGCCTTTCCTGCTTTAGATCCGGCAACTATGTCAGGCCAGGTCAGCTCTTGCATGGGCAATCATGCGCTGATTGATGCTCCACCGCCACTTTTATCCGGTGGCAAAGCATTTCTTCTCCCAAACGCAAAGTCGCCAATGGATGCCACCTTTTCAAGAACCACCTGGATGGAGCTCCTGACTGTAGCAGCATGACGACGATGGTTTCGACGGTTTCTGGAACTTCCCCGATTATTGCATTTGCAGGGCGTGCCAACTTTCATACTGTCAGATGAATATATCTACACATGATCCTGGTGATGTACGACAAGACAAGGGTACAAGAGCCTGGTGATGTCTGTCAAGCGACCTTGGCCGGCTCCGGCTCTGGCTTCACCAGGTGCTCCAGGTTCATGATCCTTACGGGCTTCCCCAGCTTGGACTTGTCCTCCATCCTAGCGGTTTCTAGCGCCATTGCGCACACAGGGAAGCTCATTTCGTCCCAGGAATCCAGGATTATGCCTGACCCCAGGCACGCACTGTCACGGTAGAACGCTGCAAACTGGCCAGCTGCTAAACCCTGGTCGTCTTCGGACAGACAAACCGCCAAAATGTCTCCGTTCTCTTCGGTTTGCTCTTTTGTCACGGTGCAATCGTGGAAACCAGGACTATGCCGTACCTGGTATTGACAGTAGCATGGATATCAGATAACTGACGGAATAAAGTGCAGCACATGACAAAAGCAGAGCCAGGTTGATCACTGTACGGAAAAGGAGATAGATCAAGCTGAGAGGTATGCGGCATCGGTTAGATTGGAAGCTGCAGTACTAGTTTCCTATAATCCCAAGCTAGAAATTAACGATCATTGGTCACGGTAGAACTGATCGACTTCAGAACTGCTTAACTATACTTGAGGATCAACAAGATTTATGAACCACTGTCTTCTAACCCAGCACCTACACAAGTTCATGCATACAGCTGCTACCATGGACATGTTTCGACAAGAAAAAAAAAACATATGGACTTACAGTCAAATGAATAATTTTGCAAGAACACCATTTAACCCTTGCAGATGGTAGAAACATCAAAATTCAAATATGCTACGCTACCACAAGAGCTAATTGTGTAACTCTGGTACCTTGCATTTAAGGCGTTCATTGTCTGCCGGCCCAGAATCGCCAAACCAGTTTAGCGATCCAACACGAAAGGTTCGCCTCCTCTTATCCAGTGAATAGTAATTCCTTCATACAAAAACCACATTATTTTGCACATCTTTCTCCACAACATACCTGCGTGAGATAAAAACACCAGGTCATTTGATGAATCTAGGGATAAATAGATATGTGCTACCCATGAGGTCATGAGGACAAATCTTCCTTGAATTGCAGAATACTTCAGGCAATATACATTTAATTTAGCTGATATTATCGTAGCATAAAAGAGACTAGTATTATCGACAGTGCGTACCAAGGTCCTCCAGAAAGTCGCAAACCTTGTCGCTGACCAATCGTATAGAACCAAAACCCACGGTGTGTCCCTAGGTAATCTCCAGTTTCAGCCTCAAGAAGTATACCCTACATTTCTCCTATATGTCTTTGAACAAACTCGCTAAATTTGACCTAGAAAGAGAGACATTTTATAAGCTTAAAATAAGACAATACAAGGAGAAAGGACAGAACAATATTTTGCGCAAAACATGTGCATTATTAACAACTACTCCCTCCGTCCCATAATATAAGAGCGTTTTTTATACGGGGCGGAGGGAGTATGTTAAAGCAATCACCTTTCCAAGAAAACATATCCCCTGGGAATCCTTTCTAGCTTGGTTAGGAAGGTCCATCTGAACAGCCAGACTGCGAACTTCATCCTGCAAAAGATGAGCTCAATTTACAAAAAAATACACCGGCAGTCCTGAATAAACTTAACTATCCTTATCTGATAAAATATGTCACCTTTGTTATACACCCCAGTGGAAAAAGAAGCCTTCTAAGCTGGGGCTGAGAGAGATGTGAGAGGAAATAAGTTTGATCCTTGATCTGAAACAACAATCAGAGTCTGAAAGATGGTTTCGACTAAACAAAATTTAAACAAACAAGCCATCTATTTGTTTCACTGTGTCACAACTTTCCTTCTAGGATGAATAATAGAACTCAATTGACATCAAATTGAATAACACTGAAGCTAAGCAAACTATTTTAAAGGACCTCGTCTTTCGAAAGTTGGAGCACCGATGGCCCTTCAGCATTCTCAGAGGGTGGATGGACTACATGTGCATAATGTCCTGAGGCTATGTAATCAAATCCCAAATTTTCAATTGCTTCTAAGAAAGCTCCTGCAGAAAATGAGTGAAAAAGAATAAGCACATGAACACAGTTCAAAAATTATACCTCGATGCGCAATCAAATTTCAGTAATAGAAGCGTGCAGATCCATACCAAACTTTATTCTTGTGTTGCAAAGAACATCAGGGTTCGGTGTGCGTCCGTTGCGGTACTCATTAATCATGTGTGACACCTAGATACAAAATCCATGATAGTTGCTCAAAACGCAGAACAACATATGGGATGTCTGAGAGGATCGGGCGCAGAAAGTTTCAAATGAAGCTTACCACACGGTTCTAGTACTCGTCAGATAGATGTACCACCGCCAATGGCACGTCAATCTACAAAAGACAGCCATTAGATCAGTCAGTTCATGCAGCCAGAGCTAGTTTACATATGCTGCACGCTGGCTATTCAATGAAACAGCATGCACAGGATGAATTTTCTGGAATATACCTTGTCACACACGGCCTGTGCATACTTCAAATCGTCACCCCACGGGCACTCGGACCAAAAGTTCCTGAAATCTTCCTACAGATTAATCACACCGAGCTTATTAAGCGATCCCACAGCGTAGCATTGCAGAGGAGTGTGTGTGTACGGACCTGGAACCAGATCTTGAGGTAGAAGGCGGTGCAGCTGTGCCCGGCTGCGTGGAGGAGGCGGAGCGCGACGCTGCTGTCGACCCCGCCGCTCAGCAGCACCGCCACCCGCAGCGGCGCCCTCCCCGCTGCCGCGCACCGCACGAGGTGCTCCTCGCTGATCTCAGCCGCCCCGGGCGCAGGCGCGGGCGCGCTGGGCGGGGAGGCTGCGAGCGGCGCTGAGGACGAGAGGGCGCGGAAAGGCCGCGGCGGCCGGCGGGGGCGAAGGAGAAGTTTAGGGCCCGGGAGGAGGGGACTCCGGAGGAGCGGGCGGAGGGCGGAGACGACGCGCAGCATGGGTGGCGGCGGTGGCCGGCCGGCGTGGGGGCAAGAAGTCTCGGCCGTTGTACTGGATTGGGTTTTTCGGCTAGAGCGTCGAGAGTTTTGTGTCGTTTCAGAGTTTCAGAAGGCTTGAGCTCACGAAGGAGATGGACGAAGGCGTATTTTGGGCTGCCCGGAAAATACGTCTACCTGTGGGGCTTACGTGCTCACGACAGGCGCGTTAGTTTGTCAAAATCAAAGTGCCCCTTGAGTTTCATATAAAACGTATCTCTGATTTTAAAATCAATAGGAGAACAGAACGGAAATGATCGATTGAGATTTGAGGTGTTGTCATAGGAATCTTGCAAATTTGGATTGCTTCCCCCTAGTCTTTATGCTTCTCCGCATGGTTTGTACACCGAAAAAGCGAAATGCCTCGGCTAAGAGAAGAACTCATATGTAGTTAAGAACACCTTGAGAATATTGTCCAAGGTCCAAACTGGTAGGGTATTTTTGCAAATAAGCAAGAAAATGAACAAAGTCGGAGCTATTGATGTCGACAAGGGAAAATTTTGACTTGTAAAATGAGCATCTCTTTAAATAGACATGGGTATTGTTGATTATAAATTTATAGTCATCATGTAATTAAATTATCCACCTTCTAAACGCGCAAATGTACTCGTGTAAAAGAAGTATCCATTTTAGAAGAGGCACCCCAAGCAGACATGGTAGATCAAATGATAAATAGTCGGATTACGATACTACTCATGTGAAAATAGTGTGGAGTTGTGTTTTTTTTTTTGAACAGGCAAAGGTGCCCAAGGCGCCCAAATACATTCATCTTAAATAGTAGTACAAGGCCCTGCTAAAAGATACAAGAGTTGAGAACAAGAGCTGAGACTAACACCTTGAGATGAAGCAAGCCACTAGAAGGAAGAACCTAACCAAGATCCTGATGAACAACAAGGCAAGAAAGAGGGCTGAAGCAAAGGTAGCAAAAATAGTTCCAGGTAGGGAGAAATACATCAGATCACAAAAAAGAATTTTTTGTTGACATCCCAATCGTTGCAAGGTTGATTCATGTGACCCTGCAAAATGTCTTTGAATGTCGAACGTATGTCCCTGTAATATCTCCCTTCTAACATCACTTTAAATTGCAGAGGCGCATTGAACATTTGGAGGCCTACATAAGAAGAAAAGAAGTAGCATTGGCTTCAAAGAAAATGAGATATGCGAGTAAAAGAAAGGAAGATCATCATCTATCTTAGCAACACATAATAGCATGGACAAAATACCCATCGAAATTGGCGTTATGCAAAGCATTAATATAACCACAAGGCCAGTGAGAGTGTTGTGAGTTGGAACTAGTAAAAATTGCAGGAGTGGAGCTGTTGAGAGCCTGGTGAGCACATGTGTGAGCATCATCATTAAGAGAACGAGGGATATGAAATATGGAGCAATCAGTATGGTTGGAGATATTTAAAAAATTAGCAAGGTTTGGTCTGATCTCCCAGCAAACATCATCCAAATTGATATGCCTGCTTACAATTGCTCTAGCCAAAGAATAGTTGTCAGTGAGGTAAGTTACCTTGTTAAGTTGGAGAATGGAGACAACCTTGGCAGCAAGACATAGGGCTGAAGCTTCAGCTTGCAAGGGACAGAGAGTGAACGGAGCTGCTGCCTGAATCTTAATTCTGTTGGAACCTGCATCTTCAACGCAATTAAGTGAAACACCAATTCCAGTGCATGTTGAGCCTGCAAAACCAAGGATTTTTGTGATTCGAAAAGCTGCATCGGTGAAAACTTTTGCTCCTGCAATTGTAATATGTGAGTTGAGCTATTCACCTTGAGTAGGGAGTGTATTCCTTTCCATCTCCATTGGATCCTCTGCTTGCTGAGAATGGATAGTGGAATCACCATTAGTTGGTGAGGCCTGTTGAATAGTATTGCGGTCTGCAACTGCCACAACAGCATAATAAACCTGATGAGGAGAAGGATTTTTCGTAACAGAAAGACAATCATTTCTTGCTTTCCAAATTCACTACAAGAAGTTAAAAAATTAGAAGCAGAAGCACAAGGGTGATTCATATTAAGCAAAGCATGAATGACAGATTGCGTTGATTGATGATTTTCCATGAGCAGATCTGTTCTAAGGTGCCAAGGATGAGCATACCTGTTGGGAAACGTAGCATGCAATTTCAAAAATATTCCTACGCTCACGCAAGATCTATCTAGGAGATGCATAACAACGAGAGGGGAAGAGTGTGTCCACGTACCCTCGTAGACCGAAAGCGGAAGCGTTTTATTAACGCGGTTGATGTAGTCGAACTTCTTCTCGTTCCGACCGATCAAGCACCGAACGTACGGCACCTCCGAGTTCTGCACACATTCAGCTCGATGACGTCCCTCGAAATCTTGATCCAGCAAAGTGTCGAGGGAGAGTTCCGTCAGCACGACGGTGTGGTGACGGTGATGGTGAAGTGATCCGCGCAGGGCTTCGCCTAAGCACTACGTGAATATGACTGGAGGCGTAAACTGTGGAGGGGGCGCCGCACACGGCTAACAATTGTTGGTGTGTCTTCTAGGCGCCTCCCCCCTTCATATATATAGGTGGGAGGGAGAGGCAGCAGCCAAGGGGGCGCCCAAGTAGGAGGAATCCTACTTGGGCCCATAGTCCAATTTGACCCCACCCCCCACCCCTTCCATAAGTGTCAGAGGGGGAAGGAAAGAGAGGGGGCAGAGAAGGAAAGGGGGAGGCCGAATCCTTCCCTTTCCTTCTGCCTTCCACTCCTTCCTTCTCCTCCTATTTTCGGCCTATATGGGGGCGCACCAGCCCACCAGGGGCTGGTCTGTCCCTCTCTTGGCCCATAAGGCCCATATCTTTGCCGGGGGTGGCCGGAACCCCTTTCCGGTGACCCGATATGTACCCGGTACCCCCGGAACACTTCCGGTGTCCGAATACTATCGTCCTATATATGAATCTTTACCTCTCGACCATTTCGAGACTCCTCGTCATGTCCGTGATCTCATACGGGACTCCGAACAACATTCGGTCACCAATCACATAACTCATATAATACAAAATCGTCATCGAACGTTAAGCGTGCGGACCCTACGGGTTCGAGAACTATGTAGACATGACCGAGACACCTCTCCGGTCAATAACCAATAGCGGAACCTCGATGCTCATATTGGTTCCCACATATTCTACGAAGATCTTTATCGGTCGTACCGTAATGACAACATACGTTATTCCCTTTGTCATCGGTATGTTACTTGCCGGAGATTCGATCGTCGGTATCTTCATACCTAGTTCAATCTCGTTTCCGGCAAGTCTCTTTACTCGTTCCATAATGCATCATCCCGTAACTAACTCATTAGTCACATTACTTGCAAGGCTTCTTATGATGTGCATTACCGAGAGGGCCCAGAGATACCTCTCCGATACTCGGAGTGACAAATCCTAATCTCGATCTATGCCAACCCAACAAACACCTTCGGAGATACCTGTAGAGCATCTTTATGATCACCCTGTTACGTTGTGACGTTTGATAGCACACAAGGTATTCCTCCGGTATCCGGGAGTTGCATAATCTCATAGTCGAAGGAATATGTATATGTCATGAAGAAAGCTATAGCAGCAAAACTGAACGATCAATATGCTAAGCTAACGGATGGGTCATGTCCATCACATCATTCTCCTAATGATGTGATCCCGTTTATCAAATGACAACACATGTCTATGGTTAGGAAACTTAACCATCTTTGATTAACGAGCTAGTCTAGTAGATGCTTACTAGGGACTCGGTGTTTTGTCTATGTATTCACACATGTATCAAGTTTCCGGTTAATACAATTCTAGCATGAATAATAAATATTTATCATGATATAAGGAAATATAAATAACAACTTTATTATTGCCTCTAGGGCATATTTCCTTCAGTCTCCCACTTGCACTAGAGTCAATAATCTAGATTACATTGTAATGATTCTAACACCCATGGAGTCTTGGTGCTGATCATGTTTTGCTCGTGGAAGAGGCTTAGTCAACGGGTCTGCCACATTCAGATCCGTATGTATTTTGCAAATCTCTATGTCTCCCTCCTTGACTTGATCACGGATGGAGTTGAAGCGTCTCTTGATGTGTTTGGTTCTTTTGTGAAATATGGATTCCTTCACCAAGGCAATTGCTCCAGTATTGTCACAAAAGATTTTCATTGGACCCGATGCACTAGGTATTACACCTAGATCGGATATGAACTCCTTCATCTAGACTCCTTCATTCACTGCTTCCGAAGCAGCTATGTACTCCGCTTCACACGTAGATCCCGCCACGACGCTTTGCTTGGAACTGCACCAACTGACAGCTCCACCATTCAATATAAATACGTATCCGGTTTGTGACTTAGAGTCATCCGTATCAGTGTCAAAGCTAGCATCGACGTAACCATTTATGACGAGCTCTTTGTCACCTCCATAAACGAGAAACATATCCTTAGT
Organism: Thinopyrum elongatum; assembly: GCA_011799875.1. NCBI lineage: Eukaryota > Viridiplantae > Streptophyta > Magnoliopsida > Poales > Poaceae > Thinopyrum > Thinopyrum elongatum. The sequence continues at coordinate 531,059,116 of CM022300.1, read as the reverse complement.
CCTTTTCAGGTACTTCAGGATGTTCTTGACCGCTGTCCAGTGATCCACTCCTGGATTACTTTGGTACCTCCCTGCTAGACTTATAGCAAGGCACACATCAGGTCTGGTACACAGCATAGCATACATGATAGAACCTATGGCTGAGGCATAGGGAATGACTTTCATTTTCTCTCTATCTTCTGCAGTGGTCGGGCATTGAGTCTGACTCAACTTCACACCTTGTAACACAGGCAAGAACCCTTTCTTTGACTGATCCATTTTGAACTTCTTCAAAACTTTATCAAGGTATGTGCTTTGTGAAAGTCCAATTAAGCGTCTTGATCTATCTCTATAAATCTTGATGCCCAATATATAAGCAGCTTCACCGAGGTCTTTCATTGAAAAACTTTTATTCAAGTATCCTTTTATGCTATACAGAAATTCTATATCATTTCCAATCAACAATATGTCATCCACATATAATATTAGAAATGCTACAGAGCTCCCACTCACTTTCTTGTAAATACAGGCTTCTCCAAAAGTCTGTATAAAACCATATGCTTTGATCACTTCATCAAAGCGTATATTCCAACTCCGAGATGCTTGCACCAGTCCATAAATGGATCGCTGGAGCTTGCACACTTTGTTAGCACCTTTAGGATTGACAAAACCTTCTGGTTGCATCATATACAACTCTTCTTTAAGAAATCCATTAAGGAATGCAGTTTTGACATCCATTTGCCAGATTTCATAATCATAAAATGCGGCAATTGCTAACATGATTCGGACAGACTTAAGCATCGCTACGGGTGAGAAAGTCTCATCGTAGTCAACTCCTCGAACTTGTCGAAAACCTTTCGCGACAAGTCGAGCTTTGTAGACAGTAACATTACCATCAGCGTCAGTCTTCTTCTTGAAGATCCATTTATTTTCTATGGCTCGCCGATCATCGGGCAAATCCACTAAAGTCCACACTTTGTTCTCATACATGGATCCTATCTCGGATTTCATGGCCTCAAGCCATTTCTCGGAATCTGGGCTCATCATCGCTTCCTCATAGTTTGTAGGTTCGTCATGGTCTAGTAACATGACCTCCAGAACAGGATTACCGTACCACTCTGATGCGGAATGTGCTCTGGTTGACCTACGAGGTTCGGTAGTAACTTGATCTGGAGTTTCATGATCATTATCATTAGCTTCCTTTCTAGTAGGTGTAGGCATCACGGGAACAGATTTCTCTGATGAGCTACTTTCCAAATTGAGAGAAGGTACAATTACCTCATCAAGTTCTACTTTCCTCCCACTCACTTCTTTCGAGAGAAACTCCTTCTCTAGAAAGGATCCATTCTTAGCAACAAAGATCATGCCTTCGGATCTGTGATAGAAGGTGTACCCAACAGTTTCTTTTGGGTATCCTATGAAGACGCACTTCTCCGATTTGGGTTCGAGCTTATCAGGCTGAAGCTTTTTCACATAAGCATCGCAACCCCAAACTTTAAGAAACAACAGCTTAGGTTTCTTGCCAAACCACAGTTCATACGGTGTCGTCTCAACGGATTTAGATGGTGCCCTATTTAACGTGAATGCAGCTGTCTCTAATGCATAACCCCAAACCGATAGTGGTAAATCGGTAAGAGACATCATAGATCGCACCATATCCAATAAAGTACGGTTACGACGTTCGGACACACCATACGCTGTGGTGTTCCAGGTGGCGTGAGTTGTGAAACTATTCCACATTATTTTAAATGAAGGCCAAACTCGTAACTCAAATATTCGCCCCCATGATCAGATCGTAGAAACTTTATTTTCTTGTTACGATGATTCTCCACTTCATTCTGAAATTCTTTGAACTTTTCAAATGTTTCAGACTTGTGTTTCATCAAGTAGATATACCCATATCTGCTCAAATCATCTGTGAAGGTCAGAAAATAACGATACCCGCCGCGAGCCTCAACACTCATCGGACCGCATACATCGGTATGTATTATTTCCAATAAGTCAGTGGCTCGCTCCATTGTTCCGGAGAATGGAGTTTTAGTCATCTTGCCCATGAGGCATGGTTCGCAAGCATCAAATGATTCATAATCAAGTGATTCCAAAAGTCCATCCGCATGGAGTTTCTTCATGCGGTTTACACCAATATGACCTAAATGGCAGTGCCATAAATATGTTGCACTATCATTATCAACTTTGCATCTTTTGGCATCAATATTATGAATATGTGTATCACCACGATCGAGATTCAACAAAAATAGACACTTCTTCAAGGGTGCATGACCATAAAAGATATTACTCATATAAATAGAAAAACCATTATTCTCTGATTTAAATGAATAACCGTCTCGCATTAAACAAGATCCAGATATAATGTTCATGCTCAACGCTGGCACCAAATAACAATTATTCAGGTCTAAAACTAATCCCTAAGGTAGATGTAGAGGTAGCGTGCCGACGGCGATCACATCGACCTTGGAACCATTCCCGACGCGCATCGTCACCTCGTCCTTAGCCAATCTTCGTTTAATCCGTAGCCCCTGTTTCGAGTTACAAATATGAGCAACCGAACCGGTATCAAATACCCAGGCACTACTACGAGCATTAGTAAGGTACACATCAATAACATGTATATCAAATATACCTTTGTTCACTTTGCCATCCTTCTTTTCCGCCAAATACTTGGGGCAGTTCCGCTTCCAGTGACCAATCCCTTTGCAGTAGAAGCACCCAGTTTCAGGCTTAGGTCCAGACTTGGGCTTCTTCCCGGGAGTGGCAACTTGCTTGCCATTCTTCTTGAAGTTCCCCTTCTTTCCTTTGCCCTTTTTCTTGAAACTAGTGGTCTTGTTAACCATCAACACTTGATGCTCCTTCTTGATTTCTACCTCCGCAGCTTTGAGCATTGCGAAGAGCTCGGGAATAGTCTTCTCCATCCCTTGCATATTATAGTTCATCATGAAGCCTTTATAGCTTGGTGGCAGTGATTGGAGAACTCTGTCAATAACACTATCATCTGGAAGATTAACTCCCAGCTGAGTCAAGTGATTATGATACCCAGACATTTTGAGTATGTGTTCACTGACAGAGCTATTCTCCTCCATCTTGCAGCTATAGAACTTGTTGGAGACTTCATATCTCTCAACTTGGGCATTTGCTTGAAATATTAACTTCAACTCCTGGAACATCTCATATGGTCCGTGACGTTCAAAACATGTTTGAAGTCCCGATTCTAAGCCGTAAAGCATGGCACACTGAACTATAGAGTAGTCATCATATCGAGCTTGCCAGCCGTTCATAACATCAGCATCTGCTCCTGCAGCAGGCCTTTCACCTAGCGGTGCATCAAGGACATAATTCTTCTGTGCAGCAATGAGGATAATCCTCAAGTTACGGACCCAGTCCATGTAGTTGCTACCATCATCTTTCAACTTAGCTTTCTCTAGGAACGCATTAAAATTCAAGGGAACGATAGCACGGGCCATTGATCTACAACATAGATATGCAAATACTATCAGGACTAAGTTCATGATAAATTAAGTTCAATTAATCATATTACTTAAGAACTCCCACTTAGATTGACATCCCTCAAGTCATCTAAATGATACGTGATCCAAATCAACTAAACCATGCCCGATCATCACGTGAGATGGAGTAGTCATCAATGGTGAACATCTCTATGTTGATCATATCTACTATATGATTCACGTTCGACCTTTCGGTCTCCAGTGTTCCGAGGCCATGTCTGTACATGCTAGGCTCGTCAAGTTTAACCTGAGTATTCCGCATGTGCAAAACTATCTTGCACTCGTTGTATGTGAACGTAGAGCCTATCACACCCGATCATCATGTGGTGTCTCAGCACGACGAACTGTCGCAACGGTGCATACTCGGGGAGAACACTTATACCTTGAAATTTTAGTAAGGGATCATCTTATAATGCTACCGCCGTACTAAGCAAAATAAGATGCACAAAAGATAAACATCACATGCAATCAAAATATGTGACATGATATGGCCATCATCATCTTGTGCCTTTGATCTCCATCTCCAAAGCACCGTCATGATCTCCATCGTCACCGGCTTGACACCTTGATCTCCATTGTAGCGTCGTGGTTGTCTCGCCAACTATTACTTCTACAACTACCGCTAACGCATAGTGATAAAGTAAAGCAATTACATGGCGTTTGCATTTCATATAATAAAGCGACAACCATAAGGCTCCTGCCGGTTGTCGATAACTTTTACAACACATGATCATCTCATACAACAACGTATAGCACATCATGTCTTGACCATATCATATCACAACATGCCCTGCAAAAACAAGTTAGACGTCCTCTACTTTGTAGTTGCAAGTTTTACATGGCTGCTACGGGCTTCTAGCAAGAACCGTTCTTACCTATGCATCAAAACCACAACGGTGTTTCGTCAAGTTTGCTGTTTTAACCTTCAACAAGGACCGGCCGTAGTCAAATTCGATTCAACTAAAGTTGGAGAAACAGACACCCGCCAGCCACCTTTATGCAAAACTAGTTGCATGTCTGTCGGTGGAACCGGTCTCATGAACGTGGTCATGTAAGGTTGGTCCGGGCCGCTTCATCCAACAATACCACCGAATCAAAATAAGACGTTGGTGGTAAGCAGTATGACTATCACTGCCCACAACTCTTTGTGTTCTACTCGTGCATATCATCTACGCATAGAACTGGCTCGAATGCCACTGTTGGGAAACGTAGCATGCAATTTCAAAAAATTTCCTACGCTCACGCAAGATCTATCTAGGAGATGCATAGCAACGAGAGGGGAAGAGTGTGTCCACGTACCCTCGTAGACTGAAAGCGGAAGCGTTTTATTAACGCGGTTGATGTAGTCGAACTTCTTCTCGTTCTGACCGATCAAGCACCGAACGTACGGCACCTCCGAGTTCGGCACACGTTCAGCTCGATGACGTCCCTCAAACTCTTGATCCAGCAAAGTGTCGAGGGAGAGTTCCGTCAGCACGACGGTGTGGTGACGGTGATGGTGAAGTGATCCGCACAGGGCTTCGCCTAAGCACTACGTGAATATGACTGGAGGCGTAAACTGTGGAGGGGGGCGCCGCACACGGCTAACAATTGTTGGTGTGTCTTCTAGGCGCCTCCCCCCCTTCATATATATAGGTGGGAGGGAGAGGGAGCAGCCAAGGGGGCGCCCAAGTAGGAGGAATCCTACTTGGGCCCCTAGTCCAATTCGCCCCCCCCCCCCCCTCTTCCATAAGTGTCGGAGGGGGAAGGAAAGAGAGGGGGGGAGAGAAGGAAAGGGGGAGGCCGAATCCTCCCCTTTCCTTCTCCCTTCCACTCCTTCCTTCTCCTCCTATTTCGGCCTATATGGGGGTGCACCAGCCCACTAGGGGCTGGTCTATCCCTCTCTTGGCCCATAAGGCCCATATCTTTGCCGGGGGTGCCCGGAACCCCTTTCCGGTGACCCGATATGTACCCGGTACCCCCGGAACACTTCCGGTGTCCGAATACTATCGTCCTATATATGAATCTTTACCTCTCGACCATTTTGAGACTCCTCGTCATGTCCGTGATCCCATCCGGGACTCAGAACAACATATGGTCACCAATCACATAACTCATATAATACAAAATCGTCATCGAACGTTAAGCGTGCGGACCCTACGGGTTCGAGAACTATGTAGACATGACTGAGACACCTCTCCGGTCAATAACCAACAGCGGAACCTGGATGCTCATATTGGTTCCCACATATTCTACGAAGATCTTTATCGGTCGTACCGTTATGACAACATACGCTATTCCATTTGTCATCGGTATGTTACTTGCCCGAGATTCGATCGTCGGTATCTTCATACCTAGTTCAATCTCGTTACCGACAAGTCTCTTTACTCGTTCTGTAATGCATCATCCCATAACTAACTCATTAGTCACATTGCTTGCAAGGCTTCTTATGATGTGCATTACCGAGAGGGCCCAGAGATACCTCTCCGACACTCGGAGTGAAAAATCCTAATCTCGATCTATGCCAACCCAACAAACACCTTCGGAGATACCTGTAGAGCATCTTTATGATCACCCAGTTACGTTGTGACGTTTTATAGCACACAAGGTATTCCTCCGGTATCCGGGAGTTGCATAATCTCATAGTCGAAGGAATATGTATATGTCATGAAGAAAGCTATAGCAGTAAAACTGAACGATCAATATGCTAAGCTAACAGATGGGTCATGTTCATCACATCATTCTCCTAATGATGTGATCCCGTTCATCAAATGACAACACATGTCTATGGTTAGGAAACTTAACCACCTTTGATTAACGAGCTAGTCTAGTAGAGGCTTACTAGGGACTCGGTGTTTTGTCTATGTATTCACACATGTATCAAGTTTCCGGTTAATACAATTCTAGCATGAATAATAAACATTTATCATGATATAAGGAAATATAAATAACAACTTTATTATTGCCTCTAGGGCATATTTCCTTCAATACCAAGCAGCCCTAGTGAAGGTACATAGAAAAAAGAGGTGCATGTCATCCTCATCTTGAGTACAACGAGAACACTCTTTTGATATGTGCACGGAGAAGCGACTGGCTCTCAATCCTATAGGAAGAGCTTTGCAGAGTAATCTCCATGCGAAGGTTTGGACCCTTGGAGCCATATGCTTTTGCTTCCAGACTCGCTTAAGCAAGTCTTTGACAAGGGGTATGTTGGTGCAATTCCTTGCCCCTTGTGTTTTGGAGATTGTTGTCAGAAATAGTGAGGGACTAATTTGTTTGCTAGTGCACACATAGAGAAATGGTCCCTGGAGTATCGAGAAGATTGCTATAATCTGATGAAAGGTTTGCTACCGAAAGGTTTGCTACTGAAAGGTTTGCTTCCGAAAGGTATGCTACCGAAAGGTTTGCTTCCGAAAGGTATGCTACCGAAAGGTTTGCTTCCGAAAGGTATGCTACTGAAAGGTTTGCTACTGAAAGGTATGCTACCGAAAGGTTTGCTTCCGAAAGATATGCTACCCAAAGGTTTGCTTCCTAAAGATATGCTACCGAAAGGTTTGCTAACGAGAAGATTATTGTAATCTTTCGAAAGGATTGCTACGGAAGAGATTGCTATAATATCCCGAAAGGATTGCTACCGAAGAGATTGCTATAATCTCCCGAAGAGACTGCTGCGGAAAAGATTGCTATAATCTTCCGAGAAGATTGCAGCAGAGAAGATTGATATGTTTCAAGAAGCTTATTATCGAGAAGATTGCCACTTCCGAGAAGTTTGCTATAAACTTCCTCGAAAGTTATCTGCGCTGCAGAAAAGATTGACATGTCTCGAAGAGTTTGTTATCAAGAAGAATGCTATATTCTTTCAGGAAGTTCAAAGAACTTCATCGAGAAGCATCTACGTTGCATAGAAGAGAAGGATATGTTTCGAGAAGAAAGCATACTGAAAAGATTGCGTGCCGGAGATGGTCCTGAAAGAATTGCTGACGCAAAGCAATTTTCATTCGGTGTGTCCGAAGAAGAATGACTGCAGTCGAGAAGATTGAAGACGAAGCGAAGACGTAGCATTTGTTTCGTTGTTCTTCTTTCTCTTATTTGAGTCATAGGACCACCGTACTATTAAGAGGGGTATAAGTATTCGAGACTTTTGTCTGTTGTGATGCTTAGCCGAATCCTATGAGAGTTCGAGAGAAATCTCTTTGTGCTTCGAATGAATACTTGCCAGCAAGAGACGCAGTTCTTCTTTGCTGCGAGAGATTTCATTCGTACCGAAGAGTTAGCATTACTTGTTCCTCAAGTAATGTTACCGTTGCTCTTAAAATCCGACCGTTGAGAACGTGTCGGTTGGCCATTGGCTGGACCGCGTGTCCAAAATGGTCATTTCCCACCAGGGAAGGTTGCAGCTATAAATAGCCACCCCGCACCGGCGTTGTTCGGTGGCTGCTCCGCTTGAGATTCTGAGAAGATTGATTGAGCACCCCTCTCCGAGAGATTTGAGTTTAAAATCCACTGAGAGAAAATCAAGAGCCGAAACTTTGATAGTGGTTGAGCATCACAGTAGATCTGAGTTGAGAGTTCTTGTACCTATTACTATTGAGAGCTACAAACTCTCTAGACGGATAGGTGTCGGCTCGAGTGTTGAAGAGTTGTTTTCTTCACCGAGCAAAGTCTTCAGCAACCAAGAGTCATTGTGGTTCGCGAAGAAGTCTGTCGAAGGTTTGGAGATTGCCGAAAAGAATCTACCACGAGTGAAATCAACTGAAGTTCGAGGAACTTCACGTTGAGGAGAATAGGATGGAGAGAGTTTATCTCCTGTGTTGAATCACAAGTCCCTCCAACCAAACGTAGCTCTTTTGCAGAAGAGTGAACTGGTCTACCAAACCATCTGTCGCCATCGAGCACCACCGGTCATTTCTATCCTACTGCATTTCTTTCGGTAGTTTATTTTCGATGCTCTTTGCTGTCGATAGATATCTATCTGTGTACTGCGATTCTTTATCATCCAAGCAATCCTTTCAGTACTATGACCATATTGTGTTGCATATATGCTTTCGCTGTACTTACGGTTGTTTGTCCGAATGTTCATTTGGTTTTCATATGGTACTACTTAGTCATTGTGCTAAGTCTTGCTCTGATGAACATTTCACAGTAGTGTGCATGTTTTGTATCTGTTATGTGTGCAAATTGCTTCATGTATGCAATTCTATCTATGCTGATAATTTTGTTTCTGTGATAGTATTGATTCATAGAACTAAATCTGCTCAGCTGTGTTTTCATAGCAGTTCTGTTTCGGAAACAGTTTTGTTTCAGGAACATTTTTGTTACGGAAACAGTTTTGTTTCGGGAACAGTTTTGTTTCAGAACTAGTTTTGCTTCGGAAATAGTTTTCCTTCGGGAATAGTTTTCTTTCGTAGAACTGAAACTACTTAATTGATTATCCGCTGTGCCGTGTTGAGAGTATTTAACATTTCGAAAGAAATTTTGAATCTCCCATTCACCCCCCTCTGGTCGATATACTCCGGTCCTTACAGGGTAGAAACCTGAGTGGGCCGATTTCTTGGGTGGCTTTGAATGTCCTGCAAACACAATTTGTATGTACTTTTGGAGTTGCACTTACCATTAGGAGTGAGGTCCCAACAAAGAATGTCTGCACAATCATCTAAAATGATATTAGTCTGCGTAATGACAGGGCTATGGGTTTGTGAAAAGGAGAGTAAATGAGACTGTTATTCCAAGCTTTGTACTTGTGTTGCCGTGAAATCACCCAACTAGCTATGTGTACATCACACTTGTTATTTTGGCGTTTGCACGTCTTGATTTCTGCCAAGAAACTAGTTCGTAGAGTTGTTACTGAATAATCAACATAACTTATTTCTTCCATGCATAAAACATTTAAAGCCATTAAAATATATTTAGAGAGCTTCAATGAGTTAGGTGGATAATTGTGGACAGAGCAAAGGGAGATAAGAGTGCTTCTTTGTGACCATATCTATGCATTATTTTTTAACATCGAAGTGACCTATACATCATAATGACATACTCCCTCTATACAAAGAAATATAAGAGCGTTTAGATCATTAAAGTTCTTTATGGAGGGAGTAAGAGGTAAGGAACATCACACTAATGCCCGTGTTTCTAGTATGACCTTTGTTAAGCCTTTGTTATTAGGCCCTCGTGGCCTCACTATCTGTTGTTCTTTCTCGTACGAGGCACACTATTTTCGTTTTGCAACTTTTTTGTTAGCGGTGGAGTTAGTACTTCAAATACCATACATATTAAGAGGCCAAGTACTTAACAATAGTCCGTCAAGAATTACAAGCACATAACATCTGGAAACAAATCTTTTAAATATAAACACTAAGATCAGAAAAACATACACAACAATAAAAACACAGATATGATGCATCACCTACATAACATCAAAATTCATGTTAATAATTAACAAGGCATGATGTCGCTCATATAGCTGCAAATCAACAGTAAATAATTAACCCGATACAATGAATCACACATGTAAATGTCCATAAAAATGTAAATAAAAGCACAAGGCAGAATAACAAATGAACAGACAATTGATTACCATGTGAAAACGTAGCCGTCGAAAGAACATCAATGGTTGTAAAATTTTCATTTTCTCTTCTAAAATAACCAAATACGTAAAAAATATCAGATGGCCAAGATTGGCGCACGGTAAAATCTGTGATTGATGTTGTGCACGGTAAAAGTTTTCTCGCAAAAGAAAACTCCATGTACAAAGCTGTGATTGATGTTGGGTATGTGGTGAACAACAAGACACTATGGAAACTAAAATTGTTGTTAAAAGTCAAGATCTTTATGTGGTATTTAATCAAGGGAGTTGTGTTGACTAAAGATAATCTAACTAAATGAAACTTGAAATGGAATTTAAAATTTAGTTTATGTAGTAACTTAGAAACTATTCATCACTTCTTCTTTGACTGTTGCTATGCTAGATTCATTTGGAGACTTATTTACTTTAAGTTTGGCATAAAATCTCCTAAAAATGTCAATCATATGTTGGATCTTGTCTTAATGGCTTTGACATGAGACTAAAAAAATCACATCTTAGTAGGTGCATCAGCTATGTTTTGGGCTATCTGTCTAAGTCGTAATGACATTATTTTTGACAAATCTCCTATGAAAACATGTATGCAGGTACTCTACAGGGGCACTCCCTGGTTACGCTTCTGGGCTCAACTATTGAGGCATGATGAAGGTAGAGACTTGATCTCCAAGGCATGTCGTGATCCGTAATAAGCAGGTTGTAGCCTGCCAGGGTCAAGGCCGAATGAGTACTTTTTATTTCCATTATCTAAAATCAAGAATTGAAGCCAATCCTGGTTGTTGATTGGGTTTCTCGAGCATTTTTTTTCAAGGATACGTCAAGCAGACGTATTGAGATCATAGATAGAAGATGCCAAGATGGCGAGTTTTTACAACGTTACAACAAAACCAAAACCCACGGCTGCAGGAGCCCGAGACCGCATGCTGACTACTCGCTACTAATCAACCTATCTATCCTAGCTGGGAGCGATCTTGCCTCCCGCAACAGGGCCGCAGCCCTCCAGTTTTGTTCCTCCGCTTCGATCTATCGCAGAACCACGTTCATGGAAGGTGAAGCTCCGTTAAACATGATGTCATTCCTGTGTTTCCGCAGTGTCCAAGCCACTAGAGTGATCACCGTCCATGTTTCTTTTCTTTTGTTCTTCTGAATGTTGAGGGAAGTCCACCATCCTACGAGTTCAGCCTCCGGCTCCGGTGTCCAGTGAGGCTTACCCCAGTTATCCATGATGACGGCCCAAACTTGTCTAGCGAGAACACATCCAAGGAGCAGGTGATCTATCGTTTCTGGCTCCTGGTCGCAGAACGGGCACGCCGCTGCGTGTGGCAGTAGCCGTCGCTGTAATCTATCCGATGTCCAACATCTTTTCTTTGCTGCCAGCCAGGAGAAGAACTTGCAAGTTGCCGGCGCTCTGGACTTCCGTATCTCCGTGGCTCCTGCCGACTCAATCCGTGCAGCAAAGTGAGCACGATAGGCTGATCGGGCGGAGAACAAGCCATTTTCTTCCCAAGTCCAGACAATCTTGTCATCGATCCCGTCCGCTAGTTCGACACTCCGTAGTCGATCAACCAATCTCAGGAACTCTTGTATGGCATGGGCGTCCATGTTGGGTGAAACTTCACGCCACCACTGCCCTGACATTGCCTCTCTCACTGTTCTGACCTTGGCTGCGCTCTTCTTGATGGCACCGAATAGGTTTGGCATGATATCGTGTATGCGTCCCTCCTGAAGCCACCAATCCATCCAGAACAGTACCGTGGATCCATCCCCCTGTAGGAGATATGCCCTAGAGGCAATAATAAATGTTATTATTTATCTCCATGCTCATTATTATGTTTATGTTCCATGCTATAACTGCTGTGGTTCCCGAGCCCGTATATCCATAAAGGCTCTGGGGAAAACCCATGTGCACGTGTGGAATAATAAACGGTAAAATGTATTCCTAGTCATGCCTCTAAGACTAGCTCAAGTGTTGCATGATGATTATGTTTTCCCAATCATGGGCATGTCTATGCCAGCAACTTTGAGGGCACAATGCTAGAAGAACATTTGTGTTGAATCGACCCGATTGATGTTATGCTATGAGATTCATTCGTCACAAGTTAATGGTTAATAACACAGAGATGGTTAACGTTTGCATAATTCCTCAGACCATGAGAGTATCGAGTTTCTTCATGCTTGATTCATGAACTTTGGGGTTTGTTAAACGTCATCCGTAACTGGATGGCTATTACGGCGGCTTACGGGTTCATGGGAAAGTATGTCAAGTAACTTGATAGCTCAAGATTGGGATTTGCTCCTCCAACGATGGAGAGATATCTCTGGGCCCTCTCGGTGTTACGGTATCCATCATCGTCTGGCCAAACACTTTGTGATTTGATCACGGGGATGCCGGAACACGGTAACGAGAAAAGAGAACAATACCGGTAACGAGGTAACTAGCATAGTGGACAAGTTGTTGATCCACGGGAATGCCAACATGTCTCACCTCGGGTATTTGTAACATATCGCGAAGCAACAGGAATAGCACACGGCAACTGGAGGTTCACTCGAATATTCATTCGTGTGGGTATAGGGGTCAATATGGGTGTCCACGGCTCCGATGCTGATCATTGATTGGAAAGTGTTCCGGTCATGTCTATACTTCACCGAACCTATAGGGTCACACGCTTAAGGGTCATCTATCTGTTGAACGCTAGACAGGGAGTCTGAGAGAAAGTCACCGAAAATGTTTCGGAGACAACGGAAGAGTTCCGAGAGAGAGAACACCGAAAGAGTTTCGGTAAAACCGAAAAGTTGTTTCGGAATATATTATTTGGTCAAAAAGGGTTTCGGCACCGCCTGGAAATTTTCAGAGGATGCCAGAATTGGTCTGGGAACTTCTGGGAATTTTCGGAGAGAAAAACCGGAAATGTTCCGAAACTGCCGTAACCGCTGTTAATGCTTTCCGCTGATGAAAACCACCGCACCGAAAATGTTTCGGATCATGCCCAGAATAATTTTAGAGGGTGCCGGAAATGTTCTGGGACCTTCTGGAATTTTTCAGAAAAAGTTTCGCGGAAAACATCTTGTCTCAGCGCTAGGGGACAAGATCCCACGAATCGGGGGTTGCATGTTTGGTGGCTTTTTGTCTAGGGAGCATGCATGTTTCATGGAGACATGTTGGTGGCTTGTTGGGGCGGCCCCCCCCCCCATGGGGAGACAAGGTGTGGGCCGGCCCAAGGGCTGCCATGGTGGTGTCCCCTTGGTGCCCCCCTTGTGTTACCATTATGCCCTTTCATGTGTGACATGAAGCTTGGGTATTTTGGTATTTCAACATCCCACCCCACCCCTTGCCTTGGCCTATAAAAGGAGGAGAAGGGGCTGCCATTCTCCCCATCCCTTGCTCTCATACACATGCCAAGATGTTATCTGGCTTCTCTCTCCCTCCCACGAAAAGAGTTTCGTAGAGCCGAAAGGCTGTCTGGGTTCCGGCAGGAACTAGTTCTGGACGGCGAAGCCCTGCCGGATAGGTGACACCGTATGTGTGCAACTCTGTAGAGAGGTCGTAGTTTCGATCTTAGTGCCCGAGGGGCTGTTTGAGAGTGCCTCCCGAAAGGCTGTCCAAGTGACGGTCCGAGTTCTGTGAGTCCTCCCGAAGGGCTGTCCGAGTGACCGTCCGAGTTTCGAAGGTCCTCCCGAAGGGCTGTCCACGACACCGTCCGGGGGACTGTTCGACCGCCTCCCGGAGGGCTGTCCGAAGGGAAGATGAGGGTATACATCCTCGCGGTTGGGAGGTTGTAAATCCTAGCTGCGGGGATCTGCACCAACGATCGTCATCGACTCTACTTCCGCTGCGCTACGAGTCGGTAACGAAAATGATCAAACCTTGTATGCAGTCTCCATAGTGGTCCTGGGCTGGTGCGTAGGTCGGAAAATTTTTGTTTTCTGCTGCGTTACCCTACAGTGGCATCATGAGCCGTGCTATGCGTAGATGCAGGTTGCGATCTAGAATACATAGAGATGTATGGGTGTTGCACAATATAATTAGGTAGTAGATGAGTTCTATTACTGAAAATTATTTGTGCGGGTAGCAGATGAAATCTGTTACCCGATGTTCTTGTTGCTTCCCTTGAATTTGCGTAGTCCTGATCTTGACAGCATTGTGGAATCTCACAAAGTTCTGGCAATCTGCGATCCTTTCATGCTGCTCCTGAGTATGCTGATTGACAGATCAACGAAGTGCTAACAGTTCTTTGGGTTCCACTTTAGTTAAAGAAAGATGGATGTTTCGCAGACGAAAGGGCAATGCAGATATGATCTGCACGGGGGTCATGCGTATGACGAAGTTCAGTATGGGGCTCGAGATTTTATTATCTCATGTTTCATACACCCCGCATTGTTAATCTAGCGACTTGAATTATCATACTTGATGATGGACGTTGGTAGCTTCGGTTTGTTTCGAAACCTTAGAAGCTACGTAAAACAAGTTTTTGCATGATCCAATTAGAGGCGTCTAACTTGGTTTTGCAGGAGGGTTTGCATGTGCATATGATGTGGTATAGCAGTGCTCATAATAATTTGATTATGTATGAGATGACTATATAATGTAAATTTATTAACATGACCTGCGTGTCATGATTCGGCATGATGGCTGGAGCCATATGATTGCACTTTAATGACCTGCGTGTCAACCTTGTTGTAATGCATTATTTTATTAGCTATAAAGATAGCAATATTATCTGGTGCATCGACATGGTGGTGGCAATCTTCGCGAAGGTGAACACCGACGCAAATGCCGAAGACGAAGAAATACAAGACTTCTCCGTCAGAAAGGGCTATACCATATCATGCTATTATGAATTGCCTGAGATGTTTATCCCTTATGATGCACCCTTTTTGATTGCGCGGTAGTCGCTTTTATTAGGGTGATCTCTCACAAAAATATCAAGTAGTTAGTGTTCTCCCAAGTGTAGCACCGTCACGGCACCTAACTTTTCGGGGCATCACATGGACACATGGGTGCGAACGATTAGGGAAGTGTGAGGCGGGCGAGTTGAGACCTCGCAGCAAGATCACTTGGTTGTCTTGACGTTCTGGAGGAGCGTCCTGAGCTCGGAACACGCCCATCGAAAGATGAACAAGAGTCACATAGAGATGTGATTGGCAAGTTGGCCTACCGATTGCAATTTTCGTCACTTGAGATGGACACATCCTTGGCGTTGAATTGTAATATGGATCTTGAATCGCTCACAATCAATTATGAGAGATATTGATTTGAGTGGGAGAGCACTGTTGAATTAACCTGTTTAATTCTCGGTGCAATTAATTTTGAACATTGTCTAAAGTGTGATTTGCATAATAGTTGTAGAATAATGGCTCGCGTTTCCACCTTCCCTATTAAAATTGAATAGCTGTTAAATATCTGGTTAAAACTTTACGGTTGGTAACGTAATGTGAGGATTGTCCTCAAGAGTGCCGAGAAGGACTTTGTCCTATCGCATACTTTGGTATTCTCTCGCTTATGCTATGGATCATGTGACTCTCGTCCTTCGATCCAAAAGCTAGAATTCCGTTTCAGTCAAGTGCAATACATTTGCTTCCATAGACCTGAACTTCGAAAGTTTGGATAGTTATGTGATATTCATGGAATCTGAAAATCATTTTCAGAGACAGACAAAGGCTAAAAGATATGAGATATCCAAAGCAATGTTTGTTTGCAAACTATTAGTAAAGGAGTTTACTATGCATTAGACTGATAAGAGAGGGATCCAGTAGAACGCCTGTCATATGATGAAAGGTGAATAAAACAACAACTTAAAGAGAAAGGAAGTGTCCGAAGGGTGTTAGTGTGACTTACACACCTAGGAAGTCCGGGGCTAACGCCACTATTAAGTTGAGTGCTTCTTCTGAGAGTAGGAGAAATACTGAAAGTTAAACTGTTAGAAGTATAAAGGCAAAAAGAAAGAAGACTGGAATATCCAGCTCATGTATGAATGTCATACAAGTTTTTGATGTATAGAAGGCTGGTCAAAGATATAGTTCTTGGGAATTATGATTAAATTGTTAATCACTAATTCTTGGGTATTGTGAGTTAATCACAAAGATACCCGCTCGATTGCTTTCTGTTGCAACTCGATGTAAGAACTACTACGGCCTGAAAGACTAGCCAGGAATGAGGTTGAGATACACACATGGAACATAGTAAATGTTACTATACCTTCCATCGGTGTATTACCTATGTATTTACTTTCATAATTCATTTTAGAGTTTTACACTCTAGGCCTTTGCATAAGGTATCTTGCAAGAAGGTTGTTCATAAGAGAACTTTTTATGTTCGATGTTATGAATAACATAAGGACCATACTTTCATTGAGAATGAGATGTATGTTATGAATAATGATATTAATATATTACCTCTGGATTTACTTTCATAATTCATTTTAGAGTTTTACACTCTAGCCCCTTGCACAATGTTGTTGCAAAAGGGTTGTTCATAAAAGAACAATTGTTGTTCAGTATTATGAATAACATAAAGGGCCATGCTTCCATCCGAGATTGGACGTATGTTATGAATATTGATGGTAATATGATACATCTATAACACTGACGCTAAATGTCGCAAGACTAAAAGAATACCACACAAGTGTGGCACTACATTTGGTCACATTGGAGAAACCCGCATGGAAAACTCCATTATGATGGATTTTGAAGTCGTTTGATTTTGAATCATCTGACACTTGCAAATTTCCTCCGAAAAGTGAAGTGACTGAAATACCGTTCACAGGCCATAAGGAATGAGCAACAAACTTATTGGTGATCATACATTTTGATGTGTGTAGTTCAATAAATGTTGTTGCAAGTAGTGGATTAATCTATCTTCAGAAATGACTCAAGTAGATATATGGATATTTACTTGATGAGACGTAAGTCTGGATCTTTTGAAATCATTCGAAAGGTTTTCAAATATGAAGTAGAAGTTATTGTAACAAGAAAATTAAGTTTCTACAATTCGATTGCAGAAAGAAATATTTAAGTTACAAGTTTAGCGAATGTCTGATGAGTTGTGAAAAGAGTTTCATAACTTACACCTCCCGGAACACCACTGTGAGTGGAAAGTCCGTGAAGATGTAATCGAACCATTTATGACATGGTAAGATCAAAGATGACATAAATAAATTTGCCATTATCCCTTTTAAAAGGTGATGCCTTAGAGACTGCGGCTTTTACACTGAAAAGAGCTCCATCGGGTCTGTTGAAATGACGACATGGTATGGTACGCCCAACCATGTTATATCTTTTCTTAACATTTGGAATATGGGGCTTGTGTAAAAGGTTACAAACCTATTCCAAATCAGACAAGTGCTACTTTGTAGGTTATCCCAAAATGTTGGGTTTTCCTCCCTCACTATGCCGAGGCAAATAGGTTTGCCACAAAGAACGGTATGCTTTTTGAAGAAAATGGTTCTTTCAAAAAGGTGAGTGGGAGAATAGTGCAACTCGACGAGATAAACAGTATCTTCGTCATCAGATCAAAGGAAAGAGACCTTGGAAGTAATTCCAGAGTTTCCTACTGCGACTGATACGGAAGTCTCTACAATAAAATGTATGGACTTCAGTCGAACTTGCAGCTGAACCACGTAGGCAAGGCTCGTGCTAACCTATCAGGTGCGCAACGAGATATTGTTGTTAGACAACAGTATACCTACGATACACAAGGAAGCGTTGATGGGCCCTGACTCCGGAATTGGCTAAATGCCAATACAATCCGAGATAGTTTCCATATAAGTGATTCAAGATTAAAACCTTGATACACCTTTCGGAAGACTTAGAGTCTGACGAATATTTATGGAACTATAACTGATACGAATAAAAATGTTTTATCCATAAAGCTCGACTTGTTGCAATATACAAGTTCAAGGAGTTGACTACGATGAGGTTGCTTCACCGTAGCGATGCTTAAAGTCGGTTCGGGTTGAACTAGCAATTAATACATATTTCATATCATGAGATATAAAACAATGGAAGACAAAAGGATTTCCATCTGATGGAAATGAAACCAAGGACTTGCATGTGTTACAGTCCAAGGTATTTTGTCAATCCAGAGGATGCTAGTAAGGGTGCAAACTTCAGAGTTCCAGCGATGGACATAAGAGAGCAAAGTGGAGTTGGAATCTTCATGTTTTGATGAAATGGTCAAAGGAGTTTTGACTTCATCAATGGATAACGAAGATGCTTATAATTCAAGAAAGTAAGTGGGAGCATAATAATATTTCTAAAAACCTTGTGTGCTTGACACATTGGTAATTGGAATTAAATTTCTTGACACGAATTAGGACTTCATTTGGAAATAGTTTTTCAATGAAGTGCTTGGGCTAAATAGCCTTTATATTAGGCATGATGATCTATGGAGATAGATTTACCTAATAGGGCTGAGCAAAGATACATATTGACAAGATGCTAAAACCTTTTAGCATTAAAAATGTCAAGGAGTGATTCTTGCCGAAGTCACATGGAAAGAGTTTTTGCAAGACTCGGTGTCCCAAAACACTGATGAGCAAAATACATGATGGAGATTTCATACACTCTTGTGTTTGGATTAATCATGTATTCCATGGTATGTAAAAACAACCAGATATGTCCAATACTCCCAAAGTTGTTGCGAGTATAGATACCAAAGTGATCAAAAGTACTGATCATGGGACAACAGTGAAAAAGGGTCATTGAGTACTATAGTAGCACTGATGACATGTTTTCTCGCAAGCGGAGATCATGAAGAGTTCGTTGTAAAAGGTTACATCGATACAGTCTTCAGCCATGCTCGAAGCGATTTTCGATTTAAGTTAAGGGTTTTGTGTAACACACAATGTGGTGGCACAGTTAGTTGGAAAAGGTTTCCAAACAAATTACTGTGGCGAATTCTATAATAGAGGCTAAGTATGTTACCGCTTTCGAAGCAACAAAGAAAATGTTGAATCATATAGTTCATTCATGAACTTGGTATGGTTCCAAGATGGCTTTTGTCAATGGGACACTACTGCAGGTAGTTGCTCCATAACTCAGTCTGAGGAATCCAGGTTCGACCTGTGATTCACATACATACAAAGCCAAGTCCACACAAAATATGAATTTTGTGAAAGCGTAAAAACGCGAGGATACGCAAAGATACACACGGAGCTGAAGTCGTCAGATCCGTTGGACATCAGGCTATACCACATGTGAAGCATATTTACACCGGTGTGCCACAGGTGTAAAGTGCATTAGCATTAACTAGATTATTGACTATAGTGCAAGTGGGAGTCTGTAGGAGATATGCCCTAGAGGCAATAATAAATGTTATTATTTACTCCATGCTCATTATTATGTTTATGTTCCATGCTATAACTGCTGTGGTCCCGAGCCCGTATATCCATAAAGGCTCTGGGGAAAACCCATGTGCACGTGTGGAATAATAAACGGTAAAATGTATTCCTAGTCATGCCTCAAGACTAGCTCAAGTGTTGCATGATGATTATGTTTTCCAATCATGGGCATGTCTATGCCAGCAACTTTGAGGGCACAATGTTAGAAGAACATTTGTGTTTGTCGACCCGATTGATGTTATGCTATGAGATTCATTCGTCACAAGTTAATGGTTAATAACACAGAGATGGTTAACGTTTGCATAATTCCTCAGACCATGAGAGTATCGAGTTTCTTCATGCTTGATTCATGAACTTGGGGTTTGTTAAACGTCATCCGTAACTGGATGGCTATTACGGCGGCTTACGGGTTCATGGGAAAGTATGTCAAGTAACTTGATAGCTCAAGATTGGGATTTGCTCCTCCAACGATGGAGAGATATCTCTGGGCCCTCTCGGTGTTACGGTATCCATCATCGTCTGGCCAGACACTTTGTGATTTGATCACGGGGTGCCGGAACACGGTAACGAGAAAAGAGAACAATACCGGTAACGAGGTAACTAGCATAGTGGACAAGTTGTTGATCCACGGGAATGCCAACATGTCTCACCTCGGGTATTTGTAACATATCGCGAAGCAACAGGAATAGCACACGGCAACTGGAGGTTCACTCGAATATTCATTCGTGTGGGTATAGGGGTCAATATGGGTGTCCACGGCTCCGATGCTGATCATTGATTGGAAAGTGTTCCGGTCATGTCTATACTTCACCGAACCTATAGGGTCACACCCTTAATCATCTATCTTTTGAACGCTAGACAGGGAGTCTGAGAGAAAGTCACCGAAAATGTTTCGGAGACAACGGAAGAGTTCCGAGAGAGAGAACACCGAAAGAGTTTCGGTAAAACCGAAAAGTTGTTTCGGAATATATTATTTGGTCAAAAAGGGTTTCGGCACCGCCTGGAAATTTTCAGAGGATGCCAGAATTGGTCTGGGAACTTCTGGGAATTTTCGGAGAGAAAACCGGAAATGTTGCGAAACTGCCGTAACCGCTGTTAATGTCTTTCCCTGATGAAAACCACCGCACCGAAAATGTTTCGGATCATGCCCAGAATAATTTTAGAGGGTGCCGGAAATGTTCTGGGACCTTCTGGAATTTGCAGAAAAAGTTTCGCGAGAAACATCTTGTCTCAGCGCGAGGGGACAAGATCCCAGAATCGGGGGTCGCATGTTTGGTGGCTTTTTGTCTAGGGAGCATGCATGTTTCATGGAGACATGTTGGTGGCTTGTTGGGCCCCCCCCCATGGGGAGACAAGGGGTGGCCGGCCCAAGGGCTGCCATGGTGGTGTCCCCTTGGTGCCCCCTTGTGTTACCATTATGCCCTTTCATGTGTGACATGAATTGGGTATTTTGGTATTTCAACATCCCACCCCACCCTTGCCTTGCCTATAAAAGGAGGAGAAGGGGCTGCCATTCTCCCCATCCCTTGCTCTCATACACATGCCAAGATGTTTATCTGGCTTCTCTCTCCCTCCACGAAAAGAGTTTCGTAGAGCCGAAGGCTGTCTGGGTTCCCGGCAGAACTAGTTCTGGACGGCAAAGCCCTGCCGGATAGGTGACACCGTATGTGCAACTCTGTAGAGAGGTCGTAGTTTCGATCTATGCCCGAGGGGCTGTTCGAGAGTGCCTCCCGAAGGGCTGTCCAATGACGGTCCAGGTTCTGTGAGTCCTCCCGAAGGGCTGTCCGAGTGACCGTTCGGGTTTCGAAGGTCCTCCCGAAGGGCTGTCCGCGACATCGTCCGGTGGACTGTTCGATGACGCCTCCCGACGGCTTCCGAAGGGAAGACGAGGGTTACATCCTCGCGGTTGGGAGGTTGTAAATCCTAGCTGCGGGGATCTGCACCGCCGATCGTCATCGACTCTACTTCCGCTGCGCTAGAGTCGGTAACGAAAATGATAAACCTTGTATGCAGTCTCCATAGTGGTCCTGGGCTGGTGCGTAGGGCGGAAATTTTTGTTTTCTGCTGCGTTACCCTACACCCCCATGATGCACTTCGTGGCTACTCTGTAAATGGCAAGCGAGTCCGATGAGACTTGGAGGTTAAATTATGTCCATGGTCTGGCCGGATCTGTCCGCGCCAACCACGGCCATCTCGCTCTCAGCGAAGTATTTAGTAGGCGCAGGTTGGGCACTCCACAACCACCGTACTCCTTGGGGAACAGACTTTGTCCCAGGCCACCAAACAGTGCCCTCCGTGCACGTTCCAGGCGACCCTTCCACAGAAAACCCTCTGCAAATTTTGTTGGCAGCTTCTATCGTCTTGACTAGCAGGTCCATCGCCATCATGGCGTGTATTGGCATAGATGCCAGAGTGGTCTTCACCAGTTCGAGTCGTCCTACACGGTACAGTAATCTCGCTTGCCAAGCGGGTAGTCTGTCAGTCATCTTTTCCACCAGGAATTGTAGTTGACTCGTCGTTGATCTTCCTTAGTCCCAGCGGCAAGCCAAGGTATCTACAGCCCCCCAAACACTTGGCAACCCATCTCAGCAGTTATCATGTTGATTTGTTCATCGGTGCACCTAATCGGGTGCGCAGAACACTTGGCTAGATTTGTGCGTAGTCCTGATGCCATCCCGAAGTCTTGCAATAGAAGTTTGCATGCCCGGATACTTTGGGCCTCCGGCTTAATGAAAGTTACCACGTCATCCGCGAAGATCGAGGTGCGATTCCGAAGACCTGTCGGAGCGAGCGGCACTAGAACGCCAGAGTCCGCGGCGTGGTTGAGTAGGGCGTGTAGACAGCTCATAACCATGACGAAGAGTAGTGGAGACAATGGGTCTTCCTGCCGGAATACACATTTGTTGTATATAACCTCGCCTGGCACGCCATTGAACAACACCCGAGTGGAGGATGACGCAAGCAACCCGGCGACCCATGTGATCCACTTGTCTCCAAAGCCTAGGTGTCTTAAGACCTCCAGCAAGAATGCCCAATTCGTTGTGTCGAATGCCTTTGTTATGTCGAGTTTTAGCATGAGCGCGGGCCTTTTAGTCGATTGCAGCCACCTAACAGTGCCTTGCACGAGCATATAGTTGTCATGGAGGCACCTCCCTTGTATGAACGTGCTCTGGTGGGTTCCCACGATGCTTGGCATCTCCGGTGTCACGCGAAGGGACATGACCTTTGCAACCAGCTTAGGGAAGCTGTGGATCAAGCTTATCGGTCTGAAGTCTCTGACCTCGAGCGCCGTTGATGATTTCGGCAGTAGGGTGACGAAGGCTTGATTGATCGATGTTA
This sequence comes from Thinopyrum elongatum, assembly GCA_011799875.1. Classification (NCBI taxonomy): domain Eukaryota; kingdom Viridiplantae; phylum Streptophyta; class Magnoliopsida; order Poales; family Poaceae; genus Thinopyrum; species Thinopyrum elongatum. The sequence goes on along the minus strand of CM022300.1, from coordinate 531,036,383 downwards.
GCCCCCGGAAATCCAGCCTCCCAAAGCCCCTGAATGCGCCCATCACATCATCCTTGATGATAGCCCAACATGCCACGTAGAATCGCGCCGAGAACCCGTCGGGTCCCAGTGCCTTGTCAAGACCTTGTGCCTGGACGGCCAGCCAAATCTCTTCCTCCGTGAAGTCGTGGTCTAAGTGTTGCAGTTGACTGGTCGGCAGTCCTATCTCATGTAGGTCAAGGGTGAATGGTCTGTCCGGAGCCTCTCCAAGCAGTCTGGCGAAGAAGGAGTCCACCGCCTCTGCCATCTCGTCATGCTCAGATGTAATCACGTCGTTTACTTTGAGCTTTGAGATGAAATTCTTTCTCCTCCTATGGCTCGCATGGTTGTGGAAGAACTTAGTGCAGGCGTCGCCATCCTTGAGCCATAACACCCGGGATCGCTGCCTAGCAATGGATTGCTGCAGAGATGCAAGCCCTAGAAGCTTTTGTTTTAGCGTGCGCCGCAGCTCGACTTCTGCGTTCAACAGTGTTCTGGTCTCCATTGCCACATCAAGTCTGAGAATAACCTCGGTAGCGATTAGCAGCTGCTGTTTTATGCTACCAATATATCGATCGCTCCAGCTCGCCAGCGCCTTAGCCGCGTTTCTCGAGCATCAAGCTCTAGCGGCGGCTGGGTGGATGGGTTGAGGGTGAAGACTAGAGGTGGTGGCGATCCAATTGCCGCCCGAGTCGCCCATGCGGCGGTTGAGTCACATTTAGAGAGAATCTTGTATTTACTAATTGGAGACTCATAATTTTGAGGCCCCCCACATTAATCGGACTAAAATCCTAAAAATTCTCGAAAAAAAGCAAAACATCCGACCATTGATTTTGATGTCCGGAAATCATAACCATTGATCAAGAACTAGACAAATTCGTCAACAGATTCGATCCACATGAAATCATTTTACTGTGAAACAACAGTAGTCCTTTTTTTAACTGAACAACAGTAGTCCTAATTTTGAGCAGTGGATGCGCTCTCCATAAAAAGACGCTGTAGTTGGTAATGACCTCTTCTTAGCTCATTGATTGCTTGGTTATTAACTTATGATACATGGTACTTAAGTGATAGCTATACTTTTTTTTTTGCGGGTATAAGGGGTATTATATTACTCATCAGAAGTGTAGTCCTCCTTACACAAATCAGGCACCAAAGATGGCCCTGATCCAAGCCACACCACAGTTCGGTGCTCACTTCTACCAAACTTAGCTAGAAAATGGCTAACATTATTTTGGTGACGACTAATGTGAGTAACTCTGATCTCTCTATCACCCTGGACCAAGCATTTAGCTTCTTCAACCAACACAGAGCAGTAAGACCGATCGACACCCGGTGTCAAAATGGCCCGGACTGCTAAGCTGCAGTCCGACTCCAGAATAATGGGAAGCGACGTCCATTGGAGAGCAAGGCCAAGGCCCTCGACACAGGCTGCTAGCTCAGCTTGCATGGCATCAGCACAAGACAACAGGGACCTGCAAGCAGAAAAAATGATGCCACCCCTCGCATCCCTGAGGATCATGCCGGCACCCGCAGAGCAGTCCGTAGGGACAAAGGATCCGTCGACGTTGAGCTTCGTCCATCCTTCCGGCGGCGGCTTCCACTTGGTTGGGAATTGTGTCTTGGGAGTAGCATGCAAAGACACCTTCATACGCTCATCTGGTACTATGACCATTTTGCCTTTCTCAAAATCAGCATGAGGGTGCTGCTGTATTCCCATGAGAGTTTCCTCGTAGCTGAGCAGGAAGCGTCGGGAACTCTCCACCGAGGGCATTGGTTTTGCATGTGTAGCTTCATTGCGAACGAACCAGCATCTCCAGAGTAGCAACAAGACCTTCATTTGCGCGCCTTCGTGCAGCTCATACAAGAGCATTAACAGCCATTCCGAGCCAGAGTTCATGAGTTTCAGCACATCGGGAATGTCCCAGCACTCCGCCATAGCCTTCCAGAGAGCTACTGCCTGGGGACACCTGCAGAAAGTATGGAAGGTATCCTCCCGTTCCATCGCACACAATGGACATAGGTCAGATATTCCCAATCCACGAGAGAATTTATTTGCCGAAGTCGCCAGAGAATTAGTGGCCAGACGCCATGCAAAAACACGCACCTTAGGGGGAGCAGGGCACCCCCATAAATGTGCCCAGACGGCACGACGCCCGTCCGGTGCCCTGCTCGCAGCGACAGAAGTCGGACGAAGACGCTCATCAAGAGCAAAACGGTAGGCGCTACGGACGGTGAAGACACCGGTCTTGTCTGGCGCCCACGCCAAAACATCCACACCACGGCGAGATGAAGTAGGGATCTTCAGAATTTCTTCGATGTCGATCGGGATGAAATGTTGTTGTAGGAGCCTATAGTTCCAGGAGCCGCGATCATCAAGAAGTTCAGCGACTCGGTGTAGCCTGCACCGCCCCTGCACAGAAATCGGCCCACGAGCTACAGGATGGGGAATCCAAGCATCCCGCCAAATACGCACACTTTCCCCATTCCCAATCCTCCAGATCAAACATTTCTTCAAGAGCTGAAGACCATGGACTATACCCTGCCAGGATTGGGATCCATTTCCTGAGAAAACCGTGTCCTCCAACCACCCCTGTGGAAAATATCGAGCTTTAAGAACTTGTGCACATAAGCTATTCGGGACAGTGAGAATTCTCCAAGCCTGGTGTGCAAGAAGCGCCTGGTTAAACAATCTGAGATCCCTGAAGCCCATCCCTCCATGTGTTTTAGGTTTGATCAACTGGTCCCAGGCACACCAATGTGTTTTCCTTCTCCCCTGTTCAGCACCCCACCAATAGCCCCGGAGCATCCGGGCTAAGTCATCACATACCGATCTTGGCAGTTTGAAGATGCTCATAATATATGTAGGGATGGCCTGGCCGACTGACTTTATAAGAATCTCCCTGCCACTTTGCGCCGAGAATCCGTCGCCCCATTTGATAATGCACTTTGTAAGTCTCTGCTGCATACTTTGGAACTTGCCTTTAGACATGCGGCCATTAGGAGATGGTAGGCCTAAATACTTCTCCTCAAAGCTTGAGTTTTGCACCTGAAGCACACGCTTCACTTCATCCTGGTCAGCAAGGCGACATTTATCACCAAAAAGGATTGAGCATTTCGCCGGGTTGATTAATTGGCCCGTCGCCCGAGCAAAGGAGGCGAGAGCATTTTTAATACATCCCGCTTCCATCGCAGTTGCCCTGAAGAAAAGGAGGGTGTCGTCCGCAAAAAGCAGGTGTGAAATACCCGGAGCATGCGGGCACACCCTGGCTGGAGTAATCATGGACACGTCGACAGCCTGCTTCAAAATAGCACCCAGGGCATCAGCAATAAACAGAAAGAGAAAAGGTGAGAGAGGATCTCCTTGCCGTAACCCGCGGGACGGTGCAAACGATTCCGAGTGGGCTCCATTTAATTTGACAATATATCTCACCGAGGTAACGCAAGACATAATCCACTGTACCCACTGGTGAGAGAAACCCAAACGTAACATCATTTGCTCCAAGAATTTCCTATCCACCCGATCATAAGCTTTGGATAAGTCCACCTTATATGCACACATGCTTTTCTCAGGGTCTTTCTCCAGCTTTATAGAATGAATGCATTCAAAAGCGATCAAGGCATTATCAGTAATTAACCTGCCTGGGACAAAGGCGCTCTGATTAGGTGAAATAATGTCACCTAGGAGAGGTCGGAGACGGTTGACCAGGCACTTGGCAATCACTTTATAGATGACGTTACAGAGGCTGATTGGTCTGAACTCTGTCATCTTTTTTGGATCATCGACCTTGGGAATTAGAACAATAGTTGTAACATTAACATCTGCCGGCATAACACCTGTCTCGAAAAAAGACCGGACAGCACCAACGATCTCCTCACGAAGAATGGCCCAATGCCTCTGAAAAAACCGCGCCGGGAAACCATCCGGCCCCGGTGCTTTGAGTGGTCCAATCTGAAATAGGGCATCGCTGATTTCTTTATCCGAGAACACTGCACAAAGTTTGGTATTCATCTCATCAGTCACAATGCTCTGAAATAAGTTGACCACCGGTTCAGGATCAAGATTGTTTTCTGCCTGAAAAAGCTGCACAAAATATTCCTTTGCCATCTCAAGGAGGACACGCTGTTCTGTATGCCACACACCATTAGCATCCAGTAGGCCTTTTATATTATTTTTCCTCGCCCTCCACACTGCCTTATTATGGAAAAAATTTGTGTTTTGGTCGCCTTCTTTTAGCCACTGTATGCGCCTGAAGCCATAGCATCTCTTCTCTATACAATAGCTCATTCATTGCATCCATTTCCTTACGTATTTCTCTCTTATCTGCATTCATATGCATCAGTTCCTCAAGTTTTGACCTCAATTGTTCCAATTGCCTAGTAACATTGCCAAACTTTTTGTTGCTCCACGCATGCAACTCGGCCATGACTTTTGATAAAGCATGAGACACATCTCTCATATCCCGTTTCGGACCAGCTCGTTCCCAAGCACGCGCCACCATTTCCTCAAGTGCAGCCTCCCTCTCCCACATCAGCTCATATCGGCGGCATCGCTTCGGCCTTTGGCTTGTGTCAGTCGCACACTTGATGAGTAAAGGGCAATGGTCCGAGCAGGGGGACACAAGATGAACCACACTGGCTTCCGCAAACATGTTTCTCCACTGATTATTCGCAACAGCTCGATCAAGGCGGACCTGAACATTGGCCCTCCCACTCTTCCGATTATCATAAGTAAAGGGGTAGCCATTAAAGCCAAGATCCAGCAGACCGCATGTTTCAAGTACATCACGAAAATCAATCATCTGTCCAACCGGCCGGGGAGTAGCAGACATATGTTCAAAATCCCACATAGCTTCATTGAAATCACCAGCAACCAACCAAGGCATGTTGGCTTGATAATTCAGTATGCGCATAGCCTCCCATATCTGATGGCGGTTTTCCACTCGTGGTTCTCCATACATGAATGTAACACGCCAAGCAGGACTGTCCACAGACTCACGCACAAGCACATCAATCCATCTTTCATTGACTTCCTGAATATCTATACAAAGAGATTCATGCCAAAATAAAGCTAACCCAGCACTCATACCATTGCTGCTGACACCTTCAAACCCACGAAGACCTAATCGGGAACGAAGACGTTTCATCCTTTCCTTAGGCTGCCTAGTTTCACACAAGAACACCATGCTTGGGGAGTGGGCTCTGACAAGAGCCACAAGGTCGCGAACTGTCCGAGAGTTCCCCGCCCCTCGGCAGTTCCAAACTAAGGAATTCATTGCTCCTGACGGGGCGCCACACTCGGCCCCGTCAGGTTTCCAGCGGCCTTAAGGCCGGTCACTACCAAGAAAGATCCTGCCAGCACCGCTACATCTCGACCCTTTAACCCGTTCACTTCCTCGAGGACACGTCCTCTAACCAGGTCTCCTTCTTCTAACAGCTCAATGTTAATAACCAAGGGTATCTGCACATTATCTCCAGTAGCATTATCCATTGCCATCACTAAGCAGTTGCCCAGAATGGAATCATTCTCGGTCCAATCCACATCTGAGCCGGCATATGAAATAGCAGCGAAGATACCATGGATGCAGGGAGGTGGATTCATATCTAATATGCGCAGGGACACAGATTGCATGAGCTGCCCCTTCCTCCTATTTGCATGTTTCCAGCCAACTTCCTTTCTGAGTTGTACTGAATGTTTTCCCAGTACCCAACTGCCCCCTGGATCTGGATTCTCCTCCAACGGGACTCCATAATTAAAGCGAACATGAGATGTCTTCTTACTTCTGAGCTTCGCTATATAGTTCGAATTCAGCACAATTGTCTTCACAAACATCCGATCAGAGCATGACACCCCTTCCAGTTGGTGAAACCTTAGACCATCAGAATCCGACAGTTTAACAGGGCCTTGTATGTCTGAGCCAACACCAACCTGAGAAGCATCCAGAGGAACAACCTGAGCGGCATCAACGGCGTCGACGCCGCCTGCTTCGAAGACACCCGGTACAAAACACTGCAGTTGCGCCACTCCAATCCATTCGTCTCGCCCACCAGCAACTCTGCCAACACCCGTATCCGCATCCCGGCAGCGGGCTGCGGATGATGACCCATCAGAAGAGCAGGCGGGGTCCCGCTCCTCACGCACCCCGTCTCCTCTGCAGAACGCAGAATCCCTGAACCACGCTGCTAGATCGACTCCCAAAAAACGTTGGCCTTCATACGATCAGAACAAGGCATCGTTGGGATCGCTCGCCTTCCGGATAATTTTCAAAGCCCGCTTCCTGAATCCTCCCATGCTGACCAAGTCGAGGCTGCTACTCCGGACCTTACAGCCCGAGGAAACAAGAGGTCCCGGGATCCGGCGCCAACATCATCACCAACTCGAACGAACTCGTCGCCGGAGACTAGAAGGATTGAGGCGGGGGAAGAGGGATTAATGGTATGGAAAGAAAAGACAAGGGATGGAGCGAGAGATCTGGGGAGAAAGGAGGATAGAAACAGAGAGGAGCATCTGGATTGGAAAACACAGGGGGGAATCGAAGGATGAGGAGCTTGGGTGGAGGAGGAAGGAGGAAGAAGGAAAGTGCCCGGTCCAACCAATCTGCACCACCAGAGATTGAATGGAGGAAGGGGAAGACGAAATCAGAGGAGGAAAATGGAAACCAAACGGAAGAAGTTGGTATTGGTGCTCTGTTATCTACATCCAAGTCTAAATAAAAATAATATTTAAGTTGTGGCTGTAATATTTATTTCAAGCAATACCGACACTGCAGGAAAATAAAGAGAAGGAAAAAGTCTGAAATAAACCTTGAATTTGTATTCGAAGTCTGAATCGAACCTTAACCTTTTAATCCCTGAAATCAGCACCTTGTATTTATTAATCCCGGTCAATCTTTGCCCTAAACCTGTTTGTCACTCCGGGAAAAGCACAATCCCGGCCGGGATTACTCACTTGTGACTATTCAAGGGCACACGTCATCTCCATCTTTTTCCTCACCAAAATCAAAGCGGCGCCGCCGCGCACACGTGCACGTACATGTTACGAAGCTGGCTACCTAAGCAGGTCGGTTGATTCAGTCTTGATGTGCTAGTACGTGAGGTAGCCGATTGATTTTTTTTTTATGGGTAGGTAGCCGATTGATTTGAGGATTGAGGTACACACGTACTCAGTACTGCATGTATGTAAACACGTAACATAGATCGACTTATTATTCCAGCTCACTGATCATGCTAAATGTGTACTAGTGCTACAACTGCGTGCACTCCAACAGTGTCATCCCGCTGGACTACCTGTTGTTCCGGCAGAATAAGGATGGCGTGGCGTGCCTCAATATGTCAGCAATGGTGACGGAGATCAGGTGGCGGCACAAGGTGATGCATCCACCGAGCCGGACGCTTACTTTGATAAAGCTGAAACATACGTCGTACACAACAACAACTGGGTGGCTCCAGCGTGTCCGCGTGTTACTAGCGAAAGACAAAACAAACCAGACACCGTCGTCGTCGCATATACATACACATATGCACAGCCGTCGTCGCACGTACTCGTCGGGTTGGAGCCACTTTCTCCTCGATCCCGTGCCACATAATCAATCCCGGCGTCCAAACAAGGTATGAGCGAAAAAGGTCAGGATTGACCGGGATCAGAAAGGATAGGGTGCCAATTTTAAGGATTACAAGGTCAGGGTTTGATGCAGACTAAGAGTACAAAATCAGGGTTTATTTTAGACTTTTCTCTAAAGAGAAGCAAGGACGCTGGTGTCTCCGCGTGGATCGGTGACCCTATCGCAACGGTCCTGCACACATCCTGCAACAAACATAGACTCGACCAACAACAACTCGACCCGACTTAAAACGATGCAACACGAACTGACTCTGACACACACAGACTCGACTCGCTCATGCCTGGGACTCAGCCATGGCGTGATTATTCCAGCACAGGGCACACGATGGTTTCAACTGAGCACCAACATCCTTTGGCCGCTGGCTGGCTAGCAGCATGTGGGCCAGCAGGGGCACAAGGGTTCGCCATCGGCATCCGTGAGGACGGCGGTGGTTCCGGGCTGCTCTTGTGGTCCGACGACGACCCTTGCGTCTACCGGGAGGCCCGGTTTCGCGGAGAGATTGTTGTGCTCTGCGAGCAGCCGTCGAGCGTCCTGGTGGTGCGGAGACGCATCGGCGGCGGCCATCAGGTGCCCTAGGGCCAGGACCAGCAGGAACACGGCGGCCGTCGTCTTGAGAACGGGTGCAGAAGCCATGGCAGCTGCTAGCTAGCCTGGGATCGGATCGGCAGGAGGTCTGGCTATAGGTATAGGTGGCTAGATATGGCGATCGGAGGTGAGAGGTATGATTAAATGGTATCACTGTTTATATAGAGAGATAATGCACTAGGTGGACAAAAAGGCCACCGTTTTTAAATAAATCTGCACTCACGAATGACGCATACAATATTGGTGTGTGCAACCGCCAAGGTCAGTCTCTCTGCTTCTCCAAGGTTGAGACCAGGAACATTATCAAGGATATGCCCTCAGAAAAATCGCCAGGCCCAGGTGGCTTTACTGGCCCCAGAAAGAATCCAGGCGGCGACATGACGAACGGTGCCACGTCTCTCTCCGTGTGCTGCATGCTTACAATCAGTTAATCTCTCTCCCTCCAGGAGGATCTCACAGCTGCCGACACATGCCTTCATTCTAGTAGGTACAATCAAGCACGCAGCCAGTTTAGATTCCAGAATACTGCAAAAAGGAGAATGATTTCGTGATAGACCATCCTGGTTTAGTCTAGAACCTGTTGATTGATTACTCAAACATTCGTGTTGCCGTATCATAACTTCACAGGGTACAGTTATCACTTATCAGTTAGAAGTGGTACCGCTGACTAACTCTTAATAATAATCAACGTAGACATTTTGGCTCAAGAGGGAACAACATGCCTATCCATTCGCCCGCTTGCCTTTCCTGCTTTAGATCCGGCAACTATGTCAGGCCAGGTCAGCTCTTGCATGGGCAATCATGCGCTGATTGATGCTCCACCACCACTTTTATCCGGTGGCAAAGCATTTCTTCTCCCAAACGCAAAGTCGCCAATGGATGCCACCTTTTCAAGAACCACCTGGATGGAGCTCCTGACTGGAGCAGCATGACGACGATGGTTTCGACGGTTTCTGGAACTTCCCCGATTATTGCATTTGCAGGGCGTGCCAACTTTCACACTGTCAGATGAATATATCTACACATGATCCTGGTGATGTACGACAAGACAAGGGTACAAGAGCCTGGTGATGTCTGTCAAGCGACCTTGGCCGGCTCCGGCTCTGGCTTCACCAGGTGCTCCAGGTTCATGATCCTTACGGGCTTCCCCAGCTTGGACTTGTCCTCCATCCTAGCGGTTTCTAGCGCCTTTGCGCACACAGGGAAGCTCATTTCGTCCCAGGAATCCAGGATTATGCCTGACCCCAGGCACGCACTGTCACGGTAGAATGCTGCAAACTGGCCAGCTGCTAAACCCTGGTCGTCTTCGGACAGACAAACCGCCAAAATGTCTCCGTTCTCTTCGGTTTGCTCTTTTGTCACGGTGCAATCGTGGAAACCAGGACTATGCCGTACCTGGTATTGACAGTAGCATGGATATCAGATAACTGACGGAATAAAGTGCAGCACATGACAAAAGCAGAGCCAGGTTGATCACTGTACAGAAAAGGAGATAGATCAAGCTGAGAGGTATGCGGCATCGGTTAGATTGGAAGCTGCAGTACTAGTTTCCTATAATCCCAAACTAGAAATTAACGATCATTGGTCACGGTAGAACTGATCGACTTCAGAACTGCTTAACTATACTTGAGGATCAACAGGATTTATGAACCACTGTCTTCTAACCCAGCACCTACACAAGTTCATGCATACAGCTGCTACCATGGACATGTTTCGACAGGAAAAAAAAAACATATGGACTTACAGTCAAATGAATAATTTTGCAAGAACAGCATTTAACCCTTGCAGATGGTAGAAACGTCAAAATTCAAATATGCTACGCTACCACAAGAGCTAATTGTGTAACTCTGGTACCTTGCATTTAAGGCGTTCATTGTCTGCCGGCCCAGAATCGCCAAACCAGTTTAGCGATCCAACACGAAAGGTTCGCCTCCTCTTATCCAGTGAATAGTAATTCCTTGATACAAAAACCACATAATTTTGCACATCTTTCTCCACAACATACCTGCGTGAGATAAAAAGACCAGGTCAGTTGATGAATCTATGGATAAATAGATATGTGCTACCCATGAGGTCATGAGGACAAATCTTCCTTGAATTGCAGAATACTTCAGGCAATATACATTTAATTTAGCTGATATTATCGTAGCATAAAAGAGACTAGTATTATCGACAGTGCGTACCAAGGTCCTCCAGAAAGTCGCAAACCTTGTCACTGACCAATCGTATAGAACCAAAACCCACGGTGTGTCCCTAGGTAATCTCCAGTTTCAGCCTCAAGAAGTATACCCTCCATTTCTCCTATATGTCTTTGAACAAACTCGCTAAATTTGACCTAGAAAGAGAGACATTTTATAAGCTTAAAATAAGACAATACAAGGAGAAAGGACAGAACAATATTTTGCACAAAACATGTGCATTATTAACAACTACTCCCTCCGTCCCATAATATAAGAGCGTTTTTTATATGGGGCGGAGGGAGTATGTTAAAGCAATCACCTTTCCAAGAAAACATATCCCCTGGGAATCCTTTCTAGCTTGGTTAGGAAGGTCCATCTGAACAGCCAGACTGCGAACTTCATCCTGCAAAAGATGAGCTCAATTTACAAAAAAATACACCGGCAGTCCTGAATAAACTTTACTATCCTTATCTGATAAAATATGTCACCTTTGTTATACACCCCAGTGGAAAAAGAAGCCTTCTAAGCTAGGGCTGAGAGAGATGTGAGAGGAAATAAGTTTGATCCTTGATCTGAAACAACAATCAGAGTCTGAAAGGTGGTTTCGACTAAACAAAATTTAAACAAACGAACCATCTATTTGTTTCACTGTGTCACAACTTTCCTTCTAGGATGAATAATAGAACTCAATTGACATCAAATTGAATAACACTGAAGCTAAGCAAACTATTTTAAAGGACCTCGTCTTTCGAAAGTTGGAGCACCGATGGCCCTTCAGCATTCTCAGAGGGTGGATGGACTACATGTGCATAATGTCCTGAGGCTATGTAATCAAATCCCAAATTTTCAATTGCTTCTAAGAAAGCTCCTGCAGAATATGAGTGAAAAAGAATAAGCACATGAACACAGTTCAAAAATTATACCTCGATGCGCAATCAAATTTCAGTAATAGAAGCGTGCAGATCCATACCAAACTTTATTCTTGTGTTGCAAAGAACATCAGGGTTCGGTGTGCGTCCGTTGCGGTACTCATTAATCATGTGTGACACCTAGATACAAAATCCATGATAGTTGCTCAGAACGCAGAACAACATATGGGATGTCTGAGAGGATCGGGCGCAGAAAGTTTCAAATGAAGCTTACCACATGGTTCCAGTACTCGTCAGATAGATGTACCACCTCCAATGGCACGTCAATCTACAAAAGACAGCCATTAGATCAGTCAGTTCATGCAGCCAGAGCTAGTTTACATATGCTGCACGCTGGCTATTCAATGAAACAGCATGCACAGGATGAATTTTCTGGAATATACCTTGTCACACACGGCCTGTGCATACTTCAAATCGTCATCCCACGGGCACTCGGACCAAAATTTCCTGAAATCTTCCTACAGATTAATCACACCGAGCTTATTAAGCGATCCCACAGCATAGCATTGCAGAGGATAGCAACAGGGGAGTGTGTGTGTGTACGGACCTGGAACCAGATCTTGAGGTAGAAGGCGGTGCAGCTGTGCCCGGCTGCGTGGAGGAGGCGGAGCGCGACGCTGCTGTCGACCCCGCCGCTCAGCAGCACCGCCACCCGCAGCGGCGCCCTCCCCGCTGCCGCGCACCGCACGAGGTGCTCCTCGCTGATCTCAGCCGCCCCGGGCGCAGGCGCGGGCGCGCTGGGCGGGGAGGCTGCGAGCGGCGCTGAGGACGAGAGGGCGCGGAAAGGCCGCGGCGGCCGGCGGGGGCGAAGGAGAAGTTTAGGGCCCGGGAGGAGGGGACTCCGGAGGAGCGGGCGGAGGGCGGAGACGACGCGCAGCATGGGTGGCGGCGGCGGCCGGCCGGCGTGGGGGCAAGAAGTCTCGGCCGCTGTACTGGATTGGGTTTTTCGGCTAGAGCGTCGAGAGTTTTGTGTCGTTTCAGAGTTTCAGAAGGCTTGAGCTCACGAAGGAGATGGACGAAGGCGTATTTTGGGCTGCTCGGTACGTCTACCTGTGGGGCTTACGTGCTCACGACAGGCGCGTTAGTTTGTCAAAATCAAAGTGCCCCTTGAGTTTCATATAAAACGTATCTCTGATTTTAAAATCAATAGGAGAACAGAACGGAAATGATCGATTGAGATTTGAGGTGTTGTCATAGGAATCTTGCAAATTTGGATTGCTTCCCCCTAGTCTTTATGCTTCTCCGCATGGTTTGTACACCGAAAAAGCGAAATGCCTCGGCTAAGAGAAAAACTCATATGTAGTTAAGAACACCTTGAGAATATTGTCCAAGGTCCAAACTGGTAGGGTATTTTTGCAAATAAGCAAGAAAATGAACAAAGTCGGAGCTATTGATGTCGACAAGGGAAAATTTTGACTTGTAAAATGAGCATCTCTTTAAATAGACATGGGTATTGTTGATTATAAATTTATAGTCATCATGTAATTAAATTATCCACCTTCTAAACGCGCAAATGTACTCGTGTAAAAGAAGTATCCATTTTAGAAGAGGCACCCCAAGCAGACATGGTAGATCAAATGATAAATAGTCGGATTACGATACTACTCATGTGAAAATAGTGTGGCGTTGTGTTTTTTTTTTTTGAACAGGCAAAGGTGCCCAAGGCGCCCAAATACATTCATCTTAAATAGTAGTACAAGGCCCTGCTAAAAGATACAAGAGTTGAGAACAAGAGCTGAGACTAACACCTTGAGATGAAGCAAGCCACTAGAAGGAAGAACCTAACCAAGATCCTGATGAACAACAAGGCAAGAAAGAGGGCTGAAGCAAAGGTAGCAAAAATAGTTCCAGGTAGGGAGAAATACATCAGATCACAAAAAAGAATTTTTTGTTGACATCCCAATCGTTGCAAGGTTGATTCATGTGACCCTGCAAAATGTCTTTGAATGTCGAATCGTATGTCCCTGTAATATCTCCCTTCTAACATCACTTTAAATTGCAGAGGCGCATTGAACATTTGGAGGCCTACATAAGAAGAAAAGAAGTAGCATTGGCTTCAAAGAAAATGAGATATGCGAGTAAAAGAAAGGAAGATCATCATCTATCTTAGCAACACATAATAGCATGGACAAAATACCCATCGAAATTGGCGTTATGCAAAGCATTAATATAACCACAAGGCCAGTGAGAGTGTTGTGAGTTGGAACTAGTAAAAATTGCAGGAGTGGAGCTGTTGAGAGCCTGGTGAGCACATGTGTGAGCATCATCATTAAGAGAACGAGGGATATGAAATATGGAGCAATCAGTATGGTTGGAGATATTTAAAAAATTAGCAAGGTTTGGTCTGATCTCCCAGCAAACATCATCCAAATTGATATGCCTGCTTACAATTGCTCTAGCCAAAGAATAGTTGTCAGTGAGGTAAGTTACCTTGTTAAGTTGGAGAATGGAGACAACCTTGGCAGCAAGACATAGGGCTGAAGCTTCAGCTTGCAAGGGACAGAGAGTGAACGGAGCTGCTGCCTGAATCTTAATTCTGTTGGAACCTGCATCTTCAACGCAATGAAGTGAAACACCAATTCCAGTGCATGTTGAGCCTGCAAAACCAAGGATTTTTGTGATTCGAAAAGCTGCATCGGTGAAAACTTTTGCTCCTGCAATTGTAATATGTGAGTTGAGCTATTCACCTTGAGTAGGGAGTGTATTCCTTTCCATCTCCATTGGATCCTCAGCTTGCTGAGAATGGATAGTGGAATCACCATTAGTTGGTGAGGCCTGTTGAATAGTATTGCGGTCTGCAACTGCCACAACAGCATAATAAACCTGATGAGGAGAAGGATTTTTCGTAACAGAAAGACAATCATTTCTTGCTTTCCAAATTCACTACAAGAAGTTAAAAAATTAGAAACAGAAGCACAAGGGTGATTCATATTAAGCAAAGCATGAATGACAGATTGCGTTGATTGATGATTTTCCATGAGCAGATCCGTTCTAAGGTGCCAAGGATGAGCATACCTGTTGGGAAACGTAGCATGCAATTTCAAAAATATTCCTACGCTCACGCAAGATCTATCTAGGAGATGCATAACAACGAGAGGGGAAGAGTGTGTCCACGTACCCTCGTAGACCGAAAGCGGAAGCGTTTTATTAACGCGGTTGATGTAGTCGAACTTCTTCTCGTTCCGACCGATCAAGCACCGAACGTACGGCACCTCCGAGTTCTGCACACATTCAGCTCGATGACGTCCCTCGAAATCTTGATCCAGCAAAGTGTCGAGGGAGAGTTCCGTCAGCACGACGGTGTGGTGACGGTGATGGTGAAGTGATCCGCGCAGGGCTTCGCCTAAGCACTACGTGAATATGACCGGAGGCGTAAACTGTGGAGGGGGCGCCGCACACGGCTAACAATTGTTGGTGTGTCTTCTAGGCGCCTCCCCCCTTCATATATATAGGTGGGAGGGAGAGGGAGCAGCCAAGGGGGCGCCCAAGTAGGAGGAATCCTAAGTGGGCCCATAGTCCAATTTGACCCCCCCCCCTTCCATAAGTGTCAGAGGGGGAAGGAAAGAGAGGGGGCAGAGAAGGAAAGGGGGAGGCCGAATCCTTCCCTTTCCTTCTGCCTTCCACTCCTTCCTTCTCCTCCTATTTCGGCCTATATGGGGGCGCACCAGCCCACCAGGGGCTGGTCTGTCCCTCTCTTGGCCCATAAGGCCCATATCTTTGCCGGGGGTGGCCGGAACCCCTTTCCGGTGACCCGATATGTACCCGGTACCCCCGGAACACTTCCGGTGTCCGAATACTATCGTCCTATATATGAATCTTTACCTCTCGACCTTTTTGAGACTCCTCGTCATGTCCGTGATCTCATACGGGACTCCGAACAACATTCGGTCACCAATCACATAACTCATATAATACAAAATCGTCATCGAACGTTAAGCGTGCGGACCCTACGGGTTCGAGAACTATGTAGACATGACCGAGACACCTCTCCGGTCAATAACCAATAGCGGAACCTCGATGCTCATATTGGTTCCCACATATTCTACGAAGATCTTTATCGGTCGTACCGTAATGACAACATACGTTATTCCCTTTGTCATCGGTATGTTACTTGCCGGAGATTCGATCGTCGGTATCTTCATACCTAGTTCAATCTCGTTACCGGCAAGTCTCTTTACTCGTTCCATAATGCATCATCCCATAACTAACTCATTAGTCACATTACTTGCAAGGCTTCTTATGATGTGCATTACCGAGAGGGCCCAGAGATACCTCTCCGATACTCGGAGTGACAAATCCTAATCTCGATCTATGCCAACCCAACAAACACCTTCGGAGATACCTGTAGAGCATCTTTATGATCACCCAGTTACGTTGTGACGTTTGATAGCACACAAGGTATTCCTCCGGTATCCGGGAGTTGCATAATCTCATAGTCGAAGGAATATGTATATGTCATGAAGAAAGCTATAGCAGCAAAACTGAACGATCAATATGCTAAGCTAACGGATGGGTCATGTCCATCACATCATTCTCCTAATGATGTGATCCCGTTTATCAAATGACAACACATGTCTATGGTTAGGAAACTTAACCATCTTTGATTAACGAGCTAGTCTAGTAGATGCTTACTAGGGACTCGGTGTTTTGTCTATGTATTCACACATGTATCAAGTTTCCGGTTAATACAATTCTAGCATGAATAATAAATATTTATCATGATATAAGGAAATATAAATAACAACTTTATTATTGCCTCTAGGGCATATTTCCTTCAGTCTCCCACTTGCACTAGAGTCAATAATCTAGATTACATTGTAATGATTCTAACACCCATGGAGTCTTGGTGCTGATCATGTTTTGCTCGTGGAAGAGGCTTAGTCAACGGGTCTGCCACATTCAGATCCGTATGTATTTTGCAAATCTCTATGTCTCCCTCCTTGACTTGATCACGGATGGAGTTGAAGCGTCTCTTGCTGTGTTTGGTTCTTTTGTGAAATATGGATTCCTTCACCAAGGCAATTGCTCCAGTATTGTCACAAAAGATTTTCATTGGACCCGATGCACTAGGTATTACACCTAGATCGGATATGAACTCCTTCATCTAGACTCCTTCATTCACTGCTTCCGAAGCAGCTATGTACTCCGCTTCACACGTAGATCCCACCACGACGCTTTGCTTGGAACTGCACCAACTGACAGCTCCACCATTCAATATAAATACGTATCCGGTTTGTGACTTAGAGTCATCCGTATCAGTGTCAAAGCTAGCATCGACATAACCATTTATGACGAGCTCTTTGTCACCTCCATAAACGAGAAACATATCCTTAGTCCTTTTCAGGTACTTCAGGATGTTCTTGACCGCTGTCCAGTGATCCACTCCTGGATTACTTTGGTACCTCCCTGCTAGACTTATAGCAAGGCACACATCAGGTCTGGTACACAGCATAGCATACATGATAGAACCTATGGCTGAGGCATAGGGAATGACTTTCATTTTCTCTCTATCTTCTGCAGTGGTCGGGCATTGAGTCTGACTCAACTTCACACCTTGTAACACAGGCAAGAACCCTTTCTTTGACTGATCCATTTTGAACTTCTTCAAAACTTTATCAAGGTATGTGCTTTGTGAAAGTCCAATTAAGCGTCTTGATCTATCTCTATAAATCTTGATGCCCAATATATAAGCAGCTTCACCGAGGTCTTTCATTGAAAAACTTTTATTCAAGTATCCTTTTATGCTATACAGAAATTCTATATCATTTCCAATCAACAATATGTCATCCACATATAATATTAGAAATGCTACAGAGCTCCCACTCACTTTCTTGTAAATACAGGCTTCTCCAAAAGTCTGTATAAAACCATATGCTTTGATCACTTCATCAAAGCGTATATTCCAACTCCGAGATGCTTGCACCAGTCCATAAATGGATCGCTGGAGCTTGCACACTTTGTTAGCACCTTTAGGATTGACAAAACCTTCTGGTTGCATCATATACAACTCTTCTTTAAGAAATCCATTAAGGAATGCAATTTTGACATCCATTTGCCAGATTTCATAATCATAAAATGCGGCAATTGCTAACATGATTCGGACAGACTTAAGCATCGCTACGGGTGAGAAAGTCTCATCGTAGTCAACTCCTCGAACTTGTCGAAAACCTTTCGCGACAAGTCGAGCTTTGTAGACAGTAACATTACCATCAGCGTCAGTCTTCTTCTTGAAGATCCATTTATTTTCTATGGCTTGCCGATCATCGGGCAAATCCACTAAAGTCCACACTTTGTTCTCATACATGGATCCTATCTCGGATTTCATGGCCTCAAGCCATTTCTCGGAATCTGGGCTCATCATCGCTTCCTCATAGTTTGTAGGTTCGTCATGGTCTAGTAACATGACCTCCAGAACAGGATTACCGTACCACTCTGATGCGGAACATGCTCTGGTTGACCTACGAGGTTCGGTAGTAACTTGATCTGGAGTTTCATGATCATTATCATTAGCTTCCTTTCTAGTAGGTGTAGGCATCACGGGAACAGATTTCTCTGATGAGCTACTTTCCAAATTGAGAGAAGGTACAATTACCTCATCAAGTTCTACTTTCCTCCCACTCACTTCTTTCGAGAGAAACTCCTTCTCTAGAAAGGATCCATTCTTAGCAACAAAGATCATGCCTTCGGATCTGTGATAGAAGGTGTACCCAACAGTTTCTTTTGGGTATCCTATGAAGACGCACTTCTCCGATTTGGGTTCGAGCTTATCAGGCTGAAGCTTTTTCACATAAGCATCGCAACCCCAAACTTTAAGAAACAACAGCTTAGGTTTCTTGCCAAACCACAGTTCATACGGTGTCGTCTCAACGGATTTAGATGGTGCCCTATTTAACGTGAATGCAGCTGTCTCTAATGCATAACCCCAAACCGATAGTGGTAAATCGGTAAGAGACATCATAGATCGCACCATATCCAATAAAGTACGGTTACGACGTTCGGACACACCATACGCTGTGGTGTTCCAGGTGGCGTGAGTTGTGAAACTATTCCACATTATTTTAAATGAAGGCCAAACTCGTAACTCAAATATTCGCCCCCATGATCAGATCGTAGAAACTTTATTTTCTTGTTACGATGATTCTCCACTTCATTCTGAAATTCTTTGAACTTTTCAAATGTTTCAGACTTGTGTTTCATCAAGTAGATATACCCATATCTGCTCAAATCATCTGTGAAGGTCAGAAAATAACGATACCCGCCGCGAGCCTCAACACTCATCGGACCGCATACATCGGTATGTATTATTTCCAATAAGTCAGTGGCTCGCTCCATTGTTCCGGAGAATGGAGTTTTAGTCATCTTGCCCATGAGGCATGGTTCGCAAGCATCAAATGATTCATAATCAAGTGATTCCAAAAGTCCATCCGCATGGAGTTTCTTCATGCGGTTTACACCAATATGACCTAAATGGCAGTGCCATAAATATGTTGCACTATCATTATCAACTTTGCATCTTTTGGCATCAATATTATGAATATGTGTGTCTCACCCTGTCGAGATTCAACAAAAATAGACACTTCTTCAAGGGTGCATGACCATAAAATATTACTCATATAATAGAAAAACCATTATCTCTGATTTAAATGAATAACCGTCTCGCATTAAACAAGATCCAGATATAATGTTCATGCTCAACGCTGGCACCAAATACACATTATTCAGGTCTAAAACTAATCCCTAAGGTAGATGTAGAGTAGCGTGCCGACGGCGATCACATCGACCTTGGAACCTATTCCCGACGCCCATCTCCCCTCCTCTTCCTTAGCCAATCTTCGTTTAATCCGTAGCCCCTGTTTCGAGTTACAAATATGAGCAACCGAACCGGTATCAAATCCCAGGCACTACTACGAGCTGGTAAGGTACACATCAATAACATGTATATCAAATATACCTTTGTTCACTTTGCCATCCTTCTTATCCGCCAAATACTTGGGGCAGTTCCCTTCCAGTGACCAATCCCTTTGCAGTAGAAGCACCCCAGTTTCAGGCTAGGTCCAGACTTGGGCTTCTTCCCGGGAGTGGCAACTTGCTTGCCATTCTTCTTGAAGTTCCCCTTTTTCCTTTGCCCTTTTTCTTGAAACTAGTGGTCTTGTTAACCATCAACACTGGATGCTCCTTCTTGATTTCTAACCTCCGCAGCTTGAGCATTGCGAAGAGCTCGGAAGATTCTTCTCCATCCCTTGCATATTATAGTTCATCATGAAGCCTTATAGCTGGTGGCAGTGATTGGAGAACTCTTTCAATAACACTATCATCTGGAAGATTAACTCCCAGCTGAGTCAAGTGATTATGATACCCAGACATTTTGAGTATGTGTTCACTGACAGAGCTATTCTCCTCCATCTTGCAGCTATAGAACTTGTTGGAGACTTCATATCTCTCACTCGGGCATTTGCTTGAAATATAACTTCAACTCCTGAAACATCTCATATGGTCCGTGACGTTCAAAACATGTTTGAAGTCCCGATTCTAAGCCGTAAAGCTATGGACACCTGAACTATAGAGTAGTCATCATATCGAGCTTGCCAACGTTCATAACATCAGCATCTGCTCCTGCAGCAGGCCTTTCACCTAGCGGTGCATCAAGGACATAATTCTTCTGTGCAGCAATGAGGATAATCCTCAAGTTACGGACCCAGTCCATGTAGTTGCTACCATCATCTTTCAACTTAGCTTTCTCTAGGAACGCATTAAAATTCAAGGGAACGATAGCACGGGCCATTGATCTACAACATAGATATGCAAATACTATCAGGACTAAGTTCATGATAAATTAAGTTCAATTAATCATATTACTTAAGAACTCCCACTTAGATTGACATCCCTCAAGTCATCTAAATGATACGTGATCCAAATCAACTAAACCATGCCCGATCATCACGTGAGATGGAGTAGTCATCAATGGTGAACATCTCTATGTTGATCATATCTACTATATGATTCACGTTCGACCTTTCGGTCTCCAGTGTTCCGAGGCCATGTCTGTACATGCTAGGCTCGTCAAGTTTAACCTGAGTATTCCGCATGTGCAAAACTATCTTGCACTCGTTGTATGTGAACGTAGAGCCTATCACACCCGATCATCATGTGGTGTCTCAGCACGACGAACTGTCGCAACGGTGCATACTCGGGGAGAACACTTATACCTTGAAATTTTAGTAAGGGATCATCTTATAATGCTACCGCCGTACTAAGCAAAATAAGATGCACAAAAGATAAACATCACATGCAATCAAAATATGTGACATGATATGGCCATCATCATCTTGTGCCTTTGATCTCCATCTCCAAAGCACCGTCATGATCTCCATCGTCACCGGCTTGACACCTTGATCTCCATTGTAGCGTCGTGGTTGTCTCGCCAACTATTACTTCTACAACTACCGCTAACGCATAGTGATAAAGTAAAGCAATTACATGGCGTTTGCATTTCATATAATAAAGCGACAACCATAAGGCTCCTGCCGGTTGTCGATAACTTTTACAACACATGATCATCTCATACAACAACGTATAGCACATCATGTCTTGACCATATCATATCACAACATGCCCTGCAAAAACAAGTTAGACGTCCTCTACTTTGTAGTTGCAAGTTTTACATGGCTGCTACGGGCTTCTAGCAAGAACCGTTCTTACCTATGCATCAAAACCACAACGGTGTTTCGTCAAGTTTGCTGTTTTAACCTTCAACAAGGACCGGCCGTAGTCAAATTCGATTCAACTAAAGTTGGAGAAACAGACACCCGCCAGCCACCTTTATGCAAAACTAGTTGCATGTCTGTCGGTGGAACCGGTCTCATGAACGTGGTCATGTAAGGTTGGTCCGGGCCGCTTCATCCAACAATACCACCGAATCAAAATAAGACGTTGGTGGTAAGCAGTATGACTATCACTGCCCACAACTCTTTGTGTTCTACTCGTGCATATCATCTACGCATAGAACTGGCTCGAATGCCACTGTTGGGAAACGTAGCATGCAATTTCAAAAAATTTCCTACGCTCACGCAAGATCTATCTAGGAGATGCATAGCAACGAGAGGGGAAGAGTGTGTCCACGTACCCTCGTAGACTGAAAGCGGAAGCGTTTTATTAACGCGGTTGATGTAGTCGAACTTCTTCTCGTTCTGACCGATCAAGCACCGAACGTACGGCACCTCCGAGTTCGGCACACGTTCAGCTCGATGACGTCCCTCAAACTCTTGATCCAGCAAAGTGTCGAGGGAGAGTTCCGTCAGCACGACGGTGTGGTGACGGTGATGGTGAAGTGATCCGCACAGGGCTTCGCCTAAGCACTACGTGAATATGACTGGAGGCGTAAACTGTGGAGGGGGGCGCCGCACACGGCTAACAATTGTTGGTGTGTCTTCTAGGCGCCTCCCCCCCTTCATATATATAGGTGGGAGGGAGAGGGAGCAGCCAAGGGGGCGCCCAAGTAGGAGGAATCCTACTTGGGCCCCTAGTCCAATTCGCCCCCCCCCCCCCCTCTTCCATAAGTGTCGGAGGGGGAAGGAAAGAGAGGGGGGGAGAGAAGGAAAGGGGGAGGCCGAATCCTCCCCTTTCCTTCTCCCTTCCACTCCTTCCTTCTCCTCCTATTTCGGCCTATATGGGGGTGCACCAGCCCACTAGGGGCTGGTCTATCCCTCTCTTGGCCCATAAGGCCCATATCTTTGCCGGGGGTGCCCGGAACCCCTTTCCGGTGACCCGATATGTACCCGGTACCCCCGGAACACTTCCGGTGTCCGAATACTATCGTCCTATATATGAATCTTTACCTCTCGACCATTTTGAGACTCCTCGTCATGTCCGTGATCCCATCCGGGACTCAGAACAACATATGGTCACCAATCACATAACTCATATAATACAAAATCGTCATCGAACGTTAAGCGTGCGGACCCTACGGGTTCGAGAACTATGTAGACATGACTGAGACACCTCTCCGGTCAATAACCAACAGCGGAACCTGGATGCTCATATTGGTTCCCACATATTCTACGAAGATCTTTATCGGTCGTACCGTTATGACAACATACGCTATTCCATTTGTCATCGGTATGTTACTTGCCCGAGATTCGATCGTCGGTATCTTCATACCTAGTTCAATCTCGTTACCGACAAGTCTCTTTACTCGTTCTGTAATGCATCATCCCATAACTAACTCATTAGTCACATTGCTTGCAAGGCTTCTTATGATGTGCATTACCGAGAGGGCCCAGAGATACCTCTCCGACACTCGGAGTGAAAAATCCTAATCTCGATCTATGCCAACCCAACAAACACCTTCGGAGATACCTGTAGAGCATCTTTATGATCACCCAGTTACGTTGTGACGTTTTATAGCACACAAGGTATTCCTCCGGTATCCGGGAGTTGCATAATCTCATAGTCGAAGGAATATGTATATGTCATGAAGAAAGCTATAGCAGTAAAACTGAACGATCAATATGCTAAGCTAACAGATGGGTCATGTTCATCACATCATTCTCCTAATGATGTGGTCCCGTTCATCAAATGACAACACATGTCTATGGTTAGGAAACTTAACCATCTTTGATTAACGAGCTAGTCTAGTAGAGGCTTACTAGGGACTCGGTGTTTTGTCTAGGTATTCACACATGTATCAAGTTTCCGGTTAATACAATTCTAGCATGAATAATAAACATTTATCATGATATAAGGAAATATAAATAACAACTTTATTATTGCCTCTAGGGCATATTTCCTTCAATACCAAGCAGCCCTAGTGAAGGTACATAGAAAAAAGAGGTGCATGTCATCCTCATCTTGAGTACAACGAGAACACTCTTTTGATATGTGCACGGAGAAGCGGCTGGCTCTCAATCCTATAGGAAGAGCTTTGCAGAGTAATCTCCATGCGAAGGTTTGGACCCTTGGAGCCATATGCTTTTGCTTCCAGACTCGCTTAAGCAAGTCTTTGACAAGGGGTATGTTGGTGCAATTCCTTGCCCCTTGTGTTTTGGAGATTGTTGTCAGAAATAGTGAGGGACTAATTTGTTTGCTAGTGCACACATAGAGAAATGGTCCCTGGAGTATCGAGAAGATTGCTATAATCTGATGAAAGGTTTGCTACCGAAAGGTTTGCTACTGAAAGGTTTGCTTCTGAAAGGTATGCTACCGAAAGGTTTGCTTCCGAAAGGTATGCTACCGAAAGGTTTGCTTCCGAAAGGTATGCTACTGAAAGGTTTGCTACTGAAAGATATGCTACCGAAAGGTTTGCTTCCGAAAGATATGCTACCCAAAGGTTTGCTTCCTAAAGATATGCTACCGAAAGGTTTGCTAACGAGAAGATTATTGTAATCTTTCGAAAGGATTGCTACGGAAGAGATTGCTATAATATCCCGAAAGGATTGCTACCGAAGAGATTGCTATAATCTCCCGAAGAGACTGCTGCGGAAAAGATTGCTATAATCTTCTGAGAAGATTGCAGCAGAGAAGATTGATATGTTTCAAGAAGCTTATTATCGAGAAGATTGCCACTTCCGAGAAGTTTTCTATAAACTTCCTCGAAAGTTATCTGCGCTGCAGAAAAGATTGACATGTCTCGAAGAGTTTGTTATCAAGAAGAATGCTATATTCTTTCAGGAAGTTCAAAGAACTTCACCGAGAAGCATCTACGTTGCATAGAAGAGAAGGATATGTTTCGAGAAGAAAGCATACTGAAAAGATTGCGTGCCGGAGATGGTCCTGAAAGAATTGCTGACGCAAAGCAATTTTCATTCGGTGTGTCCGAAGAAGAATGACTGCAGTCGAGAAGATTGAAGACGAAGCGAAGACGTAGCATTTGTTTCGTTGTTCTTCTTTCTCTTATTTGAGTCATAGGACCACCGTACTATTAAGAGGGGTATAAGTATTCGAGACTTTTGTCTGTTGTGATGCTTAGCCGAATCCTATGAGAGTTCGAGAGAAATCTCTTTGTGCTCCGAATGAATACTTGCCAGCAAGAGACGCAGTTCTTCTTTGCTGCGAGAGATTTCATTCGTACTGAAGAGTTAGCATTACTTGTTCCTCAAGTAATGTTACCGTTGCTCTTAAAATCCGACCGTTGAGAACGTGTCGGTTGGCCATTGGCTGGACCGCGTGTCCAAAATGGTCATTTCCCACCAGGGAAGGTTGCAGCTATAAATAGCCACCCCGCACCGGCGTTGTTCGGTGGCTGCTCCGCTTGAGATTCTGAGAAGATTGATTGAGCACCCCTCTCCGAGAGATTTGAGTTTAAAATCCACTGAGAGAAAATCAAGAGCCGAAACTTTGATAGTGGTTGAGCATCACAGTAGATCTGAGTTGAGAGTTCTTGTACCTATTACTATTGAGAGCTACAAACTCTCTAGACGGATAGGTGTCGGCTCGAGTGTTGAAGAGTTGTTGTCTTCACCGAGCAAAGTCTTCAGCAACCAAGAGTCATTGTGGTTCGCGAAGAAGTCTGTCGAAGGTTTGGAGATTGCCGAAAAGAATCTACCACGAGTGAAATCAACTGAAGTTCGAGGAACTTCACGTTGAGGAGAATAGGATGGAGAGAGTTTATCTCCTGTGTTGAATCACAAGTCCCTCCAACCAAACGTAGCTCTTTTGCAGAAGAGTGAACTGGTCTACCAAACCATCTGTCGCCATCGAGCACCACCGGTCATTTCTATCCTACTGCATTTCTTTCGGTAGTTTATTTTCGATGCTCTTTGCTGTCGATAGATATCTATCTGTGTACTGCGATTCTTTATCATCCAAGCAATCCTTTCAGTACTATGACCATATTGTGTTGCATATATGCTTTCGCTGTACTTACGGTTGTTTGTCCGAATGTTCATTTGGTTTTCATATGGTACTACTTAGTCATTGTGCTAAGTCTTGCTCTGATGAACATTTCACAGTAGTGTGCATGTTTTGTATCTGTTATGTGTGCAAATTGCTTCATGTATGCAATTCTATCTATGCTGATAATTTTGTTTCTGTGATAGTATTGATTCATAGAACTAAATCTGCTCAGCTGTGTTTTCATAGCAGTTCTGTTTCGGAAACAGTTTTGTTTCAGGAACATTTTTGTTACGGAAACAGTTTTGTTTCGGGAACAGTTTTGTTTCAGAACTAGTTTTGCTTCGGAAATAGTTTTCCTTCGGGAATAGTTTTCTTTCGTAGAACTGAAACTACTTAATTGATTATCCGCTGTGCCGTGTTGAGAGTATTTAACATTTCGAAAGAAATTTTGAATCTCCCATTCACCCCCCTCTGGTCGATATACTCCGGTCCTTACAGGGTAGAAACCTGAGTGGGCCGATTTCTTGGGTGGCTTTGAATGTCCTGCAAACACAATTTGTATGTACTTTTGGAGTTGCACTTACCATTAGGAGTGAGGTCCCAACAAAGAATGTCTGCACAATCATCTAAAATGATATTAGTCTGCGTAATGACAGGGCTGTGGGTTTGTGAAAAGGAGAGTAAATGAGACTGTTATTCCAAGCTTTGTACTTGTGTTGCCGTGAAATCACCCAACTAGCTATGTGTACATCACACTTGTTATTTTGGCGTTTGCACGTCTTGATTTCTGCCAAGAAACTAGTTCGTAGAGTTGTTACTGAATAATCAACATAACTTATTTCTTCCATGCATAAAACATTTAAAGCCATTAAAATATATTTAGAGAGCTTCAATGAGTTAGGTGGATAATTGTGGACAGAGCAAAGGGAGATAAGAGTGCTTCTTTGTGACCATATCTATGCATTATTTTTTAACATCGAAGTGACCTATACATCATAATGACATACTCCCTCTATACAAAGAAATATAAGAGCGTTTAGATCATTAAAGTTCTTTATGAAGGGAGTAAGAGGTAAGGAACATCACACTAATGCCCGTGTTTCTAGTATGACCTTTGTTAAGCCTTTGTTATTAGGCCCTCGTGGCCTCACTATCTGTTGTTCTTTCTCGTACGAGGCACACTATTTTCGTTTTGCAACTTTTTTGTTAGCGGTGGAGTTAGTACTTCAAATACCATACATATTAAGAGGCCAAGTACTTAACAATAGTCCGTCAAGAATTACAAGCACATAACATCTGGAAACAAATCTTTTAAATATAAACACTAAGATCAGAAAAACATACACAACAATAAAAACACAGATATGATGCATCACCTACATAACATCAAAATTCATGTTAATAATTAACAAGGCATGATGTCGCTCATATAGCTGCAAATCAACAGTAAATAATTAACCCGATACAATGAATCACACATGTAAATGTCCATAAAAATGTAAATAAAAGCACAAGGCAGAATAACAAATGAACAGACAATTGATTACCATGTGAAAACGTAGCCGTCGAAAGAACATCAATGGTTGTAAAATTTTCATTTTCTCTTCTAAAATAACCAAATACGTAAAAAATATCAGATGGCCAAGATTGGCGCATGGTAAAATCTGTGATTGATGTTGTGCACGGTAAAATCTGTGATTGATGTTGTGATTGATGTTGTGCACGGTAAAAGTTTTCTCGCAAAAGAAAACTCCATGTACAAAGCTGTGATTGATGTTGGGTATGTGGTGAACAACAAGACACTATGGAAACTAAAATTGTTGTTAAAAGTCAAGATCTTTATGTGGTATTTAATCAAGGGAGTTGTGTTGACTAAAGATAATCTAACTAAATGAAACTTGAAATGGAATTTAAAATTTAGTTTATGTAGTAACTTAGAAACTATTCATCACTTCTTCTTTGACTGTTGCTATGCTAGATTCATTTGGAGACTTATTTACTTTAAGTTTGGCATAAAATCTCCTAAAAATGTCAATCATATGTTGGATCTTGTCTTAATGGCTTTGACATGAGACTAAAAAAATCACATCTTAGTAGGTGCATCAGCTATGTTTTGGGCTATCTGTCTAAGTCGTAATGACATTATTTTTGACAAATCTCCTATGAAAACATGTATGCAGGTACTCTACAGGGGCACTCCCTGGTTACGCTTCTGGGCTCAACTATTGAGGCATGATGAAGGTAGAGACTTGATCTCCAAGGCATGTCGTGATCCGTAATAAGCAGGTTGTAGCCTGCCAGGGTCAAGGCCGAATGAGTACTTTTTATTTCCATTATCTAAAATCAAGAATTGAAGCCAATCCTGGTTGTTGATTGGGTTTCTCGAGCATTTTTTTTCAAGGATACGTCAAGCAGACGTATTGAGATCATAGATAGAAGATGCCAAGATGGCGAGTTTTTACAACGTTACAACAAAACCAAAACCCACGGCTGCAGGAGCCCGAGACCGCATGCTGACTACTCGCTACTAATCAACCTATCTATCCTAGCTGGGAGCGATCTTGCCTCCCGCAACAGGGCCGCAGCCCTCCAGTTTTGTTCCTCCGCTTCGATCTATCGCAGAACCACGTTCATGGAAGGTGAAGCTCCGTTAAACATGATGTCATTCCTGTGTTTCCGCAGTGTCCAAGCCACTAGAGTGATCACCGTCCATGTTTCTTTTCTTTTGTTCTTCTGAATGTTGAGGGAAGTCCACCATCCTACGAGTTCAGCCTCCGGCTCCGGTGTCCAGTGAGGCTTACCCCAGTTATCCATGATGACGGCCCAAACTTGTCTAGCGAGAACACATCCAAGGAGCAGGTGATCTATCGTTTCTGGCTCCTGGTCGCAGAACGGGCACGCCGCTGCGTGTGGCAGTAGCCGTCGCTGTAATCTATCCGATGTCCAACATCTTTTCTTTGCTGCCAGCCAGGAGAAGAACTTGCAAGTTGCCGGCGCTCTGGACTTCCGTATCTCCGTGGCTCCTGCCGACTCAATCCGTGCAGCAAAGTGAGCACGATAGGCTGATCGGGCGGAGAACAAGCCATTTTCTTCCCAAGTCCAGACAATCTTGTCATCGATCCCGTCCGCTAGTTCGACACTCCATAGTCGATCAACCAATCTCAGGAACTCTTGTATGGCATGGGCGTCCATGTTGGGTGACACTTCACGCCACCACTGCCCTGACATTGCCTCTCTCACTGTTCTGACCTTGGCTGCGCTCTTCTTGATGGCACCGAATAGGTTTGGCATGATATCGTGTATGCGTCCCTCCTGAAGCCACCAATCCATCCAGAACAGTACCGTGGATCCATCCCCCATGATGCACTTTGTGGCTACTCTGTAAATGGCAAGCGAGTCCGATGAGACTTGGAGGTTAAATTATGTCCATGGTCTGGCCGGATCTGTCCGCGCCAACCACGGCCATCTCGCTCTCAGCGAAGTATTTAGTAGGCGCAGGTTGGGCACTCCCAGACCACCGTACTCCTTGGGCGAACAGACTTTGTCCCAGGCCACCAAACAGTGCCCTCCGTGCACGTTCCGGCGACCCTTCCACAGAAACCCTCTGCAAATTTTGTTGGCAGCTTCTATCGTCTTGACTAGCAGGTCCATCGCCATCATGGCGTGTATTGGCATAGATGCCAGAGTGGTCTTCACCAGTTCGAGTCGTCCTGCACGGTACAGTAATCTCGCTTGCCAAGCGGGTAGTCTGTCAGTCATCTTATCCACCAGGAATTGTAGTTGACTCGTCGTGATCTTCCTTAGTCCCAGCGGCAAGCCAAGGTATCTACATGGCCACCCCAACACTTGGCAACCCATCTCAGCAGTTATCATGTTGATTTGTTCATCGGTGCACCTAATCGGGTGCGCAGAACACTTGGCTAGATTTGTGCGTAGTCCTGATGCCATCCCGAAGTCTTGCAATAGAAGTTTGCATGCCCGGATACTTTGGGCCTCCGGCTTAATGAAAGTTACCACGTCATCCGCGAAGATCGAGGTGCGATTCCGAAGACCTGTCGGAGCGAGCGGCACTAGAACGCCAGAGTCCGCGGCGTGGTTGAGTAGGGCGTGTAGACAGCTCATAACCATGACGAAGAGTAGTGGAGACAATGGGTCTTCCTGCCGGAATACACATTTGTTGTATATAACCTCGCCTGGCACGCCATTGAACAACACCCGAGTGGAGGATGACGCAAGCAACCCGGCGACCCATGTGATCCACTTGTCTCCAAAGCCTAGGTGTCTTAAGACCTCCAGCAAGAATGCCCAATTCGTTGTGTCGAATGCCTTTGTTATGTCGAGTTTTAGCATGAGCGCGGGCCTTTTAGTCGATTGCAGCCACCTGACAGTGCCTTGCACGAGCATATAGTTGTCATGGAGGCACCTCCCTTGTATGAACGTGCTCTGGTGGGTTCCCACGATGCTTGGCATCTCCGGTGTCACGCGAAGGGACATGACCTTTGCAACCAGCTTAGGGAAGCTGTGGATCAAGCTTATCGGTCTGAAGTCTCTGACCTCGAGCGCCGTTGATGATTTCGGCAGTAGGGTGACGAAGGCTTGATTGATCGACGTTAGCCCCCGGAAATCCAGCCTCCCAAAGCCCCTGAATGCGCCCATCACATCATCCTTGATGATAGCCCAACATGCCACGTAGAATCGCGCCGAGAACCCGTCGGGTCCCAGTGCCTTGTCAAGACCTTGTGCCTGGACGGCCAGCCAAATCTCTTCCTCCGTGAAGTCGTGGTCTAAGTGTTGCAGTTGACTGGTCGGCAGTCCTATCTCATGTAGGTCAAGGGTGAATGGTCTGTCCGGAGCCTCTCCAAGCAGTCTGGCGAAGAAGGAGTCCACCGCCTCTGCCATCTCGTCATGCTCAGATGTAATCACGTCGTTTACTTTGAGCTTTGAGATGAAATTCTTTCTCCTCCTATGGCTCGCATGGTTGTGGAAGAACTTAGTGCAGGCGTCGCCATCCTTGAGCCATAACACCCGGGATCGCTGCCTAGCAATGGATTGCTGCAGAGATGCAAGCCCTAGAAGCTTTTGTTTTAGCGTGCGCCGCAGCTCGACTTCTGCGTTCGACAGTGTTCTGGTCTCCATTGCCACATCAAGTCTGAGAATAACCTCGGTAGCGATTAGCAGCTGCTGTTTTATGCTACCAATATATCGATCGCTCCAGCTCGCCAGCGCCTTAGCCGCGTTTCTCGAGCATCAAGCTCTAGCGGCGGCTGGGTGGATGGGTTGAGGGTGAAGACTAGAGGTGGTGGCGATCCAATTGCCGCCCGAGTCGCCCATGCGGCGGTTGAGTCACATTTAGAGAGAATCTTGTATTTACTAATTGGAGACTCATAATTTTGAGGCCCCCCACATTAATCGGACTAAAATCCTAAAAATTCTCGAAAAAAAGCAAAACATCCGACCATTGATTTTGATGTCCGGAAATCATAACCATTGATCAAGAACTAGACAAATTCATCAACAGATTCGATCCACATGAAATCATTTTACTGTGAAACAACAGTAGTCCTTTTTTTAACTGAACAACAGTAGTCCTAATTTTGAGCAGTGGATGCGCTCTCCATAAAAAGACGCTGTAGTTGGTAATGACCTCTTCTTAGCTCATTGATTGCTTGGTTATTAACTTATGATACATGGTACTTAAGTGATAGCTATACTTTTTTTTTTGCGGGTATAAGGGGTATTATATTACTCATCAGAAGTGTAGTCCTCCTTACACAAATCAGGCACCAAAGATGGCCCTGATCCAAGCCACACCACAGTTCGGTGCTCACTTCTACCAAACTTAGCTAGAAAATGGCTAACATTATTTTGGTGACGACTAATGTGAGTAACTCTGATCTCTCTATCACCCTGGACCAAGCATTTAGCTTCTTCAACCAACACAGAGCAGTAAGACCGATCGACACCCGGTGTCAAAATGGCCCGGACTGCTAAGCTGCAGTCCGACTCCAGAATAATGGGAAGCGACGTCCATTGGAGAGCAAGGCCAAGGCCCTCGACACAGGCTGCTAGCTCAGCTTGCATGGCATCAGCACAAGACAACAGGGACCTGCAAGCAGAAAAAATGATGCCACCCCTCGCATCCCTGAGGATCATGCCGGCACCCGCAGAGCAGTCCGTAGGGACAAAGGATCCGTCGACGTTGAGCTTCGTCCATCCTTCCGGCGGCGGCTTCCACTTGGTTGGGAATTGTGTCTTGGGAGTAGCATGCAAAGACACCTTCATACGCTCATCTGGTACTATGACCATTTTGCCTTTCTCAAAATCAGCATGAGGGTGCTGCTGTATTCCCATGAGAGTTTCCTCGTAGCTGAGCAGGAAGCGTCGGGAACTCTCCACCGAGGGCATTGGTTTTGCATGTGTAGCTTCATTGCGAACGAACCAGCATCTCCAGAGTAGCAACAAGATAATTGTTCAGAGGAGTTCCGAAAGTTCTGGGACCTTCTGGAATTTTTCAGAAAAAGTTTGCGGAAAACATCTTGTCTCAGCGCGAGGGGACAAGATCCCACGAATCGGGGTTGCATGTTTGGTGGCTTTTTGTCTAGGGGAGCATGCATGTTTCATGGAGACATGTTGGTGGCTTGTTGGGCCCCCCCCCCATGGGGAGACAAGGTGTGGGCCGGCCCAAGGGCTGCCATGGTGGTGTCCCCTTGGTGCCCCCCTTTGTACCATTATGCCCTTTCATGTGTGGACATGAACTTGGGTATTTTGGTATTTCAACATCCCACCCCCACCCTTGCCTTGGCCTATAAAAGGAGGAGAAGGGGTGCCATTCTCCCCATCCCTTGCTCTCATACACATGCCAGATGTTTATCTGGCTTCTCCTCTCCTCCCCCCACGAAAAGTTCGTAGAGCCGAAAGGCTGTCGGGTTCCGGCAGGAACTAGTTCTGGATGGCAAAGCCCTGCCGGATAGGTGACACCGTATGTGTGCAACTCTGTAGAGAGGTTCGTGTTCGATCTTAGTGCCCGAGGGGCTGTTCGAGAGTGCCCTCCGAAGGGCGTCCAAGTGACGGTCCGAGTTTTGTGAGTCCTCCCGAAGGGCTGTCCGAGTGACCGTTCGGGTTTCGAAAGGTCCTCCCGAAGGGCTGTCCGCGACATCGTCCGGTGGACTGTTCGACCGCCTCCCGAGGGCTGTCCGAAGGAAGACGAGGGTATACATCCTCGCGGTTGGGAGGTTGTAATCCTAGCTGCGGGGATCTGCAACCGCCGATCGTCATCGACTCTACTTCCGCTGCGTACGAGTCGGTAACAGAAAATGATCAAACCTTGTATGCAGTCTCCATAGTGGTCCTGGGCTGGTGCGTTAGGGGGGAAAATTTTTGTTTTGCTGCTGCGTTACCCTACCACCCCATGATGCACTTGTGGCTACTCTGTAAATGGCAAGCGAGTCCGATGAGACTTGGAGGTTAAATTATGTCCATGGTCTGGCGGATCTGTCCGCGCCAACCACGGCCATCTCGCTCTCAGCGAAGTATTTAGTAGGCGCAGGTTGGGCACTCCCAGACCACCGTACTCCTTGGGCAAACAGACTTTGTCCCAGGCCACCAAACAGTGCCCTCCGTGCACGTTCCGGCGACCCTTCCACAGAAACCCTCTGCAAATTTTGTTGGCAGCTTCTATCGTCTTGACTAGCAGGTCCATCGCCATCATGGCGTGTATTGGCATAGATGCCAGAGTGGTCTTCACCAGTTCGAGTCGTCCTGCACGGTAACAGTAATCTCGCTTGCCAAGCGGGTAGTCTGTCAGTCATCTTATCCCCCAGGAATTGTAGTTGACTCGTCGTGATCTCTCCTTAGTCCCAGCGGCAAGCCAAGGTATCTACATGGCCACCCCAACACTTGGCAACCCCTCCAGCATTATTCATGTTGATTTGTTCATCGGTGCACCTAACTGGTGCGCAGAACACTTGGCTAGATTTGTGCGTAGTCCTGCCATCCCGAAGTCTTGCAATAGAAGTTTGCATTTGTGAAAAGGAGAGTAAATGAGACTGTTATTCCAAGCTTTGTACTTGTGTTGCCGTGAAATCACCCAACTAGCTATGTGTACATCACACTTGTTATTTTGGCGTTTGCACGTCTTGATTTCTGCCAAGAAACTAGTTCGTAGAGTTGTTACTGAATAATCAACATAACTTATTTCTTCCATGCATAAAACATTTAAAGCCATTAAAATATATTTAGAGAGCTTCAATGAGTTAGGTGGATAATTGTGGACAGAGCAAAGGGAGATAAGAGTGCTTCTTTGTGACCATATCTATGCATTATTTTTTAACATCGAAGTGACCTATACATCATAATGACATACTCCCTCTATACAAAGAAATATAAGAGCGTTTAGATCATTAAAGTTCTTTATGGAGGGAGTAAGAGGTAAGGAACATCACACTAATGCCCGTGTTTCTAGTAATCAACCTATCTATCCTAGCTGGGAGCGATCTTGCCTCCCGCAACAGGGCCGCAGCCCTCCAGTTTTGTTCCTCCGCTTCGATCTATCGCAGAACCACGTTCATGGAAGGTGAAGCTCCGTTAAACATGATGTCATTCCTGTGTTTCCGCAGTGTCCAAGCCACTAGAGTGATCACCGTCCATGTTTCTTTTCTTTTGTTCTTCTGAATGTTGAGGGAAGTCCACCATCCTACGAGTTCAGCCTCCGGCTCCGGTGTCCAGTGAGGCTTACCCCAGTTATCCATGATGACGGCCCAAACTTGTCTAGCGAGAACACATCCAAGGAGCAGGTGATCTATCGTTTCTGGCTCCTGGTCGCAGAACGGGCACGCCGCTGGGTGTGGCAGTAGCCGTCGCTGTAATCTATCCGATGTCCAACATCTTTTCTTTGCTGCCAGCCAGGAGAAGAACTTGCAAGTTGCCGGCGCTCTGGACTTCCGTATCTCCGTGGCTCCTGCCGACTCAATCCGTGCAGCAAAGTGAGCACGATAGGCTGATCGGGCGGAGAACAAGCCATTTTCTTCCCAAGTCCAGACAATCTTGTCATCGATCCCGTCCGCTAGTTCGACACTCCGTAGTCGATCAACCAATCTCAGGAACTCTTGTATGGCATGGGCGTCCATGTTGGGTGACACTTCACGCCACCACTGCCCTGACATTGCCTCTCTCACTGTTCTGACCTTGGCTGCGCTCTTCTTGATGGCACCGAATAGGTTTGGCATG
Source organism: Thinopyrum elongatum (assembly GCA_011799875.1). Lineage (NCBI taxonomy): Eukaryota > Viridiplantae > Streptophyta > Magnoliopsida > Poales > Poaceae > Thinopyrum > Thinopyrum elongatum. Next base: position 531,001,994 of record CM022300.1, on the reverse strand, counting down.
ATATCGTGTATGCGTCCCTCCTGAAGCCACCAATCCATCCAGAACAGTACCGTGGATCCATCCCCCTGTAGGAGATATGCCCTAGAGGCAATAATAAATGTTATTATTTATCTCCATGCTCATTATTATGTTTATGTTCCATGCTATAACTGCTGTGGTTCCCGAGCCCGTATATCCATAAAGGCTCTGGGGAAAACCCATGTGCACGTGTGGAATAATAAACGGTAAAATGTATTCCTAGTCATGCCTCTAAGACTAGCTCAAGTGTTGCATGATGATTATGTTTTCCCAATCATGGGCATGTCTATGCCAGCAACTTTGAGGGCACAATGTTAGAAGAACATTTGTGTTGAATCGACCCGATTGATGTTATGCTATGAGATTCATTCGTCACAAGTTAATGGTTAATAACACAGAGATGGTTAACGTTTGCATAATTCCTCAGACCATGAGAGTATCGAGTTTCTTCATGCTTGATTCATGAACTTTGGGGTTTGTTAAACGTCATCCGTAACTGGATGACTATTACGGCGGCTTACGGGTTCATGGGAAAGTATGTCAAGTAACTTGATAGCTCAAGATTGGGATTTGCTCCTCCAACGATGGAGAGATATCTCTGGGCCCTCTCGGTGTTACGGTATCCATCATCGTCTGGCCAGACACTTTGTGATTTGATCACGGGGATGCCGGAACACGGTAACGAGAAAAGAGAACAATACCGGTAACGAGGTAACTAGCATAGTGGACAAGTTGTTGATCCACGGGAATGCCAACATGTCTCACCTCGGGTATTTGTAACATATCGCGAAGCAACAGGAATAGCACACGGCAACTGGAGGTTCACTCGAATATTCATTCGTGTGGGTATAGGGGTCAATATGGGTGTCCACGGCTCCGATGCTGATCATTGATCGGAAAGTGTTCCGGTCATGTCTATACTTCACCGAACCTATAGGGTCACACGCTTAAGGGTCATCTATCTGTTGAACGCTAGACAGGGATTCTGAGAGAAAGTCACCGAAAATGTTTCGGAGACAACGGAAGAGTTCCGAGAGAGAGAACACCGAAAGAGTTTCGGTAAAACCGAAAAGTTGTTTCGGAATATATTATTTGGTCAAAAAGGGTTTCGGCACCGCCTGGAAATTTTCAGAGGATGCCAGAATTGGTCTGGGAACTTCTGGGAATTTTCGGAGAGAAAAACCGGAAATGTTCCGAAACTGCCGTAACCGCTGTTAATGCTTTCCGCTGATGAAAACCACTGCACCGAAAATGTTTCGGATCATGCCCAGAATAATTTTAGAGGGTGCCGGAAATGTTCTGGGACCTTCTGGAATTTTTCAGAAAAAGTTTCGCGGAAAACATCTTGTCTCAGCGCGAGGGGACAAGATCCCACGAATCGGGGGTTGCATGTTTGGTGGCTTTTTGTCTAGGGAGCATGCATGTTTCATGGAGACATGTTGGTGGCTTGTTGGGCCCCCCCCCCCATGGGGAGACAAGGTGTGGGCCGGCCCAAGGGCTGCCATGGTGGTGTCCCCTTGGTGCCCCCCTTGTGTTACCATTATGCCCTTTCATGTGTGACATGAAGCTTGGGTATTTTGGTATTTCAACATCCCACCCCACCCCTTGCCTTGGCCTATAAAAGGAGGAGAAGGGGCTGCCATTCTCCCCATCCCTTGCTCTCATACACATGCCAAGATGTTATCTGGCTTCTCTCTCCCTCCCACGAAAAGAGTTCGTAGAGCCGAAAGGCTGTCTGGGTTCCGGCAGGAACTAGTTCTGGATGGCAAAGCCCTGCCGGATAGGTGACACCGTATGTGTGCAACTCTGTAGAGAGGTCGTAGTTTCGATCTTAGTGCCCGAGGGGCTGTTCGAGAGTGCCTCCCGAAGGGCTGTCCAAGTGACGGTCCGAGTTCTGTGAGTCCTCCCGAAGGGCTGTCCGAGTGACCGTTCGGGTTTCGAAGGTCCTCCCGAAGGGCTGTCCGCGACATCGTCCGGTGGACTGTTCGACCGCCTCCCGGAGGGCTGTCCGAAGGGAAGACGAGGGTATACATCCTCGCGGTTGGGAGGTTGTAAATCCTAGCTGCGGGGATCTGCACCGCCGATCGTCATCGACTCTACTTCCGCTGCGCTACGAGTCGGTAACGAAAATGATCAAACCTTGTATGCAGTCTCCATAGTGGTCCTGGGCTGGTGCGTAGGGCGGAAAATTTTTGTTTTCTGCTGCGTTACCCTACACCCCCATGATGCACTTCGTGGCTACTCTGTAAATGGCAAGCGAGTCCGATGAGACTTGGAGGTTAAATTATGTCCATGGTCTGGCCGGATCTGTCCGCGCCAACCACGGCCATCTCGCTCTCAGCGAAGTATTTAGTAGGCGCAGGTTGGGCACTCCCAGACCACCGTACTCCTTGGGCAAACAGACTTTGTCCCAGGCCACCAAACAGTGCCCTCCGTGCACGTTCCGGCGACCCTTCCACAGAAACCCTCTGCAAATTTTGTTGGCAGCTTCTATCGTCTTGACTAGCAGGTCCATCGCCATCATGGCGTGTATTGGCATAGATGCCAGAGTGGTCTTCACCAGTTCGAGTCGTCCTGCACGGTACAGTAATCTCGCTTGCCAAGCGGGTAGTCTGTCAGTCATCTTATCCACCAGGAATTGTAGTTGACTCGTCGTGATCTTCCTTAGTCCCAGCGGCAAGCCAAGGTATCTACATGGCCACCCCAACACTTGGCAACCCATCTCAGCAGTTATCATGTTGATTTGTTCATCGGTGCACCTAATCGGGTGCGCAGAACACTTGGCTAGATTTGTGCGTAGTCCTGATGCCATCCCGAAGTCTTGCAATAGAAGTTTGCATGCCCGGATACTTTGGGCCTCCGGCTTAATGAAAGTTACCACGTCATCCGCGAAGATCGAGGTGCGATTCCGAAGACCTGTCGGAGCGAGCGGCACTAGAACGCCAGAGTCCGCGGCGTGGTTGAGTAGGGCGTGTAGACAGCTCATAACCATGACGAAGAGTAGTGGAGACAATGGGTCTTCCTGCCGGAATACACATTTGTTGTATATAACCTCGCCTGGCACGCCATTGAACAACACCCGAGTGGAGGATGACGCAAGCAACCCGGCGACCCATGTGATCCACTTGTCTCCAAAGCCTAGGTGTATTTAAGACCTCCAGCAAGAATGCCCATTCGTTGTGTCGAATGCCTTTGTTATGTCGAGTTTAGCATGAGCGCGGGCTCCTTTAGTCGATTGCAGCCACCTGACAGTGCCTTGCACGAGCATATAGTTGTCATGGAGGCACCTCCCTTGATGAACGTGCTCTGTGGGTTCCCCGATGCTTGGCATCTCCGGTGTCACGCGAAGGGACATGACCTTTGCAACCAGCTTAGGGAAGCTGTGGATCAAGCTTATCGGTCTGAAGTCTCTGCTCGAGCGCCGTTGATGATTTCGGCAGAGGGTGACGAAGGCTTGATTGATCGACGTTAGCCCCCGGAAATCCAGCCTCCCAAAGCCCCTGAATGCGCCCATCACATCATCCTTGATGATAGCCCAACATGCCACGTAGAATCGCCGCCGAGAACCCGTCGGGTGTCCCAGTGCCTTGTCAAGACCTTGTGCCTGGACGGCCAGCCAAATCTCTTCCTCCGTGAAGTCGTGGTCTAAGTGTTGCAGTTGACTGGTCGGCAGTCCTATCTCATGTAGGTCAAGGGTGAATGGTCTGTCCGGAGCCTCTCCAAGCAGTCTGGCGAAGAAGGAGTCCACCGCCTCTGCCATCTCGTCATGCTCAGATGTAATCACGTCGTTTACTTTGAGCTTTGAGATGAAATTCTTTCTCCTCCTATGGCTCGCATGGTTGTGGAAGAACTTAGTGCAGGCGTCGCCATCCTTGAGCCATAACACCCGGGATCGCTGCCTAGCAATGGATTGCTGCAGAGATGCAAGCCCTAGAAGCTTTTGTTTTAGCGTGCGCCGCAGCTCGACTTCTGCGTTCGACAGTGTTCTGGTCTCCATTGCCACATCAAGTCTGAGAATAACCTCGGTAGCGATTAGCAGCTGCTGTTTTATGCTACCAATATATCGATCGCTCCAGCTCGCCAGCGCCTTAGCCGCGTTTCTCGAGCATCAAGCTCTAGCGGCGGCTGGGTGGATGGGTTGAGGGTGAAGACTAGAGGTGGTGGCGATCCAATTGCCGCCCGAGTCGCCCATGCGGCGGTTGAGTCACATTTAGAGAGAATCTTGTATTTACTAATTGGAGACTCATAATTTTGAGGCCCCCCACATTAATCGGACTAAAATCCTAAAAATTCTCGAAAAAAAGCAAAACATCCGACCATTGATTTTGATGTCCGGAAATCATAACCATTGATCAAGAACTAGACAAATTCATCAACAGATTCGATCCACATGAAATCATTTTACTGTGAAACAACAGTAGTCCTTTTTTTAACTGAACAACAGTAGTCCTAATTTTGAGCAGTGGATGCGCTCTCCATAAAAAGACGCTGTAGTTGGTAATGACCTCTTCTTAGCTCATTGATTGCTTGGTTATTAACTTATGATACATGGTACTTAAGTGATAGCTATACTTTTTTTTTTGCGGGTATAAGGGGTATTATATTACTCATCAGAAGTGTAGTCCTCCTTACACAAATCAGGCACCAAAGATGGCCCTGATCCAAGCCACACCACAGTTCGGTGCTCACTTCTACCAAACTTAGCTAGAAAATGGCTAACATTATTTTGGTGACGACTAATGTGAGTAACTCTGATCTCTCTATCACCCTGGACCAAGCATTTAGCTTCTTCAACCAACACAGAGCAGTAAGACCGATCGACACCCGGTGTCAAAATGGCCCGGACTGCTAAGCTGCAGTCCGACTCCAGAATAATGGGAAGCGACGTCCATTGGAGAGCAAGGCCAAGGCCCTCGACACAGGCTGCTAGCTCAGCTTGCATGGCATCAGCACAAGACAACAGGGACCTGCAAGCAGAAAAAATGATGCCACCCCTCGCATCCCTGAGGATCATGCCGGCACCCGCAGAGCAGTCCGTAGGGACAAAGGATCCGTCGACGTTGAGCTTCGTCCATCCTTCCGGCGGCGGCTTCCACTTGGTTGGGAATTGTGTCTTGGGAGTAGCATGCAAAGACACCTTCATACGCTCATCTGGTACTATGACCATTTTGCCTTTCTCAAAATCAGCATGAGGGTGCTGCTGTATTCCCATGAGAGTTTCCTCGTAGCTGAGCAGGAAGCGTCGGGAACTCTCCACCGAGGGCATTGGTTTTGCATGTGTAGCTTCATTGCGAACGAACCAGCATCTCCAGAGTAGCAACAAGACCTTCATTTGCACGCCTTCGTGCAGCTCATACAAGAGCATTAACAGCCATTCCGAGCCAGAGTTCATGAGTTTCAGCACATCGGGAATGTCCCAGCACTCCGCCATAGCCTTCCAGAGAGCTACTGCCTGGGGACACCTGCAGAAAGTATGGAAGGTATCCTCCCGTTCCATCGCACACAATGGACATAGGTCAGATATTCCCAATCCATGAGAGAATTTATTTGCCGAAGTCGCCAGAGAATTAGTGGCCAGACGCCATGCAAAAACACGCACCTTAGGGGGAGCAGGGCACCCCCATAAATGTGCCCAGACGGCACGACGCCCGTCCGGTGCCCTGCTCGCAGCGACAGAAGTCGGACGAAGACGCTCATCAAGAGCAAAACGGTAGGCGCTACGGACGGTGAAGACACCGGTCTTGTCTGGCGCCCACGCCAAAACATCCACACCACGGCGAGATGAAGTAGGGATCTTCAGAATTTCTTCGATGTCGATCGGGATGAAATGTTGTTGTAGGAGCCTATAGTTCCAGGAGCCGCGATCATCAAGAAGTTCAGCGACTCGGCGTAGCCTGCACCGCCCCTGCACAGAAATCGGCCCACGAGCTACAGGATGGGGAATCCAAGCATCCCGCCAAATACGCACACTTTCCCCATTCCCAATCCTCCAGATCAAACCTTTCTTCAAGAGCTGAAGACCATGGACTATACCCTGCCAGGATTGGGATCCATTTCCTGAGAAAACCGTGTCCTCCAACCGCCCCTGTGGAAAATATCGAGCTTTAAGAACTTGTGCACATAAGCTATTCGGGACAGTGAGAATTCTCCAAGCCTGGTGTGCAAGAAGCGCCTGGTTAAATAATCTGAGATCCCTGAAGCCCATCCCTCCATGTGTTTTAGGTTTGATCAACTGGTCCCAGGCACACCAATGTGTTTTCCTTCTCCCCTGTTCAGCACCCCACCAATAGCCCCGGAGCATCCGGGCTAAGTCATCACATACCGATCTTGGCAGTTTGAAGATGCTCATAATATATGTAGGGATGGCCTGGCCGACTGACTTTATAAGAATCTCCCTGCCACTTTGCGCCGAGAATCCGTCGCCCCATTTGATAATGCACTTTGTAAGTCTCTGCTGCATACTTTGGAACTTGCCTTTAGACATGCGGCCATTAGGAGATGGTAGGCCTAAGTACTTCTCCTCAAAGCTTGAGTTTTGCACCTGAAGCACACGCTTCACTTCATCCTGGTCAGCAAGGCGACATTTATCACCAAAAAGGATTGAGCATTTCGCCGGGTTGATTAATTGGCCCGTCGCCCGAGCAAAGGAGGCGAGAGCATTTTTAATACATCCCGCTTCCATCGCAGTTGCCCTGAAGAAAAGGAGGGTGTCGTCCGCAAAAAGCAGGTGTGAAATACCCGGAGCACGCGGGCACACCCTGGCTGGAGTAATCATGGACACGTCGACAGCCTGCTTCAAAATAGCACCCAGGGCATCAGCAATAAACAGAAAGAGAAAAGGTGAGAGAGGATCTCCTTGCCGTAACCCGCGGGACGGTGCAAACGATTCCGAGTGGGCTCCATTTAATTTGACAATATATCTCACCGAGGTAACGCAAGACATAATCCACTGTACCCACTGGTGAGAGAAACCCAAACGTAACATCATTTGCTCCAAGAATTTCCTATCCACTCGATCATAAGCTTTGGATAAGTCCACCTTATATGCACACATGCTTTTCTCAGGGTCTTTCTCCAGCTTTATAGAATGAATGCATTCAAAAGCGATCAAGGCATTATCAGTAATTAACCTGCCTGGGACAAAGGCGCTCTGATTAGGTGAAATAATGTCACCTAGGAGAGGTCGGAGACGGTTGACCAGGCACTTGGCAATCACTTTATAGATGACGTTACAGAGGCTGATTGGTCTGAACTCTGTCATCTTTTTTGGATCATCGACCTTGGGAATTAGAACAATAGTTGTAACATTAACATCTGCCGGCATAACACCTGTCTCGAAAAAAGACCGGACAGCACCAACGATCTCCTCACGAAGAATGGCCCAATGCCTCTGAAAAAACCGCGCCGGGAAACCATCCGGCCCCGGTGCTTTGAGTGGTCCAATCTGAAATAGGGCATCGCTGATTTCTTTATCCGAGAACACTGCACAAAGTTTGGTATTCATCTCATCAGTCACAATGCTCTGAAATAAGTTGACCACCGGTTCAGGATCAAGATTGTTTTCTGCCTGAAAAAGCTGCACAAAATATTCCTTTGCCATCTCAAGGAGGACACGCTGTTCTGTATGCCACACACCATTAGCATCCAGTAGGCCTTTTATATTATTTTTCCTCGCCCTCCACACTGCCTTATTATGGAAAAAAATTGTGTTTTGGTCGCCTTCTTTTAGCCACTGTATGCGCGATCTCTGAAGCCATAGCATCTCTTCTCTATACAATAGCTCATTCATTGCATCCATTTCCTTACGTATTTCTCTCTTATCTGCATTCATATGCATCAGTTCCTCGAGTTTTGACCTCAATTGTTCCAATTGCCTAGTAACATTGCCAAACTTTTTGTTGCTCCACGCATGCAACTCGGCCATGACTTTTGATAAAGCATGAGACACATCTCTCATATCCCGTTTCGGACCAGCTCGTTCCCAAGCACGCGCCACCATTTCCTCAAGTGCGGCCTCCCTCTCCCACATCAGCTCATATCGGCGGCATCGCTTCGGCCTTTGGCTTGTGTCAGTCGCACACTTGATGAGTAAAGGGCAAATGGTCCGAGCAGGGGGACACAAGATGAACCACACTGGCTTCCGCAAACATGTTTCTCCACTGATTATTCGCAACAGCTCGATCAAGGCGGACCTGAACATTGGCCCTCCCACTCTTCCGATTATCATAAGTAAAGGGGTAGCCATTAAAGCCAAGATCCAGCAGACCGCATGTTTCAAGTACATCACGAAAATCAATCATCTGTCCAACCGGCCGGGGAGTAGCAGACATATGTTCAAAATCCCACATAGCTTCATTGAAATCACCAGCAACCAACCAAGGCATGTTGGCTTGATAATTCAGTATGCGCATAGCCTCCCATATCTGATGGCGGTTTTCCACTCGTGGTTCTCCATACATGAATGTAACACGCCAAGCAGGACTGTCCACAGACTCACGCACAAGCACATCAATCCATCTTTCATTGACTTCCTGAATATCTATACAAAGAGATTCATGCCAAAATAAAGCTAACCCAGCACTCATACCATTGCTGCTGACACCTTCAAACCCACGAAGACCTAATCGGGAACGAAGACGTTTCATCCTTTCCTTAGGCTGCCTAGTTTCACACAAGAACACCATGCTTGGGGAGTGGGCTCTGACAAGAGCCACAAGGTCGCGAACTGTCCGAGAGTTCCCCGCCCCTCGGCAGTTCCAAACTAAGGAATTCATTGCTCCTGACGGGGCGCCACACTCGGCCCCGTCAGGTTTCCAGCGGCCTTAAGGCCGGTCACTACCAAGAAAGATCCTGCCAGCACCGCTACATCTCGACCCTTTAACCCGTTCACTTCCTCGAGGACACGTCCTCTAACCAGGTCTCCTTCTTCTAACAGCTCAATGTTAATAACCAAGGGTATCTGCACATTATCTCCAGTAGCATTATCCATTGCCATCACTAAGCAGTTGCCCAGAATGGAATCATTCTCGGTCCAATCCACATCTGAGCCGGCATATGAAATAGCAGCGAAGATACCATGGATGCAGGGAGGTGGATTCATATCTAATATGCGCAGGGACACAGATTGCATGAGCTGCCCCTTCCTCCTATTTGCATGTTTCCAGCCAACTTCCTTTCTGAGTTGTACTGAATGTTTTCCCAGTACCCAACTGCCCCCTGGATCTGGATTCTCCTCCAACGGGACTCCATAATTAAAGCGAACATGAGATGTCTTCTTACTTCTGAGCTTCGCTATATAGTTCGAATTCAGCACAATTGTCTTCACAAACATCCGATCAGAGCATGACACCCCTTCCAGTTGGTGAAACCTTAGACCATCAGAATCCGACAGTTTAACAGGGCCTTGTATGTCTGAGCCAACACCAACCTGAGAAGCATCCAGAGGAACAACCTGAGCGGCATCAACGGCGTCGACGCCGCCTGCTTCGAAGACACCCGGTACAAAACACTGCAGTTGCGCCACTCCAATCCATTCGTCTCGCCCACCAGCAACTCTGCCAACACCCGTATCCGCATCCCGGCAGCGGGCCTGCGGATGATGACCCATCAGAAGAGCAGGCGGGGTCCCCCGCTCCTCACGCACCCCGTCTCCCTCTGCAGAACGCAGAATCCCTGAACCACGGCCTGCTAGATCGACTCCCAAAAAATCGTTGGCCTTCATACGCATCAGAACAAGGCATCGTTGGGGATCGCTCGCCTTCCGGATAATTTTCAAAGCCCGCTTCCTGAATCCTCCCATGCTGACCAAGTCGAGGCTGCTACGTCCGGACCTTACAGCCCGAGGAAACAAGAGGTCCCCGGGATCCGGCGCCAACATCATCACCAACTCGAACGAACTCGTCGCCTGGAGACTAGAAAGGATTGAGGCGGGGGAAGAGGGATTAATGGTATGGAAAGAAAAGACAAGGGATGGAGCGAGAGATCTGGGGAGAAAGGAGGATAGAAACAGAGAGGAGCATCTGGATTGGAAAACACAGGGGGGAATCGAAGGATGAGGAGCTTGGGTGGAGGAGGAAGGAGGAAGAAGGAAAGTGCCCGGTCCAACCAATCTGCACCACCAGAGATTGAATGGAGGAAGGGGAAGACGAAATCAGAGGAGGAAAATGGAAACCAAACGGAAGAAGTTGGTATTGGTGCTCTGTTATCTACATCCAAGTCTAAATAAAAATAATATTTAAGTTGTGGCTGTAATATTTATTTCAAGCAATACCGACACTGCAGGAAAATAAAGAGAAGGAAAAAGTCTGAAATAAACCTTGAATTTGTATTCGAAGTCTGAATCGAACCTTAACCTTTTAATCCCTGAAATCAGCACCTTGTATTTATTAATCCCGGTCAATCTTTGCCCTAAACCTGTTTGTCACTCCGGGAAAAGCACAATCCCGGCCGGGATTACTCACTTGTGACTATTCAAGGGCACACGTCATCTCCATCTTTTTCCTCACCAAAATCAAAGCGGCGCCGCCGCGCACACGTGCACGTACATGTTACGAAGCTGGCTACCTAAGCAGGTCGGTTGATTCAGTCTTGATGTGCTAGTACGTGAGGTAGCCGATTGATTTTTTTTTTATGGGTAGGTAGCCGATTGATTTGAGGATTGAGGTACACACGTACTCAGTACTGCATGTATGTAAACACGTAACATAGATCGACTTATTATTCCAGCTCACTGATCATGCTAAATGTGTACTAGTGCTACAACTGCGTGCACTCCAACAGTGTCATCCCGCTGGACTACCTGTTGTTCCGGCAGAATAAGGATGGCGTGGCGTGCCTCAATATGTCAGCAATGGTGACGGAGATCAGGTGGCGGCACAAGGTGATGCATCCACCGAGCCGGACGCTTACTTTGATAAAGCTGAAACATACGTCGTACACAACAACAACTGGGTGGCTCCAGCGTGTCCGCGTGTTACTAGCGAAAGACAAAACAAACCAGACACCGTCGTCGTCGCATATACATACACATATGCACAGCCGTCGTCGCACGTACTCGTCGGGTTGGAGCCACTTTCTCCTCGATCCCGTGCCACATAATCAATCCCGGCGTCCAAACAAGGTATGAGCGAAAAAGGTCAGGATTGACCGGGATCAGAAAGGATAGGGTGCCAATTTTAAGGATTACAAGGTCAGGGTTTGATGCAGACTAAGAGTACAAAATCAGGGTTTATTTTAGACTTTTCTCTAAAGAGAAGCAAGGACGCTGGTGTCTCCGCGTGGATCGGTGACCCTATCGCAACGGTCCTGCACACATCCTGCAACAAACATAGACTCGACCAACAACAACTCGACCCGACTTAAAACGACGTATTTCTCTCTTATCTGCATTCATATGCATCAGTTCCTCGAGTTTTGACCTCAATTGTTCCAATTGCCTAGTAACATTGCCAAACTTTTTGTTGCTCCACGCATGCAACTCGGCCATGACTTTTGATAAAGCATGAGACACATCTCTCATATCCCGTTTCGGACCAGCTCGTTCCCAAGCACGCGCCACCATTTCCTCAAGTGCGGCCTCCCTCTCCCACATCAGCTCATATCGGCGGCATCGCTTCGGCCTTTGGCTTGTGTCAGTCGCACACTTGATGAGTAAAGGGCAAATGGTCCGAGCAGGGGGACACAAGATGAACCACACTGGCTTCCGCAAACATGTTTCTCCACTGATTATTCGCAACAGCTCGATCAAGGCGGACCTGAACATTGGCCCTCCCACTCTTCCGATTATCATAAGTAAAGGGGTAGCCATTAAAGCCAAGATCCAGCAGACCGCATGTTTCAAGTACATCACGAAAATCAATCATCTGTCCAACCGGCCGGGGAGTAGCAGACATATGTTCAAAATCCCACATAGCTTCATTGAAATCACCAGCAACCAACCAAGGCATGTTGGCTTGATAATTCAGTATGCGCATAGCCTCCCATATCTGATGGCGGTTTTCCACTCGTGGTTCTCCATACATGAATGTAACACGCCAAGCAGGACTGTCCACAGACTCACGCACAAGCACATCAATCCATCTTTCATTGACTTCCTGAATATCTATACAAAGAGATTCATGCCAAAATAAAGCTAACCCAGCACTCATACCATTGCTGCTGACACCTTCAAACCCACGAAGACCTAATCGGGAACGAAGACGTTTCATCCTTTCCTTAGGCTGCCTAGTTTCACACAAGAACACCATGCTTGGGGAGTGGGCTCTGACAAGAGCCACAAGGTCGCGAACTGTCCGAGAGTTCCCCGCCCCTCGGCAGTTCCAAACTAAGGAATTCATTGCTCCTGACGGGGCGCCACACTCGGCCCCGTCAGGTTTCCAGCGGCCTTAAGGCCGGTCACTACCAAGAAAGATCCTGCCAGCACCGCTACATCTCGACCCTTTAACCCGTTCACTTCCTCGAGGACACGTCCTCTAACCAGGTCTCCTTCTTCTAACAGCTCAATGTTAATAACCAAGGGTATCTGCACATTATCTCCAGTAGCATTATCCATTGCCATCACTAAGCAGTTGCCCAGAATGGAATCATTCTCGGTCCAATCCACATCTGAGCCGGCATATGAAATAGCAGCGAAGATACCATGGATGCAGGGAGGTGGATTCATATCTAATATGCGCAGGGACACAGATTGCATGAGCTGCCCCTTCCTCCTATTTGCATGTTTCCAGCCAACTTCCTTTCTGAGTTGTACTGAATGTTTTCCCAGTACCCAACTGCCCCCTGGATCTGGATTCTCCTCCAACGGGACTCCATAATTAAAGCGAACATGAGATGTCTTCTTACTTCTGAGCTTCGCTATATAGTTCGAATTCAGCACAATTGTCTTCACAAACATCCGATCAGAGCATGACACCCCTTCCAGTTGGTGAAACCTTAGACCATCAGAATCCGACAGTTTAACAGGGCCTTGTATGTCTGAGCCAACACCAACCTGAGAAGCATCCAGAGGAACAACCTGAGCGGCATCAACGGCGTCGACGCCGCCTGCTTCGAAGACACCCGGTACAAAACACTGCAGTTGCGCCACTCCAATCCATTCGTCTCGCCCACCAGCAACTCTGCCAACACCCGTATCCGCATCCCGGCAGCGGGCCTGCGGATGATGACCCATCAGAAGAGCAGGCGGGGTCCCCCGCTCCTCACGCACCCCGTCTCCCTCTGCAGAACGCAGAATCCCTGAACCACGACCTGCTAGATCGACTCCCAAAAAATCGTTGGCCTTCATACGCATCAGAACAAGGCATCGTTGGGGATCGCTCGCCTTCCGGATAATTTTCAAAGCCCGCTTCCTGAATCCTCCCATGCTGACCAAGTCGAGGCTGCTACATCCGGACCTTACAGCCCGAGGAAACAAGAGGTCCCCGGGATCCGGCGCCAACATCATCACCAACTCGAACGAACTCGTCGCCTGGAGACTAGAAAGGATTGAGGCGGGGGAAGAGGGATTAATGGTATGGAAAGAAAAGACAAGGGATGGAGCGAGAGATCTGGGGAGAAAGGAGGATAGAAACAGAGAGGAGCATCTGGATTGGAAAACACAGGGGGGAATCGAAGGATGAGGAGCTTGGGTGGAGGAGGAAGGAGGAAGAAGGAAAGTGCCCGGTCCAACCAATCTGCACCACCAGAGATTGAATGGAGGAAGGGGAAGACGAAATCAGAGGAGGAAAATGGAAACCAAACGGAAGAAGTTGGTATTGGTGCTCTGTTATCTACATCCAAGTCTAAATAAAAATAATATTTAAGTTGTGGCTGTAATATTTATTTCAAGCAATACCGACACTGCAGGAAAATAAAGAGAAGGAAAAAGTCTGAAATAAACCTTGAATTTGTATTCGAAGTCTGAATCGAACCTTAACCTTTTAATCCCTGAAATCAGCACCTTGTATTTATTAATCCCGGTCAATCTTTGCCCTAAACCTGTTTGTCACTCCGGGAAAAGCACAATCCCGGCCGGGATTACTCACTTGTGACTATTCAAGGGCACACGTCATCTCCATCTTTTTCCTCACCAAAATCAAAGCGGCGCCGCCGCGCACACGTGCACGTACATGTTACGAAGCTGGCTACCTAAGCAGGTCGGTTGATTCAGTCTTGATGTGCTAGTACGTGAGGTAGCCGATTGATTTTTTTTTTTGATGGGTAGGTAGCCGATTGATTTGAGGATTGAGGTACACACGTACTCAGTACTGCATGTATGTAAACACGTAACATAGATCGACTTATTATTCCAGCTCACTGATCATGCTAAATGTGTACTAGTGCTACAACTGCGTGCACTCCAACAGTGTCATCCCGCTGGACTACCTGTTGTTCCGGCAGAATAAGGATGGCGTGGCGTGCCTCAATATGTCAGCAATGGTGACGGAGATCAGGTGGCGGCACAAGGTGATGCATCCACCGAGCCGGACGCTTACTTTGATAAAGCTGAAACATACGTCGTACACAACAACAACTGGGTGGCTCCAGCGTGTCCGCGTGTTACTAGCGAAAGACACAACAAACCAGACACCGTCGTCGTCGCATATACATACACATATGCACAGCCGTCGTCGCACGTACTCGTCGGGTTGGAGCCACTTTCTCCTCGATCCCGTGCCACATAATCAATCCCGGCGTCCAAACAAGGTATGAGCGAAAAAGGTCAGGATTGACCGGGATCAGAAAGGATAGGGTGCCAATTTTAAGGATTACAAGGTCAGGGTTTGATGCAGACTAAGAGTACAAAATCAGGGTTTATTTTAGACTTTTCTCTAAAGAGAAGCAAGGACGCTGGTGTCTCCGCGTGGATCGGTGACCCTATCGCAACGGTCTTGCACACATCCTGCAACAAACATAGACTCGACCAACAACAACTCGACCCGACTTAAAACGATGCAACACGAACTGACTCTGACACACACAGACTCGACTCGCTCATGCCTGGGACTCAGCCATGGCGTGATTATTCCAGCACAGGGCACACGATGGTTTCAACTAAGCACCAACATCCTTTGGCCGCTGGCTGGCTAGCAGCATGTGGGCCAGCAGGGGCACAAGGGTTCGCCATCGGCATCCGTGAGGACGGCGGTGGTTCCGGGCTGCTCTTGTGGTCTGACGACGACCCTTGCGTCTACCGGGAGGCCCGGTTTCGCGGAGAGATTGTTGTGCTCTGCGAGCAGCCGTCGAGCGTCCTGGTGGTGCGGAGACGCATCGGCGGCGGCCATTAGGTGCCCTAGGGCCAGGACCAGCAGGAACACGGCGGCCGTCGTCTTGAGAACGGGTGCAGAAGCCATGGCAGCTGCTAGCTAGCCTGGGATCGGATCGGCAGGAGGTCTGGCTATAGGTATAGGTGGCTAGATATGGCGATCGGAGGTGAGAGGTATGACTAAATGGCATCACTGTTTATATAGAGAGATAATGCACTAGGTGGACAAAAAGGCCACCGTTTTTAAATAAATCTGCACTCACGAATGACGCATACAATATTGGTGTGTGCAACCGCCAAGGTCAGTCTCTCTGCTTCTCCAAGGTTGAGACCAGGAACATTATCAAGGATATGCCCTCAGAAAAATCGCCAGGCCCAGGTGGCTTTACTGGCCCCAGAAAGAATCCAGGCGGCGACATGACGAACGGTGCCACGTCTCTCTCCGTGTGCTGCATGCTTACAATCAGTTAATCTCTCTCCCTCCAGGAGGATCTCACAGCTGCCGACACATGCCTTCATTCTAGTAGGTACAATCAAGCACGCAGCCAGTTTAGATTCCAGAATACTGCAAAAAGGAGAATGATTTCGTGATAGACCATCCTGGTTTAGTCTAGAACCTGTTGATTGATTACTCAAACATTCGTGTTGCCGTATCATAACTTCACAGGGTACAGTTATCACTTATCAGTTAGAAGTGGTACCGCTGACTAACTCTTAATAATAATCTACGTAGACATTTTGGCTCAAGAGGGAACAACATGCCTATCCATTCGCCCGCTTGCCTTTCCTGCTTTAGATCCGGCAACTATGTCAGGCCAGGTCAGCTCTTGCATGGGCAATCATGCGCTGATTGATGCTCCACCACCACTTTTATCCGGTGGCAAAGCATTTCTTCTCCCAAACGCAAAGTCGCCAATGGATGCCACCTTTTCAAGAACCACCTGGATGGAGCTCCTGACTGGAGCAGCATGACGACGATGGTTTCGACGGTTTCTGGAACTTCCCCGATTATTGCATTTGCAGGGCGTGCCAACTTTCACACTGTCAGATGAATATATCTACACATGATCCTGGTGATGTACGACAAGACAAGGGTACAAGAGCCTGGTGATGTCTGTCAAGCGACCTTGGCCGGCTCCGGCTCTGGCTTCACCAGGTGCTCCAGGTTCATGATCCTTACGGGCTTCCCCAGCTTGGACTTGTCCTCCATCCTAGCGGTTTCTAGCGCCTTTGCGCACACAGGGAAGCTCATTTCGTCCCAGGAATCCAGGATTATGCCTGACCCCAGGCACGCACTGTCACGGTAGAATGCTGCAAACTGGCCAGCTGCTAAACCCTGGTCGTCTTCGGACAGACAAACCGCCAAAATGTCTCCGTTCTCTTCGGTTTGCTCTTTTGTCACGGTGCAATCGTGGAAATCAGGACTATGCCGTACCTGGTATTGACAGTAGCATGGATATCAGATAACTGACGGAATAAAGTGCAGCACATGACAAAAGCAGAGCCAGGTTGATCACTGTACAGAAAAGGAGATAGATCAAGCTGAGAGGTATGCGGCATCGGTTAGATTGGAAGCTGCAGTACTAGTTTCCTATAATCCCAAACTAGAAATTAACGATCATTGGTCACGGTAGAACTGATCGACTTCAGAACTGCTTAACTATACTTGAGGATCAACAGGATTTATGAACCACTGTCTTCTAACCCAGCACCTACACAAGTTCATGCATACAGCTGCTACCATGGACATGTTTCGACAGGAAAAAAAAAACATATGGACTTACAGTCAAATGAATAATTTTGCAAGAACAGCATTTAACCCTTGCAGATGGTAGAAACGTCAAAATTCAAATATGCTACGCTACCACAAGAGCTAATTGTGTAACTCTGGTACCTTGCATTTAAGGCGTTCATTGTCTGCCGGCCCAGAATCGCCAAACCAGTTTAGCGATCCAACACGAAAGGTTCGCCTCCTCTTATCCAGTGAATAGTAATTCCTTGATACAAAAACCACATAATTTTGCACATCTTTCTCCACAACATACCTGCGTGAGATAAAAAGACCAGGTCAGTTGATGAATCTATGGATAAATAGATATGTGCTACCCATGAGGTCATGAGGACAAATCTTCCTTGAATTGCAGAATACTTCAGGCAATATACATTTAATTTAGCTGATATTATCGTAGCATAAAAGAGACTAGTATTATCGACAGTGCGTACCAAGGTCCTCCAGAAAGTCGCAAACCTTGTCACTGACCAATCGTATAGAACCAAAACCCACGGTGTGTCCCTAGGTAATCTCCAGTTTCAGCCTCAAGAAGTATACCCTCCATTTCTCCTATATGTCTTTGAACAAACTCGCTAAATTTGACCTAGAAAGAGAGACATTTTATAAGCTTAAAATAAGACAATACAAGGAGAAAGGACAGAACAATATTTTGCACAAAACATGTGCATTATTAACAACTACTCCCTCCGTCCCATAATATAAGAGCGTTTTTTATATGGGGCGGAGGGAGTATGTTAAAGCAATCACCTTTCCAAGAAAACATATCCCCTGGGAATCCTTTCTAGCTTGGTTAGGAAGGTCCATCTGAACAGCCAGACTGCGAACTTCATCCTGCAAAAGATGAGCTCAATTTACAAAAAAATACACCGGCAGTCCTGAATAAACTTTACTATCCTTATCTGATAAAATATGTCACCTTTGTTATACACCCCAGTGGAAAAAGAAGCCTTCTAAGCTAGGGCTGAGAGAGATGTGAGAGGAAATAAGTTTGATCCTTGATCTGAAACAACAATCAGAGTCTGAAAGGTGGTTTCGACTAAACAAAATTTAAACAAACGAACCATCTATTTGTTTCACTGTGTCACAACTTTCCTTCTAGGATGAATAATAGAACTCAATTGACATCAAATTGAATAACACTGAAGCTAAGCAAACTATTTTAAAGGACCTCGTCTTTCGAAAGTTGGAGCACCGATGGCCCTTCAGCATTCTCAGAGGGTGGATGGACTACATGTGCATAATGTCCTGAGGCTATGTAATCAAATCCCAAATTTTCAATTGCTTCTAAGAAAGCTCCTGCAGAATATGAGTGAAAAAGAATAAGCACATGAACACAGTTCAAAAATTATACCTCGATGCGCAATCAAATTTCAGTAATAGAAGCGTGCAGATCCATACCAAACTTTATTCTTGTGTTGCAAAGAACATCAGGGTTCGGTGTGCGTCCGTTGCGGTACTCATTAATCATGTGTGACACCTAGATACAAAATCCATGATAGTTGCTCAGAACGCAGAACAACATATGGGATGTCTGAGAGGATCGGGCGCAGAAAGTTTCAAATGAAGCTTACCACATGGTTCCAGTACTCGTCAGATAGATGTACCACCTCCAATGGCACGTCAATCTACAAAAGACAGCCATTAGATCAGTCAGTTCATGCAGCCAGAGCTAGTTTACATATGCTGCACGCTGGCTATTCAATGAAACAGCATGCACAGGATGAATTTTCTGGAATATACCTTGTCACACACGGCCTGTGCATACTTCAAATCGTCATCCCACGGGCACTCGGACCAAAAGTTCCTGAAATCTTCCTACAGATTAATCACACCGAGCTTATTAAGCGATCCCACAGCATAGCATTGCAGAGGATAGCAACAGGGGAGTGTGTGTGTGTACGGACCTGGAACCAGATCTTGAGGTAGAAGGCGGTGCAGCTGTGCCCGGCTGCGTGGAGGAGGCGGAGCGCGACGCTGCTGTCGACCCCGCCGCTCAGCAGCACCGCCACCCGCAGCGGCGCCCTCCCCGCTGCCGCGCACCGCACGAGGTGCTCCTCGCTGATCTCAGCCGCCCCGGGCGCAGGCGCGGGCGCGCTGGGCGGGGAGGCTGCGAGCGGCGCTGAGGACGAGAGGGCGCGGAAAGGCCGCGGCGGCCGGCGGGGGCGAAGGAGAAGTTTAGGGCCCGGGAGGAGGGGACTCCGGAGGAGCGGGCGGAGGGCGGAGACGACGCGCAGCATGGGTGGCGGCGGCGGCCGGCCGGCGTGGGGGCAAGAAGTCTCGGCCGCTGTACTGGATTGGGTTTTTCGGCTAGAGCGTCGAGAGTTTTGTGTCGTTTCAGAGTTTCAGAAGGCTTGAGCTCACGAAGGAGATGGACGAAGGCGTATTTTGGGCTGCTCGGTACGTCTACCTGTGGGGCTTACGTGCTCACGACAGGCGCGTTAGTTTGTCAAAATCAAAGTGCCCCTTGAGTTTCATATAAAACGTATCTCTGATTTTAAAATCAATAGGAGAACAGAACGGAAATGATCGATTGAGATTTGAGGTGTTGTCATAGGAATCTTGCAAATTTGGATTGCTTCCCCCTAGTCTTTATGCTTCTCCGCATGGTTTGTACACCGAAAAAGCGAAATGCCTCGTCCAAGAGAAGAACTCATATGTAGTTAAGAACACCTTGAGGATATTGTCCAAGGTCCAAATTGGTAGGGTATTTTTGCAAATAAGCAAGAAAATGAACAAAGTCGGAGCTATTGATGTCGACAAGGGAAAATTTTGACTTGTAAAATGAGCATCTCTTTAAATAGACATGGGTATTGTTGATTATAAATTTATAGTCATCATGTAATTAAATTATCCACCTTCTAAACGAGCAAATGTACTCGTGTAAAAGAAGTATCCATTTTAGAAGAGGCACCCCAAGCAGACATGGTAGATCAAATGATAAATAGTCAGATTACGATACTACTCATGTGAAAATAGTGTGGAGTTGTGTTTTTTCTTTTTTTGAACAGGCAAAGGTGCCCAAGGCGCCCAAATACATTCATCTTAAATAGTAGTACAAGTCCCTACTAAAAGATACAAGAGTTGAGAACAAGAGCTGAGACTAACACCTTGAGATGAAGCAAGCCACTAGAAGGAAGAACCTAACCAAGATCCTGATGAACAACAAGGCAAGAAAGAGAGCTGAAGCAAAGGTAGCAAAAA
This sequence comes from Thinopyrum elongatum, assembly GCA_011799875.1. NCBI lineage: Eukaryota > Viridiplantae > Streptophyta > Magnoliopsida > Poales > Poaceae > Thinopyrum > Thinopyrum elongatum. The sequence continues at coordinate 530,981,742 of CM022300.1, read as the reverse complement.
TAGTTCCAGCTAGGGAGAAATACATCAGATCACAAAAAAGAATTTTTTGTTGACATCCCAATCGTTGCAAGGTTGATTCATGTGACCCTGCAAAATGTCTTTGAATGTCGAACGTATGTCCCTGTAATATCTCCCTTCTAACATCACTTTAAATTGCAGAGGCGCATTGAACATTTGGAGGCCTACATAAGAAGAAAAGAAGTAGCATTGGCTTCAAAGAAAATGAGATATGCGAGTAAAAGAAAGGAAGATCATCATCTATCTTAGCAACACATAATAGCATGGACAAAATACCCATCGAAATTGGCGTTATGCAAAGCATTAATATAACCACAAGGCCAGTGAGAGTGTTGTTTGTTGGAACAAGTAAAAATTGCAGGAGTGGAGCTGTTGAGAGCCTGGTGAGCACATGTGTGAGCATCATCATTAAGAGAACGAGGGATATGAAATATGGAGCAATCAGTATGGTTGGAGATATTTAAAAAATTAGCAAGGTTTGGTCTGATCTCCCAGCAAACATCATCCAAATTGATATTCCTGCTTACAATTGCTCTAGCCAAAGAATAGTTGTCAGTGAGGTAAGTTACCTTGTTAAGTTGGAGAATGGAGACAACCTTGGCAGCAAGACATAGGGCTGAAGCTTCAGCTTGCAAGGGACAGAGAGTGAACGGAGCTGCTGCCTGAATCTTAATTCTGTTGGAACCTGCATCTTCAACGCAATGAAGTGAAACACCAATTCCAGGAATATGTATATGTCATGAAGAAAGCTATAGCAGCAAAACTGAACGATCAATATGCTAAGCTAACGGATGGGTCATGTCCATCACATCATTCTCCTAATGATGTGATCCCGTTTATCAAATGACAACACATGTCTATGGTTAGGAAACTTAACCATCTTTGATTAACGAGCTAGTCTAGTAGATGCTTACTAGGGACTCGGTGTTTTGTCTATGTATTCACACATGTATCAAGTTTCCGGTTAATACAATTCTAGCATGAATAATAAATATTTATCATGATATAAGGAAATATAAATAACAACTTTCTTATTGCCTCTAGGGCATATTTCCTTCAGTCTCCCACTTGCACTAGAGTCAATAATTTAGATTACATTGTAATGATTCTAACACCCATGGAGTCTTGGTGCTGATCATGTTTTGCTGTGGTGTTCCAGGTGGCGTGAGTTGTGAAACTATTCCACATTGTTTTAAATGAAGGCCAAACTCGTAACTCAAATATTCGCCTCCGCGTTCAGATCGTAGAAACTTTATTTTCTTGTTACGATGATTCTCCACTTCACTCTGAAATTCTTTGAACTTTTCAAATGTTTCAGACTTGTGTTTCATCAAGTAGATATACCCATATCTGCTCAAATCATCTGTGAAGGTCAGAAAATAACGATACCCGCTGCGAGCCTCAACACTCATCGGACCGCATACATCGGTATGTATTATTTCCAATCAGTCAGTGGCTCGCTCCATTGTTTCGGAGAACGGAGTTTTAGTCATCTTGCCCATGAGGCATGGTTCGCAAGCATCAAATGATTCATAATCAAGTGATTCCAAAAGTCCATCCGCATGGAGTTTCTTCATGCGCTTTACACCAATATGACCTAAACGGCAATGCCATAAATATGTTGCACTATCATTATCAACTTTGCATCTTTTGGCATCAATATTATGAATATGTGTATCACCACGATCGAGATTCAACAAAAATAGACCACTCTTCAAGGGTGCATGACCATAAAAGATATTACTCATATAAAAAGAACAACCATTATTCTCTGATTTAAATGAATAACCGTCTCGCATTAAACAAGATCCAGATATAATGTTCATGCTCAACGCTGGCACCAAATAACAATTATTCAGGTCTAAAACTAATCCCGAAGGTAGATGTAGAGGTAGCGTGCCGACGGTGATCACATCGACCTTGGAACCATTCCCGACGCGCATCGTAGCCTCGTCCTTAGCCAATCTTCGTTTAATCCGTAGCCCCTGTTTCGAGTTACAAATATGAGCAACCGAATCGGTATCAAATACCCAGGCACTACTACGAGCATTACTAAGGTACACATCAATAACATGTATATCAAATATTCCTTTGTTCACTTTGCCATCCTTCTTATCCGCCAAATACTTGGGGCAGTTCCGCTTCTAGTGACCAATCCCTTTGCAGTAGAAGCACTCAGTTTCAGGCTTAGGTCTAGACTTGGGCTTCTTCCCGGGAGTGGCAACTTGCTTGCCATTCTTCTTGAAGTTCCCCTTCTTTCCTTTGCCCTTTTTCTTGAAACTAGTGGTCTTGTTAACCATCAACACTTGATGCTCCTTCTTGATTTCTACCTCCGCAGCTTTGAGCATTGCGAAGAGCTCGGGAATAGTCTTCTCCATCCCTTGCATATTATAGTTCATCATGAAGCCTTTATAGCTTGGTGGCAGTGATTGGAGAACTCTATCAATAACACTATCATCTGGAAGATTAACTCCCAGCTGAGTCAAGTGATTATGATACCCAGACATTTTGAGTATGTGTTCACTGACAGAGCTATTCTCCTCCATCTTGCAGCTATAGAACTTATTGGAGACTTCATATCTCTCAACTCGGGCATTTGCTTGAATATTAACTTCAACTCCTGGAACATCTCATATGGTCCATGACGTTCAAAACATCTTTGAAGTCCTGATTCTAAGCCGTAAAGCATGGCACACTGAACTATCGAGTAGTCATCAGATCGAGCTTGCCAGACGTTCATAACATCAGCATCTGCTCCTGCAGCAGGCCTTTCACCTAGCGGTGCATCAAGGACATAATTCTTTTGTGCAGCAATGAGGATAATCCTCAAGTTACGGACCCAGTCCGTGTAGTTGCTATCATCATCTTTCAACTTAGCTTTCTCTAGGAACGCATTAAAATTCAAGGGAACGGTAGCACGGGCCATTGATCTACAACATAGATATGCAAATACTATCAGGACTAAGTTCATGATAAATTAAGTTCAATTAATCATATTACTTAAGAACTCCCACTTAGATTGACATCCCTCAAGTCATCTAGATGATACGTGATCCAAATCAACTAAACCATGTCCGATCATCACGTGAGATGGAGTAGTCATCAATGGTGAACATCTCTATGTTGATCATATCTACTATATGATTCACGTTCGACCTTTCGGTCTCCAGTGTTTCGAGGCCATGTCTGTACATGCTAGGCTCGTCAAGTTTAACCTGAGTATTCCGCATGTGCAAAACTGTCTTGCACCCGTTGTATGTGAACGTAGAGCCTATCAGACCCGATCATCACGTGGTGTCTCAGCACGACGAACTGTCGCAATGGTGCATACTCGGGGAGAACACTTATACCTTGAAATTTTAGTAAGGGATCATCTTATAATGCTACCGCCGTACTAAGCAAAATAAGATGCACAAAAGATAAACATCACATGCAATCAAAATATGTGACATGATATGGCCATCATCATCTTGTGCCTTTGATCTCCATCTCCAAAGCACCGTCATGATCTCCATCGTCACCGGCTTGACACCTTGATCTCCATCGTAGTGTCGTGGTTGTCTCGCCAACTATTGCTTCTACAACTATCGCTAACGCATAGAGATAAAGTAAAGCAATTACATGGCGTTTGCATTTCATACAATAAAGCGACAACCATAAGGCTCCTGCCAGTTGCCGATAACTTTTACAAAACATGATCATCTCATACAATAACGTATATCACATCATGTCTTGACCATATCATATCACAACATGCCCTGCAAAAACAAGTTAGACGTCCTCTACTTTGTAGTTGCAACTTTTACGTGGCTGCTACGGGCTTCTAGCAAGAACCGTTCTTACCTACGCATCAAAATCACAACAGTGTTTCGTCAAGTTTGCTGTTTTAACCTTCAACAAGGACCGGCCGTAGTCAAATTCAATTCAACTAAAGTTGGAGAAACAGACACCCGCCAGCCACCTTTATGCAAAACTAGTTGCATGTCTGTCGGTGGAACCGGTCTCATGAACGTGGTCATGTAAGGTTGGTCCGGGCCGCTTCATCCAACAATACCGCCAAATCAAAATAAGACGTTGGTGGTAAGCAGTATGACTATCACCGCCCACAACTCTTTGTGTTCTACTCGTGCATATCATCTACGCATAGACCTGGCTCGGATGCCACTATTGGGAAACGTAGCATGCAATTTCAAAAAAATTCCTACGCTCACGCAAGATCTATCTAGGAGATGCATAGCAACGAGAGGGGAAGAGTGTGTCCACGTACCCTCGTAGACCGAAAGCGGAAGCATTTTATTAACGCGGTTGATGTAGTCGAACTTCTTCTCATTCCGACCGATCAAGCACCGAACGTACGGCACCTCCGAGTTCTGCACACGTTCAGCTCGATGACGTCCCTCGAACTCTTGATCCAGCAAAGTGTCGAGGGAGAGTTCTGTCAGCACGACGGTGTGGTGATGGTGATGGTGAAGTGATCCGCGCAGGGCTTCGCCTAAGCACTATGTGAATATGACCGGAGGCGTAAACTGTGGAGGGGGGCGCCACACACGGCTAACAATTGTTGGTGTGTCTTCTAGGCGCATCCTCCCCTTCATATATATAGGTGGGAGGGAGAGGGAGCAGCCAAGGGGGCGCCCAAGTAGGAGGAATCCTACTTGGGCCCCTAGTCCAATTCGCCCCCCTTCCATAAATGTCGGAGGGGGAAGGAAAGAGATGGGGGAGAGAAGGAAAGGGGGAGGCCGAATCCTCCCCTTTCCTTCTCCCTTCCACTCCTTCCTTCTCCTCCTATTTTGGCCTATATGAGGGTGCACCAGCCCACTAGGGGCTGGTCTGTCCCTCTCTTGGCCCATAGGCCCATATCTTTGCCGGGGGTGCCCGGAACCCCTTTCCGGTGACCCGATATGTACCCGGTACCCCCGGAACACTTCCGGTGTCCGAATACTATCATCCTATATATGAATCTTTACCTCTCGAACATTTAGAGACTCCTAGTCATGTCCGTGATCTCATCCGGGACTCCGAACAACATTCGGTCACCAATCACATAACTCATATAATACAAAATCGTCATCGAACGTTAAGCGTGCGGACCCTATGGGTTCGAGAACTATGTAGACATGACCGAGACACCTCTCCGGTCAATAACCAACAACGGAACCTGGATGCTCATATTGGTTCCCACATATTCTACAAAGATCTTTATCGGTCGTACCGTAATGACAACATATGTTATTCCCTTTGTCATCGGTATGTTACTTGCCCGAGATTCGATCGTCGGTATCTTCATACCTAGTTCAATCTCGTTACCGGCAAGTCTCTTTACTCGTTCCGTAATGCATCATCCCGTAACTAACTCATTAGTCACATTGCTTGCAAGGCTTCTTATGATGTGCATTACCGAGAGGGCCCAGAGATACCTCTCCGATACTCGGAGTGACAAATCCTAATCTCGATCTATGCCAACCCAACAAACACCTTCGGAGATACCTGTAGAGCATATTTATGATCACCCAGTTACTTTGTGATGTTTGATAGCACACAAGGTATTCCTCCGGTATCCGGGAGTTGCATAATCTCATAGTCGAAGGAATATGTATATGTCATGAAGAAAGCTATAGCAGTAAAACTGAACGATCAATATGCTAAGCTAACGGATGGGTCATGTCCTTCACATCATTCTCCTAATGATGTGATCCCGTTTATCAAATGACAACACATGTCTATGGTTAGGAAACTTAACCATCTTTGATTAACGAGCTAGTCTAGTAGAGGCTTACTAGGGACTCAGTGTTTTGTCTATGTATTCACACATGTATCAAGTTTCCGGTTAATACAATTCTAGCATGAATAATAAACATTTATCATGATATAAGGAAATATAAATAACAACTTTATTATTGCCTCTAGGGCATATTTCCTTCAGTCTCCCACTTGCACTAGAGTCAATAATCTAGATTACATTGTAATGATTCTAACACCCATGGAGTCTTGGTGTTGATCATGTTTTGCTCGTGGAAGAGGCTTAGTCAACGGGTCTGCCACCTTCAGATCTGTATGTATTTTGCAAATCTCTATGTCTCCCTCCTTGACTTGATCACGGATGGAGTTGAAGCATCTCTTGATGTGTTTGGTTCTTTTGTGAAATCTGGATTCCTTCGCCAAGGCAATTGCTCCAGTATTGTCACAAAAGATTTTCATTGGACCCGATGCACTAGGTATTACACCTAGATCGGATATGAACTCCTTCATCCAGACTCCTTCATTCGCTGCTTCCGAAGCAGCTATGTACTCCGCTTCACACGTAGATCCCGCCACGACGCTTTGCTTGGAACTGCACCAACTGACAGCTCCACCATTCAATATAAATACGTATCCGGTTTGTGACTTAGAGTCATCCAGATCAGTGTCAAAGCTAGCATCGATGTAACCATTTATGACGAGCTCTTTGTCACCTCCATAAATGAGAAACATATCCTTAGTCCTTTTCAGGTACTTCAGGATGTTCTTGACCGATGTCCAGTGATCCACTCCTGGATTACTTTGGTACCTCCCTGCTAGACTTATAGCAAGGCACACATCAGGTCTGGTACACAGCATAGCATACATGATAGAACCTATGGCTGAGGCATAGGGAATGACTTTCATTTTCTCTCTATCTTCTGCAGTGGTCGGGCATTGAGTCTGACTCAACTTCACACCTTGTAACACAGGCAAGAACCCTTTCTTTGACTGATCCATTTTGAACTTCTTCAAAACTTTATCAAGGTATGTGCTTTGTGATAGTCCAATTAAGCGTCTTGATCTATCTCTATAGATCTTGATGCCCAATATATAAGCAGCTTCACCGAGGTCTTTCATTGAAAAACTTTTATTCAAGTATCCTTTTATGCTATACAGAAATTCTATATCATTTCCAATCAACAATATGTCATCCACATATAATATTAGAAATGCTACAGAGCTCCCACTCACTTTCTTGTAAATACAGGCTTCTCCAAAAGTCTGTATAAAACCATATGCTTTGATCACTTCATCAAAGCGTATATTCCAACTCCGAGATGCTTGCACCAGTCCATAAATGGATTGTTGGAGCTTGCACACCTTGTTAGCACCTTTAGGATTGACAAAACCTTCTGGTTGCATCATATACAACTCTTCTTTAAGAAATCCATTAAGGAATGTAGTTTTGACATCCATTTGCCAGATTTCATAATCATAAAATGCGGCAATTGCTAACATGATTCGGACAGACTTAAGCATCGCTACGGGTGAGAAAGTCTCATCGTAGTCAACTCCTTGAACTTGTCAAAAACCTTTCGCGACAAGTCCAGCTTTGTAGACAGTAACATTACCATCAGCGTCAGTCTTCTTCTTGAAGATCCATTTATTTTCTATGGCTCGCCGATCATCGGGCAAATCCACCAAAGTCCACATTTTGTTCTCATACATGGATCCTATCTCAGATTTCATGGCCTCAAGCCATTTCTCGGAATCTGGGCTCATCATCGCTTCCTCATAGTTCGTAGGTTCGTCATGGTCTAGTAACATGACCTCCAGAACAGGATTACCGTACCACTCTGGTGCGGAACATGCTCTGGTTGACCTACGAGGTTCGGTAGTAACTTGATCTGAAGTTTCATGATCATTATCATTAGCTTCCTCTCTAGTTGGTGTAGGCATCACGGGAACAGATTTCTCTGATGAGCTACTTTCCAAATTGAGAGAAGGTACAATTACCTCATCAAGTACTACATTCCTCCCACTCACTTCTTTCGAGAGAAACTCCTTCTCTAGAAAGGATCCATTCTTAGCAACAAAGATCTTGCCTTCGGATCTGTGATAGAAGGTGTACCCAACAGTTTCTTTTGGGTATCCTATGAAGACGCACTTCTCCGATTTGGGTTCGAGCTTATCAGGCTGAAGCTTTTTCACATAAGCATCGCAACCCCAAACTTTAAGAAACGACAGCTTAGGTTTCTTGCCAAACCACAGTTCATACGGTGTCGTCTCAACGGATTTAGATGGTGCCCTATTTAACGTGAATGCAGCTCTCTCTAATGCATAACCCCAAACCGATAGTGGTAAATCGGTAAGAGACATCATAGATTGCACCATATCCAATAAAGTACGGTTACGACGTTTGGACACACCATTACACTGTGGTGTTCCAGGTGGCGTGAGTTGTGAAACTATTCCACATTGTTTTAAATGAAGGCCAAACTCGTAACTCAAATATTCGCCTCCGTGTTCAGATCGTAGAAACTTTATTTTCTTGTTACGATGATTCTCCACTTCACTCTGAAATTCTTTGAACTTTTCAAATGTTTCAGACTTGTGTTTCATCAAGTAGATATACCCATATCTGCTCAAATCATCTGTGAAGGTCAGAAAATAACGATACCCGCTGCGAGCCTCAACACTCATCGGACCGCATACATTGGTATGTATTATTTCCAATAAGTCAGTGGCTCGCTCCATTGTTCCGGAGAACGGAGTTTTAGTCATCTTGCCCATGAGGCATGGTTCGCAAGCATCAAATGATTCATAATCAAGTGATTCCAAAAGTCCATCCGCATGGAGTTTCTTCATGCGCTTTACACCAATATGACCTAAACGACAGTGCCATAAATATGTTGCACTATCATTATCAACTTTGCATCTTTTGGCATCAATATTATGAATATGTGTATCACCACGATAGAGATTCAACAAAAATAGACCACTCTTCAAGGGTGCATGACCATAAAAGATATTACTCATATAAATAGAACAACCATTATTCTCTTATTTAAATGAATAACCATCTCGCATTAAACAAGATCCAGATATAATGTTCATGCTCAACGCTGGCACCAAATAACAATTATCCAGGTCTAAAACTAATCCCGAAGGTAGATGTAGAGGTAGCGTGCCGACGGCGATTACATCGACCTTGGAACCATTCCCGACGCGCATCGTCACCTCGTCCTTAGCCAATCTTCGTTTAATCCGTAGCCCCTGTTTCGAGTTACAAATATGAGCAACCGAACCGGTATCAAATACCCAGGCACTACTACGAGCATTAGTAAGGTACGCATCAATAACATGTATATCAAATATACCTTTGTTCACTTTGCCATCCTTCTTATCCGCCAAATACTTGGGGCAGTTCCGCTTCCAGTGACCAATCCCTTTGCAGTAGAAGCACTCAGTTTCAGGCTTAGGTCCAGACTTGGGCTTCTTCCCGGGAGTGGCAACTTGCTTGCCATTCTTCTTGAAGTTCCCCTTCTTTCCTTTGCCCTTTTTCTTGAAACTAGTGGTCTTGTTAACAATCAACACTTGATGCTCCTTCTTGATTTCTACTTCCGCAGCTTTGAGCATTGTGAAGAGCTCGGGAATAGTCTTCTCCATGCCTTGCAAATTATAGTTCATCACGAAGCCTTTATAGCTTGGTGGCAGTGATTGGAAAACTCTGTCAATAACACTATCATCTGGAAGATTAACTCCCAGCTGAGTCAAGTGATTATGATACCCAGACATTTTGAGTATGTGTTCACTGACAGAGCTATTCTCCTCCATCTTGCAGCTATAGAACTTGTTGGAGACTTCATATCTCCCAACTCGGGCATTTGCTTGAAATATTAACTTCAACTCTTGGAACATCTCATATGGTCCATGACGTTCAAAACGTCTTTGAAGTCCCGATTCTAAGCCGTAAAGCACTGCACACTGAACTATCGAGTAGTCATCATATCGAGCTTCCCAGACGTTCATAACATCAGCATCTGCTCCTGCAGCAGGCCTTTCACCTAGCGGTGCATCAAGGTCATAATTCTTCTGTGCAGCAATGAGGATAATCCTCAAGTTACGGACCCAGTCCATGTAGTTGCTGCCATCATCTTTCAACTTAGCTTTCTCTAGGAACGCATTAAAATTCAAGGGAACGATAGCACGGGCCATTGATCTACAACATAGATATGCAAATACTATCAGGACTAAGTTCATGATAAATTAAGTTCAATTAATCATATTACTTAAGAACTCCCACTTAGATTGACATCCCTCAAGTCATCTAAATGATACGTGATCCAAATCAACTAAACCATGTCCGATCATCACGTGAGATGGAGTAGTCATCAATGGTGAACATCTCTATGTTGATCATATCTACTATATGATTCACGTTCGACCTTTTGGTCTCCAGTGTTCCGAGGCCATGTCTGTACATGCTAGGCTCGTCAAGTTTAACATGAGTATTCCGCATGTGCAAAACTGTCTTGCACCCGTTGTATGTGAACGTAGAGCCTATCACACCCGATCATCATGTGGTGTCTCAGCACGACGAACTGTCGCAACGGTGCATACTCGGGGAGAACACTTATACCTTGAAATTTTAGTAAGGGATCATCTTATAATGCTACCGCCGTACTAAGCAAAATAAGATGCACAAAAGATAAACATCACATGCAATCAAAATATGTGACATGATATGGCCATCATCATCTTGTGCCTTTGATCTCCATCTCCAAAGCACCATCATGATCTCCATCGTCACCGGCTTGACACCTTGATCTCCATCGTAGCGTCGTGGTTGTCTCACCAACTATTGCTTCTACAACTATCGCTAACGCATAGTGATAAAGTAAAGCAATTACATGGTGTTTGCATTTCATATAATAAAGCGACAACCATAAGGCTCCTGCCGGTTGCCTATAACTTTTACAAAACATGATCATCTCATACAACAACGTATAGCACATCATGTCTTGACCATATCATATCACAACATGCCCTGCAAAAACAAGTTAGACGTCCTCTACTTTGTAGTTGCAAGTTTTACGTGGCTGCTACGGGCTTCTAGCAAGAACCGTTCTTACCTACGCATCAAAACCACAACGGTGTTTCGTCAAGTTTGCTGTTTTAACCTTCAACAAGGACCGGCCATAGTCAAATTCGATTCAACTAAAGTTGGAGAAACAGACACCCGCCAGCCACCTTTATGCAAAACTAGTTGCATGTCTGTCGGTGGAACCGGTCTCATGAACGTGGTCATGTAAGGTTGGTCCGGGCCGCTTCATCCAACAATACCACCGAATCAAAATAAGACGTTGGTGGTAAGCAGTATGACTATCACCGCCCACAACTCTTTGTGTTCTACTCGTGCATATCATCTACGCATAGACCTGGCTCGGATGCCACTGATGGGAAACGTAGCATGCAATTTCAAAAAAATTCCTACGCTCACGCAAGATCTATCTAGGAGATGCATAGCAACGAGAGGGGAAGAGTGTGTCCACGTACCCTCGTAGACCGAAAGCGGAAGCGTTTTATTAACGCGGTTGATGTAGTCGAACTTCTTCTCGTTCCGACCGATCAAGCACCGAACATACGGCACCTCCGAGTTCTGCACATGTTCAGCTCGATGACGTCCCTCGAACTCTTGATCTAGCAAAGTGTCGAGGGAGAGTTCCGTCAGCACGACGGTGTGGTGACGGTGATGGTGAAGTGATCCGCGCAGGGCTTCGCCTAAGCACTACGTGAATATGACCGGAGGCGTAAACTGTGGAGGGGGGCGCCGCACATGGCTAACAATTGTTGGTGTGTCTTCTAGGCGCCTCCCCCCCTTCATATATATAGGTGGGAGGGAGAGGGAGCAGCCAAGGGGGCGCCCAAGTAGGAGGAATCCTACTTGGGCCCCTAGTCCAATTCGCCCCCCCCCTGTTCCATAAGTGTCGGAGGGGGAAGGAAAGAGAGGGGGGAGAGAAGGAAAGGGGGAGGCCGAATCCTCCCCTTTCCTTCTCCCTTCCACTCCTTCCTTCTCCTCCTATTTCGGCCTATATGGGGGTGCACCAGCCCACTAGGGGCGGGTATGTCCCTCTCTTGGCCCATAAGGCCCATATCTTTGCCGGGGGTGCCCGGAACCCCTTTCCGGTGACCCGATATGTACCCGGTACCCCCGGAACACTTCCGGTGTCCGAATACTATCATCCTATATATGAATCTTTACCTCTCGACCATTTTGAGACTCCTCGTCATGTCCGTGATCTCATCCGGGACTCCGAACAACATTCGGTCACCAATCACATAACTCATATAATACAAAATCGTCATCGAACGTTAAGCGTGCGGACCCTACGGGTTCGAGAACTATGTAGACATGACCGAGACACCTCTCCGATCAATAACCATCAGCGGAACCTGGATGCTCATATTGGTTCCCACATATTCTACGAAGATCTTTACCGGTCGTACCGTAATGACAACATACGTTATTCCCTTTGTCATCGGTATGTTACTTGCCCGAGATTCGATCGTCGGTATCTTCATACCTAGTTCAATCTCATTACCGACAAGTCTCTTTACTCGTTCCGTAATGCATCATCCCGTAACTAACTCATTAGTCACATTGCTTGCAAGGCTTCTTATGATGTGCATTATCGAGAGGGCCCAGAGATACCTCTCCGATACTCGAAGTGAAAAATCCTAATCTCGATCTATGCCAACCCAACAAACACCTTCGGAGATACCTGTAGAGCATCTTTATGATCACCCAGTTACGTTGTGATGTTTGATAGCACACAAGGTATTCCTCCGGTATCCGGGAGTTGCATAATCTCATAGTCGAAGGAATATGTATATGTCATGAAGAAAGCTATAGCAGTAAAACTGAACGATCAATATGCTAAGCTAACAGATGGGTCATGTTCATCACATCATTCTCCTAATGATGTGATCCCATTCATCAAATGACAACACATGTCTATGGTTAGGAAACTTAACCATCTTTGATTAACGAGCTAGTCTAGTAGAACCTTACTAGGGACTCGGTGTTTTGTCTATGCATTCACACATGTATCAAGTTTCTGGTTAATACAATTCAAGCATGAATAATAAACATTTATCATGATATAAGGAAATATAAATAACCACTTTATTATTGTAACACCCCTGTGTAACTACCACTGTGATCAGCTGCTAATAATGCCAAGTCATATCATTTGCAGTGCTTAAACATAGTGGTTAACCAAAGCAATTCAACTCCATTCTGGAAATCAACTCAAATTCAAAAGTGCAAAATCAACTTGCTCAAACATCTTTGGAAAAATGTTCACTAAATAGCAAATATTCTAGAAGCACTCATAAAAATATAACCAATGATATTTGGATTGGCTAAATGACTCAAACCACATGAAACAGCACCAAAACAGAATTATTTGATCTAAGTAAATTCATTTCAAATTCAAATGAAATTCAAATTCACCCAAACCAATTTTTGGTGAAAGGTAAAATTGCATTGCAATGATTGGGCCAAGTCCCACATTTTACAAAAGAGCTAAAGTGGCCTAACTATTTCAAAACAGAAAAGAATAAAAGAAAAATAGGAAACAAAAACAGAAAAATAAAATGAGGCATTGTGCACTGGGCCTAAGTGCACAGTGCCCCGACCACGGCCCACCTGGCCCATTACCTTCTCTTCCTCCTGCGTAACGCCGCGCCCCTGGCCGAGCGCCCGCGCACCGGCGAGGCGTCGACACGCCGCCGCCCCACCGACGCTACAGGGCAGCGGAGGGGATAGGCCCGAGCTCATCCACTCCCCCTGGCCTTTCCCTGTCATTCTCCCCACTCTCCTCGCTCGCTCCTCCCTTCTCTCCCTCTCGATCTACCTCAACCGAGCGCTGCCATCGCCGCGCTTCGCCACCGCCGTGGCCAGCGGCCTCCCGCGTCGCCTGGAGGTGCCTGGGAGAAGCGCCGTGGTCAGCCACGTCTACTGGCGCAGTTGGAAGGAGCCCGGGAGCCCTGCAGCGCCTGGATCGAGCTCATTTTCTTCCACGGGTCGCCGGCGTTCCTCCGACGAACGTCGTCGTTCTGCTGCTCCTAACCTGTCAAAGGTCTTTCTTGACCGCGCGGTGAGCTCTCCTCTCCCCTCTGTCCCTCTCCTGAGCCGCTCCGCTCCATCTAGATAGCTCGCCACCGCACCGAGCTCTGACCTCCGCCGCCGCTGCCATTGGCGAGCTCCCGAGCCACTACGGTTCGAGCCAGTGGCTCTGGTGAGCTCCTGGAGTGCTACTGCTGCTGCCTAGATAACCAGCTCGAGCTCTTGCGCTGTTTTTCGCCGAATCCGTGAGGTCCCGAACTCCGGCGTCCGCCTCCACTCGTCGTCGGCCCAGTTCCGGTCGCCCCCGAGCTCATCCAACCACACCACTCGACGCGCGAGTCCTCTAGCTTTCGAACGCACCTAACCACGGCTCGAACCGAGCCTCGTAGCGCGAATCCGCCCATCTCCGGCGAGCTCTGCCGCGTATTTGGTCGTCGGAGTTGTCTCCGGCGTCCCAGCCAATGTGGCCAGGCATGGGGTCCACCCTGGGTCGCTGCCAGTGGCCCCGGTGGGTCCCGTTGACCCCGTTGACTCGGGTCAACGTGCTGACTGGGCCGAGTCCAGTCGCTGACATGTGGGACCCCCTCTACTAATTAAACTGATAAATGATTAAATAAATAAAAACAAATTAGTTATACTAATGACTCACTGACATATGGGGCCCACCCCACTAATCACTCTGTTAGTTCAAATGATCCACTGTTAGAATAACAGAGGCTGACATGTGGGTCCCACTGGACCCACATGTCAGGTTTGACCCTGGTCAGTCGCTGTTGACCTGCTGATGTCACTGTGACATCATGCTGTTGTCATAATTCAATTCTGTTAATAAAATAATTCCATAAAATCATTTAAACTACGAAAATTAATAACTTTTAAACCGTAGCTCAGATCGAAAAAGTTAAAACATGAAAGTTGCTCAGAACGACGAGACGAGTCTGATCGTGTCGTCTGTTTCCATGTCGGAACCTCTTACGTAGGAGAACTCATAACTCCGGGCCCGATTCCGGTAGATGAATAGTGCACACACACACCGGGTAATAAATCCCACGATAATCCTAAAAAAAACTACAATGACTTAGATGCATATTTAGGCAACCCTGCACTGCATACTAGGCATAGCATGCCCGTGTTGCATTTGATTGCATTATATTTACCTGTTTCCTCCCCCTCTTCTCTCTCGATTAGGCCCCGACGTTGACGTAGCTACTGAGGCAGACGCCGCTCCGGAGAACGACTACGTCCCCGACGACTAGCCACTTACCCCAGAGCTTGCAGGCAAGCACCCCCCTTTTGAGCATTCCGATATCGCCCATTCTCTTCTCTCTTATGCTTGCATTAGAATCTGCTGCTGTTACTGTATCCTATATCTGCTGCATAGCCTGTTTACTTGTAACCTGCTGTTGATTATTACCTGTTATCCTAAATTGTTTAGAATAAGTTGGGTAGAGACCGATAGAGACCCCTACTTATCTCGACTGCCCCGCTGGATGATCAGAAGACCCGAGCAACGGGATTGAAGACCAGGCCCCGACACCGCACGTCACATCCCCCTTAGTTGCCGACACTGCTGGGTTACTATCGAGTGCCGAGGGTGATACCTCGTCAGCACTTCTGATGATAACCTTGTAGGTTAGTTATTCGGTCGTGGTAAGCGAGGGTGATTCCTCCTACACCACCCCCGATAACGACGTCGTCGCGCAACTCCTCAAGTGTGGACCTCGAGGGTGATTCCTCCTCCGTTCACCTTGACGGTAACATCAGAGGGAATTCCATCGAGGGTGATTCCTCAGGGTTCCCCTTGGTGTCAGACACACAGATACTTTGGGTACTATGACTGAACACTGAACCATGATACTAAAGACGGGTCGGCCCTGAGGGGTACCCGCGCGAGCTTATTAGCAAAGTGATGTGAGATCGGGTGGACCTGGATGGTGCCTGAGGGCTGAACACGAGGCGTGGCCGGGCATTCCTCGCCCTTGCCGCAAGTCCTCGAGACGGGGCGACGGGGTCACATCTTTCGTGAGTCTCTGCTCGTTTCCGCAATATCAACACACTAACGGTTTGGATATTTGATCCGAGGGGCCTCTGGCCTGATAGCACTAACCATCACGTGGGCATAGTATGGGTGTTCTGCGTCGTATACTTCAGCTGAAGCTTAATGGACTTCAGCGACTGAGCGGCGCGCGCCGAGTTGGACTGGTTACGCAACTGCGCTTGTATTAAGGGGTTGCTAGGTCTGCTCTCGGCCGCCCTCGCAACGTGCAGGAGTTCCCGGGGCGATGGCCCAAGACCCCTGGGGGCATAGGTTTAGTCTGGCGTGCTGACCTCTCTGTTAAGTATTTGGTCGGGTTGCGGCGTATCGTTTGGCCGAGGCCGGGCATGACCCAGAAAAGTGTGTCCGGCCGGAGTTAATCGAGCGTGGTGGGTAACTTGGTGCACCCCTGCAGGGAAGAAACATCTATCGATAGCATGTCCTACGGTAACAGACACTCGGAGTTGTATCCCGATCGGTACAACTAGAACTTGAGATGAAATGGATAGTATGGCTCTGGGATCGCTTTCTCGTAGGGAGTCGAGGAAGGATCTCTGGGCGAGGTTGATGATACACTACTACTACTTTACATTGTGTAATCTGCACTCTTCTAATGCTGCAAGACCGATGAAGATGATTGAAGATGCGAGTCTTCGATAGGACTAGGTTTTCCCCTCTACTCTTGCATCTCTGCAGCCCAGTCCACATATACAGCCCCCTTTTGAAAATGTTGCATATGTAGTGTAGATCCTTGCTTGTTGAGTACTTCGGATGAGTACTCACGTTTGCTTTACTTTCTTTTTCTCCCCATATCCATTTGATGCCACCAGATGACGGAGCCCCTGAGTTATCTGCCCCCGTCGACGACTACGGATACTACTACTACCCTCCCGGCGAGTACTACTACGAGGAGCCGACGGACGACCAGGAGTAGGATTCAGAGGGTCCTAGGCAGGAGGCCTACGCCTTTCGATCGTAGAGTTTTATTTTGCCCCGCCTTCATAAAGGCTTATCTCCATTTCTGTAATATATCTGTACCCAGATATCTGATGCTTCCACTGACACTTGTATGCCATCGAGCTATGTATTCGAGCCCTCGAGGCCCTGGCTTGTAATATAAAGCTTGTATGAATTTATTTATGTTTTAGAGTTGTGCTGTGGTATCTTCAAGTGAGTCCTTAGGCTTGATCGTGTGCATTTGCGTGTATGGTTAGTGCATGATTAAGCCGGGGTCGGCATAGGTTGGTATCAGAGCCGACTGCCTCTAGGAATCCCCCTTTCCAATTCCTTGGCCGAAGTTGAGTCTAGAAACCGAAAATTGTTTTACTAACTTGGCTGTGTGGCTTACGGGCCCACATCGCCAACTGGGTGGTATTAGGATCTTTTATTCCTTGACCCTTACTCTGGGACTCTAACCTCTCTTCTATTCGGGTTTAATAAAATTACTAACACCGACACTTAGGATCTCATAAATTCCGTCCACCCGGAGAGCTGGATTTCTGTGCGATTTCCCTGTCATTGATCTGATTAGTCTGATAATCATTTTCCTTTCCATTGTTTTGTTTAACCTTTCCTTCTGAGATTTGTTATATTTCTCATCGTCATATGACAACCGTGAACTCCTTTGTTTCAGATGGATCGTCTGTTCCCGCCGCGTCCTACGACCCAGCTCGTGCTTCACACTTGGGCTCGCGATGCCCCTTGGTTCCCAGCTGTTCTCATCGCTCTCTTGACCAGACTGGGTTACCGCTGGTACCCTGAGTACATGGTCTATGAGGTATACCGCAAGTTTAACCAGGAGCAGTACTATGCTGATGTTCGCATCTATGATCAGCAGGATAACTCAGACACTGAGCTGCATCTTTTCCACGGTATCGGCGTGACGATTGAGATGGCAGTCCATGATGCCGCCTACTCTGCTGTCGCACGTCTCCGAGGAGAGCACAGTGCTATCTTGGATGCTTCTGAGTATCGATACATTCCGTATGCCCCTGCTGGAGATGCTAATGGTTACTACACAGCTACCTGTGCCCCGTACGAGCCTCGTCGCTACGATCAGCGAGTTCTGATTCAGTGTACTCAGGCTCTGGATCGCACTGTTCGGGCTCTGGCCGTCAAGTTGTTCGCCACTCGAGTACGACTCTACGAGGCTATAACGCAGTTGCTACCAACTGTTCGTGCAGGGATACATCCGGAGCATATCCTTTACCCGCGCAGGACCGAGATGCCACCAGGGATCGATTGGCCTGCTGTGGGAGGTCATACACCTGCACGTGGACCTCTTCTTTCAGCTCGAGACCGGGTTCTGCATCAGAGTGCACATGGAGCACAGGATCCTTCTACGATGAACGTCCGTCGCCCGCACTTGCAGCTACCCCGTTTCCGTGGTTTTCTCCGACGTTGATGTAGCCTTTGCTATATCCCGTTGTGTACTTCCTTACCGCGTGCCTGCGCGCCGCCTAGTATGTCTAGCTTTTAAATTTGCGTCGTTGTGCTGCCCGTTTGTAACCGACTCTGTATGGATCTGTATGACTTAATGACTACTATTAAGCATCTATTGTACTACTTAAATTCCATCGCGTTACATCATGCATGTCGCTAAACACTCACATTGGCTTCTGCTAAACTATCCCTGTTGATTTAGCAGGATGGCAGATAACAATCCACCACCGCCGCCACCGCCTGACTATATGGCTGCGATGATGCAACAGTTTGAACTTAATCGGCAGTTTATGATTGGGATTATGCAACAGTTCCCTCGTCCCAATGCTGACCAGCCGCCACCTTCAATCACACTGCCAGAGTTTATGCGACTCAACCCGTCGTTCTTCCGCAATACAGTGAATCCGCTGGATGCCGATGACTGGCTGCGTGATATCTTCTATGAGATGGAGTCTGGTGATGTCGCCCCGGCCAATTATGTCACCTTTGCGACATACTTACTGAAGGGTCCCGCATCTCAATGGTGGGCCACTCACCGACAGACCCTACCACCTGGTACCGTCGTCACTTGGGCAGAATTCAAGATTGCTTTCCGTGCCCGCTACATTCCTCAAGCTATTATAGCTTGCAAGAAGGCCAAGTTCCGCAGCCTCGTTCAGGGAAACAAGTCTGTAGAAGTCTATCAGCGCGAGTTCCTTGAATTATCTCGCTATGCTGAAGAAGATATTCCTACTGATGACCGAAGGCAGGAGAAATTTCGTGAAGGGCTGCATCATGATATTCAGTTAGCTCTGCTCGTTCAAGACTATCCTGATTTTGCCACCTTGGTGAATAAGGCTATCATGGTTGAAACTGGTCTGAAGAAGCACAAGGAAGCAACCAGACGCACCCGTGAGGCAGGCTCATCTTTGGGCTCGTCTTCCCAGAAGCGTCGCATCTGGATACCTCAGAGCATGTACCGTCCAGCAGCTCCTGTGAACCGGCCATCTTATGCTGCACCTCGTCTGCCTCCACCGCCACCAAGGCAGCCTCTTCGAGCTCCACCACCTCGAGCTCCCACACCATGTCCTGACAGTGGACTATGCTTCAAGTGTGGCCAGCCAGGTCACCGCGCCAGAGACTGTTCTCAGAATTAGAATCAGTTGGCTCTTCCTTCTGCTGGCCGTGGTATTGGCCGTGGTATTCCTCAGCAACGTAACAGCAATGCCAGACCTTCTTATGGTCGTGGGCAGAACTATCACGTCAACATGGCTGAAGCTCAAGATCAACCAGAAACTGTGATGGGTACACTTCTTGTTAATTCAGTACCAGCATCTGTTTTATTTGATTCAGGAGCATCGCATTCATTCATGTCAGAAGAATTTGCATTCATGCATGGCATTAAATATGAAAGCTTGCAATATCCACTAGCGGTTAACACTCCCGCGGGCCAATGCCGAGCCTCCTTATTCATCCCCGAAGTCACTATTGAAATTGAGGGGTTGAAGTTCCAGGCATATCCCATTATTCTGAAATCCTCCAAGATTGATCTTATACTGGGAATGGATTGGTTGAAAGCTCACTATGCCTCAATCAATTGTGCCACTAAGGTTGTGCACCTCCTGCACCCATCAGATGAGATAGTAAATTATCATGCTCACCTCACTCAGAACGCCGAGGCTCAGATTTATGTCTTGAATGCGTTGAACGCTTCTCCGCTGGAGGGGATCAAAAACATTCCGGTTGTATGCGAATTCCAGGATGTTTTCCCAGAAGAACTTCCAGGAATACCCCCTGCTAGAGCTGTCGAGTTTGTTATTGACTTGAAGCCTGGCACCACTCCTATTGCGAAGCGTCCTTACAAGATGCCTCCGCACCACCTACTTGAGCTTAAGGAAGAAATCGATAAATCACTTAAGATGGGCTTCATCCGTCCTAGTTCCTCTGCCTGGGGAGCACCGTCTCTCTTTGTCAAGAAGAAAGATGGTACAAATAGGTTGGTTCAAGATTACCGTCCTATCAACCAGGCAACCATTCAGAATAAATATCCGCTTCAACGGATTAATGACTTATATGATCAACTTGCTGGATCTTCGGTGTTCTCTAAACTTGACTTGAGGTTGGGTTATCACCAGATCCGTGTCCGTGAAGAGGATATTCCCAAGACTGCATTCATCACTCGTTATGGCTCCTATGAATACACTGTCATGTCATTTGGCCTAACGAATGCTCCTGCTACGTTCTCCCGCCTGATGAATTATATATTCATGGATTACCTCGACAAGTTCGTCGTGGTATATCTGGATGATATTCTGGTATATTCGAAGAATAAGGAAGAACATGCCGAACATCTTCATCTTGTTCTGGAGAGGCTTCGAGAGCACAAGTTATATGCCAAATACTCCAAATGTGAATTCTGGCTTTCTGAAGTGACCTACCTTGGACATGTGATTTACAAGGACGGTATTGCCGTTAACCCGGAGCGAGTTCAGGCTATCCTTGACTGGACCCCTCCGAAGAATGCCAAGCAAGTCCGAAGTTTTCTCGGCCTTGCAAGTTATTGTCGTCGATTCGTCGAGAACTTTTCCAAGATTGCCAAGCCCCTGACTAATCTGCTCCACAAAGGCGTTAAGTTTGAGTGGACAGACAAATGTCAGGAAAGTTTCCAGACCCTCAAGGACAAGCTTACTTCCGCTCCAGTGCTTGCTCCTCCTGATTCTTGCAAGGACTTTGTCATATATTGTGATGCCTCTCGTCAGGGATTAGGTTGTGTCCTAATGCAAGAACGAAGAGTAATTGCATATGCTTCACGACAGTTGCGTCCGCATGAAGAAAACTATCCAGTGCATGATCTCGAACTTGCTGCTGTGATCTATGCTTTGAAACAGTGGCGACATTACCTTCTTGGTAATCGGTGTGAAATTTATACTGACCATCAGAGTCTGAAGTATTTGTTCACCCAACCGGATCTTAATCTTCGTCAACAACGATGGTTGGAAATAATTACGGACTATGATTGTGGTATTTATTATACTCCTGGCAAGGCTAATGTGATGGCTGATGCCTTGAGCCACAAGTCCTATTGCAATAACCTTATGGTTAAGCAAGCTCAACCCCAGCTATATGAAGAATTGCGCAAGTTGAACGTCTGCATCGTTCCGCAGGGTTCCCTTAATAACCTTGTGGTACAGCCAGACCTTCAGAAGGCTATTAAAGAAGCGCAAGCCAAAGATGTTGAAATCGATCTGATGAAGAAAGAGCTTCACCTTGAGAAGTTCAGGGATTTCTCGATTGCTGAAGATGGAGCTTTATATTTCCGAGGCCGCATTGTAGTACCTCACTTCGATCTTATGACAGACAAGGTCATGAAGGAGGCTCATGATACCCCGCTGTCTATCCATCCGGGTAGCACCAAGATGTATCGGGATCTTCGTCAAAGGTACTGGTGGTCTAAAATGAAGCAGGACATTGCTCGCTATGTTGCTGAATGCGACGTATGTCGTCGCGTGAAAGCAGAACATCAGAAGCCTGCTGGAATTCTTCAACCACTCCCTATTCCTCTGTGGAAATGGGATAAAGTGCAGATGGATTTTATTACTGTTCTTCCCAAGTCTCAGAAAGGTCACGACGCTATTCTTGTCGTCATTGACCAACTTTCCAAGGTTGCTCATTTTCTGCCTGTCAAGGAGACTATCACTGCTAGTCAGTTAGCAAAACTTTACATCTCCAGAATTGTTTCACTCCACGGTATTCCGAAGGAGATTAGTTCGGACCGTGGCGGTCTTTTCACGTCCAAGTTCTGGGAAAGTTTCCAACAAGCTATGGGAACTCACATTACATGGAGTTCAGCTTATCATCCTCAATCCCAAGGCCAAGTCGAGCGAGTAAATCAAGTGCTTGAAGATATGCTTCGCGCTTGTGTTATATCATTCGGTAAGAAGTGGGAAGAATCTCTCCCGTATGCCGAATTCTCTTATAATAACAGCTATCAAGCCAGCTTGAAGATGGCTCCATTCGAAGTGTTATACGGACGTAAGTGTCGAACCCCTCTGAATTGGTCAGAAACTGGGGAACGACCACTCGTTGGACCGGACATTGTCCAACATGCTAAAGAACAAGTCAGAATTGTCCGAGAGAATCTCAAGGCGGCTCAAGACCGTCAGAAGAGCAATTATGATCGCAAGCGATGGGGTCTGACTTATCAACCAGGTGATCAAGCTTATCTTCGTGTCACCCCTATGAAGGGCACCCGTCGTTTCGGAATCAAGGGCAAGCTAGCTCCTCGCTATATTGGTCCTTTCCGCATCGTGCCTAGACGTGGACAGGTGGCATATAAATTGGAGTTGCCACCACAATTCTCTCATATCCATGATGTCTTCCACGTATCGCAACTTCGTAAATGCTTCAAGGAATCTCCACACCGCGCAGTGGATCACGGGATGCTCCAGTTGCAAGATGATCTTTCTTATAAGGAGCATCCCATCCGCATTCTCGATGAAGCTGAACGTCGAACTCGTCAGAAGACGACCAAGTTCCTGAAAGTGCAGTGGTCGAATCACACTGAAGATGAAGCCACTTGGGAACGCGAGGATCATCTTCGGGAAGAATATCCCGACCTCTTTTCTTCTACCTCCTAAATTCTCGGGACGAGAATTTCTTTTAGAGGAGGAGAACTTGTAACACCCCTGTGTAACTACCACTGTGATCAGCTGCTAATAATGCCAAGTCATATCATTTGCAGTGCTTAAACATAGTGATTAACCAAAGCAATTCAACTCCATTATGGAAATCAACTCAAATTCAAAAGTGCAAAATCAACTTGCTCAAACATGTTTGGAAAAATGTTCACTAAATAGCAAATATTCTAGAAGCACTCATAAAAATATAACCAATGATATTTGGATTGGCTAAATGACTCAAACCACATGAAACAACACCAAAACAGAATTATTTGATCTAATTAAATTCATTTCAAATTCAAATGAAATTCAAATTCACCCAAACCAATTTTTGGTGAAAGGTAAAATTGCATTGCAATGATTGGGCCAAGTCCCACATTTTACAAAAGAGCTAAAGTGGCCTAACTATTTCAAAACAGAAAAGAATAAAAGAAAAATAGGAAACAAAAACAGAAAAATAAAATGAGGCACTGTGCACTGGGCCTAAGTGCACAGTGCCCCGACCACGGCCCACCTGGCCCATTACCTTCTCTTCCTCCTGCGTGTCGCCGCGCCCCTGGCCGAGCGCCCGCACAACGGCGAGGCGTCGACACGCCGCCGCCCCACCGACGCTACAGGGCAGCGGAGGGGATAAGCCCGAGCTCATCCACTCCCCCTGGCCTTTCCCCGTCATTCTCCTCACTCTGCTCGCTTGCTCCTCCCTTCTCTCCCTCTCGATCTACCTCAACCGAGCGCTGCCGTCGCCGCTCTTCGCCACCGCTGTGGCCAGCGGCCTCCCGCGTCGCCTGGAGGTGCCTGGGAGAAGCGCCGTGGTCGGCCACATCTACTGGCGCAGTTGGAAGGAGCCCGGGAGCCCCGCAGCACCTGGATCGAGCTCGCCTTCTTCCACGGGTCGCCGGCGTTCCTCCGACGAACGTCGTCGTTCTGCTGCTCCTAACCTGTCAAAGGTCTTTCTTGACGGCGCGGTGAGCTCTCCTCTCCCCTCTGTCCCTCTCCTGAGCTGCTCCGCTCCATCTAGCTAGCTCGCCACCTCACCGAGCTCTGACCTCCGCCGTCGCTGCCATTGGCGAGCTCCCGAGCCACTACGCTTTGAGCCAGTGGCTCTGGTGAGCTCCTGGAGTGCTACTGCTGCTGCCTAGATAACCAGCTCGAGCTCTTGCGCTGTTTTTCGCCGAATCCGCGAGGTCCCGAACTCCAGCGTCCGCCTCCACTCGTCGCCGACCCAGTTCCGGTCGCCCCCGAGCTCATCCAACCACACCACTCGACGCGCGAGTCCTCTAGCTTTCGAACGCACCTAACCACGGCTCGAACCGAGCCCCGTAGCGCGAATCCGCCCATCTCCGGCGAGCTCTGCCGCGTATTTGGTCGTCGGAGTTGTCTCCGGCGACCCAGCCGACGTGGCCAGGCGTGGGGTCCACCCTGGGTCGCTGCCAGTGGCCCCGGTGGGTCCCGTTGACCCCGTTGACTCGGGTCAACGTGCTGACTGGGCCGAGTCCAGTCGCTGACATGTGGGACCCCCTCTACTAATTAAACTGATAAATGATTAAATAAATAAAAACAAATTAGTTATAATAATGACTCACTGACATATGGGGCCCACCCCACTAATCACTCTGTTAGTTCAAACAATCCACTGTTAGAATAACAGAGGCTGACATGTGGGTCCCATGTCAGGTTTGACCCTGGTCAACCGCTGTTGACCTGCTGATGTCACTGTGACATCATGCTGACGTCATAATTCAATTCTGTTAATAAAATAATTCCATAAAATCATTTAAACTTCGAAAATTAATAACTTTTAAACCGTAGCTCAGATCGAAAAAGTTAAAACATGAAAGTTGCTCAGAACGGCGAGACGAATCTGATCGTGCCATCTGTTTCCATGTCGGAACCTCCTACATAGGAGAACTCGTAACTCCGGGCCCGATTCCGGTAGATGAATAGTGCACACACACCGGGTAATAAATCCCGCGATAATCCTAAAAATAACTAAAATGACTTAGATGCATATTTAGGCAACCCTGCACTGCATACTAGGCATAGCATGCCCGTGTTGCATTTGATTGCATTATATTTACCTGTTTCCTCCCCCTCTTCTCTCTCGATTAGACCCCGACGTTGACGTAGCTCCTGAGGCAGACTCCGCTCCGGAGAACGACTACGTCCCCGACGACCAGCCACTTGCCCCAGAGCTTGCAGGCAAGCACCCCCCTTTTGAGCATTCCGATATCGCCCATTCTCTTCTCTCTTATGCTTGCATTAGAATCTGCTGCTGTTACTGTATCCTATATCTGCTGCATAGCCTGTTTACTTGTAACCTGCTGTTGATTATTACCTGTTATCCTAAACTATTTAGAATAAGTTGGGTAGAGACCGACAGAGACCCCTACTTATCCCGACTGCCCCGCTGGATGATCAGAAGACCCAAGCAACGGGATTGAAGACCTGGCCCCGACACCGCACGTCACATCCCCCTTAGTTGCCGACACTGCTGGGTTACTATCGAGTGCCAAGGGTGATACCGCATCAGCACTTCTGATGATAACCTTGTAGGTTAGTTATTCGGTCGTGGTAAGCGAGGGTGATTCCTCCTACACCACCCCCGATAACGACGTCGTCGTGCAACTCCTCAAGTGTGGACCTCGAGGGTGATTCCTCCTCCGTTCACCTTGACGGTAACATCAGAGGGAATTCCATCGAGGGTGATTCCTCAGGGTTCCCCTTGGTGTCAGACACACAGATACTTTGGGTACTATGACTGAACACTGAACCATGATACTAAAGACGGGTCGGCCCTGAGGGGTACCCGCGCGAGATTATTAGCGAAGTGATGTGAGATCGGGTGGACCTGGATGGTGCCCGAGTGTTGAACACGAGGCGTGGCCGGGCATTCCTCGCCCTTGCCGCAAGTCCTCGAGACGAGGTGACGGGGTCACATCTTTCGTGAGTCTCTGCTCGTTTCCGCAATATCAACACACTAACGGTTTGGATATTTGATCCGAGAGGCCTCTGGCCTGATAGCACTAACCATCACGTGGGCATAGTATGGGCGTTCTGCGTCGTATACTTCAGCCGAAGCTTAATGGACGTCAGCGACTGAGCGGCGCGCGCCGAGTTGGACTGGTTACGCAACTGCGCTTGTATTAAGGGGTTGCTAGGTCTGCTCTTGGCTGCCCTCGCAACATGCAGGAGTTCCCGGGGCGATGGCCCAAGACCCCTGGGGGCATAGGTTTAGTCTGGCGTGCTGACCTCTCTGTTAAGTATTTGGTCGGGTTGCGGCGTATCGTTTGGCCGAGGCCGGGCATGACCCAGAAAAGTGTGTTCGGCCGGAGTTAACCGAGCGTGGTGGGTAACTTGGTGCACCCCTGCAGGGAAGAAACATCTATCGATAGCCTGTCCTACGGTAACGGACACTCGGAGTTGTATCCCGATCGGTACAACTAGAACTTGAGATGAAATGGATAGTATGGCTCTGGATCGCTTTCTCGCAGGGAGTCGAGGAAGGATCTCTGGGCGAGGTTGATGATACACTACTACTACTTTACATTGTGTAATCTGCACTCTTCTAATGCTGCAAGACCGATGAAGATGATTGAAGATGCTAGTCTTCGACAGGACTAGGTTTTCCCCTCTACTCTGGCATCTCTGTAGCCCAGTCCACATATACAGCCCCCTTTTGAAAATGTTGCATATGTAGTGTAGATCCTTGCTTGTTGAGTACTTCGGATGAGTACTCACGTTTGCTTTATATTCTTTTTCTCCCCATATCCATTTGATGCCGCCAGATGACGGAGCCCCTGAGTTATCTGCCTCCGTCGACGACTACGGATACTACTACTACCCTCCCGGCGAGTACTACTACAAGGAGCTGATGGACGACCAGGAGTAGGATTCGGAGGGTCCTAGGCAGGAGGCCTACGCCTTTCGATCGTAGAGTTTTATTTTGCCCCGCCTTCATAAAGGCTTATCTCCATTTCTGTAATATATCTGTACCCAGATATCTGATGCTTCCACTGACACTTGTATGCCATCGAGCTATGTATTCGAGCCCTCGAGGCCCTGGCTTGTAATATAAAGCTTGTATGAATTTATTTATGTTTTAGAGTTGTGTTGTGGTATCTTCAAGTGAGTCCTTAGGCTTGATCGTGTGCATTTGCGTGTATGGTTAGTGCACGATTAAGACGGGGTCATCACAATTATTGCCTCTAGGGCATATTTCCTTCAATACCAAGCAGCCCTACCGAAGGTACATAGAAAAAAGAGGTGCATGTCATCCTCATCTTGAGTACAACGAGAACACTCTTTTGATATGTGCACGGAGAAGCGACTGGCTCTCAATCCTATAGGAAGAGCTTTGCGGAGTAATCTCCATGCGAAGGTTTGGACCCTTGGAGCCTTATGCTTTTGCTTCCAGACTCGCTTAAGCAAGTCTTTGACAAGGGGTATGTTGGTGCAATTCCTTGTCCCTTGTGTTTTGGAGATTGTTGTCAGAAATAGTGAGGGACTAATTTGTTTGCTAGTGCACACATAGAGAAATGGTCCCTGGAGTATCGAGAAGATTGCTATAATCTGCCGAAAGGTTTGCTACCGAAAGGTTTGCTTCCGAAAGGTATGCTACCGAAAGGTTTGCTTCCAAAAGGTATGCTACTGAAAGGTTTGCTACTGAAAGGTATGCTACCGAAAGGTTTGCTTCCGAAAGATATGCTACCCAAAGGTTTGCTTCCTAAAGATATGCTACCGAAAGGTTTGCTAACGAGGAGATTGTTGTAATCTTTCAAAAGGATTGCTACGGAAGAGATTGCTATAATATCCCGAAAGGATTGCTACCGAAGAGATTGCTATAATCTCCCGAAGAGACTGCTGCGGAAAAGATTGCTATAATCTTCCGAGAAGATTGCAGCAGAGAAGATTGATATGTTTCAAGAAGCTTATTATCGAGAAGATTGCCACTTCCGAGAAGTTTGCTATAAACTTCCTCGAAAGTTATCTGCGCTGCAGAAAAGATTGACATGTCTCGAAGAGTTTGTTATCAAGAAGAATGCTATATTCTTTCAGGAAGTTTGAAGAACTTCACCGAGAAGCATCTACGTTGCAGAGAAGAGAAGGATATGTTTCGAGAAGAAAGCATACTGAAAAGATTGCGTGCCGGAGATGGTCCTGGAAGAATTGCTGACGCAAAGCAATTTTCATTCGGTGTGTCCGAAGAAGAATGACTGCAGTCGAGAAGATTAAAGATGAAGCGAAGACGTAGCATTTGTTTCGTTGTTCATCTTTCTCTTATTTGAGTCATAGGACCACCGTACTATTAAGAGGGGTATAAGTATTCGAGACTTTTGTCTATTGTGATGCTTAGCCGAATCCTATGAGAGTTCGGGAGAAATCTCTTTGTGCTCCGAATGAATACTTGCCAGCAAGAGAAGCAGTTCTTCTTTGCTGCGAGAGATTTCATTCGTACCAAAGAGTTAGCATTACTTGTTCCTCAAGTAATGTTACCGTTGCTCTTAAAATCCGACCGTTGAGAACGTGTCGGTTGGCCATTGGCTGGACCGCGTGTCCAAAATGGTCATTTCCCACCAGGGAAGGTTGCGGCTATCAATAGCCACCCCGCACCGGCGTTGTCCAGTGGCTGCTCCGCTTGAGATTCTGAGAAGATTGATTGAGCACCCCTCTCCAAGAGATTTGAGTTTAAAATCCACTGAGAGAAAATTAAGAGCCGAAACTTTGATAGTGGTTGAGCATCACAGTAGATCTGAGTTGAGAGTTCTTGTACCTTTTACTCTTGAGAGCTGCAAACTCTCTAGACAGATAGGTGTCGGCTCGAGTGTTGAAGAGTTGTTGTCTTCACCGAGCAAAGCCTTCAGCAACCAAGAGTCGTTGTGGTTCGCGAAGAAGTCTGTCGAAGGTTTGGAGATTGCCGAAAAGAATCTACCACGAGTGAAATCAACTGAAGTTCGAGGAACTTCACGTTGAGGAGAATAGGATGGAGAGAGTTTATCTCCTGTGTTGAATCACAAGTCCCTCCAACCAAACGTAGCTCTTTTGCAGAAGAGTGAACTGGTCTACCAAACCATATGTCGCCATCGAGCACCACCGGTCATTTCTATCCTACTGCATTTCTTTCGGTAGTTTATTTTCGGTGCTCTTTGCTGTCGATAGATATCTATCTGTGTACTGTGATTCTTTATCATCCAAGCAATTCTTTCAGTACTATGACCATATTGTGTTGCATATATGCTTTCGCTGTACTTACGGTTGTTTGTCCGAATGTTCATTTGGTTTTCATATGGTACTACTTAGTCATTGTGCTAAGTCTTGCTCTGATGAACATTTCATAGTAGTGTGCATGTTTTGTATCCGTTATGTGTGCAAATTGCTTCATGTATGCAATTCTATCTATGCTGATAATTTTGTTTCTGTGATAGTATTGATTCATAGAACTAAATCTGCTCAGCTGTGTTTTCATAGCAGCTCTGTTTCGGAAACAGTTTTGTTTCAGGAACATTTTTGTTACGGAAACAGTTTTGTTTCGGGAACAGTTTTGTTTCAGAACTAGTTTTGCTTCGGAAATAGTTTTCCTTCGGGAATAGTTTTCTTTCGTAGAACTGAAACTACTTAGTTGATTATCCGTTGTGCTGTGTTGAGAGTATTTAACATTTCGAAAGAAATTTTGAATCTCTCATTCACCCCCCTCTGGTCGATATACTCCGGTCCTTACAGGGTAGAAACCTGAGTGGGCCGATTTCTTGGGTGGCTTTGAATGTCCTGCAAACACAATTTGTATCTACTTTTGGAGTTGCACTTACCATTAGGAGTGAGGTCCCAACAAAGAATGTCTGCACAATCATCTAAAATGATATTAGTCTGCATAATGACAGGGCTGTGGGTTTGTGAAAAAAAGAGTAAATGAGACTGTTATTCCAAGCTTTGTACTTGTGTTGCCGCGAAATCACCCAACTAGCTATGTGTACATCACACTTGTTATTTTGGCGTTTGCACGTCTTGATTTCTGCCAAGAAACTAGTTCGTAGAGTTGTTACTGAATAATCAACATAACTTATTTCTTCCATGCATAAAACATTTAAAGCCATTAAAATATATTTAGAGAGCTTCAATGAGTTAGGTGGATAATTGTGGACAGAGCAAAGGGAGATAAGAGTGCTTCTTTGTGACCATATCTATGCATTATTTTTTAACAACGAAGTGACCTATACATCATAATGACATACTCCCTCTATACAAAGAAATATAAGAGCGTTTAGATCACTAAAGTTCTTTATGGAGGGAGTAAGAGGTAAGGAACATCACACTAATGCCCGTGTTTCTAGTATGACCTTTGTTAAGCCTTTGTTATTAGGCCCTCGTGGCCTCACTATCTGTTGTTCTTTCTCGTACGAGGCACACTATTTTCGTTTTGCAACTTTTTTGTTAGCGGTGGAGTTAGTACTTCAAATACCATACATATTAAGAGGCCAAGTACTTAACAATAGTCCGTCAAGAATTACAAGCACATAACATCTGGAAACAAATCTTTTAAATATAAACACTAAGATCAGAAAAACATAAAAAGCCACAACAATAAAAACACAGATATGATGCATCACCTACATAACATCAAAATTCATGTTAATAATTAACAAGGCATGATGTCGCTCATATAGCTGCAAATCAACAGTAAATAATTAACCCGATACAATGAATCACACATGTAAATGTCCATAAAAATGTAAATAAAATCACAAGGCAGAATAACAAATGAACAGACAATCGATTACCATGTGAAAACGTAGCCGTTGAAAGAACATCAATGGTTGTAAAATTTTCATTTTATCTTCTAAAATAACCAAATACGTAAAAAATATCAGATGGCCAAGATTGGTGCACGGTAAAATCTGTGATTGATGTTGTGCACGGTAAAATCTGTGATTGATGTTGTGCACGGTAAAAGTTTTCTCGCAAAAGAAAACTCCATGTACAAAGCTGTGATTGATGTTGGGTATGTGGTGAACAACAAGATACTATGGAAACTAAAATTGTTGTTAAAAGTCAAGATCTTTATGTGGTATTTAATCAAGGGAGTTGTGTTGACTAAAGATAATCTAACTAAATGAAACTTGAAATGGAATTTAAAATTTAGTTTATGTAGTAACTTAGAAACTATTCATCACTTCTTCTTTGACTGTTGCTATGCTAGATTCATTTGGAGACTTATTTACTTTAAGTTTGGCATAAAATCTCCTAAAAATGTCAATCATATGTTGGATCTTGTCTTAATGGATTTGACATGAGACTAAAAAAATCACATCTTAGTAGGTGCATCAGCTATGTTTTAGGCTACCTGTCTAAGTCGTAATGACATTGTTTTTGACAAATCTCCTATGAAAACATGTATGCAGGTATTCTACAGGGGCACTCCCTGGTTACGCTTCTGGGCTCAACTATTGAGGCACGATGAAGGTAGAGACTTGATCTCCAAGGCATGTCGTGATCCGTAATAAGCAGGTTGTAGCCTGCCAGGGTCAAGGCCGAATGAGTACTTTTTATTTCCATTATCTAAAATCGAGAATTGAAGCCAATCCTGGTTGTTGATTGGGCTTCTCGAGCATTTTTTTCAAGGATACATCAAGCAGACGTATTGAGATCATAGATAGAAGATGCCAAGATGGCGAGTTTTTACAACGTTACAACAAAACCAAAACCCACGGCTGCACGAGCCCGAGACCGCATGCTTACTACTCGCTACTAATCAACCTATCTATCCTAGCTGGGAGCGATCTTGCCTCCCGCAACAGGGCTGCAGCCCTCCAGTTTTGTTCCTCCGCTTCAATCTATCGCAGAACCACGTTCATGGAAGGTGAAGCTCCGTTAAACATGATGTCATTCCTGTGTTTCCGCAGTGTCCAAGCCACTAGAGTGATCACCGTCCACGTTTCTTTTCTTTTGTTCTTCTGAATGTTGAGGGAAGTCCACCATCCTACGAGTTCAGCCTCCGGCTCCGGTGTCCAGTGAGGCTTACCCCAGTTATCCATGATGACGGCCCAAACTTGTCTAGCGAGAACACATCCAAGGAGCAGGTGATCTATCGTTTCTGGCTCCTGGTCGCAGAACGGGCACGCCGCTGGGTGTGGCAGTAGCCATCGCTGTAATCTATCCGCCGTCCAACATCTTTTCTTTGCTGCCAGCCAGGAGAAGAACTTGCAAGTTGTCGGCGCTCTGGACTTCCGTATCTCCGTGGCTCCTGCCGACTCAATCCGTGCAGCAAAGTGAGCACGATAGGCTGATCGGGCGGAGAACAAGCCATTTTCTTCCCAAGTCCAGACAATCTTGTCATCGATCCCGTCCGCTAGTTCGACACTCCGTAGTCGATCAACCAATCTCAGGAACTCTTGTATGGCATGGGCGTCCATGTTGGGTGACACTTCACGCCACCACTGCCCTGACATTGCCTCTCTCACTGTTCTGACCTTGGCTGCGCTCTTCTTGATGGCACCAAATAGGTTTGGCATGATATCGTGTATGCGTCCCTCCTGAAGCCACCAATCCATCCAGAACAGTACCGTGGATCCATCCCCCATGATGCACTTTGTGGCTACTCTGTAAATGGCAAGCGAGTCCGATGAGACTTGGAGGTTAAATTATGTCCATGGTCTGGCCGGATCCGTCCGCGCCAACCACGGCCATCTCGCTCTCAGCGAAGTATTTAGTAGGCGCAGGTTGGGCACTCCCAGACCACCGTACTCCTTGGGCGAACAGACTTTGTCCCAGGCCACCAAACAGTGCCCTCCGTGCACGTTCCGGCGACCCTTCCACAGAAACCCTCTGCAAATTTTGTTGCCAGCTTCTATCGTCTTGACTGGCAGGTCCATCGCCATCATGGCGTGTATTGGCATAGATGCCAGAGTGGTCTTCACCAGTTCGAGTCGTCCTGCACGGTACAGTAATCTCGCTTGCCAAGCGGGTAGTCTGTCAGTCATCTTATCCACCAGGAATTGTAGTTGACTCGTCGTGATCTTCCTTAGTCCCAGCGGCAAGCCAAGGTATCTACATGGCCACCCCAACACTTGGCAACCCATCTCAGCAGTTATCATGTTGATTTGTTCATCGGTGCACCTAATCGGGTGCGCAGAACACTTGGCTAGATTTGTGCGTAGTCCTGATGCCATCCCGAAGTCTTGCAATAGAAGTTTGCATGCCCGGATACTTTGGGCCTCCGGCTTAATGAAAGTTACCACGTCATCCGCGAAGATCGAGGTGCGATTCCGAAGACCTGTCGGAGCGAGCGGCGCTAGAATGCCAGAGTCCGCGGCGTGGTTGAGTAGGGCGTGTAGACAGCTCATAACCATGACGAAGAGTAGTGGAGACAATGGGTCTTCCTGCCGGAATCCACATTTGTTGTATATAACCTCGCCTGGCACGTCGTTGAACAACACCCGAGTGGAGGATGACGCAAGCAACCCGGCGACCCATGTGATCCACTTGTCTCCAAAGCCTAGGTGTCTTAAGACCTCCAGCAAGAATGCCCAATCCGTTGTGTCGAATGCCTTTGTTATGTCGAGTTTTAGCATGAGCGCGGGCCTTTTAGTCGATTGCAGCCACCTGACAGTGCCTTGCACGAGCATATAGTTGTCATGGAGGCACCTCCCTTGTATGAACGTGCTCTGGTGGGTTCCCACGATGCTTGGCATCTCCGGTGTCACGCGAAGGGACATGACCTTTGCAACCAGCTTAGGGAAGCTGTGGATCAAGCTTATCGGTCTGAAGTCTCTGACCTCGAGCGCCGTTGATGATTTCGGCAGTAGGGTGACGAAGGCTTGATTGATCGACGTTAGCCCCCGGAAATCCAGCCTCCCAAAGGCCCTGAATGCGCCCATCACATCATCCTTGATGATAGCCCAACATGCCACGTAGAATCGCGCTGAGAACCCGTCGGGTCCCAGTGCCTTGTCAAGACCTTGTGCCTGGACGGCCAGCCAAATCTCTTCCTCCGTGAAGTCGTGGTCTAAGTGTTGCAGTTGACTGGTCGGCAGTCCTATCTCATGTAGGTCAAGGGTGAATGGTCCGTCCGGAGCCTCTCCAAGCAGTCTGGCGAAGAAGGAGTCCACCGCCTCTGCCATCTCGTCATGCTCAGATGTAATCACGTCGTTTACTTTGAGCTTTGAGATGAAATTCTTTCTCCTCCTATGGCTCGCATGGTTGTGGAAGAACTTAGTGCAGGCGTCGCCGTCCTTGAGCCATAACACCCGGGATCGCTGCCTAGCAATGGATTGCTGCAGAGATGCAAGCCCTAGAAGCTTTTGTTTTAGCGTGCGCCGCAGCTCGACTTCTGCGTTCGACAGTGTTCTGGTCTCCATTGCCACATCAAGTCTGAGAATAACCTCGGTAGCGATTAGCAGCTGCTATTTTATGCTACCAATATATCGATCGCTCCAGCTCGCCAGCGCCTTAGCCGCGTTTCTCGAGCATCAAGCTCTAGCGGCGGCTGGGTGGAAGGGTTGACGGTGAAGACTAGAGGTGGTGGCGATCCAATTGCCGCCCGAGTCGCCCATGCGGCGGTTGAGTCACATTTAGAGAGAATCTTGTATTTACTAATTGGAGACTCATAATTTTGAGGCCCCCCACATTAATCGGACTAAAATCCTAAAAATTCTCGAAAAAAAGCAAAACATCCGACCATTGATTTTGATGTCCGGAAATCATAACCATTGATCAAGAACTAGACAAATTCGTCAACAGATTCGATCCACATGAAATCATTTTACTGTGAAACAACAGTAGTCCTTTTTTTTAACTGAACAACAGTAGTCCTAATTTTGAGCAGTGGATGCGCTCTCCATAAAAAGACGCTGTAGTTGGTAATGACCTCTTCTTAGCTCATTGATTGCTTGGTTATTAACTTATGATACATAGTACTTAAGTGATAGCTATACTTTGAAGTAGTGGGATCCTCCAAAGCTGAATGCAGTGCAAACATAAATATTTATAATTCCGAAGTGATAGCTCGGTATTGCTTGAAATAAATATTACAACCACAACTTAAATATTATTTTTATTTAGACTTGGATGTAGATAACAGAGCACCAATACCAACACTGCAGGAAAATAAAGAGAAGCAAGGACGCTGGTGTCTCCGCGTGGATCGGTGACCCTATCGCAACGGTCCTGCACACATCCTGCAACAAACATAGACTCGACCAACAACAACTCGACCCGACTTAAAACGATGCAACACGAACTGACTCTGACACACACAGACTCGACTCGCTCATGCCTGGGACTCAGCCATGGTGTGATTATTCCAGCACAGGGCACACGATGGTTTCAACTGAGCACCAACATCCTTTGGCCGCTGGCTGGCTAGCAGCATGTGGGCCAGCAGGGGCACAAGGGTTCGCCATCGGCATCCGTGAGGACGGCGGTGGTTCCGGGCTGCTCTTGTGGTCCGACGACGACCCTTGCGTCTACCGGGAGGCCCGGTTTCGCGGAGAGATTGTTGTGCTCTGCGAGCAGCCGTCGAGCGTCCTGGTGGTGCGGAGACGCATCGGCGGCGGCCATCAGGTATGAGCGAAAAAGGTCAGGATTGACCGGGATCAGAAAGGATAGGGTGCCAATTTTAAGGATTACAAGGTCAGGGTTTGATGCAGACTAAGAGTACAAAATCATGGTTTATTTTAGACTTTTCTCTAAAGAGAAGCAAGGACGCTGGTGTCTCCGCGTGGATCGGTGACCCTATCGCAACGGTCCTGCACACATCCTGCAACAAACATAGACTCGACCAACAACAACTCGACCCGACTTAAAACGATGCAACACGAACTGACTCTGACACACACAGACTCGACTCGCTCATGCCTGGGACTCAGCCATGGCGTGATTATTCCAGCACAGGGCATACGATGGTTTCAACTGAGCACCAACATCCTTTGGCCGCTGGCTGGCTAGCAGCATGTGGGCCAGCAGGGGCACAAGGGTTCGCCATCGGCATCCGTGAGGACGGCGGTGGTTCCGGGCTGCTCTTGTGGTCCGACGACGACCCTTGCGTCTACCGGGAGGCCCGGTTTCGCGGAGAGATTGTTGTGCTCTGCGAGCAGCCGTCGAGCGTCCTGGTGGTGCGGAGACGCATCGGCGGCGGCCATTAGGTGCCCTAGGGCCAGGACCAGCAGGAACACGGCGGCCGTCGTCTTGAGAACGGGTGCAGAAGCCATGGCAGCTGCTAGCTAGCCTGGGATCGGATCGGCAGGAGGTCTGGCTATAGGTATAGGTGGCTAGATATGGCGATCGGAGGTGAGAGGTATGACTAAATGGCATCACTGTTTATATAGAGAGATAATGCACTAGGTGGACAAAAAGGCCACCGTTTTTAAATAAATCTGCACTCACGAATGACGCATACAATATTGGTGTGTGCAACCGCCAAGGTCAGTCTCTCTGCTTCTCCAAGGTTGAGACCAGGAACATTATCAAGGATATGCCCTCAGAAAAATCGCCAGGCCCAGGTGGCTTTACTGGCCCCAGAAAGAATCCTGGCGGCGACATGACGAACGGTGCCACGTCTCTCTCCGTGTGCTGCATGCTTACAATCAGTTAATCTCTCTCCCTCCAGGAGGATCTCACAGCTGCCGACACATGCCTTCATTCTAGTAGGTACAATCAAGCACGCA
Organism: Thinopyrum elongatum; assembly: GCA_011799875.1. NCBI lineage: Eukaryota > Viridiplantae > Streptophyta > Magnoliopsida > Poales > Poaceae > Thinopyrum > Thinopyrum elongatum. The sequence continues at coordinate 530,945,079 of CM022300.1, read as the reverse complement.
GCCAGTTTAGATTCCAGAATACTGCAAAAAGGAGAATGATTTCGTGATAGACCATCCTGGTTTAGTCTAGAACCTGTTGATTGATTACTCAAACATTCGTGTTGCCGTATCATAACTTCACAGGGTACAGTTATCACTTATCAGTTAGAAGTGGTACCGCTGACTAACTCTTAATAATAATCTACGTAGACATTTTGGCTCAAGAGGGAACAACATGCCTATCCATTCGCCCGCTTGCCTTTCCTGCTTTAGATCCGGCAACTATGTCAGGCCAGGTCAGCTCTTGCATGGGCAATCATGCGCTGATTGATGCTCCACCACCACTTTTATCCGGTGGCAAAGCATTTCTTCTCCCAAACGCAAAGTCGCCAATGGATGCCACCTTTTCAAGAACCACCTGGATGGAGCTCCTGACTGGAGCAGCATGACGACGATGGTTTCGACGGTTTCTGGAACTTCCCCGATTATTGCATTTGCAGGGCGTGCCAACTTTCACACTGTCAGATGAATATATCTACACATGATCCTGGTGATGTACGACAAGACAAGGGTACAAGAGCCTGGTGATGTCTGTCAAGCGACCTTGGCCGGCTCCGGCTCTGGCTTCACCAGGTGCTCCAGGTTCATGATCCTTACGGGCTTCCCCAGCTTGGACTTGTCCTCCATCCTAGCGGTTTCTAGCGCCTTTGCGCACACAGGGAAGCTCATTTCGTCCCAGGAATCCAGGATTATGCCTGACCCCAGGCACGCACTGTCACGGTAGAACGCTGCAAACTGGCCAGCTGCTAAACCCTGGTCGTCTTCGGACAGACAAACCGCCAAAATGTCTCCGTTCTCTTCGGTTTGCTCTTTTGTCACGGTGCAATCGTGGAAATCAGGACTATGCCGTACCTGGTATTGACAGTAGCATGGATATCAGATAACTGACGGAATAAAGTGCAGCACATGACAAAAGCAGATCCACGGTTGATCTGAATGCTAAACAGATAGTGTATAAAAATTAAAACGACGATGGATCAGGCAACAGTGAGTTGGAAGCTGCCGCTGTATTTTCCTATAAACCCAAATTGAAAATTAACGACCATAGGTCAAGGTAGAACTGATAGGTTTCAGAATTGCTTAACTATACTCGAGGATCAATAGGATTTATGAACCACTCTCTCCTAACCCAGAACCTAAACGAGTCCAAGCATGCAGCTGGTACCATGCACATGTTTTGACAGGGGAAAAAAATGGACTGCTGATGATTACTTTGGGGGTTGTGTGTTTGATTGGGGTGGTGGTTATAGATTATTTTTTTCCTTATGAGGACGATTGACCAGGACAACATATAAATATATTTTGTAAGAAACACCATTTAACACTTGCAGATGGTAAGAACTTCAATTCAAATATGCTATGCTGCCACAAGGGCTAATTGTGTAACTATGGTACCTTGCATTTAAGACGTTCATTGTCTGATGGCCCAGAATCGCTAAACCAGTTTAGCGATCCAACACGAAACGTTCGCCTCCTCTTATCCAGTGAATAGTAATTCCTTGATACAAAAACCACATTATTTTGCACATCTTTCTCCACAACATACCTGCGTAAGATAAAATGACCACTCATTTGATGAATTTATGGATAAATAGATGTGTGCTACATGAGGACAGATCTTCCTTCAATTGCAGAATACTTCAGGCTAATATACATTTAATTTAGCTGATTTGTACCATAAAAGAGGCTAGTATCATCTACAGTGCGTACCAAGGTCCTCCAGAAAGTCGCAAACCTTGTCGCTGACCAATCGTATAGAACCAAAACCCACGGTGCATCCCTAGGTAATCTCCAGTTTCAGCCTCAAGAAGTATACCCTCCATTTCTCCTATATGTCTTTGAACAAACTCGCTAAATTTGACCTACAAAGAGAGACTTTTTAAGCTTAACATAAGACAACACAAGGAGAAAGGACAGAACTATATTTTGCACAAAACATGTGCATTATTAACAACTATGTTAAAGCAATTACCTTTCCAAGAAAACATATCCCCTGGGAATCCTTTCTAGCTTGGTTAGGAAGGTCCATCTGAACAGCCAGACTGCGAACTTCATCCTGCAAAAGATGAGCTCAATTTACAAAAAATACATCGGCAGCTCCTGAAAAACTTAACTATACTTATCTGATAAAATATGTCACCTTTGTTATACACCCCAGTGGGAAAAGAAGCCTTCTAAGCTGGGGCTGAGAGAGATGTGAGAGGAAATAAGTTTGATCCTTGATCTGAAACAAAAATCAGAGTCTGAAAGGTGGTTTCGGCTAAACAATATTTAAACAAAAGAACCATCTATTTGTTTCACTGTGTCACACTTTCCTTCTAGGATGAATAATAGAACTCAATTGACATCGAATTCAGTTACACTGAAGCTAAGCAAGCTATTTTAAAGCACCTCGTCTTTCGAAAGTTGGAGCACCGATGGCCCTTCAGCATTCTCAAAGGGTGGATGGACTACATATGCATAATGTCCAGAAGCTATGTAATCAAATCCTAAATTTTCAATTGCTTCTAAGAAAGCTCCTGCAGAAAAATGAGCGAAAAGAGTAAGCACATGAACCCAGCTCAAAAATTATACCTCGATGCACAATCAAATTTCAATAATGGAAGCATGCACATCCATACCAAACTTTATTCTTGTGTTGCAAAGAACATCAGGGTTCGGTGTACGTCCGTTGCGGTACTCGTTAATCATATGGGATACCTAGATATATAAAATCCATGATAGTTTCTCATAATGCAGAAAAACATAAGGGATGTCTGCGAGAGGATCGGGTGCAAAAAGTTTGAAATGAAGCTCACCACATGGTTCCAGTACTCATCAGATAGATGTACCACCTCCAATGGCACGACAATCTACAAAAGACAGCCATTAGATCAGTCAGTTCATGCAGCCAGAGCTAGTTTACATATGCTGCACACTGGCTATTCAATGAAACAGCATGCGCCGGATGAATTTTCTGGAATATACCTTGTCACACACGGCCTGTGCATACTTCAAATCGTCATCCCACGGGCACTCGGACCAAAAGTTCCTGAAATCTTCCTACAGATTAACCACACCGAGCTTATTAAGCGATCCCGTGGCGTAGCATTGCAGAGCATAGCAACAGGGGAGTGTGTACGGACCTGGAACCAGATCTTGAGGTAGAAGGCGGTGCAGCTGTGCCCGGCTGCGTGGAGGAGGCGGAGCGCGACGCTGCTGTCGACCCCGCCGCTCAGCAGCACCGCCACCCGCAGCGGCGCCCTCCCCGCTGCCGCGCACCGCACGAGGTGCAACTCGCTGATCTCAGCCGCCCCGGGCGCAGGCGCGGGCGCGCTGGGCGGGGAGGCTGCGAGCGGCGCCGAGGACGAGAGGGCGGGGAACGACCGGGGCAGCCGGCGGGGGCGAGGGAGGGGTTTAGGGCCCGGGAGGAGGGGACTCCTGAGGAGGGGGCGGAGGGTGGAGACGACGCGCAGCATGGGTGGCGGCGGCGGCGGCCGGCCGGCGTGGCGGCAAGAAGTCTCGGCCGCTGTACTGGATTGGGTTTTTCGGCTAGAGTGTCGAGAGTTTCGTGTCGTTTCAGAGCTTCAGACTTGAGCTCGCGAAGGGGGAGGACGAAGGCGTATTCTGAGCTGCCCAGTACATACGTCTACCTCTGTGGTTTACGCTCTTACGAAAAGCGTGTTAGTTTGTCAATATCAAAGTGCCCCTTGAGTTTCATATAAAACGTATCTCTGATTTTAAATTTAATAGGAGAACAGAGTGGAATTGATCAGATACAAATGGAGATCAAATGAGATTCGAGGTGTTGTCATAGGAATCTTACAAAGTTGGATTGCTTCCCCATAGACTTTGTACTTGTTCGCATGGTTTTTACACCGAAAAAGCGAAAATGCCTCGTGTAAGAGAAGAACTCATATGTAGTTAAGAACATCTCGATATTGTCCAAAGTCCAAAATGGTGGGGTATTGTTGCAAATAAGCAAGAAAATGAACAAAGGAGCTATTGATGTCGAGAAGGGAAATTTTTGACTTGTAAAACAAGTATCTCTTTAAATAGGCATGGGTACTGTTGATTATAGTCATCATGTAGTTCAATTATCCACCTTCTAAACGCGCAAATGTACCAGTGTAAAAGAAGTATCCATTTTAGAAGAGACACCCAAAGCAGACATGGTAGATGAAATGACGAATAGTCGGATTAAGATACTAGTCTTGTGAAAATAGGGTGGAGCCGTGTACTTGTGTTGCCACGAAATCACTCAACTAGCTAAGTGTACATCGCACTTGTTATTTTGACGTTTGCGGGTCTTTATTTCTGTCAACAAACTAGTTTGTAGAGTTGTTACTGAATAATCAACATAACTTTCTTCTTCCCTGCATAAAACATCGAAAGCCATTAAAATATATTTAGAGAGCTTGAATAAGTTAGGTCATTGGGTGGATAATTGTGGACAGGGCGAAGGGAGAAAAGAGTGCTTCTTTGTGACCATATCTATACATTATTTTTTGAACATCAAAGTGACCAATACATGACATAATGACATAAGAGGTAAGGAACATCACACTAATGTCATCTTGTCAATCCCGCCTTTCTAGTATGACCTTCGTTAAGCCTTTGTTGTTAGGTCCTCGTGGCCCCACTATCTGCTGTTCTTCATCGTATGAGGTACACTCAGTGGCGGATCCAGTGGGGGTGCCGTGGGTGCCCTGGCACCCCCTCAAAAAATGCAAAACCTTTTTCATCTTGCAGTCGTTAGTCCAATCATATGTGTATTATAGGGTTGGAATGATAAACTAAGAATTTTTTTAATGGTCATACAAGACATTTTAATTGTTAAGGCTGGCACCCCCTGGTTGATCAAGCTCTAGGTCCGCCATTGGGCACACTATATTCGTTTTGCAACCTTTTGTTAGCGGCGGGGCTAGTACTTCAAATATCACACATATTAAGAGGCCAAGTACTTAACTATAGTCTGTCAAGAATTACAAGCACATAAACATCTGGAAATAGATCTTTTAAATATAAACTCTAAGATCAGAAGAACATAAAGGCCATGGCAATAAAAAAACAGATACGATGCATCACCTACATAACCTCAAAATTCATGTTAATAATTAACAAGGCATAATGTGGCTCATATAACTGAAAATCAGCAGTAAACAATTAACCCGATACAATGAATTACACATGTAAATGTCCATAAAGTGTAAATAAAAGCACGAGAGGCAGGATAGCAAATGAACAGACAATCAATTACCATGTGAAAACGTAGCCGTCGAAAGAACATCAATGGTTGTAAAATTTTCATTTTCTCTTCTAAAATACCCAAATATGTAATGTAAAAAAATATCAGATGGCCAAGATTGGTGTATGGTAAAATCTCTCTTTGGTCGACAGCAAACGAGCCCAAGAGGATCCAATTCCCTTGTGAAAAAACAAGAGGATCCAATTCCCCATCATTTTCTATCCCTAAAAAAAAAAATCCCCACCGTTTATTACACGTGCCAACGGGATACTTAAACGGAAAGCAGCGCCCCTCCCCACTGACCGCCGCATCCTAAAACCCTCGCCCCATGTCGCTCTCCACTCTCAACCACCCCACCGCCGCCGCCGCCGCCGCCGCCGCCTCCGGGCGGGGGAGGTCCTTCTCCCATGCCGCCCCGGCGCCGTCGACGGTGCGCCTGCCCAGGAGACGGGCCCCCGCCCCCGCCGCCGCGTCCGCGCTCGCGGTGGAGTCGGACCCCGCCGCCGACAGGGTCTCCGCGCTGAGCCAGGTCTCCGGCGTGCTGGGGTCGCAGTGGGGCGACGAGGGGAAGGGGAAGCTCGTCGACGTGCTCGCTCCCCGCTTCGACATCGTCGCGCGTTGCCAGGTGAGGAGGAGATGCGGCTCGGTCTTTGTCGTGTGCTCTGGTTTGACCCCTGCACCAATCATTGTCGATTGAAGCTGCTTGGTAGCACCACTGCGCGTCCCAGTTGAAATTTTTGATATCGTATACGCTCGTAGGATGGGGTGGTAAGAGTTGTTTTGGTGGATTGATGCCTGATCCGGATACAGTAATCTGCGTGTAGAATTCCCCTTCCCAGGGACTGTTTGCAGGGGCGGAGCTAGGATTGGGCCAAGCCCCGGGCCACAGGCCTGCTACAGTGCGCAATAGTGTCGCTACAGTACTGAGATGCTACATAGAAGCCTGTGATTATTGTTCACGGCCCAGGCCCCCCCGGCCTGGGTCCTGGATCCGCCACTGACTGTTTGGAAAAGGTGTGTTTCTTGGTAGAGTTTTGGTACCGAAGCTGGTACCAAAAAACAATAAAAAAAACCATCCCGAAGATGTTAATTCTGGGATTGCTTTGGTTAAAAATGATGCATAGTGGAGCTCATGTACAAAGGGGTTGAAGTTGTAAATCTTTTAGCCCGATTTTGTTTAATGGGTTGCATAGATGATGATATTTCTTCTTCTTTTTACATTTTATGGATGCCGGCTGGAACATTGGGCTGGTAGTTACACAAAATTCTGGATATTTGACCCTGGTAGCCATAGTGAACTGTCAAATTTGTGGCCTTCTGAATCTGGTAGGATGAAAGATGGATGTTAATTTCATGTCCGGTGGATGCTAAATGAAATGAATTGCTTCAACATCTGGTTGTGGACGGTAGTGTGGCGATAAAAGCAGTAAAGCATGAGACCACTTTGTTCCATGTGGTTTGGTAATATTATGTGCAATATGTTTTGGTTGGTAAACAATCTGATTTGTTCAACTCACTTAGGCTTGAGGTTTCACCCTAATCTGCACCAGGCCACTGGGGTACTTTGGTTGTTTTGCTTAGTCTTTCAATTTTTGAACTAGTGGTGTATCGCTAGTAATCTTTCAACTCGCAGTTTGTTTATAATAAGCTACTATTACTGCTGCTCCTAAAAGGCCATGTCTACATTTTTGTGAGTTTAATATGGCATCATTCCTTTGATTAGTTTAGATTCCCCTTTCCTGGATTTTTTTTATGAATGATTTCTGAATTGTCTAGATTAACCTTTGTTTCTGCAATTATCATTTTGTGTTTATTTGTGAATAAAATTCTTGGGATGTAGCATTAGTACGTCAGTATCAGTTGGTCGCTTCTCTTAAGTTTAGTAGCTTGTTTATCTGAGTTCCTACTTTGTTAACAGGGTGGAGCAAATGCTGGACACACCATCTACAACTCTGAAGGCAAGAAATTTGCTCTTCATCTTGTTCCATCCGGTATTCTCCATGAAGGAACACTGTGTGTTGTTGGCAATGGAGCGGTGATCCATGTTCCAGGGTTCTTTGGGGAAATTGATGGTCTTCAATCCAATGGAGTCAGTTGCGATGGGAGAATACTAGTCTCTGATCGGGCTCATTTGCTCTTTGATCTACATCAGACTGTAGATGGACTTAGGGAAGCTGAGCTTGCAAATTCCTTCATAGGAACGACTAAGAGAGGCATTGGACCTTGTTATTCCAGCAAGGTCACTCGAAATGGGCTGCGAGTTTGTGATCTAAGGCACATGGACACTTTTGGGGATAAGCTTGATGTTTTATTTGAAGATGCTGCTGCGAGGTTTGAAGGCTTCAAGTACAGCAAAGGCATGCTCAAGGAAGAGGTTGAGAGGTACAAGAGGTTTGCAGAGCGTTTGGAGCCTTTCATCGCTGACACTGTTCATGTGTTGAATGAATCTATCCGACAGAAGAAGAAAATTCTGGTTGAAGGTGGTCAGGCAACTATGTTGGATATCGATTTTGGAACTTATCCATTTGTGACTTCATCTAGCCCTTCAGCTGGTGGAATTTGCACCGGCCTTGGGATTGCCCCTAGGGTTATTGGTGACCTGATTGGAGTTGTAAGTTAGAAGTAGTGTAATCCAGCCCTCATCATCTATGATATATTGCTTATCTAACCCACTATTTTACATGCAGGTAAAAGCTTACACAACAAGGGTTGGCTCTGGCCCTTTCCCAACTGAACTACTTGGAGAGGAAGGTGATGTTCTTAGGAAGGCTGGAATGGAGTTTGGAACGACTACAGGTCGCCCAAGACGTTGTGGCTGGCTTGACATTGTTGCACTGAAATACTGCTGTGACATCAATGGGTTTTCATCTCTGAATTTAACAAAACTTGATGTTCTGTCCGGGTTACCAGAAATTAAGCTGGGTGTTTCTTATAATCATCAAATTGATGGGCAGAAACTACAATCCTTCCCAGGGGATCTTGACACCTTGGAGCAAGTACAGGTAAGTGTCGTAGTCTGTTCATTCTGTTTACATGGCCTAGTAGTACCTTTGCATAATTTTTTATTATGCTGTATGACAAAACTCTTGGTTCTTTCTCTGGTTGTAAGATGCAATTTAGTGGCTTCGGTTCTGTGGTCTTGTAAACTGTTGTAATTGCCAGTTTGACAGTAACAATTTACACTTAAATGTAAGGTTAGTCATGATTCATCTCTGATGTGCTTTATATCTTGTGTTTCTTCAGGTCAACTATGAGGTGCTTCCTGGATGGGACAGTGACATCTCTTCTGTCCGAAGTTACAGTGAACTCCCCGAAGCTGCCCGCCATTACGTGGAGAGGATAGAAGAGCTCGTCGGTGTTCCAGTCCACTACATTGGTGTCGGCCCTGGGAGGGATGCTCTCATATACAAGTAAAGGGCAAACTCAGATTTGGTACTATTGTATCGGACCAAATAATTCAGTCTTAACTAGGCCGATGTGAGCATTGCTGTGTCAGCACACCCTTGATTGCCAATCGTAGCAGGTAATACAATCGACAAGCTACTGGCGGGCGGGGTGATGTAATTCCTGCAATAATGATTTCCGGGAAATGTCCCGATATATCACCATAAGGATGCAGTGTTAGAGTTTGGTGGTAACATTTTGTCTTTCGACTCCACCAACGGTTTGGTGGTATTTGTCACAATTCACCGTCATATTTTGCGCTGATTATGAATGCTGAATGCTTTCTTGTGGGCAAGTCTGATGTAAGTTTTCACCGCGTTTATTTCGCTCGTTGGGGTGTCTTTAGCTCCTTATGAGTTGTGATCGCATCGATCTTCTTGCTTTAGATAAAATCCTTTGACAGTGAATGATTTCACAATGACCGGAAATCATGAGCCAGATTTGCGTTGATGCTATCTGGAGAAGATATTTTGAGAAGTCCAATGTATTTTGGTGGTCTCATTTTCCTGGTTGTGGCAATAGCTCATACGCGCCAAGTTTATTGTGCTTGTGCTATTACATGATTCTTCAGATGAAACAGATCTAAAACTTTATGCCAAACTACATGAAGAACCCGGAAGCTAAACCTCGTAGATAATCCATCAGAGATCGAAGGTAGTAAATCAGCTAAGCAAACCTTATGCATGGGCTAATTAAGAGCCTAAAATCAGATGTCCCATACGGGGATGGGCACGCAGCCGAACTGGTCGAGATCGTCCATGTGGAACGCTCCGTTCACGCCCAGCACGCCGCCGCCGCCGTGGCCTCCTGCGGCGATGTCGCTCATGTCGGCGGCCAGCGCGTCCCAGTCGAACTCTGCGGCATTGCTGTTGCCGCCCCCGAACGCGTCCGCCACCTCGCCGTCGTCCTCGCCGACGCCCTGAGGCCCATGATGCTTGCCGGCCGCGCCGCCGTCGTCCTCCCCGAGCACACCGATCTGCTGCAGGAACTCCTTGAGGTCCAGCTGGGGCCTGCCGCCCCCGAAGCCCTCGCAGGGCGGCGCGCTCTCGGCCGCGGCGGTCATCGCCATGGCGTGCTCCAGCTGGGCCTGGAAGCACGACGCGGAGGGCGGCATGGCGCCGGTGGTCACCGTGGAGGAAGGGGACGAGGCGGCCGGAGGAGGCGGCGGCGGGGGAGGGGTCCTCCTGGACTGCTGCTGCGGCTTGGCCGGCGAGGAGGAGCTCTTGAGCTCCTGCAGCCTCTGGTGTATGACGTGCACGTTGTGCTGCGCGTTGAGGTTGAGGAGGCCGTAGGCGGGCACGGCGCCCGCGGCAGGGCCCCTGGCGCCGTTCGCGGCCGCGGCGGCCGGGAGCCACCTGATCATGCGCTGCTGCGCGGTGGCGCCGGCGGCTGCGGCGGCGCGGAGGTGGGGCAGGTTGAGGAATGCGTCGGGCCCGTAGAGCCTTCGCGCGGCCTCGTCGTAGGCGAGCGCGGCCTCCTCGGCGGTGGCGAAGGAGCCGAGCCAGATGCGCGCGCGCTTGTTGGGCTCGCGGATCTCCGCCACCCACTTGCCCCACGTCCGCTGGCGCACGCCCCGGTACTCGCACGCCGCGTTCTGCGGCCCGCCTTTCCCCCTCGTCGGCCCCTTCTTCCACGACCGCTTCCGCACGTAGCTCTCCATGGCGCTCCTAGCTCGGCTCCTGCATGCACCACGACAACGACGACGACGGCCACATATCAGATGGAGCCTGCGCGCGGCTAGATAGATGGAAGAAATGCGCGAAACTTACGTGCGTGGGAGCGGGGGGAGTTCGAAGTTTGAAGTTTGAGTGAGGTTTTGGAGTGCGGGCTGGGGGTGTAGTAGTGGAGTGGGTGAGGAGAGTGTGACGATGGAGCTGATGGAGGGCGCGGGGGATAAGTAGGGGGTGTGTGTGTGTGAGTGTGATGCATGGCATGAGGTTTAAATGTTGTCACGGCCGGGGGATCGATGGATGGATGCATGTTGGCACGGCCGTGTCTCGCTTTTGCAAGACCTGTGAGCGTGAGTGAGCTCCCGGCGCATGTGACCGTTAGGGCATCTCTTGGATGCACGATGTAGCAAAAAACACGAATGGTACGTACTCGTATTCTAATTAGATTTTCTTCTTATTATTAATTTGGGCATGATTAAGTTCAGGTTTTACGTGAACAAAATAGATGTCTAACTCAGAGGATTCAGAAAAAAAAGATTATTAACTCGGAGGTTAGATTCTTATTTTTACACGGTACAAACACACTCAACTCTATGAGCGCACCCACGCAGACCCTACTCCTGCGAGCACCTTAGAGATACTGATCCGTCACAACATCTAGTTGGCCAATGAGTTCTGCAACGCGATCCGGAGTTGTTGCTCGAACTTGTTGTTTGTCATCGCAGGCCGAAGTGACTGGTCCTCACCCTCCTCCGAGAGCTTGACCCAGTCAAGGCAGCCGTCCTCTTCATCAACCGGCTCCTCCTTGACGATGGACGAAGCGGTGGAGGCTGGCGGCTCCCGAGACCTGTGGCGTGCGGAGTCGCCGGACGAGTCCGCGACGGCGATGTTTCTCCGTGCAGCAAAGCTCCTCCCTAATCCATGGCCCTGGAGTGGCAACGACTGGTGGCTAGGGTTTTGGGAGGGGAGTGAAGTGAAGTGAGAGTGAGAGGGTGGTGTTGAAAAGCAATGGTGGGGGAGGTGATTGTCGGGCCGACGTGATGGATGTCCATACTCCCCTATACCACCCCTAGATTTGAGGCCCGACTTGGAGATTTCAAACGCCCGGACGCGTCCGGCCCACAATAGGGGTCCGCATTGGGGACCTAAATGTGTTTGAACCATTTTGATCGATACGTTAGAACAACTTCCATTGAGTCTCTGCATCTATCCATTTCATTTGAATTCTAGTTTGAGAAAACCCTTGTTTTCTTAAAATACGGATTTGGCTCAAGATTGAATTTATTTTTATTCTAGGGTTTATCTGAATTTCGAAGTTACCATTTGGCAGGCTTCCATACGAAGACCAAACGTTTGAAGGGAAAGCAAGAGGTCCGCGATGAAGATGCTAGGCTGGACATCGCTTACTGTTACATGAAACTAGCAGTAAAACAGAAAAATGAACTATCACCATCAATTTGCAAGGAATGGAGTTTTTCGAAATCAACTATGTTTGACCAAGTGCTGGTTGTGTGGATATATGATAACGCTTATCGATATGCATCAGCAAAATGAAAAGGGATCACAAAGCACCAAGCATTCATCCGTAGGACGTACGTGTGTACGTACGGCTAGGGCTTGCCGCTTGCAGGACATGTAAGTGGATGCAGCATTGTCATCCATGGTGATAAGAGGGGAGTGGTATGAATGAATGCAAGAAGGTATAAATAAAGATCCACCTCACAGCATTTGGGGCTCTCACGAGCGCGCGCTCTTCACATGCTTTTCGGACACGCAGGGTCAGGGTGCATGTGTCCCTGTTGACACACGCATGATTCCTGCTTGAGCCCTCCTATCCTGGCCAGCATCCTAGTTTGACCAGCTCTAGCAGCTTCCACTGCAAGGACAAACATATACCATGAGAAAAAAACCAAAATAAATCATACTCCGTATTTGCTTCGCATTTGTTTGCTGTATACTATCAGTTTTGGCTCAACAGACAAGGTTGCTGCAATCTACTCCCTCTGTTCCTAAATACTTATAAGCTTTTTTAGAGATTCCAATATGGACTACATACGGAGCAAAATGGGTGAATCTGCACTCTAAAATACGTCTATATAAATTCGTATGTAGTCCATATTGAAATCTCTAAAAAGACTTGTATTTAGAAACGGAGGGAGTTCTCTGGAGAATGGTCTGGGTTAACTTCTGTCAAAACAATAAGAATCTGTTCAAAGGAAACCAAAAATGGGAAGGCGAGTCTCATTTCCATTGATGATCATCCCTTTGGAGGGCTACATATACCATGTTTACTTTTCTTTACATTTGATCGAGAGAGCACCTATCCTAAGCCTATCACCACAGCCGCAACATCTGCTGAGCACTTCAGGAAGCCTTTGAGCAGACGTCCGGCAAACCGGTTTCCTTTTCTCCGAGGAGATCTTGCCGCCACGGGTCATTGTATAACTTATAATGCAATACCTGTAAAAAGAAACATTCTTCCTCAGGAAATCGAAAGCAGCAACAGAATGACTGGTTCTAGTACGATTCGGCAATGCGATCACGCAACATGTAATGCTTTCCCATGTAATGAAAATGAAAAATTGCAAATATTGTTTAAACCCTATACCACAAAGTAGAAGATGATGAATGTGGGATAAACGTCGTCAATGATCATTATCATGAGGTTTGGAGAAGCTTCGCTCGGAATTTTCAGAAGTTACCTGTATGAAAGTTGCAAAGACATCATCACCATCTTCTAGTTTCGAAACCTCAACTGACCAGGGTGCCTCCTCTTCGGTGAACAACCTTTTCTGCCTCTGTGCCTCCAGCAACATAGTGTCGCGATAAAAGAACCTCTGCCAGATCTGGCGAACATTTCCTAACATAAAATCTATTTCTGTGTCGTTCATTCCCTGGTAAGATGAAAGTAGTAAGTATGCTGCAAAGGTTATGCACAAAAGAAACAAGAAGGAAAGTAAAATAAACACATACTTGAAGGACTTTGATGAGGTTGGGGATGTCATCTTCTTGTATGCGGACTGCAAAACTGTTGTAGTTAAGCACATTCTCGTACGGAAGAAGTATTCCATCCTACAATTTTAAGCAATGGAAGCAGATAGGTATGATCACACAATTAGTTGCTCTGTTCTTAAGTCTTGTCAGATACACATCATAGGACTATAGGATGACGTTGTAGCACCTGTATTATGACAGGAATGCATCCTTGAAGCATGCTATCTTCCATGCGCCCACTCCAGCCATCCCCTGGCAAGACACCACAGAAAATGGAGCTTGCTAGTTCCTCATAATACATCTCAGATTTTAAGTACGTAACTGTTACGTTGGCTGTATGCTGCCTTCCAAGCTTCCCCTGCTTGTTTGGTGTTGAACCGAATTCAGCTGCCAGCTTTTGCCTAATCCCCATGCTATACCTGTGTTATACAGAGGAAGCAGATTAATATACATTTTGGTCACATATATTGACAGACACATATGTAGATACATACGTGTCTTCAGGGCGGCCCTCTTCATAGGCTGGTCCTAGATTACCATTGAAATAAAAAAGCGTTGTACGATTGATCCTTGGCCTGCAAAAAGTTGTACAGTGAGGGTCTAAACATTCAAGTAGTTAAAAGGCACATCTCTAAGTTCAGGCACTGAGGCATACCTTGCCCACAGTTTTAACCAGATGGCCCCTGGGTTAGGCTCCTTCCATGCTGGAAGCACGAGGTCCTTTCTCGGATCGAAACATGGATGGTTGCCTCTTCTATCCAAAGGAATACCATCCCAGTTGTCAGCCCAATAAGCAGTCGTTGATTTTTCATGTTTTGTGTTGGTATTTCCCCAGTGGACAAGCATCATGCTGTTCCAGATCTCCTTTGGAGCATAGCAGGCACCTTCATCCCATGAAAAGAACTATTTTCTTTTTGTAAGTTGAAAGTACAGGTTATTGGTTATGCACAGGTTATTGGTTATGCAAGGATCATTGTACTATCAATTTCATGTAAACACCCACCCAAATATGGTCTCTTCCAGAAGTGCGGTTCCAGTAAGGATACCTCTGAGCTATGTGATCATAAGCCTTTCTGTAGTACTCAAGAGTATGGTAACTCCTGAGGCGTAGCTCCTCCTAAAATTAGAACTCAATTACTGAAGGAGAGACATTGCCAACTATAGTACAACATCTGGATGATAATGGTTACCGGCATTTGCAGGTGTGGGGCATCATCGGATCTAGTTATTAGACATGAATCAAGAACCGGCACATAGAAATAATCAGCTTCATCCCCATTCAGTGTGCGGTGAGGGCTAGCAAGAATGCTCTCATAGAGTGCCATCTATATGAAAAATAAAACATGTCTCAGATCTTCTTGTGCCCTTGTAAACGGGATTGTTGTTACTATAAACATGGAGCTACCAACATTCCATATCTGCTAGTTGACAAGTTTAGCAAACCTGAGCACCATACAGTTGCCGCGTCCATATAGTTCTGTTCTTTTCATCATATATTCTGTTCACACACTCTAACTTGTAATGTCGTCCCTGCAATAGAACATATCCTGCGATGTCAAATCTGCAGCAAAACTTCATGAAGAGAAGAAAACAGGGAGCAAAACTTGTGGTCTAGACTTACTTCAAGAAGATAACTGTCAAACTCAGCTGGCAAATCGTACACATATATTAGTGGTCTTTTTTTCTCAACAACAGCATTGACATTGATGGGGATATTGCTTAAATTTTGTAGGTCTGGTAGGTTCACTGGTGCTTGGAGCCATGAGGGCCATTCATATGCAACTGAATAAGCCGATGGGATGCTGCAATCAATCCCAAAATATCCACTGTCGCACTGATAGAAATCCTCAATTAGATCATAACACAGGTTACAAATACAGAACAGCATGTCACGGTATTTTCATCATAAATACCACAAAAAACTTTGACCAACACATACCTGACAGAAACCACCACGGCAATGTCCATGTCCGGAACACTGGTTAATACAAATGCATTCAACATGTGTCTCACAAAACTGCCCCCAGAGTCCATCATATTTGCAATGACATTCTTCTTTAAACTTCACTTTGGAAGAATATGCATCCTCAGGGTCCACATTGCACCATCCTAGCTTACTGCTGTTTGTTGTGAATACATCCGGATCAGGTGTTGTCCAATCGGTAAGCTTCGGGTCATCAGGTTTTGCAGGCACGCTAAAAGGATGAACTAAAGATGTTCAATAATACTACAGTATCAATGGTACTCATTCTGAAGCATAAAAAAAGAATCAAAATCAGTGCATATGATACTCTCACATTGTTTTAAAGCCGCAAGCTTCTGCCACAGGGCGATCCGGGTATTTTGTTCCTGTTCCACAAAAGCACATTGTCCTGGTTGTGTCACACTGGGCTGGGCACATGGAAACTATCCATGGTCCTACAGGCCATTCTGGGGAACTTGGGAGGTTGCACTCCAACTTCAGAACCCTCTCACATCCTTTTCCTGCATTAACAAAGCCGTATGGTCACTTGATAAACAAAATTGTTGAAATTAAAATGTTTAGAAGGGAAAGCTTGACAAAAACAAATCAATACGACCAAGGGAACAGTAGACAACCCCACCTTGCCATAGCGCATAATGCATATGCTCCTTCCTTTAGAAACAAAAGAGTTGCCTTTTTTGTTAACTATTACTAAAAAAATGAACATGCCATTAACTGCTTATAATCCACAAAAAGGTAGACAAGTAAGACAATAGCCTTCTAACTAAAAATGATTAGCAGCTTATTAATGCACAAGTTCATTCCCGATTCAAGCATATCTGATAATGGTCACAGAACAGATTACATATTTGAGACTTAATGCAGCATTCCTACAATCCTACATCGATGACCGCAAAAACTGAATATTATGTATCCTTTTGCAGAAGCACAGGATGCCCTCAACCGCTTAACTACAGACCAGGGATGTACACTCTTTTGTTACATAAGCCCACTCGCAGATGGATATGGTTAGTGAGGTATGTAAGTGTTATTATTATGTCCAATATAAACACCCAGAGCTAGTCTCTCGTGCTTTCGGCCATATGAAGTAAACTCTTTTATCATTTTTCTCGCTTGTCTTTGTTTCCATACCAAGTTTGTCCAGGCCCAAAGAACTATCAGATCTACAGAAATCCCCTATCAAAATGAGATGCGATGGACAACAAGTGACCAGTGAGCAAGACTACCGGCATTAGTTGGGCCTGACAAAGTAAGACTAACCAGCATATCCATGGAAGCATCTGCATTCCCCCAGGTCATAGTTGCACACACCATTTCCACTGCAGTCTTTCTCGCACCTCTTTGTGCCAATAACCTGTCCAGAAATAACAAGAAGATTAACCCAAAGCAAAGCTAAATCAGACTACACTGATCAGTGAAAAAGCCTAGTGCACACTTCAGTAATGTTGACAGCCGACGATTCGGCATGGCACCCAGCGAGCCACCTCCCAATCTCGGCCTTCCACGGCGCGGCACGGAACGTCACGGCTTCGTATGAATCGGCAGGAAACCGAGCCCTGAGGCGTGAGTCCACAACCCCTGCGCCCGGGAGCACGTTCCTCGGCCGGTGGTTGACGCTGCGGCGAGCGCCCGAGAAATCCAGGGACGAAGGGAGGATCGGCACCATGAATACATGGACGGCGGTGACGAGCATCACGAGGGCGCCGGCCGCGCCGACGGACGCCCAGGGGCATTTCGCCGAACGGATTTTGAGCATGGTCAGACTACCGGACGAACACCGTTTCTTTCGCCATGACAGCCGCGGGTATCAGTAAATCGATGCGAACAGAGCCGGAGGTCCTCGGCGGCGCTGCGAGGAGCCGGCGTGCGTCCACTCCCCGCGGCGCTGCCAGCTAGCGCGCGTCGCCGGTGACGCGCGCCAAGGCGGATGAGGAGAGAAGCAAAGGCGCCGCCTTGCTCCTAATTCCGATCCAGGATCTGGGGATTTATGGTTTTTCAAGGAGTTGGGGGAATGGAAATGGAAGAATCGATGGATTCGGGCGTTGTTAGGTTCAATCAAGCGTTGCAGGAATGGAATGGAGACCGAAGGAAGGGAAGAATCTATCGTGCTCGGAAATGGACTTGAGGGGGCATTTCTGTCTTCTCTCCGGTGTAAGTGGATTGTGGTGTCGCTTATTAACTCGTTAATTCAGTTGCAGTGACGGCCGGGCCAGACATCGTAGTGGCACACACATCTAAACAAAATTTAACTTTGGCACACATAAAGAGAGAAGTAGTACTATACTCCGTTCCAAAATATACTACTTCCTTGGTAAGTCAGCTTACGAAAACCAAATAATCTCAAAACACTTAGACGTGATACATTAACTTTCACCTCATTTCTTGTTTCTTGACATAAATAAAGAAATCGACCAATAAGAGATGTGGGGCGTGTATACTTTCAATGACTTGAGACTATCAAACATAACATGCAGTGGTCAGTTTATGGCATGCAATTCTATTAACTAGTAAATAAACATTAAGTTCTCTCGTTTTCCTCTTCGCCTTGGTCGCGGTGCATAACCTAAGATGACTTATGCACCTGGACGGAGGGAGTACGTTTTGGTAGGCTAGTTAAAACGGAGATAGTACTACTGAATAAGTATTTATTCTGTCCTGATGTAAAAAAATTTATCCTATCATATGAATGGTTAAGGGCTTCTTTGATTCACATGGTTAGGGAAGCGTAGAAATAGGATACGTACATGAATGGAATGCACTATCCACTGAAATCCTACATCGAGTAGACGAGTAGCAAAACAGAGAAATTTTTCCATGAAGTCTAACCTCGTGCTTGTTTTCATGTGAAGATGATAAGGACATCCCAACCAACGGTCCAATCACAAGAAGCCGCGCAATGCAAATACGTGATCAAGTGAACGCTAACTTAAGTTTATCATTTGACCTTGAAAACATGATTGTGCCTTCACCTTCTTCGTTGCTGGTTGAACTCAGGTGCAACATCAAAGAAGACCAACAACATTTTCAGTCCGAGCCGAAACAGTGTTTTATGACGAAGAACCAGAGTTGCGAAGAAATAGGCTGTTTGCTGAAGAAACAATGTTTTGGCGCTGGTGAAACAAAGTTTTGCACGAGTTTGGATATCCCAACTTGCGAAAGGTTCCCAGAACTCGAGTTTGCTGCTGAAGGAAACATTGTTTGACTCCAGTAAACAATGTTTGACTGGGAACCACCAACCACCTCTAACAAGAGTTTTCCAGAAGCTGCCTCATTAAGTCTCGAAGCCATTTAGTCAAACCAAAGTTGGTTCTCTTTCAGACCTAAGCAGGTTCCCAAAGCTAGTTCAGTTTCACACCTTTCTAGGGAGGTGTCCCTATTATAAATAGGCTAGCTCTTCCCTTCGTTGGGGACTTTTGTCATTTCTATCAAAGACCAAAGACATAGACTCCTCCTGAGATTGGAGAGCTCTTGTTATCCTTATTCTCGTGATTCCTTGGGAAATTGCTCCTAATTCGTGCTCCACGACTAAAACGTATTGTGTAGGTTAGAGTTCGTTGTTTCCCTTGCGGATTGCACCTATCCCGTGCTCCGCGACCTGAGCGTGGTTGTGTGGGGTAATATTGCGGGTTGTGGATCGGCGAATGTTCGGATTGCAAGCTTCGGTGGGCATCCTCCTCGTCGGGTCATAATCTCTTATTTTTTGCTTTTTGGCTGCTTGCAGCTAGTTACCCCCATCTGTTATCGATCCTACGCCGTGAAGATCGGACCTCCCCTTGTACACCCTCTTCTACGAAGACGGTGTCGCATCATCTGGTATTCAGAGCAAGGTTTACATGGTAGGATCTATATCCTTGTAGCTAGATCTATCCTTTTTAGTTTGCTTTCCCTGTCCTAGAGTCCAAAGCCAAAAAGCCACAAAAAATTTTGAGCCTTTGTTTGCTGAGATCTAGTTGTTTGCTTTCCTCTTTGTGTTTGCACCAAGTTCTATCCAAAGTTGCTGCTGTTTTTCTTGGAGTCTTGTTGTTGGATCTTTTGTGTTGCACAAAAAAAAAGGGAAAAAAGAACCAAAAAAAGAGCAAAAAAAAGAGAAGAGAAAGTGTTGAGCAAGTGTGCAATCATATTCAATTGGGTGAGAAATTTCAGAAGTTGTAGTGGCAAGTGTTGCAGCTCAAACGTGGTGCAAGGATCTACAGATTTTTTTTCTTGTTCATTTGGTTTGCATCGATTGGATCTCAGCACTAGCCCTCCTCATTTTATCCCACCTAGATCCACCTATAAACCGGTAGCTTCTTTCCTTTCATGCGCCTGTCCACTCCTGAATTTCTGCCATCGCACAACCGCCAAGGAATCATTAGAATTTGGGTAAGCAAGAGGGTGAGCTGAGTGTTTTCCACACATATATTTTTCTTTTATCCACTTCTTTCCAAGAGATAACATGTCAGGTTCCAACTCGAGTGTACATGGACATCAAAATGTGGAAGATGACTTCCCAAAGACTCGTGCAGCGCTTGGTGCTGAGATTGAAGACAGGGTGATTGCGGCGATGCAAAGGTTGTTCGGAGATCGGCTTCCTATGGCGGGCAATGGGGATCTACCTCAGCACAGCCCCACTGCCTCGCTGGCTTCCGACAACCGACAACATCGCGGAAACGAGGACCGCCACGATGGTCGTGGAAGAGCTGCAGGGGTTGCTGCCCATGGCGCCCCTGCTGTTGGTGCTAAAAGGAGGCGTGCCGACTTTGCTGCCCCTGTGAAGGTGGGCTGCATGGAGGAGAATCTCGCGGGCGAGGCCGTGACCCCCGCGGGTTTGCTGCTGATCACCGGCGACGAGCTGCACATGATGGTGATGACATCTCCCATGAAGATCTCTCCGAGCATGGTGACGAAGATGAAGGCATGGGGGACTATGAACCCTACTCCCCACCTCACCGTGGTGTTGTTTTTGGTCGCAATGGTCATCATTATGACTGTCGTGATCAAGATGACCGTGACAACCAAGCAAGAGTGAAGCTACATGTGCCATCATTCACAGGAAAAGAGGATCCGAATGCATATATTGAGTGGGAGGAGAAGTGTGATCAAATCTTTCGCATCCATGGTTTTTCTGAAGCCAAGAGGGTTGATCTTGCTGTTATGGAGTTCTCTGGTTATGCTCTTACATGGTGGAATCAACTGGAAGATGATCGATTGATGTCGGGCAACAATTATATCCGCAACTGGACTTTGATGAAGCAAGTCATGAGGCGCCGTTTTGTTCCAACATACTATGAGAGGCAACTGTACAAGCGATTGCAAGAGCTCACTCAAGGTTCCCGCACTGTTGAGGAGTACTATAAAGAGATGGAGCTGCTGCTAATTCGAACAAGAACCCGTGAGAGTGATGAGGCGAAGATGGCGAGATTTTTACATGGGCATGATGAAATATCAGATTTTGTGGAGATGTTTCCTTATGATACACTACAAGATGTGGTACATCAAGCTATAAGAGTTGAGAAGAAGAATATGCATAATGGTCGTACTCGTGCCTTCCAAGGCCACGCCACCACATCCTCATGGCAGCGAACACAACAGCCATATGGTTCTCGGTTTGAGGGTGCACTACCTAGGCACCCACATGCATCGATGACTTCCTCACCTGCTGTTCGCAATCAAGATAAGAGGTCATCATCTGTAGCACCTGCAGAAAAGAGTTCTACACGCAGCAGCGGCATTCAATGCCACAAGTGCAAAGTAAGAGGTCACATTTCTTTGGAATGTCTAAGCAAAAGAACTATAATCATCAATGAACGAGGTGAATGGGAGTCTGAAAGTGACCCTGAAGGTGGCAACGATGAAGTGGAAGAGGAGCAAGGTTGGGAATTAGGAGGCACTATTTTATCTCATGAAAAACTTGATGGTGAAGCTTTGGTTGTATGTTGTTCACTCAACGCCCAGGTTGTGGAGGAGGAAAAGGGGCAGCGACATAATATTTTCCACACCCGTTGCCTTATCAACTCAAAGATATGTCTAGTGATTGTTAATAGTGGCAGCGGCAATAATATTGCAAGCACAGAGTTGGTCGAGAAGCTTCATTTGCAAACAAAACGTCACCCACATCCATACCGCATGCAATGGCTGAATGATTGTGGCGCAATTAAGGTGATTAGCAGCGTGCGAATACCAATTTCAGTAGGGACATATCAGGATGATGTTGAGTGCGATATGGTGCCGATGCACGCTTGTCACTTGCTTCTTGGACGAGCATGGTTGCATGACTGTGATGTGCAAATAAGCGGGCATGCGAATCACTTATGTTTTGTCCATAGAGGAGAAAAGCTCACTTGGCTGCCCATGACACCCGGAGAAGTCTATTTTGATGAGATGAAAAGAAAAGGAAAGAAAAAGGGAGAGAGTGATCATACACAAAGAGTGAGCCACTAACTAGTGAGGGAGTGTTTCCACAGCCAAAAGCTCCACAGCCAAATATGACCAAGCCCCGGGAAAAACAGGGATTAGTTATGATTGCTAGGCAAAGGGATATGCGGGAATTGAGAGAACCTAATACTCCATTCTTTGTACTCATGTACAAGGAAACTTTATTGGCTGCTAACGACTTACCCTCAACTCTTCCTAGTGTTGTTTTTGATCTTTTGCAGGAGTATGAGGATGTGTTTCCTAAGGACATGCCACCTGGTTTGCCACCGAAGCGGGGCATTGAGCACCAAATCGACTTGGTTCCAGGCGCCCCATTACCAAACCGACCACCGTACCGAGCAAACCCAGAGGAGACGAAGGAAATTCAGAGGCAAGTAGAAGATCTTCTTAACAAAGGGTATGTAAGGGAAAGTCTTTCTCCTTGTGTTGTTTCCATTCTTTTAGTTCCAAAGAAAGATGGTACTATGCGCATGTGCACTGATTGTAGATCCATTAACAACATCACTGTGAGATATCGACACCCTATACCTAGGCTCGATGACATGGTTGATGAACTTTGTGGTTCCACCATATTTTCTAAAATTGATTTGCGAAGTGGATACCACCATATAAGAATGAAAGAGGGTGACGAATGGAAAACTGCATTCAAGACAAAATTTGGCTTGTATGAATGGTTGGTTATGCCTTTTGGATTAATGAATGCACCTAGTACTTTCATGAGATTGATGAATCATGTGCTTAGGTCCTTCATTGGCAAGTTTGTAGTGGTTTACATTGATGTCATATTGATTTATAGGAAAACTTTGGAGGATCATGTTGGACATATAAAATGTGTGCTTGCTGTCCTACGGGAGGAAAAGTTGTATGCTAACGTGGAAAAGTGCACATTTTGCACAAACAAGGTTGTGTTTCTTGGCTTTGTTGTTTCAGAAAAAGGTGTGGAGGTCGATGAAGAGAAGATCAAGGCTATTCATGAGTGGATGCCTCCACAAAATGTGAGCCAAGTACGTAGCTTCCTCGGACTTGCGGATTTCTACCACCGGTTCGTAAGGATTTCAGCACCATTGCTGCACCAATGAATGAGTTAACGAAGAAAGACACTCCATTCCAATGGGGTGATGCCCAAGACAAGTCCTTCCAAGAACTGAAGATGAGGTTGACATCAGCCCCATTGCTTTCACTTCCCGATCTTGGTAAGACATTTGAGATTGAATGTGATGCAAGTGGTGTTGGCATTGGCAGAGTTCTAATGCAAGAAGGTAAACCCATCGCCTATTTTAGTGAGAAGCTTAATGGTACAACTCTTAATTATTCCGTCTATGATAAAGAATTGTATGCACTTGTTCGATCTTTGGAAACATGGCAGCAGTACTTGTGGCCAAAAGAGTTTGTAATACATTCTGACCATGAATCTTTAAAACATCTAAAGGGTCAACTCAAACTGAACCGTAGACATGCAAAATGGAGTGAGTTCATAGAGTATTTTCCTTATATTGACAAGTACAAGAAAGGGAAGGATAACGTTGTTGCCGACGCATTGTCGAGGCGCCATATTTTACTTTCCCAACTTGATGTTAAAATCCTTGGTTTAGAAAGCATCAAAGGATTGTATGCTAACGACTCATACTTTGCTGAACCATTTTCAAAGTGCAACAAGGGAAAGGGATGGGAGAAGTTTCACTTGCATGATGGATTTCTATTTTGAGCTAATAAATTGTGCATCCCAGATTGTTCTGTTCGTTTGTTGCTTTTGCTGGAGGCTCACGCTGGTGGTCTCATGGGACATTTTGGATCCAAGAAAACTGAAAGTGTGCTCATTGATCACTTCTTTTGGCCGCGAATGAGATGTGACGTGGAACGCTACGTGATAAGATGCGATATTTGTTACAAAGCTAAGTCCTGCTTGAATCCTCATGGTTTATATACTCCTCTGAATATTCCGAATACTCCGTGGGAAGATATTTCTATTGATTTTATTCTTGGTTTACCACAGACTAAGAGGGGGAGTGACTCGGTGTTTGTGGTTGTTGATCGTTTTAGCAAAATGGTGCATTTTATCCCATGCCATAAGAGCGATGATGCTTCACACATTGCTGATCTATTTTTCAGGGAAGTTGTGCGGCTACATGGAGTACCACGCACCATTGTTTCAGACCGTGACACCAAATTTTTGAGCTACTTTTGGTAGACCTTGTGGGGAAAACTTGGCACCAAGCTCCTATTTTCCACGATATGCCACCCACAAACTGATGGACAGACCGAAGTTGTCAACCGAACGTTGTCCGTGATGCTAAGAGCAGTCACCAAGAAGAATTTGAAGATGTGGAAAGAGTGTCTACCTCATGTGGAGTTCGCGTATAACAGGGCGGTACATTCGACCACTAAATTTTGCCATTTGAAGTTGTTTATGGATTCAAACCTATCGCTCCCATCGATCTTTTGCCTTTGCCACTGCAGGAACGAACCAGCCTTGCTGCAAGTAAGCGCGCTGATTTTGTTAAGAAACTTCATGCCCAGGCAAAGGAGAACATTGAGAAGATGACCAAACAATATACGAAGCGGGTAAACAAGACCAGGAAGAAGATGGTGTTTGAGCAAGGTGATTTGGTATGGGTACACCTTCGGAAGGACCGTTTTCCTGAACAACGCAAGTGCAAGTTACAGCCACATGGCAATGACCCATTTGCGGTGCTCGAGAGGATCAACGACAATGCTTACAAGATCGATCTTCCAGAAGAATATGGTGTTAGCCCAACCTTCAATGTTTCCGATCTTTCCCCATACTTTGGGCCTTTAGAGTCGAGGACGACTCCTTCTCAAGAGGGGGAGGATGATGAGGACATCCCAACCATGGACACCACACCACCAATCATCAATAGTCCAATCACAAGAAGCCGCACAATGCAAATACATGATCAGGTGAATGCTAACTTAAGTTTATCATTTGACCTTGAAAACATGGTTGTGCCTTCACCTCCTTCGTTGCTGGTTGAACTCAGGTGCAACATCAAAGAAGACCAACAACATTTTTAGTTCGAGCCGAACAGTGTTTTATGACGAAGAAACAGAGTTGCGAAGAAATAGGCTGTCTGCTGAAGAAACAATGTTTTGGCGCTAGTGAAACAATGTTTTGCACGAGTTTGGATATCCCAACTTGCGAAAGGTTTCCAGAACTCGAGTTTGCTGCTGAAGGAAACATTGTTTGACTCTAGTAAACAATGTTTGATCGGGAACCACCAACCACCTCCAACGAGAGTTTTCCAGAAGCTGCCTCATTAAGTCTCGAAGCCATTTAGTCAAACCAAAGTTGGTTCTCTTTCAGACCTAAGCAGGTTCCCGAAGCTAGCTCAATTTCACACCTTTCCAGGGGGGTGTCCCTATTATAAATAGGCTAGCTCTTCCCTTCGTTGGGGACTTTTGCCATTTCTATCAAAGACCAAAGACATAGACTCCTCCTGAGATTGGAGAGCTCTTGTTATCCTTATTCTCGTGATTCCTTGAGAAATTGCTCCTAATTCGTGCTCCACGATGATACGTCTCCATTGTATCTACTTTTCCTAACGCTTTTGCTCTTGTTTTGGACTCTAATTTGCATGATTTGAATGAAACTAATCCGGACTGACGCTATTTTCAGCAGAACTACCATGGTGTTGTTTTTGTGTAGAAATAAAAGTTCTTGGATTTGGACGAAACTTTTTGGAGAATTATTTTAGAATAAATAAAAAATACTGGAACCAAGACCCACTGGAGGGGGGGCCCTAGCTGCCCACAAGGCACCAGGGCGCGCCACCCCCCTCTAGCGCGCCCTGGTGGGTAGTGGGGCCCACGAGGCTCCGCTGACCCTAATTCCGATGCTATAAAATCCTATTTTTCTAGAAAAAAATAGGAGAGAAAGTTTCATCGCGTTTTACGATACGGAGCTGCCGCCACCTCCTGTTCTTCATCGGGAGGCCAGATCTAGAGCCCGTTCGGGGCTCCGGAGGGGGGGGATCTTCGGTCTTCATCATCATCAACCATCCTCCATCACCAATTTCATGATGCTCACCATCGGGAGTGAGTAATTCCTTCGTAGGCTTGCTGGATGGTGGTGGGTTGGATGAGATTCATCATGTAATCGAGTTAGTTTTGTTAGGGCTTGATCCCTAGTATCCACTATGTTCAGAGATTGATGTTGCTATGACTTTGCTATGCTTAATGCTTGTCCCTAGGGCCCGAGTGCCATGATTTCAGATCTGAACCGTTTATGTTTTCACCATTATATCTATGTTCTTGATCCGATCTTGCAAGGTATATGCACCTATTACGTGTTATGATCTGTGATACGTCCATTTTGCATCATGCTTTTATGTTGATATTTATTGCATTATGGGCTGTTATTTCACGTTGTGGTACAATACTTATGCCTTTTCTCTCTAATTTTACAAGATTTACATGAAGAGGGAGAATGCCAGCAGCTGGAATTCTGGACCGAAAAGGAGCAAATCTGAGATACCTATTCTGCACAACTCCAAATGTCTTGAAACTTTATGGAGAATTGTTTTGGAATATATAAAAAATATTGGGCGAAGAAAATACAGAAGGGGACCCACCAGGTGGCCACAAGCCTGGGGGCGCGCCCTACCCCCCAGGGCGCGCCCCCAGGGCTTGTGGGCCCCCTGGCCATCGTCTGGTGCCCATCTTCTGCTATATGAGGGGTTTTGACCTAGAAAAAATCATAAGGAAGCTTTCGGGATGAAGCACCGCCGTCTCGAGGTGGAACCTGGGCAGAAGCAATCTAGGGCTCCAGCGGAGCTATTCTCCTGGGGAAACTTCCCTCCGAGAGGGGGAAATCGAAGCCATCGTCATCACCAATGATCCTCTCATCTAGGGAGGGTCAATCTTCATCAACATCTTCACCAACACCATCCCCTCTCAAACCCTAGTTCATCTATTGTATTCAATCTCTGTCCCAAAACCTCAGATTGGTACCTGTGGGTTGCTAGTAGTGTTGATTACTCCTTGTAGTTGATGCTAGTTGGTTTATTTGGTGGAAGATCATATGTTCAGATCCTTAATGATATTTATTACCCCTCTGATCTTCAACATGAACATGCTTTGTGAGTAGTGACGTTTGTTCCTGAGGACATGGGAGAAGTCTTGTTATAAGTAATCATGTGAATTTGGTATTCGTTCGATATTTTGATGAGATGTATGTTGTCTTTCCTCTAGTGGTGTTATGTGAACGTCGACTACATGACACTTCACCATGATTTGGGCCTAGGGGAAGGCATTGGGAAGTAATAAGTAGATGATGGGTTGCTAGAGTGACAGAAGCTTAAACCCTAGTTTATGCGTTGCTTCGTAAGGGGCTGATTTGGATCCACATGTTTTATGCTATGGTTAGATTTATCTTAGTTCTTCTTTCGTAGTTACGGAGGCTTGTGAGAGGGGTTAATTATAAGTGGGAGGCTTGTCCAAGTAAGGATAGCACCCAAGCACCGGTCCACCCACATATCAAATTATCAAAGTAACGAACACGAATCATATGAGCATGATGAAAACCATCTTGACAGTAATTCCCATGTGTCCTCGGGAGCGCTTTGCTTTATATAAGAGTTTGTCCAGGCTTATCCTTTGCTACAAAAAGGATTGGGCCACCTTGCTGCACCTTTGCTACATTTGTTACTTGTTACCCGTTACGAATTATCTTATCACAAAACTATCTGTTTTCGATAATTTCAGTGCCTGCAGAAAATACCTTGCTGAAAACCACTTGTCATTTCCTTTTGCTCCTCATTGGGTTCGACACTCTTAATTATCGAAAGGACTATGATTGATCCCCTATAATTGTGGGTCATGAATCCGTAAACCCCAAGGTGACAATAATTGGGATACTTTCCGGTGATGACCGTAGTTTGAGGAGTTCATGTATTCACTATGTGTTAATGCTTTGTTCTGGTTCTCTATTAAAAGGAGGCCTTAATATCCCTTAGTTTCCTTATGGACCCCTCTGCCACGGGAGGGTAGGACAAAATATGTCATGCAAGTTCTTTTCCATAAGCACGTAGGAGCTATTCTGCGTGGGAAACTTCCCTCCGGGAGGCGGAAATCGAAGCCACCATCATCACCAATGATCCTCTCATCTAGGGAGGGTCAATCTTCATCAACATCTTCACCAGAACCATCTCCTCTCAAACCCTAGTTCATCTCTTGTATTCAATCTTTGTCCCAAAACCTCAGATTGGTACCTGTGGGTTGCTAGTAGTGTTGATTACTCCTTGTAGTTGATGCTAGTTAGTTTATTTGGTGGAAGATCATATGTTCAGATCCTTAATGATATTTATTACCCCTCTGATCTTCAACATGAACATGCTTTGTGAGTAGTTACGTTTGTTCCCGAGGACAGGGGAGAAGTCTTGTTATAAGTAATCATGTGAATTTGGTATTCGTTCGATATTTTGATGAGATGTATGTTGTCTTTCCTCTAGTGGTGTTATGTGAACGTCGACTACATGACACTTCACCATGATTTGGGCCTAGGGGAAGGCATTGGGAAGTAATAAGTAGATGATGGGTTGCTAGAGTGACAGAAGCTTAAACCCTAGTTTATGCGTTGCTTCGTAAGGGGCTGATTTGGATCCACATGTTTCATGCTATGGTCAGATTTATCTTAATTCTTCTTTGGTAGTTGCGGATGCTTGCGAGAGGGGTTAATCATAAGTGGGAGGCTTGTCCAAGTAAGGACAGCACCCAAGCACTGGTCCACCCACATATCAAATTATCAAAGTAACGAACGCGAATCATATGAGCATGATGAAAACTAACTTGACAGTAATTCCCATGTGTCCTCGGGAGCGCTTTGCTTTATATAAGAGTTCGTCCAGGCTTATCCTTTGCTACAAAAAGGATTGGGCCACCTTGCTGCACCTTTTCTACATTTGTTACTTGTTACCCGTTACGAATTATCTTATCACAAAACTATCTGTTACCAATAATTTCAGTGCCTGCAGAAAATACCTTGCTGAAAACCGCTTGTCATTTCCTTCTGCTCCTCGTTGGGTTCGACACTCTTACTTATCGGAAGGACTATGATTGATCCCCTATACTTGTGGGTCATCAAGACTCTTTTCTGGCGCTGTTGCCGGGGAGTGAAGCGCCTTTGGTGAGTGGAATTTTTTAAGGAAACATTTATATTACGTGCTGAAATTTACTATCACTTGTCACTATGGAAAATCATCCTTTTAGGGGTTTGTTCAGGGTATCTTCACCTCGACCGGAAGAACAAAGAGTTGCTCCTCAACCTACTGCACCTACTGAAAATATTTATTATGAAATTCCTTCGGGTATGATAGAGAAATTGCTAGCTATTCCTTATGCAGGAGACGGAACACTACATCCAGATATGCATTTAATCTATGTGGATGAAGTTTGTGGATTATTTAAGCTTGCAGCTTTACCCGAAGATGAAGTCAAGAAGAAGGTCTTACCTTTATCTTTGAAGGAAAAGGCATTGACATGGTATAGGCTATGTGATGATATTGGGGCTTGGAATTACAACTGATTGAAATTGGAATTTCATCAGAAGTTTTATCATATGCATCTGGTGCATCGTGATCGGAATTATATATATAATTTTTGGCCTCATGAAGGAGAAAGTATCGCTCAAGCTTGGGGGAGGCTTAAGTCAATGTTATATTCATGCCCCAATCATGAGCTCTCAAGAGAAATTATTATTCAGAATTTTTATGCTCGGCTTTCTCGTAATGATCAATCCATGATCGATACTTCTTGTACTGGCTCTTTTATAAAAAATACTATTGAATTCTGATGGGATCTTTTGGAAAGAATTAAACACAACTTCGAAGATTGGGAGCTCGACAAAGGTAAGGAGTCAGGTATAAACCTTGAGTTTGATTGTGTTAAATCTTTTATGGATACCGATGCCTTTCGTGAGTTTAGCACTAAATATGGACTTGACTCTGAGATAGTAGCTTCTTTTTGTGAATCATTTGCTACTCGTGTTGATCTCCCTAAGGAGAAGTGGTTTAAATATCATCCTCACATTGAAGTAAAAATAGTAGAACCCATTAAAGCTGAAGAAGAAATCGTTACTTATAATGTTGATCCAGTTATTCCTACTGCTTATGTTGAGAAACCACCTTTTCCTGTTAGGATAAAAGAACATGCTAAAGCTTCAGCTGTGGTTTGTAAGAGTTATACAAGAACACCTACACCTCCTGAACAAATTAAAGTTGAACCTAATGTTGCTATGGTTAAAGATCTCTTGGCTGAAAATATTGATGGGCATGTTATTTATTTCTGTGATGAAGCTACTAGAATTGCTAAACCCGATGAAAAAGATAAACATAGAATCGTTGTTGGCATGCCTGTTGTCTCTATTAAAATAGGAGATCATTGTTATCATGGCTTATGTGATTTGGGTGCTAGTGTGAGTGCTATCCTATTTACTTTATATCAAGAAATTATGAATGATATTGCACCTGCTGAAATAGAAGATATTGATGTTACTATTAAGCTTGCTAATAGAGATACTATCACACCACTTGGGATTGTTAGAGATGTTGAAGTCTTGTGTGGGAAAATAAAATACCCCATTGATTTTCTAGTTCTTGGTTCTCCACAAGATGATTTTTGTCCCATTATATTTGGTAGACCTTTCTTGAAAACCGTTAATGCTAAGATATATTGTGAGAAAGAAATGGTCCGTGTTAATTTTGGTGATGTGTCTCACGAGTTTAATTTCTCCAAATTCCGTAGACAACCTCGTGATAAATAATCACCTAATAAAGATGAAATTATTGGTCTTGCTTCTATTGCCGTGCCTCCTACAGATCCTTTAGAACAATATTTGCTAGACCATGAAAATGATATGTTTATGAATGAAGGAAATGAAATAGATGAGATATTCTTTAAACAAATGCATGTCTTGAAACACAATTTGCCTGTTAAAACTCTTGGAGATCCTTTACCACCCAAGAGTGATCCTGTGTTCGATCTTAAACAATTACCTGATACTCTGAAATATGCTTATCTCGATGAAAATAAGATATATCTTGTTATTATTAGTGCTAACCTTTCAGAGCATGAAGAAAAGAGATTATTGAAAACTCTGAGGAAGCATCGTGCTGCTATTGGATATACTCTTGATGATCTTAAGGGCATTAGTCCCACTCTATGTCAGCATAAAATTAATATGGAACCTGATGCTAAACCAGTTGTTGATCACCAGCGATGGTTGAATCCAAAGATGAAAGAAGTGGTAAGAAATGAAATATTAAAGCTTCTGGAAGCAGATATAATCTATCCTATTGCTGATTGTAGATGGGTAAGTCCTGTTCATCATGTCCCTAAGAAGGGAGGTATTACTGTTGTTCCTAATGATAAAAATGAATTGATTCCACAAAGAATCGTCACAGGTTATAAAATGGTAATTGATTTTAGAAAATTAAACAAAGCTACTAGGAAAGATCATTACCCTTTACCTTTCATTGATAAAATGCTAGAAAGACTATCAAAACATACATATTTTTGCTTTCTAGATGGATATTCTGGTTTTTCCCAAATACCTGTGTCACAAGAGGATCAAGAAAAAACTACTTTTACATGCCCTTTTGGTACTTTTGCTTATAGATGTATGCCTTTTGGTTTATGTAATGCACCTGCTACCTTTCAAAGATGTATGACTGCTATATTCTCTGACTTTTGTGAAAAGATTGTTGAGGTTTTCATGGATGATTTCTCCGTTTATGGAACTTCTTTTGATGATAAGCAACCTTGATCGAGTTTTACAGAGATGTGAAGAAACTAATCTTATCTTGAATTGGGAGAAGTGCCACTTTATGGTTAATGAAGGTATTGTCTTAGGGCATAAAATCTCTGAAAGAGGTATTGAAGTTGATAAAGCTAAAGTAGATGCTATTGAAAAATGTCGTGTCCTAAGGATATCAAAGGTATAAGAAGTTCCCTTGGTCATGCTGGTTTCTATAGGAGATTTATTAAAGACTTCTCTAAAATTTCTAGGCCACTTACTAATCTTTTGCAAAAAGATGTTCCATTTGTTTTTTATGATGATTGTTTAGAGGCCTTTGAAATACTTAAGAAAGCCTTAATTTCTGCATCTATTGTTCAACCACCTGGTTGGAACCTACCCTTTGAAATTATGTGTGATGCTAGTGATTATGCTGTTGGTGCTGTTCTAGGACAAAGAGTTGATAAGAAATTAAATGTTATCCATTATGCTAGTAAAACTCTAGACAGTGCTCAAAGAAATTATGCTACTACTGAAAAAGAATTTTTAGCAGTTGTGTTTGTTTGTGATAAATTCAGATCTTACATTGTTGATTCTAAAGTCATTGTTCACACCGACCATGCTGCTATTAAATACCTGATGGAAAAGAAAGATGCTAAATCTAGACTTATTAGATGGGTTCTCTTGCTACAAGAATTTGATTTACATATTACTGATAGGAAAGGGACTGAAAACCCCATAGCAGACAACTTGTCTAGGTTAGAAAATATTCTTGATGACCCACTACCTATTGATGATAGCTTCCCTGATGAACAATTAGCTGTCATAAATACTTCTCGTAGTACTCCTTGGTATGCGGACTATGCTAATTATATTGTTGCTAAATTTATACCACCTAGTTTCACATACCAACAAAAGAAAAAGTTTTTCTATGATTTAAGACATTACTTCCGGGATGACCCACACCTTTATAAAGAAGGAGTAGATGGTGTTATTAGACGTTGTGTACCTGAGCATGAACAGGAACAGATCCTATGCAAGTGTCACTCCGAGGACTACGGAGGACACCATGCTGGAGACGGAACTGCACACAAGGTATTACAATCTGGTTTTTATTGGCCTACTCTTTTCAAGGATGCTCGTAAGTTTGTCTTATCTTGTGATGAATGTCAAAGAATTGGTAATATAAGTAGACGTCAGGAAATGCCTATGAATTATTCACTTGTTATTGAACCATTTGATGTTTGGGGATTTCACTATATGGGACCTTTTCCTTCCTCTAATGGGTATACTCATATTTTAGTTGCTGTTGATTATGTTACTAAGTGGGTAGAAGCTATTCCATCTAGTAGTGCTGATCATAACACCTCTATTAAAATGCTTAAAGAAGTTATTTTCCTGAGGTTTGGAGTCCCTAGATATTTAATGACTGATGGTGGTTCACACTTTATTCATGGTGCTTTCCGTAAATTGCTTGCTAAGTATGCTGTTAACCATAGAATTGCATCTCCATATCATCCTCAGTCTATTGGTCAAGAAGAATTAAGTAATAGAGAAATAAAATTAATCTTGCAAAAGACTGTTAATAGATCTAGGAAGAATTGGTCTAAGAAACTCGATGATGCATTATGGGCTTATAGAACTGCTTATAAAAACCCTATGGGTATGTCTCCATATAAAATGGTTTATGGAAAGGCATGTCACTTACCTCTTGAACATAAAGCTTATTGAGCAATTAAAGAGCTCAACTATGACTTCAAACTTGCCGGTGAGAAGAGGTTATTTGACATTAGCTCACTTGATGAATGGAGAACCCAGGCCTATGAAAATGCCAAGCTGTTTAAAGAAAAGATTAAAAGATGGCATGATAAAAGGATACAAAAGCGGGAATTTAATGTAGGTGACCATGTCTTGCTATACAATTCTCGTTTAAGATTTTTTGCAGGAAAACTTCTCTCTAAATGGGAAGGTCCTTACATCATCGAGGAAGTTTACCGCTCCGGTGCCATCAAGATCAACAATGCCGAAGGCAATAACCCGAAAGTGGTGAATTGGCAAAGAATCAAACATTATATCTTAGGTACGCCCATAAATGTTGAAACCAACATTATTAATACCGTAACACCGGAGGAGTACATAAGGGAAACTTTCCAGAACGCTCTAGAACCCTAAAAAGGAATAGGTATGTGATACGGTAAGTAAACCGACTCCAAAAATTTTCCAAAAGCAATTTTACTCCATTTTGGAATATTTAGAAAATTAGAAAAATAAGAAGTAGTCCGAGCAGTACACGAGGAGGCCACAAGCCGTGGGGGCGCGCCCTACCCCCCTGGGCGCGCCTCCCAGGCTTGTGGCCACCTCGTGTGCCCTCCGGACTCTGTTTTCTCCCAGATTACTTGTTTTGCACGGTAAAAATTCATTATATATCTCCCGAAGGTTTTGACCACCGTATCACGGTAATATCCTCTGTTCTTGTTTCGAGCTACTTTTCTGACAGATCTAGATCACCATGATGTCTCCAAGAGCCCCGAAGGACAAGTTCTACGAGCAGGTCATCAACCCCTACATTCCGGAGGTGATGTAACACCCTCAATCCATTGAGATGCGTGAGGGGGTGCTTCACATCCGGGACGTTCAAGGGCTAAGGAGGACCAGAAGCGTGGAGGCCAGGCTCGAAGCGTTGGAGCAGGAGGTCTTCAAGTGCCAAGGGATGGTGGAACGCGGACTCAACGCCAACCACTCCATGATCACGGAATTCACCCGTGACCACAAGCTGGACACCAAGGATATTGGAGAGGCCATCTTCAAGCTTCATGAGAAAAATGAGCATCTCCAAGCCCAGATCTATGACCCGCAAAACCAAAAGTGTGAGTATGAATATAGATTTAAGAGGATGATTTTGGCTACAGATTTGAGGATCCCGGAGACTCGTTCATCTTTTTACGATGGTGAACCTATGCCTTGGAAGACGGAGGACAAGCTTCCCACATCATCAACTTCATCACCATTACCTCCTAAGAAGGAGACTTGAGTACATGGCTACGGGCACTCCCCTTGGCTTATGCCAAGCTTGGGGGAGGTGCCTCGGTATCGTATCAGCATCGCATATTTACCTTTATCATTTTTCTTAGTTCGATCCTTTTGGTAATATCTTGATCTAGTAGAATAAAAGTTTTTAGTATGATCTAGTCTTTGAGTTTTGCTTTGTGTTCTATCCATGTAATCGAGTCCGAGAGTTATATAATAAAGATTAGTTTTGAGTTGAGGGCTTTGCTTTCTTGCTTTGATCTTGGAAAGGAAATAGAATAAAAGAAATAAAATATTATATAATGATCTTATGGAGAGTGATGACTTCACATATAAGAAGTACGTCGCATGAAATTTGTTGAGGATTGACAAACATAGTTTTGGTCATTGTTGCAATTAGTAGGAAGTAATAAAGAAAGAGAAGTTTCACATATAAATATACCATCTTGGACATCTTTTGTGATTGTGAGCACTCATTAAAATACTATATGCTAAAATGTTGATGTTGGACAAGGAAGACAACATAATGAGTTTTGTTTTCTTATATCCGAATAGGAGTTATATTGTCATGGACCCTCCAACATGTTAATCTTGCTTCTCATCCTATGCTAGCCAAATCTTTTGCACAAAGTAGAGATACTACTTGTGCATCCAAAACCCATTAACCCAGTTTTGCCATGAGAGTCCACTATATCTACCTATGGATTGAGTAAGATCCTTCAAGTAAGTTGTCATCGGTGCAAGCAATAAAAATTGCTCTCTAAATATGTATGATCTTTTAGTGTGAGGAAAATAAGCTTTATATGAACTTGTGATATGGAAGAAATAAAAGCGACGGACTGCATAATAAAGTTCTTTATCACAAGCGGCAATATAAAGTGACGTTCTTTTGCATTAAGATTTCGTGCATCCAACCATAAAAGTGCATGACAGCCTCTGCTTCCCTTTGCGAAGGGCCCGTCTTTTATTTTTATCTCCTACCTTTATACAAGAGTCATGGTGATCTTCACCCTTCCTGTTTACACTTTCTCTTTTTGCTAAGCACTATATGTTGGGGAAAGATCCAGGCATACATATCCACTCGGATGTAGGTGATCATGAATTATTATTGTTGACATTACCCTTGAGGTAAAAGGTTGGGAGGCTAAATTATAAGCCCCTATCTTTCTCTTTGTCTGATTGAGGCTTTGATCTCATAAGTATCGCGTGAGTGTTAGCAATTGTGAAAGACTAAAAGATGGTTGAGTATGTGAACTTGCTACATAAAAGCTCTTACATTGACTCTTTCTGATATTATGATAAATTGCAATTGCTTCAATGACTGAGATCATAGTTTGTTAGTTTTCAATAAAGTTTTTGATTCATACTTTACCTTGTGAACGAATTATCACTTTGGCATAAGAAGTTATATGACAATATGTTGTTGTTCTAAAAGGATGATCATGATGCCCTCATGTCCGTATTTTATTTTATCGACACCTCTATCTCTAAACATGTGGACATGATTATCGATTTCAGCTTTCGCTTGAGGACAAGCGAGGTCTAAGCTTGGGGGAGTTGATGCGTCCATTTTGCATCATGCTTTTATGTTGATATCGATTGAACTATGGGTTGTTATTTCACATTATGGTACAATACTTATGCCTTTTCTCTCTTATTTTACAAGATTTACATGAAGAGGGAGAATGCCGGCAGATGGAATTCTGGACCGGAAAGGAGCAAATCTGAGATACCTATTCCGCACAACTCCAAATGTCCTGAAACTTTATGAGAATTGTTCTGGAATATATAAAAAATATTGGGCGAAGAAAATACAGAAGGGGACCCACCAGGTGGCCACAAGCCTGGGGGCGCGCCCCAGGGCTTGTGTGCCCCCTGGCCATTGTTTGGTGCCCATCTTCTGCTATATGAAGGGTTTTGACCTAGAAAAAATCATAAGGAAGCTTTCGGGACGAAGCGCCGCCGTCTCGAGGCGAAACCTTGGCAGAAGCAATCTAGGGCTCCGGCGGAGCTATTCTGCCTGGGAAACTTCCCTCCGGGAGGGGGAAATCGAAGCCATCATCATCACCAACGATCCTCTCATCTAGGGAGGGTCAATCTTCATCAACATCTTCACCAGAACCATCTCCTCTCAAACCCTAGTTCATCTCTTGTATTTAATCTTTGTCCCAAAACCTCAGATTGGTACCTGTGGGTTGCTAGTAGTGTTGATTACTCCTTGTAGTTGATGCTAGTTGGTTTATTTGGTGGAAGATCATATGTTCAGATCCTTAATGATATTTATTACCCCTCTGATCTTCAACATGAACATGCTTTGTGAGTAGTGACGTTTGTTCCTGAGGACATGGGAGAAGTCTTGTTATAAGTAATCATGTGAATTTGGTATTCGTTCGATATTTTGATGAGATGTATGTTGTCTTTCCTCTAGTGGTGTTATGTGAACATCGACTACATGACACTTCACGATGATTTGGGCCTAGGGGAAGGCATTGGGAAGTAATAAGTAGATGATGGGTTGCTAGAGTGACAGAAGCTTAAACCCTAGTTTATGCGTTGCTTCGTAAGGGGCTGATTTGGATCCACATGTTTCATGCTATGGTTAGATTTATCTTAGTTCTTATTTCGTAGTTACAGAGGCTTGTGGGAGGGGTTAATCATAAGTGGGAGGCTTGTCCAAGTAAGGATAGCACCCAAGCACCGGTCCACCCACATATCAAATTATCAAAGTAACGAACATGAATCATATGAGCATGATGAAAACCATCTTGACAGTAATTCCCATGTGTCCTCGGGAGCGCTTTGCTTTATATAAGAGTTTGTCCAGGCTTATCCTTTGCTACAAAAAGGATTGGGCCACCTTGCTGCACCTTTGCTACATTTGTTACTTGTTACCCGTTACGAATTATCTTATCACAAAACTATCTGTTTTTGATAATTTCAGTGCCTGCAGAAAATACCTTGCTGAAAACCACTTGTCATTTCCTTTTGCTCCTCATTGGGTTCGACACTCTTACTTATCAAAAGGACTATGATTGATCCCCTATAATTGTGGGTCATCAATCCATAAACCCCAAGGTGACAATAATTGGGATACTTTCCGGTGATGACCGTAGTTTGAGGAGTTCATGTATTCACTATGTGTTAATGCTTTGTTCTGGTTCTCTATTAAAAGGAGGCCTTAATATCCCTTAGTTTCCTTATGGACCCCTCTGCCATGGGAGGGTAGGACAAAATATGTCATGCAAGTTCTTTTCCATAAGCACGTATGACTATTTACGGAATACATGCCTACATTATATTTATTAACTGGAGCTAGTTCTGTGTCGCCCTAGGTTATAACTGTTATATGATGAATATTATCCAACGTTATCGCCGATCCAATGCCTACGAGCTTTTCACATATTGTTCTTGCTAAGTTACTACTGTTGCTACTGCTGTTACAACTGCTACAAAATTATCACTACTGTTGTTACCGTTACCGTTACTGTTACCATCACTGCTATCACTATCAAACTATCATACTACTGTGCTACTAATCACTTTGCTGCAGATATTAAATCTCCAGGTGTGGTTGAATTGACAACTCAACTGCTAATACTTACAAATATTCTTTGGCTCCCCTTGTGTCGAATGAATAAATTTGGGTTGAATACTCTACCCTCGAAAACTGTTGCGATCCCCTATACTTGTGGGTTATCAAGACCTTTTTCTGGCGCCGTTGCCGGGGAGCATAGCTATATTTGTTAAGTCACTTGGGATTTCTATCTATTTATCACTATGAAGAATCTGAAAGATACTAGAACCAAGATCGTTCCCTCTAAGACGAGGGGAGGTAAGGAATTGCCATCTAGCTCTGCACTTGATTCACCTTCTGTTTTGAATAGACTTGCAACACCACCACATGCTATTAATCCTGATATGTCGCAAGTTATTAAGGATGCTACTTCTGCTATGAATGATGCTATTGGCGATGCTAGTACCTTGCTTGATAAGGCTGTGCCACTAGGTGAATTTCTTGATGAACAACTTGCTAGAGCCAAAGATATTGAGAATGCTGAAACTGATGAAATTACTGAAACTGAGAATTATGAAACACCTATTAGACCTAGCTCTCCCAGATTTGAATTGCCTAAGATACCTGAGGGTTATGTTATGGATGGAGAGGTAGCTAGAGACTTTCTTGCTTGCACGGATAGAGATGATCTTAAGAAATTATTATGCAAGTTGAAAGAAAAATCCTTGAATGCTAGAATGAAATGTGATCCTAAGTTTGCTACTTCACCTATCTTTGTTACTGATAAGGATTATGAATTCTTTGTCGACCCAGAGTTAATTACATTGGTTGAATCTGATCCTTTCCATGGTTATGAAACTGAAACTGTTGTGGCACATCTTACTAAACTAAATGATATAGCCACCCTATTTGCTCATGACAAGAAAATTTGCTATTATTATATTCTCAAGCTATTTCCGTTCTCATTAAAGGGTGATGCTAAGATATGGTACAATACTCTTGCTCCTGGTTGTGTGCGTAGTCCCCAGGATATGATTTATTACTTCTCTGAAAAATATTTTCCTGCTCATAAGAAACAAGCTGCCTTATAGGAAATATTTAACTTTGTGCAAATCGAAGAAGAGAGTCTCCCACAAGCTTGGGGGAGGCTTCTCCAATTACTTAATGCTTTGCCTGATCATCCTCTCAAGAAAAATGAAATACTTGATATCTTCTATAATGGACTAACCGATGCTTCTAGGGATTTCCTAGATAGTTGTGCTGGTTGTGTTTTCAAGGAACGAACTGTTGAACAAGTTGAGGAATTATTGAATAACATATTGAAGAATTATGATGATTGGACTCCTCCTGAACCACCGCCTAAACCCACTCTGAATAAGAGGGGTGTTTTATTTCTTAGTCCTGAAGATATGGAAGAGCCAAAGAAATGTATGAAAGAAAAAGTATTAAAGCTGAAGATGTTAAGAATTTACCACCTATATCTCTTTTAAAATCACCTATATATACCTTAAGAATTTACCATCTATACCTCAAGATGTCACAGGTGGTGGAGGTAAAATCTCTTTTAAAATTTGATGAAGGTGACATTCCTTGCAATAAACATCCTAGTCAATGCTTATATGAATTTGACAACAATATAATGAAGCAAGATCACTTCAATGCCTATGTTATGAAACAATTGAAACAAAATTCTGATATGATTGCTCGCTTGAGTGACTTGTTATTTAGAATCACTAATGATGTCAGAGGTGTAGGAAAACATGCCTCTATGTTTCAAACTCATTTAGAACAAGTTGCTAAATCTCAAAGAAAATTGCTTAGTGAAATGAACAATAATATAAATGATTATGCTGTTAGAGTAGCAACTAGAGGAGGCAAAATGACCCAGGAACCACTTTATCCTGAGGGACACCCTAAAAGAATTGAACAAGACTCTCAAAGAATTAACACTGATGCACCTAGTCCTTCTAGAAGGAAAAAGAAAAATGATAGGACTTTGCATACTTCTAGTGAACCTGAAATTGAAAAACCTTCTGAAGATAATAATGATGTTTCTATTTCTGATGCTGAAACTCAATCTGGTAATGAACATTCACCTAGTGATAATGAAAATGATAATGATGATGTTCATGTAGATGCTCAGACAGACAATGAAAAAAATATATCAGATAATGATGTTGAGATAGAACCTGCTGTTGATCTTGATAACCCACAACCTAAAAATAAACGTTATGATAAGACATACTTTGTTGCTAGAAAACATAGTAAAGAAAGAGAACCATGGGTTCAGAAACCCATGCCCTTTCCACCTAAACCATCTAAGTAAAAAGATGATGAAGAATTTGAACGCTTTGCTGAAATGCTTGGGCCAGTCTTTTTGCGCACTCATTTGACTGATATTTTAAAGATGTCCCCTTATGTTAAATACATGAAAGAGATTGTCACTAATAAAAGGAAAATACCTGAAGCTGAGATCTCTACCATGCTTGCTAATTATTCTTTTAAGGATGGAGTACCTAAAAAACTTGGAGATCCAGGAATACCAACTATACCATGCTCTATTAAAAGAAATATGTCAAAACTGCTTTATGTGATTTGGGAGCCGGTGTTAGTGTTATGCCTTTCTCTTTATATAAGAGACTTGATTTGAATAAACTCACACCGACTGAAATATCACTGCAAATGGCTGACAAATCAACTACCATACCTATTGGTATATGTGAGGATGTGCCCGTTGTTGTTGCAAATGTTACTATCTTAACAGACTTTGTTATACTTGAGATGCCCGAGGACGACAACATGTCGATTATCCTTGGTAGACCCTTTTTGAATATTGAAGGGGTTGTTATTGATTGCTATTAAAGCAAAGTCACTTTTCATATCAATGGTAATGAGCATACGATGCACTTTCCGAAGAAACAATTTCAAGTGAATGGTATTAATGTTATTGAAAAATCTCCGACAATCACTATTGGAAGTTTCCAACTCCCTATACCTACTGCCAAAAAGAAATATGAAACACTTATTGTTGGGGATATGCATATCCCCGTTGAGGTAACTTAGTGTTTTACGAAAGTTCTTCAAGTTCATGTTAATCGAAAGTGATTGTTAATAAGACTTGATCAACCTTATTAATGGATTATTTTCGAGAGGCATGTGGTCGATGAATTTAGTAAGCACAACCTTCTGTCCCCACTTTTTGTTTTCTGTTTTTCTTAAGTTAAATAAAATAAAATGCCATGTTTATCCTGTTTTCTGAATTTTTCGTGCAATAAAAAAGTGGTAAAAATAAAAGTGCTCAGAATGGCCTGAAATTTTAACATGAATTTTTCCCGAATATTTAAGAATTTTTGGTACAAATAACATCACAGGGGGGTGCCCCTGGTGCCCACAAGTAACCAGGGCACACAAGCTACCCCAGGCACGCCCTGGTGGGTAGTGGGCCCCACGTGCCCCCCTCATTCTTTTAGCCCATGTCATCACCTACCTCCAGAAAAAATTCACTCCATCTCTCTCTCTCTCGTGTTCTTGCTCTCAAACCCGCGGATTTTGATCTCTTTGCTCGAAGCTCCATTTCCGAAACTGTTTTGGGGGATTGCTACTTGGTATGTGACTCCTCCATTGCTCCAATTAGTTTTTGTTCTAGTGGTTTAATTTTTGAGTATTTAGCTACTCTTGGTGCTGCTGTAGATGAGCTTGCATGTTGAATTCTTAGAGTTCTAAGTAGTTTGAATGCTTGATTTGGCCTCTAGGCATCCATATGAGTAGTTGCTATCAATCTTGTGAAGTTTTGTTAACAAAATTTTGTGACCCAATTTTTTTAGAATTTTGTTCATAGAAAAGATGGATATCTTCCGGAAGTATTCCTCCAAAGAGAGTGCTAAGGGAGTCATTGGGGAATCGTCAGACAGCGACCTCAACACTCCGAGAACGGCGGAGGTGCGGCCGTGCGAATGGCCACATAATGCCTTCATGGACGAGGCCGGAT
The DNA here is from genome assembly GCA_011799875.1 of Thinopyrum elongatum. Lineage (NCBI taxonomy): Eukaryota > Viridiplantae > Streptophyta > Magnoliopsida > Poales > Poaceae > Thinopyrum > Thinopyrum elongatum. The sequence continues at coordinate 530,903,030 of CM022300.1, read as the reverse complement.
TCCATCAAGAGTTTGCCCAATTCATTGCAAATGCTGGGCTAACTAACTTCCTCGCAGATGAGTGTGACCAACACCACCTCCTCACAAACTCCTTTATGCAAAAAAATATTTTCTGAAGAGGCATGAACCTCCTGCGGTGCGGTTTAATTTATATTCTGAAACCCGTCAGATACAGCTCACTGAATTTTGTGAGATATGTTTAATCCCCTCTGACGGGGAATTAAGAGAGCCTAGACCGGCAGAGTTTGAGGACTTCCTCCTCACATTGACAGTGGGTGAGGAAAGAGGCGTGTCGAAAGCCACCGCCACTAGTTTGCAGTTTCCTTCTGTGCATTACTTTGCTTTATTCAACATGAAGTGTTTAACTGCTAGGGAGAAGGGAAGTATACTTACTGCTCCCGACCTCGCCATTTTACGCCGTGCACTACACAATGATCACACCTTTAGCCTAGGGGCTATTGTTGCACATCGTCTGCACCTTAACAGAACTAAGGGCAAAATCCATGGTGGTATTTATGCCACTCGCTTAGCGAGTCATTTTAATGTTCAGATACGCCACCATGACTATCGTTTGCCCCGAGTTTATCTAGATCATCAGGCGATGGTGGATCACCAATTTATTGATACTGCCGATTCTTTTAACAACATTCGTTACAACTTGGTTTTCAGTGAGAAAACCCGTCCCGTTGCCTGCACCTGCTTTGTTTGATTCTATTGCCAGGAACGGATATAGGGTCATGCTAGCGGACATTGTTGCCCACCAGAATGCCCAGGCAGTGGCAGAGCAGGAGCCCCAGGAGTGGGACGCTCAGGTGCCGCCGCCACAACACTTCTACATGGGACCGGATGGCTACTACGGATGGTGTCGTGGTTTTGTCACGGCAGATGTCCTAGAGAAAGGACTTAGTCTTGGAGCCATCGCGACGGGTTAGCTTAAAGGGGTTAAAGCGGACAAAGGACGCAGAGAGTTTATACTGGTTCGGCCCCTTGCGGTGAAGGTAAAGGCCTAATCCAGTTGTTGTGGAATTGCTAGGGTTTTGATGACCAGGGAGCGAATCCGCTATGCCTGGCTCTCGAGTTGTTGTCTCCTCAAACCGCCGCCGGGTCGTCCCTTTATATACACAGGTTGACGCCCGGCGGTTTACAGAATCCCGAGGCCGGCTCATCAACGTGTCCGGCTCGGTCTCTACTCTTTTCTTATCTTATAAGACAAGTTACATATAATATGGCGGTTTACACCTACAAGCCCTTAATCCGCCTTTGGGCCCTGGGCCTTCATAAAGCGCCATACTCCTTGTCTTCATGGGCTTCAAATATAAATGACTCATTATGGGGATAACCCGGCCTCTCCTGGCCAGTTTACACCCAGTAACAATATCCCCAACATTAGGCCCCAGATTGATTTGAACTTGTTCATGTCGATCTCCAACACTTAAGAAAATTTCTTCTTCAAAACCTTTGCCTAAGTCTTGTAGACCGCCATGACATCATCTTCCAGGATCATAATAAATCGCCATGATGTCACCTGTTATTTAAAATGAGCCTCCGAGAATCGAGGCGATAACTCTGTCACATATCCAACCTTTGGGCTCCTCGATTCTCGCGTTTGTCACTTATCTCTTCACCTTTATAAATAAGGCCAGGGGCCCCCTTCATTTTTTCCCCTTGCCTCTTCGTCTTTCTCCTTCTTCCTCGCGCCGACCCGACCGTCACACGCAGCCGCCGTCATCAAGCTCCGCCTTCTTCCTCAACTCCGGCCGCTGCATCAACCTGAACGGACCAGAAAAATGCGGTGCTCCTTCGCTGCTCCATCCGCATCTGTAAGTCCCTTTCCTCTTTCTCCAGATTCACCATTAGGGTTTCGGTGTTCGTCGGAGTTCATTAAAGCTCCGGCGCTGTTCGTCCTTGTTCTTCTTAGTACCATAAATGGCTAATTTGGATCTGATATTTCTTGTGCGGTTGTAGTCATAGCCCCTTTTTTCCTCATTAGAGCATCCTCTTCGTATAGAAAAACTCATCTGAATCCGATGAACTGTTGAAGCACCTGTATTTTAGGTCTGAATATAATTCCGTTTTCTGCCACGCCGCAGCTCTGAATTTATCTTACCAGTCTACGAAATCTATTTTTCCCTCGCTTAGGTACCAATATAGGCGGTTTAGCTTTGTCAAAGAACAATAATCCGGTATGCATCATTAGTCCCCTCTTAAACTACCGATTCATTAATCTTTGCACCTTTTCCATTGTCAGACTCCGGTTTAGTAATATCAAACTCCGGTTTAACAATATGCATATACCTTTGCTTCTGCTTATTTTGCATTGCTTTATGCTCGCCCGTCATAAATCTTAAACCGGCAATAAATATGTTTTAGCTTCCCATTGAAATGACCAAACAAGTTTACGAGTGCAACTGGGTTCCTTCCCGGGTTACTGAAGAGCAATTAAACATATGTGTCACAACTGGAGCTTTAGCCGAGAAAGAAGTCATCCACTGGAGGGCCCCTGGTCCGGAAAATCCTCCTGAACCCAAGGACGGAGAAGTAGTTGTATTTACTGACCATCTGGGTGGAGGCTTTAGCCCTCCCGGTTCAAAAAAATTCCGGGACGTGCTGGCCAGCTTCCAACTCCACCCTCAAGATATTGGACCAAACTCTGTGTCCAATATTTGCAATTTCCAAGTATTTTGTGAGGCCTATCTTCAAGAGGAGCCCACAGTTGAACTGTTCAGGGATTTCTTTTATTTAAACCATCGCACAGAGTTCACAGACGGACCCAACACTGAGCTTGGTGGAATGGCAATTCAAAAGAGGAAGGATGTCAGCTTCCCTCATGCCAAGCTTCATAGTCACCCCAAGGACTGGAATCAGACTTGGTTTTACTGCAAAGACACATCTCCAACTGATGAAAATCCTCTGCCGGGTTACCGTCCCCACCGGCTTAGCAACACTCATCCCTTCCCTCAAAGGCTGACTGCTAAGGAACGGTCCAACTATGCACCACAACTGTCAAAGCTCAGAGCCTTTATGGCAAACGGTTTGACAGGTGCCGACTTTGTTCGCTGTTGGATATCTTGGAGCTTTCTGCCCTTAAGCCGGCGCCCCGGTTTAATGTGTGAGCACACAGGGGATTTGAAAGACCCTCAACGACACATCAACATTCAGCTAACAGAAGCCGAAGTTACTGAGGCTGTCAAGAAAATACTGAATGAACCAGAAGCTGTCTGTAGCCAGACCGGGTTAAGCCCTTTCTGCATCTCCAACAGGCCGCCAACTGTAAGAATCACAACTTTCTTGTTTTAGTTTACCCCTTTTCAAATAGTCTCAAAATTTTGTCCATCTTTCACAGGGCGATGACCCATTCTGGAAGAAAAAACCACATGATAAACCGGCCAAACCACTTCGCCCGAAGACCAAGGTCACCAAGAAACCTGCCAAGAAGAGGACCACTGAATCTTCTGAACCAAATGCTGATGCGGATCTGGCTAATCCGGACTCAGAGGTAGAACTTGACTCTCTTGGTTCTTTCTTCATACACCTTATTGACAACGACTGTTATCAGGACGACACCGAAGGCAGCCAGGCTGACGATGCAGAGGTAACTATCCTTTCTTCCGGTTCAGATCCTCTGCCAACACAGAAACTCCGTCAAGCAAACCGGAAAATAAAATTTTCTCACTCCTTAGCTCACTTGGACCCAAACTTTCTTTTGAAGAAACAGCAACACGAAGCCCGCCGCACCTCCCGGCACAGTGGCCAGGTAGTTACCTCTGCCGGTTTACCGAACACTCCAGTCCGGAAATGTCGAACAGAGGTCTCTTATACTCCTGATATTTCTTGCCCCAAGGCGGGTTGTTTTCGACAGCCCCTTAATCCGTCTGATTCAAATTATCAGGGAACACCTAATTCGTCCTCGGGCGAGTCAACGGCCACACAACTTCCAACCCTCAAGACGGTCCCTGGGTAGGTTATGCTTTAATCTTATCCTTAATGTGTTATGTTTGCATACTGTACTGATCTTTATGCTTGTTCTTCTCAGTGCCAAGCCTAGACCCAGTAAGAAGGCCCGGTTAAATAGACCGTCTGATGACAATGTGGATATTGAACCGGAGAAGACTCCAGATCTGGAAAGAACAAATACTGATGTTACACATGATGATCCACCGCCTCAAGATTATAACTTCATAGTTGAACAAACAGAAGTTGACACCACATGCCACACTGATAAACCGACTAGCCCGGCTCGCGTGGATGATAAGTCGGCCAGCCCAGCTAAGGCTGCTGATAAACCGTCAACTCCCGTGAAGGCTGCTGATGATAAAGAAGATGATATTATGATTACTGGCGTCGGCCACACCGCTCCTGGCAATCCTGTTGCTTTATCGAAGCATAGTGCCAAGGATGAGGCTTCTGCTATGGGCAAAGGCAAATGGAACACAGATTTGTCAACCTATGCTCACCTCAACGCCCAAGACATTCATTCTGGTTTTTTAAACCGCCTGTACACAAGCCGCGACTTTGAAGCCGGTTTAGTGAATCTAATGAAGGAGCGATATGAGGTAACTGCATAACTGCTTCTCTCTTGTGTTCAATTCCAAATATTAACTCCAGTAGCCCCCAAGTGCCGGTTTATGATAGTCATCTAAACTGGGACTTTGTAATATCTCAACTTTGCATGCTTAGCCTCCAAGGGCCGGGTTATCTTTCTAAGATGAAACAGTACCTTAGAATTGCAATATTACAACTTTCTCCGGTATAGTCCCCAAGGGCCGGTTTAACTGATGAAGATGAACCGGGACTTTTAGAAGAATACTCATAATGTCACTTTGAGCCAGCATACATTAGCCCCCAAGTGCCAAGAGTAATACTTGTATTGCACTTGGGACTTGCAGAAATTTCTGATTACGAGCAAATATGCATTAGCCCCCAAGTATCAGGTGCATAACTTGTTATGTGCTTGGTACTTCAAATATGCACTGCCAATTCATGATATGTTTGTCTCTTATAGGCTGAGCTGAGCAAAAAGGAAACTCAAACCGCTGATCTGCAAGAAAACATCAAGTCCCAGCAGGCAGAAACCTCCAAAACCAAAGATGAGCTTACCAGTGCCTTAGCCGCTATGGAAAAGCTGAAGGAGAGTTTCAACAAGGAGCGGGCGGATTGGGACACAGAAAAATCCGCATTGCAAAAAAGAGCCGAGGACGCAGAAGCAGCTCTTAAACCGGTGGTAGACGAGCTAACTGGTGTAAAGCGGCAAATACATGCCATGACTGCTGCTGTGTTTGGTAAATATCCTGGCTTTAAATTTGCAACATATCATCCCATACATTGCCGGTTTACTGATGTTTGTAATGGCGCAGGAACTCGCATTAGTCATCTGGGCTCTGACGTACAGAAGAAGCTGAAGGCTGCCTATACTCTTATAGAGCAGTTATATACCGGCGCGCAACGGATCATCTGCACTGCTTCTCACAACAAGCCGCCCCCAACTTTAATCAAGGAGACCTTAGAAAGGTTGTCAATGCTGCCTGTCCGGGTAGAAGAGCTGAAGAGATCTGCTGCCAGGGCTGGTGCTCTGACCGCACTAACCCGGGCAAAAGCATGGGTGCCTGATCTTGATCCGGTGGATGTGGCTAAAGGCTATCCAAGCTTAAAAGAAGACGGATCAGAATTTGGCCATGAGGACCTCCGAGCAATAAACCGGGAAGTACGTCCACTGGCTTGCCAACTGGCTGAAGAAACTGATCTTTCATATTACCATGCGAGTTATGATGCCAACAACAAACGGGTTGCTGCACCAACCCCTGAGGCTCAAAATCTTATCCCGCCAATCTGTAAGCACACCTATGCCCCTGACATTGAACCGTCCACACTTATAAGCGATGAAGCTGTGTTCCGAGCCTTAACTGGGATCGATTGGGCCACCATTGACTTCTAGCCGCTGGGTAGAGAGGAAGAGGATGAACCGGCACAAGGCGATCCACAACCGTCAGGGCAACCCGGTGACGAGTCATGATCCGGAGGTCGATTTAACCTTCCGCGTGCTGCAATACTTGCCAAAAAACAATTACTCTTTTGGGCACTGAAACGCCTTGTAATAGGCTAGTTTAAACACTTGGTCTGCTATGCCATCGTGCATATTTTCTTTGCTTGATACCGTTAATTCACCATGCTTAAGATATATGATGTTCATAATCCAGAGCGATTTATTCAGGCTGTTCCTGCATACAAAAAGTTGAACTTGTCCTGGCGGTTTACCACCGGACGGGTCATGATGCCCAAACATATAACCTGGGTTTATAAGCAAGGCTGTCAAAGATAATCAAATATGAAAATAAATGATACCTGTGACATTGAATCACATCATAGGTTGACCAACTTTTGTAGTAAGGGCGATACCCCTAACCATGAGTATTGATAACTCCTTCCATATTGTGCCGGTTTATGATAAACCCGTACCGGGTTGTGAAAAAACACCGGATTACTCATATATAATACTGGCGACTTATAGTCAAAACCATACCGGGTTAATAAGCACCGAAATATGACTAATCATGTTCTGACAACTTGTAGTTGAAAGCCGAGCCGGGTTGATTAACGCCGGTTTACCAAAATCATCATAAATCTCATCAAAGGAGAAAAAAACTTGGCAAATAAAAGCATATGAAAACTTGTAGTCGAGGCTTTTCACGGGCTGCCAGGCCCCAAATTCGAGGCTTTTCATGGGCTGCCAGGCCGCTGAGTTAAACCATTTTACAAAGCCTTTTAAGATGGACCTCAATCTTTAACCAATCGTCGTTTTAACTTTGACAAGTTCAGGGTCTTATGAGATTGACTTGTCGAAGTTCGACGGGTCATACCAGGTTTACCTGGACGGAGTGACTTACTTAAAAAAGGCAGGCTAACCCGGGGTTTTAGGTGTATACACCAGGCTTCCAAGCCGTGGCTTGATAGCCTATTACAAGTGTAGATTCTTTGTTCATTGCGATAGCAAAGAATCCCCAAGCAATATTTTGAGCTGTGCTTAGTGGGTGCCTATGTTTGAGTTGTTCTTTTGGAAAACTCTCTTTGGCCCCTAAGTAATTTTTCTTTTTGGCTCTGAGCCAATCAAGAGGTGTAGCTATGGTTCGAATATGACCAAGCCCCCAAGTGATTCTTCTGGTGGCCTTGCGCCTATCAAGAGGTGTAGCTAAGGTTCGAATACGACCAAGCCCCCAAGTGATTTATATATATGGCTTGATAAGCCGAATCAAGGGATAAACCGGACGCCGCTTTATAAGCAGAAATCTCCATGTAACCACACCTGATGTAAGAAAAAACAACAGATACCCCGCTTTAGTTGAGGCTCCGGTTTACTATATTGATCATAATATATACATTGTTATAACTATGTACATAGCAGAGCCTAGGACTCAGGTATAGCAAGGCGGTAGATGAGCGATATTCCACGGCCGGTGGGTCTCCTCCTCTGATTTACGTGAGTCTTTGTGCTCTCGAACATCGATTAGGTAGTATGACCCGTTGTGCAGGTTCTTGCTCACCACAAAGGGTCCTTCCCAAGGCGGGGATAACTTGTGCATATCCGTCTGATCCTGGATGAGTCGGAGCACCAGATCACCTTCTTGAAAAGTTCTGGTTCTAACCCGGCGGCTATGATAACGACGCAGATCTTGCTGATAAATCGCCGAACGGGCTGCTGCAATGTCACGCTCCTCATCTAACAGGTCAAGTGCTTCCTGTCGTGCCTTCTCATTATCAGCTTCAACATAAGCCGCCACACGAGGCGAGTCATGACGGATGTCACTCGGGAGAACCGCCTCTGCTCCGTAGACCATGAAGAAAGGTGTGTAACCCATAGACCTGTTGGGCGTGGTATTGATGCTCCATAACATAGAAGGTAACTCCTCCACCCAACAACCCGGCGTCCGTTGCAAAGGAACCATAAGCCGGGGCTTAATGCCTCTCAAGATCTTCTGATTGGCTCTCTCCGCTTGACCATTAGATTGGGGGTGAGCCACTGAAGATACGTCAAGCCGGATGTGCTCACGCTGACAGAACTCTTTCATAGCACCTTTGGACAGATTAGTACCATTATCAGTTATAGTGCTGTGCGGAAAGCCAAACCGGAAAATCACCTTCTTGATGAATTGAACCGCCGTAGCTGCATCACACTTACTGACTGGCTCTGCCTCCAACCACTTAGTAAACTTATCAACCGCCACCAAAAGGTGGGTCTTCTTGTCCTTGGATCTCTTAAAGGGCCCAACCATATCCAGCCCCCAAGTTGCAAACGGCCAAGTAATTGGAATCATCCTCAATTCCTGGGCCGGAGCATGAGCTCGGCGTGAAAACTTCTGACAACCATCGCACTTTTTCACCAAGTCTTCCGCATCAGCATGAGCCGTCAGCCAATAAAAACCATGACGAAAAGCTTTAGCTACCAGGGACTTTGAACCGGCATGGTGACCACAATCCCCTTCGTGGATCTCATGCAGGATCTCACGGCCCTCTTCCAGAGATACACAACGTTGAAACGCCCCTGTTACACTGCAGTGATGTAATTCGCCATTGACAATAGTCATTGACTTGGATCGCCAGATTATCTATCTGGCCAAAGTCTCATCCTCTGGTAACTCGCCCCGGTTCATGTACGCCAGATACGGGACGGTCCAATCCGGAATAACATGAAGTGCTGCCACCAATTGAGCCTCCGGATCAGGAACAGCCAGATCCTCCTCTGTGGGAAGTTTAACCGACGGATTATGCAGCACATCCAAAAAGACGTTGGGTGGAACCGGCTTACGCTGGGAACCCAAACGGCTTAAAGCGTCTGCCGCTTCATTCTTCCGCCGGTCCACATGATCAACCTGATAGCCTTTGAAGTGACCTGCAACAATATCCACCTCTCGACAATATGCAGCCATTAGTGGATCCTTAGAATCCCAAGTACCAGACTCAAATTCATCTCCTTAGCCATCCGAAGACTGTGGAGTAAGGCCTCATATTCAGCTGCATTGTTAGTGCAAGGGAACATTAAACGGAGAACATAACAAAACTTATCACCTCGTGGGGAGGTTAATACGACTCTAGCCCCCGAGCCCTCCAATTGCCTGACCCATCAAAATGAATAGTCCAATAAGTATGATCCGGCTTCTCTTCTGGCACCTGTAACTCTGTCCAATCGTTGATGAAATCCACCAATGCTTGTGATTTGATTGCCGTCCGAGGCACATAATTTAACCCGTGAGGTCCAAGCTCAATGGCCCACTTGGCAATCCGGCCAGTCGCTTCCCTGTTCCGGATTATTTCCCCCAAAGGAGCAGAGCTGACCACAGTGATGGGATGACCCTGGAAATATTGCTTAAGCTTCCGACTTGCCATAAAAACTCCATACACCAGCTTCTGCCAATGTGGGTACGTTTGCTTAGACTCAATAAGTACCTCACTGATGTAATAAACCGGCCGTTGAATCGGATACTCCTTTCCGGTCTCCTTGCGCTCCACCACAATAGCCACGCTAACTGCCCGGGCATTGGCAGCCACATATAACAGCAAAGGCTCTTTATCAACAGGAGCAGCAAGGACAGGCGGCTCGGCTAGCTGCCGCTTTAAATCCTCAAACGCCTCATTGGCGGCGTCGCTCCAGATGAAATTGTCCGTCTTCTTTAGCATCTGATATAAAGGGATAGCCTTCTCCCCGAGGCGACTGATAAACCAGCTCAAGGCTGCAATCCGGCCTGCCAAGCGTTGAACATCATTGATGCACTTCGGTTTAGCCAAAGAAGTTATGGCCTTGATTTTCTCCGGATTAGCTTCAATGCCCCTGTTAGACACCAGAAAGCCCAAAAGCTTGCCTGCCGGTACACCAAAGACACATTTGGCCGGATTAAGCATCATCTTATAAACCCGGAGGTTATCAAAGGTCTCCTTCAAGTCATCTATCAATGTCTTCTTCTCTCTGGATTTCACCACAATATCATCCACATAAGCATGAACATTGCGGCCGATCTGATCATGAAGACAGTTCTGCACACAGCGCTGATAAGTCGCCTGGGCACTCTTTAGCCCAAAGGGCATAGACACATAGCAGAAGGCTCCAAAGGGAGTTATGAAAGCTGTCTTCTCCTAGTCCTTAACTACCATTTTGATCTGATGGTAGCCAGAATAAGCATCCAGAAAACTCAAACGCTCGCAACCCGCCGTAGCATCAATGATTTGATCAATACGAGGGAGGGCAAAAGGATCCGCCGGACAAGCCTTGTTCAAATCTGTGTAGTCCACACACATACGCCAAGTGTCGTTTTTCTTAAGTACTAGCACCGGATTAGCCAAACACTCAGGATGAAATACCTCAACAATAAAGCCAGCTGCCAAGAGCCTGGCCACTTCCTCACCAATAGCCTTGCGTCTTTCTTCATTGAACCGGCGGAGAAACTGCTTGACCGGTTTAAACTTGGGATCAACATTAAGAGTGTGCTCAGCGAGCTCCCTCGGTACACCTGGCATGTCAGAAGGCTTCCACGCAAAGATGTCCCGGTTCTCACGGATGAACTCGATGAGCACGCTTTCCTATTTCGGATCCAAGGTAGCGCTGATGCTGAACTGCTGGGATGAATCGCCAGGAACGAAATCAACCAGCTTAGTCTCATCAGCCGACTTAAACTTCAAGGCCGGATCATGCTCTGTAGTTGGCTTCTTCAAGGAAGTCATATCTGCCGGATCAACATTGTCTTTGTAAAACTTCAACTCCTCTGTTGCACAAACCGACTCCGCATAAGCCGCATCACCTTCTTCACATTCCAAAGCGATCTTATGACTCCCATGTACCATGATGGTCCCCTTATGACCCGGCATCTTGAGCTGCAGATAGACATAACAGGGCCTCGCCATGAATTTAGCATAAGCCGGCCGCCCAAACAGGGCATGATACGGGCTCTTGATTTTCACCACTTCAAAGGTCAATGTTTCTGATCTTGAATCATGCTCATCACCAAAAGCAACCTCCAGAGCTATCTTACCGACCGGATACGCCGATTTACCAGGTACCACACCATGAAAGACCGTGCTGGACGGTTTAAGATTTTTATCTGTTAACCCCATGCGACGGAAGGTTTCATAATAAAGGATATTGATACTACTCCCCCCATCCATGAGTACTTTAGTGAACTTGTAACCTCCCACCTGAGGTGCCACCACCAACACCAGATGACCCGGATTATCAACCCGAGGTGGATGATCCTCTCGACTCCACACAATGGGCTGTTCAGACCAGCATAAGTAACGGGGCACCGCCGGTTCAACGGAGTTCACTGCCCTTTTATGAAGCTTCTGATCGCGCTTGCACAGGCTGGTGGTGAAGACATGGTACTATCCACTGTTTAACTGCTTCGGGTTGCTCTGGTAACCCGACTGCTGCTGCTGCTGTTGGTTCCCCTGATGATTATAACCACCTTGGTTGCCTTGATTGCCTTGATTGCATGTCCGCTTTGATTACCATGGAATCCTGAACCTGAACTGCCTCCACCATAACCCGGCCCATGAGACCCGGGGCCTGAACCGCCAGCCAGTCCATTATCATTCCGGAAAAAATTTGAATCTTTGAATTCTCGCATAATATAACAATCCTTCCAGAGGTGCGTGGCCGGCTTGTCCCGCGATCCGTGCTTTGGGCAGGGCTGGTTCAACAGGTAATTCAGGCGCTCTGGATTGGGACTTGGTTCTCTTCCACGCGGGGGCGGTTTACCCTTCTGACGCTGACCATTACCCTGCGCGTTAGTATTAGCTACAAAATCTGAACTGTTATCCGCTTTACGCTTACCGCTGTTTCCATGCCCCGCCGAGTTATGTTGCTGCCCTTTGGTGCTGCCACCCTTCTTTCCCTTTCCTGTCTTGTCATCATCAGATTCAGGGTCCTTGGTACTATCAGAGTCGGCATATTTCACCAGAGCTGCCATAAGCGTCCCCATGTCATTGCAATGGCGTTTGAGCCGTCCCAGCTTCAACTTAAGAGGCGTAAACCGGCAATTGCCTTCCAACGTCAAAACGGCCGTATCAGCGTTGATGCGGTCCGATGAATGCAAAATCTCTGAAACCCGGCGCACCCAATGGGTTGTTGATTCTCCTTCCTCCTGGACACAGGCAGCTAAATCCACAATTGACATGGGCTGCTTGCAGGTGTCTTTGAAATTCTGAATAAACCGGGCTCTTAGCTCGGCCCATGACCCAATGGAGTTAGCTGGTAGGTTTTTCAACCAAGTGCGAGCTGTCCCTTCCAACATCATGGTGAAGTACTTAGCACATGCCGCATCATCTACGTCCAGCATCTCCATCGCCATCTCATAACTCTCCACCCACGACTCGGGGGATAAATCGGCAGTGTAATTCGGCACTTTACGTGGGCCCTTGAAGTCCTTGGGCAGCCGTACATTGCGTAATGCTGGGACGAGACACGACACCCCCAAAGAACTGGAGGTAACCCCTGGTTCCACCGGAGTTGTTGGACGAACCGGAGTAAGCTGACGGGCCGTGTTCTGTGCTGCTAACTCAGCCTCTCGATGTGCCCTAGCACGGTCCACCACATCCTGAGCATCAACACCGCCACCCTCCGGGTTATGGCCTCGTAGCGGATTACGATTGCGGGCACTGCTAGACACAGCCGATTCATTAACATGCCTGCTGTAACTCCGGCTTGGGCGGGGGGTGGAATGAATCCTCTCGCGACTGTACGAATAAGCCTGTTGCTGAGTCAAAGCTGTCTGAAGGAGCTCCCTAGCCCGTCGCGTCTCCACCGCTACAAGGGACTCACCATCGACTGGAAGGGCTGCCAATCGTGAAGCGGCCGCGACTATGTTATCCAAGGGGTTGGAATAATGACCCTGAGGCGTGGGCGCATGCTGGGATGGGTTATTCTGAAGAGGCGGATCCATTGCGCGCGGCTGAACCGGCGTCCCTGTTCTAGGCGCTTCTACCCGGTTTACCACTGGCTGGTTGCTGGTTCCGGCCCTTGGCGTATTGAAGAGATTCCTGGCTTCGTAAACCGGAGGCAGGTGAGACCGGTACCTTCTCCTCATTACATCATTGGACGCGTTCTGATCCAACGTAAGCCGATAGGCCTGTGCATCTAACTCGGCCCGCTCTGCAGCCATCCTGGTGTTTTCAGCTGCCAAACCCACCTTGGCTTGGGCTATCTGATCCTTCACCTTCGCCACTTCTGCGTTGTGCCACTCCTGATCCGCCGGGCGGACTTCGGCTGCTAACAGTGCTGCCAAGGTGTCGAATAAATCGGACAGAGCCTGAGCCGGTGATGGCGCAGGGCCTCCTGCCCCAGCGGCCGTCGCCGCTGCTGAACCAGAGATCATCGCCGCAGCGGTCGAAGATTGTGGCGCTGACTGCATACCGGCCATGAAGATCGCAACCCGGCTTGGCGGGTCGAGAGAGTCCGGAATACTGTCGCCATCGGAACAACCACCAAACCGGCCATCTTGCAGCTGGTACAATGACTCGGTCTCTCCAATAGATGACTCGTCACCGGAATAAACAATGGTTTCGCCATCATACTCCGATCCATCTTCAGATTCCACTCCGTGGATGACTCCCACGAAGGCATGCTTCATGATAGGCTTAACCCGGGCAGACCTCGCACGCTGAGCCGTTTCGACGGTGTCGGTGCAGATGTCCGGCTCAGGGCCCGGTTCACCAATCTTGCCAATGAACACGTGAATGCCGCCGAAGGGGACCCGGTACCCGTACTCAATCGAACCGGCCTCGGGGCCCCAGCCTGCATCGTCGATGTAGAGCTTGTCGTGACGACTTTTGGTCATCTGGCGCACAGCGTATCCCTTGAGTCCTTCGAAGCTGCCCTCTAAGAACTCGAAACCATCGTGCGATGGCCCCACGGTGGGCGCCAACTGTCGTGGTTTTGTCACGGCAGATGTCCTAGAGAAAGGACTTAGTCGTGGAGCCATCGCGATGGGTTAGCTTAAAGGGGTTAAAGCGAACAAAGGACGCAGAGAGTTTATACTGGTTCGGCCCCTTGCGGTGAAGGTAAAGGCCTAATCCAGTTGTTGTCGAATTGCTAGGGTTTCGATGACCAGGGAGCGAATCCGCTATGCCTGGCTCTCGAGTTGTTGTCTCCTCAAACCGCCGCCGGGTCGTCCCTTTATATACACAGGTTGACGCCCGGCGGTTTACAGAATCCCGAGGCCGGCTCATCAACGTGTCCGACTCGGTCTCTACTCTTTTCTTATCTTATAAGACAGGTTACATATAATATGGTGGTTTACACCTACAAGCCCTTAATCCGCCTTTGGGCCCTGGGCCTTCATAAAGCGCCATACTCCTTGTCTTCATGGGCTTCAAATATAAATGACTCATTATGGGGATAACCAGGCCTCTCCTGGCCGGTTTACACCCAGTAACAATATCCCCAACAGATGGTGATTACCAAACTAGGCCAAAATCCTAAGCTTGGGGGAGTACGTATTTCCACCGACATTATATTCACGTTCACACACTTCATTCTAGTTGTCGGTGTTCATACTTTTTCATTGTATTATCCATGCTAGATTTATTTTCTCGCTTTCTTCTTGTGTGTTTGAAAAACTTTGAGAAAATCCAAAAATATTTCTTGCTTCTTTTCGGTTTTACTTCTAGTTTAATTTAGTTGTAGTATTAAAAGAAAACCCAAAAAGATTTCCCATTTCTTCTTTTGTTTGTTGGGAGCTCTCCCGTGTAAATAGTTTTTCTCGTTTTTGTTTTCCTTTCTTTTGCTTTCTTTGAGAAAAATCAAAAACTCCAAAAATATTTTAGTGTGTTTCTCTGAAATTCTTTTTCTTTTGTTTTGTTGAGTCGTACTAAGGAGAAGACCACGATGAAAATATTGAGTGGCTCTCAGAAGCACTATTGTTGATCTAACAAAGAGCCCATATTATTTTGCCTTCTCCTCTGAATAAAATGTTGCAAATTCCAGCTTAGTCCACGGCTCTCTTGCACTATTATTATTTTCATATCATTCGGTCATGCAAGTGAAAGGCAATAATGACGATATTTGATGAAGTGACCGTGGCAGGGAAAAGCGGGTATAAACTCAACTTGTTTTTGTTTTTGTAAATATGTTTAACTCAGTATCCATGATTCAGCATATTAAGGTTAAACATGTTTGCAATGACAATTAGAGTTTATAGTTGCTTATGCCATGCTTAAGTAGCTAGGAGTGGATAATGATTTATCTTGGGTGTCAACATGCATTAAAATGATTGTGATGTAGTATGATGATATGGTATCCTCCTCTGAATGTTTCAAGTAGCTTGACTTGGCGCATGTTCACGCATGTAGTTGAATCAAAACCAACATAGCCTCCACGATATTTATGTTCATGGTGTTTATATCCTACTCATGCTAGTATTCAATGTTGATTGTTTATAATACATGTTCATGACCGTTTTCGCTCTCTAGCTGGTCGCTTCCCAACATATTTGCTAGCCTTCACCTGTACTAAGCGGGAATGCTGCTTGTGCATCAAAATCCTTAAACCAAAGTTATTCCAGATGAGTCCACTATATCTACCTATATGCGGTATTACCCTACCGTTCCAAGTAAATTTGCATGTGCCACCTCTAAAATTTCAAATGAACATCTGTTTTGTGTGCCTGGACCGCTCATGGAGCGACAGGGGGTAGTCAGTATCTTCCATGCTAAGCGGGTTATTCTCATGATGAATGTTTATTCACTCGTCCTTGCATGAGAGGAGCTGGTAATAGGGATGCCCAGTCCCAAAATCAAAATTGCAAATAATTAAACAAAACTCCCCCAGGACTGTTGTTGGTATGGAACGCACCCATGGATTTGGCTAGCCATGGCTTGTGTTTGTTGGTGGAGGGGGGGGGGGGTAAACTTTACTTTTATCGCTTGGGAACCGCCGCTAATTTGTTTAGCATGGAAGATATTGAAAACTATTGGTCGTGACGTTGACAGGAAGGGTGTACCTCCCAAAATTATATTTATCTCTGATTTAAGCTTTGAGCTCTGGCACCTCTGCAAACCCCTGCTTCCCTCTGCGAAGGGCCTATCTATTTAATTTTATGTTATTTTACTTTTATGTTGAGTCATCACCTTCTCAAACAAGCACCAGTCCTGAGAGCACTATTGTCATCCTCATGCATTGTGTATAGTTAATGTTGGATGCATCATGACTGGACCTCTTCTACCATGAATTACAATGTTTAGTCGCTGCTTGAACTTTGGAGGTGCTCTGCATTTATGTTTTGTGGTCTCAGAAAGGGCTAGCGAGATACCATTATTGTCATGTTATATCATAATTATTTTGACAAAGTGTTGGCATTTGAAATATTTTATTATTGCTCGCTAGTTGATTATGCCATTGATATGAGCTAATATAATTTCTAAGAGTTATTGTTTGCATGGTTAGTAATGATCTTTGTTGAAAACCTGGGTGCTATTTAAGCATATATATGTAAACAAGAACAAAATAGTTCGTAAAAGTTTTTCTTTATCACTTTCAGTTTGTCAACTGAATTGCTTGAGGACAAGCAATGGGTTAAGCTTGGGGAAGTTAATACGTCTCCATCGTATCTACTTTTCCTAACACTTTTGCTCTTGTTTTGCACTCTAATTTGCATGATTTGAATGAAACTAACCCAGACTGACATTGTTTTCAGCAGAACTACCATGGTGTTGTTTTTGTGCAGAAATAAAAGTTCTCGGATTTGGACGAAACTTTTTGGAGAATTATTTTGGAATAAATAAAAAATACTGGAACCAAGACCCACTGGAAGGGGGCCCCCAGCTACCCACAAGGCACCAGGGCGCGCCACTCCCTCTGGCGCGCCCTGGTAGGTAGTGGGGCCCACGAGGCTCTGCTGACCCTAATTCCGACGCTATAAAATCCTATTTTTCCAGAAAAAATAGGAGAGAAAGTTTCATCGCGTTTTACGATACGGAGCCGCTGCCACCTCATGTTCTTCATTGGGAGGCCAGATCTGGAGCCCGTTCGGGGCTTCGGAGAGGGGGATCTTCGGTCTTCGTCATCATCAACCATCCTCCATCACCAATTTCATTATGCTCACCGCCGGGAGTGAGTAATTCCTTCGTAGGCTTGCTGGATGGTGGTGGGTTGGATAAGATTCATCATGTAATCGAGTTAGTTTTGTTAGGGCTTGATCCCTAGTATCCACTATGTTCTGAGATTGATGTTGCTATGACTTTTCTATGCTTAATGCTTGTCACTAGGGCCCAAGTGCCATGATTTCAGATCTGAACCATTTACGTTTTCACCATTATATCTATGTTCTTGATCCGATCTTGTAAGTTATATGCACCTATTACGTGTTATGATCCGTAAACCCCAAGGTGACAATAATTTGGATATTTTCCGGTGATGACCGTAGTTGGAGGAGTTCATGTATTCACTATGTGTTAATGCTTTGTTCTGGTTCTCTATTAAAAGGAGGCCTTAATATCCCTTAGTTTCGTTATGGACCCCGCTGCCACGGGAGGGTAGGACAAAAGATGTCATGCAAGTTCTTTTTCATAAGCATGTATGACTATTTACGGAATACATGCCTACATTATATTTATGAACTGGAGCTAGTTCTGTGTCGCCCTAGGTTATGACTGTTATATGATGAATATTTTCCAACATTATCACTGATCCAATGCCTACGAGCTTTTCACATATTGTTCTTGCTAAGTTACTACTGTTGCTACTGCTGTTACAACTACTACAAAATTATCAGTACTGATGTTACCATTACCGTTACTGTTACCATCACTGCTATCACTATCAAACTATCATACTACTGTGCTACTGATCACTTTGCTGCAGATATTAAATCTCTAGGTGTGGTTGAATTGACAACTCAACTGCTAATACTTACAAATATTCTTTGGCTCCCCTTGTGTCGAATCAATAAATTTAGGTTGAATACTCTACCCTCGAAAACTGTTGCGATCCCCTATACTTGTAGGTTATCACATGACTAGATCGTGTTGTGTGGGTTAGAGTTCATGGTTTCTCTTGCGGATTGCACCTATCCCGTGCTCTACGACTTGAGCATGGTTGTGTGGGGTAGTATCGCGGGTTGCAGATTGACGAATGTTCGGATTGCAAGCTTCGGTGAGTATCCTCCTCGTCGGGTCATAATCTCTTATTTTCCGTTTTTCGGCTGCTTGCAGCTAGTTACCCCCATCCATTATCGATCCTACACTGTGAAGATCGGACCTCCCCTTGTACACCCTCTTCTCCGAAGATGGTGTCGCATCAGAAGATGAACTCAGAAGTTCCTATGGGACTGAATCCTGAGGAATGACCAGAGGGTGTCAATCCTGTAAAATTCCTACACAAATCTTGTAAATCAAAGGACACCTAAAGTTAATCTTGAGACCATATACAATATCTGAATAGAGGGAGACATTGGTATACATCGAGTAAAATGCACAGAACCACCACTTTCGTGTCAGAACTCGCGTAAAACCACCACTTTACAAAACATGACACTTTGCACCGAATCAAAGAATTGACAGTGGCAAAAACACTGAACCAAAAAATGATCTTGTTTTGACGCGGCAAAGCACCCACCTGGCTAGTGGTGGACGGTGCAAGCAGTAACGAGCATTAACAGCTGTACCGACCGAGCCGGTCGGACCATTCTCCTAAAGGCAACAGTGGCCCACTTCCCACTCTCTCCTCTCGCTCACCCGCACTCGCTCTCGCTCCCCTCTATGCCGCCATCGCCGTGGCTCAACCTTGCCGCCGCAATGCCTTCTTGGGCAAACTCGGAGGAGACCAGTGACGACGATATGGTTCACTTCACCGGGGAGGTAATGCCCTTCCGTTGTACTCTGTTTGAGGGCCTAGGGTTAGTGAAAGTGCTAGTTATCGACTAGAGGGGGGGGTGAATAGGCAATTTTTATGAAAGTCTTAAGAATAGGCAATGTCTTTGAAGACGTGAAACTTAAACAGTAACTAAATAGGATAAGGCGGAAGATAAACTACACTAGGCATGCTGATATGTCAACAACAATTGAAGTGAGATGACAAGACAAATAACAACTAGGTAGAACAAGCAGTTAAGCAGGATAGTGTGAAGACAAAGGGGTAATCAGAGTGATAGTCTTCACACAATGTCTTCAAACAGAATGAGCAAGCAAAATCTTCATGAATCTAAATACTAAGTAAAGGAGTGAAATGATAGAACCAGTTGCTCGGAGAAGACAAATGATTTGTTTGACCAGTTCCAGTTGCTATGACAACTTTACGTCTGGTTAGGGAGGCTGAGATTGAACTCCGAAGACCTAGTCTTCACCTTATTCCCCTTGAGCTAAGATCTGCAAATCTCGCCCAATCACTCAGATGAGTCTTCAAGGTAAACTTCCAAACCTTCACAGACTTCATTCACCGGCAATCCACAATGACTCTTGGATGCTCAGAAAGTGAAGCCTAACCAGCTGGAAGATCATAGTCTTCAAGTGTAACAAGTCTTCGGTTCACACGGAACAGAAAGGCTTCAGTGATGCTCAATCACTTTTGGGCCTGGGTGTTTTGGGTTTGTCGTCCTCGCAAGGATTCTCTCTCAAAGGCTTCGGAGGTGGGTTGCTCTCAAACGCAAAAGTCGTGCACTAACTCGGAGCAGCCACCAACTTATGGTGGAGGGGGTGGGCTATTTATAGTCAGGAGGCAACTTGACATGATATGTCCGAAATGACACTGGGTCAGTGGACAACTGATGCGTCTCCAATGTATCTATAATTTTTGATTGTTCCATGCTATTATAGTATCAATCTTGGATGTTTATTATGCAATTATATGCAATTATATATTATTTTTGGGACTAACCTATTAACCTAGTGCCCAGTGTCAGTTGCAGTTTTTTGCTTGTTTTTGGCTTTTTAGAAATCAGTACCAAACGGAGTCCAAACGCTATGAAACTTTTTGATGATTTTTCTGGACCAGAAGGGACCCTAGAAGCTTCGGGAGAAGACCTATGGAGCCACGAGGGAACAACAAGCCCGGAGGGTGCGCCCCAGGGCCCCCCCAGGCTTGTGGGCCCCTCGTGGCACCTCTTGACCTAATTCCACTTCTATAAATTCCAAATATTCCCAATATATCAGAGAGCTACCCAAAATACTTTTTCCGCCGCCGCAAGTTTCTGTTCTTTGGAGATCCCATCTGAAGACCTTTTCCGGTACTCTGCCGGAGGGGGAATCAATCACGAAGGGCCTCTACATCAACCTTGCTGCCCTTCCGATGATGTGTGAGTAGTTTACCACAGACCTACGGGTCCATAGCTAGTAGCTAGATGGCTTCTTCTCTCTCTTTGATCTTCAATACAATGTTCCCCTCGATGTTCTTGGAGATCTATTCAATGTAATCCTTTTTTTTGCGGTGTGTTTGTTGGGATCCAATGAATTGTGGGTTTATGATCAGATTATTTATGAATATTATTTGGGTCTTTTCTGAATTCTTATATGCATGATTGTTATAGCTTTGTATTTCTCTCTGATCTATGTGTTTGGTTTGGCCAACTAGTTTGATTTATCTTGCAATGGGAGAGGTGCTTTGTGATGGGTTCAATCTTGCGGTGCTCAATCCCAGTTACAGAAAGGGACATGACACATATTTGTATCATTGCCATTAAGGATAAAAAGATGGGATTTATTCATATTGATTGGGTTTACTTTGTCTACATCATGTCATCTTGCTTAAGGCGTTACTTCATTGTTTATGAACTTAATACTCTAGATGCATGCTGGATAGCGGTCGATGTGTGGAGTAATAGTAGTAGATGCAGGCAGGAGTAGGTCTACTTGTCTCGGACGTGATGTCTAAGTAGATGATCATTGCCTTGAATATCGTCATAACTATGCGCTTTTCTATCAATTGCCCAACAGTAATTTGTTTACCCACCGTATGCTATGTTCAAGAGAGAAGCCTCTAGTGAAAATTATGGCCCCCGAGTCTATCTTTATCATATATTAAAATCCAAAAATAGCTTGCTGCAATTTATTTACCGCTATTTTATCTTGTGTTTTTGTTTATCTATCTATCACTACGAGATTTGATCCTTGCAATTAACCGCGAAGGGATTGACAACCCCTTGTTTGTGCTGGGTGCAAGTATTTGTTCTTTTGTGTGTAGGTGTTGTTCACGAGGTCTTGCGTGGTTCTCCTACTGGATTGATAACCTTGGTTCTTAACCGAGGGAAATACTTATCTCTACTGTACTGCATCATCCTCTCCTCTTCGAGGAAATCCCAACGTAGCTCACAAGTAGCAGGAAGAATTTCTGGCGCCGTTGCTGGGGAGACATCACCAAGACCTATCAAGTACCATCACATAAACTTTCATCTCCTTGCATTTACTTTCATTTGCCATTTGCCTCTCATTTTCATCTTCCCCACTTCTAAAACATTTTCACAAAAACAAAAAATATTTTCCGTTTGCCTCTTTGCTTGTTTGCTTATTTGCTTACTTTACCGTTATGGCTAGTTCTTCTCTTGTTACGTGCACATCACCTCACACCCCCTTAGTTGTACAACTCTGCAGAGCTAGTATCAAGTGCTGAGGGTGGTACCTCGTATCGCATTCCTGATGATACCTCTATAGTGTAGCTAATCGGTCGTGGACTTCCGAGGGTGATTCCTCATACCCACTCCCGATGAAGACTCTGTCGTGCAACACCTCAGGTGTGAACCTTTCGAGGGTGATTCCTCCAGATTCCTCGGGTTTTCCCCTTGATGTTATGGACACACGGTTACTTTGACTTTACCCCAGAACCATGTTAAAGTCAGGTCGGCCCCGAGGGGTACCCGTGAGAAATGTGAAGTCGGGTTGACCATGAGGGTACCCGCGAGTGATGTGGAGTCGGGTTGACCATGAGGGTACCTGCGAGATAATTACGCGGAATGGCCGGGCATTCTTAGCCCTTGCCATAAGCCCGTGAGACGGGGCGACGGGACCACAGATCATGGATCATTAATCATCTCCGCGCGCTCCCAAGACACTAACGGGTTTGGATATGTGATCCAAGTAGGCCTTTGGCCTTTTCGCACTGACCACCACGCGGGAATAAGTATGGGCACTCTGCGTCATACGTTTCTTATGAAAGCTCTCAGACGTCAGCGGTTTAGCGACACGCGCCCGGGTGGTCCGTGTAAGCACCTGCTTTGTATAAAGAGGTAGCTAGGACTGATCCCGGCCATCCTAGCAACGCGCAGGATTGCAAAGGACGATTGGCCCATGACCCCTTCGCATTTAGGATGTAGACCGGCGTGCTGGCCTCTCTATTGAGCCTAGATAGGACTACGGTGTGTCGATCAGCTGAGGCTGGGTATGACCCAGGAAAGTGTGTTCGGCCAGAGTTAATCGAGTGTGTTGGGTAAGTTTGTGAACCCCTGCAGGGAAGTTAATCTATTCGAATAGCCGTGTCCACGGTAACGGACGCTCGGAGTTGTATCCCGATCTATACAACTAGAACTGGATACTGGAGACACTAAAAGGATATGATGGCTCCCGGATTGCTTTCTCGTAGGGAGTCGAGGAAGGATCTCTTGGCGTTACTACAACTTACTTACTACTATATGTTATGCTAGTCTACACTCTTCTAATGCTGAAAGATGCTTCAAGATGCTAGTCTTCGATAGGCTAGGCTTTCCCTTCTCTTCTGGCATTTCTGCAGTTCAGTCCAAAGATATAGCCCCATTCCTTTGATACTGATGCATACTTAGTATAGATCTGATATAAGTCTTGCGAGTACTTTGGATGAGTACTCAAGGTTGCCTTGCTACCTCTTTTCCCCTATACCCGATTGCTATGATCAGATGACGGAGTCCAGGAGTCAGCTGACACCGCCGCCGAGTACCACTACCCCGACGGAGCCTACTACTACATGGACACCACCGACGACCAGGAGTAGTTAGGAGGCTCCCAAGCAGGAGGCCTTGCCTTTTCGATCGATGTTGTTGTTTTGCTGGCCTTCTTAAGGCAGGCTTGTTTACCTTATGTCTGTACTAAGATATTGTTGCTTCCGCTGACTCGTTTGTATTTGAGCTTATGTATTTGAGCCCTTGAGGCCCTTGGCTTGTAATATAAAGCTTGTATGACTTTATTTTGTGTCTAGAGTTGTGTTGTGATATCTTCCCATGAGTCTCTGATCTTGATCGTGCACATATGCGTGTATGATTAGTGCACGATTAAGTCGGGGCGTCACAGTGTTGCAATACATTGATAATTCACTTATGGTGGGTGGCGAGAGTGACAGAAGCTTATACCCGAGTAAGGGGGTTGTTGCGTATGGGAGTAAAGAGGACTTGTTACTTAATGCTATGGTTGGGTTTTACCTTAATGATCTTTAGTAGTTGCGGATGCTTGCTAGAGTTCCAATCATAAGTGCATATGATCCAAGTACGGAAAGTATGTTAGCTCATGCCTCTCCATCATATGAAATTGCAATAATGATTACCGGTCTAGTTATCAATTGCCCAGGGACAAATCCTTCTCTTGTGTTATAAAAATCTTTCTACTAAACTACTAACTATTATTATCTCGCAAAGTACTCCTAGTTTTATTCTTGCAAAGTAGTTCTAGCATCACACCTACAAAATAGTTTCATACTTGTTCGAGGTAAAGTGAATGTTAAGTGTGCGTAGAGTTGTATCGGTGGTCGATAGAACTTGAAGGGAATATAAATCCTACCTTTAGCTCCTCGTTGGGTTCGACACTGTTATTTATCGAAAAAGCTACAATTGATCGCCTATACTTGTGGGTTATCAACTTCACATGATCATGTTCATTGCTAACGTTACGTGCACAATTACAAATATAATGTGCATCGCGATCTGATACGTCTCCAATGTATCTATAATTTTTTATTGTTCCATGTTGTTATATTATCATTCTTGGATGTTTTACATTCATTTTATAGCAACTTTATATCATTTTTTGGGACTAACCTATTGACATAGTGCCCAGTGCCAGTTGTTATTTTTTGCTTGTTTTTTACTTCGCAGAATATCAGTACCAAACGAAGTCCAAATGCCACAAAACTTTTTCAAGATTTTTTTTAGACCAGAAGACAACTTGGGAGCCAAGGAAGCACCAGAGGGGAGGCCCGTGGGGCCCACAACCCACCAGGGCATGCCAAAGGTGCCAGGCGCACCCAAATGGGTGGTGGGGCCCACGGGAGTCCTTTCCACCACCTCTCAGCTCTATAAATTCCCAAATATTCCAGAAACCCTAGGGGAGTCGACGGAACACAATTCCAGCTGCCGCAAGTTCCAGAACCACGAGATCCAATCTAGGGCCCTTTTTCGGCACCTTGCCGAAGGGGAGCACGATGACGGAGGGGTTCATCATCCTCATTGGAGATCCTCCGATGATGCGTGAGTAGTTTACCACAAATGTACGGGTCCGTAGGCAGTAGCTAGATGGCTTCTTCTCTCTTTTTGATTCTCAATACAATGTTCTCCTCGATGTTCATGGAGATCTATTTGATGTAATGACTTTTTGCGGTGTGTTTGTTGGGATCTGATGAATTGCGAGTTTATGATCAGATCTATCTATGGATATTATTTGAGTCTTCTTTGATCTCTTATATGCATGATTATTATAGCCTCGTATTTCTTCTCCGAAACTTTGGTTTAGTTTGGCCAACTAGATTGATTTTTCTTGCAATGGGAAGAGGTGCTTTGTGATGGGTTCGATCTTGTGGTGCTCAATCTCAGTGACAGAAGGAGACATGACACGCATGTATCATTGCTATTAAGGATAAAAATATGGGGTCTATTCCTACATGAATAGATCTTGTCTACATCATGTCATCGTTCTTATTGCATTACTCCGTTTCTCCATGAACTTAATACACTAGATGCATGCTGGATAGCGGTCGATGTGTGGAGTAATAGTAGTAGATGCAGGCAGGAGTCAATCTACTAATCTTGGACGTGATGCCTATATACATGATCATTGCCTTGGACATCGTCATAATTATTTGCTCTTCTATCAATTGCCCAACAGTAATTTGTTTACCCACCGTATGCTATTTTCTCGAGAGAAGTCACTAGTGAAATCTACGGCCCCCGGGTCTATTTTCTATCATATTGTATCTATTTTCCCAAAAACCCAAAAATACCTTGCTGCACTTTTTCTTTCTTTATTTTATTTTGTGTTTTTGTATGGTCTATTTATCCAATCTCATACAATTTAATCTATCTCAATACCGAGGAGGGATTGACAACCCCTCTTACGCGTTGGGTTGCAAGTATTTGTTCTTTGTGTGCAGGTACCGTTTACATAGTTTTGCTTGGTTGTTTCATAACTGAGGGAAATACTTACCGTTGTTGTGCTGCATCATCCTCTCCTCTTTGGGGAAATAACAACGCAGATACAAGCAACCAGGAAGAATTTCTTGCGCCGTTGCCGGGGAGACATCATCAACATCTATCAGGTTCCTAATCACAAATCTCATCTCCTTGCAATTTACATTATTTGCCATTTGCCTCTCGTTTTCATCTTCCCCACTTCTAAAACGTTTTTGCGAAAAGCACAAAAATATTTGCCTTTTAATTGCCTTCTTTTTGTTTGCCTTTTTCTCGTTCGATATTTTGTTTGCTCGAACCTATCATCATGAGTGACTTCGGAATGGCAAAAACGGATGATGGCAGAACTCCTAAAATTGGACGCTCTGGCAATATGGATGCTAAAACTTTTGTTTTGGGACAAGGGAATGTTATAGGAAAAGAAACTATCCAAGAATTCTTCAATTGTGTTGGAACTTTGACTTGTGATGATGCTCCTATACTTAAAAGAACTAAAACTTATGCGGAAGCTATTTCAACATTAGTTCCAAAACTTGAGAATAGATTTATCCGTACTCATCCTACCTTGCAAAGATTGTTCTATGAGCTACCAGTTATAAAGGATCCGAAAGCTAAAAAGATAGCCACCCTTGTTCTTATGAATGAATTTGATCACATAGTACGGGAAGCTAGGGATTTTTTTTATTTTTATGGTATGAACCATGAAAAACCGGTAATAGATGAGATCCTTTACAATAGTGATTATGTGTTAAGACATTTGCCTGGAAATAACCAAATTTTTTATAAGAACCTTAAAAAGGAAATTCCTGTTTTGGATGTGATCCAACAAGTTTTTAATGATGTTAATCAACAATATTCTTGGATTGTAGCCGGGAATCAAAGGGAATATAAAGATGGACAACTTGATAATGCTAAAATTTCTATGGACAATGTGTTTCAAGTTATATTTGAGAAACCTCCTGACAAAAACACATCTATGGAAAATAAGAAGGAGGATGACAATACTTGAATCTATGCATTATGCCTAGCTAGGGGCATAATTTGTTGGGAGGCAACCCAATGAATACAATTTATTTTTGCCTTTTTCTTTCTGTTCTTGAGTGTTCAAACAATTATTCTACTGTTATGATTGTGTTTTTGTGTTTTAATTAGTGTTTGTGCCAAGTAAAGACTTTGGGATCATGTTGGGTGATAGTTGATTTGATCTTGTTGAAAAACAGAAACTTTTGCACCCAGTAGAAGAATTGTTAAAAATCACAGAAGCGTGATAAACTTCTAATTTTTTTGCACAAGATTGATATACAAATTTCCTACGTTGTCCCAATTTTTTAGAATTTTTTAAGTTATAGAAGTATGGTCAATGTTCAGATTACTACAGACTGTTCTGTTTTTGACAGATTCTGTTTTGGTTGCATTGTGTGCTTATTTTGATCAATCTATGGATTGTATTGGAGGGTATAAGCCATATAAAAGTTAGAATATAGTAGGTATAATGCAATAATAAAATATGAATGGGTTTGCAACAGTACTTAAAGTGGTGATTTGCTTTATTATACTAACGGATCACACGAAGGTTTTGTTAAGTTTTGTGTGGTTGAAGTTTTCAAGTTTTGGGTGAGATCACGATGGATGAAGGAATAAGGAGTGAAAAGGGCTTAAGCTTGGGGATGCCCATGGCACCCCAAGTTAATATTCAAGGAGAACCAATCAACTAAGCTTGGGGATACCCCGGAAAGCATCCTCTCTTTCTTCTAACAACCATCGGTAATTTTACTTGGCGCTATATTTTTATTCGTCACATATCATGAGTTTTGCTTGGAGCGTCTTGTATTATATGAGTCTTTGCTTGTTTTGCTTTTTAGTTTGTCACAATCATCCTTGCTGAACACACCTATTTGAGAAAGCCATAATGATTCTATGATTTTTTAGAATTACTCTATATGCTTCACTTAAATTTTTTTGAGCTTTGGAATTGCTCTAGTGCTTCACTTATATCTTTTTGAGCACGGTGGTGCTTTAATTTTTGAAGAAATACTCTCATGCTTCACTTAGATTAATTCGAGAGTTAGTAAATTTTTTAAGAAATACTCTCATGCTTCACTTAGATTAATTTGAGAGTTAGTAATCTTTTTGAAGAAATTCTCTCATGCTTCACTTATATTATTTTGAGAGATGAAAATTTATGCTCATGTTCTTCACTTAAATTTATTTGAGAGCTTGTTATAAGCAATGGTAATATATGAAATTAGTCCCAAAGTGATAGATATTCAAGAGGGATATAATAAAAACTTTCATGAAGATCATTGGACATTATAAACTTGATTCTTTGCAATAGTTTTGAGATATGACGATAGTAATATGTGAGTCATGTTGATGAGTAATTATGCTTTAGTAAGAATATTGGTGTTAAGGTTTGTGATTCCCTATGCAAGCACAAAAGTCAATAGTTATGCAATGAAATTACATCCTATTTGTGGTGCATTATTAGGTGTTAGTTATGCTTAATGCTCGTTTATGAAATTTTTTGTTTCTTGGTTGGTTGCTTCTTAATCTTTTTGCTAGCCTTTCCTTGCACTAAGTGGGAATACTACTTGTCCATCCAAAATCCTTAAACCCAATTATGCCATATGAGTCCACCATACCTACCTATATGCAGTATTTCTGTGCCGTTCTAAGTAAATTTGTATGTGCCATCTCTAATTTCAAAATGAATTTCCTTTTTGTGTGCCCGTACCGCTCATGAAGCGGAAGGGGGTGGCCAATATTTTTCCATGCTAGATGTGTTATTCTCAAGATGAGTGTTTATTCACTTGTCATTGCATGAGAGTATGGCGGTAATAGGGATGCCCAGTCCCGAAATGAAAAAGAAATTTACTTTATGTTGTCAAATAATAAATTCCTTGGAAAGTGTTGGTATGGAAGGCGCCCGTGGATACAGCTAGCCATGGATTGTGAAAGAATGGTGGAAAAAAGGAATAAACTTTATTTTATGTTTCGGAACCACCTATGATGTATCTAGCATGGAAAGTATTGGGTATTACTCGGTCATTTTCGTTGACGGGAAGAGCATGCCTCTCAAAATATTTTATCTCTCAATTTAAGCTTTGAGCTCTGGCACCTCTACAAATCTCTGCTTCCCTCTGCGAAGGGCATATCTATTTACTTTTATGCAATTTTTATTTTTATTTGAGTCTCCATCTTCTCTTATAAAGCACCAACTAGGGAGCACTATGATCATACTTGTGCATTGGATGTAGCTAATATTCGAGTGTGTTTCATGAATGGATCAATGATTGAACATGATGGGCTAGGGATAACTTTCTTTAGTGTTGATATTTTGAAAGACATGGTTGCTTGTTGATATGCTTGAGTATTGAAATCTTCATGTCAAATATAGACTATTGCTTTGAACCATCTAAAAGTCCAAATGTCCATGCTACAAAAGAAAAGAATATGTGATGAACATGTTAGGCAGCATTCCACATCAAAAATTCTGTTTTATCATTTACCTACTCAAGGACGAGCAGGAATTAAGCTTGGGGATGCTGATACGTCTCCAACTTATTTATAATTTTTTATTGTTCCATGCTGTTATATTATCATTCTTGGATGTTTTACATTCATTTTATAGCAACTTTATATCATTTTTTGGGACTAACCTATTGACATAGTGCCCAGTGCCAACTGCTGTTTTTTGCTTGTTTTTTACTTCACAGAATATCAGTACCAAACGAAGTCCAAATGCTACGAAACTTTTTGGAGATTTTTTTGTACCAGAAGACAATTTGGGAGTCAAGGAAGCACCAGAGGGGAGGCCCATGGGGCCCACAACCCACCAGGGCGCGCCAGAGGCCCCTGGCGCGCCCAGGTGGGTGGTGGGGCCCACGGGAGTCCTTTCCACCACCTCTCAGCTCTATAAATTCCCAAATATTCCAGAAAGCCTAGGGGAGTCGACGAAACACAATTCCAGCCGCCGCAAGTTCCAGAACCACGAGATCCAATCTAGAGCCCTTTTCTGGCACCTTGTCGGAGGGGAGCACGGTGACGGAGGGGTTCATCATCCTCATTGGTGCTCCTCCGATGATGCGTGAGTGGTTTACCACAGACCTACGGGTCCGTAGGCAGTAGCTAGATGGCTTCTTCTCTCTTTTTGATTCTCAATACAATGTTCTCCTTGATGTTCTTGGAGACCTAATTGATGTAATGACTTTTTGCGGTGTGTTTGTTGGGATCCGATGAATTGCGAGTTTATGATCAGATCTATCTATGAATATTATTTGAGTCTTCTTTGATCTCTTATATGCATGATTATTATAGCCTTGTATTTCTTCTCCGAAACTTTGGTTTAGTTAGGCCAACTAGATTGATTTTTCTTGCAATGGGAAGAGGTGCTTTGTGATGGGTTCGATCTTGCGGTGCTCAATCTCAGTGACAGAAGGAGACTTGACACGCATGTATCATTGCTATTAAGGATAAAAAGATGGGGTCTATTCCTACATGAATAGATCTTTTCTACATCATGTCATCGTTCTTATTGCATTACTCCGTTTCTCCATGAACTTAATACACTAGATGCATGCTGGATAGCGGTTGATGTGTGGAGTAATAGTAGTATATGCAGGCAGGAGTCGGTCTACTAATCTTGGACGTGATGCCTATATACATGATCATTGCCTTGGATATCATCATAATTATTTGCTCTTCTATCAATTGCCCAACAGTAATTTGTTTACCCACCGTATGCTATTTTCTCTAGAGAAGCCACTAGTGAAATCTACGGCCCCAGGTCTATTTTCTATCATATTGTTTTTAGATCTATTATCCCAAAAACCCAAAAATACCTTGCCACACTTTTCTTTATTTATTTTATTTTGTGTTTCTATCAGATCTATTTATCCAATCTCATACAATTTAATCTATCTCAATACCGAGGAGGGATTGACAACCCCTCTTACGTGTTGGGTTGCAAGTATTTGTTCTTTGTGTGCAGGTACCGTTTACATAGTGTTTCTTGGTTCTCCTACTGGATTGATAACCTTGGTTTCATAACTGAGGGAAATACTTACTGTTGCTGTGCTGCATCATCCTCTCCTCTTCGGGGAAATACCAACGCAGATACAAGCAATCACGATCCTGTAGCATGGTACAACTTATAACACACTTAGGTGTGATCCTTCCCTCCCACTCGACTCGCCCTCAAAATAGTGTTCCCTCCAACTATCCTTTTCTTGGAAATAAATTCTTCCCTCCAAAATATCTTTCCCTCCAACTAGCCTCCCTCAAATAATTTCCTTCCCTCCAGAACATTTGAAAGGCCCGCTCGGTTAACCCCCACCTCCTCCATAAATGCAGCCTATCCTTCATTATAAGTGTGACCACATCTCCTTCCAACAAACAAAGCACCTCCTCGTCTCTCTCTTCTAACCTAGTTCCCATCCCCTCCCCTCCCTCCCCCGTGCAGGTGGCTCTAGCTTCGCCGCAACTAATCTTTCGGTCCAATTGCAGCATATGACATGACCAGCGGTATTACGATGGACTCCATCCGCTCTGAATGTAAAATACTCCAATACCTCACCTTAGATGACGAGGTCACACCTCCGATCCCACATCAAATTTGCACATCTGTCTAGATCTGCGCATCTAGTTCCTTGTTGAGTCAGAGATGCAATCTAAGATTGTTTACTTGTACTAGTACTAACTTTTAGGGTGAGTATCCGGGTTAAGACTGTGGGTCATTCTATATAAGGTTCTAGTATGTATACAATTTTTTAGTATGGATATGATGCTGTAATTAAATGCAAGGTCATAAGATCTAATCTATTAGCTAATTACTCCTTTTACTTTATTGATGAGCTTCTTGTTTGTCCAAACTTTTTTCCATGGAAATTGTTTCTCCAACTTCGATCCTATCTTGTTCTGGTTCAATGATTATGCCCTTTCATATTGCTTTTCCTCTGGAATAAATTGTGTTGAGCAACTACGTACATGTTTAATTGTCTTCATTGTTGTACAACAGCTGATAAAAGCTCACCAATGGGATTGGGGATTATTCAAGTAGTCCCCAACCAGGATAATGGGTCTCAAACCGAAGAAGTGATGAATTGTGACGACGATGATAATGAACCAACTGTTGAGCAGCTGGCCTATTTTGCAAATATGATTAGATGTCTAGAAGAAAGCGGGAAGGAAAACCCTGCAACTCTGGTTACAATATGTTCACATTGTTTGGCATTCAAAAAGGTACTGCTAAATGTAGATTATAATCTTATATGTTGAATTACATCTTAGCAGGCATTTTTCTATAACATTAAGGAAGGAGAGATGACTGTTATGTGAAGCTCAAGCGCATCCAAGAGAAAGCGGGATGAACCGGTTAGTCAGCGTACTTTTTACCCTATAAACACTTACTTCAAAAGGATATTTAAATATTGTCTTTGTTTCCTTTACCAATGCATATTGCGCAAATGCATTAATATTTTGGAATTGTGCAATACCTAAATATTAAACCAGATCGATAACCTGGATATATGATTTCTGTAGGGACAGTTGGATTTCACATATACTGAGTTGAATGCATGTCTAGGAGGCCATCATGAAGAAATTGGACCTATGAAGATGTAGCATAAACAACCTAAAACAGTCAAGAATGCTTTGGCAGAGGAACATGAGCCTATTTCTATGAAGGAGGCCCTGGCAGATCAACATGAAGAGACTGAAGCTGTCAAGGGGTGCGTAGAATATCTACATGAAGAGGCTGAACCTGCCAAGGAGGCCTTAGCAGAGTTTCATGAGGAGTCAGGAACTGGCATGGAGGCCGTGGCCGAGCAGCATAAAGAGCCGGAAGCTGGCAAGGAGGCCCTGCCAGAGCAATAGGAAGACCTTCGAGTTGTCAACAATGCCGTGGCCGAGCAACATGATGAGTCTGAAGCTTGCAAGGATGAACCGCCTGAGCAATAGGGAGACCTTGAGGTTGTCAAGAAGGCCCTGTCAAAGCATCAGGAAGAACTTGAAGCTATCAAGAAGGCCCTCGCAGAGCAGCAGCAAGAACTTGAATCTGTCAAGAAGGCCCTACTGGTGCACAAGGATGAACTTGAAGGTTTTGAACTGGCCCTGGTAGACTGCAGTGAAGAAGTTGTAATGCCCTACTAGATGAAGTAAAGTTGTCATCAAGGCAATTCGAGTGCAGCATGTTGCAGTTGAAACCAACAAGTGTCATATTTTGTTGTGCGATACTTTGTCCCATAGAGCAAATAATGAAATTGTTCCATTTTGACAGCAATTTCAAATATAAAACAAATTATCAGAGTCTACAAACTATGACAGATATGGACACCGTCACTAGCGTATGGACCCACATGTAAGCAGCCACGTCGCCCACCTCTGGTCCCACATGTAAGCAACCACGTCAGCAATTGATGGGGCCATAAGTCAGCGGTGTTGGCCTGTCAAAACTGACGCCCAACTTATTACTAATGGGCACTGTCAGTGACAAAACCTCGGCAGGGCCCAGCTGTAAGGTGCCATGTCAGCAGATTATGGGCCCGTATGTCAGAAATATTGACTGGTCAAACATGGTTGGTCGGTTGTTAGTGTTGGATATATCGTCACCGAAAACTATGATGAGGGACGGTTGTTAGTATATGGTGACAGTTCTAGTGACATTTTTTGCCTGTCGCAAAAGACAGGTTCGGCGTCATTTTTTAGTTCGTCACCTAAGGTACGATCTTGCGAGACGAAAAAAGTGGTACCGTCAAGATTTTATTTTCCATGACGACGCTTCGGTGATGGTGGGGGCGACGGCCAGAAAATGTCACGGGGTATTTTCGGCGACAAAAAGGGTTATGCGTGAAACAAGTGAAACGTCGCAAAATAGAGCAAATTTTGTAGTGGAAGGATAAGAAACAACTAATGAAGGACAAGATTGAGGTGATGCAGGAGAGGGATGGGCTGAAGATGGAGAAGAAGAAGCTGGAGATGGCCATTTCTGAGCTTACTAAAGTTGAAGAAATTCACAAGGGCAAGCTGAAGGAGATCAAGGGGTTTTGTGATGAAGATTCTGTCATTGAGCTTAGTGGCTGAGACTTAGTCTATAGTGCTGTTGTGCGCACTATGCTATCTATCTACTTTTATTTTGGTTGTTGTAAGCACCATGATACGTATCTATTTGTGAGAATTGTTGTAAGCACCATGATACCTATCTAAATTGCTAGTGTTGCAATGGTGTGAACTATGTATGAGGTTAATTTTGGGTCCTCCCTATTGTTTTATGCACTACGCTACCTATCTAGATTGTTTGTGTGTACTATTTATGGAGTCCACTTATCTGTCATGATGTTGCAAAGATGGATGGATGACCAGAAGAATCTGTTGCCAAGATGGAGAGTACTCCAAGATGGATGACAACAAGAATCAGTAACATGCACATAGAACTAGCATAGCACTGCAAAGCACTTGTCATATACAAATTGAAACAAACAGTACAACATAGACCCATAACATGCACCTGGAGTATAACAGGTTGCATACTCTTGCATAAGTGAGCATAAGAAGTACAATTCATACAACTAGTTCATAATAGAGGCAACATAGTAGGTAACATCAAGGATCACAACAAGGACCCATATGATTGCTTGCTAGCTAGCCTAACAGCTGACCACAGTGTTTGCATTAGGCATTACAAACTAAGATCACTAGGTCTACAAAATATACCACCAACATCATTAACTTCTTTGGGATCTCCTTGCTACCATGCCCACCTTTAAGCAATTTAGCAATCACACTCTCAAGGTTCTTCTTCTCCTCTTGAAGAACATCGCTTTTCTCCTTGACCTCCTTCATGGCCTTCCTAGTGTTCCTGGTGATATTTGCCTGAGAAGTCAGGATGCACCTCTGCTCCTTGGCCAGCCTCATCTTCTCCATCTCTAGCTCCATCTTGCACTGCTCCTCTAACTCTACAAGCTTTGTCTTGATAACTTCAACATGCTTTGTTGCATTCTCATGTTCCATATGCTGCACCTTTCCATCTTGCCAATCAAAAAGCTGCCCAACTTCCTCAACCATGTCACTGAATTGCTTGGCCAGGAATTCATTCTGCTTCTCCAGTTTGGCTATTTTTTTGTCATAAGCCTATCTATCCATCACCCTGCCACAGTTCTGGTCATGAAGCATCTCCCATAGTTTTGTCAGGCACCTCTGAAGTATGACAGGCCAGGGACCATCAACCCACTGAATCACTCCACAGTCAATACCACCCTGAAAATTTAGTTGACAGCAGTAATTGTAATTCAGTTAAAACTACCAAATTCAGTTTCAACTATGATTCAGTTGACAATAGCAATTCAATTGATAGTACCAAATTCAGTTAACACTATCAAATTACTGCTAACACTATCTAATTCAGTTAGTAGTAGCAGTTTAGTTAACAGTATCAAATTCAGTTAACAGTAGTGATTTAGTTTCACTATCAAATTCAATTAACACTATCAAATTCATTTAACACTAGAGCATTCAGTTAACAATAGAAAGTTTAGTTAACAGTAATAATTCATTAACACTAGCACATTTAGTTAACAATAGAACGTTCAATTAACAGTAATAATTTAGTTAACACTAGCACATTCAGTTAACAGTAGAAAGTCCAATTAATAGTAATAATTCAGTTAACACTAGCACATTCAGTTAACAATATCAAATTCAATTAACACTAGCACATTCAACTGCAGACCTCATTCAATTAACGATAAGGTCATCAATTAACAATAGCAATTCAGTTAACAGAGGTGATTCAGTTAACACAAGCACATTCAGTAAACAATAAGCTCATCAATTATTACCTGCTTAGCACAACCATAGAATCATCTACCTGTGTTTATGCCATTGAATGCAACACATTTCTTGCCCCTAAATTGGTGAAGCTTGCATTTGATCTGTGCATCAGTCACTATGCCACAGAAGGAAACACCAATTGTTATATCAAGATTCTCCTGTATTGAAAAGAAGCCTTAGGCATAGACGAGAGGCAGAGAAGGGAGGATCTAAAATGTCACACTCTACAAGTTATAATTGTTAAACCCTAACCCTAACCGAAACCAGTGTATACATACCCACACATCCACATCCATGCCAATGTAGGTCTGCTCCTCCTCCTCGTTGCTGTCTTCCAGATCTCTCCAAGAGGCTATTGCGGCGATGGCGGCAACACAGAGGGGAGCGAGAGTGAGGGTGCAGAGGTGAGCGAGTGCGAGTGAGCGAGCGAGTGGGAATAGCACTGTTTCCTTTCACGGATCGGGCCAATCATCTCGGTCGGTATGACCATTAACGCCCGTTAGCGCCATGCCGTCACCATTGTCTGCCCGCGAGTAATCGGCCACGTCAAAACGAGATCATTTTTTGGTTCAGTGTTTTTTGCCACTGTCAATTCTTCGGTTCGGTGCAAAGTGTCAACTTTGTTAAAGTGGTGGTTTAACGCGAGTTGTGACACGAAAGTGGTGGTTCTATGCAATTTACTCGTATACATCTTATTGATGGTCAAAGTATGTATTTTTTTAAACACTTAAATATATTAACCAAAACAACAATACAAATGCCTTAAAAATGACTTCAAAGTCTGTCAACAGTCTTCATCCTTCCAACGAGCCGATGCCACGCCGTCGCATGCAACTCCATCACCGGAGCCAGCTCGTCATTGATGATAGATGATAAGTCATTAAGGCCACAGTCCTGCCGGACCAGTACCCTAAAGAAAAAAAATCATTAATGCCAGAAGAGTCGCATATCTAAGAGCCAACCTCAATTATTTTCACAGGCCTCAGGCCAACATCGGAGGCCGCACTGATATGATGGACATGAGACCGGAGGACCAAATTGTGAAGGGGAGCCGCCGTCGCGCCAACAAAACCTACAGCCATAACCTTACCGACTAGAATGACCGCTAGGAAAATACATCGTTGAGCCAATGACGCCGCCAGCTTACACTACTAGGGAAAAGCCTAGCAGTAGCGCGGGTCAAATGCTTAGCAGTAGCGCGGGTAGCCGCACTACTGATACGGCGCTATAGCTAAAGCTTAGCAGTAGCGCGGTTTGACCCACGCTACTGCTATCTAGGGATAGCAGTAGCGTTCGTCGCTAAAACGCGCTGCTGCTAATAGCTGTAGCGCCCTAGTACAAAGAGCGTTACTGCTAAGACCTCGCTGCTGCTAAAGCCATACCCCGCGCTACTGTTATTAGTTTCTGCTCCATATTTTGTGCTGCTGAATTTTGTTTAGGGCTTTATACAATAATCACTAGCATATCATACACATACAAATGTAATCATATCATACACATACAAATAGTCTCATCAAATCATGTCATCATCATAATCATCATCAAACACAAAGTGGTCTCTCGTCATCATCTCGAAATAGCAATACAAGTCTCGAATACTTGCAACTACATCGTCATCCATCTAAACAATGATATACACGAGAAGAGCTATCACTATGAGTGAGAGCGGAACTATGCAGTACATGAGGCGGCGGTTATGAGTCCTCTCTTGCGCTAGCGTGAACCTCAAGTAACTAGCTTCTGCTTCTTGTCTGCTTTTGAACCCTTTATGGCTGGCGCCCGAGAACCGCTCCACTTGCGTCTGACACTCGGGCCGCTTGTCGTACACTCCCAGAACCTTCCCTATGTACACGACATAGCACTGCTTCTTCGCCATCAAGGATCTAGGTACCTGTTAGAGATGCATCTTACATCAAGAGAATGTACAATCATATGCAACAAAACATACTTGAGCAACACGAAAAGAAAGGGTTAGCAAATAGATGCAACATATAGTAAGCATAGATAATCACCGCAGTTTCATCGTACGCAAGCTAATTAACTAGAGGTACGTAGGTCATCGTACCCAAACTAACAAAGTAGCGTTACGCAAGTTCGGCAGGGACCGTGGACATCACAATGTTTCATCGCTATAGAAAGTATACAAGTTGAACCGACACATATCATGATCATCGGCATCGTAAGTCACTAGAAGTTCCATCCTTCCGTATCATCGAGGATGCACCCTAGCTTCTTGAATGGCGTGAGGTCCTGACGTTGCATGCATATGCGAGTTTGGACGTTAGCTCACGATATAGGGCCGTGGTGGAACATCCCCTTCTCTTCAACGACTTCTTTCATGATGATCGTCGCAATGTCCCTCTGGATGCGAAAGAACTCATCTCTAAGTTCATAATCCGCTTCTCCTTGAGATTCTACCCACTTGCGGATATGATCATCGCTTCTAGTTGTCATGCGAAGCTTTTGGTGATCCCTTCTGAACTCCATGATGAGATGGAGGAGGTAGAATCCATCGTTCCTGCTTGGTTTCGAGACATGGATGCAGCAGAAGTTAGTTTTATGCGAGAAACCCATCTTGCGGTTCCTTTGTTTCCTGATCTGCAGGTGGCCACCCCTCAAGCTGAAGCCTTGGAGAGCATCATCTAGAATATTCATTATGTGGGTGTAGTCCTTCTTCTCATAGTTTCTGGTAGGATCGAAATACACGGCGTGGGAGACTCGCGGGTAAAGGAAGATAAGGATGGCGCGCCCGTTGTTGCGGGGAAAAAACACCTCAAATTATTCTCCATATGAGCGAGAAGGAATGATTGAAATGTACGAAAGGGTTGTCCGGCATTGACTTACATTGGATGATAAGGCAGGAGGACAATTTCCTGGTCATTATTCTGTATCATGAAGTTTTTGAGGTACTCCCTAGCAGTTTTACGCTCAAAGTCGCCGAGACTCAAGAAGGACTCGTGCATGTAGTATGGATCCGCCACACATATTTGCGAGACTTGTTCTCTCTTCATGACAGAGCTCATATGTAGCGCAAAAAGGCGGACGATTGTAAAATCGAGCCGCCTGGTCAGAAACATCTCAAAGATATGCTCAAACCGCAGGAAGAACACCTCCGTGGGCCATGTGTCGACGTAGCACTTCCCCTCAGGCACACGAACCGCATATGTCGGATATCCTGGATCCTTCGAGGCTAGTAGGCTTTTCTCAGTCGACAACACATGGTCGTGCAGTCTCCTGAGATCCCCTGATATGGCCTCCAGCGGTTTCGGCGATAGCATCGACTGGCCCGTGACATGGAACATGGCCGCACCTTTGACGGGTACACGCTCTTCAAAATCCGCCGTCTAGCTGCTATGTGCTCTGGCTTGTTTGTAGGCAGCAGAGCCTTTCTTCGCCGGTCTCCTCCTCTCCTTTTTCTTGGGCTGACCTTCCAGACCCTTCCTTAACTCCTACCCCAGTGTTGTTGGGCTAAGCATTGTACGACCCTCGGCTAGTTGAGCCTGTGTTGAGGCAGCATCTTCAGGCATGTCCTGTGAGGATTGCATGAAGAGAGACTTCTTGCAATCAACCCTGCTAGGACGTTCCTGCCTAGGCAGATCATCCATCTCCTCATCAGCATGCTGATAGCCCGAGTCATCATATGGCTGACTCATCATTTCTAAGTCATCGTCATAGGCGCCTGTATTGAGGAACCAAAGAGGGTCTTCCTCATCCATCTCATCATCCATTCCTTGTTCTACGGGGGCGATTACATCAGCCACTATTGGACCGCCTTCCTCGCATCATTCGCCGCTCTCACCCGGCACTACAGGCGTTGGTAATTGCGTAGGCGGGGTGGTGGTGTTCATACCTGCTTGCTGATGTGTGGTTATTGGTGTGCTCTCGGCCGGCTCCAGACGAAGAAGATTCTTCGGCCATAGCAGCACCCAACCCTTGCAGTTTCCAAGCCGTGGCGGGGTCTCGTCGTCCTCTCCCCCTAGACATATTGGAGGAGGCAAATCCTCGTGCCCCGATTTCACACTCGACAAGGTAACCTGAAGTGCCCACCGGGCATCGGCTGGCCGTGGAACGTGAGTTCCAAGGGCCTCGTTGTCACCGCCTTTCCCACGTCCACCTTTTGGCCTTTGATCAAGTAGAGTATGGTGCACGGGGTTTCATCGGCCTGCAAAGACATGTCTGCGGCGTAAAACATCCGAAAGGTAACGAAACCGGAATATATTAGATATATGTTGGTGCGACATGTAATTACCGTGAGGGCGTCGACCTCAGCCAAAGATAAAGGCCCGCCTAGCACGCCAGAGACTGAGGACGGGCTGCTATGAGCGGGTGTGGGTGCGGGAGCAGGCGCGGTTGCGTGAGTAGGTGATGGTGCGGTTGTGGTGTTCACCGAGTTGCTCCTGACGAAGCTGGGCATGGGGAAATCATCTACCGTCTTGTCTGGATTTTCCTTCGTCCAGTTGATGATAGCCGGGATCAAGTTAGTAGCGAAATCATTTCTGCAGGCATCTACAGCTGCAGCGACTGCCTGCTGTAGCAACTCATTTTTCTCCTCAGTTGCTTTTTTCACGTGCTCAGCTGCTTTTTTCTCGAATGCAAGCTTCACCTTCTCGTCGATGTCCACCTGACTGAACTTCTTTTTCTGCTTCTTGGTCTTCGGGCCCTCATTGTAAAAGACCTTCCAAGTGGCGCCGTCTCCGGCGCCATGCACACGTCCATATTGCGGCCGCTGTTCCAAAGGGAGTCCCTTAATATCGTTCAAGGCCCGGTTGAGAGGGGTGTCCCACTTGGGCCTCATCGACGAAGACTGGCTTTTGGCTGCAAGCTTGTGTTGCTTGTCTTGCAGAAGGAACGTGAACCGTTTACGAATGTGTAGTCGACTTGATCAGAAGCTAAATGTAAGGTGGTAAAAGAATAATTACCAGTATTCTAATCAATCTCCTCGTGATCGGGTCCGTGTAAAAAACCTTCTTTTCCTTTTCCCACTTGTAGCGGGCCCTGATGAAGTCATGCTTCAAGGGGTTGGTGAACTTCACGAAGGGGTCTGGGAGACCCGCGGCTTCATGTTTCGCGTCCTCCTTATCCCATATGGGCCTTTTGCCAAGGTAGCCACGGCTTCCGAGGCGTTGGTTCCCCGTGTTCCTTTGCTGAAGGCTCTTGAATTTCACAGCCTTAGCCTTGGCTGCCTCGGTAGCGCAAGTGTGCTTGAACTTTTGGAACTCCTCTTCCGTAAGTGTCGGATTTTCCTCTAGAATCTTGGACAGGGGTTCCTCAGCCTCAATAGCTCGTTTCACCCTCCCTTTCCAGGAGGCCAAATCATTGCTGAACATGCCCATGGCGTGATTGTTAATCTTTTTCATCTTCGGATCATCCCACGGGTGTTCTATGTCGTCATCCCGGTCGGGGAACTTGAATCTCTTGTGCAACTTCGTTAGGAGCAGCTGCGTCAAATGTTCTTTACCCCTTAAGTGATCGTCATTGATGCTCGCGGTTTCCCGTAGGATGCATCCGACTTGGTTCACGTAGCACTTGCGAGGTTCTTCCGGCTCTAATGGCTCAAACTTGCCAGGGGCTATCTTTGTGATCACCAGTCGTCCGATGCCGAGTTTGTTAGGTTTTCGTATCCTCTGCTTCTTCTTTTCGTTAGCGTCTTCGGCGCCGGTACCTTCCCCACCGGTCCCAACACCGCCATCGGTGCCGGCGCCGTCGGTGTCGATGTCGGTGTCAGTATCATCATCGAGGCCGACCTGCAAACCTTGACTGTGCTTAGCAGACAAAAAGTCAAGGTACTGTTGTTCACCCTCATAATCCATCTCGTCTGCATCGTGGTCAGAAGGCCCGGTTTCTTCGTTGTTCGACATGTTTCGTACGATTAAGTCTCCTTGTTTAATTCTTAAACTATAATAAAAATGAGTAATGACAAAAAAAAGGTCTATGGTTTGCCGAAATGCCGTTTCCCAGCAAATCTCGGCACTCGATATGCCTACTTTCTAGCACAAGTCATGCCAAAATTCACGGGAAATTTTGGCATGACCTTTGCTAAAAAGTGGACATATCGAGCTCCTGAAATTCACCGGAACAGAAATGAATCAACATTCCGGCAAAACATAGGCCACTCGGATCATTTACCATGCACATAACCATCATTTTCCAAACATCACATGTTCAAATTCCAAACATCACATGTCCAAATCACATGTCCACATATCAGATGTCCACTTCAAATTTGCATATAAGAGCAAGAAAAATATAGAACTTGAAGAAAATGAAAGAAGTCCTTTTTGTTCACAATATTTGAAACTAAATTCAGCCTACCTAAATTTCTGTCCTAATTTGAAACCTAGCTAAATTTCTGTCCTAATTTGAAAACCTAGGGTTCATACTAATTAACTAGGTTCATACTACCTAATCTGTCCTAGGGTTCATACTAATTCACCTAGGGTTAATCAATTCTATTTTATATTTAAATAGCAACAATTGCTTTAACTAAAAAAATTAAATACCTAGAATTCTGTTAACTACACCTAAAATAGCTAAAATACCTAGAATTCATTTAACTAGTTTTTTTAACTAGGGTTCATACTACGTAATTAATTAGGGTTCATACTAATTCTAATTAACTAACTAGCACTAAAAAATATCCTAGGGTTCATACTAATTCATACTAACTAGCACTAAATAGCTAGGGTTCATACTAACAGAGAGAGAGCAGAGAGCAGAGAGCAGAGAAGAGGGGAGGGGAGAGGGCTTACAGAGGGCAGAGAGAGAGATGGGGTCGGGGGAGACGACGGCAACGAGGCGTGTCAGAGGTGAGGCGGGGTTGGGGGAGACAGCGACTCCGACGAGGGCGAGGGCGAGGGCAGGGCTCCGGCGAGGTCGAGGAGGAGGAGGCAGAGACTCCAACGAGGGTGAGGGCAGGGCTCCGGTGGTGCTCGAGGCAGGGGCGCGGCGAGGGCAGGGCGCGGTGAGGGCACGGGCGGCGGTGACGAGTGGGGAGAAGAGAGTGGGGATTTGGGGGAGGAAGCAGAGGAGGGAAGCCCGCGGCGGGGGGGGGGGGGGGGTTATGTCAACATAGCAGTAGCGCATTTCTAAAAAACGCGCTATAGCTAAGGTAGTTATAGCGCGTTTTAGGAAAAAGCGCTACTGCTACCTAACGTAGCTATAGCGCATTTCCAGAAACGCGCTACTGCTATCACCAGTAGCTATAGCACTTTTCTTCAACCAGAGCTACTGCTATTGTTTTCATTTTTTCTTTTTCTTTTCCTGTTTGTTTCTTCTATTTTCTTTTCCTTTATTTTCTTTTCTTCCTTTTCTTTTCCTTTTTTTCCGAGAGCCGGAACGAAGGGAAGGTGATACAATGTATATAACTAAGCCGACATATATTGGATCATTTGACCCATAACGATTAAGTGTGTATACAAAATAGGAACATGTATATTACATCATTTGACCCATGCATAACGGTTAAGTGTGTACACAAAATAGAACATATATATTACATCATTTGACCGATAACGGTTTCTCAGCGTCGACATTTTCGTTTTTGAGTGAGCTTCTTTCCCTTCTTGTTCGTTGACGAATAATTGAGCCCCTCATTGCGACTTTTCCATTTCCATGGAGTACGATCTTTCTTAGGCAATGTAGTATTGATTCTTCTTTTGACGTATACTTCATCGTCATCGTCATCTTCCCTCATCGACTTGCCGTACTGGTCGTAGTCTTCCTCGTTGGCGACTCCATCCATTCCAATAATGTTCCTTTTGCCTCTCCTCACGACAACACGGCTGGGATTGCTCGGGTCGGTTATGAAGAAGCATTGTGTCACATGCTTAGCGTGTACCCATGGCTCGTTTTTTGAGATGGCGTTCACGGTAGCGCTCTTGGCGTCAGGTATAGTCATGGTAGTGAAATACCGGTTTTCTCTTTCGACATTCTTAGCCCATCTAACACGAAACATCGTCACGCTGTGCAGTCCAGAGTAGTCAAGCTCCTAGATCT
Organism: Thinopyrum elongatum; assembly: GCA_011799875.1. Lineage (NCBI taxonomy): Eukaryota > Viridiplantae > Streptophyta > Magnoliopsida > Poales > Poaceae > Thinopyrum > Thinopyrum elongatum. The sequence continues at coordinate 530,859,885 of CM022300.1, read as the reverse complement.
CCTTGACCCTTCCATAGAATCTCTCAGTTGCAACGTTGTCGCTGCCGGTCATGCATTCCATCGTCACCCCTGAGTTCTGAAAGTCATTGTTCATATCTTTGGCCTCCGTGTAGAATGTGTATCCGTTGATATCGTATGCCTGATAGGTGATACGTCCATTTTGCATCATGCTTTTATATTGATATTTATTGCATTATGGGCTGTTATTACACATTATGGTACAATACTTATGCCTTTTCTCTCTTATTTTACAAGGTTTACACAAAGAGGGAGAATGCCGGCAGCTGGAATTCTGGACCGGAAAGGAGCAAATCTGAGAGACCTATCCTGCACAACTCCAAAAGTCCTGAGAATTTACGGAGAATTATTTTGGAATATATAAAAAATACTGGGCGAAGAAAATACCAGAGGGGACCCACCAGGTGGCCACAAGCCCGGGGCGCGCCCTGCCTCCCTGGGCACGCCCCTAGGGCTTGTGGGCCCCCTGGCAGGTCTCCGGCACCCATCTTCTGCTATATGGAGGGTTTTGACCTGGAAAAATCATAAGGAAGCTTTCGGGATGAAGCACCGCCGTCTCGAGGTGGAACCTGGGCAGAAGCAATCTAGGGCTCCGGCGGAGCTCTTCTGCCGGGGAAACTTCCCTCCCGGAGGGGGAAATCGAAGCTATCGTCATCACCAACGATCCTCTCATCGAGAGGGGGTCAATCTCCATCAACATCTTCACCAGTACCATCCCCTCTCCAAACCCTAGTTCATCTCTTGTATCCGATCTTTGTCTCAAAACCTCAGATTGGTACCTGTGGGTTGCTAGTAGTGTTGATTACTCCTTGTAGTTGATGCTAGTTGGTTTATTCGGTGGAAGATCATATGTTCAGATCCTTAATGATATTTATTACCCCTCTGATTATGAACATGAATATGCTTTGTGAGTAGTTACGTTTGTTCCTGAGGACATGGGAGAAGTCTTGTTATAAGTAATCATGTGAATTTGGTATTCGTTCGATATTTTGATGAGATGTATGTTGTCTTTCCTCTAGTGGTGTTATGTGAACGTCGACTACATGACACTTCACCATGATTTGGGCCTAGGGGAAGGCATTGGGAAGTAATAAGTAGATGATGGGTTGCTAGAGTGACAGAAGCTTAAACCCTAGTTTATGCGTTGCTTCGTAAGGGGCTGATTTGGATCCATATGTTTCATGCTATGGTTAGATTTATCTTAATTCTTCTTTCGTAGTTGTGGATGCTTGCGAGAGTGGTTAATCATAAGTTGGAGGCTTGTCCAAGTAAGGGCAGCACCCAAGCACCGGTCCACCCACATATCAAATTATCAAAGTAACCAATGCGAACCATATGAGCATGATGAAAACTAACTTGACAGTAATTCCCATGTGTCCTCGGGAGCGCTTTGCTTTATATAAGAGTTCGTCCAGGCTTATCCTTTGCTACAAAAAGGATTGGGCCACCTTGCTGCACCTTAGTTACACTTGTTACCCATTACGAATTATCTTATCACAAAACTATTTGTTACCGATAATTTCAGTGCTTGCAGAGAATACCTTGCTGAAAACCGCTTGTCATTTCCTTCTGCTCCTCATTGGGTTCAAAACTCTTACTTATCAAAAGGACTACGATAGATCCCCTATACTTGTGGGTCATCAAGATTCTTTTCTAGCGCCGTTGCCGGGGAGTGAAGCGCCTTTGGTGAGTGAAATTTAGTAAGGAAAAATTTATATAGTGTGCTGAAATTTACTGTCACTTGATGCTATGGAAAATAATCCTTTGAGGGGCTTGTTCGGGGTATCTTCACCCCGACCGGAAGAACAAAGAGTTGTCCCTCAACCTACTGAACCTACTGAAAATATTTATTATGAAATTCCTTCGGGTATGATAGAGAAACTGCTATCTAATCCTTATGCAGGAGATGGAACATTACATCCTGATATGCATCTAATCTATGTGGATGAAGTTTGTGGATTATTTAAGCTTGCAGGTTTGCCCAAGGATGAAGTCAAGAAGAAGGTCTTCTCTTTATCTTTGAAGGAGAAGGCATTGACATGGTATAGGCTATGCGATGATATTGGGGCTTGGAATTACAACCAATTGAAATTGGAATTTCATCAGAAGTTTTATCCTATGCATCTAGTTCATTGTGATCGGAATTATATTTATAACTTTTGGCCTCGTGAAGGAGAAAGTATCGCTCAAGCTTGGGGGAGGCTTAAGTCAATGTTATATTCATGCCCCAATCATGAGCTCTCAAGAGAAAGTATTATTCAGAACTTTTATGCTCGGCTTTCTCGTAATGATCAATCCATACTCGATACTTCTTGTACTGGTTCTTTTATGAAGAAAACTATTGAATTCAAATGGGATTTATTGGAAAGAATTAAATGCAACTCTGAAGATTGGGAACTCGACGAAGGTAAGGAGTCAGGTATAAACCTCAAGTTTAATTGTGTTAAATCTTTTGTGGATACTGATGCTTTTCATGAATTTAGCACTAAATATGGACTTGACTCTGAGATAGTAGCTTCTTTCTGTGAATCATTTGCTACTCATGTTGATCTCCCTAAGGAGAAGTGGTTTAAATATCATCCTCCCATTGAAGTGAAAATAGTAGAACCTATTAAAGCTAAAGAGGAAACTATTACTTGTAATGTTGATCCTATTGTTCCTACTTCTTATATCGAGAAACCACCTTTCCCTGTTAGAATAAAGGAACATGCTAAGGCTTCAGCTGTGGTTCGTAAGAGTTATACTAGAACACCTACACCCCCTGAACAAATTAAAGTTGAATATAGTATTGCTATGGTTAAAGATCTCTTGGTCGATAATATTGATGGGCATGTGATTTATTTCTGTGATGAAGCAGCTAGAATTGCTAAACCTGATGATAAAGATAAACATAGACCTGTTGTTGGCATGCCTGTTGTTTCTTTTAAAATAGGAGATCATTGTTATCATGGCTTATGTGATTTGGGTGCTAGTGTGAGTGCAATTCCCTTTACTTTATATCAAGAAATTATGAATGATATTGCACCTGCTGAAATAGAAGATATTGATGTTACTATTAAGCTTGCCAAAAGAGATACTATATCACCAATTGAGATTGTTAGAGATGTTGAAGTCTTGTGTGCGAAAATAAAATACCCTACTGATTTTCTAGTTCTTGGTTCCCCACAAGATGATTTTTGTCCCATTATATTTGGTAGACCTTTCTTGAACACTGTTAATGCTAAAATAGATTGTGAGAAAGAAACTGTTAGTGTAAGTTTCGGGGATGTGTCTCATGAGTTTAATTTCTCCAAATTTCGTAGACAACCCCATGATAAAGAATTGCCTAATAAAGAAGAAATAATTGGTCTTGCTTCTATTTTTGTGCCTCCTACTGATCCTTTAGAACAATATTTGCTAGACCATGAAAATGATATGTTCATGAATGAAAGAAAGGAATTAGATGAGATTTTGTTTAAACAGATGCCTGTTTTGAAACACAATTTGCCTGTTGAAACTCTTGGAGATCCTCTACCACCCAAGAGTGATCCTGTGTTCGATCTTAAACAATTACCTGATACTTTGAAATATGCTTATCTTGATGAGAAAAAGATATATCCTGTTATTATTAGTGCTAAACTTTCAGAGCATGAAGAAAAGAAATTATTGAAAACTCTGAAGAAGCACCGTGCAGCTATTGGATATACTCTGGATGATCTTAAGGGCATTAGTCCCACTCTATGTCAGCAAAAAATTAATATGGAACCCGATGCTAAACCAGTTGTTGATCACCAGCGATGGTTGAATCCAAAAATGAAAGAAGTGGTAAGAAATGAAATACTAAAGCTTCTGGAAGCAGGTATAATTTATCTTTTTACTGATAGTAGATGGGTGAGTCATGTTCATTGTGTCCCTAAGAAGGGAGGTATTACCATTGTTCCTAATGATAAAAATGAATTGATTCCACAAAGAATTGTCACAGGTTATAGAATGGTTATTGATTTTAGAAAGTTAAACAAAGCTACTAGGAAAGATCATTTTCCTCTACCTTTTATTGATCAAATGCTAGAAAGACTATCAAAACATACACACTTTTGCTTTCTAGATGGTTATTCTGGTTTCTCTCAAATACCTGTGTCACAAGAGGATCAAGAAAAAACTACTTGTACTTGCCCTTTCGGTACCTTTGCTTATAGATGTATGCCTTTTGGTTTATGTAATGCACCTGCTACTTTTCAAAGATGTATGACTGCTATATTCTCTAACTTTTGTGAAAAGATTGTTGAGGTTTTCATGGATAATTTCTCTGTTTACAGAACTTCTTTTGATGATTGCTTAAGCAACCTTGATGGAGTTTTGCAGAGATGTGAAGAAACTAATCTTGTATTGAATTGGGAGAAGTGCCACTTTATGGTTAATGAAGGTACTGTCTTGGGGCATAAAATTTCTGAAAGAGGTATCGAAGTTGATAAAGCTAAAGTTGATGCTATTGAAAAGATGCCGTGTCCTAAAGATACCAAAGTTATAAGAAGTTTCCTTGGTCATGCTGGTTTGTATAGGAGGTTTATTAAAGACTTCTTTAAAATTTCTAGGCCTCTCACTAATCTCTTGCAAAAAGATGTTCCATTTGTTTTGATGATGATTGTGTAGAAGCATTTGAAATACTTAAGAAAGCCTTGATTTCTGCACCTATTGTTCAACCACCTGATTGGAACCTACCCTTTGAAATTATGTGTGATGCTAGTGATTATGCTGTTGGTGCTGTTCTAGGACAAAGAGTTGATAAGAAATTAAACGTTATCCATTATGCTAGTAAAACTCTAGACAGTGCTCAAAGAAATTATGCTACTACTGAAAAAGAATTTTTAGCAGTTGTCTTTGCTTGTGATAAGTTCAGATCTTATATTGTTGATTCCAAAGTAACCGTTCACACCGATCATGCTGCTATTAGATACCTTATGGAAAAGAAGGACGCTAAACCTAGACTTATTAGATGGGTTCTCTTGTTGCAAGAATTTGATTTCCATATTATTGATAGAAAGGGAGCTGAGAACCCCGTAGCAGACAACTTGTCTAGGTTAGAAAATGTTCTGGATGACCCACTACCTATTGATGATAGCTTTCCTGATGAAAAATTAGCTGTCATAAATGCTTCTCGTAGTACTCCATGGTATGCTGATTATGCCAATTATATTGTTGCTAAATTTATACCACCTAGCTTCACATACCAACAAAAGAAAAAGTTTTTCTATGATTTAAGACATTACTTCTGGGATGACCCACACCTTTATAAAGGAGTGGATGGTGTTATTAGATGTTGTGTACCTGAGCATGAACAGGAACAGATCCTACGCAAGTGTCACTCCGAGGCCTATGGAGGACACCATGCTGGTGATAGAGCTGCACACAACGTATTACAATCTGGTTTTTATTGGCCTACGCTTTTCAAAGATGCTCGTAAGTTTGTTTTGTCTTGTGATGAATGTCAAAGAATTGGTAATATTAGTAGACGTCAGGAAATGCCTATGAATTATTCACTTGTTATTGAACCATTTGATGTTTGGGGATTTGATTATATGGGACCTTTTCCTTCCTCTAATGGGTATACACATATTTTGGTTGCTGTTGATTATGTTACTAAGTGGGTAAAAGCTATTCCAACTAGTAGTGCTGATCATAACACCTCCATTAAAATGCTTAAAGAAGTTATTTTCCTGAGGTTTGGAGTCCCTAGATATTTAATGACTGATGGTGGTTCACACTTTATTCATGGTGCTTTCCGTAAATTGCTTGCTAAGTATGATGTTAACCATATAATTGCATCTCCATATCATCCTCAGTCTAGTGGTCAAGTAGAATTAAGTAACCGAGAAATAAAGTTGATTTTGCAAAAGACTGTTAATAGATCTAGAAAGAATTGGTCTAAGAAACTTGATGATGCATTATGGGCTTATAGAACTGCTTATAAGAACCCTATGGGTATGTCTCCATATAAAATGGTTTATGGAAAAGCATGTCACTTACCTCTTGAACTAGAACATAAAGCTTATTGGGCAATTAAAGAGCTCAACTATGATTTCAAACTTGCCGGTGAGAAGAGGTTATTTGACATTAGCTCTCTTGATGAATGGAGAACCCAAGCTTATGAGAATGCCAAATTGTTTAAAGAGAAAGTTAAAAGATGGCAAGATAAAAGGATACAAAAGCGTGAAGTTAATGTAGGTGACCATGTCTTGCTATACAATTCTCGTTTAAGATTTTTTGCAGGAAAGCTTCTCTCTAAATGGGAGGGCCCTTACATTATCAAGGAAGTTTATCATTCCGGTGCCATCAAAATCAACAACGCCGAAGGCACTAACCCGAAGGTGGTAAATGGGCAAAGAATCAAACATTATATCTCAGGTACTCCCATAAATGTTGAGACCAATATTATTAATACCATAACACCGGAGGAGTACATAAGGGAGACCTACCAGAATGTTTCAGACTCCGAAAAGGAATAGGTATGTGATACGGTAAGTAAACCGACTCCAAAACTTTTCCAATGGCAATTTTACTCCGTTTTGGAATATTTAAAAAATTAGGAAAATAAAAAGTAGTCCGAAAAGTGCACGTGGAGGCAACAAGCCTTGGGGGCGCGCCTCCTAGGCTTGTGGCCACCTCGTGTGCCCTCCGGACTCCGTTTTCTTGTGGAACACTCATTTTGGTTGGTAAAAAATCATTATATAATCTCCTGAAGGTTTTGACCACCGTACCACGGCAATATCCCCTGTTTTCGTTTTGAGCTATTTTCTGCCAGAGTTTTCAAGGCCAGGCATCATGTCTTCCATCTCCTCAACAATGTGGACGACGATGCTTGGCTGATGCAGATGGAACTCAGGAGGGCGGAGGCCGAGGAAGTCACGATGGAAGAAGATCAAGGGGATTCGCTTGAGGTCCACCCTCCGGCTTCGGAGAGAGGCACCCTGGCTGGCATCTCCACTATTCCCAATCCCCATCAAGCAGTAGGGACTACAAGCAACCATGAAGGCCAACAGATACAAGAAGGGCTTCCCCTAGGAGGCCCTTACACAGGTTACATCGGAACAACTTTCATAATTTGGTTCATAATTATGGAGTGGAGAATACTCCTTGCACACACATACCCTCCAATTCGGATATATCCCGTCCAAGTGAAAGTGGTGCAGGGAAAAGGTCATGGTGGCCAGAAAACAAGCATATTTTAGAGGAGATTCAGAAGAATGCAATTATGCTTCAACGTGTACTCCGAGAATTGCAGGATCTGAAGAATAGCTTGATCAAGCTAACAGAAACTCCATCATCACCACCTCCGAAGAAAGAGACCTAAATACATGGGTATGGGCACTCCCCTTGGCAACTGCCAAGCTTGGGGGAGGTGCCTCGGTATCGTATCACCATCACATCTTTACCTTTATCTTTTTTCTTAGTTCGATCCTTTTGGTTATATCTTGGTTTAGTAGAATAAAGTTTTAGTATGATCTAGCTTTGAGTTTTGCTTTGTGTTCCCTCTGTGTAATCGAGTCCGAGAGTTATATAATAAATATTAGTTTTGAGTTGAGGGATTTGCTTTCTGGCTATGATCTTGAGAAAAAGAAAAAAGAATAAAAAAGAATAAAAATATTATATAATGATCTTATGGGAAGTGACGACATTACCCTTGAGGTAAAAGGTTGGCAGGCGAAACCATAAGCCCATGTCTTTCTCTGTGTCCGATTAAAACTTTGATCTCATAGATGTTGCGTGAGTGTTAGCAATTATGAAAGACTAAATGATAGTTGAGTATGTGAACTTGCTGAAAAAGCTCTTACATTGACTCTTCCCGATATTATGATAAATTGCAATTGCTTCAATGACTGAGATCATAGTTTGTTAGTTTTCAATAAAGTTTCTGATTCATACTTTACCTTGTGAACGAATTGTTACTTTGGCATCAGAAATTATATGACAAAATATGTTGTTGTTCTAAAGATGATCATGATGCCTTCATGTTCGTATTTTATTTTATCGACACCTCTATCTCTAAACATGTGGACATGATTATCGATTTTGGTTTCCGCTTGAGGACAAGCAAGGTCTAAGCTTGGGGGAGTTGATACTTCCATTTTGCATCATGCTTTTATATTGATTTTTATTGCATTATGGGCTGTTATTACACATTATGGTACAATACTTATGGCTTTTCTCTCTTATTTTACAAGGTTTACACAAAGAGGGAGAATGCTGGCAGTTGGAATTCTGGACCGGAAAGGAGCAAATTTGAGAGACCTATTCTGCACAACTCTAAAAGTCCTAAGAATTTACGCAGAATTATTTTGGAATATATAAAAAATATTGGGCGAAGAAAATACCAGAGGGGACCCACCAGGTGGCCACAAGCCTGGGGGGTGCGCCCTACCCCCTGGGCGCGCCCCTAGGGCTTGTGGGCCCCCTGGCAGGTCTCCGGTGCCCATCTTCTGCTATATGGAGGGTTTTGATGTGGAAAAAAATCATAAGTAAGCTTTCAGGACGAAGCGCCGCCGTCTCGAGGTGGAACCTGGGCAGAAGCAATCTAGGGCTCCGGTGGAGCTGTTCTGCCGGGGAAACTTCCCTCCCAGAGGGGGAAATCGAAGCCATCATCATCACCAACGATCCTCTCATTGAGAGGGGGTCAATCTCCATCAACATCTTCACCATCACCATCTCCTCTCCAAACCCTAGTTCATTTCTTGTATCCGATCTTTGTCTCAAAACCTCAGATTGGTACCTGTGGGTTGCTAGTAGTGTTGATTACTCCTTGTAGTTGATGCTAGTTGGTTTATTCGGTGGAAGATCATATGTTTAGATCCTTAATGATATTTATTACCCCTCTGATTATGAACATGAATATGCTTTGTGAGTAGTTATGTTTGTTCCTGAGGACATGGGAGAAGTCTTGTTATAAGTAATCATGTGAATTTGGTATTCGTTCGATATTTTGATGAGATGTATGTTGTCTTTCCTCTAGTGGTGTTATGTGAACGTCGACTACATGACACTTCACCATGATTTGGGCCTAGGGGAAGGCATTGGGAAGTAATAAGTAGATGATGGGTTGCTAGAGTGATAGAAGCTTAAACCCTAGTTTATGCGTTGCTTCGTAAGGGGCTGATTTGGATCCATATGTTTCATGCTATGGTTAGATTTATCTTAATTCTTCTTTCGTAGTTGCGGATGCTTGCGAGAGTGGTTAATCATAAGTGGGAGGCTTGTCCAAGTAAGGGCAGCACCCAAGCACCGGTCCACCCACATATCAAATTATCAAAGTAACGAACGCGAATCATATGAGCATGATGAAAACTAACTTGACAGTAATTCCCATGTGTCCTCGGGAGCGCTTTGCTTTATATAAGAGTTCGTCCAGGCTTATCCTTTGCTACAAAAAGGATTGGGCCACCTTGCTGCACCTTAGTTACACTTGTTACTTGTTACCCATTACGAATTATCTTATCACAAAACTATCTATTACCGATAATTTCAGTGCTTGCAGAGAATACCTTGCTGAAAACCGCTTGTCATTTCCTTCTGCTCCTCGTTGGGTTCGACACTCTTACTTATCGAAAGGACTATGATAGATCCCCTATACTTGTGGGTCATCAATAGGTCACGAGGTTGGCCGAGGGGCCATGTGCTAAGACGTATATGAGCAATCCGTCCTTAGAGCCCTCTTTCGGGGGATTAGCAAGAATATGCTCTTTAAAACCAATGCAGAAAAGTGGAGTTGTGCTCTCTAGTAACTTCGGCGTCCGTCCTGCATAGCCCCCGGTCATGATACTTCTTTGCAATGGTTTCTTTGTGAAGTGTCACGAAAGGATCTACCTCGTCTAGGTGTTGTAGCACTACTAAGTTTGCTCTGTCAAATTCGTTGCGTCGATCCGAGTAGGCCACATGCAGTTCCCTGCGATCGTTGGAGTGACCTTCTCCTTCGAGCCTCCCAAGGTGCTTCTTAACGGGCAAACCAACACCAGGCCGGTCTCCGCCATATAGATAATTCTCACAGAAAGAGATGCACTCTTGTGTCAGATAGCCCTGGACGATGCTTCCATCCGGACGGGACATGTTACGAACGAATCCTTTGATGACCCCATTCATCCTCTCGAATGGCATCTTGTTGTGCAGGAATGAGGGCCCCAGGTCTATTATGTCGTCCACAATATGGACACACAGATGCACCATGACATCAAAGAATGCGGGCGGGAAGTACATCTCAAGCTCATTTAGTATCACAACGATCTCTTCCTGTAGCCTTCGGAGCTGCTTCACACTGATCGACTTTCGAGAGATGACGTCGAAAAAGTTGCACAGACCAATAAGCGTGTCACGGGCGTGCTTGTCCATTATCCCTCTAAGGGCAACAGGTAGTATCTGACAGTCATGGGACTTCATCCCGCTGAACCTTTTCTTCTTCGTGTCTAGAAATCTGCTTATCTTCCCATAGTAACTGGAACTAACTTTGATTCCGGTAAGGCACTTGAAGAATAGATCGATCTCAGCCGGACTTAAGGTGAAGCAAGAAGGGGGGCAATAATCCTCTTCCTTTACTTTTTTGCCCTTCTTCTCCCGCGCCTCCATCTCCGTCTCTGTCTCCTCTGACTTTTTACAGGGCGGCATGTGCATATCTGCCCTGATTTTCAAATATTGCAAGTATTTTCTTGCCTTCGGCCCATCCTTGGTCTTATCCGGCATGTTCATCAGTGTCGCAAGCAAGCTCTCAAGGACATTCTTACAGATATGCATTTGATCAAGGCAATGAGGCGTGTCGAGTTTGTGCCAGTACTCCAAGTCCTAGAAAATAGACCTCGTCTTCCATACCTTCAGCAGCGGCTCTGGCGCCTTTTTCATCATCTTTCCCGGCACGGGGCACTGTTCCCAGTTTTTCAACAGCTCATCGATTTCGGCGCCGCTCCGCTTACGTGGAGGTCCTCGATGCTCAGCCTCACCATTGAATAGATCTCCACGGTTTCTCCACGGGTTGTCCTTCTCGAGCCATCTTCGATGCCCCATGTACATGATTTTCCCAGACCCGCCATCTTTCGTTGACGTTAGCTGCTGAGACGTCGTATCATCCATGCACCGCGTACATCCGCAATATCTATGGCACACCTGGCCTGCGACATATCCGTAACTAAGATAGTCGTGCACCGTCGTGATCAGCCCGGCTCTCATATTGAAATACTCGCCTTTACTGGCGTCCCATGTCTTGGTCGGTGTTTTCCATAACGTGTCTAACTCCTCTTGAAGTAGCCCCAGATACAGATTAATATTATTTCACGGTTGTTTCGGCCCTTGAATCAACATGCTCATGTGTATGTACTTCGACTTCATGCACACCCAGGGGAGGATGTTGTACATCCAAACAAACACGGGCCATGTGCTATGGTTGGTGTTCTGGTTGCCAAATGGATTCATGCCATCGGTACATGCGCCAAGCATGATGTTCCTTGCATCACATGCGAAATATCGATATTCGCCGTTGAACGCTCTCCACTGGCTTGCATCCGCGAGGAGTCTCAGCTTCGGATCATCTCCATCGTCGGGCTTTGTCCTCTCCGCGTGCCAACGCATGAGCATTGCTTCCTTGGGATCTACAAAATAACGTTGTAGACGGGGAGTGATCGGTAAGTACCATACAACTTTCTGGGGAGATTTCTTCTCGGCCTTCTTGTATCGAGAAGCATTGCACACCGGACAGCTGGTTTTTTCCGCGTGCTCCTTCCGATAAATTATGCAATCGTTGATGCATGCATGGTATCTAACGTGCGGCAGATCAAGAGGGCACACGATCTTCTTGGCCTCATCCACACTAGTAGGACATAGATTCCCCGCGGGAAGAACATCCTTTAGGTACTTGAGAAGCTCATCGAGGCTAGTGTCGGTCCATTTGTTTTTAGCTTTCGTCTTCAGAAGTTCGAGTGTGAAACTCAAGCAGGTCACCTCGGGATCGCAACCATCATACAATGGATTGTTCGAGTCTACCACCAGTTGCTGCAGCTTGGCCTCCTCTCTAGAAGCAGCTCTGTCAGTACTCGTCTCCTTGCGAAGCAGTTCTTAAACATGAGGGTCCCGCACGATTGAACTTAGTAGCGACGAAGTCTGTGGCGTGGAGTCCACGTTTTCTCCGCCGCCATGTCCGGCCTCTTCCCCGCCGCCATGTCCGGCCCCTTCTCCGCCGTCATTATCGGTCATCTCTTTGTCGTGCCCCGTGTCATCATTGCCTGCCCCGTCGGCATCCTCCTCCTCATCTTCAATTATCCACCAAGTATAGCCATCCATGAAACCAGTCATGAGCAGGTGCGCCATCAAACGACCATCCTCATAGGGGTCGAGCCAAACTCCTCCTTTGCATCTTCGACACAGACATAAAATCTCTGTCCGATTGTTTTCATTCATGTCCTGCACCGCCAACCGCAACCACCTTTCCACCATCGTTCCACTGACCATCATGAACACCTGCACGGCAATAATAAACAAACTGATTATAAAAATGCATGCATGCATCAAAGTCATACAAAAATTCGGTATGACCTTCCCTAAAAATAGGACATATAGAGTTTGCCCGAAATTCGCGGAAACGGAAATAAATCGACATTTCGGCAAAACATAGGCAACTCAAGCACAATTCGGCGGCAACTCATGCCACACACACAATTTCCATCATATCGCCCGATTATGTCATATCGCACACATACACATATTTCCATTCTTGCAAAAGCACACATTTTTAATCACCTATCTCGTGATCGAGCACGGTGATGATGATATCGATCGGTGTCGCCACACACCTAGGGAATGATCAAAAGTGGACAAAGCTTACTTCTTGATATGGCTAGATCTAGTTAGGGAGGTACATAGGTCACTTCATTAAATGGTAAATCTACCTAGCTAGTTGGGGAAGGAGATGAGTTTAACTAGTGGAGGGGGAAGGAAAAAGAGAAAGGAGATGCATTAATGGAGGTGGTGTAGTTAGCTAGGAGCAATAAAGAGAGAGAAAGAGAGGTAGAAGAAAGAGAGTAATGGGGGGAGAAGTAGTGAGGAAGAAGCAAAATGAGGGAGAGAAGGGGTGGGAGCTAGGGGAAAGTGAAGGAAGAGAGGATGGGGGAGGGGGAGGGGGGAGGAAAAAGGTGGTGGCTGCGGTTTAGCAGTAGCGCTGGGGAGTAATTAAAACGCACTGCTGCTAAAATAATAGCAGTAGTGCACCCCTGGGAGAAGCGCTACTGCTAAGTGGGGCCCGCCATGTGGCCAGGTTCAAACTTAGCCGTAGAGCCCTACCCAAAAAATGCGCCACTACTATTCAGTTAGCAGTAGCGCGGTTATCTGTGGGGCGCTACTACTAAACCTAGCCAGGCGGCAACGGTGGGGCAATTTTAGTAGCAGTGCTCTTTGTTCTTGCCGCACTACTTCTAAGTCGATAGCAGTAGCGCCTGTTGTGGACACACACTACGGCTAAGTAGCAGTAGTGCCTCGTTTTACCCAGCGCTACTGCTAAGGTTCTGTGTATAAGGTTTTCCCTAGTAGTGTTAGGCGACATCGCCGAGATGGGTAGACTCGAGCTGGTCTTATTCGCTGAACCGGCACCACTGCCACCACCAATGACGTGCCATCAGAAAAGAATTTATTGAGCAACCACCACCATTGTTGGAAAGGCCAAACCAACAAACAAGGAAAGCTACCTCAAAGTCCCATATCGAGGAAAACCACAACTATGTCCTGATAGATATGGGCTCCTCGCACTCTCAAACCTACAGAGCCAAAGCAAGAGGAGGGGGTGGCGACCTACCGACGGAGGAGAGGTGGTGGCGCAATGAACCCAGAGACAACCTCTGCTAGAGTTTGGAGATGAACGGTTGGGAAAAACCGAAAAATTAACCATTTGGGCAAGCTAGGTCTTCGCATCGGGGAATTTGTTTACAATATGTCCGGATTTTTAATTTGGAAAAAATTGAAAATAGATATTAATAATTGTATTTAATTATTGTGCAGGTTTTTTTATATGGAAATGTAAGTAGCACAATATTTCCTCTGGTTGCATTGTCTTAGAATGAAGGCTCAAGTCAAGTGCGGCTTTCGATTAACGAAGCTATCAACCAGCCAAGATAACATATGCCATGAACTTACATAATGGAAAATACAAAAACAACTACTAGTAGAACATAGTGTTGTGCCAATAGCTAACAAGCTTCATTCAAACTACAAGCAAAGATAGGGAATCTAAGGCATAATATCAACTTGAAGAAGATGAACCCCTCCACCGAGGGCAGGCCACCATGTAGAGACACTAGCATGACCTTGACAAGGCAGAACATCAATTATCATCCTGGATTCAAACGTGACCACCATTTGAGAAATTGATGTTCAAGTGGTTGTTGTACGCCTTTGGATTCAGATAAATTGGAATATGTGGGTGGCTTTGCTTGTCCACTGTTCATGACTTCACATTTATATTTATTTAGACTAAAAATTCAAGGAACATCCTTGTGTATGAAATAGTTCTCATGGCTGAATTGTACTCTGACGCAAAGTTTGTAGTGAACAAAGATGGTAGCCGACCATTCATCAAGGAAAAATAAATAAATAGACGGTAGCCGACTAGTGGTGCTTCTGCTACCAGCCCGAGATCCTCTCATGCTAGTAGGACTATGCCAGTCTATGCTTCACCTGTGAGAAATCATGACAGCAGCACCACTTCCTGCGACCAAATTCACTGTTTTAACCGTTTCTGAAAAGTTCAGGAGGATATGACCCCACTTTCATAAAATTTCGGGATTTGACCCTTTTCCTACCGCCAACCGCTCCAACGGTAGCATAACACACCCTACCGCTAGCCACCCCGGCGGTAGGGTAATGACAGACGGGTAATGGTTGTCAGTGTCGCTGACATGGAAAAGGGGCTACCGCCGAGGACCCTGGCGGTAGGATGTGATGCCCTACCATCGAGGCCCCTAGCGGTAGGTTCCTGAAGTGGATAAGTGGTTGGGGGTGGGGGCTGTGTCCCCCACCCACCCATTCAACCCCATTCTCCTTCCCCTCCCTCCCTCACTCGATCACAACCCCTCTTCGACCTCTCTCCCTCACACAAGGCCCTCTCAAATCTCTCTCCATTAGTTGAGATTTGTCCGGTGGATCCGGAGCATTTTCATCACTCAAGGTACCTCTCTCACCCCCATCATTTTGGTTGGTTGGAATCATCTATTTTGGTTGCATTGCTCACTTTTGTCCATACCCTAGTTCTTGCTTTAGTTTGTGGTGAAATCAATGTATATGATGCATTTAGGGTTATGTTTGTGCTTGACTATGTAGTGTGTGCCTGACATTGTTGGGTTTAGAAAGATCTAGTGCTAGGGTTAGTGGTTTTGTTAGGGCTAGGGTTAGGGTTAAGGTTATAATGATGGTACAAATTACTCGTCGAATTGTAGGATGGCACCGATTATCTTCTTTGAGTCTTCTGATGAGGAGGCGGCGAAGCGTAGTCATAGAGGAAGCGATGCATACATGGGTTCACACCGTCGATGAGTTGAATGCAGCTTCGAGGGACTTTTCAAAGTACTATTTCTCTGAGTGCCCTCGAAAGGTGTTCGAAGATATAAAGAGAAAAAGATGCGTGACCTCCAGACGGACGAAAAACTTCATAGACGCGATCTTGCAAAGCAAATTGCATTGTGTGCAACAAGGGAAGAATTGCATTAGCTGGACTTGAGTAACCTTGGCCAGGTCATTGACTGGGTAGTTAAGCAAGGTACGTCACCGATACCGAGGCAGGCTTCTCGCTCGGCTTGGGTCATTGAAAGAACGGATGTCGCTTCTTGCAACCCGGGACCGTACGACAAAGATATTGTGTTGGAGCCTGTGCCAGAGCGTAGTGGAAATTATGCAGACATGAAAAATAAAGGGGTTGAAGTCCATGAGGTAACGTTTTAGTTCCTTAGACCATGAGACTATCGTAGTCACTTCTTACCGTATAGTGGACTTTGGGGTTGCTCAAACTTCATCTGTAACACGATGATCATAATGACAACTTACAGGTTCATCAAAAAGTTTGACAAGGGACTAGATAGCTCAAGAGTGGGATTTGCTCCTCTGACGATGGAGAGATATTCTTAGGGCCCTCTCGATGTGACGGCATCCATCATCGTCTGGACAGACACAAGTGACTATGTCACGAGGATGCCGGAACATGTCAACAAAAAAGAAGAACAAAACCGACAACGAGGAGACCTGTATTACCAGTAATATATATATATATGTATATGTATATATGGGTGAAAAATGCTTCCGGGGATGTTAAATTAATAATAAAATGCTCTAATAATAGTTAGAAAGCTTTTATATTTAATTAAATATCAACAAGCCTTAAAAGGCCAAGAGGTGGAAGGAGAATAGTGGTGGCGCCCCCTTCTCCCCATGGAAAGGGGAGAGGGAGGCCGAATTAGAGGGGGAGTTCCCCTCCTCTTGGCCGGCCAGGGGGGGGGGGACTTTCCCTCCCCTTGTGGCTCCCCCTCCTCCTCCTCCAACCTATATATACTAGAGGCTTTGGCACTTTTTCAACACACAAGTTTTGGAGCCTCCTCTAGTTCTCTAATTCTAGTTCTAGTTGGTCCTAGTTGATAAATAAGAGATGGACCTAGATCCTCTAATCCTCATAACTAGAAGCCCGGTGTGGTTCTAATCTCCTCCCTCTAATTCTCTGGCGACGATTAGCTCTGGATGGCGAAGTGCTGTCGGATCATGAAGACCGTACGCTTGCAACTTGTAGAGAGGTCGTGCTCTCGGTCAACGCCCCCTAAGGTGTGGTGGTGGCGGTGATTATGCCCTGGTGTCGCGGGGTTGGGCTCAGGCGGTGGCGATTCTCCAAATCACGACCAACCTGGGAGTCGTGTCTCGAGCAGGTGGTGATGCTCTGGTTCCGGGGGGGGGGGCTGAGTGGCGTGATGTTGGCAACCGGTGTGGTGCGGTTGGCAGTCGCGCGTGTCCCATTGGCCGGCAATTGGCGAAGTTGCGAGCTTGTGGTGGTCAAGGCGACATGGATCTGGTTGTTGGGCTCCGACATATGGCGCGGGGTGGTGATGTCAATCCTAATTCTTTGGGGTCCGGGCACCGACTCGTGGTGGCTTAGACCTACAGCTCGTGCTCGAGAAAACCATATCTGGGCTCGAGGCGGTCGAGGCTGTCGCTCCGTGTAGGAGTGATTGGGAGTGGTCCATGTGGTGTCCGTGGATGGTGAGGTTCCTCTCCTTGCGAGCGCCATGGTCGACATTGGGTCGTGCCCCCGGTCCACCAGGATTGGCTGGGGATGCAGATGTGGGCACCTCCTATCGTGGAGGTGCTGCCCCGGACTCGGTATCGATGTTGTGCTAGGAGTAGTTGGTGGTGTCACTGCTCTTCTTACCGTGGTTGGGGCGCCATGAAATGGGCGAACGATGCATCAGACCAAGAACACCGAGGCGACGTTCCCGGAGGGCGGTCCACATGGTTGGCGCTCTGGCGGGCACCATGCCGGGGGTGGTGGCTATGCCTCTTGGTTGCGTGGGTGGCAAGAGGTGTAGTGGCGGGTGTTCTAGGCTCATTCGCTGCCGTTGGTAGTGGCAATGCCCGGATTCATATCTGGAGGCATGTGCTCGCCAGACTGTCCTAGGTGCCTCATGTTGACACAGGTGAGCTGTCGAGTGAAAGCTCATCGCGATGGCGATGACACTCACAGGTGATGCTCTCCTCTTGAGGATGTCGTTGTGGTTTTCCTCTCTGTGTCAGGGTTCCAGATGAAGACACTTGTTCGTCTTGGACTCAGCAACAGCGACGCTCATCGTCGTTGCCCCTCTCGAGAGCATTATTGTGGAATTTAGGTGTCTTAGGGCGTGTGATGACGATGTGTTCGTACCATCCCGTGTTATCCTTCGAGAACATAGTCGCGTGCATTTACTTTGTCCAGTTGTCCTGGGATCTATTGTGTAAGAGAGCTTTCTCACTATCTTGTATCGTTCGACCATGTATTTTGGTTTGTGTTTTATACATAAAGCGGGGCGAGAGTCTGTTTCATGAAAAACAAGACAAAATATACTGTGAATAGCATCACATCCAAAACTTGAAGCACAGAGTGTAGCTCTTGTACCATTCACAAAAGAATGTGCCTTTGTTGTTTATTAAATTATATAGATATAATAAAATTTCGTGATATAACATATACATGTTCTATAACTGTTGTTGATTTTCATCAAATTCTCAAAGATGTTTAGACGTTAAGCTTAGGGCTTAGCGCTAATTCACCTATATGTCGGGCACACCGTTATATCAACGGTTCCTAGTGCCTCGTCCACCTATTTTCAGGACAAAGGTCGACAAAATCTCTCTACCCTTCGGCCAACTCCTCTAGTCACTTCCCCTACCGCCCCAAAAACTCAAAACTCTTATGCGCCTTCTGTCGACCCTCTCATCGATTCTCCTAGTATCTAGTGGCCACCACGACGTCGGGAGGATGGATGAACCCCGTATCTAGGTCTTGTTTGTAGATAGGCCCGCCCATGTGAGGCCATAGTTAGGTTCAAAAAGTTTGTCCTCTGGGCTCTAGCAATGGTGGAGGCGACCCACTCCGGTGTCTGTCTAGGCTTCCCGGCTCTGGTGGCTCCACTACTAGTGGTACGGGATGGTGGAGCTTGAGGATGGTGTGCGTGATTTCATCAACGAGGCGGAGTCTGTGACGATGTCTTGGAATAAAGTCCTCCTCGCTTGGTCTCTTTCTCTGTGGCTGCTCAATCAGCACCATCGACAAGCGAGTGGGGTTTTAGCTCCAAGAAGCAACGCGTGCGAGGAGATGATAGTGTGAGCTATATCGACTGCAATTATAATTTATGGAGGCGGCATGCTTCTCCAAGTTGTTCCGATGAGGAAACATTAGATCCACCCTGCGTCAGGCCTAGGGTGAGCCCTCAACCATTATGCTCAAAGCCGCCACAAAAAGAATACCATTATGCTCAAAGCCGTCGCACAGGCTTTTTTTTGTAAGGCGGCCGACTTCCTTCTCGTGAAAGAAGCCAAGGAGAGTGTCTATGGTCACTGATACCTTAAGGACCTATCTGTAATTTCTCTTATTTTCGTGTTCTTTCTGCTTATAGTTAGACGGGTCACGGGTGTCAACCTTATCCTAGTCCGACTCGTCTGTACCGTTGCCTAGGATTTCAAAATTCAAAAAAGAAGGAAAGAGGTCGCCGGCCGTTGCCCAAGCTCCCCCCTCTGTCAATGGCCGCGGAAGGAGCGAGAGCGGCGCAGAGAAGAGCCCTCGCCGCCTTCCCAGGTCCCAGAAGACGTGATCTCGGATATCCTCCCATCGCTGACGCCCAAATACGTCCTCCGCTCCCGCGCCGTCTGCAAGCGTCTGGCTCTGGCTCCGGCTCGCCGCCGACCGCTAGATCCCCCTCGCCCACCACCTCCGCTAGCCGCCCCACCCCCTGCTCCTCTCCTACTGCGAGGCCCCCAAGCCAGCGCGCCTCTCCAACTGCTTCGAGCTCGAGCTCGAGGCCGTCAGGCTCACCACCGACAAGCGCCCGTTGGTCGTGCGCTTCATCGGCGGTCGGCCTCGCCTACAGGAGTCCGCGAGGTGCAGCCTCCTGCGACGGCATCCTCAGCGTCCTCTACGCCTTCTTCGTCTGCAAACCCGCCACGCGCCGGTACGCTCCCCTCCCGCCGTCCCGTGGCCCGTGGGAATGCCGGGTCGGGTCCTGTGCCGCCGAGACCAACACGGCGGGCTCCCACCGGCCATCTCAGCTGGCGAGGGGCATCGAGCGCGCCGTCCTTTGCACTGGACTACTGGAGTGGACGAGGTGGCGTTGGCGGAAGGCGTGGAGCGCGCGCGCCTGCACCAACCCGCCCGGTCCTTCCTTGTACACGGCACGGCAGCCTGCAGTCCTGCACTGCCTGGGCGCCAAGCGGACAACATACTGGCCGGTGTTGGACAGTCGACACAGCTGCTCATCTCCGGCTCATGGTCATGGAGGAGCACGATGCAATGCCATGCTCTGCCCTAGGGGCTGTGGCGATTGTATCTGGCGACAACAAGGGGAAATTACAGTACAGCCGTCTCTCTGTTCTGATGGCTGCCGCAGCCTGCTATTCAGTTGACCCGCGCTCAGAGTAAGCTTCGCTTCCCACAATTTCCCACAACCGATTTCCATTGTCCTCACAAAATAACCGCCTTCCTCGCGCGACTGCGCTCCCGTCCGTGCTCTATATATGTGTAGGACAGGCACGGAACTCCCCAACAACTACAGGGCGAGCTCCCCCTCCCCCTCCCCCTCGATTTCCCCACAGCGCACGCAATTGACGGGACGACACGAACCCGAGCGAGCACCAAGAACAAGGAATCCGTCCAGGTGCCCCAGCAGCGCAGGCCCTTGGCGGGATGACGAGAACCGGATCAAGCGCCAAGAACAAGGAATCCGTCCAGGTGAGCTCGGATTCATGTCGATCCCCGTTTCTTGATGGGTGCTGTATGGTATAGCAAGATACCAATTCGCGAGTTCCTGAATATTTTCCTTTCTCTGGCATCGACAGTTCTTGCGCGCGACATTCATCTGGTTCCCCGTTTCTTGATGGGTGTTGTATGGTAGTTCCCGAATATTTTCCTTTCTCTGGCATCGACAGTTCTTGCGCGCGACATTCATCTAGTTCCCCGTTTCTTGATGGGTGTTGTATGGTAGTTCCTGAATCTTTTTCTTTCTCTGGCGTCGACCGTTCTTGCGCCCCGTTTCAATCGGGAGTTTCTTGTGCTGATAGAACGAGCCGGAACCAAGATTTCGTTCCCATCAATCCAATTTTTTTGGTGCGCTCGAATTGGTCTTCCCTCGTTTTAGTTTCTCAAATCATCCCTTCTCGTAATGTTTTCTTTCGTTCTTGGAACTGGCCGTGTTTAATCGCGTTTCAAAATTTTCCCGCTAATTGCTGTTTGCTTTTCTTTCACTGATCGGCTAGTTGGATGTTTCAATTTCTTTTGCAGACCGAGATCGACATGGAATCAAAGAGGTCGTCATGGGCGGCGGGGCACATCGCTGACCTCCCCGAGCAGATTTGGTGGGCAATCCTCGTGCGACTCCCGCCCAAGTCAGTCCTGCGATTTCGTGCTGTCTGCAAATCTTTGCTCAGTTGCATCACCAACAACAATTTCCTCGAAGAATACCATCAGCGCCAAAAGCCACAGCACCTTATCGTCCCAGTGGATCAAGGCAACAGTAGATACAGGATGTTGCATCGTGTCGATGCCATTGATCTCGACCAAGTCAGAGATGGGTTCAGCTCCATAATAAGATTCACCGGCTTCGCATTTTACGACAGCTTTGCTCCAGATGAAGAAGCCCCAGACTATCAGCAAATTATCTCTGCCGTAGAGGGGTCTACTGAGGGACTTCTTGTCTCCTTCGAGCACCGGTCCTACATCTGTAATCCGACAACGCGAGAAGCACGCTCGCTCCCGGTACTCAATAAGATGGAGATCCTTGGGCTTTACAAGCATGATGATCAGTTCAGGGTGCTTTATATGAAGGAAGATAAGCAGGGCCAAGACGAGTTCTTCGTCCTGTCAGTGCAGCAATCTCTTAGCAACAGAAGCACTGGGTATTCCCCTGTCTCCCCGGAGGCGAATCTGACCGAAATTAGTGGGCGCAGGAGGCTAACGTTCAGCCTCGAGAGTTCAGCAATTGAGCCGCCTGCCGTGGTCGGGGGCAACTTGTATTGGTCACCTTTGGAGATGTCGCCACAGGAAGTTACAGTTTTTGATTGCCAGCTAGAGCTTTTTCACTGGATGAAGCTTCCCAAGACCAAGGAGACTCCCAAGAGCGAGACCAAAAACACGATGAGGGTTCTGGAGTTGGACGGCAAGTTGGGGTTGTCTCTTTACAGGAGGGGTGACTCAAGAATTGAGCTATGGATTTTAGATTCTCAGAAGATGTGGGTGCAGAGACACAGTATTCAGTTGCCGGTTGCAGATATCACTGGTTTCGGAGCACATACCTGGGACCCCTTTGTTATGTCGATGGATGGAGGCGTGATCGTAAGGTGCCAGGGAGGGAACAACCAACAAGGCAGTCAGGCGCTCCCGTACTGCAACAAAGACGGAGAGCTAGCGCCTGGATCACTGTTCGTAGGTGATTTGGCTGCGCCTGCCATACACCTATTCAAGCAAAGCATTAGGCGACATGCCCTGTTCCAGGGGCATCAGCAAGATGCTACGTCTCTCTTATCACTCTTTCGGGATCTCTAGATCAGCAACCTTTCAGAGAGATTCAGCCTGCTGCCAGGTGACCGATCTATGTTTCTGAATATTGCTCCCTGTATTTTAGTTGCAGCGTCTAGTGTTGTTGACGTTCAAACTGTGATTACCTTTTCTCATCACACGTTCAGATATACTCATCACTGTACCTTTCTTCCTGTTCCTAGGTGCTTTACTTGCGTCTCCGGCACACCTGCTCCAGGAAAGTATTATGCGACATGATATGCTCCAGGTGCATAAGGAGGAGGATGCTGCTGTTTCACCACTGCTCCAGGATCTGTAGATGAGGCTCCTACTTGTCGAGATTTCTTGTATATTGCACTGGGCCTGCTGATGCTGATGTCTCGCCACTGTCCCAAGATCTGTAGATCAGCCTTGTGCCTGTCGATGTGTTTTTGTAGATTGAGCCTGCACATGATTTCCTTTCTGAATATCACTGTATTGTAATTGCAACGTCTAGTGTTGACATTCAAACTGATCGATTAGCTTTTCTTATCAAGGTTCAGACTTCAAAAATACTGATTTTCTTCTTCTCTTCGGAAGGGGTTTCTTTTGGTATGCAGTTATCTCGTGTTATGCTGGAAATTGCTTGGGCTCTAGAGCTAAACAACTTTTTTTACGTTTTAAATAGTTTTTCTAAAAAATATTTAAAAATAGTTTTTTTTACTGACTGCATTTGCAGATCGTGACTGGAAGTTGAATAGATGGTGCTTACAACATTCATGTCCCATTGCTTAGAGCAACTCTACCAGGTCACTTAAAACCCCTAAGCGCAACTCCAACAGCTCCTCTATCTCTAAAATAACTGTCATTTACGGAAGTTGGGGCAAAAGACCCTCCTAACAGTTTTCGTAAAGTGTCCATAACTTTAGAAAATCCCGTAAAAATAGCCTTTTCTCCCCGTAGGTTTATGGTAAGATCATGAGAAAATTCCTTATATAACACTATTTTAAATGTTGTTTCCTTATTTGACACCGAAAAGTTTTTCTTCCCTGTCTAACACCATGTCTAAATTTTATGCCCTTTATGACACTTTTGGTCCATTCTGAGCCTTAACGGTGTTAAATGACACCTGAAAAGACCTTTTTGCCCCTCATGGGTATGTGACCAAAATACAACGTTGTTGTTTAGCTTCAGTATGCGGGTCTGTATAGATGGAGTTCGGGATTTTGTACCAAGGAAAGGTTACTTACTGAAGATTTTTCTTGAACGCAGAATATGTACAGGGAAGAAACATGCACGAGTACATACATGCGCTAGCTCATCTTTGATTAGTTTTGCACGTGCAAGCATATTAGCACTAGCGGAGCTAAGCGGGGGCAGAAGGTGCCGGGGCCTGCCCAGCCAAAAACCGGAGAATGAGTTACATGGAGGAGACGGTGAGTTGGCGTTGGGGTCCAGCTGCCAGGTAGCCGGTTGCAGTGCTGATGCAGCCGGTAGCTAGCCGGCAAGCCGGCGATGGGCGACCAGCAATGAGCAAAACCGGCCGCAGAGGCGCTTTGCAGAAGTACTTTCTTTTACCAATCATAATTGCACTTCACGGCATCATCTTATATTGACAATAGTATTTTTCGATAGACTACAGAAATCTAAAATTTATAGTCACCCGGACTGAATGCACGGCCGACCAATTTGGTAGCATGAATTATCAAGTCAATTGTTGTTTGCAAGTTTATACATTGTAATTTAATTACTACATAACTGGCAAGCCGGTTAGCGAGTAATTCATTTGGTCTAAAAAAATGATATGGTATAGAGTTGAGATATGGCCCACGCACCTGGCAAAACGACTTAGCCAGACACACACACGTAAATCTTTGGTCACACACCACATGAGGGGCAAATAGGTCTTTTCAGGTGTCATTTAACACCGCTAAGGCTTAAAATGGATGAAAATGTTATAAAGGGCATAAAATTTAGAGGTAATATCACTGGTAGTCACATAACTTGCGTCGGATGTGCAGTTTGGTGCTAAAACTTTAAAAATACGGTTTTCTGGGCATCTAACTTGTGTTTCGGTGCAAATACGGTGACTCCGGCTGTCTGCTCGCGTATCCGCCGCCCGCGTGGCATGGCACGCATGCACATGCCTACTGTTAGCGTCAGATAAGCAATGCATTTTTACACATAAGCCCCTTGATTTTATTTAATTACGCACAAAGTTCCTCAAATAAAATAAAAAAGGCTCCAGCCAATAGTTTTCAACCCACGACCACCTAATAATACACTCGCACGTAAATCCACCTCACCAGCGCATGTTGACCTTAGAAGTGCACTGCTGATTTTTTTTAAATGAGGCCATCGACTAATAAATATTTAATTATACACATATAAGCCTCAAGTGAATGACGGGTGCAGCAAGATTGTGGTCAACGCTGTCAACTTTTCTTGGTCAATCAAATAAATGGGCCCACATGCCACTAACTGGTTATTAAGGTTAGAGTCTAACTGGATAATTTAGGATTGGGGCCACAAGTCAGTGGGACACTTACAACATGTTAGGCTAATCTATGCAGGCCCGCCTGTCAGTCGGTCAACCATGGGTTCTTCACCCGCACGTGGATAATTTTTCCAGAAAAGGTGCCTGACGGAGTTGATCTACCTTGAACATGGCCGCACATGAGCTAACCACTGCACCAAGCACCTATTTGTGTTCATAAAGAGAGACGCTGGATTTTATATTTTTGCAATGACAACTACTCGTATCCAATTTTTTTTTTGGAATGAATTTCTATTAAGAGAAAATTTGTTAGAGGCCGTAATTTTTGAATTTAAACGAGAGAAGCTAGTCTAAAAATACATGGAGGCAACTTAAATCCTTAGATAGGCATACAATATCGGACCCTCTTTTGGAAAAAAAATGTATTATTCACGCTCATTTAAAATATTGTGTTATTTAAAATATTGCTCTCGGTGCCGCAACAATGAATTGGATTCACGACTTTCTATAAGAAAGGAGTCAGGCTGACCACTGTACAGGAAGCACATTTAAAGTAATGTTTTAAACTAAATATATTTAGACATTAAAAATGAATTCAAAATTTCGGGCGAAAAAACTCAGGATTGCCGAGATATTTCGAAAACCGGATTTTGCAGCCCCTTCCAAAAAAAAAAAAAACAAAATCGAAAAAAGGATCTTGCTCACGAACAAGTTTGTTACATTTTGGGTTAAACATTATACATTTTGAAGCGTTTTATAATTTGAATTGCATTTGAAAATTTCTGGCAAAAATAGGTTTTTCGTAAACGTATTTTTGTGGCCGAACCTGGGAAAACGGAACGTCAAAAAGCGAATGTATCTCTTAGACAGCATGGAATTGTCTTTGGTGTGGTGGTTCGCTAGTGTTTGTGTGTAATGGTAAGTCTTGAGTTCGAATCCCCACCTGTTCTCTTTTTATTTCTCACTTCTCTCACCCACATCATGTTGACAAGTGGGATCCATACGTGCTGATGGGGGTCTTCCGTGTGTTCAAATATAGAGTGAGGGTTGTTTCTGCAAAAAGATACGCGGGCGTGTTGCACAAATTTCTATCGGTCACTGACAATGGGCCACAACCCAGCTGGCATGCCACGTAAGCCCGGGATACGTCCGGATACAAATGAAGTGACCGTATTCACACGAGATGACAAGTTATGTGACCATAATTTTGTATTTTATAAGTTTTGTAACCAAACTAAACATCGAGTACAAGTTATGTGACTCCCGGTGATATTACCTCTAAAATTTAGACTCAGTGTTAAATAAGGAAGGAAAAAATTTAGCCTCAAATGAGGCAAAAAAATTAAGACAATGTTAAATAAGAAATTCTCTCTAAGATCATATTCCCGTATCTTTTTGGCCGCCTAGTAACCACTCGAAATTTCGCCGTCACCCCGCCGCCGTTGTGCCACGCGCCGCCCCTCGCCGATGGCCACCGCACCGCCCGCCATCACGTGTGTCACTGACTGGCGGGTCCTAGGCAATTGTCTACAAAACAAATATAGGGGAACTAACAAAAGTTGCTCCTAGACAAATTCCCCTAACTTTTACGAGAAGGTCATAAAACCAATTTTACGGGGAGATTTTAAAGGAGTTGTTGGAGTTGATGTAAGGACATCACCAAAGCCGACCCTTAAATCGCCCGCAAATGTCCGGACCACACGTATGCAGACTCGTTCTGCTGTCCAAAATCCCGCAAATCGGACGCAAAGCTGTGGGAGCTTTGCGGGAGTCCGGATCAGCCCCACCCCCCATGTAGGACTCCAACACCCCGGGCCCATCCAAAACCCCATCCGGAGCCGGCGTTTTGTCCCTTCCCCCTTGCTCTGCATCTGCTTCCTCCTTGGCCACCGCTGCCACCATACCACCCTGGTCGCCCGCCAAGGCCTTGCCGAACATCCGTCTCTCCACTCGGTCACAACACCGCTTTACCTATGTCGCTATTCCACCTCTCATTTGTCCGCCGCGCAGGTACCATCCACCCCTACGCATGCCGTTCGTGGGGGTCACCATGCTCGATTAGTGTTTGGCGAAATGCCCATGCTAATTTTTTGACAATTTGTCTCCCTTCTTTGAAGCAATGGATCCAGAGATGGAGTACATCTATGACAACTTCGTTGAGTCGTCCAACGACACGCACAACAAGGAGAATTATGTAGATAAAACATTGATGACGCAGGCGGTCCTTACAGACGCGGAGCATTCGGAAGAGCATGTTCTCAATTTCAAGGGATCGATCAAGGTTCATCAAGTGCTGAATTGGAACTGGGCACGTGGGCATTGGCCGTTGATGAACGGCTACTTGGGCCTCGATACCCTATCTGTGGACAAATTTCGCCTACGCTTTCAGATGCGGAAAAATCTCTTTGATCGCCTTTACAATGGCGTCAAGGACTACGATGACTACTTCATCTTGAAGAAGGATGTCGTACGAAGAATTGGATTCTCTGGTTACCAGAAGTGTGTGGCTGCAAGAGGATGGCCAGGTATGCTGGGATCTCTTGATTGCATGAGCTGGAGGTGGAAGAATTGCCCATATGCTCTACTAGGGCAACATCAAGGCCATGTTAAGAAGCTCACCATCATCCTTCAAGAAGTTGCGTCACATGACCTTTGGATTTTGCATGCTTTCTTTGGCATGCTCGGATCTCACAATGATATCAACGTGTGGCAGCTGTCTCCATTGTTCGCTAGGTTGACTGAAGGACAAGCTCCTCTATGCAACTATACCGTCAAAGACCATGACTAAAACATGGGCTACTATGTGGTTCATAGTATCTATCCTCCCCTGGGCAACCTTCATCAAGACTATCTCTGACCCAGTTGGTGAGAAAAGAACTCACTTTGCCCAAAGACAAGAAGGAGCTAGAAAGATGTAGAGAGGGCATTTGGGATGCTCCAAGCCCGTTTTGCGGTTGTCACGACGCTTCAACTGGAGATTGAAGATTACCACGGAGATTCCCGGTGCCCAGGGCTATACCATATCATGCTTTAATGAATTGCCTGATATGTTTATTCCCTTGTTGTTTGCACCGTTTGATTGCGCGGTAGTTAATTATTAGGGTGATCGCTCACAGTAAATATCAAGATTAAAAGGTGCTCTTCCCAGTGTTGCAACTGTCTACGAAATTCTAGCATCTCGGAGTTTGTCATGTTCACAAGAGTTCAAATAAGATGAGAGATGTAAGATGAAGATGGTCAGACCATATGTGCAGATAGCACTCGGTTGTCTTGAAGTTCTAGCCGGATCGTTCTGAGCTCGGAGCACAAAACATCGAAAGATGAACAAGAATCATATGTTGATATGATCGGCAATAGCTTGCCCATCCATTAAAATTCTCGTCATCAGTGATGTCCACATTAATGGCTGAGAACTAGATTTTGATCTTGAATCGCTCACTATCAATTATGAGAGATATTGATTTGAGGGGGAGTGCACTTTATATTGTTAATTAAACAACTTAGTGCAAGCTTTAATTATGAAAATGTCTAAATGAATTTTGTGTCTATCGTTGTAGATCAATGACTCGCAATATGTTCAACCTAGCCCCTATGTTAGATAAAGAAAAGTTGGCTGCTAATGGTGGAAACTATGAGGATTGGATCCGAAACCTGAGATTTGTTCTCAGGAGTGCTAAGGAGTACGTGCTGGATCAACCCCTAGGTGATGCTCCCGGAAAGGATGCAACACCAGAAGAAGTTACTGCTTACGCTGCTCATAGTGATGGCTATAATTCGGTCCAATGCCTCATGTTAACTTGCATGGATCCTAAACTAGGGAAGCATTTTGAACGATCCACTACTCAATTCATAATTGGGTCACTAAACACTACTAGGGAAAAGCCTAGCAGTAGCGCGGGTGGGCGCACTACTGCTACGGCACTACTGATATCTGTAGGTAGCAGTAGCTTTTGTTAGTAAGACGCGCTGCTGGTAAGTGCTCGCAGCTGCTAAAATCACACCCCTCGCTACTATTATTAGTTTCTGAAAAAAAAATTACTGCATATTTCCTTTGTATTTGTACATCATTATACAAATTTTGATACAGTAGCAATTAAGGGATTGTTATATCATTATGATCATGTTGAGTTATTATATCATTAGGTGGAAGAAACACGGATTAGATTCATGTGACCAAAAGTTGGATTAGTAGGACGACTAATCCAACTTTTGGTCACATGAATCCAATCTGTGTTTCTCCCACCAATGATATAATAACTCAACATGATCATAACAACTCATCATCATATTCATATAAGAACTCATACATCATCATTATAATAATAACAACTCATCATCATAATCATATAGGAACTAGCTCATCATTCTAGGACAATGTAGCACATAACTCATCATCATCATGATAACAACTCATCATCATAGTCATATGAGAACTAGCTCATCATTCTAGCACAATGTAGCACATAACTACCTAAGACCTGCTACTCTCTCGAAGGTAAAATAGCATAAAACAGGTAAACCCCTGATTCTCCATTATGGAGAATACAGATGAACCTGTCTCCCATTTGTGGGCTGCGCTTGATGTTGCCCCCAAGTAGTTCTCTGTGATCATTCAGAACTTTTCTCCAGTCTTTGATTGTGAGGATGACATCTCTTTGATGAATCGTGTATGCACTGCGGTGAATCGTAGGCCAACTTGGTCGTAAGCAAACAATTCTCATGTCACCTTTCATTTGCATAAAACTAGGTATACAATCCGCCGGGAGTTTCTGTTGAAGAAATCATAATAACATACTTAATTAGCAAAATGTAGTTTAGCTTAAGAAGAATATATGCAAAAAATGCACTGGTGACATAATAGGAAAAATCTTACCATGATATCTCGATGGATGTTACCATAGTTCAACACGTGGACTAGTGGCACGTATTGAGAATAACTTGGAGGGTATGATAATTCATCTTAAAAGTCTCAACATCATTAATCCATGAAACAAAATGATTTATCTCCTCGCAAGTTAGCTTGGACCCATAACTATAGTAGGTTTTGTCTACTACTTTTCGTACATGTTTTGAAGAATGGAAGTAAGCTGCCAATGGAAATAAGATGTTAACTATTTTTAAATAAACCATATAACTTAATAAATATGTTTGAGAAACTCACATAGAGGTAGAAGTGGAAGCGTATCAACATCGACCCAAATGTCGATATTATCTTCGTCGATGTCATCTTCAGGATCACCAAGATCGAAGGTGATATGCATACCCTCCTGAAAACCATACGCCTTGCACAATGCTTCCCAATTCGAGCAACCAAAATGGGAGTAGCTCTCCGCATTATATAGCTTTAACGGCAAAAGCATAACCATGATGGGTCCTGAGGTGAACTCTCTTTGTCTCCATATTCTCATGATCTTTGAAATCCAGCTTCTCAAAGACATAACGTCTTGCATGGCAGGGGATGCACTAGTTGAATTGTAAAAGACGGAAATTACACGTTGAAGAAGCAGAAGTCATGCTTAATTACAAAAAAAGACTTGTCGTCGTTGCGTACCATTTCAACATCGAAGGTCTCGTCGAGCTTAATACTGAAGCACCGACCATCTTCTAGGTGAGGCCTGTCGCACAGACCCCGGCCGTCGCCGCAGTAGTCGCACTCCGGGATCCTATCGTCGTTGTCAGACATTTCCTATGTTCATAATTCAAAGATTAAACTTCTAAAATTCAATATATGTACTAGAAAAAGTAAATTAGATCATTATTATTCATCACGGGTTGACTATCGGTCTGTCGAGTCTTTTCTTGAAAACTCTCAGCTCACGTGTTGTATATATTCGCTCGTCGGTGATGGTCGCTCCTCCCTTCGTCCCTGAGTGCATTACACCAAAATTTCTAGCACACGGGAACGAAGGAGAAGCGACCCCCGCGACAACAGTCGGGATTCTTCCTCTCTGACATTTGCAACCGTCGGTGATGGAAGCTCCTACTTTCATTTGAAAGTGCATTACACCAAAATGTCTAGCACCTTCAAATGAAGAAGAAGCTTCCCTCACGACAACAGTCGGGATCCTTCTTCTCTCATATATGGTGGACTCTCCCTCACTAATTTTTTGATTGTCATGTATGGAGCCTCGACAGATTTAAAGTCAACCCGAAATGTCGTTTAATTATCTTTCAAGAAAATCCGGGCCACTCGATATTTCCTACATATTCTAGCACAAGTCATGCCAAAATTCACGGAAAATCCGGCATGACCTTCGCTAAAAAGGACATATCGAGCGCCTGAAATTTCCCGGAATGGAAATTAATCAACACTCTGGCAAAACATAGGCCACTCGGAGGTGTTCCCTGCAAACATAGGCCACTTAGGCAAGCACTAGTAGTACACAACACTACATATCACATGTCTAAATCTTTATCATATTTGAAAGACCTACATTTAAAATTTTCTATTCCATGCAAATAATCTACATTCTATTGTATTGGAAAAACATTAAAAACTAGCTTCATCACATTGTCACAGCTACTCATTTACTACTCTACTACATCTATCAAAACATCTACATCATCATTGACATGGGGATTTGGCTGGTCTCACCTCGAGGTCGAAGGGGGTCGGTGACGGGGACGACCGCGGGGATGATGCAGGGGCTCCTTGATTTTGGCAAAAACAAAATATAAACAAAAACATTATTATCCAGATTTTAGGACTTAGTGAAACCCTATAAGCTATCAACTAAACATTATTATGCTGATTCAAAAGACCTACATTTACTAAAAAATTGTAAAGCTAGTTTTTTTACTAAAAAATTGTATTACCAAATATACCCTAGTTCTAACCCTAACAGCTATCCATCCATCCATCTATCTATCCAAAGCATTACTAAAAAAACCTAGTTTAATCCATCTGTCTATCCATCTATCTATCCAAGCATTACAAAAAAAAACCTAATTTCATCCACCCATTTATGCAATGCAGGAGGGAGGGAGGGAGGGATGGAGGTTGAGGGTCTGAGGGAGATGGTGGGAGGGAGGGAGGAGGGTGAAGGAAATATGCCCTAGAGGCAATAATAAAGTTGTTATTTATATTTCCTTATATCATGATAAATGTTTATTATTCATGCTAGAATTGTATTAACCGGAAACTTGATACATGTGTGAATACATAGACAAAACACCGAGTCCCTAGTAAGCCTCTACTAGACTAGCTCGTTGATCAAAGATGGTTAAGTTTCCTAACCATAGACATGTGTTGTCATTTGATGAACGGGATCACATCATTAGGAGAATGATGTGATGGACAAGACCCATCCGTTAGCTTAGCATAATGATCGTTAAGTTTTATTGCTATTGCTTTCTTCATGACTTATACATATTCCTTTGACTATGAGATTATGCAACTCCCGAATATCGGAGGAACACCTTGTGTGCTATCAAACGTCACAACGTAACTGGGTGATTATAAAGATGCTCTACAGGTGTCTCCGAAGGTGTTTGTTGGGTTGGCATAGATCGATATTAGGATTTGTCACTCTGAGTATCGGAGAGGTATCTCTGGGCCCTCTCGGTAATGTACATCATGATAAGCCTTGCAAGCAATGTGACTAATGAGTTAGTTACGGGATGATGCATTACGGAACGAGTAAAGAGACTTGTCGGTAACGAGATTGAACTAGGTATGGAGATACCGCCGATCGAATCTCGGGCAAGTAACATACCGATGACAAAGGGAATGATGTATGTTGTCATTACGGTTTGACTGATAAAGATCTTCGTAGAATATGTAGGAACCAATATGAGCATCCAGGTTCTGCTATTGGTTATTGACTAGAGATGTGTCTCGGTCATGTCTACATAGTTCTCAAACCCATAGGGTCCGCACGCTTAACGTTCGATGACGATTTGTATTATGAGTTATGTGTTTTGGTGACCGAAGATTGTTCGGAGTCCCAGATGAGATCACGGACATGACGAGGACTCTCGACATAGTCGAGAGGTAAATATTGATATATTGGACGATGGTATTCCGACACCGGAAGTGTTTTGGAATGTATCGGGTACGTATCGGAGTACCGGGGGGGGGGGGGGGGTTACCGGAACCCCCGGGGGAAAGATATGGGCCATAGGAGGGAGGCTAGGCAGCCCACAAGGGGTGGCCACGCACCCCCCCTCCCATGGGGAGTCCGAATTGGACAAGGGGAGGGGGCGGCGCCCCCCTTTCCTTCTCCTCCTCCCTCTCCTTCCCCCTTTCCCCTTTCGGTAAAAGGAAAGAGGGGGGGGGGGCGAATTGGACCAGGAGTCCAAGTGGGACTCCTCCCACTTGGCGCGCCCTAGGGCCGGCCTCCTCCCCTCTCCCTCCTTTATATATGGGGGTAGGGGGCGCCTCCAAGGACACAACAATTCTTCTTAGCCGTGTGCGGCGCCCCCCTCCACCGTTTACTCCTCCGGTCATATTGTCATAGTGCTTAGGCGAAGCCCTGCGCGGATCACTTCACCATCACCGTCACCACGCCGTCGTGCTGACGAAACTCTCACTTGACACTTTGCTGGATCAAGAGTTCGAGGGACGTCATCGAGCTGAACGTGTGCAGAACTCGAAGGCGCCGTATGTTCGGTGCTTAATCGGTTGAATCGAGAAGACGTTCGACTACATCAACCGCGTTAAGCTAACGCTTCCGCTTTCGGTCTACGAGGGTACGTGGACACACTCTCCCCTTCTCGTTGCTATGCATCTCCTAGATAGATCTTGCGTGAGCGTAGAATTTTTTTGAAATTGCATGCTACGTTCCCCAACAGTGGTATCCGAGCCAGGTCTATGCGTAGATGATATGCACGAGTAGAACACAAAGAGTTGTGGGTGATGATAGTCATACTGCTTACCACCAACGTCTTATTTTGATTCGACGGTATTGTTGGATGAAGCGGCCCGGACCAACCTTACATGACCGCGTTCATGAGACCGGTTCCACCGACAGACATGCAACTTGTTGCATAAAGGTGGCTGGCGGGTGTCTGTTTCTCCAACTTTAGTTGAATTGAATTTGACTACGGCCGGTCCTTGTTGAAGGTTAAAACAGCAAACTTGATGAAACATCATTGTGGTTTTGATGCGTAGGTAAGAACGGTTCTTGCTAGAAGCCCGTAGCAGCCACGTAAAACTTGCAACAACAAAGTAGAGGACGTCTAACTTGTTTTTGCAGGGCATGTTGTGATGTGATATGGTCAAGACATGATGTGATATATGTTGTTGTATGAGATGATCATGTTTTGTAAAAGTTATCGGCAACTGGCAGGAGCCTTATGGTTGTCGCTTTATTGTATGAAATGCAATCGCCATGTAATTGCTTTACTTTATCACTATGCATTAGCGATAGTTGTAGAAGCAATAGTTGGTGAGACGACAACGACGCTACGATGAAGATCAAGGTGTCATGCCGGTGACGATGGAGATCATGACGGTGCTTTGGAGATGGAGATCAAAGGCACAAGATGATGATGGCCATATCATGTCACATATATTGATTGCATGTGCTGTTTATCTTTTATGCATCTTATTTTGCTTAGTACGGCGGTAGCATTATAAGATGATCCCTCACTAAAATTTCAAGGTATAAGTGTTCTCCCTGAGTATGCACCGTTGCGACAGTTCGTCGTGCCGAGACACCATGTGATGATCGGGTGTGATAAGCTCTACGTTCACATACAACAGGTGCAAGACAGTTTTGCACGTGCGGAATACTCGGGTTAAACTTGACGAGCCTAGCATGTACAGACATGGCCTCGGAACACTGGAGACCGAAAGGTCAAACATGAATCATATAGTAGATATGATCAACATAGAGATGTTCACCATTGAAAACTACTCCTTCTCACGTGATGATCGGACATGGTTTAGTTGATATGGATCACGTGATCATTTAGATGACTCGAGGGATGTCTATCTAAGTGGGAGTTCTTAAGTAATATGATTAATTGAACTTAATTTATCATGAACTTAGTCCTGATAGTTTTTGCATATCTATGTTGTAGATCAATGGCCCGTGCTACCGTTCCCTTGAATTTTAATGCGTTCCTAGAGAAAGCTAAGTTGAAAGATGATGGTAGCAACTACACGGACTGGGTCCATAACTTGAGGATTATCCTCATTGCTGCACAGAAGGATTATGTCCTTGATGCACCGCTAGGTGAAAGGCCTGCTGCAGGAGCAGATGCTGATGTTATGAACATCTGGTAAGCTCGATCTGATGACTACTCGATAGTTCAGTGTGCCATGCTTTACGGCTTAGAATCGGGACTTCAAAGACGTTTTGAACGTCATGGACCATATGAGATGTTCCAAGAGTTGAAGTTAATATTTCAAGCAAATGCCCGAGTTGAGAGATATGAAGTCTCCAACAAGTTCTATAGCTGCAAGATGGAGGAGAATAGTTCTGTCAGTGAACACATACTCAGAATGTCTGGATATCATAATCACTTGACTCACCTGGGAGTTAATCTTCCGGATGATAGTGTTATTGATAGAGTTCTTCAATCACTGCCACCAAGCTACAAAGGCTTCGTGATGAACTATAACACGCAAGGGATGGATAAGACAATTCCCGAGCTCTTCGCTATGCTCAAAGCTGCGGAGGTAGAAATCAAGAAGGAGCATCAAGTGTTGATGGTTAACAAGACCACTAGTTTCAAGAAAAAGGGCAAAGGAAAGAAGGGGAACTTCAAGAAGAATGGCAAGCAAGTTGCCACTCCCGGGAAGAAGCCCAAGTCTGGACCTAAGCCTGAAACTGAGTGCTTCTACTGCAAAGGGACTAGTCACTGGAAGCGG
Source organism: Thinopyrum elongatum (assembly GCA_011799875.1). NCBI lineage: Eukaryota > Viridiplantae > Streptophyta > Magnoliopsida > Poales > Poaceae > Thinopyrum > Thinopyrum elongatum. The sequence continues at coordinate 530,824,344 of CM022300.1, read as the reverse complement.
AACTGCCCCAAGTATTTGGCGGATAAGAAGGATGGCAAAGTGAACAAAGGTATATTTGATATACATGTTATTGATGTGTACCTTACTAATGCTCGTAGTAGCGCCTGGGTATTTGATACTGGTTCTGTTGCTCATATTTGCAACTCGAAACAGGGGCTACGGATTAAACGAAGATTGGCTAAGGACGAGGTGACGATGCGCGTCGAAAATGGTTCCAAGGTCGATGTGATCGCCGTCGGCACGCTACCTCTACATCTACCTTCGGGATTAATTTTAGACCTGAATAATTGTTATTTGGTGCCAGCGTTGAGCATGAACATTATATCTGGATCTTGTTTGATGCGAGACGGTTATTCATTTAAATCAGAGAATAATGGTTGTTCTATTTATATGAGTAATATCTTTTATGGTCATGCAGCCTTAAAGAGTGGTCTATTTTTGTTGAATCTCGATCGTGGTGATACATATATTCATAATATTGATGCCAAAAGATGCAAAGTTGATAATGATAGTGCAACATATTTGTGGCACTGCCGTTTAGGTCATATTGGTGTAAAGCACATGAAGAAACTCCATACAAATGGACTTTTGGAATCAATTGATTATGAATCATTTGATGCTTGCGAACCATGCCTCATGGGCAAGATGACTAAGACTCCGTTCTCCGGAACAATGGAGCGAGCTACTGACTTATTGGAAATAATACATACCGATGTATGCGGTCCGATGAGTGTTGAGGCTCGCGGCGGGTATCATTATTTTCTGACCTTCACAGATGATTTGAGCAGATATGGATATATCTACTTAATGAAACACAAGTCTGAAACATTTGAAAATTTCAAAGAATTTCAGAGTGAAGTGGAAAATCATCGTAACAAGAAAATAAAGTTTCTATGATCTGATCACGGAGGCGAATATTTGAGTTACGAGTTTGGCCTTCATTTAAAACAATGTGGAATAGTTTCACAACTCACGCCACCTGGAACATCACATCATAATGGTGTGTCCGAACGTCGTAACCGTACTTTATTGGATATGGTGCGATCTATGATGTCTCTTACCGATTTACCACTATCGTTTTGGGGTTATGCATTAGAGACAGCTGCATTCACGTTAAATAGGGCACCATCTAAATCCGTTGAGACGACACCGTATGAACTGTGGTTTGGCAAAAAACCTAAGCTGTCATTTCTTAAAGTTTGGGGTTGCAATGCTTATGTGAAAAATCTTTAGCCTGATAAGCTCGAACCCAAATCAGAGAAGTGCATCTTCATAGGATACCCAAAAGAAACTGTTGGGTACACCTTCTATCATAGATCCAAAGGCAAGATCTTTGTTGCTAAGAATGGATCCTTTCTAGAGAAGGAGTTTCTCTTGAAAGAAGTGAGTGGGAGGAAAGTAGAACTTGATGAGGTAATTGTACCTTCTCTCGAATTGGAGAATAGCTCATCACAGAAAACAGTTCCCGTGATGCCTACACCAATTAGTGAGGAAGCTAATGATGATCATCATGAAACTTCAGATCAAGTTTCTACAGAACCTCGTAGGTCAACCAGAGTACGTTCCGTGCAAGAGTGGTACGGTAATCCTGTTCTGGAAGTCATGTTACTAGACCATGACGAACCTACAAACTATGAGGAAGCGATGATAAGCGCAGATTCCGCAAAATGGCTTGAGGCCATGAAATCTGAGATGGGATCCATGTATGAGAACAAAGTGTGGACTTTGGTTGACTTGCCCGATGATCGGCAAGCCATAGAGAATAAATGGATTTTCAAGAAGAAGACTGATGCTGATGGTAATGTTACTATCTACAAAGCTCGACTTGTTGCAAAAGGTTTTCGACAAGTTCAAGGAGTTAACTACGATGAGACCTTCTCACCCGTAGCGATGCTTAAGTCTGTCCGAATCATGTTAGCAATTGCCGCATTTTATGATTATGAAATCTGGCAAATGGACGTCAAAACTGCATTCCTTAATGGATTTCTTAAAGAAGAGTTGTATATGATGCAACCAGAAGGATTTGTTGATCCTAAAGGTGCTAACAAAGTGTGCAAGCTCCAGCGATCCATTTATGGACTGGTGCAAGCATCTCGGAGTTGGAATATACGCTTTGATAGTGTGATCAAAGCATATGGTTTTATACAGACTTTTGGAGAAGCCTGTATTTACAAGAAAGTGAGTGGGAGCTCCGTAGCATTTCTAATATTATATGTGGATGACATATTGTTGATTGGAAATGATATAGAATTTCTGGATAGCATAAAAGGATACTTGAATAAGAATTTTTCAATGAAAGACCTCAGTGAAGCTGCTTATATATTGGGCATCAAGATCTATAGAGATAGATCAAGACACTTAATTGGACTTTCACAAAGCACATACCTTGATAAAGTTTTGAAGAAGTTCAAAATGGATCAGTCAAAGAAAGGGTTCTTGCCTGTGCTGCAAGGTGTGAAGTTGAGTAAGACTCAATGCCCAACCACTGCAAAAGATAGAGAGAAAATGAAAGTCATTCCCTATGCTTCAGCCATAGGTTCTATCATGTATGCTATGCTGTGTACCAGACCTGATGTGTGCCTTGCCATAAGTTTGGCAAGGAGGTACCAAAGTAATCCAGGAGTGGATCACTGGACAACGGTCAAGAACATCCTGAAGTACCTGAAAAGGACTAAGGATATGTTTCTCGTTTATGGAGGTGACAAAGAGCTTGTCGTAAATGGTTACGTCGAAGCTAGCTTTGACACTGATCCGGATGACTCTAAGTCACAAACCGGATACGTATTTATATTGAATGGTGGAGCTGTCAGTTGGTGCAGTTCCAAGCAAAGCATCATGGCAGGATCTATGTGTGAAGCGGAGTATATAGCTGCTTCGGAAGCAGCAAATGAAGGAGTCTGGATGAAGGAGTTCATATCCGATCTAGGTGTAATACCTAGTGCATCGGGTCCAATGAAAATCTTTTGTGACAATACTGGAGCAATTGCCTTGGCGAAGGAATCCAGATTTCACAAGAGAACCAAACACATCAAGAGACACTTCAACTCCATCCGTGATCAAGTCAAGGTGGGAGACATAGAGATTTGCAAAATACATACATATCTGAATGTAGCAGACCCGTTGACTAAGCCTCTTCCACGAGCAAAACATGATCAGCACCAAGACTCCATGGGTGTTAGAATCATTACTATGTAATCTAGATTATTAACTCTAGTGCAAGTGGGAGACTGAAGGAAATATGCCCTAGAGGCAATAATAAAGTTGTTATTTATATTTCCTTATATCATGATAAATGTTTATTATTCATGCTAGAATTGTATTAACCGGAAACTTGATACATGTGTGAATACATAGACAAAACACCGAGTCCCTAGTAAGCCTCTACTAGACTAGCTCGTTGATCAAAGATGGTTAAGTTTCCTAACCATAGACATGTGTTGTCATTTGATAAATGGGATCACGTCATTAGGAGAATGATGTGATGGACAAGACCCATCCGTTAGCTTAGCTTAATGATTGTTAAGTTTTATTGCTATTGCTTTCTTCATGACTTATACATATTCCTTTAACTATGAGATTATGCAACTCCCGAATATCGGAGGAACACCTTGTGTGCTATCAAACGTCACAACGTAACTGGGTGATTATAAAGATGCTCTACAGGTGTCTCCGAAGGTGTTTGTTGGGTTGGCATAGATCGAGATTAGGATTTGTCACTCCGAGTATCGGAGAGGTATCTCTGGGCCCTCTCGGTAATGCACATCATAATAAGCCTTGCAAGCAATGTGACTAATGAGTTAGTTATGGGATGATGCATTACGGAACGAGTAAAGAGACTTGCCGGTAACGATATTGAACTAGGTATGGAGATACCGACGATCGAATCTCGGGCAAGTAACATACCGATGACAAAGGGAATGACGTATGTTGTCATTACGGTTTGACCGATAAAGATCTTCGTAGAATATGTAGGAACCAATATGAGCATCCAGGTTCCGCTATTGGTTATTGACCGGAGATGTGTCTCGGTCATGTCTACATAGTTCTCGAACCCGTAGGTTCCGCACGCTTAATGTTTGATGACGATTTGTATTTTGAGTTATGTGTTTTGGTGACTGAAGATTGTTCGGAGTCCCGGATGAGATCATGGACATGAAGAGGACTCTCAAAATGGTCGAGAGGTAAAGATTGATATATTGGACGATGGTATTCGGACACCGGAAGTGTTTCGGAATGTATCGGGTACGTATCGGATTACCGGGGGGGGGGGGGTGGTTACCGGAACCCCCGGGGGAAAGATATGGGCCATAGGAGGGAGGCTAGGCATCCCACAAGGGGTGGCCGCGCCCCCCCCCCCATGGGGAGTCCGAATTGGACAAGGGAAGGCGGCGGCGCCCCCCTTTCCTTCTCCTCCTCCCTCTCCTTCCCCCTTTCCCCTTCCGGTAAAAGGAAAGGGGGGGGGGGCGAATTGGACTAGGAGTCCAAGTGGGACTCCTCCCACTTGGCGCGCCCTAGGGCCAGCCTCCTCCCCTCTCCCTCCTTTATATATGGGAGCAGGGGGCGCTTCCAAGGACACAACAATTCTTCTTAGTCGTGTGCGGCGCCCCCCTCCACTGTTTACTCCTCCGGTAATATTGTCGTGGTGCTTAGGTGAAGCCCTGCGCGGATCACTTCACCATCACCGTCACCACACCGTCGTGCTGACAAAACTCTCCCTCGACACTTTGCTGGATCAAGAGTTCGAGGGACATCATCGAGCTGAACGTGTGCAGAACTCGGAGGCGCCGTACGTTCGGTGCTTGATCGGTTGAATCGAGAAGACGTTCGACTACATCAACCGCGTTAAGCTAATGCTTCCGCTTTCGGTCTACGAGGGTACGTGGACACACTCTCCCCTTCTCGTTGCTATGCATCTCCTAGATAGATCTTGCGTGAGCGTAGATTTTTTTTGAAATTGCATGCTACGTTCCCCAACAGAGGGACAGGGTCGGAGTGAGGGAGGGAGGAAGGGAGGGAGGGAGGAAGGGAGGGAGGGACTGGGTCAGAGGGAGAGAGGGATGGAGGAGGGAGGATGGTCGGAGGGAGGAAGGGAGACATACAGTGGGGCGACGGTGGCAGCAGCGGGCGGCAATGCGGCGACGATGACGGGTCGACAGCGGTAGCGATGGGCGGGATGGAGATGGAGAGTGGGGAGGGGGAGAGTGAGGGCCGGGCACGGGTGAAGGTAAGTTAGATTTACCAGTAGCACATGATAGGAAAACGCGCTACTGCTATTTCCTTAGCAGTAGCGCGTGTGTTCTAGAACGACACTACTACTATACTGCTATTTCTTGAGCTTGGGTTGATTTTTCCCTTGAAGAGGAAAGGGTGATGCAGCAAAGTAGAGATAAGTATTTCCCTCAGTTAAGAACCAAGGTATCAATCCAGTAGGAGGCACAAGCAAGTCCCCAATATATGCACCTGCACAAACTAATAAACACTTGCACACAACGCGAAAAAGGGGTTGTCAATCCCTTCACGGTCACGAACAAGAGTGAGATCTAATAGAGATAGGTATAAAAGATAAATAAAAGAGCAAACTAAAGTAAATATAAATAAATTGTAGCAAGGTATTTTTGGGTTTTTTGGTTTATAGATCTAAAAATATATGATGGAAATAGACCCGGGGGCCATAGGTTTCACTAGAGGCTTCTCTCTTGAAAGAAAACATACGGTGGGTAAATAAATTACTGTCGAGCAATTGATAGAAAAGCGCATGGTTATGACGACATCTAAGGCAATGATCATGAATATAGGCATCATGTCCATGACAAGTAGACCGAAATGATTCTGCATCTACTACTATTACTCCACACATCGACCGCTATCCAACATGCATCTAGAGTATTAAGTTCATAAGAACAGAGTAACGCTTTAAGTAAGATGACATGATGTAGAGGGATAAACTCAAGCAATATGATATAAACCCCATCTTTTTATCCTTAATGGCAAAAATACAATACGTGCCTCGCTACCCCTTCTATCACTGGGTGAGGACACTGCAAGATTGAACCCAAAACTAAGCACCTCTCCCATTTTAAGAAAAACCAATCTAGTTGGCCAAACCAAACCAATAGTTCGAAGAGAAATACAAAGAAATCTTAATCATGCATAAAAGAGTTTAGAGAAGAATATTCATAGATAAACTAATCATAAATCCACAATTCATCGGATCTCGACAAACACACCGCAAAAAGGTATTACATCGGATAGATCTCCAAGAACATTGAGGAGAACATTGTATTGAAGATCAAAGAGAGAGAAGAAGCCATCTAGCTACTAGCTATGGACCCGTAGGTCTGTGGTAAACTACTCACGCTTCATCGGATGGGCAGCAAGGTTGATGTAGAGGCCCTCCGTGATCGAATCCCCCTCTGGCAGGGTGCCGGAAAAGGCCCCAAGATGGGATCTCACGGGAACAAAGGCTTGCGGCGGCAGAAAAGTATTTTCATGGATGCTTCTGATGTTGGGGGAATATTTGGGAATTTATAGTGCACAGATTAGGGTTAGGAGACCCCCAAGGGGCCCACAAGCCTTGGGGCGCCCCCCGGGGCGCGCCCCTAGGGCTTGTGGCCACCTCGTGTGTCTTCTGGCCTCCTCCCAAAGCTTCCTAGGTTTCTTCTCGTCCAAGAAAAATCATCGTAAAGTTTTATTCCGTTTGGACTCCGTTTGATATTCCTTTTCTGGAAAACTCAAAAACAAGGATAAAATAGAAACTGGCACTGGGCTCTAGGTTAATAAGTTAGTCCCAAAAATAATATAAAATAGCATATTAATGCATATTAAACATCCAAAATAGATAATGTAATAGCATGGAGCAATGAAAAATTATGGATACGTTGGAGACGTATCAAGCATCCCCAAGCTTAATTCCTACTCGTCCTCGAGTAGGTAAATGATAAAAACAGAATTTTTGATGTGGAAGGCTACCTAACATATTTATCAATGCAATTTCCTTTATTGTGGCATGAATGTTCAGATCCATAAGATTCAAAACAAAAGTTTAATATTGACATAAAAACAATAATACTTCAAGCATACTAATAAAACAATCATGTCTTCTCAAAATAACACGGCTAAAGAAAGTTATCCCTACAAAATCATATAGTCTGGCTATGCTCCATCTTCATCACACAAAGTATTTCATCATGCACAACCCCGGTATTAGTCAAGCAATTGTTTCATACATTTGATGTTCTCAAACTTTTTCAACTTTCACGCAATACATGAGCGTGAGCCATGGATATAGCACTATATGTGGAATAGAATATGGTGGTTGTGGAGAAGACAAAAAGAAGGAGAAAGTCTCACATCAACTAGGCAAATCAATGGGCTATGGAGATTGATATCGATGCAAGTGAGTAGGGATTGCCATGCAACGGATGCACTAGAGCTATAAGTATATGAAAGCTCAAAAAGAAACTAAGTGGGTGTGCATCCAACTTGCTTGCTCACGAAGACCTAGGGAAATTTGAGGAAGCCCATCATTGGAATATACAAGCCAAGTTCTATAATGAAAATTTCCCACTAGTATATGAAAGTGACAAAATAGGAGACTCTCTATCATGAAGATCATGGTGCTACTTTGAAGCACAAGTGTGGAAAAAGGATAGTAACATTGTCCCTTCTCTCTTTTCTCTCATTTTTTTTGTTTGGGCTTCTTTAGCCTTTTTTTATTTGGGCTTCTTTGGCCTATTTTAATTTTTAAAAAGTCCGGAGACTCATCCCAACTTGTGAGGGAATCATAGCTTCCATCATCCTTTCCTCACATGGGACAATGCTCTAATAATGATGATCATCACACTTTTATTTACTTACAACTCAAGAATTACAACTCAATACTTAGAACAAAATATGATTCTATATGAATGCCTCCGGTGGTGTACCGGGATGTGCGATAATCAAGAGTGACATGTATAAAAAATATGAACGGTGGCCTTGCCACAAATACTATGTCAACTACATGATCATGCAAAGCAATATGACAATGATAGTATGTGTCATAATAAACGGAACAGTGGAAGTTTCATGCAATATATCTCGGAATGGCTATGGAAATGCCATAATAGGTAGGTATGGTGGCTGTTTTGAGGAAGGGTATATGGTGGGTTTAAGGCACCGGCGAAAGTTGCGCGGCACTAGAGAAGCTAGCAATGGTGGAAGGGTGAGAGTGCGTATAATCCATGGACTCAACATTAGTCATAAAGAACTCACATACTTATTGCAAAAATTTATTAGCCATAACAAAGTACTACACGCATGCTCCTAGGGGAGAGGTTGGTAGGAGTTAACCATCGCGCGCTCCCGACCTCCACTCAAAGGATGACAATAAAAAAATCAAATCATGCTCCGACTTCATCACATAACGGTTCACCATACGTGCATGTTACGGAAATCACAAACTTTAAGACAAGTATTTATACCAATCCACAATTACTCACTAGCATGACTCTAATATCACCATCTTTATATCTCAAAACAATTGCAAGGAATCAAACTTCTCATATATTCAATGCTCTTTATATGAAAGTTTTTATTATATCCCTCTTGGATGCCCATCATATTAGGACTAAATTCATAACCTAAGAAAATTACCATGCTGTTTAAAGACTCTCAAAATAATATAAGTGAAGCATGAGAGTTCATCAATTTCTATAAAATAAAACCACCACCGTGCTCTAAAAAGATATAAGTGAAGCACTAGAGCAAACTGCCTAGCTCAAAAGATATAAGTGAAGCACATAGAGTATTATAATAAATTCATGATTAATGCGTGTCTCTCTCAAAAGGTGTGTACAGCAAGGATGATTGTGGAAAAATAAAAAGCAAAGACTCATATCATACAAGACGCTCCAAGCAAAACACATATCATGTGGTGAATAAAAATATAGCCTCAAGTAAATTTACCGATGGATTGAAGACGAAAGAGGGGATGCCATCCGGGGCATCCCCAAGCTTAGATGATTGGTTGTCCTTGAATATTACCTTGGGGTGCCTTGGGCATCCCCAAGCTGAGGATCTTGACACTCCTTATTCCATAGTCCATCAAATCTTTACCCAGAACTTGAAAACTTCACAACACAAAACCTAACAGAAAACTCGTAAGCTCCGTTAGTATAATAAAATAAATCACCACTTTTGGTACTGTTGTGAACTCATTATAAATTTATATTGGTGTAACATATACTTCATTACAACTTCTCCATGGTTCATACCCCCGATACTACCCATAGATTCATCAAAATAAACAAACAACACATAGAAAACAGAATCTGTCAAAAACAGAATAGTCTGTAGTAATCTGGAAACTTCGTATACTTCTGTAACTCCAAAAATTCTGAAAAATTAGGACAATCTAGGAAATTTGTATATCAATCTTGTGTAGAAAAATCAGGAAGTTATCACGCTTCTGTTAATTTTATAAATTCTGCTACTGGACGCAAAAGTTTCTGTTTTTCAGCAAGATCAAATCAACTATCACCATAGACCATCCCAAAGTCTTACTTGGCTCAAACACTAATTAAAACACCAAAACACAATTACTACAGAGGTAATAATGCGTATTTATTGAAGAACAGTAGCAAAAACAAAAAAACACAAAATAAAATTGGGTTGCCTCCCAACAAGCGCTATTGTTTAACGCCCCTAGCTAGGCATAAAACATAGATGTAGGTATTGTCATCTTTGGTATGCAATCCTTTCCTTATCAAATCTTCCAAAACTTTTCTTAACAAATCTCTTTTTTCTTTCCTTTCCTTCCTAGTAGGTGAACTCAATTCATGGAAAGGACTTTGATTAGTGATTTTAACATTCATAATTCCATACTCAGGATCATCACCATAAATATCCTCATATAAAATACATATCTCATCTTTAATGGGTTCCCTAGACATTTCCTCCATCCACTCATCATTAAATCCTACATAAATTCCCTTAGTTACCCAATCAAATTTATCATAAGTATCAAGGTAAAGGGCTTGAGCAATTTCTACGTAGGGAACTCTTCTCCTAAGATTGTTACTGTAAGAGTGATAATCTCTAGATTCTAGACTACGCAAGGTTTCTTTATCATGGAGAATTTCTTCAACTGGAGGATGCTCAATATTTTTATTATAGAAAACAAAAATTTCCATAGCTTCTTTTATTATGAAGTCAAATTCTCGCATAAGAATGATAGTTGCAATCTTTTTAGCCTTAGGATGGAGTATATTGGGAAGTTCATAAAATATATTTTGTAAAGCTGGATGAATGTGCACAAATTTTCTTTCTAGTTTAACGACAAGCATAGCAATAGCATCCGCATAGCAATTTGTATCAAGAAGAATAGATCCCTTATTAATTGGGAAAACTCCCGTACAATCAAAGAATTCTTGAATAACACTCTTCCCAATAATATTACCGTCCCCCACATGAAAAGTTTTTGCCTTAAGATTACGATCTAAAGAACAAGATCCAAGTTTTTCCTCAAGATTATTATTAGCAAGATCCTCAAAATTTTGAACGATCACCTCCCCGTATTCGGACTTGATGACAAGACACCAACCTAGCACAGAAGCAAACGAAAAGCAAACAAAAAGACGAACGAGAGAAGGGCGAATAAAAAGGCAAATATTTTTCGGATAATTAGATTTATGCCACTAGTTGTGTCCCACTCGGCTGTTTTACCCCTAATTTCCAAAAGTCACCGGTTCTGTCCAAGTCACTTTGCTCCTCTTATGCTTTTGCCCTTTGACCGTTTGACCATCAGTTTGAAAAATTCATAACTAATTCATACTAAATCAGAAAAATGCAAATAAGATACCAAAATGTTCAGAAAAACATCACCTATATGTCAGTGTCATTTGCATTCATGAAAAAAGTGTTGGAAAGTGCCCGTCTGAGTTTTAGGTCTTATGATACCACCATGAATAGTAAAATCTAAAAAAAATAAAAAAAAATTGTGGCAAAGAATGACAAATGTTTTAAGTGCTTGCCAAGTTTCATCAGGGAACGACATTCGTGGAAGTCGTGGCAAAAAAAAAATCTATTTTGGAGTGTTGATTGTTTTTTTTTGCCACGACATCCACGAATGGCATTCCCTGATGAAACTTGGCAAGCACTTAAATCATTTGTCATTCTTTGCCACCAATATTTTTTTGAATTTTTTGAATGTTTTTAGATTTTACTATTCATGGTGGTATCATAAGAGCTAAAACTCGGATGGGCACTTTCCAACACTTTTTTCATGAATGCAAATGACACTGACATATAGGTGATGTTTTTCCGAACATTTTGGTATCTTATTTGCATTTTTCTGATTTAGTATGAATTAGTTATGAATTTTTCAAACTGACGGTCAAACGGTCAAAGGGCAAAAGCATAAGAGGAGCGAAGTGACTTGGACAGAACCGGTGACTTTTGGAAATTAGGGGTAAAACAGCCGAGTGGGACACAACTAGGGGCATAAATATAATTATCCCAATATTTTTGTATTTTTCTGAAAACATTTTAGAAGTGGGGGAGAGGAAAACAAGAGGCAAATGGCAAATAATGTAAGTGCAAGAGATGAGAGTTTATGATGGGTACTTGGTAGGCTTGATGTAGAACCTCCCCGGCAATGGCGTCAGAAATTCTTCCTGCTACTTCTTGAGCTTGCGTTGATTTTTCCCTTGAAGAGGAAAGGGTGATGCAGCAAAGTAGAGATAAGTATTTCCCTCAGTTAAGAACCAAGGTATCTGTAGGAAGGAAGTATGTCTACCAGAGGGGGGTGAATGGGAGTTTTAAGTTTTCTTCGGAAAACTTAAATCTCTCAGAACCCAGCAGCGGAATAAATGAGAAATAGACTACGAGGAACTACAGTCGTGTACGGAAGGGAAACTAAGGCATGCATCGAAGTAAATCACATGAACGAAATGCATCGAATGTAAACATAAGTGACAGAGGTAACCAAAGATGCTCGATGGCGACAAGATATTTGTTCGACCAGTTCGTCCTTCTGCACAAGGACTACGTCTGGTTGGAGGGGCTATGACTTAACACGGAAGATAAACTCTCTTCACCCTATTCTTCTCGACAATCGATTCGTCAACTGATGCCGATCACTCGTGGTAGATACTTGAAGGCGATCTCTGAACCTTTACAGACTTCTTCTTCGAGAACCACAATCACTCTTGGTCTCTAAAGAAATTGACACCTAACCATCTAGAGAGTTTGCAGCTCTCAAGAGTAATAGGCGGAGCATACTAAACTTAGATTCCAGTGATGCTGAACCACTATCTGATTCTTCGGCTCTAGGGTTTTTCTCTCGGTGGATTTTAAACTCAAATCGCTCAGAGAGTGGGTTGCTCAACAATCTTCTCAGAATCAAATGGAGCAGCCACCGGACAAAGCCGGCGCGGGAGGGGGGCTATTTATAGCCGCAACCTTCCTAGAAGGGAAATGACCATTTTGGACACGAGTTCCAGCCAATGGCCAACCAACACGTTTACAACGTCGGATTTTGGAGCAACGGTAACATTACTTGAGGAACAAGTAATGCTAACTCCTCGGTCCGAGTCAATCTCTCGCAGCGAAGAAGATCAGAGTCTCTTGCTGGCAAGTATTTGCTCGAAGCACAAAGCGATTTCTCTCACAGCTTTCATAGGTTTTGGATTTAGCATCAGAGAACCAAAGCTTCGAACGCTACACCCCTCTTAATAGTACGGTGGTCCTATGACTCAATCAAAGAAGAAGAACAACGAGATAAATGCTACGTCTTCACTTCATCTTCATTCTTCCCCGAGCGCAGTCATATGCTTCGAACATGCACCGAACCAATTGCTTAGACTTCAGCAATTTTTAGGGGTCACTCTTGATAGCTTTATATTCGATGATAACCTTCGCTGCCACGCAGGGAGATTATCTTCATTGTTTGCATCAAACTCCTCGATACTTCAGGGACCTGTTACTCTGTGTGCACTAGCAAACACATAAGTCCCATACTGTTTATGTCAACAAGCTCCAAAACATAAGGGGCCTATCAGTGCACCAAGAATCTCCCCCTTTTTGGATGGTTGTTGACAAAACAGATAATCATCAAAGTGAAGATAGATAAATGAAATGTAGAACAAACAAGAGTGAACTTGCATTACTTGACTCGATGATGAAATATACTCCCCCTAGATGTATGCAGGGTCAATTGATATACAATGAAGTTCCTTGCAATTCATTTGAGTGAGTGGAGGATTTTCAATCATATGAGGTAATGATTCACACTGATGATAATTAATCCAATGAGAATATGGTGCAATCATTCATGACTTCTATCAATAAATTTACCTGCAAAACAAAATGCTTCGAGAGAATATTGTGCAGCAGGCGGGGTTATTAATATTACAACCCATAACAGAAGTTTTACATCAGAGCACACAAACTGGCATAAATTGTTTCAAGAGATAGAGCAATTAAATATGAAGACCAAATCCAACAGAGCAAAACTATCGAAACTCTCGATGTTATTCTCCCCCTTTTTGTCAACTAGTGTAAAAAAGGTGATGAAAAACACGAGTACGAAAATAGGTGAATATGATTCACTCTGAGGCATCGCCTGAGGAACTGCCCGAAGAAGTTTCTGATTCTGAGGTGTCTAGAACATCTTCATCTTTAGCAGAAGCAGCAGATCCTTCAAGATTGGCTTGGGGCTGAGAAGAGGAAGGCACATTGGGATTAGCCTCGTGAGTCTTGCGAGACAGAGAATTTTCTTCAGCAGGGTTTTCAGTTGCCGATGTGACTTCTGATTCGTCGAGCAATTTGTGCAGTTGAATCTGAAGTAAATTCATTGTTGGTTCACGAGCTGGCAAAGGCGAAGTAATGCGATCTTGATAATCTTCAGCAGTAAACCCTTGATCAATATACTCATAGAGTTCTTGGAGGTGAGAGTGACTCAGTTGCTTCTTTGAGAAAAATTTCCGAAGCAATTTCCATAATCACTTCTTGTTTTCTGCTGTGATCAAATGCACAACTTTTGCTCGGTTGTGAATAGCATTAAGTTCGGCAGCTAGGTGCTCTTTCTCTTGGCAATCTTCGGCCATATGCTTCAACAAGAGTTGTTGAGTGCGCATGCTCACTTCAAGATGTGAAGGAGGTTGAGTGTTCGGTTGACGACCACGCTTAGGTAGCTTTGGTCCATTGAAGGTATTGTGATAATCAGAAGGACTGGACACTGGTGCTTTCCCCGAAGAAAAATCTTTCATTACTTTCAGCGTGTCACGCACAGGAGGAATGGAGCTTTTTTGACTAACTTTGGCAAGATACTCGGTCTTCATTGCATAGTCAACCACTTTCTGAATCCAGGGTGCATATACCTTGATAGTTTTTGGGCACTGAGCTGAATCCATCAGAATGTGGAGGAACATATCTTCGATATCGAAGATAAATCTTTGAGATATAACATGGATGGTGTTTTGAAGAACATCAGAAATGGCGTTGTCAGTATTCATCCCAGCCAGCGGACAAAGGGTATAAGTAAGGATATGATATAAAGTCTGATTGTCGAATGTTAAGTGCTCAGGCAGAGGAGGACCATTGTAGTCACGAATCTTATCTTCATCCATTGTGCATCGGAAATCTTCATCAGAGATTGCATCAATGTTATGAACCCGAATCTCAGTCTTGCCATGTTCAAATCGAGGGAAATGAAAGTGGGATACAAAGTCCATGGCAGAGCATTTTATTCTTTTTCCTTCAGTCATCCATTCCATGATCCACTTTGTAGTGTTAGATTCATCATCGGAGATATATAGTGTTGCATAAAATTGGAGAAAATATCCCGGTTCCATGGATGCTGATATGCAAAGACATGCGAGAGACCAAAGTATTCAATTTCTTGCAGTACTTGTGTGAAGCAACTGAGGCTTTTCATAGCAGCAAAGTCCGGAAACTCATGAGGGAAAATCTTTAGGCTGTCATAGAGAATTCGTGAATAACATGTTGCCTGTTCCTGAGTCCAGAACCGAGGAGATTCAAAAGTACGGGGCTTGCTGTATGGACTTTCTTGAAAGAAATTTGGATGAGTGTTCCGATTGAAAAGTGGCCCTTTGGCTCCAATGTGGCACCCCAGCTCAGAGAAAACTGGAATGCCCCGTATTCCAGCCCAGAGACAAGTCTTCTGGAATACGGCACTGTTGGCATAGAACAAATCAGCTCTTTATTACTATGGATAAGGTTACAAGGGTACATTGAATACATCGGCATGGCGACACTACGCCTGCCCAGGGTAGTTCTATGCTAACAGCGAAACAACCCGAGGAAGCGGAGTACCCTCGGCAGCGGAACAATGATGGCGATGGTGAACTCCACTCCGTAGGGACTCTGGCTGGAACGCGTATCCTAGCTCGCAAACTCGGAATCCTCGACAAGCAAGCAATCATGGCATGACCTGCAAACTGGCATGACACGCTAGGTGAGTACTTTGAATGTACTCGCAAGCTCACAGCAACCAAAGCAATCAAGAAAAGCAACATCATGGCATTTACAGGTTAAACAGGTGTAATTATGATGATGCTAGAACTACATAAGCATGGCATGGCATATAAACAGGATGTCACTACATGCAACATGTTAAAACTATCATAGTACAACTTACTCTGTCGGGGTTACCTCATAACCACCACATGCAGGAACTTACCATCGAGTGTGCCGCATGATAACCTCGGGACTAACCAAACTTGGTATTACAATACCGTAGTGATACATGATCACAAGGAGCTTGGTCTTTACCCGAGATCACCACATAACACTATCAACCAAATCCGGTATCCATGATACCACGGTGATCCTCTCATGATCACGATCAACCAACGTCGGTATCCTCGATACCACGGTGATCCACTTGCGATCACATAAAGATCAACCAACTTCTTTCTTATTGAACCGGGGTTGTTATAAGCAAGATTATTATACTGTTGACCCATAGTGTGTCCTACTACGAACTGTGCCCATAACCGAGGACGCGGCTATCGATAGATTATACACTCTGCAGAGGTTAGTACACTGTACCCACACCACGGAACTCATGGCCTCGTGCTCCCATTCGGGTGGACCAACGATGTTCCGACAAAACCCAATCTATTGCATGGCACTCTCCCGGCCACTCTGACACACTCCCCTTTGGGCTATGTCATGGGTGACCCCTGTGTCCTTCCGACACCTGCCACCGTCGTGGCCAAACAAAACTGTCCCAAACGGGGACCTGAGCTCAATACCAAAACTGGGTTCACAAGGTTATAGCCGCCTACCTGATCAGGGTAGCACACACTCATAACCTTCCCTGGTTGGAGGTACCAGCGAGAGGCATGACAATAGACCGAATTAGGGCTGCCCCATCCCAGCAAGTGTGGTTGCACTGGTGAGCTCGATTCGGTGGCGCACTATGACTCAGCCAACAGGTGTTCAAGTTCGATTAACATCCGGTTAAATTTAAATGATGATGTGCTGAGCCAAGATAACTGGATGAACCATAACAACTCACAAAGAAACATGCAGACATGTCATCATCTTCGCATGAACTACTGCCAGTATTAACCATGAGTATAATGCTACCAACGACTACTTGATAACTAGCCAGATGCACATGGACAGAACGTAACGATAAGCATAGAACATGAGCACATACAGTATTTTCAGACAGAATAACATGCACACATTAAATAACTATTCAAGTAGGAAATCATAGCTACTGCAAATCCATCATGCAAGTGGCTATCGTGGCTTGCCTGGGAATGAAGGAATCATCGGGAAGAAGTGCGGAAAGTCTGCGGAGACGATTGCTGAAAACAGTTCTCTCTCGGAGGGGGCTGTTTACGGACAAGGGCAAAATGGTCATTTTCACTGTGGGACCACCTAGTGAAAATGACACAAAAAGATAGATCTCAACTATACGAAGAAGTAGGCTTTGGATTCACCTCAATCGGAGTTACGAGCAAAAAGTTGTGAAGGGTTGAAGACCAGGGACTATTCTGTAAATAAAATATTCATAGACAGGCCCCTTGCAGCTCGGCGGGTCGCGCATTCCAGCAAAATATGCTTTCCCACGGGGAAAGCGTAAAGCGCATAATGCGCTTCCACTTATCCACGCTGGCAGTGGCGGGGCCGGGGCTTGTGTCGCTGCCAGGTGGGTCCCGCCGGGCTTTCTCTCTCCTCCTTCCTTCTTCCTTCTCCCTCCTGACGGAAAATAGAGGAGGGCGAGGCCGCGCGACGCCGGTGACTACCCTGGCCAGCTCCGGGCACCTCCGGCGAGGCCCCGACTACCAAACTGCGCAGGGTGGAGAGGCGCATCCATCCAGGGGCTCCGCGCGCGCCGGAGAAGGTCGAGGCGACGATGGCTTGGGTGCCCACGGCGGAGGCCGTCGGCCAGAATTGGGGGCGAGGCTACGGCCGCTCCGGGGACGAGGCGAATAGGTGGGGAGGCTCGGCATGCTTCGGTGGATCTACTGGTGGGGAGAGGAGGAGAGGAGAGAGCCTGGCTTGCTCCAATTCGAGGTGGCCGATGCGGCGGCCATGGCAGAAGAGGAAGGCGATGAGTGGTGCTCCGGCTCGATGGAGTGGTTGGGGAGGGAGCTGGGAGTGAGGGGAGGAGCTTGAGATGCTCGGAGAGGCTCGGGGTGGCCTATTTATAGGCGGGCGACGAGGGTGGCTGAGCACGGCTGCGGCGACACGCGCGCCGGCGTCCTGGAGCTTCGGGAGCACGCCTGGAGGAGGGAGAGGCATCCACGAGCTTCGCAGAGGATCGGAGAGGGCTCAGGTGGGGTCGGGAAGGCTCGGGAGCCGACGAGCGACCGGACGCTGCGGCGGCAGGGACGGACACGACGCGGGCGCGGCGATGGCGACGTAACCACGGCGAGATAAGGTGGGACAGCAGAGAGGAGTTGACCGTACGGGCACGAGCTAGCTACTGGACATGAAAGGGACGCGAGAGGCAGAGGAAATCGACAATAACAGTGGCCGTGGTTTCCAGAGCATGCTGTTCGACTTGACTGTCCCGTGGTCACCGCGTGAACGCGGCGATGCCACGTGCTCTGGTTGACCAAATCATGTCTGGTCGAAGGGTCATGACGGTGTCCTGAACTAGGGGGTACTCACCACGTCGTCTCCCGACCAGTGGGTCAGGCCGAGGACCCCCATGATGATTCACTAATGGGCCAATTCGGGCAGCCCATGCCGAATACAAGGAGGATTCCACAAGACTTGGCGCACAAGACAAGGACTCCTCTAAACCCTAGGCCTACGGTGCATATATAAACTGAGACCAGGCTAGTCAATAGACAATCTAATATTCATGAGAACAATCTCGTGGTAGACACATGTACTCTATACTATCCCCCATATGAATACAATCAAAAGCAGGACGTAGGGTTTTACCTTCATCAAGAGGGCCCGAACCTGGGTAAAACCTGTGTCCGTGTTATCATCGCTCCAAGACGCCTAGCTTAGGACCCCTACTATGAGATATGCCGGATTTCTCACCGATATTGGTGCTTTTATTTAGAGCTTGCTGGGTGATCGTTACGGTTCGATGAGTTGTTATCATCTACATCTGTTTCGAGCTCGCCGATCAAGATCGAAAGAATTTTCAACGGCGGCGTAATCAGGTTCTATCCTTTCAGATCCGTTCCATACAATTTTTCCTTGTGAGTTGGTACCGTGGTTTGTGTAAATTTGTTGGCAGATCGGAATACGTGTCGCCATTGCATCTTCCGCGGCTGAAGCCGATCCATCAAATTGTCTCATCGGCATCAAGCAGACGCGTGTAACCGGCCGACCATCGAAATCCCGAAGCATCACGGGCGTCCTGTAAAAATCTGGTTAATGCTGGCCGCACATGCAGTACACGGCCACGGGCACAGAGCGACCGCGGTGAGCCGGCAGCTGCCGTGCTCATGCATCACACAGGGAGAATTTTTCTTCTCTTTTTTAATACGGCACCTCATCGGCTCTGCCGATCTTCTACTTTTGGTGAAAGTTGTGTACCCTTAAAATACTACTCCTACTAATCCAATTGGATGTTAGCTTTGCAGTACGACATCATATCCTAGTCAGTGAATTATAATAATTCAACTGACACTACTAGTTCACGTGTTGGTGAATCATCATGCAACGATCAAAGCAAACTGACCTTTGTCGCTAATTCAGTACGGATCAGCTTGTTTGTCTGCGTTCAGGTTTTATTTTTCTTAACTATTTGTTTAGCACATAAATTAGTACACACAGATTATTTTCTGTTGGTTTGTACTGTACTTTTTTTTGCAGAGATACTTTGCCTATGTTTGTACATGCTTTTTCCGTCCGCATCGATCGGGCCAGCCGATGTACGTGTTTTGTAGTCTGGTCTACATTGAGATCATCGTCTTAGGGCGATCCCATATACGGTCGCTGTCCCGCGCGCATCGTGTCCGTAACTCGGACGACCCTGCGAATTCGGAGTTCGTCATGGATCGATGGATGATCAGGTGATATTTTTTCAATTAGATCTGTCTCATACAAATTCCTTTGAGAATTATTGTTCTCGGATCGCTATTCTTTGCAGGTTTCTCCGATGTTGATTTTGATCTCAGATCGGATCAGGGAGATCTATGCACCAGCAGCCGTTAAGCATTAAAATACCTGTTCGGCCTAGGACATTGGGGAGTTAAATCGATTTAACAATAAGTGTCCGGCGACTAGCAGTACATCAGGTCCGAGCTCCACTGCGATTCCCACGCGCCATGGAGGTGTCGAGGAAACAGGCTCGCAGGCAATAGAAAAATCCGTCAAGCGATGCCCTGGCCGAAGAGCCACCTGGTACTGCTCCCACGCAGCAGTCACATCGACCGATCAAATTAGCTCGTTTTGCAAGCACGGTGCCCTAGACGTGGCTGAATTCTGTCACCTCGGCGAGCCATCCTTTGCCAGCATCGCCGTGCCGTCGCTTCATCGCCCATCAGGCAGTGGGTGTGTGGATCGAGTCCCAATTTTGGGAGTCATCTTTCTTCAGATTGCTACAACAGATAAGCCAGGTGCTATTAATCCTAGTAATTTTCGATAGCATGGGTTTATTTTTCCCAAGAAATTATTGCTCTGGTGTTTGCCATCCTCTGTACACAGGTCTGTCAAATGCTGGCCGCATTAACGACTGTCGTGTGATGGTTCGGTCAGTTTCTGTTCATAGTTCGGCAAACGCCGCATCTGGAACTCGGACTACCCTGCGAATTCAGGCTTTGTCACGCCTTCACTGCATCACGCCGACGCCCTGCATTGACATTGACTTCGGCGCCAGGCCACATCTCTTTAAATAAATTATTTTGCGTAAATTAATTATGCAAGGATTTTTTATATATTTATATTATCATTTTTTGGACTGCACTATTTTACATGTGTAGGTAATCGACTTTGACTGCGTCACGCGGTCACTTCGGGAAGCCGACGTTGTCGTCCCAATCGGCTCCCGTGATCACCTTGTTGGTCGAATTGCCATACCGACATGTTCGGTTGCCTCGGGGACTTCGGCACCGCTGAGAGAGCTCTATCTCATCGAGTGTTCGGCACACGGGCCATATTTCTTTTATTACTCACTTTGCATAAATTATTAATTATGCAACGATTTTATTATTATTATTACTATTATCTCCGGCTTGCGCTATTTTCTGTGCACAGGTAAATGATCCGGGTTGGGCAGCGCTGTCACCTCAGCGTACCGACGTACCACGTCACCTCGGCTGGACCGGGGCTTCGTCATCACTTCATTAACCCACAGCGGGGACTTCGGCGCCATACTGCCGGCCTGCTCCGTCGCCTCAGTCGGACTAGGGGTTCCACCTCGCCACATTAGCCGTGCTATGTCGCCACTTCGGAGTGCCGAGCTCTTCGCTCCGCCACCTCGGGACCGGCTTGGGGGCTGGGACCTCGTCCCGCCGTAAGCTCGGGCCGCGCATCGACACCAAGCACGTTAACCAGCTAAGTCGTTGCAAAGTCTTTTTCCATGTTAAAAACACTTCCTTTTCCATGTTAACTGGGGGCTCTTAAATTTATATGAGCTGTTTTATAATAAGTGTTCTGCTTCTAAGTCGTTGCAAAGTCTTTTTCTACCACTCCTTTTTCGACTCAAGTGTACGGTCAATAGCCAGATGGCCTGTTCTCTCTCTAAAGCCGCTCGAGTTTAGTTCGCTAAACTGGCCTTTGAGAAACACTCCGCCTTCGGGATAGGGAGGTTGAAGCCGAAGGCTAACTCGCTTGAAGTCTTGAGATCGGATGTGTCAAGTTAAAACACGACAGAAGCACAAACTAATTTTTAAGACCAATTTCGGATTGGCACAAAAAACTTGATTTAGTTCGGACGTCAAGCTTTTACATAAGTTTTTTGGCTTTTCGAGCTTATGGCACTTTTTAGCTATTTGTATGTTTTTGTTTCAGGAGCGAGACAACCTCATGACCGAGGTGCCCTGCATTATAATTCAGCTCGGGAGATCTCTTCCGACCCACAACTCGGCATCTTTCCCGCCGAACTACACCTCGGCGTTGACAAAATTAACGGGGGGCTACTGATGGTGTCCTGGACTAGGGGGTACTCACCACGTCGTCTCCCGACCAGTGGGTCAGGCCGAGGACCCCCATGATGATTCACTAATGGGCCAATTCGGGCAGCCCATGCCGAATACAAGGAGGATTCCACAAGACTTGGCGCACAAGACAAGGACTCCTCTAAACCCTAGGCCTACGGTGCATATATAAACTGAGGCCAGGCTAGTCAATAGACAATCTAATATTCATGAGAACAATCTCGTGGTAGACACATGTACTCTGTACTATCCCCCATATGAATACAATCAAAAGCAGGACATAAGGTTTTACCTCCATCAAGAGGGCTCGAACCTGGGTAAAACCTATGTCCATGTTATCATCGCTCCAAGACACCTAGCTTAGGACCCCTACTATGAGATATGCCAGATTTCTCACCGACAAGTCATTCGAAGGATAAGGTCAAGGAGGAAAGAAACAGGCATAGTGGAGCTTGAGATGACCACAGCTAGCAGATTTGCTCAGGAGCAGCAAGGTGTTTGATGGGAGGTGAGAGAGATTGAGCAGGAACTAGACTCTGATCTTTGGCGGAGGGTGATCATACACTAAGGTGAGCATTGTGGCCAAGTTTCAGCCCAAATGGAGGAGTGTAGTTAGCACTTGCTGTACAAATGACTCCACTGACCAGAAATGAGAATCTTGATGTGGCACTCATATACTGGCTTGGATTAAGCTGAAATTTGGAGGATATGAGTTATTTGGGCATACGAATACACTGTATAAATTTCATACCATTTGGACACATCAAAATGGTACTTCCTTCACAGTGGTCCTCTCTGGACAGAAATTGGAATAATATTGTGGAGAAAATGGCTTAATGAAATGATCCCAAATTTAGTGGAGAGGTGAAATATAGGTAGAAGCATGTTCTGGAAATTATTCATGAATTATGGAGCAATAAAAATTATAGTTGCTTCACAACCCAAAATAATTACCAGAAACAAAGATTTGATGCTGGGATCACATAGATGACGGAATGATGCTCAAATTTGGTGGAGAGTTATAATTTGAGCATATGAAGATGCTTGCAAAATTTCAACTCATTTGGATATGCCTAGCTTGCACTTCCTTCACAAGGCCTCTGTTTGAACAGAAACTTTGAAAAATTGCTCAGGAATATTTACTAGGAAAATGGAGTTGAAATTTGGCATGTGACAATGATATGAATAGGAAAGAATGCCCAAAAAGTTTTAGAGCAAGAAAGCAGATATAAAGGGTACTTGCTTCACAAACTGCCAGCTGGGGCAGAATCAGAAAAGGAATATTGCTGGAATATTTTTGAACATGGCAAAGAAGGATTTTGACATATCTAAAGAAGATATGTCCCAAAGGATTTATGAGAATTATTTGGGAATCTATGGGATGACATAGATGTGGGTTGCTTCAGAACCCAGAGCAGACAGGGTTATTCCTTTAATAGAAAAATGAATATTCCCAAGAAAAACAATATTGGGATTGGTCCAAGATGGAAATGGCAAGGTCTTGGGATGGTTTTGAGATTGACAAGCCACTTGGGAGAGGAATCGAGGGTGATCTCTCCAGGTTTCAAGACCACTTAAGCCACTGAAAAGCAAATCCAGACCGAAATCAAAAGAAAAAGAAATGGGCAAAATCCAGGGTGTTACAAACCTACCCCCCTTAAAGAAATCTCGTCCTCGAGATTTGGTTGCTCAGGGGTCAAGCATGAATATTCCCACTTGAGGAAACCATTTCCAACTCGGGTTCCCTTTTGCCTTTGTATTATGTCCCCACTGTATATTATCTGACTCACTGCCTAGCTCCGGGGTGGTTTCTTTCACTGGATCCTCATTCTGACAGATCTTACCTCATATATTACTTTGACTTTGATCCTTTTATGTCTGTCGACCTTGTCCGGGTGCGATGTATTATCCTGACTGAAATACGTGCCCTTCTTGCAAGTCCGAGAATAGTTCCTCATGGACGTGTTGTGATGAAGTTCAATACAGATGACCGCCCATTGAGTTGTGAACAGATTCTCTCGGTGGACACGAAATCCTTTACTTATTGCATTGGGTGCCTTCAAATGGCTGTGTGTCCTCCAGGTTCAAAACAGTACTGTAAATCGTACCATTCTCCTGGCGGAATCTGACTTCTCGCACGGATTGCTGGGTCATCTTGGGTATCTTCACTGTCTTGGGTATAAGGCTCCTACCAAAGATTTGACTGTCACTTGTCGTGACCAGCATAAAAGGTGTACGACCTTATGACGATATTATCTGTAGCCTTGACTGACGGTGGTCCTAACGGAAAAATCTTGTCCACAGCAGGCTATCTTTTAACTGATTCCCCTCTGTGAGGACACATGCTTCGAGGTGGTTGTTCAACATTCTGATCGTTCCGTCTGTCGGCTCCTGACGGACTCGGATGTCTTCTTCTGACAATTCTGAGCATATCTGGTTGGCTGAGCGGGTTGACTCAATATGGGGTCCTTGCAAACGGAATAGACCCCGTGGGTGCGTACCCATGGTGATCGGTACCGAACCAGACTGTCCGGAGTATCTGTACCATGCAACCATTACCATACCTGTATGGATGATCTTGGTTCTTCTTGCCTGGACCCTTTGCTGAAAGAACTTGGCTTGATGTGTTCTTGATTCTTCGGATGACCACGGGTACTGCCAGGTATACTATTCCGGCAGGCATATTACTTTACAAGTTCTAGCTGTAGGGTAACGACCGTCTGAACCCTTGGATAAAACCAGCAAATAAACCGGTAGCCACCAGAATGGTCTTTACAACTCAGATCTGAGACATTACTAGAGTAACTCAACCCCGACTCAAGACGGCTGAAAAGCAGCTCAGAGCATGAGACGGTGTCGATAAGAAGAAAGTAGCAGTTCCCTAAGACGACCGAGAAACAGCTCAGAGCATAGGGTCACTGCTACGGAAATAAATTCAACAGCTGCCCGAGACGGCCGAAAAGCAGCTCAGAACACGGCCAGTTGCTGGTAAAAGAAATAAAATTCGGCATCCACCCCGGACGGCCGGAAACAACTCAGAACACAGGCATGGTGCCATTACTAAAGAAAGATGGGCAAGGGTTCATCCGCGTCCCATACAACTCACTACTATGCAGTCAAGCATAAGCATATTAATTTGAACATGCAGGCATAACATGGAGCAATATTTTAAGGCATATATTGGATGGTCGGCTTGCTCCATAGGTTGTTGGTCATCACACTGAAGTGTATAACTGGCGTTCTTCTTCTTCTTCTTACATAGCTCATGCAATAGTCGGATTCTCACCAGGCTGGCAACATTGTATGAGTAACTCATATGACTTTGGTAGCATGTCCACCATATCTATTGAGTATATGCAGCTAAGCACTTGGTTCCTGAGGCAGGCTTGTGTCCTGACTGATTTTTACCTTCTGACCAACGGTTGCAGATCTGACTCTGGGGAATGCATGGTCATATGCTGCCAACTGACTAGGAAATATCTTGTACTGCTACGGATATGATGCCTTGCTGACGAGGATTGCATAGCTTTGTGCTGGAAGCCATCGAGGGTATCTTGCTGAGGAAGACTGAATAGCTTGCGCCCGAAGCTTTTGCCGAGATAGCTTGCTTGCATCGGAAGATATCCATGTGTCGTATCGATGAAGACACAGGAATCCTTGCGTCGTACGCTTCTCAGGTAACCTTTGACGCGAAATGTACTGTTGATCATGCACACATCTTTGCCTTCTTGCTGATTCGATGCTTACTGCTGTGAAGGTTGCACTGGTATATACTTGATGCTGATAGCCAATCCAGCCAGGATTTTATTCATATTCAGGCCCGATATTCCCGATATAATGCAGTCTGCTATAAATTCCATATTGCTAAACTAAGCTTCCAAATGACTATCTCTTCACTGATTCTTTGAGTCCGGTGTCGGTGAGCAACTTCCATAAGGGAAATAGTGTAACACCAAGGGCCCAAAGAAAGAAGCAAGAGAAACAACAAAAACAAAAACACACAAAGCAACAAGATCATACACAAGCAATATCATACTCTACAGCTATTCACAACAATAATATGCATGCCTACTTAAGCACACAAATCTCGCAAGAGCTCCAGTGTTACAATATAACATGCTGTGGCGGTGTGCATGAAAGTGAATCAATGTGTGGAAGGAAGTTGGTGTAAATAAGGCTACACCAAACACGGCTTACACCGGTTGCAGCTGGACGGACACGGGGGCGAGGACGGACTTGGTGATCGTGGATCGGAATACGGAGGTCACAACCACATCATCATCAAGCGTACGGAAGAAACCGTACTCGTCCAGAGAATGGGTAGCAGGGTAAAATAGCAGTGGAAAGAGGGGCTTGCGGGCATTGCCCTTTTTTTATAACAAAGATCATTAGGGGTTGCCCAAGCGATGAATGGAATGGCATGATTCGGGATAGAAACATTTCTATCACCAAAACGATAGGGTTGGCTGAATAAGATAATTGGTGTGGTATCGGTGCATCGATCCGACAAGGAATCGACAACACCAAGCACCTTGGCATCACTCCGCTGGGACGGAGATGGCACCACACCAAGGAACAAGTATGCAACTGGAGGGTGCAGGTAGTGGGTCGAAACCGATGCCACCTACACTCACCAGACCAACCGCTAGTAACAAAATAAATATTCTATATGCATGCTATGCACAAACAAATACAGCAAACAAGTGCAGCAAACCAACTGAATTCTATACTACCGATTTCTAATGTTCGCGCGGTCTAGGGCGTCCTACAGCCAGACCTGGCTCTGATACCAACGCTTTTGGCACCACGGCTCAGAGAAAACCAGAATGCCCCGTATTCCAGCCCAGAGACAAGTCTTCTGGAATACGGCATTGTTGGCATAGAACAAATCAGCTCTTTATTACTATGGATAAGGTTACAAGGGTACATTGAATACACCGGCACGGTGACACTACGCCTGCCCAGGGTAGTTCTATGCTAACAGCGAAACAACCCGAGGAAGCGGAGTACCCTCCAGCGGAACAACGACGGCGGTGGTGAACTCCACTCCGTAGGGACTCTGGCTGGAACGCGTATCCTAGATCGCAAACTCGGAATCCTCGACAAGCAAGCAATCATGGCATGACCTGCAAACTGGCATGACACGCTAGGTGAGTACTTTGAATGTACTCGCAAGCTCACAGCAACCAAAGCAATCAAGACAAGCAACAACATGGCATTTACAGGTTAAACAGGTGTAATTATGATGATGCTAGAACTACATAAGCATGGCATGGCATATAAACAGGATGTCACTACATGCAACATGTTAAAACTATCATAGTACAACTTACTCTGTCGGGGTTACCTCGTAACCACCACATGCAGGAACTTACCATCGAGTGTGCCGCATGATAACCTCGGGACTAACCAAACTTGGTATTACAATACCGTAGTGATACATGATCACAAGGAGCTTGGTCTTTACCCGAGATCACCACATAACACTATCAACCAAATCCGGTATCCATGATACCACGGTGATCCTCTCATGATCACGATCAACCAACGTCGGTATCCTCGATACCACGGTGATCCACTTGCGATCACATAAAGATCAACCAACTTCTTTCTTATCGAACCGGGGTTGTTATAAGCAAGATTATTATACTGTTGACCCATAGTGTGTCCTACTACGAACTATGCCCATAATCGAGGACGTGGCTATCGATAGATCATACACTCTGCAGAGGTTAGTACACTGTACCCACACCACGGAACTCATGGCCTCGTGCTCCCATTCGGGTGGACCAACGATGTTCCGACAAAACCCAATCTATTGCATGGCACTCTCCCGGCCACTCTTACACACTCCCCTTTGGGCTATGTCATGGGTGACCCTTGTGTCCTTCCGACACCTGCCACCGTCGTGGCCAAACAAAACTATCCCAAACGGGGACCTGAGCTCAATACCAAAACTGGGTTCACAAGGTTATAGCCGCCTACCTGATCAGGGTAGCACGCACTCATAACCTTCCCTGGTTGGAGGTACCAGTGAGAGGCATGACAATAGACCAAATTAGGGCTGCCCCATCCCAGCAAGTGTGGTTGCACTGGTGAGCTCGATTCGGTGGCGCACTATGACTCAGCCAACAGGTGTTCAAGTTTGATTAACATCCGGTTAAATTTGAATGATGATGTGCTGAGCCAAGATAACAGGATGAACCATAACAATTGACAAAGAAACATGCAGACATGTCATCATCTTCGCATGAACTACTGCCAGTATTAACCATGAGTATAATGCTACCAACGACTACTTGATAACTAGCCAGATGCACATGGACAGAACGTAACGATAAGCATAGAACATGAGCATATACAGTATTTTCAGACAGAATAACATGCACACATTAAATAACTATTCAAGTAGGAAATCATAGCTACTGCAAATCCATCATGCAAGTGGCTGTCGTGGCTTTCCTGGGAATGAAGGAATCATCGGGAAGAAGTGCAGAAAGTGCGCGAAGACGATTGCCGGAAACAGTTCTCTCTCAGAGAGGGCTGTTTACGGACAAGGGGAAAATGGTCATTTTCACTATGGGACCACCTAGTGAAAATGACAACAAAAGATAGAGCTCGACTATATGAAGAAGTAGGCTTTGGATTCACCTCAATCGGAGTTACGAGCAAAAAGTTGTGAAGGGTTGAATACCAGGGACTATTCTGTAAATAAAATATTCACAGACAGGCCCCTGGCAGCTCGGCGGGTCGCGCATTCCAGCAAAAGATGCTTTCCCACGGGGAAAGCGTAAAGAGCAGACTGCGCTTCCACTTATCCACGCTGGCAGTGGCGGGGCCGGGGCTTGTGTCGCTGCCAGGTGGGTCCCGCCGGGCTTTCTCTCTCCTCCTTCCTTCTTCCTTCTCCCTCCCGACGGAAAACAAAGGAGGGCGAGGCCGCGCGACGCCGGCGACTGCCCTGGCCGGCTCCGGGCACCTCCAGCGAGGCCCCGGCTACCAAACTGCGCAGGGTGCAGGGGCGCATCCATCCAGGGGCTCCGCGCGCGCCGGAGAAGGTCGAGGCGACGATGGCTTGGGCGCCCGCGGCGGAGGCCGTCGGCCAGAATTGGGGGCGAGGCTACGGCCGCTCCGGGGATGAGGCGAATAGGTGGGGAGGCTCGGCTTGCTTCGGTGGATCTACTGGTGGGGAGAGGAGGAGAGGAGAGAGCCTGGCTTGCTCCAATTCGAGGTGGCCGAGGCGGCGGCCATGGCCGAAGAGGAAGGCGATGAGTGGTGCTCCGGCTCGATGGAGTGGTTGGGGAGGGAGCTGGGAGTGAGGGGAGGAGCTTGAGATGCTCGGAGAGGCTCGGGGTTGCCTATTTATAGATGGACGACGAGGGTGGCCGAGCACGGCTGCGGCGACACGCACGCCGGCATCTCGGAGCTTCGGGAGCACGCCTGTAGGAGGGAAAGGCATCCACGAGCTTCACGGAGGATCGGAGAGGGCTCAGGCGGGGTCGAGAAGGCTCGGGAGCCGACGAGCGACCGGACGCTGCGGCGGCAGGGACGGACACGACGCGGGCGCGGCGATGGTGACGTAACCACGGCGAGATAAGGCGGGGCAGCAGAGAGGAGTTGACCGTACGGGCACGAGCTAGCTACTGGACATGAAAGGGATGCGAGAGGCAGAGGAAATTGACAATAACAGTGGCCGTGGTTTCCAGAGCATGCTGTTCGACTTGACTGCCCCCTGGTCACCGCGTGAACGCGGCGATGCCACGTACTCTGGTTGACCAAATCATGTCTGGTCGAAGGGTCATTCGAAGGATAAGGTCAAGGAGGAAAGAAACAGGCATAGTGGAACTTGAGATGACCACAGCTAGCAGATTTGCTCAGGAGCAGCAAGGTGTTTGATGGGAGGTGAGAGTGATTAAGCAGGAACTAGACTCTGATCTTTGGCGGAGGGTGATCATACACTAAAGTGAGCATTGTGGCCAAGTTTCAGCCCAAATGGAGGAGTGTAGTTAGCACTTGCTGTACAAATGACTCCACTGACCAGAAATGAGAATCTTGATGTGGCACTCATATACTAGCTTGGATTGAGCTGAAATTTGGAGGATATGAGTTATTTGGGCATATGAATACACTGTATAAATTTCATACCATTTGGACACACCAAAATGGTACTTCCTTCACAGTGGTCCTCTCTGGACAAAAACTTGGAATAATATTGTGGATAAAATGGCTTAATGAAATGATCCCAAATTTAGTGGAGAGGTGAAATATAGGTAGAAGCATGTTCTGGAAATTATTCATGAATTATGGAGCAATAAAAGTTATTGTTGCTTCACAACCCAAAATAATTACCAGAAACAAAGATTTGATGCTGGGATCACATAGATGATGGAATGATGCTCAAATTTGGTGGAGAGTTATAATTTGAGCATATGAAGATGCTTGCAAAATGTCAACTCATTTGGATATGCCTAGCTTGCACTTCCTTCACAAGGCCTCTGTTTGAACAGAAACTTTGAAAAATTGCTCAAGAATATTTACTAGGCAAATGGAGTTGAAATTTGGCATGTGACAATGATATGGCCTCTGTTTGAGAGCAAGAAAGCAGATATAAAGGGTACTTGCTTCACAAACTGCCAGCTGGGGCAGAATCAGAAAAGGAATATTGGTGGAATATTTTTGAATATGGCAAAGAAGGATTTTGACATATCTGAAGAAGATATGTCCCAAAGGATTTATGAGAATTATTTGGGAATCTATGGGATGACATAGATGTGGGTTGCTTCACAACCCAGAGCAGACATGGTTATTCCTTTAATAGAAAAAGGAATATTCCCAAGAAAAAGAATATTGGGATTGGTCCAAGATGGAAATGGCAAGGTCTTGGGATGGTTTTGAGATTGGCAAGCCACTTGGGAGAGGAATCGAGGGTGATCTCTCTAGGTTTCAAGACCACTTAAGCGACCGAAAAGCAAATCCAGACCGAAATCAAAAGACAAAGATATGGGCAAAATCCAAGGTGTTACATCCAAAATCGGTGGAAAACAATGGCAGGCGCTCGCGAGGATAAGGATAGTTCAGTTCATCTTCAAAGGAAATCACTTCATCGCCATAGATAACGAAATCTGAATGATGAGCCGAAGCTGATTTTGCTGCAGAAGGATCAGAGGTTCTTCGTGCAGTATTGAGTGAGACTCTCTGAGGAGATGGATTTGACACTTGTCCAGGTGCTGACTCAGGCACCGAAGCTCTATCAACCACTGGGGGCTGTTGATGATTTGTGTTAGAAGTCGTTGGAGGAGCAGATGGTGGAACCGAATCATTTGGTTCAACACGGACAGGAGAAGCTTGTCGTTCAGACTGAGGAATTTCACCTTCTTCTGACACTTGGTCCTGAGAAGGATTTGCTTCATGAGCTGGGGAGGCTACAGGCACTATTTCAGTTGGCCTTGGCGCAGTTGATGCATCTACAACAGGTTCATGAAGAGGCGAAGGAATTGCTTGTTCAGGAGAGTTTTCTCTCTGTGTCTCAGCATCTGGAGGAGGAGGAGCATTCTTCTTCGCAATCTTCTTCTTCTTCTTTTGCTTCAACAGATCAATGTGCCCTTTGACCAGATCATTATAACTAGTTACTTTTGCTTGATGGTCAAGGCAAATCTTGCGAACAATTTGATCGAGATCCGAATGAAATCCCAATCTCCTGTGCTGAAGAATTGTCAGAGCCTTGTTAACATCCTCATAAGATTCTTCAAGCTGCTTGATGATAAACTTGGATTTCATATTGTTCATATGGTTGTCGAGCTCCTTGAGTTGTGCAGTGAGGTCATTGATCTCAACCGAATCATTTTTCATATCTTGGACCATATTAGAAGCTTGATTAATTACTTTAGAGGGAATGGGCAAAGATGCCACTTCTCCATCAAACAAATCTTCGACAAATCTGTCCAGCTGCTCCATGATGAATGTGTGATTGAAGTAATGTGGTGCATCAGAGTCATCTTGAGTCTGTGCAGCAGTCTGAGCAGGAGGAGCAGTTTTTTCCACATGTTGCTCGGTCGGAGGCATAGAAGCCAAAAGTTGAGTCAGTTTTGGAGCAAATTATGCAGCCTTTTCTTTCACAACATCAGTACTTGGAACCTTTTGCTTAGCAGGAGGGCCTTTGATTTGCTTCGCCTTTTCTTTTGGAAGCTTTTCTCCTGGCTTAGCTGTGCCAACAGGGGCTTGAACCACCAAAATCTTGCAAGTTAATTGCATCAGGATGAGGTTCTGTATTATCTTTTTCAACCATAGTGACAGTGGTTGCAGGGGTCTTTCGCTTCAACGGGTTCTTCTTCGGAGGTGCAATTGGGACTGCACTTGCTCGAAGATTAGGCAGAACAGTGGATGTAGTAACATTCACTTGTTCGGAGAGAGTTGCATCAATTTCTTCTTGGTTAAGCGGAGGATCATCTTGATCAGAAGAATCACTATCAGTTTCAGCTGGCATAGTAGGTCTTTTCTTCGGAGCACTCTTTTTCTTCAGAGTAGCATATCTTGGATCATGCTTGTTCTTCGAACGGCATTCAACTTTTCCTTCTGCCTTTTTCTTCTCGATGTCTGATTTGATGAGACGACAATTTTCTTCTTCCTTGGCCTGTTCTTTTGTGGCCTTCTTGGCTCGCTTTTCAGCATTTTTGAGGCGCTTGGCCTTTTCTTCAGGATAAGAGTCTGGGGTCTTGGTGGACGATTCATGAGCGTCAGGAGGTGGTGGAGGCCTTTGCTGGGGTTCACCTGCCCGTATCAGTACAATTTCACGACAGTCACCCCATGGGGGATGGAAAGCAAAGTTCTTGGCATATCGAGGATGAATCATTTTGTAGTGGAACCACTTCCGTACCCAATGACGCCGAATCTTTTGCACACGTCTTTTTCTTTGAGTTGAATCTTCTCTTGAAACTGTGTTATAGTCATCATGAGATATATACTGAGCTGAATTTGTGAGAGGTTGCGTGCCACCTTTCCTCTTCTTTGGAGCATCTGCTTCTTGCTCATTTGCATTTGGTTCGGCTCTTTTCCTTTTGCTAGAGGACGGGCCTACCGTTGGGCCCTTTGCATTTGGCGCTTTTGATTCATCAGCTGTACCCATGAATGCCTCTTCATCATCAGCCATGCTGTGTGGCTTAGCAGAATCCTCAACAGACTGCATTCACCTGTGAAGGAGAATAGGTACGAGGGAAAAAAGGGGATAGGGTCACAAATGTTCACAGCGAAAGTTTTCTCGAACAAAAACATTTTGAGGAAGAACCGGATGCAGTTTTTGAGAGATGTTTTGAACGAATGAAACATATAGATCGAGCTAGTAAGACCGAAGAATAATACTAGACAGCGAGCTAGTCATATCATTCGAGCGAAACATAACACAAACCCTAGATCTGACAGATTTGGATGCGAGGAAAAACTACAAACCACATCCGCACTAGAAAGGTAAAAACCTAGATCTAAGATACGTGGTAAAATCAGAAAAAATTAACTGCGGATGAACTCGAATCATGAGAGATGGAGGTCCGAGCGTACTACACGTACCCTAGCTCGGTGACGTGCAGCAGCTATGGCGGCGCGGGGAAGAAGATGTCCCGCGGCGGCATGGAATGACTCTGGTGACCTCTTTCCGGCAGTTAAGCGGCGAAGGGGTCATCGGCGTCGAGCTCAAGGTGGAGCACTACGGCAAGGGTTTTAGTGGAGAGAGAGCAAGGAGAAAGAGAATAAAAAGGAAGAGGGGGGCGGCGCGATTTATATAAGCGAAAGGAAATAACCGCACGCTGAGGTTTTTGATCGGACAGTCTCTAGGCAGAGACGATTGCGATTCAACGGATAGGAAGGACTGACAGTTGATATGTTGCACAAGGCAACCGTCAAAGATCGTGGTCTTGACTTGGGCGGGAAACCCAAATTTTGGACAGCTTTCGCCAAAACAGATGAATGTTGGGACCGAATCATAATCGTGGTCAAGGACACAAGATAAGTTTCGTTCTAGATAAAGTTGAGCATTTGTAACAGATCAACATAGACTGGAAGAGATAGATTAGAGGGAAAAAGAGGGTCCTAGGCATTTCATTCAGACAGAAAACACAAACACTCAAGAATAGCTATGAATGAAATGCATTCGGATGGAATCAAAACTATCGATCGAAGAGAAATCCAACGAAAGAGAAAATTGTGATGGTGTAACCCACCGTATAAGAACTGTATGACCCCGAGCGTCGCACAATTATTGTGGCACCTGGTTAGTCTAGTTCTTCATTAATGTATTCACTTTCAGAAAGAAAATTTCACTTTGTCAAAAATCTCAAACTCTTCGAGTGTTATGCACCCATTCCTTCAAAGATGTGAAAGTGTTAGCACGGGTGCCGAGTCCAGCTTACTACATGTTTGCGAAGTCCAGGATATTTAGCTCACACCGTAACGCACAGAATCTTTTCTCGTCGAGAGGCTTGGTGAAAATATCAGCGAGATTGTCTTCGGTCTTGACGTGATTGATAACAATGTGCTCTTGATCCACATGATCGCGAATAAAATGATGTCTGATGGCAATGTGCTTCGTGCGAGAATGCTACACAGGATTGTGTGCAATTTTGATGGCACTCTCATTATCACAATATAGAGGGATATGCTTGACCTTGATGCCATAATCCTTCAGTGTCTGCTTCATCCACAATAACTGAGTGCAACAAGAGCCAGCAACAATATATTCGGCCTCAGCCGTAGACAGAGATACACATTTCTGCTTCCTTGAATACCAACAGACCAAAGATCTACCGAGGAAATGACATGTCCCCAAAGTAGATTTCCTATCAACCAAGTCAGCAGCCCAATATGAATCTGAATATCCAACAAGATCAAACTGTGCTCCCTTAGGATACCATAAACCTAAGGTGGGAGTGTGAGCCAAATATCTCAGAATGCGCTTGACCGCTTGATGATGCGATTCTTTCGGTGCAGCTTGATAGCGAGCACACATGCAAACACTCAACATAATGTCAGGTCTGGATGCACATAGGTAAAGAAGAGATCCAATCATTGAACGATAGGCTTTCTGATCATAATCCTTACCATACACATCTGCATCAAGCTTACCATTCGTGGGCATTAGAGTTTTATAGCCCTTCATTTTGGAATCTTGCATTTTGAACTTCTTCAGATACTCCTTCAGACATTTCTCCTGAGAAATGAAGATGCCATTTGCTTGTTGACGAATTTGCAGTCCGAGAAAGAATTTGAGTTCACCCATCATGGACATTTGAT
This sequence comes from Thinopyrum elongatum, assembly GCA_011799875.1. Lineage (NCBI taxonomy): Eukaryota > Viridiplantae > Streptophyta > Magnoliopsida > Poales > Poaceae > Thinopyrum > Thinopyrum elongatum. Next base: position 530,789,482 of record CM022300.1, on the reverse strand, counting down.
ATTTATCGGACATCATTTTCCCGAATTCTAAGCTGCAAGCATTGTTAGTACAGCGGAAGATGATATCACCCACATAGATTTGAGAAACGAATAAATCATTGTCAACAACACGAGTGAAAAGTGTGGGATCTGTGGATCCTGGCTTGAACCCTTTGTCGAGCAAAAACTTCTTCAAGGTGTCATACCAGGCTCGAGGGGCTTGCTTTAGCCTATATAAAGCTTTCTTCAACCTGAAAACTTTGTTAGGAAACTCAGGGTGTTCAAAGCCAGGTGGCTGCCTAACATAAACTTCCTCATCAATTTCACCATTGAGGAAAGCACTTTTCACATCCATTTGATAAAGCAAGATGTCATTGAAATTTTCATAAGCAAGAAGAATGCGAATTGCCTCAAGGGCATGCAATATGAGCATATGTTTCACCGGAATCAATACCTTCTACCTGAGTGTACCCTTGAGCAACAAGTCTTGCTTTGTTTCTTACCACAATACCATTTTCATCTTGCTTGTTGTGGAAAATCCATTTTGTGCCGATGATATTGTGCTTCTTGGGATTTGGTTTGTCAACCAGTTCCCATACATCATTCAATTCGAATTGCACCAACTCCTCTTGCATGGCATTCATCCAGTCCGGATCATTCATGGCTTCTTCATACTTGGTAGGTTCTGCTAATGAAACAAAAGAGAAACTGCCACAGTACTTAGCCAGACAAGTGCGTGAACGAGTTGTGGGTCGATAACCTGGATTCTCAATTTCATCGAGAATTAATGAAGGATCAACTCGATTTGCCACACGAGGATGAGCATTTTCTTCGTGATGGTCATTATCATCAGCATCAGCATTTGTGTCATCCTTTCCTTCAGGATGCCATTATGATCGGCATTTGGATTTTGATTGCCATTTCCATTTGGAGGAGCATTTGCTTCAGCAGTGGCTTGACAAGTTCTGCTTCGAGTCATAGGAGCATCATCATCAGAGGACTCAGGTATATTTCCTTCAATAGGCTTGACGCTCCCAATGGCCATTTGCCGAATAGCATCCGATATCAGTGGTTCATCTATCACACTTGGCAGGTGCTCCTTTTGAGAGCCGTTAGATTCATCAAACCGCACATTTACCGTTTCCATAACTTTCATGTGGTGAGAGTTATAGACACGATACATATGCGAGTTTGAGCCATAACCAAGAAGAAAACCTTCATGTTCCTTAGGTGCAAACTTGGAGGAATGATTCATATCAAGAATGTAACAAGGTGCACCAAAAACACATAGATTAGAAACATTCAGTTTCTTGCCAGTGATAAGCTCATATGAAGTTTTCTTGAGGAACTTGTGAAGATAAACATGATTGATAACATGACAAGCAGTGTTAATAGCATCAGCCCAGAAGTGAATGGGAGTTTTACACTCACTGAGCATTGTTCTCGCCATTTCAATGAGAGTTTTGTTCTTTCGTTCGACAACTCCATTCTGTTGGGGAGTGTATGCAGTAGAGAACTCATGAGTAATACCATGTTGACCAAGGAATTCAGCAATATGAGTATTTTTGAACTCAGTTCCATTGTCACTTCTGACATGCTTGATTCGCACATCATATTCATTCTGGGCCTTCTTAGCGAAGCTTTTGAAGATATCTTGAGTACAGGTCTTGTCTTCGAGAAAGAATACCCAAGTGTATCGAGAGAAATCATCAACAATAACCAGACCATAATGACTGCCACTGAAGCTTGCATAATTTTGAGGATCGAATAAATCCATATGAAGAATTTTTAGTGGTCTTGTTGTGGTCATAACTGTCTTGGACGAATGATGCTTCTTAGCCAATTTACCAGCTTCACAAGCACCACAGAGACGATTCTTGTCGAATTTTACATCAGGAATGCCACGAAGATGATTTTTCTTCACCAGGGTCTGCAAATTTCTCATACCTGCAAGACCAAGTCTTCGGTGCCACAACCATCCTTTGGTTGCTTTTGCAAGCAAACAAGTTTGTATTGAGGGACCCTTAGAGAAATCCACAATATAAAGATCACCTTTTCTAATTCTCTCAAAGATGAAGGAATGGTCAGAGGCCATGAAGACAATGCATTTGGATATAGAGAATAAAACTAGCGTGCCTAAATCACATAGCTTGCCAACTGACATAAGATTGAATCCAAGGGATTGAACAAGTAGCACATCATCAATAGATTTGTCCTTGGAAATAGCAATTTTACCTAGCCCAATTACCTTTCCCTTGTTGTTGTCGCCAAAAGTAATATACTTCAAAGGAGAAGCAGTTAAGTTGGGTTCGACTAACAACGACTTGTCTCTGGTCATATGACTAGTGCATCCACTATCCATAATCCATTCAGTGCACCCGGAGACAAATCCCTGTAGAATAATTAGGCTTTCTTAACCACCCACATCTTTGCAGGTGGCTTCAAAACAAATGAACGAGTAGGATATGATTTCTTTCGATAAGCATAGTTGTTACTCGATGAGGAGCGAGCATAATTGAAAGAGTAAGCATTAAAATTCTTTCCAAACGCATGAGCATAGTGATTGTATCCAGTATGCATATACTCATTCCGTCGAATTCTTTGTGCCTGCATGGTTAGTCGAGTCGAAACAGGCAGAGCATCAACAATTTTCTTAGGCACCCAAATGGCTTTCTTTGGGGGGCCATTTCTGCTGTTTGGTCCAACATAGCGAGCAACAGTCTCACCATGTTGATTCTTGAACAACTTATAGTTGTCCAGGGAATCATCATCAGGATATTCAGGAATAGGAGAGTTGTATCCCGAAAGTAATGCTGGATCGAGCGTTTTGCTCTTTGCAGGAACCCACACAGTTTGAGGATATTGATGTGGTTCCCAGTAAGTGCCATTTTCATTCAGTTTCCTTTAGAAACCGATACCTTCCTTTCTGGGATTTTTGTGAAGAATAGATTTCTTCAGAACGTCGCAAACGGTTTGGTGTCCTTTGAGAGATTTGAACATTCCTGTCCGAAGAAGATCCATCAACCTAGCATTTTCATCAGAAACATAACTATTTTCCTCGACCGAGGGGTTAGCACTCACAGATGATTCAGCATTGTTTCGTTCAAGGCATTTTAAACATGGTAGCTCAAACACTTTAGGTTTATCCTTGAGTTGTTGGGTGAGAGGAGAATTTTCACTCATCAAATCCTCATGAGCCTCTCTTAGTGCCTCGAGTTCCTGTTTCCTTTTCAGGTTATCATAGGTCAATCTTTTGTGGTCTGCTGAGAGAAAATCATGACGAGTTGAGAGTTCATCCATTCATGACTTGAGAGTGGAATACTCTTCGGTCAATGACTGATTTTTCTCCATCTCCTCAACCAACAACCCTTCAGATTTCCTGAGGGCCTTCTCAATTTTCTCAAGAGAATTTTGTTGTATGTTGGCAATTTTGATCAACTTAGCATGGTCATCCTCATCAAAAGAATATTGATCACTGGAGTGAACCTTGTGATGTTTGGCGGATACCTTTTCTTTTGAAGCCTTGGCCATGAAGCAGTAGGCAGGAGTTTCATCATCGCTTGACGGGTTCCCAAAGAAATTCGTTACAGGAGAAGAGGCGCATGCTATACCAGCCATGCCTGAGTCGGAGTCCTCATCTGACTCATTTTCTTCTTCGGAGGTAGACGATTCTTCTTCTTCTTCAGAATCCATCTCCTTGCCGATGTATGCCTTGGCCTTGCGAGAAGTGTTCTTGCGGTTGGAGGAGGACTTGGAAGGATTCTTTGAGGAAGATCTTGACGAAGATGTTGAGGTGGAGCTGTCCTTCTTCTTGAAGAACTTCTTCTTTTTCTTGTCATCATCGGAGTCGTAGTTCTTGCTCTTGCTTTTGCCTTGATAGTTGCCCGAGTCATATCTCCCACTAGCACGGATTTCAGCTTCCCAGAGAGGGCAGTCCGGAATGAAGTGTCCAGGCTTTTTGCACTTGAAACAGGTATATTCTCCGACAGGTTTTGAAGATTTTGAACCCCCAGAGTTGCTTGAACTTCTTTTCTAAAACTGGCTCTTCTTGTGGAAACGTTGGAATAGTTTGTGATCAGTGCGAGATCTTTGCTGAGTCGCTCTGAATCATCTGAATCTTCTTTGGCATTTCCATCTGAGGAGGAATCTGCCACAGCTTTGAGAGCATGATTTTTGCGTTGAATTGAGCCATACAGATCTCTTTTCTCTTCTTCTTCTTGTTCCTCATGAGTGTTCAGTCTTTCCATGACATTAGCAGAGTTGAGGCTTTTGAAATTAGGATGCTCTCGAATCATCAGGACAAGCGTGTCAAATGAACTGTCAAGAGATTGAAGTAGTTTCTTCACAACTTCATGATCAGTGATGTCTTTGGAGCCGAGTCCTTGAAGTTCATTTGCGATGTCACTGAGGCGATCGAAGGTTTGCTGACAGCTTTCATTTCCAATGCGCTGGAAGCGATTGAACTTCGCCCAAAGAGTATCAATTCGAGCTTTTTTCTGAGTTGAAACTCCTTCATTGATCTTTTCGAGGACATCCCACAGCTCCTTCGCAGTTTCACACTGCGGTACCGAAGGAATTGTGCTCGAGAGAGATGGCCACCAATTTCACCTTTGGCTTGAGCATCCAGTTGAATGAGCTTCTTTTCTTCAACGGTAGGAGCTTGAAGAATAACAACTGTGAACCCGATATGCACCATGTTCCACATATCATCATCTATTGCTCGAAGACGGATCTTCATCTTCTCCTTCCAGAAGGGATAGTCCTTCCCATCGAATATGAGAATCTTGAGATGCGACTTGTAGTTCACTGAAGACATAATTAAACTCCAAAGTCGTTAGACTAAAATGAGCAGAGTCAAGGAGTACCTTGCTCTGATACCAATTATAGGAACGAAGTATGTCTACCAGAGGGGGGGGGGGGGTGAATGGGAGTTTTAACTTTTCTTCGGAAAACTTAAATCTCTCAGAACCCAGCAGCGGAATAAATGAGAAATAGACTACGAGGAACTACAGCCGAGTACAGAAGGGAAACTAAGGCATGCATCGAAGTAAATCACATGAACGAAATGCATCGAATGTAAACATAAGTGATAGAGGTAACCGAAGATGCTCGATGGCGACAAGGTATTTGTTCGACCAGTTCATCCTTCTGCACAAGGACTACGTTTGGTTAGAGGGGTTGTGACTTAACACGGAAGATAAACTCTCTTCACCCTATTCTCCTCGACAATCGATTCGTCAACCGATGCTGATCACTCGTGGTAGATACTTGAAGGCGATCTCCGAACCTTTATAGACTTCTTTGAGAACCACAATCACTCTTGGTCTCCGAAGAAATTGACACCTAACCGTCTAGAGAGTTTGCAGCTCTCAAGAGTAATAGGTGGAGCGTACTAAACTTAGATTCCAGTGATGCTGAACCACTATCTAATTCTTCGGCTCTAGGGTTTTCTCTCGGTGGATTTTAAACTCAAATCGCTCAGAGAGTGGGTTGCTCAACACTCTTCTTAGAATCAAATGGACCAACCACCAGACAAAGCCGGCGCGGGGTGGCTATTTATAGCCGCAACCTTCCCAGAAGGGAAATGACCATTTTGGACATTAGGTCCAGCCAATGGCCAACCGACACGTTCACAACGGTCGGATTTTGGAGCAATGGTAACATTACTTGAGGAACAAGTAATGCTAACTCCTCGGTCCGAGTCAAATCTCTCGTAGTGAAGAAGATCACAGTCTCTTGCTGGCAAGTATTTGCTTGGAGCACAAAGAGATTTCTCCCACAGCTTTCATAGGTTTTGGGTTTAGCATCAGAGAACCAAAGCTTCGAACGCTACACCCCTCTTAATAGTACGATGGTCCTATGACTCAATCAAAGAAGAAGACAACGAGATAAATGCTACGTCTTCACTTTGTCTTCATTCTTCCTTGAGCGCAGTCATATGCTTCGAACATGCACCGAACCAATTGCTTAGACTTCAACAATTTTTAGGGGTCACTCTTGATAGCTTTATCTTCGGTGATAACCTTCGCTGCCATGCAGGGAGATTATCTTCGTTGTTTGCATCAAACTCCTTGATACTTCAGGGACCTGTTACTCTGTGTGCATTAGCAAACACATAAGTCCCATACTGTTTATGTCAACAAGCTCCAAAACATAAGGGGCCTATCATTGCACCAATAGTATCAATCCAGTAGGAGGCACAAGAAAGTCCCCAATATATGCACCTGCACCAACTAACAAACACTTGCACACAATGCGAAAAAGGGGTTGTCAATCCCTTCACGGTCACGAACAAGAGTGAGATCTAATAGAGATAGGTATAAAAGATAAATAAAAGGGCAAACTAAAGTAAATATAAATAAATTGTAGCTAGGTGTTTTTGGGTTTTTTGGTTTATAGATCTGAAAATATATGATGGAAAATAGACCCGGGGGCCATAGGTTTCACTAGAGGCTTCTCTCTTGAAAGAAAACGTACGGTGGGTAAACAAATTACTGTCGAGCAATTGATAGAAAAGCGCATAGTTATGACGATATCTAAGGCAATGATCATGAATATAGGCATCACGTTCATGACAAGTAGACCGAAATGATTCTGCATCTACTACTATTACTCAACACATCGACCGCTATCTAGCATGCATCTAGAGTATTAAGTTCATAAGAACAGAGTAACGCTTTAAGTAAGATGACATGATGTAGAGGGATAAACTCAAGCAATATGATATAAACCCCATCTTTTTAGCCTTGATGACAACAATACAATACGTACCTCACTACCCCTTCTGTCACTGGGTGAGGACACCGCAAGATTGAACCCAAAACTAAGCACCTCTCCCATTGCAAGAAAAACCAATCTAGTTGGCCAAACCAAACCGATAGTTCGAAGAGAAATACAAAGATATCTTAATTATGCATAAAAGAGTTCAGAGAAGACTCAAATAATATTCATAGATAAACTAATCATAAATCCACAATTCATCGGATCTCAACAAACACACCGCAAAAAGGTATTACATCGGATAGATCTCCAAGAACATCAAGGAGAACATTGTATTGAAGATCAAAGAGAGAGAAGAAGCCATCTAGCTACTAGCTATGGACCCATAGGTCTGTGGTAAACTACTCACGCTTCATCGGAAGGGCAGCAAGGTTGATGTAGAGGCCCTCCGTGATCGAATCCCCCTTCGACAGGGTGCCGGAAAAGGCCCCAAGATGGGATCTCACGGGAACAGAGGCTTGCGGCGGCGGAAAAGTATTTTCGTGGATGCTTCTGATGTTGGGGGATTGTCGGCGTTCTGGGATCGGGGGTACCTAGACCTGCCTGCCTGCGGCCCAGGGCGTGGCATCCTCGACGGCCTGGTACGACCCAGCTACAAGACTCCTCAAGACAAGACCCGCGCGAGGGCCCCCGGCCTCGCGAGGCGGATGACGCCAAGACCTCCCGAGAGGCAGCTCCCCGAGCCTGCCTCCCGAGGAGCGGAGATTTCTATGCAAGTACCCAGCCTCACGAGGCCCCTGATGATGTAAGCCATGATGACCAATGTGACGCCCCCGGCTCAGTCATGCACTAATCATACACACAAATGCACACGATCAAGCCTAAGGACTCACGGGAAGATATCACAACACAACTCTAAAACATAAATAAAGTCATACAAGCTTTATATTACGAGCCAGGGGCCTCGAGGGCTCGAATACAAAAGCTCGCATACAAGCATTAGCGGAAGCATCAGATATCTGAATACAGATATAAAAGAAAGAACAGAAAGGCCTTTAGAAAGGCGGGGCAAAATAAAACACTACGATCGAAAGGCGTAGGCCTCCTGCTTGGGACCCTCCGATCCTACTCCTGGTCGTCAGCCAACTCGCCGTAGAATCCATCCTCGGGGTGGTAGTAGTAGTAGATCGATGGGGCATCTGTCTCAGGGGGCTCCGTCCTCTGGTCACGACAAACTGATAAGGGGAGAAAAGGAAAAGAAAGCAACCGTGAGTACTCAGAAGTACTCAGCAAGCAAGGATCTACACTACATATGCAACATTTTCAAAGAGAAGGCTGTATATGTGGACTGGGCTGCAGAAATGCCAGAATAGAGAGGAGGCCTAGTCCTATCGAAGACTAGCATCTTCAGAAGTCTGGGCGCATTTGAAGAGTGTAGACAGCACCATATAATGTAGCAGTATCATTAAGTCTCAACCTCACCCAGAGATCCTTTCTCGACTCCCTGCGAGAAAGCAATCCTAGAGCCTCATATCCAGGTCTCATCTCAAGTTCTAGCTGTATCGATCGGGATACAACTCCGAGTGTCCTTTACCGTAGGACCGGCTATCGATAGAAGTTTACTTCCCTGCAGGGGTGCACCAACTTACCCAACACGCTCGATTAACTCCGGCCGGACACACTTTCCTGGGTCATGCCCGGCCTCGGCCAAACGACACACCGCAGCCCTACCTAGAGCTCAGCAGAGAGGTCCCCGCCGGTCTACATCCTAAGTGCAAGGGGGTCTTGGGCCATCGCCCCTCGCCCTCCGGGTCGTTGCGCACATGGCTCAGATCCCAGCACCACCTCTGTCGTGAATGGCGCCAATCACTCCATGCCGCACTGCTGAACTGGACGTCTGTCAGAGCTTTCGGCTGATGCATACGATGCAGAACGCCCATACTATGCCCACGTGGTGGTTAGTGCTATCGGGCTAGAGGCCCACTCAGATCAAATATCCAAACCGTAGTACCTTGGGCTTGCGGAAACGAGCAGAGACTCATGAAAGATGTGACCCCGTCGCCCTGTCTCGAGGACTTGCTGCAAGGGTTAAGAATGCCCGGCCGCGCCTCGTATTCATCACTCGGGCACCATACAGGCAGCTGTCTTCACAACACTCACCACTCAGGCGCACGCGGGTACCCCTCAGGGTCGACCCGCCTATCAAAATAACAGTGTAAAGTCCAAGTATCCGTGTGTCTATAACATCAGGGGGAATCTGAGGTATCACCCTCATTGAATTCCCACTCGATGTATCCGTCAAGGTGAACTCGGAGGAATCACCCTCGATGGGTTCTCACTTGATGTGTTGCACGACAGTGTCGTTACCGGAAGTGGTGAAGGAGGAATCACCCTCGATGACCACGACCGAATAGCTACTCTACAGAGTTAACATCAGAAGTGCTACACGAGGTATCACCCTCGGCACTCGGTGGTAACGCTGCAGTGTCATTACAACTAAGGGGGTGAGGTGCGGTGCCGGGGCCTGGTCTTCAATCCCGTTGATCGGGTCTTCGGATTATCCAGTGGGGCAGTTAGGATAAGTGGGGTCACTGATAGGTCTCTACCCAGCCTATTCTAAGCTGTTTAGGATATGCAGGTAATTATCAACAGCAAGTTACAATAAACAGGCTATGCATCAGAATAGGTAAAGCAGTAGCAGCAGCAATTCTAATGCAAGCATGAGAAATTAGAATGGGCGATATCGGTATGCTCAAAAGGGGGGGCTTGCCTGGTTGCTCGGCGGCAAGGGCAAAGTCGTCAACGGTTGCGTCGGTCTTCAGGACATCGTCAGTGGTCTCGGGGTCTAGCGAATAGGAAGAGGGGGAAGAAACAGTAAATACTAGCAAACAGATGCATGACAATACGATACACGGTGCTAGGGGTGACCTATCGTAGTGCTACGCGACATAGGTGAAGGGGGAATAACATCCGGGAAAGTTTCCCCGAAGTTGCATTTTCGGACAGGCGAACCGGAGGGGGAAAGTCCCATGTTCAGGTAGTTAGAGACGTGCGACGGATGAACGGACCGCGGATTCGGGTTAGTCTCGTCGTTTTGAGCAACTTTCATGTACAAATTATTTTCATCGGAGTTACGGATTAAAAGATATGATTTTCTAAAGTTTTTATTAATTTTTGGAATTATTTAACTATTTAAATTCGAATTTAAAATAGATAAATTGCTACGGGTACACAGAGTGTACCCAGCAATGTGCTGGTCAGGCCGACAGGTGGGTCCCAGTTGACTGCACAGTCAGCAGTCAACTGAAACCGTTGACTGGTCAAGGGGGCCCAGGGGGGTCCCACATGTCATAGACTGGGCATTGCCCAGTCAGCTAGTTGACTGGTCAACTGGGTCCATTGGGACCCAGTGGTCAGTCTCTTATTAGACTAATAGTGGTTTATTTTATTCAATTAATCTTAATTAGGCTGTGGGCCCTGTCTGTCAGTGGGTGTGTTAATTTAACAGTGTTAGTTAGACTAATTAAATAGCTACATTAGATGGCCCGCATGTCAGTGAGCGTTAGAGGTGGATTAGTGGCTAATCTCCTGCCTAATCGCGTGGGGCCCACTGGCAGGTCCACGTGGCGGCGGCGCGCCGGCGTTTAGCCGCCGGTGGCACCAGAAAACGGCGGCGTCACGCGGAATTCGTCCACAGTGCGCGGTTTGAGGCGCGGCTGGGTCCATACGAATGAGCTCGACGAGCTGCGTCCGATGGTAGTGGCAGGAGCGGCTGGGGCGGCCGGAGATGGCCGCTGAGGCGACAACAGGCGGTGGCGCCGTTCAGGCCTCGACGGGCACGACGCTACGGAGAGGAAGGAGGAGAGAGAGGAGGTCAGCGAGGACCAGGTGCTCACAGGGAGCCGGTCGTGGAGGCAGCGGGATCGGGGAGGTCCGGTGACGGCGGAGACGAACGGTGGCCGAGTCGGATCCGGCGGAGGGGGAGACGGTGCAGGGACGGCGTTTGAGGCAGCTCTGGTCGATGGCGATGGTCAGCTTGATGAGGACGAGGGCGAGGAGGCCGTCGGGCAGCACGGGACGGCGGTAGGTGGCCAGGGGCCGCTTCAATGGCGTGGCGCAGCCATGGGCGTGCTCGGGCAGAGAGAGGGGACGAGGCAGGGAGAGGGAGAGAGTGGCGAGGGAGAGGCCAGGGGGGCGCCAGGGCTTGCCCTTATCCACCGCGGGCGGCGTGAGGGCGAGCTGTCGAGCAAGGAGAAGGGGGGGGGGCCGGGGCGCGGCGCGCGCGCGGTCGACAGCAGCGCGGGGAGGAGCAGTGGCGAAAGGTGGGAGAAAGGACGGGGATGATGGGTCGGGCCGCACTGTGGCTCTACTGGGCTGGAGTGCACAGTAGCATTTTTCTAGTTTCCTTTTTCTTTTCTGTTTCTTTTAATTCCATTCTGTTTTGTATTTTCTTTAGCAAGTATTTGACTTTTATAAAATAGGCCATTGGTCAATTCAAATACTCTCCAATATACAGTACTGCCACAAAAAGTTTGGAGGCAAAATCACTTCATTTGAATTTTGTATGAAAAGAAAAGGGATTAAAAGTGGCTGCTTTATTGCTATTTCTTGCTGTTTGAGTTATTTAACTAATTCCACAAATGTTGATTATAATTTTATAATTGCCTCTGTATTATTTGCAATATTATGAACATTTTAGTTCTGGAGTTTGAAGGAATATTAATTTGACTTGTATTTTAAATTTGAATATAAGTTGGATTATTACCTAAATGCAATTTGTTTAGGATGATCATGATGACAAGGCATGATTAGCATGTGGTCACTGTAGTTAACCCCTGGGGGTGTTACAAGTCTCCTCCACTAACAAGAATTCTCGTCCCGAGAATTAAGAGGTAGAAGGAAAAAGTTCAGGGTATTCCGCACGAAGATTATCCTCGCATTCCCAAGTGGCTTCATCTTCAGTATGATTTGACCACTGCACTTTGAGGAACTTGGTAACCTTCTGACAGGTCCGACGTTCAGCTTCATCGAGAATGTGGAGCGGATGCTCCTTATATGAAAAATCATCATGCAATTCGAGCATCTCGTGATCCACTGCACGGTGCGGAGATTCCTTGAAGCATTTACGAAGTTGCGACACATGAAATACGTCGTGGATATGAGAGAATTGTGGCGGCAACTCAAATTTATACGCCACCTGACCACGTCTAGCAATAATGCGAAAAGGACCAATGTAGCGTGGAGCTAGCTTGCCCTTGATTCCGAAACGGTGAGTGCCTTTCATAGGGGTGACACGCAGATAAGCTTGATCACCGGGTTGATAAGTCAAACCCCATCGTTTGCGATCATAGTTGCTCTTCTGGCGGTCCTGAGCCACCTTGAGATTTTCTCGAATGATACGGACTTGTTCTTCGGCGTGTAGAATAATAGCCGGACCCACGAGCGGTCGTTCCCCAGTTTCTGACCAATTCAGAGGGGTTCGACACTTATGTCCATAGAGTACTTCGAAGGGGGCCATTTTCAAACTGGCTTGATAGCTGTTGTTATAAGAGAACTCGGCATACGGGAGAGATTCTTCCCACTTCTTACCGAAAGAAATAACACAAGCCCGAAGCATGTCTTCAAGCACTTGATTGACTCGCTCGACTTGGCCTTGGGATTGGGGGTGATAAGCTGAACTCCAGGTAATATGAGTTCCCATAGCTGTTTGGAAACTTTCCCAGAATTTGGAAGTGAAAAGGCCGCCACGGTCCGAACTGATCTCCTTCGGAATACCATGGAGTGAAACAATTCTGGAGATATACAACTCTGCTAACTGGCTAGCAGTGATCGTATCCTTGACAGGCAGAAAGTGTGCAACTTTAGAGAGTTGGTCGACGACGACAAGAATAGCATCGTGACCCTTCTGTGACCTGGGAAGTCCTGTAATGAAATCCATCTGAACCTTATCCCATTTCCATAGAGGAATAGGAAGTGGTTGCAGAATTCTAGCCGGCTTCTGATGTTCTGCTTTAACGCGACGACACACATCACATTCAGCAACATATCGAGCAATATCCTGCTTCATTTTAGACCACCAGTACCTTTGATGGAGATCACGATACATCTTGGTGCTACCCGGATGAATAGACAGCGGGGTATCATGTGCCTCCTTCATGACCTTGTCAGTCATGAGTTCGAAGCGAGGTACCACAATGCGGTTTCTGAAATACAAGGTTCCATCTTCAGACAGCGAGAAATCCTTGTACTTTTGAAGGTGAAGATCTTTCTTCATGAGATCAATTTCAGCATCTTTAGCTTGCACATTCTTAACAGCTTTCTCAAGATCTGGTTGTATCACAAGGTTATTTAGAGAGCCCTGTGGAACAATACGCAGATTCAGCTTGCACAGTTCTTCAAAAAGACAAGGTTGAGCTCGCCTAACCATGAGGTTGTCGCAATAGGACTTGCGGCTTAAGGCATCAGCCATCACGTTAGCCTTGCCAGGGGTATAGGAAATACCCAAATCATAGTCCGCAATGGCCTCCATCCATCTTTGCTGATGGAGGTTTAGAGATAGCTGAGTGAACAAATACTTCAGACTTTTATGATCCATGTATATCTCGCAACGATTACCGAGGAGGTAATGTCACCACAACTGCAGTGCATAGATGACAGCAGCTAGTTCTAGATCATGTACCGGATAATTCTCTTCATGCGGACGCAACTGTCGAGAGCCGTAAGCAATCACCTTACGCTATTGCATTAGGACACAGCCTAATCCTTCACGGGATGCATCACAATAAATCACAAAGTGTTTGCGGGTATCTGGAGGAGATAGTACTGGGGCAGATGTTAGCTTGTCTTTAAGTGTTTGAAAACTTTCCTGGCATTTTTCGGTCCATTCGAACTTAACGCCCTTATGAAGCAGATCAGTCAAAGGCTTAGCAATCTTAGAAAAAATTTCGACAAATCGACAGCAATAGCTTGCAAGGCCGAGAAAAGTTCTCACTTGCTTGACGTTCTTCGGAGGAGTCCAGTCCAGAATAGCCTGAACTCATTCCGGGTTGACAGCAATTCCATCCTTGGAAATCACATGACCAAGATACGTTACTTCAGAAAGCCAGAATTCACATTTGGAGTATTTGGCATACAACTAGTGTTCTCGGAGCCTTTCCAGTACAAGACGGAGGTGTTCGGCATGTTCTTCTTTATTCTTTGAATATACCAGAATATCATCCAGATATACCACGACAAATTTGTCGAGGTAATCCATGAAGATGTAATTCATCAGACGGGAGAATGTGGCTGGAGCATTGGTTAAGCCGAAGGACATGACCGTGTACTCGTAGGAGCCATAGCGAGTAACAAATGCAGTCTTGGGAATATTCTCTTCACGAACACGGATCTGATGATAACCCAACCTCAAATCAAGTTTAGAGAATACTGAGGAACCGGCAAGTTGATCATACAAATCATTGATCCGGGGAAGCGGATATTTATTCTGGATTGTAGCTTGGTTAATGGGTCGATAATCCTGAACCAATCGGTTAGTTCCATCCTTCTTCTTAACAAAGAGTGAAGGTGCTCCCCAAGCAGAGGAACTGGGGCGGATGAAACCTTTCTTAAGTGATGTGTCAATTTCTTCCTTAAGCTCGAGAAGATGATGCGGAGGCATCTTATAAGGGCGCTTCGCAATAGGGGTAGTGCCAGGCTTCAAGTCGATGACAAACTCGACAGCTCTAGCAGGGGGTATTCCTGGAAGTTCTTCTGGAAAGACATCTTGAAAATCACGAACAACTGGAACGTTCTCGATGCCTTCAAGAGGTGAAGCGTTCAATGCATTCAGAACATATATTTGAGTCTCAGCATCCTGAGCTATTCGAGCTGAGTATTGTACTTTCTGGCCAGAAGGGTGAGTGAGCTGGACTGATTCAGTGGCACAGTCAATCAAAGCTTTATGAGGCTTCAGCCAGTCCATACCCAGAATAATGTCTATGTTGGAGGTATTGAGAGAAATGAGAGCAACGGGGAACATCAATCCTCTGATCACAATGTGGTTACCGTGGCTTACCAGGGTAGTTTGCCAATTAGCCCCAGGTGACTGGATTACTAATGGGGTGGACATCTCCTTGAAAGGTATATCATGGTTTCGCGCAAAACTTTCGGACATGAAGGAGTGCGATGCTCCAGTATCAAAGAGGACTGAAGCTGGGATTGAATTCACTAGAAGGGTGCCCATCACAATCTTGGGGTCCTGTCGAGCTTCTTCAATGTTGACTTGGTTGACATGAACAAGTTGACTAGCAGGTAGTCTGGTTTCAACGTTCCTAGCAGGATGTTTTCGACGGCTCTTCCTGCAACCAGCAGAAGGACGTGATGCGTGTTGAGGCTGACTCTGACGGCAGTTGATAGTACGGTGCCCTAGCTGTCCACACTGGTGGCATAGACCATCATTTTGGGGAGAAACACCAACATTGGGATGTTCACTTGCAATGTTCAGTTGTCTTGGTGGTGAAGGTAGACGAGGTGCAGCATATGACGGCCTTGGTGTTGGAGCAGGTCGATGATGAACATTGTGAGGGATCCAGACTTGACATTTCTGAACAGGTTGACCCGAAGACGAACCAACATCACGAGTGCGCTTGAGCGACTCCTGGCATTCAGTCAGAGCTGTTTCAACTTGGAAAGATTTGTTGACAAGCGTTGCGAAGTCTATGAAATCATGGACAGCAAGTGCAAGTTTTATATCAGTATGTAGTCCTTCACGGAATTTCTCCTGCTTGTGAGTGTCAGTGTCGACGTCATCTTCAGCATAGCGGGATAGTTCGAGAAATTTCCTCTGATATTCATCCACAGTCATTGTGCCCTGTGAGAGTTTGCGGAACTCCTACTTCTTCTGGTCCATCAGACCTTGAGGAACGTACCGTGCATGAAAAGCTGACAGAAATTCCTGCCAAGTGGTTATTGTTTCAGCAGGCAACATACCCTTGTGGTTTTCCCACCATTGAGAAGCTGATCCCCTCAGGTGATACGTCACATAGGTGACGTAACTGTCAGGGATAACATTGGCCGACTTCATCTGAAAGGCAATGTCACGGAGCCAATCATCAGCATCCATTGGATCAGTCGAGCTGCGAAAAGTGGACGGATTGAGGTGCATGAATTCCGGCAGAGTTATTGGAGCAGACTATTGCTGAGTATTCTGGTTTGGGAACTGAGCCAATATCCCGGTCATAACCTGACGGTTCAGTTCAAACTGCTGCATCATTGCGGCAATATAGGGTGGAGGTGGAGGATCATCAGCCATCCTGCCAATTCAACAGGGGGCAGTTTAGCAAGTAAAACTGCAGATGTATGGAATGATTCATGAAGTAACACGCACAACAGAAGGAAGTGCCATATATACTTCATCATATTCGCACCAGACATTCAAAGCCACACATAGCCTCGGTTACAATCCGACATTATGAGAGTTGAAAGGGAAAGGCTAGACATCTAGGTGGCACGCAGGCTCGCGGCAAGGAAGTACACAACGAGACATAGCAAAGGCTACATCAACGTCAGAGAAAACTATTGGAGCGAGGAATCTGCAAGTGAAACACAGGGTGCCCTCGATAAGAGGATCCTGCAAGCAGAACCTGGCCCACAATCTTGAAGAAAGGGGGGAAATTTCAGAACACCGGGTGGATGTGATCACGAGAACCTAATGTTGGAGTTAGTAAATTTTTTAACCCGAATAGAAGAGAGATCAGAGTCCCAGAGTAAAGACGAGGAATAAAAGATACTAATACCACCCAATTGGCGACGTGGGCCCGTAAGCCACACATCCAAGTTAGCAAAACAGTTTTGGTCCACTAGACTCAACTTCGGCCGAGGAGTTGGAAAGGGGGTTCCTACAGTCAGTCGGCTCTGATACCAACTTGTGACGCCCCCGGCTCAATCGTGCACTAATCATACACGCAAATGCACACAATCAAGCCTAAGGACTCACGGGAAGATATCACAACACAACTCTAAAACAAAAATAAAGTCATACAAGCTTTATATTACGAGCCAGGGGCCTCGAGGGCTCGAATACAAAAGCTCGCATAGAAGCGTCAGCGGACGCATCAGATATCTGAATACAGATATAAAAGAAAGCACAGAAAGGCCTTTAGAAAGGCGGGGCACAATAAAACACTACGATCGAAAGGCGTAGGCCTCCTGCCTGGGACCCTCCGATCCTACTCCTGGTCGTCAGCCAACTCACCGTAGAATCCATCCTCGGGGTGGTAGTAGTAGTTGATCGATGGGGCATCTGTCTCAGGGGGCTCCGTCCTCTGGTCACGACAAACTGATAAGGGGAGAAAAGGAAAACAAAGCAACCATGAGTACTCAGAAGTACTCAGCAAGCAAGGATCTACACTACATATGCCACATTTTCAAAGAGAAGGCTGTATATGTGGACTGGGCTGTAGAAATGCCAGAATAGAGAGGAGGCCTAGTCCTATCGAAGACTTGCATCTTCAGAAGTCTTGCAGCATTAGAAGAGTGTAGACAGTACCATATAATGTAGCATTATCATTAAGTCTCAACCTCACCCAGAGATCCTTTCTCGACTCCCTGCGAGAAAGCAATCCCAGAGCCTCATATCCAGGTCTCATCTCAAGTTCTAGCTGTATCGATCGGGATACAACTCTGAGTGTCCTTTACTGTAGGACCGGCTATCGATAGAAGTTTACTTCCCTGCAGGGGTGCACCAACTTACCTAACACGCTCGATTAACTCCGGCCGGACACACTTTTCTGGGTCATGCCCGGCCTCGGCCAAACGACACACCACAGCCCTACCTAGAGCTGAGCAGAGAGGTCCCCGCCGGTCTACATCCTAAGCGCAAGGGGGTCTTGGGACATCGCCCCTCGCCCTCCGAGTCGTTGCGCACATGGCTCAGATCCAAGCACCACCTCTGTCGTGAATGGCGCCAATCACTCCATGCCGCACTGCTGAACTGGACGTCTGTCAGAGCTTTCGGCTGATGCATACAATGCAGAACGCCCATACTATGCCCACGTGGTGGTTAGTGCTATCGGGCCAGAGGCCCACTCAGATCAAATATCCAAACCGTTAGTACCTTGGGCTTGCGGTAACGAGCAGAGACTCACGAAAGATGTGACCCCATTGCCCCGTCTCGAGGACTTGCTGCAAGGGTTAAGAATGCCCGGCCGCGCCTTGTATTCATCACTCGGGCACCATACAGGCACCCGTCTTCACAACACTCGCCTCTCAGGCGCACGCGGGTACCCCTCAGGGTCGACCCGCCTATCCAAATAACAGTGTAAAGTCCAAGTATCCGTGTGTCTATAACATCAGGGGAATCCAAGGTATCACCCTCATTGAATTCCCACTTGATGTATCCGTCAAGGTGAACTCGGAGGAATCACCCTCGATGGGTTCACACTTGATGTGTTGCACGACAGCGTCGTTACCGGAAGTGGTGAAGGAGGAATCACCCTCGATGACCACAACCGAATAGCTACTCTACAGAGTTAACATCAGAAGTGCTACACGAGGTATCACCCTCGGCACTCGGTGGTAACGCTGCAGTGTCGTTACAACTAAGGGGGTGAGGTGCGGTGCCGGGGCCTAGTCTTCAATCCCGTTGATCGGGTCTTCGGATTATCCAGCGGGGCAGTCAGGATAAGTGGGGTCACTGATAGGTCTCTACCCAGCCTATTCTAAGCTGTTTAGGATATGCAGGTAATTATCAACAACAGGTTACAATAAACAGGCTATGCATCAGAATAGGTAAAGCAGTAGCAGCAGCAATTCTAATGCAAGCATGAGAAATTAGAATGGGCGATATCGGTATGCTTAAAAGGGGGGGCTTGCCTGGTTGCTCGGCGGCAAGGGCAAAGTCGTCAATGGTGGCGTCGGTCTTCAGGACATCGTCAGCGGTCTCGGGGTCTAGCGAATAGGAAGAGGGGGAAGAAACAGTAAATACTAGCAAACAGATGCATGGCAATACGATACACGGTGCTAGGGGTGACCTATCGTAGTGCTACACGACATAGGTGAAGGGGGAATAACATCCGGGAAAGTTTCCCCAAAGTTGCATTTTCGGACAGGCGAACCGGAGGGGGAAAGTCCCATGTTCAGGTAGTTAGCGACATGCGACGGATGAACGGGCCGCGTATTCGGGTTCTACTCATCGTTCTGAGCAACTTTCATGTACAAATTATTTTCATCGGAGTTATGGATCAAAAGATATGATTTTCTAAAGTTTTTAATAATTTTTGGAATTATTTAACTATTTAAATTCGAATTTAAAATAGATAAATTGCTATGGGTACACAGAGTGTACCCAGCAATGTGCTGGTCAGGCCGACAGGTGGGTCCCAGTTGACTGCACAGTCAGCAGTCAACTGAAACCGTTGACTGGTCAAGGGGGCCCAGGGGGGTCCCACATGTCATAGACTGGGCATTGCCCAGTCAGCTAGTTGACTGGTCAATTGGGTCCATTGGGACCCAGTGGTCAGTCTCTTATTAGACTAATAGTGGTTTATTTTATTCAATTAATCTTAATTAGGCTGTGGGCCCGGTCTGTCAGTGGGTGTGTTAATTTAACAGTGTTAGTTAGACTAATTAAATAGCTACAGTAGATGGCCCGCATGTCAGTGAGCGTTAGAGGTGGATTAGTGGCTAATCTACTGGCTAATCGCGTGGGGCCCACTGGCAGGTCCACGTGGCGGCAGCGCGCCGGCGTTTAGCCCTCGGTGGCCGCAGAACACGGCGGCGTTGCGCGGAATTCGTCCACAGTGCGCGGTTTGAGGCGCAGCTGGGTCCATACGAACAAGCTCGACGAGCTGCGTCCGATGGTACTGGCAGGAGCGGCTGGGGCGGACGGAGATGGCCGCTACGGCGACGGCAGGCGGTGGCGCCGTTCGGGCCTCGACGGGGACGACGCTACGGAGAGGAAGGAGGAGAGAGAGGAGGTCAGCGAGGACCGGGTGCTCACAGGGAGCCGGTCGTGGAGGCTGCGGGCTCGGGGAGGTCCGGTGACGGCGGAGACGAACGGTGGCTGAGTCATATTCGGCGGAGGGGGAGACGGTGCGGGGACGGCGTTTGAGGCAGCTCCGGTCGATGGCGATGGTCAGCTTGATGAGGACGAGGGCGAGGAGGCCATCGGGCAGAACGGGACGGCGGTAGGTGGCCAGGGGCCGCGTTAATGGCGTGGCGCAGCCATGGGCGTGCTCGGGCAGAGAAAGGGGACGAGGCAGGGAGAGGGAGAGAGTGGCGAGGGAGAGGCCAGGGGGGCACCAGGGCTTGCCCTTATCCACCGCGGGCGGCGCGAGGGCGAGCTGTCGAGCAAGGAGAAGGGAGGGCCGGGGCGCGGCGCGCGCGCGGTCGATAGCAGCGCGGGGAGGAGCAGTGGCGAAAGGTGGGAGAAAGGCCGGGGATGATGGGTCGGGCCGCACTGTGGCTCTACTGGGCTGGAGTGCACAGTAGCATTTTTCTAGTTTCCTTTTTATTTTCTGTTTCTTTTAATTCCATTCTGTTTTGTATTTTCTTTAGCAAGTATTTGACTTTTATAAAATAGGCCATTGGTCAATTCAAATACTCTCCAATATACAGTACTGCCACAAAAAGTTTGGAGGCAAAATCACTTCATTTGAATTTTGTATTAAAAGAAAAGGGATTAAAAGTGGCTGCTTTATTGCTGTTTCTTGTTGTTTGAGTTATTTAACTAATTCCACAAATGTTGATTATAATTTTATAATTGCCTCTGTATTATTTGCAATATTATGAACATTTTAGTTCTGGAGTTTGAAGGAATATTGTAACACCCCAAAATTTTGGTCTTGATTTTTATCAAATTCTTTATTTGATTGGAAGGAGGTTATTTCAATTTTTCTAAAAGACTCTCCTTCTCAAATCTTTTATGACAAATATTTTATGAGTTCTTCCCAATCTTGATTTTGGTCTTGAGGGTTTTCAACATGTGTTGGTTCAACACAAATACTCTGGGATTGTTTTGCTAATTCTTTTATTAAAAAGAATTCCTATAATTTTTGGATTTCTACTTCCCTATTCAAAAAATACTCTCTTGCCATGACCTATGTAGAAAACTTTCTTCCAAAACCCTCCTCCCTACTTTGGGTCAAGCCAAGCATCCAATTCCAGCAAGTTTCAACCTCTTTTAGATTTTTTTTCTATTGATTTTATCCTCAAACCTTTTTCTGTAATTTATTTTGGACCCCTCATGTTTACAAAGGAAGTATCTGATTGCTTTGAGCTTTGGTCCCAAATAAATTCCTCTGGCTAGTCCTTAGTACCCTCAACCTAGATCCATCAAGAGCTGCTGGTCCACAGTTCAAATTTTTCAAAATTTGCTTGCTGCAAGTTTGGACCAGATTTGCCATTTTTGGTGAAATTCATTCTTTTCCTTTTCCAATAATTCTGAGAAAATTTAGGTAGTCTCTGGATGCATCAAGAGACCACCCCTCCAAGTTTCAGCTGAAGAAAAATTTTCCACGTGCGTCAAACATTTCGTCGAACAGCTGGCGTGCACTGTTCCTGTCAAAATTCAGAAAGTTCGGAGGGTTCAGTGTTGTTTTCGTCAGAGCTCGTCGTCGATCTCGCCAGTGCACGCGTTGGCGCCTTGCTCCCTGTTCCCCCTTCTTATCCAGTGCGCCGCACGGTTGCTTGGCCGGTTGCGAGCTTCGGTGGCGACTTGTCGCGTCAACGCCGGCGCCTTATGCAGTGGCAGAACCTCCTGTGGAGGCTGGCAGAAGCCAGCGTTGTAGAACGCCGTCCTCCGCACAGCCCGAGCCACTGGTGGCCTACGCGTGTTCACCTCCTGCTTTGAGCACGCTGCAGAACCATCGCCATTTCCTGAGAAGCGCAGAGCGCGCTCTCTGCCGCCGACGAGCCCGTGAGCTCCGTCCCGCCGAGACCACGGGAGCAGGCCAAATCCAACCAGGTTTAACCTTTGAATGGTGCCAGTGGACCAATCCGAATACACCCAGTCGCCTAATCCTTCTGTCCAACCCCTGCCTCGCCGTAATTGCTCGCCGGAGTAATCCCGCTTTCGACAACCGCCTCGGGCCGGCTATAAATAGAGGCCCCGAGCCACCCATCGACCCAGCACCTCTCCACCTCCCCTCAGAACCACGCCCCACTCATCAGAGGGCTTCGGGAGGGTCTTCTTCCCCAGCTCCGGCCGCCCTGATCCGCTTCGGGCTCCGGCAAAATCTTCTCTGGTGAGTGCACCCCCGCTTCCCAAACTTTGCCAGCAACCTCCTAGTCCACCACCTCTTCTAACCCGAGCTCCAATTCGGTGTTGGCAGCTCTCCTCCGACGAATCCGTGCTCGCCCGAACCGCCGTCCGCCGGAGTGGAAGCCACCGTCGACGTGGTGCTCCCTGATGCCTACTTCCACCACCCACTGACGCGGAACTGACCCGTGAGTGCAACCATACCCTTACCCTCCTCTGGTTCGCCATCGATCGCCGCCGGCGATCATCGTTCGCCTCTGCCGCCGATGGGATTTTCAAACCTGACATGAGGGACCCCCTCGTCAGCCTCTCCTCTTCTTCTTCGAAATCGTTTTCTGTTGGCGCCTTCGGGTCGGGTGCGTTTTCTTCTCTGGAAGGCGTATTACAACCGAAGCGTTTTTTGTTTTTTTTAAAATAGCCCCTGGATAATTTTCTGTTTATAATAGATTAGTCCCTGGACTAAAACCTCAATAACTTTTAAACAAAAGATGATTTTGAGTTGATTCTTTTTCTGTCATCTTTATTTTTCTGTCTAGTTTTTTTATCATAATTATTTGAAAATTATTTGGAACAATTTTTATGCACGCACGGTATTTACGTTAGTACCCGATTTTTCTTTATAACGTAGATACCGAAGGAGGTGACGGTGCCGCCAACTTTGCCGAGCTAGACTCCGAATACTCCGAACCAGGCAAGCATGTTTGAACCTTTGATATGATGAGTGCTTTTCATGTTGGCTTGAGTGGTTTTCTCATGGCATGTTTATATAAGCATTTGTTGAATGTTATATTCCATGCAAAGCAAGATGCAAGTGAGCTTCGGAACTTGATGTGTTCATAAGATGGTGAGACAACCTGATCATGTGGTGGCATGATAGGTTGCAAGCTGGTATTGTTGAAGCTTGCGAGTTCTATACCAACTGTTTAACTCCAGTGTTGTCGTGGATCGAGTCTTGTTCCCGTTCGTCCCCTTTTTCTTGCTGCCACATGTTTTCTGCAAAGAATGCGGTTTAGTAAGTTGCAAACCTCTTTCCAGGTACACACCAAATAGAGGGGCCGGAATGAGGGTTCCATGGCCCTGGATTAAAGCCCGTCATCCGGTCAGGGGGCATGGGTGTTTCCGGTTGGGACCGAGAGGGGGGCACCCCTTAGAGCGCGCGATATAAATTTGATCCCATGCTATTCGAGGTGTTGGCCTCCCCGCCTTAGAGTTTTTCTTGAACGTTGCCTAGGGTGATTCCTGGCAGCGGGATGTGGAATGGGTGTGTACTGGTTAGATGTGTTTTCTTCTAAAATACCATAAACGGAACTAGTCCTTTGTGACTACCGAAATTCGTTGGCTGTGGGTTAAGAGTACAAACTCTGCAGAGTCAAAACCATTTGAGTAACCAAGTCCTCGGTCAAGGACGTTGGTTGACCTATCAGTGTCAGTCTCAGTGTCAGTCCCAGTATCAGTCTCTGAAGAACAAACTTGTTAACTGACAGTGGTAAACCCGGCTGAATGTTATTCCTGTGGATGGACTAACCTGTTTATGATTATGTACCGAGTATTCCGTGGGATGGTGCTACCTCCACGGACTACTCGAATTCGAATGATGAATTATAAGCCCTTTATGAGATGTCGCTCAGATGTCCGACTGTGGCATTCTTATTATTTACTTTTGATATAAGCCCTTTATGAGATGTCGCTCAGACATCCGACTGTGGCATTCTTATTATTTACTTTTGATATAAGCCCTTTATGAGATGTCGCTCAGACGTCCGACTGTGGCATTCTTATTATTTACTTTTGATATAAGCCCTTTATGAGATGTCGCTCAGACGTCCGACTGTGGCATTCTTATTATTACTTTTGATATAAGCCCTTTATGAGATGTCGCTCAGACGTCCGACTGTGGCATTCTTGTTATTTACTTTTTGATATAAGCCCTTTATGTGATGTCGCTCAGACGTCCGACTGTGGCATCCTTGTTATTTCCTCTCATTATAAGCCCTTTTCGAGATGTCGCTTAGACGTCCGACTGTGGTACGTACTGTCATTTACTTTTCAGTATAAGCCCTTTATGTGGTGTCGCCCTGACGCCCGACTGCGGCATGTTAATTTTATTTTTACCTTTCGAGGCGTCGCTTCACACACCCGATCGGTCTTCAGCTATGTTATTGGGATTTCGGGAGGACTACCGCCTGACTTCCTTTTTATTTATCTTGCAGTGCAAATTTATTACCTGAGTGTGCATTGCTAATCTGCTCATGTGCATCATGTTTGCATTCGTTATATCTTATGTCCAAACTGTCTTGCGAGTACATTCAAAGTACTCACCTGGCTTGTTGATTTGGCCAGATGTTGACGAAGGCGATCTTATGGATGAAGAGTACGATAGCGAGTCCGACGCCTAGAGGAGTCCTAGTCAGTCCCTTGCGATCCTGGAGTTGGTCACCTGTATTATATACGCTTCCGCTACCTTAATAAAATCATCGAGCCTCACTCCGATGCTTGATGAGTTGTAAGATTTTGGAGTCATGTCACCCACTTCTCTGTGACATATCCACCACCACTTTTATTGCGAGTCAGTAGTTATGCCACCATACCCTTTGTGTCATATCCGCCTTTATGGGTAATATTGGCGTGCTTGTAATAAAATTGTTGAGCAGCCTCAGCTCAACCATGTATAATATTTAGTACTTCTGGATTTCTGTATCAAGGATTTGTCTACCAGTAAGATTTTTCTATACTGGTCTGACGAAAGGGGCGATTTTTTAATAAATGTTTTATTGGAAAACCGGTCCTGACAACCTTGGTACCAGAGCCAGGCTGACTGTAGGAAGCCACTAGGTGCGATCGCTAATCGGTTATTAGCGTAATAGGTGCTATTTTAGCAATTTGCAAATTGTAGCAATTTTCTCTTAGTCATCATAAATTTATGATTTGACTATCTGGAATTTTTGTCTACTTTTGGAGATGGCTGGCAGCGACTGTGAGTCACAGGTGTTCGCCAATGTACCTGAGGGGTTTATCAAGCTTCTCGTCTCCATCGCCAAGGTCGCGATCGGGCTATCGGCTCGTCCGGAGTTCACAGTCTACCAGCACAAGCTCAGCGATAGCGTGTCTATGCACCAGGCTGCAGTGCAATTCAAGGGAGGACGTTCTGAGTCACGCCGCTTCCGATTTGTTGGGAGGGCCATGCCTACGGAGAGGCATGCCATGCAGATGGCTGCCCGTGAGGTAATAGCTCGTCTCCGGGATGCTCTTCCTTCAATGAAGGCTCGTCGCTACCGCTACCTCCCATGCCACGTGCCATACACTTGTCACTATGCATTCGCTTGCACTAGGGGAGAGAGAGATGAGGCTATTGAGATGCTTGTTGAGTATCTCAAGGCTCTTGAGGCAGCTTTTGATAACCTCGTGAATGACTTTGTGGCTGCTCGTATGGACTTAGTTCAGGGCTGTACCGCCAACAGGAGGGAACTCCTCCATACGGCACCCCCACTGTCATACATCTCGTCCTCAGCATCCTATGCACCTGCCATTTTAGCCACCGCTCGCCGCCTGCCTACCACTGAGGAGTTTGACCAAGTCATTGCTCCTACCCCAGTTAGTGTTGCACCACCTGCCACACCCGCACCAGCTGCTCAGCCCAGTGCTTCGCGCCTAGAGCCTATTATTGAGGAGGAGGTGGAGTCTCCAGCATCACTGGGACTTACCCTTGGCAGGCCGAGGGAAGTTTTTGCCATCTCCGACTGAGTACGCCGAGCAGCCGTGTGTTGTACCAGCTTGTATGATATGTTTATATGTTTATAGGCTTGGTGAGAAGTAGTTTGTGTGCGCATCATGTAGGAACTCGGAGAAGTGCACTAGCCTAAATAACATGTCAGGAATGTGTACGCACATCCTGAGTGATGTATTGTATAATTACGGCTTGCATGTAAGATATGTACTGAGCGGTCCTTCTCCATGCGCAATCAAGTATTTTCTTGAAAAATCTCGGAGTTTTTAAATTTCTGCCTTTGCAAAATTATTTATTTTTGCTACTCAGATTTTTTTTCTCATGAGTTCTGCAAAAATACCCCAGAGTGGAAATGCCTCGTCCCTGGACTCGTTCCATGCCAAGTCCGCCAGAAGAAAATTACGGTACCCAGACAAGTAACAATTTCACATAGGGGCAGTCAAGTCAGCAAGGCAGTGAAGAAGCGTTTTCACAAGTATGCCGCCTTTATGAGCAAAGCCAGCAGCAGCATCAAGAAATGATGAACCATATTATCAATATGGGAAATCACCGCGAACCATACCAGCAGCATTCCAAATTGTCTGAACTACAAAAGACACGTCCCCCAACTTTTTCTCACACTGATAAACCGCTTGAGGCCGATGATTAGCTTCGAGACATTGAGAGGAAATTAATTGTTGCACAATGTTCGGACCGTGAGAAGGTACTTTATGCACCTCACTACCTCACTGGAGCAGCTGCATCATGGTGGGAAAATTTCCTACACATGCACCCCAATGAAAACAACATCACCTGGGAGGAATTTAAGGAAAATTTTCGTGGGGCGCACATTCCCAGAAGTGTTATGAAAATCAAGAAAAGGGAGTTTGATGACCTCAAGCAGAGAAGCATGACAGTGACTGAGTACAATAGTCAGTTCACTCAATTATCTCGTTATGCCAACGAAGAACATATGACTGAAAATAAAAAGATGGAAAAATTCCTGGACGGTCTGGCACCAGCACTTAAATGCCAGCTGGTCGTACACACCTTCCCAGATTTCAAAATGCTTGTGGACAAGGCTATTACGTTGGAAAATGAGCGCCGCAGCTTGGAGGATTTTCGCAAGCGAAAAAGGGACAAGACTACTCATTCTCGCAACAACAGGAGCAAGAATGATTTCTAGAAAAATGGGGCGAACAAATCCGCAACCAATGTTCTACGCCCAAACAAAAAATTTCATGCAAGGGGCAAGGATTTTACGTATCGCCCAGGCGTTACTTGCTTCGCCTGTGGTGAGGAAGGACATTATGCCAAGCAGTGCCCAAAGCCAAGAAACTCGTCCCTCAAGCCGAACAACAGTGGAAATAATTCAGCCCCAAGCATAACAACTTCAACCCCAATAACAATCACAAGAAGGGTCACGTGAACCATGTGACCAAGGAGGAAGCACAGAATGCTCCGGACATCGTACTCGGTACGTTCCCTGTCAACACAATACCTGCCACGGTTTTGTTTGATTCTGGAGCTTCTCACTCATTCGTTTCCCAGAAATTTGCTTTGCAACATAATTTTCCGATTCTTCCCTTGGAAAATTCTATGACCATCAAGTCCCCCGGGATTAAGCAAATCACTCAGAGTTACTGCCATGGTGTGGTTATTGAGATTGAGGGATTAAAGTTTTGGGCAAACCTCAATGTATTGGAAAATAAGGGACTGGATGTTATCCTAGGAATGGACTGGTTAACCACCAACAAGGGATTTATCGACTGTTTCAATCGGACTGTGATCCTCACCCGTCATCACGGGAAGACAATAAAAATTGCAGCTCAAGAAAGACCAATATCACTGCGACCAAGATTGAACAAGGTGGATATTTCAGAATTAAGTAAAGTTCCAGTGGTGTGTGAGTTTCCTGATGTATTTCCCGAAGAGCTACCAGGCATGCCACCTGACCGAGAAATAGAGTTCATCATTGAACTAGCACCGGGAACCACTCCCATTTACAAGAAACCCTATAGAATGGCACCCTCCGAGTTGGTAGAATTGAAGAAGCAAATAAAAGAATTACTGGACAAAGGATTTATCCGGGCCAGCTCCTCACCTTGGGGTTCACCAGTATTATTTGCCAAGAAAAAGGATGGGACACTGAGGTTATGTATAGACTATCGAGCACTCAACATGGTCACCATCAAAAACAAATATCCGATGCCACGGATAAATGATTTATTCGACCAGCTCGCACAAGCCAAGGTTTTCTCAAAAATTGATTTAAGGTCGGGATATCATCAATTAAAAGTACGAACAGAAGATATTCCTAAGACAGCATTCACCTCCAGATACGGGTTATATGAATTTACAGTAATGCCGTTTGGACTGACAAACGCCCCCGCATATTTTGTCCACCTCATGAACAAAGTATTTATGAAATTTATGGACAAATTTGTTGTAGTGTTCATTGACGATATTTTAGTATATTCCAAGACACCAGAAGAACATGCTGAACATCTTAGAATTGTACTGGGAGAGTTAAGGAAAACATAAATTGTACGCCAAATTCAGCAAATGTGAATTTTGGTTAAAACAGGTTGGTTTTCTAGGCCACGTATTAACCCAGGAAGGTGTCGCCATGGACCCAGAAAAAGTCAAGACCGTACTTGACTGGAAGCCACCAGCCAACGTTACAGATGTACGAAGTTTTCTGGGAATGGCTGGATATTATAGAAGATTTATTGAGGGATTCTCCACCATAGCAAAACCTATGACACAGCTACTCAAGAAGGATAAGAAGTTTGTGTGAACTGAAGCTTGCGAGAAAAGTTTCCAAGAACTCAAAAAGAGATTAACAACAGCACCAGTATTGGTCGTACCAGACATACACAAAATTTTTGAAGTATATTGCGACGCGTCCCGGAAGGGCCTCGGATGCGTATTAATGCAAGAAGGCAAAGTAGTCGCATATGCTTCCAGGCAACTACGAAGACATGAAGAAAATTATCCTACTCATGACTTGGAATTAGCAGCAGTTATTCATGCACTCAAAGAATGGAGGCACTTTTTGCTTGGGAATCATTGTGAAATATATATGGACCATAAAAGCCTCAAATATATTTTCACACAACCAGAACTCAATTTACGACAACGACGCTGGTTGGAATTAGTGAAAGATTATGATGTTGGCATTCACTACCATCCAGGAAAGGCGAATGTAGTGGCAGATGCTCTCAGCTGAAACCCAAGCTCGGGCAACGACGGTCTACAAAACTTGAGACCTGAGTTTCAGAGGGAGTTTGCCAAACTCAACATGGTGTTGGTCACTGAAGGCACGATGTCAAATTTGGAAATACAGCCTACCCTAATGAAACAGATTAAGAAAGCTCAGCATGGACACCCCAGCATCGAAGGCATAAAAAGAAAAGTGAGTCTGGGCAAGGCCTCAGAATTCGTCATAGACGATGAGGGAATATTATGGTACGGAGACAGGCTTTGCGTACCAAATGTAGAGGACCTCAAACAGCAAATTTTGGCTGAAGGCCACACCGCTCCATATTCAATCCACCCTGGAGGAACCAAAATGTACAAGGACATTCAGGAAAATTTTTGGTGGCATGGTATGAAGAGGGATATAGCCACATTCATTGCATGTTGTGATTCATGTCAGCGCATTAAGGCCGAGCACCAAAAACCAGCAGGACTATTACAGCCAAACAGGATACCCGAATGGAAATGGGACGAAATTGGAATGGATTTTATTGTCGGACTACCTCGGTCACGACACGGAAATGATGCCACATGGGTCATCATAGATAGGTTAACCAAGGTGGCACATTTTATTCCAGTAAAGACAACCCACACCACTCAGAAACTTGCCAAACTTTATCTCTCCCGTATTGTTTGTCTGCATGGAGTTCCAAAGACTATAATATCTGACAGAGGCACTCAATTCGTCTCCAGATTTTGGGATCATTTACAACAAGCTCTGGGAACTCAACTAGTATTCAGCACAGCTTACCACCCCCAGACTGGAGGACAGACTGAACGTGTGAACCAAATTCTAGAAGACATGCTAAGAGCATGTGTTCTCACCTATGGAACCAGTTGGGAAGAAAGCTTGCCGTATGCCGAGTTCGCGTACAACAACAGTTACCAAGCCAGTCTACAAATGGCACCTTTTGAAGCCTTATATGGGCGAAGATGCTGTACCCCATTAAATTGGTCAGAGACAGGAGACAGTCGTATCTTCGGCCCAGACATGCTCAATGAAGCTGAGGAGAAAGTTAAACTAATCAAGGATCGACTCAAGATAGCTCAGAGCCGACAAAAGAGTTATTACGATCAAAAACATCGTGAAGTCAGTTTTGAACCCGGTGAATATGTGTATCTAAGAGTATCCCCTATGAGGGGCCTGCAACGATTCAAAGTTAAAGGAAAGCTAGCACCACGATTTATTGGGCCCTTCTGTGTGATTGCACGAAGAGGCACAGTGGCCTACCAGCTAGACCTACCTGAAGAACTGTCAGACGTCCATGACGTGTTCCACATCTCACAGCTGAGGAAGTGTGTAAGCAACCCAGAGAAGCATGTATCTCATGAGAACATTGACATGCAACTAGACCTCACCTACAGGGAACGTCCAATAAAAATATTGGACGAGTCTGAAAGAAGGACCCGTCAGAAGACAATTAAGTTTTTCAAGGTTCAGTGGAGCAATCATACCGAGGATGAAGCAACATGGGAAAGAGAGGATTTTCTTCGGGCAGAGCACCCACACCTATTTGAGGATCAGCTGAAATCTCGAGGACGAGATTTTTCCTAAGGGGGTAGGTGTTGTAACACCCCAAAATTTTGGTCTTGATTTTTATCAAATTCTTTATTTGATTGGAAGGAGGTTATTTCAATTTTTCTAAAAGACTCTCCTTCTCAAATATTTTATGACAAATATTTTATGAGTTCTTCCCAATCTTGATTTTGGTCTTGAGGGTTTTCAACATGTGTTGGTTCAACACAAATACTCTGGGATTGTTTTGCTAATTCTTTTATTAAAAAGAATTCCTATAATTTTTGGATTTCTACTTCCCTATTCAAAAAATACTCTCTTGCCATGACCTATGTAGAAAACTTTCTTCCAAAACCCTCCTCCCTACTTTGGGTCAAGCCAAGCATCCAATTCCAGCAAGTTTCAACCTCTTTTAGATTTTTTTTCTATTGATTTTATCCTCAAACCTTTTTCTGTAATTTATTTTGGACCCCTCAAGTTTACAAAGGAAGTATCTGATTGCTTTGAGCTTTGGTCCCAAATAAATTCCTCTGGCTAGTCCTTAGTACCCTCAACATAGATCCATCAAGAGCTGCTGGTCCACAGTTCAAAATTTGCTTGCTGCAAGTTTGGACCAGATTTGCCATTTTTGGTGAAATTCATTCTTTTCCTTTTCCAATAATTTTAAGAAAATTTAGGTAGTCTCTGGATGCATCAAGAGACCACCCCTCCAAGTTTCAGCTCAAGAAAATTTTTGCACGTGCGTCAAACATTTCGTCGAACAGCTGGCGTGCACTGTTCCTGTCAAAATTCAGAAAGTTCGGAGGGTTCAGTGTCGTTTTCGTCAGAGCTCGTCGTCGATTTCGCCAGTGCACGCGTTGGCGCCTTGCTCCCTCTTCCCCCTTCTTATCCAGTGCGCCGCACGGTTGCTTGGCCGGTTGCGAGCTTCGGTGGCGACTTGTCGCGTCAACGCCGGCGCCTTATGCAGTGGCAGAACCTCCTGTGGAGGCTGGCAGAAGCCAGCGTTGTAGAACGCTGTCCTCCGCACAGCCAAAGCCACTGGTGGCCTACGCGTGTTCACCTCCTGCTCTGAGCACGCTGCAGAACCATCGCCGTTTCCTGAGAAGCGCAGAGCACGCTCTCTGCCGCCGACGAGCCCGTGAGCTCCGTCCCGCCGAGACCACGGGAGCAGGCCAAATCCAACCAGGTTTAACCTTTGAATGGTGCCAGTGGACCAATCCGAAAACACCCAGTCGCCTAATCCTTCCGTCCAACCCCTGCCTCGCCGTAATTGTTCGCCGGAGTAATCCCGCTTTCGGCAACCGCCTCGGGCCGGCTATAAATAGAGGCCCCGAGCCACCCATCGACCCAGCACCTCTCCACCGCTCCTCAGAACCACGCCCCACTCATCAGAGGGCTTCGGGAGGGTCTTCTTCCCCAGCTCCGGCCGCCCCGATCCGCTTCGGGCTCCGGCAAAATCCTCTCTGGTGAGTGCACCCCCGCTTCCCAAACTTTGCCAGCAACCTCCTAGTCCACCACCTCTTCTAACCCGAGCTTCAATTCGGTGTTGGCAGCTCTCCTCCGACGAATCCGTGCTCGCCCGAACCGCCGTCCGCCGGAGTGGAAGCCGCCGTCGACGTGGTGCTCCCTGATGCCTACTTCCACCACCCACCGACGCGGAACTGACCCGTGAGTGCAACCATACCCTTACCCTCCTCTGGTTCGCCATCGATCGCCGCCGGCGATCATCGTTCGCCTCTGCCGCCGGTGGGATTTTCAAACCTGACATGAGGGACCCCCTCGTCAGCCTCTCCTCTTCTTCTTCGAAATCGTTTTCTGTTGGCGCCTTCGGGTCGGGTGCGTTTTCTTCTCTGGAAGGCGTATTCCAACCGAAGCGTTTTTTGTTTTTTTTAAAATAGCCCCTGGATAATTTTCTGTTTATAACAGATTAGTCCCTGGACTAAAACCTCAATAACTTTTAAACAAAGATGATTTTGAGTTGATTCTTTTTCTGTCATCTTTATTTTTCTGTCTAGTTTCTTTATCATAATTATTTGAAAAATATTTGGAACAATTTTTATGCACGCACGGTATTTACGTTAGTACCCGATTTTTCTTTATAACGTAGATACCGAAGGAGGTGACGGTGCCGCCAACTTTGCCGAGCTAGACTCCGACTACTCCGAACCAGGCAAGCATGTTTGAACCTTTGATATGATGAGTGTTTTTCATGTTGGCTTGAGTGGTTTTCTCATGGCATGTTTATATAAGCATTTGTTGAATGTTATATTCTATGCAAAGCAAGATGCAAGTGAGCTTCGAAACTTGATGTGTTCATAAGATGGTGAGACAACCTGATCATGTGGTGGCATGATAGGTTGCAAGCTGGTATTGTTGAAGCTTGCCAGTTCTATATCAACTGTTTAACTCCAGTGTTGGCGTGGATCGAGTCTTGTTCCCGTTCGTCCCCTTTTTCTTGCTGCCACATGTTTTCTGCGAAGAATGCGGTTTAGTAAGTTGCAAACCTCTTTCCAGGTACACACCAAATAGAGGGGCCGGAATGAGGGTTCCATGGCCCTGGATTAAAGCCCGTCATCCGGTCAGGGGGCATGGGTGTTTCCGGTTGGGACCGAGAGGGGGGCACCCCTTAGAGCGCGCGATATAAATTTGATCCCATGCTATTCGAGGTGTTGGCCTCCCCGCCTTAGAGTTTTTCTTGAACGTTGCCTAGGGTGATTCCTGGCAGCGGGATGTGGAATGGGTGTGTACTGGTTAGATGTGTTTTCTTCTAAAATACCGTAAACGGAACTAGTCCTTTGTGACTACTGAAATTCGTTGGCTGTGGGTTAAGAGTACAAACTCTGCAGAGTCAAAACCATTTGAGTAACCAAGTCCTCGGTCAAGGACGTTGGTTGACCTATCAGTGTCAGTCTCAGTGTCAGTCCCAGTATCAGTCTCTGACGAACAAACTTGTTAACTGACAGTGGTAAACCCGGCTGAATGTTATTCCTGTGGATGGACTAACCTGTTTATGATTATGTACCGAGTATTCCGTGGGATGGTGCTACCTCCACGGACTACTCGAATTCGAATGATGAATTATAAGCCCTTTATGAGATGTCGCTCAGACGTCCGACTGTGGCATTCTTATTATTTACTTTTGATATAAGCCCTTTATGAGATGTCGCTCGGACGTCCGACTGTGGCATTCTTATTATTTACTTTTGATATAAGCCCTTTATGAGATGTCGCTCAGACGTCCGACTGTGGCATTCTTATTATTTACTTTTGATATAAGCCCTTTATGAGATGTCGCTCAGACGTCCGACTGTGGCATTCTTATTATTTACTTTTGATATAAGCCCTTTATGAGATGTCGCTCAGACGTCCGACTGTGGCATTCTTGTTATTTACTTTTGGATATAAGCCCTTTATGTGATGTCGCTCAGACGTCCGACTGTGGCATCCTTGTTATTTCCTCTCATTATAAGCCCTTTTCGAGATGTCGCTTAGACGTCCGACTGTGGTATGTACTGTCATTTACTTTTCAGTATAAGCCCTTTATGTGGTGTCGCCCTGACGCCCGACTGCGGCATGTTAATTTTATTTTTACCTTTCGAGGCGTCGCTTCACACACCCAATCGGTCTTCAGCTATTTTATTGGGATTTCGGGAGGACTACCGCCTGACTTCCTTTTTATTTATCTTGCAGTGCAAATTTATTACCTGAGTGTGCATTGCTAATCTGCTCATGTGCATCATGTTTGCATTTGTTATATCTTATGTCCAAACTGTCTTGCGAGTACATTCAAAGTACTCACCTGGCTTGTTGATTTGGCCAGATGTTGACGAAGGCGATCTTATGGATGAAGAGTACGATAGCGAGTCCGACGCCTAGAGGAGTCCCAGTCAGTCCCTTGCGATCCTGGAGTTGGTCACCTGTATTATATACGCTTCCGCTACCTTAATAAAATCATCGAGCCTCACTCCGACGCTTGATGAGTTGTAAGATTTTGGAGTCATGTCACCCACTTCTCTGTGACATATCCACCACCACTTTTATTGCGAGTCAGTAGTTATGCCACCATACCCTTTGTGTCATATCCGCCTTTATGGGTAATATTGGCGTGCTTGTAATAAAATTGTTGAGCAGCCTCAGCTCAACCATGTATAATATTTAGTACTTCTGGATTTCTGTATCAAGGATTTGTCTACCAGTAAGATTTTTCTATACTGGTCTGACGAAAGGGGCGATTTTTCAATAAATGTTTTATTGGAAAACCGGTCCTGACAAATATTAATTTGACTTGTATTTTAAATTTGAATATGAGTTGGATTATTACCTAAATGCAATTTGTTTAGGATGATCATGATGACAAGGCATGATTAGCATGTGGTCATTGTAGTTAACCCTTGGGGGTGTTACAACCAAGGCCAGGCAGGTGCCAGCGGGCGCAGAGGAGGACAGTTTCCTCTTTGGTGCTAAGGAGGCAAGGACGTACATGGGTTCCTGAGGAAGGCCCCAAAGTTTTCCATTCTAGTGCAACAAGACCAAGACCACGAGCTCGGCAGGACAGATGTCATTGCCGAGCCCACCACTGCGTCATGGCTAGAAGGTTTCAGGCGAAGACCACCTTTCGTCAGGATAAGATGTACTACTTGTCCTCTTCCAAATTGGCCGTTGTGGAATCCCTTCCCGCCTAAGCTACAGGGGAAGAGGACCAAGGCCACTATAAGTATAGGCTAGTCTCCTCCTTAGAAGGGGATCGGACCCTTTCCACCCTCACCACTCGAGCCCTCGCGAGGTTGCTCATCCACTGTACTAGTTCATCCACCACCTCCTCGTGAG
Organism: Thinopyrum elongatum; assembly: GCA_011799875.1. Taxonomy (NCBI): domain Eukaryota; kingdom Viridiplantae; phylum Streptophyta; class Magnoliopsida; order Poales; family Poaceae; genus Thinopyrum; species Thinopyrum elongatum. Next base: position 530,754,241 of record CM022300.1, on the reverse strand, counting down.
GCCAATCCACCACAAAGCAGGAGTATGGTTTTACACCGCAAGGTGGCCCGAACCTGGGTAAACTATCGTGTCCATCTTCTTCCCCGCTTGCGCGAACTCGACGAGGCTAGGCCGTGGGGTGGTGAGCTTGAGATAAGAGCTGGTTGAGATCTTCACACACGCCCCAGAGTTCAAACCTTCTTGGGTCTGCGGAGCCCTGAATCCGACATTTGGCGCGCCAGGTAGGGGCGTGTCGAAGCTTCACCTCTTCACCGACCACGCTCCGCCCTCGCCTCATCGTCCCCATGGCGGGCGCCGCCCTGCAGGCATGGCCGCCCAAGCCTACAGGAGCGCTGCGGGCTGCCCGGCCTTCACCCCCGGTTTGCACCGGGTGCGCTGGCCCGTGAGGTTCAGGCCGGCACTGCCCCCGCGGTACGACGGCGCTGCAAACCCTGAGAAGTTCTTCCAGCTGTACGCGTAGGCCATCCAAGCGGCGGGTGGCGGCGACAAGGCCATGGCAAACTGGCTCCCCCTGGCCCTTGCGGAGGCCCCTTGATCTTGGCTCCGCGGCCTCCCAGACACCTCGATCTCCTCTTGGGAGGAGCTCCGTGATCAGTTCGTCGCGCACTTCGCGGCACTGGCGCCCCACGCAATCGCATGCATCATCGGCGTGTCACAGGCGCCTGCTTCTGGCCGCCACGCTGAGCAGTTTTTCCGTCGGGCAAGCACTGCACGGCCGCAGCACGAAGCTTATCGAGGCCACGCAAGTCCCGAGGTCGACATCACCTTCGACTTCAGGGATCACCCCAAGACTGCAGCCGCTGCGGGTGCACTCACCATGCTGTGCATGCCCACTATCATTGTGGCAGTTCTTCCTAGCATCAGTGCTGTCACCCTGAAAGAGAAACAAGTAGGTAGATAACTAGTTTTGCACGTATAAGCATCAGCGCTGTGAATTCATCTCATTTCTTTGTCAGAAATAAAGAGACATGGTTTAAAATAGCATTAACATAATAGGCATTGTTCATAGTTAAGACGGCAGGAAATGGCATTGTGTAGGAGCGGCCAGCTTCACCATACCACTGGATTACAGATCAAGAACACAAGCATACATGTAGTGCTAACAATGTATAAGCATGAATGGTGAGTGTACTGTCAATTTAAACCATTTCAGATTGGTAAATAAAGAGACATGATTTAAATAATATTAATATAATATGGCATTGTTCATAGTTAAGACATAGCAGGATATGACATTGTGCTGGAGTTGGTAGTTTCACCACACCACTGGATTACAGATCAAGAACACAAGCATACATGCAGTGCTAAAGAAGATAACTTGCTATGTTTAGTTTAATTTACATGGTATGAATAAGGAACTAGGTTGTACAACTAAAGACTGAAATTGAGAAGGACAAACTTATGTTTATGTACTTCTTCGTTATAAACTTTGAACAAGCAATTTGATATAGACGACTAAAATAAACAGCATTTGCACTCATAGCTATCCAAATATACACAACAAAGTTTGAAGGCTCGAGGAGGACAAACTTACATTAGTAGTGAAGACCGGCTCTATAAAGCCCTTGTCCATATTGATGGGGGGGCAATTCAAGAAGTTTACCGCAGACTCTTCTTCAAGAGCGTTGCCTTTATTATACATTTTGTTAAGAGTAAATATAGATGTGAAAATATAGGAACAAATGGCGAGTATTTAAGCAAATATGCAGAGTACAAATGTAAATATAGTATACAGGAAAAAGGCACTGACAAGAGCAATGCAGAGCTAAACTTCTTCAGTAGCATTGGTTTTATTCAATATTTTGGCAAGAGTAAATATAGATCTGATGTGTAGAAAATGGAGGGCAAGGGAAAATAAGCTGCAAAGTGTACATGAAGAACTAGCTGACAATATAAGTACAGTGATGAAGGACAGCAGATACGTACAAGAACAATGTAGAACTAAATTTCTTCATAAGCATTGGGTTTAATCTACATTAATGTAAGCATTAATATAGATCTGATAATTTAGAGCGAACAGTGGATAAGCAAGCTATAATGCACAATAATGTCACATAATCCACCAGGTATGAATGTAAGTACAGCGATAGGACAATAGGTACTAACAAGAGCAACGCAGCGACCAGCATAGTTGCGATGTCCTAGGTTTTGCGGCGCTGGTTCTATCGCCAATATAAGTGGGGTGCTATGTGATTTCTCCGGTACCACCACCTATGTGTACAATCACCCTCTTCCTTTTGGATGTCTGAAACACAAGAACAACATTTAAATGGAAAAACATGGTATGACAACAAATGGAATAGGTATTGATAATGGATGGGCATGGCATCTTCACATATATCATGAGTAAACTAAGCAGATGGCGGTGCAACGAAGCAAAAGAAATGCAAGACACCTTATGCAGGATACTTGCAACCAATAAAACCTTGCCAAATTAGAACAGGCACCTTATTGGCTGAACAGGATAGGACATCTGCCTTTGACTCCTTGAGCTCAGAATAGTGATTAGGATCATATTCTGAATACGAATCTATAGGTCGGGAGCATGTGGGTTTCATTGCATCCAGAATGGACCTCAATCCCTTGATGCCAAGTTTGTTACCCATTGAACTGTTCTGCAATATTCTTCTGATGTGCGCATTCTTACATTCATTGTGATTACGTACAATATCTGAGAAGCATGAAAACATAAAATAGTAGTGAGATTATCTTTGTAATGCAGAGGATATTGTAATATAATAGGGGCTCCCTGTAAACCCTTCTGTGCTATTTCTGGATTCTGATGAGAGAGCCCATGTGTGTTGTAATATGGTGAGTAGATTAATATAATCTGGCACAACTACAAAAAAAATAGGCTCCCTGTTCGGAGCTCCAGATGTAAGGATAGTTGGCAGATGATAGGTTCATAATATACCGTATAGAAAGTTTATTGCCAAACCATGATAACGAGAGCACACAACCACTAGGCAGATCGTAGTGTAGATAAAAGGGGTACACCATAACCACCATAAATAAATCGAGAAAGCGGAACTGGCTGGAAAATACAGGGTTGTATTGCCGCTACTAATATGCAGCCTATCGATCACCTACAGGCCAGCTCTATTCATCTAAAGGCGCACTGCTGTTACTATCAGTCTAGTCTATCAAAGACCACGCGGCTCCCACCATATCCGGGATATTATGGCAGACCAACTCGAAGTGCTGAAATCATCTAGCAGAAGCGGCCCAATAGAGCTGTCAACTGCAGATGTCCCTGCTCCCCTTCCTGACAAGGAACATACTGTACTTACTAAAGAAGAACAGAAGAGGAACATGTTAAAGAATAGAAGGGGAAGCATATTATTGAGATTCCCCTTCTTTCTATACAATGTTGGTTGCCCACCCATGATGAATCAGAGCGCCCAAAGAAATGCCATTCCATGATGTCTCTCTATATGTGGCCACATGCATTTGGAAACTCAAGTGGGAGCATTAGCTACCCAATTAAATGTGTGTCTATTAGCTAATGTCAGTATCATATCACATTCATATTTGAAGAAGCTTAGGGCATATGATTGGTGTGTTATTTAGCTTTAAAGGATGGGCTGCTGCTAGTAGGACACAAAGCACCTACGCAGATCATAGTGTAGATATAATGGGAAAACCCTAAGCATCAGGAGTAAAATCAGGAAAGTGGAACTTGCTGGAAATTATGTGCTAGTATTGCCGGTACGGCTAGAAAGGCTTAGGATACCAGCTCTCTACAACTGAAGGCGCAGTACTGTTACTATCAGTCTAACTCTCAAACGCGACACATATGACCGAATACGAAGAGTTGAAAGCGTCCATGACAAGCGACATGAAGACCAACACTAAGAGTTGAAAGCGTCCATGACAAGTGACCGAATAGACCTGTACACTATAAATGTCCCTGCTCCTCTTCACTACAAGGAACATACTGTACTACTATTATACTCCCTCTGTTCCTAAATACAAGTCTTTGTAGAGATTCCACTATGAATCACATACGGATGTATATAGATACATTATAGAGTGTAGATTCACTCATGTTTCTCCGTATGTAGTCCATGGAGGAATCTCTACAAAGACTTATATTTAGGAACGGAGAGAGTACTTATAAAATAATAACAGAAGAGGAGTATGCTAAAGAAGAGGAAGAAGATTTTGGATAATAAAATGTTGGTTGCCCACACATGATGAACCAGAGCGCATAAAGAATGCAACTCCTTGTCGTCCCTCGATATGTGGCACATGTGCTTTTCGAAAGTAAAGTAGGAACATTAGCTGACCAATTAAACATTCTCTATTTTAGTACATGTCAGCATCATATCAGATTCGTATTTGAGCAACTAAGTTTGGAATTATGAGTGGCATGTTGTTTAGCTTGATGGGTTGAGGAGCACTACTTGCATGTACGTCTCGAAGCACCTACGATGATGGTACTGAATATATGGGAATGTCTACATGCAAGTCGCCTGACTTTCGTCATTTGGGTCAGTCGACCATTTTAGGTGGTTGGATGAAGATCCTACGTCTCCTAACCCTTCTTCTTCCTCGCCTCTTATTCTTCACCTAAAGACCACCGCACGGGCTGCCGGCCGAACCACCGGCCCCCGCTCTCCAATGAACCGCCCACCACCTCCGGTCTTCCGCCGCCCCCGGCCATCCCTCTAGCTAACCGTACCCCCCACCCGCGTCGAGTTTTGCCTCCGGCGAGGCCCCACCATAGCCCGACGACAACCCCCCACAACCACTGTCCCCACCCAAAACCCTAAGATAGATAATGGGGCAGCCCTCCGGCAAGCCCCTTCCTTCCCTCCGGTGAACTCCCAAAAATGGACTGACCCCAATTTGAAATTCCGTCGACTGTCATTTAAGCTAATGTGGAATATAAAAGGGGAAAACCATAAGCATTGCCAGTATAGTGGTGAGCGTGCCATGGCGGATCTGAAGGTGCAAACTGGACAAAGGCAACTTCGCAACCAATGTTTGATTTCAACTAACAAGTAAGATTCTAAGTGATGGACAAGACATCATAGTAAAGCAGTGGCGATCTATTTTCTTGCTGAGATAAATAACTTGAGCAGATACGAAAGAGTACTACCTCTGGTGTGGCGCCGTGTAAGCATCTGCTGAGGCGTTGAGGGTGCTGCGGTAGCGATGGCTGTCAGTGGTGTGGAAGCAGATCTAGGAGGACAGACGGTGGCGGCGAGGGAAATATCCTGGCATGGTGGTCGAGACGGTCGTACGAGCGGCCTCGGCAAGGTGGACGATGACGCGGATGAAGTGATTGGACGGGATGCAAGGATCCTGGTCCAAAGCCGTGGATGAGAGAGGTCGATCTCTTGTAATGGACGACGACGTCGGGGTATCAGCTCCGGCATGGTGGAGGAGGACGGCGGTGGATGGGGTGGCAGACGGAGGAGACTGCGGTGGAGAGGGTGTTTTGGCGCCCACAGAGTACGAATGGGGAAATGGAGGGAGAGAGTTAGGGGGGAACCATGTCTTTAGGGCGCGCTTGTCTCAAATGCGAGGAAATTTACAAGCTTAGCCCCCATTTAAAATTTCCTACATCACAGCAATATTAGTCGGATGGGGATAGGACGGTAGTCTCGCCGATGGAGATTTTGGCCGAGGAGAGTTTGTTTTGGCGCCCACCGTGTATGAATCGGGGAGGTGAGAGGCGATTTCAGCCGAGGGGAAACTGTGTTTTGGTGCCCACCGTGTATGAATCCGGGGAGGTGAGAGGCGGAGGCGGTTATGTCATGTTTGAGTGAAATTACAAGCCTACCCCTATCAAAACATATAGAAATCTAGCCGATAGGCTTTGCGTGTCAGGGATAGGCAGTAATTTCCATCTTGCAGATTTTGGTTTCGGGCGGTTACTGCGAGTTTCCCCGCTTCGTTCAAATTTTTGCAGAAAAAGAGTGCACGTTTACCGTGCCAACTCAATTTGAATCCATCTTGTATTTTTTTCGGGCAAGATCCATTTTCTATTCGAATACAAATCTATATACATCATTTTTTTATATATACTTTCAAAAGCACAACACCCTTTATACATAAATATGGTTTACAAATGGCATGATCTCAGATTCATAAGGCTGGATCCATCTTAATTTGGATTTTCAAATATTTGAAACCACTTTATGTTGAAATCCAATGTATGCATTCCTCTCTAACTGTCTCCAATTAATGTGTGTTTCATGCAGGGTTTCTTTTTACTTCTCAAACACGTATAATGTGATTGACACACACAACATATAGTGTAATCCCATTTAGACATTAATTGCATATAAACCATGCATTGTCTCTAAATTAAAGAATCTATGGATCACTAATATTTATAAACTATATAACATTACACGTGTCCCCAAATTCAAATGAATATGCATGTTTGATAGACCAAATTTTGTTATGATATTATCGATGTCGTGATCTCTAGTTTAAATACTTGAATCCCCTTTAATCCAGATATCCGTCTCATATAGCTATCACTCATGCTTATATATCTCTCTAGACCTATACGCCTTCACTGTCTCTCGGGTATCTCTCATGCTACTTGTATGTCGACAATGGTCTTTTATCTTTGTAACACACTGACGGTACTCTCTCCCTCGACCTTCACTCTATCTCTCTCTAAGTATATCTCGCTCCCTGCTATGTGTCTCTAACTATGATTCTCCCTGTGAAATCTCTTTCTCTCACACAAACACAAACTTCGTCTCCCGGGGTCTCAATTCTCTCTACTATTCCCCTGTATGCCGCTCGCACACCCCCTCTCACATAGAGATGTCTTGCGCTCCTTAGGTATGAGAAGCTACGACTCTCCCTCTTAAATATTTCTTTCTCACACACAAACACAAACTCTGTCTCCTAGGGTCTCATATCTCTCCACCATTCCCTTGTATGTCGCTCACACACACTCTCTCTCCCTAGGGAAATCTCGCGTTCCCTGATATGTCTCTCTAGCTATGACTCTCCTTGTGAAATATCTTTTCCTCTCGCAAACACAAAACTCTGTCTCTCGGGATCTCATTTCTCTCTAATATTCGTTTGTATGTGACTCACATGCACCCTCTCTCTATCTCTCTCACACCCACACACATAACTCAGCCTTCTGATCCACTCAACTCTTATGTCTACCACACACACTAGCCGATCTCCCTCTCGCTAGCATCTCTATCTTTCTATTTATCTGTTTATCCATCAACCTTCTTTCTCGCCATCACTCTTGCTTTCTATCACGCACACTATATATGTTTCTCTCTACATGCAGCCATGCGCCCTCTTTTTATCTTTCTCTCACACACACATATATAACTCACCCCTCTGAACCACTCGGCAGTTATCTCTAACACATAAACTAGCCGATGTCCCTCTAGCTAGCATCTCTATCTCTCTATCTATCAGCAGTTTCTCTGTCAACCTTTCCTTCTCGCACGCACTCTTGCTTCCTCTCTCGCACACTATATCTGTCTCTCTATACATGCATCTATAGGTCTATCTCTTTTGCACAATTGTCTCGCTTTCTCTGCTCGGCATAGATGCATGCTCCAGCCCATGCCATTATCTCTTAAAGATAAAAAACACATGCTCAATTATCGGGACTTCTTCCCTCCACTCTCACATGCATGCATACTGTCACACCGAGCCGTCTCTCCCATGCCGTTGATCTTATGACATATGTCTTCTTTCTTTTATCTCGATCATGCGCGCGTGCACACACACACATCCCACGTATACATGTATACCTCTCGCACGTGCACGTTCAAGGTCTCCTATGTCTCCATACGTAGTTAATTACCCTCAGCCCTCACCCCACATTGAATCATTCTCTTCTTGTGTGCACATGACTTCCGCCTGGATGGGTCTCTTCTCTAAAACACAAACTCACACTTAACAGTCTCCTTCTAGCTACCCCCCTCTCTCACTCCTTCCTATATCCCTAAAACCAATAAGACTATCCCTTCATTTAATTCCCGCCTACATGCACCATCGATATATAGTAGTCTTCCTCGGTGTCTCTCGAACAAACACGTTATCTCGATGTCCACTCCTCTCACGCGCACACGCCTTCTCTTCCCTCTTTACGGGCCTCTTCTCTCTCGCACCCCCTTCATTGGAGGCCTCTGCCATACATATCACCTCTCTATGATGAAGCCACACACACTTAAATTACTTTCCCCACCAAAGACTCCGCTTCACACACACACACTAAGACTCCATTTCACACACACATGCTCTAGGTGGAGCATTTGTTCCTACCAACCTTCGTCCAACCTTACCCGTATGATAAACAATCACCTTAATTTACTTATAAAACATGGACAAATTCCACTTTATTTTAGTTGTTAGCAAACTTCTCATAATTATATAACGCAAATCACGAGCAGGAAGTGACATTTTTTTTACACAACCACGTTAACATGGCCACGTAAATCACAACCTAAAGTGTAGTAATACCATTATAATTATATCCCAATGCAAAAGGTGGAGTACATGTCTGAAGAGTAGAGGAGCACACACACACTCTGTCTCTCAGAATCTCACACACATACCAGTTACGTGACGCCCCCTAAGCAGACCCGTATGTTACAATTTGTGCACCTGTGGGTACACGTGATGGTGCGCAATTATTTAAACCGGACGGCAAACCCAAACAGTAGCTGCTTTCATTCCCCTCCCATCGCCTCTTCTCCGTCGTCGTCGCCCGACCGAAGGTAACGACATACGCCATGCTCCCGCCGGAGCGGCACTTTGAGCTGCTTCCGGAGATCTGGAGGTGGCGCAAAGCCCGGATTGCAGCCGCCCTACCTCCGGAGTCCGGACTAGCCGGAGCCAAAGGAGGAGGCGGTGGAGGCGGAGCAGCACGCGGAGTCGGAGGAGGAGAACGACGACGTGGACGACGCGGAGCAGGAATAGGAGGACAATGACACAGGCGAAGAGGAGCCGGAAGAGGATGATGATGACATGGGCGAGGCAGAGCCAGTGCCACCAGCTGCATGCTTCGCCATGGCAGAGTTGACCCAAGCGGAGGGGGCGGCGGAACAGCAGGCCATCCTGTCGGAGGCTGAGGTGGAGGCCAACCGCCGCTTCCACCGCCAGCGGGAGTGGGGGATCAACGAGATGTTCGCCAAACTGGAGGAGGAGCAGGAGGACCTGGAGTTGCAGCATGCGGCCGCCTAACCATCTTCGACGACGAGTAGTGTGGTCTTGCTAATTAATAACATTGCATGCAATGAACTGACCACTGCATGTCGTGTTTGAAAGTCTCAAGTCATTGAAGTCATAGACGCCCCACATCTCTTCTTATTAGTTGATTCCTTTATTTATGTGAAGAAACAAGAAACCAGGTGAAAGTTAATGCACCACGTCTAAGTGTTTTGGGATTATTTGGTTTTCATAAGATGACTTATACAGTACTACTCCTCGATGTAAACTGCTTTTAAGATGAATGAATGAAACTTTGGCGAGCGCCTTTTGTTTGTTAAAAAAACATACTTCTAATACTCCCTCCTTTCTTGTTTAAAGGGCTCATATAAAAAAATAGATTTCCATTATACTCAAACTTAAAGGGCTTTGAGTTTCACGCCACATTTATTTCATAGAGATAAAGAGAAAGGAAATTTTAGTGGTCATGCATGCATCTTTTTGTGCTAGCACTCCTATATAAGGGTTGACCAGTCGCTTCCCACGGACGTGCGCGGGCGGTGGCAGAGGAAGGAGAAGGGAAGCGGGCTGTGGAGTACGCCAGTTGCAGCACGAACTCCAAGAAACGTTCATGCCAAACAATGCATAGTACTACTACAGTATAGTCCAGCGGAGTATGAATTGGCCTTTAGGTTGCGTGTGGATGACATGGCTGCAACATGCAGGCTGTAGTTCGACAGCCTACCACTCCACCTCGCATGGTTTGGTCATGCAAGATTTGCATACACGCATGTCATGCACGTACTTGTCGAAGGCGTGCTCGAAAAAGGGCGACGAGGTCCGCTAGTCCGCGTTGGTCCATGCGGCCGGAAAACAACTAATCCCAGTCGCTGTAAATGTCGTGCATGCTTTAATTCCGGGCTAGTGGCTGGACGCGAACGTGCCATACAACGAACCGCCCGCCAGCTCCCTAATCTCTACTCTTATAAATCTCTAAACTTATAAAAAAACCAAGTAGGTGATGATGGTGTGCCTGCCATCCTGCAATATAGACCCTCCGATCTATATCTGACGGATAGAAAGCAAACTATGGCAATTTTCCAAAAAGATACCCGCACCCCTCTCGACATTTGCAGATAAGGCCTTCCCTCGTTCATCGTCATCTCCCACAAGATAAACAGCTCATATAAATGCATCTTGATGTTCCGTGCAACGCATGGGCCTCTTGCTAGTCTCAAATATAAACTGCACTAGTGCACGCCCGCAGAACATCCTTTCCGAAGGGACGAAGCCCTACAGTTACCATCTCCTCTCGTGTAAACCAGCTCCACAAGGGACAAGGTAGTTCGTCGCCATTGCCATGGATTCGCAAGGCGGTGATGCTTCTCATCCTCGTCGAGGTTGGGATACCTTGGACAACGATCCTTTGGGAGAAATCATAAGTCGCTTTGACTTCCTCACATCCGCAAGACTTAGCGGTACTTGCACCAAATATTTTAAGAGGGTGTGTAAATATGCGTGGGAGAAGGCCATGCTAGTTGGTCTGCCATGCGTCCTCGAGGACAAGGATGTTTCCTTGGGGGTCTCTCCAGCCCGGCGTGGCCGTAGTTGCAAGTTGACGCCCCTTGAGATGCCGACGTTGAGGGGCACTCGGATTTTGTCCGATGAGCAGGTAAGTGATGAGTTTGATCACGTAGTAAATGCATTCTAAAGACTACTTCCGTGTCCATTTCCTAATTCCCCCACTGCCCACAGTTTCACAGGTTAGGCTTGGTGCCAGTGGAGATTGGCTTGCATATGTACGGGAGGGTACCAACATCAATTTGCACAACATCTACAATGGTGACACCGTTCCCGTAGAACCTTTGTCCAACATTGGGATCAACCATGCAATGGGCCATCACCTGAATTGGTACGATGGAACCACGGTGAGATTGAAGAAGATAGCAATCCCGGAAGCCCCGATAAGGTCGTCCGCCAACCAAAATTACACTCTCATCGCGGTGTTCAACATCACGATTGCTTTCACGAACCCTGCACATGGCGGTAAAAGGTGGACCATGCTGTCTGCGGCCGATTTGTTGCCGTACGAGTACGAAGACGCTATGCTCCTTTCTAACAACATCTTCACGGTGACAAACTAGGGGACTTGTTTTGTATGGGACACATCCTACGGTATACTCCCTCTCTTCCAGTTTATTTTTTTTGAATTTTTCTGTTTTATAAGTTTCACATTCAAATTTAGAGCTCCCCATCACATGTTGAGATTACAATGTGCATTAAATCGTTGCATGCATGTAGTAGTTTTTTATTGGTCATTTATACTGGTCATGCATGCATGCATTGCGAGTAACGTTTACCACATTTTTTTAGGAAACTGAGTGCAATAATTGAGTAGTTTTGCACACTACCAATACTGCACCTGAAATGGTGCAAAATCAATACCACCACCACACCCGCCTCTGACCGCCCTAGCCGACCCAAACCCCCTCCCTTGTCGGTGTGCGCTTCCCGCCTGAAATGGTCAGCGCCACCCCAGAGCGTCAGTGCCGCATTAATGCCCGGCCAGAGCGGAGGCGACCTCTCACTGGCGCCGGCTTTGAAGCAGTGCGACGGCTAAGAGAGCGACGCTTCCCGGTGCACGCGACTACTCCACGTCGAGGCTGGCCATAGTGGTGGTAACTTAGCTGGTACATACACTCGGGAATAGCATACATGGTGATGTGGCAAAGAATTAAAGAAGAGACAGGGGGTCATGCATGGCAATAAAAATGATCCTCTATGATACTACTCCATGATACTATGCACTATTAAAAGTAGTATATCATACACTAGTACTCAAACAACACCACGGCCTGCCGTCGTCCGTGCGTCGCCCACATTACAGTTGCAAGTTGTTTAGAGTAGGTTTTAATCCGGTTTGTATGAAAACTCTAATGTATCTCGTCCAGTTTATATGAAAAGTTTTTGAAATGTAATGATTTTCGTCCGGTTTATATGAATTCCGCCTTGTTTGCACGATTATGCAGGGCAAAGTCATTCGCCAATCAAAATCAGATCGCCAATCTTGGATGTGCATGGGGCATTTGGTCTAACTTGGAACCTTGTAGCTGACGACACCCAGTTGGGATGTACTATCTTAGCAGTCGTTACCCATGGTGCTATTGAAGGGCAACAAGGTGCCACGATCTATCACGATCGGACCCTGATCATGTACCTAGGTAATCCCTTCTCTCTGATCCAAGAGTAGTAGAGCCAGGAGCTATCGTATATCTTATTGCCATGTCATCTTATAACATTTCAGTACATGTCTGTTTATACCCCAGGAGTAGGAGTAGTTCTTTCCTTCTTTCTTTTATTGATTGGGATAGTCATCTACGCAACTTTATAATGCTAGTTGTATAAACTATAAAGGACTTAACAATTTCAATTCTGTGTAGTACTAGCTAGGTATCCATAATCCCATCAAACAAAACTACTCCTACTTTAATTAATGTACATGGCCCAGGTAACACTCTCAAATTGTTTGTCGTCGCCCGTGCCGCGGCTGGTGTATATGAGCAAGTATAATAGTGGGCTTATAGCCCACTTACGTGGCATTTTTGCCTATGTGGAGGAGAGAGAGATGAAAAAGTAGATGAAGTGGGCTCTCATGCAAGAGCCTTGCCATATGCTAACTTCTAGGCAAATACAATAAATGCAAAGAAAGAGAAAGAGAGAAGCTTAAAAAAAGTACTACTACTCTTATAGCCAACCTTATAGCCCGCCTTACTATATGAGTGAGTGTAATAGATGACTATAGATGACATGCCATCTCCATATAGCCATCAGCTGGCTATACTATTAACCATGCTCTACATTGCTTCCCTTCCCCCTCATAGAAATAAGCAATATAAAGTATTTTATTTTAATCCGTATCCTCTGCTTACGTCACCTTATTATACTGCATGGACCATAACCATGCATGTCACCATGTATCCAGGTTTGAGATGCCAGGTGTACCAGATGGACAGCGGCGTGTTCGACCCCCGTGATGCTACCTGGGTGCGGATGAACACACTTGAAGAGTACTCGATTTTCATTGGGGACAACTATCCCATAGTGCAAACGATGCCACCTTCCGTGCACGACGCCGACGGCCTGCCATTCATGAAGAATGGGTGCGTTTTCATTGCGCACTGACGGATTCATATCTTGAATGCCCCTATCCCTGATCTATGCTGCTTCAGCTTGGATGAGTCTCCGTCATGGGGAGCCACACTAAGAAGCTGCGATGATATGGACTCCCGTTGCCCACCGTTATGGATCGTGCCATCTATGAAGAACACGTGAGACTGGAACTATGAGACGGACATGTACCCAGGGATGTACGAACATGAGTAATGTAGCGCAGTAAGTGAAGTAGAAAGGCACAAATAGTATGAACATGCATGGCATATAGGCATTGTCTTACTACCACTAAATGTTGTACGTGCAATGCACGGTGATATTATGATGTACGTCCCTAAGTACTCTACTATTATATTAATTAGAGGCACATATCTCTACTCTTATAAAAACAGAGTTGGTGATGATGGTGTGCCTGCCATCCTGCAATATAGGCCGTCCGATTTATATCTGACGGATAGGAATGAAACTATGGCAATTTTGCAAAAATATACCCACACCCGTCTCCACATATGCAAATAAGGCCTTACCTCGTTGGCTCATTCATCCTTTTCTCCCACAAGATAAACTACTCATACAAATGCATCTTGATGTTCCGTGCAACGCACGGGCATCTTGCTATTTAGGTTTTATATTTGTTTACGTGTATAGTCCGATACCTTCCAACTAGACGCGTCTGTCTCTCCAGGTCGCACTTTGTATCGTTATATACTACTAGTACTACGTGTGGTCTCCGACCGAGAAGTGGAAGAAGTGGAGACGCTCTACCACGTTGTTCATGTCCCACTCCTTTCGCTGACGTGTGGGACATCTAGCACGTGCCGTGTTTCGCACTCCTTCGTCGTAAGAGTTGAAATGCTAGCTTTCATCAAAAATAAAAAATAAATATAAATCAGCAGTGATACTATACCACACGGTTTCCTTGCTATATCGGAAATAATACTTTCGTTCGCCAACATGTAGGATGTCGTCCATCCTGGTCCACTTGCCATGCACGCAGAACTCCAAGGGAGAGTCACCCCGGTCGTCGCGCCGCAGTAATAATGACTAATGAGCCGTCAAATCACATGCCCAACCTTTCCCACTGTTAAGTTGCTCGGACGAAGGAACCATCATGACTTCGTTGAATTCTGCTTCTTGAAGAAAACTACTGTATTGGTAATTTGCTCTAAAAACTACAGTAGTAACTAAATTCCTATAGAGAAAGAGATGCCATTTGATGCATAGGATAGGAATTTTTCCATTCAGTCTAGGCTAATGTACTGGTAATTTGCTCTAAAAACTACAGTAGTAACTAGTACTGGTACATGCTCGTAATTAATTAAACAAACATACGGGCGACACAGACACACACACTAACTACTAGTACTACTACTTCTCACATGCTGGCCAGACGCCGTCATTCTCCTTCCCGGCTTTGTCGGCGACACCCCACCGTGCTTGGATCTCTGCCGAGCTCTCCTCAGCAGCGCATGCGTCCTCTCCTTTCTTGCGGCGGTGGGGCTCTCTTTTCTTGAGTGCTTTCTGCCTTTTCCGCTCCCTCTGTGCGGCTTTGGCCGACTCTTGTTCTATCGCACATTCTGCCTTGGCAGCTTCAAAGACCGCCCACGTAGGTGTGAGGTCGCGAGCGGCGATGAACTCAGCACGGCATGATGCCATCGCTTCCCTACCATTTTGTGTGCGGTCGTGGGTGGCGAGGAACTCGGCGCGGCGGGATGCCATCGCTTCCTTATCGGTTAGTGTGCGGCGCGGTGGCATGAACGACGCTTTGTGAGAGCTCTGGGCCGGAGTGGCCGGACAACCGTATAATGCATTAGTTTGTCAAGATCTCAAGGACAGATGACAAAGGAAATTTGGATTCCCCTTCAATCCTGGTCATTTATTACCGCACATAGTTAATTTCCGTAGCCTCTGGAAACTGTGTGCGCTGACCCTATTGTGGGTTGCTTTCTGATTGGCCGCCACCCCAGCCATGCGGATCGCGCGCGTGCACCGTGATCGAATGGCATTCCACGTCCCTATCATCGCACCCGTGTCGCTATAGCTGGGATTTGATGTTTCTGCGCTATTACCTCCGTCCTGGTTGATGCATGTAACTACAAATAATATCACTAGAAACTATGTTTACTAGTAAGCTACACGTGCATTGCACGCATGAGATTTGGCAACCAAATTATGAATAAATGCCACACTATAGCATGTAAGCTTTGAGTCATATATGCATGATGTAGATGTTCGTTTAATTCTTATAGTTCATCTCATTCAAAATCAATTAGTTTTTATAAAAAAGTTAATCTATTTTAAGATTCATGGAATTGTGCGTTGTAGAGCATAAAGTAAAAACAAATAATGGCAATTCATCTAGAAAAAAAGTTTGGGCAATTATGATATGGAAGATTCTAGAACAAAGGAGAAGTGCTTGTGTTTTGAGGTTTGTGCATTATGCTTAAGTTCAACCATGGAGTCTTCTAGATTGTACATGTGGCAGAATCTGCTGGAATGTAGATGATATCCAATGGCCAGTAGTGCTCGGATTTGCCATCTCTGCACCCTCGGATTGGCTTCATCCAACGACCATCTTTCAAAGTTATTCGCACACTATATAGGGGTATTTCTTGTCTTATAAAAAAATCGAGTTGGTGATGATGGTATGCCTGCCATCTTGCAATATAGACCGTCCAATCTATATCTGACGGATAGAAAGCAAACTAAAAGATACCCGCACCTCTCTCCACATTTGCAGACAAGGCCTTCCCCTGTTCATCCTTATCTTCCACAACCTCATTGTTGAGCAATTAAAAAAGGAAGCCTCTGGAACAATCTGGCATGGTGGTCACTGCCGGCATCGTCCATCCCCATACCTCCGCTCAGTTCGACCACCAATCACCACCACGCCCCACTCCTCCTCACCTTATCTCTCCTCTTTCTCAAGATATCATTAGTTTTTACACATGGGATTACTCCCGCATGGGTCAATCACAACAGGTGTTTTATAAAAAATGCATCTTGATGTTCCGTGCAATGCACGGGCATCTTGCTAGTAGATATAGAAATACGAATCCAACGATATAATTTTTGGTGACATGCATTATTATTTTCTTAGTTCAATCTGTGGTCAAAGTTTGGCACAAAATTCTAAGGGGACCAATAAATCAGGATGGTGGTAGTAAATTTCTACAAAATACACATAATGGCCTAAATATGGTAAATGAACCCGGAGAAGTGCCAAATTTGAACACGATGCTTTGTAGGGTGTATGTTGATCGTAGAAAAAAAGTGAACTCACATTAATTGAGTACTTTTGCAAACTACAAAAACAATATACTCCTACCACCACGCCAACGTCTGACCGCCCTGGCCCAGCGAAACCCCTTCCAATGCTCGCGCGCGCTTCTTGCCTGAAACGCTTACCGTCGCTCCAGAACGTCAATGGCACATTCATGCCCGACGCGACCTCTCACTGGCGCCGACATTGCAGCAGCGCGACGGCCGAGAGAGCACCACCCGCGCGGCATCCCGGTGCAAGCGACTGCTCCGCGTTAATGAAACCACGGCCATCCGTCCGTCCGTCGCCCACATTAATGACACGCGGCTGCCGACGAACCTACTCCGATGCCAGCCGTCCGTCCGTTTGCCGCGGCTCATTGCCATTCGCCCGCTATATTAATTTCAGCTCTAGCCATAGCCAAAGACCCACAGTCATTCTCCTCCGGTCCCTTCCTTCTATCGGCACCACTCCAACGATGGCCTCCTCGTGCTCCAAAGCTCTCTTGGATGCACTGTCGCAGGAGTAGACGAAGGACATCGCTGGCTCCGCTCTGGGCACGCTCCAAAGCTCTCTTGGATGTACAGTCGCAGGAGCAGACGAAGGACATCGCCGGCTCCCCCTCGGCCACCCTTCGCCGCCACGACCACGAAGCCGACGCACGTGCGCGGGCGCAACAGGCAGCGAGGAAGAGTAGTACATGGTAGGTCCCCACCGCTCTGGTCCATGGAAGGCCACCGCTCCTCCACTCAGTCGATGCCAAGCTTGGTGGGGTAAGCATCGACGGCCGATTACCCGCTTGATGACGACGTGGAGGCGGAAATCTTCAGAACCTTGTGCTCTGGAGGAGGAGGTTATGGAGGCGGAGCTGGACAAAGCCGAGGCGGATGAGGAGGAGGCAAAGGCAATAGCCGGAGCGTCAGTTCTCGGGGATCATGGCCGGACATGGTGTTCGAGCGCTGGCGATCATTTAGATTAGGTTTACAGTAGGTTTTAGTACGGTTTGTGCGAAATATGTAATGAATTTTGTCCAGTTTATAGGAAAAGTTTTCGAAATGTAATGAATTTCATCCGATTAATACGAAATTTGCTTTGTTTGCACGAATTTGGTCCGGTTAGTTCATATAGTTGTCAAAAGGTATGCAGGCAGCATTGGATGGCATCCTCTGGCATCAGTGTCCTCGGACAGATGCTGGTGTAAATTTGTGGGTCAGCGCTGGAGATGCCCTAACTATCATGCTATAATCGCTAACAGTGCTCCATTATTTCGCAGGGAATAGTTATCCCTCGATCAAAATCAGATCCGCCGTGTTTCGCACTCCTCCCTCGTAAGAGTGGAGACACTTGCTTACATAAAAATGGAGGAAGTGGGCGGCACTGTAGCATGTCATATCACTCAAACCCACTAGGCCAACCTAGCCCGCCTAACGCGCGGGAAAGCCCCACCCTCGTCATTTTGTTCTGGATTTCTATCGATCGATCGCACGAAAATGTTACACTTTGCAAGTTCAAAAGGAAAAGGCGGCACACTTAAAGCACGCCTGTCGCGTTCGCGTCACAACCCCGACAGTCGGTCTTGCACGCCGCTCACCAAAGGGGACACGCGTTGTCTTGCATTTTCACTGACATGTGGGACATCAATTGAATAAACCGTCGATAGCCAAAATCTAATCGCTCGGCGGGCGTCGGCTGAGAAGAGAGAGACGGGGGAGGGAGAAGAGATCGCCCGCCCACCGCGCACAGACTCCAAGAAATATGGTGATAATGTGAGGTGGGCCATGCGGGAGTCCGGAGCACTCCCAAGCCCGCTTCTGACCGCCCTGGCCCACCAGAAAACCCCTCCGCCTCCCGCGCGCGCTCCCCCCAGGCACCAGCTGCCCGCTGATGTCTACTACGCAACCTTCTTCTTGTAGACTCGTGTTGGGCCTCCAAGCACAGAGTTTTGTAGGACAGTAATTTTCCCTCAAGTGGATGACCTAAGGTTTATCAATCCGTGGGAGGCGTAGGATGAAGATGGTCTCTCTCAAACAACCCTGCAACCAAATAACAAAGAGTCTCATGTGTCCCCAACACACCCAATACAATGACAAATTGTATAGGTGCACTAGTTCGGCGAAGAGATGGTGATACAAGTGTAATATGGATAGTAGATATAGGTTTTTGTAATCTGAAAATATAAAAACAGCAAGGTAACTAGTAACAAAAGTGAGCAAAAATGGTATTGCAATGCTTGCAAACAAGGCCTAGGGTTCATACTATCGCTAGTGCAAATTCTCTCAACAATGATAACATAATTGGATCACATAACAATCCCTCAACATGCAACAAAGAATCACTCCAAAGTTTCTATCGGAGAACGTAGGACGAAAATGTGCATCAACCCCTATGCATAGATTACCCCAATGTAACCTCGGGAATCCGCGAGTTGAGTGCCAAAACATACATCAAGTGAATCGATAGAACATCCCATTGTCACCACAGATATCCCATCGCAAGACATACATCAAGTGTTCCCAAATCCAATACTCAATCCAACATAACGGAACCTCAAAGAGCAAGACTCAATTCATCACAACAAGAGATAGAGAGGGAAGAAACACCATATGATCCAACTATAATAACAAAGCTCGCGGTACATCAAGATCATGCCAAATCAAGAACACGAGAGAGAGAGAGATCAAACACATAGCTACTGGTACATACCCTCAGCCCCGAGGGTGAACTACTCCCTCCTCATCATGGAGACCGCTGGGATGATGAAGATGGCCACCGGTGATGGTTTCCCCCTCTGGCAGGGTGCCAAAATGGGCTCCCGATTGGTTTTTCATGGCTACAGAGGCTTGCAGCGGTAGAACTTCCGATCTAGGTTTATTTCTGGAGGTTTTGGTATTTATAGGAGGTGTTGGCGTCGGGGACAAGTCAAGGGGGCCCATGAGGCGATGACAAGGCAGGGGGCGCACCCTAGGGGGGGCGCCCTCCACCCTTGTGGTTGCCTCGGGACTCCTCTCCGATATCTTTTCATTCCAGTATTTTTTATATTTTCCAAAAATATTCTCGTAAATTTTTAGCCCATTCCGAGAACTTTTATTTCTGCACAAAAAATGACACCATGGTAGTTCTGCTGAAAACAGCGTCAGTCCGGGTTAGTTCTAATCAAATCATACCAAAATCATATAGAATTGTTATAAACATGGCATGAATACTTCAGAAATTATAGATACGTTGGAGACATATCAGCATCCCCAAGCTTAATTCCTGCTCGTCCTCGAGTAGGTAAATGATAAAAGAAATAATTTATGAAGTGTGAATGCTAGCAAGTGCACAAGTTTGATCAATGATAATTTCAATCACTTTTTCTACCATCATTATATATATATCATAAACAGTAGCTCATCTCATAAAACTTCTCATGATCAAGCAGCAAGCTATTCACATGTTAAAGCATAGATAATAAACTTTCTTTAAAACTAACAAACTAAGTTCTCAGTCATCAAACAATTACAATTCATCTTATTTTCAGGAAGGGTCTATGTAAGAGCTTTGATTTAGCAAATCCCACGTACTCAACTATCATATAGTCTTCCATGATTGCTACCACTCAAAGCACATTTTTAGAACAAATAGCATCCATCGAACACAGAGAAAGATAGGGGCTTAGTGTTTCGCCTCCCAACTTATTTATCATATAGATAATTGTCAACAATAATAATTCATGATCAAATATATTTGAATGGCCATATATGCTTAGATCTTTCCCCACCACATGATGCTTGCCAACTAAAGAGTAGGTTGGAATGAGAAGGAATACTACTGACTCTTGCATAAAAGTAAAAGATAGGCCCTTTGTAGAGGGAAGCAGGGATTTGCAGAGGTGCCAGATCTCGAAGCTTTTAAAACAGAGATGAATATAATTTTGGGAAGTATGCTTTCATTGTCAATGTAACGACCGAGAGTTCTGACTATCTTCCATGCTAGACACATTATAGGCGGTTCCCAAACAGAATGGTAAAGTTTTTACTCCCCCTCCACCAATAATCACACTCCACAGCTGATCCGAAACAACGGGTACCATCCATACCAACAACAATCCTGGGGGAGTTTTGTTTGATGATTATATTTTGATTTGATTTCGAGCATGGAACTGGGCATCCCGATTACCAACCACTTTCTCGTGAATGACAAGTGAATCAACACTCAATGTGAGAATAACCCACCTAGCATGGAAGATACTGACAGCTCCTAGTCGCTACATGAGCGATTCGGGCATACAAAACAGATTATTATTTGAAGGTTTAGAGTTTGGCAGATGCAAATTTACTTGGAACGGCAGGTAAATACCGTATATAGGTAGATATCATGGACACTCAGGGAAGAAACTTGGTTCAAGGATTTTGGATGCACAAGCAGTATTCCTGCTTAGTACAAAATTTTTGGCTAGCAAAAGATTCTAAATAGCAAGCACCACATGTTGGAGGATCCATAAGAATATAACTTCTATACAAATATACCCAAGCATAACTCATTACGTTGTCTTCCTTGTCCAACTTCAACTAATTTGCTCAAATTTGAAAATAATTAATGGGGCTCACAATCATAGTAGATGTCCAAGATAGTATATTTATATGTGAAATCTCTCTTCCTTCAATATTCTTTCATGAATTGTTCAAGTGACCAATACTATGTTTGCTAACTTTCAATAAATTTACCACCTATACTTATTATATGTGAAGTCATTACTCCCCATGGGATAAGCATATGAAACATATATAATTTCAGATTTATGATATTCAATTCATTCAACCATTTACTCATAGGATATAAGTGAAGCACACGAGTAAATGACAAACTACTCCAAAAAGATATAAGTGAAAATCAATGAGTAGTCAAATAATTAAGTAGCTGTGTGAAGACTCTCTCTCAAAAATAATAATTTAGATCTTAAGTATTTTATTCAAACAACAAGCAAAATAAAATAAAATGACATTCTAAA
This sequence comes from Thinopyrum elongatum, assembly GCA_011799875.1. Classification (NCBI taxonomy): domain Eukaryota; kingdom Viridiplantae; phylum Streptophyta; class Magnoliopsida; order Poales; family Poaceae; genus Thinopyrum; species Thinopyrum elongatum. The sequence continues at coordinate 530,732,666 of CM022300.1, read as the reverse complement.
AATAACACACATCATGTGAAGAAGCAAAAACTTAGGCTCAACCGATACTAACCGATAATTCTTGATGAAGAAAGGTGGGATGCTTACCGGGGCATCCCCAAGCTTAGATGCTTGAAACTTCTTGAAATATTAACTAGGGATGCCTTGGGAATCCCCAAGCTTGAGCTTTTGTGTCTCCTTAATTTTTTTTATATCACGGTTTCCCTAATTCTTAAAAACTTCATCCACACAAAACTCACCAAGAACTCGTGAGATAAGTTAGTATAAATCAAATGCAAAACCTTATCATTCTCTAATGTAGCAAATCACTAAAATTATTATTTAACATTGCATACTAAATGCATCTGCATATTTAATTCTCCTATCCTCAAATAGAATCATTAAACAAGCAAACATATGCAAACAATGCAAACATAACAGCAATCTGTCTAAACAGGACAGTCTGTAAAGAGTGCAATTTTACTCATGCTTACCTAACTCCAAAAATTCTAAAAACCCACCACACTGTATAAAATTTGTTGTTACTCATTGTGGAAAAATCTCAAGATTTTATCATGTTCTGACTTTCCAGAAGAATTCAGACAACAATAGAAAACTTTCTGTTTTCAAAACAGCAACATAAAGACTTGCAAAATAAGCATGATAAAGGCTAAAATTGACTCTTTTATTGAAATAAAAGATGCAAAACATTATTATAAATAACAGCAAGCAAATACTAATAAAATAAAATGATGCTCCAAGCAAAACTCATATCATGTGACGAATAAAAATATAGCCTCAAGTAAATTTACCTATGGATTGAAGACAAAAGAGGGGATGCCTTCCGGGGCATCCCCAAGCTTAGTTGCTTTGATCTTCCTTGGATATTACCTTGGGGTGCCTTGGGAATCCCCAAGCTTAGGGTCTTGTCACTCCTTATTCTCCTCATATCGATATCTCACCCAAAACTTGAAAACTTCAATCACACAAAACTTAACAAAACCTTCGTGAGATCCGTTAGTATAATAAAACAAATCATTCACTTGAGTACTGTCAAAGACAAGATTCATAATTGTTCTCACAAAATTCCTACTGTAACTTATCATTCCCAAAATTTATATTACTTAATATAAGCTATGGAAACCATAAAACAAGCAAACTATGCATTGCAAACAGAATCTGTCAAAAACAGAACAGTACATAAAGATCTGAATTAAGGTCATACTTCTGTATCTCCAAAAATTATGAAAAATTAGGAAAACGTAGAAAATTTGAATACACATCAACTGTAAAAAATTCAGAATATTTACACGTTCCAGTATAATATAGGAATTTCTGTACTGGACGTAAAATTTTCTGTTTTTGCACAGAATCAAGTCAACTATCATCCACACTATCCCAAAGGCTTTACTTGGCACTTTATTCGAACAAAAGCTATAAAACATGATTACTACAGTAGATTAATCATGTGAACACACGAAAACAGTAGGGGTAAATATTGGGTTGTCTCCCAACAAGCGCTTTTCTCTAATGCCTTTTTAGCTAGGCATGATAATTTTGATGCTCACATAAAAGTAAAGAACTGAAACACAAAGAGAGCATCATGAAGCATATGACTAGAACATTTAAGTCTAACCCACTTCCTATGCATAGGGATTTTGTGAGCAAACAATTTATGGGAACAAGAATCAACTAGCATAGGGAGGCAAAACAAGCATGACTTCAAGATTTTCAACACATAGAGAGGAAACTTGATATTATTGAGATATGTAAAAGCATATGTTCCTCTATCATAATAATTTTCAGTAGCATCATGAAGGAATTCAAGAATATAACTATCACATAAAGCATTCTTTTCATGATCCACAAGCGTAGAAATTTTACTACTCTCCACATAAGCAAATTTATTCTCATGAATAGTAGTAGGAGCAAACTCAACAAAATAACTATCATGTGAGGCATAATCCAATTGAAAATTAAAATCATGATGACAAGTTTCATGGTTATCATTATTCTTTATAGCATACATTTCATCACAATAATCATCATAAATAGCAACTGTGTTCTCATAATCAATTGAAACCTCTTCCAAAATAGTGGATTCATCACTAAATAAAGTCATGACCTCTCCAAATCCAATTTTATCAATATTGTGAAAAGATTCAACACCCTCCAAAATAGTGGGATCAATACTACCTAGAGTTGACACTCTTCCAAACCCACTTTCATCAATATAATCATCATAAATAGGAGGCATGCTTTCATCATAATAAATATTCTCATCAAAACTTGGGGAACTAAAAATATCATCTTCATCAAACATAGCATCCCCAAGCTTGTAGCTTTACATATCATTAGCATCATGGATATTCAAAGAATTAACACTAACAACATTGCAATCATGCTCATCATTCAAAAATTTAGTGCCAAACATTTTATTGACTTCTTCTTCTAACACTTGAGCACAATTTTCCTTTCCATCATTTTCACGAAAGACATTAAAACGATGAAGCATATGAGGCAACCTCAATTCCATTTTTTTGTAGTTTTCTTTTATAGAATAACTAGTGATAAAACAAGAAACTAAAATATTCAATTGCAAGATCTAAAGATATACCTTCAAGCACTCACCTCCCCGGCAACGGCGCTAGAAAAGAGCTTGATGTCTACTACGCAACCTTCTTCTTGTAGACTCTTGTTGGGCCTCCAAGCGCAGAGTTTTGTAGGACAGTAGCAATTTTCCCTCAAGTGGATGACCTATGGTTTATCAATCCATGGGAGGTGTAGGATGAAGATGGTCTCTCTCAAACAACCCTGCAACCAAATAACAAAGAGTCTCTTGTGTCCCCAACACACCCAATACAATGACAAATTGTATAAGTGCACTAGTTCGGCGAAGAGATGGTGATACAAGTGTAATATGGATATTAGATATAGGTTTGTGTAATCTGAAAATATAAAAACAGCAAGGTAACTAGTAAAAAAAGTGAGCAAAAACGGTATTGCAATGCTTGGAAACAAGGCCTAGGGTTCATACTTTCGCTAGTGCAAATTCTCTCAACAATGATAACATAATTGGATCACATAACAATCCCTCAACGTGCAACAAAGAATCACTCCAAAGTTTCTATCGGAGAATGTAGGACGAAAACATGCATCAACCCCTATGCATAGATTACCCCAATGTCACCTCGGGAATCTGCGAGTTGAGTGCCAAAACATACATCAAGTGAATCGATAGAACATCCAATTGTCACCACAGATATCCCATCGCAAGACATACATCAAGTGTTCTTAAATCCAACATAACGGAACCTCAAAGAGCAAGGCTCAATTCATCACAACAAGAGATAGAGAGGGAAGAAACACCATATGATCCAACTATAATAACAAAGCTCGCGGTACATCAAGATCTTGCCAAATCAAGAACACGAGAGAGAGAGAGAGATCAAACACATAGCTACTGGTACATACCCTCAGCCCCGAAGGTGAACTACTCCCTCCTCATCATGGAGACCGCCGGGATAATGAAGATGGCCACCGGTGATGGTTTCCCCCTTCGACAGGGTGCCAGAACAGGCTCCCGATTAGTTTTTCATGGCTATAGAGGCTTGCGGCGGCGGAACTTCTGAGCTAGGTTTATTTCTGGAGGTTTTGATATTTATAGGAGGTGTTGGTGTCGGGGACAAGTCAAGGGGGCCCACGAGGCGACGACAAGGCAGGGGGCGCGCCCTAGGGGGGGCGCCCTCCACCCTTGTGGTTGCCTCGGGACTCCTCTCCGATATCTTTTCGTTCCAGTATTTTTTATATTTTCCAAAAATATTCTCCGTAAATTTTCAGCCCATTCCGAGAACTTTTATTTCTGCACAAAAAACGACACCATGGTAGTTCTGCTGAAAACAACATCTGTCCAGGTTAGTTCTAATCAAATCATACCAAAATCATATAGAATTATTGTAAACATGGCATGAATACTTTATAAATTATAGATACATTGGAGACATATCATTCGCATTCAGAGCAAGTACAATATAAGCCCGCTTATGTGGAGGAGAGAGGCGTTGAAAAAGTGAAGGAGTGGGCTCTAATGCAAGAGCCCGCCTCTACACGTGCTCCTAGGTATAAAAAACATTTGTGTCTAAAAAAAGAAGGTAAAAAACATTTGAGAGGAAATATATTGAGAGAAAGTGAGAAAAAGTTGTAACCTTATAGCCAACCTTATAGTCAACACTATGGTACATGAGGAAGGAGGGAGTTGTGCACATGCCAAGTTCACTGGGCTGCCGTGTTTCACACTCCTCCGTCGTAACAGTGGAGACAATAGCTTTCATAAAAAATAAACAATGAATACTCCTTGCTCGTCCTCGATATCGGAAAGAATACTTTCATTCGCCGACATGTGGGACGTCGACCATCCTAGTCCACTTGCCATGCACAAAATTATAGTGCACCACACAGTACTTCAGGGGAGAGTCACCTCGGCCGTAGCGCCGCGGTAATAAATGACTAATGAGCCGTCAAATCGCAGGCCCAACTTGCTCGGACGAAGGAACCATCATGACTTCGTTGAATCCGCTTCTTCATGAAAACTTACTGTACCCGCAATACTGCTACCACACACGAAGACTGGACGCCACTGTAGTGATGCGGCTTGAACTACATCGGTATTTCCCCAAAGAGGAAGGGATGATGCAGCACAGCTACGGTAGGTATTTCCCTCAGTGATGAGACCAAGGTTATCGAACCAGTAGGAGAACCACGCAACACTACGTAAACGGTACCTGCACACAAAGAACAAATAATTGCAACCCGACGTAAAAGAGGGGTTGTCAATCCCTCCTGGGTAAAAGATAGATATGTTTTGTAGTAGATTGGATAAATAGATCTCGCAATAAAGCAAAATAAAATAAATAAAGGAAAAGTGCAGCAAGGTATTTTTGGGTTTTTGGATTAATAGATCTAAAAATAAAAAGCAAATAAAAATAGATCTCGAAGGCAAATATGATAAAGAAGAGACCCGGGGGCCATAGATTTCACTAGTGGCTTTTCTCGAGAAAAATAGCATACGGTGGGTAAACAAATTACTGTTGGGCAATTGATAGAACTTCAAATAATTATGACGATATCCAGGCAATGATCATTATATCGGCATCACGTCCGAGATTAGTAGACCGACTCCTGCCCGCATCTACTACTATTACTCCACACATCAACCGCTATCCAGCATGTATCTAGTGTATTAAGTTCATGGAGAAACGGAGTAATGCAATAAGAATGATGACATGATGTACAAAAGATCTATTCATGTAGGAATAGACCCCATCTTGTTATCCTTAATAGCAACGATACATACGTGTCATTTCCCCTTCTATCACTGGGATTGAGCACCGTAAGATCGAACCCATCACAAAGCACCTCTTCCCATGGCAAGAAAAATCGATCTAGTCGGCCTAACTAAACCAAAGATTCAGAGAAGAAATATGAGGATATAAGTAATCATGCATATAAGAGATCAAAGAAACTCAAATAACTTTCATGGATAAAAATATAGATCTGATCATAAACTCAAAGTTCATCGGATCCCAACAAACACACCGCAAAAAGAGTTACATCAAATAGATCTCCAAGAGACCAGTGTATTGAGAATCAAAAGAGAGAGAGGAAGCCATCTAGCTACTAACTACAGACCCGTAGGTCTACAATGAACTACTCACGCATCATCGGAGAGGCACCAATGAGGATGATGAACCCCTCCGTGATGGTGTCTAGATTGGATATGTGGTTTCTGGAACTTGCGTCGGCTGGAATTGTGTTTCGTCGACTCCCCTAGGGTTTTTGGAATATTGGGGTATTTAGAGAGCAAAGAGGCAGTGCGGGAGGCGGCCAAGGTGGGCACAACCCACCAAGGCGTGCCTGGGCCCCCAGGCGCGCCCAGGTGGGCTGTGCTCCCCTCGGAGCCCCCCTCTGGTACTTCCTTGGCCCAACTTGTGTCTTCTGGTCCAAAAAAAATCTCCAAAAAGTTTTGTTGCGTTTGGACTCCGTTTGGTATTGATTTTCTGCGAAGTAAAAAATAAGCAAAAAACAGCAACTGGCACTGGGCACTATGTCACTAGGTTAGTCCCAAAAAATGATATAAAGTTGCTATAAAATGATTGTAAAACATCCAAGAATGATAATATAACATCATGAAACAATAAAAAATTATAGATACGTTGGAGACGTATCAGCATCCCCAAGCTTAATTCCTGCTCGTCCTCGAGCAGGTAAATGATAAAAACATAATTTTTGATGTGGAATGCTGCCTAACATGTTCATCACATATTCTTTTCTTTTGTAGCATGGACATTTGGACTTTTATATGATTCAAGGCAATAGTCAATTTTGACATGAAGATTTCAATACTCAAGCATATCAACAAGCAACCATGTCTTTCAAAATATCAACACTAAAGCAAGTTATCCCTAGCCCATTATGCTCAATCATTGATCCATTCATGAAACACACTCGCATATTAGCTACACCCAATGCTCAAGTACGATCATAGTGCCCCTTAGTTGGTGCTTTATAAGAGAAGATGGAGACTCAAAATAAAAATTGCATAAAGTAAATAGAAAGGCCCTTCGTAGAGGGAAGTAGGGATTTGTAGAGGTGCCAGAGCTCAAAGCGAAAAAGATAGAGATAAAACATTTTGGGTGGTATGCTTTTCTTGTCAACGAAAACGATCGAGTAATTCCCAATACTTTTCATGCTAGATATATCATAGGCGGTTCCCAAACAGAAAATAAAGTTTATTCCTTTTTCCACCATACTTTCACATTCCACGGCTAACCGAATCCACGGGTGCCGTCCATACCAACACTTTCCAAGAAATTTATTATTTGACAACATAAAGTAAATTCATTTTTCATTTCGGGACTGGCCATCCCTAATACCTTTGCCGTACGTACTCTTGTGCAATGACAAGTGAATAAACACTCATCTTGAGAATAACACATCTAGCATGGAAAAATATCAGCCACCCCCTACCGTTTCATGAGCGGTACGAGCACACAGAAAGGAAATTTATTTTGAAGATTAGAGATGGCACATACAAATTTGCTTAGAACGGCAAAAGAATACCGCATATAGGTAGATATAGTGGACTCATATGGCAAAACTGGCTTAAGGATTTTGGATGGACAAGTAGTAATCCCACTTAGTACAAGTGAAGGCTAGCAAAAGATTGAGAAGCATCCAACCAAGAAACGAAAAATCTCATAAGCGAGCATTAAGCATAACTAACACCGAATAATACACCACAAGTAGGATGTAATTTCATTGCATAACTATTGACTTTCGTTCTTGCATAGGGAATCACAAACCTTAACATCAATATTCTTACTAAAGCATAATTACTCATCAACATGACTCACATATTATATCATCATACCGCAAAACTATTACAAAGAATCAAGTTTATTTTGTCCAATGATCTTCATGAAAGTTTTTATTATATCCCTCTTGAATATCTATCACTTTGGGACTAATTTCATATGTTGCTTTTGATAGCTCAAACAAATCTAAGTGAAGAACATGAGCATAAAAAATTTCTTCTCTCAAAATAATATAAGTGAAGCATGAGAGAATTTCTTAAAAAATTTACTAACTCTCAAATAAATCTATGTGAAGCATGAGAGCATTTCTTCAAAAATGATAAAGCACACCGTGCTAAAAAAGATATAAGTGAAGCACTAGAGCAATTCCATAGCTCAAAAAGATTTAAGTGAAGCATAGAGAGCAATTCTAAAAAGTCATAGCATAATTTTGGCTCTCTCAAATAGATGTGTCCAGCAAGGATAGATGACACAAACTAAAAAGCAAAACAAGCAAAGACTCAGATCATACAAGACGCTCCAAGCAAAACTCATGATATGTGGTCGTTAGAAGAAAGAGGGGATGCCACTCGGGGGCATCCCCAAGCTTAGTTGCTTGTTTCTATTTGGATAATGGCTTGGGGTGCCATGGGGAATCCCCAAGCTTAGGCTCTTCTTACTCCTTATTCCTTCATCCATCGTGATCTCACCCAAAACTTGAAAACTTCAATCACACAAAACTCAACAAAACCTTCGTGAGATCCGTTAGTATAAGAAAACCAATCTTTACTTTAAGTACTATAGAAGACCTATTAAAATTTTGTTATTGCATTATATCTACTGTATTCTAACTTTACCATGGCTTATACCCTCCAATACAAACCATAGATTCATCAAAATAAGCACACAATGCAAAGAAAACAGAATCTGTCAAAAACAGAATAGTCTGTAAAGATGCGAATTTTTCTCCTACTTATGTAACTCCAAAAATTATGAACAATTAAGAAAACAGAGGCAATTTGTTTATAAATATTATGTAAAAAATTCAGAATTTTTTGTCTCTTCTGTAATTTTAAACAATTATTTTACTGGACGCAAAAGTTTCTGTTTTCCAACAAGATCAAATCAACTATCACCAAAGCTATCCCAAAGGCTTTACTTGGCACAAACACTAATTAAAACACAAAAAACACAATCATAACAGTAGCATAATTATGCAAACACTCAAGAACAGAAAGAAAAAGACAAAAATAAATTTTATTCATTGGGTTGCCTCCCAACAAGCGCTATCGTTTTACGCCCCTAGCTAGGCATAATGCATAGATCTAAGTATTGTCATCTTTAGTTTTTGCAACTTTTGTAAGGGCTTTTTCAAACCCGGGAGGCTCTTTACGCTTCCCAAGATTTTCAGGAAAAGAGACCATCTTGAGATCCAAAATATCCAAACGCTTATTGCAAAGAGTAATCAAGGTATTCATTCGATTGAGGTTCCCACTGATATGTTTCAGAGGTTCATTGTATTTCTGTAACTCAACCAAATGTTTATGCAAATCACTCAACTTATCCAAAATTTGAGCTCCTTCTTGAGTAAAAGAAATCCCCTTTTTGGTAAGCGGAATTCCAAAATCCCTTCTAGGATCTCATAAGCGGTATTAGCATCAAGCTCGATAAAATTTCCTTTAGCGACGAAATCCAAAAGTTGTCTATGATGCAAGGCTAAGCCTATATAAAAATTCCGAAGCAAAATTTTTGCATCCCCTTTTAGATTGCAAATGCGATAGGATTCCATCAGCCTATACCAAGCTTCTTTCAAATTTTCTCCTTGTCTCTGTTTGAAGTATAAGACTTCAAAATCCGGTGACAAAGGAGGAGTAGTCATGCTGGCCATAGCAACAAGATCACAAGCAAAAAGATAGATCTGACGAGAAAATGGTGAACGAAAAAGAGGGCGAATAAAACGGCAAATTTTTGTGAAGTGGGGGAGATGAAAACAAGAGGCAAATGGCAAATAATGTAAATTGCAAGGAGACGAGATTTGTGATTAGGAACCTAGTAGACGTTGATGATGTCTCCCCGGCAACGACGCCAGAATTTCCTTTTGATGCGTCTTGAACTACGTCGGTATTTCCCGAAAGAGGAAGGGATGATGCAACACAGCTACGGTAGGTATTTCCCTCAGTGATGAGAACAAGGTTATCGAACTAGTAGGAGAACCACACAACACTAGGTAAACGGTACCTGCACACAAAGAACAAATACTTGCAACCCGACATAAAAGAGGGGTTGTCAATCCCTCCCGGGTAAAAGATAGATTTGTTTTGTAGTAGATTGGATAAATAGATCTCGCAATAAAGCAAAATATAATAAATAAAGGAAAATTGCAGCAAGGTATTTTTGGGTTTTTGGATTAATAGATCTGAAAATAAAAGCAAATACAAATAGATCTCGAAGGCAAATATGATAAAGAAGAGACCCCGGGGCCGTAGATTTCACTAGTGGCTTCTCTCGAAAAAAATAGCATACGGTGGGTAAACAAATTACTGTTGGGCAATTGATAGAACTTCAAATAATTATGACGATATCCAGGCAATGATCATTATATAGGCATCACGTCCAAGATTAGTAGACCGACTCCTGCCTGCATCTACTACTATTACTCCACACATCGACCGCTATCCAGCATGCATCTAGTGTATAAAGTTCATGGAGAAACGGAATAATGCAATAAGAATGATGACATGATGTAGACAAGATCTATTCTTGTAGGAATAGACACTACAAAAAAAGGACACATCCGTGACATTTTGGGCCGAACGAATTTTTTTCCTGTCATGCTTATGACACTTCTATGACGATAATTGTGACAAAACACTGTATCATCATAGATGTGGTGGGCTCCTACTTCTATGGCAAAAAATCATGACAAAAAATGGGCTTTTCGTCCTGGGCGGGCCGGAGACACGGCTGCATGACATTCTTTGGGCCGTCCATGACGGAAAAAACCATGGTAGAAGCGAGGGCGAGGAAAATATCCGGGAGTTCCCGGTTACGGTGGGTGGTCGGGGCCGAGCGATGCACGAAGGGATTGCGCGTTTCTCTCGTACATGTACATGCGTGGGTGTGAGGTGTTGGGCTCTAACTGAACACGAGCGAGGCGTTCGCCTACTGAACCTGAGCGATTGCACTGCTACGTGTTACTGAACCCGAGCGATCGATCGATCCCTGGCTGTTAACTGAACCCGATCGAGCGATTCCTTTGCTACTGCTGCTAACTGAAGCCGATTGAACCTGCTGCCTCTTGATGAACAGTGAGCGTTGTAGGGGATTGGATGAACAGTTCCCGGTGCGGGTTGGATGAACAGGACCCCGTGGTAGTAGAGGCCGTTGCCGCTGGATGAACAGGACCCTGTGGTAGTAGAGGCCGTTGCCACTGGATGAACAGGACCCCGTGGAGGGCCGGTTAACAGTAGCCGGTGGAGGGCTGTATGAATAGTAGACCATGGAGGGGTGGTTGAACAGTAGCCGGTGAAGGAGCGGTGGAGGCTGGATGAACATGAGCCCATGGATGAACAGTAGCTGGTGGAGGCAGGAGGGAGACGCCGTGGATGAACAGTCGTAGGTGGAGGCTGGAGCAGGTCGACGGTGGATGAATAGTAGCCTGTGGAGGCTGGAGCGAGGCAGTAGACGGTGGATGAACAATAGCCCGTGGAGTCCCGTTTTGCGGTACGCCACACCCCACCCAATGAATAGGACCCCCATTTCGACCGTAGGCACTCGAACACAAGTCCGTTTCCTCCGTTTTGCGGTACGCCACACCCCTCCCGATCAACAGGAACCTGTTTCGACCGTAGGCACTCAAACACAAGTCCGTTTCCTCCATTTTGCGGTACGCCATACCCCTCCCGATGAACAGGATCCCGTTTCGACCGTGGCCAGTCGAACAGAAGGCCGTTTCCTCCGTTCTGCGGTACGCCAGACCCCATTTCGGCTGTTCCGTCCAAGCCGGTTGGCTCCCGTTAAACATGACGCATTCCGACCCAGTCGGTTGCCTCCTGATGAACAGGACGCTGTTTCTCCGTTCCAACCCAGTCGGTTCGCTCCCCGATGAAGAGGATGCCGTTGCTGCCGTACGTTGCCTCTCCATGTACACAAGCCCTGGCCGTCCGTATATATGCGCGAGTACGCGCTCGAGACCCCGCCCGTATGTACGTACGTGGCCGGATTTTTTGCCCTGTGGCTGTACGTACGTGTACAGGACTTAGACGGGACTGCGTGAACTGCTATGTCGGGTGCTCCACAACGACACGTGCCGCTACTTACTCAGCCATGGTTCATACTTGGAGAGAGACCGATCGACCAGTATGTACGTACGCTTTGACCGGGTGGGTCCCAGTGGTCAGGGAGGATAAGGACGCACTTCCTTGCGTGCGAAGATATAGCTAGTCGGTCCCAGCTGTCAGGGGGAGGAATCATTTTTTTTGCGAGTAATAAGGAGGCACTTCCTTGTGTTCGAAGATGTAGCTGGTGGGTCCAGCTGTCAGCCTCACCGCCTAAAGTCCTCTTCCGATGGCTGTCCTTCATTGACCACGTTGACCACGCCACGCCGAGAGCACCAAGGTGGTGGACGACGGCGAGGCCTAGGAAGGGAACAACACGGAGCCGGGGAAGACGCGGCAGTGGATGCCCACGCGGAGGGGAGTACGTGGGTTGACTGCTTCGGCTGCGGTGTGAGGCTGCCGTCGCCGGAGAATAACATGAGGTGTGGGTGAGTATAGAGGGATGGCATGGCCAGCGGTGGCAGCACAGCTGGACACAGGAGGCAGGAGCAGGCGGCACGGCCGACGCTGGTTTGGGCAGCTGGAGCAAGAAGACGAGAGGTTGAAGAAGCACGATGGCCGTTGGATGGACATCGTACGGTCACTGCAGCTAGAATCATTTATATTGACTAAGTTGACAAATCCCTTGGTATGCGTCAACTTAGTAGGCCCACAGGTCAGCCTCCAAAATGGTGCGCCCCAGATGTCAGGGGGAGGAATCATTTTTTGGGCTGCTGAAGAAAGAATGTCCGAGATTGAAGAAGAAGCACGACATCCGTTGGATGGACATTCAACGGCCACTGCTGCTAGAACCGTGTGTTGACTATAAGTTGACAAAGCCTTGCGTACGCGTGAACTTAGTAGACCCACAAGTGTGTGACAGAGAACATATAGCCCATTTGCAATTTGTTAGAATGCACAGCCCATTTTTGAATTCTAATGGAATTTACTACAGCCCATTTACAGTTTGTTAAAAGTACATCCCATTTTCTAGCTAGGACAACGATTAATAATTTCAACCAGCTGCTCAAAACAGAATTCAATAAAATTTCCCACATTTTGATGGGATCCGAAATATTTTTATCCCGAAATTTCTAGTCAGATTAAATATAATTTCAAAATAAATTTGTATTACGTAAAAATCCAATGAAATATTGCGCGCGCAACAAGTAATGAAATTAAAATTTTCAAAATCCAAAAATAATATTTTTTTAAACTAATTACGTGTTTGGTCCATTTTTTTATAGTTACTGCCCAGTTTTTATAATTATATCCCATTTATTATTTCTTAAAGCGCATTTTCTTGTTAAGCCTAATGCATCCCTCATAGGAAAGATTTGCAGCCCAGCAGGGCGGAGAATAACAAGTTGACCCGGATATTGTGTACAACTGTCAGCCCAGTTGCATTGCTGGTGTTAAAAAAAAGGACTGTGTAGTACAGTACAACTTTACATGGCTACTCAGCCCACATTCAGCGACGCCGGAAAGGCCCAAACAAGGCTTCTGTACAACTTTTTGAAGTCACTGAGCTCAATTAATAACTTAAGAAAAAAGTTAGAGTACAGTGGAACCTAATTAAAAGCTGTCACGAGCGAAGAAATAATTCAACGGGTCCCACTTGTGCGTGTGTGTGTGTGAGAGAGAGAGAGAGACCCATCGGTCGATGCTCGTAAATACATCTTTCAGCCATATGCATTGCTGATGCTCAGTAAAAACTTATATAGTTGACACAATCATATAGAACATCATAGCACACTGAACTTGCATACAAAAATTTCACGCAGACGGCACAATCAGGGTGGAAGCAGTGGATCGCTACGGGTAGGGCTATGTTGAAACCAACGAACTCGTACATAACGGTTCATCGTCTTTATCAATGACGGGGAAATATCTTGAATGCTGTGCAAAGAAAACAGATAGACAACACAATAAGTTCTGCTAGCACATTAAGTTGACGTACAACCCTTTCTAAAAAAAGTTCAGGTACAAAAATAGAATAGGTCACAATCAAATGTACTGGCACATCAGTGCTTCACACTGATAGCTCGGATTTAACTAGTATCTGACAAGATTCAGTTGTTACCTCAAATTAGAGCACATCCAGGCAGCCAGCCCTGCATCTTCTCCCAAAGAAGCAGTGGCCTCCGCCGCGCAATGGAGTAGGCCCTGTGCCATCCATCGTTCCGAGCAACACGGGGAAAGTCTGACGTTGACTCCTATAATGGACATCGTCGACGGACCCTGGCACCAGCAGCGGCGGCAGGACTTCGATTGATGGATTGACCACTTCTTCGACATGCACTAACACTCGATACAGGTACATCCCTAACGTGGTCCGCGGCGGCCTTGGTGGCGACGAATAGTACAACCCCGGTTCCTGCACCAGTATCTCAACACCAATCACCTTCGGTATGGTGGACGGCTTCTTCATCCATGCCATAACCGTCAGAGCCCAGCTGTCTGGAGGAACAAACATACTTACGAGCTCACCTCCAAGGTTGTTGATAAGCTCATTCATGGACTCGCTATTCCAAGCACGTCGAGGCATGCCGTGGAAGGTAAGCTTTGTTAAAAACTCAAGCTCAAAGGGCACCGAGCCCCATCCTGGGTGCCACCGATCAAAGCTCACCAGCGTGCCATCGCAGAACAAACGCTGGGAAGATTCGAACACATGACTGCAGTCGAAAGTTGTCCGGAACCTGACGAAGAAATCAGCCGGTGGCGGACAGACTTCGACGAGCAAGTTACTTATTTGGATGCCGTATGCAATGCCAAGAGCTTTGACAAGGTCGTCCGGCGAGACGGGAGGCCGGTCGCCGTTGATGGTTACCATCAGCACTTTGCCGGCAAACTGGTCGCCAAGCGCCACCATGCCACTGTTGAGCGACAACATGTAGCGCCCGAAGGCAGGACGGACCTCAGGATCTCCGACTCGGAGATCCGCGTGGACCGGCGACATGATAGTGCGCTTGAGTACAGAGAGTACAGGAGGGGGATTTGGGGGAACTGGAGTAGGAATCAAGATTCCAGAGGCGGAGGAGGGGCGGAAGATTGGGGGTGAAAAGGTTGCATGAATTTCGAACACGCGCCAATATGCTCTCGGCGCGCAAGCGCACAAAAACACCGATGGCGCCCACATGTCGGCCTAAGAGTCCTTAATTTTCTTTTTTTGAGAGCCCGGCCTTTTTTTAGGATCTTTTGAGAGCCCGGCCTGAGAGTCATAATTGACCTGTTTGGCATTGCGTTACTACTCGGCCCATATTCAACGACACCTCACTGGCCCAAACAAGTGTACATCATCGAAAAGTCACTAAGCTCAAATTATAACTTGAAAAAAGGAGATATACTCTGAACACTGGAGAATGGTGATGCCCTCATTTAGCCCACCAGTAGTTCGAGACAATAAACAGTTCAAAACAACGATATATACAACATTCAAACACTGACTAGTGACTACTACTGACATAAACAGCAAGACATGATAGTTCATAAGAAGTCTTGCTACACCACCAAAATGCACCCATCTGCAGCGCTCAGACTCTCGTGATCCAGACGAGAATGACATTCTAAATAGAGGCAACTATTACATAGTAAGAGTGACATAGACGAGGATGACCAAATGACAAGGAATATGCATAACAAAAGAGAGAACTACCCATCCAGAACAAGCAGCAAAGACAACAAGTCATTCGAAGAGGATGATCCAACACCATCATAATTTGCAGCCCCGCTTCAGCGACCAGTGATCCGGAGACACCAGTACTCTACCCTTTCGACGCAACAGCCCAATTACCTATCAACATGAAGGCTTGAACCACATCACTGCCTGTCGGACTTGAGACATCCAAGGATCAAAGTTAATCCAGATGCCTTTGTCATTCTCACCTTCTTTTGGCTGCAGGTTGTATCATTGAAAATCAGGGGAGTTTGCTCCCGAAGTCCTAGGGCTCACCGTGTAGACACAGTTTTCCATAGCAAACAGAGCCTCACTGCCATCAAGGTCCTTGCCAACGGTGATCTCCTGGTTAATCGGATAATTGAGTCCGAGAAACAGAGAGTGTGAACCAAGGCTGTTTACCCGCCTCCAAGTCAAAAATCCTGAAGGCCCCAACAAGCTGGTATCCTGCTCATAGACGTAACAACCACTGTCCGGATACTCACGTATTTCACAGTGCTTGTACACAGTGGGGTTTTTGCAATATAACTTTTCCGGCTCATGTGTGCGAATGATCATCAGTCTTTTGTCATCGTCTGATCGAGCTAGGAACCAGTTGTGCTTCCCTGTTTTTGGCAAAGGTGGTGTGATTACAAGGGGCAGTAACTATAGGGACACTGCATCATATAAAAAAGGATAGTCATTGTTAATGTAAGATCAGCATTGTTCAGAGTATGAGTAGGATAATGCAAGAAACAGCATTGATATGTCCCTGTTGGAACTGAGAGGAAAAAACAAGGAAATGTATACTGGGTTCGAAAATATAGAAGTGCTATGCATGGTTATACTCATGTTATCTCGCAATTGATTCTTCACAGGAAACTACCATGTCATGCATGTTATGTGATCATGTTCTGTCCTCACAAACAAATTCTTCAAGGAAACTAACAGACCATGCATTGTTATATACTCATGTTCTGTGGGCAATTTTTTTGTGAGGATATTATTCTAGCCATTGATTGCTGAAGGGCGAATATAGGTATGTACACATGGTAAGCATTACAGGATTTCACTACTTCCAAATATAGAGTTCTCCTTATGCACATTTACTTCCCTAATGTATGGTTAGGTGAAACCAACAGTGTGATGCATGTTTCTACATCATGAAAATGAGGAAACTAACATGGCCATTGATACACACTCATATTTAGTAGTATATAGATTACTATAAAATAAGGAGAATATCCATATCTTCCTAACCGTTTGATTATTCAGGGGTACAAATTGGCTGTAATGACATGGTCACAATCGCCTGAATTAACTCATTCCAAATATAGCTGATTTACGGCGTCTCTAATACATTGCCATAGTTCTACTCAAATTCTGCTCAAACAGGGATATGCCAATCATCACAAAAAGTTCAAACAGTGTCATGGCGTTATCATTAACATCAGACGGAAACAACTTACACGCGCCGTCCCAGCAATACGTGGTTCCATCTGCTTTGTCGATCGCGTATATGATGCCATTGTGTTTAATAGCATCACAGAAGTGTGTATCAGCTTTGACAATCCACTGCGAGGTGAGCTGTCTCCAGCTAAAGAAGGCACCAGTGGAAAGATAGGCGAGTCTGCGGTCGAACAAGGCAATTAGCTTGAAGTCTGCGTAACCCGCATCTCGTGTGGGCACTTCGCAGATTACAATCTTCTGCAAAACAAGGTCCGTCCAACTAACGTGGTAATCTGGATGACTTGGACCGCGATGGTAAAACCCTATATAATGCAACGTAGGAAGGATAATCTCATGGGAGGTGTGGAAGTTCACGAGCACCAAATTTTTCCGGTCTTCTCTGACAGCAGCCATCCAGTGGGAGTTCATGCCGACCCAGTACATACCTGCCAAGAAGTTTCAGGCGATGGTGATCGGATCAAAGTCGAGGGAAATGATGTACGGCGACCCACTACATACCTGCAAAGAAGTTTCGGCTAATGGAGGTCGGATTGAAGTCGAGGGGCATCATGTACGCCTCCGTATCATGGTGAGCAAATCTCGCAAGACCAGATAGCAGCAAGCAGGGTGTCTTGAAAAGCTTAGTCCTCGCTTCAACGATGGCCATGTGCATGTCCCTCGAGCATGCAGCCAGCCGCACGGCGCTCAACATATCCATACACGAACAACAGAGGTCGAGGTTGTCACCGGGGAGATTGTTCCAATCGCGGCTCATATGGATGCTGCGCGGTTCGCATTTGGCCATGGTGGAGTTTGGAAGGTGGGTTTGTTGGGGGCTTGATTTACGGGGGAGAAGGCTCTCGGTGCTGGAGTGGCTAGCGAGGGAATAGTGGTACTAGGGGAGGCGAGCGAGGCGAGGGTACGCGGGGGCATAGTGAGATGATGAAGATTGATCTCAGGATCTCTGGCGGGACGGAGATGGAGATGGAGTGGTGCTAGGGGAGAGGGAGACGAGGCGAGGCATGCTATACAGCGGCGGTGACAGTGACTTTACAGTGCACAAGGTGAGGCTGACTTTGGTAACCCGAACACGTCGCCTGGACTAGTGTCACCTCGGGCGCAGGGTCTTGTCACTTCACTGTGAGGACCGGATGAATAATATTTTGACCATCAAGTGTACCACAGTTGTACTACTACTAGTAGGAACATACAAAGTAGTACTGTATAGCGGAAATAGGTCTCCCGTGCTAGCATGCCTCTGGGTTCACTTCATCCTCCAGGTATCATCCATATTGCGAGCAGAACCAAATTCTCGTGCATGCGGAAGCGCGAAGAAGGGTTTTTTCTTTTTTGAGGATAACCGCATATTCCTTAAACAGAGAATGTTGTGTCTCCCACGCACGCGCCAATATCCATCCGAACCAGCTACGACACATTTTTTATATCTGTTTGCATAGGTCCCACCTGTTAGGAGGGGTGCAGAAATAAAAAGGAATCATAAAATGTCTCGCCACGGTGATTCGAAAGAGTGAACTCAACTAGCCAGTGGAATATGTAGCGCTAGAAGGATGGGCACGTACACGGACAGGTACCACTCCTCAGTCTACCCGCATAGCCTTTTCTTTTAGTCTACCTAGCCATCTAATCAACTGCCTGCAGGCCACTTCTCCCATTTACTTCTCCATCGGGAACCGATTTTCCTCGGCTTCTTCACCTCTCCTTCATCTTCATTTGCATCCAAACCCCACTGCATTCACATTGTTTTAACCTCTTCACATACTCCTGGAGTAATTCTGAAGCCCCTTTAAATAATCATCTTCTTCAGTTAGACTAGCCATCTAATCCTAATTCTCCAAACCATAGCCCTCCGGTCCAGCGGTTCCAAATGGCGAAAGAGATTCAGATGCAGGTTTTTAGCGTCCAACATGTCCTCGTCGAAGGCTCATTAAGCATAGTTGCCACCGTCACTGACCACCCAAGGGTTGTTCGGAAGTGGATCAACAATGTATCCAACTCCCTCCAAAAGGTAGAGATGAAGGTCATTGGTCTCGATGCAGAGTACACGAAGTGTGCCACTGGGAAGATCCAACGCACCGCCGTCCTTCAGCTGTGCCTTGAAGATGATGTTTTGGTGTACCACATCATACACGCGGCCTCCATACCAGGTGAGCTCCATGATTTCTTATCTCGGGAGGATATATACTTTTGTGGGGCAGCCATCGAAGGGGACAAACAGAAGCTGGCGCCGTACAACCTTGATTTGAAAAGCATCGCTGACCTACAAACTAGAATCAAAATTCCTGTAGAAGATTGTGATAAGCAGACACCATCCCTATTCGACGTAGCAAATTTTGTGCTCGGTACAAATCTTTAGAAGGGTGACAACACACTGTCATTATGGTCGTCTGGATGGGAGAATTATCCCTTGACGTACGAGCGGATAAAATATGCTGCCCTCGATGCCCGTGTGAGTTTCGAAATAGCTGCAAGGTCCAAAGAGCTTGTTGCGAAGCCGTCTCCCACAGAAAATGAGAAGAAGAATAAGAAGAAGAAGCTGCACCAGCAGTAGGGCATTATGGATGGATGAACTATTTCCTCTCTTGTAAAAAAAAATTCTTCTCTGTGTATATTGATATAGATGAACTGTTTCGATGGTGTGCATGTCTTTGGAACAAGTAGCAGCGTAGGTTCGCTTGACTATAAGGAACTATTTATCCGCCTAGCTTTCTCTACTACTGCTTCCAGTGATCAGTATGCAATGCATTTGTCAGTAGACATGACAGCTTGTCCATGGAAGTTGAACTACGGCAACCATCACGTTTCATACACTGCCACTCGCGATTCCCACGACACCGCTCCAACCCATGGCACCACGTCCCCCGACGTGCGCCTCACCCCTCTCGGCCGTGTCGCCCCTCTGCCTTTGTGTGCATGACATGTGGGCCAGCTAAAATGCGGCGAGCATCAAGTTTCTACCACAGCCACACGCGATTCCCACGACGCTGCTCGAACCCATGACACCACACGTCCCCCAACCTGCGGCTCACCCCTCTCGGCCCCACCGCCCCTCTGCCTTCAGGAGCATGACATGTGGACCAGCTACCTACCGGGTCCACTGAAGCTCACTCCCGTGGGCCCCGAGAGGGAAATGTAACTACTGCGCCAGGCCTTGTGGTGCTACCGCTGCACGAACTCGTGCCAAACTCGAGATTTGTTTCTTACTAGCAAGATGCCCGTGCGTTGCATGGAACATCAAGATGCATTTGTATGAGTAGTTTATCTTGTGGGAGAAAAGGATGAACGAGGGAAGGCCTTATTTGCAAATGTGGAGAGGGGTGTGGGTATCTTTTTGCAAAATTGCCATAGTTTCCTTCCATGGACATCTACTACGCCTCATAACGCCCCGACGTCCAGCTTTGGCACCCTCGCCATGGCTAGGCCACCACCGGCCGGTACAAATCGAACGAGTGAGTCGTGAACGCCACCGCGACAATGGCCAGCTGGGCATCTCGAACCACACCGATGCCGCTTCCCCGTAGCTGACCTATGCTGGCACGTGGCAGCACGCCGTTGAGCTGCGCATCAACGTACGACGGCAGGAACGCCTCCAGGCTCATTGGCTCAACTACATCGAGTACATCACGTTCGCAAACCGGTATCCATTGAGCAGGTTGCTCCTGCCCATGAGCACATGCCTATACGTATCCAGCAATCCAACCTCGTCGCTGAGTGGTACATCCTCGGGACGGTGCAAGCAGTTGGAATGTCGAGCCCAAGTCGAGCTATGTGCCCCGGGTAGATCACTGGCTCCCGCCCGAGCTCCCACCCGGCCGTCATTGCCGTCGCACCACTGATGATCGGGAGCAGCACCCTGCCGCTCATCCGGAGTGCGAGCTAGTAAATGTCGTGCGGCACGTCACAACAGTCAAGCACCTCGATATGCGTCGGCCGGGAAGAGACGTTTCTTGACCACAAGCTCCATGGTCTTGTCCAAGATCGGTGTGGTACTGCAGTCGAACATGTGGGTAAAATACTACGGGAGCAGCTGCATGTGCATGGCCCAGACGCCGATGTTGGCGTGGAGGAGGTGGTACTCGCTGGCACCGCAGCATGCTACATGGCTTAGGCAGGCACCTGTTGCGACGCTCTAGCGTTGGCACCGGCATTGTCAACGCAGCTGATGATCCGAAGGAGGATGAGCAGGAAAGGAAAGGGTCTTGCATGCATGTACAAATTCATGCAGGAAATTATTTCCTGGAAATACGGCCTTTGTTTACCTTTCTTTGAGGATATAGATGACCCACATGAGGAAATCTATTATAACCGTTGGATGAAAATTAGTGGTGCGGGAGTACGGATCGGAGCATGGGAGGGGAGCAGGCAAGCCTTGTCCGCCGACCTGCGCCTCACCCCTCTCGGTCCCACCGCCGCTCTGCTTTCATGAGAATGACATGTGGGCCAGCCGCATTTACTGTCCACATGTCATTGACTCATAGGCCGGTGCACTAAGCCACTGAAGCTCGGTCCCGTGGGCCCCGAGAGGGAAATGTAACTCCTGCGCCAGGCCTTGTGGTGCTCCCGCAGTACGAACTCGTGCCAAACCCGGAATTTGTTTCTAACTACTACCAATGTGCCGACCCGTGCGTTGCAATGGATCCAAAGTACGTATCTATTTAGTGGAGTGCACTCTAAACACATTATCTATTTATTTTTCTCTAGCCTTTCCTAGCCATGCAACCAAGCCACATAAGCTTCATGGGTGCCCCCCACATCATATTATTCATACTACGTTGATTGAAAAAAAGATAAATCACCCAAAACAAGATCTTCCCGTTTTTTGTTCCTACGATGCTGTGCCATGCACGTACCTAGTTGTATAGTGGTAGTACTAGTTGTAGTACAAACTTCGTACTAGTAGGAGTAGTAGTACGGAGTGCTCCTACTCTATCAATGAGCCCCATCTGACACCAAATATCTTGGCTTCCGTGCTAAAGCTAGATCTTCCCCTCCTCGTTTCTGTTTTCCAACTCGGCGGGCGGGGTGCGGCTTGCCGATAGTCAGTTTTCTCAACTGCGGTCCCACATGAAAGTGAAAATGCTAGGCAACACACCTTCCCTAGCTATGTGGCGTGCCGGACGGGCCGTGGAGTACTCCCGATTCCCGGGTGTGTGGGGGGTGCGATGCGAACGCGACATGCCTTTTTCTTTTACTAGCAATGTGCTCGTGCGTTGCGACGGATCCAAAGTAGAATAGTACTTGTTCACAAACTTGAAAGAAAACACTCTTGTTTTGATATACATATATACCACTAGAAATATATTACTTTTCACTCAAAATATATTTCTCAGGCTGTTTTGATGAGGTGAGGGAGAGATGTGGTTGCTTTCAAGATAATAAGGGGTTTTCTACAAATTGGAGCAGAGAAGTGGGCTATTGTTGCAAAAATGCCACAACTTACCTCACAGCCGTTAGATGCAGATCTAATGGTAAAAAATGACGGATGGCAGACACACCACCATCACCAACTGTGTCTTTTATAGGAGACTAGCAAGATGCCCATGCGTTGCACGGAACATCAAGATGCATTTGTATGAGTAGTTTATCTTGTGGGAGAAAAGGATGAACGAGGGAAGGCCTTATTTGCAAATGTGGAGAGGGGTGTGGGTATCTTTTTACAAAATTGCCATAGTTTCCTTCCTATCCGTCAGATATAAATCGGACGGCCTATATTGCAGGATGGCAGGCACACCATCATCACCAACTCTGTTTTTTATAAGAAGAGTAGAGATAGAGAAACATGTATAAATTTTAACATTTGGTTCTGCTCCTTGGCATGATCGATAGATAGAAATAACGATTGGAAATGCTAGGGCGGGGCTTTTTCCGCCAGATAAGCAGGGTAGTAGCTAGGTTGGCGCATCATCGGTTTGGTCACATGCGGTTCAACATGTTGTCGTGTTTCTAGCAAGATGCCCGTGCGTTGCACGAAGTTGATGGAAAAGGTAAGCACAACTTATAAATTGACGGATGGAGTACTAGTTACAGTGACGCATGTAATTTCCTCCAAATGTGAGCAAAGGGATCGCACATGTCTTTATTGACTGGAACAAGAATGCAATAGCGCAATAAGAATTAAGGCCACGATGATGCGATCGCAGTGGTGGTTACAGGAGGCAAGAAGAAAGATGCATCCATCAACGTACGACCTACTCCTCCTCGACTCAGTGCGCCGGGCCACCGACTGGCGGCTTAGGAGCGGCGGCTTTTGTGGCGAGGTCAAGGTGCTTCTCAACAAAGGCGTCCAATGGTTCCAGCTGGTTGACGAAGGCCAACATCGCAGCGTCCTCACCGGCCTTGTAGATACCTATGTACATGACTTGCTCATACACGTGGATGTGTAGGTCGACGAATTCTTGCAGGGCAAGGCGCCTCGCGGCGAGCGCGACCTCCAGGTGGACATTCTTCGTTGCATCGGCGGGCAGTCGCAGGGCCACCAGTGCTTGAAAGAGGTTCTCGCCATGGAGGCCGATTAGGGTGGCAGGCAATGAGGAGCCCGGGCGCGCGGGCTGGAGGAGTACGGCGATGTCGTCCACGAGCTTCTTGATGACGGTGAACTTGTTGATGGTGGCAACAATCATCTGGTCCAACTGAGAGCCGTAGCTGGCGTCGACGATGGCCATGAACCAGCCGGTCGCCAACACCGTCTGGAGACGATCCTCGGTGCCATGCCGCAGGCCGGCGTCGTGGACCATCTGGCACAGCCGCTGGCCGCTAGCGCGCATTGCCACCATGGGTCTGGAGTGAGCACTTTTGCGCTTAGTGTAGGTGCTTAGGTGCGTACGATGTGGTAGATGCATTGGAATGGAGGGGCGCCTTTATGAGTGCAAACTGCGTTGCATTCACATCGTGCTGCCTCTTTTCCCCGTCCTCCCATTACTTCCCTCATGCATTCCGGATGCTAATTGAAGGAGGATGCATCATTGGCCGTTCAACATTTCGGGAACCGCTACCCTCTCCCTCGTCTGCATTAAAGCCGTATCGGGAACTGTCCTGGTTTACTAGTAGCTGTCAAATTGAATAGTACTGCGCCGCCCACTGCACGCCCGGCTAAACACGCCTCCTCGCCTCCGTTAAACCTGCATGCAAACCGAGAAACCTACTCCGGCCACACGTCCGTTCATGAGCGGGCCGGAATTAAACGCAACACCGACCGAGCTCCTCCCGTCCGCCCTCAGTTCAAACGAGGGCAAACGCCGACCAAGGTCCTACCGTCCGCCCTCTATTTAAACGAGGCCAGACAGACAGCGGGAAAGAATCGCACCCCTCCGCCGCTCCCCCATCTCCTCCTTCACCATTTTCTCCACTCTTCCGATGGCTTCCGAGGAGCCGTTCTCCGGCATACTACCCGGCTGGGTGGCCCGCTGAGCCCTCCGGATACGAGCGAGGCCGCTCGGTGCTTCACCAACCTCGCTTGGCCCGACGGAGCCAGTTGCCGCCCCAAGCCGGCGCGTGGTTCAAGAACTTGCCGCTCCAGTTCAGCTCGATGAGGAGTGGCGAGTTGCTCCACACCGGCACGGGCATTGTCGCTGCCGCGTCGTACCACGCCACCAGTGTCTGCGGTGGCCGCGCCTCTCGTGTCTGTGGGCACGCCTCCCGTGCCTGCGGCAGCGCCATGCAGGCAGAGACAGAAGCCGGGTGCGTGGATAGCGACGAGTCGGTAGCCAGCTTCTCCGTGTCCGCCGCCATCATCGAGGAGAAGTAGAACATGGGAGGCTGCCGCCACTTGGGTCCCATGAAGGCCACCGCCGAGGTGACGACTGCGTATTCAGGTGGTTTCTTTGCTGCTTCGTCTCTTTCGAGGACATTCGTCGACCCCGCAAGTGTCTGCCGGACATGAGGAAGACAAAGGGATCCGCGGGCGGCCATTTATATTAGGTACTCCCTCCGTCCGGAAATATTTGTCCTCAAAATGGATAAATTGGATGTATCTATATCTAAAATAAGTCTAGATACATCCATTTCTAGGACAATTATTTCCGGACGGAGGGAGTATTAATTATACCACGAGAGCCGGATTAGCACCGGTTAGTTCATGTAAATGTAATGAAATCCATCATGTTTATATGAAGATCCGGCTTTTTTATACAAAATCCTTCATGCTTATATGAAATCAGTCCATGTTTGCACGAATTTCCTCTGGTTGGTTAGAGTTGTGAAAATGTATGCCGCTGGCGTTTGATGTCTTCTTCCGCGGAAGGAAGCGGGAGGAAATTTGTCGGCTCCCGTTGGGCATGCTCTTATGCTGGAAATAATAGAGTCACATCCAATCCATTTGAGTTAATTGCGTGTATGATTCTCCCTCTATAAAATGTTAATTGCATGTACAGTGTACACATGATTTGCAGGGTGGCTACAACTTCGTACAGAAAGTTAAAAAGAAACAAATCCATCCTTAATCTTGTATTCTAAGTACTCTGTCGGTTCCACTGTCAGTACAGTAGCGAAAGAAGTATATATTAAATAATATATAATATAAAAATCTAAAGTTAAAGACAGAATTAGAACTCAGGTCATCGCGTTGCGAGTATCCGGCGCTAACCAGTCCAGCACATTTTCGTTGTGGACCATGCTGGAGATATATCTCTATGTCTACTCTTATACTCCCTCTGTTCGTAAATATTTGTCTTTTTCAGATTTCAAATGGACTACCACATACGGATGTGTATGTACACATATTTTAGAGTGTAGATTCACTCATTTTGCTCCGTATGTAGTCACTTGTTGAAATCTCTAAAAAGACAAATATTTAGGAACGGAGGGAGTAGAAAACAGAATTGGTGATGATGGTGTGCGTGCCATCCTGCAATATAGGCCGTCGGATTTATATCTAATGGATATGAAGGAAACTATGGCAATTTTGCAAAAAGATACCCACACCCCTCTCCACATTTGCAAATAAGGCTTTCCTGAAAGCACATGTGCTCCTTATAAAAGCACAAGTGCTCCCTAGGTGATTTTGGTAATGAATGTCAACATATCTCTTGTTCGACTAATATTTTCTTCTAGTATATTTCAGATAGTTCAGCAAAGGTGTGGCATGGACAAGAGGATGTGGAACCCCTTCAAGATGCTAAGGACAGAAGATTGGCAAAGGCTCAAGACTCTTCATTTCTATTTCAGTGATCCAAGATCACATTGAGTCCATAGGAAAAGCCAATACTATTAAAAGGGGATGAGGTGTTGCTTAATGGTCTACTTGCTCAAAGTGCTTAGTGATATGCTCCAAATCCCTCAGCCATTTTCTCAAATCCAAATATGTCCTAAACCTAAAGTCAAACTCGGCCCCACCGATTTGATTCATCCGGCGCCACCGAGTTTCCTTGACATAGCCACTGCCAGAAACCCTAATCAGTTCGGTCTCACTGATGGGATCTCGGTCTCACCGAGATGGGCTTGCAAACTCTCTGTTGCCTTTTCCAACTATTTCGGTCTCACCGAAATATGCAGTCGGCCCCACCGAGTTTGCTTGACCAACTTTTTGTTTGCTTATTACTAAAATCGGTCACACCGAGTTTGTGTAATCGGTCAAACTGAGACGAGGTTTTACCCTAACCCTAGCACATCGGTCCCACCAAAAAGACTAACGTTCACATTTTTTACTGGATCGGTCTCACCGAGTTTACCTATTCAGTCTGACCGAGTTGGCTCATTTTCTGTGTAACGGTTAGATTTTGTGTGGAGGCTATATATACCCCTCCACCCTCCTCTCCATGAGAGAGAGAGAGCCATCAGAACATGCCTACACTTCCACTACTCATTTTCTGAGAGAGAACCACCTACTCATGTGTTGAGACCAAAACATTCCAATCCAACCACAAGAATCTTGATCTCTAGCCTTCCCCAAGTTGCTTTCCACTCAAATCATCTTTCCACCATAGCCAAATCTGTGAGAGAGAGTTGAGTGTTGGGGAGACTATCATTTGAAGCACAAGAGCAAGGAGTTCATCATCAACACACCATCTATTACCTTTTGGAGAGTGGTGTCTCCTAGATTGGTTAGGTGTCACTTGGGAGCCTCCGTCAAGATTGTGGAGTTGAACCAAGGAGTTTGTAAGGGCAAGGAGATTGCCTACTTCGTGAAGATCTACCCGAGTGAGGCAAGTCCTTCGTGGGCGATGGCCATGGTGGGATAGACAAGGTTGCTTCTTCGTGGACCCTTCGTGGGTGGAGCCCTCCGTGGACTCACGTAACCGTTACCCTTTGTGGGTTGAAGTATCCATCAACGTGGATGTACGATAGCACCACCTATCGGAACCATGCCAAAAATCTCCGTGTCTCCAATTGTGTTTGCACACTCCAATCCCATCCCTTTACTTTCTTACAAATTGCATGCTTTACTTTCCGCTGCTCATATACTCTTGCCATGCTTGCTTGAAATGTATTGTGAATGCTTAAGCTTGTGCTAAAACTCCACCTCAACTTGAAGAACTTAAAAACTGCTACTTTTGCTTGTTGAGGGTCTAATCACCCCCCTCTAGACCCCTCTTCTCGATCCTTTCACTTTCCTCGTTCATCCTTTTCTCTCACAAGATAAACTACTCATACAAATGCATCTTGATGTTCCGTGCAACGCACGGGCATCTTGCTAGTTTCTTTTAAAATAGTTACTGCGATAATTGGGTTGAAGTGATATATTTTATGTCTGCCCCGAATGATTTCAGATTCACTAGTAGTAACAAAGAAAAGGTTGCCTTGTTAATTAACTGAAAACAGGGTGAAAACTATCACATGAGTCTGGTAAAAACAAGGCACACTGGGTTCAGCGTCATCGTCACTACAGCTGTGCGCGCGCGAGAAGTCTACATATCGAGGGGGCTACGGAGAGAAAGACGTATCGAGTGTGTGTGAGCGAGGCACAGAGACACAACTAGCATGTGTGTGTGTGTATGTGTGTGTGTGTGTGTGTGTTTGAGAGAGAAACCAATTGATAGATTAAGATCAAGATCGAGTTGTCACCCTTTCTGCGTCATTGTTGGGGGGGGGGGGAGGGGGAGGGAGAGAAAGACGTATCGAGAGTGTGCGTGTGGTAGGCACAAAAACACAACTAGCTAGTGTGTGTGTATGTGTGTGTGTTTGAGAGAGAAGCTAGTAGATAGATTACTATCAAGATTGAGGTGCCACCCTACTCCTTCGGTGTCGGGTAGTGTGTGTGTGTGTTTGAGAGAGAAGCCCGTAGTAGATAGTAGTATCAAGATCGAGGTGTCACCCTACTCCTTCGGTGTCGGGAAGTGTGTGTGGGGGTGTGGGGGGGGGGGCAGTGACACTTAGATATAGGGAGAAGGAGTTTGTGTGACACATATCTATATTAAGGGATAGGTAGATAGCATGTGTGCGAGGCATACTTAAAGCATCACGGAGATAAACAAGTGGTGTGCATGCAAGTGCCAAAAAAAATGAAGAGAGAAACAATGTCTACGTGTGTGTGTGTGTGTGTGTGTGTGAGAGAGAGAGAGAGAGAGCGAAATCTCAAAACAACAGGTGCTCTGCTGGAATCCCATTGTATGTATTCATATGGTGCCGGAACTCGAGTTAACCTTAGGCATATGTGTGAGAGACATAATTATACTTTGAGACATTAGTGGCGGTGGGTGGGCGGAATTAAAGGGGTGGGCGTGTTCGACAGAGAGAGCGTGTGTGTTTCTGTGTGAGAGACTTGTAGGACGGGGTAGAAAGACGAATTCTAACCTTGACGGAGGGAGAGAAATACACGAAGTGCGCGTGTGTGATTCCGATGCCCACGGAGAAATGAGATATGTATGCGTGTGAGGGAGATTGCACAATTAATTCACGTATCACTATCTAGCGATCGTGGACATGCATCGCTTGAACATAAATCAATATCTACTTCGTATCGTGGCCAAAGATACAATATCGATTCAACGCTATAAAGATTGGACACTCACATATCACATTTTTTCTCTAAATAATCCTTTTCAATTGTGCATGCCAAAGTTACAGTGATGTTTCTTCAAACAACCAATGTAACTATCATGTACATGCACCATTGTTAGTCTTGCATTCAAATTCATTAGTCTTGGATGATTTAAGGTTCTATTATGAAGTAATATATGTAATATTCATATATGAATTCAACGGGTACGCAATTTATGAAATGGAGGCTATGTAATCATATGAGGTAACACTTTTAAGTAGCGGACTACAATATCCATTTCTTTTGTGGGACTACAATATCCATTTCTTTTTGTGCGCCTATACAATAACACGTCAATGCATTATGTTTAAAGTAAATAACCAATGGCACTAAATTATCTATTTACACGAGAAATACATAGGTTGAGCGTTTGATCCCTTTTTTTGTGAACGCGCCTCTACACCTGTACGATTGGCCGTGCCCGTGTGAACGTCCAAGTTATCGGTGCATCATCCCGAGTTATTGTCTTTTTTTCTGGGGTGGACTTCACACCAGTTATTAACTGCTGACGTGTGCCCCGTGTACACAGTCTCGCATGACCTTTCCGCTAGCACTGTCCAAAATTAGTTGAAACTGGATACGAACGATCCCGTGGGCGGCAAAATCTCCCTCCTCCTTCTAAAATTTCCGCCACCTAGTCTTTAGCATGCGAAATTCCCCTTTTATCCTTGGTGCACGGAGAACAACAGTTACAATACCGCCCTCATTTACATAATAGGTCGGGGCTGCTTTGGTAACTTCCGGTTCCCCCCACCACACGGCACCCCCATTTCCTCTCCCCTCCCGCAAAACGACTAACTCCACAGCACCAGAGCATCTTACATCACGCCGTCCGTACTTCATCGGCCTTTCTACCCCTCCCCTCTCAAAACCCTAGACTGCTCATCCACCAGCGTACCAGAGCCCATTCACTGCCAGCGGCGTCCACCTCACCGGATCTGCTTCTGCGGCCGTATCTAACCCTCCCACCTCCCCTAGAAACAAGTAGACTGCTCATCCACCATTGTACCACAGCCCATTTAGTGCCGGCCTTGTCCACGGCGCCAGATCTGCTTCACTGGTACTCTTGTCAACCGCAGCGCATCTGCAGCGGCTCCTTCATACTCCCCATCGGAGACGCTTCGTCCACACCCCCCGGACCCGCCCCACCGACTCCCCCGTCGACGGCCTCTGATCCTCTTCGCCGACACCTTCCTCAACCCTACCGGAGCCGCTTCGCCGACACCATCGTCAACCCTACCGGAGCCGCTTCGCCTATACCATTCTCAACCCTACCAGGGCCGCTTTGCCAACTCACAAGTCCACGGCCTCAGATCCGCTTCGTCGCACCCTCGTCCAACCTACCGGAGCAGCTTCTAACGCCCCGTCCACGGCCGCAGATCCGCATCGTCGACACCATCCTGAACCCAACCACCGAAGAAGCTTCACCGACGCCCTCGTCCACGGCCTCAGATCCGCTTCGCCCACACCGTAGTCCACCCTACCGGAGCCGCTCCACAAACACCCTACTCGACGGTTCTAGATCTCCTTACCGGACCCCGACAGCCAGCGCAGCGTCATCACCCTTGACGTTTCTAACCTGATTCCCACCGTCTGGCAAGATGCCAAGCACCTGCCACGGCCTAGGTACTTGTCACCTTTAAACCCATCCAGCATCACCTGCCCGATGTACTTCAAATATACTAACAGGTCGCTGTTACATGTTATGCAGCTGGCAAAAACTACAAGGACGATGTTTCTTCTGGATCTAACAGCTTGGCCAACCGAGATCCTGGACTGAGGCATTGCTATGATCTTGTAAGTGCGTCTCTCTCTCTCTTGTATTGTTGTGTGCCTGCCAGCGTGCTCTGCTAGGATTTTCGACCAGTAATCCCTTTGTGCAGACAATGATTTCTACTACTGGCTGCTAAAATAGATATGTAGATTTCATACATGATACTACCTCCGTTCCTAAATATAAGTATTTCTAGAGATTCCACTATAGGCTACATACAGAGCAAAATGAGTGAATCTACACTCGAAAATGCATCTATATACATCTGTATGTGGTCCATACTGGGATCTCTACAAAGACATATATTTAGGAATAGAGGTAGTACATTACACAAAATCGTAGGTGGCATGTAGGAATTCCAGTGCACTACATTAGGCTCCCTTAGAGTGCCTGCTAGTCCAGCACACAGAGTCATGGCTAGTTTATGCTACGCACACAATCGTTAATTGGTGGTCTAAATATGCGCAAGGGATATGCAATGTATTATCATGTAGAGATGTCTGAAATTAGCTGTGTCAACTTGCAGATAGGGTTACACAATGAAAAAGTACAAGA
Organism: Thinopyrum elongatum; assembly: GCA_011799875.1. Classification (NCBI taxonomy): domain Eukaryota; kingdom Viridiplantae; phylum Streptophyta; class Magnoliopsida; order Poales; family Poaceae; genus Thinopyrum; species Thinopyrum elongatum. The sequence goes on along the minus strand of CM022300.1, from coordinate 530,701,594 downwards.
TGTATGTGGCAATTTCATGGAACAACGCAAAAAAAGGAGAGGCAGCAGTGAGCCTATACAGTGTGCTATGGTAGGTCACTCCGGCCCAGTTCTTTTGCAGGATTCTCCCAGAATCTGCCCCTCTCTAGCTTCTCCTAGAATCTTTGACCCCCTTTTGTTTTACAATCCTACCTTTTTTTTGAAGCATAAAGGACTTTATTTCTCAAAAGATGGATAAGTCATTTACAATAGAATGAGAAATAAAATCAGGGATTATGGAGTCCCAGAAATTAGACGTTTTTTCACTAAACGAGTTCCTTGCTAACTCACTGGCAACCTCATTTGCTTCTCAGAAGCAGTGTATATATGAAACTTGCGCTAGGTCCCGTGCTAGCTCCTTGCATTCAAGCACGGTAGCCACGTCCTGGCCCTCATATTCATCAGGTTTTCCCACTACTTCCACTGCAAAGCTGCAGTCTGACTCTAGTATCACTTTGTTGCACCCAATTTTTGCAGCTAGAAATAAACCATTCCTGATTGCTGTAATCTCTGCTGAATCAACACAACTGATTTGTGGAATGAACCAATTCGCTGCAGCTATAAAGTTTCCTCTTCCGTCACGGGCAACGGCGCCCGTAGCTCCTGAGAGAGTTTCATATTGGAAGGCTGCATCTACATTAATCTTAATGACATCGTTACATGGCCTCTTCCACATCTGGTTCTCTTTCCTGGACAGTTGTTTTGGTGTGAAAGCTCTTATGTAATTCGTTGCAAGGACTCGCACCGAAATAGCAGTTCTGTCCGGGCTCTGAATAGTCTCACCTTGGACGCATTGACGATGTTGCCACCAAATATACCATGATGCTACCATAATGAGTTCTGCCGTTGGTAATCCATCCGAGATTGAAAGAGTCCTGGTCAAAATCTCCAAATTTACCGAACCAGACCGATCCTCCTTCACCGCCTCGGAAATTATTTCATGTAGTCCGAGCTCCTTCCAGACTTCGTTCGCTCGACTGCAGGTAAATAGACAGTGCTGAATATCCTCAAACCCAACTCGGCAGATCAGACATTGGGGAATAAGAGGTATATGTCTATCTGCTAGAATTCCAAAACAAGGGAGCGACCCATGTAACACTTTCCATGCAAAGTGTTTGATCTTTCCAGGGATTTTTAGCTTCCACACTTTCTTCCATATGTTATTTATTTGCATGTTGCCTTGTCCATCAGCACGAGTAAGTCGCTGTCCAAATTGATGATCAAACTCACAGTAGTACGCAGACCGGACTGAAAACGTCCCTGATCGAGTGTGGTTCCAAGCCAGAAAGTCCTCCATAAATTGAATGTTAAGAGGAATTTGTAAGATCCTGTAGGAGTCCACTGGTGAAAAAGTGTCCTTAATTAAAACTTCATCCCATTGACCCGTGTGTGGATCAATAAGCTCTTCCACATAAGTAAGCATTGTTGCACCTCTAGGGGTAATGACCTTCCGTGTCGGGCTGGACGGTATCCACGAGTCATGCCAAATATTTATTTCTGAACCCGATCCCACTCGCCAAATGCACCCCCTTCGAAAGGTTTGGATGCCTGTTACAATGCTCTGCCAAGTATATGAAGATCCCTTCTTTGGACCAGCCTTTAATATATTGCCATCGGGGTAATATTTAGCACTCAAAACACGTGCACATAAAGAATCCGGGTTCTGGATTAGTCGCCAACACTGTTTTGCTAACATAGTAAGATTAAAACTGTGAAGGTCCCTAAACCCCAAGCCCCCTTTCTTCTTCGGAATGCACATTTTCCACCACGCAAACCAGTGCATCTTCCTTTTCTCCTCACCGTCACCCCACCAGAAGCTAGATATTTCATCTGTGATTACTTTACAGATTCCTTTGGGCAATTTGAACACCGACATAGCATAGGAAGGGATAGCCTGTGCCACAGATTTCAGTAAGATTTCCTTCCCCTGCATAGACAATTTTTTTTCTTTCTAGCACTTAAGTCATTGGCAGACTCTATCAATCCTACCTAATTAGACCCTAACTAGATAGGATTGTAAAACAAATGGGGCTCAAAGATTCTAGGAGAATCTAGGTAGGGGTCAGATTCTGGGAGAATCTGGCAAAAGAACTGGGCCTCCATTGCAATCATCGTGACATGTTATTTATATGTCAGTTCTATTGGCCAAGTTTCTTAGGGACAGTTATTACGAGTTATCCTAAGAAAATAAGCACCTATGAATATAAGCTCCAGGTAATAAGCCAACCAGTTCTTTTCATTGCCTGCCTTTTCAGCTTATCTTTGGGATGATCAGTGAAAAGTCTAGATTGCATTATATTTTGTCATTTTGCTGCCCATATGAAAATTAATTTGACTTGCAAACATCACAAATTGAACCCAGTGCAGTAATTAATATGATAGGAAAATAGACCATCAATATTTGTTCAAAATGCAAATACAAAGATACCATCTACTTGGCACAATCTACTTTGGTCAATGTCTTCCATAGAGATCCCATTGCCTAATTTAAAAGAAGAACGCATGACCCAAATTTCAATGAAGAACAATTATTTATCGAAATTCGATGGTCCAAGTGGCTGGTTATTATCATATAGCAGCACCACCTGAAAGCATCATATAGCAGCAGCAGCTCATAGCAACTCATCATACAACAGCAGCAGTGTGCAATTCATCATATACCAGCAGCAACTCATATCAATTCATCATATAGCAGCAGCAGGAGTAGCTCATAGCAATTCATCATATAGCAGCAGCAGGAGCAGCTCATAGAAATTCATCATATAGCAGCAGCAGGAGCAGCTTATAGCAACTCATCATATAGTAGCAGCAGTAGCTCATAGCAATTCATCATATCGCAGCAGCAGCTCATAGCAATTCATCATATAGTAGCAGCAGGAGCAGCTCATAGCAATGCATCATATAGCAGCAGCAGAAGCAACTCATAGCAATTCATCGTATAGCGGATCAGAATGAAAATTTGGCAAAAAATCAGAGGAGATCCTCACCTTGTTGGATGAGCTCATCCTTCAACAGCACCTCAAGGCCACAGCCTGGGAGGAGGGGAGGGGGAACGAGGTGCCTTCTGCTATAGTGTGGCATCGGCCGTAGTTGGACGGACCACAGTGGAGCTGCTGCTGGAGACCATGAGAATGAGGGGCGGCGCCAGAGGGAGGAGCAGCCGGGGAGATTTGGCCCTACCCGCCGGCCATGTAGCCTAGCTGGACAGCGCATCGTCGAGGACCAGGCTAGATGGGACTAGTGGCGACGGCTCGCTGGAGGAACCCTAGCGCTGCAGGCAGGGGATCGAGGTAGAGGGAAAGGGGAGAGGAGATGCAAGCGGGCAGGGCAATGAACGCTTGCGTGTTTGTTTTTACTTGAGGGTCAGGTGTGACGCGGGCATGAGCAGTGGCATTTTGAGTGTAATATAGGCAGACAATAGAGTCATTTCACTATTCCCCTTCCCTTCAATTTTTAGTGAGCTTCTACCCAAAACACCCCCTCCAAAGCGAAATAAGTTAAGCCCAAGCCCATAACTCAAAAATGACTTCTTTACATTATTTATGGCTTATTTTGACAATAAGCTCTGAAAAGGTGGAATAGAACTGGCCCTTAACCTGCAATTCAATTATGCGTGCAATGATGAATCACTCCTGCCTGCTATAGTGTACATTTAGGCATCATCATACATGGCATAACCTAATACATGTGCATTTCATTATAGAATCTGAAATATGCAATGTTTATGTTAGTTCATACGTTGCACATGATGTTTAAATGCCCCTTAAATCTAGTCTGTCAAGTGATGGTCTTTAAGCCTCTGTCTTTGCTTCTTTTCTTGATATGTAAGATTTGCTCACACATGTGTTCAATTGCTTGTTTGTATCAGCCAGCCATACTAGGACTGTTTGCTTTGATTACTTGCTGTTCTTGACCTAACACTCTAACAGAGCTTGCGAACGATTTAAACACTAAGGGCTGCTGTAGTGGGGGCTTGTCTAACTCATAGGTGGCATAAAGGTTTGGCTGTACACTAAAGTAGGCTCTCCAAGAGTACCTAGAGATCCAGTTCGAAGGTATGCCTAGTTTTTACATAGTGCACACATAGTAAATGCTCATTTCATTGTGTGCAAGAGATGTGGCATGTTTCATTATGTGGTGTTGTTTTGTTATAATCTCATCCTTTTGTGTTGTTCACAGACTAGAAAGTATGCATATTTATCTTCCAAGGAGATGAGTAACTAGTTTGTGTCACCTTGCAGAGGGGGTGCAATGAAGATAATATTGAGGATTTCCAAGTACAAGATGTTAGGAAGGAGCCTTGCAAGAGAAGGAGGAGCAGCGCTGAGCCTGTTCAACAAGTTAAGGTAAGTCACTATATCCAACTCAACAGTTCAATTGCTTGTTTGTTTCAGGCATAGTTAAATTGCTCTTTTCAATTGCTTTATTTGTCCTCAGTTAATGAGATGCCCAAACAACGATGCCTGATGTTGGGTACTTGTATAACTATTAGTTGACATAATTAAAGGCCTTACCATTTAATTACTCTCGCGAAGTGTGCCTGAAGCTTTGAAGTCTATTAACCAACTATTACTGCATGAGGCTCACAATCTAGTTTATACTAGGCTAATGATTGCATAGTTTTTCTTGCTGTAGTAGGTTTGTATGAATCCCTCTGCTTTTCATTATGCTTCCTAAGACTTTAATTTAGCTACAGAATGGCCAACTGCTTGCTTACTTATACGCAACATGCTGTCTAAATTTGTAACCTGTCTGTGTTTTGGATTTGGCCCCAACATCATGCTCCTCTGGTGAGCTAAGAGAGATTTCTGTATGCGGGCTGCACAGACTACCATTTTTATAATTTTTGAAATATCACCTGCTTATGCTTCATGACGTGTAACATTATTGTTAGTCCTGTTTTGCAATGTACAAAATAGTCTGTCTTGCTCGCTTCACTGTTGTAACTATATTTTTGCCCTAGTCATGTGTACTTACAGAAACATTTCAGGATGAAGTGACATCAACACAAAGATCTGCGAGCAGTGCGGCATGGCCGTTACCAAATGATTATGGATTGGAATTGGAATGTGCTGATGTTCTCGAGCATCAACTAGAGGTGGCAAGACAATGTGTACATGATTCTCAACGTGCAATCAACAAGTTGAGACTGGACTTGCAGGTATTAGATGCAGGAGTCAAAAAATGAAACGAGACACTGAGGTAACCACGAAAGAATTGGAGATTTTACAGACTGAAATTTGTGCTATCTGAATCCAGCCAATCCTATTTTCTGAAGAGATTATAGTTCAAATGGTAAGTTCTGTTGATGCGTGTCCATGATGTATGAGCTTTATTTGTCCAGTGTATGTAATTTGCTGTTTGTGTACGCTTTATTATCACTGGTGCCGAACTATAATGCCCAGTGGGTATATTCGGCTGTAATTTGTTTATTGTATAGTGTAGGATTATTCTACGTTTCTATGCCTTAGTCTTTTTATTGTATAGTGTATGTTTTTTAGAGGCGATAGTATAGAGTAGGATAATTCTTTGAATTTGCTATATCGTCGAAACGGGGGCCAACACGCCCAAACCTTTCCTGGATGCCATACAAACAAACAAACATGTGTAGTCAAAGCGGGCCTTAATTGGGCTGGTCAAAATAATATTTAGTGGATCCCAAATGATGTGGTCCACCGTAACAACGGCTCTTAGCATGCCGTTAACAGGCCGAAAGCTCGATAGGGCCGTATAAATGGAAATGGCCTGCGGGCCTCTAGCAGGCCGAAATAAATGTCAATTTTGTCTCGGCCCTTTTACTTTATGGGCCATTAAGAGGCCGAAAGTGTTATGGGCCAGAGGAGGCCCAATTTGCAAACTAGGCTTTTAACAGGCCAAAAGTCGCGTCGGGCTGAAATTTTTCCCTGCGGAACATGGGCCCCTAATGGACCCAAAGTCAAAGGCCCAACTATTGTGCGGGCCGTTAATAGGCCGAAAGACAAAATGGGCTAGGAATTGACCCATTTACAGAATGGGCCGAGGACAGGCCTAAAGTCCCAACGGGCTAGAATTGGCCCAACTGCAGAATGGGCCGAGAAAAGGCCGAAAGACGTTCCGGGCCGTTAACTGGCTGGAACTGATGATGGGCTGCTAACAGGCCGAAAGAAGGTCGGGCCTTAATTGGGCCCAAAGATGTAGCGGGCCGTTAACGGGCTGAAACTGACGATGGGCTGGAAATTGTCCAATCTAGAATGGGCCTTTGATGGGCCGATTCTGTGTAACTTGTATGGGCCGTGCTTGTGAATGGGCCTGACTCAAGTAGGCCACTAATGGGCCAGGCCGCTTATTTTGATAGGCCCGGCCTTTTAACCTGAATGGGCCACTGTTGGGCCGAGACATGTGTCGACGTATCATAGGCGCGTTCCGTCCATTCGCTGGATGACAACCGTCCGAACGCTGGGCCGACACGTGGATGTGCCGGCGAATGAGAATTTTACATGTGGAAAATCCCTATTGGTCCGGGCTGTTAACGGGTTATCGGATCCAAATCGGAACCTGATAGCTTAACGGTGACCCATTACGGTGGATGCCATGTGTCGGTTACCCTTGACGAAAGCACTTCTATGACGCGTGATTTATCGTCATGGAAGTGGACACTTCCGTGATGATAATTTTGGTAATGTCATGGAACACTTCTATACGACAGCACAGGTATGTCTATCTTGATTCTGTCATAAAATCGTCATGGATGTACATGCATGACAGAAAACGTGACCTACTGTGACAAACATCATGGAAGTGTATTTTTTTTGTAGTGAGACCCCATCTTGTTATCCTTAATAGCAACGATACATACGTGCCATTTCCCCTTCTGTCACTGGGATTGAGCACCGTAAGATCAAACCCATCACAAAGCACCTCTTCCCGTGGCAAGAAAAATCGATCTAGTCGGCCTAACTAAACCAAAGATTCAAAGAAGAAATACGAGGCTATAAGTAATCATGCATATAAGAGATCAAAGAAACTCAAATAACTTTCATGGATAAAAATATAGATCTGATCATAAACTCAAAGTTCATCGGATCCCAACAAACACACCGCAAAAAGAGTTACATCAAATAGATCTCCAAGAGACCATTGTATTGAGAATCAAAAGAGAGAGAGGAAGCCATCTAGCTACTAACTAGGGACCCGTAGGTCTACAATGAACTACTCACGCATCATCGGAGAGGCACCAATGAGGATGATGAACCCCTCCGTGATGGTGTCTAGATTGGATCTGTGGTTTCTGGAACTTGCGGCGGCTGGAATTGTGTTTTGTCGACTCCCCTAGGGTTTTTGGAATATTGGGGTATTTATAGAGCAAAGAGGTGGTGCGGGAGGCGGCCGAGGTGGGCACAACCAACCAGGGTGCGCCTGGTCCCCCAGGCGCGCCCAGGTGGGTTGTGCTCCCCTCGAAGCCCCCTCTGGTACTTCCTTGGCCCAACTTGTGTCTTCTGGTCCAAAAAAATTTCCAAAAAGTTTCGCTGCGTTTGGACTCCGTTTGGTATTGATTTTCTGTGAAGTAAAAAACAAGCAAAAAACAGCAACTGACACTGGGCACTATGTCAATAGGTTAGTCCCAAAAAATGATATAAAGTTGCTATAAAATGATTGTAAAACATCCAAGAATGATAATATAACAGCATGGAACAATCAAAAGTTATAGATACATTGGAGACGTATCATGTAGCACGTCATATCACTGAAATCCACTAGGCCAAACTAGCCCGCCTAGGATTTGTACGTCTCTGTACTGCTATGATTTTGTAGAACACATATCCTTTGTCAATCTAACGACTAGAAAGAAATGGAGGGTCTTTCTCTCTCTCCAGATCTCTCTCCATCCCACAACCCTAGCACATGTACACACTCTCTGTAGCCACTCCAAAAGTACGACGTCACTACACATTCACACTTCCAGCAAAAAAATTACACATTCACGCATGTTACAAGTACGTGCCAATTTTGCTGGCTATTAATGTGAATGTATCCGTGAACCAACTCTTTGAGTTTGATGTGAATTAATGTACAATTGTGGACTATTGTCTGATCGATCGCTAAGCCTACAATTTTAGGAGCTTGGGCTATTAGCCGATCGACGATGGATCAGACCTATAAGCGTACCATGAGCTCATCAGCCCCAACGTTTCTCTTCGGTGATTGTTTGCAAGTACTATAGCTTGCAATGTAGCTAGCCTACTAACACCAAGAATCATCAAACAAGCCTTGCTGATATGATAAACAGTTCAAACTTACATCTAAGCATGCCATATATTATATCAAAAGCGGGTGAGGATACATCTGTTTCCATAACTCGGAGAGGGTTAGCATGATTCACTATCAAACAAAAGTAGCAAGTACCGCCCACACAAAGACAGTGCACTAGCCCTAAGATGGTTTGATAACACGCATCATTCTGGTAATTAAACACAATGCAAACTAAGTTGAAGGATTAGCGCGACCAACTATTTCTTGTCATCGATCTCTCGGGCAATGTCCACAGCATGGACAGCGGCATGGGAATCAATCTCTGGGGTGATGTCCATAGGACGGACCACGACATCGGAATCGATCTCTGGGGCGATGTCTACAGGACGGACATCGGCATGGGAATCGATCTCTGGGGCGATGTCCACAGGACAGACCGCGACATCGAAATCGATCTCTGGGGCGATGTCCACAGGACGGACCGCGACATCGGAACCATCAAGGACGTCCACCAGCACCTGCACAACCCTAACATATTAGCAAGCACATTGCAAATAACCAAAAACCACAACTATGCTAAGCCATTTTTTTACCTTGTCAGCTCACCGAGGGATCCCATCCCTCCCGGGGCCATCTCCTCGATGGGGGCTATTGCCTTGCCAGGGAAATACTACTTCTCAACGGTGACTATATCCTCAAACTCAGCCTTGAGCCTCTCATAGGTGGCCATTAGAGTTTCTGGGGTAGGCATGGTGGGGCCCTTGTTGTTCTTCCAGCTTTCTTCGAGGAGTTCATCCGCCAACGTCGTCAACTCTTTGGCCAGTGCTTGTTTCTTGGAGTTCTTCGTCTCCATGGGTTGGCCCGCCAACATGGCCAACTCATTGGCCAGTGCTCACTTCCTAGAGATCTCTGTCTCGAGTGGGTTGTCCACTGGCAACTCTTTGCCTAGTGCTCCGGGATCCATCAATAAACTAACAAACAAAAAGCAATCGAAAGATAACCACAATCACAATGAAAACGGGAAAAGAATAGGCAGTGAGAATCGGTTGGTGCTTCGCAAAAAGAAGATTCTTGGAATGAAAATATAGTAGCAACACTCATTCGCCCACCTTTCCTTCGTCGGTACAGAAGAAAAATGGCAGAAGTGAGTAGCCTGGAGTGAGGTTTTCTTCAAGATAGGGGAGAAAGGGCTTCAAAGAGCATTCCAGTGAAATGATGGTTGCTTCGTCCCGTCCAACTTCGAGGACACTTTAGCACTGCTGGTAAAGGTGTAGGTTTTGTGATATGACGGGTCATGACGGCCACACCGGGGTGACTGGTGAGTCTCGACTGTAGCACCTCGCTGTGATTTGGTGGATGGCACGCGGGGCCAGATGCTTGATGTCCCGCATGTAATAGAGCGGCTAGTCATAGAGTTTGGACGACAGACGAGGAGCTCCGTCCTAGTTTATTGGTCCCTATGATAATCTGTGTCAAAATTTGACTATAAATTTAACTAACCAAATGTTCATGCATGTCACAAAAAATTACATCATTGAAAACCATGTTCAAATATGAATCCAATGATATAATTTTTGTTAACATGGACTAACATTTTGTCAGTTAAATCTTTGGTCAAAATTTAGGACAAATTACAAAGAGGACCAATAAAGATTGTACTCTCACATTTTGTTTTGAGGATACTCCCACATAGAAAATATAAATAACAATGCAAGTGGGTGCAGCCCACGTTTCCGATAATTTGAGCCATGGGCTTGTTCACAATTTTTATGAGGCGGTGGTTGTTCACTTAATGGAGGGTCTAGTACTAGACTTGAACGATACAAAGTGTGACCTGTCACACCGTTAGGGCTGGAACAAAAGCTCGTAGCTCGCGAGCAATGATCCCTCGATAGTTCGGCTTGTTATCCTCGTGGGTCGCTTCTTAATGAACAAAGCCTATCATCAATTTCTTAAGGAGCTTAATGAACCAGCTAACAAGTTTCACGCTAAGTTCGTTAGTAACAACACAACACATGTTTCATCTTAAGTGAATTTTCTTTTAACAAGCTTCGGACGAACCGAGCCGAGCAGGTTTTTTTGCTCGTTAATCTTTCGGAGCTTAACGAGCCGAGCCTTAACGAGCACGAACTTAACGAGTCGAGCAGCTCGTTAATCCACCCCTGCACACCACTTGGAATAAGCGGGTAGCTATCTAAAAAAAAATCAACAACTCAAAAAAAGGCGACCTGGCACGTACACAATTTTAAACAATTGTTTTGATGGAGTGAAAAAAGAAAACTACCCCACTATACGTATATATATAGGCAGGAGCCTCCGCGCTTGCTTGATAGGGTTGCTCTATTCACACACTCTCATCCTCTCCAGATCTAAACAAGATATCAGTGGTAACACTGTCATTCTATCCTCACCACTGGTTATAGATCCGGACGTATCCCCTCCGCCGGTGAAGGGGAGGAGGGGCATCATTTAGGCCGTCGTCGACAGCGAGGGAGGATACCCACTGCCGGCCGCACCGTTATCCTTGGCCGAGCGCCGGCGCGGGAGGTCCTCCAATCCCTTCGTCGCTGCCCTAGTGTGGGCGGATCCGGCCTCCCGCCACCCACCTATCCACACCCCGACGACCTTCAGGTATATCTTCCTTCAAAACCGGCATAGCTCTACTTCCCCAGCTTGCTACGTCGCTGCATGTGCATCATTTTCTACCTCTCAGCCCCCTCGTAGCTAGGCTCAATCAGATGGTCCAACATCACCTATTTTTTTTCTATTGTTAGAGGTGAAGCTACTTCATGGAGTCGAATCTTGTACTTGGTTCAAACAAGAAATAAAGGGGGAAATGTTAGTATGTACATCGGAGTTGGAACAAACAGGAAAGAAAGGGGGTGAAAGTAGTACATACTGGTCATCCAACCAGTCTCTTGGTCGAAAAGGGAAATTTAGGGGAAATGCTGTACACAATGGTATGACCAGGACTAGATTTACTATCCACACATACGAATAGGTGGCTAGAGTGAACAAAACTGGGACCAACCCAGATATGTTGCTTGGATGTTTGTTTCTCGGGGCAACAAACTCTGAATCACCACTTTATGCCCCGGTTTAGGTACATGGTGCTGGACTGCTAGTGCACCCACTGTCCCATGCCCTTATAGCAAATGTTTAGCTGTTCTTAATCTAATTCCCCTGGTAAAATGAAGCCATGCCACTGTTATAAGCCATGACAAGTTTAACCAATTGTTTTTGCCAGTAATTGTTTGAGACTCTGACTATTTCCTCTGTAGCTTTTTGTGCAAATAGGGATATCCATTTCACCTCGTTGCTATTGCGCCCTTTTGGTGCACTGCACAAAACACTTCTTAAAAGAAGTGACTTTTGTGCTGTTTAACTGGAATGTCACAACGGAACCATTGGTTCATTTCGGTGGATCTGCACAAAGGGAGATCTGTGTTCCAATCTTCATCCTCCATATTGGCACCATAACCTTCCTTTAGGTAAGAATGATATTTAATGCATGTGTTCACCTCTATTTTGCTTCTGCCATGAGAAAATAATGCTATTGTTTACTAGTACACTTGTACTCCCTCACTGACAAAACCAAATCTGAAATAGAAGGCCAATCATGTACTTGGTTGCACCAATTGGTGAGGAGAAAGAGAAACAGAGGAAGAAGAGGAAGACGAAGAAGAAGAAGAAGAAGAAGAAGAAGAAGAAGAAGAAGAAGAAGAAGAAGAAGAAGAAGAAGAAGAAGAAGAAGAAGGAAATGAAGAAAATCACACGATGGTACCGTCCTATGTTATCCTGACATCTTGCTAGTGGTATTGTATTGCTATGTTGCTACTAGTCTTAATTTACTTGAAGAAATGCACTTGTAGTACGTAGCAGAGTATTACTTGGCTTGACGACACATCATACTAATTAACTAGATTCTGGATGCATGTGTGACCCAGCTCTACACGATCAACAGTGCCAAGGTGATCTTGCTGAAGTCGAGGCCTCAGTCGAGGCCATTCAAGGGCTCTGGCAACGTCTCCCTTACATGTGAGACGATCCTCCAGGAGCCCTTCCACTCCTGCTGTCTCTCCTGCAAGGTCACTTAATCAATTAGGAGTACTTAAGTAGCAGTAATTAATTGCTGCCTAATTTTCCTGTCGGAGTTAAACAAATCTTTAGTAGCACCCTATGCTGAATCATTTATGTGTGTCTGTGGAGGTGAACCATGTGGTGGAGCAGGGAGGGGATCTTGGTGTGTCATGACATAATAATGCTATTGTTTTCCATGTCAATTTATTGCCATTGGTTCAATGAGTCAATGTTTTGCTACTGTATTATCCATCATGAATTTGATGCTACTGTTAAAGTAATATGCTAATGTCTTTCTATCCTTTCTCACTAAGCTAATGAAGGTTTCACCTTGTTCCTACTTGTGCAAACAGGGATCATGTTGTGCGTACATTTTAGTGGAACTGCACAAGAGAATACAATGAACTGTATCCCAGCCAGTGCTTTAACTCTGCTGGAAGTTCTTGATAATCTTTCGATATAATCTCACCACTGGTAAACAAGAGTGATGTCAACCAAACATTTGAAGTGCACAAAAATATATACAGTTGAATGATTCCAGTGAGTGCTTTATCATCTCTTCTGGGACTACTTGAACAAGCTTCTTGCTTAGGTTGGTACCGGCCTAAGGCCTTCATCCATATTAGTTTGCTGTCATCTCTATTTGTATCGTGCTACTGTGTTGCTATTATCATGAGAAACTCCTTTATCTTTGCACATTAAATTTTTACAACCTATGATACATGGCAATGCTTTGAGTGTTGAGCTAACTGGCACTGATTAAATAAACTAATACCTCTCTTTAAGCAAGACAACTATGTTGCTAACTTTACCCATAAGATAATGAGGGTGCTTCTATTTGTTAGTGTATGTTTCATCAACTAGTCCCACTATTACAGTAATCTCACTTTCTTTAATATATGTGCCAACAGGGATGCTCGATTTTGGTGGAACTACACAAAAACTTTGGGTGCTTCATTACCTCGACTGCATCCTTCCTTTCCTATCAGTCGTTTATCTCAGCTTCCAGTCAAAGGAAATAGTAATTGATATGCTTCCTCACACAGGTTGGTACCGGTCTTTATCCTGATTATTGTGCTTGTCATATGTATTGGTAATTTGGTATTGTGCTACTATTGGCCGATTTCATAAAGGAGTAACCTGGAGCCTGAACTCGGAGGCAAATCATTACATTGGGCGATTTCAGTAGAACAGCACAAAAAGATCAGATGGGCAGATACTTATGCTACTACTATGTACTCCAAAGTTCACTCAAACAAGCATCGATGTTGACAAGAAGAAGTGCCAGAGTGAACGCCAACAATATTGCTTGGTGCATAGCCCAGAAAAACGCAATCCAGTCTTTGGTCCCAACTTGTGCCTTTTGGTTATCGGCACATATGGTAGCGAACTATATGGCATGGAGTCTAAAGATTCCAGACAAGTTGGTTGACGTGTATATTCATCTGGCACTTAATCAGTCTGCACGCCAGGGATGCTCCATTTCAGTTGAACTGCACAAAGAATTTGGGTGGTTCATTTTATCGACTGCCTCCTTTCTTGTCTGCAATGTAGAATTTTGGCGAGCTACAGGACCAAGATGATCCAGTAAACTAGTTGGATGAAAGTAGTGGCCAAGCTGCTCAAACCTCCGTCGGCATCGAGGCCACTATCTCGAGGATAAACCTACAAGCAAAGTTCAGATTGTCTGTGCTAGAATGTACGCGAAAGTTTACTCGTACAAGCATTAATTTTAGCAAGAAGTACCACCGAGTGAACACCATTTAGCAGTCTGTACGCTAGGTAATTAAAGTTTGCCCATGGATGATATTGGCTATGATCTCTCAATCATTTGGATCCATAAACATGCTGAACATGTGTATATCTGAATCTTTTTGTGAATGTTATCTATGAATATTGTCTTGTGATCTATCAATCATTTGGATGCATAGACATGTTGAACTTGTGTATATATGAATCTTTTGAGTTGTTAATTGTGAATGTTGGCTATGAATATGAACGTGTCCTATGAACCCGAGTTTGATACGAATGTTTACCTTTTATGTTGTACTTGTGTGTGAACTTGTTAGAATGTCTACTGTGGGATTGTGACGTGTGAGTGTCAACGGCACACCTTCTTTCTGAGAAGAATTGCACCTACTTGTTGGGTTAGCAACGACGCATCAACTCTTTTTTATCTTTTTGCTCTGTCTTCCCCCTCCCCCGCTCAATCCCTGCCGTAATGTTTTCGGCCTTAAAACAAACATAGTACTGCGTTGTTTTTGGGCCTTGATGAAGAATCTAGTGCTGCTTTCTGTAGGTTGGCCCACCCAGCAAATGGGCTGCTGGTCCACCATGGACTGGGAGGCTAAAAATACAAGTTGTATGGTGCAGAGGCAAGTAAAAAAAGCCATCGAGAGCCATCCACTGAAAAAAACGAGTCTGATGTGCTTCTTCAGTCGCGCCCTGGCCCCCTTTTTAATCCAATTCGCTCCATTTGTCGGATTCAGGGCTCCCCAGACCCAAGGAAGGTTCGAACTCCGAGCCGTGTGCGAAGAACTCAACCTATCCAGCCAACCAGCTCGTCGCCCCACGGCCTAGCTCGATGAACAAGGAAGAAGATGAACACAGCAATTTACCCAGGTTTGGGCCACCTTGCGGTGTAAGACCCCACTCCTGCTTTGTGGTGGATTTCCCTCACGAGGGGCTAAGGGTGAACAAGTACAAGGGATGAACAACCTCGCGAGGTCTGCTATGGTGAGGGTGGAAAGGATCCGATCCGCCTCTATGGTGGTGGCTAACCTATATTTATAGTGGCCTTGGTCCTCTTCACCCAAAACGTAGGTGGGAAGGGATTCCACAGGGGCCAATTTGAAAGGGGACAAGCAGTACATCTTATCCTGATGAAAGGTGGTCTTTGCCTACAAAGCTTCTGGTCGTGACACCGCCGTGGGCTCGGCGATGACATCCGTCCTGCCATCCTAGCGGTCTTGGTCTTGTTGCACTGGAATGGAAACCTTTGCTCGATTCCTCGGGAACCCACGCCTGCGCTTGCCTCCTTAGCACCAAAGGGGAAACTGTCTTCTCTACGCCCGCTGGCGCCTACCTGGCCTTGGTCGTCATGGCTTGCGTCACCGCAACCTCATGAGGTTGGGCACCTGCATAGGAATCTCTGCTCCTCAGGAGGCAGCCTGGGGAGACCGCTGCCTCGAGAGGTCTTGGCGTTGTCCGCCTCATGAGGCTTGGCCCCTCACGAGGGTCTTGTCTTGATAGTCTTTGTAGATGGGCCGTACCAGGCCGTCGATGAAGCCACGCCATGGGCCGCAGGCAGGCAAGTCTGGGTACCCTGGGTCCCAGAACGCCAACAGTAGCCCCTGGGCCCAAGGCGCGCTCGGACTTGGCTTCAAGGTGAAGCCAAAGGGCAAGGGCGAAGCGCCGCGGGCCCCAATCGCCTGCGGACAGAGCCGACGCGTGGCGCTTGATGGGACGTGGGCGTCTCCACTTCCCCACGCCACCTCGACAACTGCCCAGGCTGACAAAAGGCTGACGCCCGCTAGCGAGCCATCATTGCTTCCTCTACGCCTCGCTCCAGATCCCTTTTCTCCCAACGGAGAGCACTTCTAGATTCGGCCTCATTCTCCCTTCCCTTTGCACCTCTTCCCCCAAGATCTCGCGAATGGCGTCCGGGAAGGCGAAGCCTGCCGCACCGGCTGTGGGCTCCTCTTCTTCTCCTGCGTTGGCCCTCGGCACGTCATCTGTCAACGAGGAGAGGCACCTCACCGTCGCGCTCCCGCTGACGGCGAGCGACGACAACGAGTGGAAGGAGACCATCCTCCTGGTGGGATCCGTCGAGCAGAGGACCTTGGCGCGGAAAGTTTATCCCTTCTTCCTCCACAGTGTCTTTGTGGGGCTCGTCCCGCCTTTCTCCGGGTTCTTCACCGCCGTCCTCGACCACTACCAGGTCCAGGCTCTACATTTTCTGCCCAACTCCATCCTCCTTCTGTCCATCTTCGCTTTTTACTACGAGGCATTCGTGGGCGTGAGGCCCTCCATTGCGCTCCTCCGCCACTTCTTCTATCTGCGGATGCACGATCCAACCCGAAAATATCACATGGAAACCAAGTTTCAGTGGAAACCGGTGAAAACCACATGGAAACGATGTTTTAAAGTTTCGAAAAAATCTCAAAACAATATGAGATGTTAAGAGTGTGATGTTCTATTACCATGTGAAATTCCCAAGTTCAAACACATTAGCATTTAAGAGCTACGAAAAAAACAAAATCAACATTGAATAGTGCCAAACAGTACATGTCACTATTCATTGCTGAATTTGTTCTTTTCATAGATCGTAAATGGTACTGTGTTTGAACTTGAAAATTTTCATGCCAATAGAACATCACCCTCTTAACATGCTGTATTTTTCTCGGATTTTTCTGAAACTTTAAGTATGGTTTCCTCGAAGTTTTCTTTGAAACTTGGTTTCCATAGGATATCCACAAGGGCAATGCGCTCATGAGGGTCGGGAAGAAGGTGGAGAAATTCCGGTGATGGTGGGTCTTCATGGATGCCAAGGGCCTCAACGTGCAGCTGGAACTACCAACCGAGCTGCCGGAGAAGCTTGATGGGTGGGGTCACGAGAAGCTCTCCGACCCCCGGGCGGCGCCGGTCCTGAGGAAGATGATCGCAGACATGTATGCCGGGGCGCTGACGGAGGGCATGCTTGTCAAGGAGTTCCTGATGCAGCGCCTGGCCCCGCTCCAAGTGCACATGTGCCCCATGTGGGAGTTCAAGGGCACAGAAGACGACATCCGACTGCGCTGAGGGAGCTTGACGGGCGAGGATCTGGACAAGGCCATGAACACTCTACTCGAGGGGGAGTCGGGCAACCTCCCGGCGGCCTACATCCCGATGTACCGCCATGCCAACAAGGCAGCGCTGGTCGCCACCATGCCCGCCTTCAACGAGCTGGGGCTCGTGCCGCCCGAGCTCTCCAACTCCTCGGTGCTGGTGTCTTCTGGCGACAGCGCTGGCGGAGAGGGCGAAGAAGATTCAGAGGCGACCATGGACGATGTGGCGGAGATTTCTCCGCCATCTCCCTAGGAGTGGCCTCACAGATGATGATGACGCCATCGAGCCCCCGGTTGTGGAATCCCCGCGCTCCACCGGGGTCATCACGAGGTCCGGGCCACTCCCCCGGCCCTGCAGAGGCCAGGCCGAGCGACCACGAAGAAGAACGGGGCAGCGCCCCCTCCTCGAGGTGACACCTCCGCCTTGTCCATCATCGTCGCACCGAAGCCAGCCGATGCGCGCCTCGCCACCCCCCAAGACGTGGCAAAGGCTGCACCTAGGGAGATCGGAGGCGCCCTGGCCCCGGCTAGGAAGAGGGCGTACATTGCCCCTGATGAGTAAGTACTTTACCTTGTTTTTTTTGTCGCCCTTGATGCCGTGCCATAGTACTCCCCTCCTGGTGACCAGGGTGGGCGTCATGGCGAAGAAGAGGAAGGAGGAAGCCGAGACCCCTGAGGCGCCACAGCTTGCCAAAGCCATGGCGGCTATGACGCAGACGGAAGAGGTCGCCCCGCACTCCCTCGCGACGGAGCGGGCCCTCAAAGGCGTGGTGGTGGAACCTCAGGCGGAGTCTGACTCCGTGGGCCAGCAGGCTCCGGAGCCGACCGTCCCCGTCGCGCCCGCGGGGGGTTCGGAGGCCCTAGTGCCCCCAATTGCCCTTGCTGCTGCCTCCCTGGCGGTGACGCTAGCCCACGCGCCGATGCCGCCTCCTCCCCAGGCCCTTGCATTAGCGGACTGCGGCCCCCTCGTCAGGCCCGGAGCTCTGGAGGAAGCCTACGCCACGCTGGATCAGCTCAGGACCGATCTCCAAAATGCTGACAGGTGCCTGGTGAGGGAACGCATGGGGCTGATCTCGGGGTGGCTCCAGGCTGATGCATCCGCTAGGACGGCCTGGGGCCGGGCTGAGGTTGCCACCGTGGAGAGCAAGAGGGAGGCCAACGAAGCCACGCAGCGTCTGCCAAGGAGCGCTGCAACAAGGCGGAGGCTGAGCTGAAAGCTCTCCGCGAGGAGCAGGCTGCCCACACCCAACGGCTTCAGCAGCAAGAGGAGGAGCTCAAGGCCCGTGAAGCGACGCTCGCCGACCGCGACGCCAAACTGGCCCAGGTGACCGTCGACCAAGCCATGGAGCGGGGTCACCTTGGAAAGCTGAAGGAGGAGGTGGAAAAGGCCCAGGCATCCCATGCCCAGCTCGTCTCCGAGGCGACGACCTAGCTGGAGGCCAGGGAGAAGACCCTTGCTGCCGGCGAGAAAACGGCGACCGTGGAACATGAAGCCTTCCTCTCCCTCGAGCTCAGGTCTCGTGAGGCGCTGCACTCCATCTACTGGGGAGGGTATGAAGGGCCACTGGCGACTCCAGAGGGCGGCCTTGCTGGGCTTCTCCCTGAGCTTGCTAAGGCACTTGAGGGCGTCGCCGCTAGAGTGGACTCCTGGGTGGAAGGGGAGTGCCACACGCTTTTTACCGCGGCCACGATGCGCGTCTTCAACCACCTCTACCTCCGGGACCCAGGTTTCCACCTCGACGCACTGATTGAGCCGGTGGCCCTTGAGTCCCACACCGTTGCCGCTGAGGCCATGAAGAAGCAGGTGGAAGACCTGCTGGGGAAGTTCCGCTGCGTTCCCGACCCCGCAGCCGCTTCGGCAGAGGCCGGCGGCGAAGATGGTGGCAGCGTCATCAATGACGGGCTTCTCAAGGCGAGCGGTGGCGGCAACCAAGGCGATGGCGGCACTTCTTCCTAATTTGACCCTGCAACATTCATCGTGCCTCGCGGAGGCGTGAGAACTTATGTTCGAACCTGTGGAACATTATGTTTTGTAATAACTTGCCAGGACTCCGCGATTTCTTTTTCGTGCTCGGTTTCCTTCCTGTTTGCCTTATTGTTCTGCGTCGGCAGGGCCCGACCCCGCGCATACCTTGACTGCCATTGGGGCGTCCGGATCACCAGGACGAGGCCAAGGGGCGAGGGGCTACGCGATCAGTGAGGCCCCTGAGTCGCGATGCTCAGGGGTCCGCCTTGATGTACGAACAGCCCTCATGAAGGAAACGTGAGCCACGTCTGAGTTAATCCGGAGTCCTCCATACCTCCCCTCGATAGCTTTTGCCTGAGAGGGACATGAGAAGACCAGGTGCGAGAGACCTAGTGAGGTGGCGTGCGTCCGGCGTGGCCTGAGCGCAGCCCCCGTGCCCAGCCCCCTCGCAAGTACCTCCCATAGGGAAAGCTGCACGGTGGGACCAAACAACGACCTCGTAAGCTGTCCTGAGGTTATTGCAGCAACTAGGGTGCCCTCAGTTGTTTATTCACCAGAGCGGAGCATGGTGCTTCCACTTGGTGTGGGCATAGCCGCTCCTCGACCGTGTCGTCCGCCAGCGTGAAGCATGGGGCTTCCACTGGTGCGTGGGCATAGTCGCTCCTCGACCGTGTCGTCCGCCAGCGCAGAGCATGGGGCTTCCACTGGTGCGTGGGTGGGAGTTCCCTCGGGGGGAGACTCCGGGGCGTGTACAGCCCCGTTCGTACACGTGGCTTGCATGGCAGAACTGGAGGAGGTGTATCTGGGCACTCGTGAGCCAGCGCAGGACTCATGAGGCCCTACCTCAAGGCGGGTTGCGCCTGAATTTTTGGTGCGGGGCACATGTAAGAACCCTGCAAGATGTTGAGGTGGCCTACGCCGAGTGAATCTCCGGAGGACGTCGCATGAGAAGGCCAAACACCAATGACCCCAGGAGGTGACGTGAAGACGCGTGCTGCAGAGATCGCTGCCCACGAGCTGGCTGGCTCCTGAGGCCCGGGAGGCTCTGGAGGCCCGGAAGGCTCGCGAGGGTCCGGCACCTCCTCCGTCAAGACCGCCTAGTGCCTGGCCTCGTGAGCCGCCAGGACGCCCTGCATGTAACGCTGCTGCGAGGCAGCCGCGTTCAGCAGGTCGAACAGCATGTGGACGTAGCTGCGTGGGCAGCCCCCACTCCGTCCAATGCGGGATGGCTAGAAGAGTTCCTGAGAAGTAGCCCTGTTGAGGCCTGGGATGTTGACGCAGACGCGCAGGTCGCCACCCATGTCAGGGGTGGCAGCTGCACTAGATGATGCAGGACGACGCTCGCCATGCATGGCTCGCGCCTCCTGAAGCTCCTTGATCCCCTTGGTGATGACCTCCTGAGCGCCTGGTGCCTCGCGCCTTGTGCCTTGCTCACGGAGGCGCGCGTCGAAGCACGCCCCCACATGGTGCCCGAACGCCTCCCTCATGACGCTGGTCAGGTCAGAGGCCCTCCAGACGAGAGCCCCCGTGCTCGTACTAAGAGGGTCGCCGGGCGCGCCTTCCTATGTGAGAGGGAAGGGCGCCCCGGCAGTGGGCGCGGGGCCTAAGGCACGATCGTCGGGCGCCCCAGCCTCCTGACGGCCCTTGGGGAGGAGCTGCTTCTTCTTCTTGGGGATGGCCTCAGGAGGCCAGATGGCACCCTCGTCGTTAGAGTTCTTGACTGCCGCCGCCTGGTAGGCGCGCTCAAGGGAGCACACTGTAGCCTTTTCGTTGCAGGCGACCGTGATGATGCCGCCACTCCCTGGCATCTTGAGGACATTGTAGCCGTGGTGCGTCGCTGCCATGAACTTGGCGAGGGCCGGATACCCGAGGATGGCATTGTATGGGAGGCGAATGTGGGCGACGTCGAAGTCGATGAGCTCGGTGTGGTAGTTGTCGTGCTTGCCGAAGGTGACAGGGAGGTGAATCTGCCCTATGGGGATGGTGGAGCCATCGGTCACCCCTAAGAAGGGCTTGGTGGGGAGGAGCTAGTCGTATGGCACCTGGAGCGTCTCGAATGTCTCAACGGAGAGAATGTTGAGCCCCACGCCACCATCGATGAGCGTTTTGGTGACGAGGATGTTGCTGATGGTCAGCGCGCATAGCATGGGGAGCGCGCTAGCGGCGGCTGAGCACTTGAGCTGGTCCATGGAGTCGAAGGTGATGGCGTGCTTGGACCATCTGAGGGGACACGATGCCTCAAGCTTGGGAAGGGCCGCGTTCACCTCGCGAGCGAACTTCTTGAAGGTGCGATGAGAGGCGGGGGCCTGAGCACCACCCAGGATGCAGGCGATCACGCGTGGCTCCTAGAAGCCCCCAGCACCATCATCTTGGCGGTTTTCATTGTTTCTCCTTGGAGGCGGCGGAAGCGGAGTAAGGCCGGCATTGCACTGAGGACAGTCCTCGCGGTGCTGGTCACGCCAGGGGCCGTCACGAGGCTGGCCCTGCCAGCGGTCCTCATGAGGCTGATCGCGCCAGTCCTGGCGGGGGTCGCGGTTGTCCCAGCCGCCACCACCACGGCCTCCTCCGCGGTCGTAGCCACGGTCGCTGCGCTCGGGACGGCGGCCGAGGCGCCCATCGCGGATTGCCCTGAGCTCCTGGCAGTCGTTGGTGTTGTGGCTATGGACGTTGTGGAAGACGCAGAATGGGCGATTGCCCTTGGAGGACTCGCTGTGGTCGCAGCCGCGCTTCATCTCAGGCTCCGCGGCTAGCACGGCTGGGCCCTTGCGCTTCACTTCCTTAGCCTTGGCCTTCTTGTCTTCAGGATCGACCCCCGGGAGCTCCAGGAGGGAGAGGCGACCTTCCTCTGCCCTCGCGCACCTGGTTGCCAGGTTGAACATCTCCAGGGCCGAGCATAGATCCTCGTGCATGGAGAGCTCCTCCTTCATCTTGACATCCCAGATGCCTTCATCTGACACCTTCGGGATCTTGAGGCGAACGTTCGTGAAGCGCTGTATGTACTTGTGCAGGGCCTCGCCTGACTGCTGCTTTATGCACCACAGGTCACCTGCTATAGGAGCGCGGTCGCGAGTGCCTTGGAAGTTGGGGATGAAGAGCTCACGCAGCTCGTCCCAGGAGGAGATCGATCCCACCGGGAGTTTCAGGAGCCAAGAACGTGCGCCGTCCTTGAGGGCCATGGGGAACTAGTTCGCCATGACCTTCTCGTCGCCGTTTGCCGCCTCGATGCTTAGCTCGTAGAGCTGGAGAAACTCCGCGGGATCAGGAGTGCCGTCGTAGCGTGGAGGCAGATCCGGCTTGAACTTGCCGGGCCAGACGACGCGGCGCAGCTCCGGGGTGAAAGCATGGTAGCCTGCCACACTCACAGGGGCCGGTCACATGGGGGGAGCTTGGTCTTGGCGCCTGCGCGCCACCGCCTCTAGCAGTGCGCGGTGTTGACGCAGCGGTGCTGGAAGCGCGCTTGCCTCTCCTTGGGGCCACTGCACCACCTGGCAGTTTCTTCATCGCGCGCCGGCGCCCTGCGTGGTGGGTCGCGCTGGCGTGCCTCACGCCTGGGCTCAGGGTCCATGCTGTGCAGAGGAGGAGGAGGAGGCGTGCCGTGAGCCACGTCGCCCGCCAGGGACGGCGGAGGATGAGGCAAACGGGATGGTCCAAGAGCATCACCGGTGGTTTTGACGAGCTAGGTGATGCGGCCGAGCCAGTCGTCGTAGAGGTCGTTGGCCGGATGATAGCGCAGATGCTCGTGCGCCATGAGCAATGCAGCCTGCGCGTTCGCCGGCCCACGATGAACGTGAGAAGACGACGCCGTGGCCGGAGTGGGTGATGGAGTCATGGTGCGGCCGTGGCGACGCACGGATGGTGGCAGCGACGAGTCCTGCTGTTCGCGAGCAGTAGGGTCGGTGGCGGCGTTAGCCACTGGGGAGGTAGAGCGGCGAGGAGCGCCGTTGCCCACGGGTGCCGTCTGGGCGACATGAGCGGCCCAGCACTCGGCAAGGACGTGGCGAGCGTCGGCCATAGGAACGATGGAACGGCGGCGGAGCGAACGGTGGAAGAGAGGCTTCGACACGCCCCTACCTGGCATGCCAAATGTCAGATTCAGGGCTCCATAGACCCAAGGAAGGTAAGAACTCTGGGGCGTGTGCGAAGAACTCAACCTATCCAGCCAACCAGCTCGTCGCCCCACGGCCTAGCTCGAGGAACAAGGAAAAAGATGAACACGGCAATTTACCCAGGTTTGAGCCACCTTGCGGTGTAAGACCCTACTCCTGCTTTGTGGTGGATTTGCCTCACGAGGGGCTGAGGGTGAACAAGTACAAGGGATGAACAACCTCGTGAGGTCTGCTCTGGTGAGGGTGGAAAGGATCCAATCCGCCTCTATGGTGGTGGCTAACCTATAATTATAGTGGCTTTGGTGCTCTTCCCCCAAAACGTAGGCGGGAAGGGATTCCATAGGGGCCAATTTGAAAGGGAACAAGCAGTACATCTTATCCTGATGAAAGGTGGTCTTCACCTGCAAAGCTTCTGGTCGTGACGCCGCGGTGGGCTCGGTGATGACATCCGTCTTGCCGTCTTGGTCTTGTTGCACTGGAATGGAAACCTTTGCCTAATTCCTCGGGAACCCACGCCTGCACTTGCCTCCTTAGCACCAAAGGGGAAACTGTCTTCTCTGCGCCCACTGGCGCCCGCCTGGCCTTGGTCATCACGGCCTGCGTCACCGCAACCTCATGAGGTTGGGCACCTGCATAGGAATCTCCGCTCCTCAGGAGGCAGCCTGGGAAGACTGCTCCATCGGGAGAACTTGGCGTCGTCCACCTCACGAGGCTTGGCCCCTCGCGAGGGTCTTGTCTTGATAGTCTTTGTAGATGGGCGCGAGGGTCTTGTCTTGATAGTCTTTGTAGATGGGCCGTACCAGGCCGTCGATGAAGCCACTCCATGGGCTGTAGGCAGGCAAGTCTGGGTACCCTGGTTCCCAGAATGCCGACACCATTCCCCAACCGCCAGCATGGGACGGAAGTTTAGTTCCCCCTCGCGCTGCCGGGGGATTGAAGAAGCGCGTCATCGGATCCAACACCAGCGATGGCTGCTTGTCATGATTTTCAGATAAGAAACTCCATGTTTCAGAGGCAGAGCATTTAAATCAACACGTACTTTTCAAACATGGATAACAGAATGTTGGAAATTTTATTCATGGTAAAAAATGGAACTAACAACAAGTTAACATCATGCTGATCAACATTCATGTATAGCACATCTTCATATGATGCAAAGTCAAAAAGATATGCTATTTTCAAAATGGTTAGACAATGTTGACTGTGCAAAAAACTGGGTAAACTAGGGACGAAATTTTGGCAAGTGTTAGTTATTTTTCAACTGCATCAGTTGGAATCGAACCCGGGCAGTACAGCTTTTGGGTGAGAGGGCTGCAGCCACCGGCCTAGTGCGGTATGTTCGAAAGAATGAAGACGTCTTCCCCGGCTCCGGTTCTTTCCCGTCCGTGTGTGCTTGCCGTGGCGCCGCCGTATGCCATTGTCAACATGCTCAACAAATGAGAGGAATCCAAAGAGGACTGTACGCCGAGAGGCTAACAGTGGGGACCCACCAGGTCCAAGCCGTATGCAAGCAAGTGCCTCATTGGAAAAAAAAGCTTCCTCCTAATAGTATACTGATGTTGGGGCCCGCTGGTTTGTCAACCTAGTCAATAAACGAAATAAATATCCAACGATGACTGTCATCGGGGAGCTTTTTTTAGGGTTATCGGGGATGTAGCTGGTATCATTTTTTTCAGAGGGCGAACAAGTGTCAGCTAGGCAAAGGTTTTGTTTTTTAACATGCGTAGCCCACGACATACCGAGACAGTGGTTTCAACTTATTTTTTGAGGTCCATCATATATGTACCGGCCTATGGGCCTCCCAGCGTAGGTTTTACTTTTTCTTAAACATCGGCAGCCCAATGGATTTTTTTAATAAAATGCAGATCTCTGTTCTATTTATCTATATATAAGAATAATAATGCAGTGTCCAATTTATGTTTTCCCTTCTAACCACATTATATATATTTATATTATTACTATTATCGTATATTTAATAGAAACTTATATATACATTATAAAAACATCCCACGTCTTATTAACTTATAAAAATAAATGTTTAACAGAAGTTGGCAAGGAAAATCCTGGTTATTTTTGACTCTCAGGCAAGGAAAATCCTGGTGATTGCGTACAAAAGCTTGCGAAGATTTTAAGGACCATTGTAATAATAACGCGCTCATTTTTCTTTTGAGCAACAAGTCGCTAATTTGTTAATTTTATATATAATAAAATTTGTAGCTTCGGTTTATTTTTTTATATTAATTGCTCCTTCTAACCTAACATTAAATATAGAACAAGCCCAGCTAATTCGTGTATTTCAAGAAAGTGCAAATGGGCTGTAATTTCTTAGAAAAATTAAATGGGCCGCATTGACGCGAAATTATTTGTTCACCCAGCCCAGCAAATGGACTGTAAATTCTAGAAAACATGGGTTAAATATATGCCACATTTTTGGAGGCTGACATGTGGGCCAATAGGTCGAAGCCTACGCAAGGCGTTGTCAATTTAGTCAACAAATGATTTTGACATCCACAGCCATTGGATTTATATCCAACGGCCAGCATGCACCTTCAATCTCTCGTCTTCTTCCTCCAGCATCGCCGGGACCGCCTACTCCGGCCTCCGGCGGCTAGCGGCTCTGCTTAGCACGCATCGCTGCGACGTGCTACCCCACCGCCGGCCAGGCTATCCCTCCACCCCTCCACACCTCCTGTTATTCTCCACCGACTGCATCCCCACGCCGCACCAGAACCAGTTATAACCCTTGTACTCCTCTCCGTCTGCGACTCCACTGCCGCGTCTTCCCTTCTCTGGGTTGTTCCCATTCGGGGCCTCACCGTCGTCCACCGCCTTGCTGCGCTCGGCGCGGCATGGTCAACAGACGAGGTCCATGGTTGCACGCAAGGAAAGTTCCTCCTTATTAAGCTGAAAAAAATGTTTCCTCCCCCTGACAGCTGGGACCCACCAGCTACATCTTCACATGCAAGGAAGTGCCTCATTACATAGAAAAAAATGATTCCTCCCGCTGATAGCTGGGACCCACCAGCTACATCTTCGCACGCTAGGAAGTGCCTCCTTATTACACAAAAAAATGATTCCTCCCCCTAACAGCTGGGACCCACCAGCTACATCTTCGCATGCAAGGAAGTGCCTCCTTATTACGCGGAAATAAATGATTCCTCCTTCAGATAGCTGGGACCCAGCAGCTATATCTTCGCACGCAAGGAAGTGTGTCCTTATCCTCCCTGACAGCTGGGACCCACCCGGTCGAAGCGTATGTAGCAATGTCTGTCTTGTCGTGAACGTGTACGTACATACTGGTCAATCGGTCACTCTGCAACGATGAACTGTGGCCGAGTAAGTAGCGGCACATGTCATAGTAGAGCCCCCCCCCCACATAGTAGTTCAGGCTGTCCCGTCTAAACTGTGTACACGTACATACAGCCACATGCCAAAAAATACGGCCACGTACATACATACGAGCGGGGTCTCAAAATGCGTACTCGCGCATATGGACGGCCAAGGCTAGTGTACATGGAGAGGCAACAGACGGCAGCGACGTCGGCAGCTAACCGGCTGGGTCGGAACGGAGGAAACAGCGTCGTGTTCACCGGGAGCCAAGTGACTGGGTCGGAACGCGTCCTGTTCATCGAGAGCGAAGCCACTGGGTCGGAACGTGTCCTGTTCATCGGGAGCCAACTGGCTTGGATGGAACAGCCGAAACGGGGTCTGGCGTACCGCAAAACGAAGGAAAACGGCCTTCTGTTCGACCGTGTACGGTCGAAATGGGGTCCTGTTCATCGGGAAGGGTCTGGCGTAGCGCAGAACGAAGTAAACGGCCTTCTGTTCGAGTGCCTACGGTCGAAATGGGGTCTTGTTGATCGGGAGGGGTGTGGCGTACCGCAAAACGGAGGAAACGAACTTGTGTTGGAGCGCCTACGGTCAAAATGGGGTCTTGTTCATCGGGAGGGGTGTGGCGTACCGCAAAATGGGACTCCACGAGCTACTGTTCATCCACCGTCTACTGCCTCGCTCCAGCCTCCACGGGCTACTGTTCATCCACCGTCGACTTCCTCCAGCCTCCACCTGCTACTGTTCATCCATAGTCAACTTCGTCGTGCCTCCACCAGATACTGTTCATCCACCGGCTACTGTTCAACCAGCCCTCCATGGGGTCCTGTTCATCCACCCCCCTCCCCTCCTCGATCGGGGGTCCTGTTCATCTAGCGGCAACGGCCTCTACTACCACGGGGTCCTGTTCATCCAACCCCCAACAACGGTTACTATTCATCAGGAGGCAGCAGGTTCGATCGGCTTTAGTTAGCAGCAGTAGTGAAGGAATCGCTCGGGTTCATTTAATAGCCAAGGGATCGATCGCTCGGGTTCAGTAACGTAGCCAGTGCAATCGCTCGGGTTCAGTAAGCGAGCACCTCGCTCGGGTTCCGTTACAGCCCAATGCCTCGTGCACACACACGCGTACATGTACGAGAGAAACGCGCAAACCTCCATGCATCGCTCGGCCCCGACCACCCACCGTAACCGGGAACTCCCCGATATTTTCTTGCCCTTACTTCTACCATGATTTTTTCCGTCATGGACGGCCCAAAGAATGCCATGCAGGTGCGTCCCCGGCCCGCCCAGGATGAAAAGCCCATTTTCTGTCATGATTTTTTGTCATAGAAGTAGGAGCCCACCACATCTATGATGATACGTGCTTTTGTCACAATTATCGTCATAGAAGTGTCATAAGCATGACAGGAAAAAAATTCGTTCGGCCCAAAATGTCACGGATGTGTCTTTTTTTTTGTAGTGCGTACGTCGACGACATCGTGGTCAAGTCGCGGGAGGCAAAGACCCTAATTAAAGACCCGGAAGAGGCATTCACTAACTTGCGCAAGGTGAACCTGAGGCTCAACCCGGAGAAGTGCGTGTTCGGGGTCCTGTCTGGCCAGCTGCTGGGTTTCCTTGTGTCACACCGAGGGATCGAGGCTAATCCCAAGAAGATTAAGGCAATTGAAAAGATGCACCCACCTCAAACCCTTAAAGAGATGCAGAAGCTCGTGGGCTGCATGACCTCCCTAGGACGATTCATCTCCAAGCTCGGTGAGCGCGCCCTCCCTTTTTTCAAGCTGATGAAGAAGAAGGGCCCTTTCGAGTGGACTCCTGAAGCTGAGGCGGCCTTTGAGGACCTCAAGAGATACCTCACAAGCCCACATATCATGGTGGCGCCTCGTCCTCGTGAGCCCCTGGTGCTCTACTTGGCGGCCATCCCCCATTCAGCTAGCGCAGCGCTCGTGGCAGTCCGGGAGGAGCGCATCGACGCGGACGTGAGGCAAGGCGACTTGCGAGGGGTCGCGCGCCATTCGCCGCCTCAGGGCGGTGCCCCTGAATCCCTCATCACTTCACCAACCGACAGGGCTCCCGAGTCCCTCGCGCCCCACGTGGAACAAGGCACCGTCGCTGCCTCGCCCCTCATCGAGCATCCTTTGTACTTTCTCAGCACCGTGTTACGGGATGTGCGTGCTACCCTATGCAGCAGAAGCTCTTGCTCGCACTCCTCGTAGCCTCAAGGAAGCTGCATTATTTTCAGGGCCACCCCATCAAGGTTGTCTCAGCATACCCCCTGGAGAAAGTGTTGTTCAGCCCCAACGCTACTGGGAGGGTTGCAGAGTGGAACATGGAGCTGCAGGCTTTCCAGCTGGAGTTCAGCACAACTACGGTCATCAAGGGTGCGACCCTCGCTGATTTCGTGGTGGAGTGGATGGACGCTCCCGATCGGGGGCTGGATGAGGGCCAATCCCTCACGCCTAGCGACGAGGCGCCCGATGGCTGGGTCATGCACTTCAACGGTGCCTTCGCGTGGCCGGGCGTGGGGGCTGGAGTCGTGCTCATCTCACCAACCAAGGACAAGCTCTACTATGTCGTGCAGCTCTTCTTCCAGCATGGTGAAAAGTTCTCCAACAACATCACGGAATACGAGGGCTTGATTGCTGGCCTCAGGGCCGCAGCCGCCCTAGGGGTCAAGTGCCTCACCATCAAGGGCGACTCCCAGCTCCTCGTCAACTTTTCCTATAAAGAGTACAAACCGAAGGACGAGCACATGGAGGCTTACTTGGAAGAGGTACGTAAAATCGAAAAGCGCTTCCTAGGCTTGGAATTGCAGCATGTCCCGCGCAGCGTGAACAAGGAAGCAGATGACATCACCAAGAGGGCATCTCGCCGCGAGCCTCAGAAACCTGGCATCTTCGAGGAGATGCTCTTCAAGCCATCGGCGGCACCCTCGGCTGCAGGCCCGGCGCTGCTCCGGGAAGAGCCGCCACCGGCCCCGTCCTCAAGCGCTCGGCCTGTGGCCTGACCTCGGGAGCCCGCCTACTCCTGGCATTGGAACCTCAGGAAGGCTGCTGGACCGAGGAGTTCAAGGCGTACCTACTCCACGGCGCCTTGCCAGAGAAAGAGGAGGACGCAGAACACGTGGCTCACCAGGCCACCGCTTATTGCATGCAGGACGGCGAGTTGTACCGAAGACACCCCAACGACGTCTCGTTGAGGTGCATATCCGAGGAGCAGGGGCGCGAGCTGTTGGCTGACATCCACGGTGGAGATTGCGGACACCACTCCTCGTCGTGCACCCTCATGGGCAAGGTGTTCCATAGCGGGTTTTACTGGCCTACGACGCTCCACGACGCCACCGAGCTGATGCGATCCTACGAGGCCTGCCAGTTCCATGCCAAGCAGATTCATCAGCCCGTGCAAGGTCTCTAGATCATCTTGCTCTCATGGCCCTTCGCGGTCTGGGGGCTGGATATCCTGTGCCCGTTCCCTCGGGCGGCAGGCGGTTACCGCTACCTCTACGTCGCCATCGACAAGTTCACCAAGTGGGCGAAAGTGGAGCCCATGCGCACCATCCCCGCCGGCTCAGCCGTCAAGTTCATCAAGGGCCTCGTGAGCCGTTTCGGCATCCCCAACCATATCATTACTGACAATGGTTCTCAATTCACAAGAAACCTCTTCAGAACATATTGTGCTAACCTTGGAACGCAGATATGCTATGCTTCGGTGGCGCACCCATGGAGCAACGGCCAGGCTGAGCACACCAACACGGAGATCCTGAGGGGCCTCAAGACAAGGAGCTTTAAGAAGAAGCTTTAGGCATGCGGCAGGGGTTGGCTCAGTAAGCTTCAGTCCATGTTGTGGTCCATCTGCACCACCGCAACTAAGCCCATCGGCGAGACCCCGTTCTTCCTCATCTACGGGGCTGAGGCAATCGTCCCACACAAGGTCAAGCATCGCTCCCCGTGAGTCCTGGCATTCAATGAGGCGCGTCAGGATGCCTCGCGGGGAACAGATCTCGTGCTCGGTGAGGAGGGCTGCCACCAAGCCTCACTCCACGCGGTGAGGTACCAGCAGGCACTGCGGCGCTACCATTGCCGCGGCATCCGCTCCCAGACCCTGTAGGTTGGAGACCTCGTCCTAAGGTGGGTCCTCTCCAGGGAGGGCCTCCACAAGCTCTCACCCATGTGGGAGGGCCCGTTCAGGATCTCCCGCGTCTCCAGGCCCGGCGCCGTATGCCTGCAGACGTAGGATGGGGTCCCCATCCAGAATGCTTGGAACATCCAGCATCTCCGCAAGTTCTACCCGTGACACTCTCACGTAATAATGAATGGAGCTGTACGTGCCTTGGAGTCTCCCTGAGCGCCGCTCCTTGGTCTCACGGGGTCTCCCACCCACGCCCAAGTGGAAGCCCCATGCTCCGCGCTGGCGGACGACACGGTCGAACAATGACTATGCCCATGCCAAGTGGAGGCCCCATGCTCCGCACTGGTGGGAAGACTAGCTTAGGTGCCGTACGCAGCTGTTCTTTGCTCTCTCTTCTAACCAATTTGCCACTTTTTGGAATGAAATTTGAAGTTCTCGCATCTTTATTCGAAAAAGGGGTGGGACTTCCATTTTTCTCCTCGCAGTGTTTTCTTTTTCTCCTCGAAATCTCGTTTTTAGAGGAAGCGGCGGTCGCCCATTGCTCTCTCCCGCGTGTCCCACGAGCGGTGGCTAGGCACGGTGTTACGCTCGGGCCAGCCCCGGTGGCTGTGACACCCTGGTTTTGGCCCTTTTTCTTTTTCTGAGTTTTATTGCTTTTTGAATTGAATTTGAGTTTTTGAATCAACTCATTTGGACTTCATCACTTGGGCATTTCTTTGATTTTCACCCAAGTGACTCATCTCACCTCCAAACCCATCCCTTGCTCTCTGATATACCCAAATATAACATTGGGAATATTTTTCTTAAAAGAAAAATATTCATTTTCTCTCTGAAATCACACTTCAGTCACTTCTGCTCCAAAGCAACCCTCATTTTTCTTGCCCACAAAAATCTGAGAAAATTCCTGAATATTCTTTGGACCTTGGCACACCTCCCTGTGCAAAAATATTACATTGTTATTTGGAATATTTTTTCTACAGAAAATCTTTTCTATTCTGGTTAGAAAATTCATGTTATGAAGGAAGTGCATTTTTCCTTGATCCAATGAAGCTGAAATTTTTAGGGCTTCATTACCCTCCTAAGTAACCCCTAGATAACAAAAAACAGTTCTTAACTCTCTCTAGATTTTTCTCTATTAAGCTCCAAAGTTTCTGTCCAGAAACTTGCCAAGAAGCTATAGCCTCACCCAGTCGGCCTGGCATTAACTTGGATGCTTGGATCGACCTAGCCTTGCGAAGACAACACCCCAGACATGAATTTAATGCTGAGCGCGTCGTGTAGCCGGAGTTCACGTGGTGACCACGCGAGGACAAGGCCCCTGGCATGTGTTCGACGCGCTCTACGTCGCGCCAATGGCTCTGTTTCGCTCGTGCCCGTGTCGGAGCTCGCCTCAGCCTGCCGCACCGCGCCACCACCCTCGTCTCATCGCCCTTGACCCCTCCTTGCCACTCACCGACACCGGAGTTCACCGTAGCGAGCACGGGCACGACGAGGCCAAGTGCACAGTGCGCCCGTGCCCCTGTGCTCGTCTCCACCCGCGTCCTGTGCTCGTCCGCGCCCTCCCACAGTGGCTGCATGAGCTATGGAGTCTTCCCCTCTCCCATTAACGCTCCTCGTCTTCTCTTGGAGACTCTAGAGCGCTCGCCGGAGCCCGCAACCCCGCCTCGGCTCCCCTATATATAGAGCCCCTCCCTCGCCCCTCCGAGCATCTCACTGCACTCCTCTGCATCCACAACTCCTCCTAGATAGCCGTGGCCCGGCAGGGCAGGCCTCTGGCCGCCATTCCCCTCCCGAGCTCGTCGACGATCCCCTCCCTCGGCCATCCACCTCTCTAGTGCCCCTCGAGCTTGAGCCACTCTTCCAGAGCCTCCCTAGCAGTCCTTTGGTACGAGAGAAACCCCCTGGAGCCCTTGGAGCCGCCCATCCTTGCCGTCTTCTTCATCTCCGACGAGACTCGTCCGCAGCCACTGCTGGAGAAGCTCATTCCGGTCGACTCCGTCCACCTCCTGCCTTGCCACGGGTAGGAGCAGGTGCGCCAGGACCCCCTCTCTCGATCCCTCCCTCCCTCGACGGCCGACGTGCCCTCCTCACCGGAGAGAGCCCCGTGGACGAGCCGCCGTCCCCTGTTTCTCTCCCCCACTCTCAAAACCTGATGGGCGGGGCCCACTGTCAGCCTCTCCCCTTGCGCCCGAAGCAGGACGAGTGGAGGCGTATTCGCTAGAATACGTCTTCGACGTCACCCCCCTGATATTATTTTAAATCTGATTTAAATTCAGAAATTTGACTGAACTTTGACCAGCTATAACTCCTATTCTATAAGTCCAAATGACATGATCCTTTTTGCATTGGCTTTGTGTCGAAATTATCTATCAACATGCAAAAGATGAGATTTTTGCTTGCTGTAATTCTTTTTTGGTGAATTAAATGGTATTATGTGACATTTTCTTTTTGCTATTTTAATTCTTTTCAGAAGGAAATTATTGCCTTGAAGATAACCAGAAGGAGTGTGACCCTCCTCTGCACTAAGGCAAGCCATCACAAATATTTGCAAGAATGACATTTCAATAACTATGATTTTCACTTGAATATGATTATTTTAAATGCATATAAAAACTCCATATAAATTCATTTGATGCTAGTAGCAAGTTCTTGCTATGCTTGCTCTGTTATCAGTAGCATGATATTTGAATAATCAAGTTTATGCAGTAGAGTAAAGTGAAGTTATGCTTGATCTAGTCCATATCGATATTATGTTGAAAATGGGGCATAGTTTGTTCATTGCATTTTCATGGCATACTATGACTCGGTGAAATTATTTGCAAGTTGAAACCTGATAATAAACCAACTTGAACATGTTGTTGATCGAGTCATGGTGCCACCGAATCGAGCTTCCCAGTGCAACCACATTTGCCTTTATGGGGAGGCCCTTTCTCGGTCTATTGCTATGCTCTCGCCGATGCCTCCAACTAGGGATGGTTACGCGCTAGCGCTACCCTGGCCCGGTAGGCAGGTATAACCTTGTGTGCCCGTAGTTATTTTGGTACCATGTCCCCGTTCGGGATGATTGTTTTGCCACGACGTGGCCGTTGGATGTCCGGAGTGGCATCGGGGCCACCCATGACTTAGCCCAAAGGGGAGTTGGTCGGAGTGGCCGGGAGAGTGTCATGGCAGTAGATTGGTTCTGTTGGAACGCCGTTGGTCCACCCGAATGGGAGTCCGAGGCCATGGGTTCCGTGGTGTGGGTACAGTGTGCTAACCTCTGTAGAGTGTATTTAATCTATCGATAGCCGCATCCTCGGTTATGGGCACAAGTTCGTAGTAGGTCACACCATGGATCAATAAAAATATTAACCTTGCACACTAAATGAATACTGGTGGTACTATTTATTTTGGTGAAGGTGATGAGATCATCTAGATGGTTTCGTTTGTGATCCGGAGGTGATCACCTTGGTATGATGAGGTTCATGGTTACGAGGTAACCAAGATGGTAAGCAGGTCTGAAAGGCCCTGTTATGAGCACGATCACTTCATGAGTAGCATGTCAAATCTTGCATTAAACTTGCTTAAATATCATTGTTGTTGTTTGCCATTGTTGCTTTGTTTGTGTGAGCTTGCAAGTACATTCAATGTACTGGCCTGGCATGTCATGCCAGTTTCAGGAGAAATCATTCCGGAGTTGGAGTTGCATATCACAATGCAGTCTAGACCATGTCCACATCAGTGTCCCTGTGAGATGGAGTCCTTCTACGTCGTCGTTCCGCTGCCGCGTATTCTTATCATGATGTCGAGGCCCTGCTCTTGTCTACTAAATAATGTACATATGTTCAGCAGCACCGAGTGTGCCGCTTAGCCTCGTGACTTGATGTAATGTCAAACCCTATGTTCCGCTAATATCAATAAAGCGGTTGTATTTCTGTACCAATTTGTTGTGCATTGCCAGAAGACTTGATCTCTGGGCTGGCAATGCAAGGCAAACCGGTCGCTCTGAGGCAGGGTGCCACAATGATTGGCATTAGAGCCGCGCTGACTGTAGGGCACGCTAGACAACTAACGCGTTAGTTCAAATGGTAGATAGTAGCTCTAAGTGCCGGCAGTGCTTGTGTGCTTTTGGTTGCTGCATTGCATGCATATTGTTTATTTTATTACTAACTGACTAATGGTTGTGAGTGTAGATGGCTCTAGTGCCGTATGTGTGTCAGTTGGAGCTGGCACCGTACACTTCGCCGCACCTTCTTCGAGGCGTATGGCGTCGACTCTACCCTCATGGTGACGACCCAGTGTATCGGGTGTACCGGGAGCGCCTGGCAGCCTCAGTATTCGAGTAGCACACGGTGGTTACCTTGCGTTGCAGTTCGACATCTGGTGCATACACCCATTCTTCTAGGAGTGGTTTCGCTTCTACACCCGCTCAGGATGTTCAGTTTGCTGTGTTTGAGATTCTCGTTGAATTATGCTATAACGAGATCCAAATGCAGACTCATCCAGGCTTCTACTACTACCCATCCCTGCATAATGATGGGCGTGTCCGTTTCCCTATTATTGATCCGGCGAGCGATAGTCCCTCTAGCCACCTTTCCCGCTATATCACTGCTAGCTATCTTCTGATTTACGAGCTAGCCCGAGAGCTGACTCGTGCTCGTACTGCTTTGGTGGCCGTTAGGTACAATTTCGTTCCACTTTCCATAGGGTTTACCCCCATTATTCCCCCAGCTTATAGCTCGCCAGCTACCCTGGTTACTCCTTTGAGTAACTCGGGCACCTCGACCGTGACTCCCCACAGTGCCCCTGCCGAGTGGGCTTCACTTCTCGCTACTCCAGCAACCCCTATACTCCAGACTCATCCAGCACCCGCCCCTGAGGGAGAGCCCTCGAGGCAGCGTCGTCGTGTTACTTTTAACCCGGAGGTTTCTGTCAATGTCGTCAGTTCAGGATCCGAGTCCGGGTCAGGAGAGGACCCATCAGGACCAGCGGAGCCCTAGATCACCAGAGTATCCGAGGTTGTCATGATGCTTGGATGTACGAATGTAGTCGTACCAGTCATGATGTTTCCTTTCATGTATGAGTGTGGTCGTACCGGTTATGATGTTTCCTTTCATGTATGCGTCTAAGTATAACTATGTTGGAACCTTTCTCCTTTATTTCTCACCTTGGTTTCTTGTCATTTCTTTTCAGGTTTTGTCGCTTGCTTTTCTTCCCCGTTCATGGATGTTGCTCATCTCGATGCTTCATATTGGGAAACATAGATAGGATGACACGAGGAGGTAGTAGCAGTCAGGCAGGTGACGACACTCCTCTTCGTCGCTCCGCTCGACAAGCAGGGCATTCCCCCGAACCATATCGGCCACCACCACCTCCTCCACCACAACCACCTACAATAGAGAAAATGATGAGAATGTTCGAAGAAAGGAGAAACCAAGATTTACTTGAATTACTGAGAAGTGTTCATGCTATGGTTGGGCAGAATGGAAATCCATATGGCAATCACTCCAAGCTATCAGACTTTCACAGGACTAAGCCTCCCAGTTTTAGTCAAGTTGTCGATCCTTTGGAAGCCGATGATTGGTT
Organism: Thinopyrum elongatum; assembly: GCA_011799875.1. Taxonomy (NCBI): domain Eukaryota; kingdom Viridiplantae; phylum Streptophyta; class Magnoliopsida; order Poales; family Poaceae; genus Thinopyrum; species Thinopyrum elongatum. The sequence goes on along the minus strand of CM022300.1, from coordinate 530,665,349 downwards.
GCGGACTATTGAGAAGAAGCTTGAAATTGCCCGCACCAAAGAAGCCGACAAGGTTCCATTTGCTACGCATTATCTTGAAGGAGCTGCCGCTATATGGTGGGATAATACCAAAGCTATGTGGCCCGCGGATGATGAGATCACTTGGGATAAATTCAAGGACAATTTCTGCAAGTATCACATTCCCGCCAGTATCATGAAAGTCAAGCAGCGTGAGTTTCTCGGTCTCACTCAGGGAAACCAGTCAGTGAGTGAGTATTTGCATAAATTCAATCACTTGGCTCGTTATTCCCTCTATGATGTGGCCACTGAAGAAAGGAAGATCGATAGATTCCTTGGAGGACTCAATCAGCACCTCCGATGCACACTCAGCATGTTCGACTTTCCCGACTTTCAAACTTTGGTAAACAAGGCCCTTATAGCAGAAAGGGAACACAAGCGGGTTCACGACAATAAGCCAGTTTATAATGATCATAAACGCAAGTTCGAGCCTAAGAAGGATGGACAGCCCGTTCAGAAGGCTCGTACCTGGCAGCAGCCTCAGTTTGAGTTTAAACCAACCTACCAGCAGAATACCAACAAGACTAACAACCAAGTCAAGAGCATTGTGACCAATCCTGTGCGGGAAGACTATCAGCGCAGCGACGCATGTTTCTCTTGTGGCCAGACCGGACACTATGCAAAACAGTGTCCCAAAAACGGCAAGCCAAATGCACCCCTCAAGCCTCAAGTCAACCACATGGAATCCTACACCGAGGAGGAACTAATCCAAGGCCAGGTGCATCATCTCTCCGCCAAAGAAGCCCAAGAAAACCCTGAAGTGGTCATTGGTATGTTTCGTATTAATAACATACCCGCAATAATTTCATTTGACTCTGGGGCTTCCCATTCCTTTATTTCGCGGGGTTTTGTTGCCCAAAACAAGTTTTCTTGCTCTATTCTTGAGAAAAGCATGATGGTGCAATCCCCGGGATCCATGCTCAAAACAAATTTGGTATGCCGTGACTTGGAAATAAGGATTCTTAGAGTTATTTTCCCTGCCACACTGGTAGCCATTGAATCCGAAAGGTTGGATATCATTTTGGGAATGGATTGGCTGACAAAGCATCAAGTCTGCATAAATTGTGCAACAAGGGAAGTTACATTAACAAATCCGGCAAGACAGACAGTAAGGTTTGTGGCTCGTAGAACCATGCCTAAGAAGGAAATGGTTTTTGCACCAATATCCTCAGATGTGTAATTAATACCAGTGGTCAGTGAGTTTCCAGATGTACTCCCTGAAGAATTGCCAGGAATACCACCAGATCGGGAACTCGAGTTTGCCATTGATCTCGTGCCAGGAACGGCACCCATATACAAGAAATATTACCGGATGCCTTCATCCGAACTGGTTGAGCTAAAGAAACAACTCGATGTGATGCTCAAGAAAGGATACATACGCCCCAGTTCTTCGCCCTGGGGGTCACCTGTCATATTCGTAAACAAGAAAGATGGTAGTCTCCGAATGTGTATAGACTACCGTCAGCTCAACGATGTTACTATCAAGAACAGGTACCCGCTCCCCAGAATTGATGATTTGTTCGATCAACTGCATGGAGCTCAAATCTTTTCCAAGATTGATTTAAGGACCGGGTATCATCAACTCAAGATCCGAAAAGAAGACATTCCTAAGACCGCATTCACCACTCGTTATGGTCTATATGAATACACAGTTATGTCATTCGGGCTGACTAATGCTCCTGCCTTCTTCATGCATATGATGAACAAGGTGTTCATGGATTTCTTGGAAAAATTTGTGGTGGTCTTCATTGACGAAATTCTCATATACTCCAAGGGAGAAGAAGAGCATAAACAACATCTCCAAGCAGTATTGCAAAGGCTTCGTGACCACCAGTTATATGCAAAATTTAGTAAGTGTGAATTCTGGCTTAAGCAAGTTGGATTTTTGGGGCACATACTCTCTGCAGAAGGAATAGCTATGGATCCAAGCAAGATTAAGGATGTGCTAAAATGGCCAGCACCCACGTTAGTGACAGAAATTAGAAGTTTTCTGGGGCTTGCTGGTTATTACCGTCGATTTATTGAAGGCTTCTCCAAGATTGCTAAGCCCATGACAGAACTACTCAAGAAAGATCAAAAGTTCATATGGTCAGAAGAGTGTGAGAAGAGCTTTAACGAATTAAAGACTTGTTTGACCTCAGCACCCGTGTTGACACTCCCAGACATCTGTCGAAGCTTTGATGTATACTACGACGCATCACAAAGGGGCCTAGGATGCGTACTCATGCAGGATGACAAGGTTGTGGCTTATGCATCCCGACAGCTACGACCACATGAAGGGAATTATCCTACTCATGACTTGGAGCTAGCAGCCGTTGTGCATGCGTTAAAAATTTGGAGGCATTATCTTATTGGCAAGCGGTGCTAAATATTCACCAACCACAAAAGTCTCAAGTACATATTTACTCAACCTGATTTAAATCTCTGACAAAGAAGATGGCTTGAGTTGGTCAAGGATTATGACCTCAGAATAAACTATCACCCGAGTAAAGCTAATGTGGTTGCGAATGCTCTCAGTCGCAAGCCTGTCACAGTCAATGCATTAATGACATCTTTGTCTCCTGAGCTACAAGAAGAGATGGCCCAACTCAATCTAATTATTGTGGAGGCTGACTGCACCAATATGTTGGTAGTCACTCCCACGCTTGAGGAAGAAATTAACAAAGCTCAGCCAGAAGATCCGTTCTTGCAACAATAGGTCACCCGGATGAACGACGGAAAGACTCAAGACTTTCTGATGGATGAGCAGGGCACGTTACGGTTTTGGGGACGAATGTGTGTACCGGAAGTAGAAGATCTGAGGAAAAAGATATAAACAGAAGCACATGAGTCCTCATACTCGATCCATCCAGGAGGTACCAAAATGTACGAAGACGTCAGGCAAATTTTTTGGTGGGATGGGATGAAGAAAGATATTGCATATTTTGTCGCCTGTTGTGATATATGCAATAAAGTGAAGGCGGAACACCAAAAACCCACTGGGCTACTTCAACCTTTGCCCATTCCGCAGTGGAAATTGGACGATGTTTGCATGGACTTCATCACCGGTCTTCCCAACACTCCCCATGAGAACAATGCTATATGGGTCGTGGTGGACATGCTAACCATGGTGGCCCATTTCATTCCTATCCGAACCACGTACCGTGCAGATCAACTGGCCCAACTCTACGTATCCAGAATTGTCAGTCTGCATGGCGTGCTAAGAACTATCACATCAGATCGAGGATCCCTTTTTACCTCAGCATTCTAGTCACGTCTTCACCAAGCTTTGGGGACATCATTGAAGTATAGCATAGCTTATCACCCTCAGACAGACGGCTAGACAGAGCGAGTAAATCATATACTCGAGGACATGCTCAGGGCATGTGCTCTTGCTCAAGGACCTAAATGGGAAGACAGCTTACCCTACGCTGAGTTTTCCTACGCAAGTGCTGTACCCCCTTAAACTGGTCCCAGACCGGAGACAGTCGTATTTTCGGGACTGACTTGATTATGGAAGCCGAGAAGCAAGTCAGGGAAATCCGAGACAGATTACAACTAGCCAAGTCTCAACAAAAGAGCTACTATGATGCTAAGCACCGACAGATCAGTTTTGAACCTGGTGAATATGTCTACCTCCGAGTCACACCTATGAAAGGAGTCAAGAGATTTCTGACTCGGGGAAAGCTTGCACCAAGGTATATTGGTCCATTTCCAGTTATGTCCAAGGTTGGCACAGTGGCATATCAATTGGAACTTCCTCCGGAACTGTCAAAGATACATGATGTCTTTCACGTATCACAGTTGCGAAGGTGTATCTCACCCCTTGAGAAACAGACTGATATGGCAGAAATAGAGCTTGCTAAGGATCTGACATATGAAGAGAAACCTTTCCGAATATTGGATGAGATGGAAAGAGTCACCCGTAGCAAGTCAGTTAAGTTTTACAAACTGCAGTGGGAACACCATACTAAAGGTGAAGCTACCTGGGAAAGAGAGGACTTTTTAAGGATAGCTTATCCCAAATTGCTTCCTGACAACCGAATCTCGAGGACGAGATTCATCCTAAGGGGGGGGGGGAGGTTTGTGACACCCTGGTTTTTGCCGTTTTTCTTTTTCTGAGTTTTATTGCTTTTTGAATTGAATTTGAGTTTTTGAATCAACTCATTTGGACTTCATCACTTGGGCATTTCTTTGATTTCTACCCAAGTGACTCATCTCACCTCCAAACCCATCCCTTGCCCTTTGATACACCCAAATATAACATTGGGAATATTTTTCTTAAAAGAAAAATATTCATTTTCTCTCTGAAATCACACTTCAGTCACTTCTGCTCCAAAGCAACCCTCATTTTTCTTGCCCACAAAAATCCGAGAAAATTCCTGAATATTCTTTGGACTTTGGCACACCTTCCTATCCAAAAATATTTCATTGTTATTTGGAATATTTTTGCTACAGAAAATCTTTTCTATTCTGGTCAGAAAATGCATGTTGTGAAGGAAGTGCATTTTTTCCTTGATCCAATGAAGCTGAAATTTTTAGGGCTTCATTACCCTCCTAAGTAACCTCTAGATAACAAAAATCAGCTCTTAACTCTCTCTAGATTTTTCTCTATTAAGCTCCAAAGTTTCTGTCCAAAAACTTGCCAAGAAGATACAGCCTCACCCAGCTGGCTGGCATTAACTTGGATGCTTGGATCGACCTAGCCTTGCGAAGACAACACCCCAGACATGAATTTAATGCTCAGCGCATCGTGTAGCCGGAGTTCACGTGGTGACCACGCGAGGACAAGGCCCCTGGCATGTGTTCGACGTGCTCTACGTCGCACCAGTGGCTCTGGTTCACTCGTGCCCGCGTCGGAGCTCGCCTCAGCCTGCCACACCGCGCTACCACCCTCGTCTGATCGCCCATGACCCCTCCCTGCCGCTCGCCGACACTGGAGTTCACCGCAAATAGCACGGGCACGACGAGGCCAAGTGCATAGTGCGCCCGTGCCCCTGTGCTCGTCTCCACCCGTGTCCTGTGCTCGTCCGCGCCCTCCCACAGTGGTCGCGTGAGCTATGGAGTCTTCCCCTCTCCCACTGACGCTCCTCGTCGTCTCCCGGAGACTCCAGAGCGCTCGCGATAGCCCGCGACCCCGCCTCGGCTCCCCTATATATAGAGCCCCTCCCTCGCCCCTCCGAGCATCTCACCGCACTCCTCTGCATCCACAAATCCTCCTAGATAGCCGCGGCCCGACAGGACAGGCCTTTGGCCGCCATTCCCCTCCCGAGCTCGCCAGCAATCCCCTCCCTCGGCCATCCACCTCTCCAGTGCCCCTCGAGCTCGAGCCACTCTTCCAGAGCCTCCCTAGCAGTCCTTTGGTGTGAGAGAAACCCCCTGGAGCCCTTGGAGTCGCCCATCCTCGCCGTCTTCTTCATCTCCGACGAGCCTCGTCCATAGCCGCCGCTAGAGACGTTCATTCCGGTCGACTCCGTCCACCTCTTGCCTTGCCACGGGTATGAGCAGGTGCACCAGGACCCCCTCTCTCGATCCCTCCCTTCCTCGACGGCCGCCTTGCCCTCCTCGCCGAAGAGAGCCTCGACGACGAGCCGCCATTCCCTGTTTCTCTCCCCCTCTCTCAAAACCCGATGGGCGGGGCCCACTGTCAGCCTCTCCCCTCGCGCCCGAAGCGGTACGAGTGGAGGCGTATTCGCTAGAATACGTCTTCGACGTCACCCCCTGATATTATTTTAAATCTCATTTAAATTAAGAAATTTGACTGAACTTTGACCAGCTATAACTCCTATTCTATAAGTCCAAATGACATGATTCTTTTTGCATTGGCTTTGTGTTGAAATTCTCTATCAGCATACAAAAGATGAGATTTTTGCTTGCTGTAATTATTTTTTGGTGAATTAAACGGTGTTATGTGACATTTTCTTTTTGCTATTTTAATTCTTTTCAGAAGGAAATTATTGCCTTGAAGATAACCAGAAGGAGTGTGACCCTCCTCTGCACTAAGGCAAGCCATCACAAATATTTGCAAGAATGACATTTCAATAACTATGATTTTCACTTGAATATGATTATTTTAAATGCATATAAAAACTCCATATAAATTCATTTGATGCTAGTAGCAAATTCTTGCTATGCTTGCTCTGTTATCAGTAGCATGATATTTGAATAATCAAGTTTATGCAGTAGAGTAAAGTGAAGTTATGCTTGATCTAGTCCATATCGATATTATGTTGAAAATGGGGCATAGTTTGTTCATTGCATTTTCATGGCATACTATGACTCGGTGAAATTATTTGCAAGTTGAAACCTGATAATAAACCAACTTGAACATGTTGTTGATCGAGTCATGGTGCCATCGAATCGAGCTTCCCAGTGCAACCACATTTGCCTTTATGGGGAGGCCCTTTCTCGGTCTATTGCTATGCTCTCGCCGATGCCTCCAACTAGGGATGGTTACGCGCTGGCACTACCCTGGCCTGGTAGGCAGGTATAACCTTGTGTGCCCGTAGTTATTTTGGTACCATGTCCCCATTTGGGATGATTGTTTTGCCACGACAGTGGCCATTGGATGTCCGGAGTGGCATCGGGGCCACCCATGACTTAGCCCAAACGGGAGTTGGTCGGAGTGGCCGGGAGAGTGTCATGGCAGTAGATTGGTTCTGTCGGAACACCGTTGGTCCACCCGAATGGGAGTCCGAGGCAATGGGTTCCGTGGTGTGGGTACAGTGTGCTAACCTCTGCAGAGTGTATTTAATCTATCGATAGCCGCATCCTCGGTTATGGGCACAAGTTCGTAGTAGGTCACACCGTGGATCCACAAAAATATTAACCTTGCCCACTAAATGAATACTGGTGGTACTGTTTATGTTGGTGAAGGTGTTGAGACCATAGAGTAGGTTTCGTTTGTGATCCGGAGGTGATCACCTTCGTATGATGAGGTTCATGGTTACGAGGTAACCAAGATGGTAAGCGGGTCTGAAAGGCCCTGTTATGAGCACGATAACTTCATGAGTAGCTTGTCAAATCTTGCATTAAACTTGCTTAAATATCATTGTTGTTGTTTGCCATTGTTGCTTTGTTTGGGTGAGCTTGCAAGTACATTCAATGTACTGACCTGGCGTGTCATGCCAGTTTCAAGAGAAATCATTCTGGAGTTGGAGTTGCATATCGCATCGCAGTCTAGACTGTGTCCACATCAGTGTCTCTGTGAGATGGAGTCCTTCTACATCATCATTCCGTTGCCGCGTAGTCTTATCGTGATGTCGAGGCCCCTGCTCATGTCTACTAAATAATGTACATATGTTCAGCAACACCAAGTGTGCAGCTTGGCCTCGCGACTTGATGTAATGTCAAACCCTATGTTCTGCTAGTATCAATAAAGCGGTTGTATTTCTGTAGCAATTTATTATGCGTTGCCAGAAGACTTGATCTCTGGGCAGGCAATGCAAGGCGAACCGGTCGCTCTGAGCCGGGGTGCCACAGTGGCATTGGAGGCCCAGGCCACGATGTCCGCGGTTCTGCCCGCACGTACACCTTGCCAAGGCCTCGGCATCCGAATCCTCGCGTGACGCTTATTGCTCTCGGCCCCTGGCCTTGCCGGGCGTCGCGACCCAGCATACCAGTGTCGATCGACCGTCGCTCGGTGGCTCCAGACGCAGGATGGACACCAAGAAAGGGTGGCTGGAGAAAAAGCAGCCACGGTCCGGCTCACTATCGAGGAATTCCACGTCAAGTGCTTTCTACATCTCCGCGAGGTCCGATACCTAGCGGAGGCATCCCTGAAGGCCTTGAGACCTCGTGAGCTGTGAGCCGCTCGGGACCCCAGGGGTGTACCTAGGATCAAGGCTCCGGATGAGGGTACCCCCGAGACACAGGGACCCGCCAGGGGACACAAGTGAACGAAGCTAAGTTATCCTAATCACATCGGGCAGGAACCTTTCAATCAGTAACCACGTAAATGCTAAAATATGAGCAGGAAACACTGATATAAAGGCGCAAACGCTATAGTCCATTGCACGCCCTGTGGGGCTCTTCATGACTCTTGATGCAGGAAACACAAGAAAAACAAGAAAAAGGAGCGGCCTCCTGAGGGCCGCTGTTCCTGAAGCCCGGCTCCGGCGTCGCCCGCGATCAGTCGGACTCCTCCTCCTCCTTAACGGGGGCTCGGCTGCGTGGTGCCTCACCTTCCTCCTTGGTCCGGTCGCGGTGATGTGGCGGCTCGTCATAGTCGCCGTCACTCGTGCTCCCCCCGGGGGAGGTGCCGCTGCTGCCGGAGGTTTCGCGGCGATCGCCAAGGGCAAGTTCACCGTGGAGGGCGCCGCCGCCGTGATGGCCATCATCATCGGAGAGGTGGTCGCCGTCGCTGCTATCGCCCTCTGGGCAGCACCCCAAGTGCCTGCCGTCTTCCCCGAAGACCTTGACAAAGAACATCTCAGCCCCCGTCATACTTGTAGTGGAGAGTACACCACCCCTGCAGGCTGCGGGCGCGGGTGAATGTCTGCCACCCGCGGTTTAGGAACACATTGCCTGTGGGGGTAACCTCGACCTCCACCCATGAGGCCTTGCTGCAGCAACCGTCGGCCTTTAGCCATAGGCCGACGGGCCCTCCAACCGGTAACTCCTCAGCGAAGAAGCGCGGGAGATGGACACAAGTGTCTGCCGGCCTCTCCACCCACACCACAAACTTCCGGGCAACATCGGCTGAGTGGGATCGCGAGCGCGGTGGCCGGGCGGCCGCCGTGACCCTTCCACCTTGACCACGGCCGCCGCGGCTACCGCAGCCACTTCCGCGGGAGGGACCCCTCCTGTGTGGTGCCCCGCCTGATTAACACTATAGCCAGACGATCGCCACGCAAACCAGCCCAGGAAATCACTCTGGAATGCGCTTTTAAAACAAGTATCATGAACACCGACATTTCTATTAATGGACATATAAGTCTTACATGATAGTTACAAAGGGGTGGGAGCAGAAAAGCTCTATCTAAGGCAGCATGGTTTTGGTGCGCCTCCAATCCACAGGGATCTGACTGGGTTACCCTCCTAGCCCACGAACGCTCCGGCTCCTCGACGACGTATCCTTACGTGAACTTGGCTACACTGAAGGCCGATGAGTACTTTTGAATTTACTCGCAAGCAAACCAAACTAACATATACACCAAGCAATGCATCCATGGCATTCAAGCATGCATAAGTTATTAGAGCATCATTAATTATCATGACATGGCATATCATACCTATTTAGCAAGATTAACCATCAAGTCATAACAGGTTTATCCAGCAAGATGACTACTAAGATAAAATACAGTAAAGTAAAGCATATCAAGTAAATAATCCATACTCCGAATATTCTCGTGATCCAACCTAAATCCGATCCAAATCATGTGGTCAGCCGACCAATCATCATATAGCCATCCCATGGCTAACATATCATATTCCTGACATCATCTGATGTCTACACAAGACGAGTTCTTCCATCATTACTATCATCATTATGGTTGACCACCTAGTGAGGTCTGGACAGGCTGTCCAATACCGTGGACCCGGCTATTCGAATAGATTTTACACTCTGCAGAGGTTGCACACTTTACCCACACCATGGAGCACCTGACCTCGTGATCCCATTCGGGTGGACCAGCGTTGCTCCAACGAAACTTGCCTGACCCGTGACTCTCCCATCGTACCACCGGCAATCATCCTCCCCCGGAGTCAAGCCCTGGGTGGCCCCTGTGTCACCTTGTGACACCTGCCACCGTTGTGGCCAAGCTAAACTGTCCCAAACAGGGACCGCACGCAAACAACCAACTGGGCTCACAGGGTTATCGCCGTCTACCTGATCAGGGTAGCACGCACGCATAACTCTCCCTAGATGGAGGTACCGGTGAAGGAGCACACGATCAGACCAAGTCAAGGCCGTCCCATACCGGCAAATGTGGTTGCACGAATAAGCCCGGACAGGTGACTCAAGATCAACCGACTAGGTTTAGTTTTAGCCATTATTTAACCAGTATGGTTGTTTATCACGATAACATGAGATGGTAGTAGCTATGCATGATCATAACAACCTATCTCCATATGATATCACGACAGGTCCTTAGTGAAACAAGATTTAAATGGCAAGTTATCACTTTATAAGTTTGAGTTGTAAGTTACGACCATCGGAACCCTTCCACAAAACCGGCAAAGAAACCAGTTGCCACCAGAACGGTCTTTACAACTCAGATCTGGGACATTACCGGAATAACTCAACCCCGGCTCAAGACGGCTGGAAAGCAGCTCAGAGCATGAGACGGTGTTGATAAGATGAATGTAGCAGCTCCCTAAGATGGCCGAGAAACAACTCAGAGCATAGGGTCACTGCTACGGAAAGAAATTCAACAGCTGCCCGAGATGGCCGAAAAGCAGCTCAGAACACGGACAGTTGCTGACAAAAGAAATAAAAGTTGGCATCCACCCCGGACAGTCGGAAACAGCTCAGAACACAGGCGTGGTGCCGTCACCGAAGAAAGTGCAAGCAAGGGTTCGTCAGAGTCACATACAGCTCACTACTACACAGAAAAGCACAAGCATATTAATTTAAACATGCAAGAAATATCACAGAGCAATGCTTTAGGTCATATATCAGATGGTCGGCTTGCATGGGGTCGAAGAAATACTCCGGGAGGAAGTGCGGTGATGCCGCGGAAGAATTCACCGAAAAAGGTTCTCTCTCGGAGGGGGCTGATAGAAGGCAAGGGCAAAATCTTCATTTTCACTATGTGGAAACATTATGAAAATTACTCCATCGGAACGAGCTCGATTAGACGAAGACGTGGGCGTTGGATTCACCTGATTCGGAGTTGCGAGTGAAAAGATATAAAGGTTCTTCTATCAGGGACCTATTTGTAAACATTTTATTCACCAATGGGTCCGTGGCAGATTTTTTTTTTCTGGAAAAGAATAAAGGACACTGCTGCACCGGGCCATCCTGGGCTGGCTTCGTCTGCTGCCGCTACTGTGCATATGGGCTGAGCCCACTAGCTGCCGCGGCTAAAAAAAAAGAGACAGAGCCACTGCCGTCCGGGCCCCACCTGCTGGCCCATCGTTCTCCTCCCGCGCGCGCACCCAACCGAGGGGAGGAGCGGCACCAGCGGCGATTGCTGGAACCACAAGCCGTCCCCGGAGGAGCTCCGACCACCGGCGTGCTCAGAACGGAGTGCCGCCTCCATCCCTCTGTGGCACGGCCGCCGGGGAGCACTGAAACGGTCGGAGTTTCGGGCGCGACGGACGTCGGTGATGGCAAGATTGGGACCGAGAACCTGGCTCCTCCATAGGCCAACCGAGGCGCGGGAGGGCTCCGGTGAGGTGGTGAGGGTAGGCTAGGGTGGTGGGGTAGAGCAATGGAGGCGGGGGTGGTCAGAATTGGCTGAGGCCGAGCGGAGACAGTGGCGGAGCTTGCCGGCGATGTGCGGGCACGTGAGCTCTCTGAGCTCAAATGAGAGGTAGGTCGGGGTCTTAGGAGGTAGAGGAGGGGCTAGAGATGCCGTGGGTGCTCGAGGAGGGCTCGGGCCACTCTATATATAGGCGGCCGACGGCGAGCGGATGAGCTCGGCCGCCATGGCGCCCTTATCGCCACACTAGAGCTAGGGGTAGACGTGGCTGGACGGTAGCAGTGATGAGAGGCTCCGAGGAGGAGCAGGGGAGGCCAACTGGTGCTTCGAGAGAGCTCGGCTTGTCCGTATACGGTGGCGAGTCACGGGCAGAACAGCGGCGACGATCACCGTGGCGCGAGGAGGACAATAGGGGAGGGGGGAAGGGCCAGTAGAGGGGTACGCGGCCTCTGCGGAGCCGCTGGACATGCCCGTACGAGCCGAAGCTAGCCGGAGATGACTGCATGAAGCTGACAGAGGCACAGAGCGCCATTTCTGCATGGACATTGCATGGTCACAACGGGTGCCACGTGCTATGGAGCGCGTCTGCTCGTCACACCTTGTCAAACTGGTTGTTCACTGCTCAAATGGATGAGAAAGGCAACTAGATGGACCAGGAGGGGTCTGGATAGCTCGAGGGGAGTGAAAATAGTTCCTGGATAAGATCTTGCAGTAGTTACTGAGATGAAATTGCTTGGTAAATGGGACTGGTATGTTGTCAAGTTGAAATGTGGTAGGAAGGAGTATAAGCTGGAAAAATTTGAAGTCATTTGGACAAGTTTTGCATATATTTCCTTCACAACTGCCAAATTGGTCCAGAAAAGGGATTTTGAAGCTGCACTCATCTGGCTTGATTAAATGAGCTGAATTTTGGTGGAGGGTGATTATTTGAACATATGAAGGTACTAGAAAAGTTTCAGCTCATTTGGAAATGCCTACATGGTACTTCCTTCACAGCACTTCCAAATGGACAGAAACTTGAGAAAAATGATGTGGACAAATGGATAGATGGATTGAGCTGGTTTCTGGTTTACATGAGTGATTTATCAATGATAACCAACATGAAAAATTTCAGCTCAAATAGATCAAGGGTTCAAGCACTTCCTTTGCAATTTGCCCAACTGGACAGAATTTGGAAATTGGTGTTGTGCTCAAAATTTAATGGGTGGAACTTGGGTTCTTGATGGAAATGGTGAATATATAGATAGGAGAAGCTCCACAATTTATTTGGGATTTTCCTAGCTACCAAAATGGTAGTTCCTTTAGAAAGGGCCCAAAATGCAATATTGGCATTAAATAGGAAAATGCAATTTCCCCCATTTAATTATGGCCAATATTTTTATGGGAGCTCAATATGATCACAAAGAATATCTCCACAAGTTTTCATCAACTTTGGAGATGGATAGATATTTTCCTGGATTTAATTCCTTTAACTGGCAGAAAAAGGAATTAATTATAAATGAAAAATATTGCAAATGACTTGGCAATATTTTTGCATATCCAGGGTTTGTAGATGAAGGATGATCACTGGGAAAAGTTTGGGAGGAAAAACATCAGAGGAAATTGAGGTTCCTTTACAACTGGAAGAATTAGGGTTTCCCTTCCGGCAACTCGGAAGGTAGGGTTTCGGCGGCAAAATCCTAAGAATAGGTCTTGGGTGGCAAGGTTGATCTAAAGAGAATCTCTGGCTGGATAGGAAAGGCAATGCTATATGACCATCTTCATATTCCCAAGAGCTAAAGAAATCCGATAACACCGAGAAAAAAAAACGGGAGTCAAATCCTGCAAAGGAAAAAAAACAGGGAGCAGAAACCAGGGTGTTACAAACCTACCCCCCTTAAGAAAATCTCATCCTCGAGATTTTCGGGCTTACCTCCCGGGGAAGGGGGACTTACCCGTGTGCGACTTGGATCCATCAGCGGTCTTGTCTTTGTTGGTTCACTAACCTTTTAACTGCCTCTTCTGATGGACCAGGTGTTGTCTCTACACATAGTTCCCTTGAATCCTTCTCCTTCCTGTCAGGTAAACCTTTCGTTCGGATAGTGGTGTTGCTAGGTGTGGTAGCAGGTAATACCAACAAATGGCTCAGTTTCCATGGTTTAGAAGCAACTGCTTCGGGTTTTTATTGCGATACTTTGTACTCTGACTGTCATGGGCAAATCATCCTTTCCTTGTACCAGGCTCACTTGCTCGTATGGCCTCGAGTGAGTGGGGGTGGCTTTCTTTTTGCCGTGTCAGAATACTCAGTCTGGTTGTGGGTTCCATGCTGATATTTCCTTCTGCCTTCGACATTCTGACTTTGTCCTTAGGTGATCCACAGTTCAAGGAACCACACGACCGAGCTATTGCTAAAGGGTCGGGCATGATCACAAAGTAATCATAGACAGTAATCTCTTATTATAATGATGTCATGATGTCTATGAGCTGTTGGTGCTGACGTGTTTTGAGCTATTTCATCTGAATGTCTTGTTTCCAATTCCGTCGCTGGTGGAAAGGGTTCTGTCATATATAGCCTCTATAGTCCTTGCGATGACTACTGAACTGAACACAGTATTGCTATCATTCGGTGTATTCTTTTAGAGTATAGCCTCTTGTCTTGGTTGGCGGCCCATATTCAGGTGAGTATAGCATGTTGACTACATTGTCATGGCTGTATATGCAAGAGTCTGACGAGGATGGGTAATACCACTCTATCTATGAAGCTGTATCTCGTCGACCGTCACGGAGGTTGTTTGTCCACCACTTCTTGGTTCTTGAGGGTTCCTTTGATGGACATGTCATGACTTGCCAATATGGCCTCTTGATTATTTTCCCGGTCGGTCGGGCTCGTTCTCACAACTTGCTCTTGCATATCTAATAGGGGTTACTGTGCTCATATTCTTCTTTGAAATATGGGGCCAACGTTTCTCTGAACACAGTCATTCCCATGTACGAGTGGCTCGCATGAACTGATCCTCTGGGCTGCATGCTCACAACGTATGCAGGTACAGGATAACTCCTTTCATAACCACTGAGTTCTGAGGCAGATGTGTGTCCAGACTAGTTCTTGCTTCTGACAAGCTTGTTGTAGGCACGATAGCATGTTGAAGAAGGCTGAATTCCTTAGGGTCGAAGCTTTTGCCAGGGCAACGTGCTAAAGAAGGCTGGGTATCGTGCCTCCAAAAGTTTCTTTCATGTGTCTTGCTGGGGAAGGTCAGGTGCCTTATGCCAGAAGCTTTCCGTGGTAGCACCCTATGGAAGATGGGAGTGTCGTACCCCAGAAGATTTTCTCACCAAGTGGCGTACCAAGGAAGATTGGCAGTCTTGCGTCGTAAGCTTCTCTTGGTAGCTTGTGGAGGAAGGCTAGGTTTCATATACCAGAAGTCTTTTACGGTGATATGTGGTCAGATTTATGACCGATTCTGGGTTCTTTCCGAAGTATCCGGAATTTACTCATAGCGGACCCAAAACTTGACATAGGCCATACCATGACTAAAGATATTCCATTGGTCACACACATCGCTTGTCCTTCTGCTGGTCTACTCATTGCTGCTGTAAAGGCTGCACAACTGATGCAGACTTCATGTTGATAATTAATTCGGAACAACCTTTGTATCCAAACCAGGTGTTGCCGATAATAAGCAATTGACGGATCATTCCATTTGGTTCAGCTGAGCTTCCCAGCGCGTGAAGTTTTCATTGATTCTGGGCAACCACGAACTTATCCATTTTCCTTGCAAACCTTGTTCACAGTGCCCAGAAAATTTTGTATTTGCACCGGTGAATTCCAAAATTTACTTTAATATTTGTACCAATGTACCGGAGTTTTGTTGTTGCACTCGGCATGTTCACATTCTTGGAATATGTCTTCGGTGGGTAGTAAATGATTCTTGAGTCCTCTGAGAAAAGACTCAGTTCACTGACTGAAATAATCCTTGTATCGAGGACCGAATCATTTGTCCCTACTAGTGTTCATTCTTGGTAACTCATCTGACTGTTCCTCAGACGTGATCTGTCCTGAGGTCAATCTTCTCAGGTATATTCTAGCCTTGTCTGTTGCACACAGATTCTGCTTCTGACCCATTCTTTATTCTTGACAGATCCGGTGTTGCTATTCTGAATATCAGGCAATTGACTTGTCTTGACCCTTGTTGAATTTGGATTATTGGGTATTATCCAAGTTGTATACTAGTCTTCTTGACGGCACTTGCGGATGGATCCAGTAAGAGCGAAGAAACGGAACCGACAAAAGAAATAAAAACCACGAAAACCAGAAAGCAAACAAAGCTCAAATTTTGCGGACCTTACACACGTGGCCGAGGATTCACTAGTATAACTAGTATAGCGCACTCGATGCACTTCTTAGGATTTAGAAGCAAAACCACACAATGCTCCTGGTAGCAATTGGTGTCAAGCTTCTACTACTTCCCGAGGGAACATCACACTCGATACATGATGACTATGGTTGTGCGATTCTAGGGTTATTGGGGAGAGACAAAATTTATAAGCATTTCCCAAAGGAAGCTAGAGTTAAGAAGAGAAATGCCATGGCTAGCAAGCAGGGTAAGGATATCTGGTTTACCTAGGGGGTTCAGGGCTCACGGGTCATTGCCGGGTGCGAATATTTCACACCGGAGGCAAGGCCACGAGAGTTGGGGGTCTGATGGAGCCAAAAACCTATGGGGTTGCCTTATGATCAATAGTAGCCATGCCATGTTGGCAAAAGATGGCTAAAATCCATCTGGGCTTTCTACTGAACACAATACAATGAAATCTGGCTAGGGTAACCTATAGTCAGCCTGGCTGCTCTGATACCATCCGTTGTGGCGCCCCGCCTGATTACCACTGTAGCCAGACGGTCGCCACGCATACCAGCCCAGGAAGTCACTCTGGCATGTGCTTTTACAACAAGTATCATGAACACCGGCATTTCTATTAATGGACATATAAGTCTTACATGATAGTTACAAAGGTGTGGCAGCGGAAAAGCTCTATCTAAGGCAGCTTGGTCTTGGTGCGGCTCCAATCCACAGGGATCGGACTGGGTTACCCTCCTAGCCCACGAACGCTCCGGCTCCTCGACGACGGATCCTTACGTGAACCTGGCCACATTGAAGGCCGCTGAGTACTTTTGAATGTACTCACAAGCAAACCAAACTAACATATACACCAAGCAATGCATCCATGTCATTCAAGCATGCATAAGTTATTAGAGCATCATTAATTATCATGACACGGCATAGCATACCTATTTAGCAAGATTAACCATCAAGTCATATAAGGTTTATCCAGCAAGATGACTACTAAGATAAAATACAGTAAAGTAAAGCATATCAAGTAAATAATCCATACTCCGAATATTCTCGTGATCCAACCTGAATCCGATCCAAATCTGATCCAACTCATGTGGTCAGCCGACCACTCATCATATAGACATCCCATGGCTAACATATCATATTCCTGACATCATCTGATGTCTACACAAGACGAGTTCTTCCATCATTACTATCATCATTACGGTTGACCACCTAGTGAGGTCTGGATGGGCTGTCCAATACCGTGGACCTGGCTATTCGAATAGATTTTACACTCTGTAGAGGTTGCGCACTTTACCCACACCATGGAGCACCTGACCTCGTGATCCCATTCGGGTGGACCAGCGTTGCTCCAACGAAACTCGCCTGACCCGTGACTCTCCCATCGTACCACCGGCAATCATCCTCCCCCGGAGTCAATCCATGGGTGGCCCCTATGTCACCTCGTGACACTTGCCACCGTTGTGGCCAAACTAAACTATCCCAAACGGGGACCGCGCGCAAACAACCAACTGGGCTCACAGGGTTATCGCCGTCTACCTGATCAGGGTAGCACGCTTGCATAACCCTCCCTAGATGGACGTACCGGTGAAGGAGCATGCGATCAGACCAAGTTAAGGCCGTCCCATACTGGCAAATGTGGTTGCACGAATAAGCCCGGACAGGTGACTCAAGATCAACCGACTAGGTTTAGTTTTAGCCATTATTTCACCAGTATGGTTGTTTATCACGATAACTTGAGATGGCAGTAGCTATGCATGATCATAACAACCTATCTCCATATGATATCATGACATGTCCTTAGTGAAACAAGATTTAAATTGCAAGTTATCACTTTATAAGTTCGAGTTGTAAGTTACGACCATCGGAACCCTTGCACAAAACCGGCAAAGAAACCAGTAGCCACCAAAACGGTCTTGACAACTCAGATCTGGGACATTACCGGAATAACTCAACCCCGGCTCAAGACGGCTGGAAAGCAGCTTAGAGCATGAGACGGTGTTGATAAGAAGAATGTAGCAGCTCCCTAAGACGGCCGAGAAACAGCTCAGAGCATAGGGTCACTGCTACGGAAAGAAATTCAACAGCTGCCCGAGACGGCCGAAAAGCAGCTCAGAACACGGACAGTTGCTGACAAGAGAAATAAAAGTCGGCATCCACCCCGGACGGCCGGAAACAGCTCAGAACACAAGCGTGGTGCCGTCACCAAAGAAAGTGCAAGCAAGGGTTCGTCAGAGTCACATACAGCTCACTACTACACAGAAAAGCACAAGCATATTAATTTAAACATGCAAGAAATATCACAGAGCAATGCTTTAGGGCATATATCAGATGGTCGGCTTGCCTGGGGTCGAAGAAATACTCCGGGAGGAAGTGCGGTGAAGCCACGGAAGAATTCACCGAAAAAGGTTCTCTCTCGGAGGGGGCTGATAGAAGGCAAGGGCAAAATGGTCCTTTTCACTGTGTGGAAACATTATGAAAATGACTCCATCGGAACGAGCTCGATGAGACGAAGACGTGGGCGTTGGATTGACCTGATTCGGAGTTGCGAGTGAAAAGATATAAAGGTTCTTCTATCAGGGACCTATCTATAAACATTTTATTCACCAATGGGTCCGTGGCAGATTTTTTTTCTGGAAAAGAATAAACGACACTGCTGCACCGGGCCGTCCTGGGCTGGCTTCGTCTGCTGCCGCTACTGTGCATATGGGCTGAGCCCACTAGCTGCCGCGGCTAAAAAAAAAAGAGACGGAGCCACTGCCGTCCGGGCCCCACCTGCAGGCCCATCGTTCTCCTCCCGCGCGCGCACCCGACCAAGGGGAGGAGCGGCGCCGGCGGCGATTGCTGGAGCCACAAGCCGTCCCCGGAGGAGCTCCGACCACCGGCGTGCTCAGAACGGAGCGCCGCCTCCATCTCTCTGTGGCACGGCCGCCGGGGAGCACTGAAACGGTCGGAGTTTCGGGCGCAGCGGACGTCGGTGATGGCAAGATTGGGACCGAGAACCTGGCTCCTCCATAGGCCAACCGAGGCGCGGGAGGGCTCCGGTGAGGTGGTGAGGGTAGGCTAGGGTGGTGGGGTAGAGCAATGGAGGCGGGGGTGGTTAGAATTGGCCGAGGCCGAGCGGAGACAGTGGCGGAGCTTGCCGGCGATGTGCGGGCACGTGAGCTCTCTGAGCTCAAATGAGAGGTAGGGCGGGGTCTTAGGAGGTAGAGGAGGGGCTAGATATGCCGTGGGTGCTCGGGGAGGGCTCGGGCCACTCTATATATAGGCGGCCGACGGCGAGCGGATGAGCTCGGCCGCCATGGCGACCTTATCGCCACACTAGAGCTAGGGGTAGACGTGGCTGGACAGTAGCGGTGACGAGAGGCTCCGAGGAGGAGCAGGGGAGGCCAGCTGGTGCTTTGAGAGAGCTCGGCTTGTCCGTATACGGTGGCGAGTCACGGGCAGAACAGCGGCGGTGATCGCCGTGGCGCGAGGAGGACGATAGAGGAGGGGGAAGGGCCAGTAGAGGGTACGCGGCCTCTGTGAAGCCGCTGGACATGCCCGTACGAGCCGAAGCTAGCCGGAGATGACTGCATGAAGCTGACAGAGGCACAGAGCGCCGTTTCTGCATGGACATTGCATGGTCACCACGGGTGCCACGTGCTATGCAGCGCGTCTGCTCGTCACACCTTGTCAAACTGGTTGTTCACTGCTCAAATGGATGAGAAAGGCCACTAGATGGACCAGGAGGGGTCTGGATAGCTCGAGGGGAGTGAAAATAGTTCCTGGATAAGATCTTGCAGCAGTTACTGAGATGAAATTGCTTGGTAAATGGGACTGGTATGTTGTCAAGTTGAAATGTGGTAGGAAGGAGTATAAGCTGGAAAAATTTGAAGTCATTTGGACAAGTTTTGCATATACTTCCTTCACAACTGCCAAATTGGTCCAGAAAAGGGATTTTGAAGCTGCACTAATCTGGCTTGATTAAATGAGCTAAATTTTGGTGGAGGGTGATTATTTGAACATATGAAGGTACTGGAAATGTTTCAGCTCATTTGGAAATGCCTACATGGTACTTCCTTCACAGCACTTCCAAATGGACAGAAACTTGAGAAAAATGATGTGGACAAATGGATAGATGGATTGAGCTGGTTTCTAGTTTACATGAGTGATATATCAATGATAACCAACATGAAAAATTTCAGCTCAAATAGATCAAGGGTTCAAGCACTTCCTTTGCAATTTGCCCAACTGGACAGAATTAGCAAATTGGTGTTGTGCTCAAAACTTAATGGGTGGAACTTGGGTTCTTGATGGAAATGGTGAATATATAGATAGGAGAAGCTCCACAATTTATTTGGGATTTTCCTAGCTACCAAAATGGTACTCCCTCCGTTCGGAATTACTTGTCGCAGAAATGGATGTATCTAGACATATTTTATTTCTAGATACATCCATTTCCGAGACAAGTAATTCCGAACGGAGGGAGTAGTTCCTTTAGAAAGGGCCCAAAATGCAATATTGGCATTAAATAGGAAAATGCAATTTCCCCCATTTAATTATGGCCAATATTTTTATGGGAGCTCAATATGATCACAAAGAATATCTCCACAAGTTTTCATCAACTTTGGAGATGGATAGATATTTTCCTGGATTTAATTCCTTTAACTGGCAGAAAAAGGAATTAATTATAAATGAAAAATATTGCAAATGACTTGGCAATATTTTTGCATATCCAGGGTTTGTAGATGAAGGATGATCACTGGGAAAAGTTTGGGAGGCAAAAGATCAGAGGAAATTGAGGTTCCGTTGCAACTGGAAGAATTAGGGTTTCCCTTCCGGCAACTCGGAAGGTAGGGTTTCGGCGGCAAAATCCTGAGAATAGTTCTTGGGTGGCAAGGTTGATCTGAAGAGAATCTCTGGCTGGATATGAAAGGCAAGGCTATATGACCATCTTCATATTCCCAATAGCTAAAGAAATCCGATAACACCGAGAAAAAAACGGGAGTCAAATCCTGCAAAGGAAAAAAAATAGGGAGCGGAAACCAGGGTGTTACATCCTGCGACCGCCGGAGGCAATGCAGACACCCATGGGGGTGCGCTCGCGCCCCTATGGAGCCGCCGCCGACATCACGGTGGACTTGCAGTGACGGCCGCGGCCTCTCTTGGGCGGCGGCGAGCCTGGTCCCTCCTAGGGGGCTTTCCCTTTCTCGGCAGCAGAGAACCTCCTCACTGGCGCCATGGATGCTGCGGCGAGAGTACGGAATGGGGAGGCAAGAAGATGAAGATGGGCTAGGGGCTCCGCCTCCCCCGCTTCTCATAGGCAAACGGAGCCCAACCGGCGCCCCTCCGCATCCCGAGCAATGATGGCCCAGCGGCGGGCGCCAGTCCTTTGTTAGCCTGGGCGGTTGACAAGGTGACGTGGGGAAGTGGAGGCGTCCACGTCCCGTCGTGCGCCACACGTCGAGCCTGGCCCGCAGGCGACTGGGGCCCGCGGTGCTTCGACCTTGCCCCCTGGCTTCACCTCGAAGCCAGCTCGAGCGCGCCTTGGGCCCGGGGGCTTCTGTCGGCGTTCTAGGATCGGGGGTACCCAGACCTGCCTGCCTGCGCCCCAGGGCGTGGCATCCTCGACGGCCTGTGATACGTCTCCATTGTATCTACTTTTCCAAACTCTTTTGCCCTTGTTTTGGACTCTAATTTGCATGATTTGAATGGAACTAACCTGGACTAACGCTGTTTTCAGCAGAATTGCCATGGTGTTATTTTTGTGCAGAAATAAAAGTTCTCGGATTGACCTGAAAATTTACGGAGAATATTTTTGGAATATATAAAAAATATTGGCGAAAAAATCAACCAAAGGGGGTCCACCCATTGGCCACAAGCCTGGGGGCGCCCCCCTGGGGCGCGCCCTGGTGGCTTGTGGGCCCCCTGGACCTCCTCCAACCCTAACTCCAACTCTATATATTCACATCCGAAGAGAAAAAAAATTAGATAGAAGGATTCATCGTGTTTTACGATACGGAGCCGTCGCCACCTCCTGTTCTTCATCGGGAGGGCTGATCTGGAGTCCGTTCGGGGCTCCGGAGAGGGGGATTCGTCGCCATCATCATCACCAACCTTCCTCCATCACCAATTTCATGATGCTCACCACCTTGCGTGAGTAATTCCATCATAGGCTTGCAGGACGGTGATGGGTTGGATGAGATTTACCATGTAATCGAGTTAGTTTTGTTAGTGTTTGATCCCTAGTATCCACTATGTTCTGAGATTGATGTTGCTCTGCTTAATGCTTGTCACTAGGGCCCGAGTGCCATGATTTCACATCTGAAACTATTATGTTTCATGAATATATTTGTGTTCTTGATCCGATCTTGCAAGTTGTAGACACCTATTATGAGTTATGATCCACATACCCCAAGGTGACAATAATTGGGATTCTTTCCGGTGATTACCGTAGTTTGTGGAGTTCATGTATTCACTATGTGCTAATGCTTTGTTCCAGTTCTCTATTAAAAGGAGGCCTTAATATCCCTTAGTTTCCATTAGGACCCCGCTGCCACGGGAGGGTAGGACAAAAGATGTCATGCAAGTTCTTTTCCATAAGCACGTATGACTATATACGGAATACATGCCTACATTATATTGATGAATTGGAGCTAGTTATGTATCACCCTAGGTTATAACTATAGCATGATGAATGCCATCCGACATAATTATCCATCATTGATCCATTGCCGACTAGCTTTTCACATATTGATCTTTGCTATGTTACTTTGCCGTTGCCACTGTTACAATTGCTACAAAACTGCTACTGTTACTTTTGCCACCGTTACCGTTACTTCCATATTACTTTGCTACTAAAAACTTTCCTGGAGATATTAAGTCTTTCAGGTGTGGTTGAATTGACAACTCAGCTGCTAATACTTGGGAATATTCTTTGGCTCCCCTTGTGTCGAATCAATAAATTTGGGTTGAATACTCTACCCTCGAAAACTGGTGCGATCCCCTATACTTGTGTGTTATCAAGACCTTTTTCTGGCACCGTTGCAGGGGAGCATAGCTCTATTCTTCGAGTCACTTGGGATTTATATCTGTTGATCACTATGAAGAATTTGAAAGATACCAAAACCAAGATCTATCCCTCTACTACGAGGGGAGGTAAGGAACTGCTATCTAGCTCTGCACTTGATTCACCTTCTATTTTGAGTAAGCTTGTGACACCACCACCTGCTAGTAATTTTGATATGTCGCAAGTAATTGATGATGCCACTTCTGCTGTGCATGATGCTTATGATGATACTACTGCTTTGCTTGATAATACTGTGCCACTAGGTGAATTTCTTGATGGACAACTTGCTAGGGTTAGAGACAATGAAATTATTGAAACTAAAGATTACGATTGTCCCCCTAGATATGAATTGCCTAAGGTACCTGAGGGTTATATTATGGATGAAGAAACTGCTAGAGACTTTTTTGCTTGCAATGATAGAGATGATCTCAAGAAACTATTAGCTAAGCTCAAAGAAAAATCTTTGAATGCTAGAATGCAATATGACCCTAAGTTTGCTACTTCACCTATCTTTGTTACTGATAAGGATTATGAATTCTCTGTCGATCCTGAATTAATTACTTTGGTTGAATATGATCCTTTCCATGGTTATGAAACTAAAACTGTTGTGGCACATCTTACTAAATTGAATGATATAGCCACCCTATTTGCTCATGAGGAAAAAATTCGCTATTACTATATTCTTAAGTTGTTTCCTTTCTCATTAAAGGGTGATGCTAAGCTATGGTTTAATTCTCTTGCTCCTGGTTGTGTGCGTAGTCCCCAGGATATGATATATTACTTCTCTGAAAAATATTTCCCTGCTCATAAGAAACAAGCTGCTTTACAGGAAATATTTAACTTTGTGCAAATTGAAGAAGAGAGTCTCCCACAAGCTTGGGGAGGCTTCTCTAATTACTTAATGCTTTGCCTGCTCATCTCCTCAAGAAAAATGAAATACTTGATATATTTTATAATGGACTAACCGATGCTTCTAGGGACCACCTAGATAGTTGTGCTGGTTGTGTTTTCAGGGAACGAACTGTTGAACAAGCTGAAGTGCTATTGAATAATATATTGAGTAATGATAATGATTAGTGTCTTCTCGAACCACCTCCTAAGCCAACTCCGATGAAAAGAGGTATTCTATTTCTCAGTCCTGAAGATATGCAAGAGGCAAAGAAATCGATGAAAGAAAAAGGTATTAAAGCTGAAGATGTTAATAATTTACCACCTATTGAAGAAATACATGGTCTTAATGCCCCGACACAGGTAGTAGAGGTAAACTCTCTCTATAGATTTGATGAAGGTGATATTCCTTATAATAAGTCTGCTAGTCAATGTTTGGATGAATTTGATAACTTTATTGTTAAACAAGAAAACTTCAATGCTTATGTTAGTAGACAATTGAAACGCAATGCTTATATGCTTGAACGCTTGGGTGATTATATGTGTAGAACTGTTAACGATCTTAAGCTTATTAGTAAACATGCTTCTATGGTAAAAACTCAAGTAGAACAACTACTTAAGGCACAAAATGATTTGTTGAATGAGATGAATAGTAAAAACAATGATCATGTTGTTAGAGTTATGACTAGAGGTGGTAAAATGACTTAGGAATCTTTGTATCCTGAGAGCCATCCTAAGTGAGTTGAGCAAGATTCTCAGAGAATTAACACTGATGCACCTAGTCCTCCTAGTAATAAAAAGAAAAAGAAAACTGATAGGACTTTGCATGCTTCTACTGAACCTGTTGTAGGCACACCTGAGAATCCAAATGATATTTCTATTTCTGATGCTGAGACACAATCTGGTGATGAACATGAACCTGGTGATAATGTTAATGATGATGTTCATATTGATGCTCAACCTAGTAATTATAATGATGTGAAGATTGAACCTGTTGTTGATCTTGATAACCCACAACCTAAGAATAAACGTTATGATAAGAGAGACTTTGTTGCTAGGAAGCATGGTAAAGAAAGAGAACCATGGGTTCAGAAACCCATGCCCTTTCCTCCTAAGCCATCCAAGAAAAAGGATGATGAGGATTTTGAGCATTTTGTTGAAATGCTTAGACCTGTCTTTTTGCGTATGCGTTTAACTGATATTCTGAAAATGTCCCCTTATGCTAAGAATATGAAAGATATTGTTACTAATAAAAGAAAGATACCGAAAGCTTAAATTTACACCATGCTTGCTAATTATACTTTTAAGGGTGGAATACCAAAGAAATTAGGAGATCCAGGAATACCAACTATACCATGCTCCACTAAAAGAAACTATGTTAAAACTGCTTTATGTGATTTGGGAGCCGGTGTTAGTGTTATGCCTTTCTCTTTATATCGTAGACTTGATTTGAATAAGTTGACACCGACTGAGATCTCTTTTCAAATGGATGATAAATCAACTGCTATACCCATCGGTATTTGTGAGGATGTGCCTGTTGTGGTTGCAAACATTACTATCTTACCGGACTTTGTTATTCTTGATATTCCCGAGGACGATAGCATGTCGATCATCCTTGGTAGACCCTTTTTTAATATTGCAGGGGCTGTTATTGATTGCAACAAAGGCAATGTCACTTTTCATGTTAATGGTAATGAGCATACGGTACACTTTCCGAAGAAACAACCTCAAGTTCATAGTATCAATTCTGTTGGAAAAATTCCAACTATTGCTATTGGAGGTTTTGAATTCCCTCTTCCTACTGTCAAAAAGAAATATGATATTCTCATTGTTGGGGACATGCATATCCCCGTTGAGGTAACCTAGTGTTATTCGAAAATTCTCCGGTTTCATGTTATTCGAAAGAAGTTTGATAATAAGACTTGATCAACCTTGTTAATGGATTCCTTTTGA
This sequence comes from Thinopyrum elongatum, assembly GCA_011799875.1. Lineage (NCBI taxonomy): Eukaryota > Viridiplantae > Streptophyta > Magnoliopsida > Poales > Poaceae > Thinopyrum > Thinopyrum elongatum. Next base: position 530,639,721 of record CM022300.1, on the reverse strand, counting down.
TGAGCATGACATGGATGAATTTAGAAAGCACAACTTTCTGTACCCACTTTTTACTTTCTGTTATTTAGAATAAATAAAGCAAAAAATACTATTATTCATCTATTTTCTGAATTATCCGTGCAATAAAAAAATGTCCCGAAAATAAAAGTTCTCCAAATCCCCTGAAAATTTAGTATGATTTTTTATAGAATATTTGAGAATTTTTGGCACTTAGAACACACCAGGGGGCTGCACCAGTGGGTCACAAGCCCTGGGGGTGCGCCCTAGTGGCTTGTGGGTCCCACGTGGGTCCCCCTCACTTATTCCAGCACTCATCCACTTCGTCTTCCTCCAGAAAAAATCATCCCATTGCTCAAACCCGTGTTCTTGCTCATCTTGCTGCCATTTTCGATATCCTTGTGCAAAGCTCCAATTGCAAAACTGTTCTGGGGGATTGTTCTTTGGTATGTGACTCCTCCAATGGTCCAATTAGTTTTTGTTCTAGTGCTTTATATATTGCAAAAAATTTCTGTTGTGGTGACCTTGTTCTTGAGCTTGCATGTCAAATTTATATGGTCCAAAGTAGTTTTGTTGCATGATATAGCCTCTAAGCACTTGTAGGAGTAGTTGCTATCAATTTTGTTGAGTTTGGTTCACTTTTATTTTGAGTCACTAAAAATTTCAGAAATTTTTCAGAGAAAAGAAATAATGAAGAGATGGTTGAGAGGCTCTTCAAGCTGGGGTTCTAAAGAAAACGAGAATGAGGAGAAGAAGAAGCCCAAGTACAACCTTCTCGCACTGCGGAGGTTCGGCCGTGTGAATGGCCAAGCGATGCATTCTTAGGGGCGGCCGAAATTTATGATGATTTTTATTATTTGGCGGAGAATGCAGGCATCACTGACTTCCTCCACGATAAGTGTGACCAATACCTCCTACTCACTAATACCTTCATGCAAAATTTTCACTTTCGTTATAGGGAAGATCCTCCTATGGTAGAATTTCACTTATATGATGTGCCTAAGAAAATGACTCTTTATGGTTTTTGCAATGTTTGCAAATTACCATATGAGGGCAGTGTTAGTGAACCACGTCCTAGAGATGTGGAAGATTTTATTGATGAAGTTATCGTAGGGGAAGAGAGAGGGGTGTCGGAAGCGAGAGTGGCTAGCTTACATTTTCCTGTTTTACGCTATTACTCATTATTTGTGAGGAGATGTTTGATTGGTCGTGGGGAGAGTGCAGGCCTTAGTGCCCCTGACCTTGCCATTTTATGCCATGCTCTATATACTGATAGAACTTTTAGTTTGGGCACTATGGTTGCTCGACGGTTGACTTTAAACCGTTAGAGGGGTCCTATTTTTGGAGGTATCTATGCTTCTCGCCTAGCTAAACATTTTGATATACCCATTAGGCATGACGACGAGGAGGAGATGCTGCTACCCACTAGATACTTAGACTATAACAGTATGGTAGCGCATGATTTTATTAAGAAGGATAAGGAAAAGAAACTCCTCTACAACTTAGTATTTAGTCAGGGTACTTGTGAGACTATTGCTTTGCCTGCTTCTTCCTCGTTCGATATTTATTCAGGCAGGTACACTATTATGCCCGAGGACATCTACCTATTTTGGGGTCTTTCACAACCCCCAGCACCTGAGCCAGCCCCAGTTCCTAATCCGTATCAGGAGCCTGTTTATCAGTGGGAGCCATAGGAGCTCGCCACCCAGTGGAACCATCAAGACCCTCTGGAGTATCGAGGAGAGGGTTATTTCAAGCCGTGGCCCTAGACCAACTTAGGCCAAAAGCCTAAGCTTGGGGGAGTACGTATCTCTCACCGACATTACATTCATGTTCACACACTCATTCCAGTTGTCGTTGTTCACACTTTTTAATTGTATTATCCATGCTAGTTTATTTTTCTCGCTTTCTTCTTGTGTGTTTGAAAAACTTCGAGAAAATCCAAAAAAAATTAGTTCTTGCTTCTTTTCAGTTTTCCTTTCCATGTTTATTTAGTAGTATTATTAAAAGAAAAACCAAAAAGATTTCTCGTTCTTCTTTTGCTTGTTGGGAGCTTTCCCGTGTAAATAGTTTTTCTCATTCTTGTTTTACTTTCTTCAGAAAAACAAAAACTCCAAAAATATTTCAGTGTGTTTCTTTGAATTTCTTTTCCTTTTTCTTTGGGTCATAAGGAGAAGATCACGATGAAAATGTTGAGTGGTTCTCATATGCATTATTGTTGATCTAACAAAGAGCCCATATTACCTTGTCTTCTCCTTTGAATAAATGTTTGCAGATTCCAGCTTAGTCCAATGCACATGCACTCTTATTATTATTCACACCGTTCGGTCGTGCAAGTGAAAGGCAATAATGATGACATATGATGAAATGATTGAGATGAGGAAAAGCTGGTATGAACTCGACCTATTTTGTTTTTGTAAATATGATTAGTTCATCATTCTTGATTCAGCGCATTATGAATGAAATATGTTTGCAATGACAATTAGAGATTATAGTTACTCATGCCATGCTTAATTAGCTAGGAGTTTATAATGGTTTGTCTTGAGTGCCAACATGCAAACTAAAATGGTTATGATGTAGTATGATAGGATGGTATCCTCCTTTGAATGATTCAAGTGGCTTGACTTGGCACATGTTCACGCATGTAGTTGAAACAAAATCAACATAGCCTTCACGATATTTATGTTCATGGTGATTTATATCCTACTCATGCTTGCATTCAATGTTGGTTAATCTCGATGCATGTTTATGACCGTTGTCGCTCTCTAGTTGGTCGCTCCTCAATCTTTTGCTAGCCTTCACTTGTACTAAGCGGGAATACTGCTTGTGCATCCACTTCCATAAACCCAAAGTTGTTCCATATGAGTCTACCATACCTACCTATATGCGGTATTTACCTGCTGTTCCAAGTAAATTTGCATGTGCCAAACTCTAAACCTTCAAATAATAATCTGTTTTGTATGCCCGAATTGCTCATGTAGCGACTGGGGGCTGTCAGTATCTTCCATGCTAGGTGGGTTATTCTCACCATGAGTGTTTATTCACTTGTCATTCACGAGAAAGTGGCTGGTAATCGAGATGCCCAGTTCCAAGCTCTAAATCAAATCAAAATATAATTATCAAACAAAACTCCCCCAGGACTGTTGTTGGTATGGACGGTACCCATTGTTTCGGACCAGCCGTGGAGTGTGATTGTTGGTGGAGGGGGAGTAAAAACTTTACCATTCTATTTGGGAACCGCCTATAATGTATCTAGCATGGAAGATACCGAGATCTCTTGGTTGTTATGTTGACAATGAAAGCATACCGCTCAAAATTATATTCATATCTGTTTTAAAGCTCGAGCTCTGGCACCTCTGTAAATCCCTGCTTCCCTCTGCGAAGGGCCTATCTATTTATTTTTATTGTTGAGTCATCATCCTCTTATAAAAAGCACCAGTTAGAGAGCACCACTGTTATTTGTATGCATTGTTATTAATTGATATTGAGTATGACTGTGACTGGATCTCTTTTACCATGAATTACAATGTCTAGTCAGTCCTTGATCTTCAGGGGTGCTCTGCATTTATGTTTTGCGGTCTTAGAAAGGGCTAGCGAGATACCATTTTGTTATATCATATCATGATTGTTTTGAAAAAGTGTTGTCATCCGAGATTCATTATTATTGCTCGCTAGTTGATTATGCCATTGATATGAGTAAATGTGAGACCTAAATGTTATTGTGAATATGGTTAGTTCATAATCTTTGCTGAAAACCTGAATGCTGGCTATACATATTTGCAACAACAAGATCAAACAGAGTTTGTAAAAGTTTTTCTTTGTCACTTTCAGTTTATCAACTGAATTGCGTGAGGACAAGCAATGGGTTAAGCTTGGGGGAGTTGATACGTCTCCATCGTATCTACTTTTCCAAACTCTTTTGCCCTTGTTTTGGACTCTAATTTGCATGATTTGAATGGAACTAACCCGGACTGACGCTGTTCTCAGCAGAATTGCCATGGTGTTATTTTTGTGCAGAAATAAAAGTTCTCGAATTGACCTGAAAATTTACGGAGAATATTTTTGGAATATATAAAAAATATTGGCGAAAGAATCAACCAGAGGGGATCCACCCATTGGCCACAAGCCTGGGGGGCGCGCCCCCCTGGGGCGCGCCCTGGTGGCTTGTGGGCCCCTTGGACTTCCTCCGACCCTAACTCCAACTATATATATTCACATCCAGAGAGAAAAAAAATCAGAGAGAAGGATTCATCGTGTTTTACGATATGGAGCCGCCGCCACCTCCTGTTCTTCATCAGGAGGGCTGATCTGGAGTCCGTTCGGGGCTCCAGAGAGGGGAAATCATCGCCATCATCATCACCAACCTTCCTCCATCACCAATTTCATGATGCTCACCGCCGTGCGTGAGTAATTCCATCGTAGGCTTGCTGGACGGTGATGGGTTGGATGCGATTTATCATGTAATTGAGTTAGTTTTGTTAGGGTTTGATCCCTAGTATCCACTATGTTCTGAGATTGATGTTGCTATGACTTTGCTATGCTTAATGCTTGTCACTAGGGCCCGAGTGCCATGATTTCAGATCTGAACCTATTATGTTTCATGAATATATTTGTGTTCTTGATCCAATCTCGCAAGTTGTAGACTCCTATTACGAGTTATGATCTGCATACCCCAAGGTGACAATAATTGGGATTCTTTCCGGTGATTACCATAGTTTGAGGAGTTCATGTATTCACTAAGCGATAATGCTTTGTTCCGGTTCTCTATTAAAAGGAGGCCTTAATATCCCTTAGTTTTCATTAGGACCCCGCTGCCACAGGAGGGTAGGACAAAAGATGTCATGCAAGTTCTTTTCCATAAGCACGTATGACTATATACGAAATACATGCCTACATTATATTGATGAATTAGAGCTAATTCTGTGTCACCCTAGGTTATAACTGTTGCATGATGAATGACATCCGACATAATTATCCATCATTGATCCATTGCCTATGAGCTTTTCACATATTGATCTTTGCTACGTTACTTTGCTGTTGCCACTGTTACAATTGCTACAAAACTGCTACTGTTACTTTTTCCACCGTTATCATTACTTCCATATTAATTTACTACTAAAAACTTTGCTGCAGATATTAAGTCTTTCAGGTGTGGTTGAATTGACAACTCAGCTGCTAATACTTGGGAATATTCTTTGGCTCCCCTTGTGTCGAATCAATAAATTTGGGTTGAATACTATACCCTTGAAAACTGTTGCGATCCCCTATACTTGTGGGTTATCAGCTTGGTACGGCCCAGCTACAAGACTCCTCAAGAAAATACCCTCGCGAGGGCCCCCGGCCTCGCAAGGCGGACGACACCAAGACCTCCCGAGAGGTAGCTCCCCGAGCCTGCCTCCCGAGGAGTGGAGATTTCTATGCAAGTACCCAGCCTCACAAGGCCCCTGGTGACGTAAGCCATGACGACCAAGGCTAGGCGGGCACCAGCGGGCGCAGAGGAGGACAGTTTCCTCTTCGGTGCTAAGGAGGCAGGGACGTACACGGGTTCCCGAGGGAGGCCCCAAAGGTTTCCATTCTAGTGCAATGAGACCAAGACGACGAGCTCGGTAGGACGGATGTCATCGCCGAGCCCACCACTGTGTCATGGCCAAACACTTTGTAGGCGAAGACCACCTTTCGTCAGGATAAGATGTACTACTTGTCCCCTTTCAAATTGGCCGTTGTGGAATCCCTTCCCGCCTAAGCTACGGGGGAAGAGGACCAAGGCCACTATAAGTATAGGCTAGTCTCCTCCTTAGAAGGGGATCAAACCCTTTCCACCCTCACCACTCGAGCCCTCACGAGGTCGCTCAACCACTATACTAGTTCATCCACCACCTCCTCGTGCGGCCAATCCACCACAAAGTAGGAGTAGGGTTTTACACCGCAAGGTGGCCCGAACCTGGGTAAACTGCCGTGTCCATCTTCTTCCCCGCTCACGCGAACTCGACGAGGCTAGGCCGTGGGGTGGTGAGCTTGAGATAAGAGCTGGTTGAGATCTTCACACACGCCCCAGAGTTCGAACCTTCTTGGGTCTGCGGAGCTCTGAATCCGACAGGGAATATTTGGGAATTTATAGTGCAAAGATTAGGGTTAGGAGACCCCCGAGGGGCCCACAAGCCTAGGGGGCGCGCCCCTAGGGCTTGTGGCCACCTCGTGTGTCTTCTGGCCTCCTCCCGAAGCTTCCTAGGTTTCTTCTGGTCCAAGAAAAATCATCGTAAAGTTTTATTCCGTTTGGACTCCGTTTGATATTCCTTTTCGGTAAAACTCAAAAACAAGGAAAAAACAGAAACTGGCACTGGGCTCTAGGTTAATCAGTTAGTCCCAAAAATAATATAAAATAGCATATTAATGCATATAAAACATCCAAAATAGATAATATAATAGCATGGAACAATAAAAAATTATAGATACGTTGGAGACGTATCATATACCTAGCTTGTCGGCAACGGTGTGGCCAAAATAGTAGTAGTGCATTTTCATGGAGCCGATCTACTGCTATGTATGTAGCAGTAGGGTCCGAGGTAACCACGAGCTACTGCTAAGTATCAGTAGCGCTCTTTATAACCAGCGCTACTGATAAGCCTCCATGTATAAGGTTTTCCCTAGTAGTGAAAAGTTCTGTACAAGAAGCAGGTAAGGACCAAACGTTTTGAATTACCCAAGGCCTTGATTGAATGCAAGATGAAAGAGGGTTCCTCAATGAGTGAGCATATAGTAAAGCTTGCTGGCTATGTTGATAGACTAGCTTCTCTGGAATTTGGAATTCCGCTGACACCCGGTACATATTGTGCTTGCTTCACTGCCCCCATCTTACGATGGTTTTATCATGAATTACAACATGAGTGGGATGGAGAAAAGTACAAATGAGTTGTTTGCTATGCTAAAAACTGTGGAAGCTGGAATGCAGAAGAATAACATAGTGTTGATGGTCAACAAGACCACTAGTTTCAAGAAGAAGGGCAAGTCTAAGAAAAAGAAATCTACTGAAGCCGGTAAGACCGAGTCTTAGAAGAAGAACAAGGGCGGAGCCTCTAAAGAGACTGAATGTTTCCACTACAAACAGAAGGGACACTGGAAGTGTAACTACAAGAAGTATTTAACGGATAAGAAGAACGGTTCTTCCGGTAAAGGTATAATCGTTATATAGAGTTAATGTTATTCTACATGTAAATTTTCTGTATGTCATGAAGTATTTGATACTTATCGGTTGCTCTCTTTTGCAAACCGATGCAGGGACTATAGAAAGCTCACAAGGAGAGAAGAAATGAAGTCGTGATACAAGTCGGGAATGGTGATGGGATTGCTACTCGGAGACCGTTGAAGTCATGTCTTTATTTTACCTTAAGATTTATCTTAGAACTAAAATAATAGTTATTTTGCTTCGGAGTTATGTAATGCATTATCCTATGGGTTATGCGATGGATATTCTTATAAGGTTTGAACAATAGTTGTTCGGATTATTATAAGAATATGTATTAAACCTCTGGTTATAATGGTTTATTCATGATGAATCTTGAAGTTTATGATCTATAACATTAAAGCTAAACGTCTTAGGAAGACTGATAAAACTACTTGTGTGGCACTGCTTGGTTATATCGGATAATTAAATCTTCATAAGATGAAGAATAAAATTCTTTTATTTGAAATGACTCAATACATTATGATGTATAAAAGTCCGATGGATATAATAGGACATGGTGAATATTTATACTTCATCAAAGTTATGAGTAAATATGATTTACTTGATAAAACATAAGGACTGAAATATTTGAAATAGTTCAAAGAAATTCAGGATGAAGATATAATATCATTACGACAAAAGATAAACATAATTCTTCTATCATGAAGAACTATATCTAAGTCATAAGTTTAGCAGGTAATTGAATAATTAAGGAATTATTACCAATCTGCACTTATTAAAACTTTGGGGAATTTTAGCTTGAAACAACATAATATGCATTAAACAGATGCACCCACTACTGGAATCAGCAGATTTGCCGTCCGCTAGCGGACGGCAAAGGTAGGCTTTGCCATCAGCCACCAGAAAGCGGACGGCAAAGAGGCAGCAGACGGCAAAGGTAGGCTTTGCCATCAGTCAGCTCTTCGTCGTCAGCTAGCAGATGGCAAAGAGGCTTGGTCATCTGCTAGCAGACGGCAAAGAGGGGGTTTGTTCCACTGGCTGTTAAACCCTAACGGGCCCCCTCTTTGCTGTATGCTAGCAGACGGCAAAGGCAAGGCGGATGGCAAACTTTAAAATTAACTTAACGGGCCGCGCCCCCGCCGTCGCCCTCTCTCTTTCTCCTCTCCTCTTCCCTCCCCGCCCGATGAGCACCGCCACCGCCCCGTCGCCCCGCCGCCCCACCGGCCCACCCCCTCTCTGTCGCCACCCCCTCCCTGCCACCTCGCTCCGTCACCGCCTGGTCGCCGCCCCCTCCCTGCCACCCCGCGCCGCCGCTGCCGCACCCTCCCTGCCCCTTCGCCGCCCCCTTCCCGCACCGTCGCCGCCCCTCCCTGCCTCCCCATCCCCCTCTCGAGCCTCCCCGCCGCATCCACGGGTCGACCGCCCCCGAGGAGCGCCGCCCGTCGCCGCCCCCTCCCCGACCCGTCGCCGCCCCCCACGGTGAGCCCCTGCCACCCCCTCTCCTGTTTTTTTCTGTTTTTCTTTTCTGTTTACTTTAGGTTTTTCAATTTAGTTAGTTTAGGTTTAATTAGTTTAGGATGCAGGGGTTAGTTAATTAATCAAATGCCACATGTACATTTAATTAGTTTAGGTTTAGGTTTAATTAGTTTAGGTTTTTTAGTTTAGTTAGTTTAGGTTTAATTAGTTTAACAAGAGTTGGGGTTTTAGTGTCATCTCTACTCAGGAAAAAGGACCAATTGTTGGCCCATCTATACTGCTGCTGCTGATAGAATTTCTATAGATGGAGGATTTGTTGATATGTTATGCAAAAACCATCGTATATACTAGGTGCTGCTGTTAACTAATTGTACTATTGGCATGTATGCAGCCATGTATTTATGCATGTATGCAGCCATGTATTTATGTATGTACTCCATTCTTGTGCTATCTTGTTGACCATGATATATCTTATTATTCAGAATCTTATTAGGTTGTATATGGTAGGTTGTCTTGCATTGTCGGATTCTTATGATGATGATTAATTAAATATCTCTTTATCATTTGGCATATCATTTTTTATTATAACTCTGCTTCTTCTTTGTAGCCTTGTCCTCCTTGAGGAGGAGAGACGCAAGGGCGCGCCTAGCCTCGCCAGTGAAGAACACCGGTGCTCCTCTTCATCCTCGACCTGCTCTGCTCCTTCAAGGTAAGCTGGTCTGGTCCTGGCCCTGGTACATTATGAAGTATTGTTTGATTATTGTTTCCCCACACTCACTTTGTAGCCAGCAGTGTCGTTTGCATGACTCTAATATTTGTCGGGGGCTGGAGGGGGAAACGACGGGAGGCAGGGGTCAGTGGCCGGGCATGGAAGCGTTTCTTTCGCTAGCTCAGTTTTAAAAAAAGAGGTCCAGAGCTCTTTTTTTTAAATAGAGAAAATACCAAGGTTTTGCAAATACTGCAGTATTAAAAGCATCATTTTTAGTGGTAGCCAAACACCCCATAGTAAATAATTTATGGTAATATCAAATATTGTAGCATTCTCAAAATACTTAGAAAAAACAGAGCAATCAAACGGGGCCTTAGTTTAGTTTAATTAGTTTAGGGTTTTTTTTCCTGTTTTTTAAGAATAAACAAGAAAGATGAAAAAAAAGAAGTAAAAGAAGAAGAGGAAGAAGAAGAAGAAGAAGAAGAAGAAGAAGAAGAGGAAGAAGAAGATGAAAAAAAGAACAATAAGTAGAAGAAGGAGAAGAAGAAGAAAGAAGAAGATGAAAAAAAGAAGTAGGAAAAGTAGAAAAAGAGGGTCGCCGAGGGGTCGAGGGTCGCCGAGTGGTCGAGGGATCGAGGATCGAGGGGAAAAGGAGTCAAGGGTCTAGGGGTTGATGATCGAGGTGTCGAGGGGTGGAGGGTCGAGGGGAAAAGGGGTTGAGGATCGATGGGAAAATGAGTGGAGGGTCTAGAGGTCGAGGATCGAGGTGTCGAGGGGTCGAGGGTCAAGGGGAAAAGGGGTCGAGGGGTCGAGGATTTGCCATCTCGACCATGACACCCCAACCCCCTGACCCCGACCCCGACACGACACCCCGACCCCGCCTCGACACCCTGACACCGAGACCCCGACACGGCACCCCGACCCTGACACGGCACCCCCTACCTCTACAGCATTCCAAAAGCAACCCTGACACTACACCACCTACAAAACCCACCCTAGCCCCTACACACACCCCCTATAGCCCCTACATTACACCACCAGACCCCGACACTGTCACCTCATCTCTACGCGATGCCGACATTCAACCACCTACCCCCAGACACACCCTACCCCCCTCTACACCCTGACACCGCGACCCCGACACAATCACCCCACCCCTACACTCCCCCCCTACCCCGACACACACCACCCACACCCCCGACACGACACCCTGAACCCTGACATGGCACCCCGCACCCCGACACACACACGCCCCGACCCCACACGACACCCTAACCCGACACTACGACCCCCCGACACCCCGACACGGCATCCTCGACCCCGACACAGCACCCCGACCCCGACACGACACCCCCTACACCCCGACCCCCGACACCTCCCGAAAAAGGTGCTCTTCGGCCTTCTAGAGGCCGACGGGGTCATATATTTTGGAATTATGAGTTAGGTCAGGTATTCAATTATTATTATGTAGATATATATATTATTAATTAATTCATGTTATTAGGTATTCAATTTTTTATTATGTTCATGATGATGATACACACTTAATTTTTTTATTATGTTTATGTTGTACTAATTTCGTTTACTCTTTGTCATTGCAAGTGTTGACAGATGGTGGGCGCGGGTCGAGAGCGCTCCGAGCCTCCATCCTCGGTGCGTGCTAGGAGGGGTGCTATTATTCCACCCCAACACCTTCGGAGAGCGCTGGTAGACAGCATGCAGACACCGGCGGGCGCTTCTTCTTCGGCCGGGAGAGGTCGGGGGAAGACGAAGAGGGGTGCAGCTAGAGCTGGACGTGGCGGCAGGAGAGGTAGGAAGGCTGCTGCGCCTTCCTCGCCGCCACCCCCAGCTGATTCTCCGGACCACCAGAGTGCTCCGTCTCAGGTGGACCCGTCTGACTTGGACCCGTCTCGAACTCCGGTCCATGAGCCTCAGGCCGACGAGCCTCGGGTCGCTGAGCCTTCGTCCGACGAAACTCGGGTCCCAGAGTCTTCGTCCCACGTGACTCCGAAGGCTAGTGGCCATGCTGATGGTGGCGAGGACACCTTTTCTAACGATAGCTATAGCGAGGGCGAGCTGGTTGAGGGGGGCAAGAAGGTCTACCAGCGTGGTGGTACAAAGCTCCCATCCGTGCCGGCGACCCGCGACCAGAGGTGGTTGATTGAGCCTAACGGGGAGAAGTAAGTGCATTTACTCTTTTTTAACCTTTTGCCTTCATGTTTCTTCAAATGAATATCTAATGTGTTGGCCTTGTCATACTTCAGGGGTTGGAAACACGCCCCTGGTGTCCGCAGGCCCAACCAGGTCCTTGGTGTGCTTTGCCGGCACCACTTCCCGGGGTGGGTCACGTTGCCCGGTGAGGGTGAGGTTCCACAGCTAGCACTGAGCTGGGAGCTGTACGTGGCTGCCCGGGCCCTGCCGGAGGAGAGGGTCGACGGTGTCTTGTTCGAGACGGTGGCCGACATTGTGATCCGACGGTTTTGTGTAATTTCTCCTTTACAGAATTAAAAATCAACAGTACCTAGCGATTCTACTAATCAGTGTTGTCTTGTTTGATTGTAGACCTTCTACAGGTGTCTTGAGGAACACGAGGCGGACGCGGCTATGGTTCTCGAAGCCGAGTGCAAGCGCCTACTTCAGAACTTATGGCACGAGGCTCGGGTGCAGGCTGTTCGAGACTACTACGCCTCGACTAACATTAAGAGGGCCAAGAAGAAGTGCCGCGCCAAGTATCTGAGTAAGGAGAAGTACATGAAGGTAATTACCTATTCTTAAGCGCCTACTTCAGAACTTACGGCACGAGGCTCGGGTGCAGGCTGAAATTTCTCTTTGTCTAACTTAGGTGCCCCCGAGATGGTGTGCGGATAGGATGGACTGTTGGGAGGCGTTGGTGGATGAGTGGTGCTCTCCCCAATGGCTAGCCGTCCAGAACAAGGCCAGGGATAAGAGTGCCCAATTGCAAGGTGTGCCACACCATCAAGGGAGCTCCAACCTATTTGAGTACGGGGATCACTGGGTATGTGGATTGAGCCCTTAACGATTCATGCAATTTCATTCTTCATGCTAGCTTGAGCCCTTAACTAATATTTTGTTCCTCTCTTTTAGGCGCGACACAACAAGAAGGATGTGCCACCGCTGTACGACCTCTATGCCATGGCCCATAGTGCCCCGTACAAGAAGGCTAAGGCATCCTCTGAGGATGACCTCGATCATCCAGAGAGCTTCACCAACATCTCCTCCCACAACAAGCTCGTGAGGTACAGAGACTTTGGGAAGGTGACGAAAGGGGAGAACTTCAACCCGTGCCAGAGTCCTTTTGATCTAGAGCTCGTGATGCTATCTGGTGATGAGAGGAAACATGGCTCGGTAGCCATTGGGGATGGACTGATACATTGTCCTAGAAGTCTCCCGGAGATCAAGAAGCGCCAGACAAGGTCTCTTCCTGAGATAAGGCCTCGTCCACGGCCAATGGAGCTCACCATCGAGGCTAGGGCCCAGGAGCTTCTGGCGGAGGCAAACAGGCAGGCGGCGCAAAGGGAGAGGGAGTTGGAGGAGAGGACGGCTAGTTTGTTGGAGGCGGAGAGGAATCGGAACGACGCGTCTCACCAGGCCCTATACGAGCTCCTCGTGGTAAGTTTCTCCTGCATATTAGCCAAATCATGCACGTAATGTTTGTTTCATTACTAACTAATATGACTGACTCATGGAAACAAAATGTGCAGTCCGTGTGCGAGAAAAACGGTCAGACCCCTCCGCCGATGCCCCAGATTGGTATAGCGGACACGGTGAGTTTCATTTAAATGGTCATTAGTTACTAGTATTCACATTTCAGTTGCATCATGCTAACGAGACATTGCAAATGATCTTTGGTGCAGCATGCCTCCCGACAAGCATCGACCGATCCTTCTCCGTCTCGCACTGGCGCAACCCCGACCGGTCCTTCTCCATCTAGACTGCCGCAAACCAGACCGGTCCTTCACCTCCGTGATGATGGTAAGTTTTCCCAAGTGTTTTTCTTAACAAATGCATACTTAGCTTAATAAATGACCTACTTAGCTCCAAAATGACCTATACTTAGCTTATTTTCCTCGAAAATGACACAATAACCTTACTTAGCTCCAAAATGACATATTTTACCTAGGATAGCTATAAAATGACCTATACTTAGCATTTTTTCCTCCAAAATGACTTGATATGCTTAGTTAGCTAAAAAATGGCATAACTACCTAGGATAGCTCAATAATGATCTATACTTAGCTTAGCTAGTTCATTTATGACATAATTAGCTCACTTGGGTAAAAAATGGCCTAATAACCTAGGTTTAACTCCAAAATGACCTATACTTAGCTTATTTTCCTCAAAAATCACATAATAACCTTACTTAGCTCCAAACTGACATAGTTTACCTAGGATAGCTATAAAATGACCTATACTTAGCATTTTTTTTCCTCCAAAATGACAAAATATGCTTAGTTAGCTCAAAAATGGCATAACTACCTAGGTTAGCTCAAAAATGACCTATACATAGCTTCTTCAGTTCATTTATGACATACTTAGCATACTTAGGTAAAAAATGGCATGATAACCTTGGTTTAGCTCCAAAATGATATAGACTTAGCTTATTTTCTTCCAAAATGACAAAATAACCTTACTAAGCTCCAAAATGACCTATTTACCTAGCTTAGCTCTAAAATGACCAACACTTAGCATTTTTACCTAGCTTAGTTGAAAAATGGCATTTTTACCTACCTTAGTTAGAGGAAGAAGAAGATAAAGAAGAGGAGAGGAGAAAAAGAAAGAGAAGAAAATTTCTTCTTCTTCTTCTTCTTCTTTTTCTTCTTCTTCTTCTTCTTTTTTTTCTTCTTCTTCTAGCTAGTCTTCTTCTTCTTCTAACTTTCTTCTTTCCCAATTTGCAGATTTGCTTTAGATGAGGAGCTTGCGTTCATGGAGTCTACTCTTCTCCTTGTGCTTCTTTTTGTTTTGATTTTGTACGATGAACTTTGTTGGAGGAAACTTGTTGTTGGATATGTGTTGGATATGTGTTGGTATGCTTGTGTATATATATCTTCAAATGTTTATATATATATATATATATATATGAAATTCCGTGAAATTGAATGAATATAAGAAAAAACAGGGGCTATACAGGCTCTTTGCCGTCTGCTGGCAGACGGTAAAGAGCTTTGCCATCAGCCAGTAGACGGCAAAGCTGCCATGTGGCAGCTACCTGTGCAACCTGGGGGCAATGGGCTGGCCTATATGGTTTCTTTGTCGTCTGCCAGCGGACGGCAAAGCATGTTGTTAACCCCTTAACGGACTTAAGCTGGCACGTGTGCCATCCAGGCCCTTTGCCATCCGCTGGCAGACGGCAAAGACCTTTGCATCTTTGCCGTCCACCAGCAGACGGCAAAGAGCCCTTTGCCATAGTCTTTTCAGCCGGATATGTTGCCGTCTGCTGGCTGACGGCAAAGGCCTTTGCTGTCCGCCAGGCATGCCTTTGCCGTCAGCCATGGTAGACGGCAAAGTTCCTGATTCCTGTAGTGACCATCTAGAAGTCTAAATAAAACTATAAAAGTTATAGAATATTTTAGACCAATGCTTGATTGTAGGTTTTGTGTTCCTCTTACAAAATTCAAAGGACAAAATGTTTGCCAGGACAAAAGTTTATCGAGAAAAGGTGTCGGTGTACTAAAGTAGGGGTCCTTTAGCACCCCAAACTTGTGGACAGGCAGTGGCAGCCTTCCCGACGACAGGGCTTACCGGAGGACCACTGAAAACCAGACTCAAGACTAGGCGTACAAAACCATGAAGAAGACCTCCAGGCAGGTGATCGAGAAGTACTAGGACAGTACAGAAGATCGAGACTAGAGTTGCCGACAACCAAATGAAGACTCAGCAAGCTCCCACTATTATGCCACTACCCCACCTTAGCGATCGGCCCATCGCTTGTCAAAAATAGGTGTCAAGAGGGTAGGCAGATAGGTGAAGCTTGTCTGGTCCCGTGTCAGCTTGCTGCCGAGAGCACAACTTTAATGACACCCGTTCTGAAGGCGTGTCAAGATAATAGGAGGTAGCTGGGAGAACGGCACAGAAGGAGAGGCAACCCTTGTTGGACGCTTCATCAACATTACACCTCACAGTGCATTTAATGCATTTGTCCTAACACGTCAGAGTTAGGTATTTGGCACTGTAGCCACTATTTACCTTGTGTAAGGCCTATTTTGCCACTTTGGTGACCCCTTCATCTATAAAAGGAGGACCATGGCTACCTTTACAAAGGTCGACACTTTGCACATTTGCACTCGTAGTTGCACTTCCCGCGCACCTTGCCGGCAAGCTTCACTCCTTGTACTTGAGCTTATACACATCCAATACAATCAAAGCACGAGTAGGGTTTTACGTTTCGCAGCGGCCCGGACCAGGGTAAACACTTGTGTTGATTGTTGGTTCTGCTCTTTGCGCACGTTGACCCTCACAGTCGAACCGCAAAGGGGCCTTTTTCGGTCCCATAGATCGTCATACGCACGCCATCTTTGGCATGCCGGGAAGGGGATCACGTGGTGCGAACCTGAACTAGCAATCCATGGGTCAACTTTGTCCTCATCTTCATCACCATGGCTTCCAAGAAGAAGGGGGCCACGGTGGGCGCTCCGTCTATGTCCAAGCCACTAACACCAGCGCCTACGGACGCTGGTGGAGGAGGCGGCGAAGGAGGTGAAGGCAGTGAACAACACCCATGATGTTCTAGCGATCCAAGCCTGACGAGCACCATCGTCCAAAGTGAGAGGACGAGGGATCCAGCTGCTGCTACATCCAAGGATAGAGTTGCGAAGCCTACGGGAGGCGCGACAATCTCCAAAGACGCCCCAGCAGCATCCCAGACTCCCACACCGGTGCATACACCACGACCATCTCAGGTCACGCATGACAAGCAGCACCAAGAAATCGGTAGCTCCGGACACCACCGTGACAAGACCCCTCTGCACCATTCCCAGGATGTGCAGGGCCAACATGTCGCACCCCGGCTCAGAGCAACCGGTTTACCTTGCATTGCCAGCCCAGAGATCAAGTCTTGTGGCAACACACAACAACTTGGTACAGAAGGATACTGCTTTATTGATACATAGGTTCGATAGTACATCAAGTAGCGAGGCTAAGCGGCACACACGATGCTGCTGTACATATGTACATTATTTAATGAACATGAAAGGGGCCTCGATCATAACGATACATCTACGCGACAGTGGAAAGATGACGTAGTAGGACTCCATCTCACAGGGACACTGATGTGGACACGGCCTAGACTGCGATGCAACGGTGCAACTCCAACTCCGGTACCGCTTCTCCTGAAACTGGCATGACATGCGAGGTGAGTTCTTTTAATGTACTCGCAAGATCACACAAATAAAGCAACAACAGCAAACAATAACATGATATTCAGGCAGGTTATATGCAAGAACTTAACATGCTACTCATGAAGTGAATGTTCTCACAACAGGGTCTCTTGGACCCGCTTACCATCTTGGTTACCTCGTAACCATGGACATCATCTTACCACGGTGATCATCTCTGGATCACAAAAGAAACCATCTCGACGGTTCCAACAACTTCAACATCACAGCAAATGCGACAAGTATAGATTTAGTGTGCAGGTTTAATATTTCTGTTGATCCACCGTGTGACCTACTATGAACTGTGTCCATGACCGAGGATGCGACTATCGATAGATTAAACACACTCTGCAGAGGTTAGCACACTATACCCACACCATAGAACCCATGGCCTCGAACTCCCATTCAGGTGGACCAACGGCGTTCCGACAGAACCAATCTATTGCCATGACACTCTCCCGTCCACTCCGACCAACTCCCCTTTGGGCTAAGTCATGGGTGGCCCCGATGCCACTCCAGACATCCAACGACCATCATCGTGGCAAAACAAAATGGTCCCAAACGGGGACAATGGTACCAAAATCAACTACAGGCACACAAGGCTATGCCTGCCTACCTGGCTAGGGTAGCGCAAGCGCATAACCTTCCCTAGTTGGAGGCACCAGCGAGAGGCATAACAACAGACCGAGAAAGGGCCTCCCCATAAAGGCAAATGTGGTTGCACTGGGAAGCTCGATTCGGTGGCACCATGACTCGATCAACAGCATGTTAAAGTTGGATTGTTATCAAGTTTCAACTTGTAAAGAAATATTTCCGAGCCATAGTATGCCATGAAAATGCAATGATATCCATATGCACCATTTCAACATAATGCCAGTATTATCCTACACATGCTCATGATCATATTACCCTACTGCATCATATTAACCAAACAACTTAAATACCACTGAAAACATAACAAGCATAGCATGAATATGAAACTAGCACATGTGAGATTATTTTAATTACTATATGCATTATATGAGACCATATTCAAGTGAAAATCATAATCATTGAAATGTCACTCTTGCAAATATTTGTGATGGCTTGCCTTAGTGCAGAGGAGGGTCACAATCCTCCTGGTTCTCCTCAAGGCAGCAAGTTCCTTCTGAAAACAATTAAAATAGCTAAAAGAAAATGTCACATAACACATTTAAATGCACCAGAAAATATCTACAGTAAGAAAAAATCTCAACTTTTGTATGCCGATAGAGGAGTTCAAGACAAAACCAATGCAAAAAGAATCAACTAATTTGGACTTATAGAATAAAAGTTAGAGCTGGTCAAAGTTGGGTCAAATTTCTGAATTAAAATTGATTTTTGAATAAACAGAGAGGGGGTGATGTCGAAGGCGTATTTTAGGAATACACTTCCACTTATACCACTTCGATGACGAACAGAGAGACTGACAGGCAGGCCTCGCTGTTAGGGTTAGAGGAGAGAGAGAAACAGAGGACGGCGGCTCTGTTGCCGGTGGTTCTCCGGCGAGGAGGCCACGGCTGCCGCCGACGAGTGGATGGATGGATACGGCACTGCACGGCGAACACGCACATACCAGTAGCTTGGTCGGAGGTGGACGGACGACGTCGTGGCGATCGTCTCCAGAGGCGTCGACAGAGGGGGCGCATCGGGGTTGAGGATCCCGGCGAGGTAGAGGCGCTCCAGCAGCTCTAGCAGCACGGGCACGGCCAGGAGAACACCACGAGCACGCCGGAGGGGTCGGAAGGAGTTGAGGAGCGCCAGAGGAAGCAGAACCCCGAGAGGGGATCGGCGATGAACTCCGATGCCGAACGGCGACTAGAGGCCCGCCTGGCTTGGCCGCGGTCTTCTACGGGATGTTTTGTGGTCAGTGGAGGTGGGTGGGGTGGCCAGAGCAGCTCGAGAGGGGCTCTATATATAGGAGCAGCCAGAGAGGGGTTCGAGATGGCCGGAGAAGGCTCTGGAGTGGCGAGCAGCGATGAACGGGGCTCAGAGCGGATGGGAGATGTCGAGGAGCTCACGCGGACACGGTGGAGGCAAGGAGCCAAGCACATGGCGCGGGAGGGAGACGACACGGGGGCACGGGCGTACTGTGCCCTCTGCTCTGCCATGTCCGCGTCTGCAGCAGCTGTCGCTGGCGTCGAGGAGCTCAAGCGAGTCATCATGGGGGACGGGACGAGATAGAGGAGGATGAGTGACATGCTAGAATGGCCGGAGGCGAGCGCACGGGCCGAATAGGAAGCTGCTGGCGCTCAGAGCATGTCGAGCACCTGCCTGGCACCATGGACACACGCGGTCACCGCGTGCACTGGTGCAATGCGTTGTGCCCGATCTGTAACTTCATGTCTGGCGGCTTGTCCGTGCATGGTTTAGTCACTCTAAGGTGTTAGATCACATCCAGGTCGATAGGATAGGACTTGAGCTCTTTGGCAAGTTTCTGGACAAAAACTTGTGAGGTCATTAGAGAGAGTTGTAGAGAGAGTTAGGAGCTGAAACTTGGGGGTTAAGGGTTAGTTAGGAAGGTCATCAAGCCATAAAAATTTCAGCTCAAGAAGATTAGACAAAAATATACTTGCTTCAGAAAGTACCATTTCTGACCAGAGTAGAAATGATTTTCTACAGCAAAAATACTCCTAATAACCATAGGATATTTTTGCATGGGATGATGAGGCATGGTCCAAAGAATATTTGGGAATTTTCTCAGATTTTTGGGAGCAAGAAAAATAGGGGTCGCTTTGGAGCAGAAGTGAAAATAATTCATTTTTAGAGAGAAAATGAATATTTTGCTTTGAGAAAAATATTCTCATGGCAATATTTTGAGATATCAAAGGGCAAGAGATGTTTTTGGGAGTGGGTGGAGTCACTTGGGTGAAAATCAAAACAATGCCCAAGTGCTAAGTCCAAATGAGTTAATTCAAAAACTCAATTTCAAACCAAATTTGCAAGAAAATCCAGAGAAAGAAAAATGGCAAAAACCAGGGTGTCACAAACCTCCCCCCTTAGGATGAATCTCGTCCTCAAGATTTGGTTGATCGGAAACAATTCAGGGTATGTTGTCCTCAAAAAGTCCTCTCTTTCCCAGGTAGCTTCACTCTCGGTATGGTGTCCCCACTGCACCTTGTAAAACTTAACTGACATGTTGCGGGTGACCCTTTCCATCTCATCCAGCATTCGGAAAGGTTTCTTTTCATAAGTCAGATCCTTAGCAAGCTCTATTTCTACCATATCAGTTCGTTTCTCGGGCGGTGAGATACACCTTCGCAACTGAGATACGTGGAAGACACCGTGTATTTCTGACAATTCGGGAGGAAGTTCTAGTTGATATGCCACTGTACCAACCTTGGACATGATAGGAAATGGGCCAATATATCTTGGTGCAAGCTTTCCTCGAGTCTAAAATCTCTTAACTCCTTTCATGGGTATGACTCGGAGGTAGACATATTCACCGGGTTCAAAACTGATCTGTCAATGTTTAGAATCATAGTATCTCTTTTGTCGAGACTTGGCCACTTGTAGTCTGTCTCAGATCTCCCTTACTTGCTTCTCAGCTTCCATCATCAAGTCAGTCCTGAAAATGTGACTATCTCTAGTCTGGGACCAGTTTAATGGAGTACGACACTTCCGTCCATACAGGGCTTCATATGGTGACATCTTGAGAATGGTCTGATAGCTGTTGTTGTAGGAAAACTCCGCGTAAGGCAGACTATCTTCCCATTTGGGTCCTTGAGCAAGGGCACATGCTTGGAGCATGTCTTCGAGTATTTGGTTTACTCGCTCCATCTGCCTGTCTGTCTGAGGGTGATAAGTTGTACTGTATCTCAGTGTTGTTCCCAAGGCTTGATGAAGACAAGACCAGAATGCTGAGGTAAAAGGAGACCCTTGGTCTAAGGTAATGGTTCTAGGCACTCCATGCAGACTGACGATTCTGGACTCACAGAGTTGGGCTAATTGATCTGCCCGGTATGTGGTTTGGATTGGAATGAAGTGGGCCACCTTGGTCAGCATGTCCACCACGAACCATACTGCGTTGTTGCCTCGAGCGGTTTTGGGAGGACCGGTGATGAGGTCCATGTAGACATCGTCCCATTTCCATTGCGGGACGGGTAATGGTTGAAGCAGCCCGGCGGGTTTTTGATGTTCTGCCTTCACTCTATTGCATATATCACAGCAGGCAACAAAATATGCAATATCCTTCTTCATTCCATCACACCAAAATATTTGCCTGAGGTCTTCGTACATCTTGGTTCCGCCTGGATGGATCGAGTACGATGATTCGTGTGCCTCCATTAATATCTTCTTCCTCAGATGTTCTACTTCAAGTATAAAGATTCGCCCTCGAAACCTTAAGGTACCTTGCCCATCCATCAGGAAATCTTGAGCTTGCCGTCTTGCATACGTGTGACATGGTGTTGCAGGAATGGAACCTCTGCCTGGGCCTTGCGCATCACTTCCTCAAGAGTGGGAGTGACTTCCAATATAGTGGTGCAGTCAGCCTCAACAATGGTTAGGTTGAGCAGGGCCATTTCTTCTTGTAGCTCAAGAGGCAAAGATTCCATTAATGCGTTTAATGCGGCTGGTTTGTGACTGAGGGCGTCGGCAACCACATTAGCTCTACCCGGGTGGTAATTTATACCGAGGTCATAATCTTTGACCAACTCAAGCCATCTTCTTTGTCGGAGATTCAAATCGGGTTGAGTGAATATGTACTTGAGGCTTTTGTGATCGGTGAATATTTGGCACCGCTTGCCGATGAGATAATGCCTCCAAAATTTTAAGGCATGCACAACTGCTACTAGCTCCATGTCATGAGTAGGATAGTTTCCCTCATGTGGTCATAGTTGTCTAGATGCATAGGCTACAACCTTGCTGTCTTGCATGAGCACGCATCCTAGGCCTCTTCGAGATGCGTCGCAGTACACGTCAAAGCTTCGATAAATGTCTGGAAGCATTAACATGGGTGCTGACGCTAAACGAGTCTTCAATTCATTAAAGCTCTTCTCACAATCTTCAGACCATATGAACTTTTGGTCCTTCTTGAGTAGTTCTATCATTGGTTTAACAATCTTGGAAAAACCTTCAATGAATCGACGGTAATAACCAACAAGTACCAGAAAACTCCTGATCTCGATTACCGTCGTTGGTGCTGGCCATTTTAGCACATCCTTGACTTTACTTGGATCCACCGCTATTCCTTCGGCAGAGAGAATATGCCCCAAGAATCCTACTTGCTTAAGCCAAAATTCACACTTACTGAATTTTGCATATAACTGGTGGTCACGGAGCCTTTGCAATACTACTCGAAGATGTTGTTTATGCTCTTATTCTCCTTTAGAATATATGAGAATGTCGTCAATGAAGAATACCACGAACTTGTCCAAGAAATCCATGAACACTTTGTTCATCATATGCACGAAGAAGGCAGGGGCATTGGTCAGACCAAAAGACATGATTGTATACTCATATAGACCGTAGCGAGTGGTGAATGCGGTCTTAGGAATATCTTCCTTCCTGATTTTGAGTTGATGGTACCCGGTCCTTAAATCAATCTTGGAAAGGATTTGGGCTCCATTCATTTGATCAAACAAATAATCAATCCTGGGGAGTGGGTACTTGTTCTTGATGGTGACATCGTTGAGCTGGCGGTAGTCTACACACATCCGAAGACTACCATCTTTCTTGTCAAAAAATATGGCAGGCGATCCCCATGGTGAGGAACTGGGGCAGATGTACCATTTCTTGAGCATCTCATAAAGTTGCTTCTTCAGCTCAACTAACGCGGATGAAGGCATCTGGTAATACTTCTTGTATATGGGTGATGTCCCTGGCACGAGATCAATAGCAAACTCGAGCCCATGATCTGGTGGCATTCCTGGTAATTCTTGAGGGAATACATCTTGTCGGATTTAGGGCTCTGTAGACCCAAGAAAGGTTCGAACTCTGGGGTGCATGCGAAGAACTCAATCTCCCCAGCCTACCGACTCATCGATCTCACCGCCTAGCTCAACAGGAAAGGAAAGGGACTCAGTAGTTTACCCAGGTTCGGGCCACCTTGCGGTGTAAAACCCTACTCCTGCTTTGTGGTGGATTGGCCTCGAGGTGGGCTGAGGATGAACTAGTACAGAGGGAGAACAACCTCAAGAGGAGTGTTCTTGTGCTGGTGCGTGCTGGTGAGGATGATTTCGTTCCCGTCCCCTCCTATGGTGGTGGCCTAGCTATATTTATAGTGGCTTCGGTCCTCTTCCCCAAAAATGAAGGCGGGAAGGGATCCTACAACGGCCAAGTTTGAAGGGAGACAAGTAGTACATCTTATCCTGACGAAAGGTGGTCTTCGCCTGCAAAGCTTCTGGTCGTGACGTCGTGGTGGGCTCGGCGATGACCTCCGTCCTACCGTCCTCATCTTGTAGCATGGGAATAGAAACCTTTGGCTGATTCCTTGGGACTCTGCGTCTGTGCTTGCTTCCTTAGCACCGAAGAGGAAACCTGCTGTTCTACGCCTGCTGGCACCCGCCTGGCCTTGGTCGTCATCGCTTGCACCATCTGATCCTCATGAGGTGGGGCTTGCATGGAAATCTCCGCTCCTCAGGGTCCAGCCTGGGGAAGCCGCTCCCTCCGGAGGTCTTGGCGTCGTCCGCCTCACGAGGCTTGGTCCCTCGCGAGGGTCTTGTGTTGTTGATGCTGGAGAAGGGCCATACCAGGCCGCTGATGAAGCCACGCTGTGGGCCGCATGCAGGCAAGTCTGGCTACCCCGGTTCCCAGAACGCCGACACATCTGGAAACTCATTGACCACTAGGATTAATTCCATGCCTGAGGTTATAGCTGTGAAAATCATCTCCTTTTTGGGCATGGTTCTGCGAGCCACAAACTGCGTTGCTTGTCCTGCCGGGTTTATTAAGGTAACTTCTCTTATTGCATAGTTGATGCAGACCTGATGCTTTCCCAGCCAATCCATTCCCAGTATGACATCCAACCTTGCGGATTCAATTGCTACCAGGGTGGTAGGGAAAATAACTCCATGAACATTTATCTCCAAGCCACGACATACCACATTTGTTTTGAGCATGGATCCCGGGGATTGCACCATCATACATTTCTCAAGAAGAGAGCAAGAAAACTGGTTTTGGGTAACAAAACTCCTCGAAATAAAATAATGGGAAGCCCAGAGTCAAATAAAATTGTTGTAGGTATGTTATTAGCAAGGAACATACCATTGACCACTTCGGGGTTTTTTTGGGCTTCTTCGGCGGAGAGATGATGCACTTGGCCTTGGATAAGCTCCTGCGCGGGGAAGGATTCCATGTGGTTGACTTGAGGCTTGAGGGGTGTATTTGGCTTGCCGTTCTTGGGACACTGCCTCGCCTAGTGCCTGGTCTGTCCACAAGATAAGCATGCGTTCCTACGCTGATAGTCCTCCCGTCCAGGGTTGGTCACAACATTCTTGTCTCGGTTGTCGGTCTTGTTGGTATTCTGCTGCCATGTTGGCTTGAACTCAAACTGAGGTTACTGCCAAGTACGAGCCTTCTGAACTAGCTGTCCGTCCTTCTTGGGCTCCAACTTGCATTTGCGGTCGTCATAAGCTGGCTTGTTATCATGGACGAGCTTGTGCTCCCTGTCTGCGATAAGAGCCTTGTTTACCAAAGTCTAGAAGTCAGGGAAGTCGAGCATGCTGAGTGTGCATCGGAGGTGCTGATTGAGTCCTCCAAGGAATCGGTCGATCTTCCTTTCTTCGGTGGCCACATCATAGAGGGAATAACGATCCAAGTGATTGAACTTTTTTAGAAATTCACTTATTGACAGGTTCCCTTGGGTGAGAGCGAGAAACTCACGTTGCTTGACCTTCATGATACCGGCGGGAATGTGGTACTTGCGGAACTTGTCCTTGAACTTATCCCAAGTGAACTCGTCGTCCGCAGGCCACATGGTTTTAGTATTATCCCGCCATATAGCAGCGGCTCCTTCAAGATAGTGTGTAGCGAATGGAACCATGTCAATTTCTTTGGTACGAGCAATCTCTAGCTTCTTCTCAATAGTCCGCAGCCAATCGTCAGCTTCCATAGGATCAAGAACTTGACTAAAACTGGGAGGCTTAGTCCTCTAAAATTTTGACAGTGTCGGGGGTATCGTGCGACATATGCCAGGGGATGGCTTATCGTGGATGGGGACAAAAGTACGTCGCCGGGCTCTTAGAAGCGGGAGTGAGCGAGACCGCGTACGCTTGCGAATCTTACCCAGGTTCGGGGCTCTCCTAGGAGATAACACCCCTAGTCCTGCTCTGCGGGGTCTCCGCATGATCACTATTTCAACAGGTGGCTACAAGCTTGCTCCTTGAGCTTCCTGGCTGGAGGAGGAAGAAGGGCAAGGCTAGCCCTACTCCACTCTCTCTGCGTGTGTGTGTGGTGCTGTGAGTGCTCGACGAGGCCTCTGCCCAGGAGCCAACCCCTTGCATGGGGTGACCTGGGGGGTTTATATAAGCCTACCCCCCAGGGGTACAACAGTAATCTGGCCAGATGAGGGGCCCGGCATTCAGCGTCACTGGTCGCCGGCTTCTCCGCCGACCGCCGGGGCCCGCCGCCTGGTGGGTCCATCGACTGCCGCGATCTCAGCCGACAGGTGGGTCCCGCCGTCCACGGGCCGCGTTGACGGCTTTATGCTGTAGCATTGCCCCTGATGACGAAGGCCTCGTCAGGGGGAGCATGGTTACAGTCCCGCCGCCTGGCGGGAACTCACTGTAGCCATACCCCGTCGTATCTAGTTAATGGCGCACGGACTTCGAGGCAGGAGGAGGGCCGCCTACTGGGAGCCGGCCTCCCACTGAGCTGACTGGTCTGGGCTCGCCGCCTTCTGGCTTGTCACGGACAAGTAGGGCCTGCCGCCTGCGGGCTGTACTGACCGCCCATCACGGGAGCATGGCTTCCTCTGCCATGGGTGACGTCATGAGCGGCATGGCGACAGTCCTGCGTTGGGCGCAGGATACCTGCTCGGTACGCAGTACCGTGGCCACGCCCTGCCCTGGATTCGGGGGTGGCAGGCCTGTACTGTAGCCATGCCCTGTCTCATCTTGTTTATCTTGGTGTTGACTTTGATGGCGCGAGGGGCCGCCTGCTAGGACTCGGCATCCCAGGAGGCCGCCTGCCAGGAGTCGGCCTACTTTAGGGCCGTCTTATGGACTCCGCCGCCTCCCGGCAATCGGCTGCTTGGACCAGCCGGCCTCAAGAAGGCGGCCCTTGTCCTTGATGTTTGAGGGGCACAGCCTGCCCCGATGTCTTGAAATACCAAAGGGAGCTGATGGGGCTACCCGTGGTCATTTACTCCGACAGTAGTCCCCGAAGCTGATGAGGCGCTGCGGCTGAAGGGGCGAGAAGCCTCAGCAGCTTCATATTCCGGGTTGTCTGGTATTCTGCTTCGTCTGTCTTCCGAGGTGCCGACTGGTAGGTGTCGGCCATGACCAGGTAGGCCGCCTGGCGATTTCAAAACGTCGTGGCGGGAACCAGGTGGCATGCCAGCCAGGCATCAGACTTGCCGCCCGCGCTGGTCGGCCACGTGGCGTCGTCAGGTCGAGCCGGCCTGCCAGCCCATGCGCGTGACGGGACGGCACCGCAGGCCGGGGCCCGACACTACAGTGCCTCGGCCCACGCGCGGATCCGCTGCGGCCGAGGCGGACTGTTGGACTTCTGTGGTAGTTAATACGCGCCTTTACCGGTGCCGCAATAGTAGGATCGTGGGGGAGTGGGCGTAGTTAATCCCACGATCCCCCACGCCCCCGTCCCCTTGGCTTCGCCGCCTGTCGCTATAAGTAGGGGGAGGAGGGGGGCGGCAGATGCACGCGTGGCCTCCTCTCCTTTCGCCATTCTTCATCTTCTCCGCTGCCGTTGAAGTGCTGCCGCAGCCCGCCGTCGTCGAGCGTCCTCTCGCTGCGGCATCCTTGCTCCGCCGCAGCCTCGCCCGCTCGCCACCGCGCCGCGCCTGCGACGAGCTCCTTCGTCCATGGCACGCTCACGAGCCGGCGACTGGGACGGCTCCAACGTCCATGATGATCATCTCTCCTTCCTCCGCCAAACACGGCGGCTGCCCCAGGAGGCGAACGTGCAGGTGCGCGTTCCCCCCGAAGCAGAAATCTCGCCGGTGCCGGAGGACGATGAACGCGTCGTCTTCCGATCCCATTTCTTCGCGGCTTCGGCCTTTCGGCCAGCGACTTCCTCCGCTCCTTCCTCGACTTCTACCGAGTCCAGCCGCACCACCTCACGCCAAACATGGTGGTGCTGCTGGCCGCCTTCGTCACCATGTGCGAAGGGTACCTCGGCACTCTCCCCACTCTCGAACTCTGGGGGGAGTGCTTCTACCTCAAGCTGGGCACCGCCGCCAAGGGCCAGGCGGCTCAATGCGGAGCCTGTGTGGCGGTGCGGCGCCCGGGCACCGGGAACCGCTTCCCGCCTATCTCCTTGCTGCAGTCGGCCAAGCTATGGCAGAAATCCTACTTCTACGTCAAGAACATCCACCCGACAAGCGACTACGTCAACTTGCCGGCCTACGCAGCCGGCCCGCCAGCCGAGCCACGCGCCAACTGGTAGTATAGGCCGAGTTCCCTGTCGGCCGCCTCCTCCGCCGCCCTTGCCCGACTTCAGGCGATGTCGGAGTCGGAGGGCATGAAGGGCTCGGACTTGCTGGCTGCCTTTGTGACGCGCCGAGTGCTCCCCCTCCAAGCCCGGCCTCACATCATCAGCTGCATGAGCGGGCACCAGGACCCATGCTGGATGTGCACACGGGACCTGCCGGACGTGGAGGTGGTCCGGCTGGTCAACTATATCTCCAACTGCAAGCTGTCGGAGGTGGACTGGCGGTTCGGCATGCGGCCGTACGACCGCGCACATTCGCCGCCTGCGGTGAGTTTTGTAATTCTTTTCTCTTTGCTGGTCCGAGCTCTTGTTTTGCCGCCTGACCAGTCGGCCATGGTGCAGGTCCTCCCGGCCCAGTCGGCCGCCGGCGCTCTGGATCCAGGTCAGGAGTATATGCCAGATCGAACAAGGAGCGACGTGGAAGACCCCGACTTGGGGGCGGCCGCCATGGAGGAGGACGACGCCACAGGTGGCGGCGGTGGAGCAGGCGGCTCCGGGGGAGGAGGCGGCCTTGAGGACTGGCCAGACGACGATGAGGAGGAGAACGAGCCGCGCCGCCCGCACGGCACCAATAGGGCGGGCGCGAGCTCCTCAGCCGCGCCGACCGCACCAGGCGGCCCAAAAATGCGCCGGGCCGGCTCGTTGCTGTTCGGCAGCCGGCCGAAGAAGTCCAAGAACGCGGCCGCCATGACCAGGCGGCAAGAGGCCGCCGCAAGAGCGGCCCTGTTCCAGAGGGCCCCGAAGCAGCCCCCGATGGTGTCCGCGTAAGTGCTTGGCTGTGTTTTCCTTTCTTCTTCCTTGCAAACTTTTTCTGAGTTTTTCTCTTGTCTTTCTTGAATCAGGGCCCCACTCACTCTTGAGCGGTCTGCCGCTGCCTCCGTGATCAGGGAGGCGGAAGGCTCCGCAAATAACCGCCGCGTGGACCTGCTCGCCGACCTCCGGGCGGCGACGGAGATGAACGCACGGGAGGCGCGCGAGGAGCGGGAGGAGGCGGAGAGGCAGGAGGCGGAGGCGGCCAAGGCAGCGCAGGCGGACGCCGCCGCCAAGGCTCGGGCGGACGCGGCCGCTAGGGCGCAGGCGGAAGAAACCGCGCTTGGCCAGGCCCCGCAACTTGTCATTCCGTTGCGCGCGGCGCCGCCAGCGCCAGAGATCCCGGTGCCGACTGGAGGAGCCGGCGATGACCAGCCGGTCGTGGAGAGGGGAGGAGGCGACGCCATCGTCTCGGAGGCGGAGGTGCCCCCGCAAGCGCCGACTGCCGAGGCCCG
The DNA here is from genome assembly GCA_011799875.1 of Thinopyrum elongatum. Classification (NCBI taxonomy): domain Eukaryota; kingdom Viridiplantae; phylum Streptophyta; class Magnoliopsida; order Poales; family Poaceae; genus Thinopyrum; species Thinopyrum elongatum. The sequence goes on along the minus strand of CM022300.1, from coordinate 530,611,071 downwards.
AGGCAATCGGCCTGACATGCCACCGGCGTCGCCGATTGGTGTCGAGTTGGTGGTGGGGGCGACTCCCGTGGTCCGCCCTTCGGTGCGCCGGCGTGCGGCGAAGGCGGCCTCGGCGCCGCGGGCGCAGGAGGTCGGGGCCGCGAGCTCATCGGCCCTAGACGCAAAGGCCACTAGTGCCCCCCCCCCACCGGAATGGACGCCTGGGGGCGGGACGGGCGTGCTGAACAAGGCCGCGCAGGACATTCAGGCCCAGCTCTAGGCCCAAGGCGCCGCCCTCCAACGGTGTACGAAGGCGTTCTTGGCGACGCGGACGGCCGTTCGGGTATGCTTCTTTGCTTTCTTTTTTTCTTTTTTTTTGATTCTTGCAGTCTTCCATGGGGGCGCACCAGTGCACCCACTGGGTGTAGCCCCCGAGTTCCGGGCCGGCTGCTGAGCAGGCGGGTCGGAACTTTAAGGTAGGTTCCGAGTGCTAACTTGTTTTCTCTTCTTTTGTCTTTGTTGTAGGACTACCACAACATCCACGCAACCGCCTTCAACTCCTAGGTCCAGGAGTTGGCTAAGCGGACCGCCGACCTCACCGAAAGCCGGTGTAAGCATTCTGTCTACTTCCTCGCGGGGGCGCGTCAGCGCACCTGCTGGGTGTAGCCCCCCGAGATTCGGGCCGACTGCTGAGCAGTCGGGCCGGATCTTCTGGCAACCACTTTCTTTTTTGGTCATCTTTGTTGATTGTCCTCTCTTTCTCATTTTTCCAGGAGCCAATGCCACACTGCAGCAGCATCTGGGCGAAGTCCAGACCGAGCTGCGCGTCAAGGAGGAGGAGCGTCGTAAGGCGGCCCTGGAGCGCGACCGTCTGGCCAAGAAGTTGGTGGACCAGGTGGACCAGCACAAGGCAGAGCTCCAGAAGCTCAAGGAGGCGGAAGGCGCCCCTCAGGACGAGTTTGAGGTTGAACGCTCAAAGTGGGCCGAGAAGGAGGCGATCCTCGCCGCTGGCTACGGCGAGATTGAGGACATGATCGACGGTAAGCTTCTTTCTTTGGAATAGCTTCTGATCTCTGTTTTTCTTTTGCGTAGACTTCTTTCTTGGCCACGCCGTCGTCATCAGCTAGGCCATCGAGGCGCGGCGCGACCGGCGTAGGAGGGAAGGAGTGGAGATTCCGCCCGACGCGCCTCAGGACATGAACGAGCAGCTCCTGGCCGTCAGGACTCGTTTACAGCCGATTCACCGTCTACACGGCCTCCTTCAGCGTGCCGGGTCTCAGCTGGTTTCCGCCCTCTGGCCAGGCAGCCAGGCTGCACACACCCCCAGTCGGACCGCCGACTGGTTGGAGGCGGCAATCGGCCGCTTCGAGGCTTGGAGGGGCTCCTCCGCTCGGGCAGGCGCCCGAAGAGCCTTGTAGTTTGTCAAGGCGTGGTATCCTGGGCTGGACCTAGCCCAGTTGGCCACATTCCGGCAGGAGGCCATGGAAGAGTTGGTGGCAGCGGGGCCCGTGCTCACCCATCGTGCGGTGGCGATCGCCGAGTACACTGACACCGGCGTCTTCTTCCCCGAGCTGGACAAGGAAGGTGCCGAGGTGCCGATGGACTGGTTCGGGCTGAACCCGGATGACGGCGAGGACTCGGCGGAAGAAATCGCCTCAAGCGATGAAGGCGAGGACGAGGAAGATGAGGATGGTGAAGGCGATGCACCGGATGGCGGAGTGGACGCCCAGCCTCAGCTTGATCGGGCCTCGAGCAACGAGCCGCGTGTGAGTGCACCGACTACTGCTGAAGGCGACCAAGCCGAGACTCGCCAGACGGCCACTCCACCAACTGGCGCCGCCGACTCCACCAACCTGCCGGACCCGCCTGTTGCTCATTTGGCCTAGGCTGCCAACTTATCTTATCTTTTCCTGCTTTGGTAATCTTTAGAACAAACTTTGTTAAATTCGCGCAGTTCCACCCGCTGGGTGTATTCAAACTTTGTTGAATGCTGCCCGAGGGCCTCTTGCTATGTGATTTAATTCTCGCATAAGATGTGCTTCGCCAAGCTCTGACTTGTCTTGCTTTCTGTTCTTTTGGCTTTTTCCTTTGCCGCTTTCCCTTGGCTGCCGCCTTGCCGGCCAGACAGCCATTCTCGGTCTGCTGGCCGGGTCAAGTACTTGGCCATTTTGTGAAGACAAGTACTTTGGCCGCTTAGAACGTAGCAATTTAAGTGAGAAGCCAGCCGGCCGGCTGCTCAGCAACCGGACGGCTAGGCGAGGAGCCGACTTGGCCTATGTGGGTGCTTTCGTCCTTAGCCATTTTTCATGTGAGCACCATTTCTTGCCTTTGACTCTTGCCTGCCAGACAGTCGCTCTGCGAGCTGCGGCTTATGGCAAGGGTGGGCTTAGATGCTGGCACACTACTTGTCCGACTGCAGGTAGAGCCAACATAATACAAGGCGGCAAGCCCCCGGGCCGACTGGTCGGACCCGGTGCCGGGCGTAGAAATGAAATAACATACTCACATGCATGAAACTTATCATACAGATAAGGAAGGTAGCCCCCGAGTGCTCCTCGAGGGACCCGGTGCCTTTGCCCTTAGTACAAAAGGTAGCGTGGTACATACTATATTTAACTGTAAAATCTTCGGAGAAGATTTGCGTTCCATGGGCGCTCTGCTTCCTTGCCGGAATCGTCCCTTTTGCGCGCCCTGGGCTTCTGCACGTCGATGAGGTAATAGGAGTCGTTGCCCAAGGCTCTGCTGATGATGAAGGGGCCTTCCCAAGGGGCCGAGAGCTTGTGCTGGCCGGCTGTTCGCTGGATCAGCCGGAGCACAAGGTCTCCCTCTTGGAAGGATCGTGTCTTGAACTTCCGACTGTAGTAGCGGCACAGGCTCTGCTGGTAGATGGCGGACCGGCTGAGTGCTAACAGCCGGCCTTCTTCCAGCAGATCGATGCCGTCTTCTCGTGCTTCCTTCGCCTCCACTTCCGTGTACATGGTGACACGAGGCGAGTTGAACTTGATGTCAGTTGGGATGACGGCCTCGGCCCCGTATACGAGGAAGAAGGGAGTGAAACCGGTTGATCTGTTCGGAGTGGTGCGGAGACTCCAGAGGACGGCTGGCAGCTCGTCAATCCAGCAGCCGGCCGGGCGCTCCAGTGGCTCGACCAGTCGGGGTTTGATGCCGGATAAGATGAGGTCGTTTGCTTGTTCTACCTGGCAGTTTGACTGCGGATGGGCAACGGATGCTAAGTCCAGTCGGATGCCCTGCGTCGAGCAGAAACGGGCCAAGGCGCCTTTGGCAAAGTTAGTGCCATTGTCGGTGATGATGCTGTGTGGTACACCGTACCGGACGGTGAGATCCGCGATGAAGGTCACAGAAGTCGGACCATTTAGTTTCTTGATTGGTTTTGCTTCAATCCACTTGGTGAATTTGTCCATGGCGACTAGCAGATGGGTCATGCCACCGCGTGCTGTCTTGAATGGGCCCACCATGTCCAGCCCCCAGACGGCAAAGGGCCAAGTAAGGGGGATGGTCTTGAGTGCAGAAGTCGGCAGATGTTGCTTGGAGCTGAATTTTTGGCACCCCTTGCATTTCTTGACCAGATCCTTGGTGTCCTCCAAAGCAGTCGGCCAGAAGAAACCATGGCGGAAAGCTTTGGCGACAAGGGATCTGGAGGCCGCGTGGTGGCCGCACTCGCCTTGGTGTATGTCTCTGAGGATTGCCTTGCCTTTCTCTGGTTCGACGCAGCGTTGGAAAACGTCGGTCACGCTGCGCCCGACAAGCTCTCTGTTTACTATCGTGTAAGCTCCTGCCCGGTGTTGCACCTGCCGGGCCGAGATCTCATCAAATGGCAGCTCTCCGCCTACCAGAAAGTTGAGGATGGGCTGCGCCCATAATTGTGCTTTGACTTCATCCACTGTCATTACGGATACTGAAACTAGGGCGGTTGGGTCTGGAGGTGGTGGGGCGGAATCGGCCGCGTCTTGCTGCGTTGTTGAAGTCCCCAGGATGGCCGCTGCAGCCCCCGGGCCGGGCTGTAGAGTCCCTGGGCCGGGTGCGACTGCCGCAGTCCCCGAGCCGCTTGCCGAAGTCCCCGGGCCGGCTGCCGCAGCCCCCGGGCCGGGTTGCGAAGTCCCTGGGCCGGGTGCGACTGTTGCAGTCCTCGTGCCGCTTGCCGAAGTCCCCGGGCTGGCTGCTGCAGCCCCCGGGCCGGGTGCGACTGTCGCAGTCCCCGAGCCGCTTGCCGAAGTCCCCGGGCCGGCTGCTGCAGCCCCCGGGCCTGGTCCGACTGTTTCAGGAGCTGCCAGCATGAAGATGGATTCTGATTCTGGGGAAAGCTTGATGGACGGCTTGCGGAGGCATTGAAGGGACACGCCGGCTGGTATGGCTTGCCTGGTGGAGCCGATCCGTGCCAGGGTGTCTGCTTGCTCGTTGTCGGCCCGTGGCACGTGAATGAATTCGCACCCATCAAAATATCCGTTGATCTGCTGGACGAGGAAGCGGTAGCTCGCCATATTTGCATCCTTGGCGTCCCAGTCGCCGGACGACTGTTGGACCACCAAGTCCGAATCGCCGTAGCACAGAATCCGGCGGATGCCAATCTCCTTGGCCAGCCGGAGTCTGTGTACTAGCGCCTCGTACTCGGCCACGTTGTTGGAGGCGGCAAAGTGGATTTGCAGTGTGTATCTAAGCTTGTCGCCTTTGGGAGAGGTGAGGATGACGCCGGCTCCCAAACCGATGCGCATCTTCGAGCCATCAAAGTGCATCCGCCAATGAGTGGAGTCTGGAGCTGGCGGCAGGTACTGGGTCTCGGCCCAGTCGACGAGGAAGTCAGCCAGTGCTTGGGACTTGATGGCGGTGCGAGGCTGGTAGAAGATGGTGTAGGGGGCCAGCTCGATGGCCCACTTGGCCACTCGGCCCGATGCGTCTCTGCTGCCTATGATCTCCGCAAGCGGGGCGGTGCAGACGACCATGATGGGATGCTCTTGAAAGTATGGCTTGAGCTTCTTGGCGGCAAAATGCACGCCGTAGCACAACTTTTGGTAGTGGGGGTAGTTCTGCTTGGAAGCTGACAGTACCTCACTCAAGTAGTAGACGGGCCTCTGGACCGGCAGCGCCTTGCCGTCCTCTTGGCGCTCTACCACCATAACTGTACTGACCACCCGGCTGGTGGCGGCGATGTAGTGAAGCATAGGCTCCTTGGCAGCCGGGGCGCCCAGGACGGGCGGCGTGCTCAACATCTTCTTGAGCTGGAGGAATGCCTCGTCCGCCTTGTCGTTCCACTCGAAATGAGTGGTCTTCTTCATCAGCTGTTACAGGGAAGAGCCTTCTCGCCCAGCCGACTAATGAAGCGGCTGATGGATGCCAAGCAGCCGGTGAACTTCTGAATGTCTCGCAGTCGGGTGGGCCTCTCCATCCTCTTGATGGCCTTGATCTTGACAGGGTTGCACTCTATGCCGCGCTCTGAGACAAGGAAACTGAGGAGCTGGCCGGCTAGCACTCCAAAGACACACTTCTCTGGGTTGAGCTTGATTTGAAAACGGCGCAGATTATCAAAAGTTTCCTTGAGATCTTCCAGGAGGGTACCGCGCTTCTCCGTCTTCACCACAATATCGTCTACATAGACGTGGGCATTTCTGCCGAGTTGCTTGAGGAGGCACTTCTACATGCAACGCTGGAATGTGGCACCGGCATTTCTCAAGCCGAATGTCATGGTCAGGTAGCAGAAGGCTCCGAATGGTGTGATGAAGGCGGTCTTCAGGCGGTCGGCCGGGCTTAACTTGATCTGGTGGTACCCCGAATAGGCATCCAAGAAACTCAACAGCTCGCATCCGGCTGTGGAGTCTATCACTTGGTCAATCCGAGGCAAGGCGAATGGATCCTTCGGGCAAGCTTTGTTGAGGCTGGTGTAGTCAATACACATGCGCCATTTATTGTTCTTCTTTAGTACGAGGACTGGGTTGGACAGCCACTCTGGGAAGAATACTTCCATAATGAAGCCAGCTGCTAGAAGCCAGGCTATCTCTTCACCAACAATTCCTCTCTTCTCCTCCGACAGGCGGCGGAGGGGTTGTCTGACTAGTTTTGCATCTGCTCTGACATGTAGCTTGTGCTCGGCGAAATCCGTCGGAACACCCGGCATGTCCTTTGGAGACCACGCAAAGATGTCCCGATTCTCACGGAGGAAATCGACGAGCTCGCTTTCCTATTTGCTGTCAAGGTGAGCTCCTATGACAGCGAACTTCTCCCGGTGCTCTGGGTCCAAGGGTATCTTCTTGGTTTCTTTGGCCGGCTGGAAAGAGCCCTGAGCTTCTGACTCCTTGGGATCTGGCGATAGGTCCGGCTGCTTGCCGGCCATGGCCACAACCCGGTCAAGGAGCCGCTTCTCGGCAGCAATCACAAGGGACTCGGCCAGCCGACTGCTGGCTGCAGCACACTCGGCAGACTTCTGGTAGTCGCCGGCTATGGTGATAATACCCTTGGTGCCCGGCATCTTCATCTTGAGGTAGGTGTAGTGGGGGACCGCCATGAACTTGGCCAGAGCAGGCCGGCCAAGCAACGCGTGGTAGGGGCTCTCAAGGTCAACCACCTCGAACCAGATTGGCTCTCAGCGGAAGTGAGTCTTGTCTACAAAGAGGACATCTATCTTGATCTTGCCGATTGGTGAGCAGGATAGGCCAGGCACAATGCCATGGAAGACAGTCCGGCTGGGCTGGAGCTGTTTCTCTTTGATGCACAACTTCTCCATGGTGTCGCGGTAGAGGATGTTGATGCTGCTACCGTCGTCTATCAGAATTCGGGAGAAACGAGCAGCTCGCCTCTCTGTTGCGAAGGTGGCATCCAACACCAGGGCATAGGAACCCGGAGAAGGCATCACCTCCGGGTGGTCAGCTCAGCTCCAACTGATTGGCTTCTCCGACCAGTGCATGAACTCTGGGGCTTCAGAGGTGACAGTATTCACTTCTCGGCGCTGTTGACGCCGGCTGTGCCTGTCGTCAGTCACGCTGGTGAAGACGACGTAAGCTCCATGCTCTTCAGGAAACTCGTCTTGGATCGCTCTGACTGGTCGGACCGCTGGCTGCTGGGGAGGCGGAGGCGGCGGGCCAGCAGGCGACGGAGGCAGTCCTTCGCCTCTGGCGATGCGGGTGAGCCAGTGGCACTTCCGGGTGGTGTGGTTGGATGGCTTCGCGCTGCTGTGGAACTTGCAGGGAGCGTTGAGGGTTTGCTCAAATGAGAAGGCGGGCAACCAGGCAGGCTTGCCGCCCTTCTAGCGTTTGGGGCCGGGCTGCTCTTCTGGCTGCTGGTCTTCGACTGTCGCCACCTGCCGGCTGGTGGTAGCCAGCTGCGGGGCCTTGCGCTTATTGTCGTTTGACTATTGGCACCGACTGGAATCACCAGCCGGTGTCTGAGGAGCCGGAGGGAGCATCTTTCCTGACGCATCCACCCGGAGTTCCGACTTCATGGAGGAGTCGGCAGTGGCATACTTGTCCGCTATGATCAACAGCTCATCGAGCGTGGCCGACTCATCACAGAGGAGCCGGTGCTTGAGTAGGGTGCCCTCCCGGCACCCGGCAGTGAAGTATTCAATGGCTTGCACCTCATGAACCCCTTCGCAGGAGTTGCGCAGCTCGGCCCACCGCGTTAAGTATTCGCGGGTGGACTCGATCTGGCCTTGGATGCACAGGGAGAGCTGGCGAGGCTTGGGCGGCCGCTTGTAGGTGCTGGTGAAGTTGCGGATGAAAACTTCGGTGAAGTCTAGCCAGCTGTTGACGCTGTAGGGCTTGAGGTTGTTCAGCCATGTCCGGGCCGTGCCCTGGAGCATGAGCGGAACATACTTCACGGCGACACGCTTGTTGCCATTCGCTATGTTGACGGCAGTGGAGTAGTCGACCAGCCAATCTTCCGGCTTCACAGAGCCGTTGTACTTAGGAGTGTCCCGAGGGAGCGAGAACCCTTTGGGGAAGGGCTCATCGCGAATGCGGGGGCCGAAACAAGGCGGGCCGATTGCATCTTCTTCTTCCAACGCCAGGGACCGAGCCAAGCGGTCGATCCGGTTGTGGGCGTCGTTCTCTTCGACTCCTTCGCGGGGGCCCAGCCGGCGCCCGAGAGTCGGATGCTCAACAGGCGGCGGAGAGGCGCGCCTCTCCCTGCGCGGGGGAGGGGGCTAACGATCGTCCCGCTGCTCCACTGCTCGTGGGCGGCCGTCTTGGTCGTGCTCAATGGAGATGCGGGTGCGGCTGCGGCTGGCAACCGGCTCTGGGTCTCCTCGGTCGCGGGCGCTGGCTGTCGGTGTCCGGGAGGTCGCATCATGCTCCCGCCGAGGGGGAAGGTTACCAGCCTGTAGGCCGGGTTCCACCACGCGGCGGCCGGCTTCTTGCTGCGCGATGGCCGCGTCGATGAGCTGCTGGATGCGCTCCATCATGCAGCGACGTTCGTCGCCCTCCAGGCGGTCCAGCTCGTCTGCCGCTGCCTGGGCGGCGTGCAAGTTCTCCATGGGCGTGGCGTAGACCGGGCGGTCGGCCCCCAACATGCTGGCGATGGCGGCGCCGCGCTGCCGGACCGTGCCCATGCGGCTTGGTTCGTCAGCAGCCGGTGTGCCGCAAACGGCGCGGTCGATCTCGTGGTGGTAAGCCTCGGTGAGGCATCTCATGGCCGCCAACTTGTTGGCGCTGTCGAGAAGCGCGATACGGCATGCCTCCAGCGTTTCACCGCTCGCACCGGGCGCTACGGGACCGGACAGGTCCCGCATTGCCGCCTGCAACGGGTCTCGGCCGGCCTGGTCGGAGGTTCCATCGTGGCTGATGACCAGCACCTCAGTGACGGTGCTGGTGCCGGCGCTGCTGTCTGCGGCGGGAAGTGGATCGTCGAAGATCACCACGTCACCGGGGAAGGCATCAGGAAGCACGACATCGACGTCGACGACCATGTCGACGAGCAGGTCGGTGGAGCCAACGGACACCGGGTCGGAGACCGGCTCGTCGGCGATGTGAAGCTTGCCGAGGAGATCGACGAGGCAGCTCTCGGAGCTAGCTGCGCCCGCGTCGAATGCGGGCTCGTCGAAGAGGTGGATCCCGCCGATGAGATCAGCGAGGTTGCTTGCGGCACAAACAACTTCCACACCACGCAGCGTGTCGGCGCAAACGCCGTCGGGCGTGCCGGGCTAGCTGCAATTGCCAGGGAGGAAGAGGGTTCCCGTCTAGAACGTGTTTCCGGATGACGGTGCACCTAGCCCCACGGTGGGCGCCAAATGTCAGGGGTATCGTGCGACATATGCCAGGGGATGGCTTATCGTGGATGGGGATAAAAGTACGTCGCCGGGCTCTTAGAAGCGGGAGTGAGCGAGACCACGTACACTTGCGAATCTTACCCAGGTTCGGGGCTCTCCTAGGAGATAACACCCCTAGTCCTGCTCTGCGGGGTCTCCACATGATCACTATTTCAACAGGTGGCTACAAGCTTCCTCCTTGAGCTTCCTGGCTGGAGGAGGAAGAAGGGCAAGGCTAGCCCTACTCCACTCTCTCTGCGTGTGTGTGTGGTGCTGTGAGGGCTCGACGAGGCCTCTGCCCAAGAGCCAACCCCTTGCATGGGGTGACCTGGGGGGTTTATATAAGCCTACCCCCCAGGGGTACAACGGTAATCTGGCCAGATGCGGGGCCCGGCAGTCAGCGTCACTGGTCACCGGCTTCTCCGCCGACCGCCGGGGCCCGCCGCCTGGTGGGTCCGCCGACTGCCTCGATCTCAGCCGACAGGTGGGTCCCGCCGTCCATGGGCCGCGTTGACGGCTTTATGCTGTAGCATTGCCCCTGATGACGAAGGCCTCGTCAGGGGGAGCGTGGATACAGTCCCGCCGCCTGGTGGGAACTCACAGTAGCCATACCCCGTCGTATCTGGTTAATGGCACATGGACTTCGAGGGAGGAGGAGGGCCGCCTGCTGGGAGCCGGCCTCCCACTGAGCCGACTGGTCTAGGCTCGCCGCCTTCTGGCTTGTCACGGACAAGTAGGGCCCACTGCCTGTGGGCCGTACTGACCGCCCATCACGGGAGCATGGCTTCCTCTGCCATGGGTGACGTCATGAGCGGCATGGCGACAGTCCTGCGTTGGGCGCAGGATACCTGCTCGGTACGCAGTACCGTGGCCACACCCTGCCCTGGATTCGGGGGTGGTAGGCCTGTACTTTAGCCATGCCCTGTCTCATCATGTTTATGTTGGTGTTGACTTTGAGGGCGCGAGGGGCCGCCTGCTAGGACTCGGCATCCCAGGAGGCCACCTGCCAGGAGTCGGCCTACTTTAGGGCCGTCTTATGGACTCTGCCGCCTCCCGACAACCGGCTGCTTGGACCAGCCGGCCTCAAGAAGGCGGCCCTTATCCTTGATGTTTGAGGGGCACAGCCTACCCCGATGTCTTGAAATACCAAAGGGAGCTGATGGGGCTACCCGTGGTCATTTACTCCGACAGACAGCTTGGAGTGATTACCATACTGATTACCATTCTGACCCACCATAGCTTGTACACTCTTTAGTAATTCAAGTAGATCTCGGTTTCTTCTTTCCTCGAACATTTGCATAATCTGATCTGTGGTAGGTGGATGCGGTGGAGGAGGTGGTGGTGGTTGATATGGTTCGGGGGAATGTCCTGCCTGTCTGGCTGAGCGACGAGCAGGAGTATTGTCACCCACATGAGTGATGCTACCTCCTCTTGTCATCCTATTTATGTTTCCCAATACGAAGCATTGAGATGAGCAACATCCATAAATGGGGAAGAAAGCAAGCGACAAAGTCTGAAAGGAAGGCAACGAGAAACCAAGGCAAATAATAAAAAGAAGTTCCAACATAATTATACATAGACCCATACATGAAAGGAAATAGCATGATAAGTACGACTACACTCATACAGCCCATCATCATGACAACCTTGGCTACTCCTGAAGAACTAGTGCTCTGCTGATCCTGCTGGGATCTCCCCTGACTCGGTCTCAGATCTTAAACTGACGACGTTAACTGAAACCTCCAGGTTAAAGGAAACACGACGACGCTGCCTCGAGGGCTCTCCCTCAGGGGTAGGGGCTAGGTTAGACTGAACCATAGGAGCTACAGGAGTAGCTAGAAGTAAAGCCCAATCGGCAGGAGACTCGTGGGGAGTCACTGTCGAGGTGTCCGAGTTACTCTGAGGGGTAACCGAAATAGCTGGCGAAATAGTAGCTGGAGGAACAAGTGGGTAAACCCGATGGAGGGTGGAATGAAAGGTGCTCTAGCAGCAACCAGAGCTGCACGAGTACGAGTCAACTCTCGGGCCAACTCGAAAAGCAGAAGATAACTACTAGTGATGTAGCGAGAGAGGTGGCTGGATGAACGGTCGCACGCTATCGGCGTTCTAGGATTGGGGGTACCCAGACCTGCCTGCCTGCGGCCCAGCGCGTGGGCCCATCGATGGCCTGGTACGGCCCAGCTGTAAGACCCCCCAAGTCAAGACCCTCATGAGGGCCTCGGCCTCGTGAGGAGGACAACGCCAAGACCTCCAGAGGAGCAGCCCCTCCCCCCCCCCGGGCTGCCTCCCGAGGAGCAGAGATTTCTATGCAGGTACACAGCCTCACGAGGCTGTGATGACGTGAGCCATGAGGACCAAGGCCAGGCGGGCGCCAGCGGGCGCAGAGGAGGCAGCTTCCCTTTCGATGCTAAGGGAGCAAGGACAGGCGTAGGTTCCCGAGGAAGGCCCCAAAGGTTTACATTCCGGTGCAACGAGGCCAAGACCACAGGCTCGGCAGGACGGATGTCATCACCGAGCCCACCGTTGTGTCATGGCCAGAAGCTTTGTAGGCGAAGACCACCTTTCGTCAGGATTAGATGTGCTTCTTGTCCCTTTTCAAATTGGCTGTTGTGGTATCCCTTCCCGCCTATGTTTTGAGGGAAGAGGACCAAGGCCACTATAAATATAGGTTAGCCACCACCGTAGAAGGGATATCGACTCGACCGGACCCTAGACTAGTTCAACCTCACCACCAGAGCCCTCGCGAGGCTGCTCATCCACTTTACTAGTTCATCCTCAACCTCCTCGTGAGGCCAATCCACCACAAAGCAGGAGTAGGGTTGTACACCGCAAGGTGGCCCGAACCTAGGTAAACTGCTGTGTTCATCTTCTTCCCCGCTCGCACGAACTCGACGAGGCCTGGCTGCGGGGTAGATAGCTTGGGACTTGAGCCGGTTGGGATCTTCGCACACGACCTAGAGTTCGAACCTTCTTCGGTCTGCAGAGCCCTGAATCCGACATTTGCCGCGCCAGGTAGGGGCGTGTCGAAATCCTCTTTCCGTCTCCGCTTCATCCCCGCTTCGTTGATCCCATGGCCAATGCACGCCGAGTTTGCGCCAAGCACCGGGCAGCTTGCGTCGCCTAGACGGCGGCTGTGGGCCATGGCGTCCCTCGCCGCTCTGCCTCTCCCGCAGCTAACGCTGCCACTGACCCTGCTGCTCACGAGCAGCAGGATTTGTCCCTGCCACCCTCCGTGCAGTGCGATGGCTGCACCGCCACTCCGTCCCTCACACCCGCCATGGCGTCGTCCTCCCACGCTCGCCGCGGGCCGGCGAATGCGTAGGCTACGCTGCTCATGGGGCGTGAGCTGCTGCGCTACCGCCCCGCCAATGCCAGGCTTGGCCGCATTGTCGAGCTCGTCAAAGCCGCCCAGGCGGGCGACGTGGCCCACGGTGCGCCTCCTCTTCGGCCTATGCGCGGCGCCGACCCTGAGCCGAGGCGCGATGAGCGCCCGCCGTGTGGGGCACCGGCACGGGACAAGGCAAGCTGTCAGGTGGTGCAGCAGCCACAAGGCAATGCGCATGCGCTCCCCGCACCGCTGCGTCAGCATCAAGATCGTGCGCCGCCGGAGGCTGCGGTGCGCGGACGTCAACACCAAGCTCCTCTCGCTTGTGCTACGCCCGTGAGTGCGGCGGGCTGCCGTGCCTTCACCCCGGAGCTGCGCCGCGTCGTCTGGCCAGACAAGTTCAAGCCAGACTGTCGGATTTAGTGCTCCGCAGACCCAAGAAGGTTCGAACTCTGGGGATGTGCGAAGATCATAACCTCTCAAGTCTCAAGCTCGCCACCCCTACAGCAACCTAGACTCGTCGATCCGCATGAGTTGGGAAGAAGATGGACACGGCAGTTTACCCAGGTTCGGGCCACCTTGCGGTGTAAAACCCTACTCCTGCTTTGTGGTGCATTGGCCTCGTGAGGGGCTGAGGATGAACAAGTACAGTGGATGAACAGTCTCGTGAGGGCTATGGTGGTGAGGGTGGAAAGGATCCGATTCCTCTCTATGGTGGTGGCTAACCTATATTTATAGTGGCCTTGGTCCTCTTCGCTCAAAACTTAGGCGGGAAGGGATCCCACAACGGCCAATTTGAAAGGGGACAAGAAGTACATATAATCCTGACGAAAGGTGGTCTTCTCCTGCAAAGCTTTTGGTCATGACGCAGTGGTGGGCTCGGTGATGACATCCGTCCTACCGTGTTCGTGGTCTTGGTCTTGTTGCACCGGAATGGAAAGCTTTGGGCGATTCCTTGGTAACCCATGCATGTCCTTGCTCCCTTAGCACCGAAGGGGAAACTGCTTCCTCTGCGCCCGCTGGCGCCCGCCTGGCCTTGGTTGTCATGGCTCACGTCACTGCAGCCTCGTGAGGCTGGGTACCTGCATAGAAATCTCTGCTCCTCGGGAGGCAGCCTGGGGAGGCCGCTCCTCTGGAGGTCTTGGCATCGTCCCCTTCGCGAGGCCGGGGCCCTCGCGAGGGTCTTGTCTTGAAGGCCTTGTCACTAGACCGTACCAGGCCGTCGAGGGAGCCACGCCATGGGCCGCAGATAGGCAGGTCTGGGTAACCCCGATCCTAGAACGCCGACAGTAGCCCCCGGGCCCAAGGCGCGCTCGGGCTGGCTTCAAGGTGAAGCCAAGGGGCAAGGGCAAAGCGCCATGGGCCCCAACCACCTGCGGGCCAGTCTTGACACATGGCACTTGACAGGGTGCGGACACCTCCGCTTCCCCACGTCGCCTCGGCAACTGCCTAGGCTGACAAAAGCCTGGTTCCTGCTGTAGAACCATCATTGCTTCCCTCGCCTTGCTACAGATCACCTTCTGTCAGCTGAAAGCTTTCCCAGATCCAACCGTAACTCCGCCCCCTTCCTTCTCCTACTCCGACACTGGCGGCTCCGCAGATGGTTCCCATGAAGCCGAAGCCCACGACCCAGGCTAGGAGCTCCTCCTCTCCTGCGCCAGCACTTGTCGCATCCTCCATCGCTGAGGTGGGCACCTCGACCCCGTGCTTCCGCAGACGGTGAGCGAAGATAACGAGTGGGGCGAGACCGTGATCTGGGCCGGCTCCGCCAAGCAGTGGACCCTGGCTCGAACGGTCTATCCCTTCTTCCTCCACAGCATCTTCGCAGGGCTCATCCCGCCCCTCTCATAGTTCTTCATCGCCGTCCTCAACCACTACAAGATCCAGGCCCTCCATATTGGGGAACGTTGCATGGGAAACAAAAATTTTCCTACGCTCACCAAGATCCAATCTAGGAGATGACCATCTATGAGAGGAGAGATTGCATCTACATACCCTTGTAGATCGCTAAGCGGAAGCGTTAAGAAATGCGGTTGATGTAGTCGAACGTCTTCGTGATGCAATCACGTTCCGTCCCGTGAACTCCCGATCTAGTGCCGAACGGATGGCACCTCCGCGTTCAACACACGTGCGGCTTGATGACGCCTTCACCTCCTCGATCCAGCGAGTGATGGTGAAGTAGTAGCTCGAGTCCTCCGGCAGTACGACGGCGTGGTGGCGGTGGTGGTGGAGAAATCTCGGCAGAGCTTCGCTAAGCACTACGGAGAAGAAGATGGCTACGAGGGTGGGAGGAGTAGCGCCGTGGCACGAATAGATCTGTATGGGTGCGGCTGTCCTTTCTCCACCTCTCTATATATAGGGGGAAGGGAGGAGGAGGGGGCGCCCCTAGATCCCATCTAGGGGGCGGCGGCCAAGGTGGGGCAACCCTAGATGGGTTTTGGCCCCCCACCCCTTAGGAGACTTGGTTCCCAAGCAAGGTGGAGGCAAAACCCTAGGGAGGCGCCCCCACCTCTTTTGTCAACATGGGATGGGGTGAGGGGGGCGCACAACCCCTTAGTGGGCTGGTGTGCCCCCTCCCCTTGGCCCATGAGGCCCCCCAAAACCCCTTTCGGTCATGCTGGTCATCACCTGGTACCTCCGGAACAATTCCGGACTCCAATACCCTTCGTCCAATATATCAATCTCCACCTCCGGACCATTCTGGAGTTCCTCGTCGTGTCTGTGATCTCATCCGGGACTCCGAACAACCTTCGGTAGCCACGATAATGACTCAACTATACTTATATCGTCACCAAATGTTAAGTGTGTAGACCCTGCGGGTTCGAAAACTATGCAGACATGACCAAGACACCTCTACGGTCAATAACCAATAGCGGGACCTGGATGCCCATATTGGTTCCTACATATTCTACGAAGATCTTTATCGGTTGAACCTCGATGTCAAGGATTCAGCTAATCCCTTATGCAGTTCCCTTTGTCTATCCGTATGTTACTTGCCCGAGATTCGATCGTCGGTATCTCCATACCTAGTTCAATCTCGTTACCGGCAAGTCTCTTTACTCATTCCGTAATACAAGATCATGTGGCTAACTCATTAGTCACATTGCTTGCAAGCTTCTTGTGATGTTGTATTATTGAGTGGGCCCTGAGATACCTCTCCGTCATACGGAGTGACAAATCCCAGTCTTGATCCATGCCAACTCAATAGACACCCTCAGAGATACCTGTAGAGCACCTTTATAGTCAACCAGTTATGTTGCGACGTTTGGTACACACAAGGTACTCCTCCGGTGTCAGTGAGTTGCATGATCTCATGGTCATAGGAACATATACTTGACATGCAAAAAACGATAGCAATAAACTTGATATGATCATATGCTACGTTTATAGTTTGGGTCTTGTCCATCACATCATTCTCCTAATGATGTGATCCCGTTATCAAATGACAACTCATGTCTATGGCTATGAAACCTTAACCATCTTTGATCAACGAGCTAGTCTAGTAGAGGCTCACTAGGGACACGTTGTTGTCTATGTATCCACACATGTATCTGAGTTTCCGATCAATACAATTCTAGCATGGATAATAAATGATTATCATGAACAGGGAAATATGATAATAACCAATTTATTATTGCCTCTAGGGCATATTTCCAACACTCCACCTTCAACCCAACTCCATTCTCCTCCTGTCCATCTTCACCTTCTTCTGCGAGGCCTTCGTGGGCATGAGGCCCTCAGTGCCACTCCTCCGCCATTTCTTCTGCTTGTGGCTGCACGATTCGACGCACCACTCCGCTTGTGTGTCCTTCATCATGGTTCACAAGGGAAACATGCTCATGAAGGCTGGGAAGAAGGTGGAGGGCTTCCGGCACCGCCGGGTGTTCCTGGACACCAAGGGCCTCAACGATCGGCTGGAGCTGCCGGCCGAGCTGCCCGAGCGGCTCGAGAGGTGGAGCCACGAGAAGCTCTTCGACTCCCGGGCGGAGCCCGACCAGAGGAAGATGACCTCAGACATGGAGGCCAAGGCGCTGATGGGGGGAATGCTTGTGAAGGAGTTCTTGACGCAGCTCCTGGCACCGCTTCAGTCGCACACGCGCCCCATGTGGGAGTTCCAGGGCTCGACGGACGACATTAGGCTCCGCCCTGCCAGGCTGACGGGCGAGGAGCTAGACAAGGCCATTGCCGTCCTGCTCAGCGGTGACCCTGGGGACCTCCCCGAGGACTACACCCCGCTGTACCACTGCACCGACAGGGAAGAACTGGTAGCCGCCATGCCCGTCTTCAACAAGCTGGGGCTCGCGTCGCCTGAACGCCCCAACTCCCCCGTGCCGGTGTCATCTGGCGACAGTGCCGGCGAAGAGGGCGAAGAGGACTCGGAAGCGACCGATGACGATGATGTGGAGGAGGTGTCCCCCCCGTCACAGAGTGAGCTTCTCCGCAGGCTTGAAGACGATGACGACACTGACGAACTCCCGGCCGCGGACTCCCCACGCCCTACCAGGGTCCTCAGGAGGTTAAGGCCTGCCCCCCAGCCAGCGCAAGCACCCCGCAGGGCTACCCCAAAGAAATGTGTGGCTGTGCCCACTCCAGAGGGCTCCCCGCACACCAACAAGGCAGACGAGACGCCCATTTCGTCGCCGCCTGGCCCGCGAACTGAAGGCGGGGCAGCCGTTGTCGGGGCTGATGTGGTTCAGCCGGCCATGACCCCTCATGGCGACCCTGTCGGTACCCCAAGCTCGACCAAGGCGGCATCGCGGGAAGGCGAGGGCGCCCCCTGCTCCGGCCAAGAAGGAGAAGAAGAGGGCGTGGGTTGACCCTGACGAGTGAGTAGCCTACCTTGTTCTCGAGTTAAGCATAAGTTGCCACTGTGCCCACAGTACTCCCCTCTTGATGACCAGGCTAGAAATTGTGATGCAGAAGAGGAAGGAGAGCGTGGAGCCGAAGCAGCCCCCAATCCTGAGAGTGCAGTTAGCTTCTGGTCGCGGCCGCGGCGGGCGCGGAAGCGCGTTGGGCCGGACCAACGCAGCCCTCGTGTGCTCGGGCGGCACTACGCCTGAGCGCTCGAGCGCTTTGCCTGTCCCTGGCGCCTCGCTGGCGCCGCTTGGAGGAACGTCCACTGAGGGCACCGGGGGTCAGGAGGCAACTCCCCTCGCCGCGGCTGCAGTGGCCCCTGCGCGGATGGAGGGGGCAATTCCTTGCCCCCCACGATGGAGCGCG
The DNA here is from genome assembly GCA_011799875.1 of Thinopyrum elongatum. Classification (NCBI taxonomy): domain Eukaryota; kingdom Viridiplantae; phylum Streptophyta; class Magnoliopsida; order Poales; family Poaceae; genus Thinopyrum; species Thinopyrum elongatum. Next base: position 530,593,297 of record CM022300.1, on the reverse strand, counting down.
CCCTTGTGGACGTGGTGATGTAGCCTCAGGAGGAGCCTGCCTCCGTAGGCCAGCAGGTTGCGAAGCTGTCTGCCCTTGTCGCGCCTGAAGGAAGCTCGGAGTCGATGCCCGAAGCCATCCGTGCCACCGCTTCCTTGGCCGTGGCGCCGGTTGACGCGCCTGTGCCGCCTCCTCGCCAGTCCCTCGCACTGGCGGACTGTAGCCCCCTCGTCAGGCTTGGGGCTCTGGATGATGCCTTCGCCGCTCTTGGCCGGATCCGGGCCGACCACCAAGACACCGATAGGTGCCTCGTGAGGGATCGCTTGGGGCTTGTCTCGGGGTGGCTCCAGGCTGACTCATCCGCCAGGGCGGCCTGGGACCGGGCCGAAGCCGCCACCACGGAGGGGAGGAAGGAAGCCACCGAAGCCAAGGAGGCCCACGACGCGGCGCTGGCGAGCGCAGCGTCCGCCGATGAGCGCCACGGCGAGGCGGAGGCTAGGCTCAAGGCACTCCAGGAGGAGCAGGCCTCGCGCGCCCAACGGCTCCAGCAGCAGGAGGAGGACCTCAAGGCCCGTGATGTAAAGCTCACCGATCACGACTCCAAGCTGGCCCAGGTGACCACAGACCAGGCCGCGGAGCTTGATCGCCTGGCCAAGCTGAAGAAGGAGGTGGACAAGGCCCAGGCATCCCATGCCCAGCACGTCTCCTAGGCGACAGCCCAGCTTGAGTCCACGGAGAAGATCCTTGCTGCTGCCGAGAAGAAGGCGGCTGCGGAATGCGAAGCCTTCCCCTGCATCGAGCTCAGGTCTCGCGAGGCGCCGTGTTCCATCTACAGGGGAGGATATGCAGGGCCGCTAGCGGCCCGTGAGGATGGTTTTGCAGGGCTTTCTTCCAAGCTTGCCGAAATGCTCGAGGGCGCCACCACTGAGGTGGACTCCATCTTGGAGGAGGAGTGTCGCTTGCTCTTCATCGCGGCTGCGACACGTGTCTTCAGCCAGCTCTACCTCAGGATCCAGGCTTTGACTTCGATGCGGTGATCCACCCGGTGGATCCTAAGTCCTGCATTGCTGCCGCTGGGGCCGTGAAGGATCAGGTGGACGTGCTGTTGAAGAAGTTCCTCTACGTCCCTGACCCCGCGACTCCGGCGGTGGAGGCCGGCGGCGGCGACGATGGTGGCAGCGACATCGATGATGGGCTCCCCGCGGATGGGACGGGCGGCGGCGATGGCCAAGGCGGTGTTGGCGCTTCCTTCTAGTTTTTATCCTGCAACATTTATCATGCCTCGTGGAGGCGTAAGACTTCTGTTTGAATTTGTGGAACAGTTTATGCTTGTAATAACTGTTAGGACTCCGCGGTTTTCCTTTTCGTGCTTGGTTTCCCTCTTGTTTGCCTTTGTGTTCTGCATCGGCAGGGCCCAGCCCCGCGCATACCTCAACAGCCGTTGGGGCATCCGAATCACTAGGACAAGACCAAGGGTCGAGGGGCTACATGACTAGAGAGGCCCCTGAGTCGCGATACTCAGGGGTCCCCCTTGACGTACGAACACCACTCATGAAGGAAACATGAGAAGCGTCTAAGTTAATCCAGAGTCCTCCATACCTTTCCTCGCCAGCTTTTGCCAGGGAGGGACGCACGAAGACAGGTACCAGGGACCTGGTGAGGTGGCGTGTGCTAGGCCTGGCCTGAGCACAGCCCCCGTGTCCAACCCCCTCTCGCGTGTCTCCCGTGGGGAAAGCTGTGCGACAGGACCGGGTGAAGAGCCGGCAGGCTATCCTAAGGTTGGTGCAGCCACTAGGGTGCCCTTAGTTGTTTATCCACCAGCGCAGAGCATGGGGCTTCCACTTGGGCGTGGGCATAGCCACTGTTTGACTGTGTCATCCGCCAGCACGGAGCATGGGGCTTCCACTTGGGCGTGGGTGGGAGTAACCTCGGGGGGAGACTCCGGGGCGTGTACAACCCCGTTCGTATGTGTGGCTAGCACGGTAGAACTGGAGGAGGTGTATCTGGGCACTCGTGAGCTAGTGCGGGACTCACGAGGCACTACCTCAAGGCGGGTTGCGCCTAGATTTTTGGCGTGAGGCGTGCATTAAGAACCTGTGAGTTGGCGGGGACCTGCGCCGAATGAACCTCCGGACGTTATTGCATGAGAAGGCCGAACACCAATGACCCCAGGAGGTGACGTGAACGGGGCCGGCCCGCCAGACAGAGCTCAGCCATTGGTTTTATCGACACTGCATGGATAGACCCGAGCACAGACGCTGTGCCTAGTCTTCTCATGCAATGATCCCACGGAAAGACACCCAGCGCGCGTCTCCCGCGACGGCGAAACGCCGAACTGCAGTTGTATGAACCGGGCCGTGCGCCCTTACTCATCCACTCACGATTAGCTCACGCGAGAACAAGGCACCAAGGACCCTAGGAGGTGACATGCACGGGAGCTGGCCCGTGGGACAGAGCTCAGTCGCTTGGGTTTAACAACGCTGCAGGGACGGACTCGAGCACTGACGCCGTGCCAGTCCTTAATCATGAGGCGGTCGCATGCAGGTTTGCGAGGGTGCAACAACATTCATGGTGGCGAAGCACCGGACATGCAGGTTGAATTACTTAGGAAATCAATAAAGGTAGAGCCAGTTCTAATGCATGCACAAAGCGATACAGCTGTTTGGGCGGGCCCTAACAGCTTGAGGATAATGGAGCCTGGAGGCGCCCTCAACCAAACAAACCAAAAAGTCACCTGGCACCGGTGTTGTAGGAGCGTCGGGGTAGCTGAAGATGCGTGCTGTGGAGATCGTTCCTCACGAGCTGGGCGGCTCCGGAGGCCGGGGGAGCTCATGAGGCCCAGGGGGCTCGCGAGGGTCCATGACCTCCTCCGACATGATCGCCAAGCGCCTGGCCTCTTGAGACGCAAGAGCACGCTGTGCGAGGCGCTAATACTGTCGGATTCAGGGCTCCGCAGACCCAAGAAAGGTTTGAACTCTGCGGCATGTGCGAAGGACTCAACCTATCTAGCCAACCAGCTCGTCGCACCATGGCCTAGCTCGATGCACACGAACAAGGAAGAAGATGAACACGGCGGTTTACCCAGGTTCGGGCCACCTTGTGGTGTAAGACCCTACTCCTGCTTTGTGGTGGATTAGCCTCACGAGGGGCTGAGGATGAACTATTACAAGGGATGAACAACCTCACAAGGTCTATGGGTGAGGGGGTGAGTCGACCAGGGATCAGATCAGGGAGTCAGATGGATCGATCCCTTCTACGGTGATGACTAAACTATATTTATAGTTGCATCGGTCGTCTTCCCCCAAAATGTAGGTGGGAAGGGATCCCACAGTGACCAATTTGAAAGGGGACAAGTAGTACATCTTATCCTGACGAAAGGTGGTCTTCGCCTGCAAAGCTTCTGGTCGTGACATAACGGTGGGCTCGGCGATGAAATCCGTCCTGCCGCGCTGGTGGCCTTGGTCTCATTGCACCCGAATGGAAACCTTTGTCAGATTCCTCGGGAACCCACGCCTGTCCTTGCTTCCTTAGCACCAAAGAGGAAACTGCCTTCTCTGCGCCCACTGGCGCCCGCCTGCCTTGGTTGTCATGGCTTGCGTCATGGTAGCCTCATAAGGCTGGGTACCTGCATTGAAATCTCCGCTCCTCGGGAGGCCGCCTTGGGAGGCCACTCCCTCGGGAGGTCTTGGTGTCGTCCGCCTCACGAGGCTTGGCCCCTCGCGAGGGTCTTGTTTTGGCAATCTCGTAGATGGGCCGTACCAGGCCATCGATGGAGCCATGTCATGGGCCGCAGGCAGGCAAGTCTGGGTACCCTGGTTCCCAGAACGCCGACAGTAGCCCCCGGGCCCAAGGCACGCTCGGACTTGGCTTCGAGGCGAAGCCAAGGGGCAAGGGCGAAGAGCCACGGGCCCCAATCGCCTGCGGGCCAAGCTGACACATGGTGCTTGACGGGACGTGGGCGCCTCCGCTTCCCCACGCCACCTCGGCAACTGCCCAGGCTGACAAAAGACTGGCGCTTGCTACCGTGCCATCATTGCTTCCCTTTCGCCTTGCTCCAGATCCCCTTTCTCCCAGCCGAGAACATCTCCAGATCCGGCCGCGCTCCTCCCTTTTCCTTCGAGATCTCGTGAATGGCGTCCGGGAAGGCGAAGCCGGCCGCACAGGGTGCAAGCCCCTTCCCCTCTCCTGCGCCGGCCCATGGCACGTCCTCCATCACCGAGGAGAGGCACCTCGCCGCTGCGCTCCCGTTGACGGCGAGCAATCACAACGAGTGGAAAGAGACCATGCTCCTGGCCGGCTCCGCCAAGCAAAGGACCTTGGCGGAGACGTTCTACCCCTTCTTCCTCCACAACGTCTTTGCAGGGCTCATCCCGCCTTTATCCGAGTTCTTCACCGCTGTCCTTGACCACTACCAGGTTCAGGCCCTGCATCTTCAACCCAACTCCATCCTTCTCATGTCCATCTTTGCCTTCTACTGTGAGGCATTCGTGGGCGTGAAACCCTCTGTACCGCTCCTCCGGCACTTCTTCTACCTGCGACTGCACGATCCGACCCAGCGCTCCGGCTGCGTGTCCTTTGTCGTGGTCCACAAGAACAATGTGCTCATGAGTACCGGAAAGAAGGTGGAGAACTTCAGGCGCTGGTGGGTCTTCATGGACACCAAAGGCCTCAATGCGCGGCTGGAACTACCAACCCAGCTGCCGGAGAAGCTCGATAGGTGGGGTCACGAGAAGTTCTCCGACCCCCGGGCGGCGCCTGTCCTGAGGAGGATGACCGTAGATATGGACGCCAGGGTGCTAACGGGGGGCATGCTCATGACGGAGTTCCTGATGAAGCGCCTGGCCCCGCTCCAGTCGCACACGCGCCCCATGCGGGAGTACCAGGGCGCGACGGATGACATCAGGCTGCGCTCGGAGGGCTTGACGGGTGAGGAGATGGACAAGGCCATGAACACCCTGCTTGAGGGGGAGCCGAGCAACCTCCCGGAGGCCTACGCCCCATTGTACCGCCGTGCTGATAGGGACGCACTAGTCGCCGCCATGCCCATCTTTAATGAACTGGGGCTCGCCTCGCCTGAGCACCCCAACACCTCGGTGCTGGTGTCCTCCAGCGACAGCGTCGGCGAAGAAGGCAAGGAAGACTTGGAGGCAACCGAGGATGACGTAGAGGAGATCTCTCCCCCGCCATGAGGCGAACTCCTCCGCGGCTTCACCGACGACGACGACGCCGACGAGCCCCCGGCCGTGAAATCCCCGTGCTCCACTCGGGTCCTCACGAGGTCGGGGGCCACCCCTCGGGCCCTCGGCAGGCCGAGCCACGTGACACCGAAGAAGAGCAGGGCAGCGCCTCCTCCGAGGGGCGCCCCGCTTGCTGCCGGATCGGACATGGTCCTGCATGCTGCGGCCCCTCAGGGCGACTCCTCCGCCCTGTCAGGCAGCGCTGCCCCGAGGCCGGCCGAAGTGCGCCTCGCCAACTCCCCCAGCCCGACCAAGGCTGCGCCAAGGAAAAGCGGGGGTGCCCCCGCCCTGGCCAAGAAGGAGAAGAGGAGGGCATACATCGAAACCAACAATTAAGCACCTTACCTTGTGTCTGTTTAGCATATATTTGCACCGTGCTGACAGCGCTCCCGCCCTGACGACCAGGGTGGGCGTCATGGTGAAGAAGAGGAAGGAGGAAGCTCAGGCTCCGGAGACGCCGTCTCTTGCCGCAGGCGCAGCGACTCCAGCGTGGGCAGGGGAGGACGTTCCTCGCCCCCTCGCGATGGAGCGGATGCCTCAGGACATGGTGGTGCTGCCCCTGGAGGAGCCGGTACCTGTGGGCCAACAGGCCGCGGAGCTGTCTACGCCCATTGCGCCCGGGCAAGGTTCTGAGCCCACGGCCACCAAAGCCGACCTCGCCAGTGCCTCCGGAGCCGTGGAGCACCTTACTGCGCTCGCGCCGCCTTTTCCTCCAACCCTTGTGCTTGCGAACAATGGCCCCTTGGTCAGGCCCGGGGCCCTGGACGAGGCCTACGCTGCGCTTGGTCGTATTCGGGCGGACCTTCAGGATGCTAACCAGTGCTTCATGAGGGAGAGCTTGGGGCTTCTCTCGGGGTGGGCCCAGGCCAACTCAGCCATTAAGAAGGCCTGGAGCCGGGCTGAAGCCGCCAACGCCAAGAGCAGGAAGGAGGCCGCTGACGCCAAGGCATCTCGCGACGCGGCACAGGCTGAGGCTGCGTCTGCCATGAAACACTGTAGGGAGGCGGAGGAGAGCTTGAAGGCCCTTCAGGAGGAACAAGCCACGGCTGCATCACGGCTCCACCAACAGGAGGAGGGCCTCAAGGCCCGTGAGGCGAAGCTCACCAATTGAGACGCCAAGCTGGCCCAGGTGACCACCGACCAGGCGACGGAGCATGACCGCCTGGCCAAACTAAAGGCGGAGGTGGACGAAGCCCAGGCGTCCCACGCTCGGCATGTCTCCGAGACAACAGCCCAGCTGGAGACCAGAGAGAAGGAGCTCGTTGCCACCGAGGAGAGGGCGGCCACGGACCGTGAGACCTTCCTTGCCCTCGAGCTCGGGTTTTGCGAGGCGTTGCATTCCATCTGCGGGCAAGGATACATAGAGCTGCTGGCGACCCCTGAAGATGGCTTTGTAGGGATCCTTCCCAAGATCGCCAAAGAGCTCAAGGGTGCTGCCGCTGTGGTGGACTCCTTCCTGGAGGTGGAGTGTCGCTCGCTTTTCACCCCGGCCACGACGTGCGTCTTCAGCCATCTCTACCTCCAGGACCCAAGCTTGAACCTCGGTGCGCTGATCCACTCGGTAGCTCCTGAGTCCCGCGACGCTGCTGTGGAGGCCGTGAAGGATCACATAGATGCCCTGCTCAAGAAGTTCCTCTGTGTCCCCGACCCTGGGGCTCCAGGAGCGGAGGCTAGGGGTGGTGGTGACAACGGCGGCAGCGATGTTGACGACGGGCTTCCAGCGGCTGGGGCGAGTGGTGGTGATGGCCAAGGTGGTGGTGGCGCCTCCCCTGACTTTTATTCCTGCAATAATTTACCATGCCTCGTGGAGGCGTAAACTTGCTGCTTGAATTTGTGAAACACTGCATATTTTGTAATAACTGCTAGAACTCCGCAATTTTCCTTTTCGTGCTTGGTTTCCTTCGTACTTGCCTTACCATTCTGCGTCGGTAGGGCCCAACCCCGTGAATACCTCGACCACCGTTGGAGCGTCCGGATCACCAGGACAAGACCAAGGGGTGAGGGGCTACGTGACTAGTGAGGCCCCTGATTCGCGATGCTCAGGGGTCCCCCTTGACGTATGAACAGCCTCAATGTTCTGCGTCGACAGGGCCCAGCCCTGCGCGTACATCGACCGCCGTTGGGGCATCCGGATCACCAGGACGAGACTAAGGGGTGAGGGGCTACGAGACCAGTGAGGCCCCTGTGTCGCGATGCTCAGGGGTCCCCCTTGACGTACGAACGGCCCTCATGAAGGAAAGCGAGCAGTCGTCCAAGGTAATCCGGAGTCCTCCATATCTTTGCTCACCAGCTTTCGCCTAGGGGAACGTGAGAAGACCAGGTGCCTGTACCTGGTAGGGTGGCATATGCCAGGTGTGGCCTAAGCACAGCCCCCGTGTCCAGCCCCCTCGCGTGGTTCTCCTGAGGGGAAAGCTGCGGGGTGTTACCAGAAGAAGAGCCGAGAGGGTGTCCTGAGGTTGATGCGGCCACGAAGGCGCCCTTGGTTGTTTATGCACCAGCGTGGAGCATGGTGCTTCCACGTTGTCGTGGGCATAGCCGCTCCTCGACCGTGTCATCTGCCAGCATGGAGCATGGGGCTTCCACTGGTGCGTGGGCATAGTCGCTCATCAACCGTGTTGTCCGCTAGCGCGGAGCATGGGGCTTCCACTGGTGCGTGGGTGGGAGTTCCCTCTAGGGGAGACTCTGGGGCGTGTACAGCCCCGTTCGTACGCGTGGCTAGCATGGCAGAACTGGAGGAGGTGTATCTGGGCACTCTTGATCCAGCACGGGACTCACGAGGCCCTACCTCAAGGCGGGTTGCGCCTGATTTTTGCTGCGCGGTGCACGCGTAAGACACCTATGGGGCGATGGGGGGGGTCCTGCGCCGAATGCCCCTCCGAAGGTTATCGCATGAGAAGGCCGGACACCAACGACCCCAGGAGGTGATGTGTGCGGGACCGGCTCGCCAGACAGAGCTCAGCCATTGGTTTTATCGATGCTGCAGGGACGGACCGGAGCACAGACGTCGTGCCAAGTATTCTCATGCAACGATCCCACGGAAAAACAACTGGCACATGGCTCCCGCTGCAGCAAAGCGCCGAACCGCGGTTGTACGAACCGGGCCACGCGCCCTTACTTGCCCACACTTGATTAGCTCATGCGAGAACAAGGCACCAAGGACTACGGGAGGTGACGCGCACGGGAGCTAGCCCACCGGACAGAGCTCGGTCGCTATGATTTATCAACGCTACAGGGACGGACCCGAGCATAGACGCCGTGCCAGTCCTTAATCATGAGGCGGTTGCGGGCGGGTTTGCAAGGGCGCGGCGACATCATAGTGACCAAGCAACGCACATGCAGTTGAAATACTTAGGAAATTCATGAAGGCAAGGCCAGTTCTGATACATGCGCAAAAACTATACAATTGTGGGGTCAGGCCCTAGCAGCCTAAGGATGATGCAGCCCAAGGGGCGCCCTCAGTTGAACAAACCAAAAAGTCACCTGGCACCATCATTGCAGAATCATTGGAGTAGCTGAAGACGCGTGCTGCGGAGATCGCTCCTCACGAGCCGGCCGGCTCCTGAGGCCCGAGAGGCTCACGAGGGTCTAGCGCCTCCTTTGACAGGACCGCCTGGTGCCTTGCTTCATGGGCCGCCAAGGCTCCCTGCATGAGGCGCTGGTACGAGGCGGCCATGTTCAGCAGGCCGAACGGCATGCGGACGTAGCTGCAGGGGTAGCCCCTGCTCCGGCCGACACGGGATGGCCAGAAGAGGCCCTGCGAAGCAGCCCTGTTGAGACCTGGGATGTTGACACAGACGCGTAGCTCGCCGCCCATGTCAGGGGTTACGGCTGCACCCGGTGCTGTGGGGCGGCGCTCACCGCGCATGGCTCGCGCCTCCTGAAGCTCGTCGATTGCCTTGGTGATGAATTCCTGAGCGCCTGGCACCTCACGCCTTGCTCCCGGAGGCGTGTGTCGAAACACGCCTCCACGTGGTGCCCGAACGCCTCCCTAGTTGTGCTGGTCAGGTCAGAGGCCCTCCAGATGAGAGCCCCCGAGCCCGTCCTGAGGGGGGCGCCGGGCGCGCCTTCCTATGCGAGAGGGGAAGGTGTCCCAGCAGTGGGCGCGGGGCTCGAGGCGCGTCGAATAGGCGCACAGCCTCCTGATGGCCTTTGGGGAGGAGCTGCTTCTTCTTCTTGGGGACAGCCTCAGGAGGCAGGACGGCACCCTCGTCGTCAGAGTTCTCGACCGCTGCAGCCTGGTACGCGCGCTCAAGGGAGCACACCGCATCCTTTTTGTCACAGGCGACCGTGATGATGCCACAACTTCCTGGCATCTTGAGGACATTGTAGCCGTGGTGAGTTGCGGCCATGAACTTGGCGAGGGCCGGATACCCGAGGATGGCATTGTACAGGAGGCCGATGTGGGCGACATCGAAGTCGATGAGCTCGGTGTGGTAGTTGCCACGCTTGCCGAAGGTGACAGGGATGCGGATCTACCCTATGGGAACGGTGGAGCCGTCGGTCACCCCTGAGAAAGGCTTGGTAGGCAGAAGCTGGTCGTAGGGCACTTGGAGCATCTCAAATGTCTCGATGGAAAGAACATTGAGCCACGCCACCGTGGATGAGGGTTTTGGTGACGAGGATGTTGCTGATGGTTGGTGTGCAGAGCATCGGGAGCGCGCCAGTGGTGGCTGAGCACTTGAGCTGGTCCATGGAGTCAAAGGTGATGGCGTGCTTGGACCATCTGAGGGGACGTGATGCCTCAAGCTTGGGAAGGGCCGCGTTCACCTCACGACCGAACTACTTGAAGATGCGATGAGAGGCAGGAGCCTGAGCGCCACCCAGGATGCAGGCGATCGCACGAGGCTCTTGGAAGAACCCAGCCCCAACATCTTGGCGGTTGTCATTGTTTCTCCATGGCGGCGACAGCGGAGGAAGGCTGACATTGCCCTGACGACGGTTCTCATGAGGCTGGTCTCGCCAGGGGTCATCGTGAGGCTGGCCCTGCCAGCGGTCCTCACGGGGATGGTCGCGCCAGTCCTGGCGGGGGTTGCCGTTGTCCCAGCGGCCAACACCGCGGCCTCCTCCGCGGCCGTAGCCGCGGTTGCTGCGCTCGGGACGGCAGCCAAGGCGTCCGTCACGGATTGCCCTCAGCTCCTGGCAGTCATTGGTGTTGTGGCTGTGGACGTTGTGGAAGACGCAGAATGGGCGGTTGCGCCTGGAGGATTCGTCGTGGTCACAGCCGCGCTTCATCTCAGGTTCAGCCGCAAGCACAACGGGGCCCTTGCGCTTTACCTCCTTAGCCTTGGCCTTCTTGTCTTCAGGATCGACCTCCGGAATCTCCAGGAGGGAGAGGTGACCTTCCTCTGCCCTCGCACACCTGGCGGCCATGTTGAACATCTCCAGGGCCGAAAACAAGTCTTTGTGTATGGCGAGCTCCTCCTTCATCTTGACATCCCGGACGCCCTCAGAGAAAGCCGAAATGATGGCCTCGTCCGACACCTTTGGGATCTTGAGGCGAACATTCATGAAGCACTGTATGTACTTGTGCAAGGTTTCACCAGGCTGCTGCTTTATGCGCCGCAGGTCACCTGCTACAGGAGCGCGGTCGCGAGTGCCCTGGAAGTTAGCGACGAAGCGCTCGCGTAGCTCGTCCCAGGAGGAGATCGACCCCACCGGGAGGTTCAGGAGCCAAGAACGTGCGCCATCCTTGAGGGCCATGGGGAACCAATTCGCCATGACCTTGTCATTGCCGTTCGCCGCTTCAATGCTCAGCTCGTAGAGCTGGAGAAATTCCATGGGGTCAGGAGTGCCGTCGTAGCGTGGAGGCAAATCCGGCTTGAACTTGCCGGGCAAGACGACGCGGCGCAGCTCCGGGGTGAAAGCACGTTAGCCTGCCGCACTCACAGGGGCCGGTCGCATGGGCGGAGCTTGATCTTGGCGCCCACGCGCCACCGCCTCTGGTGGCACACGGTCTTGACGCGGCGGCGCTGGAAGCGCGCGCGCCTCTTCTTGGGGCCGCTGCACCACCTGGCAGCTTGCTTCATCGCGCACTGACGCCCTGCGCGGCGGGTCGTGCTGGGGTGCCTCATGCCTAGGCTCGGGGTCCACGCCATGCAGAGGAGGAGGAGGGGCCATGCCATGAGCTACATCGCCCGCCAGGGACGGTGGGGGACGAGGCGAACTGGATGGTGCAGGGGCCTGACCGGCGGCGTTGGCGATGCGGCTGAGCCAGTCATCATAGAGGTCATTGGCCGGACGATAACGCCGAAGCTCACGCGCCATGAGTAGCACAGCCTGCACGTTCGCCGGCCCGCGACGAGCATGAGGGGATGATGCCGTGGCTAGAGTGGGTGATGGAGTTGTGGTACGGCCGTCACGCCGCATGGACGGTGGCAGCGACGAATCCTGCTGTTCGCGGGCAGCAGGGTCGATGTCAGCGTTAGCCACCGGGGAGGTGGAGCGGCGAGGAGCGCCATTGCCCGTGGGTGCCGTTTGAGCGACACGAGCGGCCCGGTGCTCACCACGGACACGGCGAGCGTCAGTCATAGGAACGACGGAACGGCGGCAGAGCGAACGGTGGAAGAGATGCTTCGACATGCCCCTACCTGGCGCGCCAAATGTCGGATTCAGGGCTCCGCAGACCTAAGAAAGGTTCAAACTCTGGGGCGTGTGCGAAGGACTCAACCTATCTAGCCAACCAGCCCATCGCTCCACGGCCTAGCTCGATGCACACGAACAAGGAAGAAGATGAACACGCCAGTTTACCCAGGTTCGGGCCACCTTGCGGTGTAAGACCCTACTCCTGCTTTGTGGTGGATTGGCCTCACGAGGGGCTGAGGATGAACTAGTACAAGGGATGAACAACCTCACGAGGTCTATGGGTGAGGGGGTGAGTCGACCAGGGATCAGATCAGAGAGACCGATCGACCAGTATGTATGTACATGTTTGCGACCAGACAGAAAACGCTACGTACGCCTCGACCAGGTGGACAAGCTGTCAGGGAGGACAAGGATGCACTTCCTTGCGTGCGAAGATATAGCTGGTGGGTCCCAGCTTTCAGGGGGAAGAATCATTGTTTTTGCCAGTAATATGGACGCACTTCCTTGCGTGCGAAGATGTAGCTGATGGGTCCATCTGTCAGCCTCACCGCGTAGATTCCTCTTCTGATGGTTGTCGTTCGTTGACCACGTTAACCACGCCACGCGGACAGCACCCAGGCAGTGGACGATGGCGAGTCCTAGGAAGGGAATGACGCGGAGCCAGGGAAGACGAGGCAGGTGGATGCCCACGCGGAGGGGAGTATGAGGGTTCACTGGTTCGGCTGCGGTGTGAGGCTGCCATCGCCGGAGAATAACAGGAGGTGTTGGTGAGTAGAGGAATGGCATGGACGACGATCGGAGTAGGGTGGGCTGGTGAGTCCTGCACGTGGCAGCACAGCCGGTCACGGGAGGCGGTAGCAGGCGGTACCGCCGGCGGTGGTTTGGGTGGCTGAAGCAAGAATATCCGAGATTGAAGAAGAAGCACGACATTCGTTGGATGGACATCCAATGGCCACTGCTGCTAGACTCGTGTGTTGACCTCAAGTTGACAAAGCCTTGCGTAGTAGTCCCACAAGTGTGTGACAGAGAACATATAGCCCATTTGCGATTTGTAAGAATGTACAACCCATTTTTGAATTCTAATGGAATTTACTACAACCCATTTATAGTTTGTTAAAATTACAGCCCATTTTCTAGCTCGGACAACGATTAATAATTTCAACCAAACGCTCAAAACAGAATTGAATAAAATTTCCCACATTTTGATGGGATCCAAAATATTTTCATCCCGAAATTTCAAGTCAGATAAAATATAATTTCAAAATAAATTTGTATAAAGTAAAAATCCAACGAAATATTGCGCGCGCAACAAGTAATGAAATTAAAAATTTCAAAATCCAAAAATAATATTTTTTTAAAACTAATTACGTGTTTGGTGCATTTTTTTTATAGTTACAGCCCAATTTTTATAATTACATCCCATTTATTATTTCTTAAAGCCTATTTTCTTGTTAAGCGTAATACATCCCTCCTAGGAAAGATTTACAGCCCAGCGGGGCGGAGAATAACAAGTTGACCTGGGCTGGGTATTCCTCAAAAAAAAGTATAGCTGGGCTAGCCATTTTCAGCTTGAAAAAAAATTAATATCTGGGCTGGATATTTGGTCGACATAAAATAATAGCCTGATCTAGACAGGCCACAGCCCGCCCAGGTGATCTCCTCTGAACAACAACAAAAACATCGCTCAAGAAAAACTCTGCTCACACCACAAAAACACAAAAACTGCTCGAGCTGCTGGGTCCCAGCTGTCGGCTGCTCCTTGTGCAATTCTCTCATTTATTGACTATATAGGTTGACAATGGTGTGGGACCGTGATGTTAGGAAACTAGGAGGAAGCAAAAAAATTATAGTTGTAAATAATAAGGAGGCACTTGCGTACGTGCGGCTATGGCCCTGGTGGGTCCCCACTGTCATCCTCTCCAATTAAAGTCATCTCCTGATTCCTCATGTTCGTTGACCATGTTGACAATGCGAGACGGCGGTGCCACGGCGAGCGCAACAACTGGAAGGACGGCAGAGAGGGTCTCGCGGGCCCTATGGATGGTTTGATACAGCGCCCGCTGCTAATTCAGGAAGCCAAGATCATAGGGCCACATGTCCACGACGGCATTATCGTTCGCTTGTTCGCCGACGATTCGTCCTTCCGCGAGCCGGTGCTCGTTGAGGAGACGGAGGTTGCAGCACAGGTCCTCCTGCACTGGTAGCTCTTCCGCCATTAGGGCATCGAAGTGCGGCCGCACTTGCTCTATGGTGAACACGGCATGAACCGGCTTGGGCGGTGGCGCCGACTCCTGGTCGGAAGCCACGTCCATCGTCTGATTGTCGTCGCTAAGCTGGGCGAGCTCGCTGGTGAGCCAGCATGTCCGGCTACTGGATCGGAATGCTGTCAAGCACGAGTTTGACTGCCCTGGCCCACCTATACCCCTCCCTCGCCCGCGCGCGCTTTCCGCCCGAAACGGTCAGCGCCGCCCGCGCCGCTTCCCATTGCAAGCGATTGCTCCGCGTTCAAACGACACAATTGTCGTCCGTCCATCTGTCTGCCACCCGCATTAATGATACGCGGTTGCCGAGGCGGCTACTCCGGCGGCACCCGTCAGTCCCTCTACCGCCCACCATTGATATATAAACTGTTGCGCCGGCCATAGCCGCAGTCATCCGCCTCCATTCCCTTTCTCCTGTCCACACCACTCCCACTATGGCTTCATTGCACTCCAGCGCTCTTCGGGACGGGTGGACGATGGACCAGAAGGAGATGGGAGCCATTGCTGCCGACTGGCTGGCCGGCAGGCAGCCGTAGGACGACGACGTACCAATTGAGAACATGGTAGTCGATGATCTGGTGCCAACCTCCTCCTCCGCGCCATCCTCGCCGGTGCATGGCACCATGACCATCGGCGAGGCCCGTGCCCAATACATGGACATGGTGAGGCAAAAGCGTGAGGAGCAGTTCTAGGAGGCGTAGGCCTACGCCGCGTACAACCACCATGTCCTCCAGGAGCACCTGCAGGCGGAGGAGCAGATCACCGTGGAGCGGGCGGAGCAGGAGGCGCTACTCGAGTCATACCGCTCAGCCCGCAAGAGCCGCCTCGCGTGCTGGCAGTACCGCTTGCGGGTGGCAGAGGTTGCGGCCGCCTACAAAGAGGGTGATGAAGCGGGCGAGGCGCTGTTTGGCGAGACCGACGACGAGGCGGAGGACAATGCAGGCTCCGTCGAGGCCCCGCCCCACCAGCACCGAGGCAGAGGACTTCGCCAGCTTCCGCGAGGCCCTGCTTTGCTGAGGCCCCGCCCCGCCAACAACGAGGCAGAGGACATCGCTGGCTCCGCCGAGGCCCTGCCCTGCCGGCAACGAGGGGGAGGATTTCCCCTGCTCCGCCAAGGCGCCGCCCCGCTGGCAACAAGACAGAGGACATCGTGGGCTCCATCGAGGCCCCGCCCCGCTGCCAACAAGGCCGCACCACATAGAAAACGAGGAAGAGTAGAACACGGTAGGTCGCCGCCGCTTGGGTCCAAGTAAGGCCACCGCTGCTACCCTCTGGTTGAAGCCAAGCTTGGCGGGTTGAACATTGACGGCTGATTAGCTTCTTGGTGGCGACGTGGAGTCGGAGAGCTGAGATGGAGAAGAAGCTTCTGTTCGGCTCAGCCGGACACGGGAAATGGGCGTCGAACATCATAGATTAGGTTAATTAATTATAGCTCCAGCGCACCCCTTTTTAGTTGAAGAATGTATGAAATGTAATGATTATGCATCTCAATGATTCACACATCAGAGCCAATATTTACTTCACAACTAAAGAATAAAGAAAAATCGATCGATGCTGCTGACGGCAAAGGGCGTCCCATTCCAAAATATCAAACACACGTCTTCTTGCTAACATCAATGAGCAAAATTTTAGAAGGTTGTCCATTCCAAAATATCAAATGCGTGTCTTTTTGCGTACATCAATGAGCAAAATTTGACAAGGTTTTCCCATTCCAAAATATCAAGGGCTTCTTTGATTTGGAGGAAAACTGAAGGAAAAGTAGAGGGATAGGAAATTTTCCTACAATGCTACTGTTCACCCCTTTGATTCATAGGAATGGAGGAAAGGAAAGGTGGAGGATTTTTTCCTCCGTACTCATCTCCAAGGAAAAGCAGAGGATTGAAAAAATCCACTCAGACTTCATTTTAAATTTCCTGTGCACAAGGAACAAGGCAAACCATGTCATGGACCTTATTAGGATCGGTTCAAGCAAATAATTGCAGCAAGAGTGAGAGTTTTGAGCTGACAATTAACCCTTTTACAATTCCTGTGGTCTCTCTCTTCCTGCAAATCAAACACCCTTATCTTGTGGAGTTCCTGTATTTTTCAATCCTCTGTTTTACACCTGCATTCCTATCATATTCCTATGCTTATCCTATTCCTTCACTTTTCCTATCCTATGAATCAAAGGAGCCCCAAATGCTTTTTGCGTATATCAATGAGAAAACTTTGACAAGGTTTTCCCATTCCAAAATATCAAATGCCTATGATTGTGGAATGGGCCGGGTTTGCCATCAGTTCAGACATTGACATGTCACCTCGTGCTTAATAAACCAACTGTTCTTTTTGTGCAGTTCCACTAAAATCAACCAACTTCGCGCGTAGCTTGTATGATTTCGCCTTTATATGTTGCAAGGCCTTGAACATATCGGCACCTCCTTTCTTGTAGCTAATTTTGTGGCTAGAGGTGGAAATGAATGATTCAAGAACATTTGATCTATTGTGCATGATGAAGTATAATGGAGGGCACGAACCATGAGAACATTTTGTGCAGTTCCCATTGAAATCAAGCTGAGCATCCCTGTTTGCATAAATACAAAAAAAGTGATTAGTACAAAGCAAATTGTATTATGAATTTACAGTTTGAACAGGCAACCTACAATATCCATGCAGAGCACACATTTAAAAAAATAGAACTCACTAGAAAGAATCCTAAAACAACATTGTATTGGCCATCACAGCAACAAAGATGAAGATCTATGAGTCCTTCTGAGTTGAAGTTAGTTTGTTCTTGTGGGCAGTAATGTAACCATCCTTCAACTTCTCCTTCTGATAAGAAGAGAAGGGCTTGGCTTCTTCATCCTGGCATATTCTTCTTCAGAGGAGGATGATCCTGTTGTGCAAAGACAAGAGAACAACTAAATGCTAGCATCCCTGTTTGCTCGAAAAGAAGGAAAGGAAATATTTAAAATAGCCATTACATTAACAATGGGAGTAACTGATGAAATGTATAGTCACAAAGAGATGCATCCTCATTATCCTCATAGGAAATGGTATGATACCAAACACAGCAGCTCAACTTGAACTGTATTATTACTTAATTTTATCAGTGGCTATAACGGTGGCAAACCGGTGCCTCAATTTATTAGCAGCCTTAGATTAACATGCGAAACAATACCACTTTCTCATGACAGTAGCTAAATAGTAGCACAACACCAATAGAGATGACAAAGCTCGATCATATGGATGAAATCCATGGGCCAGTACCAACCTTTGTCAGGAGGCTTATTGTGCAGAGCATGCAGGTGAAACACTTCTCCGGAATCATCCGTTATTATCTACTGTGGTTGCCATGCTTACTATAAACTCCTCAATTATTTTAATGTTTCCAACATCTTCTTGTGCAGTTCCACTAAAATATATGTTATCTTCAAACAAGATCCCTGTTTGCACAAGTAGAGATAATTACATATTACATTAAGAGTGGCATCAAATCACAGTGGCAAAACAATTGCTCGTTCCAGCCATAGCAATAAATTAAGATGCAAAACTATATCATTACTTGTGTCATCACAGTTCCAGTGCTTCATTACAGCACTGGGAGTTGATTTTTATTCTTCTTCCGCTTGTTCTTCCCCTTCATCACTTGGGTCAATAACAGACAAGCTTCGCCTTCAATGTAAGATTTGGAATGTCAATTAGGGAGAACAAGTATAGCACTAAACAACAACATTACTTTTCTGATGACAGTAGCAATATACAAGCCAATAGTTGCGAAATATCATTATCTTACCTCAATGGGATATTATGGTGCACATACAGATTGGAAGTCTGGTCTCCTTTTGTGTAGTTCACTAAAATCAAGCAACATTACCGTATAAGTAGTAAAACATATGAAAGCACATTGCACAATCATGTGCAAGAATGCCAGTACTGACCTCTCATGACGCGGAATTGAAACAACTCACAAGAAGAAGATCTGAAACAAATGTGCTAACACAAATAGGAAGTCAGATCTCCTCTTGTGCAGTTCCACTAAGATCAAGCAATCAAGCAACGTTGTCGTTGTGACATTTTGGTTGAACTGCACAAAACACTCTTAAAACAAACGTGTTTTGTGAAGTGCAACAAAAGGTCGCAATAGTAATGAGGTGAGGTAGATAACCCTGTTTACACAGAGGTGCAAAGGAAACAATTAGTGGTCAATAATGGTGGATGACACAGAAGCCCACAAAAAGAAGCATCTAACTTATCTAAATGGGAAAGAAAGCAAGACAGTAGCATTTCTCAAATAGTGGCATTGATTCATATTAACAGAGAGATTATATTAACAATAAAATTCATTAAACATGTGATTTGCTTTTAACTGTGGCATTGCTTCAATTTTCCACCGGCATTATTAGATTAACAACAGCTAAAGAGTTGTATGGGACAGTGGACGCACAAGCACCATGTGCATGTACCGATGTATAAAGGGGTGATGCACAGTCTGTTGCAAGAAACAACCAAGGAACATATTTGTGTTGGTCCCATTTTTGTTATCTTTAGACACCTTTCCCTATGTGAGGGCAGCAAATCTAGTCCTGCTCAAACTATACAGCCTTGTCCCCCACCCACAGAAAGATCAGTTCCTTACAGATGTGTGTACTGCGTTTGTCATTGTTTTCCTTTTTCGACCAACATAGGTGTAGGATAGCCAGTCTGTACTACTTTCCCCCCTTCCTTTCCTCTTTGAACCACCTCCTAGATTCATGCTATACAACTTTCGCCACTACTTTCCTGTTTGATCCAACACCTAGATTCGAGTGCGGAAGCGAAAAAATTCCACATGCAACTAGAGCAATGCCTGTGGATTAAGAAAATTATACATTAAGGTTCTCGGGGTGTGGCTCGGTGGGCGGTCGGAGGCCGATCTGCCCACACTATGTACGACGGCGAGGAAGAAGGGGTCGGAGGCCCTCCCGCGCCGTCATTGGGTGAAAGAGAACAGCAGCACCAACTCTGGATTCCCTCCCTCACCGACGGCGACAGCGTTAAGCCTCCTTGCCTTCCCCGATGGATGGGATCCTGCCGGCTCTTTGACCAGCAATGAGGTGAGAGAAAGAGAGGAGAGGCCAACGTAGTCTTGTTTAGATTTGGATAGGGTGAGAGAGTGTGTAGAGAGCAACTACAAGCACTGATGCTCCAGCGTGTATATATATAGTGGAGAGAGAGTGTGAAGAGAGCAAACCCTAGAAAACAAGCGCTGAGGCTGCAGCGTACTCCCTTCGTTTCTTTTTAGTCTGCATATAAGATTTGGTCAAAGTCAAATTTTGTAAAGTTTGACTAACTTTATAGAAAAAAATATCAACAACTACAATACAAAACTCATATATTATGAAAATTAATTTCATCATGCATCTAATAATATTGATTTCATAGTGTGAATGTTGATATCTTTTCTTACAAAGCTAGTCAAACTTTGCAAATTTTGACATTGACCAAATCTTATATGCGAACTAAAAAGAAACGGTGGGAGTATATAGTTGGAGTGGTTTTCTTTTCCTCTCCATAAAAATCGTTTTAAATTGTGCACGAAATGGAACTCTTTATTTAATGTAGTACTAGTGAAGAAAAATACTACTAGTAGGGCAAAGCTAATACTACTACGTGAAGAAAATTTAACGCTCCAAGGAGTCAAATCGAAATTAACGCTCCACGCCTCCCGGTCGCACTTACTATCATTCACGTGTGGTATGAAGCAACAACTGAACCACACACGGTCAAAATAACGGAAAGGTGGGCTGCACCATCCTCCAATTTTAAATATTTTGGGCACTTGTATTCGGCCTTAGTCAGTGTGCCACCGTATGTACTAAGGGTTACAGCGGGTGCTAAGAAACTAGGGCATATTGAGAGTAATTGCCATGCCGTTTATTTGTAGGGTCTCTTGCAAACTGTCAAACTCTATTCTCCTTTTATTTAATGGATGAGGAAAATCTTTTGCCTTCGTTTCGAAAAAAAAACAAGAAATTCAATTTTAATTATTTTGTATGTACACTTTGCTCTCTTCCAATAATTTTGGGCACTTGTATTCGGCCTAAGTCAGTGTGCCACCGTATCTTGTACTACCCCCTTTCGTCTAGGTGTAGAAGTCACGTTAGAAGGTGCAGCGGGACCAAGGTGCAAGCAGATTGGAGGAGAAGGAGAAACTTGACCGGTCCTTCCTGCAATCAAAGCCCTGATTTCTCTCTCTAAACGCAACAGTTAATGACAGCAATTAAGAGATGCCGTTTTAGCTACCATCCAGGGCCACGTATTAACTCGCATGCAAGCCGGCTTCGATTCCTTGACTAATCAACGCATAGTTGCGCTCCATGCATTGTGTTTCCGAGGGAGATAACAAGGCAGAGTAAGTAACGCTCGCTAGCAACAAGGCTAGGAGGGGATTGAGATGCGAAGTTAATGGATGACGCCTAAACATTTTGGGAATATCTGATTTTCGTAAGATGGCTTAACACCTAGACGGAGGGAGTACTACCTCGGTCCAAGTTTTTACGCCACGTCATATATTTTTGTCAAAGTTTGACCAATTTTTTTAACTACTCACTACTTTCTGGTTAATAGGGCATAAATTTGAAATCTCATCAACCAAGGCAGATGATGAAGGGAGAAATGTAGTACTCCATCTCGTAGTTTACAAAATTACTCAAACTTTAATCTGCATTAATTACAATATCTTCATGGACGACCACTAAATGAGTAGGAATGGTTACATGCACTAGTTGGTTTCTTTTAATCCTTGCATGCACCAATTTAATGCACCTTGGAATGTGAACACATTTATTTTCTAGCACATTTCTTTATTTCATCAACGAAAGTTTGATACAGGGAAGTACATTCACCAATTCTTTTCTAGGAGAGCAAGACCAAAGAAAACAAGAACCACAATTAGACATTTTAAAAGATATCCAATTTCCATAACTGCTCCCACTAATTGTATTAATATCTTCTCTATGTCTTCATTGTTGATCTGTGGCTTCTCAAGCTTTGTCGGGGCAGGATTTCGGGGACACAAAATCCCAGAAATTAACCCCTCGTGTCACCACTAGCCCCAGGATTACTATTACTGGCGGTCATGTCCTTGTTACAGATTACCAAGCAATTACAAGAATTGGATACAAGACCATAAAGGTCTAATGATACAACAATTATTCTGGTGATGGATGACAAAAGCGACTCGTGGTTCTCCAACGTCGATGGGGCTCCATTTCCACAGGAACGGCTGACTTGGATAATTCCTATCCCGCGTGGCTGCCATCCTAGGCTCCGCACGGATGTCACTGTGGCACTCCTTGTAGAACTCCTGACCTGGCCAAGTAAATAGCCAGGGACAAGCCTATGAGTACGTTGGAATGTACTCGCAAACATCATGAACAAAGGATATACCGAATGCATATGCTCATGCTGGACTAGGTGATATGCAGATGTTGATCCAAATATTAACATGACATGACTATTATTGATATGTGCATAAATATGGGCATGAGCAGGAAAAATGGGCATAAAAATTGTTAGTGACCAACAAGGAAGGTTAAAGGAAAATAAATAAAAGAAATGCCGGTCGGATGTCAAGTAACACCATGGTAGGTCTTGAAGAGAAATGCCAAACGGGTGTCTAAAAGAGAAATCGGACGAGACAGAACCATCTGAGAACTCAAGCGACGCCACGAGAGGTCTTGAAAAGAAATGCCAATCGGGTATCCACAAGAGTAGTGGCGAGATAGACCGCCTGCGAACTCGAGGGACGCCATGAAGAGGTCTTGAAAAGAAATGCCAATCGGGTATCCACAAGAGTAGTGGCGAGATAGACCGCCTGAGAACTCGAGGGACGCCATGGAGAGGTCTTGAAAATAAAACCGAATGCCCGAGGTAGTCTAGCCAGCCCCTGAGACACTCAGGAAAATAAAATAAGAGAAACGGGTTAGTCCACAATAATATGCATAATCAGAATAATATTAATATGCATAGCAAAAATATTCATGGTAGCATCAGGGTGACAATAATTATCCTACAAAATAATTCAGGCTCAATTTAATTATTTTCCTCCGAAGACCGACACTTGACCAACCCAGACTATAGTCCTTAACCGCGGACACGGCTGTTCGAATAGGTTTAAACTCTGCAGAGGGTGTGCTCTTTACCCACAAGTAAAGGATTTATTTAGACAACACCGAGATGCTGACTAATTCCCATTATGGTCTTTGGGTTGAAAACACACCTAACCAGCACACACCAGATTAACCGTCCGGATGCCAGGAATCACCCAAAGCATCGTTCCAGAAAAACTCTAAGTCGGGGAGACAACAATCTCGAATAGAATGGTATCACTATTGATATGCGCGGATTACAAGGGGTGCCCCCCTCTCGGATAAAACCGGATACACCCATGCCGCCTGGCCCGATGACAGTATTTAGTCCACCATCGTGGAAACCCTCATCGTAGCCCTCTATGTGGTGTGTGCACGGAAAGGGGTTAACAACTTACTGAACCGTACCCTACCTGTGGCAGGGACAAGTGGCTGCATGAAACAAGTATGGGGGTTACCGGAACAAGACTCGATCTACGGATGACTCAGGAGGTTATGTTTTCCTGCAGTGGTTAGCACAATATATTCCTTGGTGATACCCAACAGCATCACCACCCGGCATGTCCCGACATGCCCTTACTGATCATTCTCGTCACCACGAGAAATTCAGTCCCACGGTCACTTTACTCGTCACTGATTCTTTCTTGCAGTTTAGTCCATAACAATACGGGCATACATGACAAGTAAAAGTAACCATACTCCCTCATACTTCATGCTTTAAAGATGTCTGCAAAATAGCCATGGATCATGCATGCAAAAATAGCCATATGCAAATTCTATTAAAAATTATCACAACCATGATTCAAATATTCTAGCTAGCAACCACAAAAACATTCACCATATCAAATGTTCAAGATGCTTGCCTTGAGTATGCAGAAATATTGGGTGCACTCCAAAAGTTTGAAATATATATCTTCCCTCCATTTCCTATTTTCAAAATATTGCAATTATCATTTAATTTCAAAAAAAGTACCAAAAAGTGTTTCAAATATTTTTGAAATAAATACTAAAATAAACTAGATGAAAAATGAGAAATAACAGAAAAAGAATTAATTTATTTGGAGTCCAGATGATTTACTTAGAGAATTTCTAAGTTGAAAAGAATAAAGAAAAGGATTATTTAAGAGATCCAGTGGAGATAAAGCTAAGTAAAAATGTTCACCCTAGCTGGAATAATAGTGCAAGATTTTAGAAGTATGTAGAAATTTGAATAATCAGATTTGGATTGGAAATGGCTACTGTGGAATTGTTTGAGGTTTACTAGAAAACAAAAAGAGAAAAGTCAGAGGTGCGCCCTGGGCGTATTTTAGCCGAGCGGTGCCACTGGGCCGGCCCAGCCGCTCGGCCACGCGAGAGAGCCGATGACGTCGATGGCGAATTCCCTGGAATTCATTTTCCTCGAAGAGAAAACATAAGCCCGGGAGTGCGCTGCTGGCGGGAAAGAGGTGACTCACCAACAGGTGGGACCCACCTGTCGGGTTTGTCTCCTCCCTCGTGCCCGCCTGGACAGGAACATGTGAGAACTCCGGCGACGATTGCTGGCACTGTAGGGTATCTCTAGCGATGCTCGGCACATGTATGGGTTCAGGGGGAAGTGCCGCATCCGTGGAAGGTGGGATGGCCGTTGAGAAGCTCGGGTTCGAGTGGGGCTTCAAGCATGGCGGAGGCTAGCTACGGGTGGATGAGGGCTTTTGCCCCTGAGCTTGCTCCGGTGAAATTGGTGAGGGGAACGGCTCGGTGGGTGCTCCAGGAGTTGAGTGGTGAAGAAATCAGGGATGGGGAGGCTCTGGTTAGCTCGGGTTTAACCGGGAGGTGGCGGTGGCCATGGCGGTCGGAGACGACGAGGACGGCCATCTCCGGCCAGCTTGCTGTTCTAGGATGCTCACAGAGGCGGTTAGGGAATGATGTGTGCAGCGAGGTGAGCTCGGGAGGTCTTCTTATAGGCGGAAGAGGTCGGTTTCGTGGCTTCCCGAGGAAGACACGATGGCGGCGGCCATTCATGGCGCCGTTTGGGTGGTTGGGGGCGGTGGCGATGGTCAACGAGACCGGTGAGGTCGGTGGAGGGGCGGTGGTCAGTAGTTAAGAAGAGGGCGAGCTGGCGCGGTCGGGTGGCTCGGGCGGTGTCGTGCCCGAGTAGGTTTCAGTGGCGGCGGCGCTGGATGGTGCTAGGCTGCGCTAGAGGACGAGGAGAGGTGTCGGCGAGCGTTGGGATGGACTGGGTGATCCAGTGGTGGACTCAGGTGAGAGGGGGAGGCAGCAGAGACGCAGCGCTAGAGCGATGCCGCGGCCTGCAGTAGTCACGCTCTGGTCATGCTTTGCGCGTGCACCTAGGGTGCTCGACGGAATGCCCTGGCGGGCCAAGTTGATCGGATGGAGCTGATTTTTGGCATGGTGTTGATACTGAGGGTGGTAGGATTGTTGGACAAGTTATTTTGGCAAGATCATCAAGTGTGCAATGCAGTTAGGAAGATGGCCAAATTTCTATCATGCCCATAGGGTGTTTGACAGAATGCTAAGGTGGTCCAGGAGGATTTGTTGGATGCCAAAATTCCCAGAGTGATGTATCTTTAGATGTTAGAGATGATGGTGGGGTTGGTTTGGCAAAAAGAAAACCTTGCAGGTGCAAGTTTTACTAGAATTCATTTCTGGACAGAAACTATAGGAGGATATTTGGTGGACTAAAATGAGGTATCTGGAGCTGGTCTTCTGGACTTAAGATTTTGGTTGGAAGGACTATGAGTGGGAAAAATTTCAGAATTTTTGGAGCAAAGAAAATTGGGGTTGTAGTTATAACCTAGAAAATGGACATAATTGAAAAGAGGATGGTTTACTCAAAATTTTCAAAACACCAAGTTGGGTTTTTGCATAAAAGTGATATGTGGGCATCACATGACCTCCCATAATTTTTGTGGAATTTTGAAAGAATTATTTGAAATGGTTGTAGTGCAACAGAGGCATTTAAAGTATTGAAAATGCTATTTAATGAATTATCTTGGGAATTTTTTTATTATGGAAATAATTCCTACTATTATTAAAATATAAATGAATTTTTTGAGAAAACTACCAGAGCGCACAATATTATTTCCAAAAATTTCTATATGGAGGGAAGAATTTTGGAAAACAGAAACAGAAAATACTCTGAAAATAATAGGGGATTCAAAATTTTATTTCTGGCCAAATTTTTACTTAATAAAAATGTGGTTAAATTTGTGGGGTGTAACAAGCTTGCACACTTCTTTCTTCTTCGATTCTAAAGAACTAGACGTTGCTTCACATCTAATATCATCTCTAGCCTCTATTCTAGCAAGGAGTGCACGAGCATCTACCAAATTTCGTGCTATTAATAGATCGATGTATTCTTCTTCCCAAAACCAAAACTTGCATCCATCCTACACACAAGTTTGAGTATAAGTTGCCGAACATGCGCCGAATAAGGGAGCACATCAGAATCAAAAGAAGTACTATGCACCTTATCTTTTTCTCACTTGATGAACACCCATCCGAGATGTTGTGGCGTGGTCGAAACGCGGCGCAAGACCTGCCGCGGGCAGCCATCGCACTTTATGAGCGGCAATGGTGAACCAACTAGCCGCTGGGCCAGAGCCGAGCCGAGACGGTGGTCGGCCGTGTCTTTGCCGGTGATCTACCGACGGGATAGATCCGAGTGGCTAGAGGCGGATTCAGTACCTGCACATGACGTGGAGGCATTTCCATTGTTGTGCGACCCGGTACCCGGACACTCCATGGCAAGGAGCAGTCGCAGGCGGCCGGAATGCTCCAAATCTAGCAGCCACGTGCGTCAAATCCCACGGCTGCAGATATAGTGGCCGACCGCCGGTGCCGAGACGAGAGGCACAGATCCGGCCGTCGTGCTGCGGTCGGCTGGCCTATAGTGCGAGGCTCCGACGGACGTGCGTGTATCTCTTCTCTTCTTGTACGTACTCCATATATCTCACTTCCTGTGGCTTCCCACTCCCACGATATTCCTATTCTATGAACCTGTGTGTGCATGTGTGTGTTAGAGAGAGCGACACATCGACCTACTCCTACAGAGAGATGGTGTGTAGTACTATGATTTAGCCACGAGAGTTGGTGCATCCTCTCGTTTCCGGGCGTCCGGTCGGGACAGCTGCCACGCCCGCTCCTAACCAGCCTGGCCCACCCAAAGCCCCTCCATCGCCCGCGCGTGCTTCCTGCCCGAAACAGTCAGTGCCGCTCTAGAGAATCGGTGCCGCATTCATGCCCGGGTAGAGCGGACGCGACCTCTCACTGGCGCCTGCGTTGAAGGGAGAAGCGGATTCAAGAGTGATGGTTGCTTCGTCCGTCCAACTTACTGCCGGATCTATGTGATTTGATGGCTCATTGGTCATTATTACTGAGGTGGTACGACCGTGCTGAGTCTCAGTTGCATTGTACACTTTACTTTGGTGCGTGACACGTGCACCGGATGCTGGGTTTCCCACGTTTTGGCGAAAGGAGGTAGACCGTTTCCATTCTTTACAATTTTCTCCATTCTTACAGCGGAGGAGTGCGAAAGCAGTGAAAACACGCAAGCTCAGTGATTACATGGCCCATCTCACACTATCACCATATTTTCTGGACACTGTGTGACACATAACTCTTTAGTACATAGTAGTACGTATTGTAATTTCTCAGCGAGATAAATTTGTACAATGCTATGAAGCTTCTGGCTTCTGTTTCATGTATCTTGTGTCCAAGGTTGCCCCGTTGCAACATTCCATCAGATAAAAAAGGAGACTAACATGCATGCTATTGCATCTCAATGATTGACAGATCATAGCCAATATGTACTCCCTCCGTTCCAAAATAAGTGTCTCAACTTTATGCAAACTTTAGTACAAAGTTGTACTACTACTAAAGTTGACACTTATTTTGGAACAGAGACAACTAAAGAAAAAAACGATCCATGCAGTCCCTAGGCCTTGAACCCTAAACCCTAACCAGGCTTTAATTTGCTGGCGACGTTGAACCTTCCGAAGAAATGAGGTTTGCAACCCTTTGACCGTCGGATCATTTTGTGCAGTTCCACTAAAATCGAGCTGAGCATCCCTGTGGCAAAGAAATTGAAGAAGCATGATTAGAATAAGACTAGTGGGACTAGTTGATGAGACATAAACTCATCACAAATACAGTAGAAGCCAGTAGAGGTACATGCAGGGTAAAGAAGTAGGGAAATATCCACATGGAGTGATGTGGGCAGCTGGGGCAGTGGTGCAAGCCGGCTGTAAAGGAAGTTGTACCTGAGGGATGTCGGGATGTAGCTAGCTTAGAGGAGGGCGGCGGGAGGCAGTAGCTGCCCACGTCGCGGCAATGAGCAAGGGACGAAGGCAACCGAAACCGTCTTTGTGAGAGAGAACAGTGGGGACCCCTGATCGGGACGCGCCGACAGTGGGTCTTCGCCGTCGGCGACGGCAACCGCATCTACACAAAGCATCCACCCCTTCCCCCGGCGGACGTGATCCGTCCGGATGTTAGAGATGTGGCCACAGTCATTTTGTGCGAGAGAGTGTGAAGAGAGCAACCCCAGCAAGCAACCGTGTAGGCTCGTCCTGGATATGTATATAGTGGAGCGGTTTCTTTTTCTATCCATATGAACCTATTTATATTGCGTATGTGCCACTGAAGAAAAAAAAATTATTTATAAATGACGCGGCACCGTTCATGCGTGGTTCCCGACCCTCCATTAAGTGAGTAACTACTACTAGACGCGTCAAATTATCACGTGGGCTGCATCATCGTACAGAAATGAGATCCACCGTGTCACGTGTGTGGTTGGGGAAGACACAAAAGACGCAAAGAGTGCTACTAGTACTACGTGCGTGGGTGCGTGCACCTCTTCTCTTCGAGCATGGTTAAGTATAGCCCACTAATCTACCACGCGGTAATTATATGGGCAAAGAGTATAGGCAGTAATAATGACTAATAAGCCATCAAATCACGAGGCCCACCTTTCTCTATGTTTAACCGAGGAAGCAGCCATCATTTCACTCCTCGTTGAATATCCATCTGCTGCTACCTCCGCAAATAAATAAAAATCCGCTTCTACCTCCGCAGCATGGTTAACAATATAGCCATGTCAATCCCGACGTAGAAATATCATTCACTGATACAATAGGGCTGGCTCTAAGGCTGGTGATTTTTTTTACTTTGTCTCTTTCTCTTTTTGTCTCATTTACTCATTTTACATAGGAGCACGTGTAGAGGATGGGTATTCCTTTCGATGGGACTTCTTCATGGGGTTTAAGACTAAGCAGCACCAAATTATTCCCGATGCCCACCACTCTGAATCATGCCATCTATGATAGTACTCCCATTGCAACAATGAGGTCCACTAGGTCTAGCACGTCCTGTAAGAAGAGACTGTCATGCAAAACATACATTCTTGTTGCCTTCTTCCTCATATAGTACGTACCACTAGTACATACTACTAGTACTACTACTACTCATTCTCCTATAAACCTTGCGCTTGGCATTTCAAAAATATTAACCTTGCGCTTGGCTCTTCGCCTCTTCGGGAAGTCGAGCAATAATGGTACTACGGTATATGGTTCTGGCTATCTGAGACCGAATGAATTGCTGCACGTCCACCACGTGGGCGAGGGTCGAGGGGCGAGGGAGAGTGCGTACTACTACGTCTGTTTCAATATGGACTACATACGGAGCAAAATGAGTGAATCTACACCCTAAAATACGTCTATATACATCAGTGTTTGGAGTATGTACTAGTAGTTCATATTGAAATCTGCTAAAAGACATATATTTCAAACAATATGATAATCTCTCTTACCAAGGTAGGGACGATGAGTGTATATACGTCTAACGGAGGGAGTAGTAAAATTTTCTCCTCGTCCTGCGAGCCACCGTGCGTGTGGGCGAGGGAGCGGGCGTAGGCGTAGTAAGCAAAGCTTATCCTTGTTCTGGGACTCTGCGAGCCACCACACCCGTGGGCAGGGGAGAGGGCGTACTAAGCAAGCTTCTCCTTGTTCTGCAAGTTGACGGGACACATCAAAAGTAATACAGAGCATCTCCAGTGTGTAGAGCCTTGCCTCTAAGGTAGGCCCCACATAGTTTGCCTCTTTTTTTAAAATAACGCGTCAAGTCGCAATTTGTTTGTTCACCCATGGTACACGATCCTCCATCAAGTGGACAACCAGTACATGTGTCAAATTACCACGTGGGCTGCCTTTTCGTACAGAAATGAGCTCCACCGTGTACCCGCGCGGGTGTGGTTGGGAAAGAGACGGGAGTACATGCGCCATGCATGCACCTCTTCTCTTCGTGCACGTCCCCCACCTACGTTGGTGTGTGTGAGATAGATACAAACCTAGAGAGATGGCGTGTGCGTCCGTGAGTGTTTTTTGTTATGGGGGGTGATTTTGTGAATGTATTTGTGGGACTATGTGTCGATGATATCTCAAACAAAAATTTGACACATGCAATGTGTGTGAAATAGAGTCCTATCTATATCATATATAGAGGGGGCGATCCACGAGAAGAGAGGGAGGGGTCATAGATATCGATAGAGTCGAAGAGAGGATCAAGTGTGTGGGTGCGAGATCGATGAAGAGAGCCATCGAAATTGTGTGTGTGCACGTCAAAGATATAGGGTGACTGACCTATCGAAACGTCAGAGGGCACAGGGCAAGTTTGTGTGTGGCAGGGAGACATGACTAGAGCGCTTGATGTATTGGTGTGTGTGGGGGGGGGGCAAGGGGGAGGTAGAGACCTAACTAGAGAGGTAGATCGACTCGTATATGTGTTGAGAAGGAGAGACCTAGCTATGTCTTGAGGGAGATCGGTCGACATTCATACATAAGTGAAGGACGGGGAATAGGTTGGGAGAGAGAGAGGGAGAGAGAGAGAGGGAGAGAGAGAGAGAGGGAGAGAGAGAGAGAGGGAGAGAGAGAGGTAGAGTGCCGGAGGGGTGGTGGAGTTGCTTCTCGGAGATGGTGGGAGAGGGCTACTAGACAAACTGAGGGTACAACTGCAATATTGTCAAGAAGAGTGGGGATGTGTTTCTGTGTGTGCGTGTGCATGATAGATGTGTCGGGAGGCATGCATGGATGATGAAGGGGGACCATGTGTTTGGTAAGCAGACCTAACTAGATCAGTAGATCAATTGTTGTGTGTCGGAGGATGGGAGAGACATAACTAATGAGGTAGATCGATCGACGCGTGGGGAAAACGAGTTATAAACGACCTAGCTAGCTATATGTATAGCGGGAGATCAGTTGGTGTACATCCATTTGTTAGAGGCAAATAACGCCCAGAGAGACGGATAGAGAGAGAGATGGAGCTAGGAGTTGGTGCGAGAGGCCTACTAGCTAGATAGGGGGAGGAGTGTGCGATTGTGAGATCGATGAAAAGAGGTTTGAGAGTTTACACGTGTGTGGGACCGTATGAGAGACACGAGGCATGGACACAGAAAGAAGGAGATGGAAAGTGTGTGTGTATGTGGTAGGCAGACATCGCTGGAGAGGTTTATCGGTCGGTGTGTGTCGGAAAGGAGTTGTGGAGACCGTGGGAGAACGACCTAAAGAAAAAAATGACTGTGCGCGATGGATAGAATGCTGAGGGAGGGGGAGGGCGAGGAGGGTGTGTGCATGCATGAGAGAAAGTTAGTGCTAGCTACAAAGGTTAGAGGATTGTGTGGGTGTAAGAGACTAACAAAGAGCATAATTTGATATGAAAGTGAATTCATATATTTGAATAAGAGATCATAGTGTTATAAACCTATGCATGCATGAATATAGCGGTGATACGCGTGGTGTGGTTTTGGACATGTTATACCATAATATGATAATTCGTGGCATTTGCAACTCACAGCTAAATATCGAACAATCTAAACCATACTATATATTGAACAATCTCACATTTTATTTGAATTTGTGATAATGTGTGGCATTTGCAGCTCAAAACTAAATATCGAACAATCTAAACCATACTATATATCGAACAATCTCACATTTTATTTGAATTTGTGATAATGTGTTGCGTTTGCAACTCACATCTAAATACTTGTAGGCGTAGGGGGCGGGGCACCATACATTATGTGATAAACACATTATACATATGTGACATGGTTTAGATTATGAAGATCTAGCTAGAGCTTGAAATGTACTGTGATTTGAAATTAACATAAAGTGGATTCAAAAAATCGAGTTCAAGTTATAATAGTACACATAGTTCATATCTAACTCGACAGTAATCATGTGGTGTGCTGTGAAGATAATATACAAACGATGGTTTAGCTAGACAATAATGGTGATTGTAGATCTTATTAAAATAGAGAAATGAATTCAAATGGTTTAACTTGACAACAATCATGATTGAAGATCTTATTCAAATAGAGAAACAAATTCAAATTTAGTTCATATTGAAGCGGTAGTATATACGTTTGGAATGCACTAAAACATTCATTTGAGTAGGAGGTTGCATGCATTATACACGTAATGAAATATTTTAATTGAGCATAACATGGATTCAAAGTTTTGAATGGCATTTGTAGTGCCAATTGATTTGGTACAGTACACGGGACTAGACTCTCTTGTGTGGTGCGAATTGATTTCCTTTTGTTTTTTCGTCGAGGGAAGTGCGAATTGATTTGATATAGGGTGTGTTTGGATCATGGCCAAAGTGCACCATACCAAAATTTTGGTCATGACCCAAAGATTGGTCTTTGTTTGGATGGTTGCCAATTTTTTGGCATGCCAATGAACCCTAGCCAACTCTAGTTCATTTTTCTTGCCCATGTTGGCTAAATCATGGGCAACCAAAACCTCAACCAAAATTTTGGCTAGCCAATGATTTGGTGGGGCAATCTTGGGCACAAACCAAACACACCCATAGTATACACGTTAGGATTGTCCAGAAATTTCAACCCGCGCCTTGTTATCCCGAAATTTTAAGATATCTCTTTGTCTCGTTGTGCTCCTAAAATTCCCTCCATCTCAACCTATGCCTTGCTATCCCAAAACTACAACGCGCGCGAAAACTCCCACCTCCTGCCAAATCCTGACACGCAAAATTCCCGTGATACCCCTGAACCGAAAGAACCACCTAGTTCAAATCGGTGGGGCTACTTTTGTAACTTACCCCACATTTCGGACAAGCGCGTCCCTAAGCCATGGTTCCCCCCTCCCATCCCCTTCGCCCCCCATTCGTACACCGAGGCCGCGAAAACCCGCGAAGCCCCACACCCTCCTCCGTTTGCCCACCCAGCCGGAGCCTCTTCCCCGACGATGTCGTGGACAGCAACACCTTGATGTCCCTCATCCACCGCACCAGATGAGGATCCGTTGTCGATCTCGTCGTCCAGCTGGTTCAGCCACCCCGTCCTCCACCTCCAAGGAGCTGCCCCGACGTTCCCCTTGTCTTTCGCGCCACCTCCATTCCCACACCGCCGTCTTCACCTGCACCACCGTAAGAGCAGCATCATCACCAATTCCTCGGATGAAGCTGAGGCCTAATCGGTGCCACCAAAGAGGTTCTACACTAATTGCTGCATTTTCTTCTTGATTTGATCTCACGGTGCTGCCGGCGCTCGGTCCCGAGCCGACATGGCGCGGCTCCATCTACGGTGGCGTCGATGGCCACTTCCTCCACGGTGTCGGTTTCTCGGCGGCGATGTCCACGTCAGTAGGAGCTGCTTCTGCATTGGCTCTCACTCATGCTGCTCCTCTGCTCTTGCTCTCGGTCCCCTGCCTGGTCTGCTCTTGCTCTTGCTCGCACTGCTGCTCTTGCTCTTGCTCCTGCTTGCGCTGCTGCTCTACTCTTGCTCACGCTGCTGCTGCATGAGCTGCAGATCCTGCTCTCGCTCGAGCCCCTGCAGCTGCTACCCGAGATGCTGTTACACGACCAGCTACCCCGGCTCTTGCACACGCTGCTGCTCCGAGCGCTGCTGCTGCTACTACTTTTCTGCTACTAGTGCGTTCAGTTTTGACAGGAAAATTCAGTTTCGACAGTAAAATTCAGTTTCGGCAGTTAAGTTCAGAGATGAGTGGCTGATGTATTTTACATCTAGCACTTTGTGGTTATGTATTTTACATCATCTATTAGAGATACTATTAGAATTCCACTCAGGTTAACGTTGTCTCTCTTGTCCTGAGTCAGCCTCGCCGCAGTACAATTCACCGGAGCTACTCCAACGACGAAACCCTCCATCACAGTGGAGAAGTACCCTCGGCTCCATCTCCAAACACCTAAGATCTTCTTCCCCTCCTCCGACAGCCACATCAGCCGGAGCATCCTCACCGACCAACCCAATCATGCTGAGATCGACATAGCTTCGCCAAAGAGGTTGTACACTTGTTGCATCGCTTTTTTACTCTACATGTTATATATATTGTCCACTGAGCACATGTAGTAACGTGAAAATATGATTAGTTTCTCCTACTATATGACAAGCAGTGAGGTACCAGGCAACTTAGCTCTTCGTGATAGACTCTCTCGAAAGCCATCATTATTTATTTCTGCACGTTTGAGCTGTGCATGTGTAGATGGGCCTGGGAGTTGAGTTAGTAGGGCAGTGTCCTGGGTCCAAAGTAGTACAAGTAGCAGAAAAACATTTTTGGAGTCTAGGCTTTTGCCTGTTCAAGCCTGCCTACTAGAATTGCCAGTGGTTGAAAGGAAAAGTGAAGGAAAAACATAGGAATTGGAAAGTTTCCTATGGTACTACTATTAATGCATTTGGTTCAAAGGAATGGAGCAAAGAAAAACTGTAGGATTTGTTCCTTTAGTGTCTCTTTCAAAGAAAAACCGTAGGAATTTTAATATCCACTTGGCCCTCTTTTTCAAATTCCTATTCATGAAGAACAAGACTAAGTGATAGTAGCATAATAGCATTATAGCTGTACATTTTCTTGTGGTTTGAC
This sequence comes from Thinopyrum elongatum, assembly GCA_011799875.1. Taxonomy (NCBI): domain Eukaryota; kingdom Viridiplantae; phylum Streptophyta; class Magnoliopsida; order Poales; family Poaceae; genus Thinopyrum; species Thinopyrum elongatum. The sequence continues at coordinate 530,559,236 of CM022300.1, read as the reverse complement.
TTAATTTGACCATGCTTCTTTGCATTCCTGTGACCTTCCAATTCCTGTGAACCAAACACCCAGATTGACAGAAATCAAGTGATTTTCAATTCTTTGCACATGCATTCCTATCCTATTACTATGTATTTCCTATCCCTGCGTTGTTAGAATCCTCCAATTCAAACAAGCCCTTACAGAATTACTTCTCTTACAGATAGTTGTGAAAGAAAACCTTGTGTGGTTTGTCCCGCTCCTGCTGCGCCGTCGTCCACCCCAGCTCAGTTGCTCCAACGACAAAAGGGTCCACCCACTAGTACAGCGAGGTGCTATACAAACGGTTTTTAACCCCTTTCCGCGACGGCATTTGGAACCATCGCCTAGTGAGTGACTACGATAGGGGGGTCCTTCCCACACGACCCAGAAACCATCGGGGATATGCACTCCTAGCACACACGCTCGGCAAATACGGTTATACATACAGTAGTGCTAAAAAAATCAATTATATAGGCGAAATCGTTTCCGGTCATAAGTTCATCCCACACAGCCAGTCCCCGCTAAACGTTTCCGTTCGTATATACATCCCACACAGTCGCTCCAAGGAAAACGTTTCTGTTCGCAGGTACATTACACACAATTTTCCTCGTTAAATCGTTTGTGATAGCGTTTCCATTGCACACGGTATTAACAATTTTATCATTTGCGTTATTGAATGCATCACACACGATGCGTAGAAGAAACTGTGTGGCAAAGGCTGTCCATCACACACAGTTTTTATGTGGTAAACGTTTGCGCCAGGTGGCCTAACGCAAACAGTTTTCAAGAGGATGTCGTGTGTGATTGTTCATTAATCCAACACGGTTTATTCTTAGAAACTGTGTGCGTTGCCTGAGGTCATCGCCCATGGTGTTTTCTCAATAACCGTTTGCAATAGAAAAACCCAATTAGCAGGCTAATTATCCTATTATTAATAATCCATTTATTAATCTAATTGACATTTCATATTAAGCACACAATATATTTCATTTTCATAATTGAAATACATCAGAGTACAACATCATATAGCTTTAGCACTCAGCTACCCCATTACACAACTGCACCAGCACCAAGTTTCACATGCAACATCTATAACCTTTCGAAATTAGCATCATAGATGGTACATAGATAGATGTATCTCATCTGGAAAACTGCTGAAGCAGAAGGCGAATATTGAGCCTTCATTGATGTTGAAGGTCTTTGCAACTTTAGGCTAGTGCCTGTGGATGATTGACCGTCCATCCTTCGTCCTCTTCAGGAACACTTCAATATTGAACCGTGGGTGTTGTATGAATACCTTCCTCGCCTCCTGACCATACAGGTGGTTTGAGAGGTAATCATCAGTGAACTGCTTTGGAAAGGCCTGAAAACAAGGATGTGCATAAATATCTTCTCTATATTGGAAATGGGGCAAAGGAATAAAAAAGGCAAGGTATAATAGTTAGTACCATCCTGTAGTGAACTGATGTCTTCTTCATTGTGTAGACAAAGATCTTGTTGTTTTTTGTCGCTAATTTATTTATCCTAACAATCTTTCTGAGTTTCTTGACTTGACTGATATTCATGGACAACTCATTTCCCCATATGCAAAAAGGGTCGAACAGTGGGTCAAAACCTCTGACAGCAGGACCTACATGTGCAAGACCAAATTGTTAAAAACCTAAATATTAGAATGGTTCCTGCAATTGCATAATAATGTGCTATTAGACAAAGGACCATGCATGTGCAAACCTCGATTGTAAACCTCAGTGCTTCCCATTGTTTCCCTGCAACACATATAAGGTAGTTAGTGATCAGGTTAAGTGAGGGTTCGCATGCTGTTAGTAAAATATGTTGATGAAAAATAAGCACATTGCAGATACATTAGATTAATTCAAGCCACATGGAAAACCCATTTATCCAAACCAAGCATGATTAAGAACTAGGAAATATAGCAATTGTATATGTTTCTCATGTATTAAGTGCAGCCAAATTCGATTATTCCTCACATGCACAACAATACAAAATTGTACCCACGACAATTGGACATCACATTGCAGAATTGAACCAAGCAGTTAACTAAACACCACAACAAATGAACCAAACAATAACTGAGCACCACATTGCACAATATAACATACTCTAATAGAAGATCAGACAGTTAACCAAACCAAGCATGCTTAACAACTTGGAAATATAGCAATTGTATTTGTTTCTCATGTATTTAGTATAGCCAAATTCAATTTATTTCTCACATGGTATACAATAACAAAATGCACCCACAACAATTGAACATCGCATTGCAGAATTGAACCAAACAGTTAACTAAACACCACAACAAATGAACCAAACGTTAACTGAGCACCACATTGCACAATGTATAACATACTAGAAGATCAGACAGTTAAGCAAACCAAGCATGCTTGACAACTTGGAAATATAGCAATTGTATTTGTTTCTCATGTATTTTGTAAAGAAAAATTCGATATATTTCTCACATGGAAGACAATACAAAATTGCACCCTGAAGAATTGAACATCACATTTGCAGAATTGAACCAAACAGTTAACTGAACGCGATAACTAACTAACCAAACAGTTAATAAGTGAGCACCACATTGCATGACATATAGAACATATACACTAGAGCAACATATTGCATGGTAAAAGTAGATAGCACAATTCACTAGAATTTGTTAAGGAAAGGCAGTAGCTAGCAAACTGAACATGGGTCCTTATAGTGAGCTAATAAGACAAGCTACTCCTCATTGTCGGAGATATCGATGATGATTGGCTCCTTAGACATGGAAAAGGGCGAGGCCTCCGCATCGCGGGTGCCCTCATCGTAGTGGTGAGTTGCCTGAGCCGCTTCGGACACCAACCTACTGGCTCTCGAGTTGAGGTAAGCACATGCACGCTGAGAAAACACCTCGTAGTCTTCGTCGAAGGCACCGAGGGTGGCCTCGAGAAAAAAAATTAGCATTTTAAGCAGCCAACCGCGTCGCAGCATCGGCGCGCGAGGCGTGGACGGTAGCCTCGATGGCAAGGTGCTCCTCCAACATCTGGGGGTCGGCATGAATGGTAGCCATCGCGACCTCATCCGTGCGTGCGGCCGTGATTTGCTTCTCTGCTGCCAAATGCTCCTTGAGCTCCTAGCTATACTGCGTGCACCATGGCTTAGGGTGACGCTTATTTGGTGGAGGCTTCGGTGATTTGGGTGGAAGGTGTTGCGCCGGCGGTCGGGGCATGTGGGATGTGGAAGGCGGAGGAGGATGGGGGTCGGGTGTGGATTACCTGCCTGGATAAACGAGGCCGAGCAGCGTGAAGGAGGGTCGCCAGCGAGGAGGCGGCGCTGCAAGCAAGGAGTGAAGATTTCAACTTGGAAAGGAAGGCGGAAATAGGGGAAATGTGGCTTTTGGTAAGGGGGAGGGGGCGGGGAGGTAGATATTTCCGCGGAAGCCGAAAATTTTGAAACGGTTCAGCGAAAAAACTGGCGCGCAAAGTGTCATCAGACACGGTCCCTTATTCAGCACTGTGTACGATTTGTGAACATCACAAATGATTTAGATAGCTTAACCCGTGTGTGATGAGTTTGAACGTCAAAAATTTTGGTTCGAATTTCCCTGGTTATAGTGGCCATCCACGTCATTGCATAATTTGCGTACAAAAAGGAGACTATAGCACACCCACACTTCTTAATCGAGCAATTTCAGCAATTAAACAGAGCTAGCTGACCTAAACATTACTCTAACAAATTAAAGACCGGTGCTCTTAATTAAACAAAACAAAGAGTACTACTACCGCTGATGCTCGTCGATCTCCGCCGCCTCCTCCATGTCTAGCTTGCGCCCGACGATCTCCTGGGGAAGGGGCTCCATGGCTTCCATCGCACCATACTCGGCAAGCATCTCGCCATCCGCATCCGTCATATCTTTGGAATAGGCCGCCATGAGCTTGGCGTGGGCGGCCGCGATCTTGGCTTGGGCGGGCTCCGTCGTGGCAAGGTATGCCGCGCAGGAACAGACGGCTGCTCGAACGCTCTCGGTGATTGCCAAGTCTTCGGCTGTGGGTTGTCGACCGTTGTCGGAGAAGCTTCATTCGATTTGTGTGGTGACCGCCATGAGCTGGGTGTGGGTGGCCTCGACATGGTCGTGGGAGGTCTCCAACAGGGCTAAGGCTGCCGCTGCGGAACAGACAGCTGTTGTGCCGCTCTCACCAGTTGCTATCCCCGAGGCAGATGTTGCTGCCGCCACCTGAGAAGCAACAATGGCCGTTTAGGCTGCCTTGGCCGACCGGTCGCAGATTGCGGCCGCGTTCATGAAGGTTGTTAGCACGCGCCTGGCGGCTGCGGCCGCGCTCTCACTGGAGTGGGCCGCCGAAGTTGCCCTAACGAAGCGAGTCCACGTCTCCATCTTTCACCGGCGATGATTGAACAGTGAAATGATATTTGGGGAGCGAGCTAGTGTGCTTGACATGCCGGCTGTGAACTGTAGCCAACGCACCTTCTTGCATAAGCCGTATGCGTACTATACACCGATGGTGCTCCAGGATATTTTGTACTGCATCTCACACGGTTGGTGATAATAAACTTTGTGCGATCTACTTGATTTTTCGTCTTGATTTGAATTACATAATGGGGTCACAGCTGCAAAGGATGGTGTTTGAATTGCTAGAACTTTTATCTGCAGTGAACATGCAACTATAGGTGTGTCATCAAAAAAATTGGAATTATTCAGGGTTCATTTGGACATTTTTATACATTAACTTGGTTTTCTAGGCATTTCAGGTGCACAATTCAAAATTAAACTACATGCACATGCTCCGGTGCACCAAAATGGATTGTAAAATGATATATGTGTCCATGGGTTGATGCTTATGTCCCATTCAAGAAATGGGGATGAATTTCAAACACCACGGCACAGTGGCTCTCCGGCAAACGTTGAGGTGCTTGCTTTTGTAATTCTAGTAAATACAAAACTCGTCTGAAATTCATGAACCTTGGCATGCTATCATGGAACGGCATCAACATGCTAGGGCAAAAAAATATTGTCCCATTTGGGGCAGGTTATGGTATAAGCTTCTCTCAAACCAGAGCATCTCTCACAACAAGCCTGATGGTTTCGGTAGGGAACGTGCCACCTTGGGGGACAAAACGATATCTGTTGCCTCTTCTTACTTTCAAAAATATTCTAGTGTCAACATAGAACAACAGGAGTGTTGTGCAATTTTTGGGATTTTTCGGGGTCCGCTTGGACATTTTTATACATTAACTGAGTTTTCTATGCATTCATGTGCATAATTCAAATTTGAACTACATGCACATGCTCCAGTGCATATAAACGGGTTGAAAAATCAAATGTGTGTCCTTGGTTGCAACCTTAGGTCCCATGCAAGAAATGGGAATGAATGTCAAACATCTTTGCCACCGTCGCTCGGCAGCTAACATTGAGATACATGGTTTTAAAATTCTAGTAAATCGAAAACTCGTCTGAAATTCATGAAACTTGACACGCTATCATGGAACGGCATCAACATGCAGTGGTAAAAATATTGTCCCATTTGGGGTAGGTTGGGGTATAAGCTTCTCACAAACCAGAGCTTCTCGCAACAAGCCTCATGGTTACGGTAGGGAACGTTTCACCTTTCTAGACGAAACGATATCCATTGCCTCTTCTTGATTTTAATTTTTTCTCTAGTGTCAACATAGAACAACAGGAGTGTTGTGTTAAATTTTGGAATTTTTCGTGGTTCATTTGGACATTTTTATACATTAATTGAGTTTTCAATGCATTTATGTGCATAATTCAAATTTGAACTACAGGCACATGCTCTAATGCATATAAATTGGCTGAAAATTCAAATTTGTGTCCTTGGTTGCATGCTTAGGTCCCATGCAAGAAATGGGAATGAATGTCAAACACCCTGCCACCGTCACTCGGCCGCAAACATTGAGATACCTGGTTTTTAAATTCTAGTAAATCCAAAACTCGTCTGAAATTCATGAAACTTGGCATGCTATCATGGAGCAGCATCAACATGCCGTGGTAAATTTTTTGTCCCATTTGGGACAAGTTTGGGTATAAGCTTCTCACAAACCAGAGCTTCTCACAACAAGCCTGATGGTTTCGGTAGGGAATGTTTCACCTTTCTGGACGAAACGATATCCGTTACCTCTTCTTGATTTCAATTTTTCTCTAGTGTCAACATAGAACAACAGGAGTGTTGTGTTAAATTTTGGAATTTTTCGGGCTTCGTTTGGACATTTTTATACATTAATTGAGTTTTCAATGCTTTATGTGCATAATTCAAATTTGAACTACAGGCACATGCTCTAATGCATATAAATTGGTTGAAAATTCAAATTTGTGTCCTTGGTTGCATGGTTAGGTCCCATGCAAGAAATGGGAATGAATGTCAAACACCCCGCCACCGTCACTCGGCCGCAAACATTGAGATACATGGTTTTTAAATTCTAGTAAATCCAAAACTCGTCTGAAATTCATGAAACTTGGCATGCTATCATGGAGCGGCATCAACATGTCGTGGTAAAATTTTTGTCCCATTTGGGGCAGGTTTGGGTATAAGCTTCTCACAAACTAGAGCTTCTCACAACAAGCCTGATGGTTTCGGTAGGGAACGTTTCACATTTCTGGATGAAACGATATCCGTTGCCTCTTCTTGATTTCAATTTTTTCTCTAGTGTCAACATAGAACAACAGGAGTGTTGTGTTAAATTTTGGAATTTTTTGGTGTTCGTTTGGACATTTTTATACATTAATTGAGTTTTCAATGCATTTATGTGCATAATTCAAATTTGAACTACAGGCACATGCTCTAATGCATATAAATTGGTTGAAAATTCAAATATGTGTCCTTGGTTGCATGCTTAGGTCCCATGCAAGAAATGGGAATGAATATCAAACACCCTGCCACCGTCACTCGGCCGCAAACATTGAGATACCTGGTTTTTAAATTCTAGTAAATCCAAAACTCGTCTGAAATTCATGAAACTTGGCATGCTATCATGGAGCGGCATCAACATGTCGTGGTAAAATTTTTGTCCCATTTGGGGCAGGTTTGGGTATAAGCTTCTCACAAACCAGACCTTCTCACAACAAGCCTGATGGTTTCGGTAGGGAACGTGCCACCTTTGGGGACGAAACGATATTCGTTGCCTCTTATTGCTTTAAAAAAATTTCTAGTGTCAACATAGAACAACAGGAGTGTTGTGTTAAATTTTTGAATTTTTCGGGGTTCGTTTGGAAATTTTTATACATTAACTAGGTTTTCTAGGCATTTTATGTGCATAATTCAAATTTGAACTACATGCACATGCTCCAGTGCATATAAATTAGTTAAAAAATCAAATCTGTGTCCTTGGGTGCATGCTTAGGTCCCATGCAAGAAATGGGAATGAATTTCAAACACCAGGGCACTGTTGATTGCCGGCAAAACATTGAGATACTTTGTTTTTAAATTCTAGTAAATCCAAAACTCGTCTGAAATTCATGAAACTTGGCATGATATCATGGAATGGCACCCGACATGTTGTGGTATTTTTTGAGTCCATTCTGAGAGAAGGCGCACTCGAATAACAGCCAACAAAGGCATTTTGAAACAAATAGCTGCCACTCTAACATCGCAAACTTTTTAGATAGAACACCCGTATGTAAACCGACAGCTTCCCCAGTAAGCTAAGGGAAAATGTGCCGAGCAGGATTTGTGCAGCTCTTCATCGCAAATGTTTTAGATAGAACACCTGTATGCAAAGTGAGAGCTATGGTCTTCCGCAGTAAGCCAAGGGAAAATTCACCGCGCAGGATTTGTGCATCTCTTCAACGCAAACGGTTCAGATTGAATAAGGTATGCAAAGCGAGACTTTGGCGCTAAGCCAAGAGAAAATTTGGCAAGCAGGATTTGTACCTCCCTTCAACGCAAACAGTTTTTTCGGATGACCCGTGTGCAACCACGTACAAACAATTTGGTAAGATTTGCATCTGCCATATTGGGTATATTGCCATTTGTCAAACTAGAAAGATTGACATTTGTTGATCTAGTAACATTGCCATTTGTCAATCCTTGTAACACTGCGATTTGTCAAAATATGCACCTAAAAATCACTAGCACTATCTAATTTTTGCAACTAAAATTCAATAATTAAGCATAGTTTTCATTCATAGATTAAGCAGTCGTTCTTAATTTATACAAACAGTTCAACTCGACAGCTGAACCGACTAAACTTTTCCCCAATTGTTGCCAACCACGTACTAAAATAGCTAGTTCAACTATATATAATAGCTAATTTTAAGTACATTGTACAGTTCCACCACATCTATAGTCAGATGAACTGAACAAAATAGCCCCTAAATACTACTACTACTATGGAGGGGCTTTGTACTACTTCCGGCAGCCTCTCCTCTGCGGAGCACGCACAGTAAGAGGAAGAGGAGGAGGAGCCTACCGACGAGCTAGACAACTGCAATACGGTGCCTGCCGCTGCTACACCTTCAGTGACGCTCACCTCGAACGCCCTCTGCCGCTCCAGACGCCCCCTCTCAAAGCGGCCGGACTGCTCGTAGATCTCCTGATTCCTCGCCTCTGCTTCGGCGTGTGCTGCGGCCACGGCTGCGGTAAGGCTCTTTGCATGCTCGACGAGGCGCTCCTCCTCCTCCCGTAGGAACTCGATGTAGGGCGCAAGGTCGCTAACGCACGTGCGGGCCTCCACGTCTGCCTCCCTCCTTCGGGCGGTGGTGGCGGAGCGGGTGATGATCCCGGCGGTCGACGGTGGGCTGGCGGCCACGGTGGCCGACGATGGGGTGGCGGCCACGACCACCACCTCCCGCCTTTGGGCCACGGTGGTGGAGCGGGTGGCGGCCACGGCGTCCACCTCCCGCCTCTGTGCCGTGGCATGGCGGCCACGACGGCCACCTCCCGCCTTCGTGCCGTGGCATCGGAGCGGGCGATGGCCCTGGCTTTCAATGGTGGTGTGGCGGCAATGGCGGCCGGCAGCAGCTGCCGACGGGCAGCGGCGGCGGAGGGTGTGGTGGGTGTTCCGCACACACCCAATAGGGACGCCACGCGCACTACACTACGCTGGGGACTGCCCTGCCGCCACGGTGTAGCTTCCCAGCTGGAGCTGTCCTCTGATGATGGCAGAGTGGCTGAGCGATGACGATGGACCGGTGCCATTGGCGATTGTGGGAGAAGTAGACGAGATAAGCTACAGGGAGGGAGGGGAAAATGCGACTAAGGACTCGCCGGCCGTGAGGGTTTATATAGTAGGCTAGTAGGCATTGGGATTTTGGGGGATTTCGTCGAGTCGGGCGGGAAGCTTGCGCGGGAACCTGCGCGGTTGCGCGGGAACGGGCTCACCACCGTTTGGCCAAAAGAACGCCCCCGCGCGCTACTCAAGCTTGCGCTCGAAGCCGTCTGCGGCAGCGGGGTGACAAGACGTGTGAGAGGAGGACGAAAGGACATGTACACATACGGTTAATAAAAAAAATGTTTGCGATTTAATTACCTACTATACCCCCGTCCTGGTTTATAAGTAGGATTTAACTAATAAAATACGAATGCATGTCGCCAAAGATTATATTGTTGGATTTGTATTTGAACATAGTTTCCAGTTATATAATTTTTGTAACATGCATTAACATTTTATTGGTTAAATTTAAGGTTATATACCAGCAAGCGTTTGCTCACAACACACACGGCTTATTCCATCACAAACAGCTCGGATGGATCAACTGTATGCCACGTATCGCACACGCAACTCTAATCTGATTCGTGCTTGATGTCTCCGACATCGCTCGCACAATTCATCTTATTTGCCACGTATCACTGTGCCGGCCTCTGCTCGCCTCCCTCGGCAAGCTCTGCTCGCCGTTAGGTGCCGCAACGCGATGTGCTCGCCATTAGGCGCCGCGGCGCGCTCTGCTCGTGTCCGTCGGCGCGCTCGGCTTGTGGACATCTTTTCCTTACGTGTTCAACTGCTATATGCATATATATGGTTGCTCACCATTGAGGCAACCGCGGAGCGCTCTGCTTGCATCCCTCTGCGCGCACTCTGCCAGTGGTTGGGCCTGCGCACGATCACGTCGGGGCCCCATATGCATGCGGTTGCGCCGCGCACGTTGCCACGCGCAGTTACGTGCGGCATGATGGAGTTACGCGCTGCAAATTAGAACTGCCATCAGGGCATCCCGATATTCCAGGCCGTCGGCTTCCCCTTTAATTCCCACGGCCATTATAACCTTAGTCTCTTCAACCTTTCGATCACGCCCCACAACACAACAAGCACACCCACGACGACACATAGAGAGGGGATGTCTAGCGGCGCTCCAATGGAGTTCGGCTAGTATAAAGTGGAGACCCACGCGAGGGAGACGGATCTCTCGGTGGTGTACACCATCGACCTGGCCGTGGTGGATGACTACATCAGCACCGTTGAGCAGTTGCTTGCTCAAGACAAGTACAAGGTGGTCGGCATCGACCTCCAGTACACCGCCGGTCGTCCCAACATAGATCAGAAGGTTGCCGTTGCCCAGTTGTGCGTGCGCCATCATGTCCTCATCTACCACTACTGCATGGCCACAGAGCCTTCCGACTGTTTCGCCAGGTTTGTCAACAGCACCGACTACAATTTCGCTACGGTGGAAACTACCGACGATGGAAAAACGCTCAGGGTTACGGGCTTGGCTTGCAAGAACCTTGTCGAAATCCGTGAGCACTACAGGGTCTGGGGTAGCACGAAGAAGGACTCCCTGGTTGAACTCGCCTCGGCCATCATCGACCCATACTACGAAAAGATGAAGCAGGATGGCAACAGAACACGTCCCGTATCCTGGCACGGGGCCTAGATGCGGCAACTGGATGAACCTCACCTCAGGTTCACGGCCAAGAGCGTGTACACATGCTACGAGATGCACAGGTGCATCGTTGACATGAGGAAGTGCCTCGTTACCCAAATTGACGAGGCCGGATCGAGCCACAAGCAGAGCAAGCGTCACAAGAAGTAGATAATTATCAGATGATCGTTTATCCTAGTTAATCATGCAGGTAATATATAGTTTACTTTGGTGTGTGGAAATGTCATGTGTGTAGTAGCCACCTATGTAATTATGCATGTAATAGTTTACTTTGGTGTGTGCAAATGCCATGGTTGTAGTAGCCACCTATGTAAGTGGATGTTTAATTTGGTTATGCAACCATGTCCTTATAAGTGTGTATATATATATATGTTGTTGTTCTGTATTCAATCCCATCGCACAACACACACGTCTTATTAACAGCAATCGTCTGTGTTATTATCGGTCTTTGCACACATTTCTGATTACAGACCTGTTTGCCGCGTATCACACACATCTTGTTATATTGAACCATTTTTGTTCTCTTGTCTCAATGCAAATAGTTCATCTGAGTGAACCGCATGCCGTATATCGCACACACCTTGATCTGGCTGACCGTTTCTTTTATGTTGCCTAATCACAAACAGTTCATCCGAGTGAACCGTATGCTGTATATCGCACACACCTTCATCTGGCTACCCGTTTCTTTTGTTCCTCCTCATCGCAAATAGTTAATTGAACTAAACCGTATGCCCTGCATCGCACACGCAACTAAAATCTGAACCGTCTTTGATGCATCCGACATCGCAAAAGTTTTGCACCTTTTTTGACGTTTTTTTACACCATCGTTTGTGATTATTGCATCGCACATAGTTTCGTCGAAGGGTCTCTGATCATAGTGTCGCGTTAGCAGCATCTTGCAGTAGTGACCACAGCAGGGATTCGCCCTCCAGACTATCTTTCGCCGCCTCAGATCTTCTTCCCCGCCGCCGGCAGCCATGACAACTGCATTACCATCATCAACTGAGCAGATGACCTCGAGGACTACACGGGTCCGCAAGAGAGGTCGCACTCTTTCGTGTCTGCTTACGTTATGCATCGCTTAGTATTACATGCTACTTTATTGTCCTGTTCACCGATTAGACTCTGAGTCAGCTCCAAACTAATGCTCAAACTTGAGTTTTAAAATGGTTGTGGGGTACATATCGGAGCCGCAATCAATAGTATATGTCTACTATCGGGTTAATCTCTGGTGTCTACTATGAGCTTCATGTTGGGTGGGAAACAAATAGTAAAGAAGCCATTATCTGTATTTTTTAACTAAAGCCATTATCTGCCTGCTATCATTGGTTTTGGGTCTATCCATAGGCTGCTACCATCACTCTGGATTTCTGCATGCACTCCTTACATAATCTCACTATGTTTTATTCCTATGCATTTCAGTTATTGTACACAATGGAACTGAACATGTAGAGCAAAAGAGACGAGCCTTGCGTGCCAATAAAATTTCATGCAGACGTCGCTCCATGGTGGGCGCAAAGGCTGCCCCCTCTCCACCCATTTCAAATTGTAATCAAGAGGGAGATAACTGTTCTGAGGGGGATTCAAAAGGAGAAGACCACTCCTATTTACCCCCTGAGGTCTTCGCTCTAATTTGGCATGCTGATGTTGGTCATATCTTGCATATGGTGCCTTGCATTGCTTACTTTATACATCAAATATGGCATCTGCTTAGTTTAGACATGCTTTGTGTGAATGCCATCTGTTTAGTTTCTTTATCGTATATGTGAATTATGCAACGCCATCTTGTTTAGCCAGGCATCATATATGTGAATTTTGCAATGCCATCCTGCTTAGCCAGTCATCTTTTATGTGAATTATATCATGCCATCCATTTTTTCATTACGTATTACATTTGTCAACAATGTTAGTACATTCAACTACTCTTCGTGTGCATCAGCCATTTGACACGGTGATGGAAAATTCTGGAGTGAAAACAAGGTCTTCAGAGCAGACTATGCTATCTGACGAAGCGCATATCTCGCTGGTTACGGATAGCTCCTCAGAGGAGGATTCAGAGACAGATGACCAGTCCTATTTCCCCCCCGAGGTGTATGCTCTAACTTGGCAGGGTTATGTTGCTCATATCGTGTGTATGGTGTCTTGCATTGCTATGTCATTTGCTTAGTTTAGACATGCTTTGTGTGAATGCCACCTGTTTAGTGTCTAATTACCATATATGTGAATTATGCAATGCCATCTTGTTGCAAGACATTATATATGTGAATTATGCAATGCTATCTTGTTGCAAGACATTATATATGTGAATTATGCAATGCCATGCTGTTTAGCCAATCATCATATATGTGAATTATATCATGCTATCCTTTTTTTGTATTATGTATTCCATTTGTCGACAACGTTTGTATATTCAACTACTCTTCCTGTGCATCAGCCATTTGAAGCGGTGATGGAAGTATCTGGAGTGAAAACAAGGTCTTCAGAGCAGACAATGCTACCTGCTGAAGCAGACATCTTGCTGGTTACAGATAGCTCCTCAAAGGAGGATTCAGAGACAGATGACCAGTCCTATTTCCCCCCTGAGGTCTATGCTCAAACTTGGCAGGGTTATATTACTCATATCATGCATATGTTGTCTTGCATTGCTTAGTTTTTACATCATATATGCGATTGCCATCTGCTTACTTGCTTAGTATTAAATCATATATTTGAATTATATCATGCCATCATGTTTACATAGACAACATCTATCTGAATTATGGCATGCCAACCCATTTAATAAAGACATCATATAGTTATATCATCTCATCCTGTTTAGTGTTTACAGTCATCATATTTTGAATTATGTCATTCTATCCGTTAATTATATCATGCTATCATGTTTCCATAGGCGGCATGTATGTGAATTATGGCATGCCAACCTATTTAATAAACACATTATATAGTTATATCATGTCATCCTGTTTACATAGTCATCATATTTTGAACTATGTCTTTCTATCCTGTTTAGTTAGCCATCATATATGTGAAATTGTGTCATGCTATCCTGTTTAGTTAGCCATCATATATGTGAAATTGTGTCATGCTATCCTGTTTGGTTAGACAACATAAATGTGAACTATTTCATGCCCTCTTTTATGCCCCACTATCCATTGCACCTGTCTATCATACAATGTATGTACATTCAATTACTTTTCTTGTTTATCAGCCATTTGAATTGGAGAGGGTGATGGTATGTGGCACCCCGATAGAGGGCCGATGCACGCCAGCCCCAGGATAAGACCTAGCGCACGTCAACGACATGATACAGCAATTCCAGGCATAAAATGGCTTTATTAAATAGAAGGGAGCATTACAATACTGTTGCTTACAACAATATTACATAGCTCCAAGGCTAACTAAATGGCAGCGGAGGTCTTGGTTAAGCGGCACGTCGTCTCTGGCTGGGCTCCACAACTCACAGGACTGGCTGGGTTACGATCTAGCACGATGAATCTTCTCCTGCAACTGGCCACATGCAAGGCCAGGTGAGTACTTTGAATGTACTCGCAAGACAACCAAATACATAGCATCCAAACAAGCAGATGACAAAGCCAACCCTATGCTATGCAAGAATTTATTTTAAACATGGCATGGAATTAACAGGAAATCACGAATCAAGCATAGCATAGCATACCTATCTAGCATTATTAATCATCATGTCATAGCAAAATTATCTAGCATGTTTAAACATCCAGCAGCATTAATCATCACGATATAACGGGGTTATCTTAGCAAAGTAACTACTGAAGTAAAGTACAGTAAAGTAAAGCATGCATCAAGTAAATAGTCCATATTCCGAATATCTCATGATCCAATCTGAACCTGATCCAAATCCAAGTCTTTCGGTCATCTGACCATCTCCTCCATAGCCATCTCATGGCTAACATACCATACTCCTGACAACATCTGCTGTCCATGCAGGACAGGTTCTTCCACCATCATTATCATCATTACGGTTGATCGCCTAACGAGGTCTGGACAGGCTGTCCAATACCGTGGACACGGCTATTCGAATAGATTTAACACTCTGCAGAGGTTGTACACTTTACCCACACCACGGAACTCATGGCCTCGTACTCCCATTCGGGTGGACCAACGACGTTCCGACGAAACCTGTCTAACCCGTGACTCTTCCATCGTACCACCGGCCATCACACTCCTTCTTGGAGTCAAGCCCTGGGTGGCCCCGTGTCACCTCGTGACACCCTGCCACCGTCGTGGCCAAACTAAACTATCCCAAACGGGGACGGGTACCCAAACAACTCAACTGGGCTCACAGGGTTATCGCCGCCTACCAGGCCAGGGCAGCGCGGGCGCATAACCCTCCCTCTTTGGAGGTACCGGTGAAAGAGCACGTGATCAGACCAAGTCAAGGCCGTCCCATACCGGCAAATGTGGTTGCACGGATAAGCCCGGACAGGTGACTCTGATCAACCGACTAGGTTTATCAATATATCTCCATCATCCCACCATTACCTTAACAATTATAAGTGTGAACAGCTACTTAACATCAGCATAGCAGAATCATTACAACGTTGACAAACATGGCAAGATATCAGATCATGGTACACACATGATAACGGTATCCAAAATATTGTTACTAGCATGGCAGGGCATGGCATGGAAACAAGGCATGATATTAGATGAAACGTAATGCTAACATCTAAAACAGATGACATAACAGGTGTATGCAAGTGCAGGCTAACAGGTGATACAGATGTACTACAATGAACACACAGGGTGCAAGCAAAGTCATCACGCAAGTCCGGAGCTCATGCAAGAGGTTGGCTTGCCTGGGGTAGAGGAATACACCGGGTGGAAGTGCAATAACACTCCGGGAAGATTCGCCGGAAAAGTTTCCCTCTCGGAGGGGCTGATCGAAGGGCAAGGGCAAAATGGTCATTTTCACAGTGTGAAAACATTATGAAAATGACTCCATCAGAACGGGCTCGTCGATCTGAAGACGTGGGCGTTGGTTTTACCTCAATCGGAGTTACGGTCGCAAAGTTAGGGCCGTTCGTTCGTTAGGCGGTAAAATGGACAAAATAGTGTCCATTTCAGTGCTTAACGGACGGATGTTCACAAAATAACAGGTTCGGCCGGCGGCTGGGAAAAACTAAAAGCGTATTTCGGATTTTACGCTTCCACTTATCCTGACGCGTGGGCCCGTTGACTTTTGGGTGGGGCCGGCCTTATCTCTCTCTCTTCTCTCCCTCTGGATCGTCTCCTCCTCCCGACAGAACAGAGCCGAGGCGGCCGGCCGCCGGCGCATCTGTGGCAGGGGGACGCGGGAGGTCTAGCCGACGAGTGCAGAGGCTCCAGCGCACCTCATCGCACCCACTGGTAGCCGCAGGACTGCCCGGTTCAGAGCACAGCGACGGCACCATGGCTCGGCCACCATGGCTGGAACCGAGCCAGGGAGAGGTCGCTCCGACAGGGCTCCCTCGCCGGAGGTGAGGGCAGCGGTGACCTGCGAGCTCCAAGAGGAGGCTAGGGGCAGAGGAGAGGGAGGGGAACTAGCCACGGGGCTGGAGTCGCCTTGGGAGTCCGGAGGTCGCCTTCGGCCAAGGAAGAGGGCAGAGCTGCGGGAGCTCAAGGGAGGGGTGAGCTAGGCTTGCTGGTCAGGAGAGGGACTCGGGGCACGCCTTATATAGGCTAGAGGCGGAGCTACGCGACGGCGGACGGAAGTCTCCAGAGCTCGGCGAGGACCGGCGAAGAACCGATGTCGGCAGAGGCACTACGAGCTTCGTGACGAGGGGAAGAGGGCCCTGGAAGACTCACGCACATGGTGGGGAGCTCGTCGGCGCTCCCGAACAAGCTAGAACCCACTGGAGGTGGCCTCCCGAGAGCTCCAATGCACAGGGCGCCCGTTGTACCTGTATTTGTCGCGGTCACCACGCGGCCATCGCCTTGCCATGTCTTGCTCGATGCCAAACAATGTCTGGAGGTTTCCACACGCATCACTGAGCTGACTTGACCCCTCAACCAAGAATAGGGGGCTCTGGTGTGACTGCACCAAGGTCAAACAACAACTGGCAGCAAGGTGTTTGTCATGTGGTGTGGCCACCATAGTGCACCCATGGGCATGATCTTGGGCAGGGGTGAGTCATCCACTAAGGTAGTCATGTTGGCAAAATTTGGGCACAAATGGACAATGCTAGCTGGTACTTCGTTTATAACCTTGCCCACTTACCAGAAACGCAAATGATGATGCTGGGGTCAAATGGCTATATGGATTTGAATGATTCTTGGTGTAGAGTGATGATATGGTCATAGGAACTGTCTGGAAAAGTTTCAGCTCAAATTGATCATCTATGAGGGTACTTCCTTCACAGAGATGCAATCTGGACAGAAACTTAGATAATTTACTGAGGAAGATTGACTTGATGGAATGAGCTCATTTTTGGTATACAGGGGTAATATATCATAATGAATCACCCTGCAAAATTTCAGCCCAAGGAGATCAAGGAATCAAGCACTTCCTTTGCAAACTGAAAATCTGAACAGAATTTGCAAAGTGGTGTTGTGCTCAAAATTTAATGCGTGGAACTTGAGATCTTGATGGAAATGGTGAATATAGGGGTAGGACAAGCTCCACAAATTATTTGGGATTTTTCCCAACTACCAAAATGGTAGTTCCTTTGGAAAGGCCCCAAATTGATATATTGGCTTTAAATAGGAAAATGCAATTTCCCCTATTTAATTATGGCCAATATTTTTATGAGAGCTCAATATGATCACAAAGAATATCTCCACAAGTTTTCATGATCTTTGGAGATGGATAGATATTATTCTGGATTTAATTCCTCGGAAAGGAAGAAAAAGGAATTAATTCTAGATGAGAAATATTGCATATGACTTGGCAATATTTTTGCACATCTAGGGATTATGAGTGAAGGATGATCTCCGGAAATTTTGGGAGGATCAACTGAGCAAGAAAAATGATAGTTCCTTTGTAAACGCAAAGGCAGGATTTCCAGTTCCGATATTTTGGAACTAGGGTTTGAATGAGGTTCGGGGTTTACAGACGGGAACTTGACTGGCACAGGAGCATGGAAAATTCATGGAGAGGCTGAGGATTGTCTGAATTCACCTGGTCATTCACCAGATTCCAGAGGAAAAATTCGGGAAAGAAAAGCTAGGAAGGAATAACAGCACAAAAACCGATAACCCAATTTTTGGGGTGTTACAAACCTTCCCCCCTTAAGAGAATCTCGTCCTCGAGATTCCTTGGGTTAGCTCGGAACAAAAATTATGCCTCCTAGAAAAATAAACCTCTGGGTTGAATTGTAACCCTGGGGTTGAAAACAACCAAGTTAAAAGTACCGAAAATTGGTACACCCAGATCGAGATACGGATATCGCGGGATTTACTCCACGGGTAGGTGCCACTGGGTAGCCCTGACATTTTTAGAAAAAGCAGAATTTCCTTCTTCCAAAAATGCTCGGGACACCACAGTGAACAGTGGCCTCTCTCGCTGGCAGGTGGGCCTAGGGCCCACTGGCAGCTTCTTCTCTCTCCGGCCAACGGCTCTCTCTCGGTCCCGCGCTGTCCTGAGTGCGGCTAGGCACTGCGCATGCCTGGCTCCTAGGGTACTGAGCACCCTACAACAACAGTGCGCGGCGTGCACGAGGCCAATGCAGAGAGCACTCCCATCGCGGGTCAGCGCCGGTCGGCACTGTTCGCGGATTCGCCTCCTGGACGCCGGTGATCGAGCGACGCGCGGTTCTCCTGGACCTCGCTCACCGTACACCGGACTTGGGCTATAAAAACGACGGCAGTTTCTTCTTCCTCCACCTCGCATCTTACCTCACTTCTTCTTCCACTTCTCCTATTCCTTCGGGTTGCAGGGGCGCGAGGCGAGGCTTTAATGGCGGACATTGGTTCGGAGCTGATCTTCATCCTCCTGGTGGGTCTGCTGGCGGCATTGGTTGGCTCCTCGCTGCTGCTGTGTGCGATGATCCTCGATGATCGTCGAGATGCTGCTAACCGAGCGGTAGCTGGTGATCATCCACGCCGTCTTAGGCCGGCGGAATGAGCGCAGGCTGCGGTGGGGCGAAGGGGGTGGCTGGTCAGCATCACACAGGACGGTGCCAGAAGCGTCGCTGAGTCTAGTGTTAGTGCAGTGTGGTTAGCGGAGCTGTACCAGTGTGGAAGCCACACTGCGGGTTGCTCCTCGCTGATCGACATCCACAACGAGTGAGGGTTGAGGTAGAATCAGGGTTTAGATCTTGGACTAGAGGGGATGTAATGGTTTGTGCTGCAATAAAATTTCTCAGAATTTCTCCGAGATTGTAGCTGGGTTCGGGGAAAAGATTTTGGGACCGGGGAAAAAATATTGGATAGAGCTGGTTTTCCAGAACACTGAGTTCAGGAAAACTGACAAAGGGAGTATGCATAGATGGGTATGGATAGGTGGCTTTGCATTCTACCCGAGTACTGCGGCGACTGTACTCAGGAGAAAGAACTTGGCGTGCAGACATTGCTCACATGATGCACAAGCAATCTATTCAGATTAATATGCAAGCACATACGGAATGCACATCGTAGCAAAATACAAACAGAGGAAAGAAACATATCGAGCAGATTACACTAAGGTGTTTTAAATGCTAGTGGGTGTATGTACTCCTGGTATACATACACCTACACCAGCTTGCATTTTATTAGGGACTCTGGGCGAGTCCAATGTTATTGGGTGTAAGTGCTCTACTGACTCAAATCTTGTTAAAATCCATTGCCTGCTATGTTAAACATTTCTGCTTAACAGAGAGACAGATGAACTAAACACACAGAGCAAACAAACATACATAATATTACAACAGCACACAGGCACAAGCAATACAAGCATTACAACAAAACACAACCTTACTAGACAGCTAACAGAAACAACTCACTCCAAACTACACGATCCTAATCCTAGACGAGGATGAAGAAATAGTCTTCGCAACACACACACTTGCGGCCTCAACTGGCTACACTCATTGCCAGAGCCACAAATAGGCCTACTCTTGCTGGGGCTCTCCTGGGGGACGAAGGCTGAGCCAACTTCTATCTTCATCGTCGGACACCACTATAGGTTGGGGCACAACTGCTTGAGTTGCGGCTGGCACTTGACGGAACACATCTTGGCGACGAAGACAACGAATAGCTCTGGCAACATAACTTGGGTGGATGATGCCAGGTTGCCATGGGTTCACGGGCTGCGAGGGTAGTACTGGCTGAGAGGGTGGCACTAGTTGAGAAGGTGGCACTGGGTTTGGCAGCAGGGGAAGGGTGGTTTGGGATGCAGCTTGACGGGCATCACGGTATGCTTCCGTAACAACCCGAGTGGTGTCACGGTCAATGGATTGGAACTCTCGAATAATGCCGGCAATTAGTAGTCCCTGGGCATCAATGAACTGAGCTAGGCGAGCTACTGCCGGGTCGGCTTCACCAACTGCGCTGAAGAACTCGCAACCTGTATTGGACGAAGCGGGAAAATAGCGGAACTCCCTCATCTCCGCTACTTGCGGAAACTGGAAGCGAAGACGGGTGATGGCTTCCGCAGCAGCTGTCTGGACGGCCAAAGCAGTGGTGGGCATGGGTTTGCCCTTAAAAACCAAGAGCTTCCCATCCTTTGCTGGACTTGGGCGGAGAAGCACCTTTGCCTCATATCGGCAAAGGTGAGGGACGGGTTCCGATTGGAACACCAAATACACTGGGATAGTATTACAGCCAAGGGCTTGGGTGAGCATATTGGAAAGGATAGGTGGAAATCTGTCATACCCTTTGGCCACGGTTTGGCTATGGAACTTATGCATTTTGGAAGAACTGGCCATGGCTGCTGGTTTGCGGATACTGGCCTGGATTTCCTTGCGAGAATCTGGCTTGCTGAATGGGGAGGGCTGCGAGGGTTAAATAGGCAGTCGGGCTGGAACACACCAGTATGGCCTGGATCCTTCTCGTGCCGGGTGGAAGATACGCCGGCACGGCCGACAGCTGGGTAGGGTCGCGGTCTATTCCGGGGTGGCTGGGTGGGTGGACAGCTGGGCAGGGACACGTCCATTCCGACTGCGCCGCCTGTTGATCAACAGGGGCCATGTCGGATGCCAGGGATGGGTCAAATCTATTGGGCTCACTACCGGTTGAAAATATAGGGGTGGTTTGGTGCTAGGGTAACCTATAGCCAGCCTGGCTCTGATACCAAGTCTTGTGGCACCCCGATAGAGGGCCGACGCACGCCAGCCCCAGGATAAGACCTGGCGCACATCAACGACATGATACAGCAATTCCAGGCACAAAATGGCTTTATTAAATAGAACGGAGCATTACAATACTGTTGCTTACAACAATATTACATAGCTCCAAGGCTAACTAAATGGCAGCGGAGGTCTTGGTTAAGCGGCACGTCGTCTTTGGCTGGGCTCCACAACTCACAGGACTGGCTGGGTTACGATCTAGCACGACGAATCTTCTCCTGCAACTGGCCACGTGCAAGGCCAGGTGAGTACTTTGAATGTACTCGCAAGACAACCAAATACATAGCATCCAAACAAGCAGATGACAAAGCCAACCCTATGCTATGCAAGAATTTATTTTAAACATGGCATGGAATTAACAGGAAATCACGAATCAAGCATAGCATAGCATACCTATCTAGCATTATTAATCATCATGTCGTAGCAAAATTATCTGGCATGTTTAAACATCCAGCAGCATTAATCATCACGATATAACGTGGTTATCTTAGCAAAGTAACTACTGAAGTAAAGTATAGTAAAGTAAAGCATGCATCAAGTAAATAGTCCATATTCCGAATATCTCATGATCCAATCTGAACCTGATCCAAATCCAAGTCTTTCGGTCATCTGACCATCTCCTCCATAGCCATCTCATGGCTAACATACCATACTCCTGACAACATCTGCTGTCCATGCAGGACAGGTTCTTCCACCATCATTATCATCATTACGGTTGATCGCCTAACGAGGTCTGGACGGGCTGTCCAATACCGTGGACACGGCTATTCGAATAGATTTAACACTCTGCAGAGGTTGTACACTTTACCCACACCACGGAATTCATGGCCTCGTACTCCCATTCGGGTGGACCAACGACGTTCCGACGAAACCTCTCTGACCCGTGACTCTTCCATCGTACCACCGGCCATCACACTCCTTCTTGGAGTCAAGCCCTGGGTGGCCCCGTGTCACCTCGTGACACCCTGCCACCGTCGTGGCCAAACTAAACTATCCCAAATGGGGACGGGTACCCAAACAACTCAACTGGGCTCACAGGGTTATCGCCGCCTACCAGGCCAGGGCAGCGCGCGCGCATAACCCTCCCTCTTTGGAGGTACCGGTGACAGAGCACGCGATCAGACCAAGTCAAGGCCGTCCCATACTGGCAAATGTGGTTGCACGGATAAGCCCGGACAGGTGACTCTGATCAACCGACTAGGTTTATCAATATATCTCCATCATCCCACCATTACCTTAACAATTATAAGTGTGAACAGCTACTTAACATCAGCATAGCAGAATCATTACAACATTGACAAACATGGCAAGATATCAGATCATGGTACACACATGATAACGGTATCCAAAATATTGTTAGTAGCATGGCAGGGCATGGCATGGAAACAAGGCATGATATTAGATGAAACGTAATGCTAACATCTAAAACAGATGACATAACAGGTGTATGCAAGTGCAGGCTAACAGGTGATACAGATGTACTACAATGAACACACAGGGTGTAAGCAAAGTCATCACGCAAGTCCGGAGCTCATGGAAGAGGTTGGCTTGCCTGGGGTAGAGGAATACACCGGGTGGAAGTGCAATAACACTCCAGGAAGATTCGCCGGAATAGTTTCCCTCTCGGAGGGGCTGATCGAAGGGCAAGGGCAAAATGGTCATTTTCACAGTGTGAAAACATTATGAAAATGACGCCATCAGAACTGGCTCGTCGATCTGAAGACGTGGGCGTTGGTTTTACCTCAATCGGAGTTACAGTCGCAAAGTTAGGGTCGTTCGTTCGTTAGGCGGTAAAACGGACAAAATAGTGTCCATTTCAGTGCTTAACGGACGGATGTTCACAAAATAACAGGTTCGGCCGGCGGCTGGGAAAAACTGAAAGCGTATTTCGGATTTTACGCTTCCACTTATCCTGATGCGTGGGCCTGTTGACTTTTGGGTGGGGCCGGCCTTATCTCTCTCTCTTCTCTCCCTCTGGATCGTCTCCTCCTCCCGACAGAACAGAGCCGAGGCGGCCGGCCGCCGGCGCAGCTGTGGCAGGGGGATGCGGGAGGTCCAGCCGACGAGTGCAGAGGCTCCACCGCACCTCGTCGCGCCCACTGGTAGCCGCAGGAATGCCCGGTTCAGAGCACAGCGACGGCGCCATGGCTCGGCCACCATGACCGGAACCGAGCCAGGGAGAGGTCGCTCCGATAGGGCTCCCTCGCCGGAGGTGAGGGCAGCGGCGACCTGCGAGCTCCAAGAGGAGGCTAGGGGCAGAGGAGAGGGAGGGGAACTAGCCACGGGGCTGGAGTCGCCGTGGGAGTCCGGAGGTGGCCTTCGGCCAAGGAAGAGGGCAGAGCTGCGGGAGCTCAAGGGAGGGGCGAGCTAGGCTTGCTGGTCAGGAGAGGGACTCGGGGCACGCCTTATATAGGCTAGAGGCGGAGCTACGCAACGGCGGACGGAAGTCTCCAGAGCTCGGCGAGGACCGGCGAAGAACCGATGTCGGCAGAGGCACTACGAGCTTCGAGACGAGGGGAAGAGGGCCTTGGAAGACTCACGCACATGGTGGGGAGCTCGTCGGCGCTCCCGAACAAGCTAGAACCCACTGGATGTGGCCTCCCGAGAGCTCCAATGCACAGGGCTCCCGCTGTACCTGTATTTGTCGCGGTCACCACGCGGCCATCGCCTTGCCACGTCTTGCTCGATGCCAAACGATGTCTGGAGGTTTCCACACGCATCACTGAGCTGACTTGACCCCTCAACCAAGAACAGGGGGCTCTGGTGTGACTGCACCAAGGTCAAACAACAACTGGCAGCAAGGTGTTTGTCATGTGGTGTGGCCACCACAGTGCACCCATGGGCATGATCTTGGGCAGGGGTGAGTCATCCACTAAGGTAGTCATGCTGGCAAAATTTGGGCACAAATGGACAATGCTAGCTGGTACTTCCTTTGTAACCTTGCCCACTGACCAAAAACACAAATGATGATGCTGGGGTCAAATGGCTATATGGATTTGAATGATTCTTGGTGTAGAGTGATGATATGGTCATAGGAACTGTCTGGAAAAGTTTCAGCTCAAATTGATCATCTATTAGGGTACTTCCTTCACAGAGATGCAATCTGGATAGAAACTTAGATAATTTACTGAGGAAGATTGACTTGATGGAATGAGCTCATTTTTGGTATATAGGGGTAATATATCATAATGAATCACCCTGCAAAATTTCAGCCCTAGGAGATCAAGGAATCAAGCACTTCCTTTGCAAACTGAAAATCTGAACAGAATTTGCAAAGTGGTGTTGTGCTCAAAATTTAATGGGTGGAACTTGAGATCTTGATGGAAATGGTGAATATAGGGGTAGGACAAGCTCCACAAATTATTTGGGATTCTTCCCAACTACCAAAATGGTAGTTCCTTTGGAAAGGCCCCAAATTGATATATTGGCTTTAAATTGGAAAATGCAATTTCCCCTATTTAATTATGGCCAATATTTTTATGAGAGCTCAATATGATCACAAAGAATATCTCCACAAGTTTTCATGATCTTTGGAGATGGATAGATATTATTCTGGATTTAATTCCTCGGAAAGGAAGAAAAAGGAATTAATTCTAGATGAGAAATATTGCATATGACTTGGCAATATTTTTGCACATCTAGGGTTTATGAGTGAAGGATGATCTCCAGAAACTTTGGGAGGATCAACTGAGCAAGAAAAATGATAGTTCCTTTGTAAACACAAAGGCAGGATTTCCAGTTCCGATATTTTGGAACTAGGGTTTGAATGAGGTTCGGGGTTTACAGACGGGAACTTGACTGGCACAGGAGCATGGAAAATTCATGGAGAGGCTGAGGATTGTCTGAATTCACCTGGTCATTCACCAGATTCCAGAGGAAAAATTCGGGAAAGAAAAGCTAGGAAGGAATAACAGCACAAAAATCGATAACCCGATTTTTGGGGTGTTACATGGTAGTATCTAAGGGCGTAACAACACGGTCTTCAGAAAAGATAGTGCTACCAGTCGATGCAGATAGAACCACGGTTGTACTTGCCCAAGAACCAGCCCCACCACACATAACCCAGACTCTCGCAGATTGTACCCCTACCCAGTTTGACAGAGAACCAGCTACACCCCTTCTAACCCCAACCCCAGCAGATAGTAACCCAGTTCCAGTTGACACAGGACTATCTCCACCACAGAGCACCCAAACACGAGCAGTTAGTAAGGCAACTACAGTGCCCAAAGCACGAGGACCACCACTCCGAACCCCAACTCAACGCTTAAAGCAGAAGAAGAATTGTTCTCTGGTCAGGTTCTGTATCTATGGTTCATACTCCTTTGCTCTTGCATCACTGCATTTACTCATACCAACTATTTTCAAATTTGAAGGATGGAATTGAAACTCCAATGGCGCAACAGGTATGTTTTAAACCTGTTTCTTTAACTGGTTTGCTGTTGTAACTTGCTCTATGTTGATTTCAGTTTCAATTGAATAAACAGTTATGTTCTTGTGTCATGCACATTACAAGTGTTGTTATTGCTCTGTAGTTTCCCACACTTATATTCTGTCTATGCTGCTTTGTCTCAAAAAGATATTATTTGAACTATGTCTCTATCTTGATTTGGCAACAAAAACTACAATGATTTAGACCATACAGTGACCATGGTACATAGATATATGTTTGTTTCATGTTGTTATCCTGTCCACTTTACTACTAAACTGATTTTCCAAAATGAGTTTCATATACAACATGGTAAACATGTGATGTGTCTGCTTGTTTCTCTTTTAGAATGCGGACAAAATATTAGAGAAGAGTACCCCGTTATGCAATGGTAAAGGAAGTAATGCAGATAAGGTTCAAGATAGTGAGACATCCCTGTTGGTCTCCAAGAAAGCTGATAAAAACTATCTTGACGACAGTGAGACAATCCAAAAGTCCTGTCTTGATGTAGTGTTCGAGTTAATGGCCACTACTGCTGGCACAAGCTCTTCGAACTCGCTGCCTGAATCAGTTCGTCTTCTTGAGTCTCGACTTCAAGTTGAAAGACATCAATCAGATGTGCTGCGACACGAAGCTGAAGGACTGAGGAAGTCCCTGGAGAATTTAGATGCATACTTTCTGGTGCAACAGCAAGCGCTGGAGGATTTAAGCGCCAAACAAGAGAAAGTTAATAAGCTTGCTAAGCATCTTGCCAGCATGCTGGGTACCCAGGATATTGTTTCTTGAGCTCTTCTGAAGTGGTTTCAGTTCTGGACTTGTTTTGCTGTGGCGTTTATTTGCACTGGTCGCCAACTTTGACAACCAGTGTATGTGATATGCTGCGTTGTTCCCTATATTTGCACTGGTGGCGAACTTTGATGCCCAGTGGATGTAATATGTGTAATAGCTGTAATAGACTAGCATTAGTTGCTTGCTTATTTATTTCCTTATTGTCTTGTTTAGTTGTTTGCTTGTAGTCACTGCAGTTCTTTTTCCGCGTTTTTCTAGTGGCCACAATAACCTATTTTTTATAACTAGGCCACAATCACCATGGGCAACATACGGACCGTTGTAACCATGGTCCTGCTACCTACTGTAGTGACCATGGGACTCCTACGGGGCGTAGGATCCATGGGCCCTCGATGGGCTGTATATTCAATGGGCCTTATACGGGCCGTATTATTCGTGGACCAATGACGGTCCGCAAAATGGGCCGTAAACAGGCTAGAGTGGAAATCGTGTGTTTATGGCCTGATCATATCGGGTCGTTAATAGGCCGAAATGTATAACAGGCTTAATTCTATCGACAGGCATCACGGGTCATTAATGGGCCATATTTGATGACGCTATGAAAATAGCCCAACGGGTTAATGGGCCACAAACGGGCCGACTGTAACCACGGGCTGAATTTGGCCCACAAGCAGAACAGACCAGTAACGGGCCATAAGTAACCAAATGCTAGAAATGAGCCCAAGAATAAATGAGCCCTTAGAAGGCCGAAAGGTAACACGGGCTGGAAACGGCCCAACAGAATAATGGGCTGTTAATGGGTGTAAAGCGTTACACTGTTCATTACGGGCCAGTTTCACCACGGGCCTTTAAAGGGCCAAGAGTTACAAAGGACCTCGTATGGGCAGAAAGACGTCATGGGCCATACATGGGCCGGAAGTTACAATGGGCTGGAATCATATTGGACGGCCCAGATGACGCTACTGGGCCCAATTCGGATAGGCCATAACGGGTCGTGAGTTAGCAAGCTGTAAATGGGATATATGCGAACAGGCCGTTAACAGGCTTTGCGTGGGCCGGCCCGCTACCTTTTGACCAAGTCAAACGGGCCGGCCTTTTCACCTGAATGGGCCTCTGTTGGGCCATGCCACATGTCGACATATCATAGGCACCTCCCGTCCAATGAGTGGATGGCATCTGTCCCAATGCTGAGCCGACACGTGGTTCCTCTGGCCATTGAGAATTTTACACGTGGAAAATCCGCATTGGTCCTGGCTGTTAACGGGTTATCGGATCCAAACCGGAACCCGATAGCTTAACGGCGACCCGTTATGGTGGATGCCATGTGTCGGTTACCCTTGACGAAAGCACTTCCATGACACGCCATTTATCGTCATGGAAGTGGACACTTCCGTGATGATAATTTTGGTAATGTCATGGAACACTTCTACGACAGAACAGGTATGACTATCTTGATTCTATCATAAAATCGTCATGGATGTACATGCATGACAGAAAACGTGACCTACTGTGACAAACACGTATCATCACGGAAGTGTTTATTTTTTGTAGTGCCAGACGTCATGGGACGGCTCTGCCGCCTCGCTACAGGGTTGCACCTCCGGGACGCCGCCCGCCCCAGGCGGTGGCTTGGTCGGCACAACTGCCGCGCCCGCCGGGGCCGGCACAAAGGAGGGAGCACTGTAGCCATGCTTGCTTGTCGGTGGAGTTCGGCTTCTTGGGACAAGCCGGCATGCGCCAGCCAGCTGGCCGGGTTACGCTGGGAAGACAGCCAGGCCGAGCCGGTTTGAGGGGTGTTATTGGCCCTGATGATTTTCAAAAGGATCCGGGTTCCGTTGCCTGCCCGGGGTCTATCCCCCCGATAGTAGTTCCCGAAGCTATGAAGGCTTGCCGGCTCCAAGCAGGAGGGCCTTCATAGTTCACCCCCTTGAGAAGGCGGTTGGGTTGATGAAGCTCACGACCGCCGAGTCTTGGCAAGACCCACTATGTGCCAGCATCTGAAAGCCGGATCGTTCCACCCCGGCATGGGCAGGAAACCGAGGCATCCGTCGAGTCTTGAAGGGGAAGGGACGCGCCTCCCGCGGCCCCACGCAGGCACCATGTGGTGAACAGCGGTCGACGAGGCCCTGCCAGGCCACACGCATGATGGGACACTACTGTGGGCTGGGCCCTGCCACGCCGCACCCTCGGCCCACGCG
Source organism: Thinopyrum elongatum (assembly GCA_011799875.1). Lineage (NCBI taxonomy): Eukaryota > Viridiplantae > Streptophyta > Magnoliopsida > Poales > Poaceae > Thinopyrum > Thinopyrum elongatum. The sequence continues at coordinate 530,530,685 of CM022300.1, read as the reverse complement.
CGGGGATTTATTGCGGCCACTGTAGATGTTTGTGCTTCTCTGAGTAATTTAATTCATGGGGGAAACGTGCCCACATAACACGGGGAAGTGGTATCGTGGGCGCAGCCGATCCCACTTCCCCAGGTCTCGTCGTGGTTATAAAAATGGAGGGAGGGGACGGCGGAAATGCTCATGCACGTTCCCCTCGTCTTGCTCCTCTTCTCCTTATTCAACTCTCGAGCCCACCTCACGCCACAGTGCTCTGCCGCCACACAGCAGTGCTCCGCCACCGTTCAGCAGTGCCTAGCGACCGCCCCGGCTTCTTGCTTGCCGACGCGCTTCTCGCCCCCAACCACCTCTACTGATGGCGCAGCCCAAGGGGTCATGGGAGGGGTCCGAGACCATGGAGACGGACATTCAGTACCTCCGCGACACCAGGCGGCTGCTGCCGGCAACGGAGGGAGCCGCGCGCGTGGCGGGCAACGAGATCGTGCCACGACCGGAGGGGACCGAGCGTGTGGTCTTCCTCACACACTTCAAGCGCGGGCTCGGCCTCCCCGCGAGTGACTTCTTGCACTCATTTCTTGATTTCTTCGGGCTGCAGCCGCACCACTTGGGGGCAAACGCGGTGCTGAAGCTCTCCGGCTTTGTCACTCTATGCCAAGGTTACCTGGGCGTGGAGCCCAGCATAGATCTCTGGGTCCGCTTCTTCTTCTTGAAGCAGCAGGGGCCGTCAGCTGGTGTGATATCAGCCTGCGGGGCCGGCGTCGTCTCGGTCCGGCCTCATGGGTCATGCCCCAAGATGCCGCTGGAGGAATCTGCCAAGAAATGGCAGAACTCATTCTTCTACGTCCGCAACCTTGGCACAGACCGCATCAATCTGCCGCTGTTCGTCGACGTGATGCCACAGGCCAAGATGAACTGGAACTACTGCCCGAAGAACCCGCCGCAGGAGGTGCTGAATCTGTGCAGCCGAGTCGTGGAGATGACGGCGCGCGAGGGGCTCACCGGGACGGATCTTGTCGCCGCCGTCATCGCGCGCCGGGTGCTGCCGCTGCAACGCCGGGAGCACATCATTGGCTTGATGGGGGATCGACGGGATCCCACCCGGATGTCGTCTGGGGGGCTGTCATTGGAGCAGGTCGCCGACCGGGTCAACAGCATCTCCAAGGCCGGGATGGTTGCTGATTGGCGCTTCGGGAAGGCGCCCTACAACCAAGCGAACCCGACGGCAGCGGTGAGTCCTTGGTCCCCGTACTTTGCAATGTCTGGGCTTCTTCTCCGTCCTGATGCGACGAAAGTGGTGCTGCTGAACGCCATCGAACAAATGCGTGACGGAACGAGGACGCATGTACTGGCCGCCGAGTGATACATCTCCATCGTATCTACTTTTCCAAACTCTTTTGCCCTTGTTTTGGACTCTAATTTGCATGATTTGAATGGAACTAACCCGGACTGACGTTGTTTTTAGCAGAACTGCCATGGTGTTATTTTTGTGCAAAAATAAAAGTTCTCGGAATGACCTGAAACTTCACAGAGAATACTTTTGGAATAAATAAAAAATATTGGCGAAAGAATCAACCAAGGGGACCCACCACCTGTCCACAAGGGTGGGGGGCGCGCCCTACCCCCTGGGCGCGCCCCCTGGCTTGTGGGTCCCACGAAGCTCCACCGACCTCAACTCCAACTGCATATATTCACGTTCAGGGAGAAAAAAAATCAGAGAGAAGGATTCATCGCGTTTTACGATACGGAGCCGCCGCCACCTCCTGTTCTTCCTCGGGAGGCCAGATCTGGAGTCCGTTCGGGGCTCCGGAGAGGGGAAATCGTCGCCATCGTCATCATCAACCATCCTCCATCACCAATTTCATGATTCTCACCGCCGTGCATGAGTAATCCCATCGTAGGCTTGCTGGACGGTGATGGGTTGGATGAGATTTATCATGTAATCGAGTTAGTTTTGTTAGGGTTTGATCCCTAGTATCCACTATGTTCTAAGATTGATGTTGCTATGCCTAATGCTTGTCACTAGGGCCCGAGTGCCATGATTTCAGATCTGAACCTATTATGTTTTCATGAATATATATGTGTTCTTGATCCTATCTTGCAAGTTATAGTCACCTACTACGTGTTATGATCCGGCAACCCCGGAGTGACAATAGTCGGGACACTTCCCGGTGATGACCGTAGTTTGAGGAGTTCATGTATTCATTAAGTGCTAATGCTTTGGTCCAGTTCTCTATTAAAAGGAGGCCTTAATATCCCTTAGTTTCCAGTAGGACCCCGCTGCCACAGGAGGGTAGGACAAAAGATGTCATGCAAGTTCTTTTCCATAAGCACATATGACTATATACGGAATACATGCCTACATTATATTGATGAATTGGAGCTAGTTCTGTATCACCCTAGGTTATAACTGTTGCATGATGAATGCCATCCGACATAATTATCCATCATTGATCCATTGCATACGAGCTTTTCACATATTGATCTTTGCTTCGTTACTTTTCCGTTGCCACTATTATAATTGCTACAAAACTGCTACTGTTACTTTTGCTACCATTACCGTTACTTCCATACTACTTTGCTACTAAATACTTTGCTACAGATATTAAGTCTTCTAGGTGTGGTTGAATTGACAACTCAGCTGCTAATACTTGAGAATATTCTTTGGCTCCCCTTGTGTCGAATCGATAAATTTGGGTTGAATACTCTACCCTCGAAAACTATTGCGATCCCCTATACTTGTGGGTTATCAAGACCTTTTTCTGGCACCGTTGCTGGGGAGCATAGCTCTATTCTCTGAGTCACTTGGGATTTATATCTGTTGAACACTATGAGGAATTTGAAAGATACTAGAACCAAGTGTCGGCGTACGACACATATGGGATCCGAAGGATCCCTTTACGGTTCGGCAGGGAGAGAGGTATGCACAAAGAGCAGAACCGATGATCAACGCGAGGGGATTTTTACCCAGGTTTGGGCCGCTGATCAGCGTAAAACCCTACTCCTGCTTTAGTTTATTATCAATGTTTTCGTCCCAGTTCTTGGAGCGCTTGCAATGAACAGTATGTTCGTGCAGCAGCTACGCATGCAAAATGGGCCGAGAGTGCTCTCTCTCTAGAGTCCTCCTCCCCTATAGCAGTTGCCTTGGGCCTCCTTTTATATGTTCAAAGGGGTCACCACAGTGGCAAACTGTTCATATGCGAGGTGTAAAGTAGCTATAGGGTTATCATACCTAACCACTGACGGTTTAGGACAAATGCATTTAATGCACCATGAGGTGTCCGTTTAGGTGTCCTTACTTTCTTGGGGATGGAAAAAGGGGCCATCCCATTAGCACCGCTTGAGCTCGCCTCCACTAGCGCCTTGCCACACATCCAAAGATGGGACCAGAATGCCAGGCTGGTCGCTGCGCTGGAGCGGTGGCGCAGTGGCGGAACCTTGCCGGGTTCGAAACTTGCCGGGCTCCGCAGGCTACCCCGGCAAGATCTTGCCGGGAGCCGAGCCTCTGGTTTCCAGTTCTCCTTATCTTCTCTTCCTTGGCTTGAATGTCTCTTTGATAACCTTGGATTAATCTTCAGCTGTTCCCCTGACAAGCCTTGCCGCAGGTATGGCTACAACTGCCCGTGCACAAGTATGGGGTACTAAAGGCCCAATATTTAGTACACCGACAGGAGCCCCCGGGCCTAGGCCACACACGAGTGCGAGGCGTTGTTGTGCTAGGCCCAAACAGTGCACGGGCATGCGTGGCAGGGGTTAACTGCTTGTAATTATTCCGCTTACTGCGCTTCCCCACTACGCGCGTTGAATGCGCGACGTGGGAAGCATGAGCTGAACGGCCACGGCCACAGCGCGCTCGTATAGGCGTATTCACATTGGGCAGTAAAAGAGGCAGCCTCGCTCCTTCCCCATAAAAAGGTATCCGCAGAGGCGCTGCCCATTTACCCCCTCTTCTTTCCAATCTGGAATCCGCCATTACCTTCTCTCTCCCGAGCCCAGAGCAGAACTTCTCCTCATCCGCTCACCGCCTCCGCACCCGCTCTTTCCTCGGCTTCCGCCTTCGCAACCACCATGCCACCCAAGGCTAGCAAGGGCAAGGGCAAGGAGACGAAAGCTGATGTCCAGGAGAGCGAGCTAGCGAAGATGCGGAAGAAGTATGTCGTCTTCGCTCCGACGCTCGACGCAAAAGCCTTGAAGAACCGGTACCAGTGCATGTGGGCGAGGGAGACGAAGGCTCACCCCGCGACTCGCATGGCCCCAGGTTCTTCTTCCAAAGGTGGACGAAATAGATATCCCTTCTTCGCCGCTTATTTTTATTGCGGGCTCTGTCCTCCATTCTCTTATTTCCTTATTGACATCATGTACACATACGGCTTCCATCTCCTGGATTTCACGCCGAATGCCGTAACATGCATGTCTTTCTTTGCTCATCTTTGCGAAAACTTTGCCGGAGTAGTTCCCAACACTGCCCTCTTCCGCCATTACTTTATTCCTCGCATCCAAAGAGGGGAAGCCCTTTCCGGTTCAATCGCCTGGATCCCAAGGGCATGGAACAAGGAGATATATCCAGATGGGGTTTAACACAAGAAGTGGGAAGAATGGTTGTCCGAGTAGTGCTGGATCAAGGAAGCAAATCCCCATCCATTCTGTTCGCCCCGACGGCAGAAGGCGGTCCGTGGCGAGGACTGGAGTGATTTCGATGCTCAAGATGACAAGCTCACGATCACCACCACTAGGTTCCTCCGTTTGAAAGCTGCTGGGCTCACAATAGAGATGATTGGCTCTGACTTCCTTCGCCGCCGCATCGCCCCTCTGCAGAATAAGGGGAGACTAGCTTGGGAGTTCCGGAACGCGGCAGACATCATGAGGCTGCGCCCCGGACTGAACAATAACTTGACAATCATGCAGCTTGGCGCTCTCCGCCATAGGCTATTTCAGCGCGAGGACAAGCATAAGTTGCCGGCGGGAATTATCCCATTGTGCAACAACTTTGCCCTGGGGTCAATTATCGCCACAATGCCAATGTTCAACGCCCATGGCCTTGACGCGACTTGGGTCGAGCCATCTGGGGAGTAGGCACAAAAGTTCTTCGACAACTTGTCGAAGAGGGCCATCCGGGAAGAAACTAACCTCGTCCGCGCCACCACTGATGAAGAAGTGGCTTATATCACCACTAGGGTGGAAGAGCCGAATCTTGCCGCGAAGGCCGACAGCGTCGGCTTCACAAAATGGGAAACCAGCGACGCAGAGGTCATATTGGAAGAGAATCCTACCGGGGAGGATAAGGCTGCCAGGGAACAGAGCGGCGCAGCCGCCGAGAGCTCATCTGACAAGGATGCAGCCGAAGAACGGCCGCAGGAGGAGCCCCCAGCTCCAAAGAAGGCAAAGCGTGTCCTTCGGAAAGCCGCCTCTGGCGTCCCAGCAAACCAACCTTCTTCGAGCAACGAGGCTCCCGGCAAGAAGGCGGCCGGCATGGCTGCACCGCGGCAAGGAGTTCGGCAGCAACCCATGCGGCGCCCGAGACACACACCTGCGGCAACCACTGGGGCGGCAGGGGCATCTCACACAACAGCACCGGAGGTTGAGGCGGCAGAGTCACGCCAACCCCCTGCACCTGCTGCAGCCAAGCGACCCAGGACCCCTCCTCCGCCTCCCCATACGGACACCGCAACGGAGGTCAATTTCGACATCTCCGGTTTCAGCCCGGAACGAGAAGAGGAAGAGTAAGTATCCTGTCACAGCCTTTATGTCCCAAATTCTGAATTCGATTGATCTCATTGCCTTGCTTTGTCTTGTCTCTGCAGTGATGCAGAAACTTTGGCGGAAAGGATGGCGAAGAGGGCGAAGACTTCCACGGGCGACGAGCCCCCGACAAGCTCTGCAAGCGTGCCAGAAACTATCATCATCAGCCCGGAGCTTAGCCCTCAACGCAGCCCCCAGCGTAGCCCCCAGCGTGAGTCCACTACTCGTTTTCCACTGGCGGGTGCTGAGGTTTCTACCTTTGCCACTAATATCTTTGGGCTTGCAGAAGAAGAACAGCAACAGGGAGAGTCTTTGGAGGACGCCCCCGTCGTGCCGCCTCCGTCAACCACGCCGCCTGCAAGCGCATCTCCGGCAAGAGCTCCTACCAACGAGCTTACCTTGGTAGAGGAAGAGCCGGCAAACATGGGCACCGGCAACCTTTTCCCGGCAACCAATGTTGCCGGGAGGGGTGAAGCTACCCCTCAACAGCTCGACGCAGGTGACTGCTTGCCTCAGAGCACTTGTTATTCTTTCCTTTATCTTTCTCTCTCTTTGTCTTCTTGAACTTCAATCTTGATCTTATTTTGTTTCCCTCCTTCGTCCTCCAGAATTCCCTGTGATGGAACACATGGAGGTCGACGTTGTCATCGAGGAGACCGCCAGAGATGCTGCCGCCGAAGCTGACAAGATCGCTGCTAGCGAGGCCGCCAAAGATGCCACTGTCGAGGTCAGTGAAGCTGCTACCGAGGAAGCCGCCAAGGAATCTGCTGAGAGGGCCGGCGAGGAGACTGATGACCATACTGACGGCATTCCTGCCGCAGGAGCGCCAGGCGCTACACCGGCCACAGAGCCCCCAGCCACCGGTGAGACAATTGTCGAGGATCAACCATCGACATCTGAGGCTCCCTCATCGAGCAAATATCTCAAGGTTGGCGACAACCTATTCGTCAACTTGCCGGGGATGGCAAGTATTGGAGCGTCGACCGAAGGGGAAACTTTTGATGAAGAAATCATCACCGCTGCCGGGCTCGAGATTTTCGATGAACCAAGCGCCAACAACGGCAAATTTGAAGAAGATCAGCTCCTCCAGGCCATGGACGATAATTTCCGCAAGCTCCAAGCACTCCACCGTGCTCAAAAGGAGAAGGCAGACTCCAGAGCTGCCATTGTCGAAGCAGCCGAGGCAGATTTCCAGAAGCGTGTTGAGCAAATGCAGATCTGGTACGCCGAGGCCCTTCAGGAGTTGACTGCCAGCCGGGAACAAGTGAGCCAAAGCTGGACGGAGCTCCTCCTGAGGCAATCTGACATAGAAAAGGCGCAAGAGGAAGTTGCGCAAAGGGTTGCCGCTGAGGATGCTCTCTTTACGGAGCGCCGCATTGGGCTTGATGCTCACGAAGAAGATCTTGCCGCGCGCGAGCAAGCACTTGCTGCCAAACTCTGCGGCAAGGACGAAGAAATTGAAAAGCTTGTCACGTAGCGGACCCAGGAGCTGGAGCAGAAGCACAAGGAGGCGCTCGAAGCTTCAACTGTAGATCCTGCCAGCAAGCTCAAGGAAACCATCGATGCCGCGAAGGCCGCAGAGGCCGCCAAGAACGAGCTGAGCAACAAAGTGAAGAAGCTGGAGGCGGATCTTGAGGAACACAGCAAGAAGCTCTCGACGCTCAATGGTGACAGGGACAAAACTCTCCACAGCCTGGCGGAGATGCAAATTGCTATATCCGACAAGACCAAGCAGCTTTCTTCAGCCAACGATGCCATTGTTGATCTGAGGCTGAAGCTGACCACGCTGGAAAAGTCTCTTGAGGACGGCAGGGCCCGCAAGAAGGCCCTAAGAAAAGATCTCCAGGATGAGAGGAACTTGCTTAAGAGCATTGCCGCCGCCCAAATTGACTATGAGAAGGGTGTGAAAATCTGGACTGATCGCCTTGTCGACACCGCGGAGAAGCTCACAGCACAACTGTCAACCATGGGCCAGGATGGCCTGCAAAACTTCAGGTATTCCTCTGAAGAAAGGATATCCCCGAGCGCCAGGCTGACCATGTTCTTCGAAAGCATCATTAATGCTCTGAAGCTGCTCCAGTCCAACCGAGCGACCCAACTGTCCAATGAATCCCGCAAGCTTTGCCGAGCTGTCCTCCACAAGGTACTCATCAAGGTGGTGCATAAGAACCCTAGAGTTGACCTTACCAACGTGCTCGACCACTTGCCGAAGGATGCAGATCTCAAGGCACTTGAGGAGCTTTGTCGCACCCATCCTTGAGAAGGTAGATTCAATCAAGAGGGTTGAAGGCCAGCGCAGGGACTAGACGTCTCACTTTTCCTTGCTGCCACCATTCCATGCCAAGGACAATTTAGTCTTAAGTTAGAATTGCGGCAACTATCGATGTAATATAACTTGCTATGATTGAGTACATGCATGCTATTTCCCCTGTCCGATTTCTTTCCGTATGGTATATGCCCTACGCTTACTGGAAACTTGCTGGCGCGCAACCTGCCGCGAGCGCTGGGTGCGGGACTTCAGCAGCCTGTTGGAGGTGCAGCAGCCAGCAAGACACCTTGGCGTTCTTGGTGTAGCCACTTAGACTATTGAGCGGACTCGAAACAAAATAAGGGCACAACCAATTACGACAAGGGTTCCTTTGCGTGCAGGTTTTCCATACAAGGGCCAAAATCGTCTAAAGAAAATAGCCTGATAGTAAAAATTGAAAAACTTGCTCAAAGTTTCACAACTTAGCTTTCTGTCATTGTACTCCTTCCGGCAAGACATCAATTCTGAACATCACCCATTGGTATCCATACCTTCCTTCCCCCCGGCAAACTTGCACGCGAGGGAACCTTCTATCCCTTGAGAAAAAGAAAGAAGAGAAAACAGAGATATGGAACCTTGGTGATTCGTTAATGCTTATCGGAAGCAAGTGTCATACAATATCTCAGACAAGCATGCATATATATAAACATGGAGATCAACAAGAAATGTACAACACTTAAGCTTATTCAACTGCACACAGGGTCTGTGCCTGGCTTTGTACAAAGGATTATATGCCTTGTCGGCAAGACTCATACAAAAGGAGGTTGTCAGGGGTCCCTGGCAATCGCGCCTTATGGGTAGAACTTGCGAAGATGTTCGATATTCCAAGAGTTGCTCACTGGAATGCCATCCTCGGTCTCCAGGCGGACAGCGCCGGGCCTGGTGACTCGTACTACCCGATAAGGGCCTTCCCACTTCGGCATCAACTTGTTTGAATTCTTGGCGGACTGAATCCGCCGAAGAACAAGGTCGCCTTCCTCAAGACTTCGGGCATGAACTTTGCGGCTATGGTAGCGGCGCAAAGCTTGCTGGTAGCGTGCAGCTCACACAGCAGCCTGAAGACGATCCTCCTCAAGGAGCACGGCGTCATCTTGCCGCAGTTGCTCTTCCTCAAGCTCATCATAAGCGAGCACTCGAGGTGACCCGTATATGAGTTCCGTGGGGAGAACTGCTTCCGCTCCATAAACCAGAGCGAAGGGTGTCTGGCCAGTGACTCGATTCGGTGTCGTTCTGATTGACCAAAGAACCACCGGCAACTCATCAATCTAGCGCCTTCCGCACTTTTTCAGCTTGTCAAAAGTCCTGGTCCTGAGACCGCGCAGCACTTCAGCATTAGCGCTCTCTGCTTGGCCGTTGCTTCTCGGGTGAGCAACAGAGGCAAAACAGATTTTGCCGCCAAGGTCCTGGACGTATTGTATGAAGGTGCGACTTGTGAACTGTGTGCCGTTATCGGTAATGATCCTATTGGGCACATCGAAATGGCAAACTATTCCTTTAAAGAACTTGACGGCTGATTGTGCTGTCACCTTTCTCACCGTTTCCACCTCCGGCCACTTTGTGAACTTGTCGATTGCAACGTACAAGTATTCAAAGCCCCCAGTGGCACGGGGAAAAGGGCCTAGTATGTCGAGCCCCCAGACCGAAAATGGCCAGGAGAGAGGGATTGTCTGAAGGGCTTGAGCTTGCTGATGTGATTTCTTTGAATGAAACTGGCACGCTTCACACTTGGTTACTAGTGCAGCTGCATCCTAGAGAGCAGTGGGCCAAAAGAAACCTTGTCGGAATGCCTTTCCGACAAGCGCTCTTGATCCTATGTGAGAGCCACATATGCCTCCATGTATCTCTGCCAACAGCTCCAGTCCATCCTCCCGAGGAATACACTTCAATTTCACACCGTTCAGTCTCTTCCTGTACAGAACGCCATCGATGAACTGGTACATGCTAGACTGACGGGCTACTTTTTCCGCTTCTTCCTGCTCCTCAGGGAGTTCTCCTGTCTGAAGAAAATGGACAATGGGCTGTGCCCATGCTGGAGGCTGGGCCTCAACAACTAGGACTAAAGGCATCTCTTCTGCCGGGGGAACGTTTGTCTCGACGGCAAGGGCCTGAGCCTCTGCTGGAGCCTGTCGTTCCCCGGCAGGCTTGTCGCTGATCCCGGCGACTTCCTTGCCAGCGGCTCCTGGGAGCTCTGCCGGAAAGTATTGACCAGAATTCAACTTCCTTCTCTTTTCTTGCCTCATTGATGGTGCTACAGATGGCTGAGTTAAATGGAGCACAAAATTTCCTGGTTCCACAGGTAACTTGAGGGCAGCGCGCTTTGACAGGTCATCAGCAATACTGTTTTCGGCACGAGGAATGTGCTTTTTTTATAGACCGTCAAAGCGCTCTTCCATTTTTCTCACTTCATCCACATAGGCTTGCATCAATGGACTCTGATAATCTTTGTTCACTTGCCTGACAACAAGCTGCGAATCGCCTCTCATGATGAGCTTCTTGATACCAAGGTCTGCCGCGATCCTGAGACCGGCAAGCAGGCCTTCGTACTCCGCAGTGTTTTTTGTCGAGCTCTCCCGAGGAAAATGCATCTGAATTACATACTTGAGGTGCTCTTCGGTGGGTGCGACAAGCAGCACGCCAGCACCGGTGCCTTACAGCGAGAAAGCCCCGTCAAAGTACATAATCCATTCTCGATCTGTTTCCTTGCCAGGAAGAGTCATTTCTTGAATCTCTTCGTCTGGTGTTGGGGTCCATTCCGCAATGAACTCCGCCAAGGCTCTGCTCTGAATTGCTGAAGTACTTTTAAACTTGAGACCAAAGCTTGACAGTTCCAACGCCCACTCCACAATCCTGCCGGTTGCCTCTAGATTTCGCAAAATCCGCTGCAACAGGAAGCGAGTGACGACGGTAATCTCATGTGCTTGAAAATAATGACCCAGCTTCCTCGAGGCCATGAGAAGGCCGAAGAGCAACTTCTGCACACCAGAGTATCTTGACCTAGCTCCCTGTAAAAGGGAGCTGACCAAATAAACTAGGCGCTGCACCATCTTCCTCTTTTGCACTGATTCCTCTGACTGCGCAGATCCTGTCTTGCCGGCACCAGACCTTGCCGGGGAAGACCCCGGCACGTCACTTGACGGTCCTGCCGCTGCCGTTGCCCCCTCATCGACTTCTCTCTGCGCCACTAACACAGCACTAACCACTTGATTTGTTGCCGCTAGATACAACAGCAACGGCTCTTGTGGCCTAGGTGCGACTAGCATCGGCAGAGAGGAGAGGTACCTCTTCAAATCTTGCAGTGCTGCCTCCGCTTCCAGAGTCCATCTCATTGGGCCTGCCTTCTTCAAAATTTTGAAAAAGGGCAAGGCGCGCTCAGCAGATTTGGAGACGAACCTGCTTAAGGCAGCAACGCAGCCGGCAAGACGACGTACATCCTTGACACGTCTTGGCGCTTCAATCTGCTCAATAGCTTTGATCTTGTCGGGGTTCGCTTCGATCCCTCGCTGAGATACAAAGAACCCGAGAAGCTTGCCGGAAGGGACACCAAACACACACTTCTCAGGATTGAGCTTTAAATTGATCTTGCGCAGATTTGTAAATGTTTCTTCTAGATCTTGTATGAGCGTCGCTTTATCCTTGGTTTTGACCACTATGTCATCCATGTATGCTTCCATATTTCTATGTAGCTGAGGCTCAAAACCAATTTGGACCGCTCTCGCAAATGTAGAACCAGCACTTTTCAACCCGAAAGGCATTCGTATAAAATAATACGTACCACATGGGGTGATAAATGCGGTCTTTTCTTCATCTGCTTTTGCCATGAAGATCTGATGATATCCCGAGTAGGCATCAAGGAACGACAGTAGGTCACAACCAGTAGTGGAGTCCACAATCTGGTCGATGCATGGCAAGGGGAAAGGATCTTTTGGACAAGCTTTATTGATGTCTGTATAATCAATACACAGCCTCCATTTCACATTCGCCTTGCGCACTACAACCGGATTAGCCAACCACGTTGGGTGAAGCACTCCTCTGACCAAACCTGCCGCTTCTAACTTCCTGATTTCTTCGGCAATGAATTCTTGCCGCTCCAAGGCTTGCTTCCTCACCCTCTGCTTGATGGGCCGTGCGTGAGGACAGACAGCAAGGTGGTGCTTAATTACCTCCCTGGGAACACCGGGGATGTTAGATGGTTGCCATGCAAACACATCGACATTCGCCCACAGGAAGGCAACGAGCGCGCTTTCCTATTTGTCATCTAGGGTGGAACTTATGGTGAAAGTTCCTCCCGTTCCGTCCTCCTTGACGGGCACCTTCTTGGTCTCTGGTGGAGCAGCCTTGGACTTCTTGTTCTTGCCGGTGGAACTCTCTGGTGCGTCCTCAACGAAAGCGCAACACTCCGAGGAGGTGCGCTTGCCGGGGTTTGCGCCAGAGATCTTGCCAGTCTTCTTCTTCTTCCCCCCGGGAGTTCCAGCGGCAGGAGCAGATGCCTTGATGGCAGGTGCTGCGGCTGCCTCCCGGTAGAGTTGGTCAGTGCAGATTAGTGCATCCTTCTTGTCGGAGTGGACAGTGATGACACTTATCTGTCCGGGCATCTTCAACACATTATACGCATAGTGTGATGCCGCCATGAACTTGGCCAGTGCTGGGCGGCCAAGGATCCCATTGTATGACATGGGGATCTTGGCAACATCGAACACTACCTTCTCTATCCTGTAGTTGAGCTCGCTACCAAATGTTATCGGTAGCGTAATCTTGCCTTTTGGCTGGGTCCTCCTGGATTGATCCCTTGAAACGTGCCCGTTTCCTCGAGATCTTCATCAGGAATTTGCAGCTTCTTGAGCACGTCCGGCGAGATTAAGTTTAGCCCGGCCCCGCCGTCAACTAGCATTTTTGTCACCTTGAGGTTGCGGATTGTTGGTGAGACCAACAAGGGCAAGCACCCGACCACAGTTGTGCGATCAGGGTGATCCTCGGCGTAAAAAATGATAGGCGTGTTGGACCACTTTAAAGGTTTCCGTGCATCAAATGATGGCTCCGTTGCATTAACCTCACGCACCCACTGTTTAAGTCGGCGGTGAGAAGAATGCAACGAGGCGCCCCCGTCAATACACATGGCCTATGTGGCTTTCTGAAACTCGTGCTCACTGGATTCGTCGTCTTCCTCATCATCATCGCCCCCCTCGTCCTTGTCGTGGCCTCGGGCGGGCCTCTCCTTCTGCTGCTTAGCCTTGCCACGATGGCCTCCTCGGCCACCACGCTTCTTGCCAGATCCCTCAGCACCATCTTGGGCCTTCTCCTTATCTCCTCTTTCGTACTCAGCTCTCTACATCTCGACAAGCTGCTCAACTTGCCGGCAGTTTTGGAGATCGTGGCCCTTGGTGGGATGGATCTTGCAATACTGTTTGCCGGAGCCTTCCGGCTTGTCGGCAGCCGCCAAGGCCTGACAGGAGGTGCACCCGGCAACTTCCTTGCCGGGGTCGTCAACCCTGGCCTTCTTGGCGGTGCCGGGGTTGCCGGATTCCTTGACAGCAAGCACGGCCTTGCCTTTGCACTTCTTGTTCCGCCGCCGGCCTTTCTTTGACGGGGTTGCAGAATCTTCATCCTCAGATTCGCCCCCTGCGCCAACACCCTTGCCGGGGAGTTTCCTCCCTTCTTCAACTCGAGCGCACTTGTCGGCCAAAGCGTAAAGCTCGGCAATACTCTTGACCTTGTTCATTGCCAGCTCTTCACGCATCTTGCGGTTACGCATGTTCTGATGAAACGTGCTAACAACAGCGGCAGGATGAACGTCTGAAATATTGTACTGCACCCGGCTAAATCTCTGGATAAACTTGCGCAGGGGCTCTCCCTCCTTTTGAGGGAGGAGATGCAAATCACTTTCTTGGCCAGGAGCTTGGTGGCCTCCAACAAAGGCGCCAACAAACTGATGGCACAGATCTGACCACGAAGAAATGGAATTCTCTGGCAGATGCATCAACCACGACCTGACGTTGGGTTTGAGCACCAACGGGAAGTAGTTGGCAAGTATCTTGTCATCTTGGCCCCCTGCAGCCTGCACCGCAATGGTGTAGATGCTCAGGAACTCCGAGGGGTGAGTCTTGCCGTCATATTTCTCCGGGACCTCTGATTTGAACGTTCGGGAGTTGGGCCACTGGACTCGCCGCAGCTCACGGGTAAACGCTGGACAACCTACCTCATAGGGCAAGTCACCTGCGTCCCAGGCGCAGGCTTGTCGACAGTAGGCCCTGCGTGTTTGTCGGACTGATGACGCCCCTCTCGTCGCCGCTCGATGGTAGTTCGAGTGTCCTCTTTGCTTCGTTCCCGAAGAACTTGACGCTGATCGCGGCGCATCCGCGGATCGGACGACGCCGTGGAATCGTCATCACGGTCGTCGATCCGCCGGGTTGACGACCGCCGCTGCTGTCGTGGAGGGGAGTGCATCGTGGTCGCACCGCCTCCAGTCTTCTCACCATCGGCTCGCGCCGGATCGATAGACCGCTGCCGCGAGGACCCCGCTTGCTGTGGCCCATCCTTGTTGACGATGCCGATGAGGCTCTGGATAGTAGATCGCCACTCCTCCATCTTCTCCGGAGCAGGAGGAAAATCGAGGAGCAGCTGCGCATGTGCCAAAGCTTATGCTGGCGTAGGCGGCGGCGACAAGCGCGAGGTACGTGAGGTGCTCTGACTCCTAACAGTGTTAGAAGGAGCACCGTCACGATCACGCGACCGCGTGCCACCTCCACCGGCAGTTTGGCGTGCATGCTGGGCCTGCGCACCTTGGGATCGATACGTAGAAGTCTTTCCATGGGGACGTTCAGAACCACCAACGCCACGGCGCTGCTCGTCGCATGCGACCTGGAAAGGCCGTGACGCTTGCACCGGCGTGGGAGTCCTAGAAGGCGTCCTCCAATCCCTGGAGTTCGCTGCGCCGCCCATAGGCAGCACAGCTCCATCTCTGGATCTAGCGGCGTGTGGTTGCCGTCGTCGCTGCGAACGACGCCGCTCGCCTGGCTCGGATCACCAGAACGCCGTGGAGGCTCTAAACCTCCACCTCCTGCATCCACGCCGTCCCCCGTCCGAGTAGGCATGGGCAAGACGGACGTAGACGGAACAACCGCTGCCACACCCTTCTTCTTGGGTGGCATGGTGACAAAGACGGTGAAGAAACTGACGCGCTGATCACCGGATTAGGTTCGCGCAACCTCGATCCCCCCCTACCTGGCACGCCAAAGATGTCGGCGTACGACACCTATGGGATCCGAAGGACCCCTTTACAGTTCGGCAGGGAGAGAGGTATGCACAAAGAGCAGAACCGATGATCAACGCGAGGGGATTTTTACCCAGGTTCGGGCCGCTGATCAGCGTAAAACCCTACTCCTGCTTTAGTTTATTATCAGTGTTTTCGTCCCAGTTTTTGGAGCGCTTGCAATGAACAGTATGTTCGTGCAGCAGCTACGCATGCAGAATGGGCCGAGAGTGCTCTCTCTCTAGAGTCCTCCTCCCCTGTAGCAGTTGCCTTGGGCCTCCTTTTATATGTTCAAAGGGGTCACCACAGTGGCAAACTATTCATATGCGAGGTGTAAAGTAGCTACAGGGTTATCATACCTAACCACTGATGGTTTAGGACAAATGCATTTAATGCACCGTGAGGTGTCCGTTTAGGTGTCCTTACTTTCTTGGGGATGGAAAAAGGGGACATCCCATCAGCACCGCTTAAGCTCACCTCCACTAGCGCCTTGCCACGCATCCAGAGATGGGACCAAAATGCCAGGCTGGTCGCTGTGCTGGAGCGGTGGCACAGTAGCGGAACCTTGCCGGGTGCGAATCTTACCGGGCTCCGCAGGCTACCCCAGCAAGATCTTGCTGGGAGCCGAGCCTCTGGTCTCCAGTTCTCCTTATCTTCTGATCCTTGGCTTGAATGTCTCTTTGATAACCTTGGATTAATCTTCAGCTGTTCCCCTGACAAGCCTTGCTGCAGGTATGGCTACAACTGCCCGTGCACAAGTATGGGGTACTAAAGGCCCAATATTTAGTACACCGACACCAAGATTTTTCCCTACAGTACGAGGGGAGGTAAGGAACTGCCATCTAGCTCTGCACTTGATTCACCTTTTGTTTTGAGTAAGCTTGCGACACCTACACCTGCTAGTAACTCTGATATGTCGCAAGTAATTGATGATGCCACTTCTGCTATGCATGATGATTATGATGATACTACTGCTTTGCTTGATAATACTGTGCCACTAGGTGAATTTCTTGATGAACAACTTGCTAGGGTAAGAGAAAATGAAATTACTGAAACTGATGATATTATTGAATCTGAAGATTACGATTCTCCCCCGAGATATGAATTGCCTGTTGTTCCTGAGGGTTATATTATGGATGAAGAAACTGCTAGAGACTTTCTTGCTTGTAATGATAGAGAGGATCTTAAGAAACTGTTAGCTAAGCTGAAGGAAAAATCTTTGAATGCTAGAATGCAATATGATCCTAAGTTTGCTACTTCACCTATCTTTGTTACTGATAAGGATTATGAATTCTCTATCGATCCTGAGTTATTTACTTTGGTTGAATCTGATCCTTTCTATGGTTATGAATCTGAAACTGTTGTGGCACATCTTACTAAATTGAATGATATAGCCACCTTATTCGCTCATGAGGAAAAAATCCGCTATTACTATATTCTAAAATTGTTTCCTTTCTCATTAAAGGGTGATGCTAAGTTATGGTTTAATTCTCTTGCTCCTGGTTGTGTGCGTAGTCCCCAGGATATTTTATATTACTTCTCTAAAAAATATTTCCCTTCTCATAAGAAACAAGCTGCTTTAAAGGAAATATTTAACTTTGTGCAAATTGAAGAAGAGAGTCTCCCACAAGCTTGGGGGAGGCTTCTCCAATTATTTAATGCTTTGCCTGATCATCCTCTCAAGAAAAATGAAATACTTGATATCTTTTATAATGGACTAACCGATGCTTCTAGGGACCACCTAGATAGTTGTGCTGGTTGTGTTTTCAGGGAATGAACTGTTGAGCAAGCTGAATTGCTATTGAATAATATATTGAGTAATGATAATGATTGGACACTTCCTGAACAAACTCCTAAGCCAACTCCGAAGAAAAGAGGTATTTTATTCCTCAGTCCTGAAGATATGCAAGAGGCAAAGAAATCTATGAAAGAAAAAGGTATGAAAGCTAAAGATGTTAAGAATTTACCGCCTATTGAAGAAATACATGGTCTTGATAACCCGACACAGGTAGTACACTACTGGAATCAGCTTCTTTGCCGTCCGCCATGGCGGACGGCAAAGGAATGGATCACGGACGGCAAACATCTTTGCCGTCCGCTAGCGGACGGCAAACTGTCCGGATGAAAGCCTGCCAGCAAAGGCCTTCTTTGCCGTCTGCTTCTTAGAAACGGACGGCAAAGGATTACGCCGTCCGCCATCCGAGGCCAGCAGACGGCAAAGAAAGCTGACGGCAGTGCGGTGGCGTGAGAGCCGTTAGGGGGTTAACGACGCTCTTTGCCGTCTGCCAGCGGACGGCAAAGAGCCCAGCTAGGCAGCACTGGGAAGTTGCCACATGTCCAGATATGCCGTCCGCCAGCAGACGGCAAACAGCCCAGCTAGGCAGCACTGGGAAGCTGCCATGTGTCCAGATATGCCGTCCGCCAGCAGACGGCAAAGAGGCAGCTGGTCACTTTGCCGTCCGCCAGCAGACGGCAAAATGACCAAATAGGCAGCCAGTGTTCCCAGTTTGCACAGGTGACTGCCACGTGTTCTCTTTGCCGTCCGCTAGCGGACGGCAAAGAGGCTATATATCCCCTGTTTTTATTTAAATCCCATTAATTAGACATGGTTTCAAACACATATATAAATGCATACATATCCAACATATCCAACAGCATGTCCAGCAACATATTTCATCCAATCCAACAACATAGTTCAACAAAGTCCAACATATCCATATATACATAACCAGAAACAAGTTTCCAACAACATATCCATATAGACATACATATCCAAACAAGTTTTCATAAACAACAAGGAAGCACCACAAGAATAGTACACTCCATGAATCCAAGCTTCCTCATGTAAAGCAAATCTGCAAATTGGGAAAGATGAAAGTTAGAAGAAGAAGAAGAAGAAGACTAGTTAGAAGAAGAAGAAGAAGATTTTTTTTCTTCTCTTTCTTTTTCTCCTCTCCTCTTCTTTATCTTCTTCTTCTTCTAACTAAGGTAGGTAAAAATGTCATTTTATTGCTAAGCTAGGTAAAAATGCTAAGTGTAGGTCATTTTAGAGCTAAGGTAGGTAAATAGGTCATTTTGGAGCTTAGTAAGGTTATTATGTCATTTTTTATCTAACTTAGGTAATTATGCCATTTAGGAGGAAAATAAGCTAAGTATCCATTTGTAAAGAAAAACACTAGAGAAAACTTACCCTCATCACAACAAATGTGATGAAGATCGCAAGTAAGGTAACAATTGATCCAACGGCATAATGATACCAAGCCTCATTATCAATGGCATATTTTCTAATCTTCTTAAGCTTCAGGCGCATTGCATCCATCTTCAAGCGCATTGCATTCATCTTCAAGCGCATTACATTCATCTTCATCTTGCGATCATCGATGGCATCGACAACATACAACTCCAATGTCATCTTCTCTTCTTCAATTCTTTTAATTTTTTCTTTCAAATACTCATTTTCTTTTTCAACTAAATTTAACTTCTCGACAAGAGGGTCCGTTTCAAATTTCGGTTCACATACCTCCTAGATTAAAATATCTCTATGTCAACTTGATGGCCATAATTTGCATAAATGCGAAATGCAACAAATAGTTATGAAAGAGAATTTACCACATCCGAATCATAAAGCGGGCGAGGGCCGACCGGGACGGAAATCAAGACCATGGCACTATGTATAAGAAACAATCATACAAAGTAAGAAAATTATAAATACCAACTATATAAATCATACAATCATACAAATAACTATATAAATCAAGTACAACATAAAAATTTGAATACCTAATAATCATTATCGGTAATGACGTGCTCGTCATCATCATTAATAAAAGCATCATCATCATCACTATCGGTAATGACGTGCTCATCATCATCATTAATAAATGCACCATCATGTGGAAGGCCACCTTTACGTAATCGTTCAAGCATTGACAGGTCATCTGCAGCAGTAACTTCGTCTTCTTCCGGCTCTTCTTGTTCCAGCTCAGGGGTGAAGTCGGATTCACTATCGTTGTCTACTTCAATGTTCTGGGGTGGAGTAGAGCGGTTCTTGAAACGTTTTTTGGAAAGACGTGTTTCTTGGAAGAATTCTCCTTCGTCATATGTGTCTTGGTTAATGTGAGGTTCATAATCCTTTTCATTGGGGGGAGGTGGTCTAACACGTGGCGGCACTTCATAAACGACGTCCCAACCACTGAGATTTGGATCACTTTGACAGGCCCACGGTAGATAGAAAACTTGGGTTGCCTGTTGAGCCGTAATATAGACATCGGGAACATCCAAATGGGTGCTTTGTTTGATTTTGACTAGCCCTATATGTTCATGAGTCCTTCTAGTCTCCCTCGGCTGGAACCAATAACATCTGAAGACTACGGCGTTTGGTGGGTTTTCACCATAGAATTCAACTTCATAAATTGCTTCAACTCTTCCATAATACTCGATACCTCCTTAACCGATAGCAGAGACACAACAATTTGTAGACTTTTGGTCGGCCATAGATAGCTCTTTGTCATAGGTACGAAAGCGATACCCGTTGATGTTGTATTTGTCAAATGAATGGACCTTATAGTCAAAACCATTAGCTACTTGTCTCAATTCGGCATCCATAATCTCTGAATTAGCCTACAAGTTTAATACGAAAGGATTGTTGCATTAGTCGCAAATTAGCCAAAGAAAAAAAAGGGTCTAATGGAAATTACCGTTTTTTTGAACCAAGAGATGAAACCGGGAAATTCGGCTCCTTGTTTTGCCAGAAGCTCATACTCTTCGACGGAATCCTTTTGGATCACCGCTCCATACGAGAATATGGCGATGTATCGACTGCATCAAAAATCCAGGAATCAGAGAAGTTCAAAGGAATTAGAAGTTGTGAAACAATGTACCGAGATCTTACTCGATGTACGGCCGCACTTCTGTTAGGTTGTTGAAGAGATACAGCGAAATGGTCCACCATTCTTCAACATCCAACCTTACTGGTTTCCAACCACCGGCTGGTGCAAGATTCCCTTTGAATAGGCTGAGGTTGGATTGACCCTTTTGAGGTTCGTCAGCATTGTACCGAGGCTTCGGATTATGCAAATGACGATTTTTGGCTTCGTAGTGTGCGGTCACGAAGTTTGCCGCCTCCTCAGTGATGAATGCCTCCGCCATCGATGCTTCTATTCTATGTTTATTTTTACATTTTGCTCGAAGCGTCTTCTGCATCCTCTCAGTTGAGTAGCACCAACGGTTTTGCACGGGCCCCCCCAATCGTGCCTCGGTCGGGAGATGCAAAATCAAGTGTTGCATTGGATTAAAGAAGCTTGGCGGAAAGATCTTCTCTAACTTGCAGATCAACTCCGGCGCCAACTGTTCCATTTCTTCTAGGAGGCTAGGCGATAGTTCTTTCGCACAAAGAACACGGAAGAAATAGCTCAGCTCTGCCAGTACTAGCCATTCATCCTCAGGGATGAAGCCACGCAACATCACCGGCATTATCCGCGCAATCCATATGTGCCAATCATGACTTTTTAGACCAAATATTTTCAATTTTTGAAGACTCGTTCCCCTCTTTAGATTTGCTGCATACCCATCGGGGAACATCAACTGCATTTTCACCCACAAAATAATTTCCTTCATAGCTGGCCTTCCAAGATTGAACCATGCCTTTCGCTTCGTCCAGTTGATCCCCTTTCCTTTCGGTTCTTTCATGTTTTGTAACGGTCTATCACATAGCTCCTCTTGATCGACTCTAGCCTTAGGATTATCCTTTGATTTCCCCTCTATGCCGAACAATGTACCAAAAATGGCTTCGGCGATATTCTTTTCAGTGTGCATCACGCCGATGTTGTGTGGGCAAAGGAGGTCTTTGAAGTAAGGCAGATCCCAGAAGCATGTCTTGTGAGTCCAGGCGTGTTCCTTATTATACCCCTTGAAATACCCTAGACACTCTGGATCTGGCTCGAGAGCGTTTAACTGATCTAGGGTCTGTTGGCCTGTCAACGCAGGTGGTGCAGAGTGTTTGACAACTCTACCTTTGATGAAGTTCTTCTTGTCTTTCCTGAACTTATGGCCAGGATGTAGAAATGGTCTATGCAAGTCGAAGCAACTATACTTGCGCCCTGCCGTCAGCCAACGAAACTCAAGAGCTCCCTTGCATGTGGGGCACGGGAACCTTCCATGCACACACCAGCCAACGAATAGCGCATACGCCGGCAAGTCATGCGTCGAGTACATGTACCAGGCACGCATTATGAAGTTCTGTTTGCTAAAGGCGTCGTATGTCTTGAACCCATTATCCCAAGCTTCTTGCAATTCGTCCTTAAGCGGCTGCATGTACACATTCATATTCTTCCCCGGATAGTTGGGCCCTAGAATTATCAACGTCAGGAAAATATTCTTTTGTTGCATAATCTGCCCGGGGGGGGAGATTGAGTGGAATGACAAACACGGGCCAACAGTTGTATGGGGCTGCCATCTGACAAAACACACTGAACCCATCTGTGCTGACAGTGACTCGAGGATGCCTTGGATCTGCCGTTTTTTCCTTATGTAATGCATCGAAGCGCTTCCACGCTTCACCATCCGATGTGTGCACCATCATCACATTCCCATCTGCATCTAGTTCGGTTCTTTTGCCCGTTTTGTGCCATGTCATCTGTCTGGCCGTCTCTTTGACCATGAAAAGACGTTGAAGTCTTGGTATGATTGGCATATACCGAAGAACATTAACGGGTATTTTGGTCTGCGTCTTCTCACCCATACCGTTGTCTACCACAACATACCTGGAAGAATTGCAAATGGGACAATAGTTCAAGTCCTCATACTGAAGCCTAAATAAGACACAACCTTTCTCACAGGCATGTATCTTCTCATAGGGCATCTTAAGAGCACGGAGGATTTTGTCTGACTGGTACAGGTTTGGAGGTAGCACATGGCCTTTGGGTAGAAATCGTCCGAATAGTGTCATCATCGCGTCGTAGCATTCTCTGCCCAAGTTGAATTGAGCCTTCAAAGCCATTATTTGTGAGATGGCATCCAGCTGACAAAGCTCAGTGTGCTCGTGGAGAGGATGTTTTGAGGACTCCAACATTTCAGTGAAGGCCTTTGAAGATTCCTCCATCTCCTCGTCCGAGTCCCGAGCATCGTCAAAGTCTTGCACCATGTCTGCGGTCCCGGTACCATGCTCGTCGGTGCGACGACGAACCTCGGCTCTGGCACGTTGGGCAGACTCACCATGTAATGTCCAGACCGTGTAACCAGGCATAAAACCAAACTTCTGTAGGTCTTTACTCATTTCAAGCTCGTCCCTCTTGTTATAGTTGTCGCAACGGGCACAGGGGCACCAGCTAAATTCCTGGCCATTTGCAAATGCTGCTCTAACAAACCCCTTAGTTTTTGTTAACCATTCCTCTGTCCAAACTTTCTGACAAGTGTAACCGGTGTACATCCATGCACGATCACTCATATTGACTTCCTACTGGACACACAAGAAATATATACATAATTAAGCAAACCCTATCCATCAGTTAATGGAGTTTGTCAGTTTTATTACGTCCATGCAGCGACGAAATAACTGCACATTTAAATCCAAAGATGAGTAACATAGCAATTTTGTTTCTTCCGTCGACCTAACTAAATATTGACAACAGGACGAGCGGGTTAGGGGGTCCTTGGCGTCGATGGAACCCTAAATAGCAAGTATCATCGGTGCGAGATACATGTGGCGCTCGGTGTTGAACACTAGATCCACATTCCACAAGTGAAGTCGGCGCCCGGCGTCCCACAACAATAGTTCTGGTGGCCGATGACGGTCGAACACCATCGCGAATTTGTCTGGCAGCCTCTGCGATGAGGATTAAAGCCAAGTTTTGAAATTTCAAACAACCAAACCGACTTGAGTCAGTTTGGGTGTTTCAAGTTTCAACACTTGCCTTTTAATCGTCATCGCAGAGGCTGCCAGGCAAATTCGCGATGGTGTTTGACCGCCATCGACGCCGAGAACAGTTGCTTTGGGACGCCGGACGTCGGCGTCACTTGTGGGACATGGATGTAGTGTTCGACACCGACGGCCACATGTATCTCGCACCGACGATACTTGCTATTTAGGGTTCCATCGACACCGAGGAACCCCTAACCCACTCGTCCCCGGGCGCCCTCTTTTTTCCTTTCCTTCTTCTCTTCTTTTTCTTTTTCTTCTTCTTCTTCTTCTCCTATTATTCTCCCCTCTCCGCCCTACTCCTCCTCCTTCTACTCTCTTCTTCTAAACTAAAACTAAAACTAATCTAAAATAAACTAAACTAAAAATAAACTAAAAACTAAACTAAATGAAAATAAAACTAAACTAAAACTAAAACAGAAACTAAACTAAAAAAAAGGGGGGAAGAACAAACCTGCAGGGGATCCCGGTGGAGGGCAAGGGTCGGCGGGGGGCAGGGCGGCGTAGGGGCCGCGGGGAGGAGGGCGGCAGGGGGCGGGGGGGTAGGGACGCGGGGAGGGGTCCGGAAGGCGGCGGCGGCGCAGGCCTCTCCGTGACGGGGCGCGGCGGTTGGCGAAAGGGGCGCGGGGGGGAGGGCTGGACGGCGATGGGGGCTGGGTCCGGGGGGCGGGGCTGGCGGGCGGCGGCGGCAGAGCGGCGGGGGAGGGGAGAGGCGGGCTCGCGGGAGGGAAACAGAGAAAGAGAGAGAGAGGGGAGACGGCTCGGCCCATTAAGTGGGCCTTCTTTGCCGTCTGCTAGCAGACGACAAAGAGGGCGGCCGTTTAGGGCTAGCCCACGTCTCCTCTTTGCCGTTCGCTGGCGGACGGCAAAGAACCTGACCTAGCCACGCCGTGCCCCGTGGGGCCCACCTGGCCCTTTGTCGTCTACCTTCTAGCTCTTTGCCGTCAGCTGGCTGACGGCAAAGAAACAGCGGACGGCAAATAGACTTTTTGCCATCTGCACTTTCTTTGCCATCCGCTTTGTGGAAGCGGACGGCTAAGAGGCTCTTTGCCGTCAGCTGGCGGACGGCAAAGAGGTGGCAGACGGCAAATTACCAGATTCCAGTAGTGGTAGAGGTAAACTCTCTTTTTAGATTTGATGAAGGTGATATTCCTCATAATAAGTCTGCTAGTCAATGCTTGGATGAGTTTGATAATTTTATTGTTAAACAAGAAAATTTCAATGCTTATGTTAGTAGACAATTGGAATGTAATGCTCACATGCTTGACCACTTGGGTGATTATATGAGTAGAACTGTTAATGATCTTAAGCTTATTAGTAAACATGCTTCCATGGTTAGAACTCAAGTATAACAAGTACTTAAGGCACATGATGATTTGCTTAATGAGTTGAATAGTAAGAACAATGATAATGCTGTTAGGGTTATGACTAGAGGTGGTAAAATGACCCAGGAACCTTTGTATCCTGAGGGTCATCCTAAGAGAGTTGAGCAAGACTCTCAGAGAATTAATACTAATGCATCTAGTCCTAGTAATAAAAAGAAAAAGAAAACTAATAGGACTTTGCATACTTCCAGTGAACCTGTTATAGACACACCTGAGAATCCAAATGATATTTCTATTTCTAATGCTGAGACACAATCTGGTGATGAACATGAACCTAGTGATAATGTTAATGATGATGTTCATGTCAATGCTCAACCTAGTAATGATAATGATGTAGAGATTGAACCTGCTGTTGATCTTGATAACACACAATCAAAGAATCAACGTTATGATAAGAGATACTTTGTTGCTAGGAAACATGGTAAAGAAAGAGAACCATGGGTTCAGAAACCCATGCCCTTTCCTCCTAAGCCATCCAAGAAAAAGGATGATGAGGATTTTGAGCGCTTTGCTGAAATGATTATACCTATCTTCTTGCGTATGCGTTTAACTGATATGCTTAAAATGCCTCCTTATGCTAAGTATATGAAAGATATTGTTACAAATAAAAGAAGGATACCGAAGGCTGAAATTTCCACCATGCTTGCTAATTACACTTTTAAGGGTGGAATACCAAAGAAACTTGGAGATCCAGGAGTACCAACTATACCATGCTCCAATAAAGGAAACTATGTTAAAACTGCTTTATGTGATCTTGGAGCTGGTGTTAGTGTTATGCCTTTCTCTTTATATCGTAGACTTGAATTGAATAAGTTGACACCTACTGAAATCTCTTTGCAAATGGCTAATAAATCAACTGCTATACCCATCAGTACTTGTGAGGATGTGCCTGTTGTGGTTGCAAACGTTACTATCTTAACGGACTTTGTTATTCTTGATATTCCCAAGGATGACAGTATGTCGATCATCCTTGGTAGACCCTTTTTGAATACTGCAGGGGTTGTTATTGATTGCAACAAAGGCAGTGTCACTTTTCATGTTAATGGTAATGAGCATACGATACACTTTCCGAAGAAACAACTTCAAGTTCATAGTATCAATTCTATTGGAAAATTTTCAACTATTACTATCGGAGGATTTGAATTTCCTCTCCCTACTGTCAAAAAGAAATATGATATTATTATTGTTGGGGATATGCATATCCCCGTTGAGGTAACTTAGTGTTATTCAAAAATTATCCGGTTTCATGTTATTCGAAAGAAGTTTGTTAATGAGACTTGATCAACCTTGTTGACGGATTCCTTTTGATGAGCAAGAGATGGATGAATTTAGAAGGCACAACCTTCTGTACCCACCTCTTACTTCCTGTTATTTAGATTAAATAAAGAAAAATAGTATTTTCTGTCTGTTTTGTGAATTATCCGTGCAATAAAAAAATGTCCCGAAAATAAAAGTTCTCCAAATGCCCTGAAAATTTAGTATGATTTTTTATAGAATATTTGAGAATTTCTGGCAGTGAGAATGCACCAGGGGGCTGCACCAGTGGACCACAAGGGTGGAGGGCGCGCCCTACCCCCTGGGCGAGCACCCCTACCTTGCGGGTCCCACGTTGTGGCGCCCCGCCTGAGTACCACTGTAGCCAGACGGTCGCCATGCATACCAGCGCAGGAAATCACTCTGGCATGCGCTTTTACAACAAGTATCATGAACACCGGCATTTCTATTAATGGGTATATAAGTCTTACATGATATGTCACAAAGGGGTGGCAGCGGAAAAGCTCTATCTAAGGCAGCATGGTCTTGGTGCAGCTCCAATCCACAGGGATCTGACCGGGTTACTCTCCTAGCCACGAACGCTTCGGCTCCTCGACGACGGATCCTTATGTGAACCTGGCCACATTGAAGGCCGCTGAGTACTTTTGAATGTACTCGCAAGCAAACCAAACTAACATATACACCAAGCAATGCATCCATGGCATTCAAGCATGCATTAGTTATTAGAGCATCATTAATTATCATGACATGGCATAGCATAACTATTTAGCAAGATTAACCATCAAGTCATAACAGGTTTATCCAGCAAGATAACTACTAAGGTAAAATACAGTAAAGTAAAGCATATCAAGTAAATAATCCATACTCCGAATAATCTCATGATCCAATCTGAATCCGATCCAAATCCAATCCAAGTCTTTCGGTCATCTGACCATCTCTTCCATAGCCATCCCATGGCTAACATACCATATCTCTGACAACATCTGATGTCTATGCAGGACAGGTTCTTTCACCATTATTGTCATCATTACGGTTGACCACCTAGCGAGGTCTGGACGGGCTATCCAATACCGTGGACGCGGCTATTCGAATAGATTTTACACTCTGCAGAAGTTGCGCACTTTACCCACACTATGGAGCACCTGACCTCGTGATCCCATTCGGGTGGACCAGCGTTGCTCCAACAAAACTTGCCTGACCCGTGACTCTCCCATCGTACCACCGGCAATCATCCTCCCCCGAAGTCAAGCCCTGGGTGGCCCCTGTGTCACCTCATGACACCTGCCACCGTCATGGCCAAACTAAACTGTCCCAAATGGGGACACCGCGCAAACAACCAACTGGGCTCACAGGGTTATCACCGTCTACCTGATCAGGGTAGCATGCACGCATAACCCTCCCTAGATGGAGGTACCGGTGAAAGATCACGCGATCAGACCAAGTCAAGGCCGTCCCATACCGACAAATGTGGTTGCACGAATAAGCCCTGACAGGTGACTCAAGATCAACCAACTAGGTTTAGTTTTAGCCATTATTTAACCAGCATGGTAGTTTATCGCAATAACTTGAGATGGTAGTAGCTATGCATGATCATAACAACCTATCTCCATATGATATCATGACAGGTCCTTAGTGAAACAAGATTTATATGGCAAGTTATCACTTTATAAGTTCGAGCTGTAAGTTACGACCATCGGAACCCTTGCATAAAATCGGCAAAGAAACCAGTAGCCACCAGAACGGTCTTTACAACTCAGATCTGGGACATTACCGAAATAACTCAACCCCGGCTCAAGATGGATGGAAAGCAGCTCAGAGCATGAGACGGTGTTGATAAGAAGAATGTAGCAGTTCCCTAAGACGGCCGAAAAACAGCTCAGAGCATAGGGTCACCGCTACGTAAAGAAATTCAACATCTGCCCGAGACAGCCGAAAAGCAGCTCAGAACACGGACAATTGCTGACAAGAGAAATAAAAGTCGGCATCCACCCCGGACAGCCGGAAACAGCTCAGAACACAAGTGTGGTGCCGTCACCGAAGAAAGTGCAAGCAAGGGTTCGTCAGCGTCACATACAGCTCACTACTACTCAGACAAGCACAAGCATATTAATTTAAACATGCAAGAAATATCACAGATCAATGCTTTAGGGCATATATCAGATGGTCGGCTTGCCTGGGGTCAAAGAATTACTCCGCGAGGAAGTGCGGTGAAGCTGCAGAAGAATTCGCCGGAATGGTTCTCTCTCGGAGGGGGCTGATAGAGGGAAAGGGCAAAATGGTCATTTTCAGAATGTGTAAACATTATGAAAATGATTCCATCAGGACGGGCTCGACGAACTGAAGACGTGAGCATTGGTTTCACCTGATTCGGAGTCACGAGTAAAAAGTTGTAAAGGTTTCTCTTCCAGGGACTTATTTGCAAAAATAATATTTTCAACAGGGTCCCTGACAGCTCGGCCGATTGCGCACTTTGAGGAAATACGACTTCGCTGCTGCGGTCACGTACTCTATAGAGTACGCTTCCACTTATCCAGCTGGCCCGCCTCCTCTCGCCGACAGGTGGGGTCGGGGCCCACCTGTCGGGTCCCTCTCTCTCTCCTCCCTGTGCCTTCTTCTAGCTCCCGACCGGAGGCAGAGGCCGGCCGGACGCCGGCGTAGCCGTCGCCCCGTGGCTCGAGGAGGCCGGCCGACGTGCGCCGTAGCACTGCCGCTCCACTCCGCGCCTAAGGGTGGTCGCGGCGTCACCCGAGACAGCGGCAGCGGCGTCGCCACTAGCCGGAGTGCGGCGGCAGAGGAGCTACAGTGGGGCATGCGCTGGTGAGGTTTCCCCGCTGGAATGGAGCGCGGAGGCAGCCCATGGGTTCCAGGGGATCGAGGAGGCAGAGAGCAGGGAGAGGGAAAAAGCCACGGCCGCGGTGGCTCGCGGTGTCCAGGGGCAGAGGCGGTGGCCAACCTTGGGAGCCATGGCCACACGTGCTCCGGCGACAAACTGAGGGCAGGGGAAGGCTCGCCAGAGTACGGGTGATCTACCAAAGGTGAAGGGAGGGAGAGGGAAGCGTCATGCCGCGCGAATTTGAGAAGGCCCAAGCGGAGGCCATGGCGGCATTGGTGGGCGAGGAGTGGCTCCGGTGATGGACGGATGGGTCGGGGAGGTGTAGGGGAGTGAGGGAGAGCTGGTGATCAGCTCGGGAGGACTTGGGGAGGGCTATATATAGGCTGGCCGCGGCGAGGTGATAAGAGCGGCTGCCATGGCGGTCTTAGCCGCGCACTGGCGCTCGCAGCGAGCTGGCCGTGGACGTGCACGGCGCCGACCAGACGCGCTCAGAAGGAGGGGACGGCTCGGGGAGGAAGGAGCCAACGGAGGGACGTGACGCCTCGAGGGTCATGGGTGTACAGTGCCGCGACGGCGACCGCCGTGGCTCGAGGAGGAAGAAAGGGGAGGAAAGAAGAGTCGGGAGAGGGACATGTGGACTCCGCGGAGCCACTGGACATGCTCCGACAAGCGGAGTCTGGCCAGAGACGATGGCACGGAGACGACAGAGGCGCAGAGCGTCGTTTCTGCATGGCCGCTACATGGTCACCGCGCACACCGCACGCTCCAGCCCGCGTCTGCCTGTCAGGCCTTGTCCAACAGGTTGTTCACTGCTCAATTAGATGAGGTAGACCACTAGATGAACCAGGAGAGGTCTGGAGAGGTCGAGGGAATCAAAAACAGGTTCTGGATAGGATCTTGGAGCAGTTGTTGAGGTAAAATGGTGTGGTTAATGGGACTGGATCTTTGTCATAACAGAATAGGGTAGGAAGGAGTATATGCCTGCAAAATTTGAAGTCATTTAGACCCCATTTGCATACACTTCCTTCACAAACCACAAATTGGTCCAGAAACTAGAATTTGGAGCTGTGATCAACTGGATTGATGAAATGAGATGAAATTTGGTTGGAGGGTGATGATTTGAAAGTATGAAGATGCTGGAAAAATTTCAGCTCATTTGGATATACCAAAATGGTACTTCCTTCACAGAGCTTTGG
This sequence comes from Thinopyrum elongatum, assembly GCA_011799875.1. Taxonomy (NCBI): domain Eukaryota; kingdom Viridiplantae; phylum Streptophyta; class Magnoliopsida; order Poales; family Poaceae; genus Thinopyrum; species Thinopyrum elongatum. The sequence goes on along the minus strand of CM022300.1, from coordinate 530,500,803 downwards.
AATGGCCAGAAACTTCAGAAAATTGCTGTGGGTGAATGGATAGATGAATTGAGCTGATTTTTGGTTTCCATGGGTGATTTGGAAATGTTAACCACCATGAAAAATTTCAGCTCAAATAGATCAAGGGTTCAAGCACTTCCTTTGCAATTTGCCCAACTGGACAGAATTAGCAAATTCATGTTGTGCTCAAAATTTAATGGGTGGAACTTGGGTTCTTGATGGAAATGGTGAAGATATGGATAGGAGAAGCTCCACAATTTATTTGGAATTTTTCCTGGCTACCAAAATGGTAGTTCCTTTAGAAAGTGCCCAAAATGCAATATTGGCTTTAAATAGGAAAATGCAATTTCCCTTATTTAATTATGGCCAGTATTTTTATGGGATCTCAATATGATCACAAATAATATCTCCACAAGTTTTCATCAACTTTGGAGATGAATAGATATTTTCCTGGATTTAATTCCTTTAACTGGCAGAAAAAGGAATTAATTAAATATGAAAAATATTGCAAATGACTTGGCAATATTTTTGCATATCCAGGGTTTATAGATGTGGTATGATCACTGGGAAAAGTTTGGGAGGCAACAGATCAGAGGAAATTGAGGTTCCTTTGCAACTGGAAGGATTAGGGTTTTCCTTCCGGCAACTCGGAAGGTAGGGTTCCGGCAGCAAAATCCTGAAAATAATCTTGGGTGGCAAGGTTGATCTGAAGAGAATCTTTGGCTGGATAGGAAAGGCAAGGCTATATGACCATCTTCATATTCCCAAGAGCTAGAGAAATCCGATAACACCGAGAAAAAAGACGGGAGTCAAATCCTGCAAAGGAAAAAAAACATGGAGCGAAAACCAGGGGGTTACAAACCTACCCCCCTTAAGAAAATCTAGTCCTCGAGATTTCCGGGCTTACCTCTCGGGGAAGGGGGACTTACCCTTGTGCGTCTTGGATCCATCAGTGGTCTCTTGTCTTCGTTGGCTCACTGAGCTTTTAACTGCCTCTTCTGATGGACCAGGTGTTGTCTCTGCACACAGTTTCCTTGAATCCTTCTCCCTCCTGTCAGGTGAACCTCTTGTCCTGGTAGTGGGGTAGCGGTAATATCAACAAACAGCTTAGTTTCCATGGTTCGGAAGCAACTGCTTTGGGTTTTATTGTGATACTTCGTACTCTGACAGTCAGGGCAAGACATCATTTCCTAGTACCAGGCCCACGTGCTCGTATGGCCTTGATGGCTAGAGGTGACTTTCTCTTTGCCATGTCAGAATGCTCAATCTGGCTATGGGCTCCATACTGATGTTTCCTTCTATCTTATGCATTCGGGCGTTGTCCTTAGGTGATTCACAATTCAAGGAACAATATAACCGAGCCATTGCTGCTATATCCTCGACTGAAATATCAAGCATGATCACAAAGTAATCATAGACAGTAACCTCTTATTCCAATGATGTCATGGTGTCTACGAGCTGTTGGTGCTGATGTGCTTTGAGCTATTTCATCTGAATGTCCTTTTTCGAACTCCGTCGTTCATGGAGATAGTTCTTTCATACATAGCCTCTGTAGTCCTTGCTTTGACCACTGAGCTGAACATAATATCACTATCATCCAGTGTATCTTTCGGAGTATAGCCTCTTGTCTTGGTTGGTGGCCCGTATTTAGTGTGGGTATGACATGCTGGCTGCATTGTTGTGGCCGTATATGCAAGAGTCTGGCAAGGATTGGTGGTAATACCTTGTCTGTGAAACTGTGTCTTGCTGACCATCACGGAGGTTGTTTGTCCTCAACTTCTTTGTTCTTGAGGATTCCTTTGATGGACCTGTGATGACTTGCCAACACGGCTTCCTGATAGTTTTCCCGGCTTGTTGGGCTTGTTCTCACAGCTTACTCTTGCATACCTCATAGGGGTTGTTGTGCTCATATCCTTTCTTGAAATATGGGGCCAATGATTCTCTGAACACAGTCATTCCCGTGTATGAGTGGCTTGCATGAACTGATTCACTGGACTGCGTGCTCACAACGTATGCAGGTACATGATAACTCCTTTCATAACCACTGAGTTCTTAGGCAGATCTGTGTCCAGACTAGTTCTTGCTTCTGACAAGCTTGTTGTAGGCACGATAGCGTGTTGAAGAAGGCGGAATTCCTTATGCTCGAAGCTTTTGCCAAGGTAGTGTGCTGAAGAAGGCTGGGTATCGTACCTCAGAAGTTTTCCTTCATGTGGCTTACTGCGGAAGGTAAGGTGCCTTATGCCAGAAGCTTTCTGTGGTAGCACACTGTGGAAGATAGGAGTGTCGTACCCCAGAAGATTTTCTTACCAAGTGGCGTACCGAAGAAGATTGGCAGTCTGGCATCGTAAGCTTCTCTCGGTAACTTGTGGAGGAAGGCTGGGTTTCATATACCAGAAGTCTTTTACGGCGATATGCGGTTGGATTTATGGCCAATTCTGGCTTCTTTCCGAAGTATCCGGAATTTACTCCTTGGCGGAGCCAAATTTGGTATAGGCCATACCTTGCCTGAAGATATTCCATTAGTCACGCACATCGCTTGTCCTTCTGCTAGTCCGCTTATTTCTGCTGTAAAGGCTGCACAACTGATGCAGACTTCATGTTGATAATTAATTCGGAACACCCTTTGCATTCAAACCAGGTGTTGCCGATAATAAGCAATTGACGGATCATTCCATTTGGTTCAGCAGAGCTTTCAAGCATGTGAAGTTCTCATTGATTCTGGGCAACCGTGAACTTATCCATTTTCCTTGCAAACCTTGTTCACAGTGCCCGGAAAATTTTGTATTTGCGTCGGTGCACTTCCAGATATGCTTTGCAATTTTGTATCAACGTACCGGAGTTTTGTTGCTGCTCTTGGCACATTCACATTCTTGGAATATGTCTTCGGTGGGTAGTAAATGATTCTTAAGTCCATTGAGAAAAGGCTCGGTTCACCTCGCTAACGGAAATAATCCTTGTGTCGAGGACGGAACCATTTGTCCTTGCTGGTGTTCATTCTTGGTAGCTCATCTGACAGCTTCTTAGGCGTGATCTGTTCCAAGGCAAACTTTCTCTTAAGTATATTTTGGCCTTGTATGTTTGCACACAGATTCTGTTTCTGACACATCCTTCATTCTTGACAGATCCGGTGTTGCTATTCTGAATACCGGGCAGTTGGCTTGACTCGACTCTTGCTAAATTTGGATTATTGGGTATTATCCAAGTTGTATACTGATCTTCTTGATGGCACTTGCGGATGGATCTAGTCAGAGCGAAGAAACGCAGCCGAGAAAAGAAACAAGAACCGCGAAAACCAAAAAGCAAACAAAGCTCAAATTTTGCGGACCTTACACAGGTGGCCGAGGATCCACTAGTATAACTAGCATAGCGCACTCGATGCACCTCTGAGGATTTAGAAGCGAAACCACCAAAATGCTCCTGGTAGCATTGGTGTCAAGCTCCTACTACTTCCCGAGGGAACATCACACTCGATGCACGATGGCTATGGTCGTGCGATTCTAGGGTTGTCGGGGAAAAGATAGAATTTATAAGCGTTTCCCAAAGGAAACTAGAGTTAAGAAGATAAATGCCATGGTTAGCAAGCAGGGTAAGGATATCTAGTTTACCTAGGGGGTTCAGGGCTCACGGGTCGTTGCCGGGTGCGGGCATTTCACACCGGAGGCAAAGGCCACGAGAGTTGGGTCTGATGGAGCCAAAGACCTATGGGGTTGCCTTATGTTCAATAGTAGTCGTGCCTGCTTGGCAAAGATGGCTGAAATCCATCTGGGCTTTCTACTGAGCACAAGACAATGAAGTCTGTCTAGGGTAACCTACAGTTAGCCTAGCTGCTCTGATACCATCTGTTGTGGCGTCCCGCCTGAGTACCACTGTAGCCAGACGATCGCCACGCATACCAGCCCAGGAAATCACTCTGGCATGCGCTTTTACAACAAGTATCATGAACACCGGCATTTCTATTAATGGGTATATAAGTCTTACATGATATGTTACAAAGGGGTGGCAGTGGAAAAGCTCTATCTAAGGCAGCATGGTCTTGGTGCGGCTCCAATCCACAGGGATCTGGCTGGGTTACTCTCCTAGCCACGAACGCTCCGGCTCCTCGACGACGGATCCTTATGTGAACCTGGCCACATTGAAGGCCGCTGAGTACTTTTGAATGTACTCGCAAGCAAACCAAACTAACATATACACCAAGCAATGCATCCATGGCATTCAAGCATGCATTAGTTATTAGAGCATCATTAATTATCATGACATGGCATAGCATAACTATTTAGCAAGATTAACCATCAAGTCATAACAGGTTTATCCAGCAAGATAACTACTAAGGTAAAATACAGTAAAGTAAAGCATATCAAGTAAATAATCCATACTCCGAATAATCTCATGATCCAATCTGAATCCGATCCAAATCCAATCCAAGTCTTTCGGTCATCTGACCATCTCTTCCATAGCCATCCCATGGCTAACATACCATATCTCTGACAACATCTGATGTCTATGCAGGACAGGTTCTTTCACCATTATTGTCATCATTACGGTTGACCACCTAGCGAGGTCTGGACGGGCTATCCAATACCGTGGACGCGGCTATTCGAATAGATTTTACACTCTGCAGAAGTTGCGCACTTTACCCACACTATGGAGCACCTGACCTCGTGATCCCATTCGGGTGGACCAGCGTTGCTCCAACAAAACTTGCCTGACCCGTGACTCTCCCATCGTACCACCGGCAATCATCCTCCCCCGAAGTCAAGCCATGGGTGGCCCCTGTGTCACCTCATGACACCTGCCACCGTCATGGCCAAACTAAACTGTCCCAAATGGGGACACCGCGCAAACAACCAACTGGGCTCACAGGGTTATCACCGTCTACCTGATCAGGGTAGCATGCACGCATAACCCTCCCTAGATGGAGGTACCGGTGAAAGATCACGCGATCAGACCAAGTCAAGGCCGTCCCATACCGACAAATGTGGTTGCACGAATAAGCCCTGACAGGTGACTCAAGATCAACCAACTAGGTTTAGTTTTAGCCATTATTTAACTAGCATGGTTGTTTATCGCAATAACTTGAGATGGTAGTAGCTATGCATGATCATAACAACCTATCTCCATATGATATCACGACAGGTCCTTAGTGAAACAAGATTTATATGGCAAGTTATCACTTTATAAGTTCGAGCTGTAAGTTACGACCATTGGAACCCTTGCATAAAACCGGCAAAGAAACCAGTAGCCACCAGAACGGTCTTTACAACTCAGATCTGGGACATTACCGGAATAACTCAACCCCGGCTCAAGACGGCTGGAAAGCAGCTCAGAGCATGAGACGGTGTTGATAAGAAGAATGTAGCAGTTCCATAAGACGGCCGAAAAACAGCTCAGAGCATAGGGTCACCGCTACGGAAAGAAATTCAACAGCTGCCTGAGACGGCCGAAAAGCAGCTCAGAACACGGACAGTTGCTGACAAGAGAAATAAAAGTCGGCACCCAGCCCGGACGGCCGAAAATAGCTCAGAACACAGGCGTGGTGCCGTCACCGAAGAAAGTGCAAGCAAGGGTTCGTCAGCGTCACATACAGCTCACTACTACTCAAACAAGCACAAGCATATTAATTTGAACATGCAAGAAATATCACAGAGCAATGCTTTAGGGCATATATCAGATGGTCGGCTTGCCTGGGGTCAAAGAATCACTCTGGGAGGAAGTGCGGTGAAGCTGCAGAAGAATTCGCCAGAACGGTTCTCTCTCGGAGGGGGCTGATAGAGGGCAAGGGCAAAATGGTCATTTTTAGAATGTGTAAAAATTATGAAAATGATACTCTATAGAGGAGACGGGCTCGACGAACTGAAGACGTGAGCGTTGGTTTCACCTGATTCGGAGTCACGAGTAAAAAGTTGTAAAGGTTTCTCTGCGAGGGATCTATTTGCAAAAATAATATTTTCAACAGGGTCCCTGACAGCTCGGCCGATTGCGCACTTTGAGGAAATACGTCTTTGCCGCTGCGGTCGCGTACTCTATAGAGTACGCTTCCACTTATCCAGCTGGCCCGCCTCCTCTCGCCGACAGGTGGGGTCGGGGCCCACCTGTCGGGTCCCTCTCTCTCTCTCCTCCGTGTGCCTTCTTCTAGCTCCCGACCGGAGGCAGAGGCCGGCCGGACGCCGGCGTAGCCGTCGCTCCGTGGCTCGAGGGGGCCGGCCGACGTGCGCCGGAGCATTGCCGCTCCACTCCGCGCCTAAGGGTGGTCGCGGCCTCACCCGAGACAGCCGCAGCGGCGTCGCCACTAGCCGGAGTGCGGCGGCAGAAGAGCTGCTGTGGGGCGTGCGCCAGCGAGGTTTCCCCGCCGGAATGGAGCGCGGAGGCGGCTCCATGGGTTCCAAGGGATCGAGGAGGCAGAGAGCAGGGAGAGGGAGAAGGCCACGGCCGCGGTGGCTCGCGGTGGCCAGGGGCAGAGGCGGTGGCCAACCTTGGGAGCCATGGCCACACGTGCTCCGACGACAAACTGAGGGCAGGGGAAGGCTCGCCGGAGTACGGGTGATCTACTAAAGGTGAATGGAGGGAGGGGGAAGCGTCGTGCTGCGCGAATTTGAGAAGACCCAAGCGGCGGCCGTGGCGGCATTGGTGGGCGAGGAGTGGCTCCGATGATGGACGGATGGGTCGGGGAGGTGTAGGGGAGTGAGGGAGAGCTGGTGATCAGCTCGGGATGACTCGGGGAGGGCTATATATAGCCTGGCCGCGGCGAGGTGATAAGAGTGGCTGCCATGGCGGTCTTAGCCGCGCACTGGCGCTCGCAGCGAGCTGGCCGTGCACGTGCACGGCGCCGACCTGACACGGTCAGAAGGAGGGGACGGCTCGGGGAGGAAGGAGCCAACGGAGGGACGTGACATCTCGAGGGTCACGGGTGTACAGTGGCGTGACGGCGACCGCCGTGGCGCGAGGAGGAAGAAAGGGGAGGAAAGAAGAATCGGGAGAGGGACATGTGGACTCCAAGGAGCCATTGGACATGCTCCGACAAGAGGAGTCTGGCCGGAGACGATGGCACGGAGACGACAGAGGCGCAGAGCGCCGTTTCTGCACAACCGCTACATGGTCACCGCGTGCACCGCATGCTCCGGCCTGCATCTGCCTATCAGGCCTTGTCCAACAGGTTGTTCACTGCTCAATTAGATGAGGTAGACCACTAGATGAACCAGGAGAGGTCTGGAGAGGTCGAGGGAATCCAAAATAGGTTCTGGATAGGATCTTGGAGCAGTTGCTGAGGTAAAATGGTGTGGTAAATGGGACTTGATCTTTGTCATAATAGAATAGGGTAGGAAGGAGTATATGCCTGCAAAATTTGAAGTCATTTAGACCCCATTTGCATACACTTCCTTCACAAACCACAAATTAGTCCAGAAACTAGAATTTGGAGCTGTGATCAACTGGATTGATGAAATGAGATGAAATTTGGTTGGAGGGTGATGATTTGAAAGTATGAAGATGCTGGAAAAATTTCAGCTCATTTGGATATACCAAAATGGTACTTCCTTCACAGAGCTTTGGAATGGCCAGAAACTTCAGAAAATTGCTATGGATGAATGAATAGATGAATTGAGCTGATTTTTGGTTTCCATGGGTGATTTGGCAATGTTAACCACCATGAAAAATTTCAGCTCAAATAGATCAAGGGTTCAAGCACTTCCTTTGCAATTTGCCCAACTGGACAGAATTTGCAACTTGGTGTTGTGCTCAAAATTTAATGGGTGGAACTTGGGTTCTTGATGGAAATGGTGAAGATATGGATAGGAGAAGCTCCACAATTTATTTGGAATTTTTCCTGGCTACCAAAATGGTAGTTCCTTTAGAAAGTGCCCAAAATGCAATATTGGCTTTAAATAGGAAAATGCAATTTCCCTTATTTAATTATGGCCAATATTTTTATGGGAGCTCAATATGATCACAAATAATATCTCCACAAGTTTTCATCAACTTTGGAGATGGATAGATATTTTCCTAGATTTAATTCCTTTAACTGGCTGAAAGAAGAATTAATTATAAATGAAAAATATTGCAAATGACATTGTAGGATCGAAAGTAGGTCTAGAGGGGGGGGGATTAGACTACTTGACCAAATAAAAATCTAGCCTTTTCCCAATTTTATGTCTTGGCAGATTTTAGCAACTTAGCACAAGTCAAGCAATCAACCTACACATGCAATTCTAAGAGTGTAGCAGCGGAAAGTAAAACATTGCATATGAAGGTAAAGGGAAGGGTTTGGAGAAGGCAAACGCAATGTAGACACGGAGATTTTTGGCATGGTTCCGATAGGTGGTGCTATCGTACATCCACGTTGATGGAGACTTCAACCCACGAAGGGTAACGGCTGCGCGAGTCCACAGAGGGCTCCACCCACGAAGGGTCCACAAAGAAGAAACCTTGTCTATCCCACCATGGCCATCGCCCACGAAGAACTTGCCTCACTCGGGTAGATCTTCATGAAGTAGGCGATCTCCTTGCCCTTAAAAACTCCTTGGTTCAACTCCATAATCTTGTTGGAGGCTCCCAAGTGACACCTAACCAATCTAGGAGACTCCACTCTCCAAAAGGTAATAGATGGTGTGATGATGATGAACTCCTTGCTCTTGTGCTTCAAATGATAGTCTCCCCAACACTCAACTCTCTCTCTCACAGTTTTGGCTATGGTGGAAAGATGGTTTGAGTGGAAAGCAACTTGGGGAAGGCTAGAGATCAAGATTCTTGTGGTTGGATTGGAATGTCTTAATCTCAACACATGAGTAGGTGGTTCTCTCTCAGAAAATGAGTAGTGGAAGTGTAGGCACGTTCTGATGGCTCTCTCTTGAATAGAGAAGGGGGTGGAGGGGTATATATAGCCTCCACACAAAATCAAACCGTTACACACAGTTGACCCAACTCGGTCAGACCGAATAGAAGAACTCGGTGAGACCGATTCAGTTCAAAAATGTGCACGTTAGGAATCTCGATGGGACCGACATGATCAACTCAGTGGGACCGATGTGCTAGGGTTAGGGCAAGACCTCATCTCGGTGTGACTGATTGCATGAACTCGCTGGGACCAATTTCAGCAATGAGTTAAACATAGAGTTGGTCAAGCAAACTCTGTGGGACCGAACGCTCATTTTGGTAAGACCGAAACATTACGAAGGGAAACAGAGAGTTTGCATTGCGAACTCGGTGGGACTGATCGCTCATTTTGGTAAGACCGAAACGTTACGAAGGGAAACAGAGAGTTTGCATTGCCATCTCGGTGAGACCGAGATCCCGATCGGTGAGACCGAATTGATTAGGGTTTCTGGCAGTGGCTATGTCAAAGAAACTTGGTGGCGCTGGTTAGATCAAATCGGTGGGGCCAAGTTTGACTTTAGGTTTTGGACATATTTGGAAATGAGAAAGTGGTTGAGGGCTTTGGAGCATATCACTAAGCATTTTGAGCAAGTAGACCATTATGCAACACCTCATCCCCTTTTAATAGTATTGGCTTTTCCTATGGACTCAATGTGATCTTGGATCACTAAAATAGAAATGAAGAGTCTTGAGCTTTTGCCAATCTTTGTCCTTAGCATTTTGAGGGGTCCACATCTCTAGTCCATGCCATGCCAATCATTGAACTTTCTGAAATATTTAACTTGAATGGATATTAGTTCAATGAGCTATATGTTGTTATGAATTACCAAAACCACCCGGGGATTAGTTGCACTTTCAATCTTCCCCTTTTTGGTAATTGATGACAACATATAGATCAAAGCTTCGACAAATGATAATATGAAGGAAATACATCGTCGCTTTGAGAAGTATGTGATAAGTAAGAGCTCCCCCAAAATTTGTGCATTATTTAAAATTTGCTTTTGAATGCAAATGCACAATCGATTAGGATCATGGGACACTCTTCCATGTCACATACATCTTGGTAAAGCGCTCAAAATGATAGAATTAAACAACATGCACTCATCACCAAGGGAAACATGATTGATCATACACAAGTATTCAGATATCATCACTCAAGCACACAATAAAGCATAATATGATCAAACACATGATCATAAGAGTATCTCACACATAAGCGCAAATAGTAGCAAGCAAACAGTCAAGTAGCAAGTAGCAAGAGAGGCAACAAAAGGGCAAAACGCTCTCTCTCTCGAAGCCTAATGATCTATACACTTCCTCCCCCTTTGGCAACTAGTTACCAAAAAGTTCGAAAATGCATAGTGCTATGCGGCACTCTAGGCACGATCTCCGGGAGCTCCTGAAGTGGTCTTCTGGCTGGTTGCTCCGGTGTGCGTAGATGGCGTGGAGAGGAGTCCGTCTGCAAAAGCTTCTGCTGATGTCTGAGGAGCTGGAGGAGTTGAGATTGGAGGTACAACAGTGGCAGTTGCTGCAGGTGCTGAGAGTGTAGTCCTCGTGTCACTGACTACTGGCACTGCTGAAGAGCTCTATGCCCTTGGCACACGCTGAAAAGTATTGGTGGTAGGTCTGTCATTCCTGTCTTCAACCTCTTCCTGGAGCTTCTCAACAGTGGTTTGAATCTCGGTGACCTTCACATATAAATCATGAAGTTTGGTCTCAAAGATCCTCTCAAGGCTTTCTTGATTTCGAGTCAGGGTGGCCAGTCCTTTCTCTATTCTCACGGTTGCCTCAAGCAGATAACTGAGTTGATCTTGCTTGGTCTTGAGATTGACACCTGAAGCATCTGGCATTGTTGAAGTCTTTTGCAGCCTTTGCTTTCTCTTGCTTCTCATGAGCCTCTACTGAAGTAGGATGTGCTGCATCCATGACAACGTCGTTTTCCTCAAAGTCTGGCCTCAGGGGAAGATGCTCTTTGTCAAGAAGATATGTCCCTGTCCCCATCTTGGAGTTCATTAGCATCTGAATGTGAGAGGCATATCCACACGATCTTTTCTGATCTGCAGCAGTTCTCATCACAGTTTCAACAATTAAACTCATTACCTTGAACTTCTCTGGCACATCAAACATATGAAGCAGGTTGATTGAGTGACCACGGAACATCCTATGATCTCTTGACTTCGGCAACAGAGTGTGCCTCAATATAGTGTTTATCGTGGTTAGACCTGACAGCAGATAATAGATGGATCCAAACTTGTGAGTTGCTAAAGCAGCATCTGAAATTGGCTTGTACATGTGAGCCATGGGGTTGTGATCCTTTCTGGGGTTGGCATACACATATGTCTCTTCTTCAGCTTCTTCAGGGGCATTGATCAACTTGCCCATTCTACAATTGACGATTGATATCTTGTGCCTTCAGTCATCCAGATAATCTTGCCATCTGGATAGAAATGAGTAGTTGAATAGAATTGCATTATCATTTCATCATTCCACTTGGTCTACTTTTGACCAACAAACTTGTCAACTCCGTTCATTCTGAGACTCATGAACTCCTGGGAAGTAATCCTCATTGTCATCAATGAATTTCCAATCAACCCATCTCATGTCACTGACAATGGGCTTCTTGTCCAACATGACTGTCTCATAGAAGTCTTGATGTTCCTTGGTGTGAAAGCGATAATCAACAACAGTTCTTCTCCTTACAGCATATGGATTAGTCTGTCTCCACAATCTGAGACCTGCATCCCTTCTTAACTTCATATTCTTAGCAACTGGATGATTGTCATCATGATCTGGAATCTTGGGTTTTAGCTTACTAAGCACTTGCTGTTCTTCATCCTCTTGAGCTTCACGCACTGGGGCCTTATTCTTCTCTGCAGCTGGGATGTTTCTGGTGGATCTCTTGGGTGTAGATGGTTTTGGAGCTTGAGCTTGGGCAGATGGCTTGGGAGCTGTCTTGGGCTTAGTTGGAGCAGCCCCAGACTTGATAGCATCTCCCATCAGCTTCTAAGATTTTGGAGGTGGTGCAGCTGGATCTTCCTCCTCCTCATCTTCCTCTGACTCTCTTATCATAGATGGTTGCCAATGACCTTGGCAATAGTCTTCTTGATTCTCTCTTTCCCCTTCTTTCCTCCAGCAGCCTCATCCTCTCTTGGTTTAAGAGTGAACTCCATGGTTCCTTGAGTGGAGGCTCTGGCTTTTGACATAGGCACTCTCTTAGTAGGAGCCTTCACCTTCATTCCAGGCTTGGTTGCAGCAGCAGCAGCGTAATCTTTCTTGAGTACCTTCTTCTTGGAGGTCATCTCCTCCTCAACAACAAAATCCTCATCTTCTGAATCTGAGGTTCTCTTCTTCCTTTGCCTAGTAGAAGCCTTAGGCAAATTGCTGGGTGTACTTCTGCTGCCTTCATCATAGCTATTGTTGGAGGGACTAGTGCCCTCACTGAGATTTACCTGCTCCTCTGACCTGTTCTGACTATCACTGTTGTCTGACATCTCTGACACTGATCCTGTGAAATAGATAGGTATAGGTAGAGCAGATGAGCATCACAAAGTACATCTATTTTTGCAAAAACATTGAGACAAAAACTTAACTTTAGTTTTCTGCAGAAAGCATTTCGGAGCTACCGATATGACTAACTCGTTGACACCGAAGCGCACTCAGAGTCTAAACATACAGTTTTAGTCAGACCGAAATGTAGTTCGGTGACTCCGAGATGCTAGGGTTTCACAGAGAAAGTGAACTCGGTCACACGGATTCGTACACTTCAGTCAGACCGAGTTATACATGTGCAATGGCATGGGCCAAATCGGTGAGACCAAAATTTTTAGATTGGTCAGTCCGAGATGAGTTCGGCGGAAACCTAACCCTAAGTTTTTGCATCAAATCTATTCTAGAGGAAGTTTTCGGTGGATAGATTTATCTCAATAGTGGCAAGAAACTTGGCATTGTTCTTTGTGCAAGAATCAGAGTTAAAGAAAGCACAAAGAGATCGAGTCCGTACCCTAACTCGGCGACGAACTCGCTACGGCGACAAAGGCGGTAGAGATTCCCGTTGACGGCAGCGGAGACCAGCTGCAAGAGGACGCTGGCGACGACGGCGATGATCCAGAGACCAAGGGGGCGGTAGAGCTGGGCAGGCACGGTCGAGCGGTTTGGAGTAATTTCCAAATTTCAACCCACGGTATATATACCCAGTCACTGTCGGTGTGACCGAGTGGAACGACTCGGTGACACCGAGATGCAGAATAGCAAGCATTTACTGCAACTCGGTGAGACCGAACAGTTCTAATTGGTTGCACCGAGGTGAAAACCTAGATCAACTCAATGATTTCGGTGAGACCAAAAAAGAATGAATCGGTCAGACTGAAATCCATTAAGAGGTTTTGGAAGTTTAAGCCCTTGATAGATCGGTGGCTCCGAGTGCTCCTCACACGGAGGGTCCGAATTCGACTTGTTCAAACTTTGTGATGTAGCATGAATAGAGTTTGAGATGAGAAAAGCATAGATAGCTAGAGGGAGTTCTTAGGCATTCTTGTCCATCCATTTGGCAAAAAGAAAAGAAATCAAACAATCAAAGCAACAAATGGATGTCCTCGAATGGAGAAAATATGCAACCAACATGCTCACACAATAAGATAGCAAATGAAATATGTGGCAAAACATGCACAAACACTCTAGCACCTATCAAGCAATTGGCGATTACTAGGTCATCTATATATGAGTATATTGACTTAGGAGTCAAATAAGAACATTTGATCATAGGTCATACTCATCGTTTAAGCACAAGTGGGGTTACCACTTTTACATAAAGCATTGATGTGTTCATACCATTAGAGTTGCTTTAGCTCAATTCTTAGAGCAAAGCTCCCCCTAGATGTGATATCCCCCCTAAGAGGGATGAACTAACATTGGGTTTTGTCGATGATGACTTCATGTAGGTGTGGAAGATGTAGATGCTCAATGTTGATGTAGATCATTTGGAGCAATCCATTTGAGTGAGTTGCACTTTCAATACCTACATGGGTTAGTCCCACAAGGAACATACACGGATATCCATAGACATAGAGTGAAATACACATATGATGTTGTCCATGAAAGCAGTAGGTTAACTTGTCCCTTGTCTTACCAACAAGAGGGTTTGTGACTCCTTGAACTAGTGCAAGATATGAAAGTTGATTGCACTTGTCCTTGCCAAAATGAATATGAGTGAAGTATGTTGGCGGAGTCACCCTCAATAACTCTTTAGTTCTTCTTCTTTGGGACCCACATCAACTTGATGGGAATCCTTGGAGTTGTAGTCGTACTTGACGAAGTAGAACTTGATATAGTCTTGGGAACCCACTTGACCAAGGCCTTTGGAGCTTCTTCAAATGAATCAATCTCTTCTTGAAGCTTGTCCTTACCTTTTAGCTTGTGGTCTTGTGGTGGAAGATCATCTTGAGCTTGTGTTCCCTCGAAAGAAGTGGGATCATACTTCTCTTGTTGAGGAACAAACTTCGTCTTGGGGTATTGATCTTCTTCCCACTCAACTCCATTGGCATTGAACTTGCGTTCAAAACCAACACCTTGATTCTTCCGGTGCCTTCCTTGCTTGCATACAATTTCCTCAAATTGCTTACTTCCGGCAAGGCTCTTGTAAACACCTTTCTCTATAATTCCCTTCAATAAGCTATTTTCTTGCTCAAGTGTAACTTGGCTAAGAGAATCATTAGTGGAATCAAGAGAACTACTAGAAGCAACAATATTGGATTTAACATGATTATTGTTACTACTAGAAGAAGAATCTTTCTTGCTCTTGTTGCTAGATTTTACTTGTGGCATGTAAGTAGACAAGAGTAAATGCTTGGCAATGTAAGAAGAACTTTTCTTACGAAGATCATCATTGATTGCTTTTAAGAACCTATGCTCTTGCTCTAGATTGAGCTATTCAAAGCGTAGCTTCTCATGAGTCTTTAAAATCTCTCGATGATCCTCTAAGGTAGTTTCATGAGCTAACTTAAGAGTGTTTAGTTCTTTAGTTAGACGCTCAATCTCCTTCTTATCATTGTCATTTGTTTCATCTTGATTAGCATGATTAATAGCAATTTCATCATAGTTTTCATCACTAGTGTTGTCAACAAGTAAATCATCATCACCTAGCAAATCATCTTCATCACTATTGAAATCAACATACTCGGGGTGTGATACCTTGGGGCCTTTAGCCATGAAGCATCTTCCAATCCCTTCATTTGGTGAGTCGAATATGTCATAGGAGTTGGATGACACAAGTGCAAGACCGGCAACACCTTCATCTTGAGTATGTTCGGAGTCGGAGTGATAACTTCTCTCGGAGTAGTTGTCGAAGTCGGAACCGGATACCCATTCACCAACATGAGCTTGATGTCTTCGTCTTGTGTAGCTCTTTGGTGACTTGTCCTTCCTTTTCCGAATACTTGCTTCTACGAGAGGGTCTTCATTCATAACGATCATCTCTACTCCTCTCTCTTGGAGGTGATTCATCTCTTTTACTTCTCCTTTTAGGTGAGTCTTCTCTTCTTTTGTAGGGAGCCGTACACTCACTAGAGTAGTGTCCGGGTCTTCCACAATTGTAGCAATTTCGATCACGACTAGACGATCTTTTGTCATTGTAGGACCTTGACTTGGAACTTCTCTCTTTGCTTCTATTCTTGTAGAACTTGTTGAAGTTCTTCACCATTAGGCTCAATTCTTCATTGAAGACTTGTTTCTCACTTGATGTTGTAGGGGCATCATATGAAGCTTTGTAAGCACCACTAGACTTGTTGTAAGCACCACAATTGTACCAATGACTTCCGTTGGCTTGAGATCTTTGTATTTGGCATCATTTGGATCAAGGTGCACACGGTATCATATTTTCCATCCAAAGCTCTTAGAATCTTCTTGATGATGAATCTGTCGGTCATCTCTTCACTTCCTAAGCCGGCAATCTCATTTGTGATGAGAGCAAGCCTAGAATACATTTCAGCGACTCCTTCACAATCCTTCATTTTGAACTTGTCAAGTTGACTTTGAAGCACATCCAATTTGGATTCCTTGACGGACTCGGTACCTTCGTGCATATCAACCAAAGTATCCCAAATTTCCTTTGCATTCTCAAGGCGGCTGATTTTGTTGAATTCTTCGGGACACAATCCATTGAAGAGGATATCGCAAGCTTGAGCATTGTATTGCAACATCTTCAATTCTTCTGCGGTTGCTTCACGATTCAGTTCTCTTCCATCTTCGAAGAATTCACCTTGCAAACCAACACACACAATAGCCCAAACGGCGGGGTTATGTCCAAGAATATGCATTTTCATCTTATGCTTCCAACTAGCAAAATTAGTACCATCAAAGTAAGGACCTCTACGGTGGTAATTTCCCTCGCTAGACGCCATACTCTCCTAGGTTGTGAAACCAAGGCTATGATCACCAAAGCTATGGATATCAAGGAAAATGGAGACCAAAGCTCTGATACCACTTGTAGGATCGAAAGTAGGTCTAGAGGGGGGGATTAGACTACTTGACCAAATAAAAATCTAGCCTTTTCCCAATTTTATGTCTTGGCAGATTTTAGCAACTTTGCACAAGTCAAGCAATCAACCTACACATGCAATTCTAAGAGTGTAGCAGCGGAAAGTAAAAACATTGCACATGAAGGTAAAGGGAAGGGTTTGGAGAAGGCAAACACAATGTAGACACGGAGATTTTTGCCGTGGTTCCGATAGGTGGTGATATCGTACATCCACGTTGATGGAGACTTCAACCCACGAAGGGTAACAGCTGCGCGAATCCATGGAGGGCTCCACCCATGAAGGGTCCACGAAGAAGCAACCTTGTCTATCCCACCATGGCCATCGCCCACGAAGGACTTGCCTCACTCGGGTAGATCTTCACGAAGTAGGCGATCTCCTTGCCCTTGCAAACTCCTTGGTTCAACTCCACAATCTTGTCGGAGGCTCCCAAGTGACACCTAACCAATCTAGGAGACACCACTCTCCAAAAGGTAATAGATGGTGTGATGATGAACTCCTTGCTCTTGTGCTTCAAATGATAGTCTCCCCGACACTCAACTCTCTCTCACAGATTTGGCTATGGTGGAAAGATGGTTAGAGTGGAAAGCAACTTGGGGAAGGCTAGAGATCAAGATTCTTGTGGTTGGCCTGGAATGTCTTGATCTCAACACATGAGTAGGTGGTTCTCTCTCAGGAAATGAGTAGTGGAAGTGTAGGCACGTTCTGATGGCTCTCTCTTGAATAGAGAAGGGGGTGGAGGGGTATATATAGCCTCCACACAAAATCCAACCGTTACACACATTTGACCCAACTCGGTCAGACCGAATAGAAGAACTCGGTGAGATCGATTCAGTTCAAAATGTGAACGTTAGGAATCTCGGTGGGACCGACATGATCAACTCGGTGGGACCGATGTGCTAGGGTTAGGGCAAGACCTCATCTCGGTGTGACCGATTGCATGAACTCGGTGGGACCGATTTCAGCAATGAGTTAAACAGAGAGTTGGTCAAGCAAACTCGATGGAACCGATCGCTCATTTTGGTAAGACCGAAACATTTTGAAGGGAAACAGAGAGTTTGCATTGCGAACTCGGTGGGACCGATCGCTCATTTCGGTAAGACCGAAACGTTACGAAGGGAAACAGAGAGTTTGCATTGCCATCTCAGGTGAGACCGAGATCCCGATCGGTGAGACCGAATTGATTAGGGTTTCTGGCAGTGGCTATGTCAAAGAAACTTGGTGGCGCTGGATAGATCAAATCGGTGGGGCTGAGTTTGACTTTAGGTTTTGGACATATTTGGAAATGAGAAAGTGGTTGAGGGCTTTGGAGCATATCACTAAGCATTTTGAGCAAGTAGACCATTATGCAACACCTCATCCCCTTTTAATAGTATTGGCTTTTCCTATGGACTCAATGTGATCTTGGATCACTAAAATAGAAATGAAGAGTCTTGAGCTTTTGCCAATCTTTGTCCTTAGCATTTTGAGGGGTCCACATCTCTAGTCCATGCCATGCCAATCATTGAACTTTCTAAAATATTTAACTTGAATGGATATTAGTTCAATGAGCTATATGTTGTTATGAATTACCAAAACCACCCGGGGATTAGTTGCACTTTCAGTGTTCTTGCTCATCTTGCTGCCATTTTTGATCTCCTTGCTCAAAGCTCCATTTGCAAAACTGTTTTGGGGGATTGTTCTTCTGTATGTGACTCCTCCAATGGTCCAATTAGTTTTTGTTCTAGTGCTTTATTTATTGCAATTTTTTGCTGCTGTGGAGACCTTGTTCTTGAGTTTGCATGTCAAATTTATATGGTCCAAAGTAGTTTTGATGCATGATATAGCCTCTAGACACTTGTAGGAGTAGTTTCTATCAATTTTGTTGAGTTTGGTTCACTTTTATTTTGAGTCACTAAAAATTTCAGAAATTTTAAGAGAAAATGATGAGGAGATTGTTAAGAGGCTCTTCAAGTCGGGGTTCTAAAGAAAAGGAAAATGGAGAGAAGAAGAAGCCCAAGTACAACCTTCCTCGCACCGCGGAAGTTTGGCCGTGTGAATGGCCATGTGATGCATTCTTGGAGGCGGCCGGAATTTATGAGGATTTCTATTATTTGGCTGGGAATCCAGGCATCACCGACTTTCTCCACGATAAGTGTGATCAGTACCTCTTACTCAATAATACTTTTGTGCAAAATTTTCACTTTCATGCTAGGAGATCACCACCCACGGTAGAATTTTATTTATATGATGAGCATAAGGAGATGACGCTTTATGACTTTTGTGAGGTTTGCAAATTACCTTATGAAGGTAGCGTCGATGAGCCACGTCCTAGAGATGTGGAAGATTTTATTGATGAAGTTACCGTAGGGGAAAGGAGAAAGGTGTAAGAAGCGAGAGTGGCTAGTTTACATTTTCCTGTTTTGCACTATTACTCATTATTTGCGGGGAGATGTTTAATTGGTCGCGGGGAGAGTGGAGGCCTTAGTGCTCCTGACCTTGCTATTTTGCACCATGTTTTACTTCACGATAGAACTTTTAGTTTGGGTGCTATGGTTGCTCGATGGTTGAGTTTAAACCGTACGAAGGGTCCTATCTTTGGAGGTATCTATGCTTCCCACCTCGCTAAACGCTTCGAGATACCCATTAGGCACGATGAGGGAGATGAGAAGCTGCTGCCCACTATATACTTAGATTATGACAGTATGGTAGCACATGATTTTATTAAGAAAGACAATGACAAGAGACTCATCTATAACCTGGTATTTAGTGAGAAGACTTGTCAGATTATTACCTTGCCTGCACCTTCTTTGTTCGATATTCATTCAGGCAGGTACTTCATCATGCCCGCGGACATTTACGCATACTGGGAGGGGACGCAATCTCCAGTTCCAGAGCCAGAGCCATCACCTGATCCGTATCAAGAGTCTATTTATCAGTGGGAGACGCAGGAGCTCACTAACCAGTGGAACCCCCAGGATCCTCCTCAATACACCGGAGAGGGTCACTTTGATCCATGGTCCTAAACCAACTTAGGCCAAAAGCCTAAGCTTGGGGGAGTACATATTTTTCACGGACATTACATTCATGTTCACACACTCATTCCAGTTGTCGGTGTTCATACTTTTTCATTATATTATCCATGATTAGTTTACTTTCTTTTTCCCGCTTTCTTCTTGTGTGTTTGAAAAACTTTGAGAAAAACAAAAAAAAATTAGTTATAGCTTATTTCCCTACCATGCTTAGTTGTAGTATTAAAGAAAACCCAAAAGGATTTCTCGTTCTTCTTTTGCTTGTTGGGAGATTTCCCATGTAAATAGTTTTTCTCGTTCCTGTTTTACTTTCCTCAGAAAAGCAAAAACTCCAAAAACATTTCAGTATGTTTCTTTGAAATTCTTTTCTTTTCTTTGGGGGTCGAGAGGAGAAGACCATGATGAAAATGATGAGTGGCTCTCATATGCATTATTGTTGATCTAACGAAGAGCCCATATTACCTTGTCTTCTCCTTTGAATAAATGTTTGCAGATTCCAGCTTAGTCCAATGCACGTGCACTATTATTATTATTCACATCGTTCGGTCGTGCAAGTGAAAGGCAATAATGACGATATATGATGAAATGATTGGGATGAGGAAAAGCTAGTATGAACTCGACCTATCTTGTTTTTGTAAATATGATTAGTTCATCATTCCTTATTCAGCCTATTATGAATGAAACATGTTTGCAATGACAATTAGAGATTATAGTTACTCATGCCATGCTTAGTTAGCTAGGAGTTTATAATGGTTTACCTTGAGTGCCAACATGCTTTTAAAATGGTTGTGATGTAGTATGATAGGATGGTATCCTCCTTTGAATGATTCGAGTGGCTTGACTTGGCACATGTTCACACATGTAGTTGAAACAAAATCAACATAGCCTCCACGATATTTATGTTAATGGTGATTTATATCCTACTCATGCTTGCACTCAATGTTGGTTACTCTCGATGCATGTTTATGACTGTTGTCGCTCTCTAGTTGGTCGCTTCCCAGTCTTTTGCTAGCCTTCACTTGTACTAAGCGGGAATACTGCTTGTGCATCCACTTCCATTAACCCAAAGTTATTCCATATGAGTCCACGATACCTTCCTATATGCGGTATTTACCTGCCGTTCCAAGTAAATTTGCATGTGCCAAACTCTAAACCTTCAAATGATAATCTGTTTTTTATGCCCGAATCGCTCATGTAGTGACTGGGGGCTGTTAGTACCTTCCATGCTAGGTGGGTTATTCTCACGATGAGTGGACTCGGCTCATCATTCACGCGAAAATGGCTGGTAATCAGGATGCCCAGTCCCATGCTCAAATCAAATCAAAATAATTTAAAACAAAACTCCCCCAGGATTGTTGCTTGTATGGACGGTACCCGTTGTTTCGGACCATCCGTGGAGTGTGCTTGTTGGTTGAGGGGGAGTAAAAACTTTACCATTCTGTTCGGGAACCGCCTATAATGTATGTAGCATGGAAGATATTGAGATCTCTTGGTTGTGATGTTGACAATGAAAGAATACCACTCAAAATTATATTCATCTCTGTTTCAAAAAGCTCGAGCTCTGGCACCTCTGCAAATCCCTGCTTCTCTCTGCGAAGGGCCTATCTATTTACTTTTATTGTTGAGTCATCATTCTCTTATAAAAAGCACCAGTTAGATAGCACCACTGTCATTTGTATGCTTTGCTATTAATTGATATTGAGTATGACTGTGACTGGATCTCTTTTACCATGAATTATAATGTCTAGTCAGTCCTTGATCTTCAGGGGTGCTCTGCATTTATGTTTTGCGGTCTCAGAAAGGGCTAGCGAGATACCATCTTGTTATATCATATCACGATTGTTTTGGAAAAGTGTTGTCATCAAAGATTTATTATTATTACTCGCTAGTTGATTGTGCCATTGATATGAGAAAACGTGAGACCTAAATGTTATTGTGAATGTGGTTAGTTCATAATCTTTGCTGAAAACCTGAATGATGGCTATACATATTTGCAACAACAAGATCAAACAGAGTTTGTAAAAGTTATTCTTTATCACTTTCAGTTTGTCAACTGAATTGCTTGAGGACAAGCAATGGGTTAAGCTTGGGGGAGTTGATACGTCTCCATCGTATCTACTTTTCCAAACTCTTTTGCCCTTGTTTTGGACTCTAATTTGCATGATTTGAATGGAACTAACCCGGACTGATGCTGTTTTCAGCAGAACTACCATGGTGTTATTTTTGTGCAGAAATAAAAGTTCTCGAAATGACCTGAAACTTCACGGAGAATACTTTTGGAATAAATAAAAAAATATTGGCGAAAGAATCAACCGAGGGGGACCCACCACCTGTCCACAAGGGTGGGGGCGCGCCCAGGGCTTTTCCAAACTCTTTTGCCCTTGTTTTGGACTCTAATTTGCATGATTTGAATGGAACTAACCCGGACTGATGCTGTTTTTAGCAGAACTACCATGGTGTTATTTTTGTGCAGAAATAAAAGTTCTCGAAATGACCTGAAACTTCACGGAGAATACTTTTGGAATAAATAAAAAAATATTGGCGAAAGAATCAACCGAGGGGGACCCACCACCTGTCCACAAGGGTGGGGGCGCGCCCTACCCCCCTGGGCGCGCCCCCTGGCTTGTGGGTCCAAGAAAGCTCCACCGACCTCAAGTCCAACTCCATATATTCATGTTCGGGGAGAAAAAAATCAGAGAGAAGGATTCATTGCGTTCTACGATACGGAGCCGCCGCCACCTCCTGTTCTTCCTCGGGAGGCCAGATCTGGAGTCTGTTCGGGGCTCCGGAGAGGCGAAATCGTCGCCATCATCATCATCAACCATCCACCATCACCAATTTCATGATGCTCACCGCCGTGCGTGAGTAATCCCATCGTAGGCTTGCTGGACAGTGATGGGTTGGATGAGATTTATCATGTAATCGAGTTAGTTTTGTTAGGGTTTGATCCCTAGTATCCACTATGTTCTAAGATTGATGTTGCTATGACTTTGCTATGCCTAATGCTTGTCACTAGGGCCCGAGTGCCATGATTTCAGATCTGAACCTATTATGTTTTCATGGATATATATGTGTTCTTGATCCTATCTTGCAAGTTATAGTCACCTACTATGTGTTTTGATCGGCCAACCCCGGAGTGACAATAGTCGGGACACTTCTCGGTGATGACCGTAGTTTGAGGAGTTCATGTATTCACTAAGTGCTAATGCTTTGGTCTGGTTCTCTATTAAAAGGAGTCCTTAATATCCCTTAGTTTCCAGTAGGACCCCGCTGCCATGGGAGGGTAGGACAAAAGATGTCATGCAAGTTCTTTTCCATAAGCACGTATGACTCTATACGGAATACATGCCTACATTATATTGATGAATTGGAGCTAGTTCTGTGTCACCCTAGGTTATAACTGTTGCATGATGAATGCCATCCGACATAATTATCCATCATTGATCCATTGCCTACGAGCTTTTCACATATTGATCTTTGCTTCATTACATTTCCGTTGCCACTATTATAATTGCTACAAAACTGCTACTGTTACTTTTGCTACCGTTACCGTTACTTCCATACTACTTTGCTACTAAATACTTTGCTGCAGATATTAAGTCTTTCAGGTGTGGTTGAATTGACAACTCAGCTACTAATACTTGAGAATATTCTTTGGCTCCCCTTATGTTGAATCAATAAATTTGGGTTGAATACTCTAACCTCGAAAACTGTTGCGATCCCCTATACTAAAGGTCCTTAAGAATCAGGCTTTAGTCCCGGTTCGTAAGGATCTTTAGTCCCGGTTCTGCAACCGGCACTAAAGGGTGGGGACTAAAGGTCCCCCCCTTTAGTCCCGGTTCAACACGAACTGGGACCAAAGGCCCACCACGTGGCACGAGCCCGCGCCGGGGGCTGGGGGACCTTTAGTCCCAGTTGGTAACACCAACCGGGAGTAAAGGAATTTTTTTGAATTTTTTTTTGATTTATTTTGAAAAAAAATCGCATTTTTTCCGATTTTCAAATTTCTGAATTATTTCACAATTTAATCTCTCATCACCCCTCATCACTGCTCAAGTGTGGAGCACTCATTATTCCAAATCGTCTAACTTCCTGGCCGGTCACCCATCCTCTCACTACTCCAGCCTGAGCATGCTTAACTTTCGAGTTCTATTCACCCTAGTTTCCATGTCTGCACTTGTTGTTTTCCTGACAATAGTAAGCTGCCAATCCTATTAACCCTCAGGAGTTTAGCTTGAGCATGAAGTCACACATTTCACCGTTTGAGTTTGAAACTAATATTCTAAAAAACAATAATTATTTAGTAACACTAATATTTCTTGAATAAGCAGTTTGACCAAAGTTTGACCAGATTTGACCAAAATTCAAAACTAAAATAATTATTTAGTAACACTAATATTTCTTGAATAATTATTTAGTAACACTAATATTTCTTGAATAACTAGTTTGACCATAGTTTGACCACAGTTTGACCAGATTTGACCAAAATAAAAAAAACTAAAATTTGAGCATAACTTTTTTTCCTTTCAGAACTTGAGGATTCTAAAAATTTGCAAAACGGCCTACGGCGGTCGAAATCAGAACCGGCTTTTCGTGCTGAACATTTTGATATATTATACATTTTTTTCGACATCGTATGCAAAAGTTATAGCTGTTTTACTTTTTCATAACACTTTTTTGCAAAACACGTCAAAATTTATGTTTTTAAATTTTCCTAACTAGTAGATGTAGTAACATAACTACATCTCAAAGGATTTTAATTTTTGAAGTTTTTATCATTTCTTTTGTTTTTTTTTCAAAACTGAAAAGGCGATACAGGGGGGGGTAGAGTTTGAAAATTGCAGAACCCCTTTAGTCCGGGTTGGAGCCACCAACTGGGACTAAAAGGTTAGACCCCTTTAGTCCCGGTTGGTGGCTCCAACCTGGACTAAAGGTCTAACCTATAGTCTCGGTTTGTGACACAAACCGGGACTATAGGGGCTCGTGGGACCCCGACCTGACGCCAGCCTGCCACCACCCCTTTAGTCCCGGTTTGTGACACAAACCGGGACTATAGGTACACCACGAACCGGGACTAATGATGCCGTAATCGAACCAGGACTAATGGTCGCATTAGTACCGGTCCGTAATTGAACCGGGACTAATGAGGTGAACATTAGGTCGTTTTTCTACTAGTGTCTATATGAAAAACATTGTGCTACTTTGAAGCACAAGTGTGGTAAAAGATAGTAGCAATGCCCTTCTCTCTTTTTTTTTCTTTTTTTTCTTTTTTTTTCTTTTTTTTTCTTTTTCCTTTTTCCTTTTTTTCTTTTTTTCTTTTTCTCTCTCTCATTGTTCGGAGTCTCATCCCGACTTGTGGGGGAATCATAGTCTCCATCATCCTTTCCTCACTGGGACATGCTCTAATAATGAATAATGATGATCATCACACTTCTATTTACTTATAACTCAAAAGAAATAAAAATTTCAACTCGATACCTAGAACAAAGTATGACTCTATATGAATGCCTCTGGCAGTGTACCAGGATGTGCAATGATCTAGCATAACAACGATATCAAAAAACAGACAAGCCATGGAAATATCATGCTAGCTATCTTACGATCATGCAAAGCAATATAACAATGAAAGCTCAAGTCATCAAAATGGAAGCGGTGGAAGTTGCATGGCAATATATCTCGGAATGGCTATGGAAAGGCCATAATAGGTTGGTATGGTGGCTGTTTTGAGGAAGATATAATAAGGCTTATGTGTGATAGAGCATATCATATCACAGGGTTTGGATGCACCTGCGAAGTTTGCACCACATCTCGAGGTGAGAAAGGGCAATGCACGGTACCGTAGAGGCTAGCAAATTGCGAAAAGGTAAGACTGCGTATAATCCATGGACTCACATTAGTCATAAAGAACTCATATACTTATTGCAAAAGTTTATTAGCCCTCAAAGCAAAGTACTACTACGCATGCCCCTAGGGGGATAGATTGGTAGGAAAAGACCATCGCTCATCCCCGACCGCCACTCATAAGGAAGACAATCAATAATAAATCATGCTCCAACTTCACAGCATAATTAACGAGAGACTATACGTGCATGCTTCGGGAATCACAAACCTTAACACCAATATTCTTACTAACCACAACCATTTACTAGTACCTCCCACATATTCCATCTCTATATCGCAAAACTATTGCATGGAATCAAACATATCATATTCAGTGATCCATAAGTTTTATGTAGGATTTTATGACTAACCATGCAAATGACCAATTCCTGTTGACTCTCTAAATTGATATAAGTGAAGCATGACAGTTTAATTCTTTCTACAAAAGATCATGCTCTAATAAGTATAAGTGAAGAAAAAGAGCATTCTACAAATAACGGTTTTCTATGTGAAGAGAAACAGGCAATCCAAACTTCAAATGTTATAAGTGAAGCACATGAAGCATTCTATAAAGCCACACTCAAAAGATATAAGTGAAGTGTAATGAGCATTCTGTAAATCAACCATGGACTATCTCATACCAGCATGGTGCATAAAAGAAAAATGAAAACTAAACACAAAAGACGCTCCAAGATTTACTCATATCACATGAACGAAACGAAGACGAAAACATACCGATACTTGTTGAAGAAAGATGGGATGCCTTCCGGGGCATCCCCAAGATTAGACTCTTGAGTCTCCTTGAATATTTACTTGGGGTGCCTTGGGCATCCCCAAGCTTGAGCTCTTGCCTCTCCTCCTTCTTCTTATATCGTGACCTCCTCGATCTTTGATCACTTAATCCACACAAAACTTAACCGAACTTTTAGTGGCGGGGTTAGTGAATATGGCAGTCAAATCCCATCAAGTACTTCTATAACATTATTGTATAATTATAATCAAACATTACCCACTGTATGCTATCACAATTCTATGGCCCCAAGTCAAAGGAGGCTCAACAAGATTTCAAACATACGCAAATAATGAAGCTATAACAGCAATCTGTGAAAATAGGACAGTCTGTAAAGATCTGAACATCCACCATACTTATGTAACTCTAAAAATTCTGAAAAATTCGTACGAAATAAAAAATTTGTTCATAAATACTGTGCAAAAAGTTTCAGAAGCTTTTGACATTCCAATAAAAAATGTAAAATCGCACACTACAGCCAAAGTTTCTGTTTTGCACCGCACATACCAACAAGCAATCTAATCATCCTAAAGGCAAATCTTGGCACACTATTTTAATAATAAAATGGATTTGTACAAGGGGATAATTTTTTTTGTGATAATCTTCATGAAAAAATTACATTGTTTGTGTGAGCCTGAACACAAGTGTTCAAGGTCGACCCTCACTTCTCCAATGCATCACCTTTCAATCGCTTCTCTTTTTGTGAAGTTTTAAGTTCCCCTTTATATTTTTTTTGTTTTTAAACTTTATAAAAGCACTCAACATAAATAAATAACTCTCTAAAACTTCCAGGTTGTCTCCTTGGCAGCGCTTTCTTTAAAGCCATTAAGCTACGCATAAAGTGCTCAAGTAATGGATCCACCCGGATCCCAAGGTATATCAAAGCCAATTTTAATTAACAATGATTTGGCATTTAGTAGTGAGCACAAAGCAACATATATCATGCAATGATGAAGTATAACTCTCTTCCTATGCATCGGCATGTCATACAAGAACAATTCATGCACATCAAGTAAAGGCCAATACATAGCATAAGCAGTTTCTTGCTATTTTATCGTGTTGGAAACATAGAGAGGTGGAGATATAGTTCCTCTCTCATAATAATTGCAAGTAGGAGCAGCAAGCACATGCATATTATATTCATCAAAATCATCATGTGCAACGGTAAAAGGCAACCCATCAATATAATCCTTAATAAGAACAAACTTCTCCGATATAGTGTAGTTTGGAGAATTCAAAAAGATAATAGGACTATCATGTGTGGGTGCAATAGCAACAATTTCATTCTTAACATAAGGAACTATAGCAAGTTCATCTCCATAAGCATAATTCAAATTGGCATTAAGGCCACAAGCATAGCAATCATCATCAAAAAGGGATATTTCAAAAGAATCAACGGGATCATAGCAATTATCATAGCATTCATCCTTCGGTAAGCATGAAGGGAAATTAAATAATGTATGAGTTGAAGAGTTACTCTCATTAGAAGGTGGGCACAGGTAGCTAATCCGCTCTTCCTCCTTTTGTTCTTCGCTCTCCTCATCATCTTTTTCATCCAATGAGCTCATAGTTTCATCAATTTCTTCTTCCATAGACTCCTACAAAATATTAGTCTCTTCTTGGACAGTGGAGACCTTCTCAATGAATATATAAATATCAGAATTGTATTTATAATTTTCATAGCAATATTAAGGATGGCAAAATTTTCAGGTCTATAAACATCAACATCAAAAGCTTCATACTTTAAAAACAAATATTCAATTTCATAAGCACCCTTAAAAGCAACAAATCTTCTATTCGTTCCACATCATAATAATCATATCTACCATTGGCATAAGAAGCCAAGGTTTCATTATCGTTAAATTTGCATGAAAAGGGAAGGTGTGGAGCATTCATCCTAGAGCAACAAGTAAACTCATATCTCTGACATAAATTCCAAGCATACCAATGCAACATATCAATTTGATCCCATAACAGTTTCCCGTTTTGTGTCAAGCGATAATCCCTAAAGTATTCACGTTGATCCAACGTGTCTCCCATTATCAAGTTGAACGGGGTTTTCTCAGGATTATCAAAGTATTGCATAATATTTTTCACATAACGAGCATCGAGGGTTTTAGGAGGTCCCCCATCTCCATGAGTAGCAAGTACAACTAATTTTTTTGGTGTTTCGTGTTCCATATCCATAACTAAAGATAGAGAACAACTTAGAACAGGAAATAAAAACTACTTAGTGATAAAGCAAACAAGCACACACGAGAATCTTCACCCCACGCTATTGCTCCCTGGCAACGGTGCCAGAAAAATGTCTTGATAACCCACAAGTATAGGAGATCGTTTGTAGCCTTCTTCGATAAATAAGAGTGTCGAACCCAACGAGGAGCTAAAGGTAGAAAAAATATTCCCTCAAGTTCTATCGACCACTGATATAACTCTACGCACACTTGATGTTTGCTTTACCTAAAACAAGTATGAAACTATTTTGCAAGAATAAAACTATGAGTACTTTGCGAGAATAAAACTACGAATAACTTGCAAGGTAATAAAAGTGGATAGCTTTTGTCAACAAGAAAGTCATTTGTCCCTAGGCAATCGATAACAAGTACCGGTAATCATTCTTGTAATTTTATATGAGGGAGAGGCATGAGCTAACATACTTTCTCTACTTGGATCATATGCACTTATGATTGGACCCCTAGCAATCATCCGCAACTACTAAAGATCATTAAGGTCATGAAACCCAACCATAGCATTAAGTATCAAGTCCTCTTTACTCCCAAATGCCATAACCCACTTATCCGCGTTTAGGCTGCTGTCACCCCCGCAACACCGACAATAAGCAAACCATGAACATATTGCAACACCCTACAGCGAGGATCCCTCATGTTTGCGTGAGACGGAGGGCACCGTAGGACAGCACCATAAATAAAAGGGATAATTAGATTTATGCCCCTAGTTGTGTCCCACTCGGCTGTTTTACCCCTAATTTCCAAAAGTCATCGGTTCTGTCCAAGTCACTTCGCTCCTCTTATGCTTTTGCCATTTGACCGTTTGACCGTCAGTTTGAAAAATTCATAACTAATTCATACTAAATCAGAAAAATGCAAATAAGATACCAAAATGTTCGGAAAAACATCACCTATATGTCAGTGTCATTTGCATTCATGAAAAAAGTGTTGGAAAGTGCCCATCTGAGTTTTACCTCTTATGATACCACCATAAATAGTAAAATCTAAAAAAATTCAAAAAATTCAAAAACAAATTTGGTGGCAAACAATGACAAATGTAATAAGTGCCTGCCAAGTTTCATCAGGGAATGACATTCGTGGATGTCGTGGCAAAAAAAACAATCTGCACTCCAAAATAGATTATTTTTTGCCACGACTTCCACGAATGTCATTCCCTGATGAAACTTGGCAAGTACTTAAAACATTTGTGATGCTTTGCCACCAATTTTTTTTGAGTTTTTTATTTTTTTTCAATTTTACTATTCATGGTGGTATCATAAGAGCTAAAACTCGGATAGGCACTTTCCAACACTTTTTTCATGAATGCAAATGACACTGACATATAGGTGATATTTTTCCGAACATTTTGGTATCTTATTTGCATTTTTCTAACTTAGTATGAATTAGTTATGAATTTTTCAAACTGGCGGTCAAACGGTCAAAGGGCAAAAGCATAAGAGGAGCGAAGTGACTTGGACAGAACCGGTGACTTTTGGAAATTAGGGGTAAAACAGCCAAGTGGGACACAACTAGGGGCATAAATCTAATTATCCCTAAATAAAATATACAATCATACCAACCAAGATCACGATTAACCCATAGGACAAAACGGATCTACTCAAACATCATAGGATAACCAAATATCATTGGGAAATAATATATGGAGTTGAGCACCATGTTGAAGTAGAGATTACAGCGGGGAGAAAGGGTGTTACACCGCTGCATAGAGGGGGAGAGAGTTGGTGTTGATGGCAGCAAGATTGTTGATGTAGATCGCCGTCACGATCCTTGCCCCGACGGCGTTCTGGCGCCACCGGGAGAGAAGGGGAGAGAGCCCCCCTCCTTCTTCTTTTTCCTTGGCCTCCCCCCTAGATGGGAGGAGAGTTCCCCCTCTGGTCCATGGCCTCCATGGCGGCGGAGGGGTGGGAGCCCCTCCGAGATTGGATCTCCCTCTCTGTTCTCTTTTGTTTCGCGTTCCCCAGATCTGGCCCATCACGGTTTCTTAAATTCCCGGAGATCCGTAACTCCGACTGCGCTAAAATTTTACATGATTTTTTTTCCATAAACTATATTTCTTGCGCCCGAAGAAGGGCCCCAACCGACTTACGAGGAGGGCATAAGACACCTGGGCGCGCCAAGGGGTGCCCGGCGCGCCCTGGTGGGTTGTGGTCAATGTGGGCCCCCGTTTGCGATGATTCCACCTCCCAAAAATCATAAATATTCTAAAATAGTTCTCCATAAATTTTTATCATGTTTGGACTTCGTTTGATATGGATTTTCTGCAAAACAAAAAACATGCAACAAATAGGAACTGGCACTGGGCACTGGATCAATAGGTTAGTCCAATAAATCATATAAAAAGTTGCCAAAAATATATGAAAGTTGTATAATATTGGCATGAAACAATAAAAAATTATAGATACTACAGAGACGTATCAGCCGTTGACAACCCGGAGGTAGAGGAGATGGTCGTGGACACCCCGCCTCGGGATGACGTGGCCGAGCGGGCAGAGGACGGCAAAGAGGGGCGCGCGGAGGACGCCGCCCCGGACGGAGTGCCACAGGCGACGCCAGCTGAATCGCGGGAGGCGACGCCGGCCGGAGCGCCGGAGTAGACGCCGGCCGCGGAGGAGCCGGCGAGAGGCGGGCACCCGCTGATGATCAGGCTGCCGCAAGCAGTGTCGGGGAGCGGCTCTGCCACCGGGTCATAGCAGCCCCGAGCCGGAGCCGGCGAGGCCATGGTCGAGCCGCGCGCCCAAGAGGAGGCAGCGATGGACGCCGTGGACGCCGTGCACCAGCATCTCCGTGGACGCGCGGACAGGCTTCACGCCTTTGCCCAAAGCGAGCTGGAGCGGATGCGAGAGCTGGAGCGCTCCGTTGTGGTGAGTTCTGCTTCTCTTGGCTTGGTTTGCGGGTGATCAGTGGGGGCGCGCTAGCGCACCCACTGGGTGTAGCCCCCAAGATTCGGGCCAACTATGGAGTAGTTGGGTGGAATCTTAAAGTGTTTTAGCGGTTTTCTTTAATCCTTTGCTTTCCTGCAGCACCTGGATGGCCTCCGAGTCAGCATCCACAACCGGCTTCTGGAGAAGCACCGCGAGGTGAAGGCGCAGCTCACCACCAAGGAGGAGGCGTTCTGTCTTGCCGAAGGTATGTCTTGCATGCTCTTAGTGGGGGCGCGCTAGCGCACCCACTGGGTGTAGCCCCCAAGATTCAGGCCAACTATGAAATAGTTGGGTCGAATCTTAAAGCATTTTCCTCTTCTTCCGGCATCTAACTTGAAGTTTCGCCGCGCAGCCACCGCGGTCGGGGTGCCGGACCTCCAAGCCTGGCTTGCTGTAGCTGGCCAGCAGCGCGACCAGTTGGCTGGCGATAAGAGCCAGCTCCAGGCCGAGGTGGAGCGGCTGAAGGCGGAAGCCGTCAAGGCGGCTGAGGCCCACCAGGCGGAGCTCATCCGGCTAAAGGATGTGCATAAGAAGGCGGCTGCCGCGAAGGACGACGAGCTGAAGGCGGCCATCGACAAGCGCGTCGAGCTTGAGAAGGCGCTCGAAGCCCGCGGTCGCGCAAGGGACTTGGAGCGGCATGGTATGTTGTGCGAGGCGCATCATCTGGATGAGCTCCTCATTAATAAGTACTTCTCCATTCATTTTGCCGGGTTGCGAGCTAGCCGAGTCTTTACATGGATGACTATTTTCCCTCTTCATTCATCAGAGTACTTCCCGGAGACGCAGGACATGGCAGACGAGGCCGTCTGCGCCCACCGGTCGACCCAGGCAGATGCGGGTGCCGGAGTTGATCCGCACGCCGCCTGGAACTTTTCGGAGATCATGCACGCCTCTGAGGCCCGCCTGAAGGCCGTGGACAAGCAGACGGCGAGGTTGTCTGACGCCGGGTTGGGCATGGTGGCGGCCCTCTGGCCGGGTGCAGTGGCGGCCCTGTGGCCGGGTGGGCCTTTTTGTAATGTAAATATTTTTGCGAGTGTTTGCACTTTTGCTTTTTGTCCTTAAGCTTTTTTTGTCTTGCTCCTTCTTTTAGATTCCCTCCCACGAGTCGGACAGCCAGGTTTCCAATCTATGACAAGGAGTTCGGCCTTGGGAAGGAGTGCACAGTACTTAGGATTTTCAAACGTTGAGCGTGAGCGAAACACCCACTGGGCCGGCTGGTGGCAGACGGCAAAGCTGGCTGGCGCGCAGCCGGTCGTACGGCAACTTAGTGCGGTGGTGCCGGATGGACCGATCCGGCCGATCCAACTTAGCAGATCTCTGCGTGCCGGCGCCTTAGCCCGTGGTTCTTGCCGGCTGAACAGCCAAAGCCGGACTATGGCTTAGGGCGAAGTGGAGGGCCTTGACGACTCGGACACGCCGAAATGGACTAAGGGAGATGGCAGAGCGCGGTCGAGCCGGCTAGCCCCCGAGCCCCCGAGCCGACGGACCGACCCAGCGGTGGAGGGCGAAAAAATCACAAGGGTATGCGAGACACAATAATTGAGAGGAAAAGGTAGCCCCTGAGTGTCATTCGGCGGTCCTGCTGTCTTTCATTGAACTTCAAAAGGTAGCGATACATACGTGCATACAGCTAACTGTAAAATGGGAGGAGGAGCTCTGCATTCCACAGCCGGCTTGTTTCTTTGCCGGTGGTGTCTCTCTTGCGTTTGTTCGGCTTGCGTGCGTCGATGAGGTAGTAGGTGTTGCAGTCACACAGGGCTTTGCAGACGATGAAGGGGCCCTCCCATGGGGAGGCCAACTTGTGCTGGCCGACTTGCTGCTGGACGAGCCGGAGTATGAGGTCGCCCTCGCGGAATGCGAGGGGCTTGATCTTCTTGTCGTGGTAGTGCCTCAGGCTTTGCTTGTAGATGGCCGATCGGCTGAGAGCCAATAAGCACGCCTCCCCGAGCAGGTCGATGCCGTCTTTGCGGGCTTCCTTAACTTGTGCTTCTGTGTACATTGTGACTCGCGGCGAGTTGAACTCGATGTCGGTCGGGATGACTGCTTCTGCTCCATAGACGAGGAAGAACGGGGTGAAGCCGGTCTACCGGTTTGGCGTCGTCCGGACATTCCAGAGGACACTCAAAAGGAATGCGAGCGGCTTGATCTTCTTGTTGTGGTAGTGCCTCAGGCTTTGCTGGTAGATGGCCGATCGGCTGAGAGCCAATAGGTGCGCCTCCCCGAGCAGGTCGATGCCGTCTTTGCGGGCTTCCTTAACTTGTGCTTCTGTGTACATTGTGACTCGCAGCGAGTTGAACTCGATGTAGGTCGGGATGACTGCTTCTGCTCCATAGACGAGGAAGAACGGGGTGAAGCCGGTCAACCGGTTCGGCGTTGTCCGGACACTCCAGAGGACGGCCGACAGCTCGTCGAGCCAGCAGCCGGGTGAGCAGACGAGGGGCTCAATGAGTCGCCACTACTAGGGAAAACCTTATACACAGAGGTATAGCAGTAGCGCTGGTTAAAAGAGAGCGCTACTGCTACTTAGTAGTAGCGCGTGTCAATAAAGAGCGCTACAGCTATAGTTATAGCAGTAGCGCGTCTGCTGGAAAAAGAGCTACTACTATAATTCCCACCCTGTTGCCGGTAGGCTAGGAATAGTAGTAGCAATGCCGCAAAAAGCACGCTACCGCTAAGTGCCTTGTAGTAGCGTGTTTCCTATATAGAGCGCTACTGCAAAAAAAAGAAAATAAAATGGAAAAGAAATAGAAAAGTAAATGAAAATGAAAGAAGTAGAAAAAGGAGAAATGAAAAAAAGAAATTGTAAAGATAAACAAAAGAAAAAGAAAAATAAAGGAGAAAGGCATAGCAGTAGCGCTTGTTTCCACAAAGCGCTATAGTTACTCTAGCAGTAGCACGTTTTATAAGCCCGCGCTATAGCTACGTTCCTTACATAAAAGGAAAAGAAATAACTACTTCCTATAGCAGTAGCGCATTTTGGTAGAAAGCGCTATAGCTAACTTAGCTATAGCGCTTTTTTCCTACCAGCGCTACTGCTATTTTGACTTAACCCCGCGCGGGCTCAAAATTTTGCTAAGTCCTTTCCCCCCTCTCCCCCCTTATCCCCCAACTCCTTTGTCGCTGACGTTGATCGCCCTACCCGATTGAGCATGCCCTCGACCTCACTACCACCGCCCGAGGACGGCCTCGACCTCACCGCCGCCGCCCGAGGCCGCCCTCCACCTCACCGCCGCCGCCCTCGACCTCACCTCCGCCGCCCGAGCCCACCCAAGACCGCCGCCGCCCGAGCCCGAGCCCGCCCTCGCCGCCGACCGTAAGGCTATCCCTCTCCTCTCCCTTGCCCTCCTCTCTCTCTCTCTCTGCTGTGATGATGTTCATATGAACCCTAGGTGTTCATAGGAACCCTAGATTTGTTTAGGGCAGTAGGCATTTTTTTAGCATTTAGGAAAAAAGATTAGCAATTTTTTTAGGAAATTAGCTAGGGCAAATTTTTATGAAAATGCCTAAACAGTAATTCCATTTAGCTTTAAATTAACAGAGGGTATATAAATAATAGTAGCATTTAGCTTTAAATTAATAGAGGCTATAAACAAAAAATA
This sequence comes from Thinopyrum elongatum, assembly GCA_011799875.1. Classification (NCBI taxonomy): domain Eukaryota; kingdom Viridiplantae; phylum Streptophyta; class Magnoliopsida; order Poales; family Poaceae; genus Thinopyrum; species Thinopyrum elongatum. The sequence continues at coordinate 530,465,959 of CM022300.1, read as the reverse complement.
GTAGCATTTAGCTATAAAAAATTATTTGGACTATGGACCTGAATCTGGTCCAAATTTCATTCAAATGAATGAAATTTGAATTATTTGGACTATGGACCAGAATATTTTTGAAGAAATTGGGTGTAGGTACAAAGGTCCTTCTGTGGAAATTTTGGTGAGGTCAGAAGGGTTAGAGAAAATGGAGTTCCTATGCAATTTCTAATAAGGTCAAGTATTGTTGGAATATTTGCTCTAAAACAATTTGGATGAAAAGAAAATAATGTGTGTGTGTGTGAGAGGAATAGCTAGAACATAATTTGGGTTCTATCCTAGGCAGAGAAGTGTTCATTTGCATATTCCATTATTGTTGATTATATCTTTTCATTGAAGTGGTCATGTTATATGCAAATTCCTCAATAGTGTTTGCTCATGTTATATGCAATATTGAAGTGGTTCGATTGTGCCCAAGTGGCCTTTTGTTGTTTGCAGGGAATGATTCCGAGTGGCCTATGTTTTGCCGGAATGTTGATTCATTTCCGTTCTGGCAAATTTCAGGCGCTCTATTTGTCCAGTTTGTAGCAAAGGTCATGCCGAAATTTTCCGCAAATTTCGGCATGACTTGTGCTACAAACTAGGACATATCGAGTGCCCGGGATTTGCCGCAACGGGAATGAATCAACATTCCTGCAAAACATTGGCCTTTTTTATGTCATTATTCATTTTATTAGGTCTAGAATTAATTGACTAGATTTAATCGTAGGAAACATGGCTAGCAACGATGAAGGACAGGGTTCTGGTGATTGCAACGTCTATGCGGCGGCAAACGCCTATTTGAACCTTCTTGATGAGAACCGGTTGTTGCAGGGCCCACCTGTCACATCCGAGACTGAGACCGTCATCGAGACCGGCGCCGAGACCGGCGCTGAGACTGACACCGGCGCCGAGACCGGCACCGACACTGGCGAAGCCGGTATAGAACCGAAACCAAAGAGGCAACGGCGCCCAAACTAGCTCATCACTACTAGACTGGTGGTCACGGAGGTGGACGATGGCAATTTTGAGCCAAAAGAGCCTACGGAAGCACGCACGTGCTATGGTAATCAAATAGGTTGCGTCCTACGGGCAACCGCCACCATCAACGATGAGAAACTAAAGAAGATACCAGATAAGAAGGAGTCCCTCCTAACTAAGCTGCACCAGGTATTCTTGTTCCCGGGCCGGGATGAAATCAAATATACTGATCTAGATAAAGACCCGACAATGAAGAAGATAAATAAACGCGACATGGGCAAGTTTAGCGGCGCGTTGTCCGCCTGGAAAGTAAGGGTGAAACCAAGGATCATCGACAAAAAGGAATCCTACTCCGAGATTGTAAAGGATAATCTGACAATTACAGAAGAGGAGTTTGAAATATTCAAGGCGGCTTGCGTTGCCGAAGCTGCCAAAGAAAAGTCAGAGTACATGAAGGGGCTTCAAGAGAGGAACATGGGGTGCCACCACCTCGAAAGTCGTGGTTACGAGGGGAAGAGGTCCATATGGGCCAAGGAGGATGCAAAACGCGAAAGTCTGGGCATCCCAGACACCTTGGCGGAGTTCACCGTCCCGCAGGAGCGTGACATCATCAAGGCCCGGTACCATTGGGACCCAGTCAAGAAGGTTTTCGAGACGGACGCGGTCATGACGGAGTTCATGAGACTGCTGGTAATTTTAGCTTCTGATCAATTCAACTGCACGTTTAGTCATATTTGTAAACGATCCTTGTTCCTTTTGCAGAAAGAGCAGCACAGGATTGCGGTCGAAAGCGACTCACCGTCTGAGGCATTGGCGAGGCCCAAGTGGGACACCCCATTCAACTAGGCCTTGAACATATTGAAAGGACTCCCGGTGAACACTCGGCCGTCGTATGGACGCGTGCACGGCGTCAGAGACGGCGCCACATGGAAGAAGTACTACCGTGAGACCACAGAGGAGAGAAAGGAAAGACGGAGGTTAAATGAAGAAAACATCGACAAGAAGGTTGCGATTGCGGTTGATAAGAAATCAGTTGAGACAGTCGCAGCAGCGGTAGCTGCCGCAAAACAGGAGATTGCAGCTTCGTATAGTGTCTTGGTTCCGGCTATCGTCAGTTGGACCAAGCAAAATCCAAATAAGGATGCAGTGGACTTTCCCCTTTCCAACTTCTTAGGGAGCAGCTCGACTAGCATTGCACTAGCACCTGCTCCCGCACTTGCTCCTGCACTGGCTCCCGCACCTGCTCCTGCACCGGCTCCCACACCTACTCATAGCAGCCCGTCCTCCATCTCAGACGTGCTCGGCGGTGCTTCGTCTTTGGCTCAGCTCGACGCCCTCATGGTACCTGTCACACCGGCCCTCTTCAATATATGTATAATCTCCCGTTTCCATTGCCTTTCGGATGTCTCACGTCGCAGACATGTCTTTGCTGGCCGACGTAACCCCGTGCACCATACTGTACACCATCAACGGCCAGAAGGTGGACGTGGGGAAGGCGACGATAATGAAGCCGAAGGAACAATTGTTCCACAGCCGGCCGATCCCCCCTGACGTCTTCAAGGTTTCTGTGGCCAGTGTCGAACCGGGCCACGAGAATTTGGCTACTCTGGTAGCACTAGGGGGAGATGATGACGAGACCCTGCGGCGGCTTGGCGATTGCAAGCGTTGGGTCCTGTTGTGGCCGAAGAGTCTGCTTCTTATGGAGGCGGACGGGAGCACACCCACGACCAAGCAGCCTCAGCAAGGTATGAACACCAACACCCCACCTACCCAATTAGCGTCGCCTGTCGTGCCGAGTGAGGAAGAAGCAATGCATGATATCGATGCCATCGATGAGGATGACGATGACACTCTACAGTATCTCAATACTGGTGCCTCTGACGATGGAGGATTGATGGCTCAGCAGTATGAGTACTTAGGGTTTGAGCGTCATGAGTCAGTGCATGAGTTGCCGGAGGATGAACGTATTATAGACGACCTTCCAGTAGCAAAGAAGCATAGGAAGAGATCGAGGAAAGGCAACAAAGCTGCTTCTATGATCCAGCAGCCTCGGGTTCAAGACAGTATACCTTTCCCGGGTGCGGCAAAATGGCATATCCCCGGTGATCCGATCCTACCTAAGGCAGTGGTAGAGGCCATATACGGCGATCTAAGGAGACTTCAAGACAATGTGCTGTGGAGAGAGAAAAGCCTGACCGCCTCAAAAAATCCAGGATACCCACTCTACGTGGTTAACGTGCCGCAGCAAAGGTTGTACGTCGACACATTCCCCATGGAGAAATTCTTCCTTCGATTCGATTACATCTTCGACATGTTTCACTTGAAAAAGCTGGATTTTACGTTTGTCCGCCTTTTTGCCTTGTACATGAACTACATCATCAGGACTGAGCAGATACCTTATATCTGTGTCGCTGACCCGTACTTCATGCACGAGGGCTTTTTGGCAGTCTGCCCAAAGCACCGTGAATATGCGAGTAACTACATCGCCGATTTCATGGTCAGCAATAAGGACAAGGAGATGATTCTCGTGCCTTATCATCCCATGTAAGTCATCCACGCGGATATCCTTCCTTCGATTTCAATCATTTCATTTGCATGCGTGGAGGCTAATTTGAGGTGTACTTATTTTGCGCAGCGACGGGCGCGCCGTCCTCATCATCCTTTACCCCCGATTCTCCCACGCTCTTTACTTGGACTCGTCGAAGAACATGAAGAAAAAGGATTACACCCACATCAAGTCTGTTCTCGACAGTGCTATCTTTAGCTATGGCCTACGGGGTGGAGAGATCAAGACCAGGAAGACAAGGAACCGCGCGCCTGCCTTCGGCCATAAGGCCGACTTCTGCTGCATCCAGCAACCGAGATGGTACTCTTAGTGATGGATTCTATGTCCTCCACCACATTCTGGAGTACAGACGGGATCAGCAGAACCTTCGCATGTCACCTAGATCCGGCGATGCCCATATTCTGCAATGGGCAAAGAACCTAGGAGATATCCTGGATCATCGACTCCGTGCTGAGTTCTATCACATCCAGCGTGAACTTGCCCAAATCATCATGAAGAAGGTCCTCGAAAAAATAGGGATGTTCTACGAAGAAGGGCAAATGTCGTGGGAAGACGTCCAAACACGCGTAGCCGCTCAGCGTCTCGACCTGAAGCCTTTCACTGGGCTCGGGGACTATCTCCCTGACTTGGATGGATGGCACGACATGTTGGAGTGATTGACAATATATGACAATGTGTCCGTTTAGTCCATACTTTCTCTATGACGAAACTTTGAGTTATGCACGACGAATCTTTAATTGTGATGTAATTAAACCATCCTCCTTAACTACCGAAGATCACTCTAGTTAGGGCATTTTGGGTACGATGAACTTTGTTATTTATGCTTATGATATGTTGCTTCTATTTTTGCCAAGTCTGTCTCTTTCTGTTGCTCAACTATATATGTTGCATATCATCGACTCATGTGATGATGCAGGTGCATAGATCATCGATGGCAAAGAAGTGCTACGCCAGGAGTATACGACGAGTGGCCGGAGTGTCAGGCCCAGGTGTACCGGTTTTCGAGCGACAGCCAGAAGTTAGTTTAGGTTCACGCTAGTGCGAGAGAGGGATACGAACCGATGCCTCAAGAAGTACTACATTATATATGATGAGACATGTCATGTAACTTGTATAGCTATATCGTGATTATGATGTGATGACATGATTTGTGTTGGATGATATGATGAGACTATTATGTGTATGATATGATGAGCATACTGCATGTTTATGATATGATTAGAATACTATATAAAACCTGTACAAAAACATCACAAATACGTAGCAAAAAAAAGATATGAGAAAATATAGTAGTAGCGCTCTTTTGCGCTGGACAGGAAAACACTGCTGTTAAAACACTTAACAGTAGCGCTGGTTTGGAAAGCGCTACTGCTAAGTAGGTATAGCAGTAGCACGTGTCAAAACACGCTACTGCTAAACGTTAGCTTTAGTGCCGTATCAGTAGCGCGGGTACCCGCGCTACAGATACATCAAATACCCGTGCTACTGCTAGGCTTTTCCCTAGTAGTGCGCGGCTTGATGCTCGACAAGATCAGGCTGTTGGCCCACTCGACCTGGCCGTTGTACTGAGGATGAGCGATGGAGGCCAAGTCAAGCCGGATGCCGGAGACGGAGCAGTACTGCGCTAGCGCGCCCTTGGCAAAGTTGGTGCCATTGTCTGTGATGATGCTGTGCGGGACGCCGTAGTGCACCGCGATGTCCTTGATGAACCGGACGGCCGTCGGCCCATCCATTTTCTTGATCGGTGACGCCTCGACCCACTTGGTGAACTTTTCGACTGCCACCAGCAGGTGCGTTAGGCCGCCTCGAGCAGTTTTGAAGGGTCCCACCATATCGAGTCTGTCGGCGTTCTGGGAACTAGGGTACCCAAACTTGCCTACCTACGGCCCACGGCGTGGCTCCATTGATGGCCTAGTACGGCCCACCTCCAAGGTCATCAAGACAAGACCCTCGTGAGGGGCCAAGGCTCGCGAGGGGGATGACGCCAAGACCTCCCGAGGGAGCGGCCTCCCTAGGCGGCCTCCCGACGAGCGGAGATTTCTATGCAGGTACCCAGCCTCATGAGGCTACCATGACGCAAGCCATGACGACCAAGGCAGGCGGGCGCCAGCGGGCACAGAGAAGGTAGTTTCCTCTTTGGTTCGAAGGAGGCAAGGACAGATGTGGGTTCCCAAGGAATCTGGCAAAGGTTTCCATTCCGGTGGAATGAGACCAAGGCCACCGGCGTGGCAAGACGGATGTCATCACCGAGCCCACCGCTGCGGCACGACCAGAAGCTTTGCAAGCGAAGACCACCTTTTGTCAGGATAAGATGTACTACTTGTCCCCTTTCAAATTGGCCGCTGTGGGATCCCTTCCCGCCTACGTTTTAGGGGAAGAGGACCGAGGCCACTAAAAATATAGGTTAGCCACCACCGTAGAAGGGGTCGACTCATTCCCTCTCTCATAGACCTCGCGAGGTTGTTCATCCCTTGTACTAGTTCATCCTCAGCCCCTCGTGAGGCCAATCCACCACAAAGCAGGAGTAGGGTCTTACACCGCAAGGTGGCTCGAACCTGGGTAAATTGCCGTGTTCATCTTCTTCCTTGTTCATGTGCATCGAGCTAGGCCATGGGGCGATGAGCTGGTTGGCTGGAGAGGTTAAGTTCTTCGCACACGCCCCAGTGTTCGAACCTTTCTTGGGTCTGCGGAGCCCTGAATCCGACAGAGTCCCCAGACCGCAAAGGGCCAGGTGATCGGGATGGTTTGGAGGGACGAAACTGGTTGGTGACTGCGTTTGCTGAAGCGTTAGCAGCCCTCGCACTTAAGGACAAGCGACTGAGCGTCTTCGAGGGTTGTGGGCCAGTAGAAGCCATGGCGGAAAGCCTTGGCCACCAGGGACCTGGAGGCGGCGTGGTGCTGGCACTCGCCCTGGTGGATGTCGAGGAGGATCTCTATGCCCTTGTCTTGCTCGACGTAGCGCTGGAAAACGTCCGTCGTGCTGCGTTTGACAAGCTCGTAGTTGATGATGCTGTAGGCGGACGCCCGGCGCTCCACTTGCCGGGCCTCGGTCTTGTCCATGGGGAGTGCCCCGCTCTCCAGGAAGGCGAGGATTGGTTGGGCCCATGACGAAGCCGTCACCACGGTGAAGACGGGCACTTGGACGGGATCCGGGTCTGTATCCCCCGAGCTGGAGCAGGAAGCCCCTGGGTTGGAGACAGCGGCCGCCGGGTTTGGGACAGCAACCCTCGGGCCGGGATCAGCAGCCCTCGGGTCAGAGACAACGACCACCGGGTTGGAGATGGTAGCCCCCGGGTCAGGATTAGCAGCCCTCGGGCCAGAGACAGCAGCCCCCGGGACTGAGCCGGGGTCTTCGGGGTTGGGCGGGGGAGCCGCGGGGTCGTCCGGGATGAAGATGGACTCGGAATCCGGAGACGGCTTGATGGACGGCTTCCGCAAGTGCTCGAGGGAGACGTCGGGTGGGATTGCTTGCCGGCTGGAACTTATCTTGGCCAGCGCGTCAGCGGCTTCATTGCCCGTGCGGGGGACGTGGAGGAACTAGCAGCCGTCAAAGTTGCCAAAAAGCTACTGGACCAGGAAGCAGTAGCTAGCCATGTTGGCATCACGCGCGTCCCACTCGCCAAAAGTTGGTTGCACAACCAGGTCCGAGTCGTCGTAGCAAAGGATGCGCCGGATGCCAAGTTCTTTGGCTAGCCGGAGGCCATGCACGAGTTCTTCTTACTCGGCGATGTTATTGGAGGCGGCGAAGTGGATTTGCAATGCTTACTGCAGCCAGTCGCCCTTGGGGGAGGAGAGCATGATGCCGGCTCGTAGGCCGGATCGCATCTTGGAGCCGTCAAAGTGCATGCGCCAGTGCATCGAGTCGGGTGGCAGGTACTGGGTCTCCGTCCAGTCAATGAGGAAGTCGGCCAGCACCTGGGACTTGATGGTGGTGCGGGGCTCGTAGAGGATGGTGTGGCTGGCCAGCTCGATGGCCCACTTGGCTACCCGGCCGGTGGCATCCCGGCAGCCCATGATCTCGCCCATGGTGGCCGTGCTGACCAGGTGATGACATGCTCTTGAAAGTACTGCTTCAGCTTCTTGGCGGTGAGGTACACGCAGTAGCACATGTTCTGGTAGTGAGGGTAATTCTGCTTGGAGGCGGAGAGCACCTCGCTCAGGTAGTAGACCGGGCGCTGGACTGACTGGATCTTGCCTTCTTCTGGACGCTTGACCACCAACACCATGCTACCCGACCGCGAGGTGGCGGCGATGTATAGCAACAGCGGCTCCTTGTCAGCCGGCGCGGCTAGGACAGGTGTGGTGGAGAGCATGCTCTTGAGATCCTGGAACACTTCGTCTGCCTCGTCGTTCCACTTAAACGACGACGTCTTCTTCATCAGCTGATATAGGGGCAAGGCCCTCTCGCCCAGCCGGCTTAGAAACCAGCTGAGTGAGGCCAAGCCGCCGGTGAATTTCTGGACATCCCGCAGCCGGGTCGGCTTGTGCATGCGCTCGATGGCCTTGATCTTCTCCGGGTTCGCCTCAATGCTGCGCTCCAAGACGAGGAAGTTGAGCAGTTGTCCGGCTGGCACGCCGAACACACACTTCTCCGGGTTGAGGTTGATCTGGTACTGGCGCAAATTGGCGAAAGTTTCCTTCAGGTCGTCAAGGAGCATGAGGTGCTGCTTGGTCTTCACCATGATGTCGTCAACGTAGACATGAATGTTGTGGCCGAGTTGCTTCAGCAGGCATTTCTGCATGCAGCGCTGGAAGGTGGCACCGGCGTTCTTCAAGCTGAACGACATGGGGATGTAGCAGTACGCCCCAAAGGGCGTGATGAAGGACGTCTTCAGGGTGTCGTTCGGGTCCAGCTTGATCTGATGATAGCCAGAGTAAGCATCCAGGAAGGATAGGAGCTCACAGCCGGCTGTGGAATCGATCACTTGATCTATCCGCGGGAGAGCAAAAGGATCCTTGGGGCAGGCCTTGTTCAGGCTGGTGTAGTCTATGCACATGCGCCAGGTATTGTTTTTCTTCAGGACATGGACTAGGTTGGCCAGCCACTCGGGGTGGAACACTTCCATGATGAAGCCGGCTGCGAGCAGCCGGGCGACTTCTTCACTGATGGTTCTTCTCTTCTCTTCTGAAAAGCGATGTAACGGTTGACGGACAGGCTTGGCATCCTTGCGGACGTGTAGTTTGTGCTCGACGTACTCCCTCGGAACTCCCGGCATGTCCTTTGGGGACCATGCAAAGATATCTTGATTCTCACGGAGGAAGTCGACGAGCTCGCCTTCCTATTTGCTGCTGAGGTGGGTGCCCACAACAACGTACTTGCTGCAGCTGGGGTCTTCCAGGTTGAGCAGGATCTTCTTGGTGTCCTTGGACGGCTGGAATGAGGCCTCGCCAGCCGACTCCTTGGCCGGAGCTGGCACTGCCGGCTGCTCACCGGCCAAAGTGACAATCCGGTCGAGCTGGTGCCGCTCCTCGGCTATGACCAGCGATTCGGCCAGCTTAGCGCTGGCACGAGCACACTCCAGGGATTTCTTGTAGTCGCCGATGACCGAGATGAGGCCTTTGGGACCCGGCATCTTAATCTTCAGGTAAGCGTAGTGGGGAACCGCCATGAACTTGGCGAGCACGGGCCAGCCCAGCAGCGCATGGTACGGGCTGGACAGGTCCACCACCTCGAACCAGATGGGCTCGCGACGGAAGTGGTCGCTGGTGCCGAATAGGACGTCGAGCCAGATCCGGCCGATGGGAGAACAGGAGAGACCCGGCACGATGCCGTGAAACACCGTCCGGGTTGGCTCCAGCTGCTTGGCCTTGATGCCGAGCTTGGTCATGGTGTCGCGGTAGAGGATGTTGATGTTGCTGCCACCATCGATGAGGACTCGCGAGAACTTGCAGGTGCACTTGGCAGCGACTATGGTGGGGTCGAGGACAAGGGCGTACCCACCCGGCATGGGCATGACGGCCAGGTTGTCCTCCCGGGTCTAGCTGACTGGGCGCTCCGACCAATGCATGTATTCGGGTACGGCCGGGATGACAGTGTTCACCTCCTGTCGGAGCAGGTGCTCGCTACGCTTGTCGTCACCAAAGCTGGTGAATACGATGTAGCAATCATTCGGGTTGGGGAAGACTTCATCGCGCATGGCGCCGGCTGTCGGTGGCGCCGGCGGAGGTGGCTGCCCCGCACCAAGGCCGGAGCGGGAGGCGGCGGGATGTCGCCCCTCAAGGTGCGCTTGGTGATGGTGCACTGCCAAAGCGTCTACGTAGACGGCCTTGCGTCGCTGTGGTGCTTGCAGGGGGCATTGAGCACCTCCTCGAAGCTCATGGCGGGTTGCCATGCGGTCTTGCCGGTTCATGGGCGCTTGCCGGCCGGCTCGGCCGCGGGCGTCTGGTCGGCGGCCGCGATGAGGCGGATGTCGTAGCGGGGAGCCTACTGCTCGGCCTTGCACTTGTTATTCTGCTAGTTGTTCTACTGGCGGCTGCTCTTGCCAGCCGGCTTGGAAGGTGGCACCGACAACGCCTTGCCGGCGTCATCCAACACGACTTGGATCTTCATGGTGGAGTCGGCCGTGGCGTACTTGTCTGCCGTGACCATGAGTGCGGCCATGGTGGTCGGCTCGGAGCGCAGGAGCTTGTGCTTGAGGAGGGTGCCACCCCGGCAGCCGCACACAAAGTACTGGATAGCTTGAACCTCATGGACTCCTCGCAGCTGTTCCGGAGCTCGGTCCAGCGTGCGAGGTACTCGCGGCCGGTCTCATTCGGCCCCTGCACGCACATGGCAAGCTGACTGGGACGGCCAGGTCGCTTGTAGGTGCCGGTGAAGTTGTGTACGAAGGCCTGCTCGAAGTCGAGCCACGAGTTGACGCTGGCAGCCATGTCCGGGCCGAACCCTGGAGCATGAGCGGGGCGTAACATACGGCCAAGCGCCGGTTGCCACCCGCGATCCCGATGGCGGTGGTGTAGTCAATGAGCCAGCCCTCCAGCTTGACGGTCCCGTTGTACTTGGGGGTGTTGCGAGGGAGCGTGAACCCATTGTGGAAGGGTTCGTCACAGATGCGCAGGCCGAAAAAGCCGGACCGACCGTGTTATCCTCCTCCAGCTCGAGGGAGAGGGCGAGCTGCTCGATGCGGTGGCGAGCGTCATTGTTGTCGATGTCATGCGGGCCCAGCTGGCTTGCGACCGGCCCGCGGGGAGCCGGATCGGCTGAAGCCGGGCGGCCACGCTGGCCGGATTGTGGGGGGAGGGTCTTGTCGGCGCCGGTCTTCTGGGGCCGGCTCGTTGCCCAGGTCGTCACCAGCCGTCAGGGCGCGGTTGCGTCGTGTTCGAGTCTGGCCAGAATGAGCCTCACTTGGGGGTGGATAAGACGCCGTGTTCCGCTGCTCGGGATCCTTGGTGCGACGCGAGCTAGACGCCGTGGGAGCATCAAGGCGGTCCTGCTGCGTGTTCGCAAAGGTGAGAAGCTCGCGCATTCACTGCAGGCGCTCCTGTAGCTCCTCGCCCTTCAGCTGCTCCAAGCCCTCAGCGGCCGCCTCCGCGGTGCGCATGTTCTTAACGGGGGTGTCGTAGATGGATGGGACCGTGCCCAGCGTGCGGCTGATGTTGCCGCCACGGGTCTGCACATCAGCAACCCGGCTGGGCTCAGCCACGGCAGGGGTGAAGTCGTACGCAGCGTCGTGCTCCCACTGGATGGACTCTAGCCGACGCTGCGTAGCAATAAGCGTTGTGGCCTCATCCAGTAGGCGCTTGCGCTCCTCGTCGAGCTAAGCCCGGGCATGGGTGGCGTTGGCATTGGTGGTGATGGGAACGCTGAGGTACTGCAGCGTGGCGTGCAGCGGGTCGGCCGTGCTGCCGTGCTCCGCTTCGGCCTTGGCGGCGGCGGCCTTCTTCGCGGCGCTGGACGAAGTGGAGCCGGAGTCGGTGGCGAGCACCTCCACATGGGTGCAGAGATCCGCCACATCATCGAAGATGTCGCAGCCGAGGGGGACAGGCGAGTCCATGACGTCGAGCACCTCACTGGGGTACTCATCGGGGACGAGCACTATGGAGACGCGTGGCGCGCCGAAGGGGACAACGAACGAGCTAGCGAAGCTGACCGGCGCTGCGCCGATCGCAGGGGCCAAGCTGCATTGGGCTCGTCGGAGTTGGTGAAGGGCCCCGTCTGGAACGTGTCTCCGGCCGGCACCTCGAGCTGCCCCACGGTGGGCGCCAACTGTCGTGGTGATCTCACGGCAGATGCCATGGGATGGCTAAAGAGAGGGACATGCAAGAGGCCACCGGTGGGCTCTAGAGGCGAGGTTGGTATGAGCGAGCGCGGGACACAAGACGTACCTAGGTTCAGGGCTCTTCGGAGAGATAACACCCCTAGTCCTGCCGAGTGTGGTTTATATGAGGTGGATACAAGCTTCCTCCTAGAGCTGTTTTGGGGAGGAAGGAAGACAGGCCAGTGCATACGCTGCTCCTTCTCCGCGCGCGTGTGTGTGTGAGTGTTCTATTGATGATCGACTAACCCTTTGCATGGGGGAGCACTGGGGGGTCTTATAGGCTGGCCCCCCGGGGTTACAATGGTAAAGATACACGGGCGCGGGGCCTTGATGTCAGTGGGGGCCGCCGGGTCCATCGGGCGCGGATCTTGCCGGGTCCGCCGGGTGCGGGCCATACCGGAGCCGCTGGGTGCAGGTACGGCCAGCTGCTAGGTACTGTTGGCATGCCTAGCCGGACGTCATGGGACGGCAGCGCCGCCTCACTACATTGTTGCGCCTCCGGGACGCCGCCCGCCCCAAGCGATGGCTTGGTCGGCACGACTGCCGTGCCCGCCGGGGCCGGCGCAAAGGAGGGAGCACTGTAGCCATGCTTACTTGTCGCTGGAGGTCAGCTTCTTGGGACCAGCAGGCATGCGCCAGCCGGCTGGCCGGGTTGCGGCATCTGGCCAGGTTGCGCTGGGAAGCCGTCCAGGGCGAGCCGGTTTGAGGGGCGTTGACGGCTCCGATGTTTTTGAAAAGGATCCGGGTGCCGTTGCCTCCCTGGGGTCTATTCCCCCAACATATATGGATGATATAGTGGTCAAAACCAAGGACAAATCAACCCTCATTCAAGATTTAGAAGAAATATTTGCAAATCTGCGCAAGATTAACTTGAAGCTCAACCCTGAGAAGTGCATGTTTGGCGTCCCATCCGGCAAACTTCTTGTGTTCTTTGTGTCTCAATGAGGAATTGAAGCCAATCCCGACAAGATCAAAGCAATTGAGCAAATTGAAGCACCCAAGCATGTAAAGGATGTGCGATGTCTTGCCGGCTGCATGGCTACACTAAGTAGGTTCATCTCCAAGTCTGCTGAGCGCGCCTTGTCATTTTGAAAAAGGCGGGTCCAATGAAATGTACTCCAGATGCGGAGGCCGTGCTGCAAGTTTTGAAGAAGTACCTCTCCTCTCTGCCAACACTGGTCACGCCTAGGCCACAAGAGTCATTGTTCCTATACTTGGCGGCAACAAATCAAGTGGTTAGTACTGCTGCACTGGTGGCAGAGAGAGAAGCCAACAAAGAGGAAGCAAGCAGGCTGCTACTTCTTGAGCTTGCGTTGATTTTTCCCTTGAAGAGGAAAGCGTGATGTAGCAAAGTAGAGATAAGTATTTCCCTCAGTTAAGAACCAAGGTATCAATCCAGTAGGAGGCACAAGCAAGTCCCCAATATATGCACCTGCACAAACTAACAAACACCTGCACACAACGCAAAAAAGGGGTTGTGAACCCCTTCACGGTCACTTGCAAGGGTGAGATCTAATAGAGATAGATATAAAAGATAAATAAAAGGCAAAATAATATAAATATAAATAAATTGCAGCAATGTATTTTGGGGTTTTGGTTTTATAGATCTTAAAATATATGATGGAAAATAGACCCGGGGGCCATAGGTTTCACTAGAGGCTTCTCTATTAAAGAAAACATACGGTGGGTAAACAAATTACAGTTGAGCAATTGATAGAAAAGCGCAAAGTTATGATGATATCTAAGGCAATGATCATGAATATAGGCATCACGTCCGTGACAAGGAGACCGAAACAATTCTGCATCTACTACTATTACTCCACACAACGACTGACTCCTAACTGCATCTAGACTATTAAGTTCATAAGAACAGAGTAACGCCTTAAGCCATATGACATGATGTAGAGGGATAAACTCAAGCAATATGATATAAACCCCATCCTTTTATCCTTAATGGCAACAATACAATACGTGCCTCGCTACCCCTACTGTCACTGGGTGAGGACACCGCAAGATTGAACCCATCACAAAGCACCTCTCCCATTGCAAGAAAAACCAATCTAGTAGGCCAAACCAAATCGATAGATCGGAGAGAAATACTAAGCTATCTCAATCATGCATAAAAGAGTTCAGAAAAGACTCAAATAATATTAATAGATAATCTGATCATAAATCCACAATTCAATGGATCTCAACAAATGCACCACAAAAGAAGATTACATCGAATAGATCTCCAAGAACATTGAGGAGAACATTGTATTGAAGATCAAAGAGAGAGAAGAAGCCATCTACCAACTAGCTATGGACCCTTAGGTCCGTGGTAAACTACTCACGCTTCATTGGAAGGGCGGCAAGGTTGGTGTAGAGGCCCTCCGTGATCGAATCCCCCTCCAGCGGAGTGCTAGAAAATGCCCCAAGATGGGATCTCACAAGAACAAAAGCTTGTGGCGGCGAAAAAGTATTTTTGGTGTGCCCTCTGGTGTAGGGGGAATATTTGGGAATTTATAGTGGCAGCGCTAGGGTTAGGAGAGCCACAGGGGGCCCACAAGCCCCCTAGCCGCCCCCCTGGGGTGCGCCCCCAGGGCTTGTGGCCCCCTTGTGGGTCTTCTGGCCTCCTCCCCAAGTCTCCTGGGTGTCTTGTCATCCAAGAAAAATCATTGTAAAGTTTCATTCCGTTTGGACTCCGTTTGGTATTAATTTTATGTAAAAGTCAAAAACAAGGAAAAAAACAGCAACTGGCGGTGGGCACTAGGTTAATAGGTTAGCCCCCAAAAAAATATAAAATAGCATATTAATGCATATAAAACATCCAAAACAAATAATATAATAGCATGGAACAATAAAAAATTATAGATACGTTGGAGACGTATGAAGCATCCCCAAGCTTAATTCATGCTCGTCCTCGAGTAGGTAAATGATAACAACAGTTTTTTTGATCTGGAATGCTACCTAACATGTTTATCAATGCAATTGTTCTTATTGTGGCATGAATATTCAGATCCATAAGATTCAAAACAAAAGTTTAATATTGACATAAAAACAATAATACTTCAAGCATACTAATAAAGCAATTATGTCTTCTCAAAATATTATGGCTAAAGAAAGTTATCCCTACAAAATCATAAAGTCTTGTCATGCTCTATCTTCATCACATAAATTATTTATCATGCACAACCTCGGTTTTAGCCCAGCAATTGTTTCATACTTTTAATGTTCTCAAGCCTTTTCAACTTTCACGCAATACATGAGCGTGAGCCATGGATATAGCACTATAGGTGGAATAGAAGCTGGTTGTGAGGAGAAGACAAAAAAGGAGAAAGTCTCACATCAACTAGGCAAATTAATGGGCTATGGAGATGCCCATCAATTGATATTGATGCAAGTGAGTAGGGATTGCCATGCAACAGATGCACTAGAGCTATAAGTGTATGAAAGCTCAAAAGAAAACTAAGTGGGTGTGCATCCAACTTGCTCGCTCACAAAGACCTAGGGCAATTTGAGGAAGCCCATCATTGGAATATACAAGCCAAGTTCTATAATGAAAAATTCCCACTAGTATATGTAAGTAATAAAATAGGAGACTCTTTATCATGAAGAACATGGTGCTATTTTTGAAGCACAAGTGTGGAAAAGGATAGTAACATTGTCCCTTCTCTATTTTTCTCTCATTTTTTTCTTTTTTTCTCTTTTTTTTCTTTGGGCTCTTTGGCCTTTTTTTTTAATTTTAGCTCTTTGGCCTCTTTTTTTTATTTAAGTCCGGAGTCTCATCTCGACTTATGGGAGAATCATAGCCTCCATCATCCTTTCCTCACATGGGACAATGCTCTAATAATGATGATCATCACACTTTTATTTACTTACAACTAAAGAATTACAACTCGATACTAGAACAAAGATATGACTCTATATGAATGCCTCCGATGGTGTACCGGGATGTGCAATGATCTAGCATAGCAAAGACATCAAAAAACGGACAAGCCATGAAAACATCATGCTAGCTATATTACGATCATGCAAAGCAATATGACAATGATGGTGCGTGTCATAATAAACAGAACGGTGGAAGTTGCATGGCAATATATCTCGAAATGGCTATGGAAATGCCACATTAGGTAGGTATGGTGGCTGTTTTGAGGAAGGGTATATAGTGGGTTTAATGCACCGGTGAAAGTTGCGCGGTACTAGAGAGGCTAGCAATGGTGGAAGGGTGAGAGTGCGTATAATCCATGGACAAAACATTAGTCATAAAGAAAGAACTCACATACTTATTGCAAAAATTTATTAGCCATCGAAGCAAAGTACTAATACGCATGCTCCTAGGGGAGAGGTTGGTAGGAGTTAACCATCGCGCGCTCCCGACCTCCACACAAAGGATGACAATCAATAATAAATCATGCTCTAACTTCATTGCATAATGATAGACCATACGTGCATGCTTCGGGAATCACAAACTTAACACAAGTATTTCTACCAATCCACAATTGCTCACTAGCATGACTCTAATATCACCATCTTTATATCTCAAAACAAATGCAAGGAATCAAACTTCTAATATATTCAATGCTCTCTATGAAAGTTTTTATTATATCCCTCTTGGATGCCCATCATATTAGGACCAAATTCATAACCTAAGAAAATTGCCATACTATTTTAAGACTCTCAAAATAATATATGTGAAGCATGAGAGTTCATCAATTTCTACAAAATAAAACCACTGCCGTGCTCTAAAAAGATATAAGTGAAGTACTAGAGCAACTGCCTAGCTCAAAAGATATAAGTGAAGCACATAGAGTATTCTAATAAATTCATGACTACTGTGTGTCCCTCTCAAAAGGTGTGTACAGAAACGATGATTGTGGCAAACTAAAAAGCAAAGACTCATATCATACAAGACGCTCCAAGCAAAACACATATCATGTGGTGAATAAAAATATAGCCTCAAGTAAATTTATCGATGGATTGAAGACGAAAGAGGGGATGCCATCCGGTGCATCCCCAAGCTTAGATGCTTGGTTGTTCTTGAATATTACCTTGGGGTGCCTTGAGCATCCCCAAGCTTAGGCTATTGCCACTCTTTATTCCGTAGCCCATCAAATCTTTACCCAAAACTTGAAAACTTCACAGCACAAAACTTAATAGAAAACTCGTAAGCTCTGTTAGTATAATAAAGCAAATCACCACTTTAGGTACTGTTGTGAACTCATTCTAAATTTATATTGGTGTTATATCTACTGTATTCCAACTTCTGCATGGTTCATACCTGATATGTCTCCAACGTATCTATAATTTTTTATTGTTCCATGCTATTATATTATCTGTTTTGGATGTTTAATATGCATTAATTTGCTATTTAATATTATTTTTGGGACTAACCTATTAACCTAGAGCCCAGTGCCAGTTTCTGTTTGTTCCTCGTTTTTGGCTTTTTCAGAAAAGGAATATCAAACGGAGTCCAAACGGAATAAAACTTTTGCGATGATTTTTCTTGGACCAGAAGACACCTACGTAACTTGGAGAGAGGGCCAGAGGAGTCCCGGGGAGGCCACAAGCCCTCAGGGCGCGCCCCAGGGGGGCACACCCCCTAGGCTTGTGGGCCCCTTGGAGGCCCTCTAACCCTAGTTCCACCTCTATAATTTCCCAAGTATTCCCCCAACATCAGAAGCATCCACGAAAATACTTTTCCGCTGCCGCAAGCCTTTGTTCCCGTGAGATCCCATCTTGGGGCCTTTTCCGGCACTCTACCGGAGGGGGATTCAATCACGGAGGGCCTCTACATCAACCTTGCTGCCCTTCTGATGAAGCGTGAGTAGTTTACCATAGACCTATGGGTCCATAGCTAGTAGATAGATGGCTTCTTCTCTCTCTTTGATCTTCAATATAAAGTTCTCCTCGATGTTCTTGGAGATCTATCCGATGTAATATTCTTTTGCGGTGTGTTTGTCGAGATCCGATGAATTATGGATTTATGATCAATTTATCTATGAATATTATTTGAGTCTTCTCTATACTCTTTTATACATGATTAAGATATCTTTGTATTTCTCTTCGAACTATCGGTTTGGTTTGGCCAACTAGATTGGTTTTTCTTGCAATGGGAGAGGTGCTTAGCTTTTAGTTCAATCTTACGGTGTCCTCACCCAGTGACAGAAGGGGTAGCGAGGCACATATTTTATTGTTGCCATCAAGGATAAAAAGATGGGTTTTATATCATATTGCTTGAGTTTATCCCTCTACATCATGTCATCTTACTTAAAGCGTTACTCTGTTCTTATGAACTTAATACTCTAGATGCAAGCAGGAGTCGGTCGATGTGTGGAGTAATAGTAGTAGATGAAGAATCATTTCGGTCTACTTGTCACGGAAGTGATGCCTATATTCATGATCATTGCCTTAGATATCATCATAACTATGCGCTTTTTCTATCAATTGCTCGACAGTAATTTGTTTACCCATCGTATGTTTTCTTTCAAGAGAGAAGCCTCTAGTGAAACCTATGGCCCCTGGTTCTATTTTCCCTCATATATTTTTAGATCTATAAACCAAAAATACCTTGCTGCAATTTATTTATATTTACTTTAGTTTGCTCTTTTATTTATCTTTTATACCTATCTCTATCAGATCTCACTCTTGTTCGTGATCGTGAAGGGATTGAGAACCCCTTTTTTCGCGTTGTGTGCAAGTGTTTGTTAGTTTGTGCAGGTGCATATATTGGGGACTTACTTGTGCCTCCTACTGGATTGATACCTTGGTTCTTAACTGAGGGAAATACTTATCTCTACTTTACTGCATCACCCTTTTGCTCTTCAATGGAAAAATCAACGAAAGATCAAGAAGTAGTAGGAAGAATTTCTGGCGCCGTTGTCGGGGAGGTTCTACATCAATCCTACCAAGTACCCATCATAAACTCTCATCTCTTGCACTTACATCATTTGCCATTTGCCTCCCGTTTTCCTCTCCCCCACTTCTAAAACATTTTCAGAAAAATAAAAAAATATTAGCCTTCTTTTCGTTTGCCTTTATGTCTTACTTGGTTTGTTTGCTCGTTTGCTTGGCATAATTGTGTGTTTATTGCAAATCATAAGAAAAAGCTTATGGATCCTCATCCACTTTCTAATCTTTTTAAAAGATCCAGTTATGATGAACCTATTGCTATTGAGTTGCGTGCACTAGATTATCTTTATGAAGTTTTGGTTAAAATTCGTGAATCTGAAAATTGTGATCAAGTGTTAAAAGGAGAAATTTATGAAGTGATTCACGATAGCTCCTTGAGTGAAAAGCATGATTGCAATGATGTTATTATAAATTCTATTAATGTCAATTGTGCTAATAATTTGCAAAACCCTAAGCTTGGGGATGCTAATTTTGCTATGTCCACTACTTGTTGCAATGATCATGATTGGGGTGATTCTTCTTATGATCTTGAAAATTTATTTAAGCCCCATGATGATTATGAGATTGATAATAGTTTTTGCAACAACATTGAAAGTGGGTTTGGAAGAGTGTCAACTCTAGATAAAAATAATCCCACATACTTGGAGAATGTTCAATCTTATGAATTTTTTGATAAAAGTGGGCTTGGGGAGGTCATGACTTTATTTGATGATAATCCCACTATTTTGGAAGAGTGTCAACTTTGCATGCATTAGGATCGTGTAGAGAATATGTTATGTGATAGCTATATTGTTGAATTTGAATATATGATCCCACATGCAATTATTATGAGAGAGGAAAATATGGTTGTAGAAATTTTCATGTTACTAAATTACATCTCGTTATGTTGAGATTGTCAATGTTTTATTCTTCTCCTTTGCATATGCTCGAAGTTGCTTGTCTTGATAAATCTTTTCCCTATAAAATTCCTATGCATAGGAAGTATGTTAGACTTAAACTTGTTTTTCACATGCTATATGATGCTCTCTTTATGCTTCAATTTTTGTCTTTCATGTGAGCATCATTAAAATTATCAACGCCTAGCTAAAAGGCTTTAAAGGAAAGCGTTTGTTGGGAGACAACCCAATATTTTTATTTTCTATTTTTATGAGAATACAAATTATTACCTCTGTAGTAATTGTGTTTTGGTGTTTTAATTAGTGTTTGAGCCAAGTAAGACCTTTGGGATGGTCTATGGTGATAGTTGATTTGATCTTGCTGAAAAACAGAAACTTTTGCATCCAGTAGCAGAATTTCTAAAATTCATAGAAGCGTGATAAAATCCTGATTTTTCTACACAAAATTAATACAGAAATTTCCTAGGCTGTCCTAATTTTTCAGAATTTTTGGAGTTACATAAGTATACGAAGTTTCCAAATTACTACAGACTATTCTGTTTTTGACAGATTCTGTTTTCTATGTGTTGTTTGCTTATTTTGATGAATCTATGGGTAGTATCGGGGGTATGAACCATGGAGAAGTTGTAATACAGTAGATATTACACCAATATAATGAGTTCACAACAGTACCAAAAGTGGTCATTTATTTAATTATACTAACGGAGCTTACGAGTTTTCTGTTGAGTTTTGTGTTGTGAAGTTTTCAAGTTTTGGGTAAAGATTTGATGGACTATGGAATAAGGAGAGACAAGAGCCTAAGCTTCGGGATGCCCAAGGCACCCCAAGGTAATATTAAAGGGCAACCAAGCATCTAAGCTTGTGGATGCCCTGGATGGCATCCTCTTTTTCGTCTTCAATCCATCGGTAAATTTACTTGAGGCTATATTTTTATTCACCACATGATATGTATTTTGCTTGGAGCATCTTGTATGATTTGAGTCTTTGCTTTTTAGTTTTCCACATTCATACTTTATGTACACACCTTTTGAGAGGGACATGCATTAATCGCAAATTTATTAGAATACTCTATGTGCTTCACTTATATCTTTTGAGCTAGGCAGTTTGCTCTAGTGCTTCACTTATATCTTTTTAGAGCACGGCCGTGGCTTTATTTTATACAAATTGATGAACTCTCATGCTTCACCCATATTATTTTGAGAGTCTTTAAATAGCATGGTAATTTTCATAGGTTAGGAATTTAGTCCTAATATGATGGGCATCCAAGAGGGATATAATAAAAACTTTCATATAAAGAACATTGAATACTATGAGAAGTTTGATTCCTTGCATATTGTTTTGAGATATAAAGATGGTGATATTAGAGTCATGCTAGTGACTAATTGTGGATTGGTAGAAATACTTGTGTCAAAGTTTGTGATTCCCGTAGCATGCACGTATGGTGAACCGTTATGTGATGAAGTCGGAGCATGATTTATTCTTTGATTGTCTTCCTTATGAGTGGCGGTCGGGGATGAGCGATGGTCTTTTCCTACCAATCTATCCCCCTAGGAGCATGCGTGTAGTACTTTGTTTTGATGGCTAATAAATTTTTGTAATAAGTATGTGAGTTCTTTATGACTAATGTTGAGTCCATGGATTATACGCACTCTCACCCTTCCACCATTGCTAGCCTCTCTAGTACCGCGCAACCTTCGCCGGTGCATTAAACCCACCAAATATCCTTCCTCAAAACAACCACCATACCTACCTATTATGGCATTTCCATAGCCATTCCGAGATATATTGTCATGCAACTTCCACCGTTCCATTTTATTATGACACAAACCATCATTGTCATATTGCTTTGCATGATCATGTAGTTGGCATAGTATTTGTGGCAAGGCCACCATTCATAGTTTTTATACATGTCACTCTTGATCATCGCACATCCCGGTACACCGCTAGAGGCATTCATATAGAGTCATATTTTGTTCTAGTATCGAGTTGTAATTCTTGAGTTGTAAGTAAATAAAAGTGTGATGATCATCATTATTAGAGCATTGTCCCATGTGAGGAAAGGATGATGGAATCTATGATTCTCTCACAAGTTGGGATGAGTCTCCAGACTTTATAAAAAAATAAAAGAGGCTAAAGAAGCCCAGATAAAAAAATAGGCCAAAGAAGCCCAAACAAAAAAATGAGAGAAAAGAGAGAAGGGACAATGTTACTATCATTTTTTCACACTTGTGCTTTAAAGTAGCACCATGTTCTTCATGATAGAGAGTCTCCTATTTTGTCACTTTCATATACTAGTCGGAATTTTTCATTATAGAACTTGGTTTGTATATTCCAATGATGGGGTTCCTCAAATTGCCCTAGGTCTTTGTGAGCAAGCAAGTTGGATGCACACCTACTTAGTTTCTTTTTGAGCTTTCATACACTTATAGCTCTAGTGCATCCGTTGCATGGCAATCCCTACTCACTTGCATCGATATCAATTGATGGGCATCTCCATAGCCCATTAATTTGCCTAGTTGATGTGAGACTTTCTCCTTCTTTTTTTCTTCTCCACAACCACCATACTCTATTCCACCTATAGTGCTATATCCATGGCTCACGCTCATATATTGCGTGAAAGTTGAAAAAGTTTGAGAACATCAAAAGTATGAAACAATTGCTTGGCTTGTCATCGGGGTTGCGCATGATAAAATACTTTGTGTGATGAAGATGGAGCATAGCCAGACTATATGATTTTGTAGGGATATCTTTCTTTTTCCATGTTATTTTAAGAAGAAATGATTGCTTTATTAGTATGCTTGAAGTATTATTGTTTTTATGTCAATGTTAAACTTTTGTTTTGAATCTTATGGATCTGAACATTCATGCCACAATAAAGAAGATTACATGGATAATTATGTTAGGTAGAATTCCACATCAAAAAAGTCTGTTTTTATCATTTACCTACTCGAGGATGAGCAGGAATTAATACCCCCCGATACTACCCATAGATTCATCAAAACAAGCATACAACACATAGAAAACAGAATCTGTCAAAAACAGAACAGTCTGTAGTAATCCGGACACTTCATACACTTCTATAACTCCACAAATTCTGAAAAATTAGGACAATCTAGGCAATTTGTATATCAATCCTGTGTAGAAAAATCAAGATTTTATCACTCTCCAGCGAAATTTAGAAATTCTGATACTGACGCAAAAGTTTCTGTTTTTCAGCAAAATCAAATCAACTATCACCAAAGACCATCCCAAAGGTCTTACTTGGCTCAAACACTAACTAAAACACTAGAACACAATTACTATAGAAGTAATATTGTGTATACTCATAAAAACAGAAAAGAAAAATATTGGGTTGTCTCCCAGCAAGCGCTTTTCTTTAAAGCCTTTTAGCTAGGCGTTGATAATTTTAATGATGCTCACATGAAAGACAAAAAAATGAAGCACGAAGAGAGCATCATATAGCATGTGAAAAACAAGTTTAAGTCTAACATACTTCCTATGCATAGGCAATTTATAGGGAAAAGATTTATCAAGACAAGAAAAAACTAGCATATGCAAGGAAGAAGAAAGAAACAATAGCAATCTCAACATAATGAGAGGTAATTTAGTAACATGAAAATTTCTACAACCATATTTCCCTCTTTCATAATAATTACATGTAGGATCATAATCAAATTCAACAATATAGCTATCACATAAAATATTCTCTTCATGATCCACATGCATAAAAAGTTAACACTCTTCCAAAATAAATTCATCATGAGGCTTAAATAAATTTTCAAGATCATAAAAAGCATTATCACCCCAATCACGATCATTGCAATAAGTAATGGACATACCAAAATTAGCATCCCCAAGCTTACGGTTTTGCATATTATTGGCACAATTGACATTGATAGAATTTATAATAACATCATTGCAATCATGCTTTTCATTGAAGGAACTATCAAGTGTGGGTGCAATAGCAATAATTTCATGTTTAACAAAAGGAACTATAGCAAGTTCATCTCCATAAGCATAATTAATATTGGCATCATGGCCATAAGAATAGCAAGCATCATGTTCATCATGGGGGAATATTTCAATCAAATCAACAGAATCATAATTATCTATAGATTCATGCATATCATTAATTTCTTCCAAAGCAGCGGACATTCTCTCAATAAATTCTTTAACATAGGCATTAGAAGCATAGTTTTCATAGCAATATTTAAGTATGCCAAAATTTTCAGATTTGTAGAGAGTAATATCATACTTTTCAATCAAAGAAGCAACTTCATAAGCACCCTTAAAAGTGACAAATTCTTCAATTTGTTCGATATCATAGTAACTATAAACACCTTTGGCATAAGAAGATAGGATTTCATTATCATTGAACTCACATAGGTAGGGAAGGTGTTTTTTTGGGTTCTCCGAGCAATAAGTAAAATCATAAATTTCACATAGATTCCAAGCATAGCATAGCAAAAAATTTATTTGATTCCATAAGAGTCCCCCCTTTTGAGACAAATAGTGACGCACAAAATGAGCATGCTCATCTAATGATTTTGCCTCAACTAAACTAGTTGGAGTTTCAGCACGAGCACATATGGATCGAAGATGATCCAAGTAGAAAACTTTAAGTGGATCCATAAACCTTTTGCTTTCTGATTTTCAATAAACACACAATTATACCAAGCAAAACGAGCAAATAGACCAAGTAAGACATAAAGGCAAACGAAAAGAAGGCAAATAAAAAGGCAAATATTTTTGTGTTTTTCTGAAAACGTTTTAGAAGTGGGGAGATGAAAACGAGAGGCAAATGGCAAATAATGTAAATACAAGAGATGAGATTTTATGATAGGTACTTGGTAGGCTTGATGTAGAACCTCCGCGGCAACGGCGCCAGAAGTTCTTCCTACTACTTCTTGATCTTGCGTTGATATTTCCATTGAAGTGGAAAGGGTGATGCAGCAAAGTAGAGATAAGTATTTCCCTCAGTTAAGAACCAAGGTATCAATCCAATAGGAGGCACAAGCAAGTCCCCAATATATGCACCTGCACAAACTAACAAACACTTGCACTCAACGCGAGAAAGGGGTTGTTAATCCCTTCACGATCACTTGCAAGAGTGAGATCTAATAGAGATAGATATAAAAGATAAATAAAAGGAAAAATAAAATAAATATAAATAAATTGCAGCAAGGTATTTTTGGGTTTTTGGTTTTATAGATCTGAAAATATATGATGGAAAATAGATCCGGGGGCCATAGGTTTTACTAGAGGCTTCTCTCTTAAAGAAAACATACAGTGGGTAGACAAAGTACTGTTGAGCAATTGATAGAAAAGCGCAAAGTTATGATGATATCTAAGGCAATGATCATGAATATGGGCATCACCGTCCATGACAAGTAGACCGAAACGATTCTGCATCTACTGCTATTACTCCACACATCGACCGACTCCTGCCTGCATCTACAGTATTAAGTTCATAAGAACAGAGTAACGCCTTAAGCAAGATGGCATGATGTTGAGGGATAAACTCAAGCAATATGATATAAACCCCATCTTTTTATCCTTAATGGCAACAATACAATACGTGCCTCACTACCCCTATTGTCACTGGGTGAGGACACCCCAAGATTGAACCCATCACAAAGCACCTCTCCCATTGCAAGAAAAACCAATCTAGTAGGCCAAACCAAATCGATAGATCGGAGAGAAATACTAAGCTATCTCAATCATGCATAAAAGAGCTCAGAAAAGACTCAAATAATATTCATAGATAATCTGATCATAAATCCACAATTCATCGAATCTCAACAAACGCACCGCAAAACAAGATTACATCGAATAGATCTCAAAGAACATCAAGGAGAACATTGTATTGAAGATCAAAGAGAGAGAAGAAGCCATCTAGATACTAGCTATGAACCCTTAGGTCCGTGGTAAACTACTCACGCTTCATGGGAAGGGCAGCAAGGTTGGTGTAGAGGCCCTCCGTGATCAAATCCCCCTCCGACGAAGTGCCGGAAAAGGCCCCAAGATGGGATCTCACGAGAACAGAAGCTTTCGGCGGCGGAAAAGTATTTTTGGTGTGCCCTCTGGTGTGTAGGGAGAATATTTGGGAATTTATAATGGTAGAGTTAGGGTTAGGAGAGCCACAGGGGGCCCACAAGCCCCATGGCCGCGCCCCCCTGGGGCGCGCCCCCCGGGCTTGTGGCCCCCTCGTGGGTCTTCTAGCCTCCTCACCAAGTCTTGTGGGTGTCTTGTCGTCCAAGAAAAATCATCGTAAAGGTTCGTTCCGTTTGGTATTGATTTTCTGTAAAAGTCAAAAACAAAGAAAAAATAGCAGCTGGCACTAGGCACTAGGTTAATAGGTTAGTACCAAAAATAATATAAAATAGCATATTAATGCGTATTAAACATCCAAAACAGATAATATAATAGCATGGAACAATCAAAAATTATAGATACATTGGAGACGTATCACAACCACAAAGCCGTCAAGCGACGAGCCGAAATCTTCTCCTGCAAGGTCTGGTGCTGACAAGTCAGAATCAGCGCAGGCAGATGAAGCAGATCAATGAGTAGTGCAGAAGAAGAAAATGGTGCAGCGCCTAGCTAGTTTACTTTGTTAGTTCCCTTCTCCAAGGGGCTAGGTCAAGGTATTCTGGAGTGCAGAAATTGCTTTTCGGCCTTCTCATGGCCTCGAGGAAGTTGCGCCATTACTTCCAAGCACATCAGACTACCGTCGTCACTCGCTTTCCGTTGCAACGCATTTTGAGAAATCCATATGCCACCGGCAGGATAGTGCAGTGGGCATTGGAGTTGTCAGGCTTTGACATTAGGTTTGAAAGCAATTCAACAATTCAGAGCAGAGCCTTGGCTGAGTTCATTGAAGAATGGACACCAACGCAAGACGAAGAGATTCAAGAGAGCTCTCTCCCCGAGAAAGAAACAACTCTATACTGGATCATGTACTTTGATGGAGCTTTTTCGCTGCAAAGCGCCGGTGCCGTAGTGCTGCTTGTCGCACCCACCGGAGAGCACCTCAAGTATGTGGTACAGATGCACTTTCCTAGGGAGAAAGCTACCAACAAGACTGCTGAGTACAAAGGGCTGCTTGCCGGTCTCAGGATTGTAGTGGACCTTGGAATCAGGAAGCTCATTATCAGAGGCGACTCGCAGCTTGTTGTGAAGCAGGTCAATAAAGATTACCAGTGTCTGTTGATGGAAGAATATGTGGATGAAGTGAGGAAATTGGAAGAGCACTTTGAAGGATTGCAAAGAGAGCATGTTCCTCATGCAGAAAACAACATCACTGATGATCGGTCAAAGTGTGCCGCCCTAAAGCTACCTGTGGAACCGGGAACTTTTGTACTCCATTTGAACCAGCCATCTGTTACACCATCAAAGCGAGCAAGCAAGAGAAGAAATTTGAACTCCAACAAGTACTTTCCGGCATAGCTCCTAGAAGCCACCGACGAGGAAGTTGCCGGAGACAACACCAAGCTTGCCGGTGAGTAGCAAGCTCCAGCAAGACCTTAGGTCCTTGCCGTCGATACAAGCGCTCCCGCAGCTAAAGAAATGCCTTTAGTCCTTGTCGTCGAGCCACAAGCTGTGACATGGGCCCAGCAGATCGTCCATTTCCTTCAGACAAGAGAACTTCTCGAAGAACAAGAAGAAGCTGAGAAAGTAGCCCGTTAGTCAAGTATGTACCAGTTTGTGGACAACATTCTGCACAGAAAGAGACCAAATGGGGTGAAATTGAAGTGCATTTGCTGGGAAGATGGACCGAAGCTGTTGGCAGAGATACATGGAGGCATCTGTGGCTCTCACATAGGATCAACAGCCTCGGGAAAGCTTTCCAGTAAGGCTTCTATTTGCCCACTGCTCTCCGGGACGCAATGGCACTAGTAACCAAGTGTGAAGTGTGCTAGTTTCATTCGAAGAATACACATCAGCCAGCTCAAGCCCTTTAAAAGATTCCTCTGTCCTGGCCCTTTTAGTTGTGGGGGCTCGACATCCTCGGCCCCTTTCCCCGTGCAACCGGGGGCTTTGAGTTCTTGCACGTTGCAATCAACAAGTTCACAAAGTGGCCTGAAGTAGAGCCAGTGAGGAAGGTGACAGCACAATCAGCCGTCAAGTTCTTCAAAGGACTCGTCTGCCATTTTGGAGTACCCATCAGGATCATCACCGATAACGACACACAGTTCACGAGTCGCACCTTCATGCACTCCTGCCAGGACCTTGGAAGCAATATTTGTTTTGCGTCTGTTGCTCACCTGAGAAGTAATGGCCAAGCAGAAAGGACAAATGCTGAAGTGTTGCGTGGCCTCTAGACAAGAACTTTCGACAAGCTGCACAAGTGTGGAAGGCGCTGGGTTGATGAGTTGCCGACAGTTCTTTGGTCACTCAGAACGACACCAAATTGAGCCACTAGCCAGACACCCTTCTCCCTAGTTTATGGTGCGGAGGCGATGCTCCCCACGGAACTCATGTATGGGTCACCTCGAGTGCTTGCTTATGATGAAGCTAAGCAAGAGTAGCTGCAGCAAGATGACGCCACACTCCTTGAGGAAGATCGTCTTTGGGCTGCTGTGTGCGCCGCACGCTACCAGCAAGCTTTGCACCGCTACCATAGCCGCAAGGCTCACGCCTGAAGCCTTGAGGAAGGAAACCATGTTCTTCGTCGGATCCAGTCCGCCACGAATTCAAACAAGTTGACGCCGAAGTGGGAAGGCCCTTATCGGGTAGTATGCATCACCAGACCTGGCGCAGTCCGTCTAGAGACTGAAGATGGCACTCCGGTGCAGAACTCATGGAATATTGAGCATCTTCGCAAGTTCTATCCATGAGGCATAGTTGTCGGGCCTCTCGACAACCACTTTTGTACAATTTTGTCGGTAAGAGATGTAATCATTTGTACAAAGCCAGGCGCAGACCCTGTGCGTAGTGAAATAAAGCTAAGTGTTTCACAACTCTTTGTCAAAGTACATATTTATTTATGTATGTTGTATGCAATGATTGTGTTACATGTTGCCTTGTATGAAATGCTTAACGAGCCGTCGAGGTCTCCAGCCTCCTCTTTTCTCTTCTTTCTTTTTCTCAAAGGACAAAAGGGTTCCTCGTGTGCAAGTTTCCCGAGGGAGTGATGGTGTGGATACCACCAAGTGACATTCAAGTTATCATTCTACCACAAGAAGTACAACAAAGAAAAAGCTAAGTTCAAAATCTTTGAAACAAATTCTTTATTTGTCACAGCATAGCATTAGCCTTTGCTTGTCATTGCATGATCATCATGTTTAAATTTAAATTAATGTGAAATGGGGATCCAGCAAACCCTAGCACCCTTCTGGAAAACTAGGATCAACTGAAAATATTTTCAATGAACCCAAAATGCCCTTCAAAAATGTTCATCATTCTTGAAATGGGTAAAAACCTCTCCCAAAAATGATGCACATATTCTAGGTCATCTCTGGATATTTGAATTAAATCATTATGTATTTGAATTTCGGCATTTAATTGTTATAATTATTTTAAATGCTCATATAATTCTGAAACTAAATGTGGGTTGCTGGAATAACTCAGTTAATGCCCATAAATATTTTCAGGATTTATAAAATTGATTTGGTTTATAACTTAATCAAAAACAAACTGCAAAAATAGAAA
Organism: Thinopyrum elongatum; assembly: GCA_011799875.1. NCBI lineage: Eukaryota > Viridiplantae > Streptophyta > Magnoliopsida > Poales > Poaceae > Thinopyrum > Thinopyrum elongatum. Next base: position 530,436,707 of record CM022300.1, on the reverse strand, counting down.
ACATAAATGGAAAAGAGAGAGAGAGAAGAAACCTCACCTGACAGCCCAGCCCACCAGGGGCAGGGGTCTTCTTACCCGCGCCAGTCGGTCACAAGGCGTATGCCCGACGCGCACCAGCACGCGCGCACCACCTCCACCCTACTCGCCTGCCTCCTCGATGGCCTGGACGCTTTGGACGGCTGCATGATACAACCCGGACCCCTCACTCTCTCCCTCGCCACCGCCTCCCCCTCGCCTCTATGACATGTCCCTGAGCTCCGTCGTTCTGCCCTACGCCGTCTCCGTCGAGCCATGCGACCGGAAGAGCCCCGGAGCGCCGTCCTCAACATCGTCTTGGAGCTTCGGCCGCCAAGATCGCCATCGCCACCCCGCTCGCTCTGGACCTCCCCGAGCCAACTGACCTGCTCATCATCTTCGCCGGAGCCCCTGCCCCTTCCCATCTCTCCTCGTGCTCTAATTTGCACACTAGCCGTCGGCCGCCATGGCCGGTGAGCTCCATGCTCTCGAGCACCTCCGCTCAAACCAGCTGCTCCGACGTGCTCTTGCTGCCCCGTAGTTGCTGCTTAGCACCTCTGTTCGCTCCCCCTCAAGCCGCATCACCTCGCTCGTGCACAGCCATGCTCCGGCCGCCGCCAAGCTCCTCGACGCCGCCTACTTCGGCTACCCTGCGACCTCCCGCCTGTACCATTGGATGCACGCGAGCAAGAGCTCCTCCCCGTTGACTTCTGCGTGACAAACCGTGGCCCCTAGCACATTTTCGACACACGTCTGCCGTGGCAAATGGTCGCCGGCGGCTAAACGCCGGCGGGCCGACATGGAAACATCGTTAGCTGCTAATGACCCTGCTGATCACCCTCTAGAGCCACTGACATATGGGCCCCTGTGCCTATTTAGGTTAGCCTAATTCTCTATTTAGATTAGTGCTAACCCTGTGGACCCCACGTGCCAGCTTTGACTTTGACCTCGCCAGAGCTGACCGGACCCACCTGTCTGTGACACTAACCAGCCCTGAGTCACTGACCAGTGGGTCCCACTAGTCAGGTTTGACCTGGACCGCCCTGTTGACCTGCTGACATCACAGTGACATAATGCTGACCCACTAAAGCATTTTCTGGAATTAATTTAATTTAAAATAGCCAGGAAATTCCAGAAATTGCTTTAAACTTCAAAAATTCATAGAAATTCAACTGTAACTCGGATTGAAATAATTTATATATGAAAAACTATTAGAAAAATATGAAGAATCTGTTTAAGGCATTTCCATGCATGTTTGAACAACTTACAGCTACTGTATATGACAATTGGAATAATTGGCATTTGAAATGTCTTATATGGAGTTTGAATTTGAACCTTGGGTTCAAACAAACTTCATCTAAATTGCGGCTAGTTGCATTAGCTCAAATCACAGCATGTTGCCATGTCATGACCATGCATCATATTGTTGCATTGCATTGATTGTGTTCCTTCTCTGTTTGCCAGTGTTTGTTCCCTCTCGGTAGTAGACGATTCCGACGTTGAGATCCATGACACTGATGAAGAGGCAATACTATCTTCAGAAGTGCTAGGCAAGAAAACCCCCTTTGAGCATTCCAATACAATTGCACTCTCTCGCGCTTGCTCTCTTTTACTGCATTAGGATAACAATGATTGAACTGTTACATGTTGCGGTAGTTGAACCCATTCCTCTGCATGACTTGTCTTTGCCACAGTAATTAGTAAAACCCACTAGCATGAGTAGGATTTGTTTGAGCCATGATGTGCCTACTCATTCATGCTTGCTTGTTATGCCTGCTATGCTTAGAGTTGTGTCAGGTCTGATTCATCTGGGATGGACTGGAATGGTGGTGAACATGACCTACTGTTGAGAGCTAAGTGTGTGAACACGATTTGGTAACGGTAGCGATGAGAGGCCATGTAGGATAACTTTGAGGTGGTTTGCTACCTACAACAATTTCTTCTTATGTTCTCCGCGATAGGAACTTTGGAGTGATTCTTTGTTGCACGTTGAGGGATTGTTATATGATCCAATTATGTTTTCATTGTTGAGAGATTGCACTAGCAAAAGTATGAACCCTAGGCCTTGTTTTCAAGCATTGCAATACCGTTTGTGCTCCGTTTTATCAATTGCTACCTTGCTGTTTTTTTATTTTCAGATTACAAAAACCTATATGTACTATCCATACTAGTTTTGTATCACCATCTCTTCGCCGAACTAGTGCACCTATACAATTTTCCATTGTATTGGGTGTGTTGGGGACACAAGAGACTATTTGTTATTTGGTTGCAGGGTTGTTTGAGAGAGACCATCTTCATCCTACGCCTCCCACAGATTAATAAACCTTAGGTCATCCACTTGAGGGAAATTTTCTACTGTCCTACAAAAACTCTGCGCTTGGAGGCCCAACACAGTCTACAAGAAGAAAGGTTGTGTAGTAGACATCAAGCTCTTTTCTGGCGCCGTTGCCGGAAAGGTGAGTGCTTGAAGGTATATCTTTAGATCTTGCAATTGAATCTTTTAGTTTCTTGTTTTATCACTAGATTGGTTTATAAAAGAAAACTACAAAAAAATGGAATTGAGGTTGCCTCATATTATTCATCTTTATAATGTCTTTCTTGAAATTGATGGGGCGGAAAATTGTGCTCATTTGATAGAAGAAGAATTCAATAAGATGTTTGGCATAAAATCTTTGAATGATTAGCATGATTGCAATGTTGTTAGTATGAATCCCTTGAATATCCATGATGCTAATGATATGCAAAGCCACAAGCTTGGGGATGCTATGTTTGATGAAGATGATGTTTTTAGTCCCCCAAGTTTTGATGAGAAAATTTATTATGATGATTTCATGCCTCCTATTTATGATGACTACAATGATGAGAGTGGATTTGGAGAGGTCATGACTTTATTTAACGACGAATCCACTATTTTGGAAGAGGTTTCAATTGATTATGACAACAAAGTTGCTATCTATGATGATTATGGTGATGACATGTATTCTATAAAGAATAATGATAACCATGAAATTTGTTATCATGATTTTAGTGCTCAAATTGATTATGTAAATCAAGTATCATGTGATAGTTATTTTGTTGAGTTTGCTCCCACTACTATTGATGACAATAAATTTGCATATGTGGAGAGTAGTAAAATTTCTATGCTTATGAATCATGAAAAGAATGCTTTATGTGATAGTTATATTGTTGAATTCCTTCATGATTCTACTGAAAATTACTATGAGAGAGGAACATATGCTTGTAAGTATTGCAATAATATCAAGTTTCCTCTCTATGTGTTGAAAATCTTGAAGTTTTGCTTGTTTTGCGTTCCTATACTAGATGATTCTTGCTCCCACAAATTGTTTGCTCAAAATATTCCTATGCATAGGAAGTGGGCTAGGCTTAAATGTGCTAGTCATATGCTTCTTGATGCTCCCTTTATGTTTCAATTCTTATCTTTTATGTGAGCATCATTGAAATCATCATGCCTAGCTAAAAAGGCATTAAAGAAAAGTGCTTGTTGGGAGACAAACCAATACTTATACCTACTATTTTTGTGTGTTCACATGATTAAGCTACTGTATTAATCATGTATTATGGCTTTTGTTTCAATAAAGTACCAAGTGAAGCCTTTGGGATAGTGTGGATGATAGTTGACTTGATTCTGTGCAAAAACAGAAACTTTTGCGCTCAGTAACAGAATTGATAAAAATCACTGAAGTGTCAAAAAATTCTGATTTTTTTAAATATGACCGATATACAAATTTCCTACGTTTTCCTAAATTTTCAGAATTTTTGGAGTAACGGAAGTATGGTCATTATTCAGATCATTACAGACTGTTCTGTTTTTGATAGATTTTGTTTTCAACGCATAGTTTGCTTGTTTTATAGTTTTATGGCTTATATTGGTCAATATAAATTGTAAAAATTGTAGGGTACAGTCAGAATTGTGTGAGAACAATTATGAATCTTATCTTGACACTATCAAAGTGAAGTATTTGTCTTTATCATACTAACCTATCTCACGAAGTTCCGTTAAGTTTTGTGTGATTGAAGTTTTCAAGTTTTGGGTGAGATGTCGATATGAGAAGAATAAATAGTGGCAAAACCCTAAGCTTGGGGATGCCCAAGGCACCCCAAGGTAATATTCAAGGAAGACCCAAGCAACTAAGCTTGGGGATGCCCGGAAGGCATCCCCTCTTTCGTCTCCAATATTATCATTTTTTAGATTTAGGAAAACCGTGATATGAGAGGAATTAAGGAGACACAAGAGCTCAAGCTTGGGGATGCCCAAGGCATCCCAAGATAATATTTTAAGAAGTCTCAAGCATCTTAGCTTGGGGATGCCCAAGTTGGCATCCCACCTTTCTTCTTCAACAATGATCGGTCAGTTTTGGTTGAGCCTAAGTTTTTGCTTCTTCACATGATATGTGCTATCCTTGGAATCTCATTTTATTTTGTTTTGCTTGCTATTTGAATAAAATATTTAAGGTATGAAATTCTTAAATGAGAGAGTGTCTTCACATAGCTACTTAACTATTTGACTACTCATTGATCTTCACTTATATCTTTTTGGAGTAGTTTGTCATTTACTCTCGTACTTCACTTATATCGTAAGAGTAAATTGTTGAATAAATTGAATATCATAAATCTGAAAGTATATATGTTTCATATGCTTATATCATGGGGAGTAATGACTTCACACAAAATAAGTATAGGAGGTAAAATTTATTGAAAGTTAGCAAACACAGCATTGGTCACTTGAACAATTCATGAAATAATATTGAAGGAAGAGAGATTTTAGATATAAATATAGTATCTTGGACATCTTCTATGATTGTGAGCCCCATTAATTATTTTCAAACTTGAGGAAATTAGTTGAAGTTGGACAAGGAAGACAACATAATGAGTTATCTTTGGGTATATTTGTATAGAAGTTATATTTTATGGATCCTCCAACATGTGGTGCTTGCTTAGGATCTTTTACTAGCCAAAATTTTATACTAAGTAGAAATACTGCTTGTGCATCCAAAAACCCTTATACCCAGTTTCTTGCCATGAGAGTCCATTATATCTACCTATGGATTGAATAAGATCCTTCAAGTAAGTTGTCATCGGTGCAAAAAGCAATAAAAATTGCTCCTAAATATGTATGATCTTTTATTGTAAGGGAAAATAAGCATTGTACGAACTTGTGATGGTAAAGAAATAAAAGCAACGGACTGCATAATAAAGCTTGCTATCACAAAGGGCAATATAATGTGACGTTCCTTTTCATTAAGGGTTTGCACATCCAAAAATAAAAAGCGCATGACAACCTCTGCTTCCCTCTGTGAAGGGTGTATCTTTTACTTCTATGTATTTACTTTTATGCAAGAGTCAATAGTATTCCTTCTCATTTCAACCTCAATTATTCTCTAGTTGGCAAGTATCATGTGGTGGGGAAAGATCTAAGCATATATGGCCATTCAAATATATTTGATGATGAATTATTATTGCTGACAATTATCTATATGATAAATAAGTTGGGAGGCGAAACATTAAGCCCCTATTCTCTGTGTTTGATGGATGCTATTTGTTCCAAAAATATGCTTTGAGTGTCAGCAGTCATGGAAGACTATATGATAGCTGAGTATCTAGAATTTACTAAATCAAAGCTCTTACATAGACCCTTCCTGAAAATAAGATGAATTGCAATTGTTTGATGACTGAGAACATAGTTTGTTAGTTTTCAAGAAAGTTTATAGTCTATACTTTAACTTGTGAATAGCTTGCTACTTGATCATGAGAAGTTTTCTGAGATGAGCTACTGTTTATGATATATAATGATGCTAGAAAAAGTGTTTGGAACTATCATTGATCAAACTTATGCACTATGCTAGCATTCACACTTCATAAATTATTTCTTTTATCATTTACCTACTCGAGGACCAGCAGGAATTAAGCTTGGGGATGCTGATACGTCTCAAATGTATCTATAATTAATGAAGTATTCATGGCATATTTACAACAATTTTATATGGTTTTGGTATGATTTGATTAGAACTAACCCAGACTAATGTTGTTTTCAGCAAAACTACCATGGTGTCGTTTTTTGTGCAGAAATAAAAGTTCTCGGAATGGGCTGAAAATTTACGGTGATTTTTTGTGGACCAAAAGAGACCCCCGAAGCTTCGTGGGAGGACGAGAAGACCCATGAGGGCACGACAAGCTCGCTAGGCACGCCCTAGCCCCCAGGGTGCTTGGAGCGAGCTTGTCGCTACCTCGTGGACCCCCTTGACGTAAGCCGACGCCAAAAATTCCTATATATACCCAAACCCCCGAAAAGAACCCTAGGTGAGAAGTTCCGCCGCTGCAATCCTCTGCATCCATGAAAACTCAATCAGGACCCCGTTCCGGGACCCTACCGGAGGGGGAAATCACCACTGGAGGCCATCTTCATCATCCCGGTGGCCACCAAGATGAGGAGGGAGTAGTTCACCCTCGGGGCTGAGAGTATGTACCAGTAGCGATTTGTTTGATCTCTCTCTCTCTCTCATGTTCTTGATTTGGCATGATCTTGATGTACCGCGAGCTTTGTTAATATAGTTTGATCTTATGGTGTTCTTCCCTCTCTATCTTGTTTTAATGAATTGAGTTATACCTTTGAGGTTTCACTATTATTGGATTGAATACTTTTATGGATTTGGGAACACTTGATGTATGTCTTTCGTATGAATACCCATGGTGACAATGGGGTATTATATTGATTCACTTCATGTATGTTTTGGCACTCAACTCGCGGATTCCCGAGGTGACATTGGGGTAATCTATGCATAGGTTTTGATGCATGTTTTCGTCCTTGTTTCTCTGGTAGAAATCTTGGGGCACTCTTTAAAGTTCTTTGTGTTGGATTGAATATTATGAATCTGAAGTTGTTTGATGCATATCATATAATTAACCCACGAATACTTGTCGTGACATTGGAGTATCTAGGTGACATTAGGGTTGATTGATGTGTTTTCATATGGTGTTATTGTAGTATGAACTCTAGGGCTGTTTGTGACACTTATAGGGACGGCTCAATAGATTGATCGAAAAGGATAACTTTGAGGTGGCTTGCTACCTACAACAATTTCTTCTTATGTTCTCCATGATAGGAACTTTGGAGTGATTCTTTGTTGCATGTTGAGGGATTGTTATATGATCCAATTATATTTTCATTGTTGAGAGATTGCACTAGCGAAAGTATGAACCCTAGGACTTGTTTTCAAGCATTGCAATGCCCTTTGTGCTCTGTTTTATAAATTTCTACCTTGCTGTTTTTTTATTTTCAGATTACAAAAACCTATATCTACTACCCATACTGCACTTGTATCACCATCTGTTCACCGGACACAAGAGACTCTTTGTTATTTGGTTGTAGGGTTGTTTGAGAGAGACCATCTTCATCCTACGCCTCCCACGGATTGATAAACCTTAGGTCATCCACTTGAGGGAAATTTGCTACTGTCCGACAAAATTCTGCGCTTGGAGGCCCAACACGAGTCTACAAGAAGAAAGGTTGTGTAGTAGACATCAGGATCCGACACCAAGTTGTTTATTCTTGGTAACCTTCCTTATGGGGAAATGCCTCCTAGTGCTTCCACTGAGCCATGGTAGCTTGCTACTGCTCCAGAACACATGGATTGACCGGCATGTGTCCTTCTTTGCTCCTGTGTTTGTCCCTTCGGGGAAATGTCACTCGGTGTTTACCGGAGTCCTTTGTAGCCTCACTACGACTTGGTTACACTTGCTGCTGACCGACACGTGCATTGCTGGGTCATGTATGCCTGTCCCTGTAAGTTTTGCCACCTTGGGTTTACGACTAGTCATGTCGGCCTAGGTTCTCTGTCATATGGATGCTAGCAACACAATCATATACGTGAGCCAAAAGGCGCAAACGGTCCTGGCCTAGGTAAGGCTGCAGCCATGGGGATACCGTGCGTGAGGCCGCAAAGTGATATGATGTGTTACCTGCTAGAACGGTGTGACTTAGGATCGGGGTCCTGTCATTATTGTAGTTGCAATTTCCCCTTGAACAATTTTGTCCTTTGTATGAGAAACCTCCAGGCTAAGGAACCTTGTTGTGATCAGTTCCACTCTTACTTTGTTTCGAGTCCGCTCAACAACCTAAGTGGCTGCATTGTGATCGTCAAGTGTAACCTTGCCGGCAGCGGCACTTCCGGAAGGCTGCTAAGGATCCGTTCCTTAAGCGCTCGTGGCAAGAGTGTGCGCACCGTCAAATTTTCGGCAAGTGTAGGGTGCAAAATCATGCAAAGACAGAATAAGACAAGGGAGATAGCATACATCGATTCATCAGCATAGATTATATTGCATTAGAAGCAAAATGTTGTTCTAACTTTAGATAAACTAGCCTTTTATATCGGCTATATTGGCGGCAAAATGCTGCGAAAGAGCTAGTTCCTATGCTGGCCCTCAGTCCTAGGGATTTCAATGACCTTATTGGCAAACGGCGCAACAAGCTCTTCGGCAGCCCTGGTGTGTGCTCCCTTCGGCAAGCTCTTGAAGGCCTTGGAGATGTCGATGCCAGGATTTTGGTACACAATCTTGATGAGTACCTTAAAGAGGACATCCTAGCAAAGCTTGTTGGATTCGCTAGCGATATGCGTAGCTCCAGTCTCGTGGTACTTCTCCAATGCTTTGATAAGGCTTTCGAAGAATAAAGAGAGCCTGACACTGGCGGTGTCCCTCTTGTTAGTGGAGAAGCGGTATTCCGGCAAGCCCATGGTGGACAGCTGTGCGGTGAGGTCTCTGCGATCGCCATGAGACAATCAGTCCAAAGCTTGTAGGTGCTTTTGAGCCCGTTGAAGGAGTTCGCAGTGCTTTCAAACAAAAGCCTTCTCGGTCTGGAGATACTTCGACAAGGCTGTCGGTGCAACAAACCCTGGGTCCGTGCACAGGCCCAAGCTCAAGATTGCAACATCCAAGACAAGACCAAGATGAAGAGATAGGCTCTTTGAGGAATCAAAGGGCAAGTTGGGAAGACCAAGTCAAGCCAAGAAGCAAGACACCGCTAAGGGAAAACCTCCCTTGCCGGGCAAGAGAGCCTGGCGAAGGCAAGGTTGCCCCAGAAGCAAGCCTCAGGACCGCCGCGGCAGGCCTGCCGGGACATACGAAGGCAAAGCACCCTCCAAGGCTTCACCGCCCCACCTCACGGCGACGCAAGTCACCGATCGGTGTGGTGTCAAGCCCCAAGATGACTAAGTGGCTGCCTTTTGCCACATGGCAACCATTTCCTACAGGAATCACCTCCAGATGACACCCGTCCTGCGACGTGTCACGCAGACAGGAAAGAAGGTGGCCAAACAGCCCTGCAAGGCGTGCCGGGCAGGCCATGATGTGACACTGAGCGGCAAATTTAATGCGTACTGCTCTGTCTGCAGAGTAGATATGATAGCACTATTTGCTATCTAATCAGTACACAATGACTGATTTGCCACTGTGGTGACCCCTTAATCTATAAAAGGAGGCCCATGACGACCATAGAAAGGATTCGGACCCCTGTACACTCATACGCTCGTAGCTGCTCTTGCCCCGAGGCAACCCTGCCGGGCAAGAGCGCTGCATTTCCACCACCATCCACCATCAATCAACCAAAGCAGGAGTAGGGTTTTACGCCTCGCAGCGCCCCGAACCTGGGTAAAACTGCCCGTGTGATCTCTGCCGCGCTACGCCGCGCTCCTTCGCTCTTTGTGCAATGTGCTCAGTCCCCCTGCTGAACCAAAAGGGGCCCTTGGCCCCATAGGTGGCCGTGGTTTCCCATGACATCTTTGGTGCGCCAGGTAGGGGGCTGCACTTGCACGAACCCGAGAAGTGTACGAAGCACGTCATCTTCATCGCCATCTTCTTCATCAATGGCTCCATCGTCCATGGCGCCCAAGAAGAAGCCCGGCACCGCAACTCATCCATCCACCTCGAAGGCCCCGCCACATGCGCCCGTCGGCGCCGCGGGGGCTACGGGGACGCCTGGAACTGCGGACGCTGTGGGGGACGTGGTCGGCGCGGGCGGCGTCATTACCACCTCCCCTGCGGCCGAAGCAAGAGCAGGAGGCACCTGAGAAGGACAGCACCAACTACATTCCAGCAGCCACGCCCCACGAGGTATGGGAGGAGAGATCATTCCATCTGTACCTCCCCGTCCAGTCGAGGGGCACAACCGCAGGGGGGTACTCGCTCTGGGGGGAATCGCAACTCCCTGACAGCTCCCACTTCGGGAGCGGCCGTGGAACATGTGCCACCCCCGGAACGAGCCGACCCAGCCGCTACGCCAAATGGAGCCGCTGGCCCTCCAGCGCCTCCACCTCGTCCACACGCCATCTAGGCGGCTGGCTCACAACGACGAGAGCACGACGCGACCGCTACCGGCACCGTCAGGAGCCGGGTGACGTTACGGTCTTCATCGACATCCATGCCAAGCACCGCTTCGGAGGCCATGGCGCGGGCTTGACTACTATTTAAATTTCCGTCGGTAGCCGATCAGATGGATGAGTGGAGAGCCACCATTCAGAGTCTGATTGGCTTCACGGAGGTGGGAGGATCACAGCAGGCTGGCCCGCCATGGCCTCCCCAGGCAACAGCAACGGCCCATGCTACTAGCCGTGCGGATGGGGCCACTCCTACGGTACAGTCCCCTCTGCGGCGGCCGGCGTGGGAGCCGCGCGACCAAGAACCTGACGACGTCTCAATGGCTTCGTCCGACCCTCGAGCACGACAAGGCCCATGGCGAGTCCTGCAGGACAGGCGGAGGATGACGCGCGTGTCAACATCGAGCGACACCATGACGCCCACCGCCAGTCTCACAGGCGCGATGGCCCCGACGTCGACGAGCCCGCACTCGCTGACGGCGGGTACCTACCCTTCGAGGCTGGGTGCCCTGCCTTCACCCACGAGCTGCGGCAAGTCTGTTGGCCGTCCACTCGCATGTTCAAGCCAGAGATACCACAGAAGTATGACAGAAGACTGAACCCGACAGAGACCTTGAGCATCTACACCATCGCTGTTCAAGCTGCCGGGGGAAGAGATGAGAAGGTATTCGCCAACTACTTCCCTTTGGCACTCAAGCCAAACACGAGGTGTTGGCTGATGCACCTGCCGGAGAACTCCATTTCGACCTGGGCTGACCTATGCCATGAGTTCATTGGCACGTTCACGGGCGGCCATCAAGAACCAGGGCGGCCCAGCGACTTGCAGCTCCTCCCGCAGAAGGAAGGCCAGAGCCTGCGGAAATACATGCAGAGATTCAGCAGAGTCCACAGGAATATTCCAGACATCCACCCGGCAGCTGTGATAGCTGCGTTCCAGTCCAACATGCGCAATCGTCAGATACGTTCCAAGATGAACGTTTCATTGCCCAAGACTGTGAAGGAGCTTTACACTCTGGTGGATAAGTGTGCTCGAATAGAGGAGGGGAGGAAGCTCCTCAGAGAAGAGGATGGCGTCGACATCAATTCAGAGGATGATGACGAGGCCGCCAGTCAAAAGAAGAAGAACAAGAAGTGCAACAAAAGGCGCAAGGATAAGGCAGTGATGACCGTTGAGGGATCGGGCATGCCTAGTACCGGCAAGAAAGCCAAGGCTGAGATACCCAGCAAGGAGGTTGCCGCATGCACTGACTACCGGGAAGCCGCGGCTGCCGAAAAGGCTGGGAAAGGCGATGGCCTGTATTGCAAGATCCATCGCACCAAGGGCCATGATCTCCAGGAGTGTCATCAGGTTGAGCAGCTTGTCAAGAAGCAGAGGGTTGAATATGAGAAGCGAGATAAAGAGAAAGGTCAGAATGGCGCTGGCGGAAAGGGCCGGGGTGGCGGAGCAAGCCGCCCCGGCAAGGCTCCTCAAAACCAAGGGAAACCAGCCAGAGGCCGTGCGAAGGAGGATTGCAATGATGAGAGTGATGGAGGAGATGAAGAGGAAACCAGCGAGCAGGAATTCCAGAAAGCCACTGACGCCCTGTGCATTGACGGGGGTGCATCTTTGCACTCCTCTCACCGCCAACTTAAACGGTGGGCGCGTGAAGTCAATGCCGTGGAGCCAGCGGCAGCCTCTCGAAGGCCACTCAAGTGGTCCCGCACGCCCATCATTGTCGACGAAGAGGACCACCCTGACCGCACCACCGCGGTAGGGTGCTTGTCGTTGTTGGTATCACCAACAATCCGCAACCTCAAAGGCACAAAGATGCTGGTTGACGGCGGGGCCGAGTTGAATCTGATTTCTTCAAAGGTCATCAGCAAACTCCAGATAGCAGAAGAAGAGCTTAAAGTTACTGGTACGTTTCAAGGGATCAACCCCGGCAGGAGTCGTCCTAAGGGGAAAATCACGTTACTGGTGACATTTGGGGGAGAGTTGAATTACCGGACTGAGAAGATCGTGTTTGATCTGGTTGACCTCCCCCTTCCATACAACGGAATCCTTGGTCGCCCAGCTTTGGCCAAGTTCATGGCGGCATCCCACTATGCCTACAACACCTTGAAGATGCCAGGGCCGGTGGGCGTCATTTCCATTCCATCAGACGAGAAGGACACAATTATTTGCGTGGACAAGATGTACTGGGATGCAGTCGCGGCACAGGCCACCGAAGCTGCAATCCCCGCCAACGAAAGTAATGGAAAGAAGAAGGCTAACAGGGACACCGGCAAGGAATCCGGGAAGCGTACCTCTTCGGGGTATGCTGCGCCTATTGATGACTCACCGGAGAGTTCCAATAGCAATAGATCCAAGGCCTCTGCACCCGCTGTGAAACAGGTCCCGGCAGGGCTGGCTGGCGCTGGTGGTACTTTCATCATCAGCGCCACCCTCGATGACAAATAGGAAAGCGCGCTCATTGCCTTCCTACGGGCAAATGTCGATGTGTTTGCCTGGCAACCATCTGACATCCCCGGTGTTCCCAGGAAGGTAATCGAACACCACCTTGCTGTCTGCCCACAGGCCCGACCCGTCAAGCAGAAGGTCCGGAAGCAAGCTTTGGAGCGGCAGCAGTTTATTGCCAAGGAGATAAAGAAACTTGAGGCAGCTAGTCTGGTTAGAGGAGTGTTGCATCCAACATGGTTAGCAAATCCAGTGGTGGTACGCAAGGCCAATGGGAAGTGGAGGTTGTGCATAGATTTTACGGATCTGAACAAGGCATGCCCGAAGGACCCATTTCCCTTGCCGCGCATCGACCAGATTGTGGATTCCATCTCCGGGTGTGACCTGCTTTCCTTCCTGGATGCCTACTCTAGATATCATCAGATCTTCATGTCCAAGGAAGACGAAGAGAAGACCGCGTTCATCACCCCATGTGGCACATAATGCTTCATGCGGATGCCTTTCGGGTTGAAGAGCGCCGGGTCTACTTTCGCAAGAGCAGTTTAGATTGGTTTTGAGTCACAGTTGCATAGGAACGTTGAGGCTTACATGGATGATATTATGGTCAAGACCAAGGACAGATCAACCGTCATTCAGGATTTGGAAGAGACGTTTGCTAATCTGCGCAAGATCAACTTGAAGCTAAATCCGAAGAAGTGTGTGTTTGGCGTTCCTTTCGGCAAGCTACTTGGCTTCTTTGTGTCCCACCGGGGGATAGAGGCCAACCCCGACAAGATCAAGGCTATCGAGCAGATTCAAGCACCCAAGACTGTCAAGGACGTGAGGCGTTTGACTGGATGTGTTGCCGCGCTTAGCAAATTCATTTCCAAGTCTGCCGAGCGTGCCTTGCCGTTCTTCAAGGTTTTGAAAAAGGTAGGGCCCATGGAATGGACCCCAGAGGCAGATGCCGCACTACAAGATTTGAAGGCCTACCTTCCTTCTGTGCCCACTTTGGTTGCTCCAAAACCTCAAGAACCGTTAATACTATAATTGGCGGCAACTAATCAGGTGGTTAGCGCAGCACTGGTGGCACAGAGGGAAGTGGATGGAGCAGCAGACGCAGCTGGTGTCCCTTCCGGGAGGAAAGCGAACACACCCTGGCAAGGTCAGATGCAGATCAAGGTGGAGAAGAGCAAAGCAGCAGAAGCAGTTCTCTGGTCACGACCAAGAAGAAAGTGGTGCAGCGCCCAGTATACTTTATCAGCTCCCTGTTGCAGGGGGCTAGATCCAGGTACCCTGGCGTGCAAAAATTGATCTTTGGCCTTGTCATGGCCTCAAGGAAACTGCGCCACTACTTCCAAGCCCATGAGATCACAGTTGTCACCCGTTTCTCTTTGCAACGAATATTCCGAAACCCTGAGGCCACCAGCAGGATAGTGGAGTAGGCTTTGGAGTTATCTAGCTTTGGTTTGAAGTTTGAGAGCACATCAACCATTCAGAGCAGAGCGCAGAGCATCGGCAGAGTTTATTGCAGAATGGACGCCAACCCCTGATGAAGAGGTATTGGAGACAGTTATCCCCGGCAAGGAAGCGCCCCAAGAATGGATCATGTATTTTGATGGTGCCTTCTCCCTACAAGGTGCAGGGGCTGGCGTGCTTCTCATTGCTCCCACCGGAGAGCACCTGAAGTACGTCGTCCAGATGCATTTTCCCCGGGAGGAAGCTACCAACAATACAGTAGAGTATGAAGGGCTCCTTGCTAGGCTTAGAATTGCAACAAAACTGGGGATCAAGAAGCTGATCATCCGCGGAAATTCGCAACTTGTGGTGAGATAAGTCAACAAGGATTACCAAAGTCCATTGATGGAGGCATACGTTGAGGAAGTGAGGAAGCTGGAGGAGCACTTTGACGGATTGCAAACAGAGCACGTACCCCGTGCGGAAAACAGCATCGCTGATCATCTGTCAAAGTGCGCTGCGCAGAAGCTCCCTGTGGAACCAGGAACTTTTGTTATCCATCTGACTCAGCCCTCCGTATCCCCGGCAACAATGGCCAGAAAGAGGAGGAAACTGGACTCCGGCAAGGCTCTCCCGGTAGAACCTCTCGAGGATCCCGGCAGAAAGCTTGTTGGGTACAACTCCCCTTCGGTCGCTGAGCTACATCCTCCCGCCAGGCCACCGGTCCCCGCGGTCGAGGATTGCACTCACATGAATGAGGAGGTGTCGTTAGTCCTCGTTGCCGAGCCACAGGCTCCGCCTTGGGCATGGCACATAGTCCATTTCCTCCAAACTGGAGAACTTCCCGAAGAGCAAGAAGAAGCTGAAAGAGTAGCCCGGAGGGCCAGTATATATCAGTTTGTTGATGACACGCTATACAGAAGGAGGCCCAACGGTGTGAAATTGAAGTGCATTTGCCGGGAAGGAGGAAAGGAACTGCTGGCGGAGATACACAATGGTATGTGCGGCTCCCACATTGGATCAAGGGCGTTGGTTGGGAAAGCTTTCCGGCAAGGATTCTACTGGCCCACAGCCCTCCAAGATGCGGTCGAGCTTGTCACCAAGTGTGAAGCCTGCCAGTTCCATTCCAAGAACATCCACCTACCTGCCCAAGCTCTTCAGACAATCCCTTTATCATGGCCATTTTCGGTCCGGGGGCTCGATATCCTCGGCCCTTTCCCCCATGCTGCCAGGGGCTTTGAATTCTTGTTCGTTGCAATCGACAAGTTTTCAAAGTGGCCGGAAGTAGAGCCCGTGAGAAAGGTGACTGCTCAGTCGGCTATCAAGATCTTGAAAGGATTGGTGTGCCGCTTCGGAGTTCCTGCCCGGATCATCACTAACAACGGCACCCAGTTCACGAGTTGCACCTTCATGCAATACGTTCATGCCCTCAGAAGCAAAATCTCGTTTGCCTCTATGGCCCATCCAGGGAGGAACGGGCAAGCTAAGAGGGCGAACGCTGAAGTGCTGCGAGGACTCAAGACGAGAACTTTCGATAGGCTGCAGAAGTGCGGCAGGCGGTGGATCGAGGAGCTGCCGGTGGTTCTTCGGTCCCTCAGAACGACACCAAATCGAGCTACCGGGCAGACTCCCTTCTCCCTAGTCTATGGGGCAGACGCAGTTATCCCCACAGAACTCATTTATAGGTCACCTCGAGTTCTTGCCTACGATGAAGTAGCGCAAGATCGGCACCGGTGTGACGATGCTGTGCTACTCGAGGAGAACCGTCTCCGGGATGCTACGTGTGCTGCACGCTATCAGCAAGCCCTGCGTCGCTATCGTAGCCGCAGGGTTCGTGCCCGGTGTTTTGAGGAAGGCGACCTTGTCCTTAGGCGCGTTCAGTCCGCCAAGGGTGCAAACAAGTTGACGCCGAAGTGGGAAGACCCTTACCGGGTAGTACAAGTCACCAGACCTGATGCAGTCCATCTAGAGACCGGAGATGGCATTCAGTTGCAAAACTCAAGGAACATTGAGCATCCCCGCAAGTTCTACCCGTAAGGCGTGGCTGCCGGGCCTGCCCGGCAGCCACCCTTTTGTACAGGCCTTGCCTCTGTTGCATGTAACCCCTTGTACAAAGCCAGGCGCAGACCCTGAGCAACAGAGAAATAAATGAAGTGCTGGGGGGCCCCCGACAAATTGCATGCATGCATAAGCATATCATGAGCATTGCATGTTCATGTAGAATAGATCGCATGAGGCATCATTTTCATCTGCATCATACTGCATGCTCCTACCATGGATTCGGTCACCAAAAGGGAGAAGAGAAGACAAGCCTACATCGCGATCCCTGGCAAGCCCAAACAGATAAGTTCTCTCTATTATCCATATGAGTTCTGTAAGTAAAAACTTGTGCATAGGATAACCACGCCGCTTTCAAGACTTAGGTGCTCCTGTCCCTTGACTCGAACGTTGCTTCGGTCAGGGAGGTTGTAGTGGCCTTTGGCGAGAAAGTTGGCGGGGGGGCTGGTCCCTCTTCATGATTTGTGCCCAACAGGCCCAGCCCCGCGGCAGCAACTTGAGGGTATCGGCAGGATAGCCTACTGGGAAAAACTTGTTTACTTGAGCGTAAAGAGGCATTCTCCCTCTGCATGGACATGTTACATGCACAAGTGCCCGGCAAGGTTTATCCTTTTCATTAATATGCTGATTAACAAGTATAGACCTTACAGAACACAAACATGGATAAAAGAGATTACATAATTTGAACTAAAGTTTGGCAAGTGCCTACACCTTTTAGATTGAAAAAGAGAGATAAATGCTCATGATCCTCTTTTCTACTTCGTCATTCCCTTCTTTGAAACTACAGGGGGAAACAAAGAAGACGAAGGGAAGGCCCGGCTGGGATTCGACGCCTCCCCAGGATCAGGATGACGCCGTTCCCGGGCTAGGAGGAAGAAACCAGAGGGCAGGTGTGGATGGTGACGCTGCCGGAAGCTCAACCAGTGGTGATGGTGCTGCCGCAAGCACACCTCGTTGGAGTGGTCGCCCCCGCTCTTGACGGGTCGTGGGTCGCCGCCACCTCCTTTACCACTATCGCTCGAAGCTCCCGCCACGCCAACCAGGGCGTACACCAAGCGCTCCGGGTAGCTCCACAGAGAGCATGGTCGTCTCCAACGACACGAAGACAAGGGGCCGCCGCCCTTTAAAGAAGCACACATGGGGACGGGGAGCTCGCCCATACGCCGGACAGGCGGTGCCCTGAGAGGAGGAATCTGCCATTACCGATACCGAACCACCTTTGCGGCCTCCCTCCGGCGTCACAGGAAAAGAAGAACTAGGTCACGATCGACTACCACGCCTCGTGTCCATTATGGGCCTCGGCGTGGTGTTGCTTGCGTCGCCCCCCACAAAGATTGGAGCTACGGGCGGCCCATTGACGAGCGCACCAGAGTCGCTACTCCGGTGCTACCACCGCACCGCCCGCACACCCCCCTGAGGCCTGCGCGAAGACAGGAAGAGGATTCTGCCCCAGCACTCGATGCCGTCGACCCCAAGCTAGGGCCCGGGGCTTGGCCCCAAGCTCTCCTCTTCGGCATACCCCAGGAGGAGGCAGTGAATGAAGAAGGTGAGTGGACGAATACTCCCACTCCTCCCCCGTCCCTCCTTTTATAGACGGGCCAGGGTCAGGAGCCGCTCCCTGAGCGGGAGACCGCCGTCCTCCTCCACCAATCCATGAAAACTAGGCACCTACCTTAACGCTCTCCCACACCACGCGCCTCCGTTACCTACCCCACTCAATGCATGCAGCATACGTGGCCTGGGATAAGGGCGTGGTGGGAAGAGTGAATTGGCAGTTACTCGCCCGTGTGTTAAAGTCATTCACGGGCCATTACAAGAGTGGCCCCATTGCAGTTGGCGTTACACGACGGGCGGAAGAACCAGGAATTGACCTGGGCTCGGATTAATGAAGAAGCAAAGAAGATCTCAAATTGCGAGCAGCTATTTCCCCTCGCCTGTGCACAAGTTAGGGCCTACCCCGATGACGCCCGGCAGCTCGTTCGGGCCAGGCCCGGGGGCTCCTGTCGGTGCAACAAACCCTGGGTCTATTGCCTAGACCGTGCACAGGCGCAAGATCAAGAGTGCAACATCCAATACAAGACCAAGATGAAGAGATAGGCACTTTGAGGAATCAAAGGGCAAGTTGGGAAGACCAAGTCAAGCCAAGAAGCAAGACACCGCTAAGGGAAAACCTCCCTTGCCGGGCAGGAGAGCCTGGCGAGGGCAAGGTTGCCCCGAAAGCAAGCCTCAAGACCGCCCCGGCAGGCCTGCCGGGGCATACGAAGGCAAAGCACCCTGCCAAGGCTTCACCACCCCACCTCACAGCGACGCAAGTCATCGATCGGTGCGGTGTCAAGCCCCAAGATGACTAAGTGGCTGCCTTTTGCCACATGGCAGCCATTTCCTACAGGAATCACCTCTAGATGACACCCGTCCTGCGACGTGCCATGCAGATAGGAAAGAAGGTTGCCAAACAGCCCAGCAAGGCGTGCCGGGCAGGCCATGATGTGACACTGAGCGGCACATTTAATGTGTATTGCTCTGTCTGCAGAGTAGATATGATAGCACTGTTCGCTATCTAATCAGTACACAATGACTGATTTGCCACTATGGTGACCCCTTAATCTATAAAAGGAGGCCCATGGCAACAATAGAAAGGATTCGGACCCCTGTACACTCATACGTGCATAGCTGCTCTCGCCCCAATGCAACCCTGCCGGGCAAGAGCGCTGCGTTTCCACCACCATCCACCATCAATCAACCAAAGCAGGAGTAGGGTTTTATGCCTCGCTGGCGGCCCGAACCTGGGTAAAACTGCCTGTGTGATCTCTGCCGCACTACGCCGCACTCCCCCACTCTTTGTGCAACGTACTCAGTCCCCCTGCCGAACCAAAAGGGGCCCTTGGCCCCATAGGTGGCCGTGGTTTCCCACGACAAAGGCTTTCTCCGCTCTTTGGCGACTTCAAGGGATTTCTCCAGGGTGGTCAACATTAGTTTATAATCATCGATGGCTGCTACTTGTGAGCTTCATTGGGATTTCCTCGAAGAGGAGAGGATGATGCAGTACAGTAGGGATAAGTATTTCCCGCAGTGAAGAACCAAGGTTATCAATCCAGTAGGAGAACCAAGCAACACCTCGTTAGCAGTACCTACACACAAAATAACAAATACTTGCACCCAACGCAAACAAGCGGTTGTCAATCCCTCGGCGGTTAGTTGCAAGGATCAAATCTCGTAGTGATAAATAGATAAAAACTCAAAATAAAATAACTTAAATAACATTGCAGCAAGGTATTTTTGGATTTTAATCTATGATAAAACTAGACCCGAGGGCCATAGTTTTCACTAGAGGCTCCTCTCTTGAAAATAACATAAAGTTTGTAAACAAATTACTATTGGGCAATTGATAGAAAAGCATATAATCATGATGATATCCAAGGCAATGATCATGTATATAGGCATCACGTTCGAGACAAGTAGACCGACTCCTGCCTACATCTACTACTATTACTCCACACATCGACCGCTATCCAGCATGCATCTAGAGTATTAAGTTCATAAAGAATGGAGTAACGCCTTAAGCAAGATTACATGATGTAGACAAAGTAAACTCATGCATGAATAAACCCCATCTTTTTATCCTTAATGGCAACAATACAAATACGTGTCTTGTCCCTTTCTGTCACTGGGATATAGATCACCACAAGATTGAACCCATCACAAAGCACCTCTCCCATTGCATGAAAAATCGATCTAGTTGGCCAAACCAAATCAATAGATCGGGGAGAAATACAAAGCTATAATAATCATGCATAAAAGAGTTCAGAGAATACTCAAATAATATTCATGGATAATATGATCATAGACTCACAATTCATGGGATCCCAACAAACACACCGCAAAAAGTGATTACATCGAATAGAACTCCAAGAACATCAACGAGAACATTGTATTGAAGATCAAAGAGAGAGAAGAAGCCATCTAGCAACTAGCTATGGACCCGTAGGTCTGTGGTGAACTACTCACACATCATCGGAAGGGCGGCAAGTCTGATGTAGAGCCCCTCCATGATCGATTCCCTTCCGGCAGAGTACCGGAAAAGGCCTCCAGATGGGATCTCATGAGAATAGAAGCTTGCGGCGGGGGAAAAGTGTTTTGGGTGGATGTCTGTTGGTTTCCCGATTTTTTGAAAATTTATAGAGGCGGAATAAAGTCAAACGGATGCTTGTGGGCCCCACAAGCCACCATGGCGCGCCCTGGTGCCTTGTGGGCTACTCCTTAATCTTCTGGCCCTCTCCCAAAGCTTCCAGAGTCTGTTGTGTCCAGAAAAAAATCTCCAAAAAGTTTCGTCACAATTGGATTTCATTTGGTACTGATATTCTGGAAAACCAAAAAGAGGCAAAAAAACAGCAACTGGCACTTGGCACTAAGTTAATAGGTTAGTCCCAAAAATTGATATATAATGACATATAATTGCATATAAAACATCCAAGATTGATACTATTATAGCATGGAACAATAAAAAATTATAGATACGTTGGAGACGTATCAAGCATCCCCAAACTTAATTCATGCTCGTCATCAAGTAGGTAAATGATAAAAACAAATTTTTTGATGTGGAATGCTACCTAACATGTTCATCATGTAATCTCTCTTTTGTGGCATGAATATTAAGATCCGAATGATTCAAAGCAATAGTCTATAGTTTGTCATAAAAATAATAATAATAAGGCATACCAACAAACAATCATGCCTTTGAAAATATCAATGCTAAAGAACGTTATCCCTACAAAATCATATAGCCTTGTCATGCTCCATCTTCTTAATACAAAGTATTTATCATGCACAACCCCGATGACAAGCCGAGCAATTGGTTCATACTTTTTAACGCGCTTCATATTTTTCAACTCTCATGCAATACACGAGCGCAAGCTATGGATATAGCACTACTGGTGGAATAGAGTATAGTGATAGAGGTTGATATGGAGAAGACAAAAAAGGAGAAAGTCTCACATCAATGAGACTAATCAATGGGCTATGGAGATGCCCATCAATTGATGTCAATGCAAGGAGTAGGGATTGACATGCAACAGATGCACTAAGAGCTATAAGTGTATGCAAGCTCAAAAACAAAACTAAGTGGGTGTGCATCCAACTTGTTTGCTCATGAAGACCTCGGGCATTTGAGGAAGCCCGTCATTCGAATATACAAGCCAAGTTCTATAATGAAAAATTTACCACTAGTTATATGAAAATGAAAGCATAGGAGACTCTCTATATGAAAAACATGGTGCTACTTTGAAGAACAAGTGTGGAAAGGATAGTAACATTGCCCCTTCTCTCTTTTTCTCTTTTTTTTAATCTGTTGGTTCTTTGGCCTCTTTTTTGTGGGCTCTTTTTGGCCTCTTTTTTTATTTCCTCACTTGGGTTAATGCTCTATTAATGAATATGATGATCATCACACTTCTATTTACTTACAACTTGAAAAATTACAATTTGATACTAGAACAAAATGCGACTCTATATGAATTTCTCTGGCGGTGTACCAGGATGTGCAATGATCTAGCGTAACATGCATAAAAAATTATGAACGATGGCTGAGCCACAAATACAATGTTTGCTATGTGATCATGCAAAGTAATATGACAATGATGATGTGTGTCGTAAAAACCGAATGATGGAAATTGCAAGGCAATATATCTCGGAATGGCTATGGAAATGACATAATAGGTCGTATGTGTTGGGAAACGTTGCATGGAAAACAAAAAAAATTCGACGCACATGCAAGATCTATCAAGGAGATGCAAAGCAACGAGAGGGGAGAGTGTGTCTATGTACCCTCGTAGAACATAAGCGGAAGCGTTTGTTAACGCGGTTGATGTAGTCGAACTTCTTCGCGCTCCAACCGATTGAGTACCGAACGTATGGCACCTCCGCATTCAGCACACGTTCAGGTCACTGACATCCACGCCTTCTTGATCAAGCAAGACGGCGAGGTAGTGGATGAGTTCCGGCAGCACGACGGCGTGGTGACGGTGATGGTGATGCTATCTCTGCAGGGCTTCGCCTAAGCACTACGAAAATATGACCGAGGGTGTAAACGGTGGAGGGGGGCACCGCACACGGCTAAGCAATTGTCGTGGTTATGTGTGGAGCCCCCCTCTCACATATATATACGTGAGGGAATAGGGGAGAGGCCAAGGGGCGCCCCAATTAGGGCCGAATCCTACTTGGGGTCTTTCCCTAGCCGCCCCCCCCCCTTACCATATTTGCCGGAGTGGGGAAGGAAAGGGGGGAGAGGAAAGGAAGGGGGAGGCCGACACCCCCTCTTTCCTTCTCTCCCCAAGGGAAGTGGCCTAGGAGGGGCGCGCCAGCCCCTTGTGGGCTGGTGTGTTCCCCCCCTTTTGCCCATATGGCCCATTAACCTCCCGGGGGTGTCCGGAACCCCTTCCGGTGACCCAATTTTTACCCGGTACATCCCGAAACTCTTCCGGTGTCCAAATGTCATCGTCCTAAATATCAATCTTTACCTCCGGACCATTCCGGAGCTCCTAGTCATGTCCGTGATCTCATACGGGACTCCGAAAAACATTCGGTCACCAAATCATATAACACTATATTGTCAACGAACATTAAGCGTGCGGACCCTACGGGTTCGAGAACTATGTAGACATGACCGAGACTCCTCTCCGGTCAATAACCAATAGCGGAACCTAGGTGCCCATATTGGCTCCTACATATTCTATGAAGATCTTTATCGGTTGAACCGTTATGACAACATACGTTATTCCCTTTGTCCATCAGTATGTTACTTGCCCGAGATTCAATCGTCGGTATCTTTATACCTAGTTCAATCTCGTTACCGGCAAGTCTCTTTACTCGTTCCATAATACATCATCTTTTAACTAACTCCTTAGTCAGTTTGCTTGCATGGCTTCTTATGATGTGTATTACCGAGAGGGCCCAGAGATACCTCTCCGATACTCGGAGTGACAAATCCTAATCTTGATCTATGCCAACTCAACAGACACCTTCGGATATACCTGTAGAGCATCTTTATGATCACCAAGTTATGTTGTGATGTTTGATAGCACACAAGGTATTCCTCTAGTATCCGGGAGTTGCATAATCTCATAGTCGAAGGAATATGTATTTATCATCATGAAAGCAATATCAATAAACTGAACAATCAATATGCTAAGCTAACAGATGGGTCTTGTCCATCACATCATTCTCCTAATGATATGATCCCATTATCAAATGACAACACATGTCTATGGTTAATAAACCTTAATCATCTTTGATCAAGGAGCTAGTCTAGTAGAGGCTTACTAGGGACACGGTATTTGTTTATGTATTCACACATGTATTTAAGTTTTCGATCAATACAATTCTAGCATGAATAATAAACCTTTGTCATGAATAATGAAATATAAAATAACAACTTTATTATTGCCTCTAGGGCATATTTCGTTCAGTCTCCCACTTGCACTAGAGTTAATAATCTAGATTACATTGTAAAGAATCTAACACCCATGGAGTCTTGGTGCTGATCATGTTTTGCTCACGGAAGAGGCTTAATCAATGGGTCTGCCACATTCAGATCCATGTGTATTTTGCAAATCTCTATGTCTCCATCCTTGACCTTTTCACAAATGGAGTTGAAGCATCTCTTGATGTGTTTGGTTCTCTTGTGAAACCTGGATTCCTTCTCCAAGGCAATTGCTCCAGTGTTGTCACAAAAGATTTTCATTGGACCCGATGCACTGGGTATTACACCCAAATCGGATATGAACTCCTTCATCCAGACTCCTTCATGTGCTGCTTCCGAAGCAGCTATGTACTCTGCTTCACACGTAGATCCCGCCATGATGCTCTGCTTGGAACTGCACCAACTGACAGCTCCACCATTCAATATAAATACGTATCCGGTTTATGACTTAGAGTCATCCGGATCACTGTCGAAGCTAGCATTGACGTAACCATTTATGACGAGCTCTTCGTCACCTCCATAAACAAGAAATGTATCCTTGGTCCTTTGCAGGTACTTCAGGATGTTCTTGGCCGTTGTCCAGTGATCCACTCCTGGATTACTTTGGTACCTCCCTGCCAGACTTTTGGCAAGGCACACATCAGGTCTGCTACACAGCATAGCATACATGATAGAACCTATGGCTGAGGCATAGGGAATGACTTTCATTTTCTCTCTATCTTCTGTAGTGGTCAGGCTTTGAGTCTGACTCAACTTCACACCTTGTAACATAGGCAAGAACCCTTTCTTTGACTGATCCATTTTGAACTTCTTCAAAACTTTATCAAGGTATGTGCTTTGTGAAAGTCCTATTAAGCATCTCGATCTATCCCTATAGATCTTGATGCCCAATATATAAGTAGCTTCACCGAGGTCTTTCATTGAAAAATTCTTATTCAAGTATCCTTTTATGCTATCCAGAAATTCTATATCATTTCGAATCAACAATATGTCATCAGATAGTAACATTACCATCAGCGTGAGTCTTCTTCTTGAAGATCCATTTATTTTCTATGGCTTGCCGATCTTCAGGCAAGTCCACCAAAGTCCACACTTTGTTCTCATACATGGATCCAATATCAGATTTCATGGCCTCAAGCCATTTATCGGAATCTGGGCTCATCATAGCTTCTTCATAGTTCGTAGGTTCGCCTTGGTCTAGTAACATGACTTCCAGGACAGGATTACCATACCACTCTGGTGCGGATCGTTCTCTGGTCGACCTACGACGTTCAGTAGTAACTTGATCTGAAGTTTCATGATCATTATTATTTGCTTCCTCTCTAGTTGGTGTAGGCATCACGAGAATGGTTTTCTGTGATGTGCTACTTTCAATTTCGAGAGAAGGTACAATTACCTAATCAAGTTCTACTTTCCTCCCACTCACTTCTTTCGAGAGAAACTCCTTCTCTAGAAAGGACCCATTCTTAGCAACAAAGATCTTGCCTTCGGATCTGTGGTGGAAGGTGTACCCAATAGTTTCTTTAGGGTATCCTATGAAGACGCACTTCTCCGATTTAGTTTCAAGCTTATCAGGCTGAAACCTTTTGACATAAGCGTCGCATCCCCAAACTTTAAGAAACGACAGCTTAGGTTTCTTGCCAAACCACAGTTCATACGGTGTCGTCTATACGGATTTAGACGGTGCCCTATTTAACGTGAATGCGGCTGTCTCTAAAGCATAACCCCAAAACGACAGTGGTAAATCGGTAAGAGACATCATAGATCGCACCATATCTAATAAAGTACGGTTACGATGTTCGGACACACCATTACGCTATGGTGTTCCAGGTGGCTTCAGTTGTGGAACAATTCCACATTGTTTTAAATGAAGTCCAAACTCGTAACTCAAATATTCGCCTCCGCGATCAGATCGTAGAAACTTTATTTTCTTGTTACGATGATTCTCCACTTCACTCTGAAATTCTTTGAACTTTTCAAATGTTTCAGACTTGTGTTTCATTAAGTAGATATACCCATACCTACTCAAATCATCTGTGAAGGTCAGAAAATAATGATACCCGCCGCGTACCTCAACACTCATCGGACCGCATACATCGGTATGTACTATTTCCAATAAGTCATTAGCTCACTCCATTGTTCTGGAGAACGGAGTTTTAGTCATCTTGCCCATGAGGCATGGTTCGCAAGTATCAAATGATTTATAATCAAGTGATTCCAAAAGTCCATCTGCATGGAGTTTCTTCATGCGCTTTACACCAATATGAACTAAACGGCAGTGCCACAAGTATGTTGCACTATTATTATCAACTTTGCATCTTTTGGCATCAATATTATGAATATGTGTATCACTACGATCGAGATTCAACAAGAATATACCATTCATTAAGGGTGCATGACCATAAAAGATATTACTCATATAAATAGAGCAACCATTATTCTCCGATTTAAATGAATAACTGTCTCGCAATAAACAAGATCCAGATATAATGTTCATGCTCAACGCAGGCACCAAATAAAATTTATTGAGGTCTAAAATTAATCCCGAAGGTAGATGTAGAGGTAGCATGCCAACGGCGATCACATCGACCTTGGAACCATTCCCAACGCACAGCGTCACCTCGTCCTTAGCCAATCTTCGTTTATTCCACAGCTCCTGTTTTGAGTTACAAATATGAGCAACCGTACCAGTATCAAATACCCAGGCGCTACTATGAGCATTAGTAAGGTACACATCAATAACATGTATATCAAATATACCTTTGTTCACTTTGCCATCCTTCTTATCCGCCAAGTATTTGGGGCAGTTCCGCTTCCAGTGACCATTCCCTTTGCAGTAGAAGCACTCAGTTTCAGGCTTGGGTCCAGCTTTGGGCTTCTTCCCGGGAGTGGCAACTTGCTTGCCATTCTTCTTGAAGTTCCCTTTCTTTCCCTTGCCCTTTTTCTTGAAACTAGTGGTCTTGTTAACCATCAACACTTGATGCTCCTTCTTGATTTCTACCTCCGCGGCCTTAAGCATTGCGAAGAGCTCAGGAATCATTTTGTTCATCCCTTGCATATTATAGTTCATCATGAAGCCTTTGTAGCTTGGTGGCTATGATTGAAGAACTCTGTCAATAACACTATCAACTGGAAGATCAACTCCCAGCTGAGTTAAGTGGTTATGATACCCAGACATTTTGAGTATGTGTTCATGGACAGAACTGTTCTCCTCCATCTTGCAGCTATAGAACTTGTTAGAGACTTCAGATCTCTCAACCCGGGCATTTGCTTGAAATATTAACTTCAACTCTTGGAACATCTCATATGCTCCATGAGGTTCAAAACGTCTTTGAAGTCCCGGTTCTAAGATGTAAAGCATGGCACACTGAACTATAGAGTAGTCATCAGATCGAGCCTGCCAGATGTTCATAACATCTGCAGTAGCTCCTGCAGCAGATCTGTCACCCAGCTATGCATCAAGGACATAATTATTCTGTGCAGCAATGAGGATAATCCTCAAGTTACGGACCCAGTCCGTGTAGTTGCTACCATCATCTTTCAACTTAGCTTTCTCTAGGAACGCATTAAAATTCAGGGGAACGGTAGCTCGGGCCATTGATCTACAACATAGATATGCAAAACTATAAGGCTAAGTTCATGATAAATTAAGTTCAATTAATCAAATTACTAATGAACTCCCACTTAAATAAACATCCCTCAAGTTATCTAAGTGATACATGACCCAAATCAACTAACCCATGTCCGATCATCACGTGAGATGGGGTAGTCATCAATGGTGAACATCTCTATGTTGATCATATCTACTATATGACTCATGTTCGACCTTTCGGTCTCCAGTGTTCTGAGACCATGTCTGTACATGCTAGGATCCTCAAGTTTAACCCAAGTATTCTGCATGTGCAAAACTGTCTTACACCCGTTGTATGTGAACATAGAATCTATCACACCCGATCATCACGTGGTGCTTCGAAATGATGAACTTTGGCAACGGTGCATACTCGGGGAGAACACTATTATCTTGAAATTTAGTGAAGGGATCATCTTATAATGCTACCGCCTTTCTAAGCAAAATAAGATGCATAAAGGATAAACATCACATGCAATCAAAATATGTGATATGATATGGCCATCATCATCTTGTGCTTTTGATCTCCATCTCCAAAGCATCGTCATGATCTCCATCGTCACCAGCTCGACACCTTGATCTCCATCGTTGCGTCGGGGTCGTCTCGCCAACTATTGCTTCTACAACTATTGCTAACGCATAGCGATAAAGTAAAGCAATTACATGGCGCTTGCATTTCATAAAATAAAGAGACAACCCTAAGGCTCCTGCCGGTTTTCAATACTATAAAACATGATCATCTCATACAACAACATATATCACATCACGTCTTAACCATATCACATCACAACATGCCTTGCAAAAACAAGTTAGACGTCCTCTACATTGTTGTTGCAAGTTTTACATGGCTGCTACGGGCTTCTAGCAAGAACCGTTCTTAACTACGCAAAAACCACAATGGTGATTCATCAAGTTTGCTATTTTAACCTTCTTCAAGGACCGGCCGTAGTCAAAAACTAAAGTAGGAGAAACAGACACCCGCCAGCCACCTTTATGAAAAACTAGTTGCATGTCTATCGGTGGAACCGGTCTCATGTACGTGGACAGGTAAGGTTGGTCCGGGCCGCTTCATCCCACAATATCGCCGAATCAAAAATAAGACGTTGGTGGTAAGCAGTATGACTATCACCGCCCATAACTCTTTGTGTTCTACTCGTGCATACCATCTACGCATAGACCTAGCTCGGATGCCACTGTTGGGAAACGTTGCATGGAAAACAAAAAAAATTCTACGCACACGCAAGATCTATCAAGGAGATGCAAAGCAACGAGAGGGGAGAGTGTGTCTGCGTACCCTCGTAGACCGTAAGCAAAAGTGTTTGTTAACGCGGTTGATGTAGTCAAACTTCTTCGCGCTCCAACCGATCGAGTACCGAACGTACGACACATCCGCGTTTAGCACACGTTCAGCTCGGTGACGTCCACGCCTTCTTGATCCTGCAAGATGGCGAGGTAGTGGATGAGTTCCGGTAGCACGACGGCTTGGAGATGGTGATGGTGATGCTATCCCCGCAGGGCTTCGCCTAAGCACTACGAAAATATGACCGAGGGTGTAAACGTTGGAGGGGGGCGCCGCACATGGCTAAGCAATTGTCGTGGTTATGTGTGGAGCCCCCCTCCCACATATATATAGGTGGGGGAAGAGGGGAGAGGCCCAGGGGCGCCCCAAGTAGGGTCAAATCCTACATGGGGTCTTTCCCTAGCCGTGCCCTCCCCCCTTACCATATTTGCCGGAGGGGGGAAGGAAAGGGGGAGAGGAAAGGAAGGGGGAGGCCGACTCCCCCCTTTACTTCTCTCCCCAAGGGCTGCAGCCTAGAAGGGGCATGCCAGCCCCTTGTGGGCTGGTGTGTCCCCCCCCCCTTTGGCCCATATGGCCCATTAACCTCCCGGGGGTGTCCAGAACCCCTTCCGGTGACCCAATTTTTACCCGGTACATCCCGAAACTCTTCCGGTGTCCAAATATCATTGTCCTATATATCGATCTTTACCTCCGGACCATTCTGGAGCTCCTCGTCATTTCCGTGATCTCATCCGAGACTCCAAATAGCATTTGGTCACCAAATCATATAACTCATATAACACTATATCGTCAACGAACGTTAAGCGTGCGAATTCTATGGGTTCGAGAACTATGTAGACATGACCGAGACTCCTCTCCAGTCAGTAACCAATAGCGGAACCTGGATGCCCATATTGGCTCCTACATATTCTACGAAGATCTTTATCGGTTGAACCGTTATGACAACATACGTAATTCCCTTTGTCCATCGGTATATTACTTGCCCGAGATTCGATCGTTGGTATCTTTATACCTAGTTCAATCTCGTTCCGGCAAGTCTCTTTACTCATTCCGTAATACATCATCTTGCAACTAACTCCTTAGTCACTTTGCTTGCAAGGCTTCTTATGATGTGTATTACCGAGAGGGCCTAGAGATACCTCTCCGATACTTGAAGTGACAAATCCTAATCTTGATCTATGCCAACTCAACAGACACCTTCGGAGATACCTGTAGAGCATCTTTATGATCACCCAGTTGCGTTGTGATGTTTGATAGCACAGAAGGTATTCCTCCGGTATCCGGGAGTTGCATAATCTCAAAGTCGAAGGAATATGTATTTATCATCATGAAAGCAATAGCAATAAACTGAACGATCAATATGATAAGCTAATGGATGGGTCTTGTCCATCACATCATTCTCCTAATGATGTGATCCCGTTATCAAATGACAACACATGTCTCTGGTTAGGAAACCTTAACCATCTTTGATCTACGAGCTAGTCTAGTAGAGGCTTACTAGGGACACGGTATTTGTTTATTTATTCACAAATGTATCTAAGTTTCCGATCAATACAATTCTAGCATGAATAATAAACCTTTATCATGAATAAGGAAATATAAAATAACAACTTTATTATTGCCTCTAGGGCATATTTCCTTCAGTATGGTGGCTGTTTTGAGGAAGATATAAGGAGGCTGATGTGTGATAGAGCATATCATATCACGGGGTTTGGATGCACCAGCGAAGTTTGCACCACATCTCAAGGTGAGAAAGGGCAAAGCACGGTACCTAAGAGGCTAGCAACTTACGGAAAGGTGAGAGTGTGTATAATCCATGGAGTCGCATTAGTCATAAAGAACTCATATACTTATTGCAAAAGTTTATTAGCCCTTGAAGCAAAGTACTACTATGCATGCCCCTAGGCGGATAGATTGGTAGGAAAAGACCATTGCTCATCCCTGACCTCCACTCATAAGGAAGACAATCAATAATAAATCATGCTCCAACTTTTTAGCAAAACGAGAGACCATACGTGCATGCTTCGGGAATCACAAACCTAGACACCAATATTCTTACTAAACCACAATTACGCACTAGCACAACCCACATATTACCACCTTTATGTCGCAAAATAATTGCAAGGAATCGAACTTATCATATTTAGTGATCTACATGAAAGTTTTTATTATATCCCTCTCGAATACCTATCATATTAGGACCAAATTCTTAACTTGTACTAATTGCCATTACTATTATCAACTCTCTAAAAGATATAAGTGAAGCATGAGAGTGCAACTATTTCTTTAAAATATAACCACCGTCGTACTCTAAAAGATATAAGTGAAGCACTAGAGCAACTGCCTAGCTCAAAAGATATAAGTGAAACACATAGAGTATTCTAACAAATCACGAATAATGTGTGTCCCTCTGAAAAAGGTGTATTCAGCAAAGATGATTGTGACAAACTAAAAACCAAACAAATCAAAGACTCATATAATACACGACGCTTCAAGCAAACTCATATCATGTGATGAATAAAAATATAGCTCCAAGTAAAATTACCGATAGTTGGTAGAAGAAAGAGGAGATGCCCTGAGCTTAGATGATTGGGAGCCTTTGAATATTACCTTAGGGTGCCTCGGGCATCCCCGAGCTTAGGCTCTTGCCACTCCTTATTCCTTCATCCATCGTGATCTCACTCAAAACTTGAAAAATTCAGCACACAACACTCAACAAAAACCTTCGTGGGATCCGTTAGTATAACAAAGCAAATCACTACTTTAGGTACTATTCTAAACCCATTCATATTTTATTATTGCATTATACCTACTGTATTATAACTTCAACATGGCTTATGCCCCCCGATACAATCCATAGATTCATCAAAACAAGCAAACAACGCAACGACAACAGAATCTGTCAAAAATAGAACAATCTATAATAATTCGAACAATTACCATACTTATGTAACTCCAAAACTTTTGGAAAATAAGGAAAAACATGGGAAATTTTTATATAATCATGTGTAACAAATTCATAATTTTTGGCCCTCCAGTGATTTTTAACAATCCTACTACTCAGCGTAAAAGTTTCTGTTTTTGCACAGAATCAAAGCAACTATCACCCAAATCATCCCAAAGGCTTTACTTGGCTGAAACACTAATTTAAACACAAAAACACAACCATAACAGTAGCATAATTGTGTGCACACAAAAAAGATATAAAGAATTGGGTTGTCTACCAACAAGCTTTTTCTTTATAGCCATTAAGATAGGCTTGGGATATAATGATGCTCACACAAAAGAAAAGAATTAAAGCACAAAGAGAACATCATAGAAAATGTGACAAACACATTTAAGTCTAACATACTTCCTACGCATATACATTTTATAGGAAAACAAATTATCAAGAAAAGAAATTTCTAGCATATGCAAATAGGAAGAAGGAAGCATTAATAATTTCAACACAAAGAGAGGTGATTTAGTAACATGAAAATTTCTACAACCATATTTTCCTCTCTTATAATAATTACATGTAGGATCATACTCAAATTCAACAATATAGCTATCATAAACAATATTCCCTTTATTATCCACATGCATAAATTTTTTTATAATCTTTCGAGATAGTGGGATTAACATTAACTAAAGTCATGACCTCTCCAAACCCACTTTTATCGATATTTTCATAAGATTGAACACTCTCCAAATATGTCGGATTCTTTTTTCCTAAAATTGACACTCTTCCAAACCCACTTTCAATATTATGGCAAACATATTCATGATGAGGTTTAAATAAATTTTCATGATCATAAGAAGCATCACCCCAATCATGATCATTACAATAAGTATTGGACGTAACAAGATTAGCATCCCCAAGCTTGTAGCTTTGCATATCATTAGCACAATTGACATTAATAGAATTTATAATAACATCATTCCAACCATGCTTTTTATTCAAGGAGCTATCATAAATCACTTTATAAATTTCTTCTTCTAACAATTCATCACAATTTTCAGATTCACGATTTTCAAGCAAAACTTCATAAAGATAATCTAGTGCACTCAACTCACTAGAAATTGGTTCATCATAATTGGATCTTTTGAAAAGATTAGAAAATGGATGAGGATCCATATGTCCTTACTTTCCTGTTCCTTTTCTGTTTTTGGTGTGTTGACATGAAGGCAATAAAAGAAAGCGAGCAAGCAAGCAAAAACGCAAACGGAAAATATTTTGTGTTTTTGTGAAAATGTTTTAGAAGTGGGGGAGATGAAAATGTGAGCCAAATGGCAAATAATGTAAATTCAAGTAGATGAAAGTTTATGGGATGGTACTTGATAGATGTTGATGATGTCTCCCCGGTAACGGCGCCAGAAATTGTTCCTACTACTTGTGAGCTGCGTTGGGATTTCCTCGAAGAGACAATGATGCAGTACAGTAGAGATAAGTATTTCCCTCAGTTAAGAACCAAGGTTACCAATCTAGTAGGAGAACCAAGAAACACCTCGTTAGCAGTACCTAGACACAAAATAACAAATACTTGCACCCAACACGAACAAGGGGTTGTACATCCCTCGGCGGTTAATTGCAAGGATCAAATCTCACAGTGATAGATAGATAAATAAAAACACAAAATAAAATAACTTAAATAAAATTGCAGCAAGGTATTTTTGGATTTTAATATATGATAAAAATAGACCCGGGGGCCATAGTTTTCACTAGAGGCTTCTCTCTTGAAAATAGCATACGGTGGGTAAATAAATTACTGTTGGGCAATTGATAGAAAAGCGGATAATCAGCACGATATCCAAGGCAATGATCAAGTATATAGGTATCACATCCGAGACAAGTAGACTGACTCCTGTCTGCATCTACTACTATTACTCTACACATCGACCGCTATCTAGCATGCATCTCGAGTATTAAGTTCATAAAGAACGAAGTAACGCCTTAAGCAAGATGACATGATGTAGACAAAGTAAACTCACGCATGAATAAACCCCATCTTTTTATCTTTAATGACAACAATACAAATATGTGTCTTTTCCCTTTCTGTCACTGGGATATAGATCACCGCAAGATTGAACCCATCACAAAGAACCTCTCCCATTGCAAGAAAAATCAGTCTAGTTGGCCAAACCAAATCAATAGATTGTAGAGAAATACAAAGGTACAATAATCGAAAGTGGTTGTTAATAAGACTTGATCAACCTTATTAATGGATCATTTTTGAGAGGTATGAAGTTGATGAAGTTAGTAAGCACAGCCTTCTGCTCCCAACTTTTATTTTTCTATTTTTCATAGCTAAATAAAATAAAATGCCATGTTTTGTCTGTTCTCTGAATTTCCCGTGCAATAAAAAATGACCCAAAAATAAAAGTTCTCAGAATGCCCTGAAAATTTAATATGATTTTTTCCTGAATATTTTTGAATTTTTGATGCGAATAACATCAGAGGGGGGTGCACCAGGTGGGCACAACCCACCTGGGCGCGCCAGCAGCCCCAGGCATGCCCTGGTGGGTTGTGGTCCCCACGTGGGCCCCCTTTCTTATCTCTTTAGCCCATGTCATCACCTACCTCCAGAAAAAATTCACCATTGCTCTCTCTCTCGTGTTCTTGCTCTCAAACCCGCGGATTTCGATCTCTTTGCTCGAAGCTCCGTTTCCGAAACTGTTTTGGGGGATTGCTACTTGGTATGTGACTCCTCCATTGGTCCAATTAGTTTTTGCTTTAGTGGATTATATTTTGAATAATTAGTCACTCTTGGTGCTGCTGTGGATGAGCTTGCATGTTGAATTCTTAGAGTTCTAAGAAGTTTGAATGCTTGATATGGCCTCTATGCATCCCTATGAGTAGTTGCTATCATTCTTGTGAAGTTTTGTTGAAAAAATTTGTGGACTAAAAATTTCAGAATTTTGTTCATAGGAAAAAGATGACTTTCTTTAGGAAGTTTGCTTCCAAGAAGAGCGCCAAGGGAGTCATTGGTGAGTCTTCGGACAATGACCTCCCCACCCGGAAAATGGCAGAGGTGCGCCATGCGAGTGGCCGCACAACCCCTTCATGGATGGAGCCGGAATCCGTCAAGAGTTCGCACAATTTGCTGCTAATGCTGGCCTCACCGACTTTATCGTAGCTGAGTGTGAACAATACCATCTCCTTACACATTCCTTTGTGCAAAGCTTCCATTTTTTGAGTAGGAATAACCCCCCTGAAGTGCAGTTTAATTTATATGCTGAAACCCATCAGATACCACTTACTGAATTTTGTGATATATGCTTGATCCCTTCTAACGGGGAAATAAGGGAGCCTAGGCCTGTAGAGTTCGAGGACTTTTATCGTACTCTGTCAGTGGGAGATGAGAGAGGGGTGTCGAGTGTCACCGCCACTAGCTTGCAGTTCCCTTCTGTTCATTACTTTGCTCTATTCATTGCGAAGTGTTTACTTGCTAGAGAGAAGGTTGGTGCACTTAGCTCCCCCGATTTTGCTGTCTTACGCCATGCACTATATGGCGATAACACTTTTAGTCTTAGGGCTACCATTGCACATCGCCTGCCCCTTAACAGATCCAAGGGTAAAATTCATGGCGGTATTTATGCGACTCGTTTAGCGAGTCATTTTAACATCCAAATACGCCAGCATGATTATCGCTAGCCCAAGGTTTACTTAGATCTCCATGCTATGGCAGCTCATCAATTTATTGATGGAGAGGACACCACTATTAATATTCCTTACAACCTAGTTTTTGGTGAGAACACCTGTGATATTATTCCGTTGCCTGCACCTGCTTTGTTTGATTCTATTGCCAGGGGCGGATACAGGATCATGCCAGATGATATCATTACCTATCGGAATGGCCAAGCAGCAGCAGCGGAGGAACCTCAGGAGTGGGACGCTCAGGTGCCCGCTCCCCAGCACTTAAACGTGGGACCTGATGGCTACTTCGAGTGGTGATCACCGAGCTAGGCCAAAAGCCTAAGCTTGGGGGAGTACGTATTTCCACCGACATTACATTCATGTTTACACATTTCATTCCATTTGTCGGTGTCCACACTTTTTCATTGTATTATCCATGCTAGATTTATTTTCTCACTTTCTTCTTGTGTGTTCGAAAAACTTTGAGAAAACCCAAAAATATTTCTTACTTCTTTTCGGTTTTTCTTTCTAGTTTAGTTAGTTGTAGTATTTAAAAGAAAACACAAAAAGATTTCTCGATTCTTCTTTTACTTGTTGGGAGCTCTCTCGTGTAAATAGTTTTTCTCATTTTTGTTTTTTTTCTTTCCTTAATTTGCTTTCTTCCAAAAAAACCAAAAACTCCAAAAATACTTCAGTGTGTTTCTCTGAAATTCTTTTATTTTTATTGAGTCATATCGAGGAGAAGACCACGATGAAAATATTGAGTGGCTCTTATATGCACTTCCATTGATCTAACAAAGAGCCCGTATTACCTTGTCTTCTCCTTTTGAATAAAATGTTTGCAGATCCCAGCTTAGTCCACGGCACTCTTGCACTATTATTATTTTCATATCATTCAGTCATGCAAGTGAAAGGCAATAATGCCGATATTTGATGAACTGGCTGTGGCTGAGAGAAACGGGTATGAACTCAACTTGTTCTGTTTTTGTAAACATGTTTAACTTAGTATCCATGATTCAGCCTATTATGATAAAACATGTTTGCAATGACAATTATAGTTTCTCATGCCATGCTTAAGTAGCTAGGAGTGGATAATGATATATCTTGGATGTCAACATTGCGTTAAAATGATTGTGATGTGGTATGATGATATGGTATCCTCCTCCGAATGTTCGAGTGGCTTGACTTGGCACATGTTCATGCATGTAGTTGAATCAAAACCAACATAGCCTCTATGATATTTATGTTCATGGGGTTCATATCCTACTCATGCTAGTATCCAATGTTACTTATGCATAATGCATGTTCATGATCATTTTCGCTCTCTAGCTGGCCGCTTCTCAACCTATTTGCTAGCCTTCGCTTGTACTAAGCGGGAATACTGCTTGTGCATCGAAATCCTAAAACCCAAGTTATTTAAGATGAGTCCACCATATATCTACCTATATGCGGTATTACCTTGTCTTTCCAAGTAAATTTGCATGTGCCACCTCTAAAAACTTCAAATAAACATCGTTTTTGTGTGACTGGATTGTTCATAGAGCGACAGGAGGTAGTCAGTATCTTCCATGCTAAGCGGGTTATTCTCATGATGAGTGTTTATTCACTCGTCCTTGCACGAGAGGGGCGGTAATAGGGATTCCCAGTCCCGAATTCAAAATTGCAAATAATTAAACAAAACTCCCCCAGGATTGTTGTTGGTATGGACGGTACCCGTGGATTCGGCTAGCCGTGGAGTGTGTTTGTTGGTGGAGGGGGAGTAAACCTTTACTTTTATCGCTTGGGAACCGCCACTAATGTCTTTAGCATGGAAGATACCGATATCTAATGGTCGCGAAGTAAACAGGAAGGGTGCTGTGACGCCCGGATAGTTAAGCTACAGTAACCCTCTATTAATGATGCCACGTCACTTCGATTACTGTTGCTAATCTCACGTTAGTTCGAAACCGATTCAAATTCAAGTTCAAAATCAAGCAAACAATAAAAGTTTTCAAATATTAAAACTGAAATGTTCGGAGTGAACCAAATATTGCATAGGTAATTATGGTGGACAAACCACACCTTTATAAAATATTTAAATACTATAAGATGAATAAAACAGTAGCAAAAACAAATAATTAAATGCCTTTTGTGTTTTATAAAATCTTTAACTGTTTTATTCTGGGGTAAAACTTTTTGTGGCGGTGAGTTAAATGGTATTACTAATTTAGGGATCATTTTAAATATTAGGTGAATCTATAATAAAAGGAAACTAAGAGAAAACAGAAAAGAAATAAAATAAATGAAAGAAAAACTAAAACAAACAAAAAAATAAAAACAGGAACCCCCCCCACTGGGCCAGTCGGCCCAGCTGGCCTCTGCAGCAGGCCGGCCCACTTGGCCCAGCCGGCCAGCCCCCTCGCTCCCTTATCCCCCCACTCCCCCGGTCAACCATGGACCGAAACCCCCCCCCCCACTCGCTTGCCTCTCCCTCTACTCCCCTCACCTCTAGATCCCATCTGGATCGGGGAGGGGGAGTCGATCCCCGTCGCCCTCGCCCGAGGCCACCGCGCCGCTCGACGACGCATCGCCGCCGCCTGGAGGATCGCCGTCGCCCGGAGCCGACTTCCGTCGCCACCTCGTCGCATGCCGCCCCGCCTCGCCTCCTGCTCGTCTCTCCTCCGTCGCGGCAGACCCGACCCGGCGCCCCCCTGTGAGCCTCGCCCGGCTCCGCCTCCCTCTACCCCGTAGCCGTCGCCGCGCTCAACACCCACGGCCATGCCCGTCGCCGGCGCCCTGCGCACCGCGTCCACGGGCCGACCCCACCCGCCGTCACCGCACGCCCCGACCACCGCCTGGGCCCTGCTCCTCCCTTCCCCGCTGCGCCAGCTGCCTTGCAAGCAGCTGCTGCTGTCAGCCACTCCCGTCGTTGCCTCGCCCGCGTCCGCATCGCGCTCACCGCGCGCCGGACCGCGCCTCGGCCGCGGGCGTCCGCCCCCTGTGGCTTGGCCGGACATTGTCCGGTGCCCAAAGGGGCTGGCCTGGACATTGTCCGGCCTAGCCTATGACACGTGGGCCCAGTGCCCTTTTAAAAAACAATAAATAATAAATAAAAATAAAATAAAATAAAATAAAATAAATAATTAATTAGTTAATTAACTAATTAACCCTGTTTAGATTAATCTAATTTAATTAATTAGTTTATTTAAATGTTAATTAATTAGTTAAACCTAATTAACCTAACCAGTCTATGACATGTGGGACCCACATGTCAGGACACCTGCTGATGTCATGCTGACGTCAGCATAACACTGTTTCGGATAATGTTGATTTAAATAATTAATTAAATTTCAGAAATTAATAAAAACTTTAGAAAATCATATTAAATAATCCGTAACTCCGATGAAAATACTTTATACATGAAACTTGCTCAGAATTTCGATACGAACCCGAATACGCCCTCCGTATTCCCGTCAGATGCCTCTAGCTATAAGAACATTGAACTTTTAGACCGATTTCAATAAATGAATAGTGCCCAACTTTAATTAAATAAATCCGAATAAATTCCTAAATTAACTAAATAATTTAGTTAGGCAGTAGAACGCCCCGGCACTGCATATTGTCATGTCATACTTTGTGTAGCATTGTTTGCTTTGTATTTACTGTTTCCTCCCCCTCCTTCTCTCTCGATAGACGCTGAGACCGCTGACGACACTGCCGTGAACGACTACTACGTCGACGACCCTTCTCTCTCGACACAGCTTCCAGGCAAGCCCCCCCCCCTTGATCAACCCGATATCGCCTATTCCTTCTCTCTACTGCTTGCATTAGAGTAGTGTAGCTTCCAGGCTACCTCGACCTTATGACAACTTGAACCGGATACTTAATAAAACACACCCTTTCAAGTGCCAGATACAACCCGGTGATCGCTCTCTCACAGGGCGACGAGGAGAGGATCGTCGGGTAGGATTATGCTATGCGATGCTACTTGGTGAACTTACCATCTACTCTCTTCTACATGCTGCAAGATGGAGGCTGCCAGAAGCGTAGTCTTCGACAGGATTAGATATCCTCCCTCTTATTCTGGCTTTCTGCAATTCAGTCCACTGATATGGCCCTTTACACATATACCCATGCATATGTAGTGAAGCTCCTTGGTTGCGAGTACTTTGGATGAGTACTCACGGTTGCTTTGCTCCCCCTTTCTTTTCTTTCTGGTTGTCACAACCAGATGCTGGAGTTCAGGAGCCAGACGCCACCGTCGACAATGACCCCTACTACTCTGGAGGTGCCTACTACTACGTGCAGGTTGTCGACGACGACCAGGAGTAGTTTAGGAGGATCCCAGGCAGGAGGCCTGCGCCTCTTCGATCTGTATCCCAGTTTGTGCTAGCCATCTTATGGCAACTTGTTTAACTTATGTCTGTACTCAGATATTGTTGCTTCCGCTGACTCGTCTATGATCGAGCACTTGTATTCGAGCCCTCGAGGCCCCTGGCTTGTATTATGATGCTTGTATGACTTATTTTATTTTTAGAGTTGTGTTGTGATATCTTCCCGTGAGTCCCTGATCTTGATCATACACGTTTGCGTGTATGATTAGTGTACGGTCAAACCGGGGGCGTCACAAGTTGGTATCAGAGCCGACTGCCTGTACGAACCCCCCTTCCACACTCCTTGGCCGAAGTCGAGTCTTGACATTGCAAAACTTTTACTAACATGGCTGTGTGTCTTACGGGCCCACATTGCCAATTGGGTGGTATTAGGAGCTTTTATTCCTCGTCTATACTCTGGGATTCTGATCTCTCTTCTATTTGGGTTAAATGATTTTACTAATTATAACTCTAGGTTCTCGATACCACTTCCTGCCGGAGAGCCCCTTTATTCCAGATGATCGACTGCTTCACCAGTAGGTTCCGAAGATGCTATTCGATGATTTCCTGAGACACCTATGTCCACCGTCTTTGCAAATTCCTTACCGCCGTTATATCCTTATGCATAACTACATACCCTTGCCACTCTGACATTCAATCCCCTTTGGACTTGTTATTACAAGATGCCCCGAACTGCTCTTCGTTGTTCCGACAATCCTTTGAGCTTACTGCCTGGCGGTCTTGCCTCATAAATACCCCCTATGGATAATTCCTCGCACTTACCGAGTATCCGTTCTTTCCCCTTTTGTTCATATGATTCACAAGATACATTGAAATACTATTCGATCACCCGAAAATCCGTAGCAGCTTATTGCTCTGCAAATACTTGTTTGCTTGCATTATGGATGCTTCCCATACGACTGGCAATATTCATTAGTATCCTTTGACACCGTCATTTTCATCTTATTGATTCAACATGAGTGCGAGTGCACGCATTCATTAGTTGATCCTTTTACATTATCTTCCGGCTCAGACGTCATTTTGAACATGAGCTGGTTCTCGACCAATCTAATTGCCGTCGATCGTACCCTTAGGTCTATTCAAGCTACCCATCCTCGATTAGAGCGTCTGCTTCTGATCCTTCGTTTTGGAATTCATAATTCCTTTGTTATCTAAGCATCAAATTATTCAGATGTCCTATAATCCGATGCCTTTGCGTTCTTTCTTCATCTGGTTGTGTGCCGATGCTCACATCAGCTCCGCTATGGACATCCAATCCTTCGTCGGATTATTTATCGACAGTGTCCTTCATATTTAACTGCCTTGTGAATTCTTCCATGATACATAATGCATTTGGTAAATTGTATCCTCTGCGTTCCCAACCATACTCTGCTTTCGAGCTTGTATAATTTACTCCTGAAGCGTTATATGTTCCTAAGATGCCCTATGGGATGAACATATACCTTCCCTAAACCGTGTGAACCCGAAAGTTTACACAAGACATTCTCTTCCGGTGTTTTACCAGATACTTTTCAATTCTACGACTTCTTCGAAGACGAGAAGCGAATGAAATGTTATGCATTGAAGAAGTGGGAGTCGACCCCGAACCTTTGTGTTCTTGCCCATGGACTCGATGTGGAGCTTATCATGAAAGCTTCTTGCAAGAATATTTAATCATTTGAATAATTCTTTCGGTGTCATTGAATTGGATCCCTTGCAGCTATGGTTCCGACCATGCTAACTTTATTTAATATATTTCTGAAAGGAAACCATTCCAGTGCCTCGTCTATTTTTGACAAGGTTAAAGTATCTGCTATCGCAGGTCAATGACCCAGTTCAACTTCCATCATGTTTAACCTTCGAGTTTTACCCTGTGGTATCTCGAGGATATCATGCCTTTGCACGGCATCTTACTAACTTGTTGAAGTAATAACTTTCATGGTCGTAATCACTCTACGGGTTCTAGGTTGCCGTCAACCGAGGACACCGTTTAGTAAATCAAATCCGCTCTAAAATTCAAATACCCCTAGTAATTGTTACTGGGAAATTTAAACTCAGTCATGTCGTCCTAGACCATCGGCTACACCCTTATCTTGCTATCTTTGATTGTGCTACCTCGACCTTCTGCGGTGCACAAATTCTTCAGAGTGCGAGCACGACTTACGTCGAGCTTTCAACATCATGTTTCTTGTTCTGAAAGGCAACTTTGATTCTGAGCTTGCATCTTACTTGTTGTTCCTATGACTTTCACGTCGTCATTCCCTGCTTAACGCCGTCGCTGTTTGATTGCATCCTCTTGAAACCTCCCGGCAAATGTGTTGGATCACCTTCAACACTTTGACTTCTTTCGAGATGTCAACTGTGTTCATGTTGAGGAATACCCTCCTTGCCCTCGATGCTTTTTGTTATCATCGACAACACCCTGAACTCCTTTTCATCGCGAGCTTGTCCGTGTTATGGATGCAACTTGCTATCCTGTTTGCATTATATTCTACCTTGAAGTATTACTGTCCTTTATGCCGAGTATGTTGTGAGGATTGCTTCACCTCTTTGAAAATTCTTGGCATAGTGATACTTCTCACCGTCACCATTCTTTCTTGGTCCCCGTGTTGATTCTAACCGGGATACCATCTAACAAGCGGTGCTGCTTGGATTATGTACTTCTGGCAACCCTATTGCTTTGAATGTTAACGATCGACAGTTCGTTCTTAGACTGTTGATTATTGAATCGTCACTCTAATATTGATCTTGCTGCCCAAGGTCGTATTTCGGTCACACCTTTCAACTAATGATTAATGATGTATGTTTTCCTCGGGCATACAACATTATATCATTTGAATTGTCATATGTCATCTCCTTGTTCACATAATTGTGGAGATCCATCTTGTGGAATTCTCGATGAATTGTCGCTGAGTCCATCAGCCACCTCCTCATCCTCTCCTTGGTTTAATGATGAACTATTGCTTCGGGAACCCGCTCCTATAGTTCATTTCCCGAGAATCTTACAATGTCATCTCGACAATTTGTGTTGCACCTTTTCTTCCCGGGCATCCTGAGTCTGAGGTATCCTGACACCAATCAGATCTGAATCTCGGTCAGACATAATGTTTGGAACATAATTCCCGGAGTTATAATATTGGTCCTTTGATGACCCGGTTAGGTGATGTCATGCCTAGCACACCTGGCTGGAGGACTTATTAATATAGTTTCTTTCTTTTGCAAGAATAGCCATTCTTCCAGGAGGAAATTGTAAGACTTATTCTTGAGTTGTTCTTGATGGATCCCTTGTGTATCCAAAGCCTGACCTTTATCTGATAACCCTGTCGATGCTATCTCGAAGCATAACTATGGTACTCCGTACATCCTTAAGAACATTTGTGGCCCAATGCTAAATGTTTCTTGAACAGTTGCCCAAACACCGTTGTATGGGTGCATATCATGATTCTTCTTACTCCTATTAACTAAATGGCCATGCCTTTGATCTCCGACACGTATATCATGCCCCGCTTAACCTTGGGAAGGATATACTCCTATTTACTTGTGTTTAAACACATTTTCCTTTCCATTGTTCTGTTTAACCTGATAATCACATTTTCCTTTCCATTGTTTTGTTTAACCTTTCTTGTGATCTATATGATCTAAGCAGTAATATTTTCCTGCTTATGCAAACACCTCGGTGTACAACTCTGCCAGTAAGACCCTGTTCCTATTGTTGATGACATTTCGGTAGCCACCGATGGACGAGAACTTTGCCTATTGGTCCGCCTCGTTCAACGAGCAGGAAAATGGTTCTCTTCGTCCCTCGCCCTTGGTACCGACGTTGTTGCCGACATAACTGACATGCTACCCTCTGACATGCCTTGCTATCATGATCATGCAAGATGTCACCGCTCCTCCTACTTTTAAACCACATGGTGGGCCCATAACCCACAGTTCCACAGGATCAAAACCTGACTCTCCTGTACACCCCTGTTGCCAAAGTTATTCCTCGCGCTTGATTTCGTATGTAATTCACGGGCCACCTGCCTAGTGATCTATTCTGGTATCAGACACAATGCTTATTCCCTTTGTTCTAAACCCCTTTCACACTTTGCTTCAGGCAACGAACGATTGCCTGCCCGATCGAAACTTCTCATGGTACCTTCTTACTTTGCTCTCGAAATTTTCTTCAGTTTCAATTCAAGAGTTACTTTTCGCCACCTTCCCTGGTGTTATCTACCAGATAAGCGACCTTCTAGAGGCCAGTTCTTCCGAAGATACCCATTATCCTTTTTCGTAAGTACGATAGAACCCCCGAAGAAAGGATGACGACTTCATCATGATGCCCTGAAACAGAGAAATGAAGACATCAACATAATGGATCGACCTCTTCGAGAAGAGCAACCAAGACCGAGGACACCCGTTAGAATTTCGTAACCAGAACTTGCCCCCTTACTCCCCTCTTAAATCTCGGGACGAGATTTCTTGTAGTGGAGGAGAATTGTGACGCCCGGATAGTTAAGCTACAGTAACCCTCTGCTAATGATGCCACGTCACTTCGATTACTATTGCTAATCTCGCGTTAGTTCGAAACCGATTCAAATTCAAGTTCAAAATCAAGCAAACAATAAAAGTTTTCAAATATTAAAACTGAAATGTTCGGAGTGAACCAAATATTG
The DNA here is from genome assembly GCA_011799875.1 of Thinopyrum elongatum. NCBI lineage: Eukaryota > Viridiplantae > Streptophyta > Magnoliopsida > Poales > Poaceae > Thinopyrum > Thinopyrum elongatum. The sequence goes on along the minus strand of CM022300.1, from coordinate 530,392,347 downwards.
CATAGGTAATTATGGTGGACAAACCACACCTTTATAAAATATTTAAATACTATAAGATGAATAAAACAGTAGCAAAAACAAATAATTAAATGCCTTTTGTGTTTTATAAAATCTTTAACTGTTTTATTCTGGGGTAAAACTTTTTGTGGCGGTGAGTTAAATGGTATTACTAATTTAGGGATCATTTTAAATATTAGGTGAATCTATAATAAAAGGAAACTAAGAGAAAACAAAAAAGAAATAAATAAATGAAAGAAAAACTAAAACAAACAAAAAAATAAAAACAGGAACCCCCCCACCCACTGGGCCAGTCGGCCCAGCTGGCCTCTGCAGCAGGCCGGCCCACTTGGCCCAGCCGGCCAGCCCCCTCGCTCCCTTATCCCCCCACCCCGGTCAACCCTAGACCGAATCCCCCACCCACTCGCTTGCCTCTCCCTCTCCTTCCCTCACCTCTCGATCCCATCTGGATCGGGGAGGGGGAGTCGATCCCCGTCGCCCTCGCCCGAGGCCACCGCGCCGCTCGACGCCGCATCGCCGCCGCCTGGAGGATCGCCGTCGCCCGGAGCCGACTTCCGTCGCCACCTCGTCGCACGCCGCCCCGCCTCGCCTCCTCCTCGTCTCTCCTCCGTCGCGGCAGACCCGACCCGGCGCCCCCCCTGTGAGCCTCGCCCGGCTCCGCCTCCCTCTACCCCGTAGCCGTCGCCGCGCTCAACACCCACGGCCACGCCCGTCGCCGGCGCCCTGCGCACCGCGTCCACGGGCCGACCCCACCCGCCGTCACCGCACGCCCCGACCAACGCCTAGGCACTGCTCCTCCCTTCCCCGCTGCGCCCGCTGCCTTGGAAGCAGCTGCTGCTGTCGGCCACTCCCGTCGTTGCCTCGCCCGCGTCCGCATCGCGCTCACCGCGCGCCGGACCGCGCCTCGGCCGCGGGCGCCCGCCCCCTGTGGCTTGGCCGGACTTTGTCCGGTGCCCAAAGGGGCTGGCCTGGACATTGTCCGGCCTAGCCTATGACACGTGGGCCCAGTGCCCTTTAAAAAAAATAAAAATAATTAAAATAAATAAATAATTAGTTAATTAATTAGTTAATTAACTAATTAACCCTGTTTAGATTAATCTAATTTAATTAATTAGTTTAATTAAATGTTAATTAATTAGTTAACCCTAATTAACCTAACCAATCTATGACATGTGGGACCCACGTGTCAGGATGCCTGCTGATGTCATGCTGACGTCAGCATAACACTGTTTTGGATAATGTTGATTTAAATAATTAATTAAATTTCAGAAATTAATAAAAACTTTAGAAAATCATATTAAATAATCCGTAACTCCGATGAAAATACTTTATACATGAAACTTGCTCAGAATTTTGATACGAACCCGAATATGCCCTCCGTATTCCCGTCAGATGCCTCTAGCTATAAGAACATTGAACTTTTAGACTGATTTCAATAAATGAATAGTGCCCAACTTTAATTAAATAAATCCGAATAAATTCCTAAATTAACTAAATCATTTAGTTAGGCAGTAGAACGCCCCGGCACTGCATATTGTCATGTCATACTTTGTGTAGCATTGTTTGCTTTGTATTTACTGTTTCCTCCCCCTCCTTCTCTCTCGATAGACGCTGAGACCGCTGACGACGCTGCCGTGAACGACTACTACGTCGACGACCCTTCTCTCTCGACACAGCTTCCAGGCAAGCCCCCCCCCCTTGATCAACCCGATATCGCCTATTCCTTCTCTCTACTGCTTGCATTAGAGTAGTGTAGCATGTTACTGCTTTCGGTTAATCCTATTCTACTGCATAGCCTGTCTTTGCTACTACTGTTGATACCTTACCTGCAATCCTAAATGCTTAGTATAGGTTGCTAGAATTACATCAGTGGCCCTACACTCTTGTCCGTCTGCCATGCTATACTACTGGGCCGTGATCACTTCGGGAGGTGATCACAGGTACATATACTATATACTATTACATACTTATGTTACTGTTTGGAGATGGGGGCTGAAGGGGCAGGTGGTTCCATCCAGGTAGAGGTGGGCCTAGGTTCCCGACGGCCCCCGAGTGTTACTTTGTGGTGGAGCAACAGGGCAGGTTGTGACCACCTAGGAGACAGGTGGGCCTGGTCCTGGTCGGCGTCCGCGGTTACTTCAAAATAACACGCTTAACGAGATTGGGTATTTGATCTGAGTCTGGCTATGAGCCTATACGCGCTAACCACCACGCGGGAACAGTTATGGGTATTCGACGTCGTGGTATCAGCCGAAGCCTCCTAGACGTCAGCGACTGAGCGGCGCGCGCCGGGTTGGACCGCGTAACGCAACTTCCTTTGTAATGGAGGTTGCTAGGTCTGCTCACCGGCCGCCCACGCAACGTGCAGGTGTCCAATGGGCGATGGGCCCAGACCCCTGCGCGCATAGGATTTAGACCGGTGTGCTGACCTCTCTGTTAGGCCTAGGTAGGGCTGCGACGTGTTGATCTTCCGAGGCCGGGTATGACCCAGGAAAGTGTGCCCGGCCAGAGGGATCGAGCGTGTTGGGTAATGTGGTGCACCCCTGCAGGGAAGTTTATCTATTCGAATAGCCGTGTCCCTCGGTAAAAGGACGACCCGGAGTTGTACCTCGACCTTATGACAACTAGAACCGGATACTTAATAAAACACACCCTTTCAAGTGCCAGATACAACCCGGTGATCGCTCTCTCATAGGGCGACGAGGAGAGGATCGTCGGGTAGGATTATGCTATGCGATGCTACTTGGTGAACTTACCATCTACTCTCTTCTACATGCTGCAAGATGGAGGCTGCCAGAAGCGTAGTCTTCGACAGGATTAGATATCCCCCCTCTTATTCTGGCTTTCTGCAGTTCAGTCCACTGATATGGCCCTTTACACATATACCCATGCATATGTAGTGTAGCTCCTTGCTTGCGAGTACTTTGGATGAGTACTCACGGTTGCTTTGCTCCCCCCTTTTCCCCCTTTCTTTTCTTTCTGGTTGTCACAACCAGATGCTGGAGTTCAGGAGCCAGACGCCACCGTCGACGATGACCCCTACTACTCTGGAGGTGCCTACTACTACGTGCAGGTTGTCGACGACGACCAGGAGTAGTTTAGGAGGATCCCAGGCAGGAGGCCTGCGCCTCTTCGATCTGTATCCCAGTTTGTGCTAGCCATCTTATGGCAACTTGTTTAACTTATGTCTGTACTCAGATATTGTTGCTTCCGCTGACTCGTCTATGATCGAGCACTTGTATTCGAGCCCTCGAGGCCCCTGGCTTGTATTATGATGCTTGTATGACTTATTTTATTTTTAGAGTTGTGTTGTGATATCTTCCCGTGAGTCCCTGATCTTGATCGTACACGTTTGCGTGTATGATTAGTGTACGGTCAAACCGGGGGCATCACAGGTGCATTTCTCAAAATTTTATTTATCTCTATTTTAAAAACTTGAGCTCTGGCACCGCTGCAAATCACTGCTTCCCTCTATGAAGGGACTATCTATTTACTTTTATGTTGTGTCATCACTTTCTCAAATAAGCGCCAGATCTGAGAGCACTATTTGTCATCCTCATGCATTGTGTATAGCTTATGTTGGGTGCATCATGACTGGATCTTTTCTACCATGAATTACAATGTTTAGTCATTGCTTGAACTTTGGAGGTGCTCTGCATATGTTTTGCGGTCTCAGAAAGGGCTAGCGAGATACCACTATTGTCATGTTATATCATGGTTGTTCTGACAAAGTGTTGCCATTTGAGATATCTTATTATTGCTCGCTAGTTGATTATGCCATTGATATGAGTTAATATAATTTTTAAGATTTATTGTTGACTTGGTTAGTCATGATCTTGGCTGAAAACATGGGAGCTACTTAAGCTTATTTATGTAAACAAGAGCAAAAGAGTTCGTAAAAGTTTTTCTTTCTCACTTTCAGTTTATCAACTGAATTGCTTGAGGACAAGCAAAGGTTTAAGCTTGGGGGAGTTGATACGTCTCCGTCGTATCTACTTTTCCTAATGCTTTTCCTCTTGTTTTGGACTCTAATTTGCATGATTTGAATGAAACTAACCCGGACTGATGCTGTTTTTAGCAGAACTACCATGGTGTTGTTTTTGTGCAGAAATAAAAGTTCTCAGAATAGCAAAAAACTTTTTGGAGAATTTTTATACAATAAAAGAAAATTACTGGAGCCAAGAACCACTAGAGGGGGCTCCCTGGGGGAGCACAACCCACCAGGGCGCGCCCCCCTCCTGGCGTGCCCAGGTGGGTTGTGCCCACCTGGTGGCCCCGCTAACTCTATCTTCGATGCTATAAAATCCTATTTTCGGAGAAAAAATCAAGGAGAAAGAATTATTGCGTTTCACGAGATCAAGCCGCCGCCACCTCTTGTTCTTCATCGGGAGGCTAGATCTGGAGTCCGTTTGGGGCTCCGAAGAGGGGGATCTTCGATCTTCGTCATCACCAACCCTTCTCCATCGCCAATTCCATGATGCTCCCCACCGGGAGTGAGTAATTCTTTTGTAGGCTCGCTGGTCGGTGAGGAGTTGGATGAGATTCATCATGTAATCGAGTTAGTTTTGTTAGGGCTTGATTCCTAGTATCCATTATGTTCTGAGATTGATGATGCTATGACTTTGCCATGCTTAATGCTTGTCACTTTGGGCCCGGGTGCCATGATTTCATATCTGAACCGTTTATGCTATCATCACTATATCTATGTCCTAGATCCGATCTTGCAAGTTATAGTCACCTATTACGTGTTATGACCCGTAAACCCCGGAGTGACAGTAGTCGGGATACTTTCCGGTGATGACCGTAGTTTGAGGAGTTCATGTATTTGATACGTCTCCAACGTATATATAATTTTTGATTGTTCCATGCTATTATATTATCTGTTTTGGATGTTTTATATGCATTAATATGATATTTTATATTATTTTTGGGACTAGCCTATTAACCTAGAGCCCAGTGCCAGTTTATGTTTTTTCCTTGTTTTTGAGCTTCGCAGAAAAGGAATACCAAATGAAGTCCAAACGGAATAAAACTTCACGATGATTTTTCTTGGACCAGAAGACACCCAGGGGACTTGGAGTCCAAGTCAAAAGAGACGCGAGGCGGCAACAAGGGTGGAGGGCGCGCCCTAGGGGGGGCGTGCCCCCTACCTTGTGGGCCCGTCAGGACTCCCTGACCTAGCCCTTCCTCCTATATATTCACATATATTCCAGAACCACCAGAGCAATCCACGAAAACAGTTTTCCACTGCCGCAACCTTCTGTTCCCGTGAGATCCCATCTTGGGGCCTTTTCTGGCATCCCACCGGAGGGGGAATCGATCATGAAGGGCTTCTACATCAACTCCATTGCCCTTCCGATGATGCGTGAGTAGTTTACCTCAGACCTACGGGTCCATAGCTAGTAGCTAGATGGCTTCTTCCCTCTCTTTGATTCTCAATACAACGTTCTCTTTGATGTTCTTGGAGATCTATCCGATGTAATCTTCTTTTGCGGTGTGTTTATCGAGATCAAATGAATTGTGGATTTATGATCAGCTTATCTATGAATATTATTTGAATCTTATCTGAATTCTTTTATGCATGATTTAATATCTTTGTATTCTCTTCGAATTATCGGTTTGGTTTGGCCAACTAGATTGGTTTTTCTTGCAATGGGAGAGGTGCTTAGCTTTGGGTTCAATCTAGCGGTGTCCTCACCTAGTGACAGTAGGGGTAGCGAGGCACGTATTATATTGTTGCCATCGAGTATAAAAAGATGGGGTTTTCATTATATTGCTTGAGTTAATTCCTCTAAATCATGTCATCTTACTTAAGGCGTTACTCCGTTCTTTATGAACTTAATACTCTAGATGCATGCTGGATAGCGGTCGATGTGTGGAGTAATAGTACTAGATGCAGGCTGGAGTCGGTCTCCTTAACACGGACGTGATGCCTATATGCATAATCATTGCCTTGGATATCATCATAACTTTGCGCTTTTCTATCAATTGCTCGACAGTAATTTGTTCACCCACCATATTATTTGCCTTCTTGAGAGAAGCCACTAGTGAAACCTATGGCCCCCGGGTCAATTTTCCATCATATTACTTCTATTTTCCATCATATTACTTTCTGATCTACTATTTTGCAATCTTTTATTTTCAGATCTATATACCAAAAACCCCAAAAATATTTTATCTTTTGTTTATCTATCTCTATCAGATCTCACTTTTGCATTTGACCATGAAGGGATTGACAACCCCTTTATCATGTTGGGTGCAAGTGTTTGATTGTTTGTGCAGGTGTTGGTGATTTGTGTGTTCTTCTCCTACTGGATTGATACCTTGGTTCTTAACTGAGGGAAATACTTACCTCTACTGTGCCGCATCACCCTTTCCTCTTCAAGGGAAAAACCAACGCAAGCTCAAGAAGTAGCAGGAAGAATTTCTGGCGCCATTGCCGGGGAGATCTACATCAATTCAAGACATACCAAGTACCCATCATAAACTATCATCTTTTGCATTACATTATTCGCCATTTGCCTCTCGTTTTCCTCATCCCCACTTCTAAAATGATTTTCGAAAAGATTTTCCTTTTTATTCGCCCTTCTTCCATTCGTCTTTTTCGTTTGCTTTTTGTTTGCTCGTGTGTTAGATTGCTTGCTTTGTCACGATGACTCAAGAGAATACCAAATTGTTTGAATTTTCCAATACTAATAATAATGATTTTATTAGTACTCTGATTGCTCCTGCCACTAGTGCAGAATCTTATGAAATTTATGCTGCTTTGCTGAATCTTGTTATGAAAGATCAATTTTTCGGCCTTCCTAGTGAAGATGCGCATCCCATCTAAATAATTTTGTTCAGTTGTGTGATATGCAAAATAAGAAATATTGGATAATGATATTGTTAAATTGAAGCTATTTCCATTCTCACTACGAGATCATGCTAAAACTTGGTTTTCATCTTTGCCGAAAAATAGTATTGATTCATGGAACAAGTGTAAAGATGCTTTTATTTCCAAGTATTTTCCTCCCGCTAAGATCATCTCCCTTAGGAACGATATTATGAATTTTAAGCAACTTGATCATGAACATGTTGCACAATCTTGGGAGAGGATGAAATTGATGATACGAAATTGCCCTACTCATGGTTTAAATTTGTGGATGATCATACAAAATTTTTATGCCGGATTGAATTTTGCTTCTAGAAATCTTTTAGATTCGGCCGCGGGAGGTACTTTTATGGAAATTACTTTAGGAGAAGCTAATAAACTCCTAGATAATATTATTGTTAATTATTCACAATGGCATACCGAAAGATCTTCTACTAATAAAAAAGTGCATGCGATTGAAGAGATTAATGTTTTGAGTGGAAAGATGGATGAACTTATGAAATTGTTTGCTAGTAGGAGTGCTCCTATTGATCCTAATGATATGCCTTTGTCTACTTTGATTGAGAACAATAATGAATCTATGGATGTGAATTTTGTTGGTAGGAACAATTTAGGTAATAATGCGTATAGAGGTAATTTTAATCCTAGGCCGTTTCCTAGTAATTCCTCTAATAATTATGGTAATTCCTAAAACAATTCTTATGGAAATTATAATAGGTTTTCCTCTGATTTTGAGAATAATATTAAAGAATTTATGACTTCGCAAAAAGGTTTCAATGCTTTGATTGAAGAAAAATTGCTTAAGGTTGATGATTTGGCTAGGAACGTGGATAGAATTTCTATTGAGATTGATTCTTTGAAAATTAGATCTATTCCACCCAAGCATGATATTAATGAGTCTTTAAAAGCTTTGAGAATTTCTATTGATGAATGTAAGGAAAGAATCGCTAAGATTCGTGCTAAGCAAGATTGGTTTGTGAAAGCGTGTTCTTCTAGTTCTTGTGAAAATGATGATGAAGATCTTAAAGTGATTGATGTGACTCCTATTGAATCTTTGTTTTCTAAAATAAATCTTGATAAAGATGGGACTGGAGATGAGTCAACTTTAGTTAGAAGGCGTCCCAATGATTTGGAGGTTATAGATCTTGATGCAAAAATTGATAAAAGTGGGATTGGAGAGGTCAAAACTTAAAGTAGCAATGAACCCACTCTTTTGGATTTCAAGGAATTTAATTATGATAATTGTTCTTTAATAGATTGTATTTCCTTGTTGCAATCCATGTTGAATTCTCCTCATGCTTATAATCAAAATAAAGCTTTTACTAAACATATTGTTGATGCTTTCATGAATTTTTTTGAAGAAAAGCTTGAATTGGAAGTTTCTATCCCTAGAAAACTTTATGATGAGTGGGAACCTACTATTAATATTAAAATAAAAGATTATGAGTGCCATGCTTTGTGTGATTTGGGTGCTAGCGTTTCCACAATTCCTAAAACTTTATGTGATGTGTTAGGTTTCCGCGAATTGGATGATTGTTCTTTAAATTTGCATCTTGTGGATTCCACTATTAAGAAACCTATGGGAAGGATTAATGATGTTCTTATCGTTGCAAATAGGAATTATGTGCCCATAGATTTCATTGTTCTTGATATAGATTGCAATCATATATGTCCTATTATTCTTGGTAGACCTTTCCTTAGAACGATTGGTGCAATTATTGATATGAAAGAAGGAAACATTAGATTTCAATTTCCGTTAAGTAAGGACATGGAACACTTTCCTAGAAAAAAAATTAAGTTTCCATATGAATCTATTATGAGAGCTAATTATGGATTGCATACCAAAGATGACAATACCTAGATCTATGTGTTTTTATGCCTAGCTAAGGGCGTTAAACAATAGCGCTTGTTGGGAGGCAACCCAATTTTATTATTGTTTCTATTTTTTGGTTCTGTTTTTCAATAAATGTTTCATCTATACTCTGGTTAGATGTGTTTTGGTGTTTTAATTAGTGTTTGTGCCAAGTAAGACCTTTGGGATGGCTTACGGTGATAGTTGATTTGATCTTGCTGAAAAACAGAAACTTTTGTGTCCAGTCACAGAATTTTAATAATTCACTGGACAATTGAAAATCCCTGAGTTTTTTACACACGATTTACATACAAATTTCCTATGTTTTCCTAATTTTCCAGAATTTTTGGATAACAGAAGTATTTTAACAATTCGGATCTTTGCAGACTATTCTGTTTTTTACAGATTCTATTTTCTTTGTGTTGTTTGCTTATTTTGATGAATCTATGGGTAGTATCGGGGGGTATGAATCATGGAGAAGTTGGAATACAGTAGATATTACACCAATATAAATAAAGAATGAGTTCACAACAGTACCAAAAGTGGTGGTTTTATTTTCTTGTACTGACGGATCTCACGAGTTTTCTGTTGAGTTTTGTGTTGTGATGTTTTCAAGTTTTGGGTAAAGATTTGATGGACTATGGAATAACGAGTGGCAAGAGCCTAAGCTTGGGGATTCCCAAGGCACCCCAAGGTAATATTCAAGTACAACCAAGAACCTAAGCTTGGGGATGCCCCGGAAGGCATCCCCTCTTTCGTCTTCGTCTATCGGTAAATTTACTTGAGGCTATATTTTTATTCACCACATGATATGTGTTTTGCTTGGAGCGTCTTATATGATATGAGTCTTTGATTTTTAGTTTGACACAATCATCCTTGCTCTACACACCTTTTGAGAGGGACACGCATGAATCGTGATTTATTAGAATACTCTATGTGCTTCACTTATATCTTTTGAGCTAGGCAATTTTGCTCTAGTGCTTCACTTATATCTTTTTAAGAGCACGGCGGTGGTTTTATTTTATAGAAATTATTGAACTCTCATGCTTCACTTATATTATTTTGAGAGTCTTTCTAAACAGCATGGTAATTTGCTTTGGTTATAAATTTAGTCCTAATATGATAGGCATCCAAGATGGATATAATAAAAACTTTCATATAAAGTGCATTGAATACTATGTGAAGTTTGATTCCTTATGGTTGTTTTGAGATATAAAGATGGTGATATTAGAGTCATGCTAGTGAGTAATTGTGGATTGTAGAAATAATTGTGTTAAAGTTTGTGATTCCCGTAGCATGCACGTATGGTGAACCGTTATGTGATGAAGTCGGAGCATGATTTATTTATTGATTGTCTTCCTTATGAGTGGCGGTCGGGGACGAGCGATGGTCTTTTCCTACCAATCTATCCCCCTAGGAGCATGCGCGTAGTACTTCGTTTTGTTAACTAATAGATTTTTGCAATAAGTTTGTGAGTTCTTTATGACTAATGTTGAGTCCATGGATTATACGCACTCTCACCCTTCCACCTTTGCTAGCCTCTCTAGTACCGCGCAACTTTCGCCGGTACCATACACCTACCTTTTAACTTCCTCAAAACAGCCACCCTACCTACCTATTATGGCATTCCCATTGCCATTCTGAGATATATTTCCATGCAACTTTCCACCGTTCCGTTTTATTATGACACGTTCCATCATTGTCATATTGCTTTGCATGATCATGTAGTTGACATAGTATTTGTGGCAAAGCCACCGTTCATAATTTTTATACATGTCACTCTTGAGTCCTTGCACATCCCGGTACACCGCCGGAGGCATTCACATAGAGTCATATTTTGTTCTAAGTATCGAGTTGTAATTTTTGAGTTGTAAGTAAATAAAAGTGTGATGATCTTCATTATTAGAGCATTGTCCCATGTGAGGAAAAAATAAAAGAGGCCAACGAAGCCCAAAAATAAAATAAAAGAGGCCAAAGAAGCCCACCAAAAAAATGAGAGAAAAGAGAGAAGGGGCAATGTTACTATCCTTTTTCCACACTTGTGCTTCAAAGTAGCACCATGATCTTCATGATAGAGAGTCTCCTATGTTGTCACTTTCATATACTAGTGGGAATTTTTCATTATAGAACTTGGCTTGTATATTTCAATGATGGTCTTCCTCAAATTGCCCTAGGTCTTCATGAGCAAGCAAGTTGGATGCACACCCACTTAGTTTCTTTTTGAGCTTTCATAAACTTATAGCTCTAGTGCATCCGTTGCATGGCAATCCCTACTCACTCACATTGATATCTATTGATGGGCATCTCCATAGCCCGTTGATACGCCTAGTTGATGTGAGACTATCTCCCTCTTTTTGTCTTCTCCACAACCACCATATTCTATTCCACCTATAGTGCTATGTCCATGGCTCACGCTCATGTATTGCGTGAAAGTTGAAAAGATTTGAGAACATCAAAAGTATGAAACAATTGCTTGGCTTGTCATCGGAGTTGTGCATGATTTGAATATTTTGTGTGATGAAGATGGAGCATAGCCAGACTATATGATTTTGTAGGGATAACTTTCTTTGGCCATGTTATTTTGAGAAGACATCATTGCTTTATTAGTATGCTTGAAGTATTATTGTTTTTATGTCAATATTAAACTTATTTTTTGGATCTTATGGATCTGAACATTCATGCCACAATAAAGAAAATTACATGGATAAGTATGTTAGGTAGCATTCCACATCAAAAATTCTGTTTTTATCATTTACCTACTCGAGGACGAGCAGGAATTAAGCTTGGGGATGCTTGATACGTCTCCAACGTATCTGTAATTTTTTATTGTTCCATGCTATTATATTATCTATTTTGGATGTTTTATATGCATTAATATGCTATTTTATATTATTTTTGGGACTAACCTATTAACCTAGAGCCTAGTGAAAGTTTCTGTTTTTTCCTTGTTTTTGAGCTTCGCAGGAAAGGAATACCAAACGGAGTCCAAACGGAATAAAACTTCACGATGATTTTTCTTGGACCAGATGACACCCAGGGGACTTGGAGTCCAAGTCAGAAGAGCCGCAAGGCGGTGACAAGGGTGGAGGGCGCGCCCTAGGGGGGCGCCCCCCTACCTTGTGGGCCCCTCAGGACTCCCCTGACCTAGCCCTTCCTCCTATATATTCACATATATTCCAGAACCACCAGAGCAATCCATGAAAACACTTTTCCACCGCTGCAACCTTCTGTTCCCGTGAGATCCCATCTTGGGGCCTTTTCCGGCATCCCGTCGGAGGGGGAATCGATCACGGAGGGCTTCTACATCAACTCCATTGCCCTTCCGATGATGCATGAGTAGTTTACCTCAGACCTACGGGTCCATAGCTAGTAGCTAGATGGCTTCTTCTCTCTCTTTGATTCTCAATACAATGTTCTCTTTGATGTTCTTGGAGATCTATCTGATGTAATCTTCTTTTGCGGTGTGTTTGTCGAGATCCGATGAATTGTGGATTTATGATCAACTTATCTATGAATATTATTTGAATCTTCTCTGAATTCGTTTATGCATGATTTAATATCTTTGTATTTCTCTTCAAATTATCGGTTTGGTTTGGCCAACTAGATTGGTTTTTCTTGCAATGGGAGAGGTGCTTAGCTTTGGGTTCAATCTTGCGGTGTCCTCACCCAGTGATAGTAGGGGTAGCGAGGCACGTATTGTATTGTTGCCATCGAGGATAAAAAGATGGGGTTTTCATCATATTGCTTGAGTTAATTCCTCTACATCATGTCATCTTACTTAAGGCGTTACTCCGTTCTTTATGAACTTAATACTCTAGATGCATGCTGGATAGCGGTCGATGTGTGGAGTAATAGTAGTAGATGCAGGCAAGAGTCGGTCTACTTGACACGGATGTGATGCCTATATGCATAATCATTGCCTTGGATATCGTCATAACTTTGCACTTTTCTATCAATTGCTTGACAGTAATTTGTTCACCCACCGTATTATTTGCCTTCATGAGAGAAGCCACTAGTGAAACCTATGGCCCCCGGGTCTATTTTCCATCATATTACTTTCCGATCTACTATTTTGCAATCTTTTATTTTCATATCTATATACTAAAAAACCTAATATTTTATCTTTTGTTTATCTATCTCTATCAGATCTCACTTTTGCAATTGACCGTGAAGGGATTGACAACCCCTTTATCACATTGGGTGCAAGTGTTTGATTATTTGTGCAGGTGTTGGTGATTTGTGCGTTCTTCTCCTACTGGATTGATACCTTGGTTCTTAACTGAGGGAAATACTTACCTCTACTGTGCTGCATCACCCTTTCCTCTTCAAGCAAAAAACCAACGCAAGCTCAAGAAGTAGCAGTATTCACTATGTGCTAATGCTTTGTTCCGGTTCTCTATTAAAAGGAGGCCTTAATATCCCTTTGTTTCCATATGGACCCCACTGCCACGGGAGGGTAGGACAAAAGATGTCATGCAAGTTCTTTCCATAAGCACGTATGACAATTTACATGTAGCCTACATTATATTTGTGAACTAGAGCTAGTGCCGTATCGCCCTAGGTTATGATTGTTATATGATGAATATCATCCAACGAATTCACCGATCCAACGCCTACGACTTTTCCATATATTGTTCCAACTAAGTTATTATTGCTACTGTCACTGTTGCGCTTGCTACCAAATCATTACTATCACTGTTACAGCTACTGTTACTACTGCTACCAAAATTATCATATTACTGTGCTACTGATCATATTGCAGCAGATAATTAATCTCCAGGTGTGGTTGAATTGACAATTCAGCTACTAATACTTGCAAATATTCTTTGGCTCCCCTTGTGTCGAATCAATAAATTTGGGTCGAATACTCTACCCTCGAAAACTGTTGCGATCCCCTATACTTGTGGGTTATCACGTGACAATTGGACTTCATTATGGAAAACCAAAAACACGCAAAAATAGCAATTGGCACTTAGCACTAAGTTAATAGGTTAGTCCCAAAAAATGATATATAATGACATATAATTGCATATAAAACATCCAAGATTGGCACTATAATAGCATGGCACAATCAAAAATTAAAGATACCTTCAAGACGTATCAATGGCCCCCTTGGCCTTGGTGAGTTCTTGGTTCTTTGTGGATATTGAGGTTTGTAGCTCCGCCATGGTGTGAGCTATCTTCTCTCTGTATGCTTTGAGCGCCAAAACCTCCTTGTTGCTGACGGCGAGCTCTTCTTCAAACTTCTTCACCTTGCCCTCTAGTTGATTTCTGCCGGTCTCTGCAACCTCAGCAGCGCTGACAGCCTCTTGGATCTTGCCAGCATGATCCGGAGCTTGAGCTTCAATCGCCTCCTTATGCTCTCGCTTGAGCTCCTGGGATTGCTGTGCAAGGAGGGCTCGGACTTCCTCATCTTTTCCATGAAGTTTGGCGGCAAGCACCTCCTCACGAGCGGCAAGCTCTTCTTCATGGGAGTCAAGGCCAATCTGGTGCTCATTCAGCTTGGCATCGGCTGTCACTATCCTTTGTGCAGCCTCTTCATGTGCCTTGTCGGCTTCAGCCTTCTCCAAAATCAATTTATCCCACTCAATGGCAAGCTCCCTTTGGCGGTCCTTCAGATCTTGAAGGCACTCTGAATACCAGATCTGCTTCTCCTCCACACACTTCTGGAACTCTTCCTCTGCCTTGCCGATTACAGCTGCCCTGGAGTCCAAGATCTCCGATTGGCTGCGGTAGTGTGCTTGGAGTTTCTGGAAGTTGTCGCGCATGGCCTTAAGGAGCTGTTGTACTTTGGATCCACTGTCGGTGATGCAAGGTTCATCAACAACTTTGAGTCCGGCAGCAGCGATGACCTCGTCATCAAAAACCTCTCCTTCAATGGTCGCTTCAACGCTTGATGTCCCAGGGATGCTGACAAATAGGTTATCACCAATCTTCAAATACCTGCTTGACGAAGGCACTTTAGATGTTGAGGGGTGATCGCCGACAACCGTTTTCCAGGCAATAACCACCCTCGCGGCCGAGTCAGCGCTTGGCGCTCCTGGGGCAGAAATGCCATCAATAGCCTTGACACTCTTATTGCTGACCTCCTCAATGATGCCATTGGTGACCTCTTCGTCAGTAACCCTGGCAGCTTCATCAGGTGTAATTCGGCTAGCTTCATCAGGTTATCAATGTCCATATCGTCAGTTGGAGGCAGATCTGAGAAGAATGGAGAAGAAAGGAGTTCAAGATTCAGATCAAGTTCAAGAAAACAAAAACGGCTAAGGGAAGTGACTTCTTGACGGAAAAAGGCAGATTGAATTTGTTGAGGAGGAGTGATTTCTTCTCCGACAACTTCTGTTGTTGTCACCTGGTTGCCTGCATACCCACTTGTCAGTGTATCATCAGTGCAGAAAGGTTCATCGGTGGAGGTCCTTGCCGGAAAGTTGGTTTCCACTGCGGTGGTTGACGTAGGTGTCACGTTAGGATCTGCCTCCTGGCATTCTTCTTCACGACGCTCTCCCCTGCTCCCTTGACGATGTTAGCGATGACAACTTCAACACCAACATTTGCCAAAGGAAAGTGAGTAATGGCCTCACGTTGGGGGTGATACGTCTCCAACATATCTATAATTTTTTATTATTCCATGCTATTATGGTATCAATCATGGATGTTTGATATGCAATTATATATCATTTTTTGGGACTAACCTATTAACTTAGTGCCATGTGCCAGTTGTTGTTTTTTGCCTGTTTTTGGTTTTCCAGGAAATCAGAACCAAACGAAGTCCAAATGCCATGAAACTTTTTGGAGATTTTTTTTCTGGACATAAGAGACACTAGAAGCTTCCGGAGGAAGTCAGAAGGCGAAGGAGGTGGCCACGAGCCTCCAGGGCACGCCCAGGGGGTAGGCGCACCCTGGTGCATCGTGGGCCCACCTTTGCTCTGTTTGACCTAATTCCGCCTCTATAAATTCTCTAAAATTGGGAAACCAACAAAGAGCCACCCAAAACACTTTTTCCGCTGCCGCAAGTTTCTGTTCTTGCGAGATCCCATCTGGAGGCCTTTTCTGGCACTCTGCCTTAGGGGGAATCAATCTCGGAGGGCTTCTACATCAACCTTGTTGCCCCTCTGATGATGTGTGAGTAGTTTACCATAGACCTACGGGTCCATAGCTAGTAGCTAGATGTCTTCTTCTCTCTCTTTGATCTTCAATACAATGTTCTCCTTGATGTTCTTGGAGATCTATTCGATGTAATTCTTTTTTGCGGTATGTTTGTTGGGATCCAATGAATTGTGAGTTTATGGTCAGATTATCCATGAATATTATTTGAGTTTTCTCTGAACTCTTTTATGCATGATTATTATAGCTTTGTATTTCTCTCTGATTTATTGATTTGGTTTGGCCAACTAGATTGATTTTTCTTCCAATGGGAGAGGTGCTTTGTGATGGGTTCAATCTTATGGTGATCTATATCCCAGTGACAGAAAGGGACAATACACGTATTTGTATTGTTTCCATTAAGGATAAAACGATGGGGTTTATTCATATTGCTTGAGTTTACTTTGTCTACATCATGTCATCTTGCTTAAGGCGTTACTCCGTTCTTTATGAACTTAATACTCTGGATGCATGCTGGATAGCGGTCAATGTGTGGAGTAATAGTAGTAGATGCAGGCAGGAGTCGATCTACTTTTCTCGGACGTGATGCCTATATACATGATCATTGCCTTGTATATTGTCATGATTATTTGCTTTTCTATCAATTGCCCAACAGTAATTTGTTTACCCACCGTATGCTATGTTCAAGAGAGAAGCCTCTAGTGGAAACTATGGCCCCCGGGTCTATTTTTATCATATATTAAAATCCAAAAATACCTTGTTGCAATTTTATCTACTTTTTTTATCTATTTATCACTACATGATTTGATCCGTGCAATTAACCATCAAGGGATTGACAACCCCTTGTTTGCGTTGGGTGCAAGTATTTGTTATTTTGTGTGTAGGTGCTGCTAACGAGGTGTTGGTTGGTTCTCCTACTGGATTGATAACCTTGGTTCTTAACTGAGGGAAATACTTATCTCTACTATATTGCATTATCCTCTCCTCTTCGAGGAAATCCCAACACAGCCCACAAGTAACAGGGGGCTGCGCTGGGGGCTGATGATCACCATGTCCGCGTTAGGCATCGAGCTAGTCGTTGGTTCATTCTGCACTATGGTCCTCGCCCTCTTCGCCATCCTTTGCGCCAAGGTTTGCTTGTCACTGTCAGATCAGATCAAGACGGAGCGAATCAGGTCAACAAGAACAATAAATCAAGAAATGATGGAAGTAGTTGACACATACTCTTTGTCCTCCTTGTCGCTATGGACAGAGAAGCCGTACTCGCCCTCAGGTCCAGTGCTAGAGGCAGGAGGCAGAGTGGGAGTCCTGGCTCGCTTGGTGGCAGCAGACGCGGCATGATGAGAAGACCCTACCACTCGGGTAGTTGAAGCGGTTGGCTGCCTAGAAGAGGTGCGCTATGCTTGCTGCTGTTGAGGAGCTTGGTGTCGAGATCCTTGTCGTTCGGTGGCCCTGGCGGCCGCTCCCTTGTCGACCACTTCATCACCTAAAGATGGAGGGTGATGTGGCTCTCCAGAGACGGCTTTTGGAAGGACGCGAGACTTCCTTGCCAGAACAGGAGGAGTAGGGGGCTCCCTATGCACTTGCTCCTCAGTGTTTTCTTCGCCTCATTCTCTGACAAGCCCTTCTGGTGGCTCGCTCACTGGTTCGTCCTCAGCTTCTTCATCAACATTGGTTGCCATGGATCCAGACCCGCCGGCGCCCCCAATTACCCTAGCTTCCGCCGCCCTGCTGGCAATGTGTGCCAGCTCCTCGTTGGTGGTGTCATGGACGAGATCCTTTTCCTCTCTGATGGCCTTCTCCACTAGGGTGTTGAACCATGCCCTCACCGCGTCTTCAGGTAGTTCTTGCCAAGATCCATCAACGCCTTGGGCATTGTAGGCAGGCATCATTGCAATAATGGCATCCTTGGGGGAGTTGTTGCACATGTGAAAGAGCATGGTGCCCCCATGTGTGGTTTTGGTAATTGATGACATTCTCTATGGACTAATGGTTGCCTTGAGTTATATTCATAGGATCTGTCCATATGCATTTCTTGAAGTCCATTTGTTGGTTTCAAGGAGTTTATTTGTTGACCAAGGTTCTATTCATGGAATTATCCATAGATTTGTCATAGAGAATACATGATACAAGGTTGATCAAGACTAACTCAAAGAGTGAATCAAGTTGATCAACACACAAAGCGTACAAGATGTACTAAGAGGGATCAAATGATCCCATGGTATAGTAAGCATTGTCCATTACACTTTGTATACTAACCCATGGTCTACATGAGAGTTCTATGTGGGGTTAGGTATGTTTCCATGGGCTTGCGTCAAGACGAAGATCTCATATGACCCATGGAGGATGACATCAAGTGGTGATCGTTATCAAGATTGCGGTGTGCAAGTTCAAGTGGAGCATCACGAAGAGATCATGCTTGAAGCTTGATGTCCATTGTGGTGACAATGGACTTGTGAAGATGTGCCAAAGAGTGGCTCACCCATAGTGGAGTATGGGGAGTAATCTACTAGTCTTCATCGAGCTAGCGCAATCAAGAAAGGTGGTACAACTTGAGGAGGTCAAGATCTTCATCATCTAGCTCAAATGGATTTTGCGCAAGGAAAAGGTTTGTCCTTGATAGGTTTTCTATTTTATCGGTCTCATGCTGTTCGTTGGGAGACCGGATTATAGGACCGATAGTCGTACTATCAAGGGGGGCTCTCGAGTGAGTAGCTTATTCGTATCGTTAGTAGAGAGCTCAAACCTTTGCATCTTTGGCATCATATTTCTTGGTTCTTGTTTGGCTTTTCTCTTTATGAGTTTTTAGAGCTTGTGGTTATCTTCGTGACAAACTCTAGTCCATCGAAAACCGATTTCCTATGCATCTTCTTTGCGTTTTCGGTGTTGGAGTTTTTACCGGTCTTATTTGAGAAAGGGTTCTCACCATTTTATTTTGGATTTTTATCAATTGATATTTCTTGATATTTCTATCAAGATTGTGTTAGCCCTTGTCTTTAGCTTTCCAACAAACTTGATTTCGTCGAATTTGGAGTTCATTTGCAAAAGTTGTGACCGTTCCAATTTTGGCGGTTCCCACATCTCTCTACCTACTGCGGGTGCCCGGGGTAACCCGAGCCCCTCCATGGACACCTCTCTGACCGCTCCAGGTGCCCGGGGTCACCCGGGCCGCTCCCGAACCTCTTCTGATCACCCCCGGGTGCTCGGGGTCTTGGACCCCCGTGTGCACGTGCTCCTCCGCCACCTCCTCTCGGGCCCCTCCGGGTGCCCGGGGTTGTGACCCCCGGGTGCCCTGCCCCCCTTCCATGTTCCTTTCCTTGTGTGTCCGGGTAGCTGGGGTTTTGCCCCCGGGTGCTCGGGGTTGTATGGATTTTTCTTTGTTGGGTCTGGGTGCTCGGACCCCTTTTGTCCGGGTGCCCGGGGTGGTGGCTGTGTGCAACGGCCACATTTTTCTTGGGGGTATTTATACCCCCTCCTTCCACCTCCAATCCTCATCCTCTTGCAAGTCCCCCCCCCCCACCATTGTTGACCTCTTGGATCTTGCTAACTCTCAACTCCTCCTATGATTCTTGATTCTTCTTTAGGGAAAAGAGAGAGGAGATCTAGATCTATAATTCCACCAATCATTTTCTCCTCTATGTGAGGGGAACCTTGTGGATCTAGATTTTGGAGTTCTTTGTTGTTCTCCTCTTTTGTTCTTCCTCTCATTTTCCTCCATAGCATTAGTTGTTGTGGTGGGATTTGGGAGAGAAGGACTTGGGCACTTCATGTGCCCTTGCCATTGCATTTGGTGCATAGGTTTGAGTTCTTCACGGTGATACGTGGAAGTGAAAATTGAGAAGCTTATTACTCTTGGGTGTGTGGGTACCCTAGAGCTTGTTCCTCTTGGGTGCTTTCATGCCCTAGATGGTTGGTGAGTTTGGAGCCCAATCATTGTGGTGTAAAGCTTCGGGCAAGCGTCAGGGTCTCCAGTTAAGTTGTGGAGATTACCCCCAGCAATTTGTACAGGTTCTGCTAACTGCCCCCAAGGGTTGCCAATTGTACTGGTTCGGTGACCGCCCCCAAGGGTTGCCATTTGTACGGGTTTGGTGACCGCCCTCAAGGGTCCCTTAGTGAAATCACGACATCTTGCATTGTGCGAAGGCGTGAGGAGATTACGGTGGCCTAGTGGCATTTTGAGGAGCATTGTGCCTCCACATCGCTCCAAACATAGATTAGCATCCGCAAGGGTGTGAACTTCGGGATACATCATCATCTCTGCGTGCCTTGGTTATCTCTTACCCGAGCCCTTTACTTATGCACTTTACTTTGTGATATCCATAATCACTACAAAAAAAACCACTTCCGTGATGATACGTGTTTGTCATAGTAGGTCACGTTTTTTGTCATGCATGTACATCCATGACGATTTTTTGACAGAATCAAGATAGTCATACCTGTGCTATCCTAGAAGTGTTCCATGACAATACCAAAATTATCATCACGGAAGTGTCCACTTCCATGACGATAAATGGTGCGTCATGGAAGTGCTTTCATCAAGGGTAACCGACACGTGGCATCCACCGTAACGGGTCGCTGTTAAGCTACGGGTTCCGGTTTGGATTCGATAACCCGTTAACAGCCCGGACCAATGGGGATTTTCCACGTGTAAAATCATCATTGGCTGGAGGAAACATGTGTCGGCTCCTCGATGGGCCAGATGTCGTCCGTCCAATGGACAAGACGTGCCTATGATACGTCGACATGTGGCAGGGCCCAACAGAGGCCCATATAGGTTAAAAAGGCCGGCCCAGTCAAAGGCCCTTAGTATTTACTCAGGTACTAGTTGGCCAGCCCAATAACGGCCTGTTTAAACATGGCCCATTTACGGCCCGAAGCCAGATCTGGCCCGTTAATTGTTTGCCGAATATTTGGGCCCAATTATGGCCCAGTGACATTTCGGCTTGTTAGAGGCCCGATGTAGACATGGGCCCATTTCAGCCCGGTGTGTCTTTCGGCCTAGGAATGGCCCGTGCTGCCCATGGGCCATATATGGTCCGACGCAACATCTGGCCCTCTAACGGCCCGTGATCAAGGTGGCAACAGTTCAGCCCAACGTGACTTTGGGCCTGTTAAAGGCCTGTCGTATAATTCGGCCCGTTGATGCCTCTACTAAGCTTTCGGCCTCTTAAAGGCCCATGATATCAGTGGGCCAACTAAGGCCCGAGATATGTTTTGGCCTGGTAATGGCCCGTCATATAACTGGGCCAATAATGGCCCGGTCTACATTTCAGCCTGCTGAAGGCCCGTCGACGACTAGTGAATATTGAGGCCCAACATGCATTTTGGCCTGCTAAAGGCCCATGGTTTCTTCTGGGCCGTAACAGGCCAGCAGAATATTCAGCCTGTTAATGGCCCAAAGCTACATGGGCCCAACTAAGCGCTGGGTCCACTAAAGGCCCAACTAAACTTTGGGCCGAATATAGGCTCGTGTAAGTTGTGGGCCTGACACAAAGTGTGAAGGCCCCAATGGCCTTTCAGGCCCAAGAAAGTTGCAGGCCAGCCCAATTGTGGCCCGCTAAAATGCAGGCCCGTTAGAGGCGAATGTTTCAGCCCGGTAGACAACATCAGATTTTCGCCATTTTTTTTAGATAGCGAATGATGGCATATACGATAACTAGTAGGAATTAAGAACAAACCTACTCTATACAATAAAGAAATTATGGCATGGTAACTTAGACTAAACCTACACTATACAATAAAGGATTTATGGTATATTACATCCACTGGGCATCGAAGTTTGACACCAGTGATCATAAAGCGCAACGAAGAAGCAGATTACAAAAACTGGGCGCCATTGCAGCGTAACAAAATAATACTGAACCAAGACCACTTCCAAGACAGTTCAAGAAAGGTTAGCCTTGTGCGGGAACTGCTGCGCAAGCTACTGAGCTAGGCTGTGAGACCGGCCTAGCATGTCGGTCATAGCTTCTAGGTGTAGCTGTTTAACAATGAGGTTCTCATTGGTGTTCTCCGCAATCTTTCTTAGAGATAGGACTTCAAGTCGAAGTTGAGTTGCAGAATGCCTTTCTGCTAGAACTTGGGACTGAAGAAGTCGAGCTGATTCAGACAGCGAATTCAGTGAGCTTGTCTGACTGCTAGTCTCAAGTAACTTGAACACTGCATCAAGACAAGACTTTGGGGTTGTCTCGCTATCTTCAAGATGTTTTGCCTTCTTTGCTGCAATATATGTTGGGTTTGTCTCATAGCCTTCAGCAGACTTGTGCATGCCATCAGGCATATCACCCTGAAACAAACAGAGAGATGACAGGTTTTGCACGTGTATAAACAAAGATAGTAACTGTGTTGTCAATTCCATCCAATTTCAAATTAGAAAATAAAGAGTAAGTTCAAAATATCAATAGCATAATTTGGCATTGTTAATAATGCGGGGAGCTTCACCAGACTACTGGATTACCATGTCAACAAAACAAGCATAGATGAAGGGCAAAGACTCATTGTATCTATTTTGGTTAATGTGCATGGCATGTTGTTCATATCATCAGCCACATCAGTAAGATAAAATAGGAGATGACAATGTGCAAACGTGGGCTGCTTCACCACACACTGGATTATAGATCCACAAAAACAAGCATACATGTAGGGAGTATTGAGTAATGTGCATGGTATGAATAAGGAATTTGGTTTTACAAGTAAAACTTGGAACTTACAGTTGTTGCGAACATGCATTTTGATAGAAACAGCAAACTAAACAATAGTTGACGATAGGGAGTACGAGCAAACTAAATATCAGTTGAGGATTAAGGCTTTAGAAGGACTGACTTACAATAACAGTTAACACCGGCTTTATAATGCCCTTATCCATGTCAAGGGAAGGATAACTCAAGAATTTCAGCACAAAATCTTCTTCATAAGCATTGCCTGTACTCTACATTTTGTAGAGAGTAATTATAGATATGATAATATTGGAAGGGATAGAGGATAATGAAGATAAGATGCATATTGATGCTACATAATCAACTACCAATCCCTGGAAGTACAAGCATTACAGGACAAAATGTACTGACAAGAGCAATGGGCCATACTTCTGCACTGGCATTGTCTGTGTATTCAACTTTTTGGTAAGATTAAATATAGATCTGATATATTTTAGTAAATGGTGGGCGAGGGAGATAAGATGCAGAATGCTACACAATGAACCAATCCCTCTTCCCATAATATAAGAGTGTTTTGAACACTGGTGTACTATAAAAAACGCTCTTATATTATGGGACGGAGGGAGTAGCTGTTAATGTAAGTACAGTGATAGACGAAGTTCAGTCCTGACAAGAGGACTGTAGAGCTAAACCTCTTTAAAAGCATTGGGTTGATTCTAAATTTATGTAAGAGTCGATACGGATCTTATAATGTCCACCAAATGGAGGATAACGAGGCTAACATGTGCAGTGATGCTACATAATCAACCAGCTATGAAAGTAAGTATGGTCATACAGGGCAAGAGGTACTCACAAGAGCAATGCAGTGTGAAGTATAGTTGCGAGATTCTGTGGTCCCTTGAGAATGAATGTTCTTCTGCAAACAGTTTTCGTACAAGTGAGATGTTAAGGCACATGCATAAATGTAGTTCAAATTGTGATGTGATATCATAGACAGTACCTTACACTGCAGACGAGACCAATGTGTAACAAGATTATTCCAGTCACTGTCTGATAAATGTAGCACCGGAGACTTTACAGAAATTTCATTTAGAGGCTTGCCATCGAAGTGCGCTTGCCTCAGGTAGGAACGATACTTCATCAACGAGTGCTTGAAAAGCGCAACCAACCCTTGCTCATCTTGACTATCCAGTTTGGTCCTCGCCTATTTAAAAGAATGAAATCTTGTGTCTTCTGTCAGCAGAAACATATGCAGTAATTACCATGAATAACATTAGTACATTACTTACGCGTAAGTTGCGGAGGAAGATTGGAAATTGTTCTTTGTCTGTGGTATAATCTTTCCATGAAGGAAAGATGCGCACAAAGTTCCTGACAACAATATAAGCTTCGTCTTCTAAACTGGGAAGAAGTGGAACAGGAGTCCTATTTGCTGCAATTGGGGCTCTCTCTCATTCAAAAAGGGATTTGGCAACTGGATTTAGTGTACTCTTTGCTGGAATGGGGGTTTTGTGTCGTAGAGCTGGTGCTATGTCAACTGGCATCATCATACTGTTTGCTGCAGTTGGGGTCTGCTGAGTTGGGGCATCAGAGATGGCCAGCGTAGTAGGGCTAGAGTCTGCTAGAGTTGTGGCAGTGTTTTCTGGGTCTGGTGATATTGCAACTACGTACACCTAATGGGCTATTTGATTTATCAGGTGTCACGACCTTTTCCAAATACTTTGTTTGTGCTCCTCCGTGATCAGCAATCGCCCTCTTCCTTTTGAACGTCTGATACACAAGAACAGCATTTGAATGGATAGATATGGTATGATGACAGATGGAATATGTACTGAAAATGGATAGGCAGGGCATATTCACATACACGATGTGTAAACTAAGCTAATGGCAGTGCAACAAACTAGAAGCAATGCAAAGCATTAGTTGCAAGATATGTGCGACCAATATAACCTTGGAAAGTTAGAGCAAGCACCTTGATGGGTGAATAAGATAGGGTATCTGCCTCTGACTCCTCCACTAGGGAGCTACATTGACTTACGTCTCCCTCTAGCTCAGAATCATTGTTAGGATCATATTCTGAGCATGAATCTGTAGGTGGAGAGCGTTTCCATTGCATTGCATCCACACTTGATTTCAGTCCCTTAATGCCAAGTTTGACAGCCATGGCATTGTTCTGCTTTATTCTTTTCATGCGCACAAGCTCATAATCATTATGATGTTGTTCAGTATCTGAGATTCATGAAAACATAAAAAGTAGTCAGATTATCTATGGAATGCATTGCGGATTCAACTCGAAGAGTGTCTCCCTACAAACCCCTGCATATACAAAGTTCACCCCCCAACCGTGCTGACCAAACCACACACAGAAATACAAACCTCTCACGTCTCTATAACAGGCAGACACACATTTCAAAACTGAAGTAGGAACATTAGAATCATATCAAATTCGTATTTGAACAAATAAACTAAGGAATTATGAGTGGCATAATGTTTAGCTTCAAGGGTGGAGTGCTGGTAGTGCTACACAAAGCAAGTAGGCAGATTGTATTCCATGTAAAAGATCGTAGTCTATGTAAAAGGTGGATATGACACTTTCTTTCTATACAATGCAGTGTTCATTGCCCACACATGATGGAAGAGATCACACAGAGAAATACTATTCACTCATGTCTGCGGTTCCAGTATTTTGAAACAGGGTGGTCCACCCTAAAAGAATATTGACAACAAATATGACAAGGCAAGCATAGAGGTAGTGAATCAAACATTACTAGTGAGCTTACTAGGACAAGTATGCAGAATTGTAACTGCAGTAAGAGACCGTCCAAAATCTGAATCAAGTTGGTCTAGCACTTATTGTTTGCAACTAATCGACGTGAATAATTGGATATCATATCGAATCAGTAAGAAAGACAAGTAAAATTGTCAACAAACCTGGCCTGTAGTAGTAATCTGGGTCAATGTCACTATGACCAACAATCCAAAAAGACTAGTGTCTGTTCCTAGGGCCGGAATTTTGAAACCCTATGAACTTTACAGGTACTAAAGATTACTGAAATACATCTGAACCATTAAGTGTAGGTAGCACTCAGTACACAACAAACCCTAATGACAGTCCTGCCTAATGAGTAATGAATCAATTAGAAAATGGGTGATGAGGAGTGGCTACTGAGTGTTGAGGACGCATCTCAGGATAAAGCGGGTTGGCTTAGTGGCTGCTGCACGCCTGAGCCCTAAACGGACTGGGAAGGTAGGCACGGCGGCGCGCCCGAGCAGCGGTGACGCTGTTGGGCGAGCGGCTCCTGACCTCCTGTTAGTCTGGCGTCTCCTCCTAGAGTCATGCCATTCGGGGACGGCAAGTCGCGAGCGAGGCAGGCGGCTGGGGGCGAGTAGAGATCGGAAGCGCAGCAGAACAGAGGGGAATCGGGGCCTGGGCCGACCCAAAATCCCAGGGTGGGCTGCAGCCCACCGTGTGCACCCTGTAGATCCACACCCGAGCGGCGTACATGCATTTTCAAAACTAAATTAGGGACATTTAGCTGACCAATTAAATGACTCTGTTTTAATAATATCAGATTCGTATTTGAACAACTAAGCTTGTTTAGCTTGATGGGTGGAGCAGTGCTATTATGACACGAAGCACGTATGCTAATTGTATAGTGATCATAAAAGGGGGGAAACCCTAAGCATGATCAATTAAACCGTATTATGACTGTGCCATGGCAGATTTGAAGCTGCAAACCACAGAAATGCTATTTAGCAACCATTGTTTGCTTCGAACTAAGAACAAAATTCTAAGAGCTGAAAAGAAAGTACAGTAACCAAGTTATGATCTATTTTCTGGTTAAGATCAAAAAGTTGAGCAGATATGGAGTACCACCTCTCTTGCGGCCTCGTGTAGGCATCGAGGGTGCGATGGCTGTCGGTGGCGTTGAAGCAGATCTGCGACGGTAGACGGGTGCATCGGGGGATAAGTCCCGTTGCGGTGGACGAGAAGGTCATGTGAGTGTTGGGGAATGTAGTAGTAAATCAAAAAAATTCCCTACGAATCACAAAGATCAATCTATGGAGAGACTAGCAACGAGAGAGAGAGGAGTGCATCTTCATACCCTTGAAGATCGCGATGCGGAAGCGTTGCAAGAACGCGGTTGGAGGAGTCGTACACGTAGCGATTCAGATCGCGGTCGATTCCGATCTAAGCACCGAACAACGGCGCCTCCGCGTTCAACACACGTGCAGCCCGGTGACGTCTCCCGCACCTTGATCCAGCAAGGAGGAGGGAGAGGTTGGGGAAGAAAACCCCGGCAACACGACGGCGTGGTGGTGGAGTTGGCAGTTCTCCGGTAGGGCTTCGCCAAGCTCAACGGAGGAGGAGGGGGTGTTGGAGAGGGGGAGGGCTGCGCCTTGGATCAGGTGCTGCTGCCCTCCCTCCTCCCCTCTATTTATAGGGCCAAGGGGGAAGGGGGGCCGGCCCCTCTAGATCAGATCTAGAGGGGGGCGGCGGCCAGGGGGAGGGGGCTTGCCCCCCAAGCCAAGGGGGGCGCCCCCCTTTATGGTTTCCCCCAACCCTAGGCGCATGGGCCCTAGGGGGGGATGGCTCCCAGCCCACTTAGGGGCTGGTTCCCTCCCCCATACAGCCCATAGGGCCCTCCGGGGCAGGTGGACCCTCCCGGTGGACCCCCGGAACCCCTTCGGTGGTCCCGGTACAATACCGAAAAACCCCCGAACACTTCCGGTGACCGTATGATGACTTCCCATATATAAATCTTCACCTCCGGACCGTTCCGAAAGTCCTCGTGACGTCTGGGATGTCATCCGGGACTCCGAACAACATTCGGTAACCACATACTATTTCCCATAACAACTCTAGCGTCACCGAACCTTAAGTGTGTAGACCCTACGGGTTCGGGAACTATGCAGACATGACCGAGACATCTCTCCGGCCAATAACCAACAGCGGGATCTGGATACCCATGTTGGCTCCTGCATGTTCCATGATGATCTCATCGGATGAACCAAGATGTCGGGGATTCAATCAATCCCGTACACAATTCCCTTTGTCTACCGGTATGATACTTGCCCGAGATTCGATCGTCGGTATCCCTATACCTTGTTCAATCTCGTTACCGGCAAGTCTCTTTACTCGTTCTGTAACGCATGATCCCGTGGCTAACTCTTTAGTCACATCGAGCTCATTATGATGATGCATTACCGAGTGGGCCCAGAGATACCTCTCCGTCATACAGAGTGAGAAATCCCAGTCTCGATTCGTGCCAACCCAACATACACTTTCGGAGATACCTGTAGTGCACCTTTATGGTCACCCAGTTACGTTGTGACGTTTGATACACCCAAAGCATTCCTATGGTATCCGGGAGTTGCACAATCTCATGGTCTAAGGAAATGATACTTGACATTAGAAAAGCTTTAGCAGACGAACTACACGATCTAGTGCTATGCTTAGGATTGGGTCTTGTCCATCACATCATTCTCCTAATGATGTGATCCCGTTATCAACGACATCTAATGTCCATGGCCAGGAAACCGTAACCATCTATTGATCAACGAGCTAGTCAACTAGAGGCTCACTAGGGACATGTTGTGGTCTATTTATTCACACATGTATTACGATTTCCGGATAACACAATTATAGCATGAACAATAGACAATTATCATGAACAAGGAAATATAACAATAACCACTTTATTATTGCCTCTAGGGCATATTTCCAACAGTGAGCAGCCCCGACAAGGAGGACGACGGCGCCGATGAAGCGAGAGGATGCGATGCAAGGCTCCTGGTCCATCGCCGTGGATGACAAATGTCCATCTCTAGCAGTGGATGACACGGTCTTGGTAGGCGCTCCGACATGGTGGAGGACTGCGACGATGGATGGGGTGGAGGACGGCGGCGATGAATGGGGTGGCGGACGGAGGAGGCTGGTGTGGGGATGGTGTTCAAGTGCGGACGGTGTATGAATGGGAAAATGGAGGGTGAGGTACGGGGAACCATGTTTTTGGGACGCGCCTGTCTGAAATATGGGAAAGTTACGAACTTAGCCCCCATTTAAAATTTGAAAGTCTCGTCGGTTGGGGATAGGACGGTAATCTCGCATCTCCCCAATATTGCCAAGAGCGATTTCGGGCGAGGAGAGGGTGTTTTGGCGCCCACGGTGTATGAACGGGGCTGACAGGTAGGGCGGTTGTGTCATGTTTGAGTGAAGTTACAAACCTGCCCCTATTGAAAATATTTGCCTACATCGATTTCGGCCGAGTCGAGTTTGTTTTGCCGCCCACCGTGTATGAATGGGGAAATGGAGGGAGAGACAGAGGTCTTTCGGACGAGCTTGAATCAAATGTGTTTTGCCACCCATGTTTGGTGCCCATCATGTCTGAATGGGCTCAGAGGTGGTCGTGTCACGTCTAATTGAAGTTACTAACCTACCCCTATTGAGAGCAGTGGAAATCGGGCCGATGGATTATTCGTGTAAGGGGTAGATAGTAATTTCCATCCCCCAAACACTGGCTTTGGGCAGCCGACGTGGGAGTGGACATTTTGCCGCTTCTTTCGAATTTTGGGACAATAAGCATCCACGTTTACCCTGGCAACTAAATTCGAATCCATTTTGTATTCTTATACGAATCTTTATAAATCATTCTATGTGTTTTTATATATCTTCAAAAGCACAACAAAGATGTATTCCACTGTCATATATGAATATGATTTACAAATGCCGATACTCGAATTCAGAAGCTAAAATCTAGTTTAAGGTGAATTCGAATATTTGAAACCACTTTATGTCCAACTCAAGTGTCACACGCAGCATAATGTGTACTCCCATTTAGATATGTACACAAGCGATGTCTCAAGATTCAAAATACCGAGTCAGTCAACCAATAATGTACAAAACTAATAGACATATAAACACTTATAGAGTATATGGATCAATAATATCAACTAACATACATAAGCCAGACCGCTGTACTTTTTTTGCTAGAAGAGCATCATTTTTTTTAGCGAAGCTAGTACAACATCTTGGCCCTTTCAGATGTGCGCCACTTAAGGACCATCTATACTACTATTATTGTTGAATGCACATTCAGCCCGATTGGCATATTTGTAGGTCTGGAACAGCAATCAAAATGAAATGTCTCAGAGTCTTATCAATTAATACAGACTCATGCTCAAAAAAATTACAAACCAAAAAACAAAAAACAATTATTACATGATCTCTAAAACAAATGGTTTGATCGATTACATGAACAAACAACACAAGGTTATTCAATGATGAGAAAACATTTCACCTATGATTTACCAAGTGGGAATTTAATTTCCTTTTTTCCTTCAGGACCTTAACAATGCGGTCAGTCTCAGCTTGCTTCGTTTTGAAATCCACCAAATATTTAATGGTTGCCTTGAGTACTGCTTGTGATTGTGTTGTTTTCTTCCTCAACATGTCAACTTCATCTCTAAGTGCAGAAGCAGAATCTTTTTCTACCAAGAGTTTAGCCTCTAGAGCATCAGCAGTTGGCAATTCATGATTCACGATTGGGCCGGTGCCACTGCTGTGGGATGATACAACGTCCATGGGGACCTCGCTCTTTGATCTTGGGCTAACCTGTTTTGCCATTAAAGTTCCGATTGGATTCCGAAAAGTTGAAGTTAGCAAAACATCTCAACTGGGAGTTAGAACAGCAAACCAGTTAAACAAACAAGGAATTAAAGAGTTTCAATTGGATGCCGAAAAGTAGTTATTAACATCATTGTAACCGGTTGCAGCAGCAAAGCAGTTAAACAAACAAGTTTTGCAAAAGGTACCTATTGTGGCATTGGAATCTCTCTTGGATCCTGAAAAGTTGAGTAGCCAGTAACGTGATTAGAGCAACCGGTTGCAGCAGCAAAGCAGTTAAACAAACAAGTTTTGCAAAAGGAACCTGTTGTGGCATTGGAGTTTCTCTTGGATCCTGAAAAGTTGAGTAGTCAGTAACTTGATTAGAGCAACAAGTTACAGCAGCAAACCTGTTACACAAATATTTTTTTGAAAATGTACCTGCTGTGCAATTGGACTTCCAATTGGATCCTGAAAACTTGAAGTTGGTAAGATGATTACAGCAAAAAGTTACAGCAGCAAACCAGGTAAACAAGGAAGTTTCTGAAAACATACCTGTTGTGCCAACGGAGTTTCAGTTGGATCCTGCAAACTTGAATGTTAGCAATCATAAATAAAGTGTTGCAAGAGCCATAAGAAACTAGGGATAATTAGATTTATGCCCCTAGTTGTGTCCCACTCGGCTGTTTTACCCCTAATTTCCAAAAGTCACCGGTTCTGTCCAAGTCACTTCGCTCCTCTTATGCTTTTGCCCTTTGACCGTTTGACCGCCAGTTTGAAAAATTCATAACTAATTCATACTAAGTCAGAAAAATGCAAATAAGATGCCAAAATGTTCAGAAAAACATCACATATATGTCAGTGTCATTTGCATTCATGAAAAAAGTGTTGGAAAGTGCCCATCCGAGTTTTAGCTCTTATGATACCACCACGAATAGTAAAATCTTAAAAAATAAAAAAAATTGGTGGCAAAGAATGATAAATGTTTTAAGTGCTTGCCAAGTTTTATCAAGGAACAACATTCATGGAAGTCGTGGCAAAAAAATAATCTATTTTGGAGTGCTGATTGTTTGCCACGACATCCACGAATGTCATTCCCTGATGAAACTTGGCAAGCACTTAAAACATTTTTCATTCTTTGCCACCAAATTTGTTTTTGAATTTTTATAGATTTTACTATTCATGATGGTATCATAAGAGCTAAAACTTGGATGGGCACTTTTCAACATTTTTTTCATGAATGTAAATGACACTGACATATAGGTGATGTTTTTTCGAACATTTTGGTATCTTATTTGCATTTTTCTGATTTAGTATA
Source organism: Thinopyrum elongatum (assembly GCA_011799875.1). Taxonomy (NCBI): domain Eukaryota; kingdom Viridiplantae; phylum Streptophyta; class Magnoliopsida; order Poales; family Poaceae; genus Thinopyrum; species Thinopyrum elongatum. The sequence goes on along the minus strand of CM022300.1, from coordinate 530,360,919 downwards.
AATTAGTTATGAATTTTTCAAACTGGCGGTCAAACGGTCAAAGGGCAAAAGCATAAGAGGAGCGAAGTGACTTGGACAGAGCCGGTGACTTTTGGAAATTAGGGGTAAAACAGCCGAGTGGGACACAACTAGGGGCATAAATCTAATTATCCCAAGAAACTAACATCAAACTAGTAAAACTAACCAGTTTTGGCAACATATTTAATTACACATGAACTAGTAAAACTAACAAGTTATTGGCAACGTATTAAAGTAACAAGTCGATACCGTTTACCAGCAACACAGACATCTGTAAATTTCTTTGAGGTAAGCAAAATGATTCCAACACATATATATATATAAGTTAAAAAGACGGTGTCCCTCATATAAACCTGACAGTTGTCTATCTATGAACATGCAAGCATTACTAGTGCTACAAGTGATAATAGCAAACCATTTAAACAAACAGGGTATAAGAACATAAATTACACGTGAATTCTGCTGCACCCTAGAAGTACATATGATCAGCTATCTACGTGCTTAAGTAGCTATTTAAGTTCAGGCAAACAGGTAATTCTTAACAGTAAGTATCAAACACATAGATAGGTGCAGTCTATAATAGGATTAATAGGCTATGGCATTATGTAATCAATAGCAAATTAAATTAAGCCAAGCAACATAATTGAACAATTTTGCAATAAGTGGCTAACTAAAATTTCGAGAAGTAGGTAACTGAACTTATGCTAGCTCTTTGTACACGCACACTGCAACTTCTTTTTTGCTTACAAGGTTCTACGAAGGAGTCCATGACATCAATTGCTTGGATACGCAGTCCTAATACTTCTTTCTTCCCACACTGCATTGGTAAGTTGAATGGTTAATCTGATAAGATGGTGCATCCTTGATATCTTATATGAGGACGGGTTGTCAGACTAGTTGTTGCAACACACATCACACTGGCTTTTACTGTATATTTCATGCGATTACATTTGGCATATCGAGATCTAAGCAATCTACAATAGGATGAAAAGATTGGCATCCTTCACATTATTGGCGAACTCAGTTCATAGAAACAAGCAATTCAACCATTATGTGGGTAAATCAAAAGCGCCACTGGAATATTTTTCACTACCCCAATCATACACGCAAAAAGGGGCGACGCCACCGTAGGGGCTGGTATGGGCTACCGCCTCGGGTGGCGGGAAAGTGTGCACCTAGTTTGAGTCGTCCAGGTTGGCACAGGCTAGTTTTGTTCGTCCCAGCGCACGAGCAGGCAATATAAAAAAAGAAGAAAAACATTTCAATTTGGATGGGCCAATAACGTAAGTGCAAGATAGGCCCTATAGCAGGCTCGCGGCCCAAACGAGCGCCTCCCATATTGATCGACAGCAGAAAAAATCCCAATTCGTTCGCTCCAGCCTCCAGTCTGGGTCGCTCCTAACCTAGCCGCCGCTGGACAGACCGACACAGCACTTCCTCACGCCCTCATTGGATGCCGGTCGCCGGGCTTCAAGCGAATGGAAGGACAAGAAGATGAAGATCCAACCCTGGGTGTAGCCTGCGTGGGAAGCAGTGGCGGCAACATGGGCATGGCATCGAGCTTGCGCAAATGGACAGTCGCAGCTTGCAAGAGTAGCATGCGCAACGATTAGGTACATCACATCCCTGATTATATCTAATTCAACTGTTCAATTTCTGGCCAATAGTTAAACCTGACGGTGTTGTAAAACTGCTTGTATGTAGGGAATCTATAAGAAAATGAAACCAATTTCTGCTTATTTTATAACTCCCCCAATCAATACTGAACTGACTGAACCTGATGTGTCTAATCAAGTTTCTGGTGTAAACATACAAGCTCATGTTGTTCTTGAGCCTGAAGTGTCTAATGAACAGACTGCTAATGAAGGATTTGATGCAAACATTTTACATGCTCCTGGTGATGAACATATAGTGTCTAATGAGGGATCTAATGCAAGAATTTTGCAAGCTCCCATTGAAGGATTTAGTATCTAATGATGATCTGCTATGTTGAGAGAGACATAGAGATTTGCAGGAATTGATGACAAGCAAATTATAGTACATTTTCATGGCTTGAGGAAACGTCGAGGCCATCTACCAGAAAGTCCCCGTATCATGACAACGCAGCATAAATACTTTTCTAATCTGTTGTTTGAAACTATTGGCATACTTGTGCAGGATAGATATATTGATATGCAGTTTGCGCACTGGTTATAGGTGCAATTACACTTCGATATTTTCAGCCAGAGAACGAATAATTTAAGCAGGTACAGACCATGTTAGTAGTCCTTGTACACCATGTTGCATTTTGTGTTTTTTGGTGCTTACATCATTTAGTGTTTTATAATCTGGAACTACTTTGGATCATTAGTTGGTTTTCAAAGTGCATGTAGCTTCACATTTCTCAAGTTATGTTGATTTTCGGAGTGCAAGTGCCTTCGTATTTTTTAAGTTAAATTTTCGCCCCTGGTAACTTGAATTCGTGGATCCACCACTGCACACAAATCATACACGCAGGCCCGTACGAATTAAATGAAATGCAGGGACTTACGCTAGCTTGTTGTACAGGCTCACTACAGCTCTGCTTGCGCTTGGGATGTTCCATGTACAAGTCCATGTTACCACTTGCTTGGATGTGCAGGCCTTGTGCTCCTTGCACCCCCCTCTGCATTTTTGACATGGCGAATGGTTGATCAAATAAGAGGAATCGACCTTGCTGTTGTACCAGAGGACAGGTACTTACAAGGTTATACCGGTGTGCAGGATGTGTACCAGATCCTGTAGCGCCATCATGCTTCGCTAAAAAATGGTTTTGCTTGTTTCAGATGATATCTCCAGAAGAAATAAGAGTTAAAGTCAGAGTTGCATAGGCGTGTAAGCTAAGAGAGCAGTAAAAGGATATCCAAACATCATCGGAACAGTGCACAAGGGAGTGATATGTGGATACCTAGTTCGGGCCGGCGTTTGGGCATGCTCGCCTAGCTAGAGTGCGGGTCACTTCAGAGCCGTTGAGGGTGATGCACTAGCGTTGGCTGGCCGTGCACGGATGCAGATCTTGAGCGGCAGCGGAGCGCTACGATGCGGTGGACGAGACTGTTGGTGAAGCCCCAACGGCCTCACGGGGCGGAGGTACGACGATGTGCTCGGTGAAGTAGCCCCGGTGAGGTGGGAGACGGCGTCGGTGAAGCGCACCTGATGCGGTGGAAGTCGGTGTCTGTGAGGCACGTCGGTTGCGGTGGCCGACGTTGTCGGTGGACCACCAGGTGCGGTGGATGAGGGCCTAAATGAGGTAGCTCCGGTGCGGTGGTGAAGCGCGACCATCGTCTTCGTCGTTGTCGTCCGGCACAGAGGTGGGGAAAGAGACGAGATGTGGGGCGATTCGAACTTTGCTTGGGTTGGCGGCGAATTAGGGATTTGAGCGCTCTGGGCGCGGAAGGGGACGGTGGAGAAGGGAGATTTTGCAGGGCTGGAATTGGGGCCGCCAGATATTTCAATCCGAAACGTGGAAGCGCGAACTTATTTTGTCGTTGTTCTTTTTTTGGGGGGGGGGAGGGAGGGAGGGGTGGGTGTCTGGGTGCTAGCGTCCGTACAACACACGCGACCACCACGACACGACCCTGGTCTGCCTGGTGCGCCTACATTTGAGAATGCAAACGAATCTTCTTTCATTTGCAAATGAATCTGTATGTATTACCATGCCCGTGTTTTCCTTGCAAATAATTAGTCATTCGAAACAAGATACTACAAATTAATTAATGAGGAGTTATTTGAATTAGAGTGTGTGTCACATAGCGATCTCCAATTCTAACGTGGATTTCGCATTTCACGGTATCCACGCTACTTTTTTAATACAAATTCATATGTATAATATGAACAACATGGTAGTGAGAAAACTTTGGATGGATTCAAACATATGACCTACAAAATAGCACAACAATCGAGTCAATGTCAACCTTTCCAAACCTAGTATGGCACGGATTCGAAATAATTACGGAAGCCATATGCATGGTCCTCAATTCAAATCTTACAATGTACACTAAATTGAAACGTCGATATTAAGTCTCGTACTATCTACATTCAAATGTTGTTTTTAGCCCCACGCCCCCTCGGCACACACGCTACATACTTCCTGTATCGATCAATCTTCCTCTCCTAACCACCTTAGGAAGCTATCGGTTTCCGACACACATTCATTCTTTCTCTCCATGTTTCGATCTCTAACTCTCTCAACTACACAACCCCCTTTTTCCACTCTGTTACCAGATGTATCTCTCTCACACACCCGCCATTGCACTCCATGCCGAGCTCTCTCTCTCTCTCTCTCCCTCCCACCCTCTCTCGCTAGATACATGCATTGCCTATCTAGACCCCCCTCTCGTGCGCACGCATGCACATTGTCTATCTAGGTCACTCTCTCGAGACTGTCTCACTCCTTCCGCACGGTGGCCCACACTCGCTCAATCTCGCTCTCTTTATCTAAGTCTCGATTAACCTCGCTTTCTCTCACACACATATGATATATCTCCCTGTTCGGGCCTCGATCGACAAGCTCTATACTCTCTCACGCAGATTGTCTATCTAGGTCAGTCCATCCAAGCCGCCCCCACTCTTTCGACCTCATGGCAGGCCACGCTTGCTCAATCTCTCTCTCTCTCTCTATCTCTCTATGTATGTCTCGATTGACCTCGCTCTTTCTCAGACACAAACGATATATCTCCATGTTTGAGCCCAATTCGACATATTCATATTGTATACTGTCTCACGCACATTGTCTATCTAGGTCACTCTCTCCAAACTGTCTCACTCTTTCGATCGCACGACGACCCACACTCACTCAATCGCTCTCCCTTTATCTATGTAATCGATGGACCTTGCTTCCTCCCACGCACAAAATATATCTACATGTCTATGACTGGATCATCTCTCAAGCTCTAACTTACAGCCCTCACCCTTCCCAAAAGCTCAATCGGACAATATCTCTTTAGAGCATATATATATATATATATATATATATATATATATATATATATATATATATATATATATATATATATATATATTTTCAACGAATGCTGGCCCACACTCACTTTGTCTCTCTATCTATCCGTGTCTCGATTGACCTCGCTTTCTCACGCCGTATCTTCCACACATTGAAGCTACCTCTCCATCCCTCGCAGAGCCGGAGCTATTTATATTGCGAGGGGGACTCCAACCTTGGATTAATTTGTGAAGGCATTTATTCCGGTGGGTTTAGATTATATTTTTGTAGCATTCGGCCCACAACTACTCCAAACACCATTGCAACCCCCGCACCTCCCCCAATTGATTTCCCTCTGGCTCGGTCACCACTCTCTCGCATGTCCTTTCTCACCTTCCACGTCGCACCATGGTATTTTTGCAAAAAACTATGTTGTTCTCTTTAATTATTACAAATAAGCTACAAAACTACACACCGATAGTCCATCTGTAATGGAACAAATTTCGACCCACAAATTAAAGTGCTACAAACTACACACCGAGGGGCTCACCTGTCATGGAACAAATTTGGACCCATATATAAATTATAAATTATAAATGAAAAAGGACAAGGATCGAACATGCGACTAGGGCCTTCAAGCCGCACGTCAATAGACAACATAGTAGCAACGTTTGTTGTACCCCCCCTTTGTTGATATAATGTTTTTATATTACCACAGCCTATTTAATGGATAACATGTTTTAATATTAATTTTAGTACATTAGTGGGACCGGCTCGTTAACACGTACTATTCTCCTTCACTTACTGGTGGGTTCCATGTCTGCTCTCTCTCTCTCCTCCCCTTCTACGTTTAGACGCACGGGCAAACACGAAGAACGCGCGAGCGATGTGGCCGTTGACCATATCTGGATGCGTTCACAAGTTACGGCACCAGTTTCACGTACTAGTAGTATTATACATGTAACAAGTTTAGGAACAAAAGTGACCGTGACGGACAAGTTAGGCTAGTTGTAGTACTATTTATCTACTACTCCGTAATAATTAAATGCGTGGATAAATAGATGTATCGCCTAGTGCTCGAACAAGGGGACTGGTCGCGCCCTATAAGTATTTGGAATTGACTTCCCTAAAAAAATATTTGGAATTGACGTGGTATTTAATATGAAATGTTTGCGATAAGAAGGAATACATGTGTCTTGATGACGTTTTATATTTAATTTGATACGGCTCTAGCAGAACATTCAATCGATCAAACCATAGATTTCGTTCAGTCTGACTCTGACTTCACATTCATACGATGGTCGAACTAAAATAAACGGAAATGATAAATCCCAAATATTCGGATTTTAAGCATGGCAATCCAAACGTTTTTCATGGCAGATTTAGATTACACGGCGGCGGTGGGGGCGTCTTGCGGTGGGAAGCGGCTCCTCTGCCATGCTCTGTGTGTCGTCGGGCCACTGACCGACGGCGAAGGCGGTGTCTTGCGCCGTTGTTGGCGTACTCCTGGACGTTGGCCCTAGCTTCAAGGAAGGCCAGAATGTTCTGGACTTCGGTCTCCAAGAGCAAGTCAACTGGCGAGAGGAGGCGACTGACGTTGGTGTAAGGAAGCGATCGATGACGGCGATCCATGCCGCTGAGGGGGGCACTGGCACCCGCGCGGGGATAGGCACTGGCAACGGTGCGGCGGAGACATTCCTGTGCACGGGCACCGGCACGGGCGCGCACGTCAGTGCACGCGCAGGCGCAAGCACTGGCAGGTGCATGGGCACCGGCACGGGCGCGCGCGTCAGTGCACGCGCAGGCGCATGCCCTGGCAAGTGCACGGGCACCGGCACAGGCGCGCGCGTTAGTGCACACGCAGGCGCATGCGCTGGCAGGTGCACGGGCGTGCGCATCAGTGCACGCGCAGGCGCATGCGCTGGCAGGTGTATGGGCGCGTGAAAGTCGGCGGGGACCTCGTGGAACCCCGTGGCCTCAAGCTCGGCGACAATGTGCGGCTCCCAGCCCATCAATGCCACGGGGATGGGCGCTGGCGCAGTCGGGGCGACGGGAGCCAGAACGGGAGTGGGGATAGGCGCGGCGTCTTCCCGCAAGGCCAGTTCAAGCTTGTCCCAAAGCGCCTTATGTTCTTGAGACTCCGTCTGGGTGTCTTCCTCAGGAAACTGGAAGACTAAGGGCAGACCATTGTGATGCGGCATGGCGTACGGTTAGGTCAGGCTGGTTGGAGGTAGATGACAGGAGAATCGGAGAGGAAGAGAGAAGATTGTAGCATTACCGGGTAGTGCGGGGGTGATTTTAAACTGCGGCGCCGGCGACATTAAAAGTGGGGGCAGTTGGGACGAAGGTGGGCGGCGGAGCCTTGTCAAAGGGCTCGCCTCCCGGTGAGCCTGCGCAGCGGCCTGCTCACACGCCTCCCGTCGACTCACCCGGTTGCTCGGATGGCACCTGCCAATGAGAAGGGGGACTCATGGCGGCACGTAAACGCCCATGGTTTGAATAGTGAAAGCATTCGTGTTAACGTGACAGGTCTTTGTTCCAAAATACCTTGGCTCTTCATTTGTGCAACTTCTCATAAGCAACTTGTCTCAAATTGAACAAAAACATTACGATAGCATATTTGTGCCATATCATGAGACCATGCTCAGTTTCATGAATTTCAGGTCACTTTTGGATTTTCTGAAATTTAAAATCTAGGATTCGAAACAATATCATAACCTGCATCATGTAATAAATTTTCAAGCGATACATCTTTACTGTTGTAGATGTTAATATTTCTTAAGAAAGGATTTGGTCAAACATTTTGCTTAGTTAGACTTCAGACAAGTTATATATGCAGAGTAAAAGGATAATCCCTCCGTACCAGTGCATTGCCTGATATATTAACTCAAGTACTAGGCACGAACAAACGGGGCTCAATTTTGTGCTCATCCTGGTGTAGTACTCCTATTAGTAATAGGCAATGGAGTTGACGGGTGACCTTGGGTAGCGGCGACTGAGGGAATTGAACCGTGCTCGGCACGGTAGGTAACGTTGTCTAGTTACTAAAGCATGCCTCCATTGTTCATCGGTAGTCATTATCGACCGGGGATATGAGGGGAATTTCCTGGGGCTGGAATTCTGTCCGCCAGATATTTCGACTCGAAACACGGAGGCTCGAGTGGTTGGGGTTGGCTAATGTGCGTACCACGCACGCCACCAGAAGGACACGAGCCTAGTTTTTTTTTTTGAGGATCAACACGAGCCCGGGTCTGGCTGGTACGCCGTTGAATGCTACAATTCGAGAATACGAAAGGAATCTTTTAAATTGCCGAATGAATCTATATGTATTACAATGCCCATATTTTCCTTGCAAATTACTCGTCATTCCAAAAGGCACGGTAATTGATTTATGACGAGTTCTTGAATTAGAGTGAGTTTGTGATATAGTGATCTCAACGTGGATTTCACATTTCATGGTATCCCCAGTAAGTTTTTCATTTCAAATTCAAATTTAAAAGATGAACGGTATGGTGGTGAGAAAACTTTGTATGTATCAAGCATATGACCACACACACACACACACGAATAAAACAACAATCCAGTAAGTATAGTGCATCTATTTTTCCAAACCATGCATGTATGACATGAATTCAAAAATACTCCCTCTGTTCCTAAATATTTGTTTTTTAGAGATTTCAACAAGTAACTACATACGGAGCAAAATGAGTGAATCTACACTCTAAAATATGTCTATATACATCCGTATGTGATAGTCCATTTGAAATCTCTAAAAAGACAAATATTTAGGAACGAAGGGAGTAAAATATAAGCCATGCATGGTCCTCAATTCAATATTTAAAATGAACAGGAAAGTAAAACATGAATATTAAGTCTAGTACTACATACATTCAAATGTTGTGTTTAGGTCTCTCCATCGACCCCCCCCCCCCACACACACACATACTTCATGTATCAATTGATGTTCATTTTTTTGTTAATAGAGCTATTGGTATCTGACACACGTGCGCTCATTATTGCTCTTCACGTTTCGATCTCCATTTATGTCATTCCAACCATCACACTCTCAACAAATGTATTTCTCACACATAACCTCGTCGTGCCCTCCATGACAAACGCTCTCTCTCTCTCTCTCTCTCTCTCTCAAGACACATGTGTTGCCTTTGTAAAACACCTTCAACGTGCGTGCACACACAAAGTCTATCTAGGCCACTCTTTCGGTAACTATCTCCCTCCAGCCCTCACCACAGCTTCGCCACACGATATCTCGGTGTATCGTCTTTAACATTCGAGTGTACACTAGGCCACACTCCCTCGATCTCTCCCTTTATAAATGACTCGATTGACCTCACTTTTTCGCGTTGTCTCTCTCACACATAGATGCTCGCACTACACCTCTTGCATAGGTAGAGCTATGTAGATTCTCGGGGGTTAAACCCTCGACCTTAGATAAAATTGTGAAGCTCTATTTAGGATTGTTTAGATTATATTTTTTGAACATTATATTTGTCCCCACCCTCCCAAACACCGATTGGTTGTGCACCCCCCCCCCTCCCCGGGAGAATATCATGTGCCCCCACACCTTAGATGCTATATGTTGATACGAGTTGCTTGGAGCTTGTAGATCTGAGATATAGCAGCTCACATGATGTGTTAATTTTTTACAGGAAACCTTAATGAGTTTGAGAATTGCAGACAATTTGTACAAAAACTACTCAGATGCCCTTGCATCCCATATCCAATGACCTCGAAGCTCGTATCACCGTAGCATCTAAGATGAAGGAGGACCTCATATTCTCCTGTATGTAAGAATATCATGTGCTACCACACCTTTGATGCTTTGGTGATACAAGCTATTCGGAGCCATTGGATCTGTGATCCAACAACTCCTTGGTGGTTCGAATGTTTTTTTGTAGAAAAGCCCCCAGAGAGATCGGCTACTGCTTACAAGCACAAAGACTGCTCAGATGCCATTGGATCTCAGATCGAACGACCTCGAAGCTCGTATCACTGTAGCATCCAAGCTGCGAGAGCACCTGATGTTTTCTCGCACGGGAGAATGTGAGGTGCTCCCGCACCGTAGATTCTATGGTGATACGAGTTCCCGGAGATCTAACGGCTCACAGTAGGAGGTTTGAATGTTTTTGCAATATAGGCCTCAAAGAGTTTGGGAATTGCGCAGAAAGTACAAGTACTATGCATGTGGCATCTGATCACAGATCATACGACCTAGATGCTCGTATCACCGTAGCAGCTAATTAAGCTACGGGGAGCACCTAATATGAGCTACTAGGAGCCATTGGATCCAAGATGCAGCGGCACACACGAGGCCTGAATGTTCTATTTGCAAAAAAAAAACCTTGGAGATTTTGGAAATTGCGCATAATTACAAAGACTACTCCCAAGCCATTGTATCTCAGATCCAACGACGTAAAAACTCGTATCACCATAGCATCTAAGCTGCGGGGTGATGTGATATTCTATGCCGCTGTCATTTTTGTTCCTAAACTTGCAAAATACGTGTAACTAGTGCTGTTACTTGTCTAACCGCGCAAAGTGTTTGTGCAAAAAAACCATCCTACACTGAAATATCGGAACAACACACGGGGGTCCCACTTGTCATTGATCAAATTTGGTCCTAAAACTAACAAATCTGAAAGACGAGATTCGAACTGGCAACCTAGACTACAAAGCATAAGTTGATAGCCTGAAACAGCAACGGTTGTTGGCTTTGTCGCATAACTTGATTTTATACAGTATTACGTTGAGTAGAGTAGAGGGAGTGGCTCGTCAACATGTGCATGACTGTTGACTCACTTACTGGTGGGTCCCATGTCTACGTTCTCTCTCTCCTCTCCATCATCTAACCTTTAGACGCACGGGCAGACACGAAGAGCGGTGCGAGCTTGCCGTGGTGTTGTTATAACTAAAAAATGCTTGGAAAGTAGAAGAATCGCCTAGAATAAGAGACGTTGTGGCTGGTCGAGACAGAGCTAACCACACCTATCCTCCGTGCCATATTAGCATGATGAACCTGTGTGGCTAGTGGGGTGTTTTCGACCGACTGGCTGGGTCCCGAGGTCGAACCATAGGTAGTACATCTGATACAGTATATTTTTACACGCACATTTTTCCTCCGTGCCGAGACATGGCACACCCTACCGCGCAGTTTCTGGGTCCTCCCGGGTGGTGCACGCATATTTTCTTCCTTGACGAGACGAGGGACGCCCTACCGCGTGTTTTCTGGGTCCTCCTCGATTGTAGCGCCGAAGCAATTAAATGAGTCATCAAATCACAAAAGCCCATATTTCCCGCCGAGTACATGAGTGAAGCACGGTGGCTAGCTAGTTGTGCTAGTGCGACCGATTAGCTAGGCCGCCGCCACATTTGTTTTTTCACCCCTTTTTTCTCTCCTTGCTGGCAGGTAAATTTAAATATCCACCGCGGCGTTGCTCTAGTTTTTGGGTGCGGCAGACGCGGCAGGATTTTTATTTTTTTGATTGACAGGAGTAGGCGCGGCAGCAATTAGTCATGATGACTCCGCCTGTAAAACCCACTGCTCCCTGATGTGAAAAGTCGTCGACTGGTGTTTTCCCATGGTGAAAACCAAAAGATTCACCCCGCTCCTCTGGTAGCTCCCTCTGCCTTCCCGTAGATTGCATTGCCTTTTAGCCGTTTCGCCCTCTTTGCTTCCTCTCCCCATTGCTTCTACCTGGTTCCATGGCGGCGCACCAGATCACGGAGTCTGAGGTGAGGCGCCTGATATAGGAGCTCCAGGCCAAGGATGCGGAGCTCAGGGCCAAGGACATGGAGCTCCGTGAGCTCAAGGAGGAGAGGAGTGCCATGCTCCTCCTTTATGTGCGGGAGTTCACGGAGCTTCAAAAGCGGCAGGCGTCCACCACAAAGATGCTCTAGGCGTCAGCGGCGTTGCTGCAGAAAGTGGGAGATACGGTAGGCGGTTAGGCGAGCCGGCTGGAGCGCGAGCCGGCCGATCATGACGAGGTCCAGGATCGCCTCAACCACTTGGTGGACCATGTTGCCACGCACGTGTTGTGGCTGCGTGATGCCTACCGCCATGCCAGCGCGACCATGCCGGCCAATGGGCTAAACCCATTCGACCACCCCGTCGACTTCAACGAGCTGCGGCTTCCTGACCTGGTCTCCTTCTTCACCTATATCTCCGAGGAGCTGAGCCGTCTCCGCACGATGGTGGGGGCAGAGCTAGACAAGGAGGGGTTGCGGGCTGCCATCACCGTTGTCGGGCGAATCCTCTCCGGGCTCCATCACCGGAATCCATTCGTGCCATTGGACGCCGTCTTTGATGAGCTGGCTCCCATCGACCGGGAGCGGGCTCTGTGGGTGGTGGCACTCGGCATCACCAACGTCCTGCGCCTCGAGAAGCAGAGGGACTTCGGTGGTGTTTAGGCGTCCTCTGCATGGGCATGTCCATGTCTCGGCGCAACATGACCGTTGGATCAAACTCAGACGGTGCAGATTAGTCACTGTAGCACAAAGCATGTGGGTGTGTTTGGTTGCATTCTCATCTCAATATAGTTGTTCCCTCTTCGTGCATGCTCATCTTAGCACCCCTCTTCATGCATGCTCCTAGTGTATTTGTGTTAACCTACTAGTCTGGACTCATGCACCCTTCATGCACTCTGCCAAACACCCAAAAGTGGGTCGAGAAGGGAACTTCTGCTCCTATCCCATGCACCCTTCATACACCCTGCCTAACACTGATTCGTGCTTCATATGGTCCATGTTCCGTGGAGCACTGTAGCACCCTACTCTGTGTGTGTTGTAGACCTAGTTCTGTTAACATTGATCTCACCGTTCATTCTCGACCGGATAGTCAAAAAAGGGTATGTTACATTACTGTTCATATAGTTGACATGCTCACAACACCATTTGTTATCGTCATATCTTATAAGCAACAAGATTATGTAGTACTGATGTATGAACCACTGCACATGCCTAGTAGTAGGAGTACTATGTAAGTTCAAGTGGCTGCCGTGTTTTGCACTCCTCCATCGTAAGAGTGGAAACGCTTGCTGTAATCATTTTTTTCTTCAGAAACAGTGGACACGCTCTACCGTGCGGATCCTCCTCGACGATCGTCGGGAACCTTGCGACTCACTTTCGCCGACGTGTGGGATAGCCAGCATCGGGGTCCACTTGCCATGCACTAAATTACTCCGTACTAGAGTGCACAACTGCACTGTAGACTACCCTGATCGAAGCGCCACAGTAATGCCCAATGAGCCATCAAATCACAAAACCCCCACCTTTCCAGCAGTAAGTTGGAAGGACGAAGCAACCATCATTTCACTCTTCTCCCTCAGCTTCCTCTCTTGAAGAAAACCCCAACTCGCTTCTCCCTCATCTTGTTCCTCATTTCTTCAAGAAAACCCCGACCTGCTTCTGCCATTGTTCTTCTCTCCCAAAGAAGGAAAGGTGAGCGCATCAATGGTGTTGATTCTGGCCAAGGCCTGGTCTTGCAACCCCGAGACTGATCCTATAACTCCCTCTCTGTTCTTCTTTTGGGTTTGTGATTATGGTTTCTTTTCTTTTATTTATATTTGACAGTTTCTTGTTGGACCCTGGAGCACCGGCCGAAGTGATGTCTATGGCTCTGGCCTAAACCATCGAGGCTCAGGGTACGAAGAAGCGCAAGCACCCCGCCGAGACTACCGCAGACAAGCTCAAGGCCATCGCCCTGTCCAAGCCCCCTCTCCAGGATCCCTCATTAAGCAAGTCCAGGTAATATCTCTTCTTGACAATCTTTTTGGCGATCTTGATCGTGTTTTTTCATCTAACATGCAGTACTAGTACTAGTAGTACAACTTTTTGGGTGATCTTGCATGTGATTTTTGTGTGCCAAATGACGGTTCTAAATTGCTCTTTTGACCAAAACATGCGAGAGGTTGACACTGATTTCTTATAGATTACTTTCAACTACTTTATGAACATCAATGCTAGTTGTAGGAAATGCATGATTTTAGCTCTCATGCCTTTGAAGAGATTATATTAGCCTCAGTAACTTGTGTTATGGATATTGCAAGTAATCCCTTTGCTCTCATGCCTTTGAAGACATGTTCTAGTGTCTTTGTTCACTCATTTATGTGCGTATATGTAGTCTTATATGGAGTAAAATATCAAAAATCATCTTATATTTCTGAACGGAGGTAGCAATAAAATATTTGGTTTCTGTTTGAATTAGAACCAGGTCCGTGGTGGAGATGAAGTTCGCAAAGTCATGCCGTGTGAACTGGAAGACCTGAGGATGAGTTCTACTACTAAACTATCCAGCTGATGTGTCCTTGTCGCCACGTGTCATGAACTAGTGTTTTCCTATAGCATTGTTGTCAGGCGTGTTCTCGAGGGTGTACTTCACCACAAAAATTTCCTAGTTGTGCCTTCGATTACGAAGGGTGTGGTTCTTGTAAAGGTTCCCGACAAATCTGATGCGGACTGTCTTCATCGTCATGTTTATGAGTGGAAAGACCACTCTGTTAGGTTCTCCAAGGTTGACGAGATGGCGATGGTGCTAGTAGACATCTCTCACGAAGTCCATGGCCTAGTCAGTTATGTGGGGTACATCCCATAGGTCAGTGGCAAGAAATAGTCTGCAGAGTTTAATTAGTGCAACTTTGCTTGTCTGTAGTAAGTACTATTCTTCAGTACTTGATTTGTGTGTGTGAACCCTGTATTGTTTAGTACTTCCATTTTTGTTGTGTGGTGAGTCCTGAGAACAGTCTATGTTAATGTCTGTCCACTCAATTTAGTCTGTATATTTTGAGGTATCCAGATCATCTTTTTTGTGAGGATGGTCTATCAATTATGGTTACACTCCAATATCTGTATGCATTGCAGGGTTTATCGCACCCACCAGGATTTCTAGTCCCATGGATGTTCGGTCCATACAATTTGTCACAACCTTTGGACTGTCCCGCTTGTGGGAGTAAGCGGGGGCCCTGCATGCCACCCGCAATTGGACGATCAACCTTCTGTTTAGAACTTGAACATAGTGATTTCCTGGTAAGGATTCACTCGTGTCACATCAAGTAAATCTTATTGATTTACTGTCTAAATCTTATTGATTTAATGTCATGTTTTCTTACTTTTGTTGCAATTTTATGATGCAGGTTTTGCCATGTGACAGTCGTTACAGAATAAACCGTTTGGTTTGCTCTATGATGGTTATTTATGCAGGTTTCACTTCTTATGTTGTGTCAGTAATGAAGGCACTGTCCATCACTTATATTACTGGACACAATTGGATCAGTCTGTTGTCTGAGTACAACCTGAAGCCCTATGATGAACTACAGTTTGGTTTAACAAACACGCCACAATTAGTCGTCCTCGGGTTTAAAAGAAATGAAGAAAAAGACTGGATCAAGGTCATGAAGCCTAGTCAAGTTAGAAAGCTGAAGTATGAAATCATAGTAGACCAGAGTCGATCACTGCTGTCTCGCACATTGGTACCACCTTCAGCATCAGATCGAGCACCAGCACCTTCTCAGACGGCACTGGCTCTAGCACTGACAGTGGTAGTAGCTCATTCTGATCCACCAGAGGATTGGGCATCGACCGCGTCAGCGGATCAGGCTAATCTACCGAAGGATCGGACACCGACACGGGCACCTGCTCCGACACTGGCACCAGCTCCACAAGGAGCACCATCCCCGGCAGCAGCAGCGGCACTACCAGTCGCACCGACACCAGCAACAGCTCCGGCACCTGCACCAACACTTGAAGTTGCACTTGCATCTGCTCCAGCCCGTGCAGCGGCAATGGAACCAGTAGTTGCACCGGCAACAGACTGGGCTGTAGTTCGCACTGCATATACCAAAGTCCTTACAAAAACCGACATCTCCACCTTCTTGGTAAGCATTGGCCGCCCAAGTGCTTCGTTCTTTTTTCTTTCCATGTTGTTTCACATGATTCACTGTGTTGATCTAACTGTTTGTGTATGTCTTCTTGTTTGCAAACAGAGAATTCCTAGAGCAACGAGGGAGTCGTTCAATAATCCGGGCGACCGTGGCCAAGTTTCTCTTACCATGGGTAGCCTTCGTGTGAATCAACCTCCTCAATATACCGTAAGTACAAAGGATGGTCGCATGATGATTGATGCTAAAGGATGGTCAAGGTTCAAAACTAAATCAAATCTTGCGGTAGGGTATGATGTCAAAATCGAACTTTCTCGGCAAGGAGAGCTGGTCCAAATCAACTTTGAAATTCTTCAGTAGCAGCACGCAACTGCCGAACTGATCTATCCTCCGAGAGCTTTGATGTAATAATATGGCATGGTGAAACAAGTATCCTGTGTGTATAAGTAGTACGACAGTATTATTTATCACGTAGGATATCGTGAAAGAATTGCAAATCTGATTGCTGGTTAGGAACTGTCGTTCAATTTCATTCTAATAGTTGTCGTGCTTTATTTAATTTCCTGTATTCGCCTTGCGACAGCATCTAAAACCAGCGCTGTACCGATCGCTTGCAATATGAAATGCGCTGAGTTAGAACACATGGGCCCCCAAACATGCAGGCCCACCGGCATGTGGCCTAAAGTCTAGAACCTTGAGCCTGTCTGAGTATTATATTCTCAGCTGAACCCCCATATTATGTTATATATATTCCCCTTGATTTTTCTTATGTATAAAGTTGTGATATAAAAGATTTTTATATTTCTTTACAGAGGGAGTATCTCTCTGTCAAAAATATATTTATGTGTAACTAGTTACTCATGCCTTTCTACTTCCTTTCGCTGATATGTGGGGCATCCGGCAATGGGGTCCACGTGTCATGCACCAAATTAGAGTGCACAACTGCACGGTAGACTCACCCCAGTCATAGCACCGTAGTAATGCCCAATGAGCTGTCAAATCACAAAAACCCCCACCTTTCCAGCTTTAGCAGTAAGCTGGATGGACGAAGTAGCAATATTTCACTGGGCCTGAATCCCCTTCTCCCTCGTCTGCTTGATCAGAGAAAATCCCCTCTCGGCGATTGCATGGGGTTTTCTCATGGAGAACTAGGTACGAAATCTTCATCCATCCCCGATAAATCCAAGTCCCTTGGTCACGGGTGATGACCCACAAGTATAGGGGATCAATTGTAGTCCTTTTGATAAGTAAGAGTGTCGAACCCAACGAGGAGCAGAAGGAAATGACAAGTAGTTTTCAGTAAGGTATTCTCTGCAAACACTAAAATTATAAGTAGCGAGTAGTTTGATAGCAAGGTAATTTGTAACAAGCAAGCAACAGTAACGGTAACAAAAGTGCAGCAAGGTAGCCCAATCCTTTTGAGGGAAAGGACAGGCTAAAACGGTATCTTATGATAAACAAAGCATTCTTGAGGGTACACGGGAATTTCATCTAGTCACTTTCATCATGTTGGTTTGATTTGTGTTCGCTATTTTGATAATTTGATATGTGGGTGGACCGGTGCTGAGGTGCTGTTCTTACTTGAACAAGCTTCCTACTTATGATTAACCCCCTCGCAAGCATCCGCAACTACAAGAAAAGTATTAAGAATAAATCTAACCATAGCATTAAACTTTTGGATCCAAATCTGTCCCTTATGGAATAGCGCATAAACTAGGGTTTAAGCTTCTGTCACTCTCGCAACCCATCATCTACTAACTACTCCACAATGCATTCCCTTAGGCCCAAATATGGTGAAGTGTCATGTAGTCGACGTTCACATGACACCACTAAGGGAATCACAACATACATACCATCAAAATATCGAACACATATCAAGTTCACATGATTACTTGCAACAAGATTTCTCCCGTGACCTCAAGAACAAAAGTAACTACACACAAATGATAATCATGCTCAAGATCAGAGGGGTATTAAATAGCATAATGGATCTGAACATATAATCTTCCACCAAATAAACCATATAGTAATCAACTACAAGATGTAATCAACACTACTAGTCACCCAGAAGCAACAATCTAAGGTTCCGGTACAAAGATTGAACACAAGAGATGAACTAGGGTTTGAGAGGAGATGGTGTTGTTGAAGATGTTGATGGAGATTGCCCTACCCAAGATGAGAGTGTTGTTGGTGATGATGATGACGATGATTTCCCACTCCGGGAGGGAAGTTCCCCCAGCGGAATCGCTCCGCCGGAGGGAAAAAGTGCTCCTGCCCAAGTTCCGCATCGAGACGGCGGCGCTTCGTCCCGAAAGTCCTCTCCTTATTTTTTCTAGGTCAAAATGACTTATATACCAGAAGAGGGGCACCGGAGGTGGGCCGAGGAGGGCACAACCCACCAAGGCGCGCCTGGGCTCCCTGGTGCACCCAGGTGGGTTGTGCCCACCTGGTGGGCCCCCTCTGGTACTTATTTGCTCCAATAATTCTTATATATTCCATAAAAATTCTCTGTGAAGTTTCAGCTCATTTGGAGTTGTGCAGAATAGGTAGCCTGATGTAGCTTTTTCAGGTCCAGAATTCCAGCTGCCGGTATTCTCCCTCTTAGTGTGAACATTGCATATTATGAGAGAAAAGGCATTAGAATTATTCCAAAAAGCATTATTTTATCTAAAAACAATATAAATAACAGTGGGAAAACATGATGCAAAATGGACGTATCAACTCCCCCAAGCTTAGACCTCGCTTGTCCTCAAGCGAAAACCGAAATCGAAAAACATGTCCACATGCTTAGAGAGAGAGGTGTCGATAAAAACAAAATACGGACATAGAAGCATCATGTATATTATTATAACAGCAACAAATTTTAACATAAAACTTTATCATAGAGCTTTTATCATATAACTTTTATCATAGACCTCTCATAGACTTCCCATGAACAAGTAACAATTCATCACAACATCGAAGTATAAAGCATAAACTCTATTGAAAACCAACAAACTACGTTCTCAGTCAACTTTGCAACTACAATTCCTCATCTTTTCATGAAGGGTCACGTATCGGAGCCTTTTTGGCAAGTCCACATACTCAACCATCATATAGTCTTCTATGATTGCTAACACTCACCGCATACACATGAGCAAAAAGTTTCAACCGGGCACATAGAAAGATAGGGGCTTATGGTTTTCGCCACCCAACATATTCACCGCAAGGGTGATGTCAACAATAATAACTCATGCTACCCATATCCAACTGGATATATGTGCCTAGATATTTCCTCAACACATGATGTTTGCCAAAAGAGAAAAATAAAAAGGAATAGAGAGAAATACTTTGACTCTTGCATAAAAGTAAATACATAAAAGTAAAAGATAGGCCCTTCGCAGAGGGAAGCAGAGGTTGCCATGCGCTTTTCGTTTGTATGCTCAATCTCTTAGTGCAAAAGAACATCACGTTATGTTGCCCCTTATGATAGCAACCTTTATTATGCAGTCTACCGCTTTTATTCTTTTCTATCACAAGTTCGTACAATGCTTAATTTTCTCTTACACTAAATGATTCAACACTTTTAGAAGCAATTTTTATTGCCTTTTTGCACCGATGACAACTTACTTGAAGGATCTGAAACAAGAGTTGTACAAAAGAACATATTCTCCAACTTTAAACTCACGCTTTTGGAATCTCTTATCATGCCATCTTTTAACTTTTTCTTTAAACAACTTAGCATTTTCATAAGCTTGGGTTCTCCATTCATCTAGTGAGCTAATATCAAATAACCTCTTTTCACTGATACGTCTCCATCGTATCTATAATTTTTTATTGTTTCATGCCAATATTATACAACTTTCACATATTTTTGGCAACTTTTTATATGATTTATTAGACTAATCTATTGATCCAGTGCCCAGTGCTAGTTCCTGTTTGTTGCATATTTTTTGTTTCGCAGAAAATCCATATCAAACAAAGTCCAAACACGATAAAAATTTATGGAGAATTATTTTGGAATATTTATGATTTTTGGGAGGTGGAATCAACGCAAACGGGGGCCCACAGTGACCACAACCCACCAGGGCACGCCAGGCACCCCCTGGCGCACCCAGGTATCTTGTGCCCTCCTCGAATGTCGGTTGGGGCCCTTATTATGGCGCAAGAAATATAATTTATGCAAAAAAATTGTGTAAAAATTTCAGCGCAATCGGAGTTATGGATCTCCGGGAATTTAAGAAACGGTGAAGGGCCAGATCTGGGGAACGCGAAACAGAAGAGAACAGAGAGGGAGATCCAATCTCGGAGGGGCTCCCGCCCCTCCGCCACCATGGAGGCCATGGACCAGAGGGGGAACTCTCCTCCCATCTAGGGGGAAGGCCAAGGAAGAAGAAGAAGGAGGGGGGCTCTCTCCCCCTCTCTCTCGGTGGTGCCGGAGTGCCGCCGGGGCTAGGATCGTGACGGCGATCTACATCAACAATCTTGCTACCGTCTACACCAACTTTCTCTCCCTTTATGCAGCAGTGTAACACCCCTTCTCCCCACTGTAATCTCTACTTAAACATGGTGCTCAACTCCATATATTATTTCCCAATGATCTATGGTTATCCTATGATGTTTGAGTAGATCCATTTTGTCCTGTGGGTTAATCATGATCTTGGTTGGTATGATTGTATATTTTATTTATGGTGCTGTCCTATGGTGCCCTCCATGTCACGCAAATGGAGGGGGCCCCGCTGTAGGGTTGCTACTTCTTGAGTTTGTGTTGGTTTTACCATTGAAGAGGAAAGGGTGATGGAGCACAGTAGAGGTAAGTATTTCCATCAGTTAAAAACCAAGGTATCAATCTAGTAGGAGAAGAACACACAAATCACCAACACCTGCACAAACAATCAAACACTTGCACCCAACGCGATAAAGGGGTTGTCAATCCCTTCACGGTCAATTGCAAAAGTGAGATATGATAGAAATAGATAAACAAAATATAAAATATTTTTGGGTTTTTTGGTATATAGATCTGAAAATAAAAGATTGCAAAATAATAGATCGGAAAGGAATATGATGGAAAATAGAAGTAATATGATGGAAAATATACCCGGGGGCCATAGGTTTCACTAGTGACTTCTCTCATGAAGGCAAATAATACGGTGGGTGAACAAATTACAGTCGAGCAATTGATAGAAAAACGCAAAGTTATGACGATATCCAAGGCAATGATTATGCATATAGGCATCACGTCCGTGTCAAGTAGAACGACTCCTGCCTGCATCTACTACTATTACTCCACACATCGACCGCTATCCAGCATGCATCTAGAGTATTAAGTTCATAAAGAACGGAGTAACGCCTTAAGTAAGATGACATGATGTAGAGGAATTAACTCAAGCTATATGATGAAATCCCCATCTTTTTATCCTCGATGGCAACAATACAATACGTGCCTCGCTACCCCTACTGTCACTGGGTGAGGACACCGCAAGATTGAACCCAAAGCTAAGCACCTCTCCCATTACAAGAAAAACCAACCTAGTTGGCCAAACCAAACTGATAATTCGAAGAGAAATACAAAGATATTAAATCATGCATGAAAGAATTCAGAGAAGATTCAAATAATATTCATAGATAAGCTGATCATAAATCGACAATTCATCGGATCTCGACAAACACACCACAAAAGAAGATTACATCGGATCGATCTCCAAGAACATCAAGGAGAACGTTGTATTGAGAATCAAAGTGAGAGAAGAAGCCATCTAGCTACTAGCTATGGACCCGTAGGTCCGAGGTAAACTACTCACGCATCATCGGAAGGGCAATGGGGTGGATGTAGAAGCCCTCCGTGATCGATTCCCCCTCCGGCAGGATGCCGGAAAAGGCCCCAAGATGGGATCTCACGGGAACAAAAGGTTGCGGTGGTGGAAAAATGTTTTCGTGGATTGCTCTGGTGGTTCTGGAATATATGTGAATATATAGGAGGAAGGGCTAGGTCAGAGGAGTCCCGAGGGGCCCAAAAGGTAGGGGGGGCGCCCCCCTTGGGCGCGCCCTCCACACTTGTCGCCGCCTCGCGGCTCTACTGACTTAGACTCCAAGTCCCCTGGGTGTCTTCTGGTCCAAGAAAAATCATCGTGAAGTTTTATTCCGTTTGGACTCCATTTGGTATTCCTTTTCTGCGAAGCTCAAAAACAAGAAAAAACAGAAACTGGCACTGGGCTCTAGGTTAATAGGTTAGTCCCAAAAATAAAATAAAATAGCATATTAATGCATATAAAACATCCAAAATAGATAATATAATAGCATGGAATAATCAAAAATTATAGATACGTTGGAGACGTATCAAGCATCCCCAAGCTTAATTCCTGCTCGTCCTCGAGTAGGTAAATGATAAAAATGAAATTTTTGATGTGGAATGCTACCTAACATACTTATCCATGTAATTTTCTTTATTGCGGCATGAATGTTCAGATCCATAAGATTCAAAACAGAAGTTTAATATTGACAAAAAAACAATAATACTTCAAGCATACTAATAAAGCAATCATGTCTTCTCAAAATAACATGGCCAAAGAAAGTTATCCCTACAAAATCGTATAGTCTGGCTATGCTCCATCTTCATCACACAAAATATTCAAATCATGCACAACCCCGATGACAAGCCAAGCAATTGTTTCATACTTTTTATGTTCTCAAACCTTTTCAACTTTCACGCAATACATGAGCGTGAGCCATGGACATAGCACTATAGGTGGAATAGAATATGGTGGTTGTGGAGAAGACAAAAAGAAGGATATAGTATCACATCAACTAGGCGTATCAACGGGCTATGGAGATGCCCATCAATAGATATCAATGTGAGTGAGTAGGGATTGCCATGCAACGGATGCACTAGAGCTCTAAGTTTATGAAAGCTCAAACAGAAACTAAGTGGGTGTGCATCCAACTTGCTTGCTCATGAAGACCTAGGGCAATTTGAGGAAGCCCATCATTGGAATATGCAAGCCAAGTTCTATAATGAAAAATTCCCACTAGTATATGAAAGTGACAACATAGGAGACTCTCTATCATGAAGATCATGGTGCTACTTTGAAGCACAAGTGTGGAAAAAGGATAGTAACATTGCCCCTTCTCTCTTTTCTCTCATTTTTTTTGGTGGGCTTCTTTGGCCTCTTTTATTTTATTTGTGGGCTTCGTTGGCCTCTTTTATTTTTTCCTCACATGGAACAATGCTCTAATAATGAAGATCATCACACTTTTATTTACTTACAACTCAAAAATTACAACTCGATACTTAGAACAAAATATGACTCTATATGAATGCCTCCGATGGTGTACCGGGATGTGCAAGGACTCAAGAGTGACATGTATAAAAATTATGAACGGTGGCTTTGCCACAAATACTATGTCAACTACATGATCATGCAAAGCAATATGACAATGATGGAATGTGTCATAATAAAACGGAACGGTGGAATGTTGCATGGCAGTATATCTCGGAATGGCTATGGAAATGCCATAATAGGTAGGTATGGTGTCTGTTTTGAGGAAGGTAACAGGTAGGTGTATGGTACCGGTGAAAGTTGCGCGGTACTAGAGAGGCTAGCAAAGGTGGAAGGGTGAGAGTGAGTATAATCCATGGACTCAACATTAGTCATAAAGAACTCACATACTTATTGCAAAAATCTATTAGTTATTGAAACGAAGTACTACGCGCATGCTCCTAGGGGGATAGATTGGTAGGAAAAGACCATCGCTCATCCCCGACCACCACTCATAAGGAATACAATCAATAAATAAATCATGCTCCGACTTCATCACATAACGGTTCACCAT
Organism: Thinopyrum elongatum; assembly: GCA_011799875.1. Taxonomy (NCBI): domain Eukaryota; kingdom Viridiplantae; phylum Streptophyta; class Magnoliopsida; order Poales; family Poaceae; genus Thinopyrum; species Thinopyrum elongatum. Next base: position 530,337,246 of record CM022300.1, on the reverse strand, counting down.
ACGTGCATGCTACGGGAATCACAAACTTTAACACAAGTATTTCTACAATCCACATTTACTCACTAGCATGACTCTAATATCACCCTCTTTATATCTCAACACAATCATAAGGAATAAAACTTCACATAGTATTCAATGCACTTTATATGAAAGTTTTTATTATATCCCTCTTGGATGCCTATCATATTAGGACTAAATTTATAACCAAAGCAAATTACCATGCTATTTAGAAAGACTCTCAAAATAATATAAGTGAAGCATGAGAGTTCAAAAATTTCTATAAAATAAAACCACTGCCGTGCTCTTAAAAAGATATAAGTGAAGCACTAAAGCAAAATTGCCTAGCTCAAAAGATATAAGTGAAGCACATAGAGTATTCTAATAAATCACGATTCATGCGTGTCCCTCTCAAAAGGTGTGTACAGCAAGGATGATTGTGGCAAACTAAAAAGAAAATAATCATATCATACAAGACGCTCCAAGCAAAACACATATCATGTGGTGAATAAAAATATAGCCTCAAGTAAATTTACCGATAGACGAAGACAAAAGAGGGGATGCCTTCCCGGGCATCCCCAAGATTAGGCTCTTGGTTGTCCTTGAATATTACCTTGGGATGCCTTGGGCATCCCCAAGCTTAGCCTCTTGCCGCTCCTTATTCCATAGTCCATCAAATCTTTACCCAAAACTTGAAAACTTCACAACACAAAACTCAACAGAAAACTCGTCAGATCCGTTAGTACAAGAAAATAAAATCACCACTTTTGGTATTGTTGTGAACTCATTATTTATTTATATTGGTGTAATATCTACTGTATTCCAACTTCTCCATGGTTCATACCCCCCGATACTACCCATAGATTCATCAAAATAAGCAAACAACACAAAGAAAACAGAATCTGTCAAAAACAGAATAGTCTGCAAAGATCCGAATTGTTCTTATAATTATGTAACTCCAAAAATTCTGAAACATTAGTATAACATAGGAAATTTGTATATCAATCTCGTGTAAAAAATTCAGGGATTTAAAATGCTCCAGCGAATTAATAAAATTCTGTGACTGGACGCAAAAGTTTCTGTTTTTCAGCAAGATCAAATCAACTATCACCGTAAGCCATCCCAAAGGTCTTACTTGGCACAAACACTAATTAAAACACCAAAACACATCTAACCAGAGGCTAGATGAAAAATTTATTGAAAAACATAACCAAAAAATAGAAACAAAAATAAAATTGGGTTGCCTCCCAACAAGCGCTATTGTTTAACACCCTTAGCTAGGCATAAAAACACATAGATCTAGGTATTGTCATCTTTGGTATGCAATTCCTTTCTCATTAAATCTTCCAAAATTCGTCTTAGCAAATCAATTCTTTCCTTTATTTCCCTTCTAGGGGAGGAACTTAAATCATGAAAAGGACTGTGATTAGTGATTTTGACATTCATAAACCTGTAATCTGGATCATCACCATATATATCATCATATAAAACACGTATCTCATTTCTAACGGGTTCTTTCATCATCTTATCCAACCAATCCTTATTAAATCCTACATAAATCCCCCTTGTAATAGAATCAAATTCCTCATAGGCCTCAAGGTATAAGGCTTGAGAGATCCCTGAATAGGGAGCTCTCCTCCTAAGATTGTCGCTGTAAGATTGATCATCCCTAGATTCCAAACTACGCATAGTTTCTTTATCATGAAGGATATCTTCAATCGGAGGGTGTTCAACATTTTTATTATAGAAAGCAAAAATCTCCCTAGCCTCTTGTATTATAAAATCAAATTCTCGCATAAGGATGATAGTGGCAATCTTTTTGGCTTTAGGATGGTTGATATTGGGAAGTTCATAAAACACCTTTTGTAAAGCGGGATGAATGTGCACAAATTTTCTTTCAAGTTTTTCAACAAGCATAACAATAGCATCCGCATAACAATTTGTATCGAGAACAATAGATCTTTTACTCATAGGTATAGATCCCGTACAATCAAAGAATTCTTGAATAACACTTTTCCCAATAATATTACCATCTCCCACGTGAAAAGTTTTTTCTTTGTAATTACGGGGAGTTACAGTTTCATGACCCAAAGAACAAGATCCAAGTTTTTCCTCAAGATTCATACTAGCAAAACCCTCAAAATTTTCGACGATAACTTCCCCAGATTCAGACATGGTGGCAAGAAACAGATCTAACACACGAGTAAACAAAAAGCAAATGAAAAAGACGAACGGAAGAAGGGCGAATAAAAAGGCAAATCTTTTCGAAAATCATTTTAGAAGTGGGGGAGAGGAAAACAAGAGGCAAATGGTGAATAATGTAATGCAAGAGATGAGAGTTTATGATGGGTACTTGGTATGTCTTGACTTGACGTAGATCTCCCCGGCAACAGCGCCAGAAATTCTTCCTACTACTTCTTGAGCTTGCGTTGGTTTTTCCCTTGAAGAGGAAAGGGTGATGCAGCACAGTAGAGGTAAGTATTTCCCTCAGTTAAGAACCAAGGTATCAATCCAGTAGGAGAAGAACGCACAAATCACCAACACCTGCACAAACAATCAAACACTTGCACCCAACGCGATAAAGGGGTTGTCAATCCCTTCACGGTCAATTGCAAAAGTGAGATCTGATAGAGATAGATAAACAAAAGATAAAATATTTTTGGGTTTTTTGGTATATAGATCTAAAAATAAAAAATTGCAGAATAGTAGATCGGAAAATAATATGATATGAAAATAGAAGAATTAAGAGAAGATTCAAATAATATTCATAGATAAGCTGATCATAAATCCACAATTCATCGGATCTCAACAAACACACCGCAAAAGAAGATTACATCGGATAGATCTCCAAGAACATCAGGGAGAACATTGTATTGAGAATCAAAGAGAGAGGAAGCCATCTAGCTACTAGCTATGGACCCGTAGGTCTGAGGTAAACTACTCACACATCATCGGAAGGGCAATGGAGTTGATGTAGAAGCCCTCCGTGATTGATTCCCCCTCCGGCGGGATGCCGAAAAAGGCCCCAAGATGGGATCTCACGGGAACAGAAGGTTGCGGTGGTGCAAAAGTGTTTTTGTGGATTGCTCTGGTGGTTCTGGAATATATGTGAATATATAGGAGGAAGGGCTAGGTCAGAGGAGTCCCGAGGGGCCCACAAGGTAGGGGGGCGCCCTCCACCCTTGTTGCCACCTCGCGGCTCTTCTGACTTGGACTCCAAGTCCCCTGGGTGTCTTCTGGTCCAAGAAAAATAATTGTGAAGTTTTATTCCGTATGGTATTCCTTTTCTGCGAAGCTCAAAAACAAGAAAAAATAGAAACTGGCACTGAGCTCTAGGTTAATTGGTTAGTCCCAAAAATAATATAAAATAGCATATTAATGCATATAAAACATCCAAAACAGATAATATAATAGCATGGAACAATAAAAAATTATAGATACATTGGAGACGTATCAAGGGTGTTGCAATATGTTCATGATTCGCTTATGGTGGGTTGCGAGAGTGACAGAAGCTTAAACCCGAGCAAGTAGGTTGTTGCATATGGGATAAAGAGGACTTGATACTTAATGCTATGGTTGGGTTTCATGACCTTAATGATCTTTAGTAGTTGCGGATGCTTGCTAGGGGTCCAATCATAAGTGCATATGATCCAAGTAAAGAAAGTATGTTAGCTCATGCCTCTCCCTCATATAAAATTACAAGAATGATTACTGGTACTTGTTATCGATTGCCTAGGGACAAATGAATTTCTTGTTGACAAAAGCAATTATTACCTTGCAATTTATTCGTAGTTTTATTCTCGCAAAGTACTCGTAGTTTTATTCTTGCAAAATAGTTTCATACTTGTTTTAGGTAAGGCAAACGTCAAGTGTGCGTAGAGTTGTATTGGTGGTCGATAGAACTTGAGGGAATATTTGTTCTACCTTTAGCTCCTCGTTGGGTTCGACACTCTTATTTATCGAAGATGGCTACAAACGATCCCCTATACTTGTGGGTTATCAAAACCTTTTTCTGGCACCGTTGCCGGGGAGCAATAGCATGGGGTGAATATTCTCGTGTGTGATTGTTTGCTTTATCACTAAGTAGTTTTTATTTTCTGTTCTAAGTTGTTCTCTATCTTTAGTTATGGATATGGAACACGAAACACCAAAAAAATTAGTTGTACTTGCTACTCATGGAGATGGGGGATCTCCTAAAACCCTCGATGCTCGTTATGTGAAAGATATTATGCACTACTTTGATAATCCTGAGAAAACCCCATTCAACTATATAATGGGAGTAACGTTGGATCAACATGAATACTTTAGGGATTATCGCTTGACTCATAAAGGGAAATTGTTATGGGATCAAATTCATATGTTGCATTGGTATGCTCGGGAGCTATGCTTGAGATATGATTATACTTGTTGCCCTAGGATGAACGCTCTACATCTTCCCTTTTCATGCAAATTTAATGATAATGAAACCTTGGCTTCTTATGCCAATGGTAGATATGATTATTATGATGTGGAACGAATAGAAGAATTTGTTGCTTTTAAGGGTGCTTATGAAATTGAATCTTTGTTTTTAAAGTATGAAGCTTTTGATGATGATGTTTATAGACCTGAAATTTTTTCCATCCTTAAATATTGCTATGAAATTTATAAATACAATTCCGATATTGATATATTTATTGAGAAAGTCTCCGCTGTCCAAGAAGACTAATATTTTGCAGGAGTCTATAGAAGAAGAAATTAATGAAACTGTGAGCTCATTGGATGAAAAAGATGATGAGGAGAGCGAAGAACAAAAGGAGGAAGAGCGGGTTAGCTACCTGTGCCCACCTTCTAATGAGAGTAACTCTTCAACTCATACATTATTTAATTTCCCTTCATGCTTACCAAAGGATGAATGCTATGATAATTGCTATGATCCCGTTGATTCTTTTGAAATATCCCTTTTTGATGAACTTAATGTTTGCTATGCTTGTGGCCAAGATGCCGATTTGAATTATGCTTATGGAGATGAACTTACTATAGTTCCTTATGTTAAGAATGAAATTGTTGCTATTGCACCCACACATGATAGTCCTATTATCTTTTTGAATTCTCCAAACTACACTATATCGGAGAAGTTTGCTCTTATTAAGGATTATATTGATGGTTTTGATGAATATAATATGCATGTGCTTGCTGATCCTACTTGCAATTATTATGAGAGAGGAACTATATCTCCACCTCTCTATGTTTCCAACACGATAAAATTGCAACAAACTGCTTATGCTATGTATTGGCCTTTACTTGATGTGCATGAATTGTTCTTGTATGACATGCTGATGCATAGGAAGAGATTTAGACTTCGTCATTGCATGATATATGTTGCTTTGTGCTCACTACTAAATGCCGAATCATTGTTAATTAAAATTGGCTTTGATATACCTTGGGATCCGGGTGGATTCATTACTTGAGCGCTTTATGCCTAGCTTAACGGCTTTAAAGAAAGCGCTGCCAGGGAGACAACCCAGAAGTTTTAGAGAGTCATTTATTTCAATTGAGTGCTTTTATAAAGTTTAAAAACAAAAAAAATATAGAGGGGAACTTAAAACTTCACAAAAAGAAAGGTGAAAGTGAGAGAGACGAGCACTATGAAAGTGGGAGCTAGCCTTGAACTTTGTTCATGCCCATGGAAACTTTGTGAATCTCAATTACAGAAAATTTTCAAAAAAAATAATTATCCCCTTGTAAAAATCCATTTTATTATAAAATTAATGTGCCAAGATTTGCCTTTAGGATGATTAGATTGCTTGTTGGTATGTGCGGTGCAAAAACAGAAACTTTGGCTGTAGTGCGTGATTTTATATTTTTTAATGGAACATCGAAAGTTTCTGAAACTTTTTGCACAGTATTTCTATACAAATTTTTTATTGTTTCCTAGTTTTTAATAATTTATGGAGTAGCATAAGTATGGTAGGTGTTCAGATTGCTACAGACTTTCCTGTTTAAGACAGATTCTGTTTTTGATGCATTGTTTTGCTTGTTTTGATGAAACTATCGATTTTTATCGGTGGTATAAGCCATGGAAAAGTTATAATACAGTAGCTACAATGCAAAAACAAAATATGAATTGGTTTTCAATAGTACTTAGAGTAGTGATTCGCATTATTATACTAACGGATCTTACCGAGGTTTCTGTTGAGTTTTGTGTGGATGAAGTGATCAAAGATCGAGGAGGTCCCGATATGAGAAGGAGGAGAGGCAAGAGCTAAAGCTTGGGGATTCCCAAGGCACCCCAAGTAAATATTCAAGGAGACTCAAGCGTCTAAGATTGGGGATGCCCCGGAAGGCATCCCATCTTTCTTCAACAAGTATCAGTATGTTTTCATTTTCGTTTCGTTCATGTGATATGTGTGAATCTTGGAGCATATTTTGTGTTTATTTTTCATTTTTATTTTATGCACCATGCTGGTATGAGATAGTCCATGGTCGATTTATAGAATGCTCATTGCACTTCACTTATATCTTTTGAGTATGGCTTTATAGAATGCTTCATGTGCTTCACTTATATCATTTGAAGTTTGGATTGCCTGTTTCTCTTCACATAGAAAACCATTATTTGAAGAATGCTCTTTTGCTTCACTTATACTTATTAGAGCTTGGTCTTTTATAGAAAGAATTAAACTCTCATGCTTCACTTATATCTATTTAGAGAGTCAACAAGAATTGGTCAATTGCATGGTTAGTCATAAAATCCTACATATAACTTGTGGATCACTGAATATGATATGTTTGATTCCTTGCAATAAGTTTGCAATATAGAGATGGAATATGTGGGAGGTACTAGTAAACGGTTGTGGTTAGTAGGAATATTGGTGTTAAGGTTTGTGATTCCCGAAGCATGCACGTATAGTCTCTCGTTATGCTATGAAGTTGGAGCATGATTTATTATTGATTGTCTTCCTTATGAGTGGCGGTCGGGGATGAGCGATGGTCTTTTCCTACCAATCTATCTCCCTAGGGGCATGCATAGTAGTACTTTGCTTCGAGGGCTAATAAACTTTTGCAATAAGTATATGAGTTCTTTATGACTAATGTGAGTCCATGGATTATATGCACACTTACCTTTTCGTAATCAGCTAGCCTCTACGGTACCGTGCATTGCCCTTTCTCACCTCGAGATGTGGTGCAAACTTCACAGGTGCATCCAAACCCCGTGATATGATACGCTCTATCACACATTAGCCTTATTATATCTTCCTCAAAATAGCCACCATACCTACCTATTATGGCCTTTCCATAGCCATTCTGAGATATATTGCCATGCAACTTCCATCGCTTCTGTTTTGATGACTTGAGCATTCATTGTCATATTGCTTTGCATGATCATATAGCTGACATAGCAGTTGTGGCTCAACCACCATTCATCATTTTTCATACATGTTACGCTAGATCATTGCACACCCTGGTACACTGCCAGAGGCATTCATATAGAGTCATACTTTGTTATAGGTATCGAGTTGTAATTTTTATTTCTTTTGAGTTATAAGTAAATAGAAGTGTGATGATCATCATTATTCATTTTTAGAGCATTGCCCCAGTGAGGAAAGGATGATGGAGACTATGATTCCCCCACAAGTCGGGATGAGACTCCGGACAATGAGAGAAAAAGAAAAAAAAAGAAAAAAAGGGGAAAAGAAAAAAAAGAGAGAAGGGGCATTGCTACCATCTTTTACCACACGTGTGCTTCAAAGTAGCACCATGTTTTTCATATAGAGTCTCCTATGTTGTCACTTTCATATACTAGTGGGAATTTTCCATTATAGAACTTGGCTTGTATATTCTGATGATGGGCTTCCTCAAATGCCCGAGGTCTTCATGAGCAAGCAAGTTGGATGCACACCCACTTAGTTTTCATATTGAGCTTTCATACACTTATAGCTCTTCATGCATCCATTGCATGGCAATACCTACTCCTCACGTTGATATCAATTGATGGGCATCTCCATATCCCGTTGGTTAGCCGCGTTGATGTGAGACTTTCTTACTTTTTGTCTTCTCTATATTTACCTACTCGAGGACGAGCAGGAATTAAGCTTGGGGATGCTGATACGTCTCCGTCGTATCTATAATTTTTGATTGTTTCATGCCAATATTATACAACTTTCACATATTTTTGGCAACTTTTTATATGATTTATTGGACTAACCTGTTGATCCAGCGCCCAGTGCTAGTTCCGGTTTGTTGCATGTTTTTTGTTTTGCAGAAAATCCATATCAAATGAAGTCCAAATGCGATAAAAATTTAAGGAGAATTATTTTGGAATATTTATGATTTTTGGGAGGTGGAATCAACGCAAACGGGGGCCCACAGTGACCACAACCCACCAGGGCGCGCCAGGCACCCCTGGTGCGCCCAGGTATCTTGTGCCCTCCTCGAACGTTGGTTGGGGCCCTTCTTCTAGTGCAAGAAAGATAATTTATGGAAAAAAATCATGTAAAAATTTCAGCGCAATCGGAGTTACGGATCTCCGGGAATTTAAGAAACGGTGAAGGGCCAGATCTGGGGAACGTGAAACAGAAGAGAACAGAGAGGGAGATCCAATCTCGGAGGGGCTCCCACCCCTCCGCCGCCATGGAGGCCATGTACCATAGGGGTAACTCTCCTCCCATCTAGAGGGGAGGCCAAGGAAGAAGAAGAAGGAGGGGGCTCTCTCCCCCTCTCTCTCGGTGGCGCCGGAGTGCCGCCGGGGCTTGGATCGTGACGGTGATCTACATCAACAATCTTGCTACCGTCTACACCAAATTTCTCCCCCTTTATGCTGCGGTGTAACACCCCTTCTCCCCGCTGTAATATCTATTTAAACATGGTGCTCAACTCCATATATTATTTCCCAATGATCTATGGTTATCCTATGAGGTTTGAGTAGATCCGTTTTGTCCTGTGGGTTAATCGTGATCTTGGTTGGTATGATTATATATTTTATTTATGGTGCTGTCCTACGGTGCCCTCTGTGTCATGCAAACGGAGGGGCCCCCGTTGTAGGGTGTTGCAATATGTTTATGATTCGCTTATGGTGGGTTGCGAGAGTGACAGAAGCTTAAACCCGAGCAAGTGGGTTGTTGCGTATGGGATAAAGAGGACTTGATACTTAATGCTATGGTTGGGTTTCACGAACTTAATGATCTTTAGTAGTTTTGGATGCTTGCTAGGGGTCCAATCATAAGTGCATATGATCCAAGTAGAGAAAGTATGTTAGCTCATGCCTCTCCCTCATATAAAATTACAAGAATGATTACCGGTACTTGTTATCGATTGCCTAGGAACTAATGACTTTCTTGTTGACAAAAGCTATTATTACCTTGCAATTTATTCGTAGTTTCATTCTCGCAAAGTACTCGTAGTTTTATTATTGCAAAATAGTTTCATACTTGTTTTAGGTAAAGCAAACGTCAAGTGTGCGTAGAGTTGTATCGATAGTCGATAGAACTTGAGGGAATATTTGTTCTACCTTTAGCTCCTCGTTGGGTTAGACACTCGTATTTATCGAAGAAGGCTACAAACGATCCCATATACTTGTGGGTTATCATTCACCGGCAAGTTTGAAATCATAGTTGAGTTCTTTAATTGCCCAATATGCTTTATGTTCTAACTCAAGAGGTAAATGACAAGCTTTTCCATAAACCATTTTATAAGGAGACATACCCATAGGATTTTTATATGTTGTTCTGTAAGCCCAAAGTGCATCATCTAATTTCTTAGACCAATTCTTCCTAGACCTATTGACAGTTTTTTGTAAAATTAATTTTATTTGTCTATTGCTAAGTTCAACTTGACCACTAGACTGAGGATGATAGGGTGATGCAATTCTATGGTTAACATCATACTTAGCAAGCATTTTACGGAAAGCACCATGAATAAAATGTGAACCACCATCAGTCGTTAAATATCTAGGGACTCCAAACCTTGGGAAAATAACTTCCTTAAGCATTTTAATAGAGGTGTTGTGATCAGCACTACTAGTTGGAATAGCTTCTACCCACTTAGTAACATAATCAACAGCAACCAAAATATGAGTATACCCATTAGAGGAAGGAAAAGGACCCATGTAATCAATACCCCAAACATCAAATGGTTCAACAGCAAGTGAATAATACATAGGCATTTCTTGATGCTTACCAATGTTACCAATTCTTTGACATTCATCACAAGATAAAACAAACTTACGGGCATCCTTGAAGAGAGTAGGCCAGTAAAAACCGGATTGCAATACCTTGTGAGCAGTTCTGTCTCCCGCATGATGCCCTCCATAAGCTTCGGAGTGACATTTCCGTAGGATTTGTCCCTGTTCATGCTCAGTTACACAACGTCTAATAATACCATCTACTCCTTCTTTATAAAGATGTGGGTCATCCCAAAAGTAATGTCTTAAATCATAGAAGAATTTTTTCTTTTGTTGGTTTGTGAAACTAGGTGGTATGTATTTAGCAACAATGTAATTAGCATAGTCAGCATACCAAGGAGTGCTATGAGAAACATTTATTGCAGCTAATTGTTCATCAGGAAAACTATCATTAATAGGTTGTGGGTCATCAAGGATATTCTCTAACCTAGACAAGTTATCAGCAATCGGGTTCTCAGCTCCCTTTCTATCAATGATATGTAAGTCAAATTCTTGTAGCAAAAGAACCCACCTAATAAGTCTAGGTTTAGCATCTTTCTTTTCCATAAGATATTTTATAGCAGCATGATCAGTGTGAACAATCACTGTAGAATCAACAATGTAAGATCTAAATTTGTCACAAGCAAACACAACTGCTAAAAATTAGTTTTCAGTAGTAGCATAATTGTGTTGGGCACTGTCTAGGGTTTACTAGCATAATGAATAACATTTAGTTTCTTATCAACTCTTTGTCCTAGAATAGCACCAATAGCATAATCACTAGCATCACACATAATTTCAAAAGGCAAGTTCCAATCAGGTGGTTGAACAATAGGTGCAGAAATTAAAGCTTTCTTAAGTGTTTCAAAGCCTTCTACACAATCATCATCAAAAAATGGAACATCCTTTTGTAAAAGATTTGTAAGAGGCCTAGAAATTTTAGAGAAGTCTTTAATAAATCTCCTATAGAAACCAGCATGACCAAGGAAACTACGAATACCTTTGATATCTTTAGGACATGGCATTTTCTCAATTGCATCAACTTTAGCTTTATCCACCTCAATACCTTGTTCAGAAATTTTATGTCCCAAGACAATACCTTCATTAACCATAAAGTGGAACTTCTCCCAATTCAAGACAAGATTAGTTTGCTCGCATCTCTGCAAAACTCGATCAAGGTTGCTTAAGCAATCATCAAAAGAAGTTCCGTAAACGGAAAAATCATCCATGAAAACTTCAACAATCTTTTCACAAAAATCAGAGAATATAGCAGTCATACATCTTTGAAAGGTAGCAGGTGCATTACATAATCCGAAAGGCATACGTCTATAAGCATAAGTTCCAAAAGGACAAGTAAAGGTGGTTTTCTCTTGATCAGGTTGTGAAACAGGTATTTGAGAAAAACCAGAATATCCATCGAGAAAACAAAAGTGTGTGTGCTTAGATAATACTTCTAGCATTTGATCAATAAAAGGCAAAGGGTAATGATCTTTTCTAGTTGCTTTATTTAATTTTATAAAATTATTTACCATTCTGTAGCCAGTAACAATTCTTTGTGGAGTAAGTTCATTTTTATCATTAGGAACAACAGTAATACCTCCCTTCTTAGGGACACAATGAACGGGGCTTACCCATCTACTATCAGCTATAGGATAGATTATACTTGCTTCCAGAAGCTTCAATATTTCAGTTCTTACCACTTCTTTCATTTTAGGATTTAAACGTCGTTGGTGATCAACAACGGGTTTAGCATCAGGTTCCATATTAATTTTATGCTGACAGAGAGTGGGACTAATGCCCTTTAAATCATCAAGAGTATATCCAATAGCAGCTCGGTGCTTCTTCAGAACCTTCAATAATCTTTCTTCTTCACATTCAGAAAGGTTAGCACTAATAATAATAGGATATATCTTTTTCTCATCAAGATAAGCATATTTCAAAGTGTCTGGCAATTGTTTTAATTCAAACACAGGATCACCTTTAGGTGAAGGAGGACCTCCTAGATTTTCAATTGGCAAATTATGTTTAAGTAGAGGTCATTGTTCAAAGAAAATTTTATCTATCTCATTTCTTTCATGCATATGCATATCATTTTCATGGTCTAGCAAATATTGTTCTAGTGGATCAGTTGGAGGCACGACAATAGAAGCAAGACCAATTATTTCATCCTTACTAGGCAATACTTTCTTATGATGCTTTCTACTAAACTTAGAAAAATTAAACTCATGAGACTCAGAACCAAAACTAACACCGATAGTTTGTTTCTCACAATCTATTTTAGCATTAACGGTGTTCAAGAAAGGTCTACCAAAGATAATGGGACAAAAGTCATCTTGTGGGGAACCAAGAACAAGAAAATCAGTAGGGTATTTTATTTTCCCACGCAAGACTTCAACATCTCTAACAATCCCAAGTGGTATGATGGTGTCTCTATTAGCAAGTTTAATAGTAGCAGATATGTCTTCTATTTCAGCAGGTGCTATATCATTCATAATTTCTTGATATAAGGTAAAAGGAATAGCACTCATGCTAGCACCTATGTCACATAAACCATGATAACAATGATCTCCTATTTTAACTAAGACAACAGGCATGCCAACAACAGGCCCATATTTATCTTTTTCATCGGGTTTGGCAATTCTAGCAGCTTCATCACAAAAGTAAATAACATGCCCATCTATATTTTCAACCAGGAGATCTTTAACCATAGCAACACTAGGTTCTACTTTGATTTGTTCAGCAGGTTTGGATGCTCTAATATAACTTTTGTTGACCACAGTTGAAACTTTAGCATGTTCCTTTATCCTAACAGGGAAAGGTGGTTTTTCAATATAAGCAGTAGGAACGACTGGATCAACATTATAAATAATAGTTTCATCTTTAGCTATTATTGGTTCTTTAATTTCTTCTTTAATAGGTGGGTGATATTTAAACCACTTCTCCTTAGGGAGATCAACATGAGTAGCAAATGATTCACAAAAGGAAGCTACTATCTCAGAGTCAAGCCCATATTTAGTGCTAAACTTTTGAAAAGCATTGGTATTCATAAAAGATTTAACACAATCATACTTAAGCTTAATACCTGACTCTTTACCTTCGTCGAGTTCCCAATCTTCAGAGTTGCATTTAATTATTTCTAAAAGATGCCACCTGAATTCAATAGTCTTCTACATAAAGGAACCAGTACAAGAAGTATCAAGCATGGATTGATCATCACGAGAAAGTCGAGCATAAAAATTCTGAATAATAATTTCTCTTGAGAGCTCATGATTGGGGCATGAATATAACATTGACTTAAGCCTCCCCCAAGCTAGAGCGACACTTTCTCCTTCATGAGGCCAACAATTATATATATAATTCCGATCACGATGAACTAGATGCATAGGATAAAATTTTTGGTGAAATTCCAATTTCAATCGATTCCAATTCCAGGATCCAATATCATCACATAGCCTATACCATGCCAATGCTTTTCCCTTCAAATATAAAGGGAAAACCTTCTTCTCAACTTCATCTCCGGGTAAACCTGCAAGCTTAAATAATCCACAAATTTCATCCACATATATCAAGTGCATATCGGGATGTTCTGTTCCATCTCCTGCATAAGGATTGGCTAGCAGTTGTTCTATCATACCCGAAGGAATTTCATAACCAATATTTTCAGTAGGTGCAGTAAGTTGAGGGGTAGCTAATTGTGGTTCCGATCGAGGTGGAGATACCCCGAACAAACCCCTCAAAGGATTGTTCTCCATAGTTACAAGTGACAATAAATTTCAGCATGTAGTAATAATTTTTCCTTACCAATTTCCACTTACCAAGAGAGCTTCACTCCCCGGCAACAGTGCCAGAAAAGAGCCTTGATGACCCACAAGTATAGGGGATCAATCGTAGTCCTTTCGATAAGTAAGAGTGTCGAACCCAACGAGGAGCAGAAGGAAATGACAAGTAGTTTTCAGTAAGGTATTCTCTTCAAGCACTGAAATTATAAGTAGCGAGTAGTTTGATAGCAAGGTAATTTGTAACAAGCAAGCAACGGTAATGGTAACAAAAGTGCAGAAAGGTATCCCAATCCTTTTGAGGCAAAGGACAGGCCAAAACGGTCTCTTATGATAAGCAAAGCGTTCTTGAGGGTACACGGGAATTTCATCTAGTCACTTTCATCATGTTGGTTAGATTTGTGTTCGCTACTTTGATAATTTGATATGTGGGTGGACCGGTGCTTAGGTGCTGTTCTTACTTGAACAAGCCTCCTACTTATGATTAACCCCTCGCAAGCATCCGCAACTACGAGAAAAGTATTAAGAATAAATCTAACCATAGCATTAAACTTTTGGATCCAAATCCGTCCCTTATGGAATAGCGCATAAACTAGGGTTTAAGCTTCTGTCACTCTCGCAACCCATCATCTAATAACTACTCCACAATGCATTCCCTTAGGCCCAAATATGGTGAAGTGTCATGTAGTCGACGTTCACATGACACCACTAAGGGAATCACAACATACATACCATCAAAATATAGAACACATATCAAGTTTGCATGATTACTCGCAACAAGATTTCTCCCGTGACCTCAAGAACAAAAGTAACTACTCACAAATGATAATCATGCTCAAGATCAGAGGGGTATTAAATAGCATAATGGATCTGAACATATAATCTTCCACCAAATAAACCATATAGTAATCAACTACAAGATGTAATCAACACTACTAGTCACCCACAAGCAACAATCTAAGGTTCCGGTACAAACATTGAACTAGGGTTTAAGAGAAGATGGTGCTGTTGAAGATGTTGATGGAGATTGCCCTCCCCAATATGGGAGAGTTGTTGGTGATGATGATGACGATGATTTCCCCCTCCGGGAGGGAAGTTCCCCCAGCGGAATCGCTCCGCCGGAGGGCAAAAGTGCTCATGCCCAAGTTCCGCCTCGAGACGGCGGTGCTTCATCCCGAAAGTCCTCTCCTTATTTTTTCTAGGTCAAAATGACTTACATACCAAAAGAGGGGCACTAGAGGTGGGCCGAGGAGGGCACAACCCACCAGGGCGCGCCTGGGCTCCCTAGCGCGCCCAGGTGGGTTGTGCCCATCTGGTGGGCCCCCTCTGGTACTTATTTGCTCCAATAATTCTTATATATTCCATAAAAATTCTCCGTGAAGTTTCAGCTCATTTGGAGTTGTGCAGAATAGGTAGCCTGACGTAGCTTTCTCAGGTCCAGAATTCCAGCTGCCGGTATTCTCCCTCTTAGTGTGAACCTTGCATATTATGAGAGAAAAGGCATTAGAATTACTCCAAAAAGCATTATTATATCTAAAAACAATATAAATAACAATATGAAAACATGATGCAAAATGGACATATCAGCGGGTAATCCTAGGATGGCAGCCGCTGCCGTTGATGCATTTTTCTTCCTACTGAATCTAGTGTGTTTCATTTGAAGTGCCCAAAGTGCGAGGACCCTACAGGTTTCTGCGCCCTCAGCAAGATGCCACACTTGTTCCTTCTCATCCTAACACAGGATTTTAAAATGCGCACAGTATGTTCCTAGAATCCTCTTTTCTATCCGGGAGGGTGGGGGTTTTTGAACATGCTATCGACTACTTTGGAAATTTGGATTGCTATATTTGTATAAAAGGTACTAGTACCATGGTCAACACTGACATGAAGGAGGAAATTATTTCTAGATTTTGGATAGCGAATACATTGTGTCCTCATATTATTTTTCCTGCAGTGCATTGCTTGCTTTGCCAGAACACATGTACTCAAGATGGTTGGCCTTGCCATAACTGAATACACCAGTTTAATGGTCACATTGAAGACAAGCCATGGATATAAGCTCCGAGTTGCATTCATGAACCAAGAAGATCGCTGCTTTTTTTATGGCCAAACTTGGATAAACTTTCTCAAGTGTTACGGACTGAAAGTTGGCGCAAGAATGTTGATGGAAATAGCAAAACCTGGTCTCATCTTCACTGTGATCTTCCACCCCGATGTCATTCCAGTAGTTCATCCATGTTAGTTTTGTATCTGGTTCTTGCTTGTTGCCTCGATTACTTCTTAATCCACCTATTCTGTCTAACTAATCACAATTTAACTTAAGAAGTAGCAACGATTTGTGATTCCCTTCTCTCACGAAGATGCTACTTCTACCTAATATTTCTTATAATTGGTGGCATGTGTAGGTTATTTCAAAGTTAAGCATGCTACTCGTTTGTTATTCTATAAGAACTCAACTGTTACTGATGGCACTGAAGTTGACTGGGACGACATCCACCAGTTCCTACACATTATTGATCGGCTTGAGGTCCTTGTGGGGCGTTTCAATGGTGGAAGGCCACGTGGGATATGTGTGCCACTACTGCACACGTTGAACAGGTCCAACTGTGTCGAGAAACTTATGGTATGAGATATTTTCTGTTATATATGTTGTTTATAAACTCTTGCTTATACACAGTTTTACAGCTGTGATCTTCTTGAAACAGAAACTGTCCAGTTCTATTGTTCCTATATAGATGCCTGACCATGGTCGGGTCAGACTTACGCTTGGTCACAACATGATGTTTATGTCGATCTACTCCATTTCCCTTGGAGGTGAAAAGATACTTATTCATGGGTGGTCTCAAATAATGAAGGCCCGTCCATCTTGGAGAATAGGACAGAAGGTTATGCTCATGCTTTTCCATGGCTCTAAAGCGAATATCCTGTTTATTGGCCACATTGCGAGATGAAGCCGCTTTCAGAAGGTTGCGGATGCGCGGGGTGGCGCCTGGGCCTTGTCCTAGGGCTTGGTGGCCTCACCCTTGGTTAATTGTAGGCAAAGTTGCACTGTTCGAGGCATGCTTTGTACGGTTGAACCTGTATAAGTACTTATACTGCTTTCAGCTATGGTTGTTAAGTGCCCCTGCTAGTTTCAGTTAAGGTTGTTATGTACTCCTGCTGCTTTTACAGTCTGTCGTGTTTCTTCAGTCTGCCAAAACCAAACCAGCGCAGGCGGGGCCGCCTGCTTCCGCCTCCCACGGCTGGCTGCGCCTCAGCGCACGCATCGCCACCCCACCGTCTCCTAAATCATTAACGCCGATGTCCGAGGCCTCGCCGTCGTCCTCCGCACGCTTTGGTGCGCTCGCCGTGGCGCCGCCCTCTCACGTTGTCAACATGGTCAACAAACAAGAGGAATCGGGAGAGGACTGTACGTGGAGAGGATGACAGTAGGGGCCCACCATGTCCATGGCCGTACGCAAGCAAGTTCCTCATTTTTTGTTATATACTCCATTGTCAGCGTATAGAAAAAGAAAATGCTTCCTCCTAGTGGTTTGCTGACATCTGGGACCCACGGCATTGTCAGCGTATAGTCAATAAACAAGAGAACAGCACAAGATCGGCTGACACCTGGGACGTAGCTGCTCGAGCAGTATTTTTTTTGTTATTGTTGTGACGGAGCAGGGTTTCAACTGGGCTGTGGCCCGTCTAGCCCAGGCTTATATTTTACATTCACCACATGACCAGCCCAGCTATATTTTCTTTGTGAAAATGAGCCCAGTTTATTTTTTCTGAAGAATACCCAATCCAAGCCTACATATTTTTCTAAGCCCTGATGGGCTGCAACTCTTTCAAGACGGTTGCAAATCTTGAAAGTAATATGAAATGGGTTGTAAATATAAAAAAATAGACGACAAATTGGCAATTACTTTCAAATTTCTGAATTTTTTCACATTTTCAGATTCCAATTTCACTGGGCTTTAACTTAATTTAAATATATCTTCAAAGTACTTTAAATCTGGCTCGACATTTCGGTATTAAAAATAGTTTGGACCCCACCGAAATATGCGAAATTTCATTTAAATTTTTAACCCTGGCCCTGGCCAACAAAAAAACGGACTGCAATAAATTGCGTAAGAAGTTGCAATGAGCTGTAAATTATTAAAAAAATA
Organism: Thinopyrum elongatum; assembly: GCA_011799875.1. Classification (NCBI taxonomy): domain Eukaryota; kingdom Viridiplantae; phylum Streptophyta; class Magnoliopsida; order Poales; family Poaceae; genus Thinopyrum; species Thinopyrum elongatum. Next base: position 530,319,187 of record CM022300.1, on the reverse strand, counting down.
GGGAATGGTCTAACTTGTGGGCCTATTGCAGACTATGGCATAGCCTAGTGGTGGGAAGGGGCTGATGCCTTTCCACCCACCCAGGTTCAAGGCATGGTACTTGCAATTTGGGTTTGTTGCACCAATTATACTGTAGGGGGTTCCCTTACAGTCTTTCTGTCAAAACAACTTTTGGGCCTATTAAGTTGACATGTATGCAAGTTTTTTTTACTTATTATATACGTCAACAAACGATTCTAGCAAACATGGCCGTTGGATGTCAATCCAACGGCCATCGTGCTTCTTCAATCTTTGATCTTCTTGCTCCAGCCGCCAAATCCAGCGCCGGTGGGACCGCCTGCTCCCGCCTCCCGTGGCCGGCTGTGCTGCCACGCAGGCCTCACCGCCCCTACTACTCCCACCGCTGGCCAGGCCATCCCTCTACTCACCCACATCCCTCCACTGTTGTGGCTTCGCCGCCTCCGGGTCATTCCCTTCCTGGGTCTCGCCGTCGTCCATCGCGCTGGTGTTCTCGGCACGGCGTGGTCAGCGTTGTCAACAAACGACAACATCGAAAGAGGGATGTACATGGAGAGGCTGACAGTTGGGACCCACATGGTTCATGGCCGCACGCAAGCAAGTACCTCCTTATAACGCCAAAAAGAATGAATCCTCCCAATGACAGCTGGGACCCACCAGCTATATCTTGGCACGGAAGGAAGTGCCTCCTTATTAAGCGAAAAATAACGAGTGCTCCCCATGACAGCTGGGGCCCACCAGATTTGGAGGCTGACTTGTGGCCCTACTAAGTTGACGCGTACGCAGGGCTTTGTCAACTTAGTCAACAAACGATTCTATCACCAGTGACCGTTGGATTGTTAACATCCAACGGTCGTCCTGCTTCTTCAACCTATGATTTTCTTGCTCCAGCCGTCCAAACCACCGCGTGCTCCTGCCTCCCGTGGCCGGCTATGCTGCCGCGCAGGCCTCACCGCCCCCTACTACTCCCACTGCTGGCCAGGTCATCCCTCTACTCACCCACACTCCCTGTTATTCTGCGGCGACGGCAGCCTCACACCGTAGCCAAACTAGTCAACCCACGTACTACCCTCCGCATGTTCCCAGGCTCTGCGTCATTCCCTGCCTCACCGTCGTCCACCGCCTAGTGCTATCCGCGCGGCATGGTCAATGAACGGCAGCCATCAAAAGAGGACTGTACGTGGTGAGGCTGACAGATGGACCCACCAGCTACATCTTCGCACGCAAGGAAGTGCCTTCTTATTACGCGCAAAAAAAAAAGAATCCTCCCCCTGTCAGCTCGGACCCACCATCAATATCTTCGCACGCAAGGAAGTGCCTCCTTATCCTCCCTGACAGCCGGGACCCACCCGGTCGAAGTGTACGTAGCGTTGTCATTCTGGTCGCAAACGTGTACGTACATACTGGTCCATCGGTCTTTCTGCCCCGATGAACCGTGGCCTAGTAAGGAGTGGTAGCTGTTCAGGTAGTCCCGTCTATATCGTGTACACGTACGTATAGCCACACTACAAGAAAGTAAATATGGCTATGTACATACATACGGGCGGGGTCTCGAACGCGTACAGCGATGGCGTCCTGTTCATTGGCAGCCAACCGACTGGGCTGGAACGGAGAAACAGCGTTGTGTTCATCGGAAGGCAACAGACTGGCTCGGAATGTGTCGTGTTCATCGGGAGCCAACCGGCTTGGACGGAACAGCCGAAATGGGGTCTGGCGTACCGCAAAACAGAGGAAACGGACTTATGTTCGAGTGCCTACGGTTGAAACAGGGTGCTGTTGATCGGGAGGGGTGTGGCGTACCACAAAACAGAGGAAACAGACTTGTGTTGGAGCGCCTATGGTCGAAACAGGGGGTCCTGTTCATCGGGAGGGGTGTGGCGTACCGCAAAACGGGACTCCACGGGCTACTGTTCATCCACCGTCTACTACCTCGCTCCAGCCTCCAAGGGCTATTGTTCATCCACCGTCGACTTCCTCCAGCCTCCACCTGCTATTGTTCATCCACCGTCTACTTCCTCTAGCCTCCACCAACTACTGTTCACCATGGGGGCCTGTTCATCCAGCCTCCACCGGCTACTGTTCAACCAGCCCTCCACACGGGGTCCTGTTCAACTAGCCCTCCACGGGGTCCTGTTCATCCAGCCCCAACCGGCTCGGGTGTGTGGCGGCCTCCTCTCGATCGGGGTCCTGTTCATCCAGCGGCAACGACCTCAACTACCACGGGGTCCTGTTCATCCAACCCCGACCGGGAACTGTTCATCCAACCCCCAACAACGCTCACTGTTCATCAAGAGGCTGCAGGTTCAATCGGCTGCAGTTAGCAGCAGTAGCGAAGGAATCCCTCGATCGGGTTCAGTTAACAGCCAAGGATCGATCGATCGCTCGGGTTCAGTAACGCGTAGCCAGTGCAATCGCTCGGGTTCAGTAAGTGAACGCCTCGCTTGGGTTCAGTTAGAGCCCAACGCCTCGCACACATGTGCGTACGTGTACGAGAGAAACGCGCAATCCCTCGGTGCATCACTCGGCCCCGACCACCCACCGTAACCAGGAACTCCCCGAAATTTTCCTCGCCCTCGCTTCTACCATGATTTTTTCTGTCATGGACAGCCCAAAGAATGTCATGGAGGTGCGTCCCCGGCCCGCCCAGGACGAAAAGCCCATTTTCTGTCATGATTTTTTGTCATAGAAGTAGGAGCCCATCACATCTATGATGATACGTGCTTTTGTCACAATTATCGTCATAGAAGTGTCATAAGCATGATAGAAAAAAAATTTCATTCGGCCCAAACTGTCACAGATGTGTCTTTTTTTAGTGAATGTTTCATGTTATATAGCTTGCTATCACTTAGTTGTTTATCTTGCTTAGCATAAGTTGTTGGTGCACATAGGTGAGCCTAGTCGGTTTAGGTTTTGTGCTTGACAAATTAAAGGCTAGTTTTATTCCGCATTTGTTCAAGCCTAAACCGTAATTATTTTAAAGCGCCTATTCACCCCTAGCCCCCTCTAGGCGACATCCATGATCTTTCAACAAGGATACCACCTTTGCCGGTAGCTTGAACTTGCAGGTGGCACAGAAGAGCTGGTGATAGAGGACCGTGTGTTGCAGCACTGTAAGATTGGCGGCAAGCCCAGCGTTCACCTACATGATATCAGCCGCGTTCTTGTAATCCCAGGCCGGCCTCCCTTTGTCTTGAAGGGGAGTGATGCAGCGGCGGAGGAAATCTGCACCTACCATTTCGATGGTAAGGCCATCGGTCTTGAGGCGAAGGATGCGGTCGTGGAGATTGTGAGCTTCTTGTCTTTGGTATCAAGGGAGCCCCAATCTCTGCCGCGCTCCACCTTTTTCATCCTCGGCCTACAAAAATTTGGGAACTCAACATCTTTTATCCAACACCATTCTGCTCGCCACTCATTCCACTTCAAGTGTAGTTGCCCGTCGAGGTAGGTCTCCTTGGCACTAGCCCTGGGGATCCAGGTGATTCCACAAGAAAGAGCATCTTCTTCGATGTGTGGAACGGAGTAATGGCGGAAGAGAGCAATGTTGGGCACCACTCCAATGAAGTTTTCGCACATATGCGCAAAGACGGACATGTAGGCCATGGTGTTTGGTGTGAAGTCGAGAAGATGGAATCCATACATGTACATGATCTCGGAGAAGAAATTAAAGAAGTGGGGGACAAGCCCGCAATAAATATACACGGTGAAGAAGGGATACTTGTCTCCGCTGGATTTGACAGAGCCAGGAAGGATTTGTGGCGCGGGATGGGCCATCATTTCCTCCCCCCACATGATTGTGTACTGCTCTACTAGATCCTCCTGCTTCAGCACCGGCATGAGGACTATGTTGTTCCGCCGCAGCGCCACCATCTTGTCCTTCCTCACCTATGCTTTCGGGTCGACTAGCTTCTTAGCTTTACCTTGGCCTCTCTTGGGTGCCATAATAGCTGTCGAGGAAGTGGATTTGGTGGGGGCAATGGTCCTGCGCGACGGCGAAAGGAGCAGCGTGCTTTGTTCTTACGCAAGGAAGAAGAAGAAGGAGGTTGTTGCCAGATTGGAAGCAGAAGGTGGTAAATGAGCAACACCCCTCGCGGTTTCCTTTTTATGGGGAAGGCGCGGGGGCTGGTTCTTTACTGTCCGACGTGGCAGCGCTTTTCAGGCGCACTACCCCTAGCAACCATTTCAATCCACCTCTCCCACATTCCGCATTTAATGCGTGTCGTGGGGGCATGGTAAAAGAGAAGATTACAACAGTTATTCTCTACCACGCGTGCCTATGCACTATTTGGGCTTAGCCTAACGACGCCTCACATGCGTGTGTGGCCCAGGCCTGGGGGCTCCTGTCGGTGTACTAAAGTAGGGGTCATTTAGCACCCAGACTTGTGCACAGGCAGTGGTAGCCTTCCCGACAGCAGGGCTTGCCGGAGGACCACTGAAAACCAGACTCAAGACTAGGTGTACAAAACCATGAAGAAGACATCCAGTCAAGTGATCGAGAAGTACTAGGACAGTACAAAAGATCGAGACTGGAGTTGCCGGCAAGCAAACGAAGACCTGGCAAGCTCTATGCCGGCAAGCTCCCACTGTTCTGCCACCGCTCCACCTCAGCGACTAGCCCGTCGCTTGTCAAATAGGTGTCGAGCGGGCAGGCAGTTAGGTGATGCATGGCTGGTCACATGTCAGCTCACCACCGAGAGCACAACTTTAATGATACCCATCCCGAAGGCGAACGCGTGTCAAGATAATAGGAGGTAGCTGGACGAACGGCACAGAAAGAGAGGCAACCCTTGCCGGACGCCTCATCAGTGTGACACCTCATGGTGCATTTAATGCATTTGTCCCAACCCGTCAGAGTTAGGTATTTGGCACCGTAGCCACTATTTATCTTGTGTAAATTAAATTACTTTGCCATTGTGGTGAACCCTTCATCTATAAAAGGAGGCCCATGGCTACCTTTACAAAGGTCTACACTTTGCTCATTTGCACGCGTAGCTGCACTTCCCACGCACCTTGCCGGCAAGCTGCACTCCTTGTACTTGAGCTTATACACATCCAGTACAATCAAAGTAGGAGTAGGGTTTTACACTTCACAGCGGCCCGAACCTAGGTAAACACTTGTGTTGATTGCTGGTTCTGCTCATTGTGCACGTTGATCCTCACAGTCGAACAGCAAAGGGGCCTTTGCCGGTCCCATAGATCGTTGTACGCATGAAAAAAGGTTTTTTCGCTAAAGGAATAAGTGGGAGGATAATATAGTTTATTAAGATTATTGAATCTTTCACTCAAGATTAAAAAAGACAACCAGAATGGTTCTGGGATAGTTTGTCTGTGAAACTGAGCAAAGAATCTACTACATAAGATGTAGAAGCTTCGATTAAGACTGTAACAAAATGCAAAGGTCAGGAAAAGATTATCGAATCTACTGAATGTTTCATCTTATCAGAAGATGAAACCTGCGAACTACGAGGAAGCAATGATGGCGCCCGGCTGGAGAGGTATTACTTAAATCATTGAAATCCAAATTGAAGTCCATATAAAAGGAACAAGTTTTGAACTTAATGAAACCTTCGGAAGGTGTATAAATGGATCTTGGAATGTTCGTGGATAGTGATCCTGAAAGAAAAGTTTGACAAAAGAGTTTTGTAGAAAAGGAAGAGTTGATCTTGTCAATTCCTCATTTTTGTAGCAATACTAAAAGTATAAATGGATTACAATGATGAAATATTATTTATAACAAGACTATTTTGAAAAGAGGTTTCAAATGATTGTATATAAGATACAATTAAAAGTTTTGTCAGGAATACCGGGATGATATAAATATTTCAAGTCATGAGTATGATTTGAAATAATTTATCAAATAGCTAGAATTTGATAAAAATAAATTGGAGAATTCGGATTTTATCAAGAAGCTTGTGTATATAAGAAGTTTAGTGGGAGCTCTAAGACATTTCTGATTAGAAATAATATAAAGTATATTAGCACATAAGATTAAAATTATGTTTCTAAAAGGACTTAGAATTATTGGATGAAAATCTATATAGATAGATTGAAAACATCTTATTGTACTAAGACATGTACTGTGACAATGTTTTAAAGAAGTTTAAAAGGAGAAAATGTTTTCTCAGAATGTCACATAGCATAACAATGTGCAAAATCAATAGTTGATGAGCATGTGTGAACGAAAAGAGTTCGGTTTACTTTACAAATTGAATTCATCATATATGCTATCAAATGTACAAAGACATATGTTTCAAAATACTAATCATTAAGTATAAATAACATAGTGATTCAAGAAGAAATTCACTAAAAAATTTACTTAAAGATTGAGTACCTCAAATTGGACAAAAGCTTTTGCTTCTTGTTATTAGAGGAGTTGAAGAGTTTGTTGTGAGTAGTTACACAAAGTATTTGTTGTAAATGTTACACAAAAACAACATCATGGATTAATTATAGGGCTATAATTTTGAAATAATTTTCAAAAGAGCAACATAAATTGTGAATCTATAAATGATTGAAACTTGAGAAGTTTTAGTTCATAATCGGGACCAATAAAGATTTTATTGATAAATTATGATGTAGTTCCAAAATGGATATTGACTATATGGAGATATAGAAGTTGAACTATATAGAGATATAGTGTTACTGTAGAATGGACTATATGGAGATATAGTGCTAACATTAATTACTCAAAACCAGATATTACCGACACAAACAACAGTAAGGTTTGAAGAGTATCAAACCAAGTGACGAAGGCTCTATCACTGGCAAATCTTGAGAGACACCAAATAGCCATGGGTGTTAGATTAACATGCAATTAGATAATTGACTCTAGTGCAAGTGGGAGACTATTGGAAATATGCCCTAGAGGCAATAATATTTGTATTATTATATTTCCATATTCATAATTAAGGAGTTTATATTATATGCTATAATTGCCATGATCCTGGAATATACGATTCAGTGGAAAACTCATATGTGGAATGATAAATGGTAAATAAAAGGATCCTAGTCTCGTCTCTAGGACTAGCTCAAGTGTTTTTGGTGGTCACGTTTTCCGGATCTTACGATATAGTTAAGTGTAACAATGATCCTAAAACAACATTGAGATTATGACGTTGGAAGAACGATCATATTGAATCGGCCCAATCTTGTTTGTTATGAATTGAGTTACTATCGTCTATGATCAATTATAATAACACAGATGTTAACGTGTGAATTTGCTCCTTAGACCATGAGAGTATCGTAGTCACTTCTTACCATACGATGGGCTTTGGGGATGCTCAAATGTCACCTGCAACACGGTGATCATAACGACAACTTACAGGTTCATCGGAAAGTTTGACAAGGGGTTAGATAGCTTGAGAGTGGGATTTGCTCCTCCGACGATGGAGAGATATTCTTAGGCCCTCTCGGTGTGACGACATCAATCATTGTCTGGCGAGACACATCTGACTATGTCACGGGGATGCCGGAACACAATATCGAGAAAGAAGAACAAAACTGGTAACGAGGATTTCGGTATATTGAGCATGGTGATGAGTCAGGAGGATACTGATGCATCTCGGGTTTTGTGAAGTATCTCGAAGCAAAGGGAACATCACATGATAACCAAAGGTTCACTCGAAAATCATTCATGTACTCATGGGGACCGATACGGACGTCCATAGTCCCGCTGCTGGTCATTGAACGAATGGTTTCGTTCATGTCCATGAGTTACCGAACCTACAGGGTCACAAGCTTAAGGCAATCACGATCTGTTGAGTGTAAGTAGGATGGGCGACATGCAAATATATTTGTAAAATTATTTCATGAATATTCGGAATAGTTTCGAGAGGATCCGGAAGCGTTTCGAGATCACCGGAAGGATTTCGGAGAGTATCGGGTAATAGCACGTATTATCGATAAATTATATATAGGTGGAAATGTTATCGGAGATGTTAAAATATATATATAATGGTCTAGAGGTATTTAGAACATTTATATTTAATTTAAATATCAACGGGCCTTAAAAGGCCAAGAGGTCGAAGGAATTATGGGCCACAAAGGCCCATAATTAAGGAAGTGGTGCCCCCTTGCCTTAAAGGGGGTACTGGACTTGGGGAGGAGTCCTACTCCTCCCCTTAGGGCGGCGCCCCAAGGAGGGACTTGGTGGCTGCCCTCACCTCCTCCTCCAACCTATATATACTAGGCGTTTTTGCTCTATTGGGCATACAAGTTTTGGAGCCTGCTCTAGTTCTTTTAGTTCTAATTCTAGTTCGTCCTAGTTGACTAATTAGAGCTAGGCTAATCCTTCTATCCTCATAATTACAATCTATGTGTGGTTCTAATCTCGTCCCTCTAATTCTTCGGCGACGATTAGCTCTAGACGGCGAAGTGCTGCCAGATCGTGAAGGTTGCACGCGTGCAACCAAGTAGAGAGGTCGTGCTTTCGGTTTTCAGTTCGAGGGACTGCTCGTGAGCGGTACGAGGGATCGTTCATCAAAGGTTCGAGGGACTCCAAGTACGATCTACACCACACATTCTCCTTCCGCTGCAACTCGGCGACGGTAACGATCGTGATCCCAACCCGTTATGCATCTTCATATTGATCTTGGGTGATCGTAGGCGCGAAATTTTTGTTTTCTACTACGTTTCCCAACAATCATGAGGAGTTAAAAGACGTAATATTAGGGCTATGAACATAAAGACTACATTTGTCGACATATATTTGTTCTTCGATTGCTAAAACCTTTAGGGCTATGAACCAAAGTCCATGGCAGAGTGCCTCATGCACTCATATATTGGTTCAACTAGAAGGAGGAAATTAAATAAGAATAGCACTCGCTCTACAAAAGACAGGTATTTACCATAACAAAAACAATGAGGTGGTGAAAAGCGAGGCTTGTAGCACAAGGGTTCATGCAGAGAACTGACATCAATTATGATGTTACATACCCTCTTGGTATAAGTGGAATTACGTTTCGATACTAATATTATCAGCAATTACAAATAAAATATCCATGCATTTGATAGACACGGTGATTACATACTCATATGGATCACCCTATTCGGATATCTATATAAAAGTCCATAAAAGGCTTAAAAATCCGAATCTAAGAACAAATCGCAACATATATTGTGTAACACATCAAAAGTCACACCATGACTTAAATATAGTCAAAAAATTATGTGGTACAATCGACTATGAGAGTCCCTTCTTCAAAAGGATTACTCTGATAATGATTGCTTACATGTAATCATTAACAAAATCCCTCACTGGATTCTACATGACCTATGTATATGTCGATGATTTTATCATCGAAGTCTATACAATACATGAAAGGTACTCGCAATCATATCAAGACGGAGATTTGGATAAAACCAAATATTATTCAAGTTCATAACTTGAGCATGTTCCCTTAGAAATGCATATCTATCGTCTTTATATATCCAAAATATATTGCAAAATTAAATATGGATGGATCATATCAAATACACATATGGTTATACTATCCCTAACAGAGATGCAAATTCAATCATACATAGTATCAATGATGAAGTGGTATCAGGATCTCTAGTTCCATATCTCAATATCATTGTTGCAAACTGCATCATGTGCGACAATATTTTTTGTCAATTTATTTAAAGTGCAAACCTAACAAAATGGTTGGTGTAAGTAATATCCTTTAATATCTTCAAGACACAAAATATCTTGATTAATTCCATCAGGAACATCAAGATTTTACCATTGTGTGATTTACATATACTAGTTATAATTATTTGATCCAGAAAATGCCATATCATGGACTGAATTCACTAGAAGATCCTTTTCAAGAAAAGTCTTCAAAATAGACTCTAATGTCTACTATTACTAATCATTCCAGAATAATTACTATATATGAAGCATTATAAAATGAACATGGCTTCCTAGAATGATTGACCACATTCAAGCTTATGTGGTTAAGATTCAACCGAATCACTTACCATTATCTATCTGGATAACACCACTTGTATTTCCAAATTCATGTAGGTTATATAGAGAACAATATTGCAAATAAAATTGTTGAAATTTGTAAAGTTTAGGGGTGGTAAACTCCCATATCATAACCCGTCAATGATCGTTAGATCATATATACATGCTGTACCCTTTTCCATTGATGAGTTTTCCCTACAAGAACACTCTAAAGACTATGCTAGAAGATTCGAAGATTATACAAGAGATTTTCAAGAAATGATGTTGTCCAAGGGAGAATGTTAGGAATAGATTAGCTTAGATCCTAAGCTACCTAGGCAGTTATTAGATTAGCTTACATCTTAAGCTAATTAGGTAGTTATTTTTGTCCAAACGCTGCGTCCCTTCGAGAGGACCTGGTCCTTGTAAACCGACATTTGTATGCATCTGTTGGGGACATATAAATATCCAACTCAATCATCAACACAAACTTGATTCTCTCAATCCTTTCTTTCTCTCGATCTCTGTTTCTAAACAGTAGCGATGCGTCCCGTCGCTGTCAACCCTCCGAGAAACAGCCCGCGACGCGTCGCCAAAGCTCACCTCGTGCTGCAGAGCGCTCTCCCTGTGCATCACCAGGGACACATGAGACCCTAAAGTAACTAACCCGGAAACCTCCATGGCGCGGCGCCACGTCTTGCATCGAATGTTGTAGACGTCGATCCAGGTCTCAAAGTGGAGGAAAATCTCCTCGCCCTCCCCAACGCCCTCCACCACCTCCACCTCCACCTCGGTGGCCGCGTTGAACGTCCAGCATGACACAAAACTGATCCGTTCTTTGAGCCGCCAGCTGCTCCGCCGCACGGTGGCGCAGTAGCCGTCGAGCACCCACACGTCCATGCTGCTCATCGATGGAGCCACAGAGAAGATGCAGAGCTTTCCACCGGACATCGTACCCAGTCGCACCTTGGTTAGGTCGGCTGGTCCACGCCCGAGCTCCGGCGCCTCTATCTGCCGGAACCTATCCTGTGACGACGTGTCGAACGCGAGGATACGCAGCGTTCCCGAGCCCGACAGTGCCAGCCAGTGCAAGTTGCCGCGTAACCCGACGCAGCGGGCGTTGCGGTTGCTGCTTATAAAGATCTTTGATGGCTGCGCATCATCCGTGGGGCTTGCTTCCTCGAGGGGAATCTCACGCCAGGCCATATCGTCTCCAACCCTTCCGATCAAGAAGATCGTCGGGGCCATCAGGTGATCGTTTACAACTTCGCCGGAACCGTGGACGAGGTGGAAGGCCCGTGTGGTCGGGTGCGCGTAGGCGCCAATGATCTTTCCGCGGTCGGCCGGGGGGGACACGGTGGCGCAGGCCTTGGTGACTGGATTCCAGAGCAAGTACTGCTCCACGTGGTAGCGCAACGGCCGCGTCTTCCACACCCCGCGCTCTATGCACAGCACCCCGTCCCACGTACCACGGACGGTCGTAACGATGCTGGAAAGCGAGTCGGATATGAGCCGGACTTCCAGGGGACATGGCGGTCGGCGGCGCCAGCGGAGGAAGAAGTCGAAGACGACGCAGGTCCTGCTGACAAGCGTTGGCGTTGTGCCTTCCAAGGCGTAGGCGTAGTCGGTGTGGAATTCGAACCCCAGACGATTAGCCGTCACCGTGGCGACGGCGGCCGGGCGTCTGGCGAGGGCCATGTCGAAGCTGGCGTGGGAGATGGCAGAACGCCAGGCCCTGCAGACGGCGCGGCAGCGGGCGATGGAGTGGGCTGGCAGGCGGACGACGATCTCCACCAACACGTCATCGGGCAGATCGCTGAGAGCGTGCATCGTCGCGGTGGGGGATCGAGATCAAGAGCGCGACCGACCGTCCGTGGTTCCTGCGACTACTTATGTCCGGCCTCCTTGCTCAACACGTTGGTCCCTGTGGCCTGAGCCTTGTCGTTTCTCTCGCGAGTTCCTACACAGATAGTAGTATGTATCCAGCTGACATAAAACAGAGGCCCGTGCAATTTCCATAAGCCGGTTTGCCTTGTCAACAAAAAACATAACTTCCCAAGCCGTCCAAAACAGCTACTCCCTCCTATAAGCTACTTCCTCCGTTAGGGCATCTCTCCGACGCTGACCCATAAATCGGACACCGCATCCGTCCGCGAATCAGGAGATCAGTCCACGGACACTGATGCGGGAGCCGGCCATCCAAAGTTAAGCACTATATTTCTGTCGGTAAAGGGCAATTTGAAATTCAAATACATCCGATCCATATCGTGCGCAGGATCACATCACCGGCCGTACACAACCAAAAAAAGGCAGGTATACTTAGTTTTTACATGTCCGGTCACAAAAAAATATCAGTCCGGCAATCCGTGCAAAAAATTGGATTTTTGCCCTACCGGACCTTCAATTGGAGCCTCCACGCTCAATCTGTTGTCGCCGCCGTGTAGGCCGCTTCCTTCTCTGCTCCCTTCCCCGCTGCCTCCATCTCCTCCTGCTCCGCCCTCTCCAGCTCATCCTTTTGCCGCTGCAACATATTGAAACAGGCGGCTTGCATGATCATTCTTGCGTCGTCATCCAAATCCGCCACCTTCAAGGTGATCATTTTTGCGTCCTCTGAAGCAGCTGCGATCTCAACCTTCTTCTCCTCAAGCATGGCCTTCTTCTCTTTGATCAAGCAGTAATGAATAGTCATGATCAGACATAACAGTAAATGTATTCCCAACTTTTGATTCTCTTCATGCATGCTTGTTATATTTCTAGCTATAATAGATCAGTTAATTTTGCAGCAAACACATATTTAGAGACTAATATTCAGGGTTGTGTTATGGCTGCATTCGCATACTATTGTTCTCCAACATGTTTTTTGACAATGAAAGGATTAAACATCAGCCATGAACATCGTTGTATCAACTACTTAGCAATAATGATCATTCGTAACCTTGTTTTCCACTTTGTTTGGTGATTTCAGTACAAATTCTCGCCACAATGCAAAGGTGGACAGCTTAGACGTTTAATCATAATTGTTCTGCTCAACTGGGACACTGTGTATTTCTCGGACTACTACTTGAACACGCCCTTCCAAGTTCCAACATTGATATTTCTATCCATAGAATGCAGAATAGTGAGTTTCGTCTGCAGATAACCAAACTGAAACGTGCTTGTCTCTGAAACTCTGTCAAGTTAAAGACATTCTTCTTTGTCTTTCACTGATTCAAGTAGTAGGAAAAGGCCTTCTTACTCTTTACACAGATTTGCTATTTTTTGGAACCAGGTGGAAGTACCCTCCACATATGTCATTAAAGTAAAAGTGGTAGTGCCCTTCTATTTCCACTCTTACTCACACTATCCTATTGCATGGAAACTAATTTACCATTTTGAATATTAGGTGTATCCTATTCCTATGTAAAATAGGAAGCAGGTCTGCCACGTACTCTTGTTTCTATTCTATAATCCCACCAGAAAGAACTCTTCTGGACGAAGAAAAAAAACATCCATGATTGAGTGTTGCTACTTGTGAGCTGCGTTGAGATTTTTCCCGAAGAGGAAGGATGAAGCAATATAGTAGCTGATAAGTATTTCCCCCAATGAGAACCAAGGTTATTGAACCAATAGGAGAATCACACAAATCCTAGTGAACAGTACCCGCGCAGAAAAGAGCAAATACTTGTACCCAACGCGGGCAAGAGGGTTATCAATCTCCTCGAACTCATTACTTGCAAGGATTAAATCTGATAGTGGTAGATAGATAAATTGTAAAACAAAAGAAAAGTAAATAAATTGCAGCAAGGTATTTTTGGTTTTAGTAATATGATTAAGATAGACCCCGGGGGCATAGTTTTCACTAGAGGCTTATCTCTCGAAACAATAGCATACGGTGGGTAGACAAATGACTGTCGGGCAACTGATAGAAAAGCGCATAGTTATGATATTATTCAGGGCAATGATCATGTATATAGGCATCACATTTGTGACAAGTAGATCGAAACAATTCTGCATCTACTAGTATTACTCCACTTCGAGAGCGCTTCTATGCTTGCCACTCTACGCATTAAGTTCATAACAAACAGAGTAATGCATGAAGTATGATGACATGATGTAGACAAATACTCAAGCAATATAAATAAACCCCATCGTTTTACCCTTAATGGCAACAATACAATATGTGCCTCACTACCCCTTTTGTCACGACGTGATGACACCGTAAGATTGAACCCATCACAAAGCACCTCCCCCACTGAAGATAAATTAATCCAGTTAGCCAAACCGAACGGATAGATCGAAGAGAGATACAAAGCTATAATGATCATGCATAATAAAGTTCAGGAAAGACTCAATTACTTATAATGAATAATCTGATCATAAATCCATAATTCATCGGATCCCAACAAACATACCGCAAAATAAGATTACATCGGATAGAACTCCAAGAACATCAAGGAGAACATTGTATTGAAGATCAAAGAGAGAGAAGAAGCCATCTAGCTACTAGCTATGGACCCGTAGGTCTATGGTGAACTACTAACACATCATCGGTAGGGCTGCAAGGTTGATGTAGAGGCCCTCCGTAATCGATTTCCCCTCCAGCAGAGTACCGGAAAAGGCCTCGAGATGGGATCACAGAACAACAGAAGCTTGCGGCGGCGAAAAAATTGTTTCGGGTGACTCTCTGTTGGTTTGGGAATATTTGAGAATTTATAGAGGTGGGATTAGGTCAAACAGAGATGCGTGGGACCCACGAGCATAGCCCCCCCGGGGGGGCGCGTCGGGTGAGCTCGTCGCTCTCCCGTAGATGTTCTGGCCTCCTCCAGAACGCTCTAGTGTCCCTTCTGGTCCAGAAAAAATCACCGTAAAGTTCCATCGTGTTTGTACTTCGTTTGGTACTGATTTTCTGAAAAGTCAAGAACAAGTAAATAACAGCAACTGACATTGGGCACTAAGTTAATAGGTTGTCCAAAAAATGATATAAAATTGCATAAAAAGTGTCCAAGATTGGTAATATAATAGCATGAAACAATAAAAAAATTATAGATATGTTGGAGACGTATCAAGTGCTTATACTGTTGCGGACAATATGTCATTTTCTATGTGATTTGTGTAATTTTAAATAATTTGGTAGTGGTCAGTGCTAATCACTCCTTTTTAAATTTTCAGCAGGGATCATGTCGTCTACATTAATGTTTTTCTGGTAAAGTGACAACGAGCTTTGAAGTTCAAGTTAGATGACACGAGTAGGGTGGGAAGTTTATGATGGTTCTTCATGTATATGCCATTTAGGTTATATTTGAAAATGTATTCCAATGTTGTTTTGAATGTACTCATTAAATATTTCAATGGCACATGAATACTTATGATTGCCTTTTGTTATGGATTTTGGATTCTTATGATTGCCTTTTGTTGAGGATTTGTAATCCTGTTCATTGACATAATGGGTTGGTTGTTACCAGAGATAGATTTTGGTAAATATTTGTGCATATATGTTTGGTGACACTATGGTCACCACACTGATACTATGGTCTACCAGAGTATTATTTGATAGTCCTTAAGGCTAAGAAATTAGAAATAGTTGTTCAAACTTTATTAGTACTATATCTTCTTATTTGCTTACACTTTCATTTTCCTCACTGGATCGTAGTTATGTGGTACTACTGTGAGAACTATTTATGTCCTATCTTTTTCTTTGTTCATACTAGCAGATGCAATGCGTCTTGGAAAAATTGTTATGACTATTTTCATGATACTATTGGATCCAATGGGGGAGCAGTCCAACTCCCCAGAAATAGATATAAGGCATGTGAGAGTCTATGATACTAGGACACACACTTAGAACACCTCTATATTAGGAAGTATTCTTATTGTGTGCCCCATGGCATTGTTGGGTCAATAGAAGCCTAGAAGTAAGCATGCTTGTGTGGGTGATTATGAAAAGATGTAAATCTTTGGGGTTACAATGATTTCATAGATTTTTAGCATTTTCTATCCAGTTAAGGGCTTAAGTTTGCAATCTGGCAGGCAATCTTGGTAGTTTAAGGTGTTTGAATAGCCTTTGATCCTAGCAGGAGATAATCCACTTTGCATATTATTGTGCAAACTAAGAACTATGATATTGTACTGGGAATATTGGCAAGGATCAAAGCTTTGGGAATATTGGCAAAGGATCGATGACCGGTACCACTTGTACCACCAAATCATCCTGTTCCCTTCTAGCCGGTCCTTGAAGTCACTTGAAGGCCATTGGGACGTGATCAAGAAAACTTGCGGTCGTTGGAGTGGGTGCTTGGAGCAAGTGCGGAATGCATCCCCAAGTGGCACCACTATTGATGATTATGTGAGTGTTTTCTTCATTTTGTTGACTTTGGCCTAGTTGATAAAAGTTCGAGCTCATATTTGTCTCAATGTCCATGTGTAGGAACGCATCGCCAATGCATATTTCAAGCAAACCGCGGGTTTCAAGGGCCGGTCGTTCATTCTTCATCATTGTTGGTGCTTGCTTAAGGATTGTGAGAATTGGAGGGTGAGGGACAAGGAAGCTCCCCCGAAGAAAGGTGCTTTCGTCAAATTGGAAGATGAGGATGATGATAGTGATGATGCACCAAGAGGAGGGAGGAACAAGGGCAAATCGGATGGAAACAAGAAGGAGAAAGTGGGAGTGAAGAGGACAACTAAGGCAACCACTTTGAGAGATCAAATTGGTAAAATGGCGAAGATGAAAGAGACCATTCTAACCAAGCATTGGGATGCTAAAGTGGCCATGGACGAGAAGAAAGGGAAGCCCAAGGAGGAGAAGTGGGAGAAGAGGTGTGCCTTCGAAGAGCGCAAGATCGCCCTAGATGAGCAAAAGAGGAGGGACGAGCAATGGTGGTGGTGGTGCTTAGGCAAGCGGTGTTCATGATGACGGTGGTGCTCATTCTCCGGTCCAAGTTGTTGAAGATGGTGGTGCTCATTCTATGGTCATTGTGGATGATGGCGATGTAGGTGCTAGAACCGGTGGTGGTGGCGACGATCTTTGCAACAAAAAGGATGTTGCTTGATGTCTTCATGACCGGTTGTGGTTATTTTGTTTGAAACACTGCAGTGATCGCGCATTTTGTATGGCTAAACTTGCCATCTCGTATGTTGCGCATGATTTTGGATGTCATGACTAGTGGTATATATAAGCACTTGTATGGCCAAATTTCGTTCATCTATACCCAAACACTTGTCAATATTTGTCCTAGCAAATGTTTTGTGGTACGGCGAGGCCTCCGGCATGAAACAGATCCTCTAAATCCGTCCCACAAAAGTTTTACGTCACGAGTTTAGAGGACCAGTTCCACCGGAGGCCTCGCGGTACCACAAAATTTTTACGAGACACCCATAAATGATATTTGCCGGACGTGACTTTGCGGGATCTGCTAGAGATGCTCTAAGTGAGAGCGGCGTTGCAAAGACCGAGCTCATGGAGCTCTTTTTTGAAAAAAATCAAAATATATTTAGAAGTTTCAAAAAATGTCAATTTTTTCTACACATACATATGTATATTCTTAAAGTATGTATAAAATTTCATCAACTAATTTGATTATTTTCATGCTACATAAAAAGGACAAATATTTGACCCAAATACAAGAAAGAATAGGTATATTTTAATCTGTGTATTTGTCTTTTTTGTGTAGATCACATATGAATATGTATGTTCATGAAATGTTATACATGTATACTACAACTATATGTGTACATGTATAATTTTTTTCAAAATTTATTTAGGTGTAGAAAAAGTATTTTCTTTGAAAAATAAATAAAGGGTTATATGGAGTCCGACCTTTGTGTGCACTTTTTCGTGTTTTAAGCGGGCTATAGGAGCATCTCTAGCAGATCCGTTAAAAACACCAAACCTGTAAAATTCTGGCGGGTTTACGGTTCCGGACCAATTTTGTATCCAGAACAGACCCCGTAAAAGTTTGCGGAACCGTAAACATTTTACAAGCCACTGAAAACGCGAGCCTCCGACCCCTACTTCTACAGGTCCGAGGGCATTATACAGGCCACGAACCGGGTCCTTCCGTCGCCCTCTCTTCGCGTGCCGCCGTCCGTACCACCCGTCTCCAGCCGTCGATTTTCTCCCTGCTCCAACAAAATTCTGCACTACAAAAGGATCGAGCGCGTGCCTATGGCCATGGCTGATCCCGTTCGTGCTCTGACGCGAGGAAGAGGAACGGGATGCGGCGGCTCCGTATTTGGCAGCTACGGCGACGGGAGCTAGCTAGCTAGCTTCTGGATCAATTGGCCACGGCGACGGGAGCTAGCTAGCTAGCTAGCTCCTGGGTCGATCGATTAGCTAGGTAGCTCCTGGATTGATTCGATGCCGGTGCTAGCTAGCTTCTGGATTGATTCGAGCAGCGGCGGCGACGGCGATGACGACGATGCTGGGGTGCTTCGTGTGAGCCGTCCTGGACGCCGGTGGCTCTGTATTTGGCCGCTTCGTGCGCTGTTCGTCGCCTTCGTAGGAGCGAGATAACTGATCATGGACACGGGCGAGAGGAAGAAGAAGACATGGGGAAGAATATACGCGAATATTCGGTTTTACAGTCTAAGTTTAAGGGGTCTGCTCAGCCGCTTAAACCGACCCTTAAAATGTGTTTTTCGCGAACTAAAAACCACGTTTTCAGTTTCGCGGTTTAAGGGGTGTGCTAGAGATGCTCTAAGCCTATTATTGTACTTGCTATGCAAGGTCCGCCTTTCTTCCCTAGGATAGGGGACGTCACGACTCACGATGGTGGCCCCAGAAGAACCTTTTTGCAAATTCGTGTTCCTTTGGGTTTTTCTCGTAGTTTTTGTTAATGTTTTCGGTTTTTATCGTAGTTTTTGTTAATGTGCCGACCCTCGGGATTGTTCCAAATAGAAGCCAGGTGTGGCCTCAGTTACCGGTGACATGATCGAACACGTGGGCACTTCTCTAAAAAAAGAGAAAGAACAGATTTCTAACCGGCAATTCCCATTTTACCCCTGTATAGAATCGATCGAATAGACCAGGAGCCATACCCCTTCGCTCGTCCCGTTCCATTCGTCTCTCCCGTGCGCGGCATAATCTTCCTCTCCGGTAGGCGACGCCCCTCTCCTCTCAGCCTGTCATACCTGCACCTCCTGATGGTGCCACGGTGGACTAGAGGAACCAATAGGAGCGCAAGGAACAAGTCATCAAGGGGCCAAGTCAGCAGTGGGCCTGACCGGGTTGCGTGGGTTATATACTAGCCCCTGCGTGGGCGAGAGGGGGTGTGTGTGATCACTTTCTGTATCTTCCTGTACTCTGAACCTACCTCCTTCGCAAGTAAAGCTCACCTCATTCCTCACTGCAATCTCATCCCCTTTTCCCTTAGTGCGATCTGATCGAATCATCGGGTCGTCACAATTGGTATTCAGAGCCTTCTTCGAATTCTGCCAGATTTTTTTTCCCGACCGCTTCCGCCCGTGATCGATCTGTAACATCCACTGCTCTGGGTGTTGATTTGCTTCGGCAGATCGATGCGAAATCCCAAGCAGGGTTAGATCGGCCGGAGTAGGATCACGGTGCCATCTTCCAAGCCATCTGTTCAGACCAAGCACATCCTTCTCGCCATGTCAGAATCGTCGGAAGAACTCAAGTCCATGCTCTCATCCCTGCTCACACGCGTCGACAAGAGCAAGCCCGCCGGCGACAAGCACTTGGAGGCACAGATCGCCTTCAACGAGCAGGTATCCGCGGATCTCGCACACCTGCGCCGCCAAGTGGATTTGACGCAGGCCAACGTCGATGAGGTGCGCCAGCAACGCGAGACGGCACCGCCGCCACCCGCGACCTCGCCGAACAGCCGGCACCCAAGTACGCCTCGGGGCGGCCCACATACGGGCTCCTCATCTACGCCGGTGGACCAGCACCTGGGATCGGGACCGCACGCACAGCCGCCTCGCCTCGTCAACAATGGACCACCTCTTCTTTTGATCTGACCCATCGATGGCCGCATCGACGACCCCCAGGCCGGCGCACCCACCGCGGCAGGTCACGCGCCGGATGCGCCACGACAGGAGGAGTACTTCACCAAGCTGCCCAAGAATGACTTCCCATGCTTCGATGGCTCGGTCCCGTACCTATGGATCGATCGCTGCGTCGCCTACTTCGAGCTGTACCGTGTGCCGCCGCACAGCTGGGTGACCACGGCGACACTGTACATTGAGGGACAAGCAGCGCACTGGCTCCAAGCGTATCGTCAAGCACACCGAGCGCTCGGGTGGGACGCCTTTTGTGCTGCAATCCGCAAAGAATTTGTGGCAGACGAGTTCGAGTTGGAGATGCATCAGCTGCTGCAACTGCGGCAAACCGGGACAGTGTTAGAGTACCGGGCGGCGTTCGAAGCGCACATGTATCATCTGCTCACTCTCGACGCAACCTTGAGCCCGCGGTTCTTCGTCATGCAATTTCTCTTGGGGCTGCGTGATGGTCTGCGCGCAGCCGTGCGACTCCAGGCACCGACGAGCATCACCCGCGCCTCGGTCCTCGGCAGGATTCAGGAGGAGGAGAACGACGTCCGCTGGCCGCATCCCCGGCTGATACCCGCGGGGCGGCCCCGCCTCTGCCAGCCGCAATTCCTCCTCGACCCCCGACAGCTGGTCGGCCACCCAACAATGAGTTCGCCCGCGAGCGCCAACTCCGAGACTTCCTCCGCGCCAACGGACTATGCTTCAAGTGTGGCGACCGCTACTCCCGCGAACATCGCTGCAAGCAGCAAACACAGCTGCTCACTATCCACGTCGGCGAGTACGGTGAGGTCCTCATGGACGATGCAGTGCACGCGCTGGACCTCTTGGGCGAGCCCGCACCAGCGCAGCCTGCTCCGGAATGCTGCCTCCTCTCCACGCACGCGGTCTCTGGAGGGGAGTCACCGCGCACCATCCGTCTCCGAGCCATGGTGGGGAACCAAGTTATGTTGTTGCTCGTGGACTCGGGTAGCACGCACAGTTTCCATCTCTCAGGCGTTCGCGGACAGAAACAAGGCCAAGAGCACGCCGCTACCACCAGTGGAGGTGCGTGTTGCCAATGGGAAGCGTCTGATTTGCGACAACATGATCACCGGCGTCCAATGGTGGTGCCAGGGACACACCTTCACTACAGACATGAGACAACTCGCTCTCGGCACTTACAATGGGGTGCTGGGCATGGATTTGCTCGAGCGGAACAGTCCCATGAACTGCCACTGGCTGGAGAAGATCATCTCCTTCGAGCACCAGGGCGCGACCGTGACGCTCCAAGGCGTTCGACCCAAGGGCACGCCAACCATCGAGTCCATCGAGCCGGACGAGTTCGCCAAGTGGCACGCCGGCAACAACATCTGGTACATGGCCGTCGTGGACTGGTGTACACCGAGCACGGACAAGGACAAGCCCCCGCCGCCAGCCGTGCAAGCGGTGCTCGACAACTAAGACGACGTGTTTGCCGAACCCAAGAAGTTGCCACCGCAACGGCAGTACGACCGCGCGGTCACCCTGGTGGATGATGCACAGCCAGCGAACGGCCGCCCGTATCGCTACTCACCCCTGCAAAAAGATGAGATCGGGCGCCAAGTCGAGGAGATGCTCCAATCGGGGGTCATCACCCACAGTGTGAGCCCGTTCACCGCGCCCGTCTTGCTCGTCAAGAAGAAGGACGGAACATGGCGCTTCTACATCGACTACAAACGACTCAACGACATCACCATCAAGAATCGGTTTCCCCTTCCGATCGTTGATGAGCTGCTCGACGAACTCGCCAGCGCCGCATACTTCTCCAAGCTCGACCTCCGTGCCGGCTACCACCAGATTCGCATGCGCGAGGCCGATGAACACAAGACGGCGTTCAAGACACATCACGGGCACTTCCAATTCTGCGTCATGCCGTTCAGGCTAACCAATGCGCTGGCAACCTTTCATTGCCTGATGAACGCGATCTTTGGCAAGCACATGCGCAAGTTCGTCATCATCTTCCTCGACGACATCCTGGTGTTCAGCGGAACGCTCGAGGAACACGTCGAACACCTACGGCATGTTCTCGAGCTTCTCCGATAGCATGAGCTCTACGTCAAGGCTTCCAAATGCTCATTCGCGCAAGACAGCATCGAGTACCTTGGCCACGTGATCTCCAAGGATGGAGTGGCCACGAAAGCGGACAAGACCCATGCGATGTTGCAATGGCCGACACCGACGGCGGCCACCGAGCTCCGCGGTTCCCTTGGCCTCACCGGTTACTACCGGAAGTTTGTGGCGCGCTACGGCATCATTGCCAAGCCGCTCACCAACTTGCTCACCAAGAAGGGCTTCGAGTGGACTGAACAGGCGCAGATCGCTTTCGACCTGCTCAAGCGCGCCATGGCGAGCACGCCGGTCCTCACGCTCCCCGACTTCGACAAGCCGTTCATCGTCGAGACCAACGCCTGCAACACAGGCATCGGGACGGTGCTGGTTCAGGAGGGGCATCCGGTGGCGTACTTCAGCAAGGCCTTGGGCGCCCGCAACCAGAAATTATCGGCATACGAGAAGGAGTTTCTGGCGGTGATGATGGCCGTCGAGAAGTGGCGCGCCTACCTCCAGCGCGGGCCGTTCACCATCCTCATGGATCACAAGAGCCTGTCCAATTTGGGGGATCAACAACTGGAAACGGACCTGCAGCGCAAGGCCATGTCCAAGCTCGTCGGGCTGCAGTTCACGTTCCAGTACAGACATGTGATACGTCTCCAACGTATTTATAATTTTTGATTGTTCCATGCTATTATATTATCTGTTTTGGATGTTTTATATGCATTAATATGCTATTTTATATTATTTTTGGGACTAACTTATTAACCTAGAGCCCAGTGCCAGTTTCTGTTTTTTCCTTGTTTTTCAGTTTTACAGAAAAGGAATACCAAACGGAGTCCAAACGGAATAAAACTTTTGCGATGATTTTTCTTGGACCAGAAGACACACGTTGGACTTGGAGATGAAGTCAGAGGAGTCCCGAGCCGGCCACAAGCCTCAGGGGCACGCCCTGAGGGCTTGTGGGCCCATCGGAGCTCCTCTAACTCTAATTCTTGGCCTATAAATTCTCAAATATTCCCAAACGACCAGAAGCGTCCACCAAAATACTTTTCCGCCGTCGTAACCTTCTGTACCCGTGAGATCCCATCTTGGTACCTTTTCCGGCATCCTGCCGGAGGGGGATTCGATCACAGAGGGCTTCTACATCAACTCTATTGCCCTTCTGATGAAGCGTGAGTAGTTTACCACAGCCCTACGGGTCCATAGTTAGTAGCTAGATGGCTTCTTCTCTCTCTTTGATCCTCAATACCATGTTCTCCTCGATGTTCTTGGAGATCTATCCGATGTAATATTCTTTTGCGGTGTGTTTGTCGAGATCTGATGAATTGTGGATTTGTGATCAGTTTATCTATGAATATTATTTGAATCTTCTATGAATTCTTATATGCATGATTTGATATCTTTGTATTTCTCTTCGAATTATCTGTTTGGTTTGGCCAACTAGATTGGTTCTTCTTGCAATGGGAGAGGTGCTTAGTTTTGGGTTCAATCTTGCGGTGTCCTCACCCAGTGACAAAGTAGGGGTAGCGAGGCACGTATTGTATTGTTGCCATCAAGGGTAAAAAGATGGGGTTTTCATTATATTGCTTGAGTTTATCCCTCTACATCATGTCATCTTACTTAAGGCGTTACTCCGTTCTTATGAACTTAATAATCTAGATGCATGCTGGATAGCAGTCGATGTGTGGAGTAATAGTAGTAGATGCAGGCATGAGTCAGTCTACTTGACACGGACGTGATGCCTATATTCATAATCATTGCCTTGGATATCATCATATCTTTGCGCTTTTCTATCAATTGCTCGACAGTAATTTGTTCACCCACCGTATTATTTTCTTTCAAGAGAGAAGCCTCTAGTGAAACCTATGGCCCCCGGGTTTATTTTCTATCATTATTTTCAGATCTAGAAACCAAAAAACCCAAAAATACCTTGCTGCAATTTATTTACTTTTACTTTGTTTTATGTCATAGTAAGTTTTTATATCTATCTCTATCAGATCTCATCCTTGCAAGTGACTGTGAAGGGATTGACAACCCCTTTATCGCGTTGGGTGCAAGTGTTTGATTGTTTGTGCAGGTGCATAGATTGGAGACTTGCGTGTATCTCCTACTGGATTGATACCTTGGTTCTTAACTGAGGGAAATACTTATCTCTACTTTGCTGCATCACCCTTTTCTCTTCAAGGGAAAAACCAACGCAAGCTCAAGAAGTAGCAGAAAGAATTTCTGGCGCCATTGCCGGGGAGATCTACATCAAGCCTATCAAGTACCCACCATAAACTCTCATCTCTTGCATTACATTATTTTCCATTTGCCTCTCATTTTCCTCTCCCCCACTTGTAAAATGATTTCAGAAAAACACAAAAAGATTTGCCTTTTTATTCGCCCTTCTGCCGTTCATCTTTTTGTTTACTTTTCGTTTTCTTGTGTGCTAGATTGCTTGCTTTGTCATGATGTCTCAAGAAAATACCAAGTTGTGTGATTTTTCCAATACTAATAATAATGATTTTATTAGTACTCCGATTGCTCCCGCCACTAGTGCGGAATCTTATGAAATTAATGCCGCTTTGCTAAATCTTGTTATGAAAGATCAATTTTCCGGCCTTCCTAGTGAAGATGTCGCATCCCATCTAAATACTTTCATTGAGTTATGTGATATGCAAAAGAAGAAAGATGTGGATAATGATATTGTCAAATTGAAGCTATTTCCGTTCTCACTACAAGATCGTGCTAAAACTTGGTTTTCATCTTTGCCTAAAAATAGTATTGATTCATGGAATATGTGTAAAGATGCTTTTATTTCCAAGTATTTTCCTCCCGCTAAAATCATCTCCCTTAGGAACGATATAATGAATTTTAAGCAACTTGATCATGAACATGTTGCACAATCTTGGGAGTGGATGAAATTGATGATAAGAAATTGCCCTACTCATGGTTTAAGTTTATGGATGATCATACAAATTTTTTATGCCGGATTGAATTTTGCATCTAGAAATCTTTTAGATTCCGCCGCGGGAGGTATTTTTATGGAAATCACATTAGGAGAAGCTACTAAACTCCTAGATAATATTATGGCTAATTACTCTCAATGGCATACCGAAAGATCTTCCACTAGTAAAAAAGTGCATGCGATTGAAGAAATTAATACTTTGAGTGGAAAGATGGATGAACTTATGAAATTATTTGCTAACAAGAGTGCTCCTATTGATCCTAATGATATGCCTTTATCTACTTTGATTGAGAACAATAATGAATCTATGGATGTGAATTTTGTTGGTAGGAACAATTTTGGTAATAACGCGTATAGATGAAATTTCAACCCTAGGCCGTTTCCTAGTAATTCCTCTAATAATTATGGTAATTCCTACAACAATTCTTATGGAAATTCTAATAAGATTCCCTCTGATCTTGAGAACAATATTAAAGAATTTATTAATTCGCATAAAGTTTTCAATGCTATGGTTGAAGAAAAATTGCTCAAGATTGATGATTTGGCTAGGAACGTTGATAGAATTTCTCTTGAGATTGATTCTTTGAAAATTAGATCTATGCCACCCAAGCATGATATTAATGAATGTCTTAAAGCTATTAAAATTTCTATTGATGAGTGCAAAGAAAGAACCGCTAGGATGCGTGCTAAGCGAGATTGGTTTGTAAAAGCGTGTTCTTCTAGTTTTTGTGAAAATAATGATGAAGATCTTAAAGTGATTGGTGTGACTCCTATTGAATCTTTGTTTTCTAATATAAATCTTGATAAATATGGGACTGGAGATGAGTCAACTTTAGCTAGAAGGCGTCCCAATGATTCGGAGTTTATAGATCTTAATGCAAAAATTGATAAAATTGGGGTTGGAGAGGTCAAAAGTTTAAGTAGCGATGAACCCACTCTTTTGGATTTCAAGGATTTTAATTATGATAATTGTTCTTTGATAGATTGTATTTCCTTATTGCAATCCATGTTGAATTCTCCTCATGCTTATAATCAAAATAAAGCTTTTACTAAACATATCATTGATGCTATGATGAAATCTTTTGAAGAAAAACTTGAGTTGGAAGTTTCTATCCCTAGAAAGCTTTATGATGAGTGGGAACCTACAATTAAGATTAAAGTTAAAGATTATGAGTGTCATGCTTTGTGTGATTTGGGTGCTAGCGTTTCCACGATTCCAAAAACTTTATGTGATGTGCTAGGTTTCCGTGAATTTAATGATTGTTCTTTAAATTTGCATCCCGCGGATTCCACTATTAAAAAACCTATGGGAAGGATTAATGATGTTCTTATTGTTGCAAATAGGAATTATGTGCCCGTAGATTTTATTGTGCTTGATATAGATTGCAATCCTACATGTCCTATTATTCTTGGTAGACCTTTCCTTAGAACGATTGGTGCAATTATTGATATGAAAGAAGGAAACATTAGATTTCAATTTCCTTTAAGGAAGGGCATGGAACACTTTACAAGAAATAAAATTAATTTGCCATATGAATCTATTATGAGAGCTACATATGGATTGCATACCAAAGATGACAATACCTAGATCTATGTTTTATGCCTAGCTATGGGCGCTAAACAATAACGCTTGTTGGGAGGCAACCCAATTTTATTTTTATGTTTTTTGTTTTTGGTTATGTTTTTCAATAAATACACATTATTGCCTCTGTAGTAATTTTGTTTTGGTGTTTTAATTAGTATTTGAGCCAAGTAAGACCTTTGGGATGGCTTACGGTGATAGTTGATTTGATCTTGCTGAAAAACAGAAACTTTTGCGCTCAGTAAAACAATTTTAAAAAATCACAGAAGCGCGCTTTTGATCTGAATTTTTTACAAAAGATTGATATACAAATTTCCCAGGTTGTCCTAATTTTTCAGAATTTTTGGAGTTACAGAAATATACGAAGTTTTCAGATTGCTACAGACTGTTCTGTATTTGACAGATTCTGTTTTCTATGTGTTGTTTGCTTATTTTAATGAATCTATGGGTACTATCGGGGGATATGAACCATGGAGAAGTTGGAATACAGTAGATATCTATACCTACTAATAAAGCAAGGTGCGTTTCGCCAATTTTTTCATCCGTTCACCGCAGAAAAGAATCATTTTCTACCCGAGGTGGTACTAAATTCTTATGTGTTTTCTGCTAGAAAAAGAATTTTTGTACGTGGGCCGCGCGCGGTGGCCCATCAAAGCTAGCCTACTTATTTTTCTCCCCACACAGCTAGGAAATTTCTATTTTCCGCAGTGGGCGACAAATAGTCGGAGTTTCGCACAGGACAACCAATAATGGCCTGGCACATTTTTCTTTTTTTCTGTGTTTTACTTCTATTTTTATTCTCCTTTCCTATATCTTTTTTCCCTTCCAAGTTTATTTTTCTTTTAAAATTTATTTCATAAATTATAAATTCTCCAAAAATGTTTAGAATAAAAAAATTTGGAAAATTTTCAATATTCCAATTTTTTTTGCGATTTTGAAAAATATTTGGAACTTGCAAAAAGTTGCCCATTTTTTATTAAAAAATCATTGTTTTTCAAAATTGTTCGGAATTTCTAAAAAGAAAATGGTATTTCAAAAAATGCTTCAAATTTGAAAAAAATTCATGTTTTAGTGAAAATTTCAAAATTAAAAATAAGTTCGTGTATAAAAGATACACATTTTCTAAAAATCTTATGAATTTTCAACAATGTTCCCGTTTTAAAAAAATGTTCACAAATTCATATAATGTTCATGTTTTTAAATGTTTGTGAATTTTCAAAGATGTTTCCTTTCATATTTTGTCTGCCTTTTTTGAAAATGAACATAATTTTTTAAAAACTGTTCAAGATTTAAAAAAATGTTCATGTTTCCTAGAATATTCAGAAACTTCATACCTTAAAATCCCCTCGATTGAAAGGATTGAAAGGAAGAGTAGATTGAATAACTCATGGGACTTCTCTGACGTATCATGACGTAACAAAACTCTTAAATGCCCTCGATCAATGAATGGAAAAATAACGGATTGATTCCGTCACACGCGGCGAAACCGATAAGCTAAATGTTCCTTTTTCGTGTGCACACAGGGTTTTGCTTGCACATATAATTCTCACTGACTTTAAATGCATACTATTTTATGTCCCGCTGCAACGCACGGGCATATTTGCTAGTTACACCAATATAAATAAAGAATGAGTTCACAACAGTACCAAAAAGTGGTGATTTATTTTCTTATACTAACGGATCTCATGAGTTTTCTGTTGAGTTTTGTGTTGTGAAGTTTTCAAGTTTTGGGTAAAGATTTGATGGACTATGGAATAAGGAGTGGCAAGAGCCTAAGCTTGGGGATGCCCAAGTCACCCCAAGGTAATATTCAAGGACAACTAAGCATCTAAGCTTGGGGATGCCCCGGATGGCATCCCCTCTTTCGTCTTCGTCTATCGGTAAATTTACTTGAGGCTATATTTTTATTCACCACATGATATGTGTTTTGCTTGGAGCGTCTTGTATGATATGAGTCTTTGTTTTTTTAGTTTGCCACAATCATCCTTGCTGTACACACCTTTTGAGAGGGACACGCATGAATCGTGAATTTATTAGAATACTCTATGTGCTTCACTTATATCTTTTAAGCTAGGCAATTTGCTCTAGTGCTTCACTTATATCTTTTTAGAGCACAGCGGTGGCTTTATTTTATAGAAATTGTTGAACTCTCATGCTTCACTTATATTATTTTGAGAGTCTCTCTAAACAGCATGGTAATTTGCTTAGGTTATGAATTTAGTCCTAATATGATGGGCATCCTAGAGGGATATAATAAAAACTTTCATATAAAGAGCGTTGAATACTATGAGAAGTTTGATTCCTTATGATTGTTTTGAGATATAAAGATGGTGATATTAGAGTCATACTAGTGAGTAATTGTGGATTGGTAGAAATACTTGTGTTAAAAGTTTGTGATTCCCGTAGCATGCACGTATGGTGAACCGTTATGTGATGAAGTCGGAGCATGATTTATTTATTGATTGTCTTCCTTATGAGTGGCGGTCGGGGACGAGCGATGGTCTTTTTCTACCAATCTATCCCCCTAGGAGCATGCGTGTAGTACTTTGTTTTGATAGCTAATAAATTTTTGCAATAAGTATGTGAGTTCTTTATGACTAATGTTGAGTCCATGGATTATACGCACTCTCACCCTTCCACCATTGCTAGCCTCTCTAGTACCGCGCAACTTTCGCCGGTGCATTAAAACCACCATATACCCTTCCTCAAAACAGCCACCATACCTACCTATTATGGCATTTTCATAGCCATTCCGAGATATATTGCCATGCAACTTCCACCGTTCCGTTTTATTATGACAGATACCATCATTGTCATATTGCTTTGCATGATCGTAAGATAGCTAGCATGATGTTTTGATGGCTTGTCCGTTTGATGTCATTTGCTATGCTAGATCATTACACATCCCAGTACACCACCGGAGGCATTCATATAGAGTCATATCCTTGTTCTAGTATCGAGTTGTAATTCTTGAGTTGTAAGTAAATAAAAGTGAGATGATCATCATTATTAGAGCATTGTCCCATGTGAGGAAAGGATGATGGAAGCTGTGATTCCCACACAAGTTGGGATGAGTCTCCGGACTTTACAAAAAAATAAAAGAGGCCAAGAAGCCCAAGCAAAAAAAAAGAGAGAAAAGAGAGAAGGGGCAATGCTACTATCCTTTTACCACACTTGTGCTTCAAAGTAGCACCATGATCTTCATGATAGAGAGTCTCCTATGTTGTCACTTTCATATACTAGTGGGAATTTTTCATTATAGAACTTGGCTTGTATATTCCAATGATGGGCTTCCTCAAATTGCCCTAGGTCTTCGTGAGCAAGCAAGTTGGATGCACACCCACTTAGTTTCTTTTTGAGCTTTCATAAACTTATAGCTCTAGTGCATCCGTTGCATGGCAATCCCTACTCACTCACATTGATATCTATTGATGGGCATCTCCATAGCCCGTTAATATGCCTAGTTGATGTGAGACTATCTCCTTCTTTTTGTCTTCTCCACAACCACCGTATTCTATTCCACCTATAGTGCTATATCCATGGCTCACACTCATGTATTGCGTGAAAGTTGAAAAAGTTTGAGAACATCAAAAGTATGAAACAATTGCTTGGCTTGTCATCGGGGTTGTGCATGATTTAATACTTTGTGTGATGATGATGGAGCATAGCCAGACTATATGATTTTGTAGGGATAACTTTCTTTCGCCATGTTATTTTGAGAAGACACGATTGCTTTATTAGTATGCTTGAAGTATTATTGTTTTTATGTCAATATTAAACTTTTGTTTTGAATCTTATGGATCTGAATATTCATGCCACCATAAATAAAATTACATGGATAAATATGTTAGGTAGCATTCCACATCAAAAATTATGTTTTTATCATTTACCTACTCGAGGACGAGCAGGATTAAGCTTGGGGATGCTTGATACGTCTCCAACGTATCTATAATTTTTTATTGTTCCATGCTATTATATTATCTGTTTTGGATGTTTTATATGCTATTCAATATTATTTTTGGGACTAACTTATTAACCTAGAGCCCAGTGCCAGTTTCTGTTTTTTCATTGTTTTTGAGTTTTACAGAAAAGGAATACCAAACGGAGTCCAAACGGAATAAAACTTTCGCGATGATTTTTCTTGGACCAGAAGACACACGTAGGACTTTGAGATGAAGTCAGAGGAGTCCCGAGGCGGCCAAAAGCCTCAGTGGCGCGCCCTAGGGGAGGCCCTGAGGGCTTGTGGGCCCTCGGAGCTCCTCTAACCCTAATTCTTGGCCTATAAATTCCCAAATATTCCCAAACGACCAGAAGTGTCCACCAAAATACTTTTCCGCCACCATAGCCTTCTGTACCCGTGAGATCCCATCTTGGGGCCATTTCCAGCATCCTGTCGAAGGGGGATTCGATCACGGAGGGCTTCTACATCAACTCTATTACCCTTCCGATGAAGCGTGAGTAGTTTACCTCAAACCTACGGGTCCATAGCTAGTATCTAGATGGCTTCTTCTCTCTCTTTGATCCTCAATACCATGTTCTCCTCGTTGTTCTTGGAGATCTATCAGATGTAATATTCTTTTGCGGTGTGTTTGTCGAGATTCGATGAATTGTGGATTTATGATCAGTTTATCTATGAATATTATTTGAATCTTCTCTGAATTCTTATTTGCATGATTTGATATCTTTGTATTTCTCTTCGAATTATTGGTTTGGTTTGGCCAACTAGATTGGTTCTTCTTGCAATGGGAGAGGTGCTTAGTTTTGGGTTCAATCTTGCGGTGTCCTCACCCAGTGACAAAGTAGGGGTAGCAAGGCACGTATTGTATTGTTGCCATCAAGGGTAAAAAGATGGGGTTTTCATCATATTGCTTGAGTTTATCCCTCTACATCATGTCATCTTACTTAAGGCGTTACTCTGTTCTTATGAACTTAATACTCTAGATGCATGCTGGATAGCGGTCGATGTGTGGAGTAATAGTAGTAGATGCATGCAGGAGTCGGTCTACTTGACACGGACGTGATGCCTATATTCATAATCATTGCCTTGGATATCGTCATAACTTTGCGCTTTTGTATCAATTGCTCGACAGTAATTTGTTCACCCACCGTATTATTTTCTTTCAAGAGAGATGCCTCTAGTGAAACCTATGGCCCACGGGTCTATTTTCCATCATATATTTTCAGATCTATAAACCAAAAAACCCAAAAATACCTTGCTGCAATTTATTTACTTTTACTTTGTTTTACGTTTTAGTAAGCTTCTATATCTATCTCTATCAGATCTCATCCTTGCAAGTAACCGTGAAGGGATTGACAACCCCTTTATCGCGTTGGGTGCAAGTGTTTGATTGTTTGTGTAGGTGCATAGATTGGAGATTTGCGTGTATCTCCTACTGGATTGATACCTTGGTTCTTAACTGAGGGAAATACTTATCTCTACTTTCCTGCATCACCCTTTCCTCTTCAAGGGAAAAACCAACGCAAGCTCAAGAAGTAGCAACGTGGCGCGGACAACGGCGCGGCGGACGCGCTCTCGTGGGTGGACGCCGCTCTGAGCGTGGCCGCACTCTCCCTCTACCAATCAGCCTGGGTCCAAGAGGTGGCCAATTCTTACGCGACTAACGCCACCGCGCAAGAAATGTTGTCCCGCCTCGCCATCCGCAGGCCCGACGAGGAGGGTTTCGAGCTCCACAAGGGGCTCTGATACTTCTCCAATGTATCTATAATTTATGAAGTATTCATGCCATGTTTACAACAATTTTATATGGTTTTGGTATAATTTGATTAGAACTAACCCGGACTGATGCTGTTTTCAGCAGAACTACCGTGGTGTCGTTTTTTGTGCAGAAATAAAAGTTCTCGGAATGGGCTAAAAATTTACACTGATTTTTTATGGACCAAAAGAGACCCCCGAAGCTCCAGAGCTGAGCCAAGAAGTGGACGAGGTGGCCACAAGCCGCCAGGGCGTGCCCTCGGGGGTAGGGCGTGCCCCTACGGCTTGTGGGCCCCTCGGGCACCCCCTTGACGTGAGACCGACACCAAAAATTCTTATAAATACCCAAGCCTCCTAAAAGAACCCTAGATCGGAAGTTCCACCACCGCTAGCCTCTGTACCCACAAAAAATCAATCTAGGCCCTCTCCGGCACCCTACTGGAGGGGGCCATCATCACCGGAGGCCATGGAGGAGGAAGCCGGAGGGGGCCATCATCACCATGGAGGCCAAGGACTAGATTGGTACTTGTGGGTGACTAGTAGTGTTGATTGCATCTTGTAGTTGATTACTATATGGTTTATTTGGTGGAAGATTATATGTTCAGATCCATTATGCTATTTAATACCCCTCTGATCTTGAGCATGATTATTATTTGTGAGTAGTTACTTTTGTTCTTGAGGTCACGAGAGAAGTCATGTTGCAAGTAATCATGTGAACTTGATATGTGTTCGATATTTTGATGATATGTATGTTGTGATTCCCTTAGTGGTGTCATGTGAACGTCGACTACATGGCACTTCACCATATTTGGGCCTAAGGGAATGCATTGTGGAGTAGTTATTAGATGATGGGTTGCTAGAGTGACAGAAGCTTAAACCCTAGTTTATGCGCTACTTCGTAAGGGACTGATTTGGATCCAAAAGTTTAATGCTATGGTTAGATTTTATCTTAATACTTTTCTCGTAGTTGTGGATGCTTGCGAGGGGGCTAATCATAAGTAGGAGGTTTGTTCAAGTAAGAACAGAACCTAAGCACTGGTCCACCCAGATATCAAATTATCAAAGTAGCGAACACAAATCAAACCAACATGATAAAAGTGACATGATGAAATTCCCATGTACCCTCAAGAACGCTTTGCTTATCATAAGGGACCATTTTGGCCTTTTCTTTGTCACAAAAGGATTGGGCTACCTTGATGCACTTTATTTACCATTACTGTTACTTGCTCGTTACAAATTATCTTGCTATCAAACTACTCGTTACCGACAATTTCAGTGCTTGCAGGAATTACCTTGCTGAAAACCACTTGTCATTTCCTTCTGCTCCTCGTTGGGTTCGACACTCTTACTTATCGAAATGACTATGATTGATCCGCTATACTTGTGGGTCATCAAGGCTCTTTTCTGGCGCCGTTGCCGGGGAGTGAAGCGCTCTTGGTAAGTGGAAATTGGTACTACATGATGAAATTTATTGTCACTTGTTACTATGGAGAATCATCCTTTGAGGGGATTGTTCGGGGTATCTTCACCTCGACCGGAACCACAATTAGTTACCCCTCAACCTACTGCACCTACTAAAAATATTGGTTATGAAATTTCTTCGGGTATGATAGAACAACTGCTAGGTAATCCTTATGCAGGAGATGGAACTGAACATCCTGATATGCAGTTGATATATGTGGATGAAATTTGTGGACTATTTAAGCTTGTAGATTTATCCAGAGATGAAGCTAATAAGAAGGTTTTCCCTTTATCTTTGAAGGGAAAAGCATTGACCTGGTATAGGCTATGCGATGATATTGGATCTTGGAACTGGAATCGATTGAAATTGGAATTTCACCAAAAAAAATATCCTATACATCTAGTTCATCATGATCGGAATTATATATATAATTTTTGGCCTCGTGAAGGAGAAAGTATCGCTCTAGCTTGGGGGAGGCTGAAGTCAATGTTATATTCATGCCCCAATCATGAGCTCTCTAGAGAAATTATCATTCAGAATTTTTATGCTCGTCTTTCTCGTGATGATCAATCCATGCTCGATACTTCTTGTACTGGTTCTTTTATGAAGAAGACTATTGAATTCAGGTGGGATCTTTTAGAAAGAATTAAACGCAACTCTGAAGATTGGGAACTCGACGAATGTAAAGAGTCAGGTATTAAACTTGAATTTGATAGTGTTAAATCCTTTATGAATACCGATGCTTTTCACAAGTTTAGCACTAAATATGGACTTAAATCTAAGATAGTAGCCTCTTTTTGTGAATCTTTTGCTACTCATGTTGATCTCCCCAAAGAAAAGTGGTTTAAATATCATCCCCCTAGTAAAGAAGAAATTAAAGAACCCGACATAGCTAAATATGAAACTATTATTTACAATGTTGATCCAGTTGTGCCTACTGCTTATATTGAAAAACCATCTTTCCCTGTTAGGATAAAGGAACATGCTAAGGTTTCAACTGTGGTTCACGAAAGTAATATTAGAGCACCTAAACCTGCTGAACAAATTAAAGTAGAACCTAGTGTTGCTATGGTTAAAGATCTCCTGGTAGAAAATATTGACGGGCATGTTATTTACTTCTATGATGAAGCTGCTAGAATTGCCAAACTCGATGAAAAAGATAAACATATACCTGTTGTTGGCATGCCTGTTGTCTCAGTTAAAATAGGATATCATTGTTATCATGGTTTATGTGACATAGGTGCTAGCGTGAGTGCTATTCCTTTTACCTTATACCAAGAAATTATGAATGACATAGCACCCGCTGAAATAGAAGACATAGATGTCACTATTAAACTTGCTAACAGAGACACCATCACACCACTTGGGATTATTAGAGATGTTGAAGTGTTGTGTGGGAAAATAAAATACCCTACTAATTTTCTAGTTCTTGGTTCCCCAAAAGATGACTTCTGTCCCATTATCTTTGGTAGACCTTTCTTGAACACTGTCAATGCCACTATAGATTGTCATAAACAAACTGTCAGTGTTAGCTTTGATGATGAGTCTCATGAGTTTAATTTTTCCAAGTTTAATAGACAACCTCATAAGAAAGAATTACCTAGTAAGGATGAAATAATTGGTCTTGCTTCTATTGCCATGCCTCCTACTGATCCACTAGAACAATATTTGCTAGACCATGAAAATGATATGCATATGCATGAAAGAAATGAGATAGATAAAATTTTCTTTGAACAACGACCCCTGCTCAAACACAATTTGCCTATTGAAACTCTAGGAGGTCCTCCTCCACCTAAAGGTGATCCCGTGTTTGAATTAAAACAATTGCCTGACACTTTGAAGTATGCTTATCTCGATGAGAAAAAGATATATCCTGTTATTATTAGTGCCAACCTTTCAGAACATGAAGAAGAAATATTATTAAAAATTCTGAAGAAGCACCGTGCTGCTATGGGATATACTCTTGATGATCTTAAGGGCATTAGTCCCACTCTCTGTCAGCACAAGATTAATATGGAACCTGATGCTAAACCCGTTGTTGATCATCAACGACGTTTGAATCCTAAGATGAAAGAAGTGGTAAGAACTGAAATATTAAAGCTTCTGGAAGCAGGTATAATCTATCCCATAGCTAATAGTAGATGGGTAAGTCCCGTTCATTGTGTCCCTAAGAAGGGAGGTATTACTGTTGTTCATAATGATAAAAATGAACTCATTCCACAAAGAATTGTTACTGGCTATAGAATGGTAATTGATTTTAGAAAATTAAATAAAGCAACTAGAAAAGATCATTACACTTTGCCTTTTATTGATCAAATGTTGGAGAGATTATCTAAGCACACACACTTTTGTTTTCTTGAGGGATATTCTGGTTTTTCTCAAATACCTGTTTCACAACCTGACCAAGAGAAACCCACTTTTACTTGCCCATTTGGAACTTATGCTTATAGACGTATGCCTTTTGGTTTATGCAATGCACCTTCTACCTTTCAAAGATGTATGACTGCTATATTCTCTAATTTTTGTGAAAAGATTGTTGAGGTTTTCATAGATGATTTTTCTGTTAATGGAACCTTGGTATAGTTTTGCAGAGATGTGAGCAAACTAACCTTGTCTTGAATTGGGAGAACTGCTACTTTATGGTTAATGAAGGTATTGTCTTGGGGCATAAAATTTCTGAACGAGGTATTGAGGTGGACCAAGCTAAAGTTGATGCAATTGATAAAGTGCCATGTCCTAAAGATATTAAAGGTATTCGTAGTTTCCTTGGTCATGCTGGTTTCTATAGGAGGTTTATTAAAGACTTCTCAGAAATTTCTAGGCCTCTTACAAATCTTTCACAAAAGGATGTTCCATTTGTTTTTGATGATGATTGTGTAGAAGACTTTGAAACACTTAAGAAAGCCTTAACTTCTGCACCTATTGTTCACCACCTGATTGGAACTTGCCTTTCGAAATTATGTGTGATGCTAGTGATTATGTTGTTCGTACTGTTCTAGGACAAAGAGTTGATAAGAAATTAAATGTTATTCATTATGCTAGCAAAACTCTAGACAGTGCCCAAAGAAATTATGCTACTACTGAAAAAGAATTTTTAGCAGTTGTGTTTGCTTGTGATAAATTCAGGTCTTACATTGTTGATTCCAAAGTAATTGTTCACACCGATCATGCTGCTATTAAATATCTTATGGAAAAGAAAGATGCTAAACCTAGACTCATTAGGTGGGTTCTGTTGCTACAAGAATTTGATTTACATATTACTGATAGAAAAGGAGCTGAGAACCCCGTAGCTGATAACTTATCTAGGTTAGAGAATATCCTTGATGACCCACTACCTATTGATGATAGCTTTCCTGATGAACAACTAGCTGCAATAAATGTTTCTCATAATACTCCTTGGTATGCCGACTATGCTAATTATATTGTTGCTAAATACATACCACCTAGTTTCACATACCAACAAAAGAAAAAGTTCTTCTATGATTTAAGACATTACTTTTGGGATGACCCACATCTTTATAAAGGAGTAGATGGTATTATTAGATGTTGTGTACCTGAGCATGAACAGGAACAAATCCTACGGAAATGTCACTCCGAAGCTTATGGAGGGCATCATGCGGGAGATAGAACTGCTCATAAGGTATTGCAATTTGGTTTTTATTGGCCTAATCTCTTCAAGGATGCCTATAAGTTTGTTTTATCTTGTGATGAATGTGAAAGAATTGGTAATATCTGTAAGCGTCAAGAAATGCCTATGAATTATTCACTTGTTGTTGAACCATTTTATGTTTGGGGTTTTGATTATATGGGACCTTTTCCTTCCTCTAATGGGTATACACATATTTTGGTTGCTGTTGATTACATTATTAAGTGGGTAGAAGCTATTCCAACTAGTAGTGTTGATCATAACACTTCCATTAAAATGCTTAAAGAAGTTATTTTCCCGAGGTTTGGAGTCCCTAGATATTTAATGACTGATGGTGGTTCACACTTTATTCATGGTGCTTTCCGTAAAATGCTTGCTAAATATGATGTTAACCATAGAATTGCATCACCCTATCATCCTCAATCTAGTGGTAAAGTTGAACTTAGTAATAGAGAAATAAAACTAATATTACAGAAAACTGTTAATAGGTCCCGAAAGAATTGGCCTAAGAAATTGGATGATGCACTTTGGGCCTACAGAACAGCATATAAAAATCCCATGGTATGTCTCCCTATAAAATGGTTTATGGAAAAGCTTGTCATTTGCCTCTAGAGTTAGAACATAAAGCATATTGGGCAATTAAAGAACTCAACTATGATTTCAAACTTGCCGGTGAAAAGAGATTATTTGATATTAGCTCATTAGATGAATGGAGAACCCAAGCTTATGAAAATGCCAAGTTATTTAAAGAAAAAGTTAAAAGATGGCATGACAAAAGAATCCAAAAGCGGGAATTCAAAGTTGGAGAATATGTTCTTTTGTACAACTCTCATTTTAGATTCTTTGCAGGAAAACTCCTCTCTAAATGGGTAGGACCATATATTATCGAGGAGGTTTATCGCTCTGGAGCCATCAAGATTAATAATGCCGAAGGTACTAACCCGAAGGTGGTCAATGGTTAAAGAATTAAACACTATATCTCAGGTACGCCTATTAATGTTGAAAGCAATATTATTCAAACCATGACACCGGAGGAACACATAAAAGAGACCTTCCGGAACACTACATAATACTAAAAAAAGAGGAGGTACGTGATACGGTAAGTAAACGGACTCCGAAAAATCCGCAAAAATATTTTCTGTCAGTTTTGGAATATTACAAAAATTCAGAAAATAAGTAACAACCAGGAAGGCAACCGAGGAGGGCACAAGATACCAGGGCGCGCCTGGGCCCCCTGGCGCGCCCAGGTGGGTTGTGCCCACCTCGGGAACCTTCCCGACTCCGTTTTCCTCCCATTTGCTTGTTTCCCAAGATAAAAAAAAATCTTTATATACCCCCCGAATGTATTGACCACTATATCGTGGAGAAATCTTATGTTCTTCTTTCTTGCTGTTTTCTGGCAGATCTGAAAATATGTCATCTCAAGACTCGGAGGGTGAGAGCTATGTTGCTGATTGTATTACAAACCCCAAGGTTTACGGAGATGTGGAACATTATGGTTGGACCATGGAGGAAGAAGAAGACTGTGATCCGAAAGGGAAAGAAGAGACAAGCTCAGATGAAGATGAAGTTCCAGTACCCCAACCTGGGGACATGCACATGGAATTCAAGAAGTCAAGTCTTCCTAATAAAGCAAAGAAACCTAAGATCCAGTTTATCCCTTTTCGTCTCTTGCAGGAAAACAAGCAGGAATTACGCAAAAAGATATTAAAGCTTGAGCAGGAGATCGATGACTTGAGGGAGGAAAATGTAACATCCCCAGCCTCACACCACAGTGATCACTCTCTGATCGTGCCAAGTCACCCTGGTTAACTATGCTTGATCTTCATTGCATAATATCTCATTTCAAATTCCACCACTTAATTCAAATTCAAATCACAAGTGCAAAATAAACTTGCCCAAAAGTTGTTGATAAAATGTTCATCATCTTGCAAATAATCCAAGACAACTATGTGCTAAGGTACACAACATCACCCTTGAGCACAGATGAGCTTTAGCAATTAAAGCAGCACCATTCCAGCCTTTTTAAATGCTAATTTATTTATGAAAAATTCCAAACGAAGTCCACTGGCCTCCAAATTATTTGTGGCAGTGCCAAATATTGTTAAGGAATTATGTGACTTGGCTTCAGATTTTTCAGAATAATTTTGGATGCCCAAATAAATCCTTTTCCCTCTCTGTTAAATAAATAAAAGTAAAACAGAAAACAGAAAAGAAATAAAAAGAAAAGGCCAAAAGGCCACTTACCTGTCACTGTAGACGAGGCCCAACCCAACTCACCGGCCGCCTGAGTCTTCTCCCTCCTCCCGCCTCGCTGTCAACGCCGTAGCCGCCCTGATCGCCGTTGACACACGCGTCGTCCATCCGGTCCCCTCTCCGATGGATAAGAACGCCCCAGCGCTCTCTCAACCCCTCAAACCCTAGTTCCCCTCTAGTTCCTCCCCTCGCTCAGCTCTCTCCCTCCCTCTCTGTCCTGACAACGTCGCCGCCGTGCCCGGCGCCGATCCACAGCCACCGTGCCTCCCCTGCTTCCCCGAACGGCTCATCAGCTCTGCCGTCGCCCCCTCCTTCTTCCTCGACCACGCGTGCAAGCCCGAGGCCACGACGATGGCCGAATTGAGCCGGCGAACGCCGCGGATCGCTGGAGCACCGCAGCTCCGTTCGTCGTTTCCTCTGCGCTCCCGTTTTCCGAAGGGCCTCCGTGAGCCCGCACGGTGAGCCTCACTCCTCCTCTCCCCGTCTGATTCTTCTTCCCGCGCCCGTAGCTAGCTAAACACCGCCGCGCCATCGCCGGAGCTCCAGCTCCGCCGATGAGCTCACCGCCGTCACTCTGTTGCACCTCACACCACGTTAGCACCACCCCCGAGCTCCTGGAGGTCCCGCGCATCGTGTGCGAGCGCTTGCTCGACTGGGGCGAGCTCATATGCTCGAACCCGAGCACGACCATCGTTGTCCGCCGCCCGACGCCGACATCCTGCTCGTTGCCGGCCACCCCCGTCCAAGCGAGCACCACAACAAGATGCGCGACACCACGCTCGTTCGAAAACACCCGGCCGCGTCCCAAATGGGTGTCTGTGCCGCTTTTCCGATCAACTCCGGCGAGGAGCCGCCGTAAACAGGGCCGTCGGAGCAGTTCCGGCATGGCTCCGGCCGGCGCTGACGTGTCCTGGCCAGTGGGCCGCCCTGAGTCGCAGGCAACTGGGTCCCGCGGACCCAGTTGACCGGGTCAACGGGCTGACGTGGCCCCCCACAGTCACTGACGTGTGGGCCCGCTTTGATTAGTCAACTAATTAAACTGATTTTTATTAAAACTAAATCAATTAAGTTAATTAGTCACTGACAGCCCAGGCCCACTAGCTAAACCTCTCTGTTAGTTTAAATTAAATGCTGATTAACCCCCTGAGGCTGACAGGTGGGCCCCACCTGTGAGTTTGACCAGTCAGCAGCTCAGTCGACTGCTGACGTAATGCTGACCTCATGCTGATGTCATAATTAATTTCTATTAATAAAAATAATTCTAAAAAATCATTTAAACTTCGAAAATTAATAACTTTTAAACCGTAGCTCAGATCGAAAAAGTTAAAACATGAAAGTTGCTCAGCACGACGAGACAAGTCTGATCGTGCCGTCCATTTCCTTGTCAGAACCTCCTAAGTAGGAGAACTCATAACTCCGAGCCCGATTTCGGTAGATGAATAGTGCACCCACATCGGTTAATAAATCCCAGATTAATTCTAAAAACAACTAAAATGACTTAGAGGCATATTTAGGCAACCCTGCACTGCATCATAGCATCGCGCGCACTGTGTTGCATCTGTTTGCATTATATTTACCTGTTTCTTCCCCCTCTTCTCTTTCGGTAGACCCCGACATTGCCGTAGCTCCTGAGGCAGACGCCACTCCGGAGTATGACTACGTCCCCGACGATCAGGCCCTTGCCATCGAGCAGACAGGCAAGCACCCCCATTTTGAGCATTCCGATATCACCTATTCTCTTCCCTCTTATGCTTGCATTAGATGTTACTGCTGCTGTTACCATCCTATATCTGTTGCATAGCCTGTTTAATTGTAGCCTACTGTTGATACCTGCCTGTTATCCTAAACTGTTTAGATAGGATGGGTAGAGCCTGATCAGAGACCCACTTGTCCCGACTGCCCCGCTGGACTCTCAGAAGACCCGAGCAACGGGATTGAAGATTAGAACCTGGCACCGCACGTCACTTCCCCTAAGATGCTCGACACTATTGGGTTACTATCGAGTGCTGAGGGTGATACCTCGTCAGCACTTATGATGATAACCTTGTAGGTTAGTTAATCGGTCGTGGTAAGCGAGGGTGATTCCTCCTACACCACCCCCGATAACGACATCGTCGTGCAACTGTTCAAGTGTGGACCTCGAGGGTGATACCTCCTTCATTCACGTTGACGAGAACATCAGGTGGGACTCCTTCGAGGGTGATTCCTCAGGGTTCCCCCTTGGTGTCAGACACACAGAGACTTTGGATACTATGACTGATTACTGAACTTTGATACTAAAGACGGGTCGGCCCTGAGGGGTACCCGCGCGAGCATAAATGCAAAGTGATGTGGAGTCGGGTTGACCTGAGAGGTGCCCGCGAGATAACTACGAGGTGTGGCCGGGCATTCTTAGCTCTTGCCGCAAGTCCTCGAGACGGGGCGACGGGGTCACATTGATCGTGAGTCTCTGCTCGTTACCGCGCGCTCCTAATCCACTATGGTTTGGATATTTGATCCGAGGGGCCTCTGGCCTGATAGCACTAACCATCACGTGGGCATAGTATGGGCGTTCTGCGTCGTATACTTCAGCCGAAGCTTAATAGACGTCAGCAACTGAGCGGCACACGCTGGGTTGGACTGGGAACGCAACCGCGCTTGTATTAAGGGGTTGCTAGGTCTGCTCACTGGCGGTGTACGCAACGTGCAGGAGCGTCCGAGGCGATGGCCCAAGACCCCTGGGGGCATAGGTTAGTCTGGCGTGCTGACCTCTCTGTTAAGTATTTGGTCGGGTTGCAGCGTGTTGCTTAGCCGAGGCCGGGCATGACCCAGAAAAGTGTGTCCGGTCGGAGTTAAGCGAGCGTGGTGGGTAAGTTGGTGCACCCCTGCAGGGAAGAAACTTCTATCGATAGCCTGTCCTACGGTAATGGACACTCGGAGTTGTATCCCGATCGGTACAACTAGAACATGACATGAGATGAGAACTGGATAGTACGGCTCTGGGATTGCTTTCTCGCAGGGAGTCGAGAAAGGATCTCTGGCCGAGGTTGATGACATTACTGCTATACTTTACATTATGTTGGTCTGCTCTCTTCTAATGCTGCGAGACCATTGAAGATGCTGAAGATGCTAGTCTTTGATAGGACTAGGCTTTCCCCCTCTATTCTGGCATTTCTGCAGCCCAGTCCACATATACAACCTCCTTTTGACAATGTTGCATATGTAGTGTAGATCCTTGCTTGCTGAGTACTTCGGATGAGTACTCACGTTTGCTTTACTTTCCTTTTCCCCCATATCCTTTTTATGCCACCAGACGACGAAGCCCCTGAGCCAGTTGCCCTCGCCGACGGCTACTACTACTACTCGCCCGGCGAGTACTACTACTACAAGGAGCCGTCTGACGACCAGGAGTAGGATCGGAGGGTCCAGGGCAGGAGGCCCACGCCTTTTCGATCGTAGTTTTTATTTTGCCCCGCCTCTGTGAAGGCTTATATCTCTGTTCTGTAATATATCTGTACCCAGATATCTGACGCTTCTGCTGACACTTGTATG
Source organism: Thinopyrum elongatum (assembly GCA_011799875.1). Classification (NCBI taxonomy): domain Eukaryota; kingdom Viridiplantae; phylum Streptophyta; class Magnoliopsida; order Poales; family Poaceae; genus Thinopyrum; species Thinopyrum elongatum. Next base: position 530,276,047 of record CM022300.1, on the reverse strand, counting down.
CCATCGAGCTATGTATTCGAGCCCTCGAGGCCCTGGCTTGTAATATTAAGCTTGTATGAATTTATTTATGTTTTAGAGTTGTGTTGTGATATCTTCAAGTGAGTCCTTAGGCTTGATCGTGTGCATTTGCGTGTATGATTAGTGCTCGATTAATCCGGGGTCATCACAGGTTGGTATCAGAGCCGACTGCCTCTAGGTATCCCCCTTTCCAACTCCTTGGCCGAAGTTGAGTCTAGTAGTCCAAAACTGTTTTACTAACTTGGCTGAGTGGCTTATGGCCCCACGTCGCCAACTGGGTGGTATTAGGATCTTTTACTCCTCGACCTATACTCTGGGACTCTAATCTCTCTTCCTTTCGGGTTAAATGATTTTACTAACTCTGACATTAGGTTCTCGTAACCACATCATTCCGGAGAGCCCCTTCACCACAGATGGTCGCCTACTTCGCCAGAAGATTCTGAAGACACTCCTCGAAGTTTTCGAGACCCTGTGCCACCTCTTTGCAATTCCTGACCACCGACAAACCTCGTTGATAAATAACCATCCTTGTCATTTGTATCTTCATTCCCAGTTACTCTTTTATGTGCGAGATACCCCGTAACACTTCTCGATAATTCGGGAATCCTTTGAGCCTACTGCCGTGCAGCTTCTTTTGCACTACGGATAATTCATCGCATTTATCAGGGATTCGTTCATCCCTAGTTAATCTCGTGCTTCGCAACATCTTTCTCTTTGTTCATCGATCTTCCGAAAAATTCTCTGCAGCCTATTGCCCTTAAAATTCTTGCCTGCTTATTTTATGGTTAATTCCATATGTTTAGCAATCTTCGTTGACATCCCTCTTCAATGCCATTTGAGTTCCTTGATCCAGTCTACTGCGAATACTCGCAATCATCAGTTGATTATTATGGATTCATCCTTCCGGCTCAGTCACCATTCCGAACATGAGCTGGTTCTCGGCCAATCAAGCATTGGTTGATTGTCTAACTAAGCCTGTTCAATTTACTTGTCCTTTTGCCCAGGTGATCTACCTGCCACTCCTCACTGTGGAGGCCGTGATCCCTCTAAATATTATACTTGAGTTATTAAAGTATTTCCTTAATCCGTTGTGCTTGTCTCCCGTCCTTTCTAGGAGGACTCACAGGTGGAATCAGTTGTTTAGAACCTTACCCCGTTAGTTCTCACAGATCACTTGATTTCTTTTGTGGACAATTATCCGACCGATTCTTTTCTATTCTAAGAACTTTATCGGTTCCTTCCCCGTTGACATTGCCTTTGGCACTGAAGCATTCTCTACTTCTTGCCATCTGTATATCCGCCCAGTTTGCATGGCACGGAGAGGTAGTGCATTCCTTCTCCATATTGACCTGGGACTGACTACTGACCAGGACATGTCACGTAACCATGGTTGGAGATCTCTGCAAGACGGAACGCTAAAGTTGTTCATCTAGCTCTATTGAACCTACTCATATTTGGACAAAGCATTTGCTTCTGATCCTTCGTTTCTGAACCATAACTCCTTTGTACTTAAACGTCGGGTTGTTCGATGTTTCTATAATCTGATGCCGTCACATTCTTTCTTCTTCTGGTTAAGTACCGCTACTCACGTCAGATCCTTTGCTGACCACCTGCTCTTTTGTTGGATTATTATCCGACAATGTCCTTCATCTTCTATCTTTGAGAATTCTTTCCCTGTTGCAATTGCCTTCGGCAATGCGGTATCATGTAATTCTTTTTGTCCATATTCAATTATGAAATGTTGTTTGTTGCTTCTATAAGCGTGGGGTATAGATCCGTAAAATGCCCCTATGGGTTGAGTCTATGCCTTCACTAGCTGTGAGAACCCACAAGGCTTCATGTGCCATACCTTCTGTTGTTCCACCAGTTAAACTTTCAAACTCTAAACACTCTTAACAGAGATCAGTGAATGAGAAGTTGTTCATTGAAGAAGTGGGAGTCGACCTTGAACCTTTGTGTTCATGCCCATGGACCCGATGTAGAACTTATCATAGAAGCTGCTCATAAAAATAATTATTCTCCTGGTACAAGTTCATCTTGTATCTACGAATTGATCCTTTGCAATCGTGGCTCTGACCATGATTGTTCTTCTTTGATCCCATTTCGTGGACAAGCTAAAGCACTTGTCTTCTGTGAATCGTTATACATTTCCAACCTCTATACTGAGCTACCTCGACATTACCCCCTGGTACCTCGAGGATATCACAGGAACTACATAACTTCTTATGAGTTCTTCATCAACTATTATTGATCACCAATCCCAATTTTCTTCGGGTTTTGAGTTGTTTGTCACTCGAGAACCCCGGTAAGTGAATCGATTCCGCACTCTGATTCATTAACTTCAAATAATTTTGTTGCCTACGACTTTAATAATCCTCCAAGCCATCCCTAGACTGATCGGCTATATTTTTATCGTGCCAACTTTCAACTGTGCTACCTGGTCCTTATGCCGGGAGCAACTTCTGACGATGAGCTAAGCTTACATCGATCTTCCTCATCTTATCATTTCACCCCAAACAACGAGCTTGATTTCGAGCTTATGCCGAATCCGTAGTTCTCATAGCCTTTCACTTCATCCTTCCTTTTTGCTTGATGTCATCGCTGACCGATTACATATTCTTGAAACCTCTCGACAACTGTGTCATGATTACCATCAATATAAAGACTTATTCTAAGACATCAATTGAATTCATGGCTAGAAATACCATCCCTGCCCCTCGATGATTTGAGATATCATCGATGATATCCTTGACTTCCTGCCAACACAAACCTGATTGTGTTTGGTTATTCCCTATGTCCCGAGATACCCTTCTAATTGTTTCTCGGTATCTCTTGAGATCTTCGAACCCAATCTTTACTTGACACCATATCATTGATGCCTAGAAGCATGACCATGGACTTCCGAATATCAACAAGAACATTGTAGGCATATTGCCAAGTGCTTCTCGATCCATTATCCGGACACCATTGTGCGGGTAACATCTTGATTTTTCCCTCGCCCCTTTATCCAAATGGTTTTGTACCGGCTGAACTGTTCAGGTATGTCATATTCTACTTTTCCCTGGAATGGATATACCCCTAATTCTTGTGTATAGGCACATCTTCCTTTTCATTGGTCTGTTGAGTCCGATAAATTCATTTTCCTTTCCATTGTTTTGTTTAACCTTTCTTGTGATCTCTATAAGCAGAATTAATTCCCTGCTTATAAAACCAGCGGTCTTCAACTCCGCCAGTGAGACCCTGCTACTATTGTTGATAACATTCCGGTAACCACCGATGGATGAGAACTTTGCCTATTGGTCCGCCTCGTTTAACGAGCAGGAAATGGTTCTCTTCGTCCCTCGCCCTTGGTACCGATGTTGTTGCCAACATAGTGACAGACTTTCTTCTGACATACCTTGTTGTCGTGACCGGTAAGATGTCACCATTCTCCCTACTTTGATCGACACCCCTCCACAGTTCCACAGGATCGAAACCTGACTCTCCTGTAACATCCTTAATTCTGAAGCATCCTTTGCCCTTGACTTTGTGAGTTATCCCGAGCCACCCCTCGAGAGATGATCTACTCCCGATACCTTGAACCCCTTTCTCGCTCTTGTTCAGGTATCGATCGAATGTCCATTCGATTGATACTTCTTATTGTACCTTCATACTTTGCTCTCGACGTTTCCTAAGTTTCAACTCGACAGATACTTCTGCCACATTTCCTGAATTGTTCGTCAGATATTCGACCCTATAAAGGTCAGTTCTTCCGCAAGTTACCCTTACTACCCCACTTAAATCTCGGGATGAGATTTCTTGTAGTGGGGGAGATTTGTAACATCCCCAGCCTCACACCACAGTGATCACTCTCTGATCGTGCCAAGTCACCCTGGTTAACTATGCTTGATCTTCATTGCATAATATCTCATTTCAAATTCCACCACTTAATTCAAATTCAAATCACAAGTGCAAAATAAACTTGCCCAAAAGTTGCTGAGAAAATGTTCATCATCTTGCAAATAATCCAAGACAACTATGTGCTAAGGTACACAACATCACCCTTGAGCACAGATGAGCTTTAGCAATTAAAGCAGCACCATTCCAGCCTTTTTAAATGCTAATTTATTTATGAAAAATTCCAAACGAAGTCCACTGGCCTCCAAATTATTCGTGGCAGTGCCAAATATTGTTAAGGAATTATGTGACTTGGCTTCACATTTTTCAGAATAATTTTGGATGCCCAAATAAATCCTTTTCCCTCTCTGTTAAATAAATAAAAGTAAAACAGAAAATAGAAAAGAAATAAAAAGAAAAGGCCAAAAGGCCACTTACCTGCCACTGTAGACGAGGCCCAGCCCAACTCACCGGCCGCCTGAGTCTTCTCCCTCCTCCCGCCTCGATGTCAACGTCGTAGCGGCCCTGATCGCCGTTGACGCACATGTCGTCCATCCGGTCCCCTCTCCGATGGATAAGAACGCCCCAGCGCTCTCTCTCCCCCTCAAACCCTAGTTCCCCTCCAGTTCCTCCCCTCGCTCAGCTCTCTCCCTCCCTCTCTGTCCCGACAACATCGCCGCCGTGCCCAGCGCCGATCCACGGCCACCGTGCCTCCCCTGCTTCCCCGAACGGCTCATCAGCTCCGCCGTCGCCCCCTCCTTCTTCCTCGACCATGCGTGCAAGCCCGAGGCCGCGATGATGGCCGAATTGAGCCGGCGAACGCCGCGGATCGCCGGAGCACCGCAGCTCCATTCGTTGTTTCCTCTGCGCTCCCGTTTTTCGAAGGGCCTTCGTGAGCCCGCACGGTGAGCCTCACTCCTCCTCTCCCCGTCCGATTCTTCTTCCCGCGCTCGTAGCTAGCTAAACACCACTGCGCCATCGCCGGAGCTCCAGCTCCGCCGATGAGCTCACCGCCATCATTCTGTTGCACCTCACACCACGTTAGCACCACCCCCGAGCTCCTGGAGGTCCCGCGCATCGTGTGCGAGCGCTTGCTCGACTGGGGCGAGCTCATATGCTCGAACCCGAGCACGACCGTCCCTGTCCGCCGCTCGACGCCGACATCCTGCTCGTTGCCAGCCACCCCCGTCCAAGCGAACACCACAACAAGATGCGCGACACCACGCTCGTTCGAAAACACCCGGCCGCGTCCCAAATGGGCGTCTGTGCCGCTTTTCCGATCAACTCCGGTGAGGAGCCGCCGGAGCAGTTCCGGCGTGCCTCCGGCCGGCGCTGACGTGTCCTGGCCAGTGGGCCGCCCTGAGTCGCTGGCAACTGGGTCCCGTGGACCCAGTTGACCGGGTCAATGGGCTGACGTGGCCCCCCACAGTCACTGACGTGTGGGCCCGCTTTGATTAGTCAACTAATTAAACTGATTTTTATTAAAACTAAATTAATTAAGTTAATTAGTCACTGACAGCCCGGGCCCACTAGCTAAACCTCTCTGTTAGTTTAAATTAAATGCTGATTAACCCCATGAGGCTGACAGGTGGGCCCCACCTGTCAGTTTGACCAGTCAGCAGCTCAGTCGACTGTTGACGCAATGCTGACCTCATGCTGACATCATAATTAATTTCTGTTAATAAAAATAATTCCAGGAAATCATTTAAACTTCGAAAATTAATAACTTTTAGATCGTAGCTCAGATCGAAAAAGTTAAAACATGAAAGTTGCTCAGCACGACGAGACGAGTCTGATCGTGCCGTCTGTTTCCTTGTCGGAACCTCCTACGTAGGAGAACTCGTAACTCCGAGCCCAATATCGGTAGATGGATAGTGCACACACACCGGTTAATAAATTCCAGATTAATTCTAAAAACAACTAAAATGACTTAGAGGCATATTTAGGCAACCCTGCACTGCATCATAGCATCACGCGCACTGTGTTGCATCTGTTTGCATTATATTTACCTGTTTCTTCCCCCTCTTCTCTTTCGGTAGACCCCGACGTTGCCGTAGCTCCTGAGGTAGACGCCACTCCGGAGTACGACTACGTCCCCGACGATCAGGCCCTTGTCGTTGAGCAGACAGGCAAGCACCCCCATTTTGAGCATTCCGATATCACCTATTATCTTCCCTCTTATGCTTGCATTAGATGTTACTGCTGCTGTTACCATCCTATATCTGTTGCATAGCCTGTTTAATTGTAGCCTACTGTTGATACCTGCCTGTTATCCTAAACTGTTTAGATAGGATGGGTAGAGCCTGATCAGAGACCCACTTGTCCCGACTGCCCCGCTGGACTCTCAGAAGACCCGAGCAATGGGATTGAAGATTTGAACCTGGCACCGCACGTCACTTCCCCTAAGATGCTCGACACTACTAGGTTACTATCGAGTGCCGAGGGTGATACCTCGTCAGCACTTATGATGATAACCTTGTAGGTTAGTTAATCGGTCGTGGTAAGCAAGGGTGATTCCTCCTACACCACCCCCGATAACGACATCGTCGTGCAACTGTTCAAGTGTGGACCTCGAGGGTGATACCTCCTTCGTTCACCTTGACGAGAACATCAGGTGGGACTCCTTCGAGGGTGATTCCTCAGGGTTCCCCCTTGGTGTCAGACACACGGAGACTTTGGATACTATGACTGATTACTGAACTTTGATACTAAAGACGGGTCGGCCCTGAGGGGTACCCGCGCGAGCATAAATGCGAAGTGATGTGGAGTCGGGTTGACCTGAGAAGTGCCCGCGAGATAACTACGAGGCGTGGCCGGGTATTCTTAGCCCTTGCCGCAAGTCCTTGAGATGGGGCGACGGGGTCACATCGATCATGAGTCTCTGCTCGTTACCGCGCGCTCCTAATCCACTACGGTTTGGATATTTGATCCGAGGGGCCTCTGGCCTGATAGCACTAACCATCACGTGGGCATAGTATGGGCGTTCTGCGTCGTATACTTCAGCCGAAGCTTAATAGACGTCAGCAACTGAGCGGCACACGCTGGGTTGGACTGGGAACGCAACCGCGCTTGTATTAAGGGGTTGCTAGGTCTGCTCACCGGCGGTGTACGCAACGTGCAGGAGCGTCCGGGGCGATGGCCGAAGACCCTTGAGGGCGTAGGTTAGTCCGGCGTGCTGACCTCTCTGTTAAGTATTTGGTTGGGTTGCGGCGTGTTGCTTAGCCGAGGCCGGGCATGACCCAGAAAAGTGTGTCCGGCCGGAGTTAAGCGAGCGTGGTGGGTAAGTTGGTGCACCCCTGCAGGGAAGAAACTTCTATCGATAGCCTGTCCTACGGTAACGGACAATCGGAGTTGTATCCCGATCGGTACAACTAGAACATGACATGAGATGAGAACTGGATAGTACGGCTCTGGGATTGCTTTCTCGCAGGGAGTCGAGAAAGGATCTCTGGCCGAGGTTGATGACATTACTGCTATACTTTACATTATGTTGGTCTGCTCTCTTCTAATGCTGCGAGACCGTCGAAGATGCTGAAGATGCTAGTCTTCGATAGGACTAGGCTTTCCCCCTCTATTCTGGCATTTCTGCAGCCCAGTCCACATATACAGCCTCCTTTTGACAATGTTGCATATGTAGTGTAGATCCTTGCTTGCTGAGTACTTCGGATGAGTACTCACGTTTGCTTTACTTTCCTTTTCCCCCATATCCTTTTTATGCCACCAGACGACGAAGCCCCTGAGCCAGTTGCCCTCGCCGACGGCTACTACTACTACCCGCCCGGCGAGTACTACTACTACTACGAGGAGCCGTCTGACGACCAGGAGTAGGATCGGAGGGTCCAGGGCAGGAGGCCCACGCCTTTTCGATTGTAGTTTTTATTTTGCCCCGCCTCTGTGAAGGCTTATCTCTCTGTTCTGTAATATATTTGTACGCAGATATCTGACGCTTCCACTGACACTTGTATGCCATCGAGCTATGTATTCGAGCCCTCGAGGCCCTGGCTTGTAATATTAAGCTTGTATGAATTTATTTATGTTTTAGAGTTGTGTTGTGATATCTTCAAGTGAGTCCATAGGCTTGATCGTGTGCATTTGCGTGTATGATTAGTGCACGATTAAGCCGGGGTCGTCACAGAAAATTCCATCCTCAAGCGTAAGCTGAGGAAGAAGAGTACCGCTACTATTTCACCACCACCTTCATCATCTTCTCCAACAAAAGAAACTTGAGTTCATGGTATGGGCACTCCCCTTGGCTTGTGCCAAGCTTGGGGGAGGTGCCCCGGTATCGTATCACCACCACTATCTTTGCTTTCATCTATTTTAGTTCGATCTTTAGTTATCCTATGATTTAGTTGAATAAAAGTTTAGTTCGATCCTTTGTTTTCAAGTGCTTGCTTAGTGATCTATCTATGTAATCATGTGCGAGATATATAATAAAGAGTAGTTTGAGTTTTGTTTCTTTACTATTTTGTTCCAATAAAAGAAAGGAAAATAAATGAAGAAGATCATATGCTAATCTTATGGTAAGTAATGACATCACATAAGGAAAAGTATAAGTGGTAAATTTTATTGGAGATTGACAAACATAGCATTGGTCAATGATGCAATTCATGAAAGAATTAATAAGGGAAGAGAAGATTCACATGCTAATACACTATCTTGGACATCTTTTATGATTGTGAGCCCCATTAAATATTTTGTGTCAAAATAGTTGACATTGGACAAGGAAGACAACGTAATTATTTACGTTTGTTCTTTTTCACATAGAAGTTATATTTTCATAGATCCTTCAACATGTGGTGCTTGCTCAATATCTTTTCTAGCCAAAATTTTTGCACTAAGTAGAGATACTACTTGTGCATCCAAAAACCCTTAACCCAAAATCTTATTTTGAGAGTCCACCATACCTACCTATGGATTGAGTAAGATCCTTCAAGTAAGTTGTCATCGGTGCAATAAGGCAATAAAAATTGCTTCTAAAAGTGTTGGATTGTTTAGTGTAAGAGAAAATTGAGCGTTGTACGAATTTATGATGGCAAAGTAATAAAAGCGACGGACTGCATAATAAAGGTTGCTGTCATAAGGGGCAATGTAACGTGACGTTCTTTTGCATTAAGGGATTTGGCATACAAACAAATAAGCGCATGACAACCTCTGCTTCTCTCTACGAAGGGCCTATCTTTTACTTTTATGCATTTACTTTTATGTAAGAGTCAAAGTATTCTCCTCTATTCCTTTTTATTTTCTCTTTTGCAAGCATCATGTGGTGAGAAAAGATTAAGGCACATATATCCAGTTGGATATGAGTGGGCATGAGTTATTATTGTTGACATCACCCTTGAGGTGAGTACGTTGGGAGGCGAAACTATAAGCCCCAATTTTTCTATGTGCCCGGTTGAAACTTTTTGTTCATGGGTATGCTGTGAGTGTTAGCAATCATAGAAGATTAAATGATGGTTAAGTATATGGAATTGCCTAAAGGTTCCGATACGTGACCCTTCCTGAAAATATGATGAATTGTAGTTGCAAAGTTGACTGAGAACATAGTTTGTTGGTTTTCAACAAGGTTTATGCTTTATACTTCAATGTTGTGATGAATTATTACTTGTTCATGAGAAGTTATATGATAAAAGTTGTTTGATAAAGTTTTATGTTAAAGTTCCTTGCTGTTATAATAATATGCATGATGCTTCTATGTCCGTATTTTGTTTTTATCGACACCTCTCTCTCTAAGCATGTGGGCATGATTTTCGATTTCATTTTTTTGCTTGAGGACAAGCGAGGTCTAAGCTTGGGGGAGTTGGTATGTCCATTTTGCATCATGTTTTCCAACTATTATTTATAATGTTTTTATGCATAATAATGCTTTTGGGAGTAATTCTAATGCCTTTTCTCTCATAATATGCAAGGTTTACGAAAAGAGGGAGAATACCGGCAGCTGGAATTCTGGACCTGAAAAAGCTACGTCAGAGTTACCTATTCTGCACATCTCCAAATGAGCAGAAAATTTACGGAGAATTATTTTGCAATATATAAAAAATACTGGAGCAAATAACTACCATAGGAGGCCCACCAGGTGGGCACAACCCACCTGGGCGCGCTAGGACCCCCAGGCACGCCCTGGTGGGTTGTGCCCTCCTTGGCCCACCTCCGGTGCCCATATTATGGTATATAGGTCATTTTGACCTAGAAAAAATCAAGAGGGGACTTTCGGGAAGAAGCGCCGCCGTCTCGAGGCGGAACTTGGGTAGGAGCACTTTTGCCCTCCGTTGGAGTGATTCCACCAGGGGAACTTCCCTCCCGGAGGGGGAAATCATCGCCATCGTCATCACCAACAACTCTCCCATCTTTGGGAGGGCCATCTCCAGCAACAAATTCAACAGCACCATCTCCTATCAAACCATAGTTCATCTCTCGTGTTCAATCTTTGTACCGGAACCTTAGATTGGTACTTGTGGTTAGTGTTGATTACATCTTGTAGTTGATTACTATATGGTTTATTTGGTGGAAGATTATATGTTCAGATCCATTATGCTATTTAATACCCCTCTGATCTTGAGCATGATTATTATTTGTGAGTAGTTACTTTTGTTCTTGAGGTCACGGGAGAAGTCATGTTGCAAGTAATCATGTGAACTTGATATGTGTTCGATATTTTGATGATATGTATGTTGTGATTCCCTTAGTGGTGTCATGTGAAAGTCGACTACATGGAACTTCACCATATTTGGGTCTAAGGGAATGCATGGTGGAGTAGTTATTAGATGATGGGTTGCTAGAGTGACAGAAGCTTAAACCCTAGTTTATGCGCTACTTCGTAATGGACTGATTTGGATCCAAACGTTTAATGCTATGGTTAGATTTTATCTTAATACTTTTCTCGTAGTTGTGGATGCTTGCAAGGGGGTTAATCATAAGTAGGAGGTTTGTTCAAGTATGAACAGCACCTAAGCACCGGTCCACCCACATATCAAATTATCAATGTAGCGTACACAAATCAAACCAACATGATAAAAGTGCCATGATGAAATTCCCGTGTACCCTCAAGAACGCTTTGCTTATCATAAGGGACCGTGGAAGAAACATTTGCGTCCAGTAAAAAAATTGTTAAAATTCACTGGAATGTGGAAAATTTATGAATTTTTTACACAAGATTTATATACAAATTTTCTAAGTTTTCCTACGTTTTCAGAATTTTTGGAGTAACATAAGTATGAGAATAATTCATATCTTTACAGACTGTTCTGTTTTTGACAGATTCTGTTTTCGATGCATAGTTTGCTTGTTTTCTAGTTTCTATGGCTTATATTGCTTAATATAAATTGTGGAAATTATAGAGTACAATAGGCATTATGTGGAAACAATTATGAATCTTGTCTTTGACAGTACCCAAGTGAATGATTTGTTTTATCATACTAACCGATCTCACGAAGTTCCATTAAGTTTTGTGTGATTGAAGTTTTCAAGTTTTGGGTGAGATATCGATATGAGAAGAATGAAGAGTGGTAAGAACCTAAGCTTGGGGATGCCCAAGGCACCCCAAGGTAATATTCAAGGAAGATACAAGCAACTAAGCTTGGGGATGCCCCGGAAGGCATCCCCTCTTTCGTCTTCAACACTATCGGTATACCTTACTTGGAGCTATATTTTTATTCGTCACATGATATGTGTTTTGCTTGGAGCGTATTTTCATTTTACTAGCTGTTTGAATAAAATCATTGGATCTTAAATCTTGAATGAGAGAGAGTCCTCACATGGCAATTTAACTAATTGACTACGCATTGATCTTCACTTATATCTTTTTGGAGTAGTTTTGTCATTTACTCTCGTGCTTCACTTATATCCTACAAGTAATTAGTTGAATGAATTGAATATCATAAATCTAAAATTATATATATTTCGTATGCTTATCCCATGGGGAGTAATGACTTCACATATAAGAAGTATAGGTGGTAAAATTTATTGAAAGTTAGCAAACACCGCATTGGTCACTTGAACAATTCATGAAAGAATATTGAAGGAAGAGAGATTTCACATATGAATATACTATCTTGGACATCTTCTATGATTGTGAGCCCCATTAATTATTGTCAATCTTGAGCAAATTAGTTGAAGTTAGACAAGGAAGACAACGTAATGAGTTATGTTTGGGTATATTTGTATAGAAGTTATATTGTTATGGATCCTCCAACATGTGGTGCTTGCTTAGGATCTTTTGCTAGCCAAAAATTTGTACTAAGTAGAGATACTACTTGTGCATCCAAAAACTCTTAAACCCTGTTTCTTGCCATGAGTGTCCACCATATCTACCTATGGATTGAATAAGATCCTTCAAGTAAGTTGTCATCGGTGCAAAAAGCAATAAAAATTGCTCCTAAATATGTATGATCTTTTATTGTAAGGGAAAATAAGCGTTGTACGAACTTGTGATGGTAAAGAAATAAAAGCGACGGACTGCATAATAAAGGTTGCTATCACAAAGGGCAATACAACGTGACATTCCTTTGCATTAAGGGTTTCCACATCCAAAAATAAAAAGCGCATGACAACCTCTGCTTCCCTCTACGAAGGGCCTATCTTTTACTTTCATGTATTTACTTTTATGCAAGAGTCAATAATGTTCCTTCTTATGTCAACCTCAATCATTCTTTAGTTGGCAAGCATCATGTGGTGGGAAAGATCCAAGCATATATGGCCATTCAAATATATTTGATCATGAATTATTATTGTTGACAATTATCTATATGGTAAATAAGTTGGGAGGCGAAACATTAAGCCCCTATCTTTCTATGTGTTCGACGGATGCTATTCGTTCTAAAAATATGCTTTGAGTGTTAGCAATCATGGAAGACTATATGATAGTTGAGTATGTGGAATTTGCTAAATCAAAGCTCTTACATAGACCCTTCCTAAAAGTAAGATGAATTGCAATTGTTTGGTGACTGAGAACATGATTTGTTAGTTTTCAAGAAACTTTATGGTCTATACTTTAACATCTGAATAGCTTGTTACTTGATCATGAGAAGTTTTATGAGATGAGGTACTGTTTATGATATATAATGATGCTAGAAAAAGTGTTTGGAACTATCATTGATTAAATTTATGCACTATGCTATCATTCACACTTCATAAATTATTTCTTTTATCATTTACCTACTCGAGGACGAGCATGAATTAAGCTTGGGGATGCTGATACGTCTCCAACGTATCTATAATTTATGAAGTATTCATGCCATGTTTACAAGAATTTTATATGGTTTTGGTATGATTTGATTAGAACTAACCCGGACTGACGCTGTTTTCAACAGAACTACCATGGTGTCGTTTTTTGTGCAGAAATAAAAGTTCTCGGAATGGGCTGAAAATTTACAGGGATTTTTTATGGACCAAAAGAGACCCCCAAAGCACCAGAGCTGGGCCAGGAAGTGGACGAGGTGGCCACAAGCCGCCAGGGCGTGCCCTGGGGGGTAGGGCGTGCCCCTACGGCTTGTGTGCCCCTGGGGCACCCCCTTGACGTGAGACCGACGCCAAAAATTCTTATAAATACCCAAACCTCCGAAAAGAACCCTAGATCAGAAGTTCCACCGCTGTAAGCCTCTGTACCCACAAAAAATAAATCTAGGCCCTCTCCGACACCCTGCCGGAGGGGGCCATCATCATCGGAGGCCATGGAGGAGGAAGCCGGAGGGGGCCATCATCACCATGGAGGCCAAGGACCAGAGGGAGAACCTCTCCACATCTAGGGGGGAGGCCATGGAGGACGAAGCACAAGGGGGAGACTCTCTCCCCCTCTCTCTCGGTGGTATCGGAGTGCCGCCGGGGGGGGGGTGAACCATCGCCGCGGTGATCGTCTTCATCAACATCACCTTCTTCATCACCTTCCTCATATCTTTTAAGCGGTCCACTCTCCCGCGCCCCGCTGTAATCCCCTACTTGAACATGGTACTTTATGCCACATATTATGATCCAATGATGTGTTGCCATCCTATGATGTTTTGAGTAGATTTTTTTGTCTTTTGGGTTGATTGATGATCTAGATTGGTTTGAGTTGTACGCTTTATTTTGGTGCTGCCCTATGGTGCCTTCCGTGCCGCGCACATGTGAGGGATTCCCGCTATAGGGTGTTGCAATATGTTCATGATTCGCTTATAGTGGGTTGCTAGATTGACATAAGCTTAAACCCGAGTAAGGGGGTTGTTGCGTATGGGAGTAAAGAGGACTTGATATTTAATGCTATGGTTGGGTTTTCCTTAATGATTTCTAGTAGTTGCGGATGCTTGCTAGAGGTCCAATCATAAGTTCATATGATCCAAGTATGGAAACTATGTTAGCTCATGCCTCTCCCTCATATAGAATTACAATAATGATTACCGATCTTGTTAACAATTTCCTTGGATAATTCCGCAAACCGATCCATCATTATTCCACACTCGCTATTTGTAATATATTATAATATATTCTAACTTTATGTTAACAGGACCTATTTTTATATTTTAGCTCTCTGATATCATGCAAAGCTATCCTCTTTATACCCACAATGTAGTTTTATTTCTCGTTTCTAGATGAAAGCAAACGTTCGGTGTACGTAGAGTCGTATCAGTAGCAGATAGGACTTGAGAGAATATTGATCTTACCTTTAGCTCCTTGTGGGTTCGACACTCCATACTTATGACTTCCATCTTTGGAAATTGCTATGATGATTCCTTGCACTTGGGGATTATCAGGCTCATTCGCCACGGCGACCGCCTCTGGATTGGCAGCAACACGGCGCTCCGCGCCAAGATCGATAGCACGTTCCATGACAGTGTAGTGGGTGGGCACTCAGGCATCACCGCCACGCACCAACGCGTCAAGAAGCTGTTCATCTGGCATGGACACAAGCGCAGCATGGATGACTACGTCAAGCAGTGCCTGGTGTGCCAGCAGGCAAAGCACGAGCACTACCGGCCGGCCGGCACACTGGCACCCCTGGCCGTGCCCACGGCGCCGTGGCAGGACCTGGCAATGGATTTCGTCGAAGGGCTGCCCAAGTCTGAGGGGTACGACTCCATTATGGTGGTGGTGGATCATCTCACCAAGTTCGCCCACTTCATTCCTCTTCGCCATCCCTTCAACGCCACCAAGGTTGCATGCACTTTCTGGGACAACGTCGTCAAGCTCCACGGCGTGCCCAATTCGAACATCTCCGATCTGGACCGTGTCTTCACCAGCGCGCTCTGGCATGAACTGTTCATGGCTGCGGGCACCAAGCTACTGTACTCCATGGCATACCACCCGCAGACGGACGGACAAAGCGAGCGGGTGAACCAATGCATGGAGATGTATCTGCGTTGTGCAATCCACAACGACCCTCACCACTGGCGCCGTTGGCTTCCAATGGCAAAATTCTGGTACAACTCCTCCTTCCATGCGCCCATTAACTGTACTCCATTCAAGATGCTCAATGGCGTTGAGCCCAACTTGGGGGGCATGGCGCTCTGGGACGACAAGACTGTCCCCATCCTCGACAACGAGCAATGGGACTGGGGCGCGCACACCACACGACTCCGTGAACAGCTTCTTCATGCTCAACACCGTTTCAAGAAGAAGGCAGACCGCCATCGCACGGAGCGCAGCTTCGAGGTCGGCGAGCATGTGCTGCTCAAGCTCTAGCCGTACAATCAGTCCTCCATCGTCAATCGTCCATGCGCCAAGCTCGCCTACAAGTTCTTCGGGCCCTTCAAGGTGGACGCCAAGATCAGGCCGCTCGCCTACAAACTGACGCTGCCACCGGACAGCTGCATCCACAATGTCTTCCACGTCTCCCAGCTGAAGCCCTACACACCCAACTACACGCCTGTCTTTGCGGAGCTGCCCCGACCGCCGGACCTGTCCCTGGTCGAGACGGCACCCGAAGAGATTCTGGACAGGCGCATGGTCAAGCGAGGCAACACGGCCCTAGTGCAACTGCAAGTTCTCTGGTCCTCCTCTTCGCCCTCTGCCACAACCTGGGAAGACTACGACACCCTCAGGCTCTGTTTTTCGACCGCGACAATTTGGCAAGGGGCGGCCGGAGTGCCAGGTGACGCTCCTTCTGAAGGAGAGGGAAATGTCACACCTGCACCTCCTGATGGTGCCACGGTGGACTAGAGGAACCAATAGGAGTGCAAGGAACAAGTCATCAAGGGGCCAAGTCAGCAGTGGGCCTGACCGGGTCACGTGGGTTATATACCAGCCCCTGCGTGGGCGAGAGGGGGTGTGTGTGATCACTTTCTGTATCTTCCTGTACTCTGAACCCACCTCATTCGCAAGTAAAGCTCACCTACTTCCTTGCTGAAATCTCATCCCCCTTTTCCTTAGTGCGATCTGATCGAATCATCGGGTCGTCACACAGCCGTACGTGCCTTGCCTCAGCCCTACTTACGGGTGAGCGGCCCTGCCTCCTCCTTACTGCGTCCGCAACCCCCAGCAGGTGAAGCCGGCGGCCGGCCGCAACGAATCCCTACCTCTCGCCGCTATGACGGGCCCCTGCCTAGGCCCCACTCCATCCGCCCCCCTTCCTCCAGCCTGCTCCGTCCTCGATCGGTGAGCAACCACACCACCGAGAAGGAGTTCTTTTCCGCCCTTATATTGTACCAGCACGGATCGGGAGATTGATCCGGGCCTGGGGGGCTCTTTTGCTAGTGAAGAGCCCTTGCCTGCTTAGATTTATCACTACAAAAAAAAGTCACATCTGTGACATTTTGGCCCAAACGAATTTTTTTCTGTCATGCTTATGACACTTCTATGACGATAATTGTGACAAAACCACGTATCATCATAGATGTGGTGGGCTCCTACTTCTATGACAAAAAATCATGACAGAAAATGGCCTTTTCATCCTGGGCGGGCCAGGGACGCACGTGCATGACATTCTTTGGGCCGTCCATGACGGAAAAATCGTGGTAGAAGCGAGGGCGAGGAAAATTTCGGGGAGTTCCCGGTTATGATGGGTGGTCGGGGCTGAGCGATGCACTGTGGTTTGCGTGTTTCTCTCGTGTACGCGCATGTGTGCGAGGCGTTGGCTAACTGAACCCGAGCGATCGCATGTTACTGAACCCGAGCGATCGATCCCTTGGCTATTAACTGAACCCGAGTGATTCATTCGCTGCTGACTGAACCCGAGCGATTCCTTCGCTACTGCTGCTGCTAACTGAACCCGAGCGATTGATCACTGCTGATGCTTACTAAAGCCGATCGAGCCCCCGTGCGAGGCGTAGCCAGCCGGTGTTTGGTTGCCTCTCGATGAACAGTGACCGTTGCTACTGTGTGTGCGGTACGTAGAACGAGTCAAGACGCGATGAGTCGAGCCGGTTGGTTGGCTGTGGATGAACAGTTCCCGGTGGGGGTTGGATGAACAGGACCCCGTGGTAGTAGAGGCCATTGCCGCTGGATGAACAGGACCCCGATCAAGGAGGTGGGGTGGATGAACATGACCCCGTGGAGGGCTGGTTGAATAGTAGCCGGTGGAGGCTGGATGAACAGTAGCCCATGGATGAACAGTGGCTGGTGGAGGCTGGAGGAAGTCGACGGTGGATGAACAGTAGCGGGTGGAGGCTGTAGGAAGTCGACGATGGATGAACAGTAGCCCGTGGAGGCTAGAGCGAGGCAGTAGACGGTGGATGAACAGTAGCTCGTGGAGTCCTGTTTAGCAGTACGCCACACCCCTCCCGATGAACAGGACCCCATTTCGACCGTAGGTGCTCCAAGACAACTCTATTTCCTTCGTTTTACTGTATGCCACACCCCTCCCGATAAACAACACTCCGTTTCGACCGTAGGAGCTCGAACACAAGTCCGTTTCCTCCGTTCTGCGGTATGCCACACCCCGTTTTGGCTGTTCCATCCAAGCCGGTTGTCTCCCGTTGAGCTGGACGCATTCCAACCCAGTCTGTTGCCTCCCGATGAACATGATGCTGTTTCTTTGTTTCGACCCAGCCAGTTGGCTGCCCACTGAACAGGACGCTGTTGCTGCCGTTCGTTGCCTCTCCATGTACACGAGCCCTGGCCGTCCGTATGCGCGAGTATGCGTTCGAGACCCCGCCTGTGTTTACGTATGTGGCTGTATTTTTTGCCCTGTGGTTGTACGTACGTGTACACGATATAGACGGGACTGCCTGAACTGCTACATCGGGTGCTCTACTACGACACATGCCGCTACTTACTCGGCCACGGTTCATACTTGCAGAGAGACCGATCGACCAATACGTACGTACATGTTCGCGACCAGACAGACAACGGTACGTACGCTTTGACCGGATGGGTCCCAGCTCTCAGGAAGGATAAGGAGGCACTTCCTTGCGTGCGAAGATATAACTGGCGGGTCCCAGCTGTCAGGGAGAAGAATTATTTTTTTGCCCGTAATATGGACGCACTTCCTTGCGTGCGAAGATGTAGCTGGTGGGTCCATCAGTCAGCCTCACCGCGTACAGTACTCTTCCGATGGCTGTCGTTCGTTGACCACCTTCACCACGCCGTGCGGACAGCACCCATCCGGTGGACGACGGCGAGGCCTAGGAAGGGAAAGACGCTGAGCCAGGGAAAATGAGGCAGGTGGATGCCCATGCGGAGGGGAGTACGAGGGTTCACTGGTTTGGCTGCGGTGTAAGGCTGCCGTCGCCGGAGAATAATAGGGGGTGTGGGTGAGTAGAGGGAAGGCCTGGCCAGTGGTAGTATGGTCGGGCGGTGAGGCCTGCGCGGCAGCACAGCCAGCCATGGGAGGCTGGAGCAGGCGGTACGGCGGGCGCTGGTTTGGGTGGCTGGAGCAAGAAGACCAGAGGTTGAAGACGCAGCTCCGCCGTTGGATTAACATCCGACGGTCACTGCAGTTATAATCCTTTATTGACTAAGTTGACAAAGCCCTGCGTACGCGTCAACTTAGTAGGCCCACAAGTCAGCCTCCAAATCTGGTGGGTCCCAGCTAGCAGGGGGAATCATTTTTTTTGCGCGTAATAAGGTGGCACTTCCTTGCATGCGAAGAAGTTTTTTGGTTTTTTTTTTCTTCTTTTTCGAGTTAGAATAAAAAGAAAACAATTTAGCATCTTTGGTACAATCTATATTTTCACGAAATGGATCATAATAAAGCTGGTGGGTCCCAGCTGTCAGGGAGAGGAAACTTTTTTTCCGCGTAATAACGGAAGCACTTCCTTGCATGCGAAGATGTAGCTGGTGGGTCAAACCTGTCAGGGGGAGAAATCATTTGTTTTCGCATAATAAGGGGGCACTTGCTGCGTGCGGCCATGAGCCATGTGGGTCCCTACTGTCAGCCACTCCACGTACATGCCTCTTCTGATGGCTGTCGTTTGTTGACAAAGTTGACCACGCCGCGCCGAGAGAGCCAACGCGGTGAACGATGGCGAGGCCTAGGAAGGGAACGACCCGGAGCAGGCGAAGACACGGCAGTGGATGCCCACGTGGAGGGAAGTACGAGGGTTCACTAGTTCGGCTGCGTGTGAGGTTGCTGTCGCCAGAGAATAACATGAGGTATTGGTGAGTAGAGGAATGGCCTGGACGGCGATGGGAGTAGGGTGGGCCGCTGAAGCTTGTGCGCCAGCACAGCTGGCCATGGGAGGCGGTACCGCCGGCGGTGATTTGGGCGGCTGAAGCAAGAATATCCGAGATTGAAGAAGCACTACAGCCGTTGGATGGACATCCAACGGCCACTACTGCTAAAATCGTGTGTTGACTATAAGTTCACAAAGCCTTCCGTACGCGTCAACTTACTAAGCCCACAAGTGATTTCTAATAATGTACAGCCCATTTGCGATTTCTAATAATGTATAGCCCATTTTTGAATTCTAATGGAATTTACTACAGCCCATTTATAGTTTGTTAAAATTACAGCCCATTTTCTAGTCAGGACAACGATTAATAATTTCAACCAACCGCTCAAAATAGAATTCAATAAAATTATCCACATTTTGATGGGATCCGAAATATTTTTATCCTGAAATTTCGAGTCAGATTAAATATAATTTCAAAATAAATTTGTATTAGGTAAAAATCCAACTAAATATTGCGCACGTAACAAGTAATGAAATAAAAAATTTCAAAATCCAAAAATAATATTTTTTTTAACTAATTACGTGTTCGATGCATTTTTTTTATAGTTACAGCCCAGTTTTTATAATTACATCCCATTTATTATTTCTTAAAGCCCATTTTCCTGTTAAGCCTAATGCATCCCTCCTAGGAAAGATTTGCAGCCCAGCGGGGCGGAGAATAACAAATTGACCTGGGCTGGGTATTCCTCAAAAAAAAAGTATAGCTGGGCTAGCCATTTTCACCTTAAAAAAATTAATATCTGGGCTGGATATTTGGTCGACATAAAATAATAGCCTGGGCCAGACGGGCCACAGCCCTCCCGGTTGATACCCTGCTCCTCTGAACAACAACAAAAACATCGCTCAAGAAAAACTCTGCTCACACCTTAAAAACACAAATACTGCTCGAGCTGCTGGGTCCTAGCTGTCGGCCGCTCCTTGTGCAATTCTCTCATTTATTGACTATATAGGTTGACAATGGTGTGGGACCGTGATGTCAGGAAACCAGGAGGAAGCAAAAAAAATTATAGTTGTATATAATAAGGAGGCACTTGCGTACGTGCGGCTATGGCCCTGGTGGGTCCCCACTGTCATCCTCTCCAAGTAAATTCATCTCCTGATTCCTCATGTTCGTTGACCATGTTGACAACGTGAGACAGCGGCGCCACGGCGAGCGCAACAACTCGAAGGACGACGGAGAGGGCCTCGCGGGCCCAATGGATGGTCTGATACAGCGCCCGCTGGTCGTTCAGGAAGCCAGGATCATCGGACCCCTATGAGCACCTTCGAGAGACTGAGCCGGCATGAAACGGTAAGGCCGCGCTTGGGAGCTCTGGATTGTTTCACACCTGCATTAAGGATACAAGTTTAATTTACTCCTCACCGGAAACAACGCGTAAAATACAGGCATAATGAAACCGACGGCCCGAGGTCTGTAACAAAAACCGGCGAGTTACGCGTGTAATTTGAGAAACCAGTGTATATTTTACCAGTTGAAAACGACCAACCAAGTGCTTCGCCCAAGACCATCTGCTTTTATTTACAAGCGTCAGTTTTACCAGCAGTTTTGGTTGGAAAACGACGATCCAATCACGGCCTAAGATGATGAGTTGGTTTGAAGATCATATGGTTTCACCTCTAACCTACCCGAGTTGTCGTATAGGCTATGAATGAAACTTAACACGATGAACTTCTTAAGCACAGAAATAACAGAAGAGGATGATCTTCTTAACATGCAAATCACTGGCATTAGATCAACATGCAAAACAATACGAAGCATTATTGTCAGGAGGCATGGTGAATAGCTCGTGATGCCGCATGCCACAGCATTCCAAGCTCAACTTTGTAATCAAACTCACAAGGCCTGGCATTTCATAGACAACATTCAGAAC
Source organism: Thinopyrum elongatum (assembly GCA_011799875.1). Taxonomy (NCBI): domain Eukaryota; kingdom Viridiplantae; phylum Streptophyta; class Magnoliopsida; order Poales; family Poaceae; genus Thinopyrum; species Thinopyrum elongatum. The sequence goes on along the minus strand of CM022300.1, from coordinate 530,254,701 downwards.
AAACTCTTAAAATACCTTACATAAGTCAACATTCATGACTATGCATCTCATCAGAGTAAATATTTACTTCTGAACTGAACACACGAATAGGAAAAAAGATCATCGCTGCTCACAGCAAAGGGCGTCCCATTCCAAAATATCAAATGCATGTCTTCTGGCTAACATCAATGAGCAAAATTTGACAAGGTTTTCCAATTCCAAAATATTAAACGAATGTCTTCTTGCTAACATCAATGATTAAACTTTGACAAGCTTTTCCCATTCAAAAATCTGTAATGCCTATGATTGTGGAACGGGCAGGGTTTGTCATCAGTTTGTACATTGAAATGGCACATGGAGCCGGATTAACCAGCGTATCTTTTTGTGCAGTTCCACTGAAATCAAACAATGTCTTATGTAGCACGGTGGATTTCGTCACCAACGTCTACTAATACTCTAAAGCTTCTCGATCATTCCTTGTGTAATGTAGCGCAAACAGTGACTGCTTTTTTCTGCAAAGTGGAAAGACCAACTGGGCCCAATAATGCACTAGTTTGCCTTAAACACATTGGCTCTTTTTGTGCAGTTCAACTAAAATCAAAGTCGAAATAGAACCAAGCAGAAGTTTTGATATCCCTATATGCATAAATAGGTATAAAGGAAACAATTACTTAGAAATAACGGTTGATGACTTATACTCCCAGAAGAAAAAACATCTACCTTATCTTAATGGGAAACAAAGCAGGACAGTAGCAATTCTCAAACAGTGTGATTCATTCATATTAACTGAGACATTATCTTAACAATACCTTGTTTCAACATGTATAAAGAACGACAAAGCAGAAAAATACCATTCCTAAAATGATGCAACTGATTCATATTAACAGAGACATTAGCTTAACAATACCTTGGTTAAACATGTAGAAAGAACTACAAAGCAGGATAGTGAAAGTGCTAGTTATCGACTAGAGGGGGGGTGAATAGGCGATTTTTATGGAAGTCTTCAAAAACACAAGGTCTTCGAAGACAGACAATCAAATTGAACCTATATGATATGCAGCGGAAGATAAACTACGCTAGACAGACCATAGTCAAGTAAGCAATGTAATGAAAGCACGAAGAATAATAGTAGCTAGGTAGAACAGATCAGAATGGAAGACAGTATGAAGCCAAACAAGTGAAAGTATTTGCACAGTGAAGTCAAACAGATCAGGCAAACAAGCAACGACTTCACGAAGACAAACTAAAATGTAAAGAGGTAGGGGATAGAACCAGTAGCTTGGTGAAGACAAGGATTTGATAGACCAGTTCCAGTTGCTGTGACAACTATACGTCTGGTTAGGGAGGATGAGATTGAACTCAGAAGACCACATCTTCACCTTAATCCCCTTGAGCTAAGGACACCCAGTCCTCGCCCAATCACTCTGGTAAGTCTTCAAGGTAGACTTCCAAACCTTCACAGACTCCGTTCACCGGCGATCCACAATGACTCTTGGATCCTCAGAATGTGATGCCTAACCGGCTGGAGGATACACAGTCCTCAAGTGTAACAAGTCTTCAGATCACGCAGACAGAAAGACTTCAGTGATGCCTAACACTCTTTGGCCCTGGGTGTTTGGGCTTTGTCCTTGCAAGGATCTCTCTCTCAAAGGCTTCGGAGGTGGGCTGCTCTCAAACGACAAAAGCCGTGTACTAACTCTGAGCAGCCACCAATTTATGGTGGAGGGGGTGGGCTATTTATAGCCAGCAGGCAACCCGACATGATATGTCCGAAATGACCCTGGGTCACTAAGGAACCGACACGTGTCCAACAATCGGATTTCAAACACACGCGGCAGCTTGGCTTGGGCTACAAGCAAAGCTGACTCATCCAACTCTAGATAAGATTTGCTCTCATTGTCTTCACTCGAAGACATAGGATTTGGGTTGAGCATCACATCAGTCTTCTGACTTTGTTCACTTGGACCCCACTTAACAATACAGTGGTTCCTATGACTCAAGAAAGAAGAAAATGAAACTACGAAAGAAACTATGCCTTCGCACTCCATAGTCTTCAAGTGAATGTCTTCACAAGTCATTATCTTTGACGTGAATGTCTTCACGAACCACCATTGTCTTCAACGTCTTCATACATTTTTAGGGGTCATCTTTGGTAGGAAAACCGAATCAATGAGGGACTTCTACCTGTGTTATCCTGCAATTCTCACAAACACATTAGTCCCTCAACCACGTTTGTCGTCAATACTCCAAAACCAAGTAGGGGTGGCACTAGATGCACTAACAATCTCCCCCTTTTTGGTGATTGATGACAAACTGGTTGAAGTTTTCAACGGGGATAAAGATATGTATAAGTTAAAGAACGCGGTCATTGGCTTCATGAAGTTGAAGGGGCTCCCCCTGAAGATGTGCATATAAGTGATTTGCCTTTGAATGCAAATGCACATGGCAGGTTCTGCTTTGTGGAGATCTCCTTCAATTCATGAAAACAATTCATCATGCATATATGAAATGTAGTGAAGATAGTGACATGCATAATGAGAAATGGGCGTCTACAGAATGACTTCATGCGGAATTTATCATCGCAACGAACGGTAGTAGCAAAAAGTAGCAGACGACCATCAAGGTTTAAGTGTTACAACTCAAAACCAGTAGTTCAAGAACGAGAGTTGTAAGAACTTAGCAAAAATAAGCACCCGGCCCATATAGACCCGCTTGAAGACTATCAACTCATATGCTTCCCCCCCCCCTTTTTGTCAGGAATGACCAAAAAGGAGTGAAGACATAGAGTGCCTATGCGTTCCCATGCGGTGCTGGAGAAGATGTTGGTGCAGCAGGGTCGACGGTGGAGTTGGGCGGTGCAGACGGGCCTGATGCAGAATCGTGATGCAGTGAAGCCATAGCTGGTGAAGTGGCGTCGTCCTCTTCATCAATGACTCGCGCAATAACAGCTGGAGCCGAAGATGAATACTCAGAATCTTCAATGGAAGGAGTTGGATGCCAACTTGCTAACTGTGGAGGCCTGGAGTCAAACTTGAAGCGTTCAGTGAAGCCATCTGCTTGAAGATCGTCTTCAGAACAAAGCATTGTGAGGCTCTTCCAGGCACGCCGACAGGCTTCATGAGCAACAAACGAGTTCTTCGTTGCAAGGTTGCGTATGCGATTGACATCAACAAGAAGACTTTGCATCTGGCGCTTCATCCAGTCATGATGTCTGTCCTACTTCTGATGAAGTGAAACAAGAAGTTCTCTGTCATTCAGCACATGAGCACGCTTCTGAGGCCTTTGAGCTACTATGCTGGCTGTTGCATCAGTGTTGGCACGATGCGGCAGTCTGAGCTGACCAGCAAGAGGACCAGCAGCAGCAGGTGGATTAGGCACATGAACTCCTTCAAGAGGCTGTGTGAAGCTTTGGAAGGCAGTGTTGTCTTCATGAACAGGTTCCTTGGCAGGCACAGGATAAATGGCTTCATGGGACATATCCACTTCAGGTTGAAAGACAACATGGTTGCGAGCTGAAGCTTGATAATTAACGGTACAGTGAAGCTTGATCAGCCGCATGACCCATGGGGCATAGAACTTGAGGCCAAACAGATCAATGCATGAAGCTGCCAACTGACGGATGAAGAAGTCTTGAGTATTGAACCTGATGCCATTGATGATGTAGAAGACCAATGTCTTCATAGTGCCTTCAAGCTTGGCGTGAGGAGAATGCCCCTTTATTGGCCATAGAGTATGCCTCAGTATATGATAGATGGTGCGGGGCAGGTACTCGAGGTCATGGACATAAAATTCCTTGGGGTATTCAGCATCAACTGGCGATGGCTTCATCATGCTGAGCATTTGACTCATGTTGGGCTCAGGCTTCTAGAAGATGCTCTGCAATTGTTGTTCATAGCGCTAACAACCTGGCTCATACAGATCACCAGGAGTGGGCAGGGAAGTTAGCTCGATGATATCTTGAGCTTTGGCTTCATGATGTACATCACCTGACATCCACTCGAGGACCCATGTCTTCGGATCCCTGTTGTAGCCTGATATATGGAGAGTGGCATAGAATTGTAGCAGGAGTTATTCATTCCAATGCTCCTTGTCGACGACAAAAGGGAGCAAGCCAACTTCACAAAAGCAGTCAAGGGCTTCCTCAAGGCAGGGGAGTCCAGCAATGGCATCACAGCACAGGCGCTTATGGGGGAAGATCCTGTCTTGGTTGTACAGAATACATGAGTAATAGCTTCATTGCTGGTGGCTCCAGAATCTGTCAGAAGAGATCTTGGGCTTCTTATATGGATTCTTGGCCTTGTCAAAGAATGTGTTGTGCTCTCTGAAGTTGAGCACACTGAAGGAGCCTTGTGTGGTAACGGCACTGGGAAGCCTTGGCAGCCTGGGCTTTGGCTTCTGCGTCTGAGGCCTTTGCTCCGCATGATAATCATACTGGGGACCAGGAGCAGCAGGTGGTGTCATGATAGGCCACTTGACAGTTACAAGCTCACCATGATAGAACGCCCATTCCATAGTGTGAGGTACAGGAGGAGCAACAGCAACATCCGAGGTCGATGGCTGAATGTCTTCAGAGGCATCATGGGCTTCAGTCTGAAGAGTGGCTTCGGGCTGCACATTGTTGTCAGCCATGACTGTGTCATCAGCTTTAGCAGTGGTTGTATCAGCAACCTCATGTGCCACGGCTTCAGTGGCTTCAGGAATTGGGGGGTCTGGCACAATCACATCTTCATTATCTCTTGTTTCAACAGTTGGGGGAATAACAGCTTGTTCTTCTTCTTTGTCCTCGGCTGATGCAGCCGAAATATCTTCAGCCTCTTTGGCTTCAGATTCATGAGCAGTTTCTGTAGGGATGGCTTCAGGGAACACTTGTCGTGCTACTGAGCTTATGGCTTGCACATCCTCTTCAGGAATGCTCGACATGGAGACTGTGGGCGTAGGGCCTCTGCGAAGCCTTCGAAAAGATGGCGACGCCTGTGGTGAGGGAGTGGTCTTCTCCATGTCTTCAGGTGTGTCTTACGGAGTCTAAATCACTGGAGTGGTGACATGAGCTGATGGAGTGCGAGGAATGACCTCATGCAGCGGAGTGTTGGGGTGGTGCTCTTCCCAGAAATCATCTTGTGTGATTGGCGTCGTGGGACCGCCAATGCTAATATGTTCACTACTCGTGGGAGCAGGCGATGATACCGGCTTGGGCATGATCTAGGGGAACTGAGGAAGGACTTCATCATTGACAACATTGTCTTCATGACCAATGTCTTCAGCTGTGGTGGTGTCAGCAGCTGGAATCTCTTCAGACACATGAGCCTCTGTGGTAGCAGACTCATGGACAACCAGTCGACGCTCGCGGTTGGAGGATGCAGGAAGGGCAACAGAAATGGGTTCAACAAGCAATGGCTCACTAGGAGCAGATGAGGCAGTTTGTGCTTGGGCCCTTCTTGAAGCCTTAGAGGGCTTTGTCTTCAGCCTCTCCTGTGATGGAGCAGCATCATAGGCTTCTTGATGCTTTCACTTCTTGGCCTCAGCCTCAGCCTGCTTTGTCTTCTTCTTCTCAGAAGCAGCTGATGGGACCTTTGGCTTCGAGCCAGTCATACTGGCAGGGAAGACAATGCTTGGTCTTTCCTGCCTTGGGGCTTCAGTTTCAGCTGCAGCTGGCTTCTTCTTCTTCTTGGCAGCCAACTTGGGGTCTATGCCTGGACGCCCAAGTGCTTTCCTCTTCCAGGCTTCATTATGAGCCTGAACGCATTTTTCAGCGTAGCACTTGAGGCGCTCTCTTGAGCCTTTAGCTTCATCATGGTGCTTGGAAACTCAGCCTTGAGATCAGTCATCATCTGCTTGAAGTTTTGCACTTCAGTGACACTGAGCTTGGCCATGCGCTTCTTGAAGAGGGCCTTTTCATGGTCGATCTTGTTCTTCTACTCAATGACCTTTTGACCAATGGCAAGCTCTTTGGCAATATAGCCCTGAAATGTCACGCTGATGCCAATCGGAAGCTGCAGATCATCGAGAGTAAGAGAGGTATCTTCAAACCACTCATCAATGAAGTTGTTGAGAATATCAGCGTCAAACAGAGGCAGATCATTGAACATTTTGGCCTCCTATTTGCTCTTGATCAGCATCTCAAGGGCATCATCATCTATGTCTTCATCGCTAGAAAGATCAACAATATCTTCATCATTGCGAAAGATGTTTGCAGGTGTAAGGGCTTGCCCTGAGATCTTCTTGGGCTTCTTGGAGGTGCGAGACAAGTCTTTAGACTGCACACTGGATTCAGGAGGTGCAGATTTCAATGGCTTCACTCTTGAAGCTTTTGGTGCAGCAGAAGATTTTGAAGCCTTTGCTTTCTTCACTGGCTTCGGGGATTCTGGAACATCAGCATGTTCCTCATCAGCAGTAGCATCTTCAATGCTAGCCCTTTGAGCGGCACAATGTGCCAGATATGAGTCAAAATCCTCAAAGGGGTCAATGATATTCGGCTCAGTATCGTGACTGCCATCTGGCCTTGGAGTAGCTGGACCTGGGTTCAAGTCAATCCCAAGGTCCTTCTTGTTTTGAACTGCTAAAGCCCTAGCAAACTGGAGATTGGCTTCAAACAGATCATCATCTCGACCCCATCGAAGACTTGATGGGTCGGCATTTTCAGGCATTGGGCCTCTGACCATGCAAGGATAGAAGCCTTTTGCAATGGCTTCAGCCTTGGTTCTGGGAATGAGCTTTCTGTACACAGTATTAGCCCATGGTGGCCTCACAGCATTCTTCTTTGCATACTCTGGTGTGACAAAATGATACTGAAACCATTCCTCTGCCCAATGTCTGCGAATCCATTAGACTCTGGACTTGCGCTCACCATAGGTTTTTTCAGGGTCAGATTTGTACATCTCATATAGATCTAGGGGCAGATCCAATGCAGTGTTGTCACGGCGCTGCCTGCCACCCTTCTTTGCAGATTTGTCAGACGCCATTGGATTTAAACTGAAAGGCTTCACAACTGTGTTTGGCTTTAGTCGGCTTGTCAGACAGGAGCTGGCTTCAGGTGAGTCAATGTGATGCTGTAAGAACTCTGCAAATGAATGCAAACTATGAGAACCAAGGGATTCTCCCACTGACATGTACCTGTGACAGCATTAGAGATGCGAGAGAAGGGGAAGAGGTCATATGCATTCTCAAAAGATTTTGAAGATAAATCAGTTTGAAGACATTGACCTCATAGCGCGAAGACATTCACTTATAGATGTAAGTTGGTTCCAGATTTGTACAAATCCATGAATAGGTACAAGTGAGGAATCTAACTAATACTGAAGCATAAGTGAAGGTACTTGCAAGTTATGAGATACAGAAGATGAAAGATCCAGATTTGGAAGTGAAGAAATGGCTTTTTGAAGATATAGAAAGTTTCAATAGATCAAACGAGCGGTAAAAATAGACTTTTAATTACCACAGATGAGTAGACGAAGAACTGCTAGATGAGGCGGGATGGAGGCCAAGCAGTTCAATCTCCCGCGCCCTAACTTGGCGGCGGAAGACACCTACGGCGGCGGCGGGAGGAAGATGTCCACGGCCGGCGTGAAGACGATGTCGGAGAAGTCGCGGCAGCGAAGCACTTCATCTCCGGCGATGACTGATGCTAGTGGTGGTGCTAGGGTTTGAGCGAGACGGCGAGGGGAGAAGAGATAATGACCGCAGGGGTGGAGTATTTATAAGGAAGAGGGACGGCGCAGTGTAATTACTCAGGTGCCCCTGGCGGTTCACATCTGAAGGACACATGGCAAGCATGCAACAGATTGAAGGTTGCGCCATGACCCCACGCGCGTCTGGTTTGTTGGGTGGTCGTTCCGGCTTCTCCGGTAATCAGGCAAAAAGGATAGAGATAGTAAAAGCAGTTTAAATGTTTGTCTCTTTCTCTTCATCTGACAAGGACTCGGTGAAGACAATCGACACATGTTAATAGAATGCATATGAAGAGACAGAGAGAGTTGGAGAGATAAGCACAGAAGGGGTTAGGGTCCAATCTCATTCACTTAGTGCAGAAAATGGCAACTTGAAGACATAGCTATAAGTGAATGTTGTAGAGGACAGAACACACACACACACACACACACACACACACACACACACACACATATATATATATATATATATATATATATATATATATATATATATATATATATATTTGTGAAGACCAAATCGAACATTGCGAAGATAAAACATGAAGACAAGGCAATGTTGAAGACAAACCAACTTTGAAGATAATGCAACATGAAGCCAAACAAAAATCTTCAAGAAAGGTTGGTGGTGGCATTACCCACCGTATAGGAAGTATTAGACCCAGACACGGCGCACAATTATCGTGGCGCTCCGAAGTCAAATTCCACATTAATGTATTCACACTCAGAGGGTAGGTCTTCATTACTTGAAGACATATGTTACTTTGTGTGTTGCACACCTAAACCATCAATATGCATAAGCGTTAGGATGTTTGTCCATTCACTGGACATTTGAGGATTCTAAGATATTTAGCTCACACCCCAGCTTGCAAAACCTTTTCTCATCCAAGGGCTTCGTGAAGATATGTGCCAATTGCTCTTCAGTGTTGACGTGAATAATGTGAATGTCTTCCTTCAACACATGATCTCTGAGAAAGTGATGACGGATCTGAATGTGCTTTGTCTTTGAGTGCTGAACTGGATTGTGAGCAATCTTGATGGCGCTTTCATTGTCGCAGTAGAGGGGCACATTCTTCATGTTAATGCCATAGTCCTTGAGGGTTTGCTTCATCCATAGAAGCTGAGCATAGCAAGATCCAGCGGCAATGTATTCAGATTCAGCAGTGGAGAGTGACACACAGTTCTGCTTCTTTGAAGACCAACAGACAAGAGATCGTCCAAGAAAGTGACATGTGCCTGATGTGGACTTGCGATCGACCTTGTCACCAGCATAATCAGCATCTGAGAATCCAACTAGATCAAACTCTGAGCCCTTTGGATACCATAATCCTAGCATTGGGGTGTGAGCCAAATATCGAAGTATTCGCTTCACTGCGAGGTGATGCGACTCCTTTGGTGCCGCTTGGAATCGGGCACACATGCAAATGCTAAGCATTATATCTGGCCTAGATGCACATAAGTACAATAAAGAACCAATCATGGAGCGGTATACCTTTTCATCGAACTCTTTACCATTGTCGTCGGGGCCCAGTTGACCTTTGGTAGGCATTGGCGTCGTGTAACCTTTGCAGTCTTGCATTCCAAACTTCTTCAGGCAATCTTTGAGGTATTTTTCTTGTGATATGAAGATGCCATTCCTCTATTGACAGATTTGAAGACCAAGAAAGAATTTCAGCTCTCCCATCATGGACATCTGATATTGCTCTTGCATCATATGCCCAAACTCATCACTGTATCTCTTATCAGTGCAGCCAAAGATAATGTCATCCACATAGATTTGGCATACAAACAATTCTCCATCATATGTCTTCGTGAAGAGAGTGGGATCAAGAGAACCAGGTTTGAAGCCTTTGCTCTTCAGGAAGTCTTTGAGTGTGTCATACCAAGCGCGAGGTGCTTGTTTGACGCCATACAGTGCCTTGTTGAGTTTGTAGACCATATCAGGACGCTTTGGATCTACAAAACTAGGTGGTTGAGCTACATACACTTCTTCTTCAATTTTGCCGTTGAGGAAGGCACTCTTCACATCCATTTGATAAAGAAGGATGTTGTTGTGATTAGCATAGGCTAGCAGTATGCGAATGGCTTCAAGCCTAGTCACAGGAGCAAAGGTTTCATCGAAGTCAATCCCTTCCACTTGTGTGTAACCTTGAGCAACGAGACGAGCTTTGTTTCTGACAACTTGACCATGTTCATCTTGTTTGTTGCGATAGATCCATTTGGTGCCAATAATGTTGTGCTTGTGAGGATCAGGACACTTGACAAGTTCCCAAACATTGTTCAGTTCAAACTGCTGAAGCTCTTCTTACATAGCTTGAATCCATTTAGGTTCCATGAAGGCTTCATCAACTTTCTTGGGTTCGGAGATGGAAACGAAAGCAAAGTGCCCACAAAAATTGGTTAATTGCATAGCTCTTGATCGAGTGAGCGGACCAGGTGCTTTGATACTATCAATTATCTTCTCAATCTGAACTTCATTGGCCACACGAGGATGAACAGGGCGAAGACTTTGCTCTTGCTGATTGCTATCTTCATCTTCAGCATTATCTTCAGGCTGAGCATTGTCTTCATGTGGAGTAGGTGTTGGAACGACAATTTCCTCTTCTGCCTGTTCCTCGGTGGGTATGATTTCTCCAGTACCCATCAGCTTGATAGATTCACTAGGGGAAGCTTCATCTAGCACATTTGGCAGGTGCTCTCTTTGCGAGCTGTTAGTCTCATCGAACCGCACATCTATAGTTTCAACCAATTTATAGTGAAAGAGGTTGAAGACTCTGTAGGTGTGCGAGTCCTTTCCGTAACCAAGCATAAAATCTTCATGTGCTTTCGGTGCAAATTTTGAAGTGTGATGTGGATCCTTGATCCAGCACCTAGCATCGAAGACTGTGAAATAGCTTACGTTTGGCTTCTTACCAGTGAGTAGTTCATAAGATGTCTTCTTAAAGAATTTGTGAAGATAAACTCTGTTGATGATATGGCATGCAGTGTCAATGGCTTCAGGCCAGAACGTTCTTGGAGTCTTGAACTCATCAAGCATCGTACGAGCCATCTCAATAAGGGTCCTGTTCTTGCGCTCCACAATGCCATTCTGTTGAGGTGTGTATGGAGCAGATAGCTCATGAGTGATGCCCAATGTATCAAGATAAGTGTCGAGGCCAGTGTTCTTGAATTCTGTGCCATTGTCACTCCTGATGTGCTTGATCTTGATGCCATAGTTAGTCATGGCATGGTTGGCGAAGCGTCTAAAGACATCCTGCACTTCAGTCTTATAGAGAATTATGTGCACCCAGGTATATCTAGAATAATCATCAACAATAATGAAGCCAAAAAGATGTGCAGTGGTAGTAAGGGTAGAGTAGTGAGTAGGGCCAAATAAGTCCATGTGTAGCAGCTCGAAGGGACGCGAAGTCGTCATCATTGTCTTCGAGGGATGTTTTGCCCTAGTCATCTTCCCGGCTTCACAAGCACCACACAGATGATCCTTCTTGAACTTGACACCCTCTATGCCAATGATATGCTTCTTCTTCATGAGAGTGTGCAAGTTCCTCATGCCCGCATGTCCTAGCCTTCGATGCCAAAGCCAACACTCTGAAGCTTTTGCTAGAAGACATACGGCAAGTTGTGGTCCTGTGGAGAAATCTACCATATACAGATCACCTCTTCGATAACCTTCGAAGAGTAGAGATTTGTTAGTTTCCATAAGCACAAGGCAACGATATTTTCCAAATATCACAATCATGTTTAGATCACAAAGCATTGAGACTGACATTAAGTTGTATCCAAGGGATTCAACAAGCATCACTTTATCCATGTGTTGATCCTTTGAGATAGCAACTCTACCTAGACCCAATACCTTGCTTTTACCAGTGTCAGCGAATGTGATATGGCTTTTTGTAGATGGTCGTAGGGTTGAATCCATGAGAAGACTTCGATCACCAGTCATGTGGTTAGTGCATCCACTATCCATAATCCATTCAGTAGCTTTCGGAGTCGTACCCTACAGTGCAGTTAGCGGGATAGGCTTCACCAAGAGTATTGTGAAGCATAAACATTTGACGTACAAGCATACTATCAAAGTTAAGATTCTTGGATGGTAAGATAGGATGCTCATCAAGAAACCCTGGGATGAAATAAATGGTAAGACCATTTTGGCACTTTATCTTGCATCCCACAAGATGTTTTAGGTCCTCAGCATTGTCTTCAGAAGTCAATGATTTCTGGCTGGAGACCTTTCCCTGCAAGAGAAGTTAATTCTTCTTAACCACCCACATCTTAAGGGGTGGCTTAGAAGCAATGAGTCTAAGTGCAGCATCTGAGAACTTTGGCTTTGGAGCCCTAGCAAATAGTTTTGCAGGATGTGAATAGTACTCAAATGAATATGTAGAAAAATTCTTTGATTTGTGAACATAGCAGTTAGAAGAAACACGCTCATATTCATGAGTCTGATGATAATTTCCCTGCAAAACATTGGCGTTAGGGTGACCTTGTGAGGTCCTCTGTCTGTATGAAGCCTTTGGGCCATATGAAGCCTTTGGTCTGGGGTTTGTCTTCTTCCCTGGTGGTGACATGATGACATTCACAGGAAGCTTCTCAAGACAACTCTTAGGAACCCAGATCTTCTTCAAAGGTGGCCCATTCCTACAGTTAGTACCAATAAACCTGGCAAACACCTCACCATTCTGATTCTTAAACAGCTTATAATTGGAGTCAAAGGACTCATCAATGATAATGGGGTTAGCACAAGTGAAGCCAGATAAAGTAGATGGATCTACTGAAGGACCCTTTTCAGCAACCCATGTGGTTTTGGGATACTGCTCAGGCTTCCAGTAAGACCCATCAGCATTCATTTTCCTCTCAAAACCAACACCCTCTTTCCTAGGGTTTCGGTTCAGAATCTGTTTCTTGAGGACATCACATAGTGTCTGATGCCCTTTGAGGCTTTTGTACATGCCTGTTTCAAGCAATGTCTTCAACCTGGCATTCTCATCAGCAATAGTAGTGGTATCCTCAGAAGAGGGGTTAGTTACCACATTAGCAGTTGAAGATATTGCAACATCAGAGGCAGTAGAACATTCAGCAATAGAGACAACATTGTCATGCTCAAGGCATTTTAAACATGGTGGCACAAAATCTTCCTGAGCGGAACTGATCTGTTGAGCGAGTAGTGAATCGTTCTCTTTTTGAAGATCTTCATGCGACGCTCTTAGTTTCTCTAGATCTTGCTTCCTTTGAAGATAATCATAGGAAAGCTTCTCATGAGTGGCTGAGAGGGTTTCATGACGACTTTCAAGTTCTTTGTACTTAACGTGAAGGTTTTTGATGTCTTCGATTAAGGACTGAGTTCGATTCATTTCCTCGTCCAATAGGTCATCGCTTTTGTCTAGCAATTTTTGAATGTGTTCCATAGCAGTTTGTTGTTCAGTTGCAATTTTAGCAAGAATCTTATAGCTTGGTTTGGATTCACATTCAGAGTCATCTTCACTGGAGGTTTGAAAGTAAGCATTGCATGAGTTTACCTTGGCACCTCATGCCATGAAGCAGTAGGTTGGAGCAGAGTCGTCCTCATCATCAGCTTCAGCGTCGGCGGCTTGGCCATTGTCTTCAGTGTTGAAGATGGACTTGGCGATGAATGCCGAAGCTAGAGCCAGGCTTGCCACGCCTGAATTAGACTCCTCCTCGGACCCCACCTCCGCCTCCTTAGAAGCATACTCCTCTGAATCCATCTCCTTGCCAATGAACGCACGCACCTTGCCAGATGAGCTCTTCTTGTAAGACGAAGACTTTGATGAAGACTTTGAAGAAGACTTTGAGGATTTCTTCTTCTTCTTGTCGTCAGAATCATATTCCTTGCTCTTCTTCTTTTTCTTGGCTTCCTTGTCCCATTGAGGACATTCAGATATGTAGTGACCTGGCTTCTTGCATTTGTGGCATGTTCTCTTCTTGTAGTCACGAGAGGAAGCCTCATCATTCTTGGAACTGGATCTTGAAGACTTTCAGAAGCGATTCTTCTTGGAGAACTTTTGGAACTTTCTCAGAAGCATTGCTAGCTCTTTGCCAATGTCTTCAGGATCATCAGAACTGCAGTCAAATTCTTCTTTAGATGAGGAAATAGCTTTTGCCTTCAAAGCACGGGATCGGCCATAGTTGGGGCCATAGATATCTCTCTTTTCAGACAGCTGGAACTCATGTGTGTTGAGCCTCTCAAGTATGTCAGACGGATCGAGATCTCTGAAGTCAAGGCGTTCTTGGATCATCAGGGCCAAAGTGTCAAATGAGATGTCAAGTGATCTCAGTAGCTTCTTCACAATTTCATGCTTGGTGATCTTAGTGGCGCCGAGTGCGCAAAGCTCATTTGTGATATCAGTGAGGCGATCGAATGTGAGCTGGACATTCTCATTGTCATTTTTCTTGAAGTGGTTGAAGAGATTGCGAAGTACATCAATCCTTGAGTCTCTCTGAGTTGAGACGCCTTCGTTGACCTTGCACAGCCAGTCCCAGACTAGCTTTGCAGTTTCCAGAGCACTCACACGGCCTTACTGTCCTTTGGTCAGATGACCACAGATGATGTTCTTGGTGGTTGAGTCCAGTTGCGCGAACCTCTTGACATCAGCAGTGGTGACACCTTCACCGACTTTGGGAACACCAGTCTTGACGACATACCAGAGGTCGATGTCAATGGCTTCAAGATGCATGCGCATCTTATTCTTCCAGTAGGGGTAATCAGTGCCATCGAAGACGGGGCACACAGCGGAGACCTTGATTATCCCTGCAGTCGACATAGCTAAAACTCCAGGTGGTTAAACCGAATCACACAGAACAAGGGAGCACCTTGCTCTGATACCAATTGAAAGTGCTAGTTATCGACTAGAGGGGGGTGAATAGGCGATTTTTATGAAAGTCTTAAAAAACACAAGGTCTTCAAAGACAGACAATCAAATTGAACCTATACGATATGCAGCAGAAGATAAGCTACGCTAGACAGAGCACAGTCAAGTAAGCAATGTAATGAAAGCACGAAGACTAATAGTAGCTAGGTAGAATAGATCGGAATGGAAGATAGTATGAAGACAAACAAGTGAAAGTCTTCGCATAGTGAAGTCAAACAGATCAGGCAAACAAGCAATGACTTCACGAAGACAAACTAAAATGTAAAGAGGTAGGGGATAGAACCAGTAGCTTGGTGAAGACAAGGATTTGGTAGACCAGTTCCAGTTGCTGTGACAACTATACGTCTGGTTAGGGAGGCTGAGATTGAACTCAGAAGACCACGTCTTCACCTTATTCCCCTTGAGCTAAGGACACCCAGTCCTCGCCCAATCACTCTGGTAAGTCTTCAAGGTAGACTTCCAAACTTTCACAGACTCCGTTCACCGGCAATCCACAATGACTCTTGGATCCTCAGAACATGATGCCTAACCGGCTGGAGGATACACAGTCCTCAAGTGTAACAAGTCTTCAGATCACGCAGACAGAAAGACTTCAGTGATGCCTAACACTTTTTGGCTCTAGGTGTTTGGGCTTTGTCCTCGCAAGGATCTCTTTCTCAAAGGCTTCGGAGGTGGGTTGCTCTCAAACGACAAAAGCCGTGTACTAACTCTGAGCAGCCACCAATTTATGGTGGAGGGGGTGGGCTATTTATAGCCAGCAGGCAACCCGACATGATATGTCCGAAATGACCCTGGGTCACTAAGGAACCGACACGTGTCCAACAATCGGATTTCAAACACACGCGGCAGATTGGCTTGGGCTACAAGCAAAGCTGACTCATCCAACTCTGGATAAGATTTGCTCTCATTGTCTTCACTCGAAGACATAGGATTTGGGTGGAGCATCACATCAGTCTTATGACTTTGTTCACTTGGACCCCACTTAACAGTACGGTGGTTCCTATGACTCAAGAAAGAAGAAAATGAAACTATGAAAGAAACTATGTCTTCGCACTCCATAGTCTTCAAGTGAATGTCTTCACAAGTCATTATCTTCGACGTGAATGTCTTCACGAACCACCATTGTTTTCATACATTTTTAGGGGTCATCTCTGGTAGGAAAACCGAATCAATGAGGGACTTCTACCTGTGTTATCCTGCAATTCTAACAAACACATTAGTCCCTCAACCACGTTTGTCGTCAATACTCCAAAACCAACTAGGGGTGGCACTAGATGCACTAACAGATAGTACCATTTCTAAAACACTGTAACTGATATATAATAACAGAGACATTATCTCAACAATACATTTCTTAAACATCTACTTCCGCCGATCCCTAACAAGTGTTGCAGTTTTGAACTAAGATTTGTAGTTAATTCTAAGAGTGGCATTGCTTAATTTTACTAGTGGCATTAGATTAACAAAAAGCATAAACAGTTCCAGGGGAGATTAGGCGCAACAGCGCCATGTGCTTCCATATACTTATAAAGGGGGTGATGCAGAGTTTGTTGTAACAAAGCAACAAGCATCATGTCTGGGTTGGTCCCATTTTTGTTCACTTAATGGGAAAAGATAGCAATACAATAGCTTAAATTCAACATTTATTTAAAACAGTACCACTACAAGTAGCACAGCATCTCAAAGCACACTGCACAATCATGTGGATGAAGGCCGGTACTGACCTTTCATGAGGCAGACAAGATCAAATATGAATCTGCCAACACGAATAGGAAATCCAATCTCGTTTTGGTAGTTCAACTAGATCAAGCAAAGTTGCTGGTGTGACATTTAAGTTGAACTGCACAAAACACTCTTGAAACAAAAGTGTTTTGCATAGTGAAGCAAAAGGTCCCAATAGCAACGAGTTGAATAGATATCCCTGTTTTCAGAGGTAAAAAAAAGAAACAATTACTGGCCGATAAAGGAGGATGAATCATATGGCCACAAAAAGAAACATCTACCTTATCTTGATGGAAAACAAAGTAGGACCGTAGCATTTCTACAACGGTTGCATTGATTCATATTAACAGAGACATTCTCTTAAAATAACATTCGTTAAAAATGTAATTTACTTTTAGCAGTGGCATTGCTTCAATTCAGCGGCATTCTTAGATTAACAACAGCAAAATAGTTGTATGGGACATGGGACATGCTAGCACCATGTGCGTCCACACGTATAAATGGGTGATGCAGAGTATGTTGCCAAGCAGCATATCTGTGTTGGTCCCATATTTGTTCTCTTTGAACCTTTTTCCTATGTGAGGGCAGCAAATCTAGTCCTGCACCAACTACCCGACCCCCTAGTTTCTTTCCTTTTTCAACAAAGAGATCGGTTCCTTACAGATGTGTGTACTGGGTTACCCCCATTTTCCCTTTTTGACCAACAGAGCAGGTGGATAGCCAGTCTATACTACTTTCCCTCCCTCCTTTCCTCATTGAACCACGTCCTAGATTCATGCTCCACCCCAAGCCCCCTTCTTTCATCTTTGAACCAAGACCTAGATTCGACTACAGAATCGAAAAAGGTCCACATGTAGCTAGAGCAATGACGGTTTCAAAGAAAGTTATACCTTAGGGTCGTCGGGATGTGGCTAGGTGGGTGGCGGGAGGCCAGATCTACCCACACTACGTACGACAGTGAGGAAGAAGGGGTCAGAGGCCCTCCCGCACCGGCTCTGGGTGAAAGAGAACAGCGCAGCCGGCACTGGAATGCCTCCCTTTCCGAAGGCGACAGAGTGAACGCTGCACCTCCTCCCCTTCCCGGTGCGATGGGATCCGGATGGCTCCTTCACCAGCTGTGAGGGGGGAGAGAGAGAGGCCAACACAATCTTGTTTAGATCTGATGAAGAGGGTGAGAGATTGTGAATAGAGCAAACCCTAGCAAAGGAACGCTGAGCCTCCAACGTATATATATATATATATATATATATATATATATATATATATATATATATATATATATATATATATATGTATATGTGGTGCAGCGAGAGTGTGAAGAGTGCAAACCCTAGCGAACAAGCGCTGAGGCTCCAGCTTATATAGTACATACTCGTGTATAGTACTAATATAGGGGAGTGGTTTTCTTTTTCTCTCCATAAAAATCGTTTTAAATTGTGTACGAAATGAAACTCTTTATTTAACGTGCCAGTGAAGAAAACTACGATCAACTAACGATCCACGCGTCCTGGTCGCACTTCCTATCGTTCACGTGCGGTACACTACCCTTCGTTAAGTGAACAACCACACACACGCCAAATTATCGGAAAGGTGTGAGAGTGTGTACAAATAAAGAAATTTAATTTCAATTATTTTGTATCTACAGTTTGCCCTCTCTCAATAATTATGGTTTGTTGTGTTCGGCCTAAACTTGGTCAAACTTTACAAAGCTTGACTTCAGTCGAATCTAATATGTAGAGTACATAAAAACGGAGGGGTACTACCTCCATCCGGGTTTTTAGTCCACACCATATTTTTAATCAAAGTCTGACCACATATTTAGTTAAAAGCTGGACAAATAAAATTATAGGGTAGCTGAAGACAAAGTTGTGAGAAGGCTTAGAAATCAATACAAAACTTTTGCTCTTAGTACCAACGTTGATGCTTCTTCGAGGAAACATTTGGTTCATATCCAATTATGTGATGAAATTGCACCAACGTAAACAACTGCTCCAAGATGAACTCATGAAGGATATCGTCTTTGTGGTAACAAGCAAAGAGCACTGATGTAAGACATTCTGTTCTTCATTGAACATCGATCAGCTTCACCAGCCGATGCAACCATGAGACGCAACCATGAGCATCGATAGGTCATCGTGGTGATGCATCATCGATTTTGGCATCAAGTTTGGGTCAGGCACCAATGAAGTTTGACAATCCTCACTGTGGTTTGTTTCTTCTCAGTAATCAAGCTCGAGAAAGGAAGAACCACTTGGCAGAGGACAGTGAGGCTAAGCAACAGTGGACATCCAATTTTGTGCAGTTCCACTAAAATTGAGGAAGACATGCCCGAGTATGGAGATACGCATCCCTGTTTGCAAAAAATATAAAAAAATGATATTTAAGTAGTGTTGTTACTTTGTTTTAGTAGTGGAACAAGATTAACAGCAGCATCTTAATTGTCAATAAGAATTAATGAAACGTACACCAAAAAATAGAAGCATCATGATTATCTTGATGGGAACTAAAGCAGGATACCAAAAAAAACTAAAGCAGGACAGAAGCATTTATCGACTCCTCTACATGGGCATTGCTTCATTTTACCAGTGATAGTTTTAGATTAGCAGCAGCAATAGGAGCATATGGACAATGACCGCACAACCACCATGTACTTTTTGTCGGAAAAAAACATGTATACCGCCACCGTTTCACAAATGATAAACCAGGACAACTTTTGGAGTGGCCTTTCCTCTATAATAGTAAAAAATAGGTGATGTTGGATCAGCCGATGAACCCTAGCTACTGTACATGGGGAGCTGGGGAGTAGTGGTATACAAGAAAACCCGCATGCAGAGTACAATGAAGCATGAAATCCAAAAGAAGTTATACCTCAGGTGGGGAAGATGTGGCTAAGGCGGGCGGGCGGGATCTACCCACACAATGGTAGCGAACAAGGGCGCGGAGGACCTTCGTCTGTGCCGGCGCCGGCTCGGAGAGGACGGTGCACATCGGCTTCCTCCATCGCCGATGGCAACAACGTCAATGCTGGACCTCCTCACCTCCTGCAGCGGACGGGATCCGGCCGGATCTGTGACCACCGGTGAGGAGAGAGATAGAGTGGACACTGTCATCTTGTTTACATATGGAGAGGGTGAGAGAGCGAGACGCGATAAACCCTATCAAATAAGAGGCTATATATACAATGGAGTAAAAAAAAATCTCTCCATAACAGTAGTTTAAAAAAGAATACACGCGTTCCCGGAAAAAAGAAACGAAAACTGGCGGACAAATCTTTTTTAACGTAAAAAGAAAGAAAACTTGATCAATAACACGCCCCCGCTTCCAGGTAGCAGTTTGTATCCCTCATGTGTGGTCCCCGACCCTCCATTATTAAGTGAACAAATTAAAGGGTCAAATTATTACGTACGTAAACTGCCTCTTCGGGTACAAATGCGCTCTATCGTGTACTCGCGGGTATGTCGGAGGCAGAGTGAGTGCGTGTACATTTCTTCTTGTACATAGTAATCCATTTATCTCACTTCATATTGTTTCCCACTACTATGATATTCCTATCCTAGGAACAAAATGAGGCGGTACTAAGTTTGTGTGTGTGTAAGGAGAACGAGACATCGATGATGTGTATGAGTAGTCGCGAGAGTCATCACTATGTGTGTGTGCGCGCACACACACATAGACATGCATAACTGTGTTTACGTAAAATTATTACTTTCATCTCCATCTCCAATCATCGCACACACACATAGACATGCATAACCGTGTTTACGTAAAATTATTACTTTCATCTCCATCTCCAATCATATTTGTCCAACTGGCACATTATTTACGTTATTAATTACGCAACAATATTTACGTACGTCCAGCCTCTCTCGTTTGCGGGCGTCCGGACCGCTGCCACGCCCGCTCCTGACCGCCCTGGCCAACCCGAACCCTCTTCATCACCCGCGCGCGCTTCCCGCCCGAAACGGTCAGTGCCGCATTCATGCCCGGCCAGAGCGGACGCGACCTCTCACTGGCGCCGGCATTGAAGCGGCGCACCGGCCGAGAGAGCGCCGCTCGCGCCGCTTCCCGGTGCACGCGACTGCTCCGCGTTCAAACGTCACCACGGCCGGCCGCAACATGCATGTAAAAAAGTTCTTGGGAGTCCGTGCTACAGCTAGCTGTCCTCCCCCTCCTCGTCTATCTCTTCTAGTAGTGCTAGTACTCCATGGCGCGATCCATCGACAAGTAGGCGGGAAAGTTTGCGTATACTCGGTTTGCGATGAGTGGCATGCCGAGCGACCGTGTGGGCGAAGGAGGGTGAGACACGAACACGACAGACATGATTTAAACGTTGGTTTTGCTCGATGGCGCGATCCAACAAAATGAAACGTTGGTTTCCAAAAGAATACTGTACTGCATGAGGGAGAAGCGGATTCAACGAAGAGTGATGGTTTGCTTTTTCTATCCAACTACCGGGTCTATGTGATTTGACGGCTCATTGGTCATTATTACTGCGGCGGTAGAGTGTCGTAGAGCGGCTGCACTCTTATTTATTTATTCGGTGATAAAACTAACTTTCTCCACTTTACACCGGAGGAGTACGAAACACGGCAGCCCAGTGACTACATGGCCTACCTCCCACTATCACCATATTCCTTGGACAGCCCGCATGCCAAGAAAAAATTACTATACTCTCACATACTACCTCCGTCCTGGTTTATTAGTCCCACCATACATTTTACCACATGACCCACCATGTATAGTAATGGGCTACAAGAAAGTACTACTACATTTTACCACATGACCCACCATACACTCTCACATACTACCTCCGTCCTGGTTTATTAGTCCCCTATGTAATTTATGCATGATACTAGTATATGATACTCCCCACTATGAGTAGCCTTATACGCATACAAAAAAGGACCGGAGGGAGTACGAAGCTTTCAGATTTTGTTTCATGTATGTATCCTGACTCCAAGGTTGCCCCGTTACAACATTCCATCAGATACAAAGGAAAACTAACATGCATGCTGATGCATCTCAATGATTCACAGATCATAGCCAATATTTACTTCACAACTAAAGACAAAAGTTGTGAGAGTGTGTAAAAAAAAACTACTAATGGGGTCTCTACGCCTTAAACCCTAAACATGATTTAATTTCCTGGCTAGGTAGAACCTGTCGAAAGAAAGAAGCCTGGCACCCTTGGATCATATGATGCTTTTGTGCAGTTCCACTAAAATTGAGCTGAGCATCCCTGTTGGCAAGGATATTGAAGAAGTGCAATTAGAGTAATAGTAGTGGCACTAGTTCATGAGACATAAACTCATCACAAATAGAAGCCGGTAGAAGTAGAGAAAGATCCACATGGAGATGGAGCTACGTGGGGAGCTGCGGCAGTGGAGCAAGCCGGCTCCAAAAGGAAGTTGTACCTGGGACGTCGGGGTGTAGCTAGAAGGGCGGTGGGAGGCGGCATCAGCCCATACCGCAGAGACCCCCGATCGGCACGCACCGACTGTGGGTTTTCTTCCTCGCCGTTATCGACCGCGTCTACGCAGAACATCGTCCGCTTCCCCCGGCGGCGGGATCAGGCCGGATTTGTGACCAGTGGTGTGGCCACCATCGTTCTATGCTTTTGAAGAGAGCAACCCAAGCAAGGAGGCTTGTAGCTTAGGCTCCTGCTAGTGTATATATAGTGGAGCGGTTTTCTTTTTCTCTCCATATCAACCTTTTTATATTGCGTATGTGTCATTGAAGAGTGAAATGATGGTTGCTTCGTCCGACTAACTTACTGTGTGATTTGACTGCTCCTGAGTGGCCCCTGCACGTACTCCCCCTACGTGTATGACCGTTCCTGAGTCTCACTTGTACTTATCTCTATTTTCTTGCATGACACGTAGACATGATGCGCATAGAGGAATTTTGTTACTACACGTTGTTACGTATCTACTCCCTCCTTCCGGTTCACTACTAGTACTCCCTCTGTCCTGGTTTATTGGTCCCCTTTGTACTCAATTCATGGGCTCGTTTTCCTCAAGAAATTGTCTTTACCAATGTATTAATATCGGGAATGCATGCGTGAACAACGAATGATTAAACCTTGCATGCAATGTTTTGACAAAGCATTGACATATGAACATGTGAATGTGAGGGACTACAACCTCGTGCATGCATGCAAGAGTAAACACGTATACATGCACGCAAAAACGCGCGCGACGCCCTAATGCATGCATGTCCGAGCACACGACGGAACATACACGGTCACGCTCAAGTGCTCAACCTACACTTGCATGCACACACATACTCAGCCAGGGTGAGCTAGTGATCGTATAAACACCGGAAAATGTATATATTGCCCGCAATGAGCGTATTATGAAGTCCACTGACGGTATTTTTACAAATATACAGTGACAGCCAGTGTATTTATCTCGTTTCAAATTAAGCCATATTAACCGGAAGTATGGACTAGCATTACTTTGTTGTGTCCCGTCAACTTGCAGAACAAGGAGAAGCTTGCGTGCGGTGGCTCGCAGGACAAGGGAGAAACTTTTGACTAATGCAAGCTCTCCCTCGCTCAGGCGGTGGACGTGCAACAGTTAATTCGGTGTCAGATTGCCAGAAGCATACACTGTACTAGTACCATCATTGTTTGACTTCCCGAAGAGGCGAAGAGCCAAGCGCAAAGTTTACTGCAGTAGTACTCCGAGTAGTATTACGTAGTACTAATAGTACGACTAGTACTTAGTATACAGGTACTACTCGGAACCGCATGGTGGAGCGTCTGCACTCTTATTTTATTTTAATCTGTGATAAAGCAATCTTCAACACATTTGCTTCTCTTCGAGGGTTCTCGCATGTGATAATGGAAGTTGATTGCATGGAACACTCGCCACAACTCTCGCTTAATTCTGGCTCCTATCCTATTAGAAATAGGAGCGCTCAGAAATATTTTCTCTTTTTTTGTTATTCAGCATGTAAACAGGTCAGCAAACCTTGCGGCGCATCTTTGTGCGACCCGTGCTTGCTGCGCTTTGAATGTGACCGAGAGCTGGCTTGATGAAACACCTCGCTTCCTTTTTTGCGGGGTACCTCACTTCCTAGTGACTAGTCTCTTGGCTGATTGTCCTAAGAATGCTTATATAATAAAGCTCTCTCATTTACCCGCAAAAAAGATTCCATATTAACCGGAAAGGAGGCAGTATGGACTAGCACTACTTTGGTGTGCCCCATCAACTCGCAGAACGAGGAAAAGCTTGTAGGACAAGGTGAAGCTTGCTTACACCCTCTCCGTCTACCTCAAGCGCGGTGGCTCGTAGGACGAGGAGAAGCTTTTGATTAATGCAACCTACCCTCGCCCAGGCGGTGGACGTGCAGCAGTTCATTCTGTGTCAGATTGCCGGAGGCATACACTATAGTACCATCATTGTTCGACTTCCCGAAGAGGCGAAGAGCCAAGCACAAGGTTTAGTAGTACGAGTAGTACAGTACTACTAGTATACAGGTACTAGGAACCGCATGGTGGAGCGTCTGTACTCTTATTTTATTTTAATCTCTGATAATTTATTCGGGAGAAGTGCGGAAAACGGCAGCCCAATAGTACTATTGAAAAACATCGAACATGTAATGATGACATCGATCAACCATGCTCGAATATATCTTGGCCTCCATGCAACACCTAGTCCATCTGTGTTCTCGCTACTCGTCTCTCTCAAAGAGCGGCGGGTTGGCCATTTTGCCGTCAATTGAGATCGGTTTGCTCACACTCCGGTCCTACATGTTAGTGATATGCCAAGAGGAAGTGCGTTGACCGACAGACCATATGCGGACTTGGTTTTGCACCTTCATACGTACTAGTATGAGCAGATTCAAAGAAGAGCGTATTGATGGTTGCTTCTTCCGAGCAACTTACAGTGGGAAAGGTGGGGCTTATGATTTGACTGCTCATTACTCACTATTAATGCGGCGCAACGACCGGGCTGAGTCTCCCATGCGGTTGTGCACTCTAATTTGGTGCATGGCACATGGACCCAGATGCTGAATGGCTTCTGGCAATGCTACCAAGCTTCCAGCATTTGTTTACATAATTGACGTATACAAATAATTTTCCAGCGACATGAAATTGTACAATGCTCTGAAGCTTTCAGCTTTCGTTTCATGTGTCTTGCCAGCTGGAAGGTTGTCTCATTACAACATCAATCAAATACTAGAAAGGAAACTAACATCCATGCTCTTTTGGAAAAAATTAAAAACTAACTTCCTTGCTAATGCATCTCAATGATTAGCAGATCGGAGCTAATATTTACATCACAACTGAAGACAAAGTTGTGAGAAGGTGCTAAATTAAAATTGATCCATGCTTTCATTGGCAGCAACTTCCCTCCAGCTCTGTCTAAATCAACAAGGCATGTTGGGAAGAAAAGTAGCTGTCAGGAGCATGCAACATTCCGACCATTTTGTGCAGTTCCACTAAAATAGAGTTGAGCGTCCCTGTTCCAAAGATATTGAGTAAGTGTGATTACAATAATAGAGGACTGTTGATGAAACAATAAACACACAAATAGAAGCCGGTCACCTTTGCAGTCTCTCTTAAGACTAACTAGTAGGAGAAGATTAAGCAAATAGTTGGAGAAGATTAGGCTCGGAGTTGGATGAGGAGGATAGAGAAAAACCAATCTCCCTTTGTGCAGTCGCTCTGAAATGTAGAGACGTTGCCCATGTGACATTTTAGTAGAACTGCACAAAAGACTCTTAAGAAAAAAGTGATTTGTGCAGTTCACCAAAAGGTCACAATAGCAACGAGGTGAAATGGATAGCCCTGTTTGCAAAAAAAGAGGTAGAAAGGAAACAATTACTGGCCAATAACAGTTGAAGACACATACAACGACAAAAAAGAAGCATATTCCTTGTCCTAAGGGAAGATAATAGCATGGTTGTTTATCTAAAATGGTGTGAGGACAAGATTGCAATATGGAAAGTACGCCGGGCGAGCTACGTTTTGTGTAAATAACTAGGGAAGATCCACATGCAAGATTTTCCACATGCAGCAACGTGGGAAGATGGGCAGTGGAGCAAGGCCGGAGGGGAGGAAGCTATACCTGGGGGTCGTCAGGATGTAACTAGGAGGGCAGCGGCGGGCGAGATCTGCCCATACTGCGGCAGCGACCAAGTGGCGAAGGCCCTACCGCGCCGGAGCTTGGTCAAAGAGAACGGCGAGTACCGCAGATCAGGACATGCTGCCTCAACGCCGTCGAATGGAGAAACGATGCACATCCTCCCCTTCTGCCGGTGTATGGGATGTGGCCGGATCAGTGACCAACGGTGAGAAATAGCGGCCATCGCCACCTTGTGTGAGATAGTGTGACAAGAGACAAACCCCGGCAGGTAGGCTCCACGTATATAGTGGGGCGGATTTCTTTTTTTCTCGATAATAATCATTTTATATTCTCTACGTGCCATTGAGGAATATAACTTTATTTAAAACTAACGCGTCAAGTCGAACTTTGTTCCGTGTACGCGTGGTACATGACCCTCTTTCAAGTAAACAACCGCTACACGCGTCAAATTATCACATGGGCTGACTTTTGGTACAGAAATGTGCTCCACCGTGTACCCGCGCGGGTGTGGCCGGGAACGAGACATGAGTACATGCGTCATGCGTGCACCTCTTCTCTATGTGTAGGTACCCCACGTACGTGGGTGTGTGTGAGAGAGATGGTTTTTTTTAAAAGATGGTTTGTGCGAAACAGAGGCAACGTGTCGATGATATCTCAAACAAAAAAATGTAACATATGCAATGTGTGTGAAACAGAGGCCTGGATATATCATATATAGAGGGAGCGATCCACGAGAAGAGAGTGGAGGGATCATCTGTGGCACCCCGGCTCAGAGAGACCGGAACACCCCGTATTCCAGCCCAGAGATCAAGTCTTCTGGAATACGGCACTGCTTGGCATAGAACAAATCAGCTCTTTATAACAATCGATATGGATACAAGAGTTCCGATATAACAGGGAATTACATCGGCACGGCGACACTATGCCTGCTCAGGTTGCTCTATGCTAGCAGCAGAACAACTCGAAGCAGCGGAATAACTTCTAGCAGCGGAACAACGGCGATAGCTATGGACTCCACTCCGCAGGGACTCTGGCTGGAACGTGTATCCTAGCTTGCAAACTCAGGATCATTGTCAAGCAAGCAAATAGGGCATGACCTGCAAACTGGCATGACACGCTAGGTGAGTACTTTGAATGTACTCGCAAGCTCACAGCAACCAAAGCAATAAAGGCAAACAATAACATGGCATTTTCAGGTTACTTAGCAATGATGAGCATGATACTACCAGAGCAACATGACCTGTACAAGGTGAACATAATACTGCTAGAACAAGATCAGCATGACATGAACATGTTACTCAAGGCATGAACAATGATCATACTAGCATGCAACATGCTTACAAATATCACTTACTCTGTTCGGAGGTTACCTCGTAACCACCATAAATGTGCCGCTCTTACTTACCATCATGGTCACGGGATCACTTTAATCATTATCAAGAATACCATCGGGATCTTCACAAGATCACCTCATCATTATCAAGAATACCATCGGGATCTTCACAAGATCACCTCATCATTATCAAGAATACCATCGTGATCCTCCTGTGACCATATAAAGATCAACCAACTTCTTTTCTCATTGAACCGGGGTTGTTTATTAGTCAGGTTTTAATTACTGTTGACTCATAGTGTGACCTACTACGAACTGGGCCCAAATCCGCGGGCACGGCTATCGATAGATTATACACTCTGCAGAGGTTAGTACACTGTACCCACACTACGGAACCCAAGGCCTCGTGCTCCCATTCGGGTGGACCAACGACGTTCCGACAAAACTGATCTACTGCATGGCACTCTCCCGGCCACTCCGACAAACTCCCCTTTGGGCTAAGTCATGGGTGGCCCCGATGCCACTTTGAACATCCAACGGCCACCGTCGTGGCAAAACAAAAACGGTCCCAAACGGGGACAACCCGGGTACAACAACAACGGGCACACAAGGCTTATGTCCGCCTACCTGATCAGGGTAGCGCGCGCCCATAACCTTCCCTAGTTGGAGGCACCGGTGAGAGGCATGACAATAGACCTAGTTAGGACCCCCCCCCCATAAGGCAAGTGAGCTGCACTGGTCAGCTCGATTCGATGGCACTATGACTCAGCCAACAGGTGTTCAAGTTCAATTAATATCCGGTTAAACTTGAAGAGAAATGAGCTGAGTCATATCAAAATAACATGATGTAAATGAACATGACAACAACATGAACATGGATGCGAAGCATAGCCATATTTATATCAACAGCAAATCATTCTTCTACTAGATGCAACAGAACATGGCATAGCGATGATCATGCATACACAGATACTTTCCATAACTAACGATAATCATGCATCAGATGAACATCACTATCACTAGCATGACATAAATATCAGCATGAAATATGAGAACAATACTACTAGCAAGTAACCATATAACTAACAGAGTGCATGAAAGCATAGCAGGATGATAAGCAGGGATCCACAAACATAACTGAAACAGCAACATCAGTAGTAAATGAGCAAACATTTATTAAACATTCAAGTAGAAACCATGGCTACTGCATATCCATCATGCAAGTGGCTGTCGTGGCTTGCCTCGGGTGAAGGGGTATCCGGGAAGAAGTGCGGAAAGCTTGCGGAAGGATTTGCCGGAAACACTTCTCTCTTGAAGGAGGCTAGATAAGGGCAAGGGCAAAATGGTCATTTCTAGTATCTGAACAGATAGTGAAAATGGTACCAACAGATAGGGCTCGATGAGACAAAGACGTGGGCTTTGGAATCACCTGATTCGGAGTTACGGTTGCGGAGATACGAGAGGTGGAAGATCAGGGACCAATATGTAAATATTTCCTCACAAACCAGTCCCTGGTGGCTGAAAACAGAAAACGCATTTCTCAGATTACGTTTTCAGAAAGGGAAAACGTATTTTGAGCTGCAGTAGAAGGGAAATACACTTTCAGAAAAGAGAAAACGTATTCCATGGAATATGTGTCCACTTAAGTGACTGGATAAGGCTATAAGGGGCTGACCGGTGGGGTCCGCGAGGAGGATGGGGCCCGCTTGGCTCGGTGTCTTCTTCCTCCTCACGTTGTTCTTGCATGGAACAGAGGAGGCGAGGCAGGGGAGGGCACCGGCGATGGCTCGGCCGGCTCCGGTGGTCTCCGGCCGAGGCGAGGACGTCGGCGGGCTCGAGAGGTCACGCCACCTCCGTTCAGAGGGGAAATGGGTGCCGGGGAGGAGCAGGGATGCGGCGGTGCCTGGCAACAGAAGACATGGGCGGCGACGGCCGTTCTTGGGGGCGATGGCCTCGGGCACTCCGGCGAGGGGGTGAGGGGTTGCGGAGGCTTAGCGGGAC
This sequence comes from Thinopyrum elongatum, assembly GCA_011799875.1. Taxonomy (NCBI): domain Eukaryota; kingdom Viridiplantae; phylum Streptophyta; class Magnoliopsida; order Poales; family Poaceae; genus Thinopyrum; species Thinopyrum elongatum. Next base: position 530,226,020 of record CM022300.1, on the reverse strand, counting down.
GAGGAGAAGAAGATGGCAAGGTCAGGGAGGAGTGGAGGGGCTCGGTTCGCTTGATTTCCGCAGTGGCCGGAGGCGTCCGCGGCGAACAGAGACGAATCAAGGCTGTTTCGGTGGACTAGAGAAGTGGGGAAGAGAGCGATGAGGTGCGGGAGAGGACGGGGGTGCCTTATATAGGCCAGGGGATAGCTCGGGGACGCTCGAGAAGGTTCGGCCGACATGACAAAAACGGAGTAGAGGAGGTAGCGGCACGGGCGAGCTCGACGGCAATGAAACCACAGCGCTGCAGGGCGGGGTAGAGGCACAGAACAATGCAGGAGCTCACGGGCTAGCTCCAGGACATGGAGGGACGTCAAGACGAGGAGGAAGGAGGGGGCTACAGGGCACGCGGTTGGCAGAGCACGAGATTTGGCTCGTCTGCCCCATGGCCACCGCGTGAACTGGTGCACGCGGTTGCACCTAAGTCGGCCAACCATGTCAGCATAATGAGTCATACCAAGGAGAAGGCCAAGATGGAAAACAACGGGCATAGTAGAGCTTGTGATGACCACGGCTAGCGGATTTGCAGTGAAACAGTTAAGTGTTTGTGCTGTGGTGCAGAAGAGACAAGAGGGGATAGACTCGGGGCTTTGGCATTGTGTGATCAAACACTAAGATGATCACCTCTGCAAATTTGCAGCTCATTAGGATGAAGCAAAATGACACTTGTTGTAGAATGTGCCCCATTGGTCAGAAAGACAAAGCATGAAGTAGCACTCACCTGGATGATTGGATTAAGCTGAGATTTGGAGGAGATGAGTTATATAAACATATCAAGCTACTGTAAAAGTTTCATACCATTTGGATACACCAAAATGGTACTTGCTTCACAATGTAGCTCTTTGGATAGAATTTTGGAAAAATTGCAGAGCGCAAATGGATAGATGAAATGGGCCAAAACTTGGTGGATAGGGTTTATATGAGTAGGAGCATGTCCTGGTAAATTTTCAGCAATAGTGAAGCAATATAAAATAAAGTTGCTTCACAACTTGAAAATCTAACCAGAAACCAAGAATTGATGGTGTGCTCACATAGAGTGATTACATGAGCTAAAATTTGGAGGAGATTCATGATTTGGGTATATGAAGGATCTTGCAAAACTTCAACTCATTTGAATATGCCTATCTTGTACTTCCTTCACAAGGCCTCTATTTGAACAGAAACTTTGAAAAAATTGCTCAGGAATATTCACTAGGCAAATTGAGTTGAATTTTGACATGAGACAGTGGCATGGGTAGGAAAGAGTGTCCAAAAAGTTTGGGGTAAAACAAGCAAAGAATAGGAAAAGGATTATTTGTGAATTATTTTGGAACATGACAAGGAAGGATTTTGACATATCTTTGAAATATATGTCCCAAAGGATTTATGAGAATTTTGTGGGAGTCAAAAGCATGACAGAAAGGTAGGTTGCTTCACAACCTAGGGCAAAAGGATTATTCATTTAATAGAAAAAGGAATATTCCCAATAAAAATAATATTGGGATTGGTCCAAGATGGGAAATGACATGATCTTGAGATGGTTTTGAGGATGACAAGCCACTAGGGAGCCTGAGAGGGGATGATCTTCCCAGGTTTCAGGACCACAAAGCCACAGAAAAGCAATTCAAATAAAAAATCCAAAGGAAAAAGAAAAGAAAAAGAAAGGGCCAAAAATCAGGGTGTGACAAACCTTCCCACCTTAAAGAAATCTCGTCCTCAAGATTTGGTTGCTCAGGGAACAAGTATGAATATTCTGACTTAAGGAGACCGTTTCCAACTCGGGTATCCTTTTTCCTTATATGATGTTCCCGTTGAATTTGACTGTCTCGCTCTGGGGTGGCTTGCTTCACTGTATCCTTATTCTGACTGGTATTACCTCACTTGTTCATGCTTACACTTGCTCCAATTTCTTTCATATCTGCTGACCTGGGTGCGAAAGATTAGTATGACTGGAATATACGCCCTTCTCAGAAGTTCAAGAGTGGTTTCTGATGGATGTGTTACACTGACCACATTCTATGGAGTTGTGAACAGATCTCCCCGGTGGACACCCAATCTTTTACTCCTTGCATTGGATCGCTCAAAAAGATGCATGTCCTCCGGGTTCAAAACAGTTTTGCGAATCATAACTATTCTTCTGGCGGATTCTGACTTCTCGTAGGCGCTTCTGAATCATCTTGGCTAGCTCCACTGTTGTGAGTATCCAATCCGTACCAAAGATTTGACTGTCGTTTGTCATGACCAGTATGAAGGAGTATGGCCTTATAATAAGAGCATATCGAGACTTGACTGATGATGATTCTGGCAGAAGAATCTTGTTCACGGCAGGCTATATTTCAAATGATTCCCACATGCGAGGGCACATGCTTCGAGATCATTCTGATCACTCATTTTGTCGGTATGTCCTTAGGCCGTGTGATGCCATAGCACGGTTGCCGGAATCAATCTTTCGAGCTGACCTTGGTTCTGACAGGGCAGACTTGAATAGTCGATACTGACAAATCTGAGCATATACAGTTGGTTGAGCGGGTTGCCTTGACATGAGGTCCTTACTACGATGGAGTAGACCCCTTGGCGTATATTCATGGTGATCGATACTGACTCAGATGGTCCGAGGTATCTGTACCATGTTGGTCATGCAACAAGTACCATAAATATATTGCTGATCTGGCTCCTTCATTATTGTTTTCTTTGCCTGGATCCTTTGCTGAAAGAACTTTGCCACATATACCATTAATTCTCCGTGTGACCATAAGTGATGTCAGGTGCAGTATTCCGGCAATCATACCATGGCCTTATTCATGTCTCGGGCCATAGAATATATGCCAGATTCGTGTGTGTGTGTATGGAGCTCATTGTTGTCTTCAGTCATACAAGACCGCGACAAAGGTTAATGATATCACTTTGTCGGGTGTGAGGAAGCTGGCCATGATAAGCACTGCCAAAATTTGTGTCCCATGTTGTCTTTCTTCGAAGCTTGTCGGTCCTTGCATCACCCACTGAGGTGTATAAATGGATTTCTTCTTCTTGCATAACTGGTGAGGTTGTCAGATTCTTACCGTGATTTCATCATCGTACGAGTGACTTGCATAAACTTGGCAGCATGCTCAAAATAGAAAAGTAGCTGATTCTCGAGGCGGACTTGAGTCCTAACTGATTCTTGCTTCTGACAAAACTGTTGTGGATCTGACTCTTGGGATGCACCATCGTATGCTGCCAACTCACTGTGTAATATCTTGCACCAGTGTCGTACTGAGGAAGCTTGTGTTGAAAGCCATCGTGAGTATCGTGTTGAGGAAGACTAAAGAGCTTGTGCTCGAAGCTCTTGCCAGGGAAGCTTGCTGAAAAAGACTGAGTATTGTGCTTCAGAAGCTTCCCCCCTTAAAGACTTGCTGGGGAAGACTCGGTACCTTATGCCGGAAGCTTTTGTGGTAGCTTCCTGAAGAAGCATGAGTATCTTGCACGGGAAGTCATCCACATATCGTACTAATGAAGACTGAGGAATCTTGCATTGTAAGCTTCTGTCTTTGCTTGAGGAGGCAGATTGGGTTGCATACACCAGAAGCTTCTCTCTTGATATGCGGACTGAATATCATATATATACCTTTTTAATATCCCTGATGTCGGTTACCGGTATGAAAAAGGTTGTTCGACTATCCTTCTTGTTGAGCACTAAATTCATAGTACATTCTGGCTGGTTTGCAGGATATAGCATGGTTCAAATCTTACTCATAGTAGAATCAGGCCTTGTATATGAACCATACCTTTGACTGATAATATACTATTGGTCTCGCACACCACTTGTCTGTCTTCGTCAGTACTTCTATGAACAGTGCACACGGATATATACTTGACGCTGACGATCCATCCAGGATATCATTTGCATTTAGACTAGATATTCCCAATATAATGCAGTCGGCTGAGAATTCCATAATGTTTAGCTGAGCTTCCAAATATTTGAACTCCTTTCTGATTCTTCGGGTCTGGTGTCGGTTGATGAGCAACTTTAATAAGGGGAAAATAAGGCAACACCAAGGGCCCAAAGAAAGAAGCAAAAGAAACAACGAAAACAAAAGCACACAAGGCATGCAAATAATATTATATTCAAGCAACATCACATATTACTGCTACTCACAACAATAATATGCATGCATACTTAAGCACACCAATCTCGCGGGAACTCTGGTATTGCGATCTAACATGTTGTGGCGGTGTGCACGAAGTTGAATCCACGTGTGGAAGGAGTTGGTGTAATCAAAGCTACACCAAGCAATGGATTAACACCGGTTTGCATCTGAATGGGCTTATGAGGTGAGGACGAACTTGGTGATCATGTAGCGGAACACGGAGGTTACGACCACATCATCATCAAGCGGATGGACGGAAACCGTACTCGTCCAAAGAATGAGTGACAGGGTAGGATAGCGGTGAAAAGCAGGGCTTGCCGGCATTGCCCTTTTCTGATTACAAAGATCATTAAGGGCTGCCAACGCGGCGAGTGGGACGGCAAGATCCGGGATAGAAACATGTCTATCACCAAAATGATAGGAGTGGCTGGCGGAAAGATATCGACGCGATACTTGAGCATAAAACCTGCAAGTTTTTGACACCACTTGGTGCCTCGGCATCAATCTGCTGGGACAGAACTGATGCCAACACCGAAGAGCAGGTATGCAAAGGTGGAGGGTGCAGGTAGTGGATCGAAATCGATGCCACCTACACTCACAAGATTAATCGTCAGCAACAGGATAATAAGTCTATATGCATGCTATGCAGCAAACAAATGTAACAAACCGACGAGACTCTAGACTACCGCTTTCTAACGCTCGCGCGGACCAGGGCGTCCTACAGCCAGACCTTCTCTGATACCAACCGTTGTGGCACCCCGGCTAAGAGAGACCGAAACACCCCGTATTCCAGCCCAGAGATCAAGTCTTCTGGAATACGGCACTGCTTGGCATAGAACAAATCAGCTCTTTATTACAATCGATATGGATACAAGAGTTCCGATATAACAGGGAATTACATCGGCACGGCGACACTGCGCCTGCTCAGGTTGCTCTATGCTAGCAACAGAACAACTCAAACCAACGGAATAACTTCTAGCAGCGGAATAATGACGACAGTGATGGACTCCACTCCGCAGGGACTCTGGCTGGAACGCGTATCCTAGCTCGCAAACTCGGGATCCTTGTCAAGCAAGCAAACAAGGCATGACCTGTAAACTGGCATGACACGCCAGGTGAGTACTTTGAATGTACTCACAAGCTCATAGCAACCAAAGTAATCAAGGCAAACAATAACATGGCATTTACAGGTTACTTAGCAATGATGAACATGATACTACCAGAGCAACATGGCATGTACAAGGTGAACATGTATAGCTAGAACAAGATCAGCATGGCATGAACATGTTACTCAAGGCATGAACAATGATGATACTAGCATGCAACATGCTTACAAATATCACTTACTCTGTTCGGAGGTTACCTCGTAACCACCATACATGTGCCGCTCTTACTTACCATCATGGTCATGGGATCACTTCAATCATTACCAAGAATACCATCAGGATCTTCACAGGATCACCTCATCGTTATCAAGAATACCATCGGGATCTTCACAAGATCACCTCATCATTATCAAGAATACCATCGTGATCCTCCCGTGACCATATAAAGATCAACCAACTTCTTTTCTCATCAAACCAGGGTTGTTTATTAGTAAGGTTTTAATTACTGTTGACTCATAGTGTGACCTACTATGAACTGGGCCAATATCCACGGGCGCGGCTATCGATAGATTATACACTCTGCAGAGGTTAGTACAATGTACCCATACTACAGAACCCAAGGCCTCGTGCTCCCATTCGGGTGGACCAACGGCGTTCCGACAAAACTGATCTATTGCATGACACTCTCCCGGCCATTCCGACAAACTCCCCTTTGGGCTAAGTCATGGGTGCCCCGATGCCACTCTGGACATCAAACGGCCACCGTCGTGGCAAAACAAAAATGGTCCCAAATGGGGACAACCTGGGTACAACAACAACGGGCACACAAGGCTTATGTCTGCCTACCTGATCAGGGTAGTGCGCGCTCATAACCTTCCCTAGTTGGAGGCACCGGTGAGAGGCATGACAATAGACCCAGTTAGGACCCCCCCCCCCCCCCCCCATAAGGCAAGTGTGGCTGCACTGTTCAGCTCAATTCGATGGCACTATGACTCAGCCAACAGGTGTTCAAGTTCAATTAATATCTGGTTAAACTTGAAGAGAAATGAGCTGAGTCATATCAAAATAACATGATGTAAATGAACATGATAACAACATGAACATGGATGCGGAGCATAGCCATATGTATATCAACAGCAAATCATTCTTCTACTAGATGCAACACAACATGGCATAGCGATGATCATGCATACAGAGATACTTTACATAACTAATGATAATCATGCATCAGATGAACATCACTATCACTAGCATGACATAAATATCAGCATGAAATATGAGAACAATACTACTAGCAAGTAACCATATAACTAACAGAGTGCATGAAAGCATAGCAGGATGATAAGCAGGGATCCACAAGCATAACCGAAACAACAACATCAATAGTAAATGAGCAAACATTTATTAAACATTCAAGTAGAAACCATGTCTACTAGATATCCATCATGCAAGTGGCTGTCATGGCTTACCTGGGGTGAAGGGGTCTCCGGGAAGAAGTGCGGAAAGCTCATGGAAGGATTTGCCGGAAGCACTTCTCTCTCGAAGGGGGCTAGATAAGGGCAAGGGAAAAATGGTCATTTCCAGTATGTGAACAGATAGTGAAAATGGTACCAACAGATAGGGCTCGATGAGACAAAGACGTGGGGTTTGGAATCACCTAATTCGGAGTTACGGCTGCGGAGATACGAGAGGTGGAAGATCAGGGACCAATCTGTAAATATTTCCTCACAAACCAGCCCCTAGCGGCTGAAAAGAGAAAACGCATTTCTCAGCTTACATTTTCAGAAAGGGAAAACGTATTTTGAGCTGCAGTAGAAGGGAAATACGCTTTCAGAAAAGAGAAAATGTATTCCGTGGAATATGTGTCCACTTAAGTGACTGGATAAGGCTATAAGGGGCTGACCGGTGGGGTCCACGGGGAGGACGGGGCCCGCCTGGCTCGGTGTCTTCTTCCTTCTCGTGTTGTTCCCGCACGGAACAGAGGAGGCGAGGCAGGGGAGGGCGCCGGTGATGGCCCGGCCGGCTCCGGTGGTCTCCGGCCAAGGCGAGGACGTCGACGGGCTCAGGAGGTCACGCCGCCTCCGTTCAGAGGGGAAACTGGCGCCGGGGAGTAGCAGGGATGCGGCGGCGCTCGGCAACAGAAGACATGGGCGGCGGCAGCCGTTCTTGGGGGCGACGGCCTCGGGCTCTCCGGCGAGGGGGTGAGGGGTTGGGAGGCTCAGCGGGATGAGGAGAAGAAGATGGCGAGGTCAGGGACGAGTGGAGGGGCTCGGTTTGCTCGATTTTCGCGGTGGTCGGAGGTGTTCGCAGCAAACAAAGATGAAGCGAGGCTGTTCCGGTGGACTAGAGAAGCAGGGAAGAGAGTGGTGAGGTGTGGGAGAGGACGGGGGTGCCTTATATAGGCCAGGGGATAACTCGGGGACGCTCGAGAAGGCTCGGCCGACATGACAAAAATAGAGCAGAGGAGGTAGCGGCAAGGGCTAGCTCGACGGCGATGAAACCACGACGATGTAGGGCAGGGCAGAGGCACAGAATGATGCAGGAGCTCATGGGCTAGCTCCAGGACATGGAGGGACGTCGAGGCGAGGAGGAAGGAGGCGGCTACAGGGCACGCGGTTGGCAGAGCACGAGATTTGGCTCATCTGCCCCATGGTCACCGCGTGAACTGGCGCACGTGGTTGCACCCGGGTCGGCCGACCATGTCAGCACGATGAGTCATACCAAGGAGAAGGCCAATATGGAAAACAACGGGCATAGTAGAGCTTGTGATGACCACAGCTAGCGGATTTGCAGTGAAACAGTTAAGTGTTTGTGCTGTGGTGAGGAAGATACAAGAGGGGATAGACTCAGGGCTTTGGCATGGTTTGATCAAACACTAAGATGATCACCACTGCAAATTTGCAGCTCATTAGGATGAAGCAAAATGACACTTGCTGTAGAATGCGCCCCACTGGTCAGAAAGACAAAGCATGAAGTAGAAATCACCTGGATGATTGGATTAAGCTGAGATTTGGAGGAGATGAGTTATATAAACATATCAAGCTACTGTAAAAGTTTCATACCATTTGGATACACCAAAATGGTACTTGCTTCACAATGCAGCTCTCCGGACAGAATTTTAAATAAATTGCAGAGGGCAAATGGATTGATGAAATGGGCCAAAACTTGGTGGGTAGGGTTTATATGAGTAGGAGCATGTCCTGGTAAATTTTCAGCAATAGTGAAGCAATATAAAATATAGTTGCTTCACAACCTGAAAATCTGACCAGAAATCAAGAATTGATGGTGTGCTCACATAGAGTGATTACATGAGCTAAAATTTGGAGGAGAGTCATGATTTGGGTATATGAAGGATCTTGCAAAATTTCAACTCATTTGAATATGCCTAGCTTGCATTTCCTTCACAAGGCCTCTATTTGAACAGAAACTTTGAAAAATTGCTCAGGAATATTCGCTAGGCAAATTGAGTTGAATTTTGACATGAGACAATGATATGGGTAGGAAAGAGTGTCCAAAAAGTTTGGGGTCAAACAAGCAAATATAAATGGCACTTCCTTCACACAGTGCCATTTAGGGCAGAATAGGAAAAGGAATATTTGTGAATTATTTTTGAACATGACAAGGAAGGATTTTGACATATCTTTGAAATATATGTCCCAAAGGATTTATGAGAATTTTTTGGGAGTCAAAAGCATGACAGAAAGGTAGGTTGCTTCACAACCTAGGGCAAAAGTATTATTCATTTAATAGAAAAAGGAATATTCCCAATAAAAAGAATATTGGGATTGGTCCAAGATGGGAAATGACATGATCTTGAGATGGTTTTGAGGATGACAAGCCACTAGGGAGCCTGAGAGGGGATGATCTTCCCAGGTTTCAGGACCACAGAGCCACAGAAAAGCAATTCAAATCAAAAATCCAAAGGAAAAACAAAAGAAAAAGAAAGGGCCAAAAATCAGGGTGTGATATCATCGGCGTGAGATATCGATAGAATCAAAGAGACGGGTGAAGTGTGTGTGTGCGTGATTGATAAAGAGTGCCATCAAATTTGTGTTTGGCCACGTCAAAGATATAGGGCGGCTGGCCTACTGGAATGTGAGAGGGGAGAGGTGCATTTTGTCTTTGTGGCATGGATACCTACCTACGACGTTCGACTATCGGTGTGTGTGGGGGGGGCATAGAGGCCTAACTATAGAGAGGTAGATCGACTGGTATATGTGTGGAGAAGAAGAGAGACCTAGCTATGTATTGAGGGAGATCGATCGGCATCCATGCATATGTGTAGCAGAGGAATACGGTTCGAAGAGAGACAAAGCTAGAGTGTTGGAGGGTTGGTGGTGGAGTTGCTTCTCACAAATGGTGGGACGGGCCTGCTAGACAAATGGAGGGTATGACTGCAATATCAATAAGAGAGGGGATGCGTGCCTGTCTGTGCACGTGCGTGTGAGAGACGGGTCGGGAGGCATGGAAGGATGATGAGGGGGGACGATATGGCTAGGGGGCGATATGGCTGTGGTAAGCAGACGTAACTATATAGGAAGATCAATCATCATGTGTCGGAGAAAGGGAGAGACATAACTAGTGATCAGGTACGTCGATCAGTGCGTGGGGAAAAAGAGTTATAGTCGACCTAGCTATATGTAGGGAGATCGGTAGTTATACATGCATGCATGTGTTAGAAGCAAATAAGGCCCAGAGAGATGGATAGAGTGAGAGGGATGCGGCTAGGAGGTGGTGCGAGAGGCCGACTATGTCGAGGGGGGAGGAGTGTGCGAGTATGAGATCGATGAAAAGAGGGGCGGGAGTGTGCACGTGCATGGAACTGTATTAGACAGAGGATGGCATGGACGGTGAGAAGAGAAGAGGGAAAGCGTGTGTTTGTGGTAGGTTCGCCTGGCTAGAGAGGTATATCGATCGGTGTGTGCCGGAAAGAAGGAGCTGGAGGGCCTACACACACCGTGGGTGAACGACCTAAGGAGAAATAACGAATGTGCGCGATGGAGAGAATGTCGAGGGAGGGTGAGAGGGAGGTGGGCGTGTGCATGCACGAGTGAAAGTTAGCACTCGCTACAAAGAGAAGAGGATTGTGTGGGTGTAAAAGACGATCAGATATCATAATTCATTATAAAAGTGGATTCAGATATTTGAACAAGAGATCATAGTGTTTGAAACCGATGCATATGCATGAATATAATGGTTATATGCATGGTGTGGTCATGAACATGTTATACTACATATAATATATATATATATATATTTTTTTTTTGAATTTGTGATAATGTGTGGCTTTTGCAGCTCAGGGCTAAATACTTGTCATAATGTAGGGGGCGGGGCACTATACTTTGTGTGATAAATACAGTGTACATATGAAACATGGTTTAGATTATGAAGATCTAGCTAGTACTTCAAATGTACTATTATTTGGAATCAACATCAAGTGTATTCAAAATTTTGAATTCGAGTTCAAATATATAGTACACATAGTTCATATCTAACTCTATAGTAATCATGTGGTGTGTTGTTAAGATAATATACAAATGATGGTTTAACTTGGCAACAATCATGATTGTAGATTCTTATTCAAATACAGAAACGAATTCAAATATAGTTCGAATTGCAGCGGTAGTATATACATTTGGAATGCACTAAAATGTTCGTATGAGTAGGTTACATGCATTATAGAGGTAGCGAAAAAAATTAATTGGACATAACATAGATTCATAGTCTTGAATAGCATTTATACAGTAAAACGGGATAAGACTCTCCCTTTGTGTGGTGCGAATAGTTTTTGTTTTTGTTTTTTTCGTCGAGGGAAGTGCGAATTGATTTTTTTAGGATAGTGCGAAATTATTTGGTGCGTACATTATTACACGTTGGGCTTGACCCGCGCCTTGTTATCCCAAAAATTCATATATCGCTTTGTCTCTTTGTGCTCCCAAAACTCGCGCCTTCACAACCCGCGCCTTGCTATCCCAAAATTACAACGCACGCGAAAACTCCCTCCAGCTGCCAAATCCCGACACGCGGAATCCCCCTTCTAACCCTGAGCCGAAACGGCCGCTAGTTCAAATCGGTGGGGGTACTTTCGTAACACACCCTACATTTTGTACAAGCGCGTCCCTAAGTCATGGTTCCCCCCCCTCCCATCACCTCCTTTTCGCCATTCGAAAACCCAAGCCGCCATAACCTCTCTGCTCCAGTCGTGAAACCCCACCCTCCGCCGTCTGCCACCCCACCGCGGCCCAGCCGGAGCCTCTTCCCCGACGACATCGTCCACCGCAACAGCTCGACGTCCCTCATCCACCGCCCCGGATGAGGATCCATCATCGATCTCGTCGTCCCGCCGGTTCAGCCGCCCCGTCCTCCACCTCCAAGGAGCTGCTCCGACGATCGCCTCATCTATCGCGGCTGCTCCATCCCCACAACACCGCCTTAACCTGCTCCAACGGAACCGCAGCATCCTCATCGACTCCTTGGACGAAGCTGAGGCCTACTCGGCGCCACCAAAGAGGTTGTACACTCATCGCATTGCACCTTCTCCTTAACTTGACCTCCTGGCGCCGCCGGTGCTCGATCCCGCTCCCCCATGGCACGGCTACCTCGTAGTCGGTGCCGCCGGCGACATCTCCATGGTGGCTCTCCCCCAGTGCGAGGCTCCCTCGGCGGCAGTGTCCATACCAACCGGAGCTGTTGCTGCTCCGGCTCTTGCTCGCTCGCGCTGCTGTTCTGCTACTGCTGCTGCTATGGCTCTCGCTCGCTCGCGCTGCTGCTGCTGCTGCTGCTGCTCCGGCACTCGCTCGCTCGCGCTGCTGCTCTGCTCTTCCCCTCGCTCGTGCTGCTGCTCTGCTTTTGCTCTCTCTTGCGTTGCTTATGCTGCAACATGGGCTGGTGCAGCTACACGAGTTGCTGCTCTAGCTCTAGTTCGCGCTGCTGCTCCAGGCGCTGCTACTCCGGCTGCTATCTGATATTGTGTTCCCTGTCGATCGCCTGCTGATTTAGATCACTGTTTCTCTACTACTAGTGCTCGAGCGGCCTAAACTACATGTGAAGTGCATCTCTGCTACCAGTGCGTTCAGTTTCGACAGTAACATTCAGATTCCACAATAAATTTCAGTTTCAACAGTTAAGTTCAGAGTCAAGAGTTTTTACCTCATATGTTGTAGTCAGGTGTTTTTTGATGATGTACATTTTACATCTACCAATTTTTGGTAATGTCACTACAAAAAAAAGACACATCCGTGACATTTTGGCATAAACGAAAAAAAATTATGTCATGCTTATGACACTTCTATGACGATAATTGTGACAAAACCCGGTATCATCAAAGATGTGGTGGGCTCCTACTTCTATGACAAAAAATCATGACAGAAAATGGGCTTTTCGTCCTGGGCGGGCCAGAGACGCACCTGCATGACATTCTTTGGGCCGTCCATGATGGACAAAATCATGGTAGAAGCGAGGGCGAGGAAAATTTCGGGGAGTTCCCGGTTACGGTGGGTGGTTGGGGCCGAGCGATGCACGGAGGTTTGCACGTTTCTCTCGTACACGTACGTGCATGTGTGTGAGGCGTTGGGCTCTAACTGAACCCGAGCGAGGCATTCGCTTACTGAACCCGAGCGATTGCACTAGCTACGTTACTGAACCCGAGCGATTCCTTAGCTACTGCTGCTAACTGAACCCGAGCGATCGATCGCTGCTGCTGCTTACTGAAGCCGATCGAACCTGCTGCCTCTTGATGAACAGTGAATGTGGGGGTTGGTTGAACGAGTCGAGACGTATGTGTGGTTGGGGTTGGATGAACAGTTCTCGGTGGGGGTTGGATGAACAGGACCCCGTGGTAGTAGGCCGTTGCCGCTGGATGAACAGGACCCCAAGAGGAGGCCGCCACAGCCGAGCTGGTTGGGGGTGGATGAACAGGACCCCGTGGAGGGCTGGTTGAACAGTAGCCGGTGGAGGGCTGGATGAACAGTAGCCTTGTGGATGAACAGTAGCTAGTGGAGGCATGAGGAAGACGCGGTGGATGAACAGTGCAGGTGGAGGCAGAAGGAAGTCGACGGTGGGTGAACAGTAGCCCGTGGAGTCCCGTTTTGCGGTACGCCACACCCCTCCCGATGAACAGGACCCCCGTTTCGACCGTAGCGCTCCAACACAAGTCCGTTTTCTCCGTTTTATGGTACGCCACACCCCTCCCGATCAACAGGACCCCGTTTCGACCATAGGCACTCGAACAGAAGTCTGTTTCCTCCATTTTGAGGTACGCCAGACCCTTCCCGATGAATAGGACCCCGTTTCGACCGTACGCGGTCGAACAGAAGGCCCGTTTCCTCAGTTCTGCGGTACGCTAGACCTCGTTTCGGCTATTCCGTCCAAGCCGGTTGGCTCCCGATGAACACGACGTATTCCGTTGCCTCCCGATGAACACGACGTTGTTTCCTCCATTGCAACCCAGCCGGTTGGCTGCCGATGAACAGGATGACGTCGTTGTACGCGTTCGAGACCCCGCCCGTATGTACGTACGTAGCCGTATTTACTTTCTTGCAGCGTGGCTGTACGTATGTGTACACGATATAGACGGGACTACGTGATATGCTACGTTCGTGCCTCTACTACGATACGTGCCGCTCCTTACTCGGCCAAAGTTCATCACTGCAGAGAGACTGATCGACCAGTATGTACATACACGTTCGCGACAACGCTACGTACGCTTCGACCGGGTGGGTCCCAGCTATCAGGGAGGATAAGGACGCACTTACTTGCGTGCGAAGATATAGCTGGTGGGTCCCAGCTGTCAGTGGGAAGAATCATTTTTTTCCCGTAATATGGACGCACTTCCTTGTGTGCGAAGATGTAGCTGGTGGGTCCCAGCTGTCAGGGGGGAAATGTTTTTTTCGCAAAATACGGTGGCCCTTCCGGTGGGTCCCCGCTGTCAGGTGGAGGAATCATTATTTTGCGCGTAATAAGGAGGCACTTCCTTGCTACGGCTGTGGACCCAGCTGTCAGCCTCTCCACATACAGTGCTCTTCCGATGGAAGTCATTTCTTGACCACGTTGACCATGCCGCGTCGAGAGCACCAAGGCGGTGGACGACGGCGAGGCCTAAGATGGGAACGATCTAGAGTTGTGGAACAAGGGGCACTGGAGTCCCTGGCGGATGGGAGTATGAGGGACTGGTTCGGCTGTCGGGTGCGGCTGCCTTCGCCGGAGAATAACAGAAGGTGTGGGTGAGTACAGGTATGACCTGGCCACTGTTGGGAGTAGGGTGGGGCGGCGAGGCCTGCGCGGCAGCACAGCCGGCCACGGGAGGCAGATGCAGGCACTCCAGCCGGCGATGGTTTTGGCGGCTGGAGCAAGAGCAACTAGATCAGAGAATGAAGAAGCAGGATCGCCGTTGGATGTCAATCCAATGACTACAGATGTCAGAATAATTTGTTGACTTTTTGTTTTAGACCATTAAATTGTTTTGTTCACTAAATGGACAACACCTTGCGCAGGCTTCGTCTAGTGGGCCAACAAAGTCAGCTTCGAAAGCTGTGGCGGAATGCAGCCCATTTATTTAGGTTTTACAGCCCATTTCATTTTGTTTGCCAATACATCTATTTCCTGGACTTTGACTCAAAAAATAATCTATTTCCTGGGCTGGGTAAAAATAATAATAGCCGATTTACTATTTATGATAATTTATAGTGCATTTGATTATTTATTCGAATAGACCTATTTACTGAGCTGGGTGAAAAATAATATTGCGTACATGCAGCGCATTTATCATTTCTGATAATTTACAAGCCATTTGATTTTAGTAGAAATGGACTCATTTTCTGGGATGGGCGAAAAAACAATGATGGTCTGAACTGAGCATTTCGTATAAAAAATAATATTGAAGTACGAATATTATTAAAAAATTAAGTTGGGCTTGGTAATCTTATTATATAAAAAATGAATTGGGTTGTGCATTTTATTAAAAGAAACATAGGCTAGGCTGCGCTTATTTTAGGATCTTGTGTACAACTGTCGGCCCAGTTGCATTGCTGATGTTCAACAAAAAAGGCCTGTGTAGTACAGTACAACTTTACATGGCTACTCAGCCCACATTCAACGACGCCTGAAAAGGCCCAAACAAGGCTTCTGTATAACTTTTTCAAGTCACTGAGCTCAATTAATAACTTAAGAAAAAAGTTAGAGTACAGTGGAACCTAATTAAAAGCTGTCACGAGCGAAGAAATAATTCAACGGGTCCCACTTGTGTGTGTGTGTGTTTGTGTGCGTGTGTGTGTGTGTGTGTGTGAGAGAGAGAGAGAGAGAGACCCATCGGTCGAAGCTCGTAAATACATCTTTCAGCCATATGCATTGTTGATGCTCAGTAAAAACTTATATAGTTGACACAATCATATAGAACATCATAGCACACTGAACTTGCATACAAAAATTTCACGCAGGCGGCACAATCAGGGTGGAAGCAGTGGATCGCTACGGGTAGGGCTATGTTGAAACCAACGAACTCGTACATAACGGTTCATCGTCTTTATCAATGACGGGGAAATATCTTGAATGTTGTGCAAAGAAAACAGATAGACAACACAATAAGTTCTACTAGCATATTAAGTTGACGTACACCCCTTTCTAAAAAAAGTTCAGGTACAAAAATAGAACAGGTCACAATCAAATGTACTGGCACATCAGTGCTTCACACCGATAGCTCGGATTTAACTAGTATCTGAGAAGATTCAGTTGTTACCTCAAATTAGAGCACATCCAGGCAGCCAGCCCTGCCTCTTCTCCCAAAGAAGCAGTGGCCTCAGGCGCGCGATGGAGTAGGCCCTATGCCATCCATCGTTTCGAGCAACACGGGGAAAGTTTGACGTTGACTCCTGTAATGGACGTCGTCGACGGACCCTGGCACCAGCGGCAGCGGCATGACTTCGATTGATGGATTGACCACTTCTTCGACGTGCACGAACACTCGATACAGGTACATCCCTAACGTGGTCCGCGGCGGCCTTGGTGGCGATGAATAGTACAACCCCGGTTCCTGCACCGGTATCTCAACACCAATCACCTTCGGTATGGTGGACGGCTTCTTCATCCATGTCATAACCGTCAGAGCCCAGCTGTCTGGAGGAACAAATATACTTACGAGCTCACCTCCAAGGTCGTTGATTAGCTCATTCATGGACTCGCTGTTCCAAGCACGTCGAGCCATGCCGTGGAAGGTAAGCTTTGTTAAAAACTCAAGCTCAGAGGGCACCGAGCCCCATCCTGGGTGCCATCGATCAAAGCTCACCAGCACGCCATCGCAGAACAAACGCCGGGAAGATTCGAACACACGACTGCAGTCGAAATTTGTCCGGAACCTGACGAAGAAATCAGCCGGTGGCGGACAGACTTTGATGAGCAAGTCACTTATTTGGATGCCGTGCGCAATGCCAAGAGCTTTGACAAGGTCGTTCGGCGAGACGGGAGGCCGGTCGCCGTTGATGGTTACCATCAGCACTTTGCCGGCAAACTGGTCGTCAAGCACCGTCATGCCACTGTTGAGCGACAACACGCAGCGCCCGAAGGCAGGACGGACCTCAGGATCTCCGGCTCAGAGATCCACGTTGACCGGCGACATGATAGTGCGCTTGAGTACAGGGAGTACAGGAGGGGGATTTGGGGGAACTGGAGTAGGAATCGAGATTCTAGAGGTGGGGGAGGGGCGGGACATTGGGGATGAAAAGGTAGCATGAATTTCGAACACGCGCCAATATGCTCTCGGCGCGCAAGCGCACAAAAACACCGGTGGCGCCCACATGTCGGCCTAAGAGTCCTTTTTCTTTCTTTTTTTGAGAGCCCGGCCTGAGAGTCATAATTGACCTATTTGGCATTGCGTTACTACTCGGCCCATATTCAACGACACCTCACTGGCCCAAACAAGTGTACATCATCGAAAAGACACTGAGCTCAAATTATAACTTGAAAAAAGGAGATATACTCAGAACACTAGAAAATGGTGATGCCCTCATTTAGCCCACCAGCAGTTCGAGACAATAAACAGTTCGAAACAACGATATATACAACATTCAAACACTGACTAGTGACTACTACTGACATAAACAGCAAGACATGATAGTTCATAAGAAGTCTTGCTACACCACCAAAACGCACCCATCTGCAGCGCTCAGACTCTCGTGATCCAGACGAGAATGACATTCTAAATAGAGGCAACTATTACATAGTAAGAGTGACATAGACGAGGATGACCAAATGACAAGGAATATGCATAACAAAAGAGAGAACTACCCATCCAGGACAAGCAGCAAAGACAACAAGTCATTCGAAGAGGGATGATCCAACACCATCATAATTTGCAGCCCTGCTTCAGCCACCAGTGATTCGGAGACACCAGTACTCCACCCTTTCGACGCAACAGCCCAATTACCTATCAACCTGAAGGCTTGAACCACATCACTGTCTGTCGAACTTGAGACATCCAAGGATCAAAGTTAATCCAGATGCCTTTGTCATTCTCACCTTCTTTTGGCTGCAGGCTATATCATTGACAATTAGGGGAGTTTGCTCCCAAGTCCTAGGGCTCGCCGTGTAGACAGTTTTCCCTAGCAAACAGAGCCTCTCTGCCATCAAGGTCCTTGCCAACGGTGATCTCCTGGTTAATTGGATAATTGAGTCCGAGAAATAGAGAGTGTGAACCAAGGCTGTTTACCCGCCTCCAACTGAAAAATCCTGAAGGCCCCAACAAGCTGGTATCCTGCTCATAGACGTAACAGCCACTATCCGGATACTCATGTATTTCCCGGTGCTTGTACACAGTGGGGTTTTTGCAATATAACTTTTTCGGCTCATGTGTGCGAATGCTCATCAGTCTTTTGTCGTCGTCTGATCAAGCGAGGAACCAGTTGTGCTTCCCTGTTTTTGGCAAAGGTGGTGTGATTACAAAGGGCAGTAACTGTAGGGACACTGCATCATATCAAAAAGGACAGGCATTGTTAATGTAAGATCAGCATTGTTCAGAGTATGAGTAGGATAATGCAAGAAACAGCATTGATCTGTCCCTGTTGGAACTGAGAGGAAAATACAGGGAAATGTATACTGGGTTCGAAAATATAGAAGGGCCATGCATGGTTATACTCATGTTATCTCGCAATCGATTCTTCACAGGAAACTACCATGTCATGCATGTTATGTAATCATGTTTTGTCCTCACAAACAAATTCTTCAAGGAAACTAACAGACCATCATTGTTATATACTCATGTTCTGTGGGAAAAAATTTTGTGAGGATATTATTCTAGCCATTGATTGCTGAAGGGCGAATAGAGGTATGTACACATGGTAAGCATTATAGGATTTCACTACTTCCAAATATAGAGTTCTCCATATGCACATTTACTTCCCTAATGTATGGTTAGATGAAACCAATAGTGTGATGCATGTTTCTACATCATGAAAATGAGGAAACTAACATGGCTATTGATACACACTCATATTTAGTAGTATATAGACTACTATAAAGTAAGGAGAATATCCATATCTTCCTAACCGTTTGATTATTCAAGGGTACAAATTGGCTGTAATGACATGGTCACAATCGCATGAATTAACTCATTCCAAATATAGCTGATTTACGGCGTCTCTAATACATTGCCATAGTTCTACTCAAATTCTGCTCAAACAGGGATATGCCAATCATCACAAAAAGTTCAAACAGTGTCATGGCATTATCATTAAAATTAGACGAAAACAACTTACACGTGTTGTCCCAGCAATATGTGGTGCCATCTGCTTTGTCGATCGCGTAGATGATGCCATTGTGTTCAATAGCATCCCAGAAGTGTGTACCAGCTTTGACGATCCACTGCGAGGTGAGTCGTCTCCAGCTAAAGAAGGCACCAACGGAAAGATAGGCGAGTCCGCAGTCGAACAAGGCAATTAGGTTGAAGTCTACGTAATCCGCATATCGTGTGGGCACTTGGCAGATTACAATCTTCTGCAAAATAAGGTCCGTCCAACTGACGTGGTAATCTAGATGACTTGGACCACGACGGTAAAACCCTACATACTCCAATGGAGTAAGGATAATCCCATGGGAGGTCTAGAAGTTCACGAGCACCAACTTTTTCCCGTCTTCTCTAACGGCAGCCATCCAGTGGGAGTTCATGCCGACCCAGTACATACCTGCCAAGAAGTTTCGGGCGATGGTGATCAGATCGAAGTTGAGGGAAATGATGTACGGCGACCCACTACATACCTGCAAAGAAGTTTCGGCTAATGGAGGTCGGATTGAAGTTGAGGGGCATCATGTACGCCTCCGTATCATGGTGAGCAAATCTCGCTAGACCAGATAGCAGAAAGCAGGGTGTATTGAAAAGCTGAGGCCTCGCTTCAACAATCGCCGCGTGCATGTCCCTCGAGCATGCAGCCAGCCGCACGGCGCTCAACATATCCATACACGAACAACAGAGGTCGAGGATGTCACTGGGGAGATTGCTCCAATCGCGGCTCATATGGATGCTGCGTGGTTCACGTTCGGCCATGGTGGAGTTTGGAAGGTGGGGTTTTTGGGGGCTTGATTTACGGGGGATAAGGCTCTCAGTGCTGGAGCGGCTAGCGAGGGAATAGTGGTACTGGGGGAGGCGAGCGAGGCGTGGGTACGCGGGGGCACAGTGAGATGATGAAGAGTGACCTTAAGATCTCCGGCGAGACGGAGATGGAGATGGAGTGGTGTTAGGGGAGAGGGAGACGAGGCGAGGCATGCTATATAGCGGCGGTGACAGTGACTGCACAGTGCACAAGGTGAGGCTAACTTTGGTAACCCGAACACGCCACCTGGACTAGTGTCACCTCGGGCGCAGGGTCTTGTCACTTTACTTTGAGGACTGGATGAATAATAGTATTTTGACCATCAAGTGTACCACAGTTGTACTACTACTAGTAGTAACATACTGAGTAGTAATGTGTAGCGGAAATAGGTCTCCCGTGCTAGCATGCCTCTGGGTTCACTTCATCCTCCAGGTAGCATCCATATTGCGAGCAGAACCAAATTCGCGTGCATGCGGAAGCGCGAAGAAGGGCTTTTTATTTTTTTAGGATAATCGCATATATTCCTTAACCAGAAAAGGTTGTGTCTCACAGGCACGCGCCAATATCAATCCGAACCAGCTACGACATATTTTTTTGTGCAAAGAGATGGATATGTTTGTATATCTGTTCGTCCACCCAAGTGGGTTTTGCATAGATCCCACCTGTCAGGAGGGGTGTAGAAAGAGTGAACTCAACTAACCAGTGGCACATGTAGCGATAGAAGGATGGGCACATACACGGACACGGACCACTCCTCAGTACGCTACCCGCATAGCCTTTTTGTTTTGCAAGTTGGTCTCCGTAGCCGTCTAATCAACTGCCTGCATGCCACTTCTCCCATTTACTTCTCCACCGGGAACGGATTTTCCTCGGTTCTTCCCCTCTCCTTCATTTGCATTCAAACCCCACTGGATTCACATCCTCCTTGAGTAATTCCGAAGCCCCTTTAAATAATCATCTTCTTCAGTTAGACTAGCCATCTTAATCCTAATTCTCCAAACCATAGCCCTCCGGTCCAGCGGTTCCAAATGGCGAAAGAGATTCCTATGCAGGTTTTTAGCGTCAAACATGTCCTCGTCGAAGGCTCATTGAGCATAGTTGCCACCGTCACCGACCACACAAGGGTTGTTCAGGAGTGGATCAACAATGTATCCAACTCCCTCCAAAAGGTGGAGATGAAGGTCGTCGGTCTCGACGCAGAGTACACGGAGCGTGCCACTGGGAAGATCTAACACGCCGCCATCCTTCAGTTGTGCCTCGAAGATGAAGTTTTGGTGTATCACATCATACACGCGCCTTCCATTCCAGGTGAGCTCCACGATTTCATGTCTCGGGAGGACATATACTTCTGTGGGGCAGCCATCAAAGGGGACAGAAGCTGGCGCCGTACAACCTTGACTTGAAAAACATCGCTGACCTACAAACCAGAATTCATGTAGATGATTGTGATAAAGAAACACCATCCCTATTCGACGTAGCAAATTCTGTGTTCGGAACAAATCTTGAGAAGGGTGACGAGACACTGGGATTAAGGTCATCTGGATGGGAGAATTATCCCTTGACCTATGAGCGGATAAAATATGCTGCCCTCGATGCCCGTGTGAGTTTTGAGATAGCTGCAAGGTCGAAAGAGCTTGTTACAAAGCCATCTCCCACAGAAAATGAGAAGAAGAAGAAGAAGAAGAAGCTGCACCAGTAGCAGGGCATTATAGATGGATGAACTATTTCCTCTCTTGTAAAAATTATATTTCCTCTTTGTGTACATTGATATAGATGAACTAGTATTTCGCTGGTGTGCATGTCTTTGGAACAAGTGTACTCTGTGTACATTGATATAGGTCCGCTTGACTATAATGAACTATTTATCCGCCTAGTTTTCTCCACTACTACTA
The DNA here is from genome assembly GCA_011799875.1 of Thinopyrum elongatum. NCBI lineage: Eukaryota > Viridiplantae > Streptophyta > Magnoliopsida > Poales > Poaceae > Thinopyrum > Thinopyrum elongatum. The sequence goes on along the minus strand of CM022300.1, from coordinate 530,204,307 downwards.
CTCCTTGCAGTGAGCGGTATGCAATGCATGTGTCAGTAGACATGACAGCTTGTCCATGGAAGTTGAACCATGGCGACCATCACGTTTCTACCACTACCACACGTGATTCCCACAACGCCGCTCCAACCCACGGCACCATGTCCCCCGACGTGCGCCTCACCCCTCTTGGCCCCACCGCTCCTATGCCTTTGTGTGCATGACATGCGGGCCAGCTGAACTGCAGCGACCATCAAGTTTCTACCACAGCCACACGTGATTGGACGTGGCTTGCATGCTGCGCTCCTGGCTCCGATCCGTACTCCCGCACCATCCAATTTTCATCCAGCGGCTGTGACACATTTCGTCCCAGGCATCACTCCTCAGCCACAAATATAATAAATAAAATAAAGGCCCGTCTTTTCCATCTACTTCTGTAATACAGGTAGTACCCGCCGGTGTGGCCATCTACACCTCGTAACACCCCGACGTCCAGCTATGGCACCCTCGCCACGGCCAGGCCACCACCGGCCAGTTCATCTCGAATGAGTGAGTCGCGAACGCCGCCACGACAATGGCCAGCTGGGCATCTCGAACCACATCGATGCCGCTTCCCCGTAGCCGACTTACGTTGGCCCGTGGCCGCAAGCCGTTGAGCCGCGCGTCAATGTACGACAGCAGGAACACCTCCAGGCTCACTGGCTCAACTACGTCGAGTACATCACATTCGCAAACCGGTATCCGTTGAGCAGGTTGCTCCAGCCCACGAGCACACGCCTATATGTATCCAGCATTCCAGCCTCGCCGCTGAGTGGTACATCCTTGGGATGGTGCAAGCGGTCAGAATCTCGAGCCCAAGTCGAGATATGTGCCCCGGGTAGATCACTGGCTCCCGCCCAAGCTCATCCGGAGCGCGAGCTAGTAAACGTCGTGCAACACGTCACAACAGACAAGCACCTTGACATGCGTCGGTCGGGCAGAGACTTTTCTTGGCCACAAGCTCCATGGTCTCGTCCAAGATCGGTGTGGTACTGCAGTCGAACATGCGGGTAAAATACTATGGGAGCAGCTGCATGTGCATGGCCCAGACGCCGATGTTGGTGTGGAGGAGGTGCTACTCGCTGGCGGCGTAGCATGCTACATGGGTTAGGCAGGCACCTGTTGCCACACTCGGAGGACGAGCAGGAAAGGAAAGGGTCTTGCATGCGTGTACAGATTCATGCAGGAAATTATTTCCTGGAAATACGGCCTTTGTTTCCCTTTTTTTGAGGCTATAGATGACCCACACGAGGAAATCTATTATAACCGTTGGATGAAAATTAGTGGTGCGGGAGTACGGATTGGAGCATGTGAAGGGAGCAGGCAAGCCTCGTCCCACGCGATTCCCACGGGCCACGACGCCGCTCGAACCCATGACACCACACGTCCGCCGACCTGCGCCTCACCCCTCTCGGTCCCACTACCCCTCTGCTTTTATGAGAATGACATGCGGGGCAGCCGCATTCAGGGTCCACATATCATTGACTCAAAGGCAGGTGCACTAGCCGCTGAAGCTCGGTCCCGTGGGCCCCGAGAGGGAAATGTAACTCCTGCACCAGGCCTTGTGGTGCTCCCGCAGTACGAACTCGTTCCAAACCCGGAATTTGTTTCTTACTACCAATGTGTCGGCCCGTGCATTGCATTGGATCCAAAGTAGTAGAATAATACTTGTTCACAAACTTGAAATATAAACACTCTAGTTTTGATATACATATATCAGTAAAAATAAATTATGCTTCACTGAAGACATATTCCTCGGGCTGGTTTAATGAGGTGAGGGGCGGGTGTGGCTGGTTTCAAGATAATAATAGATTTTTAAAACATTGGAGCAGATTTGTTTCTAACATTTTGTAGCATGGCACGGCATCCGGTGCACCTAAGCGTCTGAAAAAAAAAGTGGAGTGCACTCTAAAGATATTTACATGCTCCCATTTAGTGGAGTGCACTCTAAACACATTATCTATTTATTTTTCTCTAGCCTTTCCTAGCCATGGAACCAAGCCACATAAGCTAGTCATGCATGCAATCCATAAATTGCAATATACTCCAGCATGCAATGCCGCCACATCATCTATTTATGCCTGTTAGTCATAGGTTGTTTTTTGCATTAGTCCAAATATTAATGTTCCATAAAACTAAACTCCAAATGTCCGCCGGAGCCGAGGCAGAGGACGTACGACGGGGGCGGTGGAGGCATCTTCGTAAGAGGAGGAGAGCTCGAAGGATAATCTTGCACGTCCGCCACCACCAGCATATCGGCGCGGGACTCCTCGAGCGCCCACTGGAGCTCGCGCTCCTCCAGGGAGCGGCGGAGTCACGGGATTTTCCTAAACCATGATGGGCATCATGCAGTACTCCTCGTAGCCGGGGGCGCAGTGCTCGCATCCCGACTCCTGGGGTACTGTCTGGAGCACGCGCTCAACCACCTCGTGAGCCGCAAGGATGCCATGCTCGCGGCCATGTTGTTGGAGCACACGCTCGTGCGCCTGAGCGGCGAGGATGTGATGTTCGCGGGCGGCGATGATGCGATGCTCACGAGCATGCTGCTGGAGAACGCGCTCGTCCACATTATAAGCGGCGACGATGCGATGTTCGCGGGCGTGCTGCCAGAGCACGTGCTCGTCCACGTCGAGAGCGGGGACGATGTGATGTTCACGGGCGTGCTCTCGACGATGTGATGCTCACGGGCATGCTGCTGGAGAACCCGCTCATCCACATTGTGAGCGGTGAGGATGCGATGCACCTCCTCGTGACCGACCAGGGCATGCTGCTGGAGCACAACTACCCCTCGTGGCCGACGAGGGCAAGCCGCTAGATCACACTGTCCTCCGCTTGGACAGTCAGCGCGTGCTACTCGCGGCCGTAGAGGGCATGCTCCACCTCGGCGATGTCGGAGACTCCGTCCTCTTCCCAGTCCGCGGCGCCATCCACTTCGGCAATGGCTACGTGCTCCCATGGGTGTTGTGTCCGTATGGGAGCTTCAAGCTACAGTACCAGTGGGGGCAGGGGGCCTTTTCATGGTTTCACATGGTCTGAGGAGAAAAATAGAATCGGAAGTAGCACAATATGTTGGAACGTGTCAGAGGAAGGCTGGCCGGAGCAGTACAACAAACATCACATGCGCACCATATTTTGAGAAGGGTTTAATGTAATTTGTGTGAAATGGGTTTGTGTGATGTACTAGTAGTACATCCATATCATTGACATTCATGCACGCAACAAACATTTGTGTGCATGATTTCACCCTATTTTCATATTCTGTTTGGGAGTGGTTTTGATTTTTGTAATCGGAGCTCATTTTTGTACTTGGTTTCAATTTAGACTATGCATGTATTATTGCGAGAGATAGATATAGAGAGAATATTTGTGTGACAAGGAGGGGGCAGGGGCAGTGATACCTAACGAGAGAGGGGCATATGCGTGTTCGAAAGACTTTGTGTGTCGTAGAGAGAGGAGTGTCTGAAAGGGAGAGAGAGGGTGTGTGCGTGTGTGTGTGTGTTAGAGAGAGAGAGAGGTGCGTGTAACATCGGGATCGACAAGGTTACGAGGTTGCAGATATGGGAGAGCGATAGTGTGTGTGCGATGAAGGGACACACAGACAGCGTCTGTTTGCGTGTGAGAGAGCTGGATAGATCTCGACAGCACGGCTGGCTAGGGGTGGAAGGTTATGTGTGGTAGAAAGAGATAGTAGAGAGACAGATGAATGCTTGTTTGTTGCAAGGAGACCTAAGTACATAGACGGGGGTAGCAAGAAGAAGAGAATGGTGGTGTGCCTTTTTGTCATGGGATGGAAGAGAGACCAAGAGACACGCATCATGTGGAGAGGTGTGTGTGTTTCGAGAGAGAGAGATGGAGGCGTGGACCTGAATAATGAGATGGGTGCTCATGTGTATGTTATAGGGAAGGAATTGTCTAGGTGGTAGTCTTATGATGGCGACCCAATCTTTCAATGAGAGTGGGGATAAGTATCGACTTGGTGGATTTTGACGTTGACAATCCGGCTATATCGTACCCGGTGATACAAATCGACAATCGTTACTAAACAAATCTTTGATGGCTGATGATCTTGTCGTATGCACAAAATCAACCTTAATAACGAGATGGAGTTCCTCCAAGCAACCAAAGAATCGGCTAGAACTAAGATAATACAATCGTAATTGCCAATATGAATTAATTAAGGATAATGGTGGGGTTGCTGGTACTAAACAAAAGGCGGTAGTCCTACACACACCCCGCAAATGCAAATTATAGCGAAAACAAAGCAATGTGTACACAACAACGCGAGTTCTAACCTAGAAAAAGGGTAGTAGCCTTATTTATATCTATAGACTATATTACTATATTTTTATTTGTATAGTTATATCTATATCTATTCCACTCCCTCCGTTTGTAATTTACTCCGCACATATATAGCTTTGACTGCAGCCAAGCTTTATAAAGCTTGACCGAATTTGGTGAAAACAATATGAACATTTATGCTAACAAATTTACACGATGTGGAAATAAAAGCAATGATGAATCAAATGATATATATTTGGTGGTGTATATGTTAATACTTTTTCCTACAAATTGTTGAAAGTATACAAAGTTTGACTTTAGAGAAACCCAATATGCGGTATATGTATTATACACTATATATTCATTATTTTTCCGGAGTCAATGCGTGTATTTGCACGTACACGATATAAACCGTTGATTGATGTTGATCCAATGGTCCAGGTGGCTGCAATTCGGATCTACTATAAGTACCCATACACGTTCTTCTCGAACGACCAGCACGACAGTGTGATCGATCCACACAAGAAGCTCTAAATAAGACCTCCACATGTGCCACGTGGCTTCATGGATGCCCCCCACATCATATTATTCATACTACGTTGACTAAAATAAAGATAAATCACCCAAAACAAGATCTTCCCGTTTTTTGTTCCTACGATGTTGTGCTTCCTGCTGTGCCATGCACGTACCTAGTTGTATAGTGGTAGTAGTAGTACAAACTTCGTAGTAGGAGTAGTACGGAGTGCTCGTACTCTATCAACGAGTCCCATCTGACCCCAAATTTCTTGGCTTCTATGCTACAGCTAGATCTTCCCCTCCTCGTTTCTGTTTTCCAATGCGGCGGGCGGGGTGCGGTTTGCCGATAGTCGGTTTGCTCAACTGCGGTCCCACATCAAAGTGAAAATGCTAGGCAACACGCCTTCCCTAGGTATGTGGCGTGCCGGACGGGCCGTGGAGTACTCCCGATTCCTGGGCGTGTGGGGGTGCGACGCGAACGCGGCAGGCCTTTTCCTTTTACTAGCAATGTGCCCGTGCATTGCAACGAATCCAAAGTAGAATAGTACTTGTTCACAAACTTGAAAGAAAACACTCTTGTTTTGATATACATATATACCACTAAAAATATATTACTTTTCACTCAAAATATATTTCTCAGGCTGTTTTGATGAGGTGAGGGAGGGATGTGGTTGCTTTCAAGATAATAAGAGGTTTTCTGCAAATTGGAGTAGAGAAGTGGGCTATTGTTGCAAAAATGCCACAACTTACCTCATAGCTATTAGATGCAGATCTAATGGTCAGAAATGACGGATGGCAGACACACCACCATCACCAACTGAGTCTTTTATGGGAGTAGAGAAACATGTATAAATTGTAACATTTGGTTCTGCTCCTTGGCACGATCGATAGATAGAAATAACGATTGGAAACGCTAGGGCGGGGCTTTTCCCGCCAGATAAGCAGGGTAGTAGCTAGGTTGGCGCATCGCCGGTTTGGTCACATGCGGTCCCATATGTTGTAGTGATATAAAGCCTAGCCAGTGCGCGTTGACCGGGGGGGCAGAACGACAGTGTGGTATGCGATGGGGAAGGGACATGCTTCATGTACGTGTTCCAGTTTCTCGTTTTGAACTTGCAAACATGATAGGCGTGCTGGACGAGTAGTTTTGAATTATAGGTTCGGTCTCAGTTTTTGAATTTAGGAGTAGTTCATAGGTCGGGTCAAGCATCGAACGTAAATTACGAAGTTGATGGAAAAGGTAAGCACAACTTATAAATTGACGGATGGAGTACTAGTTACAGTGATGCATATAATTGCCTCCAAATGTGAGCAAAGGGATCGCACATGTCTGTATTGACTGGAACGAGAATGCAATAGCACAAGAATAATTAAGGCCAAGATGATGCAATCACAGTGGTGGTTACAGGAGGCAAGAAGAAAGATGCATCCATCAACGTATGACCTCCTCCTCCTCGACTCAGTGCGCCGGGCCACCGACCGGGGCTTAGGAGCGGCGGCTTTTGTGGTGAGGTCAAGGTGCTTCTCAACAAAGACGTCCAAGGCTTCCAGCCGGTTGACAAAGGCCAACGTCATAGCGTCCTCACCGGCCTTGTAGATACCTATGTACATGACTTCCTCGTACACGTGGATGTGTAGGTCGACGAATTCTTGCAGGGCGAGGCGCCTCTCGGCGAGCGCGACCTCCAGGTGGACATTCTTCATTGCGTCGGCGGGCAGTCACAGGGCCACCAGTGCTTGAAAGAGCTTCTCGCCATGGAGGCCGATTAGGGTGGCAGGCAATGAGGAGCCCGGGCGCACGGGCTGGAGGAGTACGGCGATGTCGTCCGCGAGCTTCTTGACGACGGTGAACTTGTTGATGGTGGCAACGATCATCTTGTCCAACTGAGAGTCGTAGCTCACGTTGACGATGGCCATGAACCAACTGGTCGCCAGCACCCTCTGGAGATGATCCTCAGTGCCATGCCACAGGCCGGCATCATGGACCATCTGGCACAGCCGCTGGCCGCTCACGTGCATCGCTGCCATGGGTCTGGAGTGAGCCCTTTTGCGCTTAGTGTAGGTGCTTAGGAGCGTACGATGTGGTAGATGCATTGGAATGGAGGGGCGCCTTTATATGAGTGCAAACTGCGCTGCATTCACATCGTGCTGCCTCTTTTCCCTATCCTCCTCCCATTACTTCCCTCATGCATTCAGGATGCTAATTGAAGGAGGATGCATCATTGGCCGTTCAACATTTCGGGAACCGCTACCCTCTCCCTCGTCTGCATTAAAGCTGTATCGGGAACTATCCTGGTTTACTAGTAGCTATCAAATCGAATAGTATTGCGCCACCCGCTGCACGCCCGGCTGAACAAGCCTCCTCGCCTCCATCAAACGCCTCTGTTAAACCCAAATGCAAACCAAGAAACCTACTCCGGCCACACGTCCGTTCATGAGCGGGCCGGAATTAAACGCAACGCCGGCCAAGCTCCTCCCGTCCGCCCTCAGTTTAAATGAGGCCAGACGCCGGCCAAGATCCTACCGTCCGCCCTCTATTTAAATGAGGCCAGACAGCGGGCAAGAATCGCACCCCTCCGCCACTCCCCCATCTCCTCCTTCACCATTTTCTCCACTCTTTCGATGGCTTCCGAGGAGCCATTCTCCGGCATACTACCCGGCTGGGTGGCCCGCCGAGCCCTCCGGATATGAGCGAGGCCGCTCGGTGCTTCACCTACCTCGCCTGGCCCGACGGAGCCAGTTGCCGCCCATGGCCGGTGCGTGGTTTATCAACTCGCCGCTCCAGTTCAGCTCAATGAGGAGTGGCGAGTTGCTCCACGCCGGCACGGCAGCATGGGCGTCGTCGCTGCCGCATCGTACCGCGCCACCAGTGTCTTCAGCCACGCCTCCCGTGTCTGCGGTGGCCGCGCCTCCCGTGTCTGTGGGCGCGCCTCCCGTGCCTACGGCAGCGCCATGCAGGTAGAGACAGAAGCCGGGTGCGCGGAGAGCGATGAGTCAGTGGCCAGCTTCTCCGTGTCCGCCACCATCACCGAGGAGAAGTAGAACACGGGAGGCCGCCACCGCTTGGGTCCCATGAAGGCCACCGCCGAGGCGACGACTGCGTATACAAGTGGTTTCTTGGCTGCTTCGTCTCTTGCGAGGACCTTCGTCGACCCCGCAAGTGTCTGCCGGACATGAGGAAGACAAAGGGATCCTAGGGCGGCCATTTAGATTAGGTATTAATTATACCACGAGAGCCGGATTAGCACCGCTTAGTTCATGTAAATGTAAAATCCATCATGTTTATATGAAGATCCGGCTTTTTTATACAAAATCCTTCATGCTTATATGAAATCAGTCTGTGTTTGCATGAATTTCCTCTGGTTGATTAGAGTTCTGAAAATGTATGCCGCTGGCGTTGGATGTCGTCCTCCGCGGAAGGAAGCGGGAGGAAATTTTCCGGTTGCCGTTGGAGATGCCCTTATGCTGGAAATAATAGAGTCACATCCAATCCATTTGAGTTAATTGCGTGTATGATTCTCCCTCTATAAAAAGTTAATTGCATGTACAGTGCACATGACTTGCAAGGTGGCCACAGATTCGTACAAAAAGTTAGAAAGAAACAAATCCATCCTTAATCGTGTATTCTAAGTACTCTGTGGGTTCCACTGTCAGTACAGTAGCGAAAGAAGTATATATTAAAAATATAAAAATCTAAAGTTTAGGACAGAATTCAAACTCAGGTCATCGTGTTGCGATCATCCGGTGCTAACTAGTCCAGCAAATGTTCATTGTGGATGATTCTAGAGATATATCTCTATGTCTACTCTTATCTACTCTTATAAAAAACAGAGTTGGTGATGATGGTGTGCCTGCCATCCTGCAATATAGGCCGTTCGATTTATATCTGCCGGATAGGAAGGAAACTATGGCAATTTTGCAAAAAGATACCCACACCCCTCTCCACATTTGCAAATAAGGCCTTCCCTCGTTCATCCTTTTCTCCCACAATATAAACTACTCATACAAATGCATCTTGATGTTCCATACAATGCACGGGCATCTTGCTAGTTTCTTTTTAAATAGTTACTGCGATAATTGGGTTGAAGTGATATATTTTATGTCTGCCCCGAATGATCTCAAATTCACTAGTAGTAACAAAGAAAAGGTTGCCTTGTTCATTAACAGAAAACAGGGTCAAAACTATCACATGAGGCTGATAAAAACTGTCGGATTCAGGGCTCCGCAGACCCAAGAAAGGTTCGAACTCTGGGGCGTGTGCGAAGAACTCAACCTATCCAGCCAACCAGCTCGTCGCCCCACGGCCTAGCTCGATGCATACGAACAAGATGAACATGGCAGTTTACCCAGGTTCGGGCCACCTTGCGGTGTAAGACCCTATTCTTGCTTTGTGGTGGATTGGCCTCACAAGGGGCTGAGGATGAACTAGTACAAGGGATGAACAACCTCGCGAGGTCTATGGGTGAGGGAATGAGTCGACTAGGGATTGGATTGGATCCCTTCTACGGTGGTGGCTAGCCTATATTTATAGTGGCCTCGGTCCTCTTCCCCCAAAACATAGGCGGGAAGGGATCCCATAGTGACCAATTTGAAAGGGGACAAGTAGTACATCTTATCCTAACGAAAGGTGGTCTTCGCCTGCAAAGCTTCTGGCCATGACGCAGTGGTGGGCTCAGTGATGACATCCGTCCTGCCGCGCTGGTGGCCTTGGTCTCGTTGCACCAGAATGGAAACCTTTGCCAGATTCCTTGGGAACCCACGTCTATCCTTGCCTCCTTAGCACCAAAGAGGAAACTGCCTTCTCTGCGCCCGCTGGCGCCCGCCTACCTCGGTCATCATGGCTTGCATCATTGTAGCCTCATGAGGCTGGGTACCTGCATAGAGATCTCCGCTCCTCGGGAGGCCGCCTGGGGAGGCCGCTCCCTCGGGAGGTCTTGATGTCGTCCGCCTCATGAGGCTTGGCCCCTTGTGAGGGTCTTGTCTTGATGGCCTTGGATGTGGGTCGTACCAGGCCGTCGATGGAGCCACGCTGTGGGCCGCAGGCAGGCAAGTCTGGGTACCCTGGTTCCCAGAACACCGACAGTAGCCCCCGGGCCCAAGGCGCGCTCGGACTTGGCTTCGAGGCGAAGCCAAAGGGCAAGGGCGAAGCACCGCGGGCCCCAATCGCCTGCAGGCCAGGCTAACACATGGCGGTGGATGGGACGTGGGCTTCTCCGCTTCCCCACGTTGCCTCGGCAACTGTCCGACTTGACAAAAGACTGACGTCTGCTACCATGCCATCATTGCTTCCCTTTCGCCTTGCTCCAGATCCCCTTTCTCTCAGCCGAGAACATCTCCAGATCCGGCTGCGCTCCTCCCTTGTCCTTTGAGATCTCATGAATGGCGTACGAGAAGACGAAGCCAGTAGCATAGGCTGCAAGCCCTTCCTCCTCTCCTGCGCCGGCCCTCGGCACGTCCTCCATCACCGAGGAGAGGCACCTCGCCGCTGCGCTCCCGTTGACGGCGAGCGACCACAACGAGTGGAAGGAGACCATGCTCCTGGTCGGCTCTGCCGAGCAAAGGTCTTGGCGGGGACGTTCTACCCCTTCTTCCTCCATAGCGTCTTTGCGGGGCTCGTCCCGCCTTTCTCCGAGTTCTTCACCGCCGTCCTCGACCACTACCAGGTTCAGGCCCTGCATCTTCAACCCAACTCCATCCTTCTCCTGTCCATCTTTGCCTTCTACTGTGAGGCATTCATGGGCGTGAAGCCTTCCGTACCGCTCCTCCGGCACTTCTTCTACCTGCGGCTGCATGATCCGGCCCAGCGCTCCGGCTGCGTGTCCTTTGTCGCGGTCCACAAGAACAACATGCTCATGAGGATTGGGAAGAAGGTGGAGAACTTCCGGCGCCGGTGGGTCTTCATGGACGCAAAGGGCCTCAACGCGCAGCTGGAACTGCTGACCCAACTGCCGGAGAAGCTCGATGGGTGGGGTCACAAGAAGTACTCCGACCCCCGGGCGGCGCCTGTCTTGAGGAAGATGACCGCAGATCAGGACTCCATGGCGCTAACGGGGGCCATGCTCATGAAGGAGTTCCTGGTGCGGCGCCTGGCCCCGCTCCAGTCGCACACACGCCCCATGTGGGAGTACTAGGGCGCGACGGACGACATCAGGCTGCGCTCGAAGGGCTTGACGGGCGAGGAGCTGGACAAGGCCATGAACACCCTGCTCGAGGGTGAGCCGGGCAACCTTCCAGAGGCCTACGCCCCGCTGTACCGCCGTGCCGACAGGGAGGCGCTGGTCGCTGCTATGCCTGTCTTCAACGAGCTGGGGCTCGTGCCGCTCGAGCTCCCCAACGCCCCGGTGCTGGTGTCCTCTAGCGATAGCGTCGGCGAAGAAGGCAAGGAGGACTCGGAGGCAACCGAGGATGACATAGCGGAGATCTCTCCTCCGTCACGTGGTGAACTCCTCCGTGGCTTCTCCAACGATGACGTCGATGAGCCCCCAACCATGAAATCCTTGCACTCCACTGGGGTCCTCACGAGGTTGGGGGCCACGCCTCGGGCCCTCGGCAGGCCGAGCCAGGCGACCCCGAAGAAGGGCGGGGCAGCGCCTCCTTCGTGGAGTGCCCCGCTTGCCGCCGGAGCGGATGTGGTCCTGCATGTTGCGGCCCCTCAGGGCGACTCCTCCGACTTGTCAGGCAGCGCCGCCCTGAGGCCAGCTGAAGAGTGCCTTGCCAACTCCCCCAGCCTGACCAAGGACGCGCCAGGGAAGAGCGGGGGTGCCCCTGCCCTGGCCAAGAGGGAGAACAGGAGGGCGTACATCGATCCCAACGAGTAAGCATCTTACCTTGTTTCTGTTTAGCACATATTCTCACTGTGCTCACAGAGCTCCCGCCCTGACGACCAGGGTGGGCATCGTGGTGAAGAAGAGGAAGGAGGAAGCTCGGGCTCCAGAGACGTCGTCTCTTACCACAGGCGCAGCGACTCCAGCGCATGGGGGGGGGGGACATTCCTCGCCCCCTCGTGACGGAGCCGGCCTCTTAGGACGTGGTGGTGCCGCCTCTGGAAGAGCCGGTCCCTGCGGGCTAGTAGGCCGCGGAGCTGCCGGCGCCCGTCGTGCCCTGGCAAGTCTCCGAGCCCGCAGCAGCCAAAGCCGACCTCGCCAGCACCTCCGGAGCCGCGGAGCACCTTACCGCGCTCGCGCCGCCTTCTCCTCCAACCCTTGCGCTTGCAAACTGCGGCCCCCTAGTCAGGCCCGGGGCCCTGGACAAGGCCTACGTTGCGCTTGGTCATCTTTGGGCGGATCTTCAAGATGCCGACAGGTGCTTCATGAGGGAGCGCCTGGGGCTTCTCTCGGGGTGGGCCCAGGCCACCTCCTCCATTGAGAAGGCCTGGAGTCGGGCTGAAGCCGCCAATGCCGAGAGCAGGAAGGTGGCCGCCGACGCTAGGGCATCTCATGACATGGCGTAGGCTGAGGCTGCGTCTACCATGAAGCGCTGCAGGGAGGTGGAGGAGAGCTTGAAGGCCCTTCAGGAGGAGCAAGCCATGGCTATGTCGCGGCTCCGCCAACAGGAGGAGGACCTCAAGGCCCGTGAGGCGAAGCTCGCCGATCAAGACGCCAAGCTAGCCCAGGTGACCGCCGACCAGCCGACGGAGCGCGACCGCCTGGCCAAACTGAAGGCGGAGGCAGACGAAGCCCAGGCGTCCCACGCCCGGCATGTCCCTGAGACAACAGCCCGGCTGGAGACCAGGGAGAAGGACCTCGTTGCCGCCGAGCAGAGGGCGGCCACGGACCGCGAGACCGTCCTTGCCCTCGAGCTCGGGTTCTGTGAGGCGTTGCATTCCATCTGCGGGGAAGGATACGCAGAGCCGCTGGCGACCCCTAAGGACAGCTTGGCCGGGCTCCTCCCCAAGCTCGCTAAAGAGCTCAAGGGTGTTGCCGCTGTGGTGGACTCCTTCCTGGAGGTGGAGTGTCGCTCGCTCTTCACCATGGCCGCGACACGCGTCTTCAGCCATCTCTACCTCCAGGACCCAAGCTTCGACCTTGGCACGCTGATCCACTCGGTGGCTCCCGAGTCCCGCAACACTGCTGCGGAGGCTGTGAAGGATCATGTAGATGCCCTGCTCAAGAGGTTTCTCTTCGTCATCGACCCTGCGGAAGCTGGGGGTGGCGGTGATGACGGCGGCAACGACGTCGACGACGGGCTTCCAGCGGCTGGGCCGAGTGGTGGCGATGGCCAAGGCGGTGGTGGCGCTTCCTCCTAACTTTTATTCCTGCAACCATTTACCGTGCCTCGTGGAGGCGTAAACTTTCTGCTTGAATTTGTGAAACACTGAGTGTTTTATAATAACTGCTAGAACTCTGCGATTTCCTTTTCGTGCTTGGTTTCCTTCGTATTTGCCCAGCCCCGCGCATACCTCAACCTCCATTGGGGTGTCCGGATCACCAGGACGAGACCAAGGGGCGAGGGGCTACGTGACTAGTGAGGCCCCTGAGTCGCGATGCTCAGGGGTCCCCCTTGACGTACGAACAGCCTCAATGATCTGCGTCGGCAGGGCCCAATCCCGCGCATACCTCGACCGTTGTTGGGGTGTCCGGATCACCAGGACAAGACCAAGGGGTGAGGGGCTACGAGACCAGTGAGGCCCCTGAGTCGTGATGCTCAGGGGTCCCCCTTGACGTACGAACGGCCCTTGTGAAGGAAAGCAAGCAGTCATCCAAGCTAATCTTGAGTCCTCCATACCTTTGCTCACTAGCTTTCACCTGGGGGGAATGCGAGAAGACCAGGTGCCTGTACCTAGTAGGGCGGCGTATGCCAGGCGCGGCCTGAGCACAGCCCCCGTGTCCAGCCCCCTCGCGTGGTCCTCCTGAGGGGAAAGCTGCGGGGCGTTACCAGACGAAGAGCCGAGAGGCTGTCCTGAGGTTGATGCGGCCACGAAGGCGCCCTCAGTTGTTTATTCACCAGCGCGGAGCATGGTGCTTCCACTTTGTCGTGGGCATAGTGTAAGTGCATCTAGTGCCCCTTAGTGATTTTGGTGTATTGAAGACTTATAGGTTAAGGGTCTAATGTGTTTGTGAGTGTACACAGGTCTATAAGTCTATGAGGAGTTTGTTAATTACGATGAATGTCGACCCCTAAAATGAATGTCTTCAACTGAAGACTTTGGTTTTCTTGAAGACTTTGAAAGTGAAGAAATTGGTGTGACCCTGAAAACTTGATATTCATGCGAGGATTATGAAGCGTGAAGACTTTTGTTTTCGTAGTTTCATTTTCTTCTTCTTGAGTCATAGGAAACACCGTACTGTTAAAGGGGGTCGAGGTAAAACTAAGGAAAAATTTCCAAGTGATGCTCAACTCAAAATCCTACACCTACCCAATCCTTTCGAGTGAAGCCATTGGAAATCTCATACAGTTTAGTCAAGTTCTTCAGTGACAGAGACGAAGTTCTTCTGTTCTCTGAGGAATTTGTTCTGACTGAGGAGTTAGAAATTCGCCAGTGCGGATTGCCTACAAGTGAGGATTATGATAGCCCTGAGGAATTTGATACTCAAATTTCCGACCGTTGCTGTGCTACGTGCCAGCTGTCCCAAAAAATCTACCCACCTAACGGTCATATCATTGAAGGGCACTTATGTCTTATCATGTCGGGCTGCTCCCTAGGCTATAAATAGCCGCCCTCTACAACCACTAGCTGGTTGGCTGCTCCGAGAGATAGATTGACACTTGTCATTTAGAGCATCCCATCCTCCGAGGACTTTGAGCGAAAATCATCAAGTGAGGAAAAACCCAAAAACCCAAACACCTACAAACCCAAAGTGATTGAGCATCACTGAAGAGATTGTTCCTGTGTGGAACCGACGATTGTTACCTTTGAGGACTGTGCATCCTCCAGACGGTTAGGCGTCATGGTCTAGAGCATCCAAGAGGAAATTGTGGATTACCGAGTGACCGAGTATGTGAAGGTTTGGAAGTAACCTGAAGACTTACCACGAGTGGTTGGGCGAGGTCTGTGTGACCTTAGCTCAAGGAGAATACGGTGAGGACTAGGTGTCCTGGACTGTGTGTTCAGGACTGGGTGTCCGGGACTGTGTGTCCTCAGGTTTAAATACCTAGCCGCTCCAACCAGACGTACAACTGTCACAGCAGTTGGAACTGGTCTACCAAATCATTGTCTTCACCGAGCTACTGGTTCTATTTCCTCAACCCTTTCATTTCCTCGCATACTTGCTATGTATTTGATCATTACTGTTTGAAGACTTTGACTGAAGACTTTCTCAATTTCCTCAGTTCAATTTCTTCAGTCAGTTTGTCTTCAGCCTGCTTATCCTGTGTTTACGCTACTCGTACTCTGTGCTTGTTTTCATTTCATCATGATGACTGTGCTACTGCTCTGTTATGCTTGCATCTGAGTACTCATTCCGCTGCTAAGTAGTTCGTCGCTTAGGAATTTCCTCACCTTGAAATTCCTCAGTGACGAATTTGTAAAAATCGCCTATTCACCCCCCTCTAGTCGATATAACGCACTTTCAATTGGTATCAGAGCGAGGTACTCCCTTGTTCTGTGTGATTTTGGTTTAACCACCTGGAGTTTTAGTTATGTCGACTGCAGGCATGATCAAGGTCTCAGCTGGGTGTCCTACCTTCGATGGGACGGACTACCCCTACTGGAAGAACAAGATGCGCATGCATCTTGAGGCAATTGACAACGACCTCTGGTATGTTGTGGAAAAGGGTGTTCCCTCTGTCACTCCTTCCGTAAACGCTGCTGATGTGAAGAGATTCAAGCAACTCGACTCTCAAGCGAAGAATATCATATGTGGCCATCTGAGCAAAGGGCAGTATGGCAGAGTGAGTGCTTTGGAGACAGCTAAGCTTATCTGGGATAGGCTGTCCAAGGTCAACGAAGGAGTCTCAACTCAACGTGACTCTCGAGTTGACGTTCTTTGCAATCTATTCAACCGCTTCAAAAGACTCGACAACGAAAATGTTCAGCAAACCTTTGATCGCCTCACTGACATTTCAAACGAGCTTCAAGCACTGGGTGCCACTGACATCACCGACCATGAGTTGGTGAAGAAATTGCTGAGGTCACTCGATTCTTCATTCGATACACTGGCACTGATGATTCAAGAACGTGGTGACTACAAGTCACTTGATCCTGCTGATATCCTCGAGAGGCTAAATACTCATGAATTCCAACTAGCTGAGAAGAGAGATCTCTACGGACCGAGCTATGGTAGATCTCGTGCACTGAAAGCCAAGGCAGTCTCTGAATCTGAAGATGAAGATTCTGGTAGCAGCCTTGGTGATCCTGAAGAACTGAGTCAGGAGCTAGCAATGTTCGTGAGGAAATTCCAGAAGTTCTCTAGACGTGGCCGATTTGGAAAATCCTCAAGAGGTGATGACATGAAATCAGATTCCTCATCCCGTGATTACAAGAAGAGAACTTGCCATAAATGCAAGAAACCTGGTCACTACATTACTGATTGTCCTCAGTGGGAGAAGGAATCAAAGAAGAAGAAATACAAGGATGATAGTTCAGATGACTCTAAGAGGAAGAAGAAATCTTCAAAGTCCTCATCGTCAAGATCTTCAAAGTCTTCATCTCACAAGAAGAGCAGCTCCAAGAAAGCTCGGGCATTCATTGGCAAGGAAATGGACTCTGAAGCTAAATCTGAGGAACATGAGGAAGAGGAGGCATCTGAGGAGTCAGACTCTGGTGTGGCGAGCCTAGCCCTCGCTACTGCTGACGACGGCAACGATGACTATGCTCCCACCTATTGCTTCATGGCAAAAGGTGCCAAGGTACTCAAATATCCCTCCTCTGAATCAAGTGAGGATGAATCTGATGATAACCTCAAACCCAGCTATTCCAAACTTGCTAATATTGCTGTTAAACAACAAAAGGCTTTGGAAAAGGTTCAAAATATGCTAGACAAAAGCGATGATCTGTTAGGTGAGGAAATGGATCGAACTCAAACACTGACTGATAATCTTCAGCAACTACAGTCTAAGTTTGACAACCTTCAAGGTCGTCATGAAACTCTCCTAGCCAATCATGAGAAGCTTTCTTATGAATTTCTTCAAAGAAAGCAAGATCTTGAGAAGCTAAGGGTGAGTCATGAAGATCTTCAGAAGGAAAATGATTCTTTGCTTGCTCAACAGATCAGTTCCGCTCAGGAAGAATTTATTCCACCATGCTTGAAATGCATTGAACGTGAAACTGCTAATTCTTCACCTGAATGTTCAAATGCTTCCATTGCTGCAAATTCTTCAACTATCTCTGTGGTCACAAATTCCTCATCTGAGGATACCACTAGTATCACTAACAAAAATGCAGGGTTGAAGGAATTGTATGTGACAGGCATGTACAAAAGCCTCAAAGGGCATCAGACTCTTTGTGATGTGCTCAAAAGGCAGATCTTGAACAGGAACCCTAGGAAAGAGGGTATTGCCTTTGAGAGGAAACTCAATGCTGATGGAACCTACTGGAAACCGGAGCAGTATCCCAAAACCTCATGGGTTGCTGCGAAGGGACCTCCCGTAGATCCATCCACTTTATCTGGCTTTACTTGTGAATCCTCATATTCTTCTGATGAGTCATTTGACTCCAACTATAAACTGTTCAAAAATCAGAATGGTGAGGTATTTGCTAGATATGTTGGATCTAACTGCAGGAATGGTCCCCCTATGAAGAAAATCTGGGTTCCCAAAAAGTGCCTTGAAAGTCTTCAGGTGAATGTCCTCATGACACCACCTGTGAAGAATAAGAACCCCAGATCAAATTCTTCATATGAACCAAAGTCTTCATATGGATCCAAGTCCTCTTATGGATCAAATTCCTCACATGGATCCAAGTCCTCACATGAACATCATCGTGCTAACACTTCTGTTTCGCAGGGAAGGCCTAAGGGCTATGAATATATGCATTATTCTTTAAATCATTATGTTCATAAGTCCTCGAAGAATTTCTCTGCTTATTCATATGCTTACCCTAACCCCTCTTATGTGAAACGAAGTGGTCTGGCGTCTATGCCACCTTTCTCTTATGGAGCTCGCAGAATGATGAACTCTTTGCCACCCCTCCAGATGTGGGTGGTGAAGAAAAGGAACTAATCTCTTATGCAGGGTCAGGTCTCCAGACGAACTAAATCGTCTGAAGAATTTGCTGGAGACCTGAAATGCTTGAAAGGACGCAAGCTAATCATGAAGAAATGATTTATTCATTTCTCACGTCCTCACATTGCTATATATACATATGTTGCTTTAATTGATGAAATATGTCTGATGAATTTGATGTCATATTCTTCACTCTGAAGTATATGAGTTCGTAAGATGCACTAATTCATCTGCAGGATGATTTACCCAAAGCTACTGAGTGGGTCCTCGATAGTGGATGTACAAATCACATGACCGGTGACAAGAGCTTACCGATGAACACTCCTTTATCTCCATCACACTTGAAGCATATCACCTACGCTGACAAAGGCAAAAGCAAGGACCACAGCCTGCCACTTGTCTACTTGCTAAAGCTTCAGAAGGCTGGCTATGGCATCGACGACTGGGTCATGCTGGCATGAGGAACTTACACACACTCGTGAAGAAAAAGCACGTCATTGGCATCGAGGGTGTCAAATTCCTCAAAGATCATCTTTGTGGGGCTTGTGAGGCTGGAGAGATGACCAGAGCCAAGCACACCTCGAAGACTATCATGACTACTTCTCGTCCTTTTGAATTGCTTCATATGGATCTCTTTGGCCCTACTCATTATGCCACACTAACAAATGCAGCATCTCTATATGGCTTTGTCATTGTTGATGACTATTCTCGTTACACATGGGTGCATGTCATTACTTACAAGACTGAAGTGCAGGAAGTCTTCAGACGATTTTCCTCAAGGGCTTCGACGAATTTCGGCGTGAAGATCAAGCATATACGTAGTGACAATGGGACTGAGTTCAAGAATACTGGTCTTGATGACTATCTCGATGAACTTGGTATTACTCATGAGCTATCTGCCCCATACACTCCTCAGCAGAATGGCGTTGTGGAGCGCAAGAACAGGACTCTTGTTGAGATGGCTCGCACCATGCTTGATGAATACAAGACACCTCGTCACTTCTGGCCTGAGGCAATTGATAATGCATGCCACATCATCAACAGGGTATATCTTCACAAATTCTTCAAGAAGACCTCATATGAACTCCTCACTGACAAGAAACCCAATGTGAGTTATTTCAAAGTCTTCGGTGCTAAATGCTGGATTAGAGATCCACATCACAATTCTAAATTTGCACCGAAAGCACATGAAGGTTTTATGCTTGGTTACGGAAAGGACTCGCACACCTACAGGGTCTTCAATGCCTATCACAACAAGGTTGTTGAAACTGTAGATGTGCGGTTCGATGAAACTAACGGCTCGCAAAGAGAGCACCTACCTCCTGTGCTAGATGAAAAGACGCCTGAGGAAACCATCAAGTTCAAAGCTACTGAGGATGTCATTCCTACCGAAGAATCTGCTGAAGAAATCATTCCAGAACATGAAGAACAGCATGCTGGCGCATCTGAAGAAAATGGCTCTGAAGAAAATGTTGAGCCAAATCAAAGTCGTCAACCTGCTCATCCCCGCGTTGCAAATGAAGTACAGATTGAGAGAATCATCAACGACATCAACGCACCAGGTCCTCTGACTCGCTCAAAAGCTTCACATTTATCTAACTTTTGTGGGCATTTTGCTTTCGTCTCTATCACAGAGCCCACCAAAGTTGATGAGGCATTTCTGGAGCCTGAATGGATTCAAGCAATGCAAGAGGAATTACATCAATTCAAGCTGAACAATGTGTGGGAGCTTGTCAAGCGACCGGACCCATGCAAGCACAATATCATCGGTACCAAATGGATCTACCGCAACAAGCAAGATGAAAATGGCCTAGTGGTGAGGAACAAGGCTCGTCTTGTAGCTCAAGGCTACACACAGGTTGAAGGAATTGATTTCGATGAGACTTTTGCACCTGTTGCTAGACTTGAGGCTATTCGCATATTGCTTGCTTATGCTAACCATCATAATATCATCTTATATCAAATGGATGTGAAAAGTGCATTCCTCAATGGTAAGCTTGAGGAAGAAATATATGTTGCTCAACCCCCAGGTTTTGAAGATCCTAAACATCCTGACAAAGTCTTCAGACTCAATAAGGCCCTCTATGGCCTCAAGCAGGCCCCTCGGGCGTGGTATGATACTCTGAAGGAATTCCTCATGAAGAAAGGCTTCAAACCCGGTTCACTCGACCCAACTCTTTTCACCAAAACCTATGATGTTGAATTATTCGTGTGCCAAATATATGTTGATGATATTATCTTTGGCTGTACTAACCAACATTACAGTGACGAATTTGCTTACATGATGAGTGAGGAATATCAAATGTCCATGATGGGAGAATTTAAATTCTTCTTAGGTCTTCAAATTCGTCAACAACATAATGGCATTTTCATTTCTCAAGAGAAATACCTCAAGGACGTTCTGAGAAAATTCGGTATGCAAGAATGCAGAGGCGTCAAAATCCCTATGCCCACAAATGGCCATCTAAGCACTGATGAAAATGGAATAGACTTCGATCAAAAGGTATACCGCTCCATGATTGGTTCTTTATTGTACCTATGTGCATCTAGGCCGGATATTATGCTTAGTGTTTGCATGTGTGCCCGTTTTCAAGCTACACCGAAGGAATCACACTATAAGGCTGTGAAACATATTCTTCGATATCTAGCTCACACTCCAACACTTGGATTATGGTATCCCAAGGGCTCGGTTTTTGATCTCATTGGATATTCTGACTCTGACTATGCCGGTGATCGTGTGGACCGCAAGTCAACTTCAGGCACATGCCTTTTCCTCGGACGATCCTTAGTATGTTGGTCCTCGAAGAAGCAGAACTGCGTATCACTCTCTACTGCTGAAGCTGAGTATATTGCTGCTGGTTCTTGCTGTGCTCAATTGCTATCGATGAAGCAAACCCTCAAGGACTACGGCATCAATGTGAAGAATGTGCCACTCTACTGCGACAACGAGAGTGCCATCAAAATTGCTCATAACCCAGTTCAGCACTCGAAGACAAAGCACATCGAGATTCGTCATCATTTTCTTCGAGATCATGTGTTGAAGGGTGACATCTCTATTGATCCCGTGAAGTCTGAAGAACAGCTAGCGGATATCTTCACAAAGCCCTTGGATGAGAAGAGATTTAGCAAGTTGCGGTGTGAGCTAAATATCTTAGAATCTTCGAATGTCCTTTGAAAAGGACACACATCCTAACACTCATGCAAATTGATGACTTAGATGTGCAACACACGAAGAAACATTTTTCTTCAATCAATGAAGACTAACCCTCTAAGTGTGAAGAAATTAATGAAGAATTTGATTCTCAGAGCCCTACGACAATTGTACGCAGTGTCTGAAATCATCATTCTTACACGGTGGGTCACGCCACCACAAAAAGTTGAAAATCTTCAAAATTTGAGTTTTTCATCATTGTGCAAATTCTTCAAATTTTCAAATTCTTCAACTTTGCAAAATCTTCACTCTTTCCGTCTATGTTCTTCATTGACTATATATATATATTTGAGTTTTCTGTCCTCTACAGCATTCACTTATTGCTAATTCTTCAAGTTGTGTTTCTTCTAAGTGAATGTGATCGGACCCGTTCCCCCTCAATGATAAACTCAATCCAGTCCGTTCATAAATTCTTCATGTGCGTTCTATTTGAAACCCGTTCAAAGTCTTCACTGTGTCCTTGACAGCTGAAGAATTTGCGAACGAAACATTAAAATATTCTTATCTGAATTTTCGGCTTTTGCCGTTCAAACCGTTCCTTATCCCTCGATAAGATTTATCTATTCACCCTCGATCTAACACGATCTCCACTTCACAGTTCGTGGGTGACACATGTCGCTAGGATGAGAAGGGTCAGGGGCACGTTTGTCCATTTTCTTCGAACGAGCGGTTTTTCACCTCTGCTATAAATACCCCTCACCCTCCTCAGAGCTCATTTACCCCGCTCGATCTTACTCCCTCGCTCGAGCCCTCAGACCTAGCGCCGCCGCTACACTCCATCGTCGCCGGTGAGGAAGAGCTTCACTGCCTCGACCTCGTCGCCGTCGTACTCACGCCGGCCGCGGAAATCCTCACTCCGCCGCCGCCGTAGCTGTTTTCCATCGCCAAGTTAGGGCGTGGAAGATCTGAACGGACGAACATCTCCACTGCCACTCTCAGTTCGTCGTGTTCTTCGTCAAGGGTAAATAAAATTTATTTTTACTGCCCTTGTTGATTCTGATGATTTCCACAAAATCTTCAAAAGGTGTTTATTCTTCAACTTTCATGTTCTTAAACACCAACTTGCTTCTGTCCTTGATCAGTTTCTCTAAGCAATGTTTTTCTTCAAGATTCCTCAATTGTGTGGATTTTCAATCTACACAACTCTGGAACCTAAGTCAAAATGCTTAGTGAAATTCCTCAAGACACCCCTGGTCATCTTCCTCAAACTTGATATTTTTGAAAATCTTCTGAGAACGCATATGACCTCTCCAAAACTCTTCGCACCTATATTCTGTTCACAGGTACACATGTCCGCTGCTGAATCTCTAGGTTCTCATCAACTTAACTCATTTGCAGCGTTCCTTGAAGAAAAATTGCACACCTCATCAGAAAATTCGATTGTTCAAAACCCTCAAGTGAAGAAAATGGCTGATGGTAAAAGACCTCAGAAGGGAGGAAAGAGGCCAGAAACAAATACTGCTTTTGAGATCCCTGATGACATCTATGATGAATATTGTACTCCTGATGAAGCAACTCATGGCAAGGAGAACAAAAATCAGCGCAAAGTGCGCATTCAGAAGATTGAGAGGAGATGGGCAAGAGAATGGAGGGAATATCGCTATGTCACTCCCAAGTACATGAAGAAATTTGCTGTTAACCCTCCATGTCCAAGACCTCCATTGGCTCCTGGCCAAGAAGCTGATCCCACTAGCATCAGAAGAGGTGAGGAATTTCCTCAGGAGTGGGCTAAGCGTCAAGCCAAGCTGGCCAAAGTGGCTAAAGAGGCAGTAAAGAAATTCAATGAAGATTCTGTTGCTGCCGCCGTTGAGGCCTCTGCTATCAAGCCTAAGAAGGCTATGCTGAAGAAATCAGCTGTTAAGACAAGTTCCTCAGCTGCAATGCCCTCACGGCCTGTTCCTCAAGCAAATTCCTCAAAAGCAGCTCCAACTCCCTCGGTTGCAAAATCCTCAGCTGCTCCTGCAAAGTCCTCAGCACCTGTGCATCTTGCCACGTGCCAAAGGACTACTGGAATCTCAATTGCTTCAGGAGTCTCTGCAAGTTCTTCACCTCCACCTCAGTCTTCAACAACTCCGACCTTGCTGAAGAAAAAGGCCACTGCTGGACGAGGCACAAGGCCAAGTCCTCACAAGAAGCAAGTCGCCTTTCAGGTTCCATCAAGCGAAGACGAAGCTGATGATGAAGAATTAGCTGAGCTCATCAGAGATCGACAACAAAGGGCCGCTAGAGCCAAAGGCAGTGTTGTGCCCCTCATGCTGGATCCAAGGAAGATCCTTGATTTTATTGATCTATGGCACAAGAACCCTAACACACCTTTGCCTGAATTAAACCTCACTCCTGGTCAAAGTCACATGTTGACGGCCTTCATAAATGAAGAAAAATGGAAATTTGAAAAGGCCAGGCAGGTGAAGAAGGCTCAGTACAAGAAGGAGCGTTTTCTGAAGAACAATGTTGTGAAAATGTCTCCTGAAGAACTTGTGACTATGCAGGCTGAGATCAAAGCACTCAGTGATGAATTTCATGCATTCCATGCAGATTGGCTAGGTGCCAAAGTCAGATTCGTCAGAATGGCAAAAGGATTTACTCCAAGTGTTGCAGCTTCATCGCAACCCAAGTTTCCTCAGACTGGAACATCTGTTCAGTCTACTGAAGAAAATGAAAGCGCCAGAGCTGATGAAGAAATTCCAGTCTCTGAAGAAAATGCCAGGGCAACCTCCAATATTGCACCTGAAGAGCAATCCAGGCCAGTTAAAGCATCTGCTACTGTGCCTGAGGAATCTGAACAAGCCAGGGCAACTGCATCAGTTGTGCCTGAAGAAATTCAACCAATTTCCTCTGCTCCTCCTGCACCGATGACAAGCATCAACCTTCCTTCTGCATTAGAAGCGAAGAAAACCAAGGCTGCGGAGCGAGCAGCTGTGAAGAAAAGGAAAGCATCTGCATCTTCAGAGTCTTCAGCCCCCAAGAAATTGAAGACTTTGAGGAGTTCATCTGAAAACCCAATTGATGCTATTCCAATATCAAGCATGCCATCAAAGGAGATCATTCCCTTTGGTGAGGAATATGAAATTCCAAGTAAATCTGATGAAGAAATTCCTTCTGCTGCTTCGACAGAGCAGATGGATGAAGAAATTGAAGTGGATACTTTCCCTTCAACCCCACTGGTATCATCGCCCATGCCTCAGTTCACAGCTGAAGAGGCAGGCGTCGAAGGAACTGAAGAAGATGAGGATGTGGACATTGGGTCTACAACACCTATTCTGAATGATGACTTTTGGGAAAGTCATCACCCCAATTCACCTCTGACAACCCCTCTACATCATGTTCCTCAGTCTCCTGTGCAAACTGAAGAAATTCATACGGGCTCTGATGAACGTCAAGCTTCACTTCACTCTATACCTGAAGAAGTTCCAGTCACTAGCGCTGATGTACATATGTCTGAAGAAATGAAGGCCAAGGCTGCTGCTGAAATTCCTCAGCCAGTGGCTCCAGTGGCTACACCTCAAGAGGCTGTAAATTCTTCAACTGTTAATCTTCAGCCCAAGCCACAGAACCCTCACTCCAAGAAGCAGAAGTTTAATGCTGAGGATTTCTTCAACGAGCACATATTCTTCACTGACTACAATCCCTATGACTCTGCTCATCTTCGTCGCAAGCGTTTCTGGACTGCAAGCCAGATGAACTTCTACTCCTCATTGTTGGTTGATAAGGATAAGATCTTTGAACATGAGCAAATTCCTCATGTAGATATGGAATCGCTGCCCTGCTTCACACCAGTCCTCAGTGTTCTTCATGACACTGGGTTACTCCATTTCTGCACCGACATCTGCGATTGGAATGAAGAACTCATTCTTCAATTCTTCGCCACGCTGCACATTACTGGAAATGTTGATGATGTCAATTCATGGGTATTGGACTGGATGACCGATAATACTCATTTCAAAGCACCGGCCTCTGAATTGCTTCATGCCATCCCAGTCAGTCCTCCCACTGAAGGTGCTAGGCTTCTCTATGTTGAACCTGAACTGTCTGATCATCTGATGCAAGTGCTGATGAAGCCTTTGAAGCTAGGCCAAGCTCCAAGGACCAAATTCCTCGTCAAGGAATTGCTCTATGTGCCAAGGACAGTCTATCGCATATTGACCAAAACCCTCAGTCCAATCAAGGGCCACAACTCTGATGATGAAGAAGTTGTTGGCATTATGAAGAATCTGCTGTTCAATATCATTCACGGTATTCCTATCAACTACCATGATTTCTTCATGAGGACTTTGGCCAATGCTGCACTGTCACCTTTTGAGTTGAAGCCTTATGCTCCCTGGATCATGAGATTCATCAGATCAAGGTCTTCAATTCATTACATTGCTGACTTTCAAAATCATCTCAGCTATTTGCCCCCTATTGAAGTCCTCAAACGGACTATTTCCTCAGCTGACGAGAAGGGCAAAGCTGCTGTTATTGATGAAGGTACTCGTCCATTGGATGGACAGTTTCGCAAAGCTACTTCCTATTCCACCAATGATGACTCTGCAACTCAATATTCTGCCGCCAAAGCTTCAGAACATCATCCTCAAGCCACAGCTCCGCGTGTGATGACTGATCGTGAACTTCTCCTTAGTCTTCATTAGAAAGTTGATCGAAATAACAAGTGGGTCAAGCGTCAGTTTGGTGCAATTCTTCAGAACATGACAGTCACTCAAAATACTGTGAAGAAGAATCACTGCTACTTACATGAAGTCTTTGACCGCACTTGGGCGATTCTGTCTAATCTTCATAGTGCTGAAGAACTCAAGGAGATGGGCTTCCAACAGGACTTTGACTGGTCCCAGCCACCTTCGAAGAAATTCAAGAAAGTCAAAGTTCCTCAGCTTGTTGCCAGTTCATATTCTTCATCGCGCGAGACGGATGAAGCTGAAGACTTGAACGACACTGCGGCAGGCCCTACCTCAACAGTCGACCCCAACAATGCTGGCGCTCCTCCATCGACATCATGATGATATTCTTCAGGGGCGTTAGTCCTCATTTTTCGTCCCTTTTGGTCATTCGATGACAAAGGGGGAGAAATTTGAGTTTAGTCTTCAAGCGGGTCTTATATATGGGCTATATTTCTGTTAAGTTTCAACTCTTGCTCTTCTGAGGTGTTTGCTCTGATGAGTTGTAAACTTAAGTCCTATGGTGGTCTGATACTTTTGAACTGCTTTCTGCATGCTTATTTCCTCAAGTACCTTAATGCACGCATGCTGAATTCCGTCAGACACCATATTTCATCATGCATTTCAAATTCTTCATATCATATGATAAATGCGTGTATGAATTTAAAGATATAGGAGGAGATCTCCATGATATTACTCAACAATGTGCATTTGCTATTTCAAAGCAAATTCTTCAAATATGCACATCTTCAGGGGGAGTTCCTCTATATCTTGCAATCAAATTCCTCAATATTAGTATTTACACTTCATATGTTTATCCCCGTTGAAAACTTAACCTATATTGTCATCAATCACCGAAAAGGGGGAGATTGTAAGTGCATCTAGTGCCCCTTAGTGATTTTGGTGTATTGAAGACTTATAGGTTAAGGGTCTAATGTGTTTGTGAGTGTACACAGGTCTATAAGTCTATGAGGAGTTTGTTAATTACGATGAATGTCGACCCCTAAAATGAATGTCTTCAACTGAAGACTTTGGTTTTCTTGAAGACTTTGAAAGTGAAGAAATTGTTGTGACCCTGAAAACTTGATATTCATGCGAGGATTATGAAGCGTGAAGACTTTTGTTTTCGTAGTTTCATTTTCTTCTTCTTGAGTCATAGGAAACACCGTACTGTTAAAGGGGGTCGAGGTAAAACTAAGGAAAAATTTCCAAGTGATGCTCAACTCAAAATCCTACACCTACCCAATCCTTTCGAGTGAAGCCATTGGAAATCTCATACAGTTTAGTCAAGTTCTTCAGTGACAGAGACGAATTTCTTCTGTTCTCTGAGGAATTTGTTCTGACTGAGGAGTTAGAAATTCGCCAGTGCGGATTGCCTACAAGTGAGGATTATGATAGCCTTGAGGAATTTGATACTCAAATTTCCGACCGTTGCTGTGCTACGTGCCAGCTGTCCCAAAAAATCTACCCACCTAACGGTCATATCATTGAAGGGCATTTATGTCTTATCATGTCGGGCTGCTCCCTAGGCTATAAATAGCCGCCCTCTACAACCACTAGCTGGTTGGCTGCTCCGAGAGATAGATTGACACTTGTCATTTAGAGCATCCCATCCTCCGAGGACTTTGAGCGAAAATCATCAAGTGAGGAAAAACCCAAAAACCCAAACACCTACAAACCCAAAGTGATTGAGCATCACTGAAGAGATTGTTCCTGTGTGGAACCGACGCTTGTTACCTTTGAGGACTGTGCATCCTCCAGACGGTTAGGCATCATGGTCTAGAGCATCCAAGAGGAAATTGTGGATTGCCGAGTGACCGAGTATGTGAAGGTTTGGAAGTCACCTGAAGACTTACCACGAGTGGTTGGGCGAGGTCTGTGTGACCTTAGCTCAAGGAGAATACAGTGAGGACTAGGTGTCCTGGACTGTGTGTTCAGGACTGGGTGTCCGGGACTGTGTGTCCTCAGGTTTAAATACCTAGCCGCTCCAACCAGACGTACAACTGTCACAGCAGTTGGAACTGGTCTACCAAATCATTGTCTTCACCGAGCTACTGGTTCTATTTCCTCAACCCTTTCATTTCCTCGCATACTTGCTATGTATTTGATCATTACTGTTTGAAGACTTTGACTGAAGACTTTCTCAATTTCCTCAGTTCAACTTCTTCGGTCAGTTTGTCTTCAGCCTGCTTATCCTGTGTTTACGCTACTCGTACTCTGTGCTTGTTTTCATTTCATCATGATGACTGTGCTACTGCTCTGTTATGCTTGCATCTGAGTACTCATTCCGCTGCTAAGTAGTTCATCGCTTAGGAATTTCCTCACCTTGAAATTCCTCAGTGACGAATTTGTAAAAATCACCTATTCACCCCCCCTCTAGTCGATATAACGCACTTTCACATAGCCGCTCCTCGACCGTGCTGTTCGCCAGCGCAGAGCATGGGGCTTCCACTGGTGCGTGGGCATAGTCGCTCATCGACCGTGTCGTCCGCCAGTACAGAGCATGGGGCTTCCACTGGTGCGTGGGTGGGAGTTCCCTCTGGGAGAGACTTCGGGGCGTGTACAGCCCCGTTCGTACGCGTGGCTAGCACGGCAGAACTGGAGGAGGTGTATCTGGGCACTTGTGAGCCAGCGCGGGACTCACAAGGCCCTACCTCAAGGCGGGTTGCGCCTGAATTTTTAGCGCGAGGCGCTTGCAAGAAATCTGTGAGATGTTGAGGTGGCCTGCGTCGAGTGAATCTCCGGAGGACATCGCATGAGAAGGCCAAACACCAACGACCCCACGAGGTGACGTGAACGGGGCCGGCCCGCCAGACAGAGCTCAGCCATTGGATTTATCGACGCTGCAGGGACGGACCCGAGCACAGACGCTGTGCCCAGTCTTCTCATGCAACAATCCTAAAGAAAGACAACCGGCGCGCGGCTCCCGCGGCGGCGAGGCACCGGGTCACGCGTCCTGACTCATCCACCCTTGATTAGCTCATGCGAGAACAAGGCACCAAGGACCACGGGAGGTCACGTGCACGGGAGCTGGCCCGTGAGACAGAGCTCGGCCACTTGGGTTTAGCGACGCTGCAGGGATGCACCCGAGCACAGACGTCGTGCCAGTCCTTAATCATGAGGTGGTCACGGGCGGGTTTGTGAGGGCGCACAACATTCATGGTGGCGAAGCACCGGACATGCAGGTTGCAATATTCAAGAAATTCATAAAAGGCGAAGCCAGTTCTCATACATGCGCAAAACGATACAGGCTACAAGGCGGGGCCCTGACAGCTTGAGGATAATGCAGCCCGAGGGGCTCCCTCAACTGAACAAATCAAAAAGTCACCTGGCACGATCATTGTAGAAGCGTTGGAGTAGCTGAAGACGCGCGCAGCAGAGATCGCTCCTCACAAGCCGGCCGGTTCCTGAGGCCCAGGTGGCTTTGGAGGTCTGGGAAGCTCGCGAGGGTCCGGCACCTCCTCTGCCAGGACCGCCGGCGCCTTGCCTCATGGGCCGCCAAGACTCCCTGCATGAGGCGCTGGTACGAGGCGGCCGCGTTCAGCAGGCCGAACGGCATGTAGATGTAGCTGTAGGGGTAGCCCCCACTCCGGCCGACATGGGACGGCCAGAAGAGCTCCTAAGAAGCAGCCCTGTTGAGGCCTGGGATGTTGACGCAGACGCGCAGCTCGCCACCCATGTCATGGGCGGCGGCTGCACTGGATGGTGCGGGGCGACGCTCGCCACGCATGGCTCGCGCCTCCTGAAGCTCCTCGATCGCCTTGGTGATGAACTCCTGAGCGCCTGGTGCCTCACGCCCTGCGCCTTGCTCATGGAGGTGTGCGTCGAAGCACGCCCCCATGTGATGCCCGAATGCCTCCCTCGTGACGCTGGTCAGGTCAGAGGCCCTCCAGACAAGAGCCCCCGAGCCCGTCCTGAGAGGGGCACCGGGCGCGCCTTCCTATGCGAGAGGGGAAGGCACCCCAGCATTGGGTGCGGGGCCTGAGGCACGGTCGGTAGGCGCCTCAGCCTCCTGTCGGCCCCTGGGGAGAAGCTGCTTCTTCTTCTTGGGGACAGCCTCAGGAGGTAGGACAGCACCCTCGTCGTCAGAGTTCTCGACTGCCGCAGCCTGGTAAGCGCGCTCGAGAGAGCACACCGCATCCTTTTCATCACAGGCGACCGTGATGATGCCGCCACTTCCTGGCATCTTGAGGACATTGTAGCTGTGGTGAGTTGTTGCCATGAACTTGGCGAGGACCGGATACCCGAGGATGGCATTGTACGGGAGGCCGATGTGGGCAACGTCGAAGTCGATGAGCTCAGTGTGGTAGTTGTCGCGCTTGCCGAAGGTGACAGGGAGGCGGATCTGCCCTATGGGGATGGTGGAGCCATCGGTCACCCCTGAGAAAGGCTTGGTGGGCAGAAGCTGGTCGTAGGGCACTTGGAGCGTCTCAAATGTCTCGACGGAAAGAACATTGAGCCCCGCGCCATCGTCGATGAGGGTTTTCGTGACGAGGATGTTGCTTATGGTGGGCGTGCAGAGCATCGGGAGCGCACCAGCGGCGGCTGAGCACTTGAGCTGGTCCATGGAGTCGAAGGTGATGGCGTGCTTGGACCATCTAAGGGGACGCCAAGCCTCAAGCTTGGGAAGGGCCGCGTTCACCTCATGAGCGAACTGCTTGAAGATGCGATGAGAGGCGGGAGCCTAAGCGCCACCCAGGATGCAGGCGATCGCACGAGGCTCTTGGAAGCCCCCAGCCCCATCATCTTGGTGGTTGTCGTTGTTCCTCCTTGGCGGTGGCGACAGCGGAGGGAGGCCGGCATTGCCCTGAGGACGGTCCTCACGAGGCTGGTCTCTCCAGGGGCCATCACAAGGCTGGTCTTGCCAGCGGTCCTCACGGGGTTGGTCGCGCCAGCCCTGGCGGGGGTCGCGGTTGTCCCAACGGCCACCACCACGGCCTCCTCCGCGGCCGTAGCCGCGGTCGCTGCGCTCGGGATGGCGGCCAAGGCGCCCATCGCGGATTGCCCTGAGCTCCTGGCAGTCGTTGGTGTTGTGGCTATGGACGTTGTGGAAGACGCAGAACAGGCGGTTGCCCCTGGAGGATTCGCCGTGGTCGCAGCCGCGCTCCATCTTAGGTTCAGCAGCAAGCACAGTGGGGCCCTTGCGTTTTACATCCTTAGCCATGGCCTTCTTGTCTTCAGGATCGACCTCCGGAAGCTCCAGGAGGGAGAGGCGACCTTCCTCTGCCCTCGCGCACCTGGCGGCCATGTTGAACATCTCCAGAGCCGAGCACAAGTCCTTGTGTATGGCGAGCTCCTCCTTCATCTTGACATCCCGGACGCCCTCAGAGAACGCCGAAATGATGGCCTCGTCCGACACCTTTGGGATCTTGAGGCGAACGTTCATGAAGCGTTGTATATACTTGTGCAAGGTTTCGCCCGACTGCTGCTTTATGCGCCGCAGGTCGCCTGCTGCAGAAGCGCGGTCGCGCGTGCCCTGGAAGTTGGCAATGAAGCGCTCGCGCAGCTCGTCCTAGGAGGAGATCGACCCCACCAGAAGGTTCAGGAGCCAAGAACACGCGCCATCCTTGAGGGCCATGGGGAACCAGTTCACCATGACCTTGTCGTTGCCATTCGCCGCCTCGATGCTCAGCTCATAGAGCTGGAGGAACTTAGTGGGGTCGGGAGTGCCATCGTAGCATAGAGGCAGATCCGGCTTGAACTTGCTGGGCCAGACGATGCGGCGCAGCTCCAGGGTGAAAGCACGGCAGCCTGTCGCACTCACAGGTGCCGGTCGCATGGGGGGAGCCTGATCTTGGCGCCCGCGCGCCACCACCTCTGGTGGCACGCGGTCTTGACGTGGCAGCGCTGGAAGCGCGCGTGCTTCTCCTTGGGGCCGCTGCACCACCTGGCAGCTTTCTTCATCGCGCGTCGGCGCCCTGCGCGGCGGGTCGCGCTGGGGTGCCTCACGCCTGGGCTCGGGGTTCACGCCGTGCAGAGGAGGAGGAGGAGGCGCACCGTGAGCCACGTCGCCCGCCAGGGATGGCGAAGGACGAGGCAAATGGGACGGTGCAGGGGCCTCACCAGCGGTGTTGATGAGCTCGGCGATGCGGCCGAGCCAGTCGTCGTAGAGGTCGTTGGTCAGACGGTAATGCAGAAGCTCACGTGCCATGAGCAGTGCAGCCTGCGCGTTCGCCGGCCCGCGACAAGCATGAGAAGACGACGCCGTGGCTGGAGTGGGTGATGGAGTCGCGGTACGGCCGTCCGCCGCACGGATGGTGGCAGCGATGAATCCTGCCGTTCGCGGGCAGCAGGGTCGGTGGCGGCGTTAGCCACCAGGGAGGCAGAGCGGCGAGGAGCGCCGTTGCCCACGGGTGTCGTTT
The DNA here is from genome assembly GCA_011799875.1 of Thinopyrum elongatum. Taxonomy (NCBI): domain Eukaryota; kingdom Viridiplantae; phylum Streptophyta; class Magnoliopsida; order Poales; family Poaceae; genus Thinopyrum; species Thinopyrum elongatum. The sequence continues at coordinate 530,172,172 of CM022300.1, read as the reverse complement.
GAGCGACACGAGCGGCCCGACGCTCGGCACGGACACGGCGAGCGTCGGCCATAGGAACGGCGGAACGGCGGCGGAGCGAACGGTGGAAGAGACGCTTTGATGTGCCCCTACCTGGCGCGCCGAATGTCGGATTCAGGGCTCCGCAGACCCAAGAAAGGTTCGAACTCTGGGGCATGTGCGAAGAACTCAACCTATCCAGCCAACCAGCTTGTCACCCCATGCCCTAGCTCGATGCACATGAACGAGATGAACACGGCAGATTACCCAGGTTCGGGCCACCTTGCGGTGTAAGACCCTACTCCTGCTTTGTGGTGGATTGGCCTCACAAGGGGCAGAGGATGAACTAGTACAAGGGATGAACAACCTCGCGAGGTCTATGGGTGAGGCAATGAGTCAACCATGGATTGGATCGGATCCCTTCTACCGTGGTGGCTAGCCTATATTTATAGTGGCCTCGGTCCTCTTCCCCCAAAACGTAGGCGGGAAGGGATCCCACAGTGACCAATTTGAAAGGGGACAAGTAGTACATCTTATCCTGATAAAAGGTGGTCTTCGCCTGGAATGCTTCTGGCCGTGACGCGGCAGTGGGCTCGGTGATGACATCCGTCCTGCCGCACTGGTGGCCTTGGTCTCATTGCACCGGAATGGAAACCTTTGCCAGATTCCTTGGGAACCCACGTCTGTCCTTGCCTCCTTAGCACCAAAGAGGAAATTGCCTTCTCTGCACCCGCTAGTGCCCGCCTGCCTCGGTCTTCATGGCTTGCGTCATTGTAGCCTCATGAGGCTGGGTACCTGCATAGAGATCTCCGCTCCTCGGGATGCCACCTTGGGAGGCTGCTCCCTCGGGAGGTCTTGATGTCGTACGCCTCGCGAGGCTTGGCCCCTCGCGAGGGTCTTGTCTTGATGGCCTTGGAGGTGGGCCGTACCAAGCCGTCGATGGAGCCACGCCGTGGGCCGCAGGCAGGCAAGTCTGGGTACCCTGGTTCCCAGAACGCCGACAAAAACAAGGCACACTGGGTTCAGCATCATTGTCACTACAGTTGTGCGCGCGCGAGAAGTCTACATATCGAGGGGGCCATGGAGAGAAAGACGTATTGAGTGTGTGTGAGCGTGGCACAGAGATACAACTAGCGCGTGTGTGTGTGTGTGTGTGTTTGAGAGAGAAGCCAATTGATAGATTAAGATCAAGATCGAGTTGTCACCCTTCTGCTGTCATTGTTGGGGCGTGGGAGGGGGGAGGGAGAGAAAGACGTATCGAGAGTGTGCGCGCGGTAGGCACAGAGGCACAACTAGCGAGTGTGTGTGTGTGTGTGTTTGAGAGAGAAGCCAGTAGATAGATTACTATCAAGATCGAGGTGTCACCCTACTCCTTTGGTGTCGGGTAGTGTGTGTGTGTGTGTTTGAGGGAGAAGCCAGTAGATAGATTAGTATCAAGATCGAGGTGTCACCCTACTCCTTCGATGTCGGGAAGTGTGTGTGTGTGGGTGTGGGGGGGCAGTGACACTTAGATATAGGGAGAAGGAGTTTGTGTGATACATATCTATATTAAGGGATAGGTAGATAGGATGTGTGCGAGGCATACTTAAAGCATCACGGAGATAAACGAGCGGTGTGCATGCAAGTGCTGGAAAAAATGAAGAGAGAAACAATGTCTGCGCGCGCGCACGCATGTGTTTGTGTGTGTGTGCATGCAAGTGCCGGAAAAAATGAAGAGAGAAACAATGTCTGCACGCGCGCGCGTGTGTGTGTGTGAGCGAAATCTCAAAACAAAAGGTGCTCTGCTGGAATCCCATTGTATGTATTCATATGGTTCCAGAACTCGAGTTAACCTTAGGCATATGTGTGAGAGACATAGTTATACTTTGAGACATTAGTGGCGGTGGGTGGGCGGAATTAAAGGGGTGGGCGTGTTCAATAGAGAGAGCGTGTGTATTTCTGTGTGAGAGATTTGTAAGACGAGGTAGAAAGACGAATTCTAACCTTGACGGAGGGAGAGAAATACACGAAGTGCGCGTGTGTGATTCCGATGCCCACGGAGAAATGAGATATGTATGCGTGTGAGAGAGATTGCACAATTCATTCATGTATCACTATCTAGCGATCATGGACGTGCATCGCTTGAACATAAATCAATATCTACTTCGTATCATGGCCAAAGATACAATATCGATTCAACGCTATAAAGATTGGACACTCACATATCGCATTTTTTCAAATAATCCTTTTCAATTGTGCATGCCAAAGTTACAATGATGTTTCTTCAAACAACCACTGTAGCTATCATGTACATGCACCATTGTTAGTTTTGCATTCAAATTCTTTAGTATTGGATGATTCAAGGTTCTATTATGAAGTAATATATGTAATATTCATATATGAATTCAACGGGTACGCAATTTATGAAATGGAGGCCATGTAATCATATGAGGTAACACTTTTAAGTAGCGGACTACAATATCCATTTCTTTTGTGGGACTACAATATCCATTTCTTTTTGTGCGCCTCTACAATAACACGTCAATGCATTATGTTTAAAGTAAATAACCAATGGCACTAAATTATATATTTACACGAGAAATACATAGGCTGAGCGTTTGATCCCTTTTTTTTAACGCGCCTCTACACCCGTATGATTGGCCGCGCCTGTGTGAACGTCCAAGTTATCGGTGCATCATCGCGAGTTATTGTCTTTTTTTCTGGGGTGGACTTCATACCAGTTATTAACTGCTGACGTGTGCCCCGTGTACACAGTCTCGCATGACCTTCCTGCTAGCACTGTCCAAAATTAGTTGAAACTGGATACGAACGATCCCGTGGGCGGCAAAATCTCCCGCCTCCTTCTAAAATTTCTGCCACCTAGTCTTTAGCATGCGAAATTCCCTTGGTGCACGGAGAACAATAGTGCATGGAGAACAATAGTTACAATACGGCCCTCATTTACATAATAGGTCGGGGCTGCTTTGGTAAATTCCGGTTCCCCCCACCACACGGCACCCCCATTTCCTCTCCCCCTCCCAAAAAAACGACTACTCCACAACACCAGAGCATCTTACATCATGCTGTCCGTACTTCATCGGCCTTTCTACCCCTCCCCTCTTGAAACCCTAGACTGCTCATCTACCGGCGTACCAGAGTCCATTCACTGCCAGCGGCGTCCACCTCGCCGGATCTGCTTCTGCGGCCGCATCTACCCCTCCCACCTCCCCTAGAAACAAGTAGCCTGCTCATCCACCACTGTACCACAGCCCATTCAGTGCCGGCCTTGTCCACAGCGCCGGATCTTCTTTGCCGATACTCTCGTCAACCGCAACGCATCTGCAGCGGCTCCTTCGTACTTCCCACAGGAGATGCTTCGTCCACATCCCCGGAGACGCCCCACCAACGCCCCAGTAGATAGCCTCTGATCCTCTTTGCCGACACCTTCCTCAACCCTACTGGAGCCGCTTCACCGACACCATCCTCAACCCTACCAGAGTAGCTTCACCTATACCATTCTCAACCCTACCGGGGCCGCTTTGCCAACGCCCAAGTCCACGGTCTCAGATCCGCTTCGTCGCACCCTTGTCCAACCTACCGGAGCAGCTTCTGACGCCCCGTCCACGGCCGCAGATCCGCATTGTCGGCACCATCCTGAACCCAACCACCGGAGCAGCTTCACCGACGCCCTCGTCCATGGCCTCAGATCTGCTTCGCCCACACCATAGTCCACCCTACCGGAGCCGCTCCACAAACACCCTACTCCACGGTTCTAGATCTCCTTACCGGACCACGACAGCCAGCGCAGCGTCATCACCCTTGACGTCTCTAACCTGATTCCCACCATCTGGCAAGATGCCAAGCACCCACCGCGGCCTAGGTACTTGTCATCTTTAAACCCGTCCAGCATTACCTGCCTGATGTACTTCAAATATACTAATAGGTCGCTGTTACATGTTATGCAGCTGGCAAAAACTACAAGGATGATGTTTCTTCTGGATCTAACAGCTTGGCCAACCAAGATCCTGGACTGAGGCATTGCTATGATCTTGTAAGTGTGTCTCTCTCTCTTGTATTGTTGTGTGCCTGCCAGCGTGCTTTGGTAGGATTTTCGACCAGTAATCCCTTTGTGCAGACAATGATTTCCACTACTGGCTGCTAAATTAGAGATGTAGATGTCATACATGATACTCCCTCCGTTCCTAAATATAAGTCTTTCTAGAGATTCCACTATAGACTACATACAGAGCAAAATGAGTGTATCTACACTTGAAAATGTATCTATATACATCTATATGTGGTCCATACTGGAATCTCTACAAAGACATATATTTAGGAACAAAGGTAGTACATTACACAAAATCGTAGGTGGCATGTAGGAATTCCAGTGCACTACATTAGGCTCCCTTAGAGTGCCTGCTAGTCCGGTACATAGAGTCATGGCTAGTTTATGCTACGCTGACAATCGTTAATTGGTGGTTTAAATATGCGCAAGGGATATGCAATGTATTATCATGTAGAGATATCTGAAATTAGCCGTGTCAACTTGTAGATAGGGTTACGCAATGAAAAAGTACAAGATTTCTTAGTACAAGATGTATGTGGCAATTTCATGGAACATCGCAAAAAAGGAGAGGCAGCGGTGAGCCTATACAGTGTGCTATGGTAGGTCACTCTCCATTGCAATCATCGTGACATGTTATTTGTATGTCAGTGATGTTGGCCAAGTTTCTTAGGGACAGTTATTTCGAGTTATCCTAAGAAAATAAGCACCTTTGAATATAAGCTCCAGATAATAAGCCAACCAGTTCTTTTCATTGCCTGCCTTTTCAGCTTATCTGTGGTATGATCAGTGAAAAGTCTAGATTGCATTATATTTTGTCATTTTGCTGCCCATATGAAAATTAATTTGACTTGCAAACATCACAAATTGAACCAAGTGCAGTAATTAATATGATAGGAAAACATACCATCAATATTTGTTCAAAATGCAAATACAAAGATACCATCTACTTGGCACAATCTACTTTTGTCAATGTCTTCCATGGAGATCCCATTGCCTAATTTAAATGAAGAATGCATGACCTAAATTTAAATGAAGAACCATTATTTATCGAAATTCGATGGTCCAAGTGGCTGGTTATTATCATATAGCAGCACCACCTGAAAGCATCATATAGCAGCAGCAGCAGCTCATAGCAACTCATCATACAGCAGCAGTAGCAGCAGCAGCTAGCAATTCATCATATACCAGCAGCAGCTCATAGCGATTCATCATATAGTAGCAGCAGGAGCAGCTCATAGCAATTCATCATATAGCAGTAGCAGGAGCAGCTTATAGCAACTCATCATATAGCAGCAGCAGCTCATAGCAATTCATCATATAGCAGCAGCAGCTCATAGCAATTCATCATATAGCAGCAGCAGGAGTAGCTCATAGCAATGCATCATATAGCAGCAGCAACTCATAGCAATTCATCGTATAGCGGATCAGAATGAAAATTTGGCAAAAAATCAGAGGTGATCCTCACCTTGTTGGATGAGCTCATCCTTCAACAAAACCTCAAGGCCACGGCCTGGGAGGAGGGGAGGGGGAACAAGGTGCCTTCTGCTGGAGTGGGGCATCGGCCGTAGTTGTGCGGCAACCGTCGGAGTAGTGCGTTGAACGGACCACAGCGGAGCAGCTGCTGGAGACCATGAGAATGAGGGGCGGCGCCAGAGGGAGGAGCAGCCGAGGAGATTTGGCCCTACCCGCCGGCCATGTAGCCTAGCTGGACAGAGCATCATTGAGGACCAGGCCAGATGGGACCAGTGGCGACGACTCACTGGAGGAACCCTAGCGCTGCAGGCAGGGGATCGAGGTAGAGGGAAAGGGGAGAGGAGATGCAAGCGGGCAGGGCAATGAACGCTTGCGTGTTTTTTTTACTTGAGGGTCAGGTGTGACGCGGGCGTGAGCAGTGGCATTTTGAGTGTAATATATGCAGACAACAGAGTCATTTCACTATTCCCCTTCCCTTCATTTTTTAGTGAGCTTCTACCAGAAGCACCCCCCCCCCTCCAAAGCGAAATAAGTTAAGCACAAGCCCATAACTCAAAGATGACTTCTTTACATCTTTTATGGCTTATTTTGATAATAAGCTCTGAAAAGGCGGAATAGAACTGGCCCTTAACCTGCAATTCAATTGTGCGTGCAATGATGAATCACTCCTGCCTGCTATAGTGTACATTTAGGCATCATACATGGCATAACCTAATACATGTGCATTTCATTATAGAATCTGAAATATGCAATGTATATGTTAGTTCATACATTGCACATGATGTTTAAATGCCCCTTAAATCTGGTCAGTCAAGTGATGGTCTTTAAGCCTCCTTCTATGCTTCTTTTCTTGATATGTAATTCAGTGTTGTGCAAGATTTTCTCACACATCTATTCAATTGCTTGTTTGTATCAGCCAGCCATACTAGGACTATTTGCTTTGATTACTTGTTGTTCTTGACTTAACAGAGCTTGTCAATGATTTAAACACTAAGGACTGTTGTAGTGGGGGCTTGTATAACTCATAGGTGACATAAAGGTTTAGCTGTACACTAAAGTAGGCTCTCCAAGAGTACCTGGAGATCCAGTTCGAATGTATGCCTAGTTTTTACACAGTGCACACATAGTAAATGCTCATTTCATTGTGTGCAAGAGATGTGGCATGTTTCATTATGTGGTGTTGTTTTGTTATAAACTCATCCTTTTGTGTTGTTCACAAACTAGAAAGTATGCATATTTTTCTTCCAAGGAGACTAGTAACTAGTTTGTGTCACCTTGCAGAGGGGGTGCAATGAAGATAAGATTGAGGATTTCCAAGTACAAGATGTTAGGAAGGAGCCTTGCAAGAGAAGGAGGAGCAACGCTGAGCCTGTTCAACTAGTTATGGTAAGTCACTGTATTACAATTACCAGGACATCCTATTTGTCTGACATTGTGCTTGCGTAGGGTTCTTCACCTATAACCCAGTCATTGGGCCATTGATTAAAACCCCCTCCGCTCACTACTATATGATGTTCTAACTTTTTTGTAAATCAGATGTATGTAAACACATTTTAATGTGTCTGTTCACTCATTACGGATGTAGTCTACTTTTAAATATCTAAAACATCTTATAGTAGTGAACAGTGTGAAACTACTTCCTACCATGGTAGAGTTATCGATGTCATAAATGTCATAACCAAACGCATATTCACATCATTAGCCTCCCTATCATTACTAGGATATTGATTACATACTAGTCGAGATACTTCATAGGGGGCAAACAATATTACATTACTTGTTCCTTTATATAGTAAATATAGCTAGGCCATGGATGTTATTGAGGCGTGCATGTATGCATGCTGCCAACTCAACAGTTCAATTGCTTGTTTGTTTCAGGCATAGTTAAATTGCTCTTTTCAATTGCTTTATTTGTCCTCAGTTAATGAGATGCCCAAACAATGATGCCTGATGTTGGGTACTTGTATAACTATTAGTTGACATAATTAAAGGCCTTACCATTTAATTACTCTGGTGAAGTGTGCCTGAACTTTGAAGTCCATTAACCAACTATTACTGCATGAGGCTCACAATCTAGTTTATACTAGGCTAATGATTGCATAGTTTTGCTTGCTATATTAGGTTTGTATGAATCCCTCTGCTGTTCATTATGCTCCCTAAGACTTTAATTGAGCTACATAATGGCCAACTGCTTGCTTACTTATACGCAAGATATATATATATATATATATATATATATATATATATATATATATATATATATATATATATATAATGTTCAGTAGCTGCGTGTGGTCTAAATTTGTAACATGTCTGTGTTTTGGATTTGGCCCCAACATCATGCTCCTCTGGTGAGCTAAGAGAGATTTCTATACGCGTGCTGCACAAACTACCATTTTTATAATTTTTAAAATATCACCTGCTTATGCTTCATGACGTGTAGCATTATTGTTAGTCCTGTTTTGCCATGTACAAAATAATCTGTCTTGCTCGCTTCACTGTTGTAACTATATTTTTGCCCTAGTCATGTGTACTTACAGAAACATTTCAGGATGAAGTGACATCAACACAAAGATCTGCGAGCAGTGCGGCATGGCCGTTACCAAATGATTATGGATTGGAATTGGAATGTGTTGATGTTCTCGAGCATCAACTAGAGGTGGCAAGACAACATGTACATGATTCTCAACATGCAATCAACAAGTTGAGACTAGAGTTGCAGGTATTAGATGCAGGAGTCAAAAAAATGAAACAAGACACTGAGGTAACCACGAAGGAATTGGATATTTTGCAGACTGAAATTTGTGCTATCTGAATCCAGCCAATCCTATTTTCTGAAGAGATTATAGTTCAAATGGTAAGTTCTGTTGATGCGTGTCCATGATGTATGAGCTTTACATCTTTCGAGCATCATAAAGCATAGTGTCCAAGTGATAAAAACTTAATACAGTCATTCAAGCATTACATCTTTCGAGCACTGGCCCTCTATCGCTCGCGCTCCATTCATCACCTGTGCAAAGTACAGCTCAGGGTGGCGGTGCTCCTTCCCCTTGGGCGGAGGGCCAGTAGCCATGTCCATCGGATTAATCTTTGGCCAATGCACCATGGTATTTGCAAACGCAAGCCTCGCCCCCTCAAGGCACGCGGAGCGCTTCATGGCGTCAATCCGGAGCGGCGCCTCCCGCAACTTCTGCACAAGGCCAAAGTAGGTGTCCGGAATCGGCTTAGCGGGCCACAGATTGACACAGAGGTCCTTCACGGCCAGCTCGGACATCTGATGCATCTCCATCAGCTACTTCATTTGGTTGCTGAGGAGGGGAGGATGCTCGGAGGCCGAAAACTATGACCAGAAGAGCCATTGCAGGGAGTCCTCCTCGCGAGTGGCATAGTGCTCCGCTGCGGCTGCCGCACTCCTCGGAAGTTTGGCGAAGACGCCTGCAGAGCGCTAGACCCGCGTCAGCAAGGCGAACATGTTGCCTCCGAACACACTCTGCAGTAAGTATTTCTTACCATTTGCAATTTGCCCCACTTGGCGGAGCTCCTCTCGGACACCTCGCACTTTGGTCCTCACCTCCTGGAGTTCTTTCTCCACCTTGGACATCGTGGAGGACCGCTTCTCCTTCTCCTTCTCAAGGCCCTCCAGCTTCATGGCAGCATCCTTGAGCTCCACCTGCACTTCGGCCACTCGAGCCTCGTGCTTTTGGCTAGAAAGCTTGGCTTCCTCAAGCTCGGCCATCGCCTTGTCGGCGGCCAATTTCTTGGCGGCTGCCTCAGCCTCGGCTTTCTTTAGGGCCTCCTTCAAGCCCTCCACCTCACTAGCGGCAGCTGAAAAATCCGCACACAGAATGATCAACATACAGTCCAGGCGTATAAGTACCCGGTGACGAGCGATCACACACATTAACAAAAAGCTTACCTTGCACTTCGTCAAGCCGTTTGTTGACAAGGTCAAGCTCCCCGTTGGAGCATTCGAGCTTCTGGTCCATCTCCTTTAGTGCCGCGGCATTAGCAGCCGCAGCCAAGGAAGATGCATGCGTCAGCAAAAGAAACATTGACATTATTAATCGGCCTACAGAGTTTGATCCTCTGCAAGCTTCTCCGAAGTCCTTGCAGAGTCTCGAGGGCTGCTATGTACATGGCCTACCCAAACTAAAGATTACAACCGCTTTACAGGATAAGAGCATTACTTGACTTACCTCAAAGCCTATTAGCAGGCCTTGAACACCGTCGTTCAGTCCGGAATGAATGGACCGAACACCCTGTATAACCGCACCCATAAGAGTGTGGTGCTCATCGACGATGGCAGAGTTGCTCACCAACTCTGCCAGCGCGTCCGGCCAGCCCGCCGCCGCCCAAATAGAGGTGTTCGGCGCGGGCGTCGGGCCCTCAGCACCTTCCCCACCGAAAGGAGGAATTGGCTCCCTCGAGGGCCTCGGGGGCTCGGGAGCTGGATGCTGTAGGGGTTCGGATGATCCGGATCCCCTCCCCGCATTAGCCAGGAGGGATGCATCCCCCTGGTCTTCAACGACCGAGGCATCGGCCTCGGCCATGGTGGCGTCGACCTCCTTCCCTGAGTTCGGAGGAGGAGGGGTCTTTCGCGACAGCACCTCCCCAACCTCTTCGGGGATTAGAGGAGGTGCGGAACATGAGCCACTGTCCGCCAGTTCGACGGGCGGGGACGTCCCCTCTGAGGTCTCCTCGGCGGGGTGGCCACGCAGAGGGCTGCACCACCAAAAAACAATCAATCTATGTTCTACCAGGGACTACTAAAGAATAAGGCAATTGAAAATGCCGCGATATGTACCTGGTCGCATGGGGCTTGACCCTGGGTTCCCTCTCTGGAACCTTTTCGGACGCTTCAGACTCCTCGTCGGAGTCCGAGCTATTGGGTAGGACCAGCTTAGGCCGGCATTGTCTCTTTGGGGCCTGAGAAGGTTGAACCTCCTCGACATCGCTGGACGCCGCCCTCTTCTTAGAGTGCGAGGAGGCACTTTCCTCCTCGTCCTCATCCTCGTCCCCCTCCTGTGCGGATAGGGCCGCAGTGTCTCCGGACCGGCTGTCCGGATGAGCCTTGCGACGGAGGCCCTCCCTGGCTTTTGGCACCTCCGTCTTCTTGCCCTTCTTGTCGGGCACCTTGTACGGCACCACGACCAACAGCTTCTCTAGCTGTTCAAATCGGGACCCTTCTGGCAGTGGCGTCGGGCCGCTGATCTTCTCGGACTTGGCGAGCCAGCCCTGCAAAATCCAGATAAAGAGGTTCGGATCAAATCATACAGTGCAAATATTCGAACTCATGTTAAGACAAATGCCGCTCACCTTCTTCGGAGGGTTCGCAGTGTCGAGGCCGATGTCCTCCCCCTCGACCGGCCACTTCTTCTGCGGCTTGAATAGCAGACCCCACACTTTCTTGTGGGTCATGCCGAAGAGATGTTGCACGGTGGCCGGATCTTCGGGGTCATACTCCCACATTGGCTTGGCCCTCTCCTGACAGGGGAGGAGTCGACGCTTGAGCATGATCTAGATCACATTAACCACCTTCGCGTCGGTCCCCATTACGCTGACGACGAGCTTCTGCAGCGCCTTCAAGTTGTCAGCGGACCCCCAGTCCGGGCTCTTGGTGGTCCACGAGGCCAGCCTGGTAGGGGGTCCGGATCTGAATGCGGGAGTTGCCGCCCAGGCGGCTCCCCTTGGCTCGGTGATGTAGAACCATTCCTTTTGCCACACCTTAACGGTGTCGACGAACTTGCCCTTCGGCCACGGGACCCGCGTCAGTTTGCTGATCATGGCCCCGCCGCAGTCCGCATGTTTGCCACCAACCACCTTGGGCTTGACATTGAACACCTTTATCCATAGGCCGAAGTGTGGTCGGACCAGGAGGAGAGCCTCGCAGAAGATAATAAAGGACGAGATGTGGAGGAGGGAGTTGGGGGCTAGATCGTGAAAATCTAGCCCGTAAAAGAACATCAACCCCCTCACGAAGGGGTGCAGGGGAAATCCAAGCCTCCTAAGGAAATGGGGGAGGAATACGACCCTTTCGCCCGGCCTGGGTGTAGGGACGATCTGGCCTGCTTCAGGGGCTCGATGGGCGACGTCGGCTGACAAGTAGCCGGCCTGCTTCAGCTTCAGGATGTTGCTATCGGTGACAATGGAGACATCCCACTTCCCGTTGGTGCCGGATCTGGCCATGGCCAAAGGAGACGGGGTGGGATTTGCTATGGAAGCAGGGAAAAGGGGCGCTGGTGCTCTGAAGATCTGCGTGAGCGGAAGGTGGAAGAAGGCGTGGGATGCTGACTATTGTAGCTCCCCCTTTATAGGCTATTGATAAGCCAAGAGTTCCTTTTTTTCATGCCGTTGGCTTCTCCACTTCCCGATACGCTCGCAAGGTTATGTGCGGGGTGGGGAATCGAAATCATTGATCATATCCCCTGAAAGGCGGGGCATGATCTCCACCTTGAGGAGATGTGCCAAACGTGGTGTCAGCCTCGAGCCACGCTTTGAGAAATACTAACCGCTCGGCGTTATAGCCGGATGCGACTCTTTGAGAAAAAGTTGGCAGATGAAGGCACTATTTACACTTGAACGATTTTGCCTTCGTGGCTAAGTAAAGCGGTCGTTTCAGATTCCGGACATCACTTGACTCCGAACTTGAACGAAGCACACTAGAGAACTCGCCTCGCAAGCCGAATACTATTGGGTGAGTGGATGCCGGACACAAGCCTTGGCATTGGAGGCAAGTTCGGGGGCTACTGAGGGAGTTATGGACTAAGGGGTCCTCGGGGCGCCGGCCCATCGAATATGGGCAGGACTGGTGAAGTCATACAACGATAGGAGGTCTATGAAGCCGTGGTGTGCCCTCCAAGTCAAGGATAGGCTAGATCTCTTTACCCCTTATTGTAATCTATCTCTGGTAACCCTAACCTTACCGGTCTCTATATAAACCGAGGGTTGTAGTCTTTAGGGCTAGAGCTACATTCACCACCTCATCGCCTTAGGGTTTAGCTCATGCTGATCTCGAGGTAGATCTACTCTGTAACCATACTATACATCCACTACAATCAAGCAGGACGTAGGGTATTACCTCTTCGAGAGGGCCCGAACTTGGGTAAACATTGTGTTCATCGTCCCTTGTTCCCCATCGATCTCAGATCAACAGCTCAGGACTCCTACCTCGAGGTCTGCCGGTTTTGACAACGACACTTGCCCTCGCCTCCGGCGGGAGTACTCCGCGATCAGGTCACCCACGTGATCCTCTACCCAGTCCGCCAGGGTGCCCTGGATCACCTCAGGCACGGGGGCTGTCACGGCCTTGAAGTTGATGTCAGGATCGAAACGAAGAAGGTGGTTGAAGACGTGCGAGGACGCACGCGCGAGAAAGTCGTGGCTTTTCTCTTCTACAAGCTGACGTGCCTTCTCAGCCCCACCTTCAAGGCATTCCACAACCCTGGTAAAGAAACCCAGGTAGCCGGCATCGTTGGCGATGAGCGGGCTTGAGACGTTCTCGTCGCAGATGCTGCTCAGAGCCCAGCTGGCCCTCAGCTCAAGGGCCTGGAACATCTGGGAGCGCGTGTGCTGCAACCCAGGGCTTGGTCCGCCTCGTCCGAAGCTTTCTCCACAAGGGAGGTGACGTCCTCCACCTGCTTGTAGAGGAAAGACAACTCGTCCTCGGGCGCGGCCTAGGCCCTGGGCGTCCATCGCAGCTTTCTCGCGCCGCTCCGCTGCGGCCAGCTTCTTCTTGAGGTCGTCTGCCTCACTTTTCACCTCGCCGCGCCGCGTGCAGAAGCGAGACTCCTGAAGCTTCAGCCTCCGGCGATAGTCCTCGGCGAGGGCCCTGCGGACCCCCGCCACCCTCTCGTCAACCTCTCCCTGGATCATCGCCTCCCAGGAGGTGAGGGCATCCTCGGCAGCAACCACTTGGTGTTCCATCACCTCCAGCCGCTCGCGCTCCAGGCTCTGCTCCAGCGCCTCCAGCGCCAGCGTGTCTTCGAAGGTGCGGAGCCCCGCTTCGCCCATGGATGGCCCGCCCGCCAAGGCGGTGAGTGCGGCTTTTTGTGCCTGGACTTGCCGTTCGAGGGCGGCATTTGAAGCTTGAAGCTCCTTCCCGTGCCTCTCTACAGCCTCGCACCGGAGGTCCGCGGCTCGGGCTTCCTCGAGGGCACGATCGCGGGCCTCCCTCGCCGCGGCTAGGGACTCCTCGGCCTCCGCGAGAGCATGCTCACGCTGCAGACGACCGAAGTTGACGGCGACCTCGAGCTGATGCCATTCGCACCCCAGGCGTAAGCGCTCCGCTTCAAGGCGTGTATCGACATCGCCAAGCTCCACCCCAAGGCGACCCAACGCGTTCGCTGTGTCCCGGAGAAGGCCATGCCAGACGACGCTGCGCGCACGTGCGAATTCTAGCGCTCGGCCGGGGCTCTCCTCCGCGGCCTAGTCAGTAGGAGAGGCGCGCGAAGGCCCGCTCGTCTCCGGCAAGGGCCCGGGGGCTGGGGCTCCATCGTCTGGCCCTCCAGCTCGGGGCAGAGCTCGGCGTGAGCTCACCCCCTTGCTCGAAGATGGTGCCGTCGCATGTGCCGCCCAGCCGCTGGTGAGAACCAGCGGAGCGGCCCTTGGCACTGCCCCTCCGATCTGGAGGCCACCCCTAAAGAAAGACGCTGGAAATGCGGGCCCGAGGTTCTCCAGAGGTGGCCTCGGCTCAGGGGCAGATGCCATCTTACGCGCGGCTGTGTGGCTCGCGAGGTGCGAGACCACCATGGGGCCGACGCACTCCGGAGGTGGCGGAGAAGCCACGGCTGTTCCCCCCTACAAGAGTCAGGGAAACACGCGGTGCAAAAATCAAGGAAGGCCGGGCACTTACTCATCCGCGGTGATCCACCTCCTTTTTCCGGACCCTTGGGGTAGAGTTGTCATGGCCGCCGAGCTCCTTCCTCCTCCGGGGTGCGCGGGGACCGGAGGATGACATGCTGGGACCCAGCGCATGGCCTCCCATGATGGGGGCGGCGGCAGTGTCCACGGTTGGGGCGCCCCCTTCACCGCTTGTAGGGGGGAAGGTGGACGCTAGAAGGATGCACGGCTCAGAGGGCTCCCCGTAGCTGCTTGGGGGGCACACCCCTCAGGACCCCCGGGGCCTGGGACCACCAGGAAGGGGTTGTCGCGAGGCCCCACGTGGTCCTCGGGGAGCAGCCCCCACTCATCGAAGCGTGGCATCTTCTTGGAAAAGGCTTCCCCGTTTGGATAGTTGTACAGGGGGAGCCCTCCCGAGGGGAGTGCAGCGGGTTCTCCACCGGTCAGAAGGCGGAGCACCCCGCACAGCGCGCTGGAAGGGAGAGAAGGCACCTGAAGCCTCATGGCATCCTCAGAGCCGGTGAAGCCCCACATCAAGCGGGAGTGGCACTGAAGTGGAGCGATGCGCCGCCGGACGAACTCCCTCACCACCATCACCATTGTCACGCCCGCCTCCCTCAGGTTAGCCAACCTGGTCATGACTCGCGCGAGGCGTAGGTCGACAAGCTCTGCACGCTCCCAACTGGAGCTCGGCTCCATGGGGGCCACCGGGATCAGAAGCAAGGGGCTGTACACGGCGGCATCGACGTATACCCATTGCTTCCGAAATCCCTCCGCGGCCGGGTGAAGCGCGGTGTCGATGCAGGAGGCCGTGGTCGCCTCCGCCACTCGAAGCGACACGCACCCCGAGCGCTGCCCGCCAGCAACCATCTGAAGGGAGAAGAAGTGGCGGAGCAAAGCCACGGACGGGGCGATGCCCACGAAGGCCTCGCACAGGAACGCAAAGGCGGAGAGGAGAACAATGGACCCGGGGTCAAGATGCAGCGCGTGGACCTGGTAGTGTGTAAGCACAGCGTTGAAGAAATCCGAAAATGGCGGCAGCAGGCCGGAGAAGATGGTGTGAAGATGAAGAGGAATGTTGGTGGCCTCCAGATTGGCTAGAGACCGGGAGGCAGGCCAGATCTTCGTCGCCTTCCACTCGTTGGAGTCGGCGGCAATCGCGTGCTGGACCTTATCCAGTCCCTCAAGGTTGATTACAGTGGACCAGCCCAGCGCGGGCTCCGGCCCCGCCTGGGGCTCCGCCATCGCCGGGGCCTTTCCCCTCTTTCTCTTGGGAGCCATGGCGGTGAGGCGTGTTGAAGCAGGCGTGATGTCCGGCGAAGAAGGAGCAAGCTTGCAGAAGGAAGGGGGAGCAGAAGACAAGTGCGCGGTGGGGCAATGATGGCTTTGTGGCGCGCCCCAGGCTTTTTGTCAGCCTGGGCAGTTGTCGAGGCGACGAGGGGGAGTGGAGGCGTCCATGTCTCGTCAGGTGCCACGCGTCAAGCCTGGCCCGCAGGCGATTGGGGCCCGTGGCGCTCCGCCCTCTCTCCTTGGCTTCGCCTCGAAGCCAGCCCGAGCGCGCCTTGGGCCCGGGGGCTACTATCGGCGTTCTGGGATCAGGGGTACCCAGCCCTGCCTGCCTGCGGCCCACGGCATGGCTCCCTCAACAGCCCTATACGGCCCAGCTACGACAACTCCAAGACAAGACCCTCGCGAGGGCCCCCTGGCCTCACGAGGCGGACAGCACCAAGACCTCCGAGGGAGCGGCCTCTTTAGGCTGCCTCCCGAGGAGCAGAGATTTCTATGCAGGTACCCAGCCTCACGAGGCTGCGATGACATGAGCCATGACGACCATGGCCAGGCGGGCGCCAGCGGGCGCAGAGGAGGCAGTTTCCCTTTCGGTGCTAAGGGAGCAAGGACAGGCGTGGGTTCCCGAGGAGCTTCCCAAAGGTTTCCATTTCGGTGCCACAAGACCAAGACCACGAGCTCGGTAGGACAGATGTCATCGCCAAGCCCACCGCTACTTCATGACCAGAAGCTTTGCAGGTGAAGACCACCTTTCATCAGGATTAGATCTACTTCTTGTTCCCTTTCAAATTGGCCGTTGTGGGATCCCTTCCCGCCTAAGTTTTGAGGGAAGAGGACCAAGGCCACTATAAATATAGGTTAGCCACCACCGAGGGAGGGGGATCAATTCCACCCTCACCACCAAGCCCTCGCGAAGCTGTTCATCAACTATACTTGTTCATCCTCATCCTCCTCGTGAGGCCAATCCACCACAAAGCAGGAGTAGGGTTTTACACCGCAAGGTGGCCCGAACCTGGGTAAACTTCCGTGTTCATCTTCTTCCTTGCTCGTGTGCATTCGGCGAGGCTAGGCTACAGGGCGATGAGCTTGGGACCTGAGGGGTTGAGATCTTCGCACACGGCCCAGAGTTCGAACCTTCTTGGGTCTGCGGAGCCCTGAATCCGACATTGACAGAAATCCTATGTTTGCAAATGCTCTATTTCCCACATGCATTCCTATCCTATTCCGGTGTTTTTCCTATCCCTGCATTTTTAGAAACCTGCAAGCCAAAGGAGCCCTTACAGAATTACTTCAGTTACAGATAGGCGTCGAAGAAAACTTTGTGTGGTTTGTCCTGCTCCTGCCGCGACGTCGTCCACCTCACCTGAGCTGGTCCATCGACAGAAGCATCCACCATACCAGACATCACGACTCCCGACCGTCTTTCGCCACCTCAGATCTCCTTCCCTGCCGCCGGCACCCACCGCAACTGCATCACCATCATCGACTCAGCAGATGAACCTGAGGAGTACACGGGTCCACAAGAGAGGTCGCACTCTTTTGTTTCTGCTTATGTTATGCATTGCTTAATATTACATGCTACTTTATCGTCATGTTCACCTCTTAGACTCCAAGTCAGGTCCGAATTAATGTTCAAACTTGAGTTTTAAAATGTTTGTGGGGCACATATCGAGGCAGCAATGAATAGTATCTCTGTCTATTATCTGGTTCACCTAGGGTATGTCTATGTTGTTCATCTTGGGTGGGAAACAAACAGTAAAGCAATCATCATCTGTCTTTTTATTAAAGTAAAGCTATCATCATCCTGATATCATTATTTTTGGATCTATCCATTGGTTGTTACCATCACTCTAGATTTCTGCATGCTCTCCTTACATAATCTCACTATATTTTTTTCGTATGCATGTTAGATATTGTACACAGTCATGCTGAACATGTAGAGAAAAAGAGAAGATTTTTGCGCGGCAATACAATGTCATGCAGACATCGCTCCATGGTGGGTGCAATGGCAAACCCTCCCCCCCTTCAGATTGTAATCCTGAGGAAGATATCTGTTCTGAGGCGGATTCAGACGGAGCTGACCACTCCTAGTTACCCCCCGAGGTGTTTGCTCTAACTTGGCATGATGATGTCAGTCATATCATGCATATGTTGCCTTCCAGTGCCTACTTTCGACATCATATATGTCATCTGCTTAGTTTAGACATGTACTGTAATGCCACCTATTTAGTTTCTATATCATATATGTGAATTATGCAATCTCATCTCTTTTAGCCAGCCATAATATATGTGAAATATGCAATGCCATCCTGTTTAACCAGACATCATATATTTGAAATATATCTTGCCAATCCTTTTTCTTCATTACATTTCCATTTGTCGACAATGTTTGTACATTCAACTACTCTTCCTGTGAATCAGCCATTTGAGTGGGTAATGGAAAAATCTGGAGTGAAGACAAGGTCTTCAGAGCAGACAGTGCTACATGTCGAAGCAGATCTCTTGCTGGGTCCCGATAGCTCCTCAGAGATGGATTCAGAGATAGATGACCAGTCCTATTCCCCCACCGAGGTGTATGCTCTAACTTGGCACAGTTATACTGCTCATATCATGCATATGGTGTGTTGCATTGCATAGTTTAGACATCATATACACAATATTCAACACCATGTTCTTAGTTTAGACATCATATATGCGAATGCCCTCTGCTTAGTATATAAATCACACGTGTGAATTATATCATGCGATCCTGATTACTTAGATAACATGTATGTGAATTATGTCATGCCAACCTGTTTACTAAAGACATCATATAATTATCTTATGTCATCATGTTTATTTAGTCATCATATCTTTGAATTATGTCATGCTATGCTATCCAGTTTAGATAGACATCATATATGTGAAATTATGTCATGCTATCCTTTTTAGTTAAACAATATACATGTGAACTATTTCATGCCCTCTTTTTTCCACACTATCTATTGCATCTGTCTCTCATACAAGGTCTGTATATTCAACTACTTTTCTTGTTTATCAGCCATTTGAATTGGAGGGGGTGATGGCAGTGTCTAGCAGAGTAAAGCCACGGTCTTCAAATAAAACAGTGCTACCTCTTGGTGGAGATAGCACCTTGGTTGTACATGCACGAGAACCAGCCCTACCACACATAACCCAGACTCTCGCAGATTGTACCCCTACTCCGATGGACAGAGAACCAGCTTCACCCAATCTAACCCCAACCACAGGAGATAGTAACCCAGTTCCAGTTGACACAGCACCATCTCTAGCACAGAGCTCCCAAACAAGAGCAGTTAGTACGGCAGCTCCAGTGCCCAAAGCGCCAGTACTACCACGGTGAACCCCAACTCCACCAGTTAGTACACCTATTCCTGTGGACGAAGCACAACCAGCCATTCGTAGTTTAGCATCTATCGCATTTGATGTTGTTAAATCCTATGTGCGTATCTTCCCATCATGGAAATATTATACTGAAGATGAAGGAAAAAGCCAGTTGTAGGTGTTCGTCCAGGAGTTATGTGTAAGTAATGTTATTCATGGCAAATACTTTGCTTTGTCCCATACATTCTACCTCCATGCTAGTTATAATACAGCAAATGTTCCCATTTTTCTCTATAGAGAAGGACCGATTTGGAAACTCCGAATGAGGTAACCTGTACTAATACCTCTGCTATCTTCAAGAATGCTTGGTGGCAGTATCGAAATTACCTAAAGAAAACGCACTTCACTGGCAAAGAAACTCATCAAATTCCCTTACTTTCTCCTAAGACACATTTACAGCACGATGACTGGGAACGCCTTGTTCTGTACTGGTCCCGAACCAAGAATGTGGTAAGGTCTATGAGCTCATTTTTTATTTTGAAGTACTATATGCCTGCGTCTTACTGTACTCTGTTCATGTAGAAGAAGTGCTTAAACCTGAAGAAGAATTGTTCTTATTTAAGATTACATTGCTATGGTGCATACTGCTTTGCTCTTGTATCACTGTATTTACTCATACAAACTTATTTTTAAATTGAAGGATCCAATCGAAACTCCAATGGCACAACAGGTATGTTTAAACATGTTTCTTTAACAGGTTTGCTCTTCTAAATTGCGCTGTTGATTTCAATTTCAATTGTGTATATAGTTGACTTCTCATATCATGCACATTACTAGCATCACAACAGAGCCAATAGTGTTGTTGCACATGTATACCCGTGTTACCCATCTGAAATCTTGTTGTGCCGTGTAGTTTCCCACACTTGTATTCTTTCAATGTTGCTTTGTCTTGAACTGATATGATTTGAACCATGTCTCTATTTTGATTTGGCAAGACAATGCAGTGACCATAGGACATAGATATATGTTTGTTTGATGCTTTTATTATGTACTTACTACTTGGCAATAGAAGACTTGGTAGTTTAATCCTGTCCACCTTACTACTGAACTGGTTCATCGAAATGAGTTTCATATACTACATGCTAAACCTGTTATGTGTCTGCTTGTTTCTTCTTTTAGAATGCTGACAGAATATTTGGGAAGAGTAACTTATTAAGCAATGGTAAAGGAAGTAATGCAGATAAGGTTCAGGATAGTGAGACATCCTTGTTGGTCTCCAACAAAGCTGATAAAACAGCTAAGGAAAACTATCTTGAAGACAGTGAGACAACCCCAAAGTCCTGTCTTGATGTAGTGTTCGAGTTACTGGCCACTACCCCTGGCACAAGCTCTTCGAACTCACTGGACTGAGGAAGTCCCTGGAGAATTCAGATGCATATTTTCTGGTGCAACAGCAAGCGTTGGAGGATTTTAGCGCCAAACAGGAGAAAGCTAATAAGCTTGCTAAGCTTATTGCCAGCATGGTGGATACCCAGGATAACGTTTCTTGAGCTCTTGTGAAGTTGTTTCAGTTATGGACTTGTTTTGCTGCCGCTCGTTTATTTGCACTGGTGGCCAATTTAGACGCCCAGTGTATGTAATATGCTACTTTGTTCCCTATTTTTGCACTGGTGGCGAACTTTGATGCCTAGTGGATGTAATATGTGTAATAGCCGTAATAGCCTAGCGTAAGTTGCTTGCTTATTTATTTCCTTATATTGTCTTGTTTATTTGTTTGGTTGTAGTCACTGCAGTTCTTTTTCCGCGGTTTGCTAGTGGCAACAATAAAATATTTTTTAAAACTAGGCCGTAATAACCACCTACCATTATGTAGTGACCATGGGCCTCCTACGGGCCGTAGGATCAATGGGCCTTCTACGGGTCGTACTATTCATCGACCAATAAAGGACCGCAAAATGGGCCGTAAACGGGCTAGAGTGGAAATTGTTTGTTTATGGCCCGATCATAACGGGCCGTTAATAGCCGATATGTATAACGGGCTTAAACGGGTCGTATTTGATGATGCTAAGAAAACAGCCCAACGGATTAACGGGCCGACTGTAAACACGGGCTAAATTTGGCCCGCAAGCGAAACAGGCCAGTAACGGACCAGAAGTAATCGAATGCTGGAAATGAGCCCAAGAATAAATTGGCCCTTAGAAGGCCGAAAGATCACACGGGCTAGAAAGGGCCCAATGGAATAATGGGCTGTTAATGGGTATAAAGCGATACACTGTTCATTATGGGCCTGTGTCACCACGGGCCGTTAATGGGCTAAGAGTTACATAGGGCCTCATATGGGCCGAAGGACGTCATGGGCCATACATGGGCTGGAATCATATTGGACGGCCCAGATGCCGATACTGGGCCTAATTCGGATAGGCCATAACGGGCCATGAATTAGCGGGCTGTAAATGGGCTATATGCGAACAGGTCGTTAACAGGCTTTCGGTGGGCCGGCCCGCTACCTTTTGACCAAGTCAAACGGGCCGGCCTTTTCACCTAAATGGGCCACTGTTGGGCCATGCCACGTGTCGACGTATCATAGGCGCCTCCCATCAAATGAGTGGACGACATCTGTCCCAGCGTTGAGCAGACAGGTGGATACTCCGGCGAATCAGAATTTTACACGTGGAAAATCCCCATTGGTCCGGGCTGTTAACGGGTTATCGGATCCAAACCGGAACCCGATAGCTTAACGGCGACCCGTTACGGTGGATGCCACGTGTCGGTTAACCTTGACGAAAGGACTTCCATGACACGCCATTTATCGTCATGGAAGTGGACACTTCCGTGATGATAATTTTGGTATTGTCATGGAACACTTCTACGACAGCACAGGTATGACTATCTTGATTCTATCATAAAATCGTCATGGATGTACATGCATGAAAGAAAACGTGACCTACTGTGACAAACACGTATCATCACGGAAGTGTATTTTTTTGCAGTGTATTCCGAGAGTTTTGCTCTCATATCTCTCTTCTATGCGCGATCGAATCAAAATTTTCTTTCTGTTTGTTGTGGATTTGCTTGCTAAGCGTTAGAGCAGATTGTTTTGTAGTAGTAAAGTATTTATCTTCTGAGGCTTCAGTGAATAGTCGGTCACGTCACCCGAGTAAGAATATGCAGATCACCACGAGACAACTCATTCCATAGTTCCATTTTTTATAGGCCTTGATGATTGCTTGACAAGGATGAGATGGCGTCCCGTACAAAGCTATCTGGCATCCAGAGGCAAGCCTTGGCATTATATAGAGGGTTCCTTCGGACAGCACGGCTCAAGTCCCCGAAGGAGCGCCGCAGGATCGAGTGTTATCTCAGTAGAGTTCCGTGAGAATGCCAAGAGTGTCAATCGCAGGAACTTTGTGTACATTGAGTATTTGATGAGGAGAGGGAAGCGGCAGCTTGAGCAGCTAAAGAATCCTGATATTACTGGATTTTCTACACTTGAAATAAATAAGGTATATATAATCTTGAAAAAGGCCTAAATTTCTCTCCCACTAATACTGGTATCAAATGATATTGAGCAGGCTGTTGCATGAAAACATTGGATTGGCCCAAATGCCGGTAGTTGTTTGCTATGCTTATGGTTGTTTGCGTATGAATAGTTGTTTACTCCATAGAAGTGTTCTAGTCAAGTAAATAGTTACACCTTGTCTTGGTAATTTGTAGGAGATGCTTAAAATTAAGTGTAGTTGCTCGAAAACATCTCTTGGACTGATAGCAATGATCTCCTATTTTAACTGAGACAACATGCATGCCAATAACAGGTTAATTTTTATCTTTAGTGTCGGGTTTGGCAATTCTAGCAGCTTCATCACAGAAATAAATAACATGCCCATCAATATTCGACCAAGAGATCTTTAACCATAGCAACACTAGGTTCTACTTTAATTTGTTCAGAGGGTTTAGGTGCTTTAATATTACTTTTGCGAACCACTGTTGACACCTTAGCATGTTCCTTTATCCTAACAGGGAAAATTGGTTTTCCAATATAAGCAGTAGGAACAACTGGATCAACATTATAAATGATAGTTTCATATTTAACTAAAACCAGTTCTTTAATTTCTTTTTTAATAGGGGGATGATATTTAAACCACTTCTCCTTAGGGAGATCAACATGAGTAGCAAATGATTCACAAAAAGAGGCTACTATCTCAGAGTCAAGTCCATACTTATGCTAAACTTGTGAAAAGCATCGGTATTCATAAAAGATTTAACACAATCAAACTCAAGCTTAATACCTGACTATTTACCTTCGTCGAGTTCCCAATCTTCAGAGTAGCATTTAATTCTTTCCAAAAGATCCCACCTGAATTCAATAGTCTTCTTCATAAAAGAACAGTACAAGAAGTATCGAGCATGGATTGATCATCACGAGAAAGTCGAGCATAAAAATTCTAAATAGTAATTCCTCTTGAGAGCTCATGATTGGGGCATGAATATAACATTGACTTAAGCCTCCCCCAAGCTAGAGCGATACTTTCTCCTTCACGAGGCCAAAAATTATATATATAATTTCGATCACGATAAACTAGATGCATAGTATAATTTTTTTGGTGAAATTCCAATTTCAAGCTCCAATATCATCGCATAGCCTATACCATGTCAATGCCTTTCCCTTCAAAGATAAAGGGAAAACCTTCTTCTTAACTTCATCTCTGGGTAAACCTGCAAGCTTAAACAATCCACAAATTTCATCCACATGTATCAAATGCATATCAGGATGTTTCGTTCCATCTCCTGCATAAGGATTAGTTAGCAGTTGTTCTATCATACCCGAAGGAATTTCATAACCAATATTTTCAGTAGGTGCAGTAGGTTGAGGGGCAACTCTTTGTGTTTCCGGTCGAGGTGAAGATACCCCGAACAAACCCCTCAAAGGATTGTTTTCCATAGTAACAAGTGACAGTAAATTTCAGCACGTAGTATAAGTTTTTCCTTATCAATTTTCACTTACCAAGAGCCCTTCACTCCCTGGCAACGGCGCCAGAAAAGGGTCTTAATGACCCACAAGTATAGGGGATCAATCGTAGTCCTTTCGATAAGTAAGAGTGTCGAACCCAACGAGGAGCAGAAGGAAATGACAAGTGGTTTTTAGCAAGGTAGTTTCTGCAGGCACTGAAATTGTCGGTAACAGGTAGTTTGATAGCAAGATAATTTGTAGCAAGTAACAATAGTAACAATAAGTGCAACAAGGTAGCCCAATCCTTTTTGTAGCAAAGGATAGGCCGGAATGATCTCAGATAATAAGTAAAACGTTCTTGAGGGCACAAGGGAATTTCATCTAGTCACTTTCATCATGTTGGTTTGATTCGCGTTCGCTACTTTGATAATTTGATATGTGGGTGGACCGGTGCTTGGGCGCTATTCTTACTTGAACAAGCCTCCCACTTATGATTAACCCCCTCGCAAGCATTCGCAACTACGAAAGAAGTATTAAGATAAAATCTAATCATAGCATTAAACATATGGATCCAAATCAGCCCCTTACGGAATAGCGCATAAACTAGGGTTTAAGCTTCTGTCACTCTAGCAACCCATCATCTAATAACTACTCCACAATGCATTCCCTTAGGCCCAAAGATGGTGAAGTGTCATATAGTCGACGTTCACATAACACCACTAAGGGAATCACAACATACATATCATCAAAATATCGAACACATATCAAATTCACATGATTACTTGCAACATGACTTCTCCCGTGGCCTCAAGAACAAAAGTAACTACTCACTCAACATATTCATGCTCAAGATCAGAGGAGTAATAAATATCATAATGGATCTGAACATATAATCTTCCACCAAATAAACCGGCTAGCATCAACTACAAGATGTAATCAACACTACTAGTCACCCACAGGTACCAATATGAGGTTTTGATACAAAGATTGAACACAAGAGATGAACTAGGGTTTGACATGAGATGGTATTATTGAAGATGTTGATGAAGATTGGCCTCCCAAAGATGAGAGGGTTGTTGGTGATGACGATGGCTTCGATTTCCCCCTCCGGGAGGGAAGTTCCCTTGTCGGAATCGCTCCGCCGGAGGGCAAAAGTGCTCCTGCCCAAGTTCCACCTCGAGACGGTGGCGCTCCGTCCAGAAAGTCCTCTCCTTATTTTTTCTAGGTCAAAAGACCTTATGTACCAGAAGATGGGCACCGGAGGTGGGCCTGGGCCCCCACTACCCACCAGGGCGCGCCTAAAGGGGGCAGCGCGCCCTGGTGCCTTGTGGGCGCCTGGGTGCCCCCCTCTGGTAGTTCTTTTCTCCAATATTTATTATATATTCCAAAATATTTCTCCGTAAAATTTTAGTTCATTTGGAGATGTGCAGAATAGGTATATCTGACATAGCATTTTCAGGTCCAGAATTCCAGCTGCCGGCATTCTCCCTCTTTGTGTAAACCTTGCATATTATGAGGGAAAAGGCATTAGAATTACTCCAAAAAGTGTTATAATGCATAAAAACACTATAAATAACAGCAGGAAAACATGATGCAAAATGGACGTATCATATGTCTCCAACGTATCTACAATTTTTTATTGTTTCATGCTATTATATTATCAATCTTGGATGCTTTATATGCATTTTTATGCTATTTTATATCATTTCTTAGGACTAACCTATTAACCCAGTGCCCAGTGTCAGTTCCTATTTTTTGCTTGTTTTTGGCTTTTCAGAAAATCGATATCAAACTAAGTCCAAACACAATGAAACTTTACGGTGATTTTTTCTGGACCAGAAGGGACCCTAGAAGGTTAGGGAGGAGGCCAGAAGAGCTAAGGGAGAGCCACGAGCTCAAAGGGCGCGCCCTAGGGGGGTAGGCGCGCCCCCCTGAGCTCATGGGACCCACGTAGCACCCCTTGACCTAATTCCACCTCTTTAATTTCCCAAATATTCCCAAAACACCATAGATCCACCCGAAACACTTTTTTCGCCGCCACAAGCTTCTATTCTTCCGCGATCCCATCTGGAGGCCATTTTCGGTACTCTGCCGGAGGGGGAATCGATCACGGAGGGCTTCTACATCATCCTTGCTGCCTTCCGATGATGTGTGAGTAGTTTACCACAGGCCTACAGGTCCATAGCTAGTAGCTAGATGGCTTCTTCTATCTCTTTGATCTTCAATACCATGTTCTCCTCGATCTTCTTGGAGTTCTATCTGATGTAATCTTCTTTTACGGTGTGTTTGTTGGGATCCGATGAATTGTGGGTTTATTATCAGATTATTCATTGAAAGTAATTGAGTCTTTTCTGAACTTTATTATGCATAATTGTTATAGCTTCGTATTTCTCTCCTATCTATCCATTTGGTTTGGCCAACTAGATTGATTTATCTTCAGTGGGAGAGGTGCTTTGTAATGGGTTCAATCTTGCGGTGTCCTCACCCAGTGACAGAAAGGGTAGCGAGGCACATATTGTATTATTGCCATTAAGGATAAAACGACGTGGTTTATTCATATTGATTGGGTTTACTTTGTCTAAATCACATCATCTTGCTTAAAGCATTACTTTGTTTGTCATGAACTTAATACCATAAATGCATGCTGGATAGCGGTCGATTAGTGGAGTAACAGTAGTAGATATAGGCAGGAGTCGGTCTGTTTGTCACGGACGTGATGCCTATATACATGATCATTGTCGTGAATATGTCATAACTATGCGCTTTTCTATCAATTGCCCAACTTTATTTTGTTCATCCACTGTATGCTATGTGTTCGAGAGAGAAGTCTCTAGTGAAAAGTATGGCCCCCGAGTCTACCTTTATCATGTTATAAAAATAAAAAATACTTTGCTGCAATTTATTTACTTTTATTTTACTTTTCCTTTTATCTATCTATCATTATCAGATTTAATCCTTGCAAGTGACGAGTTCAAGGGGATTGACAACCCTTTTGCCCGCGTTGGGTGCAAGTATTTGCTTTTTATGTGTAGATGCTGCTTAGGGGAGTTTGCTTGATTCTCCTATTGGTTCGATAACCTTGGTTCTCAATGAGGGAAATACTTATCTTTACTGTACTGCTTCACCCCTCCTCTTCGTGGAAAATCCCAACGCAGTTTACAAGTAGCAGCTTCTTCTTAGAGTTTGTCTTCCGGGCTCCGATTCTCCTCGAGTTCGTCCGTGTGGCCGCAGTTGACGGAGCTCCAGTGTAGATTCTTGTTGTCTCCTTGGTGCAGTGAGGTTAGTGTTTCTCGTCACGTGGTGAGATTTGGTGTCAGGTGCTTCAAATCTATGCAAGGGTTTCACGACGAAGACTACGGCTCCAGGGTGCTGGTCTTAGGGACACGTGCAAGAAGACTTTCTGTTGTCATTGACAAGGTCAAGTCGGCTTCGATAGAGGAACGGCGACAACGACACGTCGACGGCTCGTTCTAACGGCAGTAGTAGTCGTTTGGTGGTCTCATAATTAATTTTTATTATGTTTGAGAGGGTTTGTACATGAACTTTTATAATATATAAGAGCTGATCCCTTTTGCAAAAGAAAAATAACCGTGCGGGCCCAGAAGAACCTACAAATTATCATTCTTTCCTTGGTTTTTTCTGTAAGTTTTCTTAACGTGCCGACCCTGGGGATTGTTCCAAACAGAAGCCACGTGTGACCTTAGTTACCGGTGATATGAACGAACACGCGGGCACTTTTCCTAAAAAAAAAAGCTGGTTGCTGACCTGCAATTCCCATTTTACCCCTGGACAGAATCGATCGAATACACCACCAGCAGCTTTTGCCCCTTGATCGTCCGTTCGTCTCTCCCGTGCGCGATACCCCGGCAGGCGAAGCCCCAGCGCCCGTAAACTCTCGGCCCTGCCCTGCCCTGCCTCCGCCGCACTACGCGCGCGCGGCCCTCCCTCCGCGATCCCGACAGGCGGCGCCGGCGGCCAGCCGCGACGAAGTCCCTAGCTCCCGCGTCTCCGTCTGCCCCTGCCTCCGCCCCCACTCCGCCCGCCCCCTCCGTCGTCGACCCTGCGTGCGCCGGTGAGCAGGTTCTTCTCCTCCCTTCTATCGCACCGGCACGGATTGGAGATCCGTCCAGACTTTGCTTGCTTAGATTTGTTCCGAGAGTTCTGCTATTTCTATCCTGCGCGCGATCTAATCCAAAATTAGCCCCGTTCACTGTGGATTTGCTTGCTAGGCGGTAGATTAGTTTGTTTTGTACTCCACGGGACAACTGAATAAGTCCGTCACCTGAGCAAAATATGCAGATCACCACGAGACAACTCATTTGATAGATCCATTTTTTTTTGTCAGACTTTGATGACTGCGTCACAAGGATGAGATGGCGTCCCGTACAAAGCTATCTGGCATCCAGAGGCAGGCCTTGACATTATATAGAGGGTTCCTTCGGACAGCACGGCTCAAGTCCCCAGAGGAGCGCCGCAGGATAGAGTTGGTCGTCTCAGCAGAGTTCCGTGAGAATGCCAGGAGTGTCGATCGCAGGAACTTTGTGTACATTGAGTATTTGATGAGGAGAGGGAAGCGACAGCTTGAGCAGCTCAAGAATCCTGATATTACTGGACTTTCTACACTTGAAATAAATAAGGTATATATCATCTTGAAAAAGGCCTAAATTTCTCTCCCACTACTACTGATATCAAATGATATTGAGTAGGCTGTTGCATGAAAACATTGGGTTGGCCCAAATGCTGGTAGCTGTTTGCTATGCTTATGGTTGTTTGCATATGAATAGTTGTTTACTCCATAGAAGTGTTCTAGTCAAGTGAATAGTTACACCTTGTGTTGGTAATTTGTAGGAGATGCTTAAAGTTAAGTGTAGTTGCTCCAGAACATCTCTTGGACTGATCGGTTGTTTTGTGTATTCCGTGATCCAATGCTCGTATCATTTACACACCACAGTTACAGTTTTACCACATGTTTCTCTTTGTTTGTATAAAGGTAATTAGTGCAAGGTCGAACCATCTGCTTCTATTTGCTAACATCTCAAGTATCATAATCTGATGACGTATATTCTAGTTTTTTAAGGTAGCAACAATATGTTGCTCTTATACAAACTTCTAAAACTAAAGATAATCTCCCTCACATGCTTGCATTGATTTTGGAATTTTGCAGGCCTCTTCTATTCCAGAACAACGTGTCGAGCATGATTTTGGTGTTTCTACTGGGAGACAGTAAAACAGGAAGAGCTTGCTTTTAATGGTGTCCCACATAAAAATGGCCGCATATGAAAGCTCTTTATGATGTAACTTCTCTGGAGCACCTTCATTTTCCCATAGGAATCTCTTGATGCATTCCGTAGCATCTTATTGCCCTCTGGATATTAGAAGTGTGGTTCATGTATGAATTCTTTTGGTCACCAAGATCAATTGGACCACAGTTTATTGTGAAAGAGCATTTACATTGGAGCTCTATTACTGTCTAACGACTAAACCATGCGGTCTAAATTCAGCAATGGTGTTACTTTTTATGCAATGTAATTCACCCCTATCATTTATATAGACTTATGTGCTCAATTGAGTTTAACTCAGAAAAAAAGATGATGTGACCTAATGATGGAATTTATGTTATACTGAAAACTGAATTGTATTGCTCAATGGTATGTCTTAGTGCATGCTTTCACTTCCGTTGCTCTTCACCAGCAGTGTAAATGCTGCAATATATATTTTTTGCTATAAGGTTCTGTTTGAAAAAGCAATGAGTTTATCGTCTAGGTCAGTTTAAATAGTTATTCTGAATTCATATATGGGCCAGATCAAGCAATGTTGCAAAGCATGGAAGATGGTTCTAACTGCTAGTGGTGGAATCATCACCACCACAGTTAATGTATCATACCGGCTCACACGTGTGAACTTCCTGAAAATGGTATGTCTTTCCATAGGCTAGATCTTACATGCGCTGCTGCTGAGATAGTTATGTACCGAATTAGCTTCAGACCTACAGCGTATCATCCTTGACTTTACCTATAGCCACCAAGAGAACTAACCTAATATACTGTACTCATGGTTTATGAGCTTAAGATCTTTTAGACCTTTAGTGTATCCGTGCCTGTCAAAAATCCGTGTATTTTTATTATGCTTGTTCATAATCCAAAAATGTGCATTATTGACCCTTCAGGTAAGTTGCATGTCTTTGAACTGTCATTTTTTCATCATTATGGTGAATATTTTGCTCCATTTTTACTCACTTGATCAGTAGCCTGTTTGTCCTTGTTATTGTCGTGGCCTTTCCTAAGGGTGATCAGGCATTTTTCTTTGTATCTTAAGTAATCAGTTTGGCTTGTAAAAACACTGAAATAATTCTAGTGCATTCGGTTGGCTTATAGTGACTTTAAGGTGCCCTGATATATTCATTGCTTAGCTCACCTGTGGCCCTGAAGGAATAGCAACTAACTGTCTCAAATGGCCTATCAAATTTAGTTGCAATAGCCCTTGGTTATGTCCAATAGTATGCAAGAACATCGTTACTTGCTGTTCCACTCAAACATGCATGGTGTCTTTGAGGAGCTTGTGATTCTCGACATTTCACATGACCAAAAGAAATGAGCTCTTTCAACTTTCAAGCCTTGAACACATTTCTACATTTGATGTCACACTCACACTTTGTAATTTTTGTTACTATGCATTCAATTCTATGTCGATCTCTTTAATGAATCGGCCATTAGGTAGTAATTGTTTTCCTCTCTGCTCTTCCTTGCTATAGCCGAATAACCGTAGCCACTAACACCTCCCGTTTTCAGCACAAACAGAACTGTAACAAATCATATCTACAATCACATAGCTTGAGAAACGAACAATTATCGACTCGTGTAGAGCTGAGCAATGTAACAATTATAAACTTTTGAACCTGCCCTCGAATTCCCTCGTTTCCTTGAGTGTTCCTCCAATCAAACACTTAATATCTGGAACCTTTCTAAGCACAGCCTAAATGTTAGAGCAGCTGGATTATGTAGTACTCCCTCCGTAAAGAAATATAAGAGCGTTTAGATCACTAGATCTGCCCCTAGTTCTGGCCAAGCACTGTGAATCACGCCTCCCCTATACCCCTCCGCATTGCACCCCCCGATGCCTCACTCTTTTCATGAACTATGATAACATTCGTCGACAGAGTTTCTAGGGAGCCATTGGCAAGATCTGCCTCAAAATATATTGGTTCCGTGACTTTTAAGTAGCAGTGCAAGAAAACAATCCAGAACAAGGCATTCAGTAAGATAATTGGGATTGGATAATATCATTCACTAAGATGAAGAAGAACAATAACATTTCTCTGTATCTTGAACAGTAATATCATTTGCAGTACATTTGCTCAAACAGCCAATTAGCAGAAGAGCAGTAACATCTCTATATCTTGAATTCTACTCATGGAATTATTAATATCTCGACTTGTATGACTTGACTGGTAACTATACATATGCTTTCTATTTATTTGCCTGACAGAATGTCCATCAGATGAATCAATCAAATAGGAGGAACTGGGGGTATTTCAAACTGAAATTCAAACTGAAACAAAGAATTGATCCTAACTACATGAATTGCAGTAGCTTTAAAGCCTCTGAATTATTTTGCTGCTACTCCACCAGGAAAGTGCAGGGCTTCAAGAACCAAAACACGCCACTGGAGCTCTCTTCGGCCTCATAAGCCCTGTTGTTGTTCATATCTTTAACCCCAAAAGGTTGCCTCTTAGCATCTCTGCTGTTCTCCTGATCCTTATTAGGCGTCACCTTATCCTGAAAAGAAGGCAGTAGATATCAACATTAGTTAAAATGCAGGGTTAGCTTGTGTTGAGATGCTATTTTCGGAGTCACAACACTGATAGAAGACCAATAGGTTTTATGTCACCATAACAGTAAATGATGAACCGTATGATTAGCGCCACTAATTTGCAGAAAAAATGCCTGAACACCATTACGGAAGGACACGATGAAAGGTGATAAACAGTATACTGATCAAGTGAAAGTAAAAATGGAGCAAAACATTTATCATAATTGTGTCGCTGACAAAATTACAGTACACGGTCATGCACAATGGAATTAGTGCCACATATGCTGATGCCACTAATTTACAAAAAAGAACACCTGAACGAACACCCTTAAGAAAGGTCACAGCGACGACACGAGATCAAACATGCTACTGATCAAGTGACCGAATGGAGCAAAATATACGCCATAAGCTATGCACAATGGAACTTACACTGAAGTGTCAATTGTGTTGGAAACACGAAGAAAAGGAACATTATTTTAGCTTATGAACATGCATAATAAGGAAACACTGGTTATTGACAGGCATGGACACTGAAGTTCTCAAAGATCTTGGACTCAGAAACCATACTGTAGTACATTCTCCTCGTGGCTAGACTTGAAAAGGTAAGAAAGGTCACAGCGACGACACGAGATCAAACATGCTACTGATCAAGTGACCGAATGGAGCAAAATATACGCCATAAGCTATGCACAATGGAACTTACACTGAAGTGTCAATTGTGTTGGAAACACGAAGAAAAGGAACATCATTTTAGCTTATGAACATGCATAATAAGGAAACACTGGTTATTGACAGGCATGGACACTGAAGTTCTCGAAGATCTTGGACTCAGAAACCATACTGTAGTACATTCTCCTCGTGGCTAGACTTGAAAAGGTTAGGATGACACACGGAAGGTCTTAAGATAAACGGTACAGAACAATCTCAGCATCAAACTCATCATGAGCCATTAACTATGTTGATGATAATTCAGATCACTAAATTTTCTGATCAGGACCAAGTGCTCGACTGATTGGAATGTTCTTAAATATTTTCACAATGGCTAGTAGAAACCCACAAATACCGAACAATCTCAGCATCAAACTCATCATGAGCCATTAACTATGTTGATGATAATTCAGATCACTAAATTTTCTGATCAGGACCGAGTGCTCGACTGATTGGAATGTTCTTAAATATTTTCACAATGGCTAGTAGAAACCCACAAATACCGAAAATTAACTATGTTGATGATAATTCAGATCACTAAATTTTCTGATCAGGGCCAAGTGCTCGACTGATTGGAATGTTCTTAAATATTTTCACAAAGGCTAGTAGAAACCCACAAATACCGAAAATTCACTGAGCAAACACTCTCAGTCTAACAGTCACCAACACTACATAGATCAATAACCAATATTGTAGGCATGACAGATTAAGTCACCTTCAGTGGCTTCTTGAGTGGCGAGCTTGATGTTGCTCCTGCAGTTTTCACGCTCTTGACAAGGTTTACCGAGGGGGATGGAAACCTCTGCGGAGTAGGCGGTGTTGCCTTCACCTCCTTCAACACAGAGGGTGATCTTGGCTTCCCTGCTTCCACCTTCAACCCAATCCTCTTTCCCTTCCTGCACAAACCACAATTATGATCAGTACCTCAACCTACAATCCTCTAATGCCGCTTTTGCATAGCAGTGACAAGCAAGTTACATTGGGCTTGGACTCTTTTCTGTTGTTCCTTGCCTCGCCACCTTCTTCGCTGCGTCCGGCAGAACCCGACCACCGCCGCTGCTGCTACAATCCACCTTCTCCACCACACCACTGCTGTTTCTGCACAGATGAGAATGTCAAGGAGCTGAAAGTACCAACCCAAAAGAGTTGCTTCAGAGAGAAAAATTACATTGGTCTTGGGCTCATTTCCTCCATGGCCTCTGAGACAGACTGCTGGCCGCCACCGCCGGCCATCCGCTGCTTGAGCTCATTGTAGAAATCCGATATCTGGCCAAGTATGTCCTTCCCGGAGAAGAGGTTCCTCGCCGAGAGAGTGCTCTTGAGCTGCCTCGGCGCCGGGTTCCTGCCGAGCAGCGCCTCCTTCTCAGCAACGTCCGGCCGCTTCTCCGCGCTGGACTTGATGGCCTCCTTGGCGTTCTTGGCCCACCGCTGCGCGCCGAACGGCGGCCTGGTTGCCGCGGGAGGCGGCGTGGTCAGCGCGGGGTCCTGGTTCTCGGCGTCGTCCTGGAACCTCTTCTTGGGCGGCGGCTTGGGCTTGGTGGGCGAGGCGAAGGCGGCAGTGCCGCCGCCGCCGGCGACGGCTCCTCGTCTCTTCAGATTATTATTGGCATCCCTGAGCGAGGCGATGTCCGTCAGAACAAGGTGGATCGTCGAAACAATTTGCGTGAAGCAAGAGGTGGATTGGGGCTGACCTGAGGTTGGCGTCTCTCTCGGCGAAGGGCATCATGGCGGACATTGATCGCAGCAGCTTGGCCTTGGGGCTGGGGGTCTGCCCGAGGAAGTCGTCGGCCGTCTTGGGATGCTTGCAATCTGCGGGGGGTCCAGCACAGAAATCAACCGGGGGTCAGCCTGAGGAATTTCACAGGAAGAGAAAGCAGAGCACGGTCTGAATTCCTCGAGAGCCAAGAAATCAGCCCCCCCCCCCCCCCCCCCCCCCCCCCCCCCTCCGGCGATCGTTTCCTCGCGGGAGAGAGAGGGGGGCAACCTGACAGGGCAGATTCCCCTCGCTCCGGCGATCGTTTCCTCGCGGGAGAGAGAGGGGGGCAACCAAGCAACAGGAGACGCGGGCGCGCGCGGGGAAGGAAGCGGAGGCGGAGAAGACGGGGATGGCGTGCGCGCGTACCGGGGCGGCAGAACCAGGCGTCGTCGTCGACGGCGGCGGTGGGGGCCTCGGGGTCGGCGAGGTCGGCCCAGTGCGGCGCCTCGATGCCCTCGTAGGTCTCGTCGCGGACGAAGCGCGACACCACCCTGTTCCAGTCGATGTCCATGGGCTCCATGGACTCCATCCTCTCCCCCCTCCGCACCGGCGCCCGCCCGCCCGCGCTCGTGAGTCTCAGGGTCCGCGGGAGAGAGAGAGAGAGAGAGGGAGGGGTGGCTCTCGCTGCGGTGGGCTGGCTCCTGCTCTGCGTCTGTGTGGCTTCGCCGGGATGGCTTTGGCTTTTCTGTGGGCGGTGTGAGCCGTTACGCTGGCTATTGACCTGCCGTTGGCTCGCGGGCGGCCAATTCTCTTCTTTCCCGACCGTTGGGGCGGGGGAGAAGGGGTCGCTGGCCTAGTCACTATACTGGTGGAATAATAATGGCGGTACGGCTGTACCGCACTTCCAGGCCGCCGGGCCCCACGTGGATCTCGTCTTCCGTGGAGCGACGGAGCGTCGGGCTCCTTGCTGCAGCACGTTGACGGTCGATGGTAATAAAGCGCGCATCAGAACGTTCGGGGGCACGCTCACCGAGGATCCCTGGATCCATCCATGTCGCAAAATGCGTCGCCTCAGGGCAAATTTGACAATTTTGACCTCGGGACGAAATCAATTCACAGAATGAACTGTCCGTGAAACTATTTCACTCCCCTGACCTTTTTGTGTAGCGCCCGCCACGCCGGCGTCACACCCTACGGTGCAGCGCCTACCTCTGGGGCGTTGCACTTCAGTCCACCGTGGCAGCCCTGGGCCCCGCACCCAGCAGTGCAGCGCCTACGATCTAGACGCCACACATAGTGTGCAGCGCCTAGGCCTTAGGCGCTGCACTGTGACTTAGATGCCAGCCGCCCGCTCCCCCTCCCCCCGCCCCACCCATTCGTTCCAGGAGGAGTTACAGAACAGGCGCGCCGGCGGCTTCCTCCTCTCCCCCTCTCAATCCCCTCTCCTGCATTTCTTCACCAATCCATTCTAGAAGGTACTCTCCTCCGATCCCCTTCTTTCTATCCATAGAAAATATGGCATTTTGAAGATTTGGAGAATCCTTGTTTGATTTGGTTAGATTTGAATCTTGCATGTATTAGAATTTTGCATGTATTACAACCCTTGTTTGTTTGATTTGTGGAACCCTAGTTTAGTTTATTTTATTGAAAAGATATGGTTGGATACATATATTGACATGTTATTTCTATGGAAAAGTTATTTGTATGAAGTAGGCCTAGTTTAGTTTATTTGTACTGAAATTATACTCGTATTGAGAAGAATGCTTTGGATACATATGCTTTGAATTTTGCATCTAGTAGGCCTACTTTAGTTTTTTTGAATTGAAAAGATAATCGTGTTGACAAGAATGCTTTGTTGAAATTGTTAGGATGGTTTGGCTTCTCGATGATCACTGGGACAAACAACACCGGTCGTACGCTATGTCGGTGGAGCAGCGGGTAATAATGAAAGTGGCCGGTGTTATGAATTTCGTATTTATTTCAAACACAAATGCCCCATATGTAATGTTATGATTTGTTTGTTTGTAGGAGCTTGCACCTCTGAAGCTTCGGTCTCATGGGGTCACCCTTGGATGGATGCGCTATGATGAGCGGTACACACCGTATGTAAGGGAGACAGGACTTCTCCCTTTCATTCAGTTGGTCAGCCGGTCGACGCCACCCAACAATGCTGCAGCACTCACCGCGCTTATTGATCATTGGAGGCCGGAGACACACACTTTCCATCTTCGGACTAGGGAGATGACCGTGACGCTCCAGGATATTGCTATGATCACCGGTCTTCCTATCGATGGGAACCCTTTATGTATGAACACCGATTCTGATGGGTGGCGCGCGCAGATGCATGCCCTTATCGGTATGGTTCCTTCGGAGCCTGTGGAACCAGAAGCAGAAGACAAGAAGAAGGAAAGAGTCGCAGCCGGTGCTCCTTTCACGTGGATTACATCGCACTTTAGTACTTGCCCTGAGGATGCTAATGAGGACACGGTCAAGACATATGCTCGTGTCTACATGTGGTACGTGATATCCAGGACTATGTTTGCTGATGGCACAGGCAAGAATGCTCCATGGATGTGGCTGAAGGCGTTGACCGTCTTCGATAGCAAATGGAGTTGGGGTTCGGCGACACTGGCTTACTTGTATCGACAGGTATGAAGTTGTTTCCTTTTCACTTCATTGATACATTATCAATGCGCTCTTGCTGTTAATTCAACCATGTTCTCTTTTATGTGTAGTTGGACGAAGCCTGTTGTAGGCAATCTGGTGGTATTGGTGGTTGTCTGCTCGCACTTTCCATATGGAGCTGGGAGCGTTTGCCGGTTGGACGACCGAAGACCGTGAAGTACGAGGATTGGGACGACAAAGACGACCCACTACGGCTCCCCACTTGGGCTCACAAGTGGGATGTGTTAAATGAGACGACGGATGATCCCTCGGTCATGTACAAGTTGTACAAGAGCGAGCTGGACGCGATCACGCCTGAGCAGGTGAATCGACATTGCATAAGTGATTATCATGCTTGTATCGTAACTCAATATCTATTTTGCATTCTATCCCATTTTGCAGGTGGAATGGGAGCCGTATGGACAAGGAGAGAGTTTTGGTAACCCTATAGAGTTCAGGCTGAATCCGATGTGCACTAGGGATAGGGATTTCTGGCATATGCGGTGCCCACTGATATGCAACTGGGCGGTTGAGCTTCACCTGCCACATCGGGTGTTCCGCCAGTTTGGTTGCCTTCGCACTTGTTGGCTACCTCTTGGTTGGCTTGGCACTTGTTGGCTACCACTTGGTTGACTCCCTTGTGTAGCTCCTTGTTGGCTTGTGCTTGCATCATTTTTCTTGGATCTTTTCCTTGGTTTCGTACATTTTCTTTTGTTGTGGCCATGACCTTTGCACTCCCCACAACGGGAGCTCTCACGAGGCTCTTGGAATTGGTCGTTGCCCGCTTCGCGGCGGCCACCATGGCCCCATCCGTCCATGTCGCTTCTAAGACGCTTTGTCTTACGTCTACCCCGTTTAACAACCTTCAACTCCGGATCCGGCCATAGTTGAACTCCATGATACTCCGGCCATTGTGATTGGTCAAAGTACGGGTGAAAGCAGGGAGCCCATGTTTTCTTGACCGTCATGATTGAGAACTCCGACTCCCTCACGGTGCGTGGGTGATTGATGTCCACATTCCTAACGCGACCAGTGGTATACAAGTATGAGCATGGGAGATGAAGCAACAATGGCCTCCCGCAAGTGCAATCACATTGTGTTAATGACACCTTGAAAGCCCGACCTCCATGTTGCCGGCCATCGTTTGTGGTTCCTCCTGGCTCTTTCACTTCGTACTTCCACTCTTCGTTGTCATATAATATAGCTTCTTCTGAGTCCGCCTTCCGTGATTGAAATACCAACCATTCATCAACCTTGGGTGGGAACTTGTACTTGTACTTGCGCGGGTTCTCACCCGCTATCTGTGCATCCGTTTCCATCGAGTACTTTACAAAGTACGCATTCATCTTGTCAAATGTGTATTGAACTATTGCCGTCACGGGTAATCCACGTGCACCTTTGAGCACCCTATTGAAGCATTCAGCCATATTGCTTGTCATTTGACCGTATCTCCGGCCATCTTCATCAAAAGCACGTGCCCACTTGTTCCGGTATTGAATGTGCCTATTGAGAAAGTCTTGACCCCCGGGATCAAGTTTTTTGTGTGCTAGCAATTTGTTCAACAAAGTGGAGAATCGCTTGTCGGAGAAAGCGAGACAACAATCTTGAAGATCATCGGCCAACTCCTTAAGGCCACATGCCCTATAGAAGTTTGAACAAAAGTGCCTCATGCACCATCGATGGTGCAACGGAGCATGCCCGGGAATGTCAATCTCCACCGCGTTAAGAATTCCTTGATGCCGATCCGATATGACACAAATTTCCCTCTGAGCGGGTAACACCTTCGTCCTCAAAAGACGCAAAAACCACTTCCAGTTTTCATTGTTCTCCACCTCAACCAAAGCAAATGCCAATGGCAACACCCGGTTATTGGCATCACTTGCTATCGCAACCAACAAGGTGCCCTTGTATTGTCCGGTCAAGAACGTGCCATCAATGGCGATGACCGACCTACAATGTTCGAAAGCCCTCATGCATTGCTCGAACGCCCAAAATGCACGGCCAAATACTCGGACTTTCCTTCCGTCATGAACCGTTGTTTTTTCCCCATGAGGCTCGACCACATGAACCATGCCCGGGTTTGTCGCGGCCATGGCTAACAACAACCTAGGGATTCGGTTGTATGCTTCCTCCCAAGTACCATACAACATCTTAAATGCGGCTTGCTTCGCCTTCCATGCCTTGCCGTATTTCACCTTGTAATGAAAGATGGCTTTCACAAGGTCAATGACATGTTGGACGCTCATTGTTGGAAGTGTGGATATTGAGTTGGAGAGCCTGTAAGCGATGAACTCGGACGTGAGTTGTTTGTGGTCTTGGGACACAATCTTGCCATCCACCCTTTTGCCTTGGCACACAACTCACTACATGCCAAGTTGGACCTCCTTTCCATGGTCTTGCACGCACAATCCACGGACATATTTCATCTTCACATGCACATGCAACCGTGTAGCGCACATTGACGTCAGAGTTCACCACCTTGTGTGGACGATAATGCGTAACCGAGTAGTTGTCGAGCCACATCTTCAATTCCAACAAGGTTTCGAACTTAGAACCTTTAGCAATCCGGTTCTTGTCGTCTCTCAAATCACGGTGAGAGCTTGGCCTAACCCCAAGAGATACACATTGGCCACCATCTACCACGGCTTCATCCGCGAGACTAACATCCTTGAACAATGTAGTCCGATGATCCCGACCGAATACCTTCTCGAAAGCTTCGGCCTCCTTCAGCGTGAACCCCTCCGCATCAACTTGTTCATCGGGACCATCGTCATCCGAGTCCGATGCATATGCACGGGAAAAAGGGATGGAATGGTCCATTGTCTCTTGCAAATGATATTTGTCGAGATCACCCACATTGTTGTCATGGAGATCAACTTCATTGTCATCGTCCGCATACTCATCATTGTCCTCTTGCAAAGCTTCATCTTGGTTGTTTGTAAACGGGCTCAATGTTGGCCTCACTTCTTGGGTCAAAAGAGGTTCAACAATTTCATCTCGCTTCAAGGGTGGGGGGCTACTAGCAACCAAAGGGGAGGGGTTCCGGTTCAAGTCCAAATGCAAACTTGAATCAACCTTCTTCGTTGCAAATAACTCAAGAGCCTTGTCTAGTGATTCGGCCACCGTCTCCTTGTATGCAACCCAACGTTGCTCCGAGTTGACACGCATTGTCTTCCAACGGATATGCATTCCAAAACCAACATTATGCCTTCCCTCCAACTCAATGATATCACTAGGGTCCATCCAATTCAAATCTTTCCTCACTTGTTGCAAGAGCTCCGCATAGCTAGGACTACTATCAAACACCATGTCAAGCTCATCCGGGTCCGGTTCTATATTGCCTTTCGAAAAGGCGTCTTTGTCCCCATGATGAACAAACACACATGTTCTTCCCATCCATATAAGCATTCAAACAACACAAGGTCACATTGCTTCCATGAGTACTAATCCAAGGATTAACACGGAATACAAACCCTAATATATATATATCAAACAACAACACTAACCCTAACCATAACCCTAACCATAACCATAACCCTAGCCCTAAACCTAACCCTAGCACCAACATAAGAACACCCATAAGAATAACCCTAGCATACTAACAAAGCCTAATCATAGGAAATTGGCAAACAAACATCTCACATCTCCATGCAAATCTCTAGATCCAAACAAAACTAGGGTTTCCCCAAACTAGCAACAAATGAGCAATTTCATAACATTACTTGGATCTAAACAAGGGGATCGGAGAAGATTACCTTGAGGGAGGGTTTGACTTCGAAATCCACGGACAAATTCTTCAAATGCAAGATTTGGTGAGTGATTGAAGGGGGACGAGAGTGGGAGGAGAGGGGGGTCAAAAGCTCGGGGAGAGAGTGGGAGAGTGTGTGGTGTGGGGGAAGTGGGGGAGGGGGGGCCAGGATAAGTCACAGTGCAGCGCCTACGCGCTAGGCGCTGCACTTCAAATGTGTGGCGCCTAGATCTTAGGCGCTGCACTTTACATGTGTGGCGCCTAGATCGGAGGCGCTGCACTGCTGGGTGCGGGCCCAGGGGCTGCCACGGTGGACAGGAGTGCAACGCCCCCGATCTAGGCGCTGCACCGTAG
This sequence comes from Thinopyrum elongatum, assembly GCA_011799875.1. NCBI lineage: Eukaryota > Viridiplantae > Streptophyta > Magnoliopsida > Poales > Poaceae > Thinopyrum > Thinopyrum elongatum. The sequence continues at coordinate 530,131,263 of CM022300.1, read as the reverse complement.
GGTGTGGCGCCAGCGTGGCGGGCGCTACACAAAAGGGTCAGGGGAGTGAAATAGTTTCACGGGCAGTTCATTCTGTGAATTGATTTTGTCCAGAGGTCAAAATTGTCAAATTTGCCTCGCCTCAGGTCTCCTAGGTCTTCGTCTGTCTCGCCCTGAATTACATTTTGCATTTGTATAAGGCCACCAACAGCAATCAAGGTAAAAGTTAATAATAAATTAATGATATTTTTTCATAGTAGCAACTTATTTAATACCTGCATGCAAGGTAAAAGTTAATAATAAATTAATGATATTTTTTCATAGTAGCAACTTATTTAATACCTGCATGCATGAGTTTATTAATGATCCCAGTAAATAAAAGGAAAAGCTAGCTTGCAAAGCATGTATTAAATTTTACGTTGGTACCTGTAATCCAAGTTTGTGACCTTGTATTATTAGGAATGGATGGTTGTGGCCTTCCTGATTACATGAATGGCTGTGATTGATCGTACATGTAGCAACGCCCCGGTTTTCCCTCAGACACTGATAAGTGCCACACGTGTGACACGAACAAATGACAAATCCGAACGGTTTTTATGGTAAGTTTAGAAACGCGACAGTGCCAACTTTAGATGTCAAGCATGTCAACTTTCTTTCGGAACGCAAGTTTTAGTTTTTTTGGTTTGTTTTTTCTTTTCGAATGACAACTTTAGATGTAGAAAACGTCGGGGCCAGGGTGTCTCGTGCCACACGTTTTGGGTTTCCCTTCCCCTTGTTTCTCCCCAAGTCCTCAGGAGTTCCCTGGTATCTCTCACATTCTCCTTCGTTGGTGCCATAGACCAGCATGGGGATGCGAGAGAGCATCGGGTTGTCGTTGTAGATATCAGGTGTAGGGTAGGGTTGACCTTAGAGGTGTGTGACATTATGTGTTGATGAGGAGCTTGGCACAGACGCTTGTCACACTCACAGATTTTGCCACGATGATGGCCTTCTACTTCTTTTGCCCACTGTTCATGGTGGACGGCTACCGCCGAAGGTGGATGCTCGAGCGGTTGCGAGATGTGGTTTCCAGCGCCATGCCTCCTCCCTTCTCTCTTCACCGTCAGGTGTCAGAAAGAGGGATGGCAGCAATATTGCGGGATTGCGGGCCGACCGCAACCCGCCCCACTTTGCACAAGTCCGTTACCGACGTTTCAGGATGGGGAGAAACTGCACATAATTACATGATGCACGGCAACCACCCAGACATTTGAGAAGGGGGGAGACACCGCAGACACATTCTACATGATGCACAGAACCACAACACCTGTACCAAAAGGAAGAAGAAAGTTTAAACCACCAGAAAACTTGGGCTAGTTTGGTTACCAGACGCCTCTGAACGAGTTAATTGCAAGGAACTACCACACTTCAGCACGTTGTAACGAATCAGTACCACTAATCGCTTCTGTTACAAATCAGTACCATCTTAGAGCCTAATTGTTGCAAAACAGACTGACCACCGTCAGGTTACACGTGGCATTTTTTTTTGCAGGAAGCCCCCTTGCATTATATGTAATCACGTAGATGTCCTTCGCAGAAATCTAAAAAAGGTTGCCACAGGCGGGATATTCGAACTGGCGATCGCCCGCGTCACACGGCACGTCGCTGCCACTACGCCACATGCGGTCAGTTGGCTATTTAGGATGCTACTTCTTTATATTATTTTGCCCTTAAACAAATAAAACAACCGAAAAATAAAGCGGTCGCCAGAATTCGAACCTGCGCCTGAACCGGACCGCGTGCGCGCGGTAGCCACTACAACACACAGATCCTCCTGTCCACCTACGGGCATAGCTCTCTTGTTAAACGGGCTGCAGGACAATTTGCACAGCCAGGTTTTTTTTAGACAAATGCGAATACTAATTAATTAAATAGGTGCAGGCGCCTACAGCCACCGGCTCGAAATTGTTGTACAATTTGGATAAAATATCTTCAAATTATTACATTACTAAACATGCGGCAGGGACCATTTGCAATGTAAATATTTTTAAAAAGATCCAAAGAATACCAAAGAACTGAAAAGGGATAAAAGAAATCCGAAACAAAAAATACATAATTTTTTTGAATTTATATATTTAAATATAAAAAAATGCTCAATGTATATAACAAAACTGTTCATCATATATTAAACAATATAAAATAAAGTTTATTGTGTTTTTACAAAAAAATATTGCATAGTAAACCTATGTAAAAAAGAAATATAAAATAACAAAAACCCGAAGAATAACGAAGATCTGAAAAACATAAAAGAAATCCGAAACAAAAAAACACGTACAAACAAATGGAATTTATATATTTTAAAAAAAGTTCATCGTATATTTAAAAATTGTTCAATGTATATAACAAAATTGTGTATTTATACAATAATGTTCAGTGTGTATTTGCAAAAATTATTGCATACTAAACCTATAATATATACAATAGAAATGTAAAAAAATTTGAAAACATGAAAACCCGAAGAATAGCGAATATCTGTAAAAAGATAAAAGAAATCGAAAACAAAAAAAATAAAAAAAAGGAAAAGGTCGGGACGTGTCTAAACTAGATAAAAACAGTATGCCTCATGTTTGACCCGAGCATGTGTGTGGCGTGTTGGTTAGTGTGACACGCTGTCCGTCGCTGGCGCAGGTTTGAATCCTGGTGCATCAGTCATTTTTTCATTTTGTTTTATTTGTTTAAGCATCCTATTCTAACCAATTGAACGTGTCTAGTGTGATGGCAGGGCCACGCGTGCGCAAGCTTAAGGTCGCCGGTTCAAATCCTCACCGCGCAATCGTTTTTAGATTCCGCAAAGTGCATGTGCATGATTAAATATAATGCAAGGGGGCTTTCTGCAAAAACATATGCCACCTGTAACCTGACAGACAGGCCCTGCTGGTCAGAAACAGCGTCAATAGAGTATCATACGGTGGTTTAGACCGTTTTGCAACAATTAGGCTCTGAGATGGTACTGATTTACAACAGAAGCGACTAATGGTATTGATCCGTTACAACGTGCTGAAGTGTGGTAGTTCCTTGCAATTAACTCCCTCTGAACCATCTGAACCAACGATGCCTGACCAGGCAGCAAATATTTCCCAGGCATACATCTGTGGACACGAACCAAACTAATCCTTCATCTGTGGCACAAGATGATCAGGATACAGAAGACACATTCTCATGCTGCATGGCAGAAACTTGGTAGCAGCATCGTTGGCAATAACTTTAGATAAACCAGGACAGGACTAACATAAGAGGTTTCCTACATCATAGTACATGCGACGCAACATATATGAAGCTAGCTAAGCTGTCTGTCGGCCTGTCATGATCTCAACCCTGTAGTTACTTCTCGGAGGGGGGCCTCAAAAATCTTCAGAAAAGAAGCGGCGATGGGCCATAGATGGATGGGTTGCTCTTTTGCTCAAGCCGACTGAGACAATGGTGAGGTCTTCAGCCACAGGTGGCGTCCTAGCATCGCACTACCATGAACCGCCATGTATGAAGCGTTCAGCCTAGATTGGAAGGAAGAAAAGGTGCATCAGTTAGATAGATAGAGGTCAGCAGTATAAAACGTCAGGGCTGAGGTTGTTTTCTTTTCCTTTTGCTGAACCTTCCAGTTTTTTAGGGTCAGTTTCAAAACTGGAATGATTTGTGTTATCAGTTTCATTTCATGAAACGAAATTGGGAGCTATGCTTCTTTAATTCAAAAAAAAAGTACTCCCTCCGTTTCTAAATATAAGTCTTTTTAGAGATTTCAATATGGACTACATACGGATGTATATAGACATATTAGAGTGTCGATTCACTCATATATAGACATATTAGAGTGTCGATTCACTCATATATAGACATATTAGAGTGTTGATTCACTCATTTTGCATCATATGTAGTCCGTATTGAAATCTCTAGAAAGTCTTATATTTAGGAACGGAGGGAGTATAAAACAGCAGTTGGAGAAGACTGTACTTACTTCTCGACGTCAGGTAAGCTCATTGGATCATACACCTCATTTTGTTCCATGCCTGGGGCATGGCCACCAGCTGCTGATGCCATATCGGTTGCTCCCTCAACCTGGAAGATTACAGGAAGGTTAAGAGGAAGCCAAATATAGCAAATAATGCATGGCCTTGTTGTTGTGGAGCAGGTACATAGATGATTTTGGCTATATTCAGGAAATGGTACAGACAGAAAAAAAACATGCAGCTAGGTTACAGAACAAAACTAGAACAGAAAAAATCTAAACAAGAACATATGTTGTCAGCTATATTGCCGAGATACACATGATAAATTGTTCAGGTGCACGCATCAGCAATCATATCTAGTCCACAGAGCATGAAACATGGTTGGTTACAAGATGATGCAGCTAGGTTACACAACAAAACTAGGACAGAAAAAATCTAAACAAGAACATATCTTGTCAGCTATATTGCCGAGATACACATGATACATTGTTCAGGTGCACGCATCAGCAATCATATCTATTCCACAGAGCATGAAACATGGTTGGTTACAAGATGATGCTGACTAGGGATGCAAGTTAAGAGGGTTGGCTTGGCCCACTGATCCATCCAAGTAACTTGGCTTCACAACTAAATGCAAGAGCCACGTGTACAAACTGAATTAGCAATTATGTTGGCAGTGAACAGTCAGTTAAGCAAAATGAGTAAGTGGGTCTCCACACTTATATCCCTAAAGCTATAGGGCGTAAGTCAAATATATACTTTCTGCAACCCAACAACTTCTCCTGAATCTATTTAATATATGATGAAGTGAACTATATGGCTCATAAAAGCGTCTCTATTGGTAGAAACAAACCATACAATTGGTATCAAGTATTAACATGCATTCTATGGTGACATGCCGCACAAATAAATACACAAATTAAAAAATGGCAAGCTTCAGGTGTCCATATCCACAGCTTCTTGCAGAGCACAAGTACAAAACACTTGGGAATATCATGAAAAGCCTTGCCTGTTGGGGATACTGGGCGTATCCTGCATAAGCACCATATGCATATGATGGGTCCTGAGGATACCCATATGGATCATATCCATAGCTATAATAAGCACTCCATTGATTAGGATCTGTCTGCTGACCCCAGGCTGCTGATTGATCCTGCATATGATTGTGGAAGATAAACAGATTACAACAGGTAAAAACATAAGAAACAATTTTCAAACAAACTAACCCTTCATTTGTTAGACTAGGAACAAGAACAATATAATGCGGATCAGACCGTTATCTATTTAAACCGTTAATAATGAACAAAATTCTTCTTTAGCACTGCACAACCCAAAATTAACAAGCTTAATTCTAGTGGATTTTAGAAAATCTGAATTTGAGATTACTAGATGTCAGGTTCATAAATTAGAAATTTAATGAAGGTTTGTGGTACCAGCATTTAAATCTGATATACCTGCTTATTGGCAGGACTTCTGCCCCATGAAAGTCTAACCACCTGTTGACCAATCACTGTGCCATGAAGACGCTGCACAGCCTCCTCAGCTGATGCCCTGAAACGATTATCTTAGTGGTAAATACGTCATACTTGCATCATTCGGACATTAGATGCCGGCACAAAGAGGAGTCGCCAAAAAATGCAATAACCAAGAGTTGAAATTTTAGAAGGAAGTAGCCACTGTAGAACATTATAGGCATATACACACATGACAATAAAGATCAATTTTGCTCCTCCCTACTGAGCTATAAATAAAGATTAATAATTTGCATGCAATATGTACTAATGAAACAAGTAGACATAAGGTATGCAGTATTTTGTCCTGATGATATATTTGAATAAATCTTTTCCAGATTCTACTTTTCAGTTCACAAAGGCACATAAATATATAGTTTTCAAGGTTCTCCTTGATATATAATTTTCTATCACCGCATTTGCATATGATTGCACAAAAAGACAAAATAGACTACAGATGATATAATCACACCTTTTTGTGCTTCACCTATGATGGCAATGCAATCTAAAAATTGAAAGGAAGCAAACACACACAGACACAGACACACGAGGCATTACCAATTTGTAAATCCTGCATGTTGGGCAGTGCCTACTGAGAAATGCATGCTTTGTTCTTGTAATTTATAGTTCAAGGAATAAAACAAGTATCATTTGTTTACTTAAAAGACTCACCTAGATGCATATTGTACAAATCCACATCCTTTACCAACTGGAATTTTTACATATATAAGCTCCCCAAACTGCACGCAAATCTGCCTCAGCTCCTCTTCCGTCGCATTTGGGTCCAAGTTACCAATAAATATCTGCAGATGAATTCCAATGTAAACGATATAACAAACAGTCCAACAGAGGAAACACCAAGCAATATGATAAGGGTTCTTACCGTAGTGTTTGTAAGATCACTATCTGGTAGAACTGTTTGGGCCTGCGGAATTGCATAAGCTGTTGCTGGGTACATGGCTACATATGAAACATAAAAAGACAGTTAAAACATATCAATGGAAGTACCTCTTTTAATGAAGATCTACTTGTAATAGTTGCTGTGTTGCCTTACAATATTGATGAATCATTGCAGTGTCCCATTACAGACGGATCTTTGTTTTATTAGCACTAATAAGACACAAATCATATGAGCCCATGCGTCAATCGAAGTGCCTTATGACCATATTTGATTATAATCAACAACATCAAGTAGTACTGTGTTGAATGGGAACACCAAATAGTAGGTTACAGATAATCATTACCTTTAGCAGCTCCATACTGAAGCTGAGATCCAGATGATTTCTTAGGAATTGCAGCACTTATCCGCATAGGTCTTGTTGAGCAATACACACCATTCATTTCTGACATTGCACGGGTCTTCTCATTTTCATCTGCAAACTTTACAAATCCATATCCTTTAGATCTCCCAGTATTTGGATCTGTGACAACCTTGGCCCCCCTAACAGATGAATAGTTCACTCGGAAAGTCTCTTGTAGTAAGTAATCTGTGACATCAGGTGCCAAGTCTCCTACAAAAATTGAATGGTCAGGTCCTGCATCCGGACGCTTCTCACCAGAGCTGAACGATGCCCAGTTCAATCTGAATGTATGCTCAGTTCCAGGCATTTGTGCGCCATTATAAGCCTGTAGAACTTTCTCAGCAGCTTCGTGTGAAATGAATTCAATGAATCCATAGCCTTCTGGAAGACCAGATAATTTGTTGCGTATTAATTTTACGGATTGTACCTGCATCCCCAAACAATCACAGCCCTATTAGTACTACGAGTGCAAAAGGTAATCCTGAATACTCAACAGTAGAAGAACAACGCTGGCCATAAAAGTATAAAACAGACGTTTGAAAGACTACAGTCAACTGAAATCAGTGTGACACAGTAAAGAGTTGCAAACATGGCATGCAAACAAAATACTAAATTTTATCATCAGCTCTGTTCCAAATGAAGTCCAGAAGAGGGACAGCATGGATGACACGTCCAACAATGTAACACTTAATACATTGATTCCTACAGGATGTCAAGGTACAAAACTTTGTTGCGACTTTTACTGAAACACAACATTCGACAGAATTGTTGGCTTGCTGCAAACAAACACCTAGGGCTTACAACGAAACTAAGGCATCAAAATTCTGAGCTATGAAGAATCCACTCGAAGGAGATAACACAAACAAATAATCAGTGATGTGAAGATGAACAAGTTACCCTAGCCAGGAAAACAAGCAACTTACTATTATACGATGACAAAGTTCAACAAATCTATGCTGCTCACTAAGAAATTGACCTCCCCATTAGGCATAACAAACAATCACCTCGGTACATCACTTGAACTGCACAGGACTACAGGAGGCTCCAGCAACCGCTTCGATTCAGAATATCAACCATGTCGCTACTTCAAACAAAATTGCTAATTCTAGTAGTATGATGAAGCGTCTATCCACACACAACCATAGCTACAGGCAATTCCAGAACACCGGCCACTTCGGAACCCTAAACCTATCAAAACTCAAAAACAGGATAGATACCACCAACCAATACGCCCAAATTCACCTAAATAGCGAAGCAATCGCTCCTTCAGCACAGCCGGAGCAGCGGGAAATCACCGAGTCGGGCACGAGCGCCGAGACCTAGCGAGGTACCTACATAGCTCGTGGGATGGAAACCTACCTCGCCGGTGTGCGCGAAGCAGCCGTAGAGGTAGTTCTCGTCGGCCCAGTACTGGAGGTCGCCGATCCAGAGCGTGCGGACCTCCTCCAGGGTGGTCGGCTGGTGGTACGGCCCCGCCATCATCATCGGAGCGGCCGCTGCCTGCGACGGCGGGCGGTGTGGCTTGGCTTGGGTCGGAGGCGCGGCGGCGAGAGGGCGGCGGTGTGGTGGTGTCTGGTCGTGGGTACGGGGTCCTGGCCTGTCTCGGTGGTTCCCATCGCCTGCTTTTCACGTCTAATATGAGCCCTTGGGCTTTCTTGGATGACGGGCCTTTATGGACTGGGCCTTCAAGAATTAGTAGTACTAGAAGGCTTGTACTCACATCTATCTCTCTGGGCGGGCCAGGTCACAAGCTGAGCTGGTTTCCTCAAAACAAAACAAAAAACTGAGTTTTTTTTTGCGGGTGAAAACAAAAAAAACTGAGTTGGTGCCATTGAAGAAAGAGTAAAGTACAATGGTCATTGTATTCTGTACTTGTGGAATTTTTCACTTTGTCACTAGATTTCAATGTACCTGAAAATGGTCACCGAGGTGGTTTAAGTTACAGTTAGAAGTCTTGGGCTCATTTGACTATGGTATTTCATCATAAGTGGCACATGGCTAAGTATTTTGAACGGTTGCCGTGTAACATATGCTGACGGTGAAATACAGATACGCCGTGTTGAAATTTTTATGTACACTAGTAAGTGTGTACGTGCAACGCACGTCTTGACTAATATAAATGATAACAGCCAGACAAATTTATAAACTATATTGGATGTTGTACAGTTTAGCCATAACTTCAAATATTGTGTCAACTAAAATTGATTTCCATCCATTGTTTAGATCATATACATAGTACGAAAATTCCACTGATCACATAAATAATAATAGGTATACTCATTACACAATGCAATGCAATGCAATGCAACTTGTGTTAAAGGACAAAAAATGAAAAACATGTACCATAAAAAGATAATCTAGAAAACTTGTTGAACAATCACAAAATCAAGAAAACAATGAATGAATAGGTCCTCTAATTTAGGCTCCAAGCAATGTGGAGGTAGCTCCAGTAATACTTGTTCGGCAGGTAGTAATACTTGTTCGGCTTCAGCTGCATCAACTCTTCTCTTTTCTCCTCTTAACTGGCAACAAACAGTACTCAACCACATCAGTGATGCACCATCACCACGACAACCAGCACCAACACCTTTACACTCCCCTTCATCCTTGCGTCACCGGTGAGAACCTGTACCCTGTCCAACCACGCACCACCCTTGGCATGCAGAGCCACACCATGTTGGGATGCTCACAATATTGATCCAGGCGTGACCAAACAGGCGAGCAGAGTGCCAACACTACAATTAGGTGCATTTTACAACTGGTATATACATGTAACAACATGTAAATTACCAAAGAACGATAATCAAACTACCAGATCAGAAATGTATTTGTCAAAATCCAGTGATACCCATCAGTTCAAGAAGGATATATGGGTGTTCAATGCGCTTCCAGGAAAAATGATTAAATATAAAATTCAATTAGAAGAGGTCGCAATGGTACATTGTTCCTGGAGTGAGGCATACTGTGCCACTAAGTATTGATGTTAAGAACGCAATTAAAATTATTCTCCGAGCAAATGTAATTTTGCATATTCCTTCCAAATAGTACATCAAGTCAATGTTATTGTGCATGTCAAGGCATAGTACATCTATGAGCAGTGTTATTGTGCAAGTGAAGGCAGAGTATGACAACTTAGAAAATGCATGCCAGAGAATCTTCCTTTTCAGAAATACCCAACTTCACTTTTCAAGTGTGTACAATTTTCCATCAAATAATTTGAAATTTCCCACATTATTCATGGTCAGAAAACTGGATTGTTTTATCTCTCTCATAAGCAGACTACTTTAATTTAAAGAAGCAACTATTCTAGACCTATATGATTAGTTTTAAGTGTAAAAAAATACACTGCAAGAAACATGACTTACGGGTTGAGGTGTCATCTAACTAAATTAATAAATTATTAGCGTTAAGGGTATTCCAGTTCGGAAGAGCACAACAAATGAAGCTATTGGCTGTGATAATTGTCAATTTCTTTACTCATTTTCCAATCAAGTTGTCTCAGCAACAAAATATATGATGATGTTCTGCTAAAGAAGTGTATGGAAAGCAAGAGCTAGATAGCCGAATACGATATATGAATTGAAGAGCATAAAAGGGAAAGATCAATTCTAGCAATCCGTGATACATAACTTAATTAAGTATTAGCACCTTTGAGTAACCAAAGTTACAAATTTTCACTGGGATGTTGGACTCTCATCATGTTTAAGATCATGGTGACAGATTTCCTGCATTTCTAGCATCAGTTCATGGGCAATTTTTTTTCTGCATTGGTTTCCTTTGATAATTTTCAAAAGCAAAATGTACCATGCAGTGGCAGTAGCAGACCTCCGAAAGTAGTTGCTGAAAGAAGTACCTTGCTTGTTGACAAGAGAAAGCATACAAGTTACATGATTACATCATTAGAGAATAAATAGAAGCATCTCTGATTAAATTTATTCTTCTTTACTAATAATGTAAGTGTTCACACAGGCTGCAAAGCAATTCTCAACATTCAATTCAACTGGAATCACCAATAACATCGAAAGAGAGGTACTTTGAACTGACAATGAGCTCGAATATATAAATTTGGAAGTCTTACATGTTACGAAAATTAATTTTGTTACATCTACTTCTTTTTATCGGATTCCTTTTATTGGAAGGTGAAATGCTACAAATTTGGCATGTGCATGTGCAGGTGCAGTTAGTGGCAAACTTAAAAATCAATCTAGTCCAGCTTCAAAATATTGATGTGAACTATATGATTCAGAAATTAGAACACATGACATGTTCTCTAGTGAATTTACACCTTTAAATCATTTGTCAAGCAACAACCATACCAATTGTCATGCAGAGAAAATTCTGATGCATAATGCTTATAATTCTGAAATGCTGGTAGTCCAGGAACACAACATGAAACATTACAGGTACATTACTCATGCAGAAATTAAGGTTATCCCTCGCCGTGCTGTAAGCTTCATCTAAAGTTTACATCGGTGCACGTCGGTCTTATCCAACGCAGTAGCTCTCACAGACAAACATAGTAGAGAAATGCAAGTTTAGAGATCTATCATTAGCACACACGAACAAAATCATATTAACAACTTCATTCCACCCAATCCGCAGTTCATCAGGTTGACTTATCAAATCAAATTAGTAAGTTGCCACACCCAACAACAAACTCCTAAGGATCCAACCTTTGATATAGAAGTCGTGGTAACTCATCTTCTAGTTATGCCAGAGAGTTGGATGAACACCGTGAGCCGCAGAAACTTGGCGAGAATCCATCCATCTATTTTCCGTCGTTCGCGGCCGCAGCAACCACGTGCCTGATGCTCCTTCCGCTGCGCTCTCCTGTTCCGGTGGCGCTGCCAGAACCACAAGAATTTCAATCAGAAATTGACAGAAATTTCCTCCAAAATAGAGCGCTAAGAAACCATTAAAAAATCCCATGAATTCAAATCCTACAAAACAATCGACCTGCAGAGCGCTAAGCCACCTTAATTAGTAGTATCTTCGTGGGTGCAGACGATGAGGAGTGGCGGGCGGCGGCCGTGCTGTCTGTTGGGCGGCGATGTACCTGGGGTAGTAGAGGAGGAGCGGCGGGGCGGCGGCCTGCTCTCGCATTCGTTGGAGGAGGAGCGGCAGGAACAACGACCTGCTCTTGTGTCTGTTAGAAAGGGAACGGTGGGGGCGTCGGACTGCACTCGCGTCCGTCGGAAGAGGATCGGCGGCCTACATGGGGCAGCATAGGAGGAGCGGCGGGAGCGGTGTCCTGCTCTCGCCTCCGTCGGAGGAGCGGCGAGGACGGCGGCCTGCTCTCGCGTCCGTCAGAAGTGGATCGGCCGGGGCGGCGTCCTGCTCTCAGATGCGTCAGAGGAGATTTGGTGGCCTTCGTGTTTTCCGCGGCCCTCACGCCCGTCAGCAGGAAACCAGGACGTGTTGTTTCCTTTTATGATTCTCTCCTTTTTTTCCTACATATGCGGGCGTGGGAGGACGTGGGTTTGGCAGAGTAATCGTCCACCACGAAAAATTGCTAAACGCACTCTTGGCTGCGGTTAGCGTAATCTGGACGGTTAGATAAAATTAAATGACTATGATCGTGAGGCTATAATTAATCGGGGTTATTATATGTAGGTTAGGCTGGGTGTGTTTAGCGATGAATATGTTTGCTTGTTTAATAGTAGTATAGAAACACCGCTTGTAGTTCGCAGCGACTCATTTATACCCTCACGTCATGTCGATTTGGTGCTCAAAATTGAGGGAGACGAGGAGGCGAAAGCGAAAATTAATGATCAATGTCGATGATCAAAGCATTGTGTGCGGGGCAGATTCAGGTGGTGCAGTCATCTCCATCACCGGCGAGGTTGTTGCATGACGTCACTCTCGCACCTTACCGCAAGCCCGATGGAACAAACCAGTCTCGACCTTTGGTGTGCCCTTTTTGATCTCTTAAGTGATGATCTCACGATGAGATTAGGGTTTCTACGTCAGCATTCTTTTTCTCTGGCCACAATTTTTGTAGTACATGCCTTTACTAGGATTTTTGGGTGCGGTTGGATTTGGGATAAGGTTTTTGGTTAATCTCATACAGAGATAAGGTGTTATGCAATTAGAAGTTTTTAGTCGGCATTCACATAGTGTGTGATGAATTTGAGAACTTGTTGTAGCGTGAATAGTTTCTAGGGGTTTGAGTTGTGTTAGTCTGTTGCAAGGGGTTTAGGATTGTTTTTTTTAAGATGACAAAAGGGTCAATATGATCGATACTAGTTGCACACACTGTTATTTGTAGGCGACCGTGGTGGTCACTTGTTTGTTTAGTTCAACCATGGTGATTTTTTTAGGAGCTGGGAGCAATAAGACATATGTTGAGGTGGGATTTGGTACAACTATTGTGACAAAAATAACTAGTCACTGGGTGTAGTTGACAGTCTAATTGAGAACATTGGCCATGAGAAAGAAAGAAGCAAGGATGAAGGTGTACTTGTCTCTTCATGGTAGGACAATAAAAAAAATAGACTTAGGAAGATTAAAAAACAAATGACACTGAAAATATGCTTTCAAATGTCACATTTGGTCATCATTATTTGCATATACTCCCTCCGGTACTTTTTACTCCGCGTATTAGATTTGTGTCAAGTCAAACTTTGCAAAGTTTGACCAAATTTATATGAAAAAATATCAACATCTACAATACCAAATATATATAATGTGAAACTACATTCCATCATGAATCTAATGATACTGATTTGGTATTGTGAATATTGATACTTTTTTCTATAAGTTTGGTCAAATTAGAGATACTTTGACTTTCGACTAAACTTATATGCAGACTAAAAAGGACTGGAGGGAGTATATATTTTTTAGATGAAAGGCATTAGCCCGACTTTATAAATAAAGCCACCAGGCAGAATCCACAAACGCAACATAAGTAGCCACAGACATAGGACAGGCAAAATAAACGGAGTCCAGATACATGGCACCCAAGCCAAACATGGCGCACATGCCAGACAACTCGAAGAAAACATCAGAAACACCTCCAGGAACCATCAAACTCCTGGATGCCTGCGTGCCAAGGAAGTAGCAGTAGCCCGAATCTTGGAAGTCATCATGTTGAAGGCCTCATGGTCAGCGTCCCTAGTCAATGATCTCCACTGCTGCAAAAATATGCCAGTTTTAAATAAGCAATCAGCAGGTTTAGCCGGGAAGGAGTGTTCGATAGTAAACTTGTTTCTAGTAGTCCACAACGACCAACAGATCGCCGCAAACCCCACCCAGAAAACCCGCTTAGAGATCCCAGACAGGCCATAGGACAAGGCCCTAAGATTAGCAAAGGATGATGGGCTCCAAGAAACGTGGAGCCAAGACCTAATGCAACACCACACGAATTTGGCCAAGGGGCATTGAAAGAAAATATGCTCCGTATCTTCGAGCTCGCCACACAAAGCACATCTGTCCGAGCTAGGGCCATTCCTCTTACGGATCTGGTCAGCAGCTGGCAACCTCCCATGGAATGCTTGCCACATGAAAATTTTAATCTTAGGGGGGACACGAGCAAGCCAGATGATCTTGAATTTAGAGGTAGGGGTCCCTGAGACAATTTTAGTGTATAAAGACTTGACAGAGAAGCGACCAAAAGCAGAGTGGGGCCAGACAACCGAGTCCTCTCCCTCCGAGAGCAAAGGGAAGCAGGCAACGAGACGCTGCCAATCATCCAACTCTACAGGAGATAGAGACCTACGGAGATCCAGGTCCCCGTTATTCTCCGAGAGCTCAAAGATAGAGATCTCCGGGTCCGGACAGTAAGAAAAGAGCACCGGAAAAGCCACCGCTAAAGTGGTTTCCCCAAACCACCAATCCAACCAAAAACGAGTAGATTTGCCATTTCGGACAACAAATTTAACCAGGGATTGGAACACCGGGCGAACCTTGACAAGATCTTTCCAAAATTGGGAGCCATCCGTCGATGAGGCAAACATGGGGCTAGATAAAGGAAAGTATTTAGCTTTAAGGATGCTGAGCCAAAGCAGGGTCTCCGAGGCGGACATGATTTTCCACCACCATTTGATGATGAGACACTTATTCATAACAGCATTGTTAATGATGCCCAACCCACTGAGGTTCTTAGGTCTACAAATTAGCTTCCACTTCACCATCCTATATTTACATTTGTTATCAGCCGAATTCCAATAGAAGGCACCTCTGTGCTTGTCAAAACCCACATGGATCCCTCCCGAGAGGAGGTAGAAGCCCATCAGAAACATGGGGAGGGAGGAGAGGCACGCATTGATGAGGGCAACCTTGCCCGCTTGAGTGTTGTATCGACCTCTCCAAGGCATCACCCGGTTACCGACCTTTGTGACCACCGGAGCGAAGTCTCTCGCCAATAACTTGTTAGGGGAGATAGGAAGGCCAAGGTATTTAAAAGGGAAGGAGCCAAGAGAGCAGTTTGAAAGCTTAGCGACCCTAAGGGCCTCGGCGTCCGGGACCGCAGTGACAATAACTTCACTCTTGGCAAAATTTATCTTGAGACCAGATAGAGCTTCAAAGCATAACAACAGAAATTTCAAGTGTGCCACACTCTCATCATTAAGCTCAACCATGATGATGGTATCGTCCGCGTACTGTAGGTGAGATATGCCATTAGGAACGAGATGAGAACTAACAGGAGTGATATTGCCAGCTGCCGCCGCCCGCGACAAGATGTGAGACAGGGAGTCAGCAACAAAATTGAATAACAGAGGGGAGGCCGGGTCACCCTGCCTCAGGCCCCTACCGTGGGCGAAAAAATTACTGACGATCCCATTGACCGAAACAGCAGTATGGCCGCCCGTGACCAACTGCATGAGCCTGTGGACCACGGCCCCATCAAAACCCTTGGCCAAAAGCACTTGCCGTAAAAAATTCTAACTAACAGAGTCGTAAGCCTTCTCGAAGTCTAACTTGAGAATGACCGCTTTAGTACCTCAAACACGGATATCATGCACGATCTCGTGGAGACAAAGAATGTCGTCCAGGATGAATCGACCCTTAACAAAAGCCGACTGGAAAGGACTGAGGATACGGTGAGCGATAGGAGAAAGCCTTGTGGCAAAACCTTTTGCCGGGAATTTAGCAAAGTTGTTGATTAGAGCTATCGGTCTAAACTGAGTAATCTTGTCAGCCCCTTTAACTTTGGGAATGAGGGTAAGAACAACATAGTTAAGGCGAGAAATGTCAACAGTCCCCAAATAGAAGCCCTGGATGATTGCATGAACGAGACCACGGAGTTGTGGCCAGAATTTCCTGAAGAAGGGGATAGAGAAGCCGTTAGGGCCCGAGGCCGAATTGGTGTTCGCTGTACGGACAGTTTCGAAGATCTCCCCGTCCGACAAGGGAATCAGCAGAGCCTCATTTTCCTCAGGGGAGACCTTCTCCTGGTCCGCCCAGAAGGAGTGAGCAAGCCTAAACCCAACCTCAGGTTTAGCAGAGAGGAGGGAGGAGAAGAAGTCCACAACATGCGTCAAGATCTGATTTTGGTCAGAGACTCTGATGTTATTGATAAGCAGGCTATCGATCAGGCAGCGCCTACGTCTGCCGTTAGCAATGGCGAAGAAGTAAGCCGTAGGCGAATCGCCTTTCAGGGTCCAATTGATAGTGCCTCTCTGCCTCCAATAAACCTCGGCCTGACGATGCAACTGCATCAAGGCCTCCTCAAGCAAATATCGCAACTGCCAATCGAGGTCAGAGAGGCCAGGGCCATCAGCCCACAGGTCGAGGGATCCAATTTGGTCTGTGAGGCGCAGCTTATCTCTGCGAATGTCCGCAGCGTGATTCCGGGCCCAGCCGCGCATGAATTTGCGTAAAAAATAGGAGCATTGGTGCCAGTCATCCATTGGGCCGAAGGAACGGCGATCAGTAGCCAAACAAGAAGTGATTTTAGTCGAGATCGTATCACAAAAGCCCTCTACTAAAAGCCAAGAGGCATCAAACTGGAAGTGAGGGGAGGACACAGAGAGAAACCTGTCGTCCAGGATTAGAGGAGCATGGTCAGATCCTACAATGGAAAGGGCGCGAAGCGAGGCACGAGGGAACAGGGAGTCCCATCTAGGGCAAATGAGGACGCGATCTAAAACAGATCTGATAGGGAAGGCTTGATAATTTATCCAAGTGAAGTGGGCTCCCATCCTAGGGATTTCACGGAGAGCGCAATCACGGATGAAGGCGTTAAAAGCATCAGCTAGCGCCCAGGAAAAGTTGGGAGTGTCTTTATCCAAGGGAGAGCGCAGAAGATTGAAATCGCCGCCAACTAGCAGGGGGATATTACAAGATTCAATTTTGCTCATGATCTCATCCAAGAACAGAGGGGAGAGACAGTGATCAGCAGGTCCATAAACCACCATAACCTCCCAGAGAACGTTAAGAGAGCGGTGAAACACAACGGTGCTAGCCCAAAAAATACCATGATCAAAAGCAACAAAGTCAAAAACATCGCGCTTGGTGCCAATGAGAATGCCACCAGAGTGGCCAGAGGAAGGTAAGAAGTTCCAATCAAATATGTCCATCCCCGCAACTACGAAGAGCTCATTGGGGGAAAAAGAGCTTTTGAGCGTTTCAACAAGGCCAATAATATCAATGTTATTATAGCGCACAAGGTCTCTCAGCTGGTCTTTGCGCCCCCTAACGCTAAAGCCCCTAATGTTCCAAAACAAGGTCCTCATTTGATGGAAAGGTTTTTTATACGGAGACTCGACCTGCACGGGGCAATGCAGGATTTGGTGCGCTTACCTGCCCCGCGTTTAACCGCAGTGGAGGAGACCTGGCCCCCGCCATTTGTCTCCGTGGGCCCACCAACCACAACCGGTGGGTTCCTGACCTGAGCAGCAGCCTCTTTCGCCTTGGCGATAGCCGCCTGAGCCACTTCGTTAGCCCGAACAATGGCCAAGAGAGCGGATGGGGAACCAAAGCTAGGGTCAAAAGAGATGCCCACATCCAATAGGACATGCAAAAGGTGTTCATTCGAATGCGACAAGAGAACCAAACGAACAGGAGAGGCAATGTTAGGAGGGGAAGGGGACGGTTGGGATGGAGTACCTGCATGAGGGAGATCCTTGGCCGCTGCACGCCGCGCCGCACGGTCAGCCACCCGCTCCCCACTGTTGGAGATCCTACCGCTCTTGCGGGCCATGGAGGTGGGGGAGCGAATGGGCGAAGAGCGGACACGACAGGGAGATGCCGCCGCCGAAGAAGGGCCCGAGGCAGCCCCAAGGTCAGCGTCCAGCCTGCGAAACAACCCAGCCATCGAATGCTTTGAGCCCTCCGAGGCCCTGCTACGAGCAGAGAACTTCTTGGCGGAGGATTTCTTATTCTTCTTGGACGCAGGGCCAGTGGGGGGAAGATCCTCAATATCAGAGAGTGAAGGAGACATCGGGCGGGCTGGGAGGTTGGAGCATACACCAGAGAATGGGGTACCACCCGCACCGGGGGCTGCAGTAGCCCCCGTCCCCACGCTCCCATCCGCAGCCTTTTGCCCACCACTAACAGGAGCATTGTCTTTGAACAGATCCCGCTCATTTGAAGCCAGATCATCCCATTCAGACTGAGTGAATCGAGGATCAGTGCCAAGGTTGGAGTTGTTAGGGAGGCCGTCACTGTCCTTGGAAGGAGACTGGCGAGGGGCCGGGGGAGGAGGCGATGCTACATTGGTCGCCCCCTCGACGCGCACCCAGAGACGGAAATCACCAGAGGACGGGAAGACATCCACCGAGCCACGCATGCACAGGGGATCAACGCACCACACCCTAAGCCGAGCGGTACCCAGGATGAGCAGAGATTCAGGATCGACCTCGATGGGCTTGCCAATGAGGACCCCGAAGGCCATGAGGAAGGACGAGGAGTAGAGCGTAGGAGGGACATCTTCGACAAGCACCCAAACATCAGACAGAGGCGAAATGGCATTGGAACCGTTGGAGGCAGCCTTGACAGAGACGGTCAAATGGTTGAGGGGGAGAGTGAAGCTGGTGCACGAGGAGATCGTTTTCAGGCTTGCTTTGGATGGAAAGACCGTAGCGAATTCGAACTCCGATAGCTGACGGATCTGCCAATCCCAGCCGCCATCGTCCCACAACTTGAGCTCATCAAGGAGAGTTTGAGGAGATATCTTCTTATCTTTGACAGTAATGATACCCGCGTTAGAGAGGGCAGGAACAGAGACCACTTGGGGGATTTCACTATCGAGCGCAAAGAAGGCTCACCCTGGGAGCCCAATGCCATAATGGATAAAAGCTGGAGGTTTCCTCCTATTCTGGCAGTCAACAGTGAGATGGCCGTCCTCCCTGCAGATGAGGCAGAAGGGGGGGTTTTTGCAGCGAGATTGGAAGTGGCCAGGCTGGTGGCAAGCGAAACAGGTGAGAGTGGGGTTGGCAACTTGGTTGGGGGGGGGGGGGGTTGCGCGCACTGGGAGAGGAGGAGGAGGGGGGAGAATGCCATCCCTGAAGCTGGCAGGAGCAGGTCCAGATCCAAACGAGGAGGGACGACGACCCGACACCCCAGAACTGCCGCGGGGAGCCGGACGGCCGACGAAACCAGCCGCGACCGCAGGCGGACGAACCACGGCCCGGGCAGGAGCCGCCGGACCACGAGAAGGAGGGGGCCATGAAGGAGGGACTGCAGAACCAGTCCCAACCGCCGCAGCCGCTGCCTCCCAGGGGTCCGAGGGGCGCGACGACGAGCCGCCACCAGCGCCAAAGGGGCCAGCGCCGTCAGATCCCAGGGCCGAGGAGCCGGCCAGCTCCGCCGCGGCCGCCTCAGCACGGGCGCGCTCCTCCCGTTGGAGCCACTCCGGACCCGCAGCCTAGGCATCGCGATCTCTGGTGACCTGATCCCGTGTCGCCAGTTCTGCCTGGAGCTTGGAACGCAGAGCAGCCTCAAACTCCAAATCCGCGGCCCCGTCGACCTGTGACGCCCCCGGCTCAATCGTGCACTAATCATACATGCAAATGCACATGATCAAGCCTAAGGACTCACTTGAAGATATCACAACACAACTCTAAAACATAAATAAAGGCATACAAGCATTATATTACAAGCCAGGGCCTCAAGGGCTTGAATACATAAGCTTGATGTCAACAAGCATCAGCGGAGGCGTTAGATATCTGAGTACAGATATAAAAGAGAAACAGAAAGGCCTTTAAGAAGGCGGGACAAAACAAAAGCTACGATCGAAAGGCGCAGGCCTCCTGCCTGGGACCCTCCGATCCTACTCCTGGTCGTCGGCAAGCTCGTAGTAGTAACCACCCTCGAGGTGGAAGTGGTAGTCGTCGGCGGGGGCAGCTGTCTCAGGGGCTCCGTCATCTGGTTGCATCAATTGGATATGGGGGGAAAAGAAAGCAAAGCAACCGTGAGTAGTCATCCGAAGTACTCAGCAAGCAAGGATCTACACTACATATGCAACATTATCAAAGGAAGGCTGTATATGTGGGCTGGGCTGCAGAAATGCCAGAGTAGAGGGAAGACCTAGTCCTATCGAAGACTAGCATCTTCAGTGGTCTTGCAGCATTAGAAGAGTGTAGATTAGCACAATATAAAGTAGTAGTAGTGTCATCAACCTCGCCCAGAGATTCTTCCTCGACTCCCTGCGAGAAAACAATCCCAGAGCCATACTGTCATCAACCTCGCCCAGAGATCCTTTCTCGACTCCCTGCGAGAAAGCGATCCCGGAGCCACATATCCAGGAATCATCTCAAGTTCTAGTTGTATCGATCGGGATACAACTCCGAGTGTCCGTTACCGTAGGACAGGCTATCGATAGATGTTTTCTTCCCTGTAGGGGTGCACCAACTTACCCACCACACTCGCTTAACTCCGGCCGGACACACTTTCCTGGGTCATGCCCGGCCTCGGTCAAATGATACACCGCAACCCTACCTACAGCTCAGCAGAGAGGTCCCCGTCGGACTAACCTACGCGCAAGGGGGTCTCGGGCCATCGCCCCTCGCCCTCCGGGTCGTTGCGCACACGGCGGATCTAGGTACCACCCCTCAGGATGGCGCCGGCCCAGCCGTGCCGCGATGCTGAACTGGACGTCTAACAGAGCTTTCGGCTGATGCTATGATGCAAAGTGCCCATAACTCTTCCCACGTGATGGTTAGTGCTATCCGGCCAAAGGCCCACTCGGATCAAATATCCAATCTTTAGTGGATTAGGGGCTTGCGGTAACGAGCAGAGACTCACGATCGATGTGACCCCGTCGCCCCGTCTCGAGGACTTGCTGCAAGGGCTAAGAATGCCCGGCCGCGCCTCGTAATTATCTCACGGGCACCTTCCCTGGTCAACCCAGTCTCACAACAGACTGTCGGGAACTTAGGTCCACCTCTACTGGGCGGTACCGCCTGTCCCTCCAGTCCTGCAGTAACAGTCTCACGGGTACCCCTCGGGGCCGACCCGTCTGTAGCATGATTCAGGTAAAGTCACAGTATCCGTGTGTCCAAACACCAAGGGGAAATCCGTGGTATCACCCTCGATGGATGCCACTCGATGTAACTGTCAAGGTGAACGTAGGAGGAATCACCCTCGAGGTCCACATTTGAGGGGTTGCACGACAGCGTCGTTATTGGGAGTGGGAAGGAGGAATCACCCTCGATGACCACAACCGATGAACTAACCTACAAGGTTAACATCAGGAGTGCTGATGAGGTATCACCCTCGGCACTCGATAGTAGCCCAGTAGTGCCGCACAACTAAGGGGGTTATGTGCGGTGTCGGGGCCCGGTCTTCGATCCCGTTGATCGGGTCTTCTGATAATCCAGCGGGGCAGTTGGGACAAGTGGGGGTCACTGGTGGGTCTCTAACCAGCCTATACTAAGCAGTTTGAAATAGGCAGGTAAGGTAACAACAAGCAGGTTACAAAAGCAGGCTATGCATCAGAATGGGAGCAATCAATTACAGTAGCAAAATCTAATGCAAGCATGAGAAAATAGAATAGGCGATATCGGGATGATCAAAGGGAGGGCTTGCCTGGTTGCTTGGCGGCAAAGGCAAGGTTGTCAGGGGTCGTCGATCTTCAGGGCATCGTCAGCGGTCTCAGGGTCTAGCGGATGGGAAGAGGGGGAAGAAACAGTAAATACAAGCAAACAGATGCAAGACATGACTTCAGACAGAACCAGGGGTGTTCTAACGCAGTACTACGTGATACTGGCGAAGGGGGAAAACACCCGGGAAAGTATTCCCGGTGTTTGACGTTTTTCGGGCAGATGAAACGGAGGTGGATTGTTGCATGTTCACTATGCTAGGGACGTGCGGCGGACGAACGGACTGCGTATCCGGATTCGTCTCGCCGTTCTGAGCAACTTTCAGGTATAAAGTATTTTCATCCGAGTTACGGATTATTTTATATTAATTATTAAAGATTTAAACAATATTCTGGATTTTATTTAATTATTTAAATTAGGATCATCCAAAACAGTGTATGCTGATGTCATCATGACATCAGCAGTCTGTTAAGATTAATTAGGGTTTAATTAGACTAATAATAGATTAGTTAGACTAACTAATTAATTAGTTTTAACTAAACAGAATTAACTAAGTTAATTAATTAATTATTATTTACTTATTTCTTTTTATTACATTTTCTTTTCTTGTTTCTTTTTTTTTTAATAAAAGAAATCGTTCTGGGCATGGGACCCATATGGCAGTGGCCCATCTAGGCCACACACACGCACGCACGCAGCGGGGCGCTGGCGGCCACAGAGGCGCGCACGGGCGGCCAGCGAGCGGCGGCAGAGAGGCGAGGCCGGGCATGGGGCCGCGCGGCCGGTGCCGGCGAGCGGGAGGTGTGGGAAGCGGCCGCGGCGAGCGGTGCAGTGGCGAGCGGCAGGGGAGGCGCGGGCGCAGCGGCGCGAGCAGCCACGGCGAGCGCGAGTGGGGCGCGGTGGCAGGGACGGCTGGTGCGTGCGGGCCGCAGCAGTAGCTAGTGGCGGCGAGCGGGAGGAGGCCACGGGGGGGGGGGGGACGCGGGATGCACGCGGGCGGCGCAACGGCATCGGGCGCGAGCGCACGCGGGACGCGGCCAGGGCGCAGGCGAGCGCACAGAGGGCGTGAGCTGCGGGGGCGGTGTGGGGCGGCCGTGCGGGTGACGAGACAGAGGGGGGGAGGCCAGATGCGAGCGGGGCTCACCCCCGTTGTAGATGAACGAGGCGGCGAGGCGCGAGGAAGCCTGGCGCATCGAGGCGGCGAGGGGGCCGTTCGGGGAGGACGGCGAGGTGGTGGCGGGGTCCGGCGACGGCGAGCGGCGTCGGCGGCGACGCGGCCCCGATCCAGTTCTGGATCGGGAGGAAGGGGGAGTGCGAGGGGGTTTGGATAGGGTTAGGGTTCGGGGGGGGGGGGAAGGCAGGGGCCATATAGACCAGTAGGTGGGCCGGGGGAGGGAGCTGGGCCAAGGCCCAGTTGGGCCATGTGGGGTTTTTTTTTTTTAATTTTTATGTTTTATCTTTTGCCTATTCTTCTTTTACTTATTTTCTGTTTATTCGTTTTCTATTTTATTTCCTATTTATTTTAGATCTGTAGAATATCTACGTAGCACCTAAATTAGTGATACCAAATAGGCTGCTGCCACAAAAAGTTTTACCCTTAATTAAAATAGTTTGATAATTTATAATATTAGTAAAGGCATTTAATTAATTGTTAATGCCACTGTTTTATTGATTTTAGTGCAATTTAACCTGTTATAAAAATGTGGTTTCTTCACCAATATTACGTATGAATTATTTGTCACAGTTTGTACTTTTTACTATTGACATCTGAAAACTTTAATTGTTTGACTTTACTTTAAAATTTGAATTTGAATCGGTTTAAATCAACGTGGTATTTGGCAACAGTAAAAATGGTGACATGGCATCATTAGTAGAGGATTACTGTAGCTTAATTATCCGGGCGTTACACGACCAAGCCCTCCCGCCGGCGTTTCTGGCCAGAGATGGCCTCGCTGGAGGAGCCACGCGAGACCGACGCGAACGAGAGGGTGAGAGGTGGAGGGGGAGTGGATCTGGAATAGGATCGGATAGGAAGACGATAGCGACGCCGATCTGAGGAAGAGTCTGGAAACCCTAGGAACGGGGGAAGAGATCCCCTCCGAACCCATAAATATCCCGACCGAGCCAGGACGGGGCTAGGGGGCTGGGCCGAAGGCGGAACGGGGGAATGGGCCGGGGCCACACGAGGCCCACAGTCCAGCACAGGTAGAGGGGGAAAAAGAGATAGACATGATAGAGAAGGGGGGCCAGGCCCAACAGGCCCAGCATCGCCAGAAGCGGCCTGACCCGCGGGCCCACAAGCCACCGGGTCGTGCAGAACCAGATCTAGGGTTGCGGCCACCACCGCCGTCGCCGGCTTCGGCGACGCCAGGGATAGGGGCGGAGCAGGGGGAGGAGGAGGTGGAGAGAAGGACATCGGCGCATCCGCCACACCACGGCGAGGACCAGGATCCAGGATTCCGCAGTCAGGCGAGAGGACAGGAAACTTACCAGAGGGACGACACCGACGAGAGACGCGCACCAAGCCGCAGTCCCCCGACGGGGAGGGAGCGGGCCGACCGCGACCGCCAGGGGCAAACTTGCGGACGTGCAGCGACGAGACCACGGGCGCGGAAGGCGGCACCGCCCGGAGAGGAGACATGGACGAGGGATCCACCTCGGAGTCCGAGGCATCGAAGTCCAGAGCCCAGAACTTGTTGGAGGAGACCAGAGGCCGGGGCGGGGGCCGGAGGGTGAGCGACGGGAAGGACGGAGGAGAGGGCGAAGCCATCGCGAGAAGGCCGCAGGGGGGGGCAGCCAGGAGGGGCGCCGGCGACGCGAGGGGAGGAAGGGAGCACGTCGTCGTAGGCGCCAGAGCGGGGGAGGGGGAGAGGGGAGGGGAAGAGGAGCCATCGCGCCTGATCATCAACCTACGCATCCACCGCAAGTTCGCAACGAGCCACCTTCGGAGGCCAAGCCCGCCGCCACCGCCGTCGAGGGCAGCAGTTGCGGCGGAGGGGAGGGAGCGCGAGCGGGGAGCAATCCAAATAGAGGGACGCCTGGAGGGAGTATATAGTAAACATAGTGTTTGTATCATTACCTACTGTAACTAGAATGTCGTAGTTCAATTTCCTGCAACTGAATTACATGTTACCACTACAAAGGCAGTTCAAGATGTTGACTTGCAGCCTACAAATAGTCATCGTTGATGAACAACGAAAGAACACAATAAGGCATAATACAAACAGAGAACTAAACATGAACATGAATGATGATGATGCATTGGACTCAATGAAATTATGTTTCAAAAGACAATGACTACGTGCCTTAGGTCAAAAAGAGTGACTTTGAACTTCAAGTCATTTAGGGCTAGTAATGGTACCGCCCAAATTTTCGCGTTGGCCAGGTATTTGAATCCGCTCAGTTCTCCAAAAGGCAATTGGAAAATATAGTTGTTAGAATATGGTGGACTTAAGGATGCCAACCAATGACAACAAGTGGTCCTATGCTACTCCTCCTGTTCCGGTTTAGGCTAGTTATAATGGGAGTAACTTAAGTAGTAATGTAACACATTTTAAGACAACTTTACTTATGTGGCAGCTAATTAATGAGAGAGGTGTTTGGAGTAACATATTATGTTACCACATCATATAGCGCTTCACAAGAAAAGTTGAGTCTACAAGCTAATAAATACAACCATATGATACTACTTCTGTGACACTTTGCACTATGAAGATAGTAATATAGACTAGTGTCATATGCATGACACTAGTCTAAGTTACTCCCCACTATGACTAGCCTTATTGGGCTAGCTAGCCAAAACTCGAGAACCAAGGCAAAATATCTATAGAGATACTAAGCTCCCATGATTTGAAGTGTTCTAGTACGTTGGGGGTTGTGGGGTTGCTCAGGGCCTACCTGTAAGGTTTGAAGCATTCTGGTGCTTCAGGGGTTGTGGGGTCGCTCGGGGCCTACCTGTAAGGTTGCGTGCTGTTTAATTTGATTTCTTCTTCTCTTTTTTATTTTTTTACATATTCTAATTCATGAATGCTTATTAAATTTTGTGAACATTAAACCGAAAAATAAATAAATTAAAACTCACCTTTTTCTGATTCATTAATATTTACATTGCGGATATTTTTAAAGTTCACAATCATTTTAAAAGTTCATGAACATTTTTAAAATTTGAAAAAAATTGTGAACATTTTTTGAAATCCATGTATATATTTTAAATTCATGAACATTCTATAAAATCATGATTCTTTTTCTAATTCACAATTTTATTTAAAATTATTGTACATCTTTTAATTAAGCTAACTTTATTAAATAAAAATATAGCTTTTTAAGCTAGAAATGGGGCGAGCGAAAAAAACTAAGCGAGAGAGAGGAGCAGTGAGCTAAGTCGGCCCATGTAACCATTATAACAACAATTCCATTGTTTCATCGTAGAATGGGAGCTCCCAAATAACTCAAACGACCACCACCAGCTGACACCAAGATCGAAACGTGTAAAGACATCACACACGCACCAAACAACTTCATCCTCCTCTCGGAACATACTGTCTCCAATAATAATTTGATACGATATATGAACGAGAAAAACACCGCTAGAACATATAAAAGAACAAGTCAACACAAATAAATTCCAAACAAAACATACGTCCAGGTCCGTAGACCACCTAGCGACGACTACAAGCACTGTAATGAGCCGAAGGTGCGCCACCGTTTTCGCCCCTCCCTCATTGGAGCCGTGCAAATCTTGTTGTAATATACGCGACAAAGCACGCGTTAGGCTCTAGTAGATGTAGATAGATAGAGAAGTAGAGATAGAGATATAGATAAGTAGTATAGATAGAGGAAGAGAGAAGTTTTTTTACAATTGTTGTAGAGATAGATATATATAGATAAGTAGTATAGATAGAGGAAGAGAAGTTTTTTTACAATAGTAGTATAGATAGAGGTAGAGATAAATAGTAACTAGTAGTATGGATAGAAGTAGACTTGTTCCTGCTAGCTCCTTGGAGCGGCAAGGTTAGCGATTCACGTCGTGCCACGCAACAGCGATATTTGATGTCAGGTTCTTTAAATCGATTCAAGGATTCAACGGCGACGACTGCAGCTTTAGGGCGCTGGTCCTTAGGGGCACGTGCACGAAGACTTCGAGACTGTCATCAACAAGGTCGGGCCGGCTCCGGTATGAGAGCGGCGACAGCGGCGCGTCGCGTCTCGTTCTGACTGCGGCAATGGTCGTTCGATGGTCCACGAATCTCAATGTATTTTTTATTATATTTGAGTTGCTTTTGTACTTTCGATGAATCTTTATAGATCTGATTCTTTTTGAAAAAAAATATAGATAGAGTTTGACGTAATAATACTGAGCTTCTTCTAGAATACAGTACAAACGCAGACGCTCATATGTACGTGCATACACTCATTCATATGAACACACACAGACCCTATCCATATGAGCACCTTCCAAAAGACTGAGCCGGCATATCATCTTGAGATTGACGAAGTCATCACAGATATTTTGTAGTCGACAGGAACATCTACTCTCACTGAACGCACATCGTCAGAAATACTGAAATAAATCCAAAAATAATGCGAGCACCTGAACTTGAACCATGATGGCCCGGGATACCATTATCCATCTAACCATCCAATCACAGATTGGTTCGCTAATAATATTGAGCTATTCTTCGATTTCAGGTAGAGAGAAGTTTTAATAGCTACTCAAGTGTTTCACGTTGTTCAATGTCATTTCGTCCGACTATCTCTACTACTATTAAACTAGCAAACATATTCATCTCTAAGTGCACCTAGCCTAACGTACACATAACAACACGGACCAATTACACCCTCACGATCAGACCATTTAATTTGATCTAACCGTTGAGATTATACTAACCCTCATCCGAAAGTGCGTTTAGCAAATTACCCTGGCGGATGAAAACTCTGCCGAACCAAGTCGTTCCGCGCCCCGCGTCCACACCAATACATCGCTTCCTTAATCCAAGGGGAAAAAAACAACCCGATCGCAAACAGATACCAAGCGAGCGATGCGGTCAACGCCGGGCGGCGGCGGCAGCTCGATGCAGGGAACGGTGAGGAGCGTGGACTCCGGCGGGGCTGGCGTTGATCTGGCGGATGGCAGCCAGATAGATCGACGACGGGCGGCTCCAGCGAGTCGGAGGGACGCCGGTGGTAGGCTGGCAGCTGACCTCCTCCCTGGCTAGCTGCGGTTCCAGGGAGAGAGAGCTTCGAAGGTGAGGAGCTAGCGACGGACAGAAGGAAGGGAGATGAGGAAGGGCAGGGGCGCGGACGGCGGACTCGACGGTGAACCTCCTATGGCGACAGTCTCCGGCGAGAGGCGGCGCACGGTGCCGACGCGAGCCTACGGGGCGCTGACTGCTTTGATCTGCGGGACATCCGCTTGCTCTGAAACGGCTTCCGCGGCGGACTGAGAGGTCAACAACCCCACAACGGCGTCCTCACGGAGGCCAATGACCGGACTCCACTCACCCTTTCATCAGAGCCATCATCGAAGACCAAGGTTGCCATCCCACGACCGCATGCGTACAGTGGCTTGACTAGATTTCCGATTTAGATATTGATTGAGTACTACTAGCTTAACTTACTAGGAAGTGCTAATCACAGGTGTGTCGATCTTGATCATCTAATTCGCTGCCGTCATTTTAGGAAGTACTGATCATCTCATACGCACGAGGCTTTTTTTTTGCGGGAGAGTATCGAGGCTTTGCAGCTAGAGAGCAGACAGACCTATTAGGAAGTGTTGGTACTGTGGAAGACCCAATAGGATTAGCCACCGATCTTATTGAAGCAGAAGACCGAACAGGCAGTGTGTGTAATGACTTATAAGTTCAAGGCGTTTGAGGTATAGATCACAATATCATTTTTTTTCTTTGATAATTTGGTGTTTAGTGGTGTTGCCACATGACCAAGTTCGGATATATCCTTTTTCTTCCTTTCAACTATTTTGGATTCTCTTATTTGTTTTATTTCTTTTTTCTGTGAAATTCATTCATTTCTTTCTTGTGTGTGCATGGATCTACCAGGAAACAAATGGTGAGCGATCCTCTGTCAACCTCATTCCTCCCTTGTCCCTTGTTTGGTGGATTAGTATTTTTCTGTCAATGTGTTTATGCACTTTCTTTCTTTTAGCTCAAGCATATATGATGAGTCCTTTCATGCATTTTTTTTACAATACTCTAATGTGTCTGGCATGATCAGATGATTTTTCTGGTTGCAGAGAGAATAAAATACATATCAACCATCGAGGCCAGTTTTTACTGGAAATTTTCTTGCGGCCATCTGGATGTTTGTGTAGATCTGCTCTGCAACACGGCTGGACATTATGTTGTTTTCGGTTGACAGAAGCCGTATCAGTACTATGTATGTAAATGTAGCTTGGAAGACAAACGAAGCATAACAGATGGAGGTGTTCTTTTTACCTTTTAACTGCTATGTAGCAATGGGGCCTATCTGCCGTCTCAAAATGAGATGGACACATCAATGATATTATGAAAATAAGTTTTCCAGAAAAAGCGTATCACAATGAACACCAGTGTGTCTTGCTAATTTTAATTTTGTTTCAACATCAAACTCAGATTCGCAAAGCTGTCAACTATTACATGTCAAAGTTATGACAAGTATGAAGTATGGCAAATCATATCGAGAAGTATGTTACTCCCCCCCCCCCCCCCAGTCTTCAATATCTAAATAGCTCCTATGTGCAGGTAGCAAAGGCAAACATTCAAGTACTGAATTAACATAAAGAACTAAGGGAGAAGCGTCCATCGAAAAGCTCAAAGTCATTGGTTCGCATTGCTGCGAATTATATCAAATCAATGGAAAAGAAGGTTAGCTTGTTGACCATCTTGACTACATTTTCGTTGTTTCTTATTAGCCCTGAGATATAGATATACTGGTAATCATTCTTCACCCGTTACGACTGAAACGTGATTATCACATTGTATTGTCCTGTGTTACAAATTGTTTTTGAAACATAATTCCTGCCCATCATTTGTTCAAAATTGAAAGTATATAAGATAAAAAATCATATATATTAAGATGGTAATGAGAAATTTTCTTGCTAAGATAATAACGTGCATTGCACGTGCAGACTTACTAGTCCATCCAAGAGATCAAGTCCCGGATGTTGCATGCAAGGCTAGCGTGCGAGGTAAGAAAAAAAACCCGCTTATTATGGCAGTTAATTAAAGCCAGTGATTTTGGGGAGAGATATTATGGCAGTTTTTTAATGGTAGTAGGAGTAAAACGTTTCCTCACGAATTATCTTTGGGCAGATACTATGGCACTAGGAGGAGTACAACGTTTCCTTAGGAACTAAGATAGGTAATATTTATTTTCTTTCCATATATAGTTTCAAACTATGGAATGCTGTAAATGCTAGTAAAAATGGGTGTTTGTTACCGACCACTACTAAAGAATGGCCGAGCTGTATAAATAGGCAACTAGACCCTTCCGCCCTCCTCGCCCAACGAAATTCAATTCATAGTGATCTAGACATGGCGATCAAGCTTATAGCAGTAGCGTTTTTCTTGCTCGTCCTGGCCTTTGCTGAGTCCAGTGACAGGGGTGAACCTCCATCTTCTCGTAAGTACTAGTGCTAGCTTTACCAAGTTGAGGGTCTGTCAAGTCTGAATCACCTCATATAGTTTGTTATTTCCTGCAGAAGAAAATGCTTTTGGTGCGAGCGCTTATGCGGTTCATTGGGATCCAGATCATGCACATTCTGGTAAATACTTGTGCTACCTTGCAAGTTGACAAATTTGTTAATTGTGAGTCAACTCCTAATTCTTATTTACTGTAGAAGAAAACGGTTTTGGTGAAAGTGCTTATGCGGTGCATTGGGATCCTCCTTCTCGTAAGTACTTGTGCTACCTTACCAACTAGAGAAATTTGTTAATTGTGAATTAACTCCTAGGTTGTTATTTCCTCTAGAAAAAGACAGCTTTGGTGAAAGTGCGTATGCGGTACATTGGGACCCCCCTTCAAGTAAGTACTTATGCTACCTTGCCATGTTGAGAATGTGTTAATTCTGAATAAACTCATAGTTTGTTATTTCCTGCAGAAGAAGAAAGTTTTGGGGCAAGTGCTTATAAGGTGGATTGGAACCCACAAGATGCACCTTCCAGTAAGTACTTGTGCTACCTTACCAAGTCGAGAATGTGTTAGTCCTGAATGAACTCGTGGTTTATTATTTCCTGCAGAAGAAAAAGGTTTTGAGGCAAGTGCTTATAAGGTGGATTGGAACTCAGAACATGCATCTTCCAGTAAGTACTTGTGCTACCTTACCAAGTCGAGAATGTGTTAATACGGAGTCAAATCATATTTGTTATTTCCTGCAGAAGAAGAAGGTTTTGGAACAAGTGCTTATAAGGTGGATTGGAACCCAGAGGATGCACCTTCCAGTAAGTACTTGTGCTACCTTACCAAGTCGAGAATGTGTTAGTCCTGAATGAACTCATGGTTTATTATTTCCTGCAGAAGAAAAAGGTTTTGAGGCAAGTGCTTATAAGGTGGATTGGAACTCACAACATGCATCTTCCAGTAAGTACTTGTGCTACCTTACCAAGTCGAGAATGTGTTAATACGGAGTCAAATCATATTTGTTATTTCCTGCAGAAGAAGAAGGTTTTGGAACAATTGCTTATAAGGTGGATTGGAACCCAGAAGATGCACCTTCCAGTAAGTACTTGTGCTACCTTACCAAGTCGAGAATGTGTTAGTCCTGAATGAACTCATGATTTGTTATTTCATGCAGAAGAAAAAGGTTTTGGGGCAAGTGCTTATAAGGTGGATTGGAACTCAGAACATGCATCTTCCCGTAAGTACTTGTGCTACCTTACCAAGTCGAGAATGTGTTAATACCGAGTCAAATCATATTTGTTATTTCCCGCAGAAGAAGAAGGTTTTGGAACAAGTGCTTATAAGGTGGATTGGAACCCAGAAGTTGCACCTTCCAGTAAGTACTTGTGCTATCTTACCAAGTCAAGAGTGTGTTAATCCTGAATGAACTCACGGTTTGTTATTTCCAGCAGAAGAAAAAGGTTTTGGGGCAAGTGCTTATAAGGTGGATTGGAACCCAGAAGATACACCTTCCAGTAAGTAGTTGTGCTACCTTACCAAGTCGAGAATGTGTTAATCCTGAATCAAATCATATTATTTCATGCAGAAGAAAAAGGTTTCGGCGAAAGTGCTTACAAGGTGACTTGGAGCCCAGAAGATGCACATTTCGGTAAGTATTTGTGCTACCTTACCAAGTTAGTCCTGAATCAACTCATGC
Organism: Thinopyrum elongatum; assembly: GCA_011799875.1. Classification (NCBI taxonomy): domain Eukaryota; kingdom Viridiplantae; phylum Streptophyta; class Magnoliopsida; order Poales; family Poaceae; genus Thinopyrum; species Thinopyrum elongatum. Next base: position 530,099,199 of record CM022300.1, on the reverse strand, counting down.
TTTGTTATTTTTTGCAAAATAAAAAGGTTTTGGGGCAAGCGCTTATAAGGTATCATGGAGCCCATATGGTGCACCTTCTGGTAAGTACCTGTGATATCTTAGCAAGTGGAGAATGTGTTAATTCTGAATCAACTCATATATTATTTCCCACGAAAGAGAAAGGATTTGGTGCAAGTGCTTATGCGGTACATTGGGATCCAGATCATCCACCTTCTGGTAAGTACTTGTGCCATGTTTCTTATCAAGTGGAAGAATGTGTTCGTTCTGAAGTAGCTCATAGTTTGTTATTTCCTGTAGAAAAAACCGGTTTTGATGCAAGTGCTTATGCGGTACATTGGGATCCAGATCATGCACACTCTCGTAAGTACTTGTGCTACCATATCAAGTTGAGATTATTTTTAATATGATGTGTTAGTTTGTTAATACCCACGAAAAAAAATGCATTTAATCTCCAAAATTAACATTACTATGTCAATATTTCTGCTAAGTTGTTGGTTTAATTAATAACAATGCAACTTCATCCATTCCTGAAGCACCAGCAAAACACAAGCATATAAAAGTTCAGACCGGCATGTTATTCCTGAAGAAGAATCTTCACATCGGCACTACACTTCCTGAAGGAACCATGTTTGCACGAGATGGTGCACCAAAGTCTGTTCATTTTGCCTCTACTCCATTGGAGTCAAAGTACTTGACAACCATCCTTTCGCATTTCATGATACCTCATGGCTCGACAAAGGCAAAACAGGTAGCTGACACCCTTCGTTCATGCGGCAAACCGGTTGACAAGGAGGAGCCTCACATGTGCTTCTCATCTCGTGAAGCAATGCCAAGGTTCGCCGCCAGAGAATTAGGGGTCAGCGGCGCACGAGCAGCCATTACAAGGATTCATGGGAATGAGACCCCCAACTCCATGTACGTTGTGGAACAGATCACCCAACTCAACAATAACGTGGTGCCATGCCATCCTATGGATTTTCCGTATGAGGTCTTTTATTGCCATCGGCCGAAAGAGGTGCAGTCTTTGAGAGTGCAACTCAAGGGTTTGAAAGATGGCATGCCGCGCGTGACGGCAATAGCCATGTGTCACATGAACACATCTAATTGGGACAGCCAGTACTTTGAGCTATTAGACGGAAAGCGTGGTGAACCTGTTTGCCACTACATGCCTACCAATTACATCATGTTTTATTAGATATATTTAAAGTTCCTATTGAACTATGTAATCTAGTTATCCGATCAATAAAGTGTGCCGAGTGGCTGTATTTTTGTTAAAAAAATGCTTAATCACCACCAGATTCTAGGAGTTTTTGGACAGCTACCAACCAACATTTTATTTTATTGCATCCCAAGTAACTCTAATTAATTACCTATGATGATGCACTTGAGCATTATTAGTTTTGCATCTCGGCCGCTCGGACGAGCCGTTGTTGGCTTCTGTCACCCCGCCGATAGTCAAGGAGAGGTGGATCCATGTCATCTCGATCGTCCCTGGTGAAGGAGAGATAGATCCCCGACGTCCTGGACACTGCCATTGGAAGAGATGACTTTAGGAGAAGGGGTCACTGCTATGTGCTACACCGCCACTGATCCTCCTCTAACTGTCCCCGCCACTGCGTATACCCCGTAGTGCGGCACCACCAGAGAAACAAAAAAGGGAGTGGCGCAATCGAGAGAGACGGGCTAGTACAGGGTTAAGAGCGAGGGGATGCGATTCTATGTCGTTCCGCCGATTTAGAGGAACTGTCGCGTTCCATATCTGAAGGGTATATTGCCTTTCACGGAATGGGTGCATTCAGGTTCTCTTTCCCAACCAAACACAGGAACACGTGCCTAGGGCAGAACTGTCCCCGTTACTTTTCATGTGAGGTCACCATCGAACAAACCCTTATAGATACTATATAGGGAAACACGACTTGTCGTGCATTGCCCGTAGAAGTGATGGGCAAACCAACATGACTAATCAAGTTAAAGATCAATAAATTTTTAACAAGCACTGATTATACATATAAGATGAGATATAAATATGTAAATATTCTGTTCACAATAAGCTATTTTTATTATTTATAATTGATTTTGCTCCATTGTTTTTTAACACAGTACACTCAAAGACGCTTACATACACGCACATATACTCACCTATATGAACGTGCACACACACACACCGGCCTAATATCTTGAGATTGACGAAGTCACCACATGCGCCTCGTAGTCAACGGAAACGTGTTCTCCCGCTGAACAAACATTGCCGAAAATTCTGAAATAAATGCAGAAAAATGCGAGCACCAATGCCAAGTTTAGGACTTAAACCCTGATGGGCTAGTTCCACCACAAAGAACCTAACCATCTGAGTTAGGCTCAATTTGCATTTGGCTCCATTGTTAATTATTATGACTATTTCTCTACTATCATATTTTTATTTAGTCACCATGACATGGAGCAAGGTAATTAAGATATCTAAGGCCGGGTTAATTATAATACACCAAAAGATTAGTGTATATACAGGAAATTGAATATATATAGAGAGAATTTGAACTAGCTAAGAACCTGGCTAGGGTGAATTCCTAGTGCTACGAAGAGCTGCGTCAGGGCGTTGACACGTGGATTTGGTTTTCTTGCCAGTTTGGATCTAATTTCTGGACCGGATTTTTTCATGCTCCAGTTTGTACGGTTTCTGCAATGCCACAGTTCTGCCCTCCCGACCTTTTCGCGTCCACCAACCTCACCACAAGTCTCTCGTTCCTGTGCTCCTCTCTCCTCTCGCCAACGTGATTTCTCTCGGCTTCACAGCTCCTCTGCCCTCGCCTCTTTCGATTTTCTATCGTTCTAGTGCTCCTCTCTTCTCTCAGCATCTAGCAGACGCGGTACTAGCTGGAGGCGAACGCTCGGAGCAGTAGCCCAAGATCTTTGGGGGATTCACCCATCCTGGGTAGGTTCCACCATTGCATGAGGATGGCGTTGGAGCGCGCGAAGGACAGATCCACGATGAAGAGGCTCCCCACCGGCCAATGTGGAGAAGGGTTGCATGGACGGGTATGCCTCCTACCGCCCGTGGTGGCCGTCGGTCGCACTACCGTTCTGACTGAGAAGCATCAGAGATTCTGCAGACGGCGCACATTTGTATATTTGGCCTCGACCATGGCAAAGTCGAGAGCATGGACGCCGCGTCGGACCACCGGATCAGCAGCAGCCACCGGGAAGGTGAAGACAAGGAGCCTAGGCCAACGGAGGTGAGGCAGTAGCCGCATTGGAGCATGTTTGTGTAACTAGATGACCCGTTGCACCGAGAGCGCAAAGGGCTAGAGTGAACCATGTTTTCAAACCATGCAAATAAGAATATTTAGAGAGAGAGAGAGAGAGATGCATCGGATAGATAGCTCTGGTCACTCAGCTTATGGTAACTAAGATATGAATTCATTTACATCAGGTAGAGTCATCGTTGCATGTGCCATTGGTATCGAAAATGACCTCATCGTCTAAGCATCTCTTCATGGTGGGTTGTCAATAGCAAAAGCAGAAATGTCTTCCATATTATCATCCAATCCCCAATAATAGTTGTTTGTTTTTTGTAGAATGTGTCCTTTGATTTTAAAGTTGTATCATCAAGGTGATCTGCAACATATTTAGAATATGGTTCAGATCGTTGTCTTCAAGTGTTGATCATGATGTATGTAAAACATGAATCTACGAGATGCAGAACATAGCCAACATTTTTTTGGTTTCTGTCAATGGATCACAATAAGATTTCAAAGGAAAATTGAAATTACATTAGCATTTGAACTATTACAAAAGATGTTCAACAATAACATGGAAACGTTTGATGGCGTGTCTTTTTGAGCACATATACCTCACTTGCCTTCTTACGCTTTCTCTGCTTCACAAATAAAGGGAGCGCTGGAACTCCTGGCTACACTTGGTGCGGAGGTTGATGGAGATTCAACTATCCGACCAACCTGATTCTTTCCACTGGAAATTAACCAGAAGCAGAGTCTTTACGGTCAAATCTATGTATATGGATCTAATTAATTCTGGCCCAATCCCAAGGTCGTTACATATCTGGAAAATTAAGGTTCCCTTGCGTATCAAGATTTTCATGTGGTTTGTCCACAAGCAAGTGATCCTCAGCAAAGATAATTTAATAAAGCGACGTTGGGTAGGTAGTGCACGATGTTGTTTTTGTGATCATGACGAAACAATACTGAAGGAAATATGCCCTAGAGGCAATAATAAAGTTGTTATTTTATATTTCCTTATTCATGATAAAGGTTTATTATTCATGCTAGAATTGTATTGATCGGAAACTTAAATACATGTGTGAATACATAAACAAATACTGTGTCCCTAGTAAGCCTCTACTAGACTAGCTCGTTGATCAAAGATGGTTAAGGTTTCCTAACCATGGACATGTGTTGTCATTTGATAACGGGATCACATCATTAGGAGAATTATGTGATGGACAAGACCCATCCGTTAGCTTAGCATAATGATCGTTCAGTTTATTGCTATTGCTTTCTTCATGTCAAATACATATTCCTTCGACTATGAGATTATGCAACTCCTGGATACCGGAGGAATACCTTGTGTGCTATCAAACGTCACAACGTAACTGGGTGATTATAAAGATGCTCTACAGGTATCTCCGAAGGTGTTTGTTGAGTTGCCATAGATCAAGATTAGGATTTGTCACTCCGAGTATCGGAGAGGTATCTCTGGGCCCTCTCGGTAAGACATATCATAAGCTTACAAGCAAACAACTAAAGAGTTAGTCACGAGGTGATGTATTACGGAACAAGTAAAGAGACTTGCCGGTAACAAGACTGAAATAGGTATGAAGATACCGACGATCGAATCTCGGGCAAGTAACATACTGATGGACAAAGGGAATTACGTATGTTGTCATAACGGTTCGACCAATAAAGATCTTCGTAGAATATGTAGGAGCCAATATGGGCATCCAGGTTCCACTATTGGTTATTGACCGGAGAGGTGTCTCGGTCATGTCTACATAGTTCTCGAACCCGTACGGTCCGCACGCTTAACGTTCGTTGACGATATAGTATTATATGAGTTATGTGATTTGGTGACCAAATGTTGTTCGGAGTCCCGGACGAGATCACGGACATGACGAGGAGTCTCGAAATGGTCGAGAGGTAAAGATTGATATATAGGACGATGGTATTCGGACACCGGAAGAGTTTCGGGGGGTACCGGGTACTTATCGGGTCACCGGAAGGGGTTCCGGGCACCCCTGGCAAAAGATATGGGCCTTATGGTCCAAGAGGGGAAACGCACCAGCCACAAGGGGCTGGTGCGCCCCCCATATGGGCCAGCCTAAGGAGGAGAAGGAAAGGGGAGAAGGGAAAGGTAAGTGTGGATTAGGATTCCCACTTCCTTCCCTCTGCCCCCCCCTCTTTCCTCCTCCCTCCGACAAACATGGCAGGGGGGCGCGGCCAAGGGCAGGAGCCCAAGTAGGATTCATACCTACTTGGGGCGCCCCTTGGCCTCTCCCCTCTCCCTCCCACCTATATATATGAGGAGGGGGCGCCTAGCACACCCCAGACAATTGCCTAGCCGTGTGCGGCGCCCCCCTCCACCGTTTACAGCCCCGGTCATATTTTCGTAGTGCTTAGGCGAAGCCCTGCGGAGATCACTTCACCATCACCGTCACCACGCCGTCGTGCTGACGGAACTCATCTACTACCTCGATGTCTTGCTGGATCAAGAAGGCGAGGTACGTCACCGAGCTGAATGTGTGCAGAACGCGGAGGTGCCGTGCGTTCGGTACTTGATCGGTTGAAGCGCGAAGAAGTTCGACTACATCAACCGCGTTGTGAAACGCTTCCGCTTATGGTTTACGAGGGTACGTAGACACACTCTCCCCCTCGTTGCTATGCATCTCCATGGATAGATCATTGCGTGTGCGTAGGTTTTTTTTTTGTTTTCCATGCAACGCTTCCCAACAGTGGCATCCGAGCCAGGTCTATGCGTAGATGATATGCACGAGTTGAACACAAAGAGTTGTGGGCGGTGATAGTCATACTGCTTACCACCAACGTCTTATTTTGATTCGGCGGTATTGTGGGATGAAGCGGCCCGGACCAACCTTACATGTCCACGCACATGAGACCAGTTCTACCGACTGACATGCAACTAGTTTTGCATAAAGGTGGCTGGCGGGTGTCTGTTTCTCCTACTTTAGTTGAATCGAATTTGACTGCGGCCGGTCCTTAAAGAAGGTTAAAACTACAAACTTGACAAAACACCGTTGTGGTTTTTGCCGTAGGTAAGAACGGTTCTTGCTAGAAACCCGTAGCAGCCACGTAAAACTTGCAACAACAAAGTAGAGGACGTCTAACTTGTTTTTGTAGGGTATGTTGTGATATGATATGGTCAAGACATGATGTGATATATGTTATTGTATGAGATGATCATGTTTTGTAAGATATCAGGCAACCGGCAGAAGCCTTATGGTTGTCTCTTTATTGTATGAAATGCAAATGCCATGTAATTGCTTTACTTTATCGCTATGAGTTAGCAATAGTTGTAGAAGTAATAGTTGGCGAGACGACCACGATGCAACGATGGAGATCAAGGTGTCGAGCCGGTGACAATGAGATCATAACTATGCTTTGGAGATGGAGATCAAAAGCACAAGATGATGATGGCCATATCATGTCACATATTTTGATTGCATGTGATGTTTATCTTTTATACATCTTATTTCGCTTAGTACGGCGGTAGCATTATAAGATGATCCCTTCACTAAATTTCAAGGTAAAAGTGTTCTCCTTGAGTATGCACCGTTGCTACAGTTCATCGTTTCGAGACACCACATGATGATCGGGTGTGATAGACTCTACGTTCACATACAACGGGTGTAAGACAGTTTTGCACATGCAGAATACTTGTGTTAAACTTGACGAGCCTAGCACGTACAGACATGGTCTCGGAACACTGGAGACCGAAAGGTCGAACATGAGTCATATAGTAGATATGATCAACATGAAGATGTTCACCATTGAAGACTACTCCATCTCACGTGATGATCGGACTTTGTTTAGTTGATATGGATCATGTATCACTTAGACAACTTGAGGGATGTTGATTTAAGTGGGAGTTCATTAGTAATTAAATTAATTGAACTTAATTTATCATGAACTTAGTCATGATAGTATTTGCAAATCTATGTTGTAGATCAATAGCTCGCGTATAGCTCCCTTGTTTTATTTTTTGATATGTTCCTAGAGAAAACTAAGTTGAAAGATGATAGTAGCAATGATGCGGACTGGGTCCGTGATCTGAGGATTATCCTCATTGCTACACAGAAGAATTATGTCCTTGATGCACCGCTAGGTGACAGGCCTGTTTCAGCAGCAGATGCAGACGTTATGAACGTTTGGGAAGCTCTATATGATGACTATTTGATAGTTTAGTGCGCCATGCTTTACGGCTTAGAACCGGGACTTAAAAAATGTTTTGAATGCCACGGAGCATATGAGATGTTTCAAGAGCTGAAATTGGTATTTCAGACTCATGCCCATGTCGAGAGGTATAAGACCTCTGACAAGTACTTTGCCTACAAGATGGAGGAGAATAGCTCAGCCAGTGAGCATGTGCTCAGAATTTCTGGGTACTACAACCCCTTGAATCAAGTGGGAGTTAATCTTCCAGATAAGATAGTGATTGAGAGAGTTCTCTAGTCACTATCACCAAGCTACTAGAACTTCATGATGAACTATAGTATGCAAGGGATGATGAAAACGATTCCCGAGCTCTTCACGATGCTGAAATCGGCGAAGGTAGAAATCAAGAAAGAGCATCAAGTGTTGATGGTTAACAAGACCACTAGTTTCAAGAAAAAAAGGGCAAGGGAAAGAAAGGGAACTTCAAATAGAATGGCAAGCAAGTTGCTGCTACTTCTTGAGCTTGCGTTGGTTTTTCCCTTGAAGAGGAAAGGGTGATTCAGCAAAGTAGAGATAAGTATTTCCCTCAGTTTGAGAACCAAGGTATCAATCCAGTAGGAGACAACGCACAAATCACCGAATACCTGCACAAACAATCAAACAACTTGCACCCAACGCGATAAAGGGGTTGTCAATCCCTTCACGGTTATTTGCAAAAGTGAGATCTGATAGAGATAGATAAACGATAAAGTAAATATTTTTGGTATTTTTGTTTTATAGATCAGAAAGTAAAAGATTGCAAAATAGTAGATCGGAAACTTGTATGATGAAAAGTAGAAGATTATATGATGGAAAATAGACCCGGGGGCCATAGGTTTCACTAGAGGCTTCTCTCAAGATAGAAAATAATACGGTGGGTGAACAAATTACTGCCGAGCAATTGATAGAAAAGCGCAAAGTTATGACGATATCTAAGGCAATGATCATGAATATAGGCATCACGTCCGTGTCAAGTAGACCGAAACGATTCTGCATCTACTACTATTACTGCACAAATTGACCACTATCCAGCATGCATCTAGAGTATTAAGTTCATAAAGAACGGAGTAATGCATTAAGTAAGATGACATGATGTAGAGGAATTAACTCAAGCAATATGATGAAAACCCCATCTTTTTATCCTCGATGGCAACAATACAATACGTGCCTTGCTGCCCCTACTGTCACTGGGAAAGGACACCGCAAGATTGAACCCAAAGCTAAGCACTTCTCCCATTGCAAGAAAAACCAATCTAGTTGGCCAAACCAAACCGATAGTTCGAAGAGAATTACAAAGATATCAAATCATGCATATAAGAATTCAGAGAAGATTCAAATAATATTCATAGATAAGCTGATCATAAATCCACAATTCATCGGATGTCGGCAAACACACCGCAAAAAAGTATTACATCGAATAGATCTCCAAGAACATCGAGGAGAACATGGTATTGAGAATCAAAGAGAGAGAAGAAGCCATCTAGCTACTAGCTATGGACCCGTAGGTCTGTGGTAAACTACTCATGCTTCATCAGAAGGGCGATGGTGTTGATGTAGAAGCCCTCCATGATCGAATCCCCCTCCGGCAGGGTGCCGGAAAAGGTCCCTAGATGGGATCTCACGGGTACAGAAGGTTGCGGCGGTGGAAAAGTCTTTTCGTGGATGCCCCTGTTGGTTTGGGGATATATGAGTATATATAGGCGAAAGAATTAGGTCAGGAGGTGCACGAGGGGCCCACAAGGGTGGGGGGCGCGCCCTACCCCCCTGGGCGCGCCCTCCGTCCTTGTGGCCGCCTCGTGGCTCCTCCGACTTCATCTCCAAGTCTCCTGGTTTCCTTCTGGTCCAAGAAAAATCATCGCGAAAGTTTTATTCCGTTTGGACTCCGTTCGGTATTCCTTTTCTGCGAAACTCAAAAACAAGGAAAAAACAGGAACTGGCACTGGGCTCTAGGTTAATAGGTTAGTCCCAAAAATAATATAAAATAGCATATTAATGCATATAAAACATCCAAAACAGATAATATAATAGCATGGAACAATCAAAATTATAGATACGTTGGAGACGTATCAGTTGCCGCTCCCGTGAAGAAGCCCAAAGCTGAACCCAAGCTTGAGACTGAGTGCTTCTACTGCAAAGGAAATGGTCACTGGAAGCGGAACTGCCCCAAATACTTGGCGGATAAGAAGGATGGCAAAGTGAACAAAGGTATATTTGATATACATGTTATTGATGTGTACTTTACTAGTGTTCATAGTAGCCCCTGGGTATTTGATACCGGTTCAGTTGCTAAGATTAGTAACTCGAAACAGAGGTTGCAAATTGAATAGAGACTAGTTAATGGTGAGGTGACGATGTGTGTTGGAAGTGATTCCAAGGTTGATAAGATCACATCGCACACTCCTTCTACCTTCGGGATTAGTATTGGACCTAAATAAATGTTATTTGGTGTTTGTGTTGAGCATGAATATGATTGGATCATGTTTATTGCGATACGATTATTCATTTAAGTCAGAGAATAATTGTTGTTCTGTTTACATGAATAAAACCTTCTATGGTCATACACACAATGTAAATGGTTTATTGAATCTCGATCGTAGTGATACACATATTCATAATATTGATGCCAAAAGATGCAAAGTGGATAATGATAGTGCAACATATTTGTGGCACTGCCATTTAGGTCATATTGGTGTAAAACGCATGAAGAAACTCCATACATATGGACTTTTGGAATCACTTGATTATGAATCATTTGATACTTGCGAACCATGCCTCATGGGCAAGATGACTAAAACCCCGTTCTCTGGAAAAATGGAGCGAGCTATAATGACTTATTGGAAATAATACATACCGATGTATGCGGTCCGATGAGTGTTGAAGCACACGGTGAGTATCATTATTTTCTCACCTTCACTGATGATTTGAGTAGGTATGGGTATATCTACTTAATGAAACACAAGTCTGAAACATTTGAAAAGTTCAGACAATTTTCAGAGTGAAGTTGAGAATCATCGTAACAAGAAAATAAAGTTTCTACGATCCGATCGCAGAGGCGAATATTTGAGTTACCAGTTTGGCCTTCATTTAAAACAATGTGGAATTGTTTCACAACTCACGCCACCTGGAACACCACAGCGTAATGGTGTGTCCGAACGTCATAACCGCACTTTATTAGATATAGGTGCAATCTATGATGTCTCTTACCGATTTACCACTATCGTTTTGGGGTTATGCATTAGAGATAGCCACATTCATGTTAAATAGGGCACCGTCTAAATCCGTTGAGATGACACCGTATGAACTATGGTTTGGCAAGAAACCTAAGCTGTCATTTCTTAAAAGTTTGGGGATGCGACGCTTATGTCAAAAGCTTCAGCCTGATAAGCTCAAACCCAAAGCGGAGAAGTGAATCTTCATAGGATACCCGAAAGAAACTATTGGGTATACCTTCTACCACAGATCCAAAGGCAAAATCTTTGTTGCCAAGAATGGAACCTTTCTAGAGAAGGAGTTTCTCTCAAAAGAAGTGAGTGGGAGGAAAGTAGAACTGGATGAGGTAATTGTACATTCTCTCAATTTGGAAAGTAGCACATCAGAGAAATCTGTTCCTGTGATGCCTACACCAACTAGAAAGGAAGTTAATGATGATGATCATGAAACTTCAGATCAAGTTACTACTGGACCTCATAGGTCGAACAGAGCACGTTTCGCACCAGAGTGGTACGGTAATCCTATCCTGGAAGTCATGTTACTAGACCATGTCGAACCTATGAACTATGAAGAAGCTATGATGAGCCCAGATTCCGATAAATGGCTTGTGGCCATGCAATCTGAGACAGGATCCATGTATGAGAACAAAGTGTGGACTTGCCCGATGATCGGCAAGACATTGAGAATAAATGGATCTTCAAGAAGAAGACTGACGCTGATGGTAATGTTACTGTCTACAAAGCTCGACTTGTCGCAAAAAGGTTTTCGACAAGTTCAAGGGGTTGACTACGATGAGACTTTCTCACCCGTAGCGATGCTTAAGTCCGTCCGAATCATGTTAGCAATTGGCGCATTTTATAATTATGAAATCTGGCAAATGGACGTCAAAACTGCATTTCTTAATGGATATCTTAAAGATGAGTTGTATATGATGCAACCGGAAGCTTTTGTCGATCCTAAAGATGCTAACAAAGTGTGCAATCTCCAGTGATCCATCTATGGACTGGTGCAAGCATCTCGGAGTTGGAATATTTGCTTTGATAAGGTGATCAAAGCATATGGTTTTATACAGACTTATGGTAAAGCCTGTATTTACAAGAAAGTGAGTGGGAGCTCTATAGCATTTCTGATATTATATGTGGATGACATATTGTTGATTGGAAATGATATAGAATTTATGGATAGCATAAAAAGGATACTTGAATAAGAATTTTTCAATGAAAGACCTCGGTGAAGCTGCTTACGTATTGAGCATCAAGATCTATAGGGATAGATCGAGACGCGTAATAGGACTTTCACAAAGCACATACCTTGATAAAGTTTTGAAGAAGTTCAAAATAGATCAGTCAAAGAAAGGGTTCTTGCTTGTGTTGCAAGGTGTGAAGTTGAGTAAGACTCACAACCCGACCACGACAAAAGATAGAGAGAGAATGAAAGTCATTCCCTATGCCTCAGCCATAGGTTGTATAAAGTATGCCATGCTGTGTACCAGGCCTGTTGTGTACCTTGCCATGAGTTTGGCAAGGGGGTACAATAGTGATCCAGGAGTTGATCACTGGACAACGGTCAAAATTATCCTTAGTTACCTAAGAGGACTAAGGAAATGTTTCTCGGTTATGGAGGTGATAAAGAGTTCATCGTAAAGGGTTACGTCGATGCAAGCTTTAACACCGATCCGGATGACTCTGAGTCTCAATCTGGATACATATTGAAAGTGGGAGCAATCAGCTAGAGTAGCTCCATGCAGAGCATTGTAGACATAGAAATTTGCAAAATACATACGGATCTGAATGTGGCAGACCCGTTGACTAAACTTCTCACAGAAGCAAAACATGATCACACCTTATTACTCTTCTGGGTGTTAATCACATGGCGATGTGAACTATATTATTGACTCTAGTAAACTCTTTAGTGGCATAGGAATCTTTTCCGCCATGAAATCATGCTTGGCAACAAAAGGTCTCAAAATGAAAGAAAGAGATGCACCTGTATCAAACAATACTTTTGGCGAAAAAGAGTTAACTGAGAGATTACCCATGATCACATCAGTAGATTCTTCCGCTAGAGCTGCATTCATCATGTTCACCTTTGCATACTTTTGATTGTGCTTGACAACTGCATTATTTGCTGACCTGACAGGAGGAGGAGGCGGAAGGCGCCTCTGGGTGCACTTGTTGGAGTAATGCCCTTTCATACCACACCTGTGACAAGTGGCCTCTGAAAGTGGACGAAAAGGTGGAGGAGGAGGACCGCCTGTCCTCGGAGCCTGAGACTGAGACTTGTTCTGATAGCTTGGGTTGGGTGGGTGGGAAGATCCACGACCACCTGACTGCTTCTGCTGATAGGGCTGACGAAATGGAGGAGGTGGAGGAAGCCAAAACTTTTGCTGCTTTGAGACCACTTGAGAGGAAGAAGACGAGTGGACTGCATCCCTGAGTCTCTTTTTGGAAGCTTCACACTTGAGCTGAGCTGCTTCTTGTTTTAGAGCCATGTTATAGAACTGATCGAACTGAGTAGGCCCCACAAGAATGAGAGCTAGCTGAAGGTCCTCTCTGAGGCCACCCCTGAAGTAGTAGATCATGCTCTTCTCATCTAGGACGTCTTGCCTTGCATAGCAAGCAAGATTCTGAAACTTGATGTTATATTGATACACAGACATGTTGCCTTGCTTGAGATTGCGGAATTGCTCACGCATGCCCTCGGTAACACTTGCTAGAATATGACGAGCTCGAAAATCCCGGCAGAAGTCGGTCCAGCTGATCACTCGACCCCCTCTGGAGTCTTTGTACTGCTGCCACCAATCGGTTGCCTGGTCCTTGAGCTGGAAGGAAGCGAACTTGACGTAGTCCTCAGGTCTGACATTGCTGCACTCGAAATGCTTGTTGATGTCCACAAGCCAATCATCGGCGTCCATGGCCTCAACACAAGTGCTGAACATCTTTGGCTGATTTGCGAGAAATTGACTGAGTGAAGCAAACTGAGGCTGATTGTTGAAATGCCCTTGGCCTTGGTTCCCTTGGTTGCCTTGGCCTTCGCTGCGCTCTTGCATGAGCTGAATCAACATCTGAGTATTGGCATTGGTGGCTGCCATCAAAGCTTGCCATGCCTCCAGAGGCGGAGGAGGAGGCGGAGGTGGCGGTTCTGACTGCTCTCCCTCGTTATGGTCCAGATTCAGACGAGTTGCGGGACCCGTCCTGAAGAAGATGACATCCGTTAGAACCATCACTGAAAAGATAGATAAGCTGAATCAAAGGCTAGACAGGTGCAATGAAGTCTTCACAACAAGCATCCGAATAGAGAGATTGAACGAATGCATTCCAAAGTTAATATGATATGACCATTTGAATGAGAAGCCACTTTGAAGGAGGTTGAAGAATAAAACAACAAGGTAACAACTGGAACAAATACATGGTAGAGATTCCCCCCAATCTCATACCAAATATCTGTCGGAAAGATAACCTAGAGCTACTTGAATTCCCACCTATTAACTCTCGAAACTTTCTGGTTATGCAATCTAGTGTTGGGGATACAGGGAGGCATAGATATCTCACACAACTAACAAGTCCTACACTCCAACTGTATCCATTCGTCGACACATAACCAAGAAAACCCAGAAATCGTGTACCTCAGACCTTCGAAAGAACATCCCCTATACTAGCTATGGCAATACATCTGGTCGCTCTCCCCAGTACTGGGTGTCGCCAAACTACTCTCACCACTAGTAGCATAGAAGCTCTTTCGATGTCGGCGTCCTCTGGTATTCCGGAACTGAAACGATAAACACTGTGACGAAAACACCTTGGAGCTCGACTCCCCGGGACACTGCCACAACCCCTAAATGTCAGGAGGCACCAAGACAGAATTCCCATCACAATGATATCGGAACGATTCCACAATACCCATGTGATCCTAAAAAAATTGAGTGAAAAAAAGGATAGAAGAGTGGGAAAACACCTACGTCACGAGTCCTCACCAGAGCGACGAAGGGGATAAGGAGTAAAAAGAATTCCTACTCTCCAATATAACTAAGACTCAAAACAGTTTTGTTCTAGACTCGTCAGCGGTTCGATCAAGCAAAGGCTCCTATAGTCGGTATGGCTCTGAATACCAACTTGTAACGCCCAAGATGCGATTCTATCTCAATCACATGATGAAATCATGATTAGGGGCACAATCGCATTTCGAGCGCGTAGCAAGGTGGCATACAAATACATACAACCAAGTGAATAGATAGAATACGAGATCCAGCCAAAACTTGCCCCAGAATAGCATAAATATGACAATCATCATACAATCATCCATACATATAGTAGAGTCCGACTACGGACTAGATAAGAAGAAACACCACCCTGCTACTATCCCCAGATACTCCGACTAGGTCCTCTACTGATCGTCCAGATAGGTAACATAGAAATGCCCATGATCCTCATCAAACTCCCACTGGAGCTCAGTGGCATCTCCTGCATCAGACTCAATGGTACCTGCAACTATGTTTGTAGTATTCTGTGAGCCACGTGGACTCAACAATCATATCACCCACGGTATCAAGACTAACAAAGCTTAAATGGATATGGCATGGTTAAGTGGTGGAGTTGCAGCAAGCACTAAGCATCAGTATGGTGGCTAACTTACGAATACAAGAATAAGGTGAGAAGCTACGCAAACGGTCGCAAACTAGTAATGATCAAGAAGTGATCCTGAACTACTTACGTTCAAACATAACCCAACCATGTTATCTTCCCGAACCTCGTCGAAAAGAGACCATCACGGTTACACACGCGGTTGGTGTATTTTAAAGAGTTTAGTGTCAAGTTCACTACAGCCGGATATTAAAAAGTCCCATCTGCCACATAACCACGGGCACGGCTTTCGAAAGTTTAAACCCTGTAGGGGTGTCCCAACTTAGCCCATGACAAGCTCACGATCCGCGGAGACAATCCTCCTGTTGGGGAACGTAGTAATTTCAAAAATTTCCTACGCACACACAGGATCATGGTGATGCATAGCAACGAGAGGGGAGAGTGTGTCCATGTACCCTCGTAGACTCAAAGCGAAAGCGTTAGCACAACGCGGTTGATGTAGTCGTACGTCTTCACGATCCGGCCGATCCAAGTACCGAACGCACGACACCTCCGAGTTCAGCACACGTTCAACTCGATGACGTCCCGCGAGCTCCGATCCAGCAAAGCTTCACAGGAGAGTTTCATCAGCACGACGGCGTGGTGACGGCGATGATGATGCTACCGACGCAGGGCTTCGCCTAAGCACCGCTACGATATGATCGAGGTGGATTATGGTGGAGGGGGGCACCGCACACGGCTAAGAGATCAATGATCAATTGTTGTGTCTATGGGGTGCCCCCTGGCCATGTATATAAAGGATGGAGGGAGGAGGAGGCCGGCCCTCACAGGGCGCGCCCAAGGTGTGGAGTCCTACTAGGACTCCCTAGTCCTAGTAGGATTCCACCTCCCACATGGAATAGGAAAAGGGGAAGGGAGAAGGAGAAGGAAGGAAGGGGGCACCCCATTCCCTAGTCCAATTCGGACCAGTCCATGGGGAAGGGGCGCAGCCACCCTTGAGGCCTTTCTCTCCTTTCCCGTATGGCCCATTAAGGCCCAATACGAATTCCCGTAACTCTCCGGTACTCCGAAAAATACCCGAATCACTCGGAACCTTTCCGATGTCCGAATATAGCCTTCCAATATATCGATCTTTACCTCTCGACCATTTCGAGACTCCTCGTCATGTCCCCGATCTCATCTGGGACTTCAAACAAACTTCGGTCATCAAATCACATAAACTCATAATACCGATCGTCACCGAACTTTAAGCGTGCGGACCCTACGGGTTCGAGAACTATGTAGACATGACCGAGACACGTCTCCGGTCAATAACCAATAGCGGAACCTGGATGCTCATATTGGCTCCCACATATTCTACGAAGATCTTTATCGGTCAAACCGCATAACAACATACGTTGTTCCCTTTGTCATCGGTATGTTACTTGCCCGAGATTCGATCGTCGGTATCTCAATACCTAGTTCAATCTCGTTAACGGCAAGTCTCTTTACTCGTTCCGTAATACATCATCCCACAACTAACTCATTAGTTACAATGCTTGCAAGGCTTATAGTGATGTGCATTACCGAGTGGGCCCAGAGATACCTCTCCGCCAATCAGAGTGACAAATCCTAATCTCGAAATACGCCAACTCAACAAGTACCTTCGGAGACACCTGTAGAGCACCTTTATAATCACCCAGTTACATTGTGACGTTTGGCAGCACACAAAGTGTTCCTCCGGTAAACGGGAGTTGCATAATCTCATAGTCATAGGAACATGTATAAGTCATGAAGAAAGCAATAGCAACATACTAAACGATCAAGTGCTAAGCTAACGGAATGGGTCAAGTCAATCACATCATTCTCCTAATGATGTGATCCCGTTAATCAAATGACAACTCATGTCTATGGTTAGGAAACATAACCATCTTTGATCAACGAGCTAGTCAAGTAGAGGCATACTAGTGACACTCTGTTTGTCTATGTATTCACACATGTATTATGTTTCCAGTTAATACAATTCTAGCATGAATAATAAACATTTATTATGAAATAAGGAAATAAATAATAACTTTATTATTGCCTCTAGGGCATATTTCCTTCAGTCTCCCACTTGCACTAGAGTCAATAATCCAGTTCACATCGCCATGTGATTTAACACCAACAGTTCACATCACCATGTGATTAATATCCATAGTTCACATTGTCATGTGACCAACACCCAAAGGGTTTACTAGAGTCAATAATCTAGTTCACATCGCCATGTGATTAACACCCAAAGAGTACTAAGGTGTGATCATGTTTTGCTTGTGAGAGAAGTTTAGTCAATGGGTCTGCCAAATTCAGATCCGTATGTATTTTGCAAATTTCTATGTCAACAATGCTCCGCACGGAGCTACTCTAGCTAATTGCTCCCACTTTCAATATGTATCCAGATTGAGACTTAGAGTCATCTGGATCAGTGTCAAAACTTGTATCGACGTGACCCTTTACGACGAACCTTTTGGCACCTCCATAATCGAGAAACATATCCTTATTCCACTAAGGATAATTTTGACCGCTGTCCAGTGATCTACTCCTAGATCACTATTGTACTCCCTTGCCAAACTCAATGTAGGGTATACAATAGATCTGTTACACAGCATAGCATACTTTATAGAACCTATGAGTGAGGCATAGGGAATGACTTTTCATTCTCTTTCTATTTTCTGCCGTGGTCGGGTTTTGAGTCTTCACTCAACTTCACACCTTAAAACACATGCAAGAACTCCTTCTTTGACTGTTCTATTTTGAACTACTTCAAAATCTTTGTCAAGGTATGTACTCAGTGAAAAATCTTATCAAGCGTCTTGATCTATCTCTATAGATCTTGATGCTCAATATGTAAGCAGCTTCACCGAGGTCTTTCTTTGAAAAACTCCTTTCAAAAACTCCTTTATGCTTTCCAGAAAATTCTACATTATTTCTGATCAACAATATGTCATTCACATATACTTATCAGAAATGCTGTAGTGCTCCCACTCACTTTCTTGTAAATACAGGCTTCACCGCAAGTCTGTATAAAACTATATGCTTTGATCAACTCATCAAAGTGTATATTCCAACTCCGAGATGCTTGCACCAGCCCATAGTTGGATCGCTGGAGCTTGCACACTTTGTTAGCATCCTTTGGATCGATAAAACCTTCAGGTTGCATCATATACAACTCTTCTTCCAGAAATCCATTCAGGAATGCAGTCTTTACATCCATTTGCCAAATTTCATAATCATAAAATGCGGCAATTGCTAACATGATTCGGACGGACTTAAGCATCGCTACGGGTGAGAAAGTCTCATCGTAGTCAACTCCTTGAACTTTGTCAACAACCTTTTTCGACAAGTCTAGCTTTGTAGATAGTAACACTACTATCAGCGTCCGTCTTCCTCTTGAAGATCCATTTATTTTCTATGGCTTGCCGATCATCGGGCAAGTCAACCAAAGTCCATACTTTGTTCTCATACATGGATCCCATCTCAGATTTCATGGCCTCAAGCCATTTCGTGGAATCTGGGCTCATCATTGCTTCCTCATAGTTCGTAGGTTCGTCATGGTCTAGTAACATGACCTCCAGAACAGGATTACCGTACCACTCTGGTGCGGATCTTACTCTGGTTGACCTACGAGGTTTGGTAGTAACTTGATCTGAACTTTCATGATCATCATCATTAGCTTCCTCACTAATTGGTGTAGAAGTCACAGGAACCGGTTTCTGTGATGAACTACTTTCCAATAAGGGAGCAGGTACAGTTACCTCATCAAGTTCTACTTTCCTCCCACTCACTTCTTTCGAGAGAAACTCCTTCTCTAGAAAGGATCCATTTTTAGCAACGAAAGTCTTGCCTTCGGATCTGTGATAGAAGGTGTACCCAACTGTCTCTTTTGGGTATCCTATGAAGACACATTTCTCTGACTTGGGTTCGAGCTTATCAGGTTGAAGCTTTTTCACATAAGCATCGTAGCCCCAAACTTTAAGAAACGACAACTTTGATTTCTTGCCAAACCACAGTTCATAAGGAGTCGTCTCAACGGATTTAGATGGTGCCCTATTTAACGTGAATGCAGCCGTCTCTAAAGCATAACCCCAAAACAATAGCGGTAAATCAGTAAGAGACATCATAGATCGCACCATATCTAGTAAAGTACGATTACGATGTTCGGACACACCATTACACTGTGGTGTTCCGGGTGGCATGAGTTGCGAAACTATTCCGCTTTGTTTCAAATGTACACCAAACTCGTAACTCAAATATTCTCCTCCACGATCAGATCGTAGAAACTTTATTTTCTTGTTACGATGATTTTCCACTTCACTCTGAAATTCTTTGAACTTTTCAAATGTTTCAGACTTATGTTTCATTAAGTAGATATACCCATATCTGCTCAAATCATCTGTGAAGGTGAGAAAATAACGATACACGCCGTGAGCCTCAACATTCATTGGACCACATACATCAGTATGTATGATTTCCAACAAATCTGTTGCTCGCTCCATAGTTCCGAAGAATGGCGTTTTAGTCATCTTGCCCATGAGGCATGGTTCGCAAGTACCAAGTGATTCATAATCAAGTGATTCCAAAAGTCCATCGGAATGGAGTTTCTTCATGCGCTTTACACCAATATGACCTAAATGGCAGTGCCATAAATAAGTTGCACTATCATTATCAACTCTGCATCTTTTGGCTTCAACATTATGAATATGTGTATCACTACGATCGAGATTCAATAAACCATTTATATTGAGTGTATGACCATAGAAGGTTTTATTCATTTAAACAGAACAACAATTATTCTCTGACTTAAATGAATAACCGTATCGCAATAGACATGATCCAATCATATTCATGCTCAACGCAAATACCAAATAACATTTATTTAGGTCCAACACTGATCCCGAAGGTAGAGGGAGTGTGCGATGGTGATCTTATCAACCTTGGAATCACTTCCAACACACATCGTCACCTCGTCATTAACTAGTCTCTGTTAATTTTGCAACTCCTGTTTCAAGTTACTAATGTTAGCAACTGAACCAGTATCAAATACCCAGGGGCTACTATGAACACTAGTAAAATACACATCAATAACATGTATATCAAATATACTTTTGTTCACTTTGCCATCCTTCTTATCCGCCAAATACTTGGGGCAGTTCCGCTTTCAGTGACCAGTCCCTTTGCAGTAGAAGCACTCAGTTTCAGGCTTAGGTCTAGACTTGGACTTCTTCCCGGGAGTAGCAACTTGCTTGCTATTCTTCTTGAAGTTCCCCTTCTTTCCTTTGCCCTTTTCTTGAAACTAGTGGTCTTGTTAACCGTCAACACTTGATGCTCTTTCTTGATTTCTACCTTCGTTGATTTCAGCATCACGAAGAGCTCGGGAATCGTTTTTGTCATCCCTTGCATATTATAGTTCATCACGAAGTTCCAGTAACTTGGTGATAGTGACTAGAGAATTCTGTCAATTACTATCTTATCCAGAAGATCAACTCCCACTTGATTCAAGCAACTGTAGTACTCAGACATTCTGAGCACATGCTCACTGATTGAGCTATTCTCCTCCATCTTGTAGGCAAAGTACTTGTCAGAGGTCTCATACCTCTCGACACGGGCATGAGTCTGAAATACCAATTTCATCTCTTTGGAACATCTCACATGCTCCGTGGCGTTCAAAACGGTTTTTGAAGTCCCGATTCTAAGCCGTAAATCATGGCGCACTAAACTATCAAGTAGTCATCACATCGAGCTTGCTAAACGTTCATAACATTTGCATCTGCTCCTGCAATAGGTTTGTCACCTAGCGGTGCATCAAGGACATAATTCTTCTGTGCAGCAATGAGGATAATCCTCAGATCACGGAACCAGTCCGCATCATTGCTACTATCATCTTTCAACTTAGTTTTCTCCAGGAACATATCAAAAATAAAACAGGGGAGCTATACGCGAGCTATTGATCTACAACATAATTTGCAAATACTACCAGGACTAAGTTCATGATAAATTAAAGTTCAATTAATCATATTACTCAAGAACTCCCACTTAGATAGACATCTCTCTAATCATCTAAGTGATCACGTGATCCAAATCAACTAAACCATAACCGATCATCACGTGAAATGGAGTAGTTTTCAATGGTGAACATCACTATGTTGATCATATCTACTATATGATTCACGCTCGACCTTTCGGTCTCAGTGTTTCGAGGCCATATCTGCATATGCTAGCCTCGTCAAGTTTAACCCGAGTATTCTGCGTGTGCAAAACTGGCTTGCACCCGTTGTAGATGAACGTTGAGCTTATCACACCCGATCATCACGTGGTGTCTCGGCACGACGAACTTTGGCAATGGTGCATACTCAGGGAGAACACTTTTACCTTGAAATTTAGTGAGAGATCATCTTATAATGCTACCGTCAAACAAAGCAAAATAAGATGCATAAAGGATAAACATCACATGCAATCAATATAAGTGATATGATATGGCCATCATCATCTTGTGCTTGTGATCTCCATCTCCGAAGCACCGTCATGATCACCATCGTCACTGGCGCGACACCTTGATCTCCATCGTAGCATCGTTGTCGTCTCGCCAACTATTGCTTCTACGACTATCGCTACCGCTTAGTGATAAAGTAAAGCAATTACAGGGTGATTGCATTGC
Organism: Thinopyrum elongatum; assembly: GCA_011799875.1. Lineage (NCBI taxonomy): Eukaryota > Viridiplantae > Streptophyta > Magnoliopsida > Poales > Poaceae > Thinopyrum > Thinopyrum elongatum. The sequence continues at coordinate 530,077,294 of CM022300.1, read as the reverse complement.
ATACAATAAAGCGACAACCATATGGCTCCTGCCAGTTGCCGATAACTCAGTTACAAAACATGATCATCTCATACAATAAAATATAGCATCATGTCTTGACCATACCACATCACAACATGCCCTGCAAAAACAAGTTAGACGTCCTCTAGTTTGTTGTTGCAAGTTTTACGTGGCTGCTACGGGCTGAGCAAGAACCGTTCTTACCTACGCATCAAAACCACAACGATAGTTCGTCAAGTTAGTGCTGTTTTAACCTTCAGAAGGACCGGGCGTAGCCACACTCGATTCAACTAAAGTTGGAGAAACTGACACCCGCTAGTCACCTGTGTGCAAAGCACGGCGGTAAAACCAGTCTCGCGTAAGCATACGCGTAATGTCGGTCCGGGCCGCTTCATCCAACAATACCGCCGAACCAAAGTGTGACATGCTGGTAAGCAGTATGACTTGTATCGCCCACAACTCACTTGTGTTCTACTCGTGCATATAACATCTACGCATAAAACCTGGCTCTGATACTACTGTTGGGGAACATAGTAATTTCAAAAATTTCCTACGCACACACAGGATCATGGTGATGCATAGCAATGAGAGGGGAGAGTGTGTCCACGTACCCTCGTAGACCGAAAGCGGAAGCGTTAGCACAACGCGGTTGATGTAGTCGTACGTCTTCACGATCCGACCGATCCAAGTACCGAACGCATGGCACCTCCGAGTTCAGCACACGTTCAACTCGATGACGTCCCGCGAGCTCCGATCCAGCAAAGCTTCACAGGAGAGTTTCGTCAGCACGACGGCGTGGTGACGGCGATGATGATGCTACCGACGCAGGGCTTCACCTAAGCACCGCTACGATATGATCGAGGTGGATTATGGTGGAGGGGGGCACCGCACACGGCTAAGAGATCAATGATCAATTGTTGTGTCTATGGGGTGCCCCCTGGCCACGTATATAAAGGATGGAGGGAGGAGGAGGCCGGCCCTCACAAGGCGCGCCCAAGGTGTGGAGTCCTACTAGGACTCCCTAGTCCTAGTAGGACTCCCTAGTCCTAGTAGGATTCCACCTTCCACATGGAATAGGAAAAGGGGAAGGGAGAAGGAGAAGGAAGGAAGGGGGCGCCCCCTTTCCCTAGTCCAATTCGGACCAGTCCATGGGGAAGGGGCGCAGCCACCCTTGAGGCCTTTCTCTCCTTTCCCGTATGGCCCATTAAGGCCCAATACGAATTCCCGTAACTCTTCGGTACTTCGAAAAATACCCGAATCACTCGGAACCTTTCCGATGTCTGAATATAGCCTTCCAATATATCGATCTTTACCTCTCGACCATTTTGAGACTCCTCGTCATGTCCCCGATCTCATCCGGGACTCCGAACAAACTTCGGTCATCAAATCACATAAACTCATAATACCGATCGTCACCGAACTTTAAGCGTGCGGACCCTACGGGTTCGAGAACTATGTAGACATGACCGAGACACGTCTCCGATCAATAACCAATAGCGGAACCTGGATGCTCATATTGGCTCCCACATATTCTACAAAGATCTTTATCGGTCAAACCGCATAACAACATACGTTGTTCCCTTTGTCATCGGTATGTTACTTGCCCGAGATTCGATCGTCGGTATCTCAATACCTAGTTCAATCTCGTTACCAGCAAGTCTCTTTACTCGTTCCGTAATACATCATCCCGCAACTAACTCATTAGTTACAATGCTTGCAAGGCTTATAGTGATGTGCATTACCGAGTGGGCCCAGAGATACCTCTTCGACAATCGGAGTGACAAATCCTAATCTCGAAATACGCCAACTCAATAAGTACCTTCGGAGACACCTGTAGAGCACCTTTATAATCACCCAGTTACGTTGTGACGTTTGGCAGCACACAAAGTGTTCCTCCGGTAAACGGGAGTTGCATAATCTCATAGTCATAGGAACATGTATAAGTCATGAAGAAAGCAATAGCAACATACTAAACGATCAAGTGCTAAGCTAACGGAATGGGTCAAGTCAATCACATCATTCTCCTAATGATGTGATCCCGTTAATCAAATGACAACTCATGTATATGGTTAGGAAACATAACCATCTTTGATCAACGAGCTAGTCAAGTAGAGGCATACTAGTGACACTCTGTTTGTCTATGTATTCACACATGTATTATGTTTCCGGTTAATACAATTCTAGCATGAATAATAAACATTTATCATGAAATAAGGAAATAAATAATAACTTTATTATTGCCTCTAGGGCATATTTCCTTCACCTCCATCTCGGGACACCCCGATCAAACTCGGGATCCCGGTGCACAAGACATTTCAACAATGGTAAAACAAAACTAGCAAGACCTCCCGACGTGCCGACACCCTGATAGTAGCCGCGCGTATCTCGTCTCAGGCCACAATCGGATGAACACTACGTACGGCAACCGAAAACCCCAGTTGACGGGGTGGCACCGCAAGTGGCTCGGTTTTTAGACCAACACTCATGAGGAGCACTGGCCCGGGTTGTTGATTAAGAATCCTCGGGTTAATTACTCCCTATGCAAATTTTAGTTGTTATTAGGCAAATGGTAAAACCAAAGTTGGGCCTTGCTGGAAGAGTTTTATTCAAAGCGAACTGTCAAGGGGGGCCCATAAACCCCAACCGCGTTAGGAACGCAAAATTCAAGGAACATAACACCGGTATGACGGAAACTAAGGCGGCAAGAGTGGAACAAAACACCGAGCAAAAGGCCAAGCCTTCCACCCTTTACCAAGTATATAGATGCATTAATTAAATAAGAGATATTATGATATCCCAAGATATCCATGTCCCAACATGGAACAACCTGCACTGCACCTGCAACTAGCAACGCTATAAGAAGGGCTGAGCAAGCGGTAACATAGCCAAACAACAGTTTGCTAGGAAGGTGGGTTAGAGGCTTGACATGGCAATTTGGGAGGCTATATAAACAAGTGGTAGGTAGCGCGACATAGCGATAGAAACGAACAACTAGCAAGCAAAGATAGTAGTGATATCGAGGGTAATGATCATCTTGCCTGAAATGTCCTCAGTGGTATCGGTAACTTGCTCCTCGTGAACGTACCCGACAGGGTCCTCGGTCACGAACTCGTCTCCCGGCTCTACCCAAAGCAAGAACATAGACATCGGAACAACAATCAATCACGGTGCAATGCGCAAGCAACATGATGCAAGCCATGTCATGGAATTCAAGATATGATGTGCAATGCATATGAGGTGCTTCGGAAGGGGTGCAAGCGAGACGGAAGGAGAAACGATGAACATGGCACAATCTTGGTAATCCAAGCATGCCACTGGATAGATTGGAAGATTTCGGTTGAAATCGATACAAAGATCACCGGAAACCGATGCACGGTTTGAAAATGACAAGCAAAACCATATACAATGCAAGCTGTTGAAAACAGCAACATAACCACTTAGATGCAAAGTTTAAATATGCTACAGAAATCCAACATGAAAACAAATGGCATGGGATAGAATTACATATCAACCACTACAAAACATGATTACTGAGCTACTGCTAAAACTCACTAGAACATGTTTAAAATAGCATGGCAAGAATGCAAATGATAATAGTTTTATAGACTTGACAGAAATTTACAGAACATGGCAAAACAGATTCAGGTAGCAAAGTTTAGGGCTAGTAAACTATATGCTACAGGAACATATTATGGCAAACATGAGCATGGCATGCTAGATCTGAATGCACTAAATGGAACTCCCTCACTGAGCTTGTTCCAGAAACACATAGATAAGATGATAGCATCAATGCAAGATGGCAAGTTATGTTGACAGATTCAGACTTGGCAAAATAAACATGGCATGGCAAAACAGATTCATGTAGTCATGTTTGCAAGCTTGTGGCACTCACTACTAAGCATATCATGGCATGTAAATAATTCTAACAGAAAGTAGACATGATGAAGAACATGTTCATGTGCAAAACTACCACATACCATATTTGAATTTAAAGACACAAAATTGACAAAATGGCATATGCTGCAAAAATAACATGTTCACAAACTTACTCAAATGAAGAAATGGATGCCACCAATGGATTCATTGAATTTTTCTAGCCCAAAAACATATATAATATGTTGGGGTCACCATGGAAAAAATCCTCGCAAATGCAACAAGTGAAAACCTGCCTAAAAGGGATATGACAGAATAGGCAATTTCCAAAAATGGAAATGTCCCGAAATGGACTTGCCCAAGTAGGAAAGATGCCCTCTGCCTGACATGGAATGTTCGCTGGACAAGAAATAAAAAGAAAAGAAGAAGAAAGAAAGAGGCTGACAGGTGGGTCCTGGCCCCTGTCTCACTGACCAAGGGGGTCCACCTGGCAGTGGCTCGCGGCTGTTGCCCAAAACAGAGCAGAACAGGGGAGCGGCCGGCGGGGGCACAGAGCGGCGGAGGGGTTCGCCGGAGCAACTCCGGTGAACTAGCGAAGCGGCGGAGGGGCGCATCGGGGTCGCAGGAGGATCCCGCGCCCCTGGGTGCCACTAGCTGCACTGGACGACGACGGAGTCGACGCCGGCGACGAGCAACAGAGGCGGTGACGACGGAGAAGTAAACAACGCGGCGATGGCCTAAGCTAGTAGCTGAGCTCGCGGATCTGACCTACAAGACGCGGCGATCACAACAGACACGCGCAGAGGATCTATCGAGGCCGGAGCACTCATCGGCGACGAGGTCCGACGGCGGCACATTCAGGTGCACGTGGCAAACGTAGGCAGAGCGTGCTAACAAGAGGGAAAAGGTGTCGGGGAGGTGCGCTAGCTCACACAAGCACGACGGAGTGCTTGGCCTGGCGAGAGGTGGATGGAGACGACGACGGAGGCGGTCGGACGGTTGCGGCGGCCGGAGATGAAGAAGAAAAAGACGCTGCAGAGGGCTCTGACTCCACGTAGTCGATGACGGGTACGTAGTCGACGTCGGGGAAGGCGGCAGACACGACCGGCGGGGCTGAAGACGCCGGTGGGCACGCCGGCGACGAGGCTGTGCGCTCGGACGCGCTCGGGAAGGCTGCAGGTGGTAGATCTGGTGGCCGGAGCGCACCTGGCGGTGGGGAAGGAGGAAGAGGGGAAACCTAGGGGTTTGTTGGGCAAGGAGAGGGGTTAAGTAGGGGGCTAGGGCGAGCGGGTCGAGCTCACGCGCTCTCAGCCGCGGCCATGTGCGCGAGCTGAGGGGGGACCGAGGAAGGGGAAAGGTGGATGCGGGCTACAGGGGCTCGCTGACTGGTGGGGCCCCAGGCGCCACATGTCGGCGAAGCAGCGGGGGTGCGCGGGCGTGCAGGTGAGAAAAGAAGAGAGAGGCGCGGGGGGGGGGGGGGGGGGGGACTAGCTGGGCTGGCTAGCGCGAGGCTAGCTGGGCCGGCCTGGAGGCCGAGGCCCAGGTGGCTCCTGCTGCTGCTGGGCTGCCCTGCTGCTGCTTTCTTTAATTTTCTTCAAACAGAAAATAAACAAAGAAATGGCCAGAGAGCTAGGGAAAGAAGTAGGATGAGATAAAAGCATATATGAGATCATGGATTTATGTAGTAAATGAATAAATTGCTTTGGGCATTTTTAGAGGTAGAAAAATAATACAAGTTTGAATAAAATTCAAACTTGAGGCATTTTGAACCTAACCAAAACATCTTAAAAAGAGGTGAAATTTGGTAGAGAGGTTTAGGGCATGGTGTTCGAATATTGGGGAGAAAATGAACATTAATGGAGAAGGGCAAGATGGCACTTGCAACAAATGGAAGAAAGGGAAGGAAGGAGAAGTGATAGTTCAAGAATCACACATGGGGCATGCAACAATATAACATGCATGAATATGACAATGCACATGATGATTATGAGAATGCAAAATGACAAGAGGCACAAATGCAACATGGCAATGGTGAGTAATGCAAAAGCAATGAATACAACAACACATAAAAACAAAAGAGGCCAAAACTGAAGGAGCCCAAATGGAATTGGATGAAGATCAAGTTGGATACATTGCCAAAATGGGAAGTGTTACATTTGGGATGTTACACCAAGCCAGCTCGACGGCGGCAACAACAGCCTCGGCGTCATCCTTGGCCTTCTTCTTGGCTGCGGCGTCGGCGACCATGGTGTCGATGCAGGGGAAGTAGTGGAAGCAGAGGAGGAAAGAGACGGATCGGGAGCAGTCGCGCCAAGACGATCCCCAAAAACCTTATAGCCGTTCTCCCGGGCAGGATCTTGAACGACGGGGTTCCGGAGGCACCTGCTCTCCCAGGTAAAATATGTGAGATTATATGACAGGACACCAGGTCATTTACCAAAAAAGGATTTCGCTCTGCTTTATATATAAAGCACTGACCATCAGACAAACCGATACGAACGCATGCCACCACCACACATGATGCACACACTCAAGGCAAGATACATAGATGCTGGGCACCGCCACACCACCCCAACGCCACCAAGCAAACTACATATGCACCTAGCCGAACGGCTTAGAGCCGACGGAGACCTCCACCATGAGCGCCATGAGGAGGGGTGAGACAAACCACGATGGAGCATGGACTCCAAGACGGTGCCTCCAAGAAGGGAAACGACCACTGAGCGCCGCCACCGTCCGATCCCAAAGATCAAGTTTTCACCCGGAGCAACATGAGGGAAGGGAACAACCGTGACAGAGCCTTTAGGAAGGGAACAACGTCCGCGGACGCCACCGCCGGCGGCCAGTACAAACCGGGCAAGTAATACACCCCAGCTCACCCCCTCCGTTGCACCGAAGCTTCGCCGAACACCAGCATCCATGCCACCGGCATGACCATGGGTGCCCGCCCGCACCTGAGACGCGCGCTCCACCCACAAACGTCGCGTCTCCCGTCGCCAGGGCCTCCGCTCCGCATTCAAAAACCTCCGGGACCAACCAAAGGCCTTGGCTTTGGTCCAACCGGCAGCCCCCAACCAACTCAACAATAGTAGACGCCCTACCTCGAATATGGCCGGAATTGCGGCTGCACGCACTCGACTGAGGAAAGGGGGAGAAGGGGAAGCGGACGCATCCAGACCGGCACACCCCTGTGTCGGCAACGGGTGGCCCGACCACGTCGGCGCCTCCCATCCCTCTAGCCAACCTCCCCACCGGACACCCCCTGTGTCGACCCACCACGGCGCCGGTGCAGATCCGCGTGAGGCCACCAACGAACACCTGTCCACCAGCAAGGGATACCACATCCACCGCCGCCAAGCGCCAAGGATGCTCACCGGGGAAGTCAACCCGCATCGCTCCCCGCCGTCCAACCGCCGTCATTTTCTCTCTGGGTACGCCCCTGCTTTTGACAGAGCATGAAAGAGAGCTCAACCCTCGTGCTCCATCAGAATAAGATTCAAAACAGCTGCCTTCACACTCCTACTCAATGAAAGGTGAAATATTTTCTTGAGGAGACACCTTTTCTTCTCCATTAAAGAAATCATCCCTAAGGGATATCAGGTATACTCATGACTAAAGAGTTCTTTATAATCAATTGCAATATCTAACATATCCCTTGATTCGCTGGCCGGCCCCTATGGACCTTCTAGCACATGAATTAAAGTTTTCTCTTCCTTTGATTGGAAACAACATGAAAATATGTTGTATTTCTATCTGCTTCTATATATAACATCCGTATCTCTAGACCTTTGCTTATCTTTGGTTTCTTCATCACCCAAATACTATTCATTTCAAGTTTTCAACAATAATCTTCTCCATTTTAGCCTGTTGTGCGTCGGTGATAAGGAAGAAACTTCGGATTTTATGGCTAATAGATCTACTGTTGATGATTGACACATCGTTAAACTTGCCAAAATATTCGCGCCAATACACACATGAACGTTCCGGCGTCCAGCCGGCCTTGCCGACATGGCCAAAAGCTAGCTGGCCAGCTGGAGATCGCTCCTCCGGCGCGGCGCCACCGACGTAGTTGACCACCGGTGCTCGCTGCTTCAGTATGCGCGCCCCAGGGCCTCGTTATTCGGCGCGGCACCTACCTGTGTAGGCCTCCCCTTGTAGCAAAACCAACGAACCACGCGAACCAGGTGATTAAACTAGGGTTTCACAGTTGTCGCCTCACCAATCTCCACGCCCGCGCGTACTTCCCCAACCTCGACCTCGATCACCAGCACCCATGCATGCACACGCGTCGGTGCACTGCATAAGCAGCATGGTTTCCACTCCAATTAATCGACCTGGCACTGAATTGATCTCACTCATAGATTAATCACTCAAGGTCCAGCTTAATGGCTAGCTTGCCCTCTGGTGACTATGTGTTTCGACGTGCCAATCCTAGATGGCACCTCAGCTGCAGGCTATATATAGTGAAGGTATCCCGTGCCTTTGCATCCCTCACAGCGAGTTAGCTATTAACAAGCAGGGTTACTAGCTAGTTAAGTATAGCTAGCACAGAGCGATCGAGCAGCCCTAGCCCAGCCAGTTAATTACTTGGCCATCCATCGACGATCATGAGGCAATCGGCCGTTGTTGCTGCGCTAGCTCTCATCGTCGTGGTCACCGCAGCGGTGTTGCTGCCCGGAGCGACAGTGGCGGCCGTCGCGACGCGGCCGGCCAAGTACACGTACCAGGAGGACGCGAGCAGCGACTTCATAAGGAGCGTGGGCACGTTCTCGGTGACCGTGTACAAGCTCGCCCACGGGCTCAGCCTGTACTACACGAGCACGTCACAGTGCTGGTCCGTGGCGTCCGGGGAGGGCTACGAGTACTGGATGGTGCTCACGGTAAAGAACGGCGCAGGGGTCTACAGCAGGTATGTGTCCATCGTCTGGGGCATCCCGGGGTCCGAGTCCAGGACGTGGAAGCTCCTCAGCTTCAGCAGCACCGACTGAAACAATGAAGCTATGGCTGCGTACGTATGGCGCGGTTGAGAGTGAGAGACTCTGGCGACATTTGATGCTTGTTTAGTTTACTTCTTTGAGGTTGATACAGGTTTCACTGTCTCCTGGTGTGGACTGTCGAGTCGTTGCGGTTTTGGTGTTTCCATGTTATCATGATGATGTACTTCTATTATTTTGAAATTAATAAATGTCTACTTATTTAGCAAAGCTGGCCTACAAGAATGACGAATGGAAGACACTTGCTTACCATGGACTGGTAAAAACCTCGTCTCTGACGGTTTGCCGCTCCGTATGATGGCTTTTGTAAACGACATCAGAGATTATCACTCTCGTAGATGGTCTACATTTAGTGACAATAACCTTCTATCAGAGGTGTCCATGCAATGTCCCTACCACATACAAAGTTTTTGTTGAGATTATTGTTGAGCGCAACATGAAAGTAGAGGTAAAAAGTAGACACAGAGACACAAGATGTAGGGGTAGAGCTCTTCTCTTCATTATTTAGTTCTGTATAGAGAATAAACAGCTACAATTCTGATGTAAGTCGTCGAACTGATGATTACCGAATAATTCCAATGGCTAGAAACTTCGTTTTAAACATCTCCTCGAGACCTGGCTTGTAAGCTCCTAGGATGATGGATCCGGAGTCCCTCAGCTTTTGCAGGTTATCGGATGGTCATATCCGAGATATAGCCTTCTGTGGTCTTTTGGGACGGTTGGGGGTAGCCCATTCTGCTCTCAGTAGATCATGAATTTGTCGTGTTTCCCCTTAAGTTCCTTAGTTGTTGTAAAAGACATTGTGGTTTCTGCTTATGAAAATTGGAAAGGACGCTCTCTTTATCAACAAAAAGATGACTGAATAATAAAGAGAAGAGCTCCCCACTGAAAGTCTTCTCTGAGCCCGTGAATGATGACACTCACAAGCTTTCAGTGGTTACCATTGATATGAATACTAAGACAACGCTCACTAGTAGAAAACAGGGTACTAGTCCCGGTTTCAGAGGGCCTTTAGTCCCGGTTCTGGAACCGGGATAAAACAAACGGGACTAATACCCAAAACCTTTAGTCCCGGTTTGCTTACGAACCGGGACCAAAGGAGGTCCACGTGGCTGCTCTGGGGCGCCCAGGGAGGAGGACCTTTAGTCCCGGTTGGTAACACCAACCGGGACGAAAGGGCAGCCACGCGTCAGCAGCTTCCAGGCTCTGGGGTTTTTGTTTTTTTTTTAAAGGGGGGGGGGGCGGGTCGGGGGTTAGGGTTATTAGGGTTCTGTATGGTTTAATTAGGAGTTTCATATTGTGTTAGCTATAGCTACTACATATAGAGAGAAGTGACCTCTCTTTCTCCGTGCTTGGTCGATGCTAGCTACTACATATAGAGAGAACTCGACGCTACTAAGCAAATAAAGGAACCATTAATTACACAAGATCGTTATGAACATATACAGAGAGAAGTGACCTCTCTTTCTCCGAGATTGGTCGAACAACAAGTTTTCGTATTCTATCCGACGCTACTACATATGTACAATATAACATCTCTTACGATCCCTGACATCATCTACCGAAAATCAGCTTCAATTTCCACATGGTATTCTCCGTCTTTATGTATAACGTGGTCAAGAAAGAATCCCGCCAATTCCTCTTGAATTGCTCGTAAGCGATCATGTGGTAGGAGTTCATTCCGCATCTACCAAATCTAATTTAAAGAAGGGGGTCAATACATATATATGAATGAAACTCAACACAATTGATGGTAATAAAATAAAATTGTGAATATTGTTTACGTACTTCAAAATGTTTGTCAGAGTAGCCCCGCTCAAAAGTCGAGCTGCGCATGAACTCGCAAATGTAGTATCCACATAAATGATTTCCGCCTTCCTGCTAGTAGCACTTTACGAGAATAGAGTTCAATCAAACTGATAATCAAGCATGATAAATGGTATTGATGAAACTAGAATCAATGAGAGATGCGCGGAACTAGCTAGTACTACTTACTTTGGGGTGTGTAAATCGCAGCTCCTTCTGCAGACCCGGAACCATTCCGGTGAACTTTTTCCAAACCATGCTAGGCAAAGAAAATGATTACTTGATATCAGGAAATGAACGAAAGTTGTCGATATGGTGCGATAATGATTGAACTTACTTCTGGAGCATTGCAGTCATGGCCGCATAATCCTGGGGATCTTTACGTCTTGAGTCTAAGACAGTTACTACTCCCCCGTCAAGCTTAATGGATAGCAGAATAAAGTGGAAGCTGCACACGCATAACTCATCAATTACATTACTTAACCTCGAGTAAGCGAAACCGAATATGCACAAGACAGTAACACTCACTTGAAGTTGTAAGGAAAGAGTATTGTCCCTTTGTTCTGATGTCGAAGGAACGATTTCAGCAAGTTTTCCTCAGTAAGTTCGGCTCTTTCTCGTACCGACCATTCATTTACAGTATTTGGGCTAATGAACCCAATGTCATAGATTTGTTCTTTTTTGTATTCGACGATCTTCAATCTGCATAATATAGTGAGGATAATTATATATGCATGCAATGAACGAGCTGAGCTAGAGACTTAATTACAGAAGTAATACTTACAGACAGTAGCAAGTCATGAGTTGTACATCGAGGGCCTCTTGATTAAATAACTGAAATAACTCCACAAATTCAATAGGCATCACCTCAACTCCAATGAGGTCGTGCTCTTCTTTAATTCTCAGCATCAAACTATCGGTCTCATTCTTCCTGCAGCTTTCCAAGTACCAGTCATGCAATCTTCGCATCATCGTTGTTAGAAGAGGATGATCAGGTTTGACGAGAGGCTTCCCGTGCTCGTATCTAAAGATCTCTACTGTCTCTAACGTTTCAAACTGTACATCATCGCACAGGTAATCACCAAGATTGGTACTGCTACTTCTTGAGCTTGCGTTGGTTTTTCCCTTGAAGAGGAAAGCGTGATGCAGGAAAGTAGAGATAAGTATTTTCCTCAGTTAGAGAACCAAGGTATCAATCCAGTAGGAGACAACGCACAAATCACCTAGCACCTGCACAAACAATCAAACAATTTGCACCCAACGAGATAAAGGGGTTGTCAATCCCTTCATGGTTACTTGCAAAAGTGAGATCTGATAGAGATTGGAAAAACTAAACAAAAGATAAAGTAAATATTTTTGGGTTTTTTGGTTTATAGATCTGAAAATAAAATATTGCAAAATAGTAGATCGAAAAGTAATATGATGAAAAATAGACCCGGGGGCCATAGGTTTCACTAGAGGCTTCTCTCAAGATAGCAAATAATACGGTGGGTGAACAAATTACAGTCGAGCAACTGATAGAAAAGCGCAAAGTTATGACGATATCCAAGGCAATGATTATGAAATATAGGCATCACGTCCATGTCAAGTAGACCGAAATGATTCTGCATCTACTACTATTACTCCACACATCGATCGACTCCTGCCTGCATCTAGAGTATTAAGTTCATGAAGAACAGAGTAACGCATTAAGTAAGATGACATGATGTAGATGAATAAACTCAAGCAATATGATGTAAACCCTATCTTTTTATCCTCGATGGCAACAATACAATACGTGCCATGCTGCCCCTACTGTCACTGGGAAAGGACACCGCAAGATTGAACCCAAAGCTAAGCACTTCTCCCATTGCAAGAAAAATCAATCTAGTTAGCCAAACCAAACCGATAATTCGAAGAGAATTACAAAGATATCAAATCATGCATATAAACATTCAGAGAAGATTCAAATAATATTCATAGATAAGCTGATCATAAAACCATAATTCATCGGATCTCGACAAACACACCGCAAAAGAATATTACATCGGATAGATCTCCAAGAACAACGAGGAGAACATGGTATTGAGAATCAAAGAGAGGGAAGAAGCCATCTAGCTACTAGCTATGGATCCGTAGGTCTGAGGTAAACTACTCACGCTTCATCGGAAGGGCAATAGAGTTGATGTAGAAGCCCTCCGTGATCGAATCCCCCTCCGGCAGGGTGCCGGAAAAGGTCCCTAGATGGGATCTGACGGTACAGCAGGTTGCGGCGCCGGAAAAGTCTTTTCGTCGATGCCTCTGGTGGTTTGGGAACATATGTGAATATATAGGCAAAAGAATTATGTCAGGGGAGTCACGGGGGGCCCACAAGGCAAGGGGGGCGCTCTACCCCCTGGGCGCGCCCTCCATCCTTGTGGCCGCCTCGTGGTTCCTCCGACTTCATCTCCAAGTCTCCTAGGTGTCTTCTGGTCCAAGAAAAATCATCGCGAAGGTTTTATTCCGTTTGGTATTCCTTTCCCACGAAGCTAAAAAACAAGGAAAAAATAGAAACTGGCACTGGGCTCAAGGTTAATAGGTTAGTCCCAAAAATAATATAAACTAGCATATTAATGCATATAAAACATCCAAAACAGATAATATAATAGCATGGAACAATAAAAAATTATAGATACGTTGGAGACGTATCAAGCATCCCCAAGCTTAATTCCTGGCCGTCCTCGAGTAGGTAAATGATAAAAATAGAATTTTTGATGTGGAATGCTACCTAACATATTTATCCATGTAATTTTCTTTATTGTGGCATGAATGTTCAGATCCATAAGATTCAAACCAAAAGTTTAATATTGACATAAAAACAATAATACTTCAAGCATACTAACAAGGCAATTATGTCTTCTCAAAATAACATGGCCAAAGAAAGCTTATCCCTACAAAATCGTATAGTCTGGCTATACTCCATCTTCATCACACAAAATATTCAAATCATGCACAACCCCGATGACAAGCCAAGCAATTGTTTCATACTTTTAGTGTTCTCAAACTTTTTCAACTTTCACGCAATACATGAGGGTGAGCCATGGACATAGCACTATTGGTGGAATAGAATATGGTGGTTGTGGAGAAGACAAAAAAAGAAGGAGATAGTCTCACATCAACTAGGCGTATTAACGGGCTATGGAGATGCCCATCAATAGATATCAATGTGAGTGAGTAGGGATTGCCATGCAACGGATGCACTAGAGCTATAAGTGTATGAAAGCTCAAAAGCAAACTAAGTGGGTGTGCATCCGACTTGCTTGCACATGAAGACCTAGGGCAATTTGAGGAAGCCCATCGTTGGAATATACAAGCCAAGTTCTATAATGAAAATTTCCCACTAGTATAAGAAAGTGACAAAATAGGAGACTCTCTATCATGAAGATCATGGTGCTACTATGAAGCACAAGTGTGGAAAAAGGATAGTAGCATTGCCCCTTCTCTCTTTTTCTCTCTTTTTTTTCTTTTCTCTTTTTTTTTCTTTCTTTTTTTTGTTTGGCTTCTTTGGCCTCTTTTTTTTATTTACTCACATGGGACAATGCTCTAATAATGAAGATCATCACACTTTTATTTACTTACAACTCAAGAATTACAACTCGATACTTAGAACAAAATATGACTCTATATGAATGACTCCGACGGTGTATCGGGATGTGCAATGAATCAAGAGTGACATGAAGAATTATGAAATGTGGCATTGCCACAAATACGATGTCAACTACATGATCATGCAAAGCAATATGACAATGATGAAGCGTGTCATAATAAAACGGAACGGTGGAAAGTTGCATGGAAATAAATCTCAGAATGGCTATGGAAATGCCATAATAGGTAGGTATGGTGGCTATTTTGAGGAAGGTATATGGTGGGTGTATGGTACCGGCGAAAGTTGCGCGGCACTAGAGAGGCTAGCAAAGGTGAAAGGGTGAGAGTGCGCATAATCCATGGACTCAACATTAGTCATAAAGAACTCACATACTTATTGCAAAAATCTATTAGTCATCGAAACAAAGTACTACGCGCATGCTCCTAGGGGGATAGATTGGTAGGAAAAGACCATCGCTCGTCCCCGACCGCCACTCATAAGGAAGACAATCAAAAAATATCTCATGCTCCAACTTCGTTACATAACGGTTCACCATACGTTCATGCTACGGGACTCACAAACCTTAACACAAGTATTTCTCCAATTCACAATTACTCACTAGCATGACTCTAATATCACCATCTTTATATCTCAAAACAATCATAAGGAATCAAACTTCTCATAGTATTCAATGCACTTTATATGAAAGTTTTTATTATATCCCTCTTGGATGTCTATCATATTAGGACTAAATTCATAACCAAAGCAAATTACCATGCTGTTTAGAGACTCTCAAAATAATATAAGTGAAGCATGAGAGTTCAATAATTTCTATAAAATAAAGCCGCCGCCATGCTCTAAAAATATATAAGTGAAGCACTAGGGCAAAATTGCCTAGCTCAAAAGATATAAGTGAAGCACATAGAGTATTCAAATAAATCACGATTCATGTGTGTCCCTCTCAAAAGGTGTGTACAGAAAGGTTGATTGTGGCAAACTAAAAAGCAAAGGCTCAAATCATACAAGACACTCGAAGTAAAACACATATCATGTGGTGAATAAAAATATAGCCTCAAGTAAAGTTACCGATAGACAAAGACGAAAGAGGGGATGCCTTCCGGGGCATCCCCAAGCTTAGGCTCTTGGTTGTCCTTGAATATTACCTTAGGGTGCCTTGGGCATCCCCAATCTTAGGCTCTTGCCGCTCCTTATTCCATAGTCCATCAAATCCTTACCCAAAACTTGAAAACTTCACAACACAAAACTCAACAGAAAATCTCATAAGCTCCGTTAGTATAAGAAAATAAATCACCACTTTTGGTACTGTTGTGAACTCATTCTTTATTTATATTGGTGTAATATCTACTGTATTCCAACTTCTCCATGGTTCATACCCCCCGATACTACCCATAGATTCATAAAAATAAGCAAACAACACAAAGAAAACAGAATCTGTCAAAAACAGAACAGTCTGTGAAGATCTTAATTGTTCTAATACTTATGTAACTCCAAAAATTCTGAAAAATTAGGACAACAGAGGCAATTTGTATATAAATCTCGTGTATACAATTCAGGGTTTTTCAACGCTCCAGTGAATTATTAAAATTCTGTGACTGGACGCAAAATTTTCTATTTTTCAGCAAGATCAAATCAACTATCACTGTAAGCCATCCCAAAGGTCTTACTTGGCACAAACACTAATTAAAACACCAAAACACATCTAACCAGAGGCTAGATGAAAAATTTATTGGGAAACAGCAAGGAAAAATATTGGGTTGTCTACCAACAAGCGCTTTTCTTTAAAGACTTTTAGCTAGGCATTGATAACTTTAATGATACTCACATGAAAGAGAAGAATTGAAGCACAAAGAGAGCATCATAAAGTACGTGGAAAACACATCTACGTCTAACATACTTCCTATTCATAGGCATCTTATAGGCAAACAAATTATCAAGGCAAGCAAATCCTAGCATATGCAAGGAAGAAGAAAGAAAAAATAGCAATCTCAACATAACGAGAGGTAATTTAGTGACATGAAAATTTCTACAACCATATTTTCCTCTCTCATAATATTTAAATGTGGAATCATATTTAAATTCAACGATATAGCTATCACATAAAATATTTTTTTCATGATCCACATGCATGCAAAGCTGACACTCTTCCAAAATAGTGGGATTATCATCAAATAAAGTCATGACTTCTCCGAACCCACTTTTATCAAAAATTTCATGAGATTGATCATTCTCCAAAGTAGTGGGATCATTATTACCTAGAGTTGACACTCTTACAAACCCACTTTCAATATTTCAGCAACCAAATTCATCATGAGGCTTAAATAAATTTTCAAGATCATATGAAAAATCACCCCAATCATGATCATTGCAACAAGTAGGGGACCTAGCAAAACTAGCATCCCCAAGCCTAGGGTTTTGCATATCATTAGCACAACTGACATTAATAGAATTTATAGTAGAACCATTGCAATCATGCTTTTCATCCAAGGAGCTATCGTGAATCACTTCATAGATTTCTTCTTTTAACACTTCATCACAATTTTCAGATTCACGAATTTCAAGCAAAACTTCATAAAGATAATCTAGTGCACTCAAATCGCTAGAAATTGGTTCATCATAATTGGATCTCTTAAAAAGATTAGCAAGTGGATGAGGATCCATAAACTTTTAGCAAGCGAAGATGCAAGCAAAAAGAAGGCACATGGTAACACAAGCAAACAAAAGATCGAACGGAAAGAAGGACGAATAAAAAGGCAAACTTTTCGAAAATCGTTTTAGAAGTGAGGGAGAGGAAAACAAGAGGCAAATGGCGAATAATGTAATGCAAGAGATGAGAGTTTATGATCGGTACTTGGTATGTCTTGACTTGGCGTAGATCTCCCCGGCAACGGCGCCAGAAATTCTTCCTGCTACTTCTTGAGCTTGCGTTGGTTTTTCCCTTGAAGAGGAAAGGGTGATGCAGCAAAGTAGAGATAAGTATTTCCCTCAGTTAGAGAACCAAGGTATCAATCCAGTAGGAGACAACGCACAAATCACCTAGCACCTACACAAACAATCAAACAACTTGCACCCAACGCGATAAAGGGGTTGTCAATCCCTTCACGGTTACTTGCAAAAGTGAGATCTGATAGAGATAGGTAAAACTAAACAAAAGATAAAGTAAATATTTTTGGGTTTTTTGATTTATAGATCTGAAAATAAAAAATTGCAAAATAGTAGATCGGAAAGTAATATGATGGAAAATAGACCCGGGGGCCATAGGTTTCACTAGAGGCTTCTCTCAAGATAGCAAATAATACGGTGGGTGAACAAATTACTGTCGAGCAACTGATAGAAAAGCGCAAAGTTATGACGATATCCAAGGCAATGATTATGAAATATAGGCATCACGCCCGTGTCAAGTAGACCGAAATGATTCTGCATCTACTACTATTACTCCACACATCGACCGACTCCTGCCTGCATCTAGAGTATTAAGTTCATGAAGAACAGAGTAACGCATTAAGTAAGATGAAATGATGTAGAGGAATAAACTCAAGCAATATGATGTAAACCCCATCTTTTTATCCTCGATGGCTACAATACAATACGTGCCTTGCTGCCCCTACTGTCACTGGGAAAGGACACCGCAAGATTGAACCCAAAGCTAAGCACTTCTCCCATTGCAAGAAAAACCAATCTAGTTGGCCAAACCAAACCAATAATTCCAAGAGAATTACAAAGATATCAAATCATGCATATAAGAATTCAGAGAAGATTCAAATAATATTCATAGATAAGCTGATCATAAATCCACAATTCATCGGATCTCGACAAACACACCACAAAAGAATATTACATCGGATAGATCTCCAAGAATAACAAGGAGAACATGGTATTGAGAATCAAAGAGAGAGAAGAAGCCATCTAGCTACTAGCTATGGACCCGTAGGTCTGAGGTAAACTACTCACGCTTCATCGGAAGGGCAGTAGAGTTGATGTAGAAGCCCTCCATGATCGAATCCCCCTCTGGCAGGGTGCCGAAAAAGGTCCCTAGATGGGATCTCACGGGTACAGAAAGTTGCGGCGGTGGAAAAGTCTTTTCGTGGATGCCTCTGGTGGTTTTGGAAGATATGTGAATATATAGGCGAAAGAAATAGGTCAGGGGAGTCACGGGGGGCCCACAAGGCAGGGGCGCACCCTACCCCCCTGGGTGCACCCTCCACCCTTGTGGCCGCCTTGTGGCTCCTCCGACTTCATCTCCAAGTCTCCTGGGTGTCTTCTGGTCCAAGAAAAATCATCGCGAAGGTTTTATTCCATTTGGACTCCGTTTGGTATTCCTTTCCCACGAAGCTAAAAAACAAGGAAAAAACAGAAACTGGCACTGGGCTCTAGGTTAATAGGTTAGTCCCAAAAATAATATAAAATAGCATATTAATGCATATAAAACATCCAAAACAGATAATATAATAGCATGGAACAATAAAAAATTATAGATACGTTGGAGACGTATCAGGTACCGGGCAGTAGCCCCGGATGATTAGCGACGATATCGCTAGACACCTTGAGCGGGGGGCACGATTGCTTCTCCTGTTCACCGAGCTGGGGAATTGTTTTCCCACTTCTTTGTTTTGCTAATCTTTCAGCACTGACAGTACTTCCCTACCGCCGCGCTTCATCATATGTATGTGCAATACAGCGGTTATAGTTGGATTCCGGTGGAGGCGGTGGTGGTCTCTTAAGGGCATGCAGAGTGCGCTTCGCTTTCACCGGATCTTTTGTTTCCTTCGGAGGTGGAGGTTTCCGTGCAAAATGGGCCTCCAATTCGGCTTCCACGATTTCATCGGTTTCCTCGTCAGTCATCTCATACGGTAACTTTGGAAGAGGCTTCAGGCTTGGACCAAATCTGTATTTCTTCCCGCCTCTTGTACTGCTAGCCGCCGGAGAGGCGGCATCTCTCTTCCGCCGTTGCTGACGCGGCGTGCTACTTCTTGAACTTGCGTTGTTTTTCCCTTAAAAAGGAAAGGGTGATGCAGCAAAGTAGAGATAAGTATTTTCCTCAGTTAGAGAACCAAGGTATCAATCCAGTAGGAGACAACGCACAAATCACCAATACCTGCACAAACAATCAAACACTTGCACCCAACGCGATAAAGGGGTTGTCAATCCCTTCACGGTCACTTGCAAAAGTGAGATTTGATAGAGATAGATTAAACTAAACAAAAGATAAAGTAAATATTTTTAGGGTTTTTGGTTTATACATCTGAAAATAAATATTGCAAAATAGTAGATCGGAAAGTAATATGATGGAAAATAGACCCGGGGGCCATAGGTTTCACTAGAGGCTTCTCTCAAGATAGCAAATAATACGGTGGATGAACAAATTACTGTCGAGCAATTGATAGAAAAGCGCAAAGTTATGACAATATCCAAGGCAATGATTATGAAATATAGGCATCATGTCCCTGTCAAGTAGACCGACTCCTGCCTGCATCTACTACTATTACTCCACACATCGACCGACTCCTGCCTGCATATAGAGTATTAAGTTCATGAAGAACAGAGTAACGCTTTAAGTAAGATGACATGATGTAGAGGAATAAACTCAAGCAATATGATGTAAACCCCATCTTTTTATCCTCGATGGCAACAATACAATACGTGCCTCGTTGCCCATACTATTACTCGGAGAGGACACCGCAAGATTGAACCCAAAGCCAAGCACTTCTCCCATTGCAAGAAAAACCAATCTAGTTGGCCAAACCAAACCGATAGTTCGAAGAGAATTACAGGGATATCAAATCATGCATAAAAGAATTCAGAGAAGATTCATAGATAAGCTGATCATAAATCCACAATTCATCGGATCTCGACAAACACACCGCAAAAGAAGATTACATTGGATAGATCTCAAAGAACATCAAGGAGAACGTTGTATTGAGAATCAAAGAGAGAGAAGAAGCCATCTAGCTACTAGCTATGGACCCGTAGGTCTAAGGTAAACTACTCACGCTTCATCAGAAGGGCAATAGAGTTGATGTAGAAGCCCTCAGTGATCGAATCCCCCTCTGGCAGGATGCCGGAAAAGGCCCCAAGATGGGATCTCACGGGAACAGAAGGTTGCGGCGGTGGAAAAGTGTTTTCGTGGATGCCCCTGGTGGTTTGGGAATATATGTGAATATATAGGAGGAAGATCTAGGTCAGGGGGTCACCGAGGGGCCCACAAGGCAGGGGGCGTGGCCTACTCCCTGGGCGCATCCTCCCCCCTTGTGGCCGCCTCGTGGCTCTTCTGACTTGCACTCCAAGTCTCCTGGGTATCTTCTGGTCCAAGAAAAATCATCGCGAAGGTTTTATTCCGTTTGGACTCCGTTTGGTATTCCTTTCTACGAAGCTCAAAAACAAGGAAAAAACAGAAACTGGCGTTGGGCTCTAGGTTAATAAGTTAGTCCCAAAAATAATATAAAATAGCATATTAATGCATATAAAACATCCAAAACAGATAATATAATAGCATGGAACAATCCAAAATTATAGATACGTTGGAGACGTATCAAGCATCCCCAAGCTTAATTCCTGCTCGTCCTCGAGTAGGTAAATGATAAAAACAGAATTTTTGATGTGGAATGCTACCTAACATATTTATCCATGTAATTTTCTTTATTGTGGCATGAATGTTCAGATCCATAAGATTCAAAACAAAAGTTTAATATTGACATAAAAACAATAATACTTCAAGCATACTAACAAGGCAATTATGTCTTCCCAAAATAACATGGCCAAAGAAAGTTTATCCCTACAAAATCATATAGTCTGGCTATGCTCCATCTTCATCACACAAAGTATTCAAATCATGCACAACCCCGATGACAAGCCAAGCAATTGTTTCATACTTTTGGTGTTCTCAAACCTTTTCAACTTTCACGCAATACATGGGCGTGAGCCATGGACATAGCACTATAGGTGGAATAGAATATGGTGGTTGTGGAGAAGACAAAAAGAGGGAGATATTCTCACATCACCTAGGCGTATTAACGGGCTATGAAGATGCCCATCAATAGATATCAATGTGAGTGAGTAGGGATTGCCATGCAACGGATGCACTAGAGCTATAAGTTTATGAAAGCTCAAAAGAAAACTAAGTGGGTGTGCATCAAACTTGCTTGCTCATGAAGACCTAGGGCAATTTGAGGAAGCCCATCGTTGGAATATACAAGCCAAGTTCTATAATGAAAAATTCCCACTAGCATATGAAAGTGACAACATAGGAGACTCTCTATCATGAAGATCATGGTGCTACTTTGAAGCACAAGTGTGAAAAAAAAGGATAGTAACATTGCCCCTTCTCTCTTTTTCTCTCATTTTTTTTGTTTGGCTTATTTGGCCTCCCTTTTATTTATTTTTCCTCACATGGGACAATGCTCTAATAATGAAGATCATCACACTCTTATTTACTTACAACTCAAAAATTACAACTCGATACTTAGAACAAAAATATAACTCTATATGAATGCCTCCGGCGGTGTACCGGGATCTGCAATGACTCAAGAGTAACATGTATGAAAGAATTATGAAAGGTGGCTTTGCCACAAATACGATGTCAACTACATGATCATGCAAAGCAATATGACAATGATGGAACGTGTCATAATAAAACGGAACGGTGGAAAGTTGCATGGCAATATATCTCGGAATGGCTATGGAAATGCCATAATAGGTAGGTATGGTGGCTGTTTTGAGGAAGGTATATGGTGGGTTTATGGTACCGAAAAAAGTTGCGCGACACTAGAGAGGCTAGCAAAGGTGGAAGGGTGAGAGTGCGTATAATCCATGGACTCAACATTAGTCATAAAGAACTCACATACTTATTGCAAAAATCTATTAGTCATCAAAACAAAGTACTACGCGCATGCTCCTAGGGGGATAGATTGGTAGGAAAAGACCATCGCTCGTCCCCGACCGCCACTCGTAAGGAAGACAATCAAAAAAATACCTCATGCTCCAACTTCGTTACATAATGGTTCACCATACGTGCTTGCTACGGGAATCACAAACCTCAACACAAGTATTTCTCCAATTCATAATTATTCACTAGCATGACTCTAATATCACCATCTCTATATCTCAAAACAATCATAAGGAATCAAACTTCTCATAGTATTCAATGCACTTTATATGAAAGTTTTTATTATATCCCTCCTGGATGCCTATCATATTAGGACTAAATTCATAACCAAACCAAATTACCACGCTGTTTAGAGACTCTGAAAATAATATAAGTGAAGCGTGAGAGTTCAATAATTTCTACAAAATAAAGCCACCGCCGTGCTCTAAAAATATATAATTGAAGCACTAGAGCAAAATTGCCTAGCTCAAAAGATATAAGTGAAGCACATAGATTATTCTAATAAATCGCGATTAATGCGTGTCTCTCTCAAAAGGTGTGTACAGCAAGGATGATTGTGGCAAACTAAAAAACAAAGACTCAAATCATACAAGACGCTCCAAGCAAAACACATATCATGTGGTGAATAAAAATATAGCCTCAAGTAAAGTTACTGATAGACGAAGACGAAAGAGGGGATGCCTTCCGGGGCATCCCCAAGCTTAGGCTCTTGGTTGTTCTTGAATATTACCTTGGGGTGCCTTGGGCATCCCCAAGCTTAGGCTCTTGCCACTTCTTATTCCATAGTCCATCAAATCCTTACCGAAAACTTGAAAACTACACAACACAAAACTCAACGGAAAATCTCATAAGCTCCGTTAGTATAAGAAAATAATCACCACTTTTGGTACTGTTGTGAACTCATTATTTATTTATATTGGTGTAATATCTACTGTATTTCAACTTCTCCATGGTTCATACCCCCCGATACTACCCATAGATTCATCAAAATAAGCAAACAACACATAGAAAACAGAATCTGTCAAAAACAGAACAGTCTGCGAAGATCTGAATTGTTCTAATACTTATGTAACTCCATATTCTTACACAGTAGGAAAACAGAGGCAATTCGTATGTCAATCTTGTGTAAAAAATTCAGGGTTTTTCCACGCTCCAGTGAATCTAAACAATTCTGTGACTGGACGCAAAAGTTTCTGTTTTTCAGCAAGATCAAATCAACTATCACCGTAAGCCATCCCAAAGGTCTTACTTGGCACAAACACTAATTAAAACACACAAAAAAATCTAACCAGAGGCTAGATGAATTATTTATTGAAAAACAGCAAGGAAAAATATTGGGTTGTCTCCCAACAAGCGCTTTTCTTTAGAGCCTTTTAGCTAGGCGTTGAAAATTTTAATGATGCTCCCATGAAAGATAGCAATTGAAACACGAAGAGAGCATCATGTAGTATATGAAAATCACATCTAAGCCTAACATACTTCCTATGCATAGGCATTTTATAGGAAAACAAATTAGCAAGACAAGCAAGACCTAGCATATGCAAGGAAGGAGAATAAAACATAGACAATCTCAACATGAAGAGAGGTAATTTAGCAACATAAAAATTTCTATGACCATATTTTCCTCTCTCATAATAATTACATGCGGGATAATATTCAAATTCAACAATATAGCTATCACATAAAATATTCTCTACATGATCCACACGCATGCAAAGTTGACACTCTTCCAAAATAGTGGGATTATCATAAAATAAAGTCATGACCTCTCCAAACCCACTTTTATCAAAAAATTCGTAAGTTTGATCATTCTCCAAATATGTGGGATCTAGAGTTGACACTCTTCCAAACCCACTTTCAATATTATTGCAAACATTATTATCGATCTTATATTCATCATGGGGCTTAAATAAATTTTCAAGATCATAAGAAGAATCACCCCAATCATGATCATTGCAACAAGTAGTGGACATAGCAAAACTAGCATCCCCAAGCTTAGGGTTTTGCATATCATCAACACAATTGACACTAATAGAATTTATAATAACATCATTGCAATCATGCTTTTCATTCAAGGAGCTATCGTGAATCACTTTATAATTTTCTTCTTTCAACACTTCATCACAATTTTCAGATTCACGAATTTCAAGCAAAACCACATAAAGATAATCTAGTGCACTCACCTCACTAGCAATAGGTTCATCCTAATTGGATCTCTTAAAAAGATTAGCAAGTGGATGAGGATCCATAAACCTTTGTTTCTGTTTTTCAATAAACACACAATTTTACCAAGCGAACAAGCAAACAAACCAAGTAAAACATAAGGGCAAACGAAAAGAAGGCAAATAAAAAGGCAAACGAAAAGACGAACGGAAGAAGGGCGAAGAAAAGGCAAATCTTTTCGAAAATCGCTTTAGAAGTGGGGGAGAGGAAAATGAGAGGCAAATGGCGAATAATGTAATGCAAGAGATGAGAGTTTTATGATGGGTACTAGGTATGTCTTGACTTGGCGTAGATCTCCCAGGCAACGGCGCCAGAAATTCTTCCTGGTACTTCTTGAGCTTGCGTTGGTTTTTCCCTTGAAGAGGAAAGGGTGATGCAGCAAAGTAGAGATAAGTATTTCCCTCAGTTAGAGAACCAAGGTATCAATCCAGTAGGAGACAACGCACAAATCACCAATACCTGCACAAACAATCAAACACTTGCACCCAACGCGATAAAGGGGTTGTCAATCCCTTCACTGTCACTTGCAAAAGTGAGATCTGATAGAGATAGATTAAACTAAACAAAAGATAAAGTAAATATTTTTAGGGTTTTTGGTTTATACATCTGAAAATAAAAGATTGCAAAATAGTAGATCGGCAAGTAATATGATGGAAAATAGACCCAGGGGCCACAGGTTTCACTAGAGGCTTCTCTCAAGATAGCAAATAATACGGTGGGTGAACAAATTACTGTCGAGCAATTGATAGAAAAGCGCAAAGTTATGACGATATCCAAGGCAATGATTATGAAATATAGGCATCACGTCCCTGTCAAGTAGACCGACTCCTGCCTGCATCTACTACTATTACTCCACACATCGACCGACTCCTGCCTGCATCTAGAGTATTAAGTTCATGAAGAACAGAGTAACCCTTTAAGTAAGATGACATGATGTAGAGGAATAAACTCAAGCAATATGATGTAAACCCCATCTTTTTATCCTTGATGGCAACAATACAATACGTGCCTCGCTGCCCCTACTGTCACTGGGAGAGGACACCGCAAGATTGAACCCAAAGCCAAGCACTTCTCCCATTGCAAGAAAAACCAATCTAGTTGGCCAAACCAAACCGATAGTTCGAAGAGAATTACAAGGATATCAAATCATGCATAAAAGAATTCAGAGAAGATTCAAATAATATTCATAGATAAGCTGATCATAAATCCACAATTCATCGGATCTCGACAAACACACCGCAAAAGAAGATTACATCGGATAGATCTCCAAAAACATCAACGAGGACTTTGTATTGAGAATCAAAGAGAGAGAAGAAGTCATCTAGCTACTAGCTATGGACCCGTAGGTCTGAGGTAAACTACTCACGCTTCATCGGAAGGGCAATAGAGTTGATGTAGAAGCCCTCTGTGATCAAATCGCCCTCCGGCAAGATGCCGGAAAAGGCCCCAAGATGGGATCACACGGGAACAGAAGGTTGCGGTGGTGGAAAAGTGTTTTTGTGGATGCCCCTGGTGGTTTGGGAATATATGTGAATATATAGGAGGAAGATCTAGGTCAGGGGGTCACCGAGGGGCCCATAAGGCAGGGGGCTCGCCCTACCCCCTGGGCGCGCCCTCCCCCCTTGTGCCGCCACGTGGCTCTTCTGACTTGCACTCCAAGTCTCCTGGGTGTCTTCTGGTCCAAGAAAAATCATCGCGAAGGTTTTATTCCGTTTGGACTCCGTTTGGTATTCCTTTCCTGTGGAGCTCAAAAACAAGGAAAAAACAGAAACTGGCACTGGGCTCTATGTTAATAATTTAGTCCCAAAAATAATATAAAATAGCATATTAATGCATATAAAACATCCAAAACAGATAATATAATAGCATGGAACAATCAAAAATTATAGATACGTTGGAGACGTATCACGGCGGAGTCCGCTGACACACCGGAGGAGGCGGAGTACTGCCCTGATGCGCTGGAGGAGGCGGAGGAGGAGGCGAGTGCCCTGACGAGGCGGAGGAGGAGGCGGAGTGCCCTGACGCGGCGGAGGAGGAGGCGGAGTGCCCTGACTCGCCGAAGGAGGAGGAGGAGGAGGCATCTAGTTTGGAAGCTTGATGTACTCCTTTCTCCATAGGTAGGTACTCCTTAAAGCATTTTCCAGATGAATCTCCCCTTCACCTGTAGGGTAGTCAAGCTCCAGCTCCTCAAATCCCTCCATTATTTCATCCACCGTCACAACAACATAGCCATGTGGAATCGGACGGCAATGAAAAGTTCCCTCAGCTTGAGGAGGTACAACAGAGCTGGCAGCCGCCTTCAAGGTCAGGTTCTGGCATTTCGTCATTAGCTCGCAATGTTCAGCCTCCGTGATACTATCCACGGGGTAGCGAGGAGCCGTGAAATCAGGCTGAACGAGCTCCGTGGAAGCCACGTTGGTTCACCGCTAAGATGGTGGGGTAGCTTCTGGGGCAGCATCGAAGCAAGGATCTTTGTGCTGCTGAGATGGGTGGCCGGTAGCTCGCTGGCTCTCAAGTTCCTCTAGCTTTGCTAATCTTGCATTGATCCTCTGCATTTCAATTGTTTCCTCTTTCCTCTTTCTCTCCTGGCTTCTATAACCACCGCTGTCGGGAAACCCATGCACCCACGGAACGGAGCCTGGTGTGCCTCGTGTTCGTCCAGGGTGCTCAGGATTCCCGAGGGCCTCTGTCAGCTCATCCTTCTCTCTGGTCGGGAATGAACGTCCCTTCCTGCGTTGCCTTGATATATTTCTGAAGCTTCGTGATGGGTATTGCAAGTTGCTCGTCGGTCCAAAAACACTCCCCTGTTTCTGGGTCCAAAGTTCCCCCAACCCCGAAAAACCAAGTCCTTGAACGATCTGGCCAGTGCAATGTCCCTAGTTGAACCCCTTTAGCAAGCAGGTCTTGCTTAGCTTTGTCCCACAACGGCCAGGCTTTGTAGTAGCCACCTGACCCCGTGTGATGGTGATACAACTTCTTTGCAGCATTTTTCTTGTTTGTCAGTGACCTTGTCTTACCCTTCTCCGATTTCTTGTAGGCCACAAATGCGGGCCAGTGATCTCTTATCTTCTCATATCGACCGATGAATTCTGGAGTCTCCACTTTGTCGACAAACTTTGTGTTCAACAATTTCTTCCAGTTCCTGAATAGTTCTGCCATCTTCTTAAGAGCAAACGCCTTGACCTTTCACTCTATAACCTGGTTATTCGGATCCTCCTCTAGCGGTAGGCTGAAATTTGTCATCAGCGAGGTCCAAAGATCATCTTTCTATCTATCCTGGACATAAGAAACTTCAGGGTCCTTATTCTTATTCCATTGCACGATGCTAATCGGGACGCTGTCCCTAACAACAACTACGCACTGATGTACAAATGCATCCTTGGTCCTCTTGGGAGCAATCGGTTGGCCATCTCGAGCGACTTCTGTGATCGTGAACCTTTCATCCTGGCGCAACCTTTTCTTCGGGCCTCGTCTCCTTATGAAAGTTTGGCTCGATCCGGAGGGCTAAAAGAAGAAAGAAGCATTAATATATGTACATGTAACACCCATGTGTAATAACCACTGTGATCATCTGCTAGTAATGCCAAGTCATTCTCATTTGCAGTGCTTAGTCACAATGGTTAAAGATTCAATTCAAATCTCTCTCTGAAAACTAATTCAAATTCAAGTACAAAATAAAGTGGTTCAAAAATAGTTGGAAGATGTTCATATTCTAGCAAATATTCCAAAACAAATGTTGTTAAGGAACAAAACATCTCCATCAACTTGTAATGAGTCAGAGCATTTAAAATAGTGCCAGATCAGCACTAAAAATGCCTATTTCAATTTTTGAAAAATCCAAATGAACTCGAAAAATGCCCAAACTTTTTGAGGCAATGCAGAATATTCCAATGTACTTATGTGACCAAACTTCGCATTTTTACAAAATCAATTGGAGCCTCAAAATAATGCCAAACCATCTCTGTAAAAAGAAAAAGCAGAGACAGAAAAAATAAAAAGGAAAGAGGCACTGTGCAGTGGGCCTAAGTGCACAATGCCCCAAACCAGCCCCCCAGGCCCATCTCCCTCTCCCTCTCACCTGCGGGTCACCGCGCGCTTGGCCGCACCGGCGAGCACCGGTGAAACGACGACAGCGCGGCGTCATCGACGCCCACCGACGCGAGGGGATAAGGCCCCGGCCTCGTTCACTCCCCCTAGTCCTCCCTCGTCACTTCTCCCCTCTCCCCTCGCTCTCTCCCATCCATTCCCATCGACGACTGAGCGCCAACGCCACCGCACCTCGCCGTTTGTCGCGGCCACCGTTGACCCCTCGCCTCGTCGACCTGTCTGTCGTCTCCGCCGTCTTCAACTACCTCATCCTCGACCACGAGCGTGAGCAGGAGAGCTCTGCTACACCGGGATCGAGCCCTTCTTTTTCCTCGGATCGCCGGCGCGTCTCCGACGAGCGTCGTCGACTCTGCTGCTCCTAAACTGCCAAGGGCCATCGGTGTGCCGCTCGGTGAGATTCTCCGTCTCCTGCTCCCCTCCGTTAGCCTCTTCGCGTGCCGTAGCTAGCTGCCGCCGCGTCCATGCTCTGCCCGCCGCCGACGAGCTTGTGGCCGTTGCTGTGGTCGATGTCACTGCCGCCTGAGGCCACGGTCGAGCTCCTGGTGCTCCCAGGAGCCCAACGAGCACAAGCCCGTGCTTCCCCGTACCCCCTAGCGCTGGATCTGTCGACGCCCGAACTCCGACGTCCGCTCCGCCGCTCGCCACCGCCGACTCTGGCCGTTTCCGGCCAAGCCACCCCCACAGTTCGACGCGCGAGCGTGCGCCCGTTCGAACGCGAGTAGCCGCGCGCGAAACGACCCCCTGTGGCGATTTTCTGAGCGACTCCAGTGACGCGCCGCCGCGGATTTGGTCGCCGGAGCTCTCTCCGGCGCCGACGCCGATGTGGCTTGGTGGGCCCCGCCCCTGGGTCGCTGACCAGTGGGTCCTGGGGGCCCCGTTGACTGGGTTGACCCAGTCAACGTGCTGACTGGGCAGCCCCAGCCACTGACATGTGGGCCCTCCTCTATTAATTGGTTTAATAAACATTTTATAAATATAAGTAATTAGTTTAGCCTAATCACTCACTGACAACTGGGGCCCACCTCCCTAATTAGTCTGTTAGTTTAGTTTAACACATTGTTGAACCCAGAGAGGCTGACAGGTGGGTCCCACCTGTCAGTTTGACTGGTCAGCTGGCCAGTCGACTGCTGACGTCATGCTGGTGTGCTGCTGACGCATTAATTCATTTCTGTATTTTAAATAATTCCAGAATTTCAGAAAATGTTATAATCTTTGAAAATCCGTAGAAAATAAACCGTAGCTCGAATCGAAAAACTTTCTACATGAAAGTTGATCAGAACGATGAGACGAATTTGATCGTGCTGTCTATTTTCATGTCGGAACCCTCTACCTAGAAGAACCCGCAACTTTTCGTCCGATTCCGGTAGATGAATAGTGCATATGTACCGGTTAATAATTCCAACTTAAATCCTAAAATCACTAATATGACTTAGACATACTTTTAGGCAACCCCGCACTGCACCATAGCATAGCATGCTCCGTGTTGCATATGTTTGTTGTGTATTTATCTGTTTCCTCCCCCTCTTCTCTCTCATTAGACCCCGACACCGACGTAGTCCCCGAGGCAGATGCAGCTCCGGAGTACGACTACACAGTTGACGATCAGACCCTTGCCGCAGAGCTTCCAGGCAAGCACCCCCTTTTGAACATGCCGATATCGCCTATTCTTTCTCTCTTATGCTTGCATTAGAAATTGCTGCTGCTACTGTTTATCCTATTTCTGATGCATAGCCTGATCTTGTAACCTGCTATTGTTACCTACCTGTTTATCCTAAACTGCTTAGTATAGGCTGGTTAGAGACCCATCAGAGACCCCATTTTTGACCCAACTACCCCGCTGGATTATCAGAAGACCCGATCAACGGGATTGAAGACCAAGCCCCGGCACCGCACATCACCCCCCTAGTTGTACGACACTACCGGGTTACTATCGAGTGCCGAGGGTGATACCTCGTCAGCACTTCTGATGTTAACCTTGTAGGTTAGTTCATCGGTTGTGGTCATCGAGGGTGATTCCTCTTTCTCCACTCCCAGTAACGACGTTGTCATGCAACTCCTCAAGAGTGGACCTCGAGGGTGAATCCTCCTTAGTTCACCTTGACGATTACATCAGGTGGAATTCCATCGAGGGTGATTCCTCAGGGTTCCCCCTTGGTGTTCTGGACACACGGATACTATGACTTTACCACATAACCATGATACTAAAGTTGGGTCGGCCCTGAGGGGTACCCGCGCGAGCAAGTGATGCGATTGATGTGTAGTCGGGTGACCAGAGAGAGTACCCGCGAGATAATTACGAGGCGTGGCCGGGCATTCTTAGCCCTTGCCGCAAGTCCTCGAGACGGGGCAACGGGGTCACATCGATCGTGAGTCTCTGCTCATTATCACGCGCTCCTAATTCACTAACGGTTTGGATATTTGATCCGAGTGGGCCTCTGGCCCGATAGCACTAACCATCACGTGGGAACAGTTATGGGCACTCTGCGTCGTGGCATCAGCCGAAGCTTACTGGACGTCAGCAAGGAGCGGCACGCGTCGGGTTGGACCGCGTTAAGCACCCTCCGTTGTACTGGAGGCTGCTAGGTCTGCTCTCGGCCGTGAACGTAACGTGCAGGAGCGCTCAGGGCGAGGGGCCCTGCCCCCTGGGCGCATAGGTTTAGTCCGGCGTGCTGACCTCTCTGATAAGCCTAGGTCAGGTTGCGGCGTATCGTTTGGCCGAGGCCGGGCATGACCCAAAAAAGTGTGTCCGGCCGGAGTTAATCGAGCGTGGTGGGTAAGTTGGTGCACCCCTGCAGGGAAGAACTAATCTATCTATAGCCGATCCTCGGTAACGGACGCTCGGAGTTGTATCCCGATCGATACAACTAGAACTGGATACTTGTGATGAGAAATGGATAGTATGGCTCTGGGATTGCTTTCTCGCAGGGAGTCGAGGAAGGATCTCTGGGCAAGGTTGATAACACTACTATTACTTTACATTATGCTAATCTGCACTCTTCTAATGCTACAAGACTGCTGAAGATGATGAAGATGCTAGTCTTCGATAGGACTAGGCTTTCCCCTCTATTCTGGCATTTCTGCAGCCTAGTCCACATATACAGCCTTTCTTTGATAATGTTGCATATGTAGTGTAGATCCTTGCTTGCTGAGTACTTCGGATGAGTACTCACGGTTGCTTTGCTTACTTTTTCTCCCCATATCCGTTTGTCGCAACCAGATGACGGAGCCCCTGAGCCAGCTGCCCCCGCCGATGGCTACTACTACTACCCTCCTGGCGAGTACTACTACGAGGAGCCGTCCGACGACCAGGAGTAGGTTTGAAGGGTCCCAGGCAGGAGGCCTGCGCCTTTTGATCATAGTGTTTTCTTTTGCCCCGCCTTCTTAAAGGCTTATTCTGTTTTATCTTTTATATCTGTACTCAGATATCTGATGCTTCCGCTGACGCTTGTATGCGAGCTTATGTATTCGAGCCCTCGAGGCCCCTTGCTTGTAATATAAAGCTTGTATGACTTTATTTATGTTTTAGAGTTGTGTTGTGATATCTTCAAGTGAGTCCTTAGGCTTGATCGTGTGCAATTGCGTGTATGGTTAGTGCACGATTAAGCCGAGGGCGTCACAGTACATACCAAAACAATTAATGCATCAAGTCAGCACAGGCTTAATATATATATATATATATACCTCGCCGGACTTTGCAACAGTTAAGGCTCCCTCCTCCGTTCGGTCACCGGAGCCGTCATCATGATCTCCTTCCTCCGCCATTCGGTCACCGGAGCCATCATGATCTCCTTCCTCCTCCATTGTTGGATCACCAGAGCCGTCATCCTCTCCTTCCTGACCATCGGTGTCGTTGAGAAACGACAAGGGATCACCTCCGGCGAGGATTATATCCCCCAACAACTGTTGTTCTAAGTCTCTTTCCATCGTTTCTGCAAATATTACAACATGGCAATATACAAACATGAGAGATGGATTAGTGGCAAACATAGACCTAGCTAATCACAACAAGGAATAATATGCATATATGAGCAATGGATTAGTTGCGGACCGCCTCTCTCATGCATGTTCGACGTCCCCCCTCATGTCGAAGTTATCGGGGTTATACTTTCAGGAGAGGACACTTTGCAAAAAATAATCGCTATGCAGGAGGGGGTAGATCGACAACGCTCTTTCTTCTAGGGGTTTGGGTGGACTCGAGAGTATTGGTCGGGCGAGAGGGGGTTGATCGACGTCCCCCCTCATGTCGAAGTTATGGGAGTTATACTTTCAGGAGAGGACACTTTGCAAAAAATAATCACTATGCAGGAGGGGATAGATCGACAACACTCTTTCTTCTAGGGGTTTGGGTGGACTCGAGAGTATTGGTCGGGCGAGAGGGGGTTGATCGACGTCCCCCCTCATGTCGAAGTTATCGGAGTTATACTTTCAGGAGAGGACACTTTGCAAAAAATAATCGCTATGCAGCAGGGGGTAGATCGACAACGCTCTTTCTTCTAGGGTTTGGGTGGACTCGAGAGTTGGTCGGGCGAGAGGGGGTTGATCGACGTCCCCCCTCATGTCGAAGTTATCGGAGTTTTCTATGAACAAAAAAAAATTCCACATGACAACATCTCATCTCATCTCATCTCCACAAAACATCTCATACATCTCATCTCATCTCATCTCCACATGAAAATTATCTAAAAAAATAGAGCACCATATTTATCTATCTATGTCATCTCCACATGAACATACATCTCATCTCCACATGAACATACATCTCATAAAAAAAACATAGCACGAAATTTATCTATCTCATCTCCACATGAACATATACATCTCATCAAGGTGACCATGGAGCATTATCTAAAAAACATAGCAACAGGGGCTGCCGGCGACCATGGAGCAGTGGCAGAGCAAGGTGCTCGGGGGCAAGCGGCGACGGGGAGCAGGGGACCATGGGAAGGGGGGGCTTGATACGTCCATTTTGCATCATGTTTTCCTACTGTTATTTATAATGTTTTTATGCATAATAATGCTTTTTGGAGTACTTCTAATTCCTTTTCTCTCATAATTTGCAAGGTTCACACAAAGAGGGAGAATTCCGGCAGCTGGAAATCTGGACCTGAAAAGGCTACGTCAGGCTACCTATTCTGCACAACTCCAAATGAGCTGAAACTTCACGGTGAATTTTTATGGAATAAATAAGAAATAATGGAGCAAATAACTACCGGAGGGGGGCCACCTGGTGAGCACAAGACACGAGGGCGTGCCAGGCCCCCCAGGCGTGCCCTGGTGGGTTGTGCTCAGCCCAGCCCACCTCCGGTGCCCATCTTCTGGTATATAAGTCATTTTGACCTAGAAAAAAAATAAGGAGAGGACTTTCGGGACGGAGCACCGCCGTCTCGAGGTGGAACTTGGGCAGGAGCACTTTTGCCCTCCGGCGGAGCGATTTCGTCGGGGGAACTTCCCTCCCGGAGGGGGAAATCATCGTCATCATCATCACCAACAACTCTCCCATCTTGGGGAGGGAAATCTCCATCAACATCTTCAACAACACCATCTCCTCTCAAACCCTAGTTCATCTCCCGTGTTCAATCTGTGTACCAGAACTATACATTGGTACTTGTGGGTGACTAGTGGTGTTGATTGCTTCTCGTAGTTGATTACTATATGGTTTATTTGGTGGAAGATTATATGTTCAGATCCATTATGCTATTTAATACCCCTCTGATCTTGAGCATGATTATTATTTGTGAGTAGTTACTTTTGTTCTTGAGGTCACGGGAGAAATCATGTTGCAAGTAATCATGTGAACTTGATATGTGTTCTAATTTTGATGATATGTATGTTGTGATTCACTTAGTGGTGTCATGTGAACGTCGACTACATGACACTTCACCATATTTGGGCCTAAGGGAATGCATTGTGGAGTAGTTATTAGATGATGGGTTGCGAGAGTGACAGAAGCTTAAACCCTAGTTTATGCGCTATTCCGTAAGGGACCGATTGGATCCAAAAGTTTAATGCTATGGTTAGAATTTATTCTTAATACTTTTATCGTAATTGCGGATGCTTGTGAGGGGGTTAATCATAAGTAGGAGGTTTGTTCAATTAAGAACATCACCTAAGCACCGATCCACCCACATATCAAATTATCAAAGTAGTGAACACAAATCAAACCAATATGATGAAAGTGACTAGATGAAATTCCCGTGTACCCTCAAGAACACTTTGCTTATCATAAGAGACTATTTTGGCCTGTCCTTTGCCTCAAAAGGATTGGGCTACCTTTCTGCACTTGTGTTACCATTATCGTTACTTTCTCGTTACAAATTATCTTGCTACAAAACTATCTGTTACTTATAATTTCAGTGCTTGCAGACATTACCTTGCTGAAAACCGCTTGTCATTTCCTTCTGCTCCTCGTTGGGTTCGACACTCTTACTTATTGAAAGGACTATGATTGATCCCCTATACTTGTGGATCATCAAGGCTCTTTTCTGGCGCCGTTGCCGGGGAGTGAAGTGCTCTTGGTAAGTGGAAATCGGTAAGGAAAAATTATTACTACATGCTGAAATTTATTGTCACTTGTTACTATGGAAAACAATCCTTTGAGGGGTTTGTTCGGGGTATCTTCACCTCGACCGGAACCACAATTAGATGCCCCTCAACCTACTACACCTACTGAAAATATTGAATATGAAATTACTTCGGGTATGATAGAACAACTGCTGGCTAATCCTTATGCAGGAGATGGAACCAAACATCCTGATATGCACTTGATATATGTGGATGAAATTTGTGGATTGTTTAAGCTTGCAGGTTTACCCGGAGATGAAGCTAAGAATAAGGTTTTCCCTTTATCTTTGAAGGGAAAGGCATTGACATGGTATAGGCTATGCGATGATATTGGATCTTGGAATTGGAACCGATAGAAATTGGAGTTCCATCAAAAAAATTATCCTATGCATCTAGTTCATCGTGATCGGAATTATATATATAATTTTTGGCTTCGTGAAGGAGAAAGTATCGCTCTAGCTTGGGGGAGGCTCAAGTCAATGTTATATTCATGCCCCAATCATGAGCTCTCAAGAGAAATTATTATCCAGAACTTTTATGCTCGGCTTTCTCGTAATGATCAATCCATGCTCGATACTTCTTGTACTGGTTCCTTTATGAAGAAGACCATTGAATTCCGATTGGATCTTTTAGAAGGAATTAAACGCAACTCTAAAGATTGGGAAATCGACGAAGGTAAGGAGTCAGGTATTAAGCTTAAGTTTGATTGTGTTAAATCTTTTATGAATACCGATGCTTTTCAAAAGTTTAGCACTAAATATGGACTTGACTCTGAGATAGTAGCCTCCTTTTGTGAATCTTTTGCTACTCATGTTGATCTCCCTAAGGAGAAGTGGTTTAAATATCACCCACCAATTAAAGAAGAAATTAAAGAATCGGTAATAGCTAAAAAAGAAACTATCATCTACAATGTTGATCCAATTGTTCCTACTGCTTATATTGAAAACCCACCTTTCCCTGTTAGGATAAAGGAACATGCTAAAGTTTCAACTGTGGTCAATAAAAGTTATATTAGAACACCTAAACCAGCTGAACAAATCAAGGTAGAACCTAGTGTTGCTATGGTTAAGGATCTCCTGGTTGATAATATAGATGGGCATGTTATTTACTTCTGTGATGAAGCTGCTAGAATTGCCAAACCCGATGAAAAAGATAAACATAGACCTGTTGTTGGCATGCCTGTTGTCTCAGTTAAAATAGGAGATCACTGTTATCATGGTTTATGTGACATAGGTGCTAGCGTGAGTGCTATCCCTTTTACCTTATATCAAGAAATCATGAATGACATAGCACCCGCTGAAATAGAAGACATAGATGTTACTATTAAACTTGCTAATAGAGACACCATCATACCTCTTGGGATTGTTAGAGATGTTGAAGTCTTGTGTGGGAAAATAAAATACCCTACTGATTTTCTTGTTCTTGGTTCCCCACAAGATGACTTTTGTCCCATTATCTTTGGTAGACCTTTCTTGAACACCGTTAATGCTAAAATAGATTGTGAGAAACAAACTGTCGGTGTTAGTTTTGGTGATGAGTCTCATGAGTTTAATTTTTCCAAGTTTAGTAGAAAACCTCATAAAAAAAGAATTGCCTGGTAAGGATGAAATTATTGGTCTTGCTTCTATTGTTGTACCCCCTACTGATCCTTTAGAACAATATCTGCTAGACCATGAAAATGATTTACATATGCATGAAAGAAATGAAATAGATAAGATTTTCTTTGAACAACGTCCTCTGCTTAAGCACAATTTGCCTATTGAAACTGTAGGAGGTCCTCCTCCACCCAAAGGTGATCCTGTATTTGAATTAAAACAATTGCTAGACACTTTGAAATATGCTTATCTTGATGAGAAGAAGATATATCCTGTTATTATTAGTGCTAACCTTTCAGAACATGAAGAAGAAAGATTATTGAAAGTTCTAAGGAAGCACCGAGCTGCTATTGGATATACTCTTGATGATCTTAAGGGCATTAGTCCCACTCTATGTCAGCACAAGATTAATATGGAACCTGATGCTAAACCCGTTGTTGATCACCAACGTCGGTTAAATCCGAAGATGAAAGAAGTGGTAAGAACGGAAATATTAAAACTTCTGGAAGCAAGTATAATCTATCCTATAGCTGATAGTAGATGGGTAAGTCCCGTTCATTGTGTCCCTAAGAAAGGAGGTATTACTGTTGTTCCTAATGATAAGAATGAACTTATTCCACAAAGAATTGTTACAGGCTATAGAATGGTAATTGATTTTAGAAAATTAAACAAAGCAACTAGAAAAGATCATTACCCTCTACCTTTTATTGATCAAATGATAGAAAGATTATCTAAGCACACACATTTTTGCTTCCTTGACGGATATTCTGTTTTTTCACAAATACCTGTTTCTCAACCTGATCAAGAAAAGACCACTTTTACTTGTCCTTTTGGAACTTATGCTTATAGACGTATGCCTTTTGGTTTATGCAATGCACCTGCTACCTTTCAAAGATGTATGACTGCTATATTCTCTGACTTTTGTGAAAAGATTGTTGAGGTTTTCATGGATGACTTTTCCGTTTATGGGAAGTCTTTTGATGATTGTTTAAGCAATCTTGATCGAGTTTTGCAGAGATGTGAGCAAACAAATCTTGTCTTGAATTGGGAGAAGTGCCACTTTATGGTTAACGAAGGTATTGTTTTGGGCCATAAAATTTCTAAAAGAGGCATTGAGGTGGACAAAGCTAAGGTTGATGCAATCAAGAAAATGCCATGTCCTAAAGATATCAAAGGTATTCGTAGTTTCCTTGGTCATGCTGGTTTCTATA
Organism: Thinopyrum elongatum; assembly: GCA_011799875.1. Taxonomy (NCBI): domain Eukaryota; kingdom Viridiplantae; phylum Streptophyta; class Magnoliopsida; order Poales; family Poaceae; genus Thinopyrum; species Thinopyrum elongatum. The sequence continues at coordinate 530,039,420 of CM022300.1, read as the reverse complement.
GGAGATTTATCAAAGACTTTTCTAAAATTTCTAGGCCCCTTACAAATCTTTTGCAAAAGGATATTCCCTTTGTTTTTGATGATGATTGTTTGGAAGCCTTCGAAACACTCAAGAAAGCCTTAATTACTGCACCTATTGTTCAACCACCTCATTGGAACTTGCCTTTTGAAATTATGTGTGATGCTAGTGATTATGTTGTTGGTGTTGTTCTAGGACAAAGAATTGATAAGAAACTAAATGTTATTCATTATGCTAGTAAAACTCTAGATAGTGCCCAACGAAATTATGCTACTACTGAAAAAGAATTTTTAGCAGTTGTGTTTGCTTGTGATAAATTTAGATCATATATTGTAGATTCTAAAGTAATTGTTCACACCGATCATGCTGCTATAAAATACCTTATGGAAAAGAAAGATGCTAAACCTAGACTCATTAGGTGGGTTCTCTTGCTACAAGAATTTGATTTACATATCACTGATAGAAAGGGAGCTGAGAACCCCGTGGCTGATAACTTGTCTAGGCTTGAAAATAGTCTTGATGACCCACAACCTATTAATGATAGCTTTCCTGATGAGTAGTTATCTAGAATAAATGTTTCTCATAACACTCCTTGGTATGCTAATTATGCTAATTACATTGTTGCTAAATATTTACCACCTAGTTTCACTTATAAACAAAAGAAAAAATTCTTCTATGATTTAAGACATTACTTTTGGGATGACCCACATCTTTATAAAGAAGGAGTAGATGGTATTATTAGACGTTGTGTACCTGAGCATGAACAGGGACAAATCCTACGAAAATGTCACTCCAAAGCTTATGGAGGACATCATGCAGGAGACAGAACTGCTCACAAGGTATTGCAATCTGGTTTTCATTGGCCTACTCTCTTCAAGGATGCCCGTAAGTTTGTTTTATCTTGTGATGAATGTCAAAGAATAGGTAATATCGGTAAGCGTCAAGAAATGCCTATGAATTATTCTCTTTCTATTGAACCATTTGATGTTTGGGGATTTGATTACATGGGACCTTTTCCTTCCTCTAATGGGTATACTCATATTTTGGTTGTTGTCGATTATGTTACTAAGTGGGTAGAAGCTATTCCAACTAGTAGTGCTGATCACAACACCTCTATTAAAATGCTTAAGGAAGTCATTTTCCCAAGGTTTGGAGTCCCTAGATATTTAATGACTGATGGTGGTTCACACTTTATTCATGGTGCTTTCCATAAAATGCTTGCCAAGTATGATGTTAACCATAGAATTGCATCACCCTATCACCCTCAGTCTAGTGGTCAAGTTGAACTTAGCAATAGAGAAATAAAATTAATTTTACAAAATACTGTCAATAGGTCTCGAAAGAATTGGTCTAAGAAATTAGATGATGCACTTTGGGCTTATAGAACAGCATATAAAAATCCTATGGGTATGTCTCCTTATAAAATGGTTTATGGAAAAGCTTGTCATTTGCCTCTTGAGTTAGAACATAAAGCATATTGTGCAATTAAAGAACTCAACTATGATTTCAAACTTGCTGGTGAGAAGAGGTTATTTGATATTACCTCATTAGATGAGTGGAGAACCCAAGCCTATGAAAATGCCAAGTTATTTAAAGAAAAAATTAAAAGATGGCATGATAAAAGAATCCAAAAGCGTGAGTTCAAGGTTGGAGAATATGTTCTTTTGTACAACTCTCGTTTTAGATTCTTTATAGGAAAACTCCTCTCCAAATGGGAAGGACCTTATGTTATCGAGGAGGTTTATCGATCTGGAGCTATCAAAATAAATAATGCCGAAGGTACTAACCCGAAGGTTGTCAATGGGCAAAGAATAAAACATTATATCTCAGGTACGCCCATTAATGTTGAAAGCAATGTTATCCAAACTATGACACCGGAAGAACACATAAAAGAAACCTTCCGGAACCCTCTAGAATCGTGAAAAAGAGGAGGTACGTGATACGGTAAGTAAACGGACTCCAAAAAATCTGCAAAAATATTTTCTGTCCATTTTAGAATATAACAAAAATTAGGAAAATAAGAAACAACCAGGAAGGCACCCCTGGTGGGCACAAGACACCAGGGCGCGCCTGGCATGCCAAGCGCGCCCAGGTGGGTTGTGCCCACCTCGGGTACCTTCCGGACTCCGTTTTTCTTCCGTTTACTTGTTTCCCAAGATAAAAAAATCTTTATATACCCCCTGAACCTATTGACCTCCGTATCGCGGAGAAATCTCCTGTTTTCTTTTCTTACTGTTTTCTGACAGATCTAATCCGCCATGGCCGCTTCAAGCTCCTCCAAGGACAAGTTCTTTGAGAACGTCATCAACCCATATCTGCGGGAGGTGATGCAACACAATCAAGCCATCTAGATGCGTGAGGGGTTGCTCCACATCCATGAAGGACATCGTCTTCTCCTTCAACGAGCAAATCAACTTCCTCCAGAGCCAGATCTACGACCTTCAAAACCAAGTATTTGAATATGAGGCAAGGTTTAAAGGTATGAGTTTGGCTGCCATTTGCAGGACCCGAGAGACTCACTCCTCCTCTTATGATGGTAAACCTCTGCCATGGAAACTAAAGGACAAGATCGCTACCACTTCATCACCACCACCTCCTTCTTCATCACCAAAAGAAAATTGAGCATCGGGTATGGGCACTCCCCTTGGCTTACGCCAAGCTTGGGGGAGGTGCCCCAATATCGTATCACCTCCACTATCTTTTGCCTTTACTTTTCTTAGTTCGATCCATAATTATCTTTTGCTTTAGATGAATAAAAGTTTAGTTCGATCCTTTCTTCTTGAGAGTTTGCTTAGTGATCTATCCTTGTAATCGTGTGCGAGATATATAATAAAGTTTAGTTTGAGTTTTACTTTCTTTACTTTCATGTTTTAATAAAAAGAAAGGAAATAAATGAAAAAGATCATATGCTAATCTTATGGTAAGTAATGACACCACATAAGGAAAAGTATAAGTAGAAAATTTTATTGGAGAATGACAAACATAGCATTGGTCAATGATGCAATTCATGAAAGAATTAATAAGGGAAGAGAAGATTCACATGCAAATATACTATCTTAGAAATCTTTTGTGATTGTGAGCCCCCATCAAAATAGTATATGCCAAAATTGTTGACGTTGGACAAGGAAGACAACGTAATGATTTATGTTTGTTCATATTCACATAGAAGTTATATTGTCATAGATCCTTCAACATGTAGTGCTTGCCCCCTATCTTTGCTAGCCAAAAATTCCGCACCAAGTAGAGATACTACTTGTGCATCCAAAAACCCTTAAACCCAAATCTTGTTTTGAGAGTCCACCATACCTACCTATGGATTGAGTAAGATCCTTCACGTAAGTTGTCATCGGTGCAATAAGGCAATAAAAACTGCTTCTAAAAGTGTTAGATCATTTAGTGTAAGAGAAAATTGAGCGTTGTACGAACTTGTGATGGCGAAGAATAAAAGCGACATACTGCATAATAAAGGTTGCTATCACAAGGGGCAATATAACATGACGTTCTTTTGCACTAAGGGATTGAGCATACAAACAAAAAGCACATGGCAACCTCTGCTTCCCTCTGCGAAGGGCCTATCTTTTACTTTTATGTATTTACTTTCATGCAAGAGTCAAAAATTTCTCTCTATTCCTTTTTATTTTCTCTTTTGGCAAGCATCATGTGGTGAGGAAAGATCTAGGCACATATATCCAGTTGAATATGGGTAGCATGAGTTATTATTGTTGACATCACCTTTGAGGTGAGTATGTTGGGAGGCGAAACTATAAGCCCCTATCTTTCTCTGTGTCCGGTTGAAACATTTTGCTCATGAGTATGCGGTGAGTGTTAGCAATCATAGAAGACTATATGATGGTTGAGTATGTGGACTTGCCTAAAGGCTTCGATACGTGACCCTTCCTGAAAAGATGATGAATTGTAGTTGCAAAGTTGACTGAGAACATAGTTTGTTGGTTTCCAATAGAGTTTATGCTTTATACTTCGATGTTGTGATGAATTGTTACTTATTCATGAGAAGTCTATGATAAAAGTTCTATGATTAAAGTTTTTATGTTAAAGTTTGTTGCTGTTATAATAATTTACATGATGCTTCTATGTCCGTATTTTTGTTTTTATCGACACCTCTCTCTCTAAGCATGTGGACATGTTTTTCGATTTCGGTTTTCGCTTGAGGACAAGCGAGGTCTAAGCTTGGGGGAGTTGATACGTCCATTTTGTATCATGTTTTCCTACTGTTATTTATAATGTTTTTTATGCATAATAATGCTTTTTGGAGTACTTCTAATGCCTTTTCTCTCATAATTTGCAAGGTTCACACAAAGAGGGGGAATTCCGGCAGCTGGAAATCTGGACCTGAAAAGGCTACGTCAGGCTACCTGTTCTGCACAACTCCAAATGAGCTGAAACTTCACGGGGAATTTTTATGGAATAAATAAGAAATACTGGAGCAAATAACTACTGGAGGGGGGCCACCTGGTGAGCACAAGACACCAGGGCGCGCCAGGCCCCGCAGGCGCGCCCTGGTGGGTTGTGCTCAGCCCAGCCCACCTCCGGTGCCCATCTTCTGGTATATAAGTCATTTTGACCTAGAAAAAAAATTAGGAGAGGACTTTTGGGACGGAGCGCCGCCGTCTCGAGGCGGAACTTGGGTAGGAGCACTTTTGCCTCCGACGGAGCGATTTCGCCGGGGGAACTTCCCTCCCGGAGGGGGAAATCATCGTCATCATCATCACGAACAACACTCCCATCTTGGGGAGGGCAATCTCCATCAACATCTTCAACAGCACCATCTACTCTCAAATCCTAGTTCATATCCCGTGTTCAATCTTGTAGGATCGAAAGTAGGTCTAGAGGGGGGTGATTAGACTACTTGACCAAATAAAAATCTAGCCTTTTCCTAATTTTATGTCTTGGCAGATTTTAGCAACTTAGCACAAGTCAAGCAATCAACCTACACATGCAATTCTAAGAGTGTAGTAGCGGAAAGTAAAACATTGCATATGAAGGTCAAGGGAAGGGCTTGGAGAAGGCAAACGCAATGTAGACACGAATATTTTTGCTGTGGTTCCGATAGGTGGTGCTATCGTACGTCCATGTTGATGGAGAGTTCAACCCATGAAGGGTAACGGTTGCGCGAGTCCATGGAGGGCTCCACCCACGAAGGGTCCACGAAGAAGCAACCTTGTCTATCCCACCATGGCCATCGCCCACGAAGGACTTGCCTCACTCGGGTAGATCTTCACGAAGTAGGCGATCTCCTTGCCCTTACAAACTCCGTGGTTCAACTCCACAATCTTGACGGAGGCTCCCAAGTGACACCTAACCAATCTAGGAGACACCACTCTCCAAAAGGTAATAAATGGTGTGTTGATGATGAACTCCTTGCTCTTGTGCTTCAAATGATAGTCTCCCCAACACTCAACTCTCTCTCACAGATTTGGCTATGGTGGAAAGATGATTTGAGTGGAAAGCAACTTGGGGAAGGCTAGAGATCAAGATTCTTGTGGTTGGATTGGAATGTCTTGGTCTCAACACATGAGTAGGTGGTTCTCTCTCAGAAAATGAGTAGTGGAAGTGTAGGCAAGTTCTGATGGCTCTCTCGTGAATAGAGAAGGGGGTGGAGGGGTATATATAGCCTCCACACAAAATCTAACCGTTACACACATTTGACCCAACTCGGTCAGACCGAATAGAAGAACTTGGTGAGACCGATTCAGTTCAAAATGTGAACGTTAGGATTTTCGGTGGGACCGACATGATCAACTCGGTGGGACCGATGCACTAGGGTTAGGGCAAAACCTCATCTTGGTGTGACCGATTGCATGAACTCGGTGAGACCGATTTCAAGAATGAGCAAACAGAGAGTTGGTCAGGCAAACTCGGTGGGACCGATCGCTCCTTTCGGTGATACCGAAACGTTACGAAAGGGAAACCGAGAGTTTGCATTGCGAACTTGGTGGGACCGATCGCTCATTTCAGTGAGACCGAAATGTTACGAAGGGAAATAAAGAGTTTGCAATCCCATCTCAGTGAGACCGAAATCCCTATCGGTGAGACCGAACTGATTAGGGTTTCTGGCTATGGCTATGTCAAAAGAACTCGGTGGCGCCGGATAGATCAAATCGATGGGGCCGAGTTTGACTTTAGGTTTAGGACATATATGGAATTGAGAAAGTGGTTGAGGGCTTTGGAGCATATCACTAAGCATTTTGAGCAAGTAGACCATTAAGCAACACCTCATCCCCTTTTAATAGTATTGGCTTTTCCTATGGACTCAATGTGATCTTGGATCACTAAAATAGAAATTAAGAGTCTTGACCTTTTGCCAATATTTGTCCTTAGCATTTTGAGGGGTCCACATCTCTAGTCCATGTGCCATGCCAATCATTGAACTGCCTGAAATATTTAACTTGAATGGATATTAGTTCAATGAGCTATATGTTGTTATGAATTACCAAAACCACCCAGGGATTAGTTGCACTTTCAATCTCCCCCTTTTTGGTAATTGATGACAACATATAGATCAAAGCTTCGACAAATGATAATATGAATGAAATATATCGTCGCTTTGAGAAGTATGTGATAAGCAAGAGCTCCCCCTAAATTTGTGCATTATTTAAAATTTGCTTTTGAATGCAAATGCACAATCGATTAGGATCATGGGTTACTCTTCCATGTCACATACATCTTGGTGGAGCGCTCAAAATGATAGAATATAAATAGCATGCACTCATCACCAAGGCAAACATGATTGATCATACGCTAGTAATAAGATATCATCATTCAAGCACACATTAAAGCATAATATGATCAATCACATGATCAATAGAGTATCTCACACACAAGCATGAATATTGTAGCAAACAAACAAGCAAATAACAAGTAGCAAGAGAGGCAAACAAAGCAAAACACACTCTCTCTCTCTCTCGAAGCCTATGATCTATACACTTTCTCCCCCTTTGGCAACAAGTTACCAAAAGGCTTGAAAATGCATAGTGCTATGCGGCACTCTAAGCACGATCTCCGGGAGCTCTGGTGTGCAAAGATGGCGTGGAGAGGACAACATCTGCAAAAGCTTCCGATGATGACTGAGGAACTGGAGGAGTTGCAACTGGAGGGGCAACTGGGGCAGTGGCTGCAGGTGCTGAAGTGGTGGCTCTTGTGTCACTGACTGGCACAGCTACAGACCTGTTGGCTCTAGGCACTCTCTGAAATGCCTCTGTGGTAGCTCTTCCTCTCCTGTCCTCTGCTTCTTCTTGAAGTTGCTCAACTGTGGTCTGAATTTCTGTGACCTTCAAGTCTAGATCATAAAATTTTGTTTCAATGATCCTCTCAAGACTCTCTTGATTTTGAGTCAGGTGGCTAGTCCTTTCTCAATTCTCATAGTGGCCTCAAGCAGATAGCTGAGCTGATCCTGCTTGGTCTTGAGATTTACAGCTGAGACATCTAGAATCTTGGAAGTCTTTGCTGCCTTTGCTTTTTCTCTCTTCTCCTGAGCCTCCACAGATGTAGGATGTGATGCATCCATGACAACAATATTGTCCTCAAAGTCTGGCCTCAGGGGAAGGTGCTCTCTGTCTAGCAGATATGTGCCTGTGCCCATCTTGGAGGTGATGAGCATCTGAATGTGTGTGGCATATCCACATGACCTCTTCTGATCTGCTGCAGTCCTCTTAATTGTTTCAACAATCAAGGTTATCACCTTGAACTTCTCTGGCACATCAAACATATGTAACAAGTTGATTGAGTGCCCTCTGATCATCCTATCATCTCCTGATTTGGGCAACAAAGTATGCCTCAGTATAGTGTTGATTGTAGGCAGCCCTGACAACAGATAGTAAATGGACCCAAACTTGTGAGTCACCAATGCAGCATCAGGAATTTCCTTGTACATGTGAGCCATGGATGTGACGCCCCCGGCTCAATCATGCACTAATCATACACGCAAATGCACACAATCAAGCCTAAGGACTCACGGGAAGATATCACAACACAACTCTAAAACATAAATAAAGTCATACAAGCTTTATAGTACAAGCCAGGGCCTCGAGGGCTCGAATACATAGCTCGATGGCATACAAGCGTCAGTGGAAGCATCAGATATCTGAATATAGATATTAAAAGAGAAACAGAAAGGCCTTTAGAAAGGCGGGGCAAAATAAAACACTACGATCGAAGCTCGTAGTAGTATCCATCCTCGGGGTAGTAGTAGCAATCATCGGCGTGGGCAGCTGTATCTGGGGCTCCGTCATCTGGTTGCATCAAAAGGGGTATATGGGGAAAAAGAAAGCAAAGCAACCGTGAGTACTCATCTGAAGTACTCAGCAAGCAAGGATCTACACTACATATGCAACATTATCAAAGAGTGGTTGTATATGTGGACTGGGCTGCAGAAATGCCAGAATAGAGAGGAAAGCCTAGTCCTATCGAAGACTAGCATCTTCAGCGGTCTTGCAGCAATAGAAGAAAGTAGAACAGTACAATATAATGTAGCAGTATCATTAAGTCTCAACCTCACCCAGAGATCCTTTCTCGACTCCCTGCGAGAAAGCAATCCCAGAGCCATACAGTCATCAACCTCGTCCTGAGATCCCTTCTCGACTCCCTGCGAGAAGCAATCCCAGAGCCATATATCCAGGTATCATCTCACGGTCTAGTTGTGTCAATCGGGATACAACTCCGAGTTTCCTTTACCGTAGGACCGGCTATCGATAGATGTGTTCTTCCCTGCAGGGGTGCACCAACTTACCCAACACGCTCGATTAACTCCGGCCTGACACACTTTCCTGGGTCATGCCCGGCCTCGGCCAAACGATACACCGCAGCCCTACCTACAGCTCAGCAGAGAGGTCCCCGCCAGTCTACTTCCTAAGCGCTCAGGTGTCTTGGGCCATCGCCCTGTGCACTCTGGGTCGTTGCGAGCAGGGTGAAGCCAGGCACCAGGAGGGCGCCGGTCTGTCCCGGCCGCAAGGCTGAACAAGACGTCTGACAGAGCTTTCGGCTGATGCTACGATGCAGAACGCCCATACTATGCCCACGTGATGGTTAGTGCTATCAGGCCAGAGGCCTGCTCGGATCAAATATCCAAATCGTTAGTGGACTAGGGCTTGCGGTAACGAGCAGAGACTCACGATCGATGTGACCCCATCGCCCCGTCTCGAGGACTTGCGGCAAGGGCTAAGAATGCCCGGACACGCCTCGTATTCTCACTCGGGCACCATCCAGGTTAACCCGTCTTCACATCACTCAACACTTAGGCTCACGCGGGTACCCCTCAGGGTCGACCTGCCTTTCCAAGTAACATGTAAAGTCCAAGTATCCGTGTGTCCAAAACATCAGGGGAATCCGAGGTATCACCCTCGTTGGATTCCTACTCGATGTATCCATCAAGGTGAACTCAGAGGAATCACCCTCGATGGGTTCACACTTGATGTGTTGCATGACAGTGTCATTACCGGAAGTGGAGAAGGAGGAATCACCCTCGATGACCACGACCAAATAGCTACTCTACAGAGTTAACATCTGAAGTGCTACACGAGGTATCACCCTCGGCACTCGATAGTAACGCTACAGTGTCGTTACAACTAAGGGGGTGAAGTGCAGTGCCGGGGCCTGTCTTCGATCCCGTTGATCGGGTCCTCTGATAATCCAGCGGGGCAGTCGGGACAAGTGGGGTCACTGATAGGTCTCTACCCAGCCTATACTAAGCAGTTTAGGATAAGCAGATAAGGTTTCAACAGCAGGTTACAATAAATAGGCTATGCATCAGAATAGGTAAAGCAGTAGCAGCAGCAATTCTAATGCAAGCATGAGAGAGAAAGAATAGGCGATATCGGTATGCTCAAGGGGGGGTGATTACCTGGTTGCTCGGCGGCAAGGGCAAGGTCGTCAATGGTGTCGTCGGTCTCCGGAGCTGCGTCGGTGTCTAACGAGAGAGAAGAGGGGGAGGAAACAGTATAAATACACAGCAAACATGAGCAACACAATGTACGACATGACAAGATGCAGAGCCGGGTGTGTCCTAATGTATGGTTGCACGTCACCGAGGAAGGGGGAATCCATCCGGGAATGTCTTCCCGGTTCCGGACATTTGTCAAACAGATGACCGGAGGGGAACGGTTCCATGTTCGGATAGTTAGGGACGTGTGACGGACGAACGGACCGTGAATTTGGATTCGTCTCGAAATTCTGAGCAACTTTCATGTACAAAGTTTTTCGATCTGAGCTACGGATTATTTTATATGATTTTTCAAAGTTTTATTGATTTTCTGGAATTATTTAATCATTTTAAATCAACATTATCCAGAATAGTGCAGGCTGACGTCAGCAGTCAACAGTGCGTTGACTGGGTCAATCTGACGTGTGGGTCCCACTGTCATAGACTGATTAGTTCAATTAGGGTTTAATTAAACTAACTACAGATTAATTAGACTAACTATTTAATTAGTTTAATTAAACAGAATTAATTAACTTAATTAATTCACTAATTAACTAATTAATCATTAATTAATTAATTTTATTAATTCATTTTTATTTATTATTATTTTATTTTTCTATTTACAGGGGCTGGGCCCCGTTCGTCAGTGGCACAGCCGGACATGTCCGGGCTGTGCCCGTTCGGTGCGCCGGACACGTCCGGGCGCGGCGGAGCTGGGTTCGCACGCACACGTGGAGAGGCGTGGCCACGGCCACAGCGCCGGCGAGCAGGGGCTCGCCCAGCGGGCGCAGCCGGAGCAGGGAAGCCGAGAGAACGGCGGAGGCCAACGGCAGGGCGATGGCGCGCGAGCGGGCGCGCGGTCCGGCCGTGGCGAGCAGAGAGATGGAGGACAGGGAGGCAGCGACTCACAGGGGGCCGGACGGGAAGGGGCAGCGGGCTCGGGGTGGCCGGGGCGGATGGCGAGGCGAGGAGGCGACGGCGAGGTCGATGCGGCGGTGGGGCGGCGCCGGCGGGCGGTGACGGGACGCGGCGCCGGGCGTCGAGGGCATCGGGGTCGAGGAGGCCGTCAGGCAGGAGGAGGAGGACGAGGCAGTCCGGCGGGGAGGCGGCGCCGGCGTGGTGGCGGGCGATCCGGCGAACGGCGGCGACGGGGTCGAGCGGTCGGGCTCGATCCCGATCCAGATCGAGTCACGGGGGGAATGAGAGGGGATGTGGGGCGACAGGGGTTAGGGTTTCGGGGTAGTGGGGGGATATGGGCGCGGCTGGTGGGCCGGCTTGGCGGCCTGGTGGCCTGCTGGGCCGTGGCCCAGTGGGGGGAGGCCTTTTCTCTTTTCTCTTTTTTTTTCCTTTGTATTTTTTTGGTTTTCTTTTATTCTTTCTGTTTTGCTAATTGTTAGGCCACTAATGGACTTTTGTAAGTTGTGTGACTTAGGTCAATAATTTCAGTGAATTATTTTCCACTGCCAGAAAATGGTTTGGAGCCAGAATAATTTCATTTGGATTTTAATTAAAAGAATATGGGTTAATTATTTCTGTTCTGTTACTGTTAGAGGCACATAATTAATTTAGTATATGTTGATTATAATTTTTGAATTGTCTCTGGATTATTTACAATATTATGAACATTTTAGTTTTTCAAATTTGAACAACTTTTATTTTCACTTTTAGTTTGAATTTCCAATTGAATTTGAATTTGAAATGAGATATGTTACTAATGATGATTAAGCACTGTTGATCATGATGACATGGCATAATCAAAAGGGTGATCACTGTGGCCATTACATAGGGATGTTACAATTCTCCTCCACTACAAGAAATCTCGTCCCGAGATTTAGGAGGTAGAAGGAAAGAGATCGGGGTATTCCGCACGAAGATTATCCTCGTGTTCCCAAGTGGCTTCATCTTCAGTATGATTTGACCACTGCACTTTGAGGAACTTGGTAACCTTCTGACGGGTTCGACGTTCAGCTTCATCGAGAATGCGGATCGGATGTTCATTATAAGATAGATCATCTTGCAATTCGAGCATTTCGTGATCCACTGCTCGGTGCAGAGACTCCTTGAAGCATTTACGAAGTTGCGACACATGGAAGACATCGTGGATATGAGAGAATTGCGGCGGCAACTCCAATTTATACGCCACCTGACCACGTCTGGCAACAATGCGGAAAGGACCAATGTAGCATGGAGCTAACTTGCCCTTGATTCCAAAGCGGTGAGTGTCCTTCATAGGGGTGACACGCAGATAAGCTTGATCACCAGGTTGATAAGTCAAACCCCATCGTTTGCGATCATAGTTGCTCTTCTGGCGGTCTTGAGCCGCCTTGAGATTTTCTCAAACAATACGGACTTGTTCTTCGGCGTGTTGAATAATGTCCGGTCCCACAAGTGGTTGTTCCCCAGTTTCTGACCAATTCAGAGGTGTTCGGCACTTACGTCCATAAAGTACTTCGAATGGGGCCATTTTCAAGCTGGCTTGATAGCTGTTGTTATAAGAGAACTCGGCATACGGGAGAGATTCTTCCCACTTCTTGCCGAAAGAAATAACACAAGCTCGCAGCATGTCTTCAAGCACTTGATTTACTCGTTCGACTTGGCCTTGGGACTGGCGGTGATAAGCTGAACTCCAAGTAATATGAGTTCCCATAGCTTCTTGGAAACTTTCCCAGAACTTTGAAGTGAAAAGGCTGCCACGGTCCGAACTAATCTCCTTCGAAATACCGTGGAGTGAAACAATTCTGGAGATATACAACTCTGCTAACTGACTAGCAGTGATAGTCTCTTTGACAGGCAGCAAGTGTGCAACTTTAGAAAGTTGGTCGACGACTACAAGAATAGCATCGTGACCCTTCTGTGATCTGGGAAGTCCTGTAATGAAATCCATCTGAACCTTATCCCATTTCCATAGAGGAATAGGAAGTGGTTGCAGAATTCCAGCAGGCTTCTGATGTTCTGCTTTAATGCGACGACACACATCACATTCAGCAACATATCGAGCAATGTCTTGCTTCATTTTAGACCACCAATACCTTTGACGGAGATCACGATACATCTTGGTGCTACCCGGATGAATAGACAGTGGTGTATCATGTGCCTCCTTCATGACCTTGTCAGTCATAAGCTCGAAACGAGGTACGACAATGCGGTCTCTGAAATACAAGGTTCCATCTTCAGACAGCGAGAAATGCCTGTACTTTTCAAGGTGAAGATCTTTCTTCATCAGATCTATTTCGGCATCCTTGGCTTGCGCATTCTTAACAGCTTTCTCAAGATCTGGTTGTATCACAAGGTTATTAAGAGAACCCTGTGGAACAATACGCAGATTTAGCTTGCGCAGTTCTTCAAAAAGATGAGGTTGAGCTCTCCTAACCATGAGGTTGTCGCAATAGGACTTGCGGCTTAAGGCATCAGCCATCACGTTAGCCTTGCCAGGGGTATAAGAGATACCCAAATCATAGTCCGCAATGGCCTCCATCCATCTTTGCTGACGGAGGTTTAGAGATGGCTGAGTGAACAAGTACTTCAGACTTTTATGATCCGTGTATATCTCGCAACGATTACTGAGAAGGTAATGTTGCCACAACTGCAGTGCATATATGACAGCAGCTAGTTCTAGATCATGTACCGGATAATTCTCTTCATGTGGGCGCAACTGACGAGAGCCATAAGCAATCACTTTACGCTCTTGCATTAGGACACAGCCTAATCCTTCACGGGATGCGTCACAATAAATCATGAAGTCTTTGCGAGAATCTGGTGGAGCAAGTACTGGGGCAGATGTCAGCTTGTCTTTGAATGTTTGAAAACTTTCCTGACATTTTTCTGTGCATTCAAACTTAACATCTTTGTGAAGCAGATCAATCAAAGGCTTAGCAATCTTTGAAAAATTCTCAACAAACCGACGGCAATAGCTTGCAAGGCCGAGAAAACTTCTCACTTGCTTGACGTTCTTCGGAGGAGTCCAATCAAGAATAGCCTGAACTCGTTCCGGGTTAACAGCAATTCCATCCTTGGAAATCACATGACCAAGGTAAGTTACTTCAGAAAGCCAAAATTCACATTTGGAATACTTGGCATACAACTGGTGTTCTCGGAGCCTTTCCAGTACCAGACGGAGGTGTTCAGCATGTTCTTCTTTATTCTTCGAATAAACCAGAATATCATCTAGATATACCACGACGAATTTGTCGAGGTAATCCATGAATATATAATTCATCAGGCGGGAGAACATAGCTGGAGCATTTGTTAAGCCGAAGGACATGACCGTGTACTCGTAGGAGCCATAGCAAGTAACAAATGCAGTCTTGGGAATATCCTCTTCACGAACACGGATCTGATGATATCCCAACCTCAAGTCGAGTTTAGAAAACACCGATGACCCAGCAAGTTGATCATACAAATCATTGATCCGAGGAAGCGGATATTTGTTCTAAATTGTTGCTTGGTTGATAGGTCGGTAATCCTGAACCAACCGATTCGTACCATCCTTCTTCTTAACGAAGAGTGAAGGTGCTCCCCAAACAGAGGAACTGGGGCGGATGAAACCCTTTTTAAGTGACTTGTCGATTTCTTCCTTAAGCTCGAGAAGATGGTGCGGAGGCATCTTATAAGGATGCTTCGCAATAGGAGTGGTGCCTGGTTTCAAGTTGATGACAAACTCAACAGCTCTAGCAGGGGGTATTCCTGGAAGTTCCTCTGGGAAGACGTCTTGAAAATCACGAACAACGGGAACGTTCTCGATGCCTTCAAGAGGTGAAGCATTCAACGCATTCAGAGTATAAATCTGGCTCTCGGCATTCTGTATTATCTTAGCTGAGTAGTTGATCACCTGACCAGAAGGGTGTGTGAGCTGGACTGTCTTAGTAGCACAGTCAATCAAAGCATTATGGGCTGTCAACCAGTCCATACCGAGAATGATGTCTATGTCAGAAGGTCCAAGAGCAATAAGGGAAGTAGAGAACAACAACCCTTCAATTCTGATCTGATTGTTGTGACTTACCATCTTGGTTTGCCACCTGGAACGGGGAGTGATAATCTCTAATGGAGTGGGTAGTGAGCTCATAGCTAACCCATGTATTTGTGCAAATTGCTGGGACACAAAGGAATGTGATGCCCCGGAATCAAAGAGAACAGAAGCTGCAACTGAATTAACTGGCAGATTTCCCATCACGATTTTAGGTGACTCACGAGCTTCTCCCATTTTGACATGAGTGACTTGGCCACGACCCATAGCAAGCAGCCTGGCCTTACGACTTCTGGAATGATGGGTTCGATGGCCCTTCGTACGACCATCAGGAGGACTCAGTGCAGCCTGAGGAGAAGCCATGGTATTGGACTGTCCACCCTGGATCGTTAGCTGTCTCGGCGGCGGAGGCAGACGAGGTGCAACATAAGACGGCCTTGGTGTTGGAGCAGGTCGATGATGAACATTGTGTGGGATCCAGACTCGACGTTTCTGAACAGGCTGACCCGAGGATGAGCCAGCTTCATGAGTGCGCTTGAGCGACTCCTGGTGTTTAGTCAGAGCAGTCTCAACTTGGAAAGTTTGGCTGACAAGCGTTGCGAAGTCTGTACAATCATGGACAGCAAGTGCGAGGTTTATATCCATAGACAATCCTTCACGGAATTTCTCCTGCTTGCGGGCGTCAGTGCAGACGTCATCTTCAGCATAGCGGGATAATTCAAGGAATTTCCTCTGATATTCATCCACAGTCATTGTGCCCTGTGAGAGTTTGCGGAACTCCTGCTTCTTCTGGTCCATCAGACCTTGAGGAATGTACCTTGCATGAAAAGCTGACTGAAATTCCTGCCAAGTGGTTACTGTTTCAGCAGGCAACATACCCTTGTGGCTTTCCCACCATTGAGCAGCTGGACCCTTTAAGTGGAATGTCGCAAAGGTGACATAACTGTCAGGGGCAACATTAGCTGACTCCATCTCAAACAGGATGTCACGAAGCCAATCATCAGCATCCATAGGGTTGGTGGAGTTGCAGAAAATGGATGGATTGAGGCACACAAATTCTGGCAGAGTTATTGGAGCAGTCTGCTGCTGGGCATTCTGATTAGGGAACTGGGCCAATATTCCGGTCATAACCTGACGGTTCAATTCAAACTGCTGCATCATTGCGGCAATATAAGGTGGAGGTGGGGGATCGTCAGCCATCCTGCCAAATTCAACAGGGGCAGTTTAGCAAGAAAAACTGCAGGTGTATGGAGTTATTCATGATGTAACACGGGAATGAACAGGTACGGCATTAGATATTTGATAGTAGTCGTTAAAGACATACCAATCCATACACAGAGTTAGATTCAAACGGATAGTATGCGCCCGGGAATGCTCGCAGCTAGACAAACTAGGCGGCGCGCAGGCACGCGGTGAGGATTACAACAACGTGACATAGCAAAGGCTACATCCACATCGGAGAAAACTGCTGGGGCGAGGAATCTGCAAGTGACAACACAGGGTGCCCTCGATAAAAGGATCATGTAAGCAGAATCTGACCCACAATCTTAGAGCAAGGGGGGGTATTTCAGGACACCGGGTGGATGTGATCACGAGAACCTAACGTTGGAGTTAGTAAAATTTTAACCCGAATAGAAGAGAGATCAGAGTCCCAGAGTATAGACGAGCAGTAAAAGATCCTAATACCACCCATTCGGCGATGTGGGCCCGTAAGCCACACAGCCATGTTAGTAAAACAGTTTTTGGTTACTAGACTCAACTTCGGCCAAGGAGTTAGAAAGAAGGGTTCCTACAGTCAGTCGGCTCTGATACCAACTTGTGACGCCCCCGGCTCAATCGTGCACTAATCATACACGCAAATGCACACGATCAAGCCTAAGGACTCACGGGAAGATATCACAACACAACTCTAAAACAAAAATAAAGTCATACAAGCTTTATAGTACAAGCCAGGGCCTCGAGGGCTCTAATACATAGCTCGATGGCATACAAGCGTCAGCGGAAGCATCAGATATCTGAGTATAGATATTAAAAGAGAAACAGAAAGGCCTTTAGAAAGGCGGGGCAAAATCAAACACTATGATTGAAAGGCGTAGGCCTCTTGCCTGGGACCCTCCGAACCTACTCCTGGTCGTCGGCCAGCTCGTAGTAGTATCCATCCTCGGGGTAGTAGTAGCGATCGTCGGCGTGGGCAGCTATATCTGGGGCTCCGTCATCTGGTTGCATCAAAAGGGGTATATGGGGAAAAAGAAAGCAAAGCAACCGTGAGTACTCATCCGAAGTACTCAGCAAGCAAGGATCTACACTACATATGCAACATTATCAAAGAGTGGTTGTATATGTGGACTGGGCTGCAGAAATGCCAGAATAGAGAGGAAAGCCTAGTCCTATCGAAGACTAGCATCTTCAGCGGTCTTGCAGCAATAGAAGAGAGTAGAACAGTACAATATAATGTAGCAGTATCATTAAGTCTCAACCTCACCCAGAGATCCTTTCGCGACTCCCTGCGAGAAAGCAATCCCAGAGCCATACAGTCATCAACCTCGTCCTGAGATCCCTTCTCGACTCCCTGCGAGAAGCAATCCCAGAGCCATATATCCAGGTATCATCTCACGGTCTAGTTGTGTTGATCGGGATACAACTCCGAGTGTCCTTTACCATAGGATCGGCTATCGATAGATGTGTTCTTCCCTGCAGGGGTGCACCAACTTACCCAACACGCTCGATTAACTCCGGTCGGACACACTTTCCTGGGTCATGCCCGGCCTCGGCCAAACGATACACCGCAGCCCTACCTACAGCTCAGCAGAGAGGTCCCCGCCGGTTTACTTCCTAAGCGCTCAGGGGTCTTGGGCCATCGCCCTGTGCACTCCGGGTCGTTGCGAGCAGGGTGAAGCTAGGCACCAGGAGGGCGCCGGTCCGTCCCGGCCGCAAGGCTGAACTAGACGTCTGACAGAGCTTTCGGCTGATGCTACGATGCAGAGCGCCCATACTATGCCCACGTGATGGTTAGTGCTATCAGGCCAGAGGCCTTCTCGGATCAAATATCCAAATCGTTAGTGGACTAGGGCTTGCGGTAACGAGCAGAGACTCACGATCGATGTGACCCCGTCGCCCCGTCTCGAGGACTTGCGGCAAGGGCTAAGAATGCCCGGCCACGCCTCGTATTCTCACTCGGGCACCATCCAGGTCAACCCGTCTTCACATCACTCGCCACTTAGGCTCACGCGGGTACCCCTCAGGGTCGACCCGCCTTTCCAAGTAACATGTAAAGTCCAAGTATCCGTGTGTCCAAAACATCAGGGGAATCCGAGGTATCACCCTCGTTGGATTCCTACTCGATGTATCCGTCAAGGTGAACTCGGAGGAATCACCCTCGATGGGTTCACACTTGATGTGTTGCATGACAGCGTCGTTACCGGAAGTGGAGAAGGAGGAATCACCCTCGATGACCACGACCAAATAGCTACTCTACAGAGTTAACATCTGAAGTGCTACACGAGGTATCACCCTCGGCACTCGATAGTAACGCTGCAGTGCCGTTACAACTAAGGGGGTGAAGTGCAGTGCCGGGGCCTATCTTCGATCCCGTTGATCGGGTCTTCTGATAATCCAGCGGGGCAGTCAGGACAAGTGGGGTCACTAATAGGTCTCTACCCAGCCTATACTAAGCAGTTTAGGATAAGCAGATAAGGTTTCAACAGCAGGTTACAATAAACAGGCTATGCATCAGAATAGGTAAAGCAGTAGCAGCAGCAATTCTAATGCAAGCATGAGAGAGAAAGAATAGGCGATATCGGTATGCTCAAGGGGGGGTGCTTGCCTGGTTGCTCGGCGGCAAGGGCAAGGTCGTCAATGGTGTCGTCGGTCTCTGGAGCTGCGTCGGTGTCTAACGAGAGAGAAGAGGGGGAGGAAACAGTATAAATACACAGCAAACATGAGCAACACAATGTATGACATGACAAGATGTAGTGCTGGGTGTGTCCTAACGTATGGTTGCACGTCACCGAGGAAGGGGGAATCCATCCGGGAATGTCTTCCCGGTTTCGGACATTTGTCAGACAGATGACCGGAGGGAACAGTTCCATGTTCGGATAGTTAGGGACGTGTGACGGACGAACGGACCGCGTGTTCGGATTTGTCTCGAAATTCTGAGTAACTTTCATGTACAAAGTTTTTCGATCTGAGCTACGGATTATTTTATATGATTTTTCAAAGTTTTATTGATTTTTTGGAATTATTTAATCATTTTAAATCAACATTATCCAGAATAGTGCAGGCTGACGTCAGCATGACATCAGTAGTCAACAGTGCGTTGACTGGGTCAATCTGACGTGTGGGTCCCACTGTCATAGACTGATTAGTTCAATTAGGGTTTAATTAAAATAACTACAGATTAATTAGACTAACTATTTAATTAGTTTAATTAAACAGAATTAATTAACTTAATTAATTAACTAATTATTTAATTATTAATTATTTAATTTTATTAATTCATTTTTATTTATTATTACTTTGTTTTTCTATTTACAGGGGCTGGCCCCCGTTCGTCAGTGGCACAGCCGGACATGTCCGGGCTGTGCCCGTTCGGTGCACCGGACACGTCCGGGCGCGGCGGGGCTGGGTTCACGCGCACACGACAACGACAAGGAGGCGGCGAGCGGGCGCGGCGCAGCCGTGACGGCGCGCGAGCGGGCGCGCGGTCCAGCCGTGGCAAGCAGAGAGAGGGAGGACAGGGAGGCAGCGGCTCACAGGGGGCCGAACGGGAAGGGGCAGCGGGCTCGGGGTGGCCGGGGCGGATGGCGAGGCGAGGAGGCAACGGCGAGGTCGATGCGGCGGTGGGGCGGCGCTGGCGGGCGGTGACGGGACGCGGCGCCGGGCGTCGAGGCCGTCGGGGTCGAGGAGGCCGTCGGGGAGGAGGAGGAGGACGAGGCAGTCCGGCAGGGAGGCGGCGCCGGCGTGGTGGCAGGCGATCCGACGAACGGTGGCGAGGGGCGACGGGGTCGAGCGGTCGGGCTCGATCTCGATCCAGATCGAGTCGCGGGGGGAGGGGGATGAGAGGGGATGTGGGGCGACAGGGGTTAGGGTTTCGGGGTAGTGGGGGGATATGGGCGCGGCTGGTGGGCCGGCCTGGCGGCCTGGTGGCCTGCTGGGCCGTGGCCCAGTGGGGGGAGGCCTTTTCTCTTTTCTCTTTTTTTTCCTTTGTATTTTTTCTGTTTTCTTTTATTATTTCTGGTTTGCTAATTGTTAGGCCACTAATGGACTTTTGTAAGTTGTGTGACTTAGGTCAATAATTTCAGTGAATTATTTACCACTGCCAGAAAATGTTTTGGAGCCAGAATAATTTCATTTGGATTTTAATTAAAAGAATATGGGTTAAATATTTCTGTTCTGTTGCTGTTAGAGGCACATAATTAATTTAGTATATGTTGATTATAATTTTTGAATTGTCTCTGGATTATTTACAATATTATGAACATTTTAGTTTTTCAAATTTGAACAACTTTTATTTTCACTTTTAGTTTGAATTTCCAATTGAATTTGAATTTGAAATGAGATATGTTACTAATGATGATTAAGCACTGTTGATCATGATGACATGGCATAATCAAAAGGGTGATCACTATGGCCATACATAGGGATGTTACAATGGAGTTATG
Organism: Thinopyrum elongatum; assembly: GCA_011799875.1. NCBI lineage: Eukaryota > Viridiplantae > Streptophyta > Magnoliopsida > Poales > Poaceae > Thinopyrum > Thinopyrum elongatum. The sequence continues at coordinate 530,018,845 of CM022300.1, read as the reverse complement.
ATCTTTCCTGGGCTTGGCATAGACATCTGTGTCATCTTCACTTTCTTCAGGGGCATTGATCAGCTTGGCCCATTCTGCAATAGATGATTGGTATCTTGTACCTTCAGTCATCCTGACTATCTTGCCATCTGGGTAAAAATGTGCAGTGGAATAAAATTGCATCACCATCTCATCATTCCATTTAGTTAACTTCTGACCAACAAAAATGTCAACTCCATTCATTCTGAAGCTCTCATGAACTCCAGGGAAGTAATCTTCATTGTCATCGATGAACTTCCAGTCGACCCATCTCATGTCACTTACTATGGGCTTCTTGTCCAAAAGAACTGTCTCATAGAAGTCCTGCTGCTCCTTGGTGTGAAACCTGTAATCCACAGCAGTCCTTCTCCTTGTAGCATAGGGGTCTGTCTGTCTCCATAGTCTGAGACCTGCATCTTTTCTCACTTTCATGTTATCTGCTATTGGATGAGTGTCATCATGGTCTGGAATTTTTGGCTTGAGTTTCCTGAGCACTTGCTGCTCCTCATCTTCCTGAACTTCAGGCACTGGGGCCTTGTTCTTCTCTGCAGCTGAGATATTTCGTGTGCTTCTCTTGGGTGTTGTAGGCTTTGGAGCTTGAGCTTGTGAAGGTTGCTTGGGAGCTGTCTTGGGCTTGGATGGAGCAGCCCCAGACTTAATAGTATCTCCCATCAATTTCTGAGATTTCTGAGCTGGTGCAGCATCTTCTTCCTCATCATCTTCATCTGGATCTCTCATCATTGATGATCTACCAATCACTCTCGCCATGGTCTTCTTGACCCTTTCCTTCCTTTTCTTGCCTCCAGTAGCCTCTTCTTCTCTTGGTTTAGCAGTGAACTCCATAGTTTCCTGAGTGGAGGCTCTGGCTTTTGACATAGGCACTCTCTTGGCAGGAACTTTCTTCTTCATGCCAGGCTTGATGGCAGCAGCAGCAACTGCATACTCCTTCTTAACTACCTTCTTCTTTGAGGTGACCTCCTCATCAACCACAAAGTCTTCATCTTCAGAATCTGAGGTTCTCTTCTTCCTTTGCCTAGTTGCAGCCTTAGGCAAGTTGCTTGGGGTGCTTCTGCTACCCTCATCATAACTGCTATTGGAGGGACTAGTGCCCTCACTGAGATTTGCTTGCTCCTCTGACCTGTTCTGGCTGTCACTATTGTCTGACATCTCTGACACTGAAAGCTGACCCTGTGAATAGATAGGTTGAGATAGAGTGGATAAGCATCACAAAGTACAGCCATTTTGCAAAACAAATGAGTTAAAAACTTAGTTTTAGTTTTCTACAGAAAGCATTTCGGAGCTACCGATATTACAAACTCAATGACACCGAAGCAGCTTTAGAGTCTAAACATGTGAAATCGGTCAGACCGAGACACAGTTCGGTGAATCCGAGATGCTAGGGTTTCATAGAGAAATGAACTCGGTCACACCGATTGGTATGTTTCGGTCAGGCCAAAAAATACTTGTGCTATGGCCTGAGCAAAATCGGTGAGACCGAAATCCTAATATCGGTCGGTCCGAGATGAGTTCAGCGGAAACCTAAACCTAAATTTTTGCAACAAATCTAATCTAATGGAGTTTCCAGTGGATAGAGTAGTTTCAAACGTGGAAAGAATATAGGCATTGATCTTTGTGCTCGGAATCGGAGTGGGGAAGGCACAAAGAGACGAGTTCATACCCTAACTTGGCGATGAACTCGCTACAGCGACAACGGCGGTGAAGATTCCTGTTGACGGCGGCGAAAACCAGCGGCAGGAGGACGCTGGCGATGAGAAGACGATCCGGAGACCTCGAGTCGGCAGAGCTGGACAGGCGCGGGCGAAGCATTTGGAGGAATTTCCAAATTTTTAGCCCGTGGGAATATATTTCCAGTCGGTGTGACCGAGTGGAATGACTCGGTGGCACCAAGATGCAGAATCGCAAGCGGTTGCTGCAACTCGGTGTGACTGATAGGTTCAAATCGGTTGCACCGAGATTAAAACTTAGATCAACTTAATGAACTCGGTGTGACCGAATGGGATGGATCGGTCAGACCGAAATGCACTAAGAAGTTTTGGAAGTTAAGTCTATGACGAATTGGTGGCTCCGAGAGCTCCTCACTCGGAGGGTCCGAATATGACTTGATCAAACTTTGTGATGTAGCATGAATAGAGTTTGAGACGAGAAAAGCATAGATAGCTAGAGGGAGTACTTAGGCATTCTTGTCCGTCCATTTGGCAGAAAGAAGAAAAACCAATCAATCAAAACAACAAATGGATATCCTCGAATGGAGAAAAATTATGCATCCAACATGCTCACACAATAAGATAGCAAATGAAATATGTGTCAAAGCATGCACAAACACTCTAGCATCTATCAAGCAATTGGCGATGACTAGGTCATCTATATATGAGTATATTGACTTAGGAGTCAAATGAGAACATTTGATCATAGGTCATACTCATTGTTTAGGCACAAGTGGGGTTACCACTTTTACATAAAGCATTGTTGTGTTCACACCATTAGAGTTGCTTTAGCTCAATTCTTAGAGTAAAGCTCCCCCTAGATGTGATATCCCCCCTAAGAGGGATGAACTAACCTTGGGTTTTGTCGATGATGACTTCATGTAGATGTTGAAGATGTGGATGATCAATGTTGATGTAGATCATTTGGAGCAATCCATTGGAGTGAGTTGCACTTTCAATACCTACATGGGTTAGTCCCACAAGGAACACACAAGGATATCCATAGACATAGAGTGAAATACACATATGATGTTGTCCATGAAAGCATTAGGTTACCTTGTCCCTTGTCTTACCAACAAGAGGGTTTGTGACTCCTTGAACTAGTGCAAGATATGGAAGTTGATTGCACTTGTCCTTGCCAAAATGAATATGAGTGAAGTATATTGGCGGAGTCACCCTCAAGAACTCTCTAGTTCTTCTTCTTTGGGATCCACATCAGCTTGATGCGAATCCTTGGAGTTGTAGTCGTACTTGATGAAGTAGAACTTGATGCAGTCTTGGGAACCCACTTGACCAAGGCCTTTGGAGCTTCTTCAAATGAATCAATCTCCTCTTGAAGCTTGTCCTTGCCTTTTAGCTTGTGGTCTTATGGTGGAAGATCATCTTGAGCTTGTGTTCCCTCGAAAGAAGTGGGGTCATACTTCTCTTCTTAAGGAACAAACTTCGTCTTGGGGTATTGATCTTCTTCCCACTCAACTCCATTGGCATTGAACTTGCGTTCAAAACCAACACCTTGATTCTTCCGGTGCCTTCCTTGCTTGCGTACAATTTCCTCAAATTACTTACTTCCGGCAAGGCTCTTGTAAACACCTTTCTCTATAATTCCCTTCAATAAGCTATTTTCTTGCTCAAGTGTAACTTGGCTAAGAGAATCATTAGTGGAATCAAGAGAACTACTAGAAGCAACAATATTGGATTTAACATGATTATTGTTACTACTAGAAGAAGAATCTTTCTTGCTCTTGTTGCTAGATTTTACTTGTGGCATGTAAGTAGACAAGAGTAAATGCTTGGCAATGTAAGAAGAACTTTTCTTACGAAGATCATCATTGATTGCTTTTAAGAACCCATGCTCTTGCTCTAGATTGAGCTTTTCAAAGCGTAGCTTCTCATGAGTCTTTAAAAGCTCTCGATGATCCTCTAAGGTAGTTTCATGAGCTAACTTAAGAGTGTTTAGTTCTTTAGTTAGATGCTCAATCTCCTTCTTATCATCATCATTCGTTTCATCTTGATTAGCATGATTAATAGCAATTTCATCATAGTTTTCATCACTAGAGTTGTCAACAAGTAAATCATCATCACCTAGCAAATCATCATCATCACTATTGAAATCAACATACTTAGGGTGTGATACCTTGGGGCCTTTAGCCATGAAGCATCTTCCAATCCCTTCATTTGGTGAGTCAAATATGTCGTAGGAGTTGGATGACACAAGTGCAAGACCGGCAACACCTTCATCTTGAATATGTTCGGAGTCGGAGTGATAACTTCTCTCGAAGTGGTGTTCGGAGTCGGAACCGGATACCCATTCACCAACATGAGCTTGATGTCTTCGTCTTGTGTAGCTCTTTGATGACTTGTCCTTCCTTTCCGAATCCTTGCTTCTGCGAGAGGGTCTTCGTTCATAACGATCATCTCTACTCCTTCTCTCTCTTGGACGTGATTCCTCTCTTTTACTCCACCTTTTAGGTGAGTCTTCTCTTCTTTTGTAGGGAGTCGTACACTCATTGGAGTAGTGTCCGGGTCTTCCACAATTGTAGCAATTTTGTTCACGACTAGAAGATCTCTTGTCATAGTAGGACCTCGACTTGGAACTTCTCTCTTTGCTTCTACTCTTGTATAACTTGTTGAAGTTCTTCACCATTAGGCTCAATTCTTCATTGAAGACTTGTTTCTCACTTGATGATGTAGGAGCATCACATGAAGCTTTGTAAGCACCACTAGACTTGTTGTGAAGCTCTTCTTTATCCTTGAGTGACATCTCATGAGCAACAATTCTACCAATGACTTCCGTTGGCTTGAGATCTTTGTAATTGGGCATCATTTGGATCAAAGTGCACACGGTATCATATTTTCCATCCAAGGCTCTTAGGATCTTCTTGATGATGAATCTGTCGGTCATCTCTTCACTTCCTAAGCCGGCAATCTCATTTGTGATGAGAGCAAGCCTAGAATACATTTCAGCGACTCCTTCACCATCCTTCATTTTGAACTTGTCAAGTTGACTTTGAAGCACATCCAATTTGGATTCCTTGACGGACTCGGTACCTTCATGCATGTCAACAAAAGTATCCCAAATTCCTTTGCATTCTCAAGATGGCTGATTTTTTTTGAATTCTTTGGGGCACAATCCGTTGAAGAGGATATCGCAAGCTTGAGCGTTGTATTGCAATATCTTCAATTCTTCCACGGTTGCTTCATGATTCGGTTCTCTTCCATCTTTGAAGAATTCACCTTGCAAACCAATACATACAATAGCCCAAGCGGCAGGGTTATGTCCAAGAATATGCATTTTCATCTTATGCTTCCAACTAGCAAAATTTGTACCATCAAAGTAAGGACCTCTACGGTGGTAATTTCCCTCGCTAGATGCCATACTCTCCTAGGTTGTGAAACCAAGGCTATGATCACCAAAGCTATGGAAATCAAGGCAAATGGAGACCAAAGCTCTGTTACCACTTGTAGGATCGAAAGTAGGTCTAGAGGGGGGGGGTGATTAGACTACCTGACCAAATAAAAATCTAGCCTTTTCCCAATTTTATGTCTTGGCAGATTTTAGCAACTTAGCACAAGTCAAGCAATCAACCTACACATGCAATTCTATGAGTGTAGCAACGGAAAGTAAAACATTGCATATGAAGGTAAGGGGAAGGGTTTGGAGAAGGCAAACGCAATGTAGACACGAAGATTTTTGGCGTGGTTCCGATAGGTGGTGCTATCGTACGTCCACGTTGATGGAGAGTTCAACCCACGAAGGGTAACGGTTGCGCGAGTCCACGGAGGGCTCCACCCACGAAGGGTCCACGAAGAAGCAACCTTGTCTATCCCACCATGGCCATCGCCCACGAAGGACTTGCCTCACTCGGGTAGATCTTCATGAAGTAGGCAATCTCCTTGCCCTTACAAACTCCTTGGTTCAACTCCACAATCTTGACAGAGGCTCCCAAGTGACACCTAACCAATCTAGGAGACACCACTCTCCAAAAGGTAATAAATGGTGTGTTGATGATGAACTCCTTGCTCTTGTGCATCAAATGATAGTCTTCCAAACACTCTACTCTCTCTCACAGATTTGGCTATGGTGGAAAGATGATTTGAGTGGAAAGCAACTTGGGGAAGGCTAGAGATCAAGATTCTTGTGGTTGGATTGGAATGTCTTGGTATCAACACATGAGTAGGTGGTTCTCTCTCAGAAAATGAGTAGTGGAAGTGTAGGCACGTTCTGATGGCTCTCTCGTGAATAGAGAAGGGGGTGGAGGGGTATATATAGCCTCCACACAAAATCTAACCGTTACACACATTTGACCCAACTCGGTCAGACAGAATAGAAGAACTCGGTGAGACCGATTCAGTTCAAAATGTGAACGTTAGGATTTTCGGTGGGACTGACATGATCAACTCGGTGGGACCGATGCGCTAGGGTTAGGGCAAAACCTCATCTCGGTGTGACCGATTGCATGAACTCGGTGAGACTGATTTTAGCAATGAGCAAATAGAGAGTTGGTCAGGCAAACTCGGTGGGACCGATCGCTCCTTTCAGTGATACCGAAACATTACGAAAGGGAAACAGAGAGTTTGCATTGCGAACTTGGTGGGACCGATTGCTCATTTCGGTGAGACCGAAATGTTACGAAGGGAAACAGAGAGTTTGCAATCCCATCTCGGTGAGACCGAAATCCCTATCGGTGAGACCGAACTGATTAGGGTTTCTGGCTATGGCTATGTCAAAAGAACTCGGTGGCGCCGGATAGATCAAATCAGTGGGGCCGAGTTTGACTTTAGGTTTAGGACATATATGGAATTGAGAAAGTGGTTGAGGGCTTTGGAGCATATCACTAAGCATTTTGAGCAAGTAGACCATTAAGCAACACCTCATCCCCTTTTAATAGTATTGGCTTTTCCTATGGACTCAATGTGATCTTGGATCACTAAAATAGAAATTAAGAGTCTTGAGCTTTTGCCAATATTTGTCCTTAGCATTTTGAGGGGTCCACATCTCTAGTCCATGTGCCATGCCAATCATTGAACTACCTGAAATATTTAACTTGAATGGATATTAGTTCAATGAGCTATATGTTGTTATGAATTACCAAAACCACCCAGGGATTAGTTGCACTTTCAAATCTGTGTACCGGAACTATAGATTGGTACTTGTGGGTGACTAGTAGTGTTGATTGCTTGTCGTAGTTGATCACTATATGGTTTATTTGGTGAAAGATTATATGTTCAGATCCATTATGCTATTTAATACCCCTCTGATCTTGAGCATGATTATTATTTGTGAGTAGTTACTTTTGTTCTTGAGGTCACGGGAGAAATCATGTTGCAAGTAATCATGTGAACTTGATATGTGTTCTATATTTTGATGATATGTATGTTGTGATTCCCTTAGTGGTGTCATGTGAACGTCGACTACATGACACTTCACCATATTTGGGCCTAAGGGAATGCATTGTGGAGTAGTTATTAGATGATGGGTTGCGAGAGTGACAGAAGCTTAAACCCTAGTTTATGCGCTATTCCGTAAGGGACCGATTGGATCCAAAAGTTTAATGCTATGGTTAGAATTTATTCTTAATACTTTTCTCATAGTTGCGGATGCTTGCGATGGGGTTAATCATAAGTAGGAGGTTTGTTCAAGTAAGAACAGCACCTAAGCACCGATCCACCCACATATCAAATTATCAAAGTAGTGAACACAAATCAAACCAACATGATGAAAGTGACTAGATGAAATTCCCGTGTACCCTCAAGAACACTTTGCTTATCAAAAGAGACCGTTTTGGCCTGTCCTTTGCCTCAAAAGGATTGGGCTACCTTGTGATACGTCTCCAACGTATCTATAATTTATGAAGTATTCATGCTGTTATATTATCATTCTTGGATGTTTTACAATCATTTTATAGCAACTTTATATCATTTTTTTTGGGACTAACCTATTGACCCAGTGCCCAGTGCCAATTGCTGTTTTTGCTTTTTTTTACATCGCAGGAAATCAATATCAAACGGAGTCCAAACACCGCGAAACTTTTTGTGGATTTTTTATGGACCAGAAGACATCCAGTGGGCCAGAGAAGCACCTGGAGGGTGCCCCGAGGGGGGCACAACCCACCAGGGCACGCCTGGGGGCCCAGGCGCGCCCAGGTGGATTGTGCCCACCTCGGTGGCCTCCCGCACCCCCTCTTTGCCCTATAAATCACCAAATATTCCAAAAACCCAGGGGGTAACCCTAGATCAGAAGTTTCGCCGCCGCAAGGCTCTGTAGCCACGCAAAACCAATCTAGACCCCGTTCCGGCACTCCGCCGGAGGGGGAGATCATCACCGGTGGCCATCTTCATCATCCCGGCGGCCACCACGATGAGGAGGGAGTAGTCCACCATCGGGGCTGAAGGTTTGTACCGGTAGCTATGTGTTTAATCTCTCTCTCTCATGTTCTTGAGATGCACAATCTTGATGTATCGCAGGCTTTGTTAATATAGTCGGATCATATGGTGTTTTCCCCTCTCTATCTTGTTGTGATGAATTGAGTTTTCCCTTTGAGATTTCATTTTATCGGATTGAATACTTTTATGGATTTGAGAGCACTTGATATATGTCTTGCATACGAATACCCGTGATGACAATGGGGTATTATATTGATTCACTTGATATATGTTTTGGCACTCAACTCGCGGATTCCCGAGGTGACATTGGGGTAATCTATGCATAGGGGTTGATGCACGTTCTTGTCTTTGTTTCTCCGGTAGAAATCTTGGGGCACTCTTTGAGGTTCTTTGTGTTGGATTGAGCATTAGGAATCTGAATTTGCTTTGGTGTTATTTTAGTACGAACTCTTGGATAGATCGATCGGAAAGAATAGCTTTGAGGTGGTATCGTACCCTACAAACAATTTATTCTTATGTTCTCCGCTAGATAAGAACTTTGGAGTGATTCTTCATCGCACGTTGAGGGATGGTTATATGATGCAATTATATTAGCATTGTTGAGAGATTGCACTAGCGAAAGTACGGACCCTAGGCCTTGTTTTCGAGCATTGCAATACCGTTTGTGCTCACTTTTCTCACTTGCTACCTTGCTGTTTTTATTTATTCAGATTATAAAAATATATTTCTACCATCCATATTACACTTTTATCACTATCTCTTCGCCGAACTAGTGCACCTATACAATTTGCCATTGTATTGGGTGTGTTGGGGACACAAGAGATTTCTTGTATTTGGTTGCAGGGTTGTTTGAGAGAGACCATCTTCATCCTACGCCTCCCACGGATTGATAAACCTTAGAGCATCCACTTGAGGGAAAATTGCTACTGTCCTACAAAACTCTGCGCTTGGAGGCCCAACACGAGTCTACAAGAATAAAGTTGCGTAGTAGACATCAAGCTCTTTTCTGGCGCCGTTGCCGGGGAGGTGAGTGCTTGAAGGTATATCTTTAGATCTTGCAATTGAATCTTTTAGTTTCTTGTTTTATCACTAGTTTGGTTTATAAAAGAAAACTACATAAAAAATGGAATTGAGGTTTCATCATATTATTGATCATCTTTATAATATCTTTCTTGAAAATGATGGATCGGAAAATTATGCTCAATTGTTAGAAGAAGAAGTCAATAAAATGTTTGGCACAAAATATTTGAATGATGAGCATGATTGCAATGTTGTTAGTATGAATTCCTTGAATATCCAAAATGCTAATGATTATTGCACTAGTCATGAGAAAAATGTCTCCTATAAGAATATCAATTTTTGCGGAGTGAATTGGGAGTGCAATTGCACACCAAAAAGGGAAGATAGATTTTGTAAGAGGCATAAATATTTAGAAACAAAAAAATTGCAAGAGAGGCTAGATGATTGTGCTGAAAGATTTAATTTTTTTTCACCATCCTTGTGAACTTTGCAATGAACATGGTCATTTAAATCTCCAATGCAAATTCTTTCATGATCAAATCGTGTCCAAAAATTGTGATAACTTGATTACCCTTGAGCATCATAAAGAGCTTAGTCTTCTTTTGGGGTATGAAGAAATGAAACGTATAACTAAGGGTATTCCAAAATTTAATCTCGAGAGATTTCTTGATTTTGATCTAGAGGAAATTTATATGTTTTGTGCGGTAAATTGCATTGAGAACCCTTATATTGCCAACTATCTAAAGACAAGAAAACAAATAGAATATGAAAAGAGTACTAATGAAAGGGAAAATATTTCCCAATACCCTCCTAGTGTTTATTATGATGAATCAGGTAACAAGGAGGAGCTCCCTATTCAACCAATCTCATCAATAAGAAGCTTGAAAAGATTTATTAAACCCACACATGATGTGGTGAAGAAGAAGAAAAGAAGAAAGAATAAAGGTAAAAAGGTATCTCTCCCAAACGATGTTGCCTCTATTATTGTTGTGCCTCATGAAAATGAATCAAAATTAATTATGGAAGACGATGCACTTGATGATGATTTTGTTATGCCTATTGCTTGTTGTGATGATTATGATTGGGAAGATAATGATACTTCTTATAATCTTGGAAATCTTTTTGGCACCAACTTGGGAAATTATGATGATAACAATTGTTATACCGTTGGTGCTATTCATACTATTAACGATGAGGGTGATTATGCTTATGATATTGTGGCACCCCGGCTCAGAGAAGACCGAAACGCCCCGTATTCCAGCCCAGGGACAAGTCCTCTGGAATACGGCACTGTTGGCATAGAATAAATCAGCTCTTTATTACAATGGATATGGTTACAAAAGGTACAAGGATTACATCGGCACGGCGACACTACGCCTGCCCGGGGTAGGTCTATGCTAACAGCGGAGTAACTCTCTCAGCAGCAGAACAGCGACGACGGTGATGGACTCCACTCCGCAAGGACTCTGGCTAGAACGCGTATCCTAGATCGCAAACTCAGGATCCTCGACAAGCAAGCAATCACGGCATGACCTGCAAACTGGCATGACACGCCAGGTGAGTACTTTGAATGTACTCGCAAGCTCACAGCAAACATCAGCATTAAGGCAAGACAACATCATAGCAAAATAGCTACTGAAGTAAATGCAGTAAGGTGAAGCATATTAATCCATACTCCGAATAATCTCAGGATCCAATCTGAACCTGTGCCAAGTCCAATCCCAATCATGTGGTCATCCGACCACTCATCTTATTGCCATCCCATGGCTGACACATCATAAACCTGATACCAATTGTACCACAAGTCTGATAAACTTACTCTCTTTCGGGCTGTCTCACAACCCTCAGAATACTCACAATCCACCGAGCACTTCTAATCATACGACGAGTTCTTCCATCATAAACATCACTACTATGGTTGACCATCTAGTGAGGTCTGGACGGACTATCCAATACCGTGGACACAGCTATTCGAATAGATTTTTACACTCTGCAGAGGTTGCACACTTTACCCACACTATGGAGCACTGACCTCGTGATCCCATTCGGGTGGACCAGTGTTGCTCCAACGAAACCTGCCTGACCCGTGACTCTCCCATTGTACCACCGGCAATCATCCTCCCCCGGAGTCAAGCCCTGGGTGGCCCCTGTGTCACCTCGTGACACCTGCCACCGTCGTGGCCAAACTAAACTGTCCCAAACGGGGACCTGGTACCATACAACTCAACTGGGCTCACAAGGTTATCGCCGCCTACCGGGCCAGGGTAGCGCGCACGCATAACCTTCCTTGTCGGGCGGTACCGGTGAAAGAGCACGCGATCAGACCAAGTCAAGGCCATCCCATACCGGCAAATGTGGCTGCACGGATAAGTCCGGACAGGTGACTCAAGGTCAACCATGAAATATCTAATCCCCGAATAATATTTCTGTCATGGCTGACACTCCGAAAACCAGTATGCTTAAGCCACTGCTACTAATTCATCTTCTTGAACTGCCAGATGAACTCCGAAACAATCCTAGACAGTAATCTCAACATCATAGTATCAACAAGTGGGTAAACTACTAGTCACTAATAATCCGGTATTCAACATGGTAGTCACCTATCCGAGATATAACTCCAACATTGCATAATCCAATTCAGTTCACAAATAACTCATACTTGTTGTCAAAGTAAATAGTTAAACTATGATATTGCAATGCGATGATGCAGATGAGAGTTGTGGCTTGCCTGGGGATGAAAGGACCATCGGGAAGGAGTGCGGAGAGTCCATGGAGTTGACTGCCGGAAACAGTTCTCTCTCGGAGGGGGCTGTTTACGGACAAGGGCAAAATGGTCATTTTCACGGTGTAGACACATGATGAAAATGGTACCAACAGAATGGGCTCGACGAGACGAAGAAGTGGGCTTTGGAATCACCTCGATCGGAGTCTCGGTTAAAAAGTTGTGGGCTGCTGAAACTCAGGGGCTAATCTATAAAAAGAATATTCATAGACAAGTCCCTGGACGGTTTGACAGAAAGCGCCTTCTGGGAAAATACGTTTCCCAAAGCAAAAAATGTAATCTTTCCCGAAACAGAGCCCGAGTACGCTTCCTTAAGTGGAAAGCATATTTTGGAGAATGCGCCTCCACTTAAACAGTGCGGGCCCGGGGTGTTGACTTGTGCTGCAGCTGACGGGTGGGGTCGGGCGATGCGGGGCCCGCTTGGCTCACGATCATCTTCAACCGCCCGCTCGTTCGTGGAGCAGAGGAGGGGCGCGCGCTCGCCGGCGGCGGCCCGGCGACTCCGGCCATCTCTGGCCAAGGGGAAGGCACCGGCGGGACCGCGACGGAGTGTCGCGTCCATCCTGGCCTGACACGGACGGCGAGGAGAAGTGGAGCGGAGGTGGCTTGGGCTCCCACGGCGAGGAACAGAGGTGGCGGCCGGACCTGGGGCGCGTGGCCATGCCGGCTCCGGCGAGAAGACTAGGGGGTGGGGCGGCTCGCGGGGCAAAGGGGAGTCGCCTAGGAGGGACTAGGGGAGAGGGGAGTGGCCGGACTGCTCGAATTTGAGCGGCGGCCAGTGATGGCCGTGGTGGCCGTGGCGAGCAGGGGGAAGCTTCGGAGACGGTTGGAGGGGTCGGGGTGGGTCAGAGGAGGAGGGTGAGGCTGCTGGTGAGCTCGGGAGGCTCGGGGCACGGCTATAAATAGGCGGGCGGCGAAGAGGGCCAAGCACCACCGCGGCGACGCGTGTGCCGGCGTCCCGGCGCTTCGGGAACCCGCCTGGAGGAGCGGAGCAGCAACCAGAGAGTTCATGGAAGGGCGGAGAGGGCTCGGGCAAGGTCGAGAACGCTCGGGAGGGCTCGGGCAAGGTCGAGAACGCTCGGGAGGGCTCCGGTTGACTGGACCAGAGAGAAGCAGAGAAGACAGGGCACGGGCGCGATGCCTACACCGCGATGGAGGGGATGGGAGAGGGGGAGACTTATCCAGGGAGGAAGAGGACGACGAGGGGGAGGTGTTGGACATGACCAGGCGCGCGGAAACGACGAGCAGAGGAGGGGCCCGAGCTGGCAAACACTCAGCTCGCGTCCATGGCATGCCAGGGCGGCGGTCACCGCGTGGATTCGGCGATGCCACGTGTTCCAGTTGACCAATTCATGTCTGGTCGATCATTCATTCGAAGGATAGAGTCAAGGAGGAAAGAGACAGGCATAGTGAGACTTGAGGTGACCACAGCTAGCAATATTACTCAGGTACAGCAAGGTGTTTGTTACTTGGTGAGGAAGAATCGTCTGAAGATTGGCTCTGATCTTTGGCATGGTGTGATCACCCACTAGGATGATCATCTCTGAAAATTTGCAGCCCATTTGGATGAGGATAAAAAGCACTTGCTGTTCAAAGGGCCTCACTGACCAGATTTGCCAATCTTAAAGTAGCACTCACACATCACATGGGATTGGGCTGAAATTAGGAGGAGATGAATTATTTGATTAACTTAAGACACTGTATAAATTTCATACCAATTGGATAAACCAAAGTGGTACTTCCTTCACAGTGCTTGAATCTGGACAGAAACTAGATGGAATTCTTGGGAGAAATTGGCTAAATAGATTGATCCCAAATTTGGTGGAGAAGTGAAATATGGGTAGAAGCATGTTCTGGAAATTATTCATGAATTATGGAGCAATAAAAATTATAGTTGCTTCACAACCCATAATAATTACCAGAAACAAAGATTTGATGATGTGACCACATAGGTGCTTGGATAGGGTTGAAGCTTGGTGGAGAGTCATGATTTTAGTATATAAAGGTTCTTGCAAAATTTCAACTCATTTGGATACTCCTAGCTAGCACTTGCTTCACAAAGATTCCAGTTGACCAGAAACTTTGGAAATTAGCCAAGAGAGATTTAATATCCAAATAAAGTTGAATTTTGGTATGTGGCAATGATATGGATAGGAAAGAGTGCACAAAAAGTTTGAGACCAAGCAAGCAAATATAAATGGTACTTTCTTCTCAAACTGCCAGCTGGGGCAGAATCAGAAAATGAATATTTAGGAAATATTTTTGAACATGGGAAGGAAGGATTTGACATATTTGTGTAAGATCTGACCCAAACAATTTATGGGAATTATTTGGGAATTTTGGGAATGATGGAAATGTGGGTTGCTTCACAACCCAGAGCAAACAGGGTTATTCCTTTAATAGAAAAAGGAATATTCCCACGGAAAAAGAATATTGGGGTTGGTCCAAGATGGAAATGACAAGGTCTAGGGATTGTTTTGAGGTTGGCAAGCCACTAGGGAAGAAGAATGAAGAGTGATCCCTCATGTTGCAAGACTATCAAGCCACAGAAAGCAAATCCGGGCCAAATCAAAAGAAAAAGAAAATGGGCAAAATCCAGGGTGTTACAGATATGCCAAGCCACAAGCTTGGGGATGCTATGTTTGATGAGAATGACATGTTTGAGAATTTATTTGCTGCAATTAATGTTTGTCCCAAGCTTGGGGATGATATGCTTAATGAAGATGATCTTTTTAGTCCCCCTACTTTGAATGATCAAATTTGCTATGATGATTGCATGCCTCCTATCTATGACGAGAATAAAGTTGCTACTTATGATGATTATTGTGATGATACTTATGTTATAAAAAGTAGTGATGATTATATTTATAAAACTTGTCATAGTTATGATTACCCTTTTCCTGAACATTACTCTTTTAATGCGGGAACAATTTATAGTATTCGAGTTTCATATGATACTCCCACCATTGTGAATGAGGAGAAATTTTCTTCTGTGGAGAGTAATAAAATTTCTATGCTTGGGGATCATGAAAAGAATGTTTTATGTGATAGTTATATTGATGAATCTATTCATGATGCTACTGAAAATTATTATGAGAGAGGAACTTATGATTCATGATGCTCTTGTTATGTTTCAATCCTTATCTTTTATGCGAGCATCATTGAACTTATCATGCCTAGCTAAAAGGCATTAAAGAAAAGCGCTTGTTGGGAGACAACCCAACACTTTTACCTACTGTTTTTTGTGTGTTCACATGATTATGCTACTGTATTAATCATGTTTTATTGCTTTTGTTTCAGTAAAGTGCCAAGTAAAGCCTTTGGGATAGTGTGGATGATAGTTGACTTGAATCTGTGCAAAAACAGAAACTTTTGTGCTCAGTCCAGGAATTTTGAAAATTCACTGGAACGTGATTTTGATCTGAATTTTTTACAGGTGATATATATACAAATTATTTACGTTTTCCTAATTTTTATGAATTTTTGGAGTAGCAGAAGTATGGTTGGAGTACAGATTACTACAGACTGTTCTATTTTTGACAGATTCTGTTTTCAATGCATAGTTTGCTTGTTTTCTAGTTTCTATGGCTTATATTGCTCAATATAAATTGTGGAAATGATATGCTACAGTAGTAATTGTGTGGAAACAATTATTAATCTTGTCTTTGACAGTACCAAAGTGAAATGGTTTGCTCTTTATCATACTAACCTATCTCACGAAGTTCCGTTAAGTTTTGTGTGATTGAAGTTTTCAAGTTTTGGGTGAGATGTCGATATGAGGAGAATAAGGAGTGACAAGACCCTAATATTGGGGATGCCCAAGGCACCCCAAGTTAAATATCCAAGGAATATCCAATCAACTAAGCTTGGGGATGCCCCGGAAGGCATCCCCTCTTTCGTCTTCAACATTATCGGTAACCTCACTTGGAGCTATATTTTCATTCGTCACATGATATGAGCTTTGCTTGGAGAGTCATTTTATTTTATTATGATTTGCTTTCTGTTAGTTATAATAATGTTTTGCATCTTTTATTTCAATAAAAGTGGCAAGGATAGCCATCACCATGCTTATTTTGCAAATATATGAGTTGCTGTTTCAAAACAGAAAGTTTATCGCTGTTGCAATAATTATCCAGAAAATTAAGAATGTGATAAAATGTTGAAACTTTCTGCACAATAAGCTCTGATAAATTTTCTACAGTGTGGTAAATTTTCATAATTTTTGGAGTTTAAGAAGTATTGATACTCTTGCATTCTTTACAGACTATGCTGTTTTGGCAGATTGCTGTTATGTTTGCATTGTTTGCATATGTTTGCTTGTTTAATGATTCTATTTGAGGATAGGAGTATTAAATATGCAGAGGCATTTAGTATGCAATGTTGAATAATAATTTTAGTGATTTTCTACAGTAGATAATGATAAGGTTTTTGCATTGGTTTATACTAACTTATCTCACGAGTTCTTGTTGAGTTTTGTGTGGATGAAGTTTTTAAGATTTAGGGAAACCGTGATATAAAAGGAATTAAGGAGACACAAAATCTCAATCTTGGGGATGCCCAAGGCATCCCAAGATAATATTTCAAGAAGTCTCAAGCATCTAAGCTTGGGGATGCCCCGGTAGGCATCCCACCTTTCTTCATCAACAATTATCGGTTAGTATCGGTTGAGCCTAAGTTTTTGCTTCTTCACATGAGTTGTGCTATTCTTGGAATGTCATTTTGTTTTGTTTTGCTTGCTGTTTCAATAAAATACTTAGATCTAAAAGTTTTTAAATAAGGGAGAGTCCACAATTAGCTACTTATTTACTTAACTACTTGCTTGATCTTCACTTATATCTTTTTGGAGTAGCTTGTGATTTACTCTTGTGCTTCACGTATATCCTATGAGTAAATTGTTGAATGAATTGAATATCATGAAGTTGAAATTACATGTTCATATCATGCCTAGTGGTAGCTTCAAATTGGGTTTAGAAAGTGAAATCTTTTGAGGCTTGACAATCACAATATTGGTCATACAAGCAATTCATGAATGATTAGTAGAAGCAAGAGGCCTCGAGGGCTCGAATACATAAGCTTGCATACAAGCGTCAGCGGAAGCATCAGATATCTGAGTATAGATATTAAAAGAGAAACAGAAAGGCCTTTAGAAAGGCGGGGCAAAATAAAACACTACGATCGAAAGGCGCAGGCCTCCTGCCTGGGACCCTCCGATCCTACTCCTGGTCGTCAGTCAACTAGTAGTAGTATCCATCCTCTGGGTAGTAGTAGTAGCCGATCGACGGGGCATCTGTCTCAGGGGCTCCGTCATCTTGGTCACGACAAACTGATATGGGGAGAAAAGGAAAACAAAGCAACCGTGAGTACTCAGAAGTACTCAGCAAGCAAGGATCTACACTACATATGCAACATTTTCAAAGGAAGGCTGTATATGTGGACTGGGCTGCAGAAATGCCAGAATAGAGAGGAGGCCTAGTCCTATCGAAGTCTAGCATCTTCAGAGGTCTTGCAGCATTAGAAGAGTGTAGACAGTACCATATAATGTAGCAGTATCATTAAGTTTCAACCTCACCCAGAGATCCTTTCTCGACTCCCTGCGAGAAAGCAATCCCAGAGCCATACAGTCATCAACCTCGTCCTGAGATCCCTTCTTGACTCCCTGCGAGAAGCAATCCCAGAGCCATAGTATCCAAGTATCCAGTTCTAATTGTATGAATCAGGATACAACTCCGAGTGTCCTTTACCGTAGGACCGGCTATCGATAGATGTGTTCTTCCCTGCAGGGGTGCACCAACTTACCCAACACGCTCGATTAACTCCGGCCGGACACACTTTCCTGGGTTATGCCCGGCCTCGGCCAAACGATACACCTCAACCCTACCTACAGCTCAGCAGAGAGGTCCCCGTCGGTCTATATCCTAAGTGCTCAGGGGTCTTGGGCCATCGCCATGTGCACTCCGGGTCGGTGTGTGCAGGGTCGGGCCGAGCACCACCTCAGTCCTGGATGGTACTGGCTCGGCCCGGCCACGAGGCTGAACTGGACGTCTGACAAAGCTTTCGGCTGATGCATACGATGCAGAGTGCCCATAACTCTTCCCACGTGATGGTTAGTGCTATCAGGCCGAGGCCTGCTCGGATCAAATATCCAAATCGTTAGTGGACTAGGGCTTGCGGTAACGAGCAGAGACTCACGAAAGATGTGACCCCATCGCCCCGTCTCGAGGACTTGCGGCAAGGGCCAAGAATGCCCGGCCGCGCCTCGTATTCATCACTTGGCCACCATCCAGGCAACCCGTCTTCACATCACATGCGGGTACCCCTTAGGGTCGACCCGCCTATCCAAGTAACAGTGTAAAGTCCAAGTATCCGTGTGTCCATAACATCAGAGGAATCCGAGGTATCACCCTCATTGAATTCCCACTCGATGTATCCGTCAAGGTGAACTCGGAGGAATCACCCTCGATGGGTTCACACTTGATGTGTTGCACGACAACGTCGCTACCGGAAGTGGTGAAGGAGGAATCACCCTCGATGACCACGACCAAATAGCTACTCTACAGAGTTAACATCAGAAGTGCTACAAGAGGTTTCACCCTCGGCACTCGATAGTAACGCTGCAGTGTCGTTACAACTAAGGGGGGGTGATGTGCGGCGTCGGGGCCTGGTCTTCAATCCCGTTGATCGGGTCTTCTGATAATCCAGCGGGGCAGTCGGGATAAGTGGGGCCACTAATAGGTCTCTACCCAGCCTATACTAAGCAGTTTAGGATATGCATGTAATTATCAACAGCAGGTTACAATAAACAGGCTATGCATCAGAATAGGTAAAGCAGCAGCAGCAGCAATTCTAATGCAAGCATGAGAAAATAGAATGGGCGATATCGGGATGATCAAAGGGGGGCTTGCCTAGTTGCTCTGGCAAGAAGGAGGGGTCGTCGGTGACGTAGTCGATCACAGCGGCATCAGCAGCGGTCTCGGGGTCTACCGGAGAGAAGAGGGGGAAGAAACAGTAAATATAAAGCAAACAAGAGCACGACATGACAATACGCAGAGCTAGGGGTGTTCTGACGCGGTGCTACACGATATAGGTGAAGAGGGAAAACATCCGGGAATGTTTTCCTTGTTCCGGACATTTGTCAGACAGATGACCGGAGGGGAACGGTTCCATGTCCGGGTAGCTAGGGACGTGTGGCGCTACGGTTTCCTGGGAGGGCCGCAAGCACGCTGACGTGTTCGGCATCCACGGGTGTGGCCTCTGGCCATGGTAGCAACAAGGCACAACGGCGGCGAGTTCGGGCTTCGGCGCAGGCGAGCTCACAGGGCATGGAGGGGTGCGATAGAGGGTCAGGGGGGTCCAGGTGCTCACAATGGAGCGGCAGGGAAGCTCGGGGGCTCGGGGGAGCGCCGAAGATGACGAATCGAAGGCGGCGTCCGGCGAGATGCAGTTGGGGAAGACCGGTGATGGCGATGATTTGGCAGCGTCCCGGCTCGGGCTTGAGGGCGGAGACGACTTGGAGGTGCACGGTAGAGCTCCTGGACTTGCCTGCGCGGCTCGGGGACGCCACTAGCCACGGTGGTGTCGGGGCGACGGCGAGCTCACTCAGGCGAGTGAGAACAGAGGGGAAGAGGTGAGCGAGGGGAGTAGGGTTCCAGGGGAGAGAGGGGCAGCACGGGGCGGCCTTATCCTCCCAGCGGCAGGCGCGATGCCGCTGTCGAGCAGGGGAAGGGGGGGGACCGAGCGCGGCGCGGTGTGTGCGGGCGACAGCGCGCGAGGGGAAGGAGCAGTAGCTTGAAGGAGACAGGAGGCGGTGGGCTGGGCCTGCCCGGTTTAACTTAGGCCCAGGCGCCAGTGGGCTTTTTCCTTTTCTTTTATTTTCTGTTTCTGTTTTTCTGTTTTCTGCTTTTCTTTTTCTGTTTTGTTTGCCTTTTGTCTTTTGTTTTTAACTCAAACAACTTTTGTGAAATATGAGACTAGCCCAAATAAATATGGTGCATTATATGTCACTGCAATAAAATGGTTTTGAGTCCAAAGGTTTTCATTTGGGATTTTATTTAATTAAGAAGGTAGTAAATAGTGCTGTTTTGCTACTGTTAGAGTCACTTAATTTGTTTATTAAATGTTGGTTACAATTTTAGAATTGCCTCTGGAATATTTGTTATTTAATGAACATTTTAGTTTCTGTTATGGATAACTTTTATTTTCCACTTTAGTTTTAATTTGAAGTTTGAGTTAGGAGCTGAATGCAATATGACGCATATGATGATTAGGCACTGATAATCATGATGACATGGCATAATCAAAAGGGTGATTACTGTAGTTAACCACTGGGGGTGTTACAAGTCTCCTCCACTAACAAGAATTCTCGTCCCGAGAATTCATGAGGTAGAAGGAAATAGGTCGGGGTATTCCTTGCGAAGATGATCCTCGCGTTCCCAAGTGGCTTCATCTTCAGTATGATTCGACCACTGTACTTTGAGGAACTTGGTAACCTTCTGACGGGTCCGACGTTCAGCTTCATCGAGAATGCGGATTGGATGCTCCTTATAAGAAAGATCATTTTGCAATTCGAGCATCTCGTGATCCACTGCACGGTGCGGAGATTCCTTGAAGCAACGACGAAGTTGCGACACATGAAAGACGTCGTGGATATGAGAGAATTGCGGCAGCAATTCCAATTTATATGCCACCTAACCACATTTAGCAATAATGCGAAAAGGACCAATGTAGCGTGGAGCTAGCTTGCCCTTGATTCCAAAACGGTGAGTGCCCTTCATAGGGGTGACACGTAGATAAGCTTGATCACCGGGTTGATAAGTCAAACCCCATCGTTTGCGATCATAGTTGCTCTTCTGGCGGTCCTGAGCCGCCTTGAGATTTTCCCGGATAATACGAACTTGCTCTTCGGCGTGTTGAATAATATCCGGACCCACGAGCGGTCGTTCCCCAGTTTCTGACCAATTCAGAGGGGTTCGACACTTACGTCCATAGAGTACTTCGAAGGGGGCCATCTTCAAGCTGGCTTGATAGCTGTTGTTATATGAGAATTCCGCATAAGGAAGAGATTCTTCCCACTTCTTACCGAACGATATAACACAAGCCCGAAGCATGTCTTCAAGCACTTGATTGACTCGCTTGACTTGGCCTTGGGATTGGGGGTGATAAGCTGAACTCCAGGTAATATGAGTTCCCATAGCTGTTTGGAAACTTTCCCAGAACTTGGAGGTGAAAAGACTGCCACGGTCCGAACTGATCTCCTTCGGAATACCGTGGAGTGAAACAATTCTGGAGATATACAACTCTGCTAACTGACTAGCAGTGATAGTTTCTTTGACAGGCAGAAAGTGTGCAACTTTAGAAAGTTGGTCGACGACGACAAGAATAGCATCGTGACCCTTCTGTGACCTGGGAAGTCCTGTAATGAAATCCATCTGAACCTTATCCCATTTCCATAGTGGAATGGGAAGTGGTTGCAGAATTCCAGCAGGCTTTTGATGTTCTGCTTTAACGCGACGACACATATCACATTCAGCAACATATCGAGCAATGTCCTGCTTCATTCTAGACCACCAGTACCTTTGACGGAGATCACGATACATCTTGGTGCTACCCGGATGAATAGACAGCGGGGTATCATGTGCCTCCTTCATGACCTTGTCAGTCATAAGCTCGAAGCGAGGTACGACGATGCGGTCTCTGAAATACAAGGTTCCATCTTCAGACAGCGAGAAATCCCTGTACTTTTCAAGGTGAAGATTTTTCTTCATCAGATCAACTTCAGCATCCTTAGCTTGCGCATTCTTAACATCTTTCTCAAGATCTAGTTGTATCACAAGGTTATTTAGAGAGCCCTGTGGAACAATACGCAGATTCAGCTTGCACAGTTCTTCAAAAAGACGAGGTTGAGCTCGCCTAACCATGAGGTTGTCGCAATAGGACTTGCGGCTTAAGGCATCAGCCATCACGTTAGCCTTGCCAGGGGTATAGGATATACCCAAATCATAGTCCGCAATGGCCTCCATCCATCTTTGCTGACGGAGGTTTAGAGAAGGTTGAGTGAACAAGTACTTCAGACTTTTATGTTCCGTGTATATCTCGCAACGATTACCGAGAAGGTAATGTCGCCACAACTGCAATGCATAGATCACAGCAGCTAGTTCTAGATCATGTACCGGATAATTCTCTTCATTTGGGCGCAACTGACGAGAGCCATAAGCAGTCACTTTACGCTCTTGCATTAGGACACAGCCTAATCCTTCACGGGATGCGTCACAATAAATCACAAAGTCTTTGCGGGTATCTGGAGGAGATAGTACTGGGGCAGATGTCAGCTTGTCTTTGAGTGTCTGGAAACTTTCTTGACATTTGTCTGTCCATTCAAACTTAACGCCCTTGTGAAGCAGATCAGTCAAAGGCTTAGCAATCTTAGAAAAGTTCTCGACAAATCGACGGCAATAGCTTGCAAGGCCAAGAAAACTTCTCACTTGCTTGACGTTCTTCGGAGGAGTCCAGTCAAGAATAGCCTGAACTCGTTCTGGGTTAACAGCAATTCCATCCTTGGAAATCACATGACCAAGGTAGGTTACTTCAGAAAGCCAGAATTCACATTTGGAGTATTTGGCATACAACTGATGTTCTCGGAGCCTTTCCAGTACTAGACGGAGGTGTTCAGCATGTTCTTCTTTATTCTTCGAATAAACCAGAATATCATCTAGATAAACCGCGACGAACTTGTCGAGGTAATCCATGAAGATATAATTCATCAGACGGGAGAATGTGGCTGGAGCATTGGTTAAGCCGAAGGACATGACCGTGTACTCGTAGGAGCCATAGCGAGTAACAAATGCAGTCTTGGGAATATCCTCTTCACGAACACGGATCTGATGATAACCCAACCTCAAATCAAGTTTAGAGAATACCGATGATCCAGCAAGTTGATCATACAAATCATTGATCCGAGGAAGCGGATATTTGTTCTGGATTGTGGCTTGGTTAATGGGCCGATAATCCTGAACCAATCGGTTAGTTCCATCCTTCTTCTTAATGAAGAGTGAAGGTGCTCCCCAAGCAGAGGAACTGGGGTGGATGAAACCTTTCTTAAGTGACGTGTCGATTTCTTCCTTAAGCTCAAGAAGGTGGTGCGGAGGCATTTTATAAGGACGCTTCGCAATAGGAGTTGTGCCAGGTTTCAAGTCGATGACAAACTCGACAGCTCTAGCAGGCGGTATTCCTGGAAGTTCTTCTGGAAAGACATCTTGAAAATCACGAACAGCTGGAACGTTCTCGATGCCTTCAAGAGGTGAAGCGTTCAATGCATTCAGAACATATATCTGGCTCTCAGCATCTTGAGCTATTCGGGCTGAGTATTTGATCACCTGACCAGAAGGGTGAGTGAGCTGGACTGTCTTAGTAGCGCAATCAATCAAAGCATTATGGGCTGTTAACCAGTCGATACCGAGAATAATGTCTACGTCGGAAGGTCCAAGAGCAATAAGGGAAGCAGAGAACATTAACCCTTCAATTCTGATCTGATTGTTGTGACTTACCATCTTGGTTTGCCACCTGGAACGGGGAGTGATAATCTCTAATGGTGTGGGTAACAGCTCTAGATGTAGCTCATGCTGCTGAGCAAATTGTTGAGACACAAAGGAATGTGATGCTCCTGAGTCGAAAAGGACAGAAGCTGCAACTGAATTAATCGGGAGGGTACCCATCACAATGGTTGGTTCTTTCTGAGCCTCTTCTGTATTGACATGGTTAGCATGGCCCAGTATAACAGCAGAAGGTCTGGCATTGGGATTCCTGAGCTGACGAGCTCGGGCATCTCGATTTTGGTTCGGACGGCAATTGGTAGCACGGTGCCCTGGTTGACCACACTTGAAGCAATTCCGATCATTATGGGGAGGAGCTACAGCATTGTACTATCCACCCTGAGTCACTAGCTGTCTCGGCGGCGGAGGCAGGCGAGGTGCAACATAAGACGGCCTTGGTGTTGGAGCAGGCCGATGATGAACATTGTGTGGGATCCAGACTCGACGTTTCTGAACAGGCTGACCCGAGGATGAGCCAGCTTCATGAGTGCGCTTGAGCGACTCCTGGTACTCAGTCAGAGCTGTTTCAACTTGGAAAGATTTGCTGACAAGCGTTGCGAAATCTGTGAAATCATGGACAGCAAGTGCAAGTTTTATATCAGTACGTAGTCCTTCATGAAATTTCTCCTGCTTGCGAGTGTCAGTGTCGACGTCATCTTCAGCATAGCGCAATAGTTCGAGAAATTTCCTCTGATATTCATCCACAGTCATTTTGCCCTGAGAGAGTTGGCGGAACTCCTGCCTCTTCTGGTCCATCAGACCTTGAGGAATGTACCGTGCACGAAAAGCTGACTGAAATTCCTGCCAAGTGGTTAGTGTTTCAGCGGGCAACATACCCTTGTGGCTT
Organism: Thinopyrum elongatum; assembly: GCA_011799875.1. NCBI lineage: Eukaryota > Viridiplantae > Streptophyta > Magnoliopsida > Poales > Poaceae > Thinopyrum > Thinopyrum elongatum. Next base: position 529,994,485 of record CM022300.1, on the reverse strand, counting down.
TCCCACCATTGAGCAGCTGGGCCCTTCAAGTGGAATGTCGCAAAGGTGACGTAACTGTCAGGAGCAACATTAGCTGATTCCATCTCAAACAGGATGTCACGAAGCCAATCATCAGCATCCATAGGATTGGTGGAGTTGCGGAAAACGGATGGACTGAGGCGCACAAATTCTGGCAGAGCTATTGGAGCATTCTGTTGCTGAGCATTCTGAGTTGGGAATTGAGCCAATACTCCGGTCATAAACTGACGGTTGAGCTCAAACTGTTGACGGTTGAGTTCAAACTGCTGCATCATTGCGGCAATATAGGGTGGAGGTGGAGGATCGTCAGCCATCCTGCCAAATCAACAGGGGCAGTTTAGCAAGAAAACTGCATGTGTATGGAATGATTCATGAAGTATCATGCACAATAGAAGGAAGTGCAATAGATACTTCAGCATATTCGCACCAGACATTCAAAGCCACACATAGCCTCGGTTACAATCCGGCATTACGACAGCTGAAAGGGGAGGGCTAGACATCTAGGCGGCGCGCAGGCACGCGGTAGGGAAGTACACAACGAGACATAGCAAAGGCTACATCAACGTCGGAGAAAACTATTGGAGCGAGGAATCTGCAAGTGACAACACAGGGTGCCCTCGATAAGAGGATCCTGCAAGCAGAACCTGGCCCGCAATCTTGGAGCAAGGGGGGTTTTTCAAAACACCGGGTGGATGTGATTACGAGAACCTAATGTTGGGGTTAGTAAAAATTTTAACCCGAATAGAAAAGCGATCAGAGTCCCAGAGTAAAGGTCAAGGAGTAAAAGATCCTAATACCACCCAATTGGCGACGTGGGCCCGTAAGCCACACAGCCAAGTTAGTAAATTAGTTTTTCGGTTTCTAGACTCAACTTCGGCCAAGGAGTTGGAAAGGGGGTTCCTACAGGCAGTCGGCACTCATACCAACTTGTGATGCCCCCGGCTCAATCGTGCACTAATCATACACGCAAATGCACACGATCAAGCCTAAGGACTCACGGGAAGATATCACAACACAACTCTAAAACATAAATAAAGTCATACAAGCTTTATATTACAAGCCAGGGGCCTTGAGGGCTCGAATACATAAGCTTGCATACAAGCGTTAGCGGAAGCATCAGATATCTGAGTACAGGTATTAAAAGAGAAACAAAAAGGCCTTTAGAAAGGCGGGGCAAAATAAAACACTACGATCGAAAGGCGCAGGCCTCCTGCCTAGGACCCTCCGATCCTACTCCTGGTCGTCAGTCAACTCATAGTAGTATCCATCCTCTGGGTAGTAGTAGTAGTCGATCGATGGGGCATCTGTCTCAGGGGCTCCGTCATCTTGGTCACGACAAACTGATATGGGGAGAAAAGGAAAACAAAGCAACCGTGAGTACTCAGAAGTACTCAGCAAGCAAGGATCTACACTACATATGCAACATTTTCAAAGGAAGGCTGTATATATGGACTGGGCTGCAGAAATGCCAGAATAGAGAGGAGGCCTAGTCCTATCGAAGTCTAGCATCTTCAGAGGTCTTGCAGCATTAGAAGAGTGTAGACAGTACCATATAATGTAGCAGTATCATTAAGTTTCAACCTCACCCAGAGATCCTTTCTTGACTCCCTGCGAGAAAGCAATCCCAGAGCCATACAGTCATCAACCTCGTCCTGAGATCCCTTCTCGACTCCCTGCGAGAAGCAATCCCAGAGCCATAGTATCCAAGTATCCAGTTCTAATTGTATGAATCAGGATACAACTCCGAGTGTCCTTTACCGTAGGACCGGCTATCGATAGATGTGTTCTTCCCTGCAGGGGTGCACCAACTTACCCAACACGCTCGATTAACTCCGGCCGGACACACTTTCCTGGGTCATGCCCGGCCTCGGCCAAACGATACACCGCAACCCTACCTACAGCTCAGCAGAGAGGTCCCCGTCGGTCTATATCCTAAGCGCTCAGGGTTCTTGGGCCATCGCCCTGTGCACTCCGGGTCGGTGTGTGCAGGGTCGGGACGAGCACCACCTCAGTCCTGGATGGTACTAGCCCGGCCCGGCCACGAGGCTGAACTGGACATCTGACAAAGCTTTCGGCTGATGCATACGATGCAGAGTGCCCATAACTCTTCCCACGTGATGGTTAGTGCTATCAGGCCAGAGGCCTGCTCGGATCAAATATCCAAATTGTTAGTGGACTAGGGCTTGTGGTAACGAGCAGAGACTCACGAAAGATGTGACCCCATCGCCCCGTCTCGAGGACTTGCGGCAAGGGCCAAGAATGCCCGGCCGCGCCTCGTATTCATCACTCGGGCACCATCCAGGCAACCCGTCTTCACATCACACGCGGGTACCCCTCAGGGTCGACCCGCCTATCCAAGTAATAGTGTAAAGTCCAAGTATCCGTGTGTCCATAACATCAGAGGAATCCGAGGTATCACCCTCGTTGAATTCCCACTCGATGTATCCGTCAAGGTGAACTCGGAGGAAGCACCCTCGATGGGTTCACACTTGATGTGTTGCACGACAACGTCGCTACCGGAAGTGGTGAAGGAGGAATCACCCTCGATGACCACGACCAAATAGCTACTCTACAGAGTTAACATCAGAAGTGCTACAAGAGGTTTCACCCTCGACACTCGATAGTAACGCTGCAGTGTCGTTACAACTAAGGGGGGGGGGTGATGTGCGGTGTTGGGGCCTGGTCTTCAATCCCGTTGATCGGGTCTTCTGATAATCCAACGGGGCAGTCGAGATAAGTGGGGTCACTAATAGGTCTCTACCCAGCCTATACTAAGCAGTTTAGGATATGCATGTAATTATCAACAGCAGGTTACAATAAACAGGCTATGCATCAGAATAGGTAAAGCAGCAGCAGCAATTCTAATGCAAGCATGAGAAAATAGAATGGGCGATATCGGGATGATCAAAGGGGGGGCTTGCCTGGTTGCTCTGGCAAGAAGGAGGGGTCGTCGGTGACGTAGTCGATCACAGCGGCATCAGCAGCGGTCTCGGGGTCTACCGGAGAGAAGAGGGGGGAAGAAACAGTAAATATAAAGCAAACAAGAGCACAACATGATAATACGCAGAGCTAGGGGTGTTCTGACGCGGTGCTACACGATATAGGTGAAGAGGGAAAACATCCGGGAATGTTTTCCCTGTTCCGGACATTTGTCAGACAGATGACCGGAGGGGAACGGTTCCATGTTCGGGTAGCTAGGGACGTGTGGCAGACGAACGGACCGCGTATTCGGATTCGTCGCGTCGTTCTGAGCAACTTTCATGTACAATGTTTTTTGATCTGAGCTACGGATTATTTTATATGAATTTCTAAAGTTTTATTATTTTCTGGAATTTTTGGATTTGTTTTTAATTATTAAATCTGAATTATCCAAAATAGTAGAAATACTTTTTATACTCAGAGCCAGCTAGCCTATTAGAATGACAGGTGGGGTCCAGTGGCTGAGTCAGCATGCACTGTCAGCAAGTCAACAATCAAAGTGTTGACTGGGGTCAAACGTGAACAGTGACAGTGCGGGCCCACATGTCCTACTCACAGATCCAGTTAACAGTTTTTATTTAAACTAAACCAAATTAGTTAGTGGCCTAGGGCCCACTGTCAGTGAGTGTTAGGGTGATTTAGTTAGTACTAATTAGGCCACGTCAGCGGGGTTAACGGCGGCTGACCGCCGGAGCTAAGCAGGAGCGGCGGAGCTCACCGGCTGGGAGTTCCCGACCACGGGAGGATGCGCGAGAGGCGGCGTTCGATTGGCCGCAGCTAGGTGAGTCGAACGGTGGCCGCGGCAGGTGTAGGGGTTGCCGGAATCGAGCACACCGTCGCTAATGGCGGCGGCGCTCGGGGCTCGCACGAGCACGATGATTTCGGTCGATTCAAACTAAACGAAATGGCGCTACAGTTTCCTGGGAGGGCCGCAAGCACGCTGACGTGTTCGGCATCCACGGGTGTGGCCTCTGGCCATGGTAGCAACAAGGCACAGCAACGGCGAGTTCGGGCTTCAGCGCAGGCGAGCTCACAGGGCATGGAGGGGTGCGATAGAGGGTCAGGGGGGTCCGGGTGCTCACAGTGGAGCGGCAGGGAAGCTCGGGGGCTCGGGGGAGCGCCGGAGATGACGAACCAATGGCGGCGTTCGGCGAGATGCAGTTGGGGAAGACCGGCGATGGCGATGATTTGGCAGCGTCCCGGCTCGGGCTTGAGGGCGGAGATGACTTGGAGGTGCGCGGTGGAGCTCCTGGACTTGCCTGCGCGGCTCGCGGACGCCACTGGCCACGGTGGTGTCGGGGCGACGGCGAGCTCGCTCAGGCGAGTGAGAACAGAGGGGAAGAGGTGAGCGAGGGGAGTAGGGTTCCAGGGGAGAGAGGGGCAGCACGGGGCAGCCTTATCCTCACAGCGGCAGGCGCGATGCCGCTGTCGAGCAGGAGAAGGGGGGCGAGCGCAGCGCGGTGTGTGCGGGCGACAGCGCGCGAGGGGAAGGAGCAGTAGCTTGAAGGAGATAGGAGGCGGTGGGCTGGGCCTGCCCGGTTTGACTTAGGCCCAGGCGCCAGTGGGCTTTTTCCTTTTCTTTTATTTTCTGTTTCTGTTTTTCTGTTTTCTGCTTTTCTTTTTCTGTTTTGTTTGCCTTTTGTCTTTTGTTTTTAACTCAAACAACTTTTGTGAAATATGAGACTAGCCCAAATAAATATGGTGCATTATATGTCACTGCAATAAAATAGTTTTGAGTCCAAAGGTTTTCATTTGGGATTTTATTTAATTAAGAAGTAGTAAATAGTGTTGTTTTGCTACTGTTAGAGTCACTTAATTTGTTTATTAAATGTTGGTTACAATTTTAGAATTGCCTCTGGAATATTTGTTATTTAATGAACATTTTAGTTTCTGTTATGGATAACTTTTATATTCCACTTTAGTTTTAATTTGAAGTTTGAGTTAGGAGCTGAATGCAATATGATGCATATGATGATTAGGCACTGATAATCATGATGACATGGCATAATCAAAAGGGTGATTTTTGTAGTTAACCACTGGGGGTGTTACAGGGTGCCCCGAGGGGGGCACAACCCACCAGGGCGCGCCTGGGGGCCCAGGCGTGCCCAGGTGGATTGTGCCCACCTCGGTGGCCTGCCGCACCCCCTCTTTGCCCTATAAATCACCAAATATTCCAAAAACCCTGGGGGTAACCCTAGATCAGAAGTTCCACCGCCGCAAGGCTCTGTAGCCACGCAAAACCAATCTAGACCCCATTCCGGCACTCCGCCGGAGGGGGAGATCATCACCGGTGGCCATCTTCATCATCCCGGCGGCCACCACGATGAGGAGGGAGTAGTCCACCCTCGGGGCTGAGGGTTTGTACCAGTAGCTATGTGTTTAATCTCTCTCTCTCTCTCTGGTGTTCTTGAGATGCACAATCTTGATGTATCGCGGGCTTTGTTAATATAGTCGGATCATATGGTGTTTTCCCCTCTCTATCTTGTTGTGATGAATTGAGTTTTCCCTTTGAGATTTTGTTTTATCGGATTGAATACTTTTATGGATTTGAGAGCACTTGATATATGTCTTGCATACGAATACCCGTGGTGACAATGGGGTATTATATTGATTCACTTGATATATGTTTTGGCACTCAACTCGCGGATTCCCAAGGTGACATTGGGGTAATCTATGCATAGGGGTTGATGCACGTTCTTGTCTTTGTTTCTCTGGTAGAAATCTTGGGGCACTCTTTGAGGTTCTTTGTATTGGATTGAGCATTACGAATCTGAATTTGCTTTGGTGTTATTTTGTTACGAACTCTTGGATAGATCGATCGGAAAGAATAGCTTTGAGGTGGTTTCGTACCCTACAAACAATTTATTCTTATGTTCTCCGCTAGATAGGAACTTTGGAGTGATTCTTCATTGCATGTTGAGGGATGGTTATATGATCCAATTATATTAGCATTGTTGAGAGATTGCACTAGCGAAAGTACGGACCCTAGGCCTTGTTTTCAAGCATTGCAATACCGTTTGTGCTCACTTTTGTCACTTGCTACCTTGCTGTTTATATTTATTCAGATTATAAAAATATATTTCTACCATCCATATTACACTTTTATCACCATCTCTTCGCCGAACTAGTGCACCTATACAATTTGCCATTGTATTGGGTGTGTTGGGGACACAAGAGATTTCTTGTATTTGGTTGCAGGGTTGTTTGAGAGAGACCATCTTCATCCTACGCCTCCCACGGATTGATAAACCTTAGGTCATCCACTTGAGGGAAAATTGCTACTGTCCTACAAAACTCTGCGCTTGGAGGCCCAACACGAGTCTACAAGAATAAAGTTGCGTAGTAGACATCACCTTGCTGCACTTTTGTTACCATTACCGTTACTTGCTCGTTACAAATTATCTTGCTACAAAACTATCTGTTACTTATAATTTCAGTGCTTGCAGACATTACCTTGCTGAAAACCGCTTGTCATTTCCTTCTGCTCCTCGTTGGGTTCGACACTCTTACTTATCGAAAGGACTACGGTTGATCCCCTATACTTGTGGGTCATTAGGGCTCACTATGGGGGGCGTGGCGATGGCTTGAGGTCGGCGACGAGGACGGTGGGCTCGGGGGGCACGCGCGCGGCGACAGGGAGGAGAGCGCGTCGGCGAGGGCTCGGGGAGGAGCGACAGCGCGTGGGCTCGGGGGCAGCGACGGCGGGGCAGGGGTGCGGCGACGGCGTCGGGGTAGCCTGGCGGCGTCGTCGGAGGAGAGATCGAAGAAACTGAGACGAAAACTACTAAGTGCCGCTTATATAGATAGAGCATTGGTCCCGGTTGGTGGCTCGAACCGGGACGAAAGGTCCCCTTTCGTCCCGGTTTGTGACACCAACCGGGACCAAAGGTCAGTTTTGGCCAGGCGAAAGGGCGGGAAGCACAGCCCATTGGTCTCGGTTGGTTGCCCGAACCGAGACGAAAGGTTGGCATTGGTCCCGGTTGGTGCCACCAACCGGGACGAAAGGGTGGCATAGGTCCCGGTTGGTGCCACCAACCGGGACAAAAGGGCTGCGGCTGGCACGGCGTCGGGCGGGTGGATGTTTAGTCCCACCTCACTAGCTGAGAGGCGTCGAGAGTGGTTTATAAGCGCGGCTGCACCAACCCTCTCGAGCTCCTCTCTAATGCAGGCCTACGGGCCTAAACACACTCTCTCTGCCTGTGGGCCTACTGCGGGCCTGCATCCTGGCCCAACTAGCGGGTTGGGTTTCTAGTTGTATGCAGGCTGTGGTGGCCCTGTAGGCATCATTTTTAAAAAAAAAATTCAGTATTTTTGTTTTGTTTTTTTGCTTTATTTAATTTTTTAGAGTTTTTGAGTGATTCTTTTTGCTTCAGGTCACAAAAATTATAAACTTTCTATTAGTGCCATTAGTTTTCAAATTTGAATAGTTTAAATTTGAATTCTTTGAAATTTGTGTGAATCACTAGTTCGTGAATAACTTTACTTTATAATAGATTTTTGAGTGATTCTTTTTCCTGCTATTTAATATTAGTGTGTTTTATCATTATATTCAATTCGGTAATTTTAGGTTATTTTAAATGGGTGTTTTAATCAAAAACAGATTTTGTTATTTTAGTTTGCTATTAAAGTTTATAACAAAAATACTTTATGAAAATTCTTTTTGCTATTAATGTTTTGAACAAAAAATACTTTGATAATTTTAGTTGCATAAATTTTATATAATTTTAGTTTCAAAAATACTAGAGGTTTATAAAAGCTTTTTAGTTGATTCTTTTTGCTGTTGAAAAATATTATAGTTTTGTTTTAGTTGATCATAAAAAAAATTAATTGATTCTTTTTAGTTCATTCTTTTTGCTATTAGAGTTTTGTAAAAGCTTTTTAGTTCATTCTTTTTTCAATTAGTTCATTCTTTGAGCTAAATGACCCTGAAATTTAAAAGCACTACAAATGAACTCTGAACAGGTTGAAACTTGGCATCGCATCATCATTTCACCCACATAGCATGTGCTAGAAAGTTGAGAGGGTTACAGCAAAAACTGGATGCACTTCGTGTACAAACTGGACAATCTCTTTCGAAGTATCAGGGTTTCGGACGAAAACTCATGTGTTACGAAGGCATTTAATATTTTTTTAACTTATTTGAACTTCAGACTTTTTGTGCGTTCAATATGCACCATTCAAAGCCACATCATCAATTTTCTACCCTTTATGACTTCATTTGCTATTTTTCATGCATTTAATCTTTTCTTTGAGCTAAATGACCCTGAAATTGAAAAGCACTATAAATGAACTCTGAACATGTTGAAACTTGGCATGGTATCATCATTTCACCCACATAGCATGTTCTAGAAAGTTGAGAGAGTTGCGGCAAAAACTGGATGCACTTCGTGTACAAAATGGATAATCTCTTTCGAAGTATTAGGGTTTCGGATGAAAACTCATGTGTTATGAAGCCATTTCATATTTTTTTTAAACTTATTTGAACTCTAGACTTTTTGTGCGTTCAATATGCACCATTCAAAGCCACATCATCAATTTTCTACTCTTTATGAGTTCATTTGCTATTTTTCATGCATTTCATCTTTTCTTTGAGCTAAATGACCCTAAAATTGAAAAGCACTACAAATGAACTCTGAACAGGTTGAAACTTGGCATGGTATCATCATTTCACCCACATAGCATGTGCTAAAAAGTTGAGAGGGTTACGGCAAAAACTGGATGCACTTCGTGTACAAAATGGACAATCTCTTTCGAAGTATCAGGGTTTCGGATGAAAACTCATCTGTTACAAAAGGGATTTCATTTTTTTGAACTTATTTGAACTCCAGACTTTTTGTGTGTTCAAAATGCACCATTCAAAGCCACATCATCAATTTTCAACCCTTTCTGACTTCAGTTGGTATTTTTCATGCATTTACTGATTGTTTTGAGCTAAATGACCCTGAAATTGAAAAGCACTACAAATGAACTCTGAAAAGATTGAAAGTTGGCATGGTATCATCATTTCACCCACATAGCATGTGCTAAAAAGTTGAGAGGGTTACGGCAAAAACTGGATGCACTTCGTGTATAAAATGGACAATCTCTTTCGAAGTATCAGGGTTTCGGACGAAAACTCATCTGTTACAAAAGGGATTTCATTTCTTGACATGTAACTGCAATGATATTCTAGATAAAAGCCATCATCAGAATAGTTCTGGAGAGAAAGTCTTCACTTTTTCTTCGCGTGTGTCCCTTGCTTATTGCGCCGTAACCATGGATAATTTTCATCGTTTAACAGGGTGCTTAGGTCAGCCTTCACTTTGAAGGGAGAAATTTCATGAAACTTTTCATAATCTTCAGACATGTCCGTCTTGCCCTCCACTCCCACGATGTCTCTTTTCCCTGAAAGAACTATGTCACCGTACATCTATTGTCGGTTCATCTGAGTGCATTATATATAATTAAGTGTGTCAAAAACCATTACAGAACATCATGAATAGAGAAGTGACCAAATTAATAGAAGTTCATCATCACATTAAAACCAAAGTACAGTAGTGACAAATGTTATTACTGAAAAAATAAATACATAAAGTTCATACATAGTTCTCATTGAACAACATATAGCTCTCTAGAGCATCTAATTAAAACATACATTGAAACTATGTAAACTATTTCAATGCAACAACAAATGCGATCATAATCACAACTAAGGTAACAATTGATCCAACGGCATAATGATACCAAGCCTCAGTATGAATGGCATATTTTTTAATTTTTCTAATCTTCAAGCGCATTTTATCCATCTTGATCTTGTGATCATCGATGACATCCGCAACATGCAACTCCAATTCCATCTTCTCCTCCTCAATTCTTTTCAATTTTTTCTTCAAGTAATCGTTTTCTTTTTCAACTAAATTTAACCTCTCGACAAGAGGGTCGGTTGGAATTTCCGGTTTACATACCTCCTAGATAAAAACATCTATGTCACGTTGGTCGGCATAATTGTCATAAACACTAAATGAAACAAATAGTTGTAAAAGATAATATACCACATCCAAATCATAGACAGGACAAGGGCCGACGGGGGCGGATACCAAAACCATCGCACTATATAATAACAAACAATAATAAAATTAAGAAAATTATACAAGTATCTATCTAAATCATACAAGTAAGAATTTTTTTCTTTTAGAAAGAAGATAAGAAGAAGAGGCTCACCACGGTGGTGCTGGCGACGAGATCGGCGCGGGCGATCGACGGCGGTGAGGACGGGAACGGGACATGACGGACCGGCAAACCTAGAAAAATCTTAAGGAAAATGGAGCTTGGACAAGGAGCTTCGAGAGGAGAAAGTTTAAGTGTGGCTCGGGCATTTCATCGAACACCTTATGTGCATAGGAGGTGAGCTAGAGCAACACACACCTCTCCCACGGCCGGCCAAAAAAACAGAGCAGTGAGCGAACAGAGCAGTGAGCGGGCAGGGGTATATATATAGGCTTCTCTTTAGTCCCGGTTTGTGGCTAGAACCGGGACAGAAGATAGACCTTTGGTCCCGGTTCCAGCCACCAACCGGGACTAAAGGTGCTGGGCCAGGAGCGAGGCCCATTGGTCCCGGTTCGTGTCTGGAACCGGGACCAAAAGTGTTAGACGAACCGGGACCAATGGCCCCCGAGGCCCGGCCGGCGCCCTGGCCTCACGAACCAGGACTGATGCACCCTTTAGTCCCGGTTCGTGAGTGAACCGGGATTAATGCCCTTATCCTGGCCTCAACCAAAGCCCTGTTTTCTACTAGTGGATGTCAATTGATCCATATATTAATGGAGATGAAGACCGCGGCGGAGAAGGCGCTGACATGTTGAACTATAAGTATCATAATCTCGATGGTTTTCTTCCCACCAAGTTGGCCATGAGTGTCTCCAGAAAGAGGAAGATCCTGGATGCACCACTTTGATGTGGCGTCAAATTTTCAAGCAACAATGTACTAAATAATATTTCCTGCGATCCATATTAATTATCATTCACTCTAAAGTTGTACTAAGGGAGCGACAATTAATATGGATCAAAAGGGAGTATTCATAGCTTGTACACATATTATCCGATATAATAGGAGACAATGTATATACACAAAGCTGTACAGTCAGATTGCTTACTACAATGATGAAAAAAAGGAAGACATAATGATGAAAAAAAAAGGAAAACTTGAAGCTGATGTCTTGTATTTCCAAATTCCAAAATACATCATCAAACAACAAGATTCAATAACCTACAAGATAAAATGCATAATTAAACTTTTGAGTAAAACAAATAGTAGTCAAATGAAAGTACTTAAGTAACTAAACATTACCTTTTAGTGCATTCACTTCCTCCTGTCCATGCCTACCCATTTGATCATTTGTGAAAATTTTCATTTCTTCTTTTCCCACATAACAAATAATATCATCACACAAATTGTCACAATTGAGGCGATTGCGCAAGTAACTAGCTAAATTTCCTAATGTGAAAGATTTAGGATATATGTGCATTTTTTTTAAACCTAGGACTAACTTCACATCTACGGAAAGTAATTAGGACCTCCAATGCATTTAATTATTTAATGTAAATCTCATGCATTACATGTTGTTTGGTTAGGGTTAATTTTGGCTTTTGGAGTTTAGCTTATATATAAGTTTTAAAAAGCGAAGATGCTAAAAATCCGATGTCAGATTTTTAAGCATGAAAAATCGAATATTTTTTATGGAAATTTATATTGTCGCGAGGATCCCTATTTTCTTTAGTAAGCATGACAATTTCAAGAAAAAAATTGAACATGACAAGGAAGTGCCATGCTTGCGAAAGAAAATGGGAAACAATTCGGTTCAGTCGGCTGATCGCTCGCGCGCATCGACCAGGGGAGTAACAGCTGGATCAAAAGTTATCTCAAAGGGTTACACGTGGTACCTACCTAGAAACATTCCGTGGGACGAGCAGCCTTATCCATTCGTCACCGCTTTGTCCCCAATCCCAATCCTCACGAGAAAAGATTTATGTTGCAAACGTCCCTCCTCAACAACACCCATGTTGCAAAAAATAAAGACATAAAAAAAACCCGCAACACAACCTTTCATCCCAATTCCAATTTCCACGAGGAACAATATCTACAACATCAGTATTGTTGCAAAAGTCCTCTCGCAACAACACTCATCTACAAAAAGTTGAAGATAAAAAAATTGCAACACAATCTTTGTTGCAAATATTTCTACAGTAAGGCCTATGTCGTAAAAGGGTTCTGCAACATCACCTTTGCAATTGTGAAAACGTCGTTGAGCCGTTGATCCAACGGCTGTCGAGGCGGCGGGTCATTTTATCTTTTAAAAAGATCTGCCATCCGACTCGTAGCATGCCCCAAAGAAAATTGCCATCCTCTCGACAACATATTTTACCATCTTTGGAGTTTTGGTTTGTCATGATAAAAAATTTGACATTTAATTTATAGTGAAATCCTTAAAAAAATACTCCATTCATAAGAGCGTTTTGATCACACAGAGGGAGTTGTGCTTTTGACTTTGTTATTCCCTTTTTATTTTAAACACAGTACAGACGCAAGAAACTGAGCCGGCATATCATCGTGAGATGTGAGCATTGGGACTTGAATTCTAGTGGGCTGTGGATACACACTATCCCTCTAACCATCCAAATACAGGTTGGTTCGCATTCCCTCTTGTTTTCAAGTGTATATATTGGTGCATAATTTAATGGTATATACTGTATAAACCAAAAGCACAAAAATCTCAAATACCCCCTTAACAATTGGGTCCTCGCCCTCACCTTCTCTTATCGAAACAGCCCCTCGCATCGGCTTTCCGCCGTTCGTTCCCCTCGCCGAGTCGCCGCGCCGCCGCATCTGCATCCTACTCCTATCTATCCCTCCCCGCGCGGAGGGCCCACGGAGAGGCATGCCGCGCGTGGTGTCTCGTTCGTCGCCATCCCACCGTCGGCGGCGCTCCCCGTCGCCGCGGTACGGCAGCAGGCGGCGCTCCCCGTCGCCGCGGTATGGCAGCAGGCGGATCCGACGAGATCGCAGCCGCTCCCCTTACTCCTCCCGGTACGCGCCCACCCCTCTCTGCTCCCCTCCTGTAGTGAAATCTGTTTGGTTCCTATAGATTGCACAGCTCAAGGTTGTCCGGCTAGTGCTGCGGCACCTTACCCCTCAGCCCGTGTTACTAGTACTACCAAACTGGTTGCACTGTGTCGGAGGCGTGCTTCATCGGAGTGAGATGTTTGGCAATTAGCGCACTACGCGGAGTCACAGCGCTTCAAGATTTTCAAATCATGTGTCGGGGAGGGGACTATCCTTGCGTGTTTTGGTGTTGTCTTAGGTCTGCTACTGTCTGCATTCATTTAGCTCAGGTTACAGATTGGCTGGTGCCTACAAGATTGATGAGATGTGGGGATTGTTTGTGTTTTGGAATGTTGTGGATGGGGTAAACAAATTAATCAAAGAATTAACATAGTGTGACTACATGGAAGTCACCTGAAATAAAAGATGCATTTCAAGCCAATACGACCTGATTAGGGTGTCATGTCATCTCAGATGTTCATGGACGGATTGGATGCTGCTACGTGATATTATTAAACATGAGGAAGGTGTAAGAATGCTCATTTCACAATCTATTGTACATTGTCATGAGTTTACAGATAATATTTCGTTTCTGATATTGGCAATCGATCTCATATAAGTGAAGGAGGTCATGTAGACACAGAATATTGGAAGCGGACATTTTTTTTTCTAGTTTGGCTGCACTTCTTAGTATACTAGATTTGTTGCCGCGCCTGTTTTATAATGGAATTTGATGGGACGATTTGTGCAAGTATATCTCGTACTCCCTCCGTCCTTCAAAGAGTGTACTTCCATTTTTATTGGAGGATCAAACTATCTCAATGTTTGACCGAGTTTGTGCAAAAATATATCAACGTTTGTGAAACCAAATAGGTATATGATGAAAATATATTTAATTATGAATCCAATGCTACTAATTTGATGGCATAAATATTGGTGCATTATTGTATAAAGACGGTCAAACATAAAAAGATTTGACTTTCCAACAAAGTTGGAAGTACACTCTTCAAAGGACGGAGGGAGTATGCGATAAAAAATTTAAGTGAACTCTGTCGAGAAACCTGAACTCCATATCTAGGACTTGTGTCAGTCATGGCCTCATGGGTAAGTCAAGCAAAGATAATCTGATAAAGTTGGATTCATGTGTTTAAATGCTCTCGTGTTTTTGGTATGTGTGTTAACATGCTAACATGTCATCTTTTTTGTGCCCCATTGATGATTTGCAACTTTGCATCTGACCTACAGGCTACAGCTATCAATATTAGAGCATTTTTTGTTGTTGTATTTTTTAGTTCCTATTTAATTTCAGTTATCCCTTTGTTAGGAGAAAAAGCCGGTCTCCTTCTCCTAGATGGGACAGGAGCCAGTCCCCAATTCCTAGGAGGCGTAAAAGCCCTCCATCACCGAGGAGACATAGAAGACGGAGAAGTCGGAGCAGCTCAAGTTCTCTTGTAAATAACTCCAGCCCAAGTCATGGATCCGAACAGAACAGTTTAATTGAAAAGCAAAGGAAGGAAGAAGAAAAGAAAAGGCAAACTCCTTTTCATTCTTTCTACACATACATATTGCCAATTTTGCGTGGCCATCTGCTCTTAGTTGCTCTTGTATTTTATTATAGAGAATCTTTAACTCACATACTGACAGTTTGCTTGTGCTTGTGGAACTGTATTCTTCTACAAATCTTCTCTGTCTTTTTTGTACTTCTGTAGTTGGTTTGAAATGGATTTGTTCAAACAGCCAAAAAATGACCAACTTGCATGCAAGTCCACTCTGGGCTGTTGTGAACATATCAATAAAAAGCATCACATTAAAAAGTATTTAATTTTCTATGTTAATCCTCAATCCATCAAGGAAAAAGAACGGACCTTATGCCATTTTTTCTATTTTATACTGGCATCTCAACCTTGAGTCTGATTTGTTTATCTAAATACGAATTGTGCCTTCTCCCAAAAACCACAACTGTTCTCCAAATCTCTTACTTCTGTGTATACGTCTCTGTCTTGTTCTTCCGTTATATTACTATAGATTGCTCCTGCAGGTGTTCCCAGAAACAACAAAGCTGAGGGATAAAGATGTGTAATTAAATATTTGCTTCTGTTTATTTCATGGATGCTGGTGTTTGTTCCTCCCAATTTCGTTCTGAAATGGGCATCTCATGAACTAACTCATCTCATTACCTGTGTGCACGCCACATTTACAAGTTGCACTTTGGCTTTTCTGGACAAAGCTACTGTTGCAGTTTTACTTACTAGTTCGTTTGTGCAGCGCATATGTGTCTTGGCTTCATTTTGAACTTTTGTATGATCACTTGTTTCGATTAGGGGTCCTGTTGCTCACTAATGTTAAATCGACTCCTTCACTTGTAGTAGCATAATAATTTTGATGGCCAAAGCCAATTTATTCTTTATAACTTAACATTTTTCACCGCAGACGCCAAAAGGAAGCTGAACTTAAGTTGTTGGAAGAGGAGCTTGCTAGGAGAGTTGAAGAAGCTGTTAGGAAAAACGTTGAGGAGCGTCTGAACTCTGAGGAAGTAAAAGATGAAATAAAACGCCGAGTTGAGGAAGGTATCAAAAAGTTATTTGATGAGGTTGATGCTCAGCTACAAAAAGAAAAGCAAGCAGCTCTCCATGAAGCCAGGCAGAAAGTAGTAAGTATTCTGCATGTCATGGCTCCCTTATTAGTACTAGTCATTATTTAAGAAAATATCTTGAGATTTGTAGATTGGTGGAGCTAGTGAAATTTTCTAAAGAACAGAAAGATGAAATCACGTTTTCGATATATTATCCTAGCTCTGTAACCCAGATAATAATACTTAAGTTTTGACTGATTTAGCTTCATCATGAGCTTGGCATGGTATTGGTGCCTGCCAATAGATGTATGCAAACATGCATGTGTATGTGATTTCATCCCACCAGAACTGATAAGTAGCGCTATTCTCTAAACTGCTTTTGACCGTCAATGAAACCAAACAGATACACAAGATTTCTTATTTGCTTGTTTTCATAGAACCTTTTCCAAATCTAATTTTGCATCTACAAAATTTTGCAGGAGCAAGAAAGGAAGGAGAGGGAGGAGTTGGATAGGATGATCGAGGAGAACCGGAGGAAAGTAGAGGAATCTCAAAGGAGAGAAGCTCAGGAGCAGCATCAGAAAGAGATGGAGCGATATTTGGAGCTGGAACGGATCCAAAAGCAGAGAGAAGAAGCCTTACGCAGAAAAAAGATTGAAGAGGAGGAAGAAAGAGCTAAGCAGATGAGATATTAGTAGTGAAGAATAGGCACTGCCGCACTGGTTTCGTGTTGGTGTTGTAATGTGTTGCTGTCTTACAAATGGGAGCATTTAGGGACGCCTCTAGCTTCTGTGCCTGGTTGCTGCATTTACCTTCTTTTCTGAAGTTCGCACAATATTATTGGAGGGGAGATATGTTGACGTCTCCTTTTTCTGAAAGATGTTTTTGCAGCAACTCTTGAGGCGAACTATACTGTCATTGTAATGTTTGAGCACTTAAACTTCTGTGAAACAGCAGCTGGAGAGCGGAGATGATATCCGAACAATACACCATGGACTAGGGTTCTGCTTTGTAGTTGCTGTGTCTTGATGCAGGATGAACTACTGTTACAAGTGGCAATTGGACACTTTCTTTCTTCCTACATAGACTCCCTATAAATCCATTTTCTGCAACAAAAAAACCCCAGACACCTAACCAAGGGCTGGTAAAAGAGACAGCTACAGCCAGTTTCCTCACTTCAATATGAAAGTTGACACAAATGAAGTTGCAGTGCCAACTATTACCTCCGTTCAAACTAAAACCACACCAGTTATTTCCGAACAGAGGGAGTACAACCAGTTTCCTCACTTTTCATAGAAGAGTGATGCTTTTATGTTTAATTTCTAAGCTTTATTTCAACCGTATGTCATATGTTTGATCTTGATTTGTCTTGGAATTTTGATCTTGGAAGTATGGATTTGAATAGAAGTCCAGTTGTTCAAAGTGGTACATGATAATATTTTGATTTTATATGATGTGAAAATTATGCATTATAGTGTTTGCACAAGTACATAAAGAAATAGAGGAAAAACCAGATACAGGGGAAGTTGTACCCGCGATCTCTTACAGGAACACATCTGAAATCCAATAAATTTATGGAAATGATTAATCCCGAACGTTCGGATTTTAAGCATGGCAACCAAATTTTTTTCATGGCAACTTTAGTTCTGGCGAGGTTGGCAAACATGGCAATTTAAAAAAAAACGAACTAGAACAAAGTTGCCATGTGTTAACAACTAAAGTTGCCACTTCGCATCAACTAAAGTTGCCATAAAAAAACGTTCGAGATAACATGCTTAAAATCCGAATGTTCGGGATTTATTGGGGTCCTAAATTTATTGGGAGAGCCCCAATAAACATTTATATGAGAAGATTTTCAAAAAGCCATTGGAGGTGCTATTAGGCTGGTCACAACGGGAATTATCATATATTGTATATTACTATTTCCACAGTGTATAGTATTTTGTGGTATCATAGTGATCTTATGTATTGTCATGCATAACACATAGGAGTACTACTAGTACATCATTTAATACTATACGGTATCATACTCCCTCCGTTCCAAAATATAGTGCATCCTCGGTTTCCGCGCTTCAACTTTGACCATAAATTTAACCAACGAGACCGACTGCGGTGGGAGCATGGTGGGAGCAAAAATTCTCCTGCCGCAGTCGGTCTCGTTGTTTAAATTTATGGTCAAATTTGAACCTCGAAAAGCGCGGGCGCGCTATATTTTGGAACAGAGGGAGTATCATGACACTCAATCATTTCTTTCCTTGTTTGATTGTGTGACTCAGCAAAAATGTCTAGTTCTTTTTTTTTCGAGAAACTTCTAATCTATTCATTTTCAATCATGACAATACAAAGAACAACAAAGATAATAAATATTACAATCATGTCCGTGGACCACCTAGCGATGACTACAAACACTGGAGCGAGCCGAAGGCGTGCCGCCGTCATCGTCCCTCCCTCACCGGAGCCTGGCAAACCTTGTAGTAGTAAACAATCGAGAAGTCGTCGTGCTAAGGCCCCATAGGATCAGCGCACTAGAGTAGCAACCATCGCCGATGAAGAAAGTCATAAATCGGGCATGCATGTTACTACTTATGATACCCCCATTGTGACCAGCCTTAGAAGTTTCGTGTCCTTAGAGTTGCTCTAACATAAGTTTAAAAAAAACACCTACCCCAAAATTTAAAAACTAAAATCATGTGTTGAAAAAAGGAAAAGAAAAAATGTAAAAGGAAAAGAAAAGAGAAAACCGTTAAAAACACATAAAACAAAAAAGGCAAGGAAAACGGTAAAAACCAACAATACGTAGAGAAAAAACACGCCTAGCGTTTTTTGTTTCCTTCTTTTTAACGGTTTTCTCTTTTCTTTCCTTTTTCTTTTCCTTTTACATTTTTTCTTTTCCTTTTTTCAACACATGCCTACTTTTTTCAATACACAATGTACATTTTTTTAGTGTAACAGCTTTTGATACACATTGAACTTTTTTCAAATACATGACATAAATTTTAACAAATAAATGATTTTTCATAATTTTTGAAATATATGTATTAAAAACTTACATATACGTTGAAACATTTTTTTAGTGTCACAAAACCATTTTTTAAAACTAAGCGAACATTTTTGGACATTGAATAAGCATTCTTTTTAAATGTCATGAACTTATATTTGTAACGTGTGAACATTTTTTAAATGTCATGTACATTTTCTGAATGGTAAAACCTTTTTTTTAATGTCATTTACATTCTCAGGATTTTTTCGTTTCAAATGCACACTGAACAAATTTTCTATACATGATGAACATTTTTTTCAATGTACGGTGAACTTTTTTTTTGAAAATCTGAACAAAATTTTAAAAACGTGAACAAATTTGGAAAACATGACAAATTCCCGAAAACGTGAACAACTTTGGAATTTATATCATTTTTTGAAAAATTTAACAAATTTTGAAATTCTGAACATCTTTAGAATTTAGGGAAAAAAGAAAAAGGAGAAAATAAGCAGAAAAAAGAAACAAGAAAACAAAATAATCCATTTTCGGCAAATACTGCCAACCACGACGGCACGACCTAACCGACGAGCTCCTGCAGTCCGCCGCCGCCCCGCGCGCTCCCGACACCACTCCACCCCCCCCCCCCCCCGCGCCGTCCTGCGTGCCCCGGCCGCCGTGCTGCTGCTGCCTGCTGGGTACCGCCACCGCGGTGCTGTCCGCCCCGGGCTGAGGTCTCTACACAGTCCCTGCTTCCACCGCCGGCCGCCGGGCCCTGCCTCCGCTGCGCCCAGCCGCCCACGAATCCTCGTCGCCGTCCTACTCCCCGACCGTCGCGCTGCACTCGGTAATTTTATCGTTTTCTTGTAGTGTCACAGTGTGTATGCATTTAATGGAACTGTGTACTGTCTGTATGTGTAATGTGTTGATGGAACTCAATTTGATGCGTTTTGTAGAAAAAATAGAAGAAGTAGAAAACTGAGTTGAGGAATATGGATGATGGGATGAATTATATCATTGTGTGCTATATCGAGCAGATGTCATTTTGTCATGTTTTTCTACAGAGCTTACTCTTTAGAAGGGATGGGAGATAGAGAAAGGCGAATGGTGTTTGTCACAGTAGGGACGACATGTTTTGATGCTCTTGTCAAAGTGGTAGATTCTGAGGAAGTCAAACAAGCACTACTGCAGAAAGGTTACACAGACCTTCGGATTCAAATGGGCCGAGGAACATACACGCCATCCAAGGTAACATCTGTCTCCGTATTGCGGTCTATTCTCTTTGTGTGGTTTCGTTTAGTGGCTGGCGGACTGCACCTTTTAGTTAATGCAGTATTTTAGTTAATGCAGTAGGAAAGTAGGGGAAGTCAGATAATGTTTTGCAATCTTGTCAGGTTTACTACTGCAAGGAGTAATGGATTTTTAATGGTGCTTATCAACCCTGAAATGGACATAGTATCTGGTCAACTGAGATCTATAACTGCTGATTTGACATCTAGGTGGTAGATTGTTCGTTGCTTGTGGAAAGAAATTGCATGAAGATGTTTCTGTGACAAATTGTGACATCCTTAGCGGTATTGATACTTTTAATGCTACAATAATCTACTTCTTTTGTTGCATATACCATACTTATCACATGAAAAAATTCTCAAACTTGCAAAATGTAGGATAAAGTTAAACAGGATAGGTGGCAAAAAAAAAGAGGAACATATGCAGCGTCAGGGTAAAAAAGAGTGATTGTCCACACTTCAGGCAAGTTCAAACTGTTTTGCATTTTTGTGTGCTAACTATGATATTTGAAGTCTGGCGAACTGGTGCCTTCTATATAATACTCCCTCCATCCCAAAATAAGTGACTCAACTTTGTACTAACTTTGTACTAAAGCTAGTACAAAGTTGAGTCACTTATTTTGGGACGGAGGGAGTATATTATAGGCCAAAATCCAGAATTTGGTTGCAGTTAGACTTATACACATTATAAGGTGGAAATGAACCAGGACAATGAAGGATCTGATGGTAAAATGCGGAACTAACTCGCTTATTTGTTAATTGATTTCTCATGATATAAACTTCATTTCCATATTGCACCACTTCGTTATGTCCAAGATAGAGCATATAATTTGGTTTCTAGATAATAACTGCACCTTATATACTTAAAATAATTGGCAGACCAGAAGGCCTACTTAAGTCCTAGTTCTTACGTACGGAGTACTATATAATATTTTCGGCTTCACTGTACCATGATCAACGATTGTGGCTTGTGTTTAACGATTATAAGTGTGTGAATGTAGCATGGATTTAGCCTTTTCTTCTTGAATATAGGTCTCAGGAAATTTAAATCTTCAAGTTGAGCATTTCACCTTTTTACCAAGCATAGCTGACAGCATACGAGAAGCATCCTTAGTCATCAGTCATGCAGGTGATCATCAAATCTGAATAATAGATTTATTTTCTTGAGAGAACTATAATGGAACAATACTTGAAGCAGATTTTTTTCTGGTGAATCCTTTGGCCTATGTATATTGGTTGTTGTAACAATATTGCCCTAAGCAAACCTCTTCCTCACTGATATTGTCACAAGAGAAAAATTCACTCTAGGTCCTATATCTTACGCCGGTGATCACTTTAGTTCCTGTGGTTCAAAATACCCTAAATACTAGCCCTAAACTTGCTCTAGGGGTTCACATACTGTTCATTATACGATTTTCTCTATGTATGCGCTGATGTGGCCTTAGTCAACTCGAGCCACGCGGGCGCTGGCTGCCACGTCCGCCTGAATACGATTGGAACCAGGGGCTATTTGCAAAAAGGAGTACCTAGAACTCATCTAGATGAGATATAATATGGTCTCATTCATCTGAAAAACAAGAACAGATACAATCCACGTCAGCACACACGCATCTTATAGCATCACATCCAATGACTATAAAAGGTGAATGAGACCAAATTATATCTCATCTAGATGAGTTCTAGCAAAACTGTTTGCAAAATTGCCTGAAATATAAACCTTCCGCGTTCCGCGGGGCCCGGAAAGCAGCGGACCCTGTCCATTACCTCGCAGCTCGCCGCTACCCACCCACGCTCCATTACACACCTGTGAGTCTGTGACGACATCAGAAAGGCGCCATGGAAGAGGACAAGAAGCAGAGAGAAGAAGGCAGGGCCACCCCCCCTGCGGGGAGGAGGCGCGAGGACGGAGCCCTACACGCACGGCTTCTCCGCCACCCAGATGATGGTTCTCACCGCCGTCTGCGGCGCGTTGGTCCCGTCGCTGCCGCCGGACGGCCACCACCTGGCGACCGACAAGGCCGTACGGGACTTCTTCCTCGCATCCGCCGCCGACCCGCCCGTCCCGGACGAGGTTAGTAGCACACCTGCGACTAGCTAGTAGCTATGATACGACGACGTGTCTTGACGACCTGCGTTTTGTTACCAACCGGCGGCTGACCCTGTACGTACATGCGCTCTCAGGTGGCGTAGCTGATGTCAGCAATGTGTCTCCGGGAGGCGCTGGCGCTGGTGCGGATGGTGCTGTGGCTGCTGGGCACGCGGCTGGGGACGCTCGCGCTCTGCGGCGCCCGGTGCCTGTCATGGAGCTCCCCGTTCGTGCAACGTTTCGCGGAGATGCCGGTGGATCGGCGGGAGGACGCGCTGCGCCGGTGGAGCCGGGAATCCATGCTCCCGCGGTCCCGCCTCTGCGCCTCTTCTTCCTACTCGTCAAGGTCTTCTGCCTCTACGTCTTCTACTCCTGGGTGGCGAGCGGGACGGTGATCGCGTCGCGCAGGACCATGTTGCTGCTCCAGTGATGGAAACGGTAGCCTTCCCAGCTCGCCGCCGCCAGCTTGGACCCTGAGAGGATGGTCAGGAACGTCTTCTCCGCCGAGGCGCCAGCAGGGACCGCAGCTGCTTCTGCTTTTGGCGGGCTGGCGGCAGAGTCCAAGGGGAAGAGCAGCCACGACACACGCGAGTTCCGCTCCGTGCCAGCCTCGTCAGGCTGTGGCAATGAGCCTCGGCGCCAGACGCTCCACGCCATGGCAGCGCCGCACCTGCCGGCGGGCAGACGATGGTCGTGTCGCGCCTCCACCCCCCTCCCCCCGGGCCTGCCCAAGCACCGGCTCCAGGCTCGCAGTACGGCCTCACCGAGACAAAGATCGCGCCCACATAAGACATGGTGGAGCCGATGCAGTACCTGTACGTGAGAGCGTCGTCAAGGCGCACGACCTGCCCAGCATGGACCTCACCGGCGCGCTGGACCCGTACGTGGAGGTGAAGCTCGACAACTCCAAGGGCGTCACGCGGTTTCAGGCTGGAGCAGTCGCGCTCCCACTCGCACCTCCACTGCCGTTGGTCGTTGTCGTCCACGCTGCCCCTGCCGCTGCATGGGGGTCTGGAGCGGCCGGTGCGGTGCCGGCGGGTGCACTGTCCTGGTGGTCCGGGGCCGTGGTCAGTACTGGCCGTGGTGCAGGTGCTGGGCGCTGAAATGGTTCAGAACCAACAATGCTAATTTCTCATGCTTGGGAATCGGAACTGCAGAAAATCCTGAACTTAACTGAAGACTGTTACGTCTGAATAAATTGTCGAAGTGTTGAGAACCGAAGAATGCAAATTCCTCTTGTTTGGTACTCACACAGGAAACTGAAGCAGACCCCCTTGACGGCCTCCCATGCGTCTTTGGCGTTTGACGGGCAACGAAAGCTGCAGATTTTATAGAAAGATTAACTGAGAGGCTAATGGATGGATGGATCAGAGAAGCTAATGGCACACGTACGGTCTTGGCGTCGCCCAGGGCGCTGCTGGCGATGGCACAACCCGGTGTGGTGGCAGACGTTTGCCTTCTCCGGCGCCCACCTGCAGGCCAGCTAGCTCGAGGTCATCGTCATGGACAAGGACGCGCTCGGTGAAGACTTCGTCGGCCGCGCCGATAACCCCTGTCAGATAAAACGAGAATAAACAAGACACGAATTTTTACGTGAAAATCCTTGCGGGAGAAAACCACGGACGCACGAAGGCGCAATCACTATAAGGAGGAGTATTACAAACATGAGATGATCTACCGTCTTAGGTGCGACTACATGGGGTATATATGAGGACAATACATGAGTCCTTGAAGGACAAGTAAACGAGTTGTACTCGTACGCGTCGGTACCAACTCAAAGGCCCACACCGTATGTACTACGTCTTGTCCAATACGGTGGAATTTGGATCACAATTTAACAATCTCCACCTTAAGCCAAATTCCCTCCAGTAGTCGAAGAAAGTGAATAACTCCATCCAAATCAGCATAAACACCTTGTGCGTCAAAGTTCATTGGACTAGCGAGAAATACCAACTAAGCCTGAGCAAAGCTCAAACTTATTGGTAGGAACTGGCTTTGTCATCATGTCAGCAGGATTATCATGAGTACTTATCTTGCATACCTTCAAATTGCCTTCAGCAACAACATCTCGAATATAATGAAATCTGACATCAATGTGCTTTGTCCTCTCATGATACATTGGATTCTTTGTAAGATATATGACACTTTGACTGTCAGAAAATATGGTAGGGCAAGATGAATCTCCACAAAGCTCAGTGTACAAACCTCTCAACCAGATAGCTTCTTTGCATGCCTCAGAAATAACCATATACTCAGCATCAGTAGTGGAACAAGCCACAATAGACTGCAAAGTTGCTCTCCAACTCACAGCACAACCACCAATGGTGAAAACATAACCTGTGAGTGATCTTCTCTTATCCAAATCACCAGCAAAATCAGAATCAACAAAAACAACAAGTCCATCTCCAGTTTTCCCAAACTGTAAATAAGTATTAGAAGTACCTCATAGGTATCTGAAAATCCACTGAACTGCTTTCCAATGCTCTTTTCCAGGATTAGCCATGTATCTACTGACAACACCCAATGCATATGATAAATTCAGACGAGAACAAACCATGGCATACATAAGTGAACCAACTGCACTTGAATAGGAAACTCTAGACATGTACTCAATATCTGCATCTGACTTAGGACATAAAACTGATGATAATTTGAAGTGTGCAGCTAATGGAGTACTCACAGGCTTGGCATTATGCATATTAAAACGACGAAGAACTTTATCAATATATCCCTTCTGACTTAGATATACTTTTCCAGACAGTCTATCTCTGGATATTTCCATGCCAAGTATTTTCTTTGCTGCACCCAAATCCTTCATCTCAAATTCATTACTCAATTGCTTCTTTAGTTCATTAATCTCTGACATACTCTTTGTAGCAATTAGCATATCATCAACATAAAAGAGCAAATAAATAGTTGAACCATTGACAGTTTTCAAATAAACACAACTATCATAATTAGACCTTTTGAAACCTTAAGAGAGCATAAAGGTGTCAAATCTCTTGTACCACTGTCTAGGGGATTGCTTCAATCCATAAAGAGATTTCTTTAACTTACAGACAAGTTTTTCTTTTCCAGGAATAACAAAACCTTCAGGTTGTTCCATATAAATATCCTTTTCTAATTCTCCATGTAAGAATGCAGCTTTAACATCCAATTGTTCAAGCTCAAAATCATGCATGTCAACAATACTGAGTAAAGTGGGAATAGAGCTATGCTTCACAACAGGAGAAAAGACTTCGTTATAGTCAATACCTGGAATCTGACTGTAACCTTTAGCAACTAACCTTGCTTTATATTTTGTCTCATCATTAGGAGAAACACCTTCTTTCCTTTTGAAAACCCACTTGCAACGAATATGTTTCTTCTCTCTAGGTAACTTTACTAAATCCCAAGTGCCATTCTTTTCAAGTGATTCCATCTCATCATGCATAGCGGTCATCCACTTATTACTATCACCAGAAATAATAGTCTCGGAATATGAAGAAGGTTCAACATTACCTTCAATTTCTTCTACAACAGATAAAGCAAAAGAAACAATATTGCACTCTTCAATTAACCTGTCAGGTTTATTAGTACCCCGCCTAACTCTGTCACGTGCAAGATTCCAACTTGGCGGAACAATAGGCTGATTTGGAGTGACATGTTCATCATCAACGACGGGTTCATCATGTGCATCAATATTTTCATTACCGGATGTATCACCTGAATCAATAACGTGCTCGACTTGAACAGTAGGCTCCTGAACAATAGGCTGTTTTTCACTCTCAACAGGAACGTTAGTAGATGGAACATCATGTAACATAGCAGATTCATTAAAGATAACATTTCTGCTAATAACAACCTTCTGGGTTTCGGGATTCCACAATTTATAACCTTTAACACCAGATTTATAACCAAGAAAGATGCACTTAACAGCCCTAGGCTCCAACTTTCCATTATCAACATGAGCATAAGCAGTGCAACCAAAAACTCTCAACTGTGAATAATCAGCAGGTGAACCAAACCATACCTCAATTGGAGTTTTCTTATTAAGAGCAATAGATGGTGAACGGTTAATGAGATAACAAGCAGTGGAAGCGGCCTTAGCCCAAAAACGCCTATGCAAACCTGCATTGGACAGCATGCAACGGGCTCTGGAAATAATGGTCCTGTTCATACACTCAGCAACACCGTTTTGTTGAGGAGCATAAGGAACGGTGTAATGTCTGACAATGCCTTCAGACTTGCAATAATTCTTAAATTGCTTAGAACAGAATTCCATACCATTATCAGTGTGAAGTATCTTTACCTTCCTTTCAGTTTGCCTCTCAATCATAATCTTCCACTCCTTAAAAACTGAGAATGCTTCATATTTATGCTTTAAGAAATAAGGCCAAACTTTTCTCGAATAATCATCAATAATAGTCAGCATGTAACTAGCACCACCTAGTGACTTCTTGCGAGATGGTCCCCATAAATCAGAATGCACATAATCAAGAATACCTTCAGTTGTATGAGTCGAAGTGTTGAACTTCACCCTCTTGTGCTTGCCGAAGATACAATGCTCATAAAATTTCAATTTATCAGGTTCATATCCATCAAGAAGACCTCTCTTATTTAACTCTGCTAAACCAAGTTCACTCATATGTCCAAGACGCATATGCCAAAGGTTAGCAGCATCACAATCAGAATTCTTTGAAATAACTGGAGTAGCGTTACCTGAAACGGTAGAACCTCGAAGGTAACAAAGACCATTGGTCGAACTTAAATCACCTTTCATCACAATAAGGGAACCTTTGGTGACCTTCAAAACACTATCTCCACCCGAATACTTGTACCCCTTTGCATCAAGGGCACTCATAGAAATAAGATTTCTCTTCATCTTCGGAATATACCGAACATCTATCAAAGTTCTGATTGTGCCATCAAACATCTTGATTCGAATAGAACCTATGCCTTCAATCTTGCATGGTGAATTATCAAAACCCAAAACAGAACCAGCAACAGTAGTAGAATCAAAAGTAGTAAACCAATCTCTATGTGGACACATATGAAAAGTGCATGTAGTGTCAAGTACCCATTCATCATTGGTCTCAACACATTCAGCAATGACGACAAGAGCATCATCGGAACTATCATCACGAGCAACATTAGCAGAATTTTCACCTTGTTTGTTACCTTTCCTCTTTTCTTTATTCTGCAACTTGAAACACTCAGAGATGTCATGCCCGTATCTCTTGCAATATCTGCAATATTTTTTGTCTCTGAATTGCGACCGGCCCCTGTGGCCATTCTTACTTTTGCCTCTGTTTCCATTATTGGAGTTCTTCTCCTTTGTCCTGCCACGAACAGATAATCCCTCGGCTTGGGATGAACTCGAACCATCATGAGGCACCATTAATTTCATCTTCTCCTTAGAGTTCAAAGCTTCATAAACTTCATTAAGCGTGAGAGTATCACGACTGTATAATATGATGTCTCTAAAATTGGTATAAGAACTTGGCAGTGAACAAAGTAACATTAAAGCAGTATCTTCCTCTTCATACTTAACCTCCATTGCAGCTAGATCGGATATGATCTCTTTAAATTCTGAAATATGATTCAAAACATTACCTCCCTCTGGTAACCTATGCAGGAATAATTTTTACTTCAAATGCATCTTGCTGGTGAGATCTTTAGTCATGCAAATCCCTTCCAGCTTTATCCATAGAGCGGCGGCAGTTTTCTCGCTCAAAACTTCCTGCAAAATATTATTATGCAAATGGAGTTGAATTTGTGACAAAGCCTTACGATCTATTCTTTTCTCCGCATCAGTCCAGTCCTGAATCCGATTCTTCCCAAAACTATCCAGTGCTTCATCATAGTCGGTCTGTGCCAATAACGCCCACATCTTAACTTGCCATAGATAAACCTTGTGTTACGATCCAGCAGCGGAACATCGTACTTCATGGATGCCATAAGTAAATTAAATCTGTGTTCACAAAATAGTACAAGCCGGTAGAAAATTCTTGACAGAATTAATATGGGGATCAAAGAACTAGTAAATAGATAGCACCTGGTAACCGTCGGGTGTGGACAAAGCAGTAAAAAATAAAATCCAAACAGTAGCAATCGATGATCTAGTACTCAATTAGTACTAGCTTCGTCACGTACTAGTGCAAGTAGTACTTTGGAGTTGCTCCTTTATCTTCACGCCAGAAAAAGTAGCAGCATATCAGATCGCTGTTGCCTCTGGAATCTTTATGGCCTCTGCGACTTGACGGCTGCGCAGCGTAGGTCGAGTTGAATTTGGGACAAAATTACTGTTCTGACCTTTTGTGCTAACAAAATCGGAAGTTGACCTCGTTCAGAAAATATTTTCGATTTTAACCTTTTTAGGTGACGCCAACATCCCTGGCGTCTAGGTTGCAAAGGAGACGCCTGGCGTCTGGCCCCTGGCCCACACGACCCCATGCCCGTTGACCTGCTGACGTGGCAAAGGGGCCAGACGCCAGGAACCCTGGCGTCTGGCCCTGGTAAGTGGCCAACCCCACGGGAGAGTGTGTGGGATCCACCCCACACACTTTCCCCAATTCAGCCCGAGCTTGAAGAACAGTTGGTGCTCCCCTACTCTCTCCCACCCCTCAAACTCCCCCTCAAATCCTCTCCAAAATGTGCTTCCCTTAGGTGGATCTTTCCATCACTTTGTTGCTTGTGGTAATCTTCCCCAAATCACCCAATTTTTTTTGGTTAAATCTTGTTATTTTGGTTGCATTTTTTACATGTTGGTGGAACCCTAGTTCATGTTTTCTCCCTTCTTTTAGTGTGAATGTCTTGGTTAACTTTGGTAATATAGTGATATGCATGGTGTGTAGTAGGAATATTTGCTTGTTCAGTAGAAAGATTGGGGGTTAGGGTTAGTTAGTGTTTAGGGTAAACTTTGCTTAGTGTGTGTTAATTAATAAAACCTTTGTGGACATCACCAATAATTTAGTGTTGATATGATTTGGATATATTGAGATGTTTTTGGATAAACACCAATTCTCATTGATGCCTTAAATGCATTCATGTTGTTTTTAGATGGAGAGACTTGTTAATGTTCATTACATGGACAAGGAGGCATTCTTGAGTAACAAAGCCGACACGGGTGAGGAATCATTGGTTTTTGATACAAGCCCTAGCTATGAGGATGTTGTTGCAAAAGTGAGACATGTCTTAAAGTGGATGGACACCAATGTTGATGTTAAGTTAATAGGAAGGTATGATGTTGGAGTTGGAGCCAAATTTCGCTTGAAAAGTATGCCTATCACCTCGGATTTGCATTGGGATGTATACAAGGAAAAAGTTTCCCAATCGGAAGACAAGTCACTTGAATTGTTTGCCACCAAGGTTGAATATCCTCGGTTTACAATTGATTTGAACCGGCATGTCTCTTTCCCAATGGATGACATGAGCGAGAGGACAATGGTGCCACTTGTTGAGCATAGGGTTATGGTTGATGCCCCCAATGCTTATCGCCAACCACGTCCCCGTCTACCATCTAGTGAAGCAAATGAGGTTGAGTTGTATGCCCCCAATGCTTCTAGCCAACCACCAACTAGCCAAGCAAATGAAGTTGAGGTGATTGCTAGTGACGAAGTAATTCAAGAGGATGAAGATGCTCATGATGACGACGAAGAGCAAGAGGAAGGGTTTCATGGTAATGATGTTGGTGACTTGGATGCGTACATAGCGCAAAAGGACATGGATCGTGAGTTGCCTTTTAGGCGTCAATATGCGTATGACTCGGATGACGAGGGTCCGGGGGAAGAGTTGGACGAGGATGGATTCACAAAGGAGGAAAACCAAATCCACTTTGAGCTGACGGGCTTAGAAAAAAGAACTCACTTGTTTCAAGATCTCAGCCTTGCCCATAAAGCTGTTGTTGATGGTGGAATGAGAATGACGGCGATTGAGCCAACACCATGCCCGGATCCAGGCGAACCAAGGGAGGAGAACGAGGATGAGAATGCTCATTTGAAGAAAGGTTCGAAGTTTCTGAGCTTGCCTATGCTGAAGTTTTGGTTGTCTGACTATGCCATTCGGAACCATAGGCCATTTTATGTTGAGCACTCGGACATGAAGTTGCGTTACACCGTGAAGTGTGAGCAAGAAGGATGCCCATGGAAGGTTCGTGCAAGAAAGCTTAAAGAAACCGAAGAATGGGTGTTAAAAAGTTGTGTTGCCACTCATAGGTGCAAACCGCCATCGAAACGACTTCGAAAGACACACCGTCAGCTCACATCTGAGTATCTCGGATACAAATGGATGAAAGACATAGCCGTTGATCCAACTGTGAAAGTGGGGTTTCTCATGCGGACGGTGAAAAAACAATTTGGTTATGAAGTCAAGTATGGGAAGGCATGGAAGGCAAAGGCAAATGCTATTAGGATGTTGTATGGTGGTTACGAAGAAGCATACAACCAGCTCCCGAGGTTGTTGGGCGCGATTGCACATAGGAACCCGGACATGTTTCATGTGGTCGATGATCACGAGAGAGTGTTCCACCGTGCCTTCTGGAGTTATGGACAATGCGTGGAGGCGTTTGAGCATTGTCGTCCGGTCTTGTCTATAGATGGCACATTCTTGACCGGTAGATACAAGGGCACACTAATGGTAGCAATGGCGCACTCATCAAACGACAATGTGTTGCCAATGGCATTTGCTTTGGTGCCTTCCGAGCACCAAGACAACTGGGAGTGGTTCATGGGTCATGTTAGGCACAAGGTGATTGGGGCTAGGGAGGTATGCATCATATCGGACCGGCACCATGGCATACTCAAGGCAATGGACATTGTTATTCCAGGATTCCCAAAACTTCACCACAGATGGTGCATGAGGCATTTCGTGGCCAACTTTTACCGGGCATGTAAGAGCAAGGAGCTCAGCAAAGACCTTACCCATGTATGTGTGGCCTTCACCACCGATGCTTTCGATGCTCGGTACAACAAACTCTTTGCAGCGGTGAACGAAGGTGGAAAAGACTTCTTAACTAGGAATTTCAACGAGAAGCACAAGTGGGCACGCGCTCATGACGATGGAGGTAGGCGATATGGCGACATGACGAGCAACCTGGTTGAATGTTTCAACAATGTGCTCAAGGGTGCTCGTTCATTGCCGGTGACTGCAATAGTGGAGTATACCTTCTTCAAGCTTAATGAGTACTTTCAGAGGCATTCTGAAGAGACTGCAAAATGGATAGGTGAAAAAATGGATTATCCGGAAAAGGTTGATGAATGGCTACAGTTACAAGCAAGCAAGTCTTCACGGCAACAAGTTATCATATTCGACAAAAGTGAAATGATCTATCAAATTGATGAGCCAGGTGGCACAACACGAGACGGTTTTCAATATGGTGGTGCTGCATTTGAGGTGCGTCTCAAGACTCGGTGGTGCCAGTGCGAGAGGCCTAGTAAGTATCATTGGCCTTGCTCGCATTTGATAACGGCGGCGAAGGCTAGAAACATACATGTTTGTGATGGGAAAACCGTGCGGATGCAAGAGTTCCATGTGGAAGCTACTAGGTTGACATGGGCGCCTCGATTTCACCCTTTCTTGGACCAATCACAGTGGCCTGAGTACCATGGCCCTCATATTAAGCCAGACCCTCTCCTGAAGGTGGAGACCAAGGGTAGAAGGAGAACTAAGAGGTTCAGGGGTGATATGGATGACCTGGCTGGATACACTGGCATGAAACAATTTGGTAGCGGTCATTTCATGGAGGCTCCTGACACTATCAACTGTGGAGGGTGCGGTGAAGGGCGACACAATGCACGGACATGCAAGAAAAGGAAAACATGTCGTGGAGGTGGAAGAGGTGACGGTGGTGGTGGTCGAGGAAGCACAAGTGCTAGAGGTGCTAGTGGTCGTAGAGGGAGCACAAGTGCTAGAGGTGGTGGTGGTGGTAGAGCAAGCACAAGTGCTAGAGGTGGTGATGGTCGGAGAGGAAGCACAAGTGCTAGAGGTGGTGGTGGTCGTAGAGGAAGCACAAGTGCTAGAGGTGGTGGTGGTCGTAGAGGAATGGTTGATAATGGATCGGCCTTCGGTTATTTGTATAATCCAGATGGTTGGTCTAATAATAATGGTATATTATTTGTTCATACAATTCCTAGCATTTATTGATTTACTGTATTTACACATTTACTCTCTTTGTGTCTTGTGCTAACAATTGTTCTTTTTGTAGGCATGGCTTCATCCGGTTCCAGGACGAGGCCGTCGTGCGCGGAGCAAGAGGACATGCCGAAGACTTGGATGGGGGCCAGGTTGGACAAGGAGAAGGAGAAGGATGTGCCCACTCCTTGTTGTGATGAACTATTTATGTCATTAGAAACCTTGTGTGTGATGAACTCTTTATGTCATTTGAAACCTTGTGTGTGGTGAACTTGTCATTCGAGATTATGTGAAAACTATGTATGTCATTCGAGACTAATCTGCTATGTATCATGATATTTGTGTCATTTACAGTGTATAACAATGCGTGCAACTAGTTAGTTAGCCAGAATTGCAAGTGAAGAAAGAAGTGTGGTCTGCACCAGGGCCAGACGCCACTAACCCTGGCGTTTGGCCAACTACCAGACGCCATGGACCCTGGCGTCTGGGTCCTGCCCAGTTTGCAAATGGTTCTGATGCCTCTGGTCCACCCCCAGACGCCACTGATCCCGGCGTTTGGCCATATGAGCCACGTCATCCAGACGCCATGGACCCTGGCGTCTGGGTCCTGCCCAGTTTGCAAATGGTTCTGATGCCTCTGGTGCACACCCAGACGCCACTGACCCTGGCGTCTGGCACCCACATGGCCAGACGCCAGGGTCCCTGGCGTCTGGGTCCTTTGCAGTGGATAAGTAACATTGGCCCCACCTCAAGCCCACTCCCTACCTCATTCTTCACCACTGCCCGAGCTGCTGCCCCCTCACTCTCTCTCCACCACCCAAACTCCCCTCAAATCTCTCACAAATCGGTCCCATTGAACCGTTGGATTGGAGTCATTTCCAACCATTGAGGTAAATCCACTGCACCCCCATGATTTGTTTGGTTCAATCCATCGTACTTAGTGGATTTTAGAAAACCCTAGTTTCGATTTATTTTAGCAAATCCTTTGCAAAAAATGGTAGAATATGGTGCTATATGTGGTGTTGTAAGCTTTAGACTAATAGATTTACTTGGTGCACTATGCATTCCCCCAATGGGTTATGCTTAGGATTAGGGTTATGCTTAGGATTAGGGTTATGGTTACACGAGTAAACCGTGATTACTTAGGTGCTCGATGTAAACTTAATTGATTTGTCTGTTGCAGATGGCTAATGCTAATGGGTGGTACACGAGTAAACCGTGGTTACTTAGGTGCATTGTGCACATAAGGGGAGTTCGTCAAGGTGTATGGGAGCCAATGATTGAAGAGCTTATCACTATTGATTTCTTGAAGAAGAATTTCATAGTTCAACATGGCTTCAACGAAGGCGATTTTTTGTACTATAGAAGCAAGTTGGAATCAAATGGCAGAGTGATGATTGAACTAACTAATGAGGCTACAGTTCAACGGATGAAGGAAGAATTCAAGTCCAAAAGGAAGGTTGATTTGCATTGTTACAGGAAACCGAGTTGGTATGGAGAGCCTCCTCCAAAACGCCAATGTCCTTGATGGACCTATGTGATGTTTATGTCATTTCAACTATAATGGCATTAATGATGGACCTATGTGATGTTTATGTCATGCTTATTTCATTTGAACCATGTAATGCTTATTTCATTTGAACCATGTAATGCTTATGTCTATGTCGTTTGAACTATCGTGGTCATGAACTAGCTGTGTCATTTGAACTAGTGGGACCTCGTCTGTCAAATTAATTTGCTATGTTCGCATTTATTGACAAGAATGTGCAATGGACATGAAAATACTACTCTAGCATAGATCATGAAAATACTATGCTAGCATTGATAATGAAAATGGTACTCTGGTGCACACCCAGACGCCAGGAACCCTGGCGTCTGGCTCCCCTGTTTTGCCCTGTTTCTGGTTCCTGTCGACCACCAGACGCCAGAGACCATGGCGTCTAGTAGCCAGACGCCAAGGACCCTGGCGTCTAGTAGCCAGACGCCAAGGACCCTGGCGTCTGGTCCCCTGTGCATATAAATGACTAAAGTCTTGCCTTTAGACAGATTTCATCAACATTTCACAGCAATCAACATAGACAAAGACATCACAGGAATCAACATTTCACAGCAATCAACGTAATGACTGAGTTCTACTTTTAACCGACAAATTCGTGTCATACATTCATAGCAAATTCATGACAACTTAATTCAAACAAACGACAACAAGTTCATGGAAACAAACTACACCAAGTTCATGGAAACAAACTACACCAAGTTCATGGACCAAACTAGCTCACTTCCTCCTTCCTCTCTTTACGAGAGTTGCAAGTGTAGGCTCCTCCTCTTCGCTAGCCTCCTCCTCCTCCTCTTCGTTGTTTGCCTCCTCCTCCGCATCATTGTTGGACTTATATCTTTGCATTCCTGTGGGCATAAGCTGATGAGGATACTCCGGACTATGAAATATACTGTTCCATGTCTTCTTTCTACCTTTCTTGGCTGGTGTCTTAGCTATGGCTTTGCCTTTCCTAGAGCGAGCATTGCCTTGTGTCGGTTGTGTAACCTGTGATGGTTGTGGAGCATCAACATCATACTCATGCTCTTGTTGTTCCTGCTCCTCTTGTTGTGTTGGCTCCTCTTGATGTGTTGGCTCCTCTTCATGGACCTCCTCCTCTATGTCCTCTTCGTTGCGGAGATAACGGCGTCTATTAGCTCTGGCGGCGCGGCTACCAGGTGCAAACACATCACTGGACTGAGCACCATGGCAAGAAAGCATAGCTGCCATCTTATGGAACCGCTTCTTGAACTTCTGCGACAACACAAAATATGATATGATATGAGATGCAAATAACTAATCCGCGAAGAGAAGCTTTTATAATATATTGCTCACACCTCCATCGTGCTCCTAAGAGTCCTCTCAGATAATCCACCACCATGGGGATGACTCAGTGCTACATTGGCATCGTTGACGCACATAAGCAACTCTCTGCCCTGCAATTCATGAACACACCAAACTTATGTATTTGAAAGAAGACAATATAATGCAAGTATGTTAGAATAGGTTCATTAGACTACCATTTCGTCATGCATCGGTGCATAGTCAACGTGAGCCCCTCTGGTGTCTCTCACCGCCATGTTGAAGGTATGATAACCTTCTGCAGTCTCCGGGTCTTCAGACACCAACTCCGACCACTCCTCGTGAGTCCAACCGGGCTTTAGCTTTAACCGGTAACGATTCGCATACCACACTTGATACTTCTGATATGCTGACTGATTGTGAGGTCTATTCTCTGATTCCACTAACGTGTCTCTTTGATTCCAAATTTGTATCCACGTACGGTGTTTGTTTGCCCAATCCGATATATCCTGATTGTTCCTTCGATCGAACCTACAAATGATGCACGGTACAAAGCATTAGCAAACATAGACTTATTCAATGCTCTACTACATACTCAAAGACATGCTTGCTCACCGATGCAGAGATAGCATTTCCTCCTTGCTCTCCTCAATTGGAATACCTTGTCTTCTTCCAAATTGTCTTGCCACACGGTCTACGAAGTGCCACTCGACTGCGAAGAAGCATATCATTGGGCACCTCGCCCGCCAAAGATGGCGATCACGCGTGCACATCTCGTTAAGAGAGAAGCCACGATCATCCACATAAGGCAACTAATGGACCTGCAAAACAAAGAGATACATTGTTAGATACAAATTTCATTCTTGACTAAATTTTGTCTCATTGAACTTCTCAATACCTGCTCAGCAGTCAAGGTGTCCAGCTCGTTCATATAGCACTTGTATCACACATGCGAGCTTCCTGTGTACACCGTCACCCGTTCCCAATAGTAAGCAAGAGTAGGGCGCCGATATGGATCAACATCATGCGCCCCGTCATGATTACCCCGTGGGTTTGGCTGTTCGGGGTTCTTGAAATCGGGCCGTCCGATCGGGATCCGCTCCCACATCCACACGGATAGGCTCCAAACAAACCCAGCCAATGAGGATGTATCTCCCTGCCTGCGACACGCCAAGTCAAGCTGCAATCAAACAAACATGTTAGATATGGAGGCGCATGACAAATGCAAGATAAATGGTTGCAAATATCTCTTACCTGACGATACAAGTATGCTAGTGCGGCCGAACCCCAGCTATACTGGGTATCCCAGTTATTGAGTAGCTCCAAGAACATCCAGAGGGCTGAGTTCCCGGTTGCGTCTGAGAAGACTACCTTGGTTAGTACATACCAAAGATAGGCCCGCGCGTACTGCTGCACAACCACGTCATTGGCACCCTCAGGGCACGGATTGTTTTCTCCTCTGACTTGTTTTAGCCAATAATGCCTCACTTTCGAGGTATCGGCCTTGCCTGGCAGAGGGGGATCGGGCTCAACACCAATTAAAATGCCATCCCGTTCTCGCCAATTAACGGCGCTGACACGACCGGTAACAGCTTGTCCGTTGATAGGAAGGCCGCTTATCATAGCCATGTCCTCTAGGGTCATCGTCATCTTCCCACATGGAAGGTGAAATGAGTGAGTCTCGGGCCTCCAACGATCCACAAGTGCGGTCAGCGCCGCGTGGTTCACCGGCGGAGCGCGTCGCTTAAACTGCAATACGAATGGGAGAAGACCCAATCTCCGAATGTACGGCTCGTACCGCGCGTCGTAAGGAAAGTCATCAGCGGAATGACCCCTCATGCGCATAGCAACTACATGCTGCAAATAAAGTGATTTTTTGATCAATACAAGAACACAAATGAGAAACAACGAAAATTGATAAGTCTTGCTTCTTACCTTTCCGTTCTCAATGGCACGAGCACGATGTTCCTTATCCCACTCCTCGATTAATCCGTCATACCAAGGTCCATCATCATCCGCCATCCTACCAAACAAATCACAACATGAACTACAATTACAAACAGTAGAATTTGCTTCTCCAAATTATGCAAAATTTCTTCATATGCAACATCTCTTAAAGCATTCCTATTGACAATTCTAATAAATACATATCATATACGAGTACCCATAACAATCTATTGAACAAATCATGTCACACACAATCATCAAATTTCATCATCTCTTTTGCAAAAAATATTATGCATCTATATATTCAACTTTATTGTCATACCACTTCACACATATAATATTTTTTCTAAATAGATTTGCTTGCCAAAGTAGTCTTCTCAGATTCAAAAAAATATTATGCCATCTATATATTCAACATATAACTAATTTAGTAGCACATGCATACATCATCTATAATTCAAAAAATTTATCAAACTAAGTCTATTGGTGGACAACTACAAACATCTACCAACTACACTACCTACATAATCATCTACCAACTACACTACCTACATAATCATCTACCAACTACAAACATATTCCTAAAACAAAGAATTCATCTACTCATGTAACATCACCTAATGTGAAATAATGCATCCAACAAGAGAGGGGAAAACCAAAACAAATTGGAGGAAATGGGGGAGAATACCTCAAAGATGCTTGGGGGGGGGGGGGGGGGGGTCAGATCTACGAGTTTGAGCGGAGGAGGAGTAGATCAAGGGGGGGGGGGGGGGTTGAGGGAGACTAGGGGCGACGAATAGAGCCCCTCTCTGTTCGTGAGGCGCTGCCAGGAGAAGATGAGATGGGGATGGGTGGGCTGGCCCGCGCCGTTATCCACTTACCAGGGCCAGACGCCATGGTTCCTGGCGTCTGGCCCCTTTGCCACGTCAGCGGGTCAACGGGCAGGCGGGTCGTGCGGGCCAGGGGCCAGACGCCAGGGTGCCTGGCGTCTCCTTTGCAACCCAGACGCCAGGGGTGTTGACGTCACCTAAAAAGGTTAAAATCGAAAATATTTTCTGAACGAGGTCAACTTCCGATTTTGTTAGCACAAAAGGTCAGAACAGTAATTTTGTCCTTGAATTTGGCTTCGGCGGAAAACCTTGTCGGTCTCGGTGACGTCCGGCCGCAGTAGTAGAAATCGATCTCCAGTTGGATTCGACAGATCGCGACGCGTGCGGCGGCCCTTGTCTCGGACTCTGCGAAACGCACGATGCGGCGGCGCACAGAGACGCAAACCCTAACTTCTCTCGATCTCAAATCTCATATACGAACTTCAGCTCTGTATACCACTTGTTCACTTGTTAGATAAAATAAGAATAAACAAGACACAAGAGACACGGATTTTTACGTGGAAACCCTTACGGGAGAAAACCACGGACGCACGAAGGCGCAATCACTATGAGGAGGAGTATTATAAGCACGAGACGACCTACCGTCTTAGGTGCGACTACATAGGGTATATATGAGGGCAATACATGAGTCCTTGGAGGACAAGTAAACGAGTTGTACTCGTACGCGTCGGTACCAACGCAAAGGCCCACACCGTATGTATTACGTCTAGTCCAATACGATAGAATTTGGATCACAATTTAACAACCCAGCCCCCGCTCATCGAGCAGTTCCCGGACATGAAGACCGCGGACTGCGAGCGCGTGCACGGAGTCTTCTGCGGCCTCGCCAAGCAGATCGCGTAGTGCAAGGACGGCTACGTCTGCCGCCAGTCCGACGTGTCGGAGGTGGAGGTCATCACGCAGAAGAAGCTAGAGCTCATGGACGAGTTCATCTGCCGCAGGCGCGGCGCCAAGTCGCAGCAGAGGCTGCCGCCGCCGTTGCCGGAGCCGTCCAGCCCGGAGCCAGAGGTCGAGGAGTACGACATGAACGCCACCAGGGCCCTTCCGACGCCCACAGAGCCGCCGGCTGCCGTGGAGCTGGAGCAGGATGCCGGCGAGACGGCGCAAGCTGAGCATGAGGCTCCGCTGATCACAACCGACTTGGTCGACGAGGAGGCAGACTTCTTGAACTTGAAAGTGGACGCCATGTCTGTCGCCCTGTCCATGGCCGAGATCTGCTCCGCGTACCCGACCTCCGGCGGCCTCTACTACTGGAGCGCCAAGCTCGCCGGCAAGGAGTGGGCGTCAAGCCACCTGCTCCGCTCGTTGCACCGCCTGGCGCGCGACCTCTCCGCTGCCGAGACGCCCGCGCCGTTCTTGCGCTTCATGCCCACCCCACCGTTATGTGCACCGGTAGCCGTTGGTTCGCGCCAAGGTGACTGTCGCAGCGGGCGGTTCGCTCCTTACGCCGGTGCTGCTGCGCGACAACGGGCTGAAGAACCCGCACATCGGCAAGAACCTTCACCTCCACCCGAGATAGCCATGGTGGGGCGCAGGTTTATATTTCAAGCGATTTTGCAAAAAAGCCCCTGGTTCCAATCATATTCAGGCGGACGAGTGTGGCGGTGGCGACGTTGCAGTCAGTGCCCGCGTGGCTCGAGTTGACTGAGGCCAGATCAGCACATACGTAGAGAAAGTCGTATAATGGACCGTATGTGAACCCCTAGAGCAAGTTTAGGGCTAGTATTTCGGGTATTTTGAACCATAGGGACTAAAGTGACCACCAGCGCAAGTTACAGGCCCTTGAGTGAATTTTTCTCTTGTCACAATACTTAAACTTGTAGAAATTTATGTTACAGATTTTGATTCTTCTGTCATTGTTTATGGATTTGTAGTTTCAACTTCAAATAACTTTTTTGGAAAGAAGGAAACAAGTACTACAGACTTTAGCATTTTGAAATATGTCCATTACTAGGTGGTCAGTTCATGTGAATTTTGTAGAAGGTGGACAAAGGTACCTGCTGAATTAGCGTTAGTCATTACTGATCATGGAATCAGGACTTGTAGTTGCACCTGTATGTAGCCCGTTGGACTTTGTTGTTGGAGAACTTGCTATATTTTAGAGTAAGAGGGCTATGGAAAATAATATGCTGTCGGTGTTGCATTTTAGCGACATCAATGGTTGGAAAAGGCATTCCAAGCTATTGTTTGTTTAACTTATTATTGCTGACAGGTTCTGGCAGCATATTTGAGACGCTGCGACTGGGCAAGCCTCTTATCGTCGTTGTGAATGAAGATCTGATGGACAATCACCAAAGCGAGCTAGCAGAGGAACTGGCCGAGAGGAATCACCTTCTGTGTGCCCATCCAGAGACGCTGCGAGAGAACGTCGAGGCGATGGATCTGAATGCGCTCCAGCCTTATGTGCCAGGAGAGGCGAGGCCAGTTGTGGCACTGATCAACCAATTTCTTGGTTTCCCTGTCAGTTGATAGTCCGTGTTTTCTCTTAATGTAGATGCAATTTGACAAAATACTGAAATGAAGTTATTGCGGATCCAAAGTGCAGAGTTTAGATGCTTCAGCCTGTTTGGAATTGTGCTAGTTTAACTCGCTGTCCACTAGCAATGTGAGACTAAATTTTCACCACTTGCCATCTATGAATAGGCCCAGTGTGTGTGTCAGACCCGTGTTTATCGATCACTATGAGGGAACCAATTTATGGAGGAAACGAGTAATCTCTCGGGATCTGAAGTGTATTTGCTTGTAAGACACAAGAGTATCTAGGGTTCTAGCCCATAGTTGACAATTGGGGAATTCAAAATGGTCGGTCTCCAGCCACATCCCGGCTAGTTATAGGCAAGGCCATGACAGCTAGCGCAGCGGTAAAAGTAGAATAGCTACAGTACAACGGTAATTAGGATCCTACGGTGGCGACCAGTCCTGACTGGTCGCCATCGTAGCCGTTCATCTTCTGAAGCGGTATTTGCCGGAAAAGCTACACCACTAACTGAATCTTCGACAGAGTTAACTGAACGAGCCTGACATTACCCCTCCCTTGAGAAACGACGTGCCCTCACGGTGTTTGTTGATTTGCACGCCATTCTCGAGTAGTGGCCTTGAAGAAGTCTAGGAATGTATACTTGATGAAATCTGCATCTTCCCAAGTGGCTTCGTCTGGAGACAAATTTTCCCACTGAATGTACCATTGCACGACAGGCAAGTTGTGTCTGGGAACTTGCCTCACTTGTAACATTGTTGTAGGTCCTGTTTTAATAGTACCATCAGCTGAAACCATTGGTAAGTTGGGACTGGGGATTGATTTACTGCCAATGTGCTTTTTCAACTGGCTGACATGAAAACAGGATGAATTTGCAAATGAGCAGGAAACTGAAGTTTGTAAACCAACTTGGCAATCTTCTGGATAATTAAGAATGGACCATAGTGTTGGAAAATTAGGCAAGTTCATGATTAATTCCAGTAAATAATTCATGACTAGAACAGATACTAGCATGCAATAATCTAGCAAACTAGAAGAATAACAAGACATGCATAACAGCAGCTAACACGAAACAATAGCTGTAGAGACAGACATGAACAGATGATGTTGGACGTACTGTTCGTTAGCTATTGTGGGTGCGACGGTGTTGATGACGATGTTGGCGACGATCTGCTGCTGACGGCGATGAAGACGACAATGAGTAGCACCGCCTGACTTGGACGGAAGACGACCCGTGATGATGAATTTGAGCAGTCGCGTAGAGCGCTTCCCAAAAACCTAATTCGTCCTCTCCCGGTGCAGGATCGCAAGGACGAACGGTTCCGGAGACCTGCTCTCCCACGCGCCGATGCACGCCGGCGTTTGGGATGAAGTAGACTACGACGGCGGCGCAAGTTGCGAGATGAGGCAAAACCCTAGGTGTTTTTCGGTGTGTCTTTGGCCGCAGCCAGTAGCTGTATATATATTAGGACCAGAGGCGGTATTGTGTCGCGATCACAATCCCAAACCGACTCGGTTTCTAATTCGTATACTTACCGGACAAGAAATCAAAAACTTGTCTGCCAAGACATAAAAAATAAAACGGCAAAAGGAAGCTGCGCCCCTGCAAGGAGACGGATCGGATTTCGGCGGACCATTCACGCGCATGTCGCACGTACGCGCCGCCTCGCCTCGCCTCGCCACGCCCCGGCCCGGCCAGGCGAGGCGAGCGAGCGCGCGCGTGTGGTCTTTCCTTTCTTTTCTCACACACTACTTAGAGTGGTGGAGAGAACCCACTATATAAAGAGGTCCAACTCTTCTTCAACTTCCAGGGTGGGACTAAACTTTAGCACCACCACTTGCTATTTTACACATGGGCTTTGAGATTTCAGAAATTGCTATGGGCCTAGCCCATTAATTCTAACACATAGTACTTGTTTTGTAGCTTCAAAGCTCCTCGAAATCCAAAAGCTGCTAAGCTGTAAGGAGCCATTTTAAG
Source organism: Thinopyrum elongatum (assembly GCA_011799875.1). NCBI lineage: Eukaryota > Viridiplantae > Streptophyta > Magnoliopsida > Poales > Poaceae > Thinopyrum > Thinopyrum elongatum. The sequence goes on along the minus strand of CM022300.1, from coordinate 529,952,249 downwards.
ATACATCATATCTCCTACTTCAAATACTCTTTCACTTCGCTTAAGATCAGCATATCTTTTCATCCTGTTTTGAGCTTGCTGCAAGTTGTCCTTCAGGTGCTCTAGCATTTGCTGTGTAGCAGACAAAAAATTGTGAGCCTCTTCATCTTCAGGACCTGGTATTGCTAGCTAAGAAATCATATGTGGAGGGAATCCATAAAGTGCTTGGAAAGGGGACATTTTCATAGCAGTATGGTAGGTAGTATTATAACAAAATTCTGTCAAAGGTAACCAATAACATCATTTCTTTGGTTGTGTGATAGTCATGCACCTGTGGTAGGTTTCCAAACATTGGTTAACCCTTTCTGTTTGACCATCAGTTTGAGGATGATATGCTGTGTTGTATCTCAACTCACTCTTCATACGAGTAAAGATATCCCTCCACAGTTTACTGGTGAAGATTCTGTCTCTGTCTGATACAATGAGCTGAGGAGGACCATGCAATCTGATAATGTTATCCACAAAGGACTGAGCTACAGTCAGAATATTATATGGATGAGCTAGTGCTATGAAATGGGCATACTTAGTGAATCTGTCCACTACCACCAAAATTACTTCCTTGCCCCGAGAATTTGGGAGTCCTTCTATAGAATCCATGGAAACATGTTGCCAGGCCATGTCAGCAATTGGCAGAGGATCAAGCAAACCAGGCTGAAGACAGTTCTCATGTTTAGCCCTTTGACAGATGGGGCAAGGTGCAATGAATGCTTCTAAAGCTGCTTTCAAACCAGACCAATAGAAGATATTTTTGATTCTTTGATACTCCCTCCATTCCATAATGTAGTGCCTATAGATTTTTCTAAAAGTCAAACATTACAAACTTTGACCATATTTATAGAGAAAAATAGATATATCTAGAATACCAAATGCACATCATTAGATACATCATGAGTTATATTTTCATAATATACATGTTTGGTATTGTAGATGTAAACAATTTTCTCTATAAACTTGGTCAAAGTTGGCATAGTTTGACTTTCAGAAAAATCTATAGGCACTACATTGTGGAATGGAGGGAGTAAGTAGCTCTTGTTCCAAAGTGACCACCCATTGGAGAGCTATGAAGAGCAGTAATTAATCTGTGCCTCAAGTTAAAAAATTTCCCACCAGGATTTTTCTTTTATATTTAATTATCCCAGCTGTGAGGCTGTAATCACACATACTGTGATCTTTTTGCAACAACATTTCTCTAAAATTTCCTTAGAAACTGGATCCTTATGATATCCTTCAACTAGTCCTGTGCCCAGACTGGAGTGGCTACAGAAATCGAACCCATTAACAGTCATGCAAGGGGCGCTCTCTCGCGACGTCCACGTGGGCATGAGGGATTCGCGAGGGCTGTGTCGATTTACTGTGATTTCGGTGGTCGCCTCCTTCCTTCCCCACGAAGGCAGTCGCACGCCCACACCCACATCTCCACGCCTCCTCCTTTTCCTCTTTCCCACCCTCCTTTCTCCGTCAGATTCGCCCACCGTGGCCGATGACCGCACCACCGGAGACCACGGGCACTCGGAAAACGGCAGCGGTGAGGAGGATCGGCCCTTGACGCAGACCCGCGCCCCCGAGCGGTGGTAGCGTTTGATCCTTCCATCTCGCGGGGCCAGGCCTCCCGTCCACGCCGCGACGCCCCCGGCATGGAGGCCCGGGCTCGGGCAACCGCCGCGGTGTCAGGTGCGCCATGAGTTCTCTGGGGACTGCGCGGTAGTGGACTGGCGCGGCTTCTGGTCGTTGGTTCTGGTGATGCCAAGCCGTAGATCAGAGTCGCCGAGCCACAAGTAGCAGCTGGATAGGGGGTCATGTCCGTCCGGGGGCACCGCCATGGGGTGCTGGTGGTGCTGCCGTCGAGGTTGGGGATGACGCTCCGCGGCCTGGATGTCGCGTTTGTCCTCCCCATGCGCTGCCCTTCTCCCTCGGCTTCCTCTGCGCCCGATTCGTCCTCGACCGCCTCATCTACAGGGTACGGAATCAGCTCCTCCTCCTCCCGTCCAGGTTCGCGTTGGGTTCTGCTCCTTTCAACTGATTGCATGGTTTGTGTTTGTTTCAGCTGCTGACCATGTGATTGGCAGGCTAGAGTTCGTTTGGGGTTGTTGATTGTTATGCTTTACCTTGGACAGAACAGGGCCACCATCACCTTTCCGAGCAACAAATGCATTGCTTTCATATTTATGTGTTTCGCCCCCCTCTCTAATCTGGCTATCAAGCGATTGGTGAGTTACAGGTTAATCTTGTCTCCCTGCACCCTACTAAATCTGGTGCTCATGCTTTTTCATACTTGATATTAATTCTCGATAGGTTAGAAGGTTGTAGATGATAGCACCCAGGAGACAACTGTTATTCATCACACATTTAGTGGTCATCTGCAATCTCAGGGCCCCTTTGTTTTCACATTTGATTTAATATTTCAATTTATAATCAACGAGTCTGCCTTTCTGATTGCTCTATTTTTAATCAGCTCTAAATTCTTAAGGGATCTGTCTTTCACTATGCATATGTTACAATTCATCAAATGTCTAACTTTTGAATGACATGTGCAGGTTCACTGTACTGAATGTGGAATGATCTCAAATCGCTATGAGAATATGACGGATGGACTTGATTGTTGAAATTCAGTTCATTGCTGTAGAGTGGTTTGATGGGGACAATAAGTCCAAATGTGATGGGTAAGTCCTATTTACCGCATCTATACACTTATGTTACTTAGAAACAAATGTTACAGGTTCATATTTTGATATAAGATTTAGATATTATCTTTCTTTGCCATACATGTTATGCTGAAGTTCTTAGAAACAAAATAAAAAAATCTTTTCATAAAGCCATAAAGGAACAAAAAAACTGAAACCCTTATAAATAGCAACAGAATGACAACTAAATCTGTACAATTTTGTTAAAACTCTCTTTGTTCTTATTGCTGTTGTACACAAGCTGTGACATTTCTCTGTTTTCTTTCTTGGTTGGATTTGCAGACCAGGACACACATCCTGCTACATCCCAAAGTGTTTTTTCCTGATATAGTGATGCTGAAAGAATCAGAAAATTCAGAGTTTTAAGGCACATAATCTTCATGTCCGACACGGGGTTGCCTCCTTGAAATCTTGATGCATGGCTGTGTTATAAGTGCTGGCTTTGTCTGATTGCGCACAAGATAAGGGCCTCTTCATCACCTTCAATATATTAGTGCTGGCTTTGTCTGTCAGTCAAAACTATTTCATTGGCATGTCTATTAGTTTGGGTTCGTCCCTGTTTTAGGTGTTTGGTTTGAGGATTAGTCAAATGTATTTCTATATTGGTTTGGGTTGGTCCCTGCTTTAGTTCTTTGGCTTGAGGATTAATTACATGGATGCTTATTTCTAGGGATTATGCCTGTCATAGTTGCAGTTCTTAGATGCTTGGTTGACGTCTGTCAGGCAGAGGGGGTGAGATGGGTTGTGCATGGCCTTGTGTTTTTGAAAATTGTCTACCTGAGTTGATTAGATGGTGTGTTGTTGGTCTACCAGATTTGATAGCCTATCTTAATGCCAGACCAAATAAAAAGGTCTCAACTCAGTTTCTTTAGATGCAGGTTCATCTCGAGTAGACCTTTATCTCGACAATAGAAGCTAGAGAAATTAATCCATTAGCATTTTCATGCATATGATTTAATCTAAATTTTAGCTGTCCTAATTTAATAACAATACTATTTATATTACTAATTTTGAGATATATATATATATATATATATATGTAATACATCTTTCAGCAATCAACAGTTCACCAACCTGTTTATTGTATGCATTAATTGGATTAATAAACGACAAATGCGGGATTTATTGAAGTCAAGTTACTAAATATTCATGATGGTATCTTTTTCCCTGAACTTATCCAGAATGAACTGAGAGTCGAATACTTAAGTGGTTCAGGAAAGCTTCAAATACAATAGAAGATCATAAGCAGTGAGTACTTTGTGCAGAGGCAAGCCATCCTTGATCCCATCACCATAACATACTTTGTGCAGGATGGGATGGATGGGAGGTGCGACACGATTTTATAAGTACAGACAGGAAAATGCAGTATGTTTGATAATCTTATTACTGTACGTTCTCTTTTCTGTTTGCAGGTGAATTCTGAATATATCCCAGACAGAGGAATTATCCAGGAACTAAAGGTAAGATGTCTCATAAAGCACAACTGCACTTTTGCTGCTATCTTCTGCAGTATCTTCTTTTCTGTTCTTCTGCAGTATATTTTGTTACAAAGATTGAAAACATAATATTGGTAGAAATAACTTCCATTTGTTTGCCATGAACCTTGCAGTTGGCTTGCCTCTGCACTAGGGGAATTCTTGCATTAGACCATCAAAGTTAATTTCTATTACATCAGTATCTACATGTTAAATGCGTTTATAGTGATTGAACAACTCATTAATAAATGAAGCCATCAAACAGAAGGCATTTTTTTACTCAGTTATAATGATGGAATCTTAACATTTGTGGAATTAACTTTGTATTATTTCCCTTTACTAACCTTTTAAAGGAATAATGTGAGTACCAGTTTAATTATGCAGTTTGCTGATTAGACAAATTACTGTTTTGTTCTAACCTTGTCGTGGTGTGCTAAATTGTTTCTTTCTGTCTGTACATGCCTGTTCTAAGTACCTATGTTTTTACTTATTTTGTAACTATACATAAAAATTCTAATTTTCTTACCCCTGCGGTTATGCATGCCTGCAGCTTAATCACATGGATCTTAAGCCAGAGAACATTCTCCTTCTTTCATTTAACCTCATACAATCAGGGTTCATGGTTATAAGGTACTAAACTTCTCCTTGTTTCATTTCACCTGATACAATCAGGGTTCATGATTATAAGGTACTAAACTTCTAAATCAGAGCCTGGCCTAACTTTGAGATTTCCCAAAATGTATACTTTTGTATTTCGGTCATTCTTTGGAGATGATCCTTTGGTTACTTAATGCTCTTTACGGTATGAGTAAATTTCTTTTTCTTTATTTCTAAACTCAGTTTTCTTTTCTCCATGAAGATTCCTATTTGCTCACCCAAGGATGGTTCTGTTTTCAAGAACCTTACAAAATCTGCTCCTTTAGACATGGATATAGATGGTGATATCTGCATAACCAATCTTTACTCCTTTAGACATGTATGGATGCAGAGACAACACCCAATCTACTCCTTTAGACATGTATGGATGCAGAGACAACACCCAATCTTTACTTCTATTTTAACTCATACTGATACAGATTTCAATAACACATGAAATTACTTATGAAATGCCTAAATATTGATATCTGCATGCTTGTAAATTTACATCGTGAATCATTTTTATGCTGCTACTTTTCTAATTATTGTATCTCTTTCGTCCAAAGCATGAGTGCATTGCATTTGTACTGCTCTATCTTAGTGTCATATTTGCATCTGCCATTGCTTCCATAATCTGTATTTTGGCTCTGATCTGAAGCATATCATTGCTCGGAGCGGAATTGGGGGTCAAACAAGGTAGCCCAATGTGCTGAGAAAAGATAGGAGCGCACATGAACGCCTCAACAGGCGCGCTTCCAGTCGTATGAACTACCTCCATGGAAAGATCAACCAGAGCGAAAACAAGAACAGCAGGAGCACCGTCCCGAGCGAACCCGTGCAAAGCGACAACCGCGTCACCTGGATCACGATGACTCTTGCAGGACACAATCAGTCAGTCAAGCACCTCGCGCGCGCTCCACGACATCAAACCAAAACACAATCAAAGACTTGTTTTTTAGGCGGGGGCGGCATGGAGGGGCCGGTCGGAGAGCCTGGGGCAGGGGAGGGTGAGCAGGCCATAGAGCCCGGCGGGGGGAAGGTCGTTATTTCTTGATGCATCTTCATTTGGATTTAAGTGCGCTACTGCTGGTCCTCTCTTGCGATTGCGTGCAGCTTGCTTCTGACAGAGCCAAGTCATGCCCTCATGAGGTTCCTTTCTTCAACCAAACTGAATTTTAAGCGTGCCTTTTGCATTTTGCTCGTTCAGGTGCCGGATTCCCCAGCTTAGTTGCAAGGAGAACGCTCCTGTGCTTGGCGCTGAGGTATGTGTGTGTCTCTCGACTCTCGTTTCAGTGCCAAAATGTATCAACATCTATCCAATATCTCTTGTTTGTTGTCTATCAGAGTTACCAAACTTCCTGAAGATGTGAAGAAAGAACCCGAAGACCCGGATAGCAGGTACTAACTGGCTATATGTATTTTTCATTCATCAGGATTTCAGTTATGACTGCTATACTTCAGACATCAGAGATCCTAAGTTTTGATTGATATACAATGTGTGCTTCTGTTTATGTCAAATTTGTTAGTTGGAAACAGTTTTAAGGGAGGACTTCAAAGAATATTTTGCCAAATTTGTTAAGTGCGGGTAATTTGATTTTTGGTGGTCCATCTTTTTTCTTTACAATTTGTTCTCATACCATGACTAGCAATCTTTGTTTACATACTATTACTATGCGAGTGTATGACCTGTAAGATACCCTATATTTGGTGTGAGATTATTGCAGATTTAACTCTTAAGCTTACTAAAATATTAGGCAAAGAAATCAGAAGTTTTAACTCAATTTTCATAATATTTTATTCACATATACCTTCACCATTAGGTTTTGTAGTAAAGAAAATTTCAACTCCCAAGCTTGCTGGGAAAAGCATAGAATCAGAAGTCTCAGGAGGCACACACACTGAGGCGTGCGCACCGCACAAGTATTTAAAGCTGGTAGCATGTTTCATATTTTGTGTGATGAAATTTATGTTTCAAAACATTATTGCAGAGTATGACATGGGCAGTGAAATCTCAACCAAGGGCGATGTCTATAGCTATGACATTGTTCTTCTGAAAATGATAACATGGAAATGACCTACTCATGAAGAATTCAATGATGGATTTACGCTTCGCAAGTATGTAGAGGCATCTCTTTCACGGACTGAAGACATTCTTCACCTCAACCTTACTTCAGAAATATGAGATCAACCGGTCGATCATATCCCTAACTTGCAAGAATACAAGAATTTTATGCCGAAGGATATATGTGCTCTCCAACTCTTTAAATTTGGCATTTTTTGCTCTATAGAATCACCAAAAGAAATACACATGCATGAAACTTCTATGCTTGCTCTGCTTTATCAACACTCTTGTTGCTGCAGTTCTATTGCCATGTCTTGTATTTTTAACAACCAACATGCAACTATCGCTCTTTTGGACTGCATGTCTTCTTGCTGAAGTAAGAATCATGTCATACATAGACGTTAACTAATGCGCTAGCTTGATTAGTGCGTATAATCCCGTCTCAAGAGGCGCCACCAGGTGGCGCCCCAACCACTAGTTGCCATACAAGAGGGCAGAACTCTTGATAAAGCATCTGCAACTTTGTTTGCTACTCCTTTCTTGTACTGGATCTTAAAATTGAATTCTAGCAATTTCATCATCAGCTTATGCTGCACACCTTCAGTTATTTTTTGATCAGTAATAAATTTGAGAGATTGTTGATCTGTCTTAATGAGGAGCTCATTTCCAATTAAATAGTGCCTCCACCTTTTTAAAGCTTCTAAAATTGCTAAAGCTTCTTTTTCATATGTGGAAAGAGCTGCATTTCTGGGAATAGAGAAAAACTGTAGTATGCCAATGGCCTCCCTGTTGCATGAGTACTGCTCCAAGACCTTTCCTAGAAGCATCGTTTCCAATATGAATGGCTGGGAAAAATTAGGAAGAGCCAGTACTGGAGCTGTGATAAGAGCTTGTTGCAACAGAGAAAATGATGTATCATGCATACTTGTCCATTTGAACTGTCACTTTTTAAGTAAATCATGCAAAGGTCTGCAAATTACTCCATATCCCTTTATGAATCTCCTATAATATCCTGCTAGCTCCCCAAAACCTCTCAGTTTTGTAACACTGTCAGGGGTTGGCCACTCAGCAATAGATTTGATCTTTTGTGGGTCAGTTGCTACTCCTTCAGCAGAAATCACATGTCCCAAATATTCCACTTGTTAAACTGCAAAGACACATTTGGACAATTTTGCAGACAACTGATTTTCCCTTAAGATTTTTAGCACAGCCTCTATATGCTCCATGTGCTCTTCCAGTGTTTTACTATAGATGAGTATATCATCAAAGAAAACTAGCACAAACTTCCTCAGATAAGGGCCAAAAATTTTGTTCATCAAGGCTTGGAAGTGAAGGAAATATGCCCTAGAGGCAATAATAAAGTTGTTATTTTATATTTCCTTATTCATGATAAAGGTTTATTATTCATGCTAGAATTGTATTGATCGAAAACTTAAATACATGTGTGAATATATAAACAAATACCGTGTCCCTAGTAAGCCTCTACTAGACTAGCTCGTTGATCAAAGATGGTTAAGGTTTCCTGACCATGGACATGTGTTGTCATTTGATAACGGGATCACATCATTAGGAGAATGATGTGATGGACAAGACCCATCTATTAGCTTAGCATATGATCGTTCAGTTTATTGCTACTGCTTTCTTGAATGTCAAATACATGTTCCTTCGACCATGAGATCATGCAACTCTCGGATACCGGAGGAATACCTTGTGTGCTATCAAACGTCACAACGTAACTGGGTGATCATAAAGATGCTCTACAGGTATCTCCGAAGGTGTTTGTTGAGTTGGCATGGATCAAGATTGGGATTTGTCACTCCGAGTATCGGAGAGGTATCTTTGGGCCCTCTCGGTAATACACATCATAATAAGCTTGCAAGAAAATGACTAAGGAGTTAGTTACGAGATGATGTATTATAGAACGAATAAAGAGACTTGCCGGTAACGAGATTGAACTAGGTATGAAGATACCGACGATCGAATCTCGGGCAAGCAACATACCGACAGACAAAGGGAATTACGTATGTTGTCATAACGGTTTGACCGATAAAGATCTTTGTAGAATATGTAGGAACCAATATGGGCATCCAGGTTCCGCTATTGGTTATTGACCAAAGAGGTGTCTCGGTCATGTCTACATAGTTCTCGAACCCGTAGGGTCCGCACGCTTAACGTTCATTGACGATATAGTGTTATATGAGTTATATGATTTGGTGACCGAATGTTGTTCCGAGTCCCAGATGAGATCACGGACATGACGAGAATCCCCGGAATGGTCCAGAGGTAAAGATTGATATATAGGACGATGATATTCGGACACCGGAAGAGTTTCGGAGTGCACCGGGTAGTCATCGGATCGCCGGAAGGGGTTCCGGACACCCCGGGGAGGTCTATGGGCCTAATAGGCCAAGAAGAGAGACACACCAGCCCACAAGGGGGCTGGCGTGCCCCTCTCCCTGGTCACCGGCCCTAGGGAAGGAAAGGGGGAGGGCTAGCCCCTCCTGCCTTCCCCTCCTCATGAGAGAAAGGAAAGGGAGGGGGGGGGGGGGGGCGCCACCCTCCCCTGCCTTTCCCCGCGCGCCTAAAAAGGCAAGGGGGGCGCGGCTAGGGGCAGGAGCCCAAGTGGGATTCGGCCCCACTTGGGGCGCCTCCTGGCTGCCTCCTCCCTACCCCCACCTATATATATGTGGGAGGGGGCGCCACACAAGATCACGACAATCTCTTAGCCGTGTGCGGTGCCCCTCTCCACAGTTTCATCCCTCGGTCATATTTTCATAGTGCTTAGGCGTCCCCTACGGAGATAGCATCACCACCATCGTCACCACGCCGTCGTGCTGCCGGAACTCATCCACTACTTCACCGTCTTGCTGGATCAAGAAGGCGAGGACACCACCGAGCTGAACGTGTGCTGAACGTGGAGGTGCCGTACATTCGGTACTCGATTGGTTGGATCGCGAAGAAGTTCGACTACATCAACCGCGTTACTAAACGCTTCCGCTTATGGTCTACGAGGGTACGTAGACACACTCTCCCCTCTCGTTGCTATGCATCTCCATGGATAGATCTTGCGTGTGCTTAGAATTTTTTTTGTTTTCCATGCAACGTTTCCCAACAGTGGCATCCGAGCCAGGTCTATGCGTAGATTATATGCATGAGTAGAACACAAAGAGTTGTGGGCGGTGATAGTCATACTGCTTACCACCAACGTCTTATTTTGATTCGGCGGTATTGTGGGATGAAGCGGCCCGGACCAACCTTACATGTCCACGCACATGAGACCGGTTCCACCGACTGACATGCAACTTGTTTTGCATAAAGGTGGCTGGCGGGTGACTTTTTCTCCTACTTTAGTTGAATCAAATTTGACTACGGTCGGTCCTTGAAGAAGGTTAAAACAGCAAACTTGATAAATCACCGTTGTGGTATTTGCGTAGTTAAGAACGGTTCTTGCTAGAAGCTCGTAGCAGCCACGTAAAACTTGCAACAACAAAGTAGAGGACGTCTAACTTGTTTTTGCAGGGCATGTTGTGATGTGATATGGTCAAGATATGATGTGATATATGTTGATGTATGAGATGATCATGTTTTGTAATATCGACAACCGGCAGGAGCCTTAGGGTTGTCACTTAATTATTGTATGAAATGCAAACGCCATGTAATTGCTTTACTTTATCGCTATGCGTTAGAAATAGTTGTAGAAGCAATAGTTGGTGAGACGACCCCGACGCAACAATGGAGATCAAGGTGTCAAGCCGGTGACGATGGAGATCATGACGATGCTTTGGAGATGGATCTCAAAAGCACAAGATGATGATGGCCATATCATGTCACATATTTTGATTGCATGTGATGTTTATCCTTTATGCATCTTATTTTGCTTAGAACGACGGTAGCATTATAAGATGATGCCTTCACTAAATTTCAAGATAAAAGTGTTCTCCCCGAGTATGCACCGTTGCCAAAGTTCATCGTGTCGAAGCACCTCGTGATGATCGGGTGTGATAGACTCTACGTTCACATACAACGGGTGTAAGACAGTTTTGCACATGCAGAATAATTGGGTTAAACTTGACGAGCCTAGCATGTACAGACATGGTCTCGAAACACTGGAGACCGAAAGGTCGAACATGAGTCATATAGTAGATATGATCAACATAGAGATGTTCACCATTGATAACTACCCCATCTCACGCGATGATCGGACATGGGTTAGTTGATTTGGATCATGTATCACTTAGATAACTTGAGGGATGTTTATTTAAGTGGGAGTTCATTAGTAATTTGATTAATTGAACTTAAATTTATCATGGACTTAGTCTTAATTGTTTTGCATATCTATGTTGTAGATTAATGGCCTGAGCTACCGTTTCCCTGAATTTTAATGCGTTCCTAGAGAAAACTAAGTTGAAAGATGATGGTAGCAACTACACGGACTGGGTCCGTGACTTGAGGATTATCCTCATTGTTGCACAGAAGAATTATGTCCTTGATGCACCGCTAGGCGACAGACCTGCTGCAGGAGCTATTGCAGATGTTATGAATGTCTGGCAGGCTCGATCTAATGACTACTCGATAGTTTAGTGTGCCATGCTTTATGGCCTAGAACCGTGCTTCAAAGACGTTTTGAACGTCATGGAGCATATGAGATGTTCCAAGAGTTGAAGTTAATATTTCAAGAAAATGCCCGGGTTGAGAGATATGAAGTCTCCAACAAGTTCTATAGCTACAAGATGGAGGAGAACAGTTTTGTCAGTGAACACATACTCAAAATGTCTGGGTATCATAACCACTTGACTCAGCTGGGAGTTGATCTTCCAGTTGATAGTGTTATTGACAGAGTTCTTCAATCACTGCCACCAAGCTACAAAGGCTTCGTGATGAACTATAATATGCAAGGGATGACGAAAACGATTCCCGAGCTCTTCGCAATGCTTAAGGCCGCGGAGGTAGAAATCAAGAAGGAGCATTAAGTGTTGATGGTTAACAAGACCACTAGTTTCAAGAAAAAGGGCAAGAGAAAGAAAGGGAACTTCAAGAAGAATGGCAAGCAAGTTGCCACTCCCGGGAAGAAGCCCAAAGCTGGAGCCAAGCCTGAAACTGAGTGCTTCTACTGCAAAGGGAATGGTCATTGGAAGCGGAACTGCCCCAAATACTTGGCGGATAAGAAGGATGGCAAAGTGAACAAAGGTATATTTGATATACATGTTATTGATGTGTACCTTACTAATGCTCGTAGTAGCGCTTGGGTATTTGATACTGGTTCGGTTGCTCATATTTGTAACTCGAAATAGGAGCTGCGGAATAAACGAAGATTGGCTATGGACGAGGTGATGATGTGCGTCGGGAATGGTTCCAAGGTCGATGTGATCACCGTCGGCACGCTACCTCTACATCTACCTTCGGGATTAGTTTTAGACCTCAATAATTGTTATTTGGTGCCCGCGTTGAGCATAAACATTATATCTAGATCTTGTTTATTGCGAGACGGTTATTCATTTAAATCAGAGAATAATGGTTGTTCTATTTATATGAGTAATATCTTTTATGGTCATGCACCCTTGATGAATGATCTATTCTTGTTGAATCTCGATCGTAGTGATACACATATTCATAATATTGATGCCAAAAGATGCAAAGTTGATAATGATAGTGCAACATACTTGTGGCACTGCCGTTTAGGTCATATTGGTGTAAAGCGCATGAAGAAACTCCATGCGGATGGACTTTTGGAATCACTTGATTATGAATCATTTGATACTTGCGAACCATGCCTCATGGGCAAGATGACTAAAACTCCGTTCTCCAGAACAATGGAGCGAGCTAATGACTTATTGGAAATAATACATACAGATGTATGCGGTCCGATGAGTGTTGAAGCACGCGGCGGGTATCGTTATTTTCTGACCTTCACAGATGATTTGAGTAGGTATGGGTATATCTACTTGATGAAACACAAGTCTGAAACATTTGAAAAGTTAAAAGAATTTCAGAGTGAAGTGGAGAATCATCGTAATAAGAAAATAAATTTTCTACGATCTGATCGCGGAGACGAATATTTGAGTTACGAGTTTGGCCTTCATTTAAAACAATGTGGAATTCTTTCACAACTCACGCCACCTGGAACACCATAGCGTAATGGTGTGTCCGAACGTCGTAACCATACTTTATTAGATATGGTGTGTTCTATGATGTCTCTTACCGATTTAACACTATCATTTTGGGGTTATGCATTAGAGACAGCCACATTCACGTTAAATAGGGCGCCGTCTAAATCTGTTGAGACGACACCGTATAAACTGTGGTTTGGCAAGAAACCTAAGCTGTCGTTTCTTAAAGTTTGGGGATGCGACGCTTATGTCAAAAGGCTTCAGCCTGGTAAGCTCGAACCTAAATCGAAGAAGTGTGTCTTCATAGGATACCCTAAAGAAACTATTGGGTACACCTTCTACCACAGATCCGAAGGCAAGATCTTTGTTGCTAAGAATGGGTCCTTTCTAGAGAAGGAGTTTCTCTCGAAAGAAGTGAGTGGGAGGAAAGTAGAACTTGATGAGGTAATTGTACCTTCTCTCGAATTGAAAAGTAGCACATCACAGAAAAGCTTGACTTGTCGCGAAAGGTTTTTGACAAGTTCAAGGGGTTGACTACGATGAGACTTTCTCACCCGTAGCGATGCTTAAGTCTGTCCGAATCATGTTAGCAATTGCCGCATTTTATGATTATGAAATCTGGCAAATGGACGTCAAAACTGCATTCCTTAACAGGTTTCTTAAAGAAGAGTTGTATATGATGCAACCAGAAGGTTTTTTCGATCCTAAAGGTGCTAACAAAGTATGCAAGCTCCAGCGATCCATCTATGGACTGGTGCAAGCATCTCGGAGTTGGAATATACGCTTTGATGAGGTGATCAAAGCATATGGTTTTATGCAGACTTATGGTGAAGCCTGTATTTACAAGAAAGTGAGTGGGAGCTCTGTAGCATTTCTGATATTATATGTGGATGACATATTGTTGATTGGAAATGATATATAATTTCTGGATAGCATAAAAGGATACTTGAATAAGAATTTTTCAATGAAAGACCTCGGTGAAGCTGCTAATATATTGGGCATCAAGATCTATAGGGATAGATCGAGACGCTTAATAGGACTTTCACAAAGCACATACCTTGACAAAGTTTTGAAGAATTTCAAAATGGATCAGTCAAAGAAAGGGTTCTTGCCTGTGTTACAAGGTGTGAAATTGAGTCAGACTCAAAGCCCGACCACTGCAGAAGATAGAGAGAAAATGAAAGTCATTCTCTATGCCTCAGCCATAGGTTCTATCATGTATGCTATGCTATGTACTAGATCTGATGTGTGCCTTGCCATAAATTTGGCAGGGAGGTTCCAAATTAATCCAGGAGTGGATCACTGGACAGCGATCAAGAACATCCTGAAGTACCTGAAAAGGACCAAGGATATGTTTCTCGTTTATGGAGGTGACGAAGAGCTTGTCGTAAATGGTTACGTCGATGCTTGCTTCGACACTGATCCGGATGACTCTAAGTCACAAACCGGATACGTATTTATATTGAATGGTGGAGCTATCAGTTGGTGCAGTTCCAAGAAGAGCGTCGTGGCGGGATCTACGTGTGAAGCGGAGTACATAGCTGCTTTGGATGCAGCACATGAAGGAGTTTGGATGAAGGAGTTCATATCCGATCTGGGTGTAATACCCAGTGCATCGGGTCCAATGAAAATCTTTTGTGACAACACTGGAGCAATTGCCTTGGCGAAGGAATCCAGATTTCACAAGAGAACCAAACACATCAAGAGACGCTTCAACTCCATTCATGATAAGGTCAAGGATGGAGACATAGAGATTTGCAAAATACATACGGATCTAAATGTAGCAGACCCATTGACGAAGCCTCTTCCGCGAGCAAAACATGATCAGCACCAAGACTCCATGGGTGTTAGATTCATTACAATGTAATCTAGATTATTGACTCTAGTGCAAGTGGGAGACTGAAGAAAATATGCCCTAGAGGCAATAATAAAGTTGTTATTTTATATTTCCTTATTCATGATAAAGGTTTATTATTCATGCTAGAATTGTATTGATCGAAGACTTAAATACATGTGTGAATATATAAACAAATACCGTGTCCCTAGTAAGCCTCTACTAGACTAGCTCGTTGATCAAAGATGGTTAAGGTTTCCTGACCATGGACATGTGTTGTCATTTGATAACAGGATCACATCATTAGGAGAATGATGTGATGGACAAGACCCATCCATTAGCTTAGCATATGATCGTTCAGTTTATTGCTACTGCTTTCTTGAATGTCAAATACATGTTCCTTCGACCATGAGATCATGCAACTCCCGGATACCGGAGGAATACCTTGTGTGCTATCAAACGTCACAACGTAACTGGGTGATCATAAAGATGCTCTACAGGTATCTCCGAAGGTGTTTGTTGAGTTGGCATGGATCGAGATTGGGATTTGTCACTCCGAGTATCAGAGAGGTATCTCTGGGCCCTCTCGGTAATACACATCATAATAAGCTTGCAAGCAAATGACTAAGAAGTTAGTTACGAGATGATGTATTACGGAACGAGTAAAGAGACTTGCCGGTAACAAGATTGAACTAGGTATGAAGGTACCGACGATCGAATCTCGGGCAAGTAACATACCGACAGACAAAGGGAATTACATATGTTGTCATAACGGTTCGACCGATAAAGATCTTCGTAGAATATGTAGGAACCAATATGGGCATCCAGGTTCCGCTATTGGTTATTGACCGGAGAGGTGTCTCGGTCATGTCTACATAGTTCTCGAACCCGTAGGGTCCGCACGCTTAACGTTCATTGACGATATATTGTTATATGAGTTATATGATTTGGTGACCGAATGTTGTTCCGAGTCCCGGATGACATCACGGACATGACGAGAATCTCCGGAATGGTCTGTAGGTAAAGATTGATATATAGGACGATGATATTCGGACACCGGAAGAGTTTCGGAGTGCACCGGCTAGTCATCGGATCGTCGGAAGGGGTTCCGGACGCCCCCGGGAGGTCTATGGGCCTAATGGGCCAAGGGGAGAGACACACCAGCCCACAAGGGGGCTGACGCACCCCTCTCCCTAGCCGCCGGCCCTAGGGAAGGAAATGGGGGAGGGCTAGCCCCTCATGGGAAAAGGAAAAGGGGGGGGGGGGGCGCCACCCTCCCCTGCCTTTCCCCACGCGCCTAAAAAGGCAGGGGGGGGGGGCTAGGGGCAGGAGCCCAAGTGGGATTCGGCCCCACTTGGGGCGCCTCCTCCCTCCCCCCCACCTATATATATGTGGGAGGGGGCGCCACCCAAGATCACGACAATCTCTTAGCCGTGTGAGGCGCCCCTCTCCACAGTTTCATCCCTCGGTCATATTTTAGTAGTGCTTAGGCGAAGCCCTGCGGAGATAGCATCACCACCACCGTCACCACGCTGTCGTGCTGTCGGAACTCATCCACTACTTCGCCGTCTTGCTGGATCAAGAAGGCGAGGACGTCACCGAGCTGAACGTGTGCTGAACGCGGTGGTGCCGTACGTTCAGTACTCGATCGGTTGGATCACGAAGAAGTTCGACTACATCAACCACGTTACTAAACGCTTCCACTTACGGTCTACGAGGGTACATAGACACACTCTCCCTCTCGTTGCTATGCATCTCCATGGATAGATCTTGCGTGTGCGTAGAATTTTTTTTGTTTTCCATGCAACGTTTGCCAACAGGAAGGTACCAGGTGCATTGGATAAGCAAAAGGGCATCACTAGGTATTCAAAATGACCCAAGAATGTTCTGAAAGCAATTTTATGTATATCATTAGGGTGCATCCTTATCTAGTGATTACCTGCTCTTAAATCCAATTTGGAAAAATATTTTGCACCTTGTAGTTCATCTAACAAATCTTCTATGACAGGTATTGGGAATTTGTTTTTAACTGTCACTAAGTTTAGTTTCCTGAAATCAGTACACAATCTCATGGAATTATCCTTCTTCTTTACCAAGATCACAGGTGCAGCATAAGGACTCTGACCATGTCTAATGAAATGAACTACTAGTAGTTTCTTGATCTGTTCTTCCATCTCCTTTTTCTGGTGTAAAGGAACTCTGTATGGTCTGGAGTGAGGAGGTGCAGTTCCAGGCTTTAAGGGAATTGTATGATCACAATCTCTCTATGGAGGTAATGTTTTAGGCTCCTCAAATAGATCTGCATAATCCATTAACAGTTTCTGTAATTGAGGAGGTGTTTTGAAACCAGCAGGAGCCTGTAATATTATATTGTGCACTTGCAACAAAAAGGCTTTTGCTCCCTTTTCCAATAATTTGCTCATTGCTTCAGCAGGTACTTCTTTTACTTTCTCTGGTGTGTCAGAAATTGCAGAAGTGACTGTTGTCTTCCCTTGCATAGTAAAACTGAAAGTATTTTATGGTATGTTGAAAGCCATTGAGCTCATCAGTGTAAACCAATCATACCCCAGGATTACATTATGACCAGGCAATGGTAATACACTGAAGTTATACTGTAGAGTGTTCTTGGCCAACTGAAATTCACAGTTAGGAACTACTGCTTTGGATATTAACTTGCCCCCTCTTGCAACAGCAATCACTCTGGGTTTTACTGGTATTAAGTGGCAATTTGCTTTGACAGCAAATTCCTGACTCATAAAGGAAGAAGTGCTCCCAGAGTCTAATAAAGTTGTTACTCTCTTTCCATTAATGTGAATAATTACTGTTTGTGTAGGCACTGCCAGTTGCTGGCCCATTGCATGAGCAGTGATGAACATATCTTGTTCTCCTTCATCAGGAATTTCTTATTGTTCTTGCTGAATAATCTCCTCAGCTCCAGTCTCTTGCTCAGCACACCCTTGATGCATTAAATGCACATTGGGAATTAATTTGCATTTATGGCCATGCACCCATTTATCTCCACATCTCCAACATTCTCCTACTTTCCTCAGCTTCTGAAATGTATTAGTATTAGTTTCTGCTTGTTTAACTGGAGTATTCAGCTGCACAGATGTTGTATAATTAATGTTTATGTTTTGAAAACCACCACTGTTTTTCTAATAATAGTTGACATAATTACTGCTTGTCTTCTTAGTAGTTGTAGTGCTAGGAGGATGATTGGGTTCCACTTCTTTTGCTAGACAATAAGCATCAGTTAGTGGTTGTGGTCTTAATGGCCTAAGTTGGAACTTAATCCCCTCTCTGAGACCATTGACATAGCACCTAACAAACCAAGTTTCTCCCAGTTCAGGATTTTCTTGCATAACCTCTGCCATCAAATCCTCAAACAATTTTGTATATTCAGAAACTGTACTCTTTGCCTATTTTAGAGAATTGAATTTTTCAGTGAGATCATAAGACCCTTGCTCTGAAATCTCTTCACTACTTCTGCTCCAAATTGTTTCCATGTTAATTGTTTCTTTCGTAATCCTGATCTTCTTAACCAAGCATCAGCTTCATCAATGATATATAGTTGAGCCAGTGATACTTTATATTCTTCAGGAGCAGCAGCCATCTAGAAATACTTATTGCATTGTCTGATCCATCCTACTGAGTCTTCACCTGAAAACCTGGGAATATTTATTTTGGGGCCTTTGGTTAATGCTTCCATGAATTGTGCTTGCATGTCCTGTTCATATGTCCTGTGGTATCCCTGCCACATCTGTCTGTCTCTGTTCTGCTGGTAGAATTGATTGAAAGCAGGAGTGTGAACATTGTGTCTTGCAGTCACAGGAGTACCTACTGGACTATGTGTTTCTTGTCTCCCTTGATTTGCAAAACCATGAGGTCCATTTGCTCTGTTCGTTCTAATGGGAGGCAGATTTTGTAATTGAAGATCTTCCAACTGCTTAGACTTTTCCTTTTCTGCTGCTAATTGTTTTCTCAATTGCTCCACTCTGGCCCCCTGTTCTTGCGTTTGATCTTGATTCAGAGTAGGAGATCTGGGCACCTCCTGAGAACCTGAAGATCGATCTGGTTGTGGTGCTGTATGAGTTGTTTTGACCAAGGTCTGGAGAACATTACTTATTGCTGATAATTGCTTACCCAAATCTAGCACCACTTGTTCCACTGATCCCACAATTGCGGAAATCTCTCCCTGTTTAGAACCAATTGCCTGTACTTCCTCTTGCAACTTGGACATCTGTGTCTGCATCTGAGCACTATCCTTTTGTAGGAAACCAAATTCATCACGCAACGTCGGAATTTCTTGGAGATCCGCGTCATCAATCGCCTTGGCACGCCCCATCACCTTGATCTGAGGTCTGGGTGAGGAATTTTACCACTGAATTATCAGCAACCGTTCCCTAAACCACAAATCCTTCAGCCGCCAACGAGCTCGCCTCCCTGGCACACGGATTGGAGCGTAGAACACATAATTTTACAGACCTAGCAAGTTGCTCGAACAACCATTTCTGCTCGGCCGATCTGTGCCAAAATGTTCACCGCCACCAACACTTCCAGCACAACACGCCTACTCCGCCACCTGCACCACCAACAACACCTCACCGCCCGGACGCTCAAGAAGATGGGTGGGAACAAGGGTGGGACTCACTGATCTCGAAATTTTTTCCACCTCTAGAGCGCTTTCGCCGAAGAACGATGGCTCATGATACCAATTTGTCAGTCCTGTGTCTATTGATCACTATGAGGGAACGAATTTATGGAGGAAACGAGTAATCTCTCCGGATCTGAAGTGTATTTGCTTTTAAGACACGAGAGTATCTAGGGTTCTAGCCCATAGTTGACAATTGGGGAATTCAGAATGGTCGGTCTCCAGCCACATCCCGACTAGTTATAGGCAAGGCGATGACAGCTAGCGCATCGGTAAAAGTAGAAGAGCTACAGTACAACGGTAATTAGGATCCTACGGTGGCGACCAGTCCTCCATGTGGGCGCCATCGTAGCCGTCCATCTTTTGAAGCGGTATTTGCCGAAAAAGCTACACAACTAACTGATCTTCGACAGAGTTAACTGAACAAGCCTGACAGTGTGCCTTTTTGATTTATCCTGAAGCATCGTAAAAGTGTAAAGGATTTGTCCCAATAAGGGAAATAATATGGTACAGCCGGCGGATTGTCACGGTCGCGTCCGCCGCCTTGGTTGCACGCCACGCGTTCCACGTGATGTGGTGGACCTGGCTCCCACGATCTCTCCTTTTTGCAACAAGGTACAAAAATAATTAAATTGCTGCATGACCTCTGTTGAAAAAAAAGAATTATAACAAGACTTGTATTGCAAAAAATTGCAACATGACCTCTGTTGAAAAAAAAAATTGTAACAAGGCCACTATTACAAAAGGAAAAACTACAACTTGACTTATGTTTTATAAAAATTTCTGCAACATGACCCGTGTTGCAGAAAATTACCGCAACACGACAAATGTTGTAATGGTAGAAGATGACGCTCGGTCTCTCACTTCGTGTCATCCAACGTCTAGCGAGGGGGCGTGCCGGCGCGTAGTAGCGCCCTGATTATAATGGTTAATTTGCACTTGAGAGGGTTTCGTAAAATATTGCCTATGTGGCGTCAGCCATAGTCCCATACAGGCATATCAAACCTAGATGTACATTCTCTTTTCATATTTATGTGACCTATAGCTAACTCACGCGATGTAGGTTTATGACCTCCAATGCATTCCACTCTTACTCGTACACAGAGAACAAGTGGGCATCCGTGGCGAAGTACACATGCGCAATACATCTAGACCAGTTAGTTAACCTTCTAGTACCCCGCAGCTCACCGGCCGCCATGCAGCGAGCCGACCGACATGGTGCCACAGGAGGACGACCAGGTCATGGAGGAGAGCACGGACCCAGGGAACACCGACGAGTCGGGATCCGAGAACACGAGCACCGCGTCCTCCGGCAGCACCTCCTCGCCGTTGAGGAACTGGCAGACCTGCCTCATGCTGGGCCTCGCCTCAGGCCGGCCCTGGCTGCACACCATGCCCAGCCACAGCACCAGCCTCGCCTCCGCGGCGTCGTAGCACCCGTCCAGCCTCGGATCCACGGCCCGCAGCAGGTCGCCGTCCAGCCCGCAGTCCCGGACCCACCGCACCAGGATCACGTCCGCCGCCTCGCCCGGCTCGACGGGCCGGCGGCCACACGCGACCTCGAGGAGCAGCGCGCCGAAGGAGAAGACGTCGGTGGCCGTGGTGGCGCGGCTGGTCACGGTGAGCTCGGGGGCCATGTACCCCAGGGTGCCGGCCACGCGCGTGGTGCCCGGCGTGGCG
The DNA here is from genome assembly GCA_011799875.1 of Thinopyrum elongatum. Classification (NCBI taxonomy): domain Eukaryota; kingdom Viridiplantae; phylum Streptophyta; class Magnoliopsida; order Poales; family Poaceae; genus Thinopyrum; species Thinopyrum elongatum. Next base: position 529,931,084 of record CM022300.1, on the reverse strand, counting down.
CCGTGCTCGTAGAGGCGCGCCAGGCCGAAGTCGCCGAGCCGCGCGCCCATGTCGGCGCCGAGCAGCACGTTGTTGGCCTTCACGTCGCGGTGCACCACCACGTGCTCCCACTCCTCGTGCAGGTACAGCAGGCCGCGCGCCACGCCCCGGATGACGCTGAACCGCTGCGCCCACGTGAGCACCTTGCCCCGCCCCGCCGCCCCGCCGAACAGGTGCGCGTCGAGGCTGCCGTTGGGCATGAACTCGTAGACGAGGAGCAGGTCCTGGCCGTGCTTGCACCACCCGCGCAGCTCCACCAGGTTACGGTGGCGCATACGCCCCAGGCTCGAGATCTCCGCCACGAACTCCCTCATCCCTTGCTTGGTGCCGCTGGAGATCCGCTTGATGGCCACCTCCTCGCCGGACCCGGACCGACGACGTCCGAGCACACCTTTGTACACGTGGCCGAAACCACCCGAGCCGAGAAGCCCGCTCTCCTTGAATCCCCTGGTCGCCTTGTAGAGCTCTATGTATGGAATCCTCTGGGGGTGTTCGAGCTCCCAGTCCTCCAGCTTGTCGGCGAGCGCCGCTCTACGCCGGAGCCAGAGTGCAGTAACCATCGCTGCGGCAACCAAAGCGAGTGTCCCTGCACAAGCCACCGCGGCAAATTTGATGATGAGGACTTTGGGAGCCGGCGTTCTCTGCCTCGGGACCTTCGGCAGCCGCCGGAGATCAATGGGCTGGGCGAGCCCATTAGTCCGGAAACTCCATGCCAGGATGTAGTGCGAGCTCGCGAGCTTCCCGGTCGCCGAAGAGAAGCCGACGTACATGTTCTCCTTGAAGACGGACCGGAGATCAAGCTTTGTCGATATGAGCGGCCGGTGCGGCCGCTCAGCCACGTACACCGGGGCGACGGTCACGTTGAGCAAGCTGCTACCGCCGTCGTAGTCTATCCACGCCTGGATTTGCTGCGCGCTCTCCAGCTTCACCGGCACCTTCTTGTTCTCGGCGGTGTAGTACGCGGCCTGCTCGGACACGTTGGACACGAGGCTGTTGACGTCGACGCCGACGTGGTTGCCGTTGGTCTCCTTCATCTCCAGGTCGGTGACCGTGTCAAACTCGACGGCGAAGACGTGGTTGGAGGCCTTGCCATTGGTGGTCGGCCCGAGGACGCCGAGGTAGATCTCGGGCGACGCGCCGGGGAGCGCCCTGGACGGGGCCACCACGAAGGCGAGGCCGTGGCCGCCGCCGGTCCCGACGGTCACGATGTCGAAGACGAAGGCGGTGCTAAAGGAGGAGACCGCGAGGCCGCCACCTCTCTGGCTGTCATCGAGCGTGCCCAGGGCCACGGGGGAGCCGTAGAAGGCGTGACCGACGAGGCGCTCGCTGCCGTTGGTGAGCTGGAGCGCGCCGCCGCGCAGCACCGACGCCGACCCGTCCAGGCTCAGGTTGGGCGCGTGCTGGAAGCCCTGGTAGATGAAGTCCACGTCGGAGCGGCAGCAGGCGGCGACGAGGAGCAGGACAAAGGAGAGACACAGAGCAGCACCGGATGCCGCCATTCTCTTTTCTCAATGGAACTTGTGGTGTGGTGTGGTTTGGTTTAGTTCTTCTACGTATATGTTATGTATATGCAGAATGTGTTGGGTTTCATCGTTGATTGGTTGGTCGCCATCGCTGCTTTTTGAATTGGTAAAAAAAGCACGAACCTTTGGGCTTGACTTGAGAATCGACTTGCGCTTTAGGGCTAGAGTGAGTGACAAGAGAAGAGGAAGGAAGGTCCTGCCTTAACTGTCATGGTTCCTTACGCGCAGTGCTTGATAGACGAAGAACAGGAAGCAGGGAGGTCGGGCGCTACTGTCATTGGTTGGCTAATAGTTGCTTACGCGCAATGCTTGATAGACTGATCGCAACATCACTGCCCTGTGCGTGTGCCATTCCAAGTCGGAAACGCCAAGTCAGTCAATGATTTTGACACGAGTGAATGAAAATGAAGAGCGAGAATGATGAAACTGATTAAAATATTCCAACCAGCGGCAGTAGTAGTAGCAGGTGGAAGCAGAGTCGGTCCAAGTCGTCGTTAGTCATGAGATTATAATTTGTAAAGCAATATAACTGTGCTGTAAGACGATCGACGACGGTTAGAGACGTCCAGTCAGGCCAAGTTGGGGGACTCGCAAGCCGCGACCTAGCTACGTCCTCCTGCTCCAAAACGAAAGAAACGTCTACTGTGCATTGGTACGTAAATTGCCGGGCGCAGAAATCTCCATTGATGCTGCGAATGAAGGTCCTAGAATACGTTATTGGCTACGCGCTTTGGTCAAGGGTGATTGATTATCTTCCCGGCACAGGCCGCCGTTCCCACCGCACCAACATGCGAGTATTATGTGACACTGTCATACTGATGTTCAAATTTCTAGTATCATGGGATGCCAAAGAACGAGATTACGACTCCATCTTTCAACTGAGATGCAAACCGCCATTTATTGAGATTACTCGAGAGGTTGGGAAACTAATCGGCAAGTTTTGAATCAATCCAAGTCTACGAGAAATCGTCCCCATGAACTCATTTTCAATTTGTTGCTAGTGATCGACAATTAGCATACTTCTACAAGGAAAGTTTCTGTGAAAAAAAAATAGAAACCTCACCAAGCAACATTGTTTGCCAATATAACTGAAAGCTCACTGGGAAAAAAATCATAGAAGACTCAACCCCTTTAGATTTCAAAACGCAGAACTACGCTAGCAAACCGCTACTCGAAAGATATAACCACGTGTGCGACTACATATTTGAACTTTATAAACCCTTGCAGATGAGGTCCTTGTCCAAAGCTGTAAGGTGACCATCCAAATGTTCTGCATGATTCATCCTTATGCTAACGAAATTAGAGTAGCATGTATACACCGTGCGGTCGTCCTTGTTGCTCCAGCCTCCTACACAGAGAGCCGTCCGAATATTCCCCACCTCGACTGGCTGCCACAAACCTGTATCAATCTGCAAAATATGTTCAGTTAAGCTATATTTTGCAATGTGACCAAATGGATTGACTCTTAAATCTCAATGGCGCCAAAAGAACGGCATTCATGTGCAGAAGTTAACTTCGCAAACACTGGACGTTATGAGTCATATGTTATACAACATTAAACAGTAAATATATCGACTCAAACAAAATCTTAATAGACGTGTAACAGTAAGACCGACACGGCACGGCATTACCACAAAAGGCATTTGTCCATGCAAATAAGATCATGATAAGTAGTTCAAGTACCTAAGCCGTTTGCAACTAACCCAGTTCTACTTCCTCACATATCACAATACTATAAAGATCCACCATAAAAGCCAAGCCCCTTCAAACAAAAGAAGAAGCACACAATAAGAAGGGCATAAAGTTGTCAGAAAGGCCGCAAGGGATATACATAGAGGTCAGGTCGCAACGGCATCTCTCCTGAGCAATCTTTCCCCTCAGGCATTTACCACCAGCTGTTGCAGCTGTTGCGCACACCTGCAGCGTCACAGCTGAAACACAAACTGTGAAAAAATGTGCATATCCACACAACTACCTCTCTACAATAATTCTCCTGTTTCATGTTAGATTATTGGAAATATAAGGACCTGTCGAAAAGCATGAGTTATACAAAGCTCAAAAGGCAAGAAGGAACCATAAAAGGCTTATCCAATCTAGAGATGTAATTCGTACCATACAGCTCATAAGAGGTTTAGTTATGAACCAACGAAAATTGTCACTTTGTGGAGAATGAAAGATCTAAATGACTATATAGAAATACAAAGCCATGTCAATACCAACAATTGGTGCATCGACCTAGTTTCATGTAAACATGTTTTGAACAAACGGGAACCTGCATTGCAACAGTAAGCTTCTCTGCATAATCAATAGGGGAACTCATGAAAGGAAAGAATCCATCTGTGTAAACCAAATCTGTACAACTTTTTTTCTTTCTAGAATGCGCATGAGTGTGCGTATCATGTATTAAAGAAGGAGAGGAGGTAAAGAGCCCCATCCACATTTCGTTCTTACAATAGTATACATGCAAGAACTCCACGCCCGTAGGCCGGCAGAAGCTAACTAACTACTCACTCTAATCCACCCTACTTGTGACGCCCCCGGCTCAATCGTGCACTAATCATACACGCAAATGCACATGATCAAGCCTGAGGACTCACGGGAAGATATCACAACACAACTCTAAAACATAAATAAAGTCATACAAGCTTTATATTACAAGCCAGGGGCCTCGAGGGCTCGAATACATAAGCTCGCATACAAGCGTCAGCGGAAGCATCAGATATCTGAGTACAGATATAAAAGAAAACACAGATAGACCCTTAGAAGGCGGGGCAAAATAAAACACTACGATCGAAAGGCGCAGGCCTCCTGCCTGGGACCCTCCGAACCTACTCCTGGTCGTCGGCCAACTTGTAGAAGTAACACCCTCGAGGTGGTAGTAGTAATCGTCGGCGGGGCAGTTGTCTCAGGGACTCCGTCATCTGGTCACGACAAACTGATATGGGGAGAAAAAGAAAGCAAAGCAACCGTGAGTACTCAGAAGTACTCAGCAAGCAAGGATCTATACTACATATGCAACATTATCAAAGAGTGGCTGTATATGTGAACTGGGCTGCAGAAATACCAGAATAGAGAGGAAATCCTAGTCCTATCGAAGACTAGCATCTTCAGCAGTCTTGCAGCATTAGAAGAGTGTAGATTAGTACCGTATAAAGTAATAGTATCATTAAGTCTCATCCTCACCCAGAGATCCTTTCTCGACTCCCTGCGAGAAAGCAATCCCAGAGCCATACAGTCATCAACCTCGTCCTGAGATCCCTTCTTGACTCCCTGCGAGAAGCAATCCCAGAGCCATATATCCAGGTATCATCTCATGTTCTAGTTGTGTCGATCGTGATACAACTCCGAGTGTCCTTTACCGTAGGACCGGCTATCGATAGATGTGTTCTTCCCTGCAGGGGTGCACCAACTTACCCAACACGCTCGATTAACTCCGGCTGGACACACTTTCCTGGGTCATGCCCGGCCTCGGCCAAACGATACACCGCAGCCCTACCTACAGCTCAGCAGAGAGGTCCCCGCCGGTCTACAACCTAAGCGCTCAGGGGTCTTGGGCCATCGCCCTGTGCACTCCGGGTCGTTGTGTGTAGGGTGGATACCAGCACCGCCTCGGATGGTCGGTACGATCCGACCGTGCCACAATACTGAACTGGACGTCTGACAGAACTTTCGGCTGATGCCACGATGCAGAACGCCCATACTATGCCCACGTGATGGTTAGTGCTATCAGGCCAGAGGCCTGCTCGGATCAAATATCCAAATCGTTAGTGGACTAGGGCTTGCGGTAATGAGCAGAGACTCACGAAAGATGTGACCCCGTCGCCCCGTCTCGAGGACTTGCTGCAAGGGTTAAGAATGCCCGGCCGCGCCTCGTAATCATCACTCGGGCACCATCCAGTTCAACCCGTCTCCACAACACTCGCGGGTACCCCTCAGGGTCGACCCGCCTTTCCAAGTAACAATAGTACAGTCCAAGTATCCGTATGTCCATAACATCAAGGGAATCCGAGGTATCACCCTCGTTGGATTCCTACTCGATGTATCCATCAAGGTGAACTCGGAGGAATCACCCTCGCTGGGTTCACACTTGAGGTGTTGTACGACGGCGTCGTTATCGGAAGCGGTGAAGGAGGAATCACCCTCGATGACCACGACCGAATAGCTACTCTATAGAGTTAACATCAGAAGTGCTACACGAGGTATCACCCTCGGCACTCGATAGTAACGCTGCAGTGTCGTTACAACTAAGGGGGGTGATGTGCGGTGCCGGGGTCTGGTCTTCAATCCCGTTGATCGGGTCTTCGGATAATCCAGCGGGGCAGTCGGGATAAGTGGGGTCACTGATAGGTCTCTACCCAGCCTATACTAAGCAGTTTAGGACAAGCAGGTAAGGTATCAATAGTAGGTTACAATAAACAGGCTATGCATCAGAATAGGTAAAGCAGTAGCAGCAGCAATTCTAATGCAAGCATGAGAAAATAGAATGGGCGATATCGGGATGATCAAAGGGGGGGCTTGCCTGGTTGCTCGGCGGCAAGGGCAAGGTCATCAACGGTGTCGTCGGGCTCCTGAGCTGCGTCGGTACCGGGAACTGCGTCGGGGTCTAACGAGAGAGAAGAGGGGGAGGAAACAGTATAAATACATAGTAAATAGGAGCAACACAGCGCAGGCTACGCTAACGTGCAGTGCAGGGTTGCCTGAAGACATGTTTAAGTCATTTAGTTATTTTAGGAATTTGTTTGGATTTATTTTATAAAGGCCAGGCACTATTCATTTATCTGAAACAGGAAAAAAGTTGCATGTTCAGATAGTTAGAGGCATGTGACGGATGAACGGACCGCGTATTCGGGTTCGTCTCGAAATTCTGAGCAACTTTCATGTACAAATTTTTTCGATCTGAGCTACGGATTATTTTCTATAGTTTTTATTGATTTTTTGGAATTATTTTTATTATTTAAAATCGGCTGAAAATGAATTGTGACATCATCATGATGTCAGCACTACATCAGCGGTCAGCGGACCCGCTGACCAGTCAACTGGGCCCACGCGGGACCCACTGGCAGTGACTGGGTACTGCCCAGTCAGCAGTTTGACTAGTCAAAGGGCCCACATGTCAGTTTCTGTTAGTGTTAATTAAAACTTATCCATTTAAACAGTACACTGGGCCCACATGTCATTCTCTAGTCTAATTATTAGGACTTATTTTAACGGTGGTTAATTAGTGACGGTGGGTCCAGGGTGTCAGCGGCACATCTAGTTTAGTTAACAGTTTTATTTATTTAAACTTAATTAGTGGGGGTCATTAGTGGCTAAACCCGTGGTTATGGACCTAGGCCCACGTGTCATAGACACGGGCCGGGTTTAAACTGCTCGCGCGCCGGCGACGAGCCCGACGCGGTGGTGGTGGCCGGAACTCGGCCGGAATCGCGCTACGGTGACCCATTTCGCGCGCGGTTTGTTGTGACGGGTTCCTGGTGACCGTGCGCATTCGGTGGTGGCGACGGTTGGCACCGAGGTGGCCGGAGGTGGCATCGGCGGCGAGCTGGGCGGCGGCGGTGCTCGGGCACATGCGGCAAGGGGGCTACGGGGCTCCGTTGGGTGCCTGGCTGGGCGCGGTCGAACGCGGATTGCGGGCCGCAACGAATGGTGGCATTGGCCGCCACTGTGGTGGCCGGAGACGAAGGCCACGACGACGACCGTTAGCGGCCGGAGCTCGCGCTCGCGGGGGAGGTAGCTACAGGGCAAGGGGGTGAGAGGGGAGCAGCCAGGGGGTTGTGGGAGCTCACAGCGGCTGCAGAGGAGAGTCAAGGAGGCCGGAGGACGCGGCGACGGTGCGGATCGAACGCCGGCGTCGCGGTGGCCATGGTGGGGAAGAGGGCGACCGATCCAGTGATGCGTTGCTCCCTGGATCGATCCGAAGGGCGGAGCCGACGTGGATGATGACGGCGGTCCTCCTGGGCGTCACAGTGCAGCGTGGGGTGCTCGGTGGCCGCGGTGGTGGCGAGCGACGGCGACGGCTACGTTCGGTGGAGGAGCCAGGACGAGAGAGGAACGATGAGGGGGGGAATGAGAGGGAGAGGCCAGGGGCGAGGGTGGGCTGCCCCTTGTCCACCACGAGCGAGCGTGGGTGTGCTGTCGAGCGAGGGAGGGGGGGGGGGCCGGTGCGCGGCGAGCACGCGCGCGACGACAGCGAGCGCTCGTGAATAGCGCGAGGTAGGAGGCCGGTGCAGTAGATAGGAGGACTAGGGGCACAGTAGTTTTAGGCCTTTTCTCTTTTCTCTTTTTTTTCTATTTTCTGTTTCTTGTTTTTCTTTTTTCTGTTTCTTAAATGTTTGAGCACTAAAAGGTTTTTGTAAAATATGAGACCTAGCCCATAAATCACAGTGCATTGCATGCCACTGCAATAAAATGGTTCTGAGTACAAAGGTTTTCATTTGGGATTTTATTTAACTAAAAAGGTATTAGTAATCCTGCTTTGCTACTGTTTCTTGCTGTTAGAGTCATATAATTTATTTAGTACATGTTGAAAATAATTTTAGAATTGTGTCTGGATTATTTACCATTTAATGAACAATTTAGTTTCTGGGTTTGGACAACTTTTATTTCCACTTTTAATTTGAATTTCCATTTGAATTTGAAGTTGAAAAGGGATATGTTGCTAATGATGATTAAGCACTGTTGATCATGATGACTTGGCATAATCAAAAAGGGATTACTGTAGTTAACCACTGGGGGTGTTAGAAGTCTCCTCCACTAATAAGAATTCTCGTCCCGAGAATTAAGAGGAAGACTGAAAGAAAGTGGGGTATTCTTGGAAGTTCTTCCGAAGAAACGTTCTGAAAATCTCGAACGGTTGGAACGTTTTCGATTCCCTCAAGCGGAGAAGCGTTCAACGCATTCAAGGTATTCATTTACTCATAATGAAGGTTATGCATGAATGTAAATTCTCATAGATGACTGAATGTGATGCTGCTGAATTAAATAAAACAGAAGCATGTATTGAGTTAACGGGAAGGGTACCCATTTCGGTGGCAGGTGGATCCTGGACTTGTATAATATCAATGTTGTAAGCGTGTCCACGACCATATGTTTTTCGCTTCTGTATTGAACCCGAAGATGAGCCAACATCACGATAGCGTTTCTGCGAGTCCTTATGCTTCATTTGAGCAGTCTCAAGCAGAATAGCCTTGTTCACAAGAGCAGTAAAGTCGGTGAAATCTTGAGCAGCGAGTGCAAGCCCGATGTCTGTGTGGAGTCCATTACGGAACTTCTCTTGTCTACGGACATCCGTGGCGATGTCTTCTTCAGCATAGCGGGACAGGTCAAGGAATTCCCGCTGATAAGCTTCGACAGTCTTATTGCCTTGAGTGAGGTTGCGGAATTGGGTTTTCATCCGGTCTATGATTCCTTGAGAAATATATCGGGCACGAAAGGCAGCCTGGAACTTAGGCCAAGTAACGGCTGTTCCAGCAAGCAGTGTACGTTTGTGGGTGTCCCACCATTGAGCAGCGGGACCCTTTAGGAAAAAGGAAGTGAAGGCGACAAAGTTGACAGGGGAGACATTTGCCGACTCCATCTCGTGAGTGATATCGCGAATCCAGTCATTAGCATCTAGTGGCTTCTCAGAGTTGCGGAACTGAGTGGGGTTAAGACGCATAAATTTCGACAGAGTTATTGAAGGAGGGTTCTGGTTCTGATTGTTCAGATGCGGGAACTGATTCATAATCCCAGTCATGAACTGGCGGTTGAGCTCGAATTGTTGCATCATAGCTGCCATATAATCTGGCGGTGGTGGGCGTTCAGGGGCACGACCACGACCACGACCACCTGGTCTAACCATCCTGCTAAGTATCAACAGGGGTAGTTTAGCAAAAGAAATTTGCAAGTGTTTAGCGACAAGCATAATGTAACTCGACAACTATTTAAGCAGTGTAACAGATACATAACAGTAGTCAATTAAGACATACAGATCCATACACAGAGTCGGTTTCATGCGAATAGCATAACGGCGCGAATTCAAAAGCTAGATATGGTAGGCGACGCGCAGGCACGCGGTAAGGAAGTACACCACGAGACATAGCAAGGGCTACATCAACGTCGGGAAGATCCTCTGAAACGGGGTAGCTGCACGTGCGGACGACGAATGTTCGTCGCGGAAGGTTCCTGCGCTCCATGTGCACTCTGATGTAGAATCCGGTCTCGAGCTGAAAGAAGAGGTCCACGTACAGGTGTGTGACCTCCAACAGCAGGCCAATCAATACCAGCATACATCTGAGTCCTGCTCGGGTAAAGGATGTACTCTGGATGTATCCCTGCATGAACAGCTGGTAGCAACTGTGTCACAGCATCATAGAGGCGTGCTCGAGTGGCAACCAACTCGACGGCAAGAGCCCGTACAGTGCGATCCAGAGCCTGAGTGCACTGAATCAGAACGTGCGGGTTGTAACAACGTCGCTCGTACGGGGCACAGATAGCTGTGTAGTATCTAGTAGCATCTCCAGCAGGGGCATACGGAATGTATCGGAACTCAGAGGCATCCAAGCTATCGCTGAACTCTCCTCGGAGACGTGCGACAGCAGAGTAGGCGGCATCATGTACTGCCATCTCAATCGTCATGCCGATACCGTGGAAAAGGTGCAGCTCAGTGTCCGAGTCATCGCGCTGATCATAGATACGAACATCAGCATGGTACTGCTCCTGGTTGAACTCGCGGTAATCCTCGTAGACCATGTACTCAGGGTACCAGCGGTAGCCAAGTCTGGTCAGGAGGGTGATCAGGACAGCTGGAAAACCAGGGGCACCACGAGCCCAAGTGAGAAGCACAAGCTGCGTCGTAGGGCATGGTGGAAACAAACGATCCATCTGAAACAGAGGAAATTCAGGATTGTCAAATGACAATGAAGTATAATACAACTCAGAGAGAAAGGTTAAACAAAACAATGGAAAGGAAAATGATTATCAGACTAATCAGATCAATGGTAAAGAATTAAGCACAGATATCCAGCTCTCCGGGTAGACGAGATTTATGAGATCCTAAGTGTCGGCGTTAGTAAAATTCATTTAACCCGAATAGAATAGAGGTCAGAGTCCCAGAGTGAAGGTCAAGGAGTAAAAGATCCTAATATCACCCAATTGGCGACGTGGGCCTGAAGCCACACAGCCATGTTAGTAAAAACGGTTTTCGATTACTAGACTCAACTTCGGCCAAGGAGTTGGAAAGGGGGGGTTCCTACTGGCAGTCGGCTCTGATACCAACTTATGACGCCCCCGGCTCAATCGTGCACTAATCATACACGCAAATGCACACGATCAAGCCTAAGGACTCACGGGAAGATATCACAACACAACTCTAAAACATAAATAAAGTCATACAAGATTTATATTACAAGCCAGGGGCCTCGAGGGCTCGAATACATAAGCTCGCATACAAGCGTCAGCGGAAGCATCAGATATCTGAGTATAGATATAAAAGAAAACACAGATAGGCCCTTAGAAGGCGGGGCAAAAGAAAACACCATGATCGAAAGGCCCAGGCCTCCTACCTGGGACCCTCCGAACCTACTCCTGGTCGTCGGCCAACTTGTATAAGTAACACCCTCGAGGTGGTAGTAGTAATCGTCGGCGGGGCAGCTGTCTCAGGGACTCCGTCATCTGGTCACGACAAACTGATATGGGGAGAAAAAGAAAGCAAAGCAACCATGAGTACTCAGAAGTACTCAGCAAGCAAGGATCTACACTACATATGCAACATTATCAAAGAGTGGCTGTATATGGGGACTGGGCTGCAGAAATGCCAGAATAGAGAGGAAATCCTAGTCCTATCGAAGACTAGCATCTTCAGCGGTCTTGCAGCATTAGAAGAGTGTAGATTAGTACCGTATAAAGTAATAGTATCATTAAGTCTCATCCTCACCCAGAGATCCTTTCTCGACTCCCTGCGAGAAAGCAATCCCAGAGCCATACAGTCATCAACCTCGTCCTGAGATCCCTTCTCGACTCCCTGCGAGAAGCAATCCCAGAGCCATATATCCAAGTATCATCTCATGTTCTAGTTGTGTCGATCGTGATACAACTCCGAGTGTCCTTTACCGTAGGACCGGCTATCGATAGATGTGTTCTTCCCTGCAGGGGTGCACCAACTTACCCAACATGCTCGATTAACTCCGGCCGGACACACTTTCCTGGGTCATGCCCGGCCTCGGCCAAACGATACACCGCAGCCCTACCTACAGCTCAGCAGAGAGGTCCCCGCCGGTCTACAACCTAAGCGCTCAGGGGTCTTGGGCCATCGCCCTGTGCACTCCGGGTCGTTGTGTGCAGGGTGGATACCAGCACCGCCTCGGATGGTCGGTACAATCCAACCGTGCCACAATACTGAACTGGACGTCTGACAGAACTTTCGGCTGATGCCACGATGCAGAACGCCCATACTATGCCCACGTGATGGTTAGTGCTATCAGGCCAGAGGCATGCTCGGATCAAATATCCAAATCGTTAGTGGACTAGGGCTTGCGGTAACGAGCAGAGACTCACGAAAGATGTGACCCCGTCGCCCCGTCTCGAGGACTTGCTGCAAGGGTTAAGAATGCCCGGCCGCGCCTCGTAATCATCACTCGGGCACCATCTAGGTCAACCCGTCTCCACAACACTCGCGGGTACCCCTCAGGGTCGACCCGCCTTTCCAAGTAACAATAGTATAGTCCAAGTATCCGTGTGTCCATAACATCAAGGGAATCCGAGGTATCACCCTCGTTGGATTCCTACTCGATGTATCCGTCAAGGTGAACTCGGAGGAATCACCCTCGCTGGGTTCACACTTGAGGTGTTGTACGACAGCGTCGTTATCGGAAGCGGTGAAGGAGGAATCACCCTCGATGACCACGACTGAATAGCTACTCTATAGAGTTAACATCAGAAGTGCTAGACGAGGTATCACCCTCGGCACTCGATAGTAACGCTTCAGTGTCGTTACAACTAAGGGGGGGGTGATGTGCGGTGCCAGGGTCTGGTCTTCAATCCCGTTGATCGGGTCTTCGGATAATCCAGCGGGGCAGTCGGGATAAGTGGGGTCACTGATAGGTCTCTACCCAGCCTATACTAAGCGGTTTAGGACAAGCAGGTAAGGTATCAATAGTAGGTTACAATAAACAGGCTATGCATCAGAATAGGTAAAGCAGTAGCAGCAGCAATTCTAATGCAAGCATGAGAAAATAGAATGGGCGATATCGGGATGATCAAAGGGGGGGCTTGCCTGGTTGCTCAGCGGCAAGGGCAAGGTCATCAACGGTGTCGTCGGGCTCCTGAGCTGCGTCGGTACCGGGAACTGCGTCGGGGTCTAAAGAGAGAGAAGAGGGGGAGGAAACAGTATAAATACATAGTAAATAGGAGCAACACAACGCAGGCTACGCTAACATGCAGTGCAGGGTTGCCTGAAGACATGTCTAAGTCATTTAGTTATTTTAGGAATTTGTTTGGACTTATTTTATAAAGGCCAGGTACTATTCATTTATCTGAAAGAGGCAAAAAGTTGCATGTTCAGATAGTTAGAGGCATGTGACGGACGAACAGACCGCGTATTCGGATTCGTCTCGAAATTCTGAGCAACTTACATGCACAAAGTTTTTCGATCTGAGCTACGGATTATTTTCTAAAGTTTTTATTGATTTTCTAGAATTATTTTTATTATTTAAAATCGGCTGAAAATGAATTGTGACGTCATCATGATGTCAGCACTGTGTCAGCGGTCAGCGGACCCGCCGACCAGTCAACTGGGCCCACGCGGGACCCACTGGCAGTGACTGGGTACTGCCCAGTCAGCAGTTTGACTAGTCAAAGGGCCCACATGTCAGTGTCTGCTAGTGTTAATTAAAACTTATCCATTTAAACAGTACACTGGGCCCACATGTCATTCTCTAGTCTAATTATTAGGACTTATTTTAACGGTGGTTAATTAGAGATGGTGGGTCCAGGGTGTCAGCGGCACATCTAGTTTAGTTAACAGTTTTATTTATTTAAACTTAATTAGTGGGGGTCATTAGTGGCTAAACCCGTGGTTATGGATCCAGGCCCACGTGTCATAGACACGGGCCGGGTTTAAACTACTCGCGCGCCGGCGACGAGCCCGACGCGGTGGTGGTGGCCGGAACTCGGCCGGAATCACGCTACGGTGGCCCATTTCACGCGCGGTTTGTTGCGACGGGTTCCTGGTGACTGTGCGCATCCGGTGGTGGCGATGGTTGGCACCGAGGTGGCCGGAGGTGGCATCGGCGGCGAGCTGGGCAGCGGCGGTGCTCGGGCACATGCGGCAAGGGGGTTACGAGGCTCCGTTGGGTGCCTGGCTGGGCGTGGTCGAACACGGATTGCGGGCCGCAACGAATGGTGGCATTGGCCGCCACTGTGGTGCTCGAAGACGAAGGCTACGACGATGACCGTCAGCGGCCGGAGCTCGCGCTCGCGGGGGAGGTAGCTACAGGGCAAGGGGGTGAGAGGGGAGCAGCCAGGGGGTTGTGGGAGCTCACAGCGGATGCAGAGGAGAGTCGAGGAGGCCGGAGGACGCGGCGACGGTGCGGATCGAACGCAGGCGTCGCGGTGGCCGTGGTGGGGAAGAGGGCGACCGATCCGGTGATGCGTTGCTCCCTGGATCGAGCCGAAGGGCGGAGCCGATGTGGATGACGACGGCGGTCCTCCTGGGCGTCACAGTGCGGCGTGGGGTGCTCGGTGGCCGCGGTGGTGGCGAGCGACGGCGACGGCTACGTTCGGTGGAGGAGCCAGGACGAGAAAGGAACGATGAGGGGGGGGGGGGGGGGGGGAAATGAGAGGGAGAGTCCAGGGGCGAGGGTGGGCTGCCCCTTGTCCACCACGAGCGAGCGCGGGCGCGCTGTCGAGCGAGGGAGGGGGGCCGGTGCGCGGCGAGCGCGCGCGCGACGACATCGAGCACGCGTGAATAGCGCGAGGTTGGAGGCGGGGCTAGATGGGCTGGGCCGGTGCAGTAGATAGGAGGACTAGGGGCACAGTAGTTTTAGGCCTTTTCTCTTTTCTCTTTTTTCTCTTTTCTGTTTCCTATTTTTCTTTTTTCTGTTTCTTAAATGTTTGAGCACTAAAAGGTTTTTGTAAAATATGAGACCTAGCCCATAAATCAAAGTGCATTGCATGCCACTGCAATAAAATGGTTCTGAGTACAAAGGTTTTCATTTTGGATTTTATTTAATTAAAAAGGTATTAGTAATCCTGCTTTGCTACTGTTTCTTGCTGTTAGAGTCATATAATTTATTTAGTATATGTTGAAAATAATTTTAGAATTGTCTCTGGATTATTTACCATTTAATGAACAATTTAGTTTCTGGGTTTGGACAACTTTTATTTCCACTTTTAATTTGAATTTCCATTTGAAAAGGGATATGTTGCTAATAATGATTAAGCACTGTTGATCATGATGACTTGGCATAATCAAAAGGGGATTACTGTAGTTAACCACTGGGGGTGTTACACTACTAACCCTCCCAGGAAGGGGGTGAAATCACCCTTAAGGAGGCCAACAGCTTTCCACGCTCGACATTCACTCTCTACCCTAGCAATCACGGCCCCAATGGATGGAGTTGCACCATAAAAAACGATGGCATTTTGGTGCTTCCATAGCTCCCACAAGCCTAGTAAGAGGATAGTGCAGCTCTTCTTGATTGTGATGTTGGCCGCTGTGCACGAATTGCACCATGGGATCAATTCTGCCTCCACCGTCGGCGTCTAGTGTTCTTTGCCAAGAGCTGTTAGTATCGTGTGCCACACCGATCTAGCGAACACACAAGTGAGTAGAATGTGGTTGATCGTCTCCAACGTCCTGGTCACAAAGGGGGCATGCCGATTGGTGGGGTAGGCAACGTCATGTTAGCCGATCAGAGGTCCAACACATGTTCCGTGTGGCAATCCAAGCGAAGAATCTACACTGTGACAGAGCTTTGGACTTCCACGCCAGATCTGCATATGGAGCCACTTCCAGGCCCCAAAATTTGGAGGCATAGGCTGAGCTCGCCGAGTAGTGGCCATTATCCTCCCAAGCCCATTTAGTGTGATCAGGTGTACCTGCCGCGAGCAAGGTCGCCTTGGCCCTGTCCCAAATCTGAAGAAACTCCTGCCTGAAGTGTATCCTAGACTGTTCTTGTAGCCCTAGTGCACGGTGGGATGCGTGCGTATAGCTTGGGCGCGAGATCCTAGACCCCACAGCCAGCGGTCCTCCCAGAATAATGCAGTCTTGCCATCTCCCACATGTGTGATTGCGGCAGTTCTAAAAATCGCCCATGCCTCCTCCGGAATCTTAATCTCAAAACCCTTCCATGGCTGCGAGTCATCCATATGTTGTAACCATGGCCAGCGTGCTTGAAGGGCATAATTTAGCCAATGTAGATCCGGGACGCCTAGCCCTCCAACCCATTTTGGGGTGCACACGTTCTTCCAAGCCACCGCGCATTGTACGCCGTTGGTTTCGTCCTTCCCACACCAGAGAAATCCTCTACATATCTTAATGATGGCCTTGATCGTCTTTGGAGGAAGATTCAGTGCTAGCATGGCGTGAATTGGGATGGCACAAAGGACTGAATTTACGAGGAGTAGCCTACTGCTCTTAGGGAGAGTCGCCCCTCCGAAGGTAGTTTCGCGGCCACCTGACTGACCAGACCATGCAGTTGGGCATCGGTGAGCTTCCGTAGGCTCAGTGGCAGCCTGAGGTAGCGGCAAGGGAAGGAGCTAATCCTGTAGCCCAGGGTCGTGGCAATTTGTTCTGTCCGCTCGTTCGAGCATCTGATAGGCATGACTGTCGATTTTTCCATGTTGATCTGCAGGCCCGAGGCCCCACCAAACAGCTCAAAGACCCTAACACATAGGTTTAGGTCCGTAGTCTCTGGCTTGATAAAAAGCACGACATCATCCGCAAGGAATGAGACTCCTTCGCTGGGTCCTCGTCTCGATAGTGGGGTGAGGAGGCCCCGACTGTCCGCTATGAAGAACAAGCGATGGAGGGGTTCCATCATTATGTTGAAGAGCATGGGTGATAGTGCTCCGCCTTGCCTCAAGCCCTGGTGATTGGCAATTGGTGCACCCGGGACTCCGTTTACTAGCACTCTGGTCGAAGCCATTGATAGCAGGCCCGCGATCCAGGACATCCACCGTGGGCCAAAGCCCATTTTCCCCAGAACTTCCATGATAAACGACCACTGTACCGTGTCAAACGCTTTTGAAATATCCAACTTGATCAAAGCTGCTGGCTGTTGGAGGGCATTCAGTTTCTTGGCCATACATTGAACAAGCATGTAGTTGTCATGGAGTGATCTCCCTCGAATGAAAGCGCTCTGGTGTATCCCCACAAGGCGTGGTAGGTCATCTGTGATCCGCACAGAGAGAACTTTACCAAAGATCTTGATTGCCCCATGGACTAAGCTGACAGGCCTGAAGTCGGCAAGCTCTAATGCCCCGTCCTTATTAGGCAGGAGGGAGACCAATGCCTTATTTATGCCACGCATTCCACGCATGTCTCCACGGAAGAAGCAATCGAATGCGCGCATGAAGTCCTCCTTGATAGTATCCCAACATGAGGCGTAGAAGCGCCCGGTGAAGCCATCCGGCATGGGAGCTTTATCCCGGGGCATGGATTTAATGATGTTTCCCACTTCCTCTTCGATGAATGGAGTCTCAAGGTGCTGTAGGTCAAAACTTGGTAGCCCAAGTGCTTCAAGATCAAGTCCAAAGTTGCACCGTGGGGCCGTTCCAAAGATGTTCTCATAGTACGCATCCGTGGCTGCCGCGATCTCATTGTGCCCTGTGAGCAGATCCCCTTCACTACTGATTTCCATTATCACATTCCTCCTCCTCCGGTGGTTGCATGTTGATGGAAGAACTCCGTGCTAGCATCTCCGTCTTTGAGCCATAGCATTCATGAGCGTTGTCGTGCGATCGATCTCTCAAGAGAGGATAGGCCAAGAAGCTTTCGCTTGAGTATTCTCCGCAGGGCCAGCTCGGCCGTCAAGAGAGCTCTGGACTCTGCCGCCACATCAAATTGCTTTATAATCTTGAGGGCTATCCCAATCTATAACTTGACGTTGCCAATCCACCTGTCCGCCCAACTCGGTAGAGCTTTCGCCGTGGCTCTCAGTTTCCAGTCCAGTACCACAAAGGGGTTGCCCGAGGATGGAATCGATCCCCATGCGACCCCAACC
This sequence comes from Thinopyrum elongatum, assembly GCA_011799875.1. Lineage (NCBI taxonomy): Eukaryota > Viridiplantae > Streptophyta > Magnoliopsida > Poales > Poaceae > Thinopyrum > Thinopyrum elongatum. The sequence goes on along the minus strand of CM022300.1, from coordinate 529,913,320 downwards.
GCGTTTTGGAAACCATCCACCTTCACCCAGAATGGCTCAAATCTAAATCTCTTTCTCGCTCTGAAATTCACGTGTAGGTCGAGGAGTAGTGGACAGTGGTCCAAAACTGCCGATCCAAGTGTTGATAGGAAGCACGTGGGGGACAAGGTTTCCCAGTCCATCGTAGTGAAGATGTGATCAATCTTCTCTAGGGTCACATTACCCCTCTCGTTAGACCAAGTATATCTATGACCATTGAGATAGATCTCCTTTAGTTCCATGTCATTCAGTTTCCGTCGAAATCGCGTCATCATGCGGCGGTTAATCGCAGTGTTGTTTTTGTCCTCCGGGTTTACTATGAGGTTGAAGTCGCCCACTACGGCCCAGGGCCCAACATGCAGATACCTGATCTCCACCAACTCCTATAGAAATTCCACCTTTTACGTGTCCTAGTGTGGCCCATACACCCCGGTAATCCACCACTGGGCGGAGGAGCCCACTGGTTTAACTAAGGCCGTTACCGTGTTGTCCGTGTAATGGGGGTTTGACAGTTGGACTACGAGGGGGTCCCAGGCTAGAAGGATGCCGCCCCTCGTGCCCACAGCCGGGAGGTAAAAGAACCGCTCGAATCTATTACCCAAACATTGAGACACAATTGCCGCGGTTACAACTTGAAGTTTCGTCTCTAGAAGACATACGATGCTTGGGTTAGCTGCTAACATGACTTGGAAGACTGCATTGCGGCGCGCCGGTGCGTTGAGTCCACACACATTTGATGTCTACTACACAACTTGTTCTTGTAGACTCGTGTTGGGCTCCAAGCGCAGAGTTTTGTAGGACAGTAGCAAATTTCCCTCAAGTGGATGACCTAAGGTTTATCAATCCGTGGTAGGCATAGGATGAAGATGGTCTCTCTCAAACAACCCTACAACCAAATAATAAAAAGTCTCTTGTGTCCCCAACACACCAAATACAATGGTAAATTGTATAGGTGCACTAGTTCGGCGAAGAGATGGTGATACAAGTGTAGTAATGATAGTAGATATTGATTTTTGTAATAAGAACAATAAAAAACAGCAAGGTACCAAGTAACAAAAGTGAGCAGAAACCGTATTGCAATGCTTGAAAACAAGGCCTAGGGTCCGTACTTTCGCTAGTGCAATATCTCAACAATGCTAATCTAATTGGATCATATAACCATCCCTCAACGTGCGATGAAGAATCACTCCAAAGTTCCTATCTAGCGGAGAACATAAGAAGAAATTGTTTGTAGGGTACGAAACCACCTTAAAGTTATTCTTTCCGATCGATCTATTCAAGAGTTCGTACTAAAATAACACAAAGTTATTCTTTCCGATCGATCTATCCAATAGTTCATACTAAAATAACACCATATGGTACGCATCAACCAACTTTAATGTCACCTAGATACTCCAATGTCACCACAAGTATCCATGAGTTAATTATGCGATACGCATAAAATAATTTCAGATTCATAATACTCAATCCAACACAAAGAACCTCAAAGAGTGCCCCAAGATTTCTACCGGAGAAAGTAGGATGAAAATGTGCATCAACCCCTATGCATAGATTACCCCAATGTTACCTCGGAAATCCGTGAGTTGAGTGCCAAAATTTATATCAAGTGAATCAATGTAATACCCCATTGTCACCACGGGTATTCATATGCAAGACATATATCAAGTTCTCTCAAATCCATAAAAGTATTCAATCCGATAAAATGAAATCTCAAAGGGAAAACTCAATTCATCACAACAAGATAGAGAGGGAGAAACACCATATGATCCAACTATATTAGCAAAGCTCACGATACATCAAGATCGTGCCAAATCAAGAACACGAGAGAGAGAGATATCAAACACATAGCTACTAGTACAAACCCTCAGCCCCGAGGGTGGACTACACCCTCCTCATCATGGAGACCATAGGGATGATGAAGATGGTCTCCGGTGATGATCTCCCCTTCCGGCAGGGTGCCGGAACAGGGTCTAGATTGGTTTTTCGTGGCTACAGAGGCTTGCGGCGGTGGAACTTCTGATCTAGGGTTATTTCTGGGGGTTTCTGTATTTATAGGATTTTTCAGTGTTGGAATCACGCGAAGATGGGCCTTGAGGTGACCACAACCCATCAGGGCGAGCCAGGCCCCTCTGGCGCGCCCTGGTGGGTTGTGCCCACCTCGTGGCTCTTCTGGCCCTCCCACGAAGCTTCTAGTGCATCTTTTGTTCCAAAAAGTATCGTCAAAAAGTTTCGTTGCATTTGGAGAACTTTTATTTCTGCACAAAAAACAACACCACGGTAGTTCTGCTGAAGACAACGTAAGTCCGGGTTAGTTCCATCCAAATCATATCAAAACCATATAAAATTATTGTAAACATGGCATGAATACTTCATAAATTATAGATACGTTGGAGACGTATCAACGTTCCACGCAAGCAATTTAGCAGGTTGTGTCGACATGGGAACGACCTACGAGTATGTTGACCATGAGCCCTTGGGGTGAAGCTACCCCAGCTGGCTCAGTTGCTGGCTCCATCATGGGAAGCACAGAAGGTTCCTAGCTGAAGAGTGCAAGCACCACTGAGATGTGCGCATTTGACAGTGGCTGTGAGAATAGGGCGACGTACATCTACAGGGCTTCCTCTCCTATCACTTCTCCCTCATTGGCCAAGCATAGCTTTTGGATCAGCACTTGCTGCTGCTTAGTCGTTGTTGATGCCAATCTGCCCTTAGCTATTCACACGCTCTTACGTGGTGAGCCTACAGGCACCGCTCATTGTCTTGGTTGCGCATTTTGGACTTCTCCTGCTGTTGCTGTCCGGATGGTGTAGCCAGGAGCGGCGAGAGTGAGCGCCTCACCTCCCAGCAAAAGTTATCCACCAGCCTGAGAGATGCAGCTCTATCCTCCTGCTCCTGTTCCTCCGCATGAAACACATGCAAAGCGCGACAGGCAGCGTGTGGTGTGGCCTGGTCCGCATCCCTCCTAGGCCCAAACATGTTGAAAATATGCCCTAGAGGCAATAATAAAGTGGTTATTGTTATATTTCCTTGTTCATGAAAATCGTTTATTATCCATGCTATAATTGTATTGACCGGAAACTCAAATACATGTGTGGATACATAGACAACAACATGTCCCTAGTAATCCTCTACCAGACTAGCTCGTTGATCAAAGATGGCTATGGTTTCCTAGCCATAGACATTGTCATTTGATAACGGGATCACATCATTAGGAGAATGATGTGATGGACAAGACCCAAACTATAAACGTAGCATATGATCGTGTCAAGTTTATTGCTATCGTTTTCTGCATGTCAAGTATATGTTCCTATGACCATGAGATCATGCAACTCACTGACACCGGAGGAATACCTTGTGTGTACGAAACATCACAATGTAACTGGGTGACTATAAAGGTGCTCTACAGGTATCTTCGAGGGTGTCTGTTGAGTTGGCATCGATCAAGACTGGGATTTGTCACTCCGTATGACGGAGAGGTATCTCAGGGCCCACTCGGTAATACAACATCACAGTAAGCTTGCAAGCAATGTGACTAATGAGTTAGCCATGGGATCTTGTATTACGGAACGAGTAAAGAGACTTGCCGGTAACGAGATTGAACTAGGTATGGGGATACCGACGATCAAATCTCAGGCAAGTAACATACCGATAGACAAAGGGAACTGCATACGGGATTAGCAGAATCCTTGACATTGAGGTTCGACCGATAAGATATTCGTAGAATATGTAAGAACCAATATGGGCATCCAGGTCTCGCTATTGGTTATTGGCGGTAGATGTGTCTCGGCCATGTCTGCATAGTTCTCGAACCCGCAGGGTCTACACACTTAACGTTTGGTGACGATATAAGTATAGTTCAGTCATTATGGTGGTTATCGAAGGTTGTTCGGAGTCCCGGATGAGATCCCGGACGTGATGAGGAACTTCGGAATGGTCCGGAGGTGAAGATTGATATATTGGACGAAGGGTATTGGAGTCCGGAATTGTTCCGGGGGTACCGGGTGATGACCAGCATCACCGAAAGGGGTTTCGAGGGGCCCGGCAAGTGTTGGGGGGCCCCATGGGCCAAGGGGAGGGGGAAAACTAGCCCACTAAGGGGCTGTGCACCCCCTCACCCTTTCCCACGTAACCAGAAGGGGTGGGGGCACTCCCCTAGGGCAGCCACCCCCTTTGCCTTGGGAGCCAAGGCTCCCGGGGGGGAGGCGCACCAAAACCCATCTAGGGTTTCCCCCTGGTGGCCGCCGGCCCCCCTAGGGAACCCTACGGCGCCCCTCCTCCTCCCTTCCCCCTATATATAGAGGGGTAGAGGGAGGGCAGCCGAACCCATCTATGCCACGGCGCTGCCCTCCCTCTCCCTCGTAGTCCTTCTTCTTCTTCTTAAGGATTGGCGAAGCCTTGCCGAGATTTCTCCACCACCGCCGCCACCACGCCGTCGTGCTGCCGGAGGACTCGAGCTACTAATTCACCATCGCTTGCTGGATCAAGGAGGTGAAGGCGTCATCAAGCCGTATGTGTGTTGAACACGGAGGTGCCGTCCGTTCGGCACTTAGATCGGAGTTCGCGGGACAGATCGTGATTGGATCACGAAGACATTCGACTACATCAACCGCATTTCTTAACGCTTCTGCTTAGCGATCTACAAGGGTATGTAGATCCAATCTCTCCTCTCGTAGATGTTCATCTCCTAGATTGATCTTGGTGAGCGTAGGAATTTTTTTGTTTCCCATGCAACGTTCCCCAACAGTGGCATCATGAGCTAGGTCTATGCGTAGATGACATCACGAGTAGAACACAAAAGAGTTTGTGGGCATTGATATTCAGATTGCTTCCTTCCTTGGTCTTTTCTTGATTCAGCAGTATTGTGGGATGAAGCGGCCCGAACCAACTTTACATGTCCACGTACATCAGACTGGTTCCATCGACTGACATGTGACTTTGTTGCATAAAGATGGCTGGCGGGTGTCTGTCTCTCCCACCTTAGTTGAATCGGATTCGATGAAGGTGGTCCTTGTAGAAGGTTAAATAGCAACTTGCATATCACCGTTGTGGTTTTGCGTAGGTAAGAATCGTTCTTGCTAGATACCCATAGCAGCCACGTAAAACATGCAACAACAAATTAGAGGACGTCTAACTTGTTTTTGCAGGGTATGTTGTGATATGATATGGCCAAGAACATGATGAAATATATTTGATGTATGAGATGATCATGTTTGTAATAGTTTATATCGACTTGCATGTCGATGCATATGGCAACCGGCAGGAGCCATAGGGTTGTCTTTAATTATTGTATGACCTGCGTGTCAATCATTAAGCGCTATGTAATGCTTTACTTTATCGCTAAACGGTAGCAATAGTAGTAGAAGCATGGTTGCGTGACAACCCTTATGGTGACACAATGATGGAGATCATGATGATGGAGATCATGGTGTCATGCCGGTGATGATGGAGATCATGCCGGTGCTTTGGAGATGGAGATCAAAATCACAAGTTGATGGCCATTTCATGTCACTTATGATTTGCATGTGATGTTAATTCTTCTATGCATCTTATTTTTCTTAGGACAACGGTAGCATTATAAGGTGATCCCTCACTAAAATTTCAATATAAAATTGTGTTCTCCCCAAGTGTGCACCGCTGCGAAAGTTCGTCATTTCGAAGCACCACGTGATGATCGGGTGTGATAGACTCTACGTTCGCATACAACGGGTGCAAGCCGGTTTTGCACATGTGGAACACTTGGGTTAAACTTGACGAGCCTAGCATGTACAGACATGGCCTCAGAACACAAGATACCGAAAGGTCGAACATGAGTCATATAATAGATATGATCAACATGGAGATGTTCACCATTGAAACCACCTCATCTCACGTGATGATCGGACTTGGGTTGGTGAATTTGGATCATTTTACACTCGGACGACCGGAGGGATGTCGATTTGAGTGGGAGTTCTTTAGTAATATGATTAAATGAACTCATTATCATGAACAATAGTCTAAAGTTGCCTTTGCAAATTTATGTTGTATATCAATGGCTCACGCAGTAGCTCCCTTGAATTTCAATGCGTTCCTAGAGAAAGCTAAGCTGAAAGATGATGGAAGTAACTTTGTGGACTGGGCCTGTAATCTGAGGATTATCCTCATGGCTGCCCAAAAGGTTTATGTCCTAGATGCACCGCTTGGTGTGCCACCCCCTCCAGCAACTGCAGACGCTGTGAACGCCTGGCAGTTGCGTGTTGATGACTACTCAATAGTTCAGTGCACCATGTTGTATGGCTTAGAGCCGGGACTTCAAAGGCGTTTTGAACATCATGGAGCATATGAGATGTTCCAGGAGTTGAAGTTTATCTTTGAGAAGAATGCCCGGATCGAGAGGTATGAGACCTCCGATAAATTCTATGCCTGCAAGATGGAGGAGAACGGGTCTGTCAGTGAGCACATACTCAGAATGTCTGGGTACTACAACCGTCTGGCTGAGTTGGGAATTGAGCTCCCGCCAGAGGCTGTCACTAATAGAGTTCTTCAATCTCTACCACCTAGCTACAAGAGCTTTGTGTTGAACTATAACATGCAAGGGATGAATAAGTCAGTCTCTGAGCTATTCGCTATGTTGAAAGTCGCTGAGTCAGACATCCAGAAGGAGCATCAAGTGTTGATGGTGAATAAAACCACTAGTTTCAAGAAGAGCAAGGTAAATAAGGGAAACTTCAAGAAGGGTGGCAAAGCAGTTGCCCCTCCTCCCGTGAAGAAACCCAAGGCTGGACCCAAGCCAGAAACTGAGTGCTTCTATTGCAAGGGAACTGGCCACTGGAAGCGGAACTGCCCCAAGTATCTGGCAGACAAGAAGGGAGCCAACATCAACAAAGGTATATATGATATACATGTTATTGATGTGTACCTTACGAACTCTCATTGTAGTGCCTGGGTATTTGATACCGGTTCGGTTGCTCACATTTGCAACTCAAAGCAGGAGCTACGGAATAGACGGAGGCTAGCGAAGGACGAAGTGACGATGCGCGTGGGAAATGGTTCCAAGGTTGATGTGATCGTCGTCGGCACGCTCGCTCTTTGATTACCATCGGGATTAGAAATGAACCTGAATAATTGTTATTTAGTGCATGCGTTGAACATGAACATTTTATCTGGATCTTGTTTAATGCGAGACGGTTACTCCTTTAAATAAGAGAATAATGGTTATTCTATTTATAGGGGTAATATATTTTATGGTCATGCACCCGTTGTGAGGGGTTTATACTTATTGAATCTCAATAGCGATGATACACATGTTCATAACATTGATGCCAAAAGATGTAGAGTTGATAATGATAGTACCACTTTCTTGTGGCACTGCCGCTTAGGTCATATTGGTGTAAAGTGCATGAAGAAACTCCATGTTGATGGACTTTTGGAGTCACTTGATTTCGAATCACTTGACACATGCGAACCATGCCTCATGGGCAAGATGACTAAAACCCCGTTTTCCGGAACAATGGAATAGGCAAGTGACTTGTTGGAAATCATACATACTGATGTGTGTGGTCCAATGAGCGTTGACGCGCGCGATGGATATCGTTACTTTCTCACCTTCACCAATGATTTGAGTAGATATGGGTATGTCTACTTAATGAAGCATAAGTCTGAAATGTTTGAAAAGTTCAAGAAATTTCAGAGTGAAGTTGAGAATCATCGTAACAAGAAGATTAAATTCCTATGATCCGGTCGAGGGGGACAATATCTAAGTTATGAGTTTGGCAATCACTTAAGACAATGTGGAATTGTTTCACAGTTGACGCCAGCTAGAACACCACAGCGTAATGGTGTGCCCGAAAGTCGTAATCGGACCTTATTGTATATGGTGCGTTCTATGATGTCCCTTTCTGATCTGCCACTCTCGTTTTGGGGTTATGCAATAGAGACAACTGCATTCACTTTAAATAGGGCACCATCTAAGTTCGTAGAGATGACACCGTATGAACTATTGTTTGGCAAGAAACCTAAGCTGTCGTTCCTTAAGGTTTGGGGTTGCGATGCTTATGTCAAAAGGCTTCAGCCGGAAAAGCTCAAACCCAATGCGGACAAATGTGTCTTCATAGGATACCCAAAGGAGACAATTGGGTATACCTTCTATCTCAGATCCGAGGGCAGAGTGTTTGTCGCTAAGAATGGGTCCTTTCTCGAGAAAGAGTTTCTCTCGAAAGAATTGAGTGGGAGGAAGATAGAACTTGATGAGGTTGTTGAACCTTTACTTCAACCAACGAGTAGTGTGGTGCATAAAGATGTTTCTGTGACACCTACGTCAGTTGAAGAGGAAGCTAATGATAGTGATCATGAAGCTTCAGATCAAGTTGCTATCGAACCTCGTAGGTCGACAAGGATACGTACTGCTCCTAAGTGGTACGGTAACCCTGTCTTGGAGGTCATGTTGTTGGACAACAACAACGATGAACCTACGAGCTATGGAGAAGCGATGGTGGGCCCGAATTCTGACAAATGGTTAGAGGCCATGAAATCCGAGATGGGATCCATGTATGAAAACAAAGTGTGGACTTTGGAAGTATTACCTGAAGGGCGAAAGGCCATTCAGAATAAATGGATCTTCAAGAAGAAGACGGACACGGACGGTAATATCACCGTCTATAAAGCTCGACTTGTGGCAAAGGGGTTTTCACAAGTTCAAGGAGTTGACTACGATGAGACTTTCTCACCCGTAGCGATGCTTAAGTCCGTCAGAATTATGTTGGCAATAGCTACATTTTTCAATTATGAAATCTGGCAGATGGATGTGAAAATAGCGTTCCTTAACAGTTTCCTTAAGGAAGAGTTGTATATGATGCAACCAGAAGGTTTTGTCGATCCAAAGAATGCTGACAAGGTGTGCAAGCTCCAGCGATCCATTTATGGGCTGGTGCAAGCATCTTGGAGTTGGAATATTCGCTTTGATGAGGTGATCAAAGCATTTGGGTTTATACAAGTTTATGGAGAAGCTTGTATTTACAAGAAAGTGAGTGGGAGCTCTATAGCGTTTCTAGTATTATATGTGGATGACATATTACTGATTGGAAACAATATAGAACTTTTGGAAAACGTGAGGGAATATTTGAACAAGAGTTTTCAATGAAGGACCTAGGAGAAGCTGCTTTCATATTAGGCATCAAGTTCTATAGAGATAGATCAAGACGCTTGATAGGACTTTCACAAAGCACATACCTTGATAAGATTTTGAAGAAGTTCAAAATGGATCAGTCCAAGAAGGGGTTCTTGCCTGTTTTGCAAGGTGTGAAGTTGAGTAAGACTCAATGCCCAACGACTGCAGAGTATAGAGAAAAGATGAGTGTCATTCCCTATGCTTCTGCCATAGGCTCTATCATGTATGCGATGTTGTGCACAAGACTAGATGTCTGCCTTGCCATAAGTATGGCTGGAAGGTTTCAAAGTGATCCAGAGTGGAACACTAGACAGCGGTCAAGAATATCCTTAAGTACCTGAAAAGGACTAAGGAAATGTTTCTCGTTTATGGAGTTGATCAAGAGCTCATCGTAAAGGGTTACGTCGATGCAAGCTTTGACACTGATCTGGATGACTCTAAGTCTCAAATCTGATACATATATGTTCTGAACGGGGGAGTGGTAAGCTGGTGCAGTTCCAAGCAGAGCGTGGTAGCTGATTCTACATGCGAAGCGGAGTACATAGCTGCCTCGGAGGCGGCGAAGGAAGGTGTCTGGATGAAGCAGTTCATGACATATCTTGGAGTTGTGCCCAGTGCACTGGACCCAATGACCCTGTTCTGCGACAACACTGGTGCCATTGCTCTAGCCAAGGAACCAAGGTTTCATAAGAGGACCAGACACATAAAGCGACGCTTCAATTCTATCCGCGATTACATCAAGGAGAAAGACATAAACATTTGCAAGATACATACGGATCTGAATGTTGCAGATCCGTTGACTAAACCTCTTCCATGGGCAAAGCATGATCAACACCAGAACTCTATGGGTGTTAGATTCATTACCATGTAATGCTAGATTATTGACTCTAGTTCAAGTGGGAGACTGTTGGAAATATGCCCTAGAGGCAATAATAAAGTGGTTATTATTATATTTCCTTGTTCATGATAATCATTTATTATCCATGCTATAATTGTATTGACCGGAAACTCAAATACATGTGTGGATACATAGACAACAACATGTCCCTAGTAAGCCTCTACTAGACTTGCTCATTTATCAAAGATGGCTATGGTTTCCTAGCCATATACATGAGTTTTCATTTGATAACGGGATCACATCATTAGGAGAATGATGTGATGGACAAGACCCAAACTATAAACGTAGCATATGATCATGGCAAGTTTATTGCTATCGTTTCCTGCATGTCAAGTATATGTTCCTATGACCATGAGATCATGCAACTCACTGACACCGGAGGAATACCTTGTGTGTACCAGACGTCGCAACATAACTGGGTGACTATAAAGGTGCTCTACAGGTATCTCCAAGGGTGTTTGTTGAGTTGGCATGGATCAAGTCTGGGATTTGTCACTCCGTATGATGGAGAGGTATCTCAGGGCCCACTCGGTAATACAACATCACAGTAAGCTTGCAAGCAATGTGACTAATGAGTTAGCCACGTGATCTTGTATTACAGAATGAGTAAAGAGACTTACCGGTAACGAGATTGAACTAGGTATGTGATATGTCTCCAACGTATCTATAATTTATGAAGTATTCATGCTGTTATATTATCATTCTTAGATGTTTTACAATCATTTTATAGCAACTTTATATCATTTTTTGGGACTAACCTATTGACATAGTGCCCAGTGCCAGTTGCTGTTTTTTGCTTGTTTTTTACATCATAGAAAATCAATACCAAACGGAGTCCAAACGCAGCGAAAATTTTTGGAGATTTTTTCTGGACCAGAAGACACCCGGTGGGCCAAAGAAGTACCAGAGGGGAGCTCCAAGTGGAGCACAACCCACCAAGGCGCACCTGGGGGCCCAGGCGCGCCCAGGTGGGTTGTGCCCATCTTGGTGGCCTCCCGCACCGCCTCTTCGCCCTATAAATTGCCAAATATTCCAAAACCCCCGGGGATAACCCTAGATCAGAAGTTCCGCCGCTGCAAGCCTCTGTAACCATGAAAAACCAATCTAGACCCCGTTCCGGCACCCTGACGGAGGGGGAGATCATCACCGGTGGCCATATTCATCATCCCGGGGGCCACCATGATGAGGAGGGAGTAGTCCACCCTCGGGGCTGAGGGTTTGTACCAGTAGCTATGTGTTTAATCTCTCTCTCTCTCGTGTTCTTGAGATGTCATGATCTTGATGTATCGCGGGCTTTGTTAATATAGTTGGATCATATGGTGTTTTCCCCTCTCTATCTTGTTGTGAATTGAGTTTTCCCTTTGAGATTTCATTTTATCGGATTGAATACTTTTATGGATTTGAGAACACTTGATATATGTCTTGCATACGAATACCCGTGGTGACAATGGGGTATTATATTGATTCACTTGATATATGTTTTGGCACTCAACTCGCGGATTCCCGAGGTGACATTGGGGTAATCTATGCATAGGGGTTGATGCACGTTCTTGTCTTTGTTTCTCTGGTAGAAATCTTGGGGCACTCTTTGAGGTTCTTTGTATTGGATTGAGCATTACGAATCTGAATTTGCTTTGGTGTTATTTTGTTACGAACTCTTGGATAGATCGATCGGAAAGAATAGCTTTGAGGTGGTTTCGTACCCTACAAACAATTTATTCTTATGTTCTCTGCTAGATAGGAACTTTGGAGTGATTCTTCATTGCACGTTGAGGGATGGTTATATGATCCAATTATATTAGCATTGTTGAGAGATTGCACTAGCGAAAGTACGGACCCTAGGCCTTGTTTTCAAGCATTGCAATACCGTTTGTGCTCCGTTTTATCAATTGCTACCTTGCTGTTTTTTATTGTTCCTATTACAAAAATCAATATCTACTATCATTACTACGCTTGTATCACCATCTCTTCGCCGAACTAGTGCACCTATACAAATTACCATTGTATTTGGTGTGTTGGGGACACAAGAGACTTTTTGTCATTTGGTTGCAGGGTTGTTTGAGAGAGACCATCTTCATCCTATGCCTCCCACGGATTGATAACCCTTAGGTCATCCACTTGAGGGAAAATTGCTATTGTCCTACAAAACTCTGCGCTTGGAGGCCCAACATGAGTCTACAAGAATAAAGTTGCGTAGTAGACATCAGTATGGGGATACCGATGATCGAATCTCGGGCAAGTAACATACCGATAGACAAAGGGAACTGCATACGGGATTAGCAGAATCCTTGACATTGAGGTTCGACCGATAAGATCTTCGTAGAATATGTAGGAACCAATATGGGCATCCAGGTCCCGCTATTGGTTATTGTCCATAGAGGTGTCTCGGCCATGTCTGCATAGTTCTCGAACCCGCAGGGTCTACACACTTAACGTTTGGAGACGATATAAGTATAGTTAAGTCATTATGGTGGTTACCGAAGGTTGTTCGGAGTTCCGGATGAGATCCCGGATGTGACGAGGAACTCCGGAATGGTCTGGAGGTGAAGATTGATATATTGGACGAAGGGTATTGGAGTCCGAAATTGTTCCGGGGGTACCGGGTGATGACCAGCATCACCGAAAGGGGTTTCGGGGGGGCCTGGCAAGTGTTGGGGGCCCCCATGGGCCAAGGGGAGTGAGCAAACCAGCCCACTAAGGGGCTGTGCGCCCCCTCACCCTTTCCTAGGTAACCAGAAGGGGTGGGGGCGCTCCCCCAGGGCAGCCACCCCCTTTGCCTTGGGGGCCAAGGCTCGGGGGGGGGGGGGGAGGCGCACCAAAACCCATCTAGGGTTTCCCCCTGGTGGCCGCTGCCCCCCCTGGGAACCCTAGGGCGCCCCTCCTCCTCCCTTCCCCCTATATATAGAGGGGTAGAGGGAGGGCAGCCGAACCCATCTATGCCACGGCGCTGCCCTCCTTTCGCTGCCCTCCCTCGCCCTCGTAGTCCTTCTTCTTCTCCGTGAGGCTTGGCGAAGCCCTGCCGAGATTTCTCCACCACCACCGCCACCACGCCGTCGTGCTGCCAGAGGACTTGAGCTACTACTTCACCATCGCTCGCTAGATCAAGGAGGTGAAGGCGTCATCAAGCTGTACATGTGTTGAACTCGGAGGTGCCGTCCGTTCGGCACATGGATCGGAGTTCGCGGGACGGATCGTGATTGGATCGCGAAGACGTTCGACTACATCAACCGTGTTTCTTAACGCTTCCGCTTAGCGATCTACATGGGTATGTAGATCCAATCTCTCCTCTTGTAGATGTTCATCTCCTAGATTGATCTTGGTGAGCATAGGAAAATTGTTGTTTCCCATGCAACGTTCCTCAACAAAACACGACATGGGTGGTAGGCGAGGGGCCGCCAGCGGGGGTGTATGCGTTCACGGAGAGGCTTACCCTCAGCCAAACGGCGCCTTCCTCTTGGATCATGGCCCGGGGCGTCCCAGCCCCACCAGGCAGTGAGAGCCCATCCGGCGTCGAAGGCGAGAGGCAGTCCATGTCGTTGTCTTTGTCTATACCCACCGCCAGCCCGTCCACTATACATGCGCGTGTTGGGTCTCGCATGTCCGCGCCAGCCTCCATGGGGAAGATCTCGATCAAGCTAATGAGAACTGACTCCTCTGGCATTCCAAAAGAATCAGCTCGTGTTGCATCCTGAGAACGTACTGAGACTAACCCCACATAGCCAGCTACATCACCGACCACCAGCCGCATGACCATGCAAACTGAAGGGGGCGACTGGTCCACCGCCTGATCCTGAGGTGAGCCAGCCTTATCTGCACTGACGGACGGGGCCGATGCGCAAGACGACACAGGGGCAAAGTGGCCGCTGTCCCGCCCAGCGCAACTGAGTAAAGAAAAGAAAAGGAACAAGCAGGGCACGTCCATATCACCTAGTTGCATTCATGTAAGGAGGCAAACCAGTAGCCACGAACAACGTGGTATGCCATGTCACAATCATATGACATGCCAAATTACCGACCCAATGTATCGGCGAAACCTAGGGAGAGACCAGACCGCACCAAGGAAGAGATGCACTTCAACACTTGCTCCTACTAATAATCTAGATCATCTATTTCGGGTTTGTCCATAGACCCGGGGGCCATAGTTTTCACTAGAGGCTTCTCTCTTGAAAGAAAGCATACGGTGGGTAAACAAATTACTGTTGAGCAATTGATAGAAAAGCGCTTAGTTATGACGATATCCAAGGCATTGATAATGTATATAGGCATCACGTCCGAGACAAGTAGACCGTCTCCTGCCTACATCTACTACTATTACTCCACACATCCACAGCTATCCAACATGCATCTAGTGTATAAAGTTAACAAGAACGAAGTATCACCTTAAGCAAGATGACATGATGTAGAGGGATAGATCCAATCAATATGAACAAACCCCATCTTTTTATCCTTAATGACAACAATACAAATACGTGTCATGTCCCTTTCTGTCACTGGGATTGAGCACCGCAAGATTGAACCCATTACAAAGCACCTCTGCCATTGCAAGAAAAATCAATCTAGTTGGCCAAACCAAATCAATAGATCAGAGAGAAATACAAAGCTATATAAATCATGCATAAAAGAATTCAAAGAAGACTCAAATAATATTCATAGATAATCTAATCATAAACCCACAATTCATCGGATCTCAACAAACACACTGCAAAAGAAGATTACATCCAATAGATCTCCAAGAATATCGAGGAGAACATTGTATTGAAGATCAAAGAGAGAGAAGAATCCATCTAGCTACTAGCTATGGACCCATAGGTCTGTGGTAAACTACTCACACATCATCAGAAGGGCAACAAGGTTGATGTAGAAGCCCTTCGAGATCGAACCCCACTCCGGCAGAGTACCGGAAAAGGTCCCCAGATGGTATCTCACGAAGACAGAAACTTGCGGCGGTGGAAAAGTATTTTTGGTGCACCCTCTAGTCTCCGGGGAATATTTGGGTATTTATAGAAGAAGAATTAGGGTTAGAGGAGCCACGAGGGGCCCGCAAGCTTGGGGGCGCGCCCCCTGAGCTTTTTGCTGCCTCGTGGCCCTTCTTGCCTCCTCCTGAAGCTTCCAGGGTGTCTTGTGGTCCAAGAAAAATCTTCAAAAAGTTTCGTTCCATTTGGACTCCGTTTGGTATTGATTTCCTATAAAGACAAAAACAAGGAAAAACGAGTAACTTGCACTGGGCACTAGGTTAATAGGTTAGTTCCAAAAAATGATATAAAATAGCATAATAATGCATATAAAACATCCAAGATTGATAATATAATAGCATGGAACTATAAAAAATTATAGATATGTTGGAGACGTATCAAGCATCCCCAAGCTTAATTCCTGCTCGTCCTCGAGTAGGTAAATGATAAAAACAGAATTTTTGACGTGTAATGCTACCTAACATGTTTATCATGTAATCTTTCTTTATGTGGCATGAATATTCAGATCCATTAGATTCAAAACAAAAGTTTAATATTGACATAAAAATAATAATACTTCAAGCATACTAAAAAGCAATCATGTCTTTTCAAAATATCATGGCTAAAGAAAGTTATCCCTACAAAATCATATAGTCTTGTTATGCTCCATCTTCTTAACACAAAGTATTTATCATCCACAACCCCGATGGCAAGCCGAGCAATTGGTTCATACTTTTTAACGCGCTTCAGCTTTTTCAACTCTCACGCAATACATGAGCGCGAGTCATGTATATATCACTTTAGGTGGAATAGAAGGTGGTAGTAGACAAAAAAGAAGGGAGAAATTCTCACATCAACTAGGCAAGTTAATGGGCTATGGAGGTGCCCATCAATCGATATCAATGTGAGTGAGTAGGGATTGCCATGCAACGGATGCACTAGAGCTATAAGTGTATGAAAGCTCAAAATAAAACTAAGTGGGTGTGCATCCAACTTGCTTGCTCATGAAGACCTCAGACATTTGAGGAAGCCCATCATTGGAATATACAAGCCAAGTTCTATAATGAAAAATTCCCACTAGTAATATATGAAAGTGACAAAATAGGAGACTCTCTATCATGAAGAACATGATGCTACTTTCAAGCATAAGTGTGGAAAAGGATACTAACATTGTCCCTTCTCTCTTTTTCTCTCATTTTTTTCATTTTTTCTCTTTTTTTCATTTCGTTGGGAACTTTGGCCTCTTTTTTCTAGGGCTCATTTGGCCTCTTTTTTTATTCCTCACATGGGACAATGCTCTAATATTGATGATCATCACACTTTTATTTACTTACAACTCAAGAATTACAACTCAATGTGACTACTCAAAATAACAGAACGTTGGAAGTTGCATGGCAATATATCTTGGAATGGCTATGGAAATGCCATAATAGGTAGGTATGGTGGCTGTTTTGAGGAAAGGTATAAGGAGGGTTTAATGCACCGATGAAAGTTGCGCGGTACTAGAGTGACTAGCAAAAGTGGAAGGGTGAGAGTGCGTATAATCCATGAACTCAACATTAGTCATAAAGAACCCACATAGTTATTGCAAAAGTTTATTAGCCCTCGAAGCAAAGTACTACTACGCATGCCCCTAGGGGGATAGTTTGGTAGGAAAAGAGCTCGTCCCCGACCGCCACTCATAAGGAAGACAATCAATAATAAATCATGCTCCAATTTCATAGCATAACGAGAGACCATACGTGCGCTTTGGGAATCACAAACCTTAACACCAATATGCTTACTATTACACAATTTACTACTAGCATGACTCTAATATCACCATCTTTATATCTCAAAACAAATGCAAGGAATCAAATTTCTCACATATTCAATGATCTTCATGAAAGTTTTTATTATATCCCTCTTGAATACCCATCATATTACGACTAAATTCATAACCCAAGAAAATTAACATATTATTTATATGACTCTCAAAATAATATAAGTGAAACATGAGAGTTCATCAATTTCTTAAAAATATAACCACCGCCGTGCTCTAAAAGATATAAGTGAAGCACTAGAGCAACTGCCTAGCTCAAAAGATATAAGTGAAGCTCAAAGATTATTCTAATAAATTCACGATTAATGTGTGTCCCTCTAAAAAAGGTGTGTCCAGCAAGGATGATTGTGGCAAACTAAAACGCAAATAAATCAAAGACTCATATAATACACGACGCTCCAAGCAAAACACATATCATGTAGTGAATAAAAATATAGCCTCAAGTAATTTACCGATGGATTGTGGACAAAAGTGGGGATGCCATCCGGGGTATCCCCAAGCTTAGACTCTTGGTTGTCCTTGAATATTACCTTAGGGTGACTTGGGCATCCCCAAGCTTAGGCTCTTGCAACTTCGTATTCCTTAGCCAATCAAAACTTCACTCAAAACTTGAAAACTTCACAACACAAAACTCAATAGAAAACTCGTGAGATCCATTAGTATAATAAAGCAAATCACCACTTTAGGTACTGTTGTAAACTCATTCTAATTTTATATTTGCAATATAACTACTTTATTCTAACTTCACCATGGCTCATACCCCCCGATACAACCCATAGATTCATCAAAACAAGCAAACAACACAATGAAAACAGAATCTGTCAAAAACAGAACAGTCTGTAGTAATCTGAACACTAACCAAACTTCTGTAACTCTTACAATTCTTAAAAATTAGGAAAACATGGGAAATATGTATATAAAACTTTTGTAAAAAATTCAGAGAAAAAGTATGTTTCTGTGAATTTACAAAATTCCAGAACTGGGCGCGAAAGTTTCTGTTTTTTTCACAGAATCAAATCAACAATCTTCCAAATTATCCCAATGGTCTTACTTGGCAGAAACACTAATTTAAACACGAGAACACCATCATAGCAGAAGTATAATGTTATATTTATTGCAAAACAGAATAAAAACAAGAAAAACTTAAAAATACATTGGGTTGCCTCCCAACAAGCGCTATCGTTTTACGCCCCTATCTAGGCATTGCATAGATCTAGGTTTTATCATCTTTGGTATTCAATCCATAAGTGGCCCTCATAATAGATTCATATGGTAACTTAATTTTCTTTCTTGGAAAGTGTTCCATGCCCTTCCTTAATGTAAATTGAAATCTAATGTTTCCTTTTTTTCATATCAATAATTGTACCAATCGTTCTAAGGAAAGGTCTACCAAGAATTATGGGGCATGTAGGATTGCAATCAATATTAAGCACAATGAAGTCTACTGGCACATAATTCCTATTTGCAATAATAGGAACATCATTAATTCTTCCCATAAGTTTCTTACTAGTGGAATCCGCTAAGTGCAAATTTCAAGAACAATCATCGAGTTTATGGAAGCCTAGCACATCACATAAAGATTTTGTAATAGTAGAAACGCTAGCACCCAAATCACATAAAGCATTGCACTCATAATCTTCAATCTTAATTTTAATAGTAGTTTCCCATTCATCATATATCTTTCTAGGGATTGAAACTTCCAACTCAAGTTTTTCTTCAAAAGATTTCATCATAGCATCAACGATATGTTTAGTAAATGCCTTATTTTGATCATAAGCATGAGGTGAATTAAGCATGGATTGCAACAAGGAAATACACTCAATCAAAGAACAATTATCATAATTAAACTCATTGAAATCCAAAAGAGTGGGCACATCACTAGTTAAAGTTTTGACCTTGCCAAACCCACTTTTATCATTTTTTCCATTAAGATCATCACCCTCCAAATTATTGGGACACCTTCTAGCTAAAGTTGACTCTTCTCCAGTCCCTTCTTTATCAAGTTCTATATTAGCGAACAAAGATTCAATAGGAGTCACACCAATCACTTTAAGATCTTCATCATGGTTCAAAGATTCAGGTTTAGCAGCCATCTCATTCACTAACGTAGTTTGCTTATCAGAAATTTGGCCTACTAAACTTTCAATATGAACGAGTTGAGATTGAAGACCGATAACTTCTTTATTAACATCATCAAGATGTTTATTGGTATACTCTATCATAGTAGATTGTTCTTTAAGTTCATTCCTAAAGAAACAATTATTCTCAAATTGCAAAGACATGAAGTTTTTAGCATTATTTTCAATCTCTTCCAAATTTCTATGATAAGGATCATTATTTTTAAATTGAGACATGATGACAAAGCAAGCAATTTATCACACAAGCAAACAAGAAGCGAACAAAAAAAGGCAAGCGGAAAGAAGGCAAATATTTTTGTATTTTTCTGAAAATGTTTTAGAAGTGGGGGATAGGAAAACGAGAGACAAATGGCAAATAATGTAAGTGCAAGAGATGAGAGATTATGATAGGTTCTTGGTAGGCTTGATGTAGATCCTCCCCGGCAACGGCGCCAGAAATTCTTCCTGCCACTTCTTGAGCTTGCGTTGATTTTTCCCTTGAAGAGGAAAGGGTGATGCAGTAAAGTAGAGATAAGCATTTCCCTCAGTTAAGAACCAAGGTATAAATCCAGTAGGAGGAACACACAAGTCTTCAGTAGTTATACCTTCACGAACAAACAAATACTAGCACCCAACGTGATAAAGGGGTTGTCAATCCCTTCATGATTACTTGCAAGGATGAGATCTGATAGTGATAGATATAAAAGAAAAGTAAAAGTGCAAAATAAAATACAAGTAAATAAATTGCAGCAGGTATTTTTGGGTTTTTGATTTTGTAGATCTGAAAATAAAATGTGAAAGTGCAACTAATCCCCGGGTGGTTTTGGTAATTCATAACAACATATAGCTCATTGAACTAATATCCTTTCAAGTTAAATATTTCAGAAAGTTCAATGATTGGCATGGCACATGGACTAGAGATGTGGACCCCTCAAAATGCTAAGGACAAATATTGGCAAAAGCTCAGGACTCTACATTTCTATTTTAGTGATCCAAGATCACATTGAGTCCATAGGAAAAGCCAATACTATTAAAAGGGGATGATGTGTTGCTTAATGGTCTACTTGCTCAAAGTGCTTAGTGATATGCTCAAAAGCCCTCAAGCACTTTCTCATTCCAAATATGTCCTAAACGTAAAGTCAAACTCGGCCCCACCGATTTGATCTATCCGGTGCCACCGAGTTCCCTTAACATAGCCACTGCCAGAAACCCTAATCAGTTCGGTCTCACCGATAGGGATTTCGGTCTCACCGAGATGGGATTGCAAACTCTCTGTTTCCCTTCGTAACGTTTTGGTCTCACCGAGATGAGTGATCGGTGCCACCGAGTTCGCAATGCAAACTCTCTGTTTCCCTTTCGTAACATTTCGGTCTTACCGAAAGGAGCGATCGGTCCCACCGAGTTTGCCTGACGAATTCTCTGTTTGCTCATTGCTGAAATATGTAACATCCCCAGATGTTAACCCTGTCATCAAGCTAATTAATGCGCCATGTCATCATATTTTACAAACTCAAAATGCCACTTGTCCCAAATCCAACTTCAAATTCATACTAGAAATAAACTCAAATATTTATTTCTTCAAACTGCAAAACTAAAATGTTCATAGTATTGCAAATAATCCCAGAACAATTATAAACTAAAACCAACATTAAGTAAATTCCCAAGTTGACCCTAGCAACCAAAACAGTGGGACAACAGCAACATTTAATAACCTTTATTTAATCTAAGTTAAATATGAAAATATATTTTACCCAAATTAGTTTCTGGAGATAGAGTATAATGCACTTCAATTTATGAGCTAAGTCACACATTTTGTAAAAGTCATTTAGTGGCCTAAGAATTTGCAAAACAGAAAACAAAACAGAAAACAAAACAGAAAATAGAAAAAGAAGAAAAGGGGCAAAGGCCCACTGTACCTGGGCTTAAGTGCTACAGCCAGCCGGCCCAACCCATCCCGCAGCGTCTCCCACCTTGCACTGCTCACCCCTGGCCGCTGTCGAACACACAGAGCACGCACGCGCTCACGCTCCCTGGCCCCCTGCTCGCCGCTCGACAGTGCGTCCGCGCCCGCGTGGAGGATAAGGGCGAGCCCCGCGACCCCCTGGCGTCTCCCTCGCCTCACTTCCCCCTCCCTCGCTCGCTCTCTGCCATGGCCGACGCGGCCCTCACCGTTGCTCCGCTGCCCGCGTAGCCATAGCCTCCGCCTCGCCGCTCCGCCGAGTCCAGCATCACCGCCGAGCTCCGCTATGTCGCCTGCGCCAATGAGCCGAAGCCGAGGACCCCACCATCGCCGGAACGCACCGTCATCTTCCTCGGATCGTTGCGGTCTGTCGCCGTCGATTCGCCGCCGTCGCCCTTCCCCGAGCACATTTACGCACACCTGCAGGGCCACTGTGTGCTGCAGCACCTCTCTCCTCTCTCCCCTACGCGTTTGCGTCGCCGTAGTGGTCGCATTGGAGATGCCCGATCGCTCCGCCGCCTGCGTCGTCACCGGCAAAGCTCTGGTGACCAAACGGCCCCGGGCTTGTGCCCATCTTGCTCGCGCACGCACGTAGGCCTTGCCTAGCCTTTTATTTCGCCCGTTTGCGCGCCGTGTCGTCGTGCTCGACCACCGCCCGAAACGGCCGCCGCTGAAGTGCTCGCTGCCGTCTGCTCTAGCCTCCCCAGCTCCAACCACCGCCACCACTCGATGCGCGGCAGCCTCAGCTTTCGAACGCAAGAAGAATCACGCTATTTGGTGCACTGTGGCAAAAACCCGAGCTGCTCCGGCGTTCGGCCGCCGCGTTTTGGCTCGCCGGAGCCAGCTCCGGCTCTTCTCCGGTCGCCGTCCGACGTGGCCTAACCGGTGGGGCCTGCTGTGCCACTGACCAGTGGGTCCAGTTAACCTGTTGACTAGGTCAACTGCTGATTGGGCTGGCCCCGTGTCATTGACATGTGGGTCCCGCCTGTAAAATGATTTTTTTAAATAGATAAAAACTGTTAATTAGATTAATTAGTTAATCACTCACTGACTGTAGGCCCCACCCACTAATTAACCTAATTAGTTTAAACTAACTCTGTTTAATTAGCTGAGTCACTGACAAGTGGGTCCCACTAGACCCACAGGTCAGGTTTGACTCTGGTCAGCTGGGTTTGACCTGCTGATGTCATGGTGATGTCATCATTCACTATTCTGGATAATTCGAATTTAAAATAATTAAATAAATTGCAGAAAATGTTTAAAACTTTAGAATATCATAGAAATTAAACCGTAGCTCAGATCGAAAAACTTTATCCATGAAAGTTGCTCAGAACGACGAGACAAATCCAACCGTGCCATCTGTTTCTGTGTTGGGACCCTCTATGGAGGTGAACCCGCAACTTTTAGCCTATTTCTGGTAGATGAATAGTGCATATACACCGGTTAATAATTCCAACTTAAATCCTAAAATAACTAATATGATTTAGACATGTCTTTAGGCAACCCTGCACTGCACGTTAGCATAGCATGCTCTGTGTTGCATATGTTTGCTGTGTATTTATCTGTTTCCTCCCCCTCTTCTCACTCGGTAGACCCCGATACCGACGCAGTTCCCGAGACCGACGCAGCTCAGGAGCCCGATGACACCGTTGACGACCTTGCCTTTGTCGCCGAGCAACCAGGCAAGCACCCGCCCTTGAGCATGCCTATATCGCCTATTCTTTCTCTCTTATGCTTGCATTAGAATTGCTGCTGCTACTGTTTATCCTATTCTGATGCATAGCCTGTTTTTGTAACTGCTGTTGATACCTACCTGCTTATCCTAAACTGCTTAGTATAGGCTGGATAGAGACCCCAGTGACCCCACTTGTCCCGGTTGCCCTGCTAGATCATCGAAAGACTCGACGACCAGGCCCCAGCACCGCACATCACACCTCTTTTATCTGTACGACACTGCAGCGTTACTATCGAGTGCCGAGGGTGATACCTCGTAAGCACTTCCGATGTTAACTCTGTGGAGTAGTTACTCGGTCGTGGTCATCGAGGGTGATTCCTCCTTCACTACTTCCGGTAACAACGCTGTCGTGCAACCCCTCAAGTGTGAACCCATCGAGGGTGATTCCTCCGAGTTCACCTTGACGGTTACATCAAGTAGGAATCGAACGAGGGTGATACCTTGGATTCCCCTGATGTTATGGACACACGGATACTTGGATTCTACAACTGTTACTTGGAAAGGCGGGTCGACCCTGAGGGGTACCCGCGTGAGCCTAAGTGGTGAGTGACGTGGAGATGGGTTGACCTGGAGGGTACCCGAGAGTTGAATATGAGGTGTGGCCGGGCATTCTTAGCCCTTGCCGCAAGTTCTCGAGACGGGGCGACGGGGTCACATCGATCGTGAGTCTCCACTCGTTACCGCATGCTACCAACACACTAACGGTTTGGATATTTGATCCGAGTGGGCCTCTTGTCCGATAGCTCTAACCATCACGTGGGAACAGCTATGGGCACTCTACGTCGTATGCATCAGCCGAAGCTTAATGGACGTCAGCGACTGAGTGGCGCACACCGGGCTGGACCACGTAACGCAACTGCCTTGATAGTGTGGGTTGCTCGGTCTGCTCTCGGTGGCCCCACAACGTGCAGGAGTTCCCGGGGCGATGGCCCAAGACCCCTGGGGGCATAGGTTTAGTCCGGCGTGCTGACCTCTTTGTTAAGCCTAGGTCGGGTTGCGGTGTATCGTTTGGCCAAGGCCGGGCATAACCCAGTAAAGTGTGTCCGGCTGGAGTTAATCGAGCGTGGTGGGTAAGTTGGTGCACCCCTGCAGGGAAGAACTAATCTATGCATAGCCGATCCTCGGTAACGGACGCTCGGAGTTGTATCCCGATCGATACAACTAGAACTGGATACTTGTGATGAGAAATGGATAGTAGGGCTCTGGGATCTCTTTCTCGCGGGGAGTCGAGAAAGGATCTCTGGCCAAGGTTGATAAATTAACTCTGCTACTACTTTTTTGCTGTACTAATCTACACTCTTCTATTGCTGCAAGACTGCTGAAGATGCTAGTCTTTGATAGGACTAGGCCTTCTCTCTATTCTGGCATTTCTGAAGCCCAATCCACATATACAGCCTCTCTTTGAAAATATTGCATATGTAGTGTAGATCCTTGCTTGCTGAGTACTTCGGATGAGTACTCACGATTGCTTTGCTTCCTCTTTTTCCCCTTTCCCCTTTTTGATGCAACCAGACGACGGAGCACCGGAGCCAGCTGCCCTCGCCGACGACTACTACTACCACCCCGAGGGTGGCTACTACTACGAGCTGGCCGACAACTAGGAGTAGGTTCGGAGGGTCCCAGGCAGGAGGCCTGCGCCTTTCGATCGTAGTTTTTGTTTTGTCCCGCCTTTCTAAAGGCTTCTCTGTTTCTGTTTCATATCTGTACTCAGATATCTAATGATTCCGCTTCTGCTTGTATGCGAGCTTATGTATTCGAGCCCTCGAGGCCCCTGGCTTGTAATATAAAGCTTGTATGACTTTATTTTTGTTTTAGAGTTGTGTTGTGATATCCTCAAGTAAGTCCTTAGGCTTGATCGTGTGCATTTGCGTGTATGATTAGTGCACGATTAAGCCGGGGGCGTCACAGGTTGGTATCAGAGCCGACTGCCTGTAGGAATCCCCCTTTCCAACTCCTTGGCCGAAGTTGAGTCTAGTGGTCCAAAATTGTTTTACTAACTTGGCTGTGTTGCTTACGGGCCCATGTCGCCAACTGTATGGTATTAGGATCTTTTATTCCTCGTCTATACTCTGGGATTCTGATCTCTCATCTATTCGGGTTAAATGTTTTGCCAACTCTGACTCTAGGATCTCGTAACCACTTCCTCCCGGAGAGCCCCGTCATTCCAGATGATCGCTTGCTTCGTCAGAAGATTCTGCAAATACTCCTCGTTGTTTCCCGAGACCCTGTGCCCACTCCTTTCCAGTTCTTGACCACCGATAATCCCCATGAATAACATCCTTGCCATTTGTACCTTCATCCCCAGTTACACAAGAGCTTCCCAGAACACATTGAATTGCTATCTGATCTCTCGAAAATCCTCTGCAGCCTATTGCTCTTGAAATTCTTGTCTGCCTGCATTATGGTTAAATCCATCTGTCTCGCAATATTCATTAGCATTCTTTGTCATTGTCATTCCGAGTCTATTGATTCAATATGAATGAGAATAATCCCTATCATATGTCGATTCCTAGAATTCATCCTTTCGGCTCAGGCGTTATTTTGAACATGAGCTGGTTCTCAGCCAATCAATTTGCGATCAATTGTGTCACTAAGTATTTTCAACTTATCCATCTTTGATCAGAGCCTTTACTTCTGATCCTTCGTCTCGGAATCATAACTTCTTTTTACTCAAGCGTCGAATTATTCTGATGTTTCTATAAGCCGATATCCTTGCATTCTTCTTCTTCTGGTTAAGAGAAGTGAATGAAAGGTTATGCGTTGAAGAAGTGGGAGTCGACCTTGAACCTTTGTGTTCATGCCCATGGACCCGATGTAGAACTTATCATGGAAGCTGCTCATAAAAATAATTATTTCCTTGGTACAAGTTCATCTTGTATCTATGAATTGATCCTTTGCAATCGTGGTTCCGACCATATTTCCTCCTTGATTCCATTTCCCGGACAAGTAAAAAAAATACTTGTCTTCTGCAGATCATTTCACCTGTCCAACCTCTATTCAGATGTACCTTCAAGTATTGCCCCATGATATCTCAAGGATATTGTGTCATTGCACTACTTCTTGTGAATTCTTATTGGAATGATACTCCATCACATCATTCCTAGCCTGATCGGCTATATAATTATCGTGCTAATTTTAACTACGCTACCTAGTCCTTTTACCCGGAGCACAATTCCCGATGATGAGCTAAGCTTACGTCGCTCCTCCTCGTCATATAATTTCGCCTTGAACAGCAAGCTTGATTTAGAGCTTGTGTAGTATCCGTGGTTCCCATAACTCTTTGTTTCATCCCTCCTTTTGCTGGATGTCGTCGCTACCCGATGACATCTTCATAGAGCCTCTCGACCAATGCGTCGAGATCAGCATCAACATTTTGACTTCTGTTGAGATATCAATCGAATTGATGATGCGAAATACCATCCTTGCTCTTCGATGATTTGTGATATCATCGACAAGACTTTTGTCTTCTTTCCAACACATGTTTGATCATGTCATGGTTATACTTTGAGCCCCTTGCTATTCTCGCAATTGTTCCTTGATGAATTCTTGTGATCTTCAACTCTAACCCTTACTTGAAACACCATACCAATGCTACCTCGAAGCATGACTGTGGTATTCTGAATATCATTGAGAACAGTGAAAGCGCAATGCTACATGATTCTTGATCAATTATCCAAACACCGTTGTACGGGTATTATCATGATTTTTCCCTCGCCCCTCTATCTAAATGCTTTTGAACTTGCCGTTCTATCATGTATATCATGTTCCGCTTTTACTTGGGAAGGATATACTCCCAATTCTTGTGTGTAAACACATTTTCCTTTCCATTGGTTTGTTTAACTTTTCTTTTGACCTATATGATATAAGCAGAAATAATTCCCTGCTTATGAAAACACCCCGATGTACAACCTTGTCAGTGAGACCCTGTTACTATTGTTGATGATATTCCGGTAGCCCCCGATGGACGAGAACTTTGCCTATTGGTCCGCCTCGTTCAACGAGCAGGAAAATGGTTCTCTTCGTCCCTCGCCCTTGGTACCGACATTGTTACCGACATAACTGACAGACTATCCTCTGACATACCTTGTTGTCGTGACCGGTAAGATGACACCATTCTCCCTACTCTCGATCAACCCTCATCACAGTTCCACAGGATCGGAACCTGACTCTCCTGTATACCTTTGATTCTGAAGTATCACATGCTCTTGGCTTTGTGTGATATCACGAGCCATCCTTCGAGAGATGATCTATTCCCGATGCTCTGAACCCCCTTCTCCCACTCTGTTCAGGTATCGATCGTTTGTCCATTCACTTGAAACTTCCTATTGTCCCTTCATACTTTGCTCTCGATGTTTTCCTAAGTTTCAACTCGAGAGATACTTCTGCCACATTCCCTGAATTGTTCACCAGATAATTAACCCTGTAAGGGTCAGTTCTCCCGAGGTTACCCTTTTCTTCCCCACTTAAATCTCGGGACGAGATTTCTTGTAGTGGAGGAGATTTGTAACATCCCCAGATGTTAACCCTGTCATCAAGCTAATTAATGCGCCATGTCATCATATTTTACTAAGTCAAAATGCCACTTGTCCCAAATCCAACTTCAAATTCATACTAGAAATAAAGTCAAATATTTATTTCTTCAAACTACAAAACTAAAATGTTCATAGTATTGCAAATAATCCCAGAACAATTATAAAACTAAAACCAACATTAAGTAAATTCCCAAGTTGACCCTAGCAACCAAAACAGTGGGACAACAGCAACATTTAATAACCTTTTATTTAATCTAAGTTAAATATGAAAATATATTTTACCCAAACTAGTTTCTAGGGATAGAGTATAATGCACTGCAATTTATGAGCTAAGTCACACATTTTGTAAAAGTCATTTAGTGGCCTAAGAATTTGCAAAACAGAAAAGAAAACAGAAAATAGAAAAAGAAGAAAAGGGGCAAAGGCCCACTGTACCTGGGCTTAAGTGCTATAGCTAGCCGGCCCAACCCATCCCGCAGCGTCTCCCTCCTCGCACTGCTCACCCCTGGCCTCTGTCGAACACACAGAGCGTGCACGCGCGCACGCTCCCTGGCCCCCCTGCTCGCCGCTCGACAGCGCGTCCGCGCCCGCATGGAGGATAAGGGCGTGCCCCGCGACCCCCTGGCGTCTCCCTCGCCTCACTTCCCCCCTCCCTCGCTCGCTCTCCGCCATGGCTGACGCGACCTTCACCGTTGCTCTGCTGCCCGCGTAGCCACAGCCTCCGCCTCGCCGCTCTGCCGAGTCCAGCATCACCACCGAGCTCCGCTACGTCGCCTGCGCCAACGAGCCGAAGCCGAGGACCCGTCCATCGTCGGAACGGGCCGTCGTCTTCCTCGGACCGTCGCCGTCTGTCGCCGTCGATTCGCCGCCGTCGCCCTTCCCCGAGCACATTTATGCACACCTGCAGGGCCACTGTGAGTTGCCGCACCTCTCCTCTCTCTCCCATATGCGTTTGCGTCACCGTAGTGGTCGCATTGGAGATGCCCGATCGCTCCGCCGCCCGCGTCATCGCCGGCAAAGCTCCGGTGACCAAACGTCCCCGGGCTTGTGCCCATCTTGCTCGCGCACGCACGTAGGCCTTGCCTAGCCTTTTATTTCGCCCGTTTGCGCGCCGTGTCGTCGTGCACGACCACTGCCCGAAACGGCCGCTGCCGACGTGCTCGCTGCCGTCTGCTCTGACCTCCCCAGCTCCAACCACCGCCACCACTCGATGCGCGGCAACCTCAGCTTTCGAACGCAAGAAGAATCATGCGATTTGGTGCACTATGGCGAAAACCCGAGCTGCTCCGGCGCTCTGCCGCCGCGTTTTGGCTCGCCGGAGCCAGCTCCGGCGCTTCTCCGGTCGCCGTCCGACGTGGCCTGACCAGTGGGGCCCGTTGTGCCACTGACCAGTGGGTCCAGTTGACCTGTTGACTGGGTCAACTGCTGACTGGGCTGGCCCCGTGTCACTGACATGTGGGTCCCGCCTGTAAAATGATTTTTTTAATAGATAAAAACTGTTAATTAGATTAATTAGTTAATCACTCACTGACAGTAGGCCCCACCCACTAATTAACCAAATTAGTTTAAACTAACTCTGTTTAATTAGCTGGGTCATTGACAAGTGGGTCCTACTAGACCCACATGTCAGGTTTGACTCTGGTCAGCCGGGTTTGACCTGCTGACATCATGGTGATGCCATGATGATGTCATCATTCACTATTCTGGATAATTCGAATTTAAAATAATTAAATAAATTCCAGAAAATGTTTAAAACTTTAGAAAATCATAGAAATTAAACCGTAGCTCAGATCGAAAAACGTTATACATGAAAGTTGCTCAGAACGACGAGATGAATCCAACTGTGCCATCTGTTTCGTGTTGGGACCCTCTACGGAGGTGAACCCGCAACTTTTAGCCTGTTTCCAGTAGATGAATAATGCATATACACCGGTTAATAATTCCAACTTAAATCCTAAAATAACTAATATGATTTAGACATGTCTTTAGGCAACCCTGTACTGCACGTTAGCATAGCATGCTCTATGTTGCATATGTTTGCTGTGTATTTATCTGTTTCCTCCCCCTCTTCTCTCTCGGTAGACCCCGGTACCGACGCAGTTCCCGAGACCGACGCAGCTCAGGAGCACGACGACACCATTGACTACCTTGCCTTTGCCGCCGAGCAACCAGGGAAACACCCCCCCCCCCTTGAGCATGCCTATATCGCCTATTCTTTCTCTCTTATGCTTGCATTAGAATTGCTGCTACTACTGTTTATCCTATTCTGATGCATAGCCTGTTTTTGTAACTGCTGTTGATACCTACCTGCTTATCCTAAACTACTTAGTATAGGCTGGATAGAGACCCCAGTGACCCCACTTGTCCCGGTTGCCCCGCTGGATCATCGGAAGACTCGACGACCAGGCCCTAGCACCACACATCACACCTCTTTTATCTGTACAACACTGTAGCTTTACTATCGAGTGCCGAGGGTGATACCTCATAAGCACTTCCGATGTTAACTCTGTGGAGTAGTTACTCGGTCGTGGTCATCGAGGATGATTCCTCCTTCACTACTTCCGGTAACGACGCTGTCGTGCAACCCCTCAAGTGTGAACCCATCGAGGGTGATTCCTCCGAGTTCACCTTGACGGTTACATCAAGTAGGAATCGAACAAGGGTGATACCTCGGATTCCCCTGATGTTATGGACACACGGATACTTGGATTCTACAACTGTTACTTGGAAAGGCAGGTCGACCCTGAGGGGTACCCGCGTGAGCCTAAGTGGCGAGTGACGTGGAGACGGGTTGACCTGGAGGGTACCCGAGAGTTGAATACGAGGCGTGGCCGGGCATTCTTAGCCCTTGCCGCAAGTCCTCAAGACGGGGCGACGGGGTCACATCGATCGTGACTCTCTGCTCGTTACCGCATGCTACCAACACACTAACGGTTTGGATATTTGATCCGAGTGGGCCTCTAGCCCGATAGCACTAAACATCACGTGGGAACAGTTATGGGCACTCTGCGTCGTATGCATCAGCCGAAGCTTAATGGATGTCAGCGATTGAGCGGCGCACGCCGAGTTGGACCGCGTAACGCAACCACCTTGATAGTGTGGGTTGCTAGGTCTACTCTCGGTGGCCCCGCAATGTGCAGGAGTTCCTGGGGCGATGGCCCAAGACCCCTGGGGGCATAGGTTTAGTCCGGCGTGCTGACCTCTCTGTTAAGCCTAGGTCGGGTTGCGTCGTATCGTTTGGCTGAGGCCAGGCATGACCCAGTAAAGTGTGTCCGGCCGGAGTTAATCGAGCGTGGTGGGTAAGTTGGTGCACCCCTGCAGGGAAGAACTAATCTATGCATAGCCGATCCTCGGTAACGGACGCTCAGAGTTGTATCCCGATCGATACAACTAGAACTGGATACTTGTGATGAGAAATGGATAGTAGGGCTCTGGGATCTCTTTCTCACAGGGAGTCAAGAAAGGATCTCTGGCCGAGGTTGATAAATTAACTCTGCTACTACTTTTTGCTGTACTAATCTACACTCTTCTAATGCTGCAAGACCGCTGAAGATGCTAGTCTTCGATAGGACTAGGCCTTCTCTCTATTCTGGCATTTTTGCAGCCCAGTCCACATATACAGTCTCACGTTGAAAATATTGCATATGTAGTGTAGATCCTTGCTTGCTGAGTACTTCGGATGAGTACTAACGGTTGCTTTGCTTCCTCTTTTTTCCCTTTCCCCTTTTGATGCAACCAGACGACGGAGCCCCGGAGCCAGCTGCCCCCGCCGACGACTACTACTACCACCCCGAGGGTGGCTACCACTACGAGCTGGCCGACGACCGGGAGTAGGTTCGGAGGGTCCCAGGTAGGAGGCCTACGCCTTTCGATCGTAGTTTTTGTTTTGTCCTGCCTTTCTAAGGCTTCTCTGTTTCTGTTTCATATCTGTACTCAGATATCTGATGCTTCCACTGACGCTTGTATGCGAGCTTATGTATTCAAGCCCTCGAGGCCCCTGGCTTGTATTATAAAGCTTGTATGACTTTATTTTTGTTTTAGAGTTGTGTTGTGATACCCTCAAGTGAGTCCTTAGGCTTGATCATGTGCATTTGCGTGTATGATTAGTGCACGATTAAGCCGGGGGTGTCACAAAATTGGTCTCCCTGAGTTCATGCAATCGGTCACACTGAGATGAGGTTTTGCCCTAACCCTAGCACATCGGTCCCATCGAGTTGAGTATGTTGGTCCCACCGAAATTCCTAACGTTCACATTTTGAACTAGGTCGGTCTCACCGAGTTCTTCTATTCGGTCTGACCGAGTTGGGTCAAATGTGTGTAATGGTTAGATTTTGTGTAGAGGCTATATATACCCCTCCACCCCCTTCTCTATCTAAGAGAGAGCCATCAGAACGAGCCTACACTTCCACTACTCATTTTCTGAGAGAGAACCACCTACTCATGTGTTGAGATCAAGAGATTCCAATCCAACCACAAGAATCTTGATCTCTAGCCTTCCCAAGTTGCTTTCCACTCAAATCATCTTTCCACCATATCCAAATCTGTGAGGGAGAGTTGAGTGTTGGGGAGACTATCATTTGAAGCACGAGAGCAAGGAGTTCATCATCAACACACCATTTATTACCTTTTGAAGAGTGGTGTCACCTAGATTGGTTAGGTGTTACTTGGGAGCCTCCGACAAGATTGTGGAGTTGAACCAAGGAGTTTGTAAGGGCAAGGAGATCGCCTACTTCGTGAAGATCTACCCGAGTGAGGCAAGTCCTTCGTGGGCGATGGCCATGGTGGGATAGACAAGGTTGCTTCTTCGTGGACCCTTCGTGGGTGGAGCCCTCC
The DNA here is from genome assembly GCA_011799875.1 of Thinopyrum elongatum. Lineage (NCBI taxonomy): Eukaryota > Viridiplantae > Streptophyta > Magnoliopsida > Poales > Poaceae > Thinopyrum > Thinopyrum elongatum. The sequence goes on along the minus strand of CM022300.1, from coordinate 529,881,311 downwards.
GTGGACTCGCGCAACCGTTACCCTTCGTGGATTGAAGTCTCCATCAACGTGGACGTACGATAGCACCACCTATCGGAACCACGCCAAAAATCTTTGTGTCTACATTGCATTTGCCTTCTCCAAACCCTTCCCTTTACCTTCATATGCAATGTTTTACTTTCCGCTGCTACACTCTTAGAATTGCATGTGTAGGTTGATTGCTTGACTTGTGCTAAGTTGCTAAAATCTGCCAAGACTTAAAATTGGGAAAAGGCTAGATTTTTATTTGGTCAAGTAGTCTAATCACCCTCCTCTAGACCTACTTTCGATCCTACAAGTGGTATCAGAGCTTTGGTCTCCATTTGCCTTGATTTGCATAGCTTTGGTGATCATAGCCTTGGTTTCACAACCTAGGAGAGTATGGCGTCTAGCGAGGGAAATTACCACCGTAGAGGTCCTTACTTTGATGGTACTAATTTTGCTAGTTGGAAGCATAAGATGAAAATGCATATTTTTGGACATAACCCCTCCGTTTGGGCTATTGTGTGTGTTGGTTTGCAAGGTTAATTCTTTGAAGATGGAAGAGAACCAAATCGTGAAGCAACCACGGAAGAACTGAGGATGTTGCAATACAACGCTCAAGCTTGCGATATCCTCTTCAACGGATTGTGCCCCGAAGAATTCAACAAAATCAGCCGCCTTGAGAATGCAAAGGAAATTTGGGATACTTTGGTTGATATGCACGAAGGTACCGAGTCCATCAAGGAATCCAAATTGGATGTGCTTCAAAATCAACTTGACAAGTTCAGAATGAAGGATGGTGATGGAGTCGCTGAAATGTATTCTAGGCTTGCTCTCATCACAAATGAGATTGCCGGCTTAGGAAGTGAAGAGATGACCGACAGATTGATCATCAAGAAGATCCTAAGAGCCTTGGATGGAAAATATGATACCGTGTGCACTTTGATCCAAATGATGCCCATTTACAAAGTTCTCAAGCCAACGGAAGTCATTGGTAGAATTGTTGCTCATGAGATGTCACTTAAGGATAAGGAAGAGCTTCACAGCAAGTCTAGTGGTGCTTACAAAGCTTCGTGTGATGCTCCCACAACATCAAGTGAGAAACAAGCCTTCAATGAAGAATTGAGCCTAATGGTTAAGAACTTCAACAAGTTCTACAAGAGTAGAAGCAAAGAGAGAAGTTCTAAGTCAAGGTCCTACTATGACAAGAGATCTTCTAGTCATGAATGAAATTGCAACAATTGTGGAAGACCCGGACACTACTCCAACGAGTGTATGGCTCCCTACAAAAGAAGAGAAGACTCACCTAAAGGAGAAGTAAAAGAGAGGAATCACCTCCAAGTGAGAGAAGGAGTAGAGATGATCATTATGAACGAAGACCCTCTCGCAGAAGCAAGGATTCGGAAAGGAAGGACAAGTCATCAAAGAGCTACACAAGACGAAGACATCAAGCTCATGTTGGTGAATGTGTATCCGGTTCCGACTCCGAACACTACTCCAAGAGAAGTTATCACTCCGACTCCGAACATACTCAAGATGAAGGTGTTGCCGGTCTTGCACTTGTGTCATCCAACTCCTACGACATATTTGACTCACCAAATGAAGGAATTGGAAGATGCTTCATGGCTAAAGGCCCCAAGGTATCACACCCCGAGTACGTTGATTTCAATAGTGATGAAGATGATTTGCTAGGTGATGATGATTTACTTGTTGACAACTCTAGTGATGAAAACTATGATGAAATTGTTATTAATCATGCTAATCAAGATAAAACGAATGACAATGATAAGATGGAGATTGATTGTCTAACTAAAGAATTAAACACTCTTAAGTTAGCTCATGAAACTACCTTAGAGGATCATCGAGAGCTTTTAAAGACTCATGAGAAGCTACGCTTTGAAAAGCTCAATCTAGAGCAAGAGCATGGGTTCTTAAAAGCAATCAATGATGATCTTCGTAAGAAAAGTTCTTCTTACATTGCCAAGCATTTACTCTTGTCTACTTACATGCCACAAGTAAAATCTAGCAACAAGAACAAGAAAGATTCTTCTTCTAGTAGTAACAATAATCATGCTAAATCCAATATTGTTGCTTCTAGTAGTTCTCTTGATTCCACTAATGATTCTCTTAGCCAAGTTACACTTGAGCAAGAAAACAGCTTATTGAAGGGAATTATAGAGAAAGGTGTTTACAAGAGCCTTGCCGGAAGTAAGCAATTTGGGGAGATTGTACGCAAGCAAGGATGGCACCGGAAGAATCAAGGTGTTGGTTTTGAACGCAAGTTCAATGCCAACGGAGTTGAGTGGGAAGAAGATCAATACCCCAAGACGAAGTTTGTTCCTCAACAAGAGAAGTATGACCCCACTTCTTTTGATGGAACACAAGCTCAAGATGATCTTCCACCACAAGACCATAAGCTAAAAGGCAAGGACAAGCTTCAAGAGGAGATTGATTCATTTGAAGAAGCTCCAAAGGCCTTGGTCAAGTGGGTTCCCAAGACTACATCAAGTTCCACTTCATCAAGTACGACTACAACTCCAAGGATCCCCATCAAGTTGATGTGGGTCCTAAAGAAGAAGAACTAGAGAGTTCTTGAGGGTGACTCCGCCAACATACTTCACTCATATTCATTTTGGCAAGGACAAGTGCAATCAACTTCCATATCTTGCACTAGTTCAAGGAGTCACAAACCCTCTTGTTGGTAAGACAAGGGACAAGGTAACCTAATGCTTTCATGGACAACATCATATGTGTATTTCACTCTATGTCTATGGATATCCTTGTGTGTTCCTTGTGGGACTAACCCATGTAGGTATTGAAAGTACAACTCACTCCAATGGATTGCTCCAAATGATCTACATCAACATTGAGTATCCACATCTTCAACATCTACATGAAGTCATCATCGGCAAAACCCAAGGTTAGTTCATCCCTCTTAGGGGGGATATCACATCTAGGGGGAGCTTTACTCTAAGAATTGAGCTAAAGCAACTCTAATGGTGTGAACACAACAATGCTTTATGTAAAAGTGGTAACCCCACTTGTGCTTAAACGATGAGTATGACCTATGATCAAATGTTCACATTTGACTCCTAAGTCAATATACTCATATATAGATGACCTAGTCGTCGCCTATTGCTTGATAGATGCTAGAGTGTTTGTGCATGCTTTGCCACATATTTCATTTGCTATCTTATTGTGTGAGCATGTTGGTTGAATAATTTTCTCCATTCGAGGACATCCATTTGTTGTTTTGATTGATTGGTTTTTCTTTTTGCCAAATGGATGGACAAGAATGCCTAAGTACTCCCTCTAGCTATCTATGCTTTTCTCATCTCAAACTCTATTCATGCTACATCACAAAGTTTGATCAAGTCGAATTCGGACCCTCCGGGTGAGGAGCACTCGGAGCCACCGATCTGTCAAGGGCTTAAACTTCCAAAACCTCTTAATGGCTTTCGGTCTGACCGATTCATCCATCTCGGTCTCACCGAAATCATTGGGTTGATCTAGGTTTTCACCTCGGTGCAACCGATTAGAACAGTTCGGTCACACCAAGTTGCCGTAACCGCTTGCGATTTTGCATCTCGGTGCCACCGAGTTGTTCCACTCAGTCACACCGACAGTGACTGGGTATATATATCCGCGGGTTGAAATTTGGAAATTTCTTCAAACTCCCAACCGCGCCTGCCCAGCTCTGCCGCCCCCTTGGTCTCCGGATCATCGCCATCGTCGCCAGCGCCCTCCTGCTGCCGGTCTCCGCTGCTGTCAACGGGATTCTTCGCCGCCGTTGTCGCCGTAGCGAGTCCGCCACCAAGTTAGGGTACGGACTTGATCCCTTTGTGAATTCCTTAACTCCTATTCCTGCACAAAGGTTAATGCCATGCTTCTAGCCACGATTGAGATCATCCTATCCAACCAAAACTTCCTTTAGATTAGTTTTGATACAAAAACTTAGGGTTAGGTTTCCGTCGAACTCATCTCGGACCGACCGATTTGAAGTATTCGGTCTCACCGATTTGGCCCAGGCCATTGCACATGTACTACTCGGTCTAACCGAAGTGTACGAATCGGTGTGACCGAGTTTACTTTCTCTGTGAAACCCTAGCATCTCGGAGTCACCGAACTGCGTCTCAGTCTGACCGAAGCTGCCTGTTTAGACTCCAAAGTTGCTTCGGTGTCACCGAATTAGTCATATCAGTAGCTCCGAAATGCTTTCTGTAGAAAACTAAAATTAAGTTTTTGAGTCAAACTTTTTGCCAAAATAGCTGTACTTTGTGATGCTCATCTACTCTTCCTATACCTATCTATTCATAGGGTCAGTGTCAGCCATGTCAGACAATAGTGACAGCCAGAACAGGTTAGAGGAGCAAGCAAATCTCAGTGAGGGCACTAGTCCCTCCAATAGCAGTTATGATGAGGGTAGCAGAAGCACCCCAAGCAACTTACCTAAGGCTGCAACTAGGCAAAGGAAGAAGAGAACCTCAGATTCTGAAGATGAGGACTTTGTGGTTGATGCGGAGGTCACCTCAAAGAAGAAGGTAGTCAAGAAGGAGTATGCTACTGCTGCTTCCATCAAGCCTGGCATGAAGAAGAAAGTTCCTGCCAAGAGAGTGCCTATGTCAAAAGCCAGAGCCTCCACTCAGGAAACTATGGAGTTCTCTGCTAAACCAAGAGAAGAAGAGGCTGCTGGAGGCAAGAAAAGGAAGGAAAGGGTCAAGAAGACCATGGCCAGAGTTGTTGGCAGATCATCAATGATGAAAGACCCAGATGAAGATGATGAGGAAGAAGATGTTGAGCCAGCACCAAAGTCTCAGAAGCTTATGGGAGATGCAATCAAGTCTGGGGCTGATTCATCTAAGCCCAAGACAGCTCCAAAGCCATCTGCCCAAGCTCAAGTCCCAAAGCCTACAGCACCCAAGAGATCCACCAGAAACATCTCAGATGCTGAAAAGAACAAGGCCCCAATGCCTGAAGTTCAAGAGGATGAGGAGCAACAAGTGCTCAGGAAGCTCAAACCAAAAATTCCAGATCATGATGACAATCATCCCATAGCTGAAAACATGAAGTTGAGAAAGGACTAGCCACCCTGACTCAAAACCAAGAAAGTCTTGAGAGGATCATTGAAACAAATTTTTATGATCTAGACTTGAAGGTCACAGAGATCCAAACCACAGTTGAGCAACTTCAAGAAGAGGCAGAGGACAGGAGAGGAAGAGTCACCACAGATGCATTTCACAGAGTGCCAAGGGCACAGAGGACTGCAGCAAAGCCAGTTGTCATAGATTCCAGAGCTACAGCTTTAGCACCTGCAGCAACTGCCACTGTTGCACCTTCAGCTGCAACTCCTCCAGCACCTCAGACATCAGCAGAAGCCTTTGCAGACGGACTCCTCTCAACGCCATCTACGCACACCGGAGCCACCAGCCTGAAGACCACTTCAGGAGCTCCCGGAGATTGTGCCTAGAGTGCCGAATAGCACTATGCATTTTCGAGCTTTTTGGTAACTTGTTGCCAAAGGGGGAGAAAGTGTATAGATCTTAGGCTTCGAGAGAGAGAGTGTTTTGCTTTTGTTTGCCTCTCTTGCTACTTGATATTTGTTCATTTGGTTGCTACATTATTTGTGCTTGTGTGTGAGATACACTTATGATCATGTGGTTGATCATCATGCTTTAATGTGTGCTTGAATGATGCTATCTATAATACTTGTGTATGATCAATCATGTTTCCCTTGGTGATGAGTGCATGTGCTTTACATTATATCATTTTGAGCGCTCCACCAAGATGTATGTGACATGGAAGAGTAACCCATGATCCTAATCGATTGTGCATTTGCATTCAAAAGCAAATTTTAAATAATGCACAAATTTAGGGGGAGCTCTTGCTTATCACATACTTCTCAAAGCGACGATGTATTTCATTCATATTATCATTTGTCGAAGCTTTGATCTATATGTTATCATCAATTACCAAAAAGGGGGAGATTGAAAGTGCAACTAATCCCCGGGTGGTTTTGGTAATTCATAACAACATATAGCTCATTGAACTAATATCCTTTCAAGTTAAATATTTTAGAAAGTTCAATGATTGGCGTGGCACATGGACTAGAGATGTGGACCCCTCAAAATGCTAAGGACAAATATTGGCAAAAGCTCAAGACTCTACATTTCTCTTTTAGTGATCAAAGATCACATTGAGTCCATAGGAAAAGCCAATACTATTAAAAGGGGATGAAGTGTTGCTTAATGGTCTACTTGCTCAAAGTGCTTAGTGATATGCTCCAAAGCCCTCAACCACTTTCTCATTCCAAATATGTCCTAAACCTAAAGTCAAACTCGGCCCCACCAATTTGATCTATCCGGCGCCACCGAGTTCCTTTGACATAGCCATTGCCAGAAACCCTAATCAGTTCGGTCTCACCGATGGGGATTTCGGTCTCACCGAGATGGGATTGCAAACTCTCTGTTTCCCTTCGTAATGTTTCGATCTCACTGAGATGAGCGATCGGTCCCACCGAGTTCGCAATGCAAACTCTCTATTTCCCTTTCGTAATGTTTCGGTCTTACCGAAAGGAGCGATCGGTCCCATGGAGTTTGCCTGACCAATTGTCTGTTTGCTCATTGCTGAAATCGGTCTCACCGAGTTCATGCAATTGGTCACACCAAGATGAGGTTTTGCCCTAACCCTAGCACATCGGTCCCACCGAGTTGAGTATGTCGGTCCCACCGAAATTCCTAACGTTCACATTTTTAACTAGATTGGTCTCACCGAGTTCTTCTATTCGGTCTGACCGAGTTGGGTCAAATGTGTGTAACGGTTAGATTTTGTGTGGAGGCTATATATACCCCTCCACCCCCTTCTCTATCTAAGAGAGAGCCATCAGAACGAGCCTACACTTCCACTACTCATTTTCTGAGAGAGAACCACCTACTCATGTGTTGAGATCAAGACATTCCAATCCAACCACAAGAATCTTGATCTCTAACCGTCCCCATGTTGCTTTCCACTCAAATCATCTTTCCACCATATCCAAATCTTTGAGAGAGAGTTGAGTGTTGGGGAGACTATCATTTGAAGCACAAGAGCAAGGAGTTCATCATCAACACACCATTTATTACCTTTTGGAGAGTGGTGTCTCCTAGATTGGTTAGGTGTCACTTGGGAGCCTCCGACAAGATTGTGGAGTTGAACCAAGGAGTTTGTAAGGGCAAGGAGATCGCCTACTTCGTGAAGATCTACCCGAGTGAGGCAAGTCCTTCGTGGGCGATGGCCATGGTGGGATAGACAAGGTTGCTTCTTCATGGACCCTTCGTGGGTGGAGCCCTCCGTGGACTTGTGCAACCGTTACCCTTCGTGGGTTGAAGTCTCCATCAACGTGGACGTACGATAGCACCACCTATTGGAACCACGCCAAAAATCTTCATGTCTACATTGCGTTTGCCTTCTCCAAACCCTTCCCTTTACCTTCATATGCAATGTTTTACTTTCCGCTGCTACACTCTTAGAATTGCATGTGTAGGTTGATTGCTTGACTTGTGCTAAGTTGCTAAAATCTGCCAAGACTTAAAATTGGGAAAAGGTTAGATTTTTGTTTGGCCAAGTAGTCTAATCACCCCCCCTCTAGACCTACTTTCGATCCTACAAAATGATAAAAGATAGACGCGGGGGCCATAGTTTTCACTAGAGGCTTCTCTCTTGAAAGAAAGCATACGGTGGGTAAACAAATTACTGTTGAGCAATTGATAGAAAAGCGCATCGTTATGACGATATACAAGGCAATGATCATGGATATAGGCATCACGTCCGAGACAAGTAGACCGACTCCTGCCTGCATCTACTATTATTACTCCACACATCGACCGCTATCCAGCATGCATCTAGTGTATTAAGTTAACAAGAACGGAGTAACACCTTAAGCAAGATGACATGATGTAGAGGGATAGATCCAATCAATACGAACAAACTCCATCCTTTTATCCTTAATGGCAACAATACAAATACGTGTCATGTCCCTTTCTGTCACTGGGATTGAGCACCGCAAGATTGAACCCATTATAAAGCACCTCTCCCATTGCAAGAAAAATCAATCTAGTTGGCCAAACCAAATCAATAGATCGCAGAGAAATACAAAGCTATATAAATCATGCATAAAAGAATTCAGAGAAGACTCAAATAATATTCATAGATAATCTGATCATAAACCCACAATTCATCGGATCTCAACAAACGCACCGCAAAATAAGATTACATTGAATAGATCTCCAAGAACATTGAGGAGAACATTGTATTGAAGATCAAAGAGAGAGAAGAAGCCATCTAGCTACTAGCTATGGACCCGTAGGTCTGTGGTAAACTACTGACACATCATCGGAAGGGCAGCAAGGTTGATGTGGAAGCCCTCCGTGATTGAATCCCCCTCCGGCAAAGTACCGGAAAAGGTCCCCAAATGGGATCTCACCAAGACATAAACTTGCGGCGGAGGAAAACTATTTTTGGTGTGCCCTCTGGTCTTCGGGGAATATTTGGGTATTTATAGAATAAGAATTAGGGTTAGAGGAGCAACGGGGGGCCCACAACCTTGCCCCCCTAGGGCGCGCCCCCTGAGCTTGTTGCTGCCTTGTGGCCCTTCTAGCCTCCTCTCGAAGCTTCCAGGGTGTCTTGTAGTCCAAGAAAAATCGTCAAAAAGTTTCGTTCCATTTGGACTCCGTTTGTTATTGGTTTTCTGTAAAGACAAAAATAAGGAAAAAATAACAACTCGCACTGGGCACTAGGTTAATAGGTTAGTCCCAAAAAATGATATAAAATAGCATAATAATGCATATAAAACATCCAAGATTGATAATATAATAGCATGGAACTATCCAAATTATAGATATGTTGGAGACGTATCACCCAACACACCAAAAAAAATGGTAAATTGTATAGGTGCACTAGTTCGGCGAAGAGATGGTGATACAAGTGTTGTATGGGTAGTAGGTATATTTTTTTGTAGTCTAAAAATATAAAAACAGAAGGTAGCAAGTGATAAAATGGAGCACAAACGGTATTGCATTGCTTAGAAACAAGGCCTAGGGTTCATACTTTCGCTAGTGCAATCTCTCCACAGTGCTAACATAATTGAATCATATAACAATCCCTCAACGTGCGACAATGAATCACTCCAAAGTTCTTGTCTAGCGGAGAACATAAGATCATATTGTTTGTAGGGTACGAAACCACCTCAAAGTTATTCTTTCCGATCAATCTATTGAGCTATTCCTATAAGTGTCACGAACATCCCTAGAGTTCGTACTAAAATAACACCATATGATCCGGATCAATCAACTCTAATGTCAACTAGATACTCCAATGTCACCACAAGTATCCATGAGTCAATTATATGATACGCATCAAAAAATTTCAGATTCATAATATTCAATCCAACACAAAGAACTTCAAAGAGTTTCTCAAGATTTCACTGGAGAGAGTAGGACGAAAACGTGCACAAACCCCTATGCATAGATTACCCCAATGTCACCTCGGGAATCCGCGAGCTGAGTGCCAAAATATAGATCAAGTGAATCAATATAATACCTCATTGTCACCATGATTATTCATATACAAGATATACGTCAAGTGTTCTCAAATCCATAAAAGTATTCAATCCGATAATAGTGAAACCTCAAAGGTAAAAACTCAATTCATCACAACAAGATAGAGAGGGGGGAAACACCGTATGATCCAACTATATTAACAAAGCTCATGGTACATCAAGATCGTGCCTAATCAAGAACACGAGAGAGAGAGAGAGAGATCAAACACATAGCTACTAGTACATACCCCTAGCCTCGAGGGTGAATGATGTTTGCTTGAACTACGTCGGTATTTCCCCAAAGAGGAAGGGATGATGCAGCACAACAACGGTAGGTATTTCCCTCAGTGATGAGACCAAGGTTATCGAACCAGTAGGAGAACCAAGCAACACTACGTAAACAACACCTGCACACAAAGAACAAATACTTGCAACCCGACGTGTTAAAGGGGTTGTCAATCCCTTTCGGGTAACGGCGCCAGAAATTGGCAAACGGACGGTAGATAAATTGTAGTAGATTGGATAAATAGATCGCGAATAAAATAAAGTGAAGCAAAATATTATTGGGTTTTCAGAAATATAGATCTGAAAATAAAAGTGGCAAATAAATAAAAAGGTAATAGTAAAATAGATCTGAAAATATATGATGAGAAAATAGACCCGGGGGCCGTAGATTTCACTAGTGGCTTCTCTCGAGAAAAATAGCATACGGTCGGTAAACAAATTACTGTTGGGCAATTGATAGAACTTCAAATAATTATGACGATATCCAGGCAATGATCATTATATAGGCATCACGTCCAAGATTAGTAGACCGACTCCTGCCTGCATCTACTACTATTACTCCACACATCGACCGTTATCCAACATGCATCTAGTGTATTAAGTTCATGGAGAAACGGAGTAATGCAATAAGAACGATGACATGATGTAGACAATATCTATTTATGTAGAAATAGACCCCATCTTGTTATCCTTAATAGCAATGATACATACGTGTCGGCTCCCCTTCTGTCACTGGGATCAAGCACCGTAAGATCGAACCCATCACAAAGCACTACTTCCCATGGCAAGAAAAATCGATCTAGTTTGCCTAACTAAACCAAAGATTCGAAGAAGAAATACGAGGCTATAAGTAATTATGCATATAAGAGATCAAAAGACTCAAATAACTTTCATGGATAAAAACATAGATCTGATCATAAACTCAAAGTTCATTGGATCCCAAGAAACACACCGCAAAAAGAGTTACATCAAATAGATCTCCAAGAGACCATTGTATTGAGAATCAAAAGAGAGAGAGGAAGCCATCTAGCTACTAACTACGGACCCGTAGGTCTACAATGAACTACTCACGCATCATCGAAGAGGCACCAATGAGGATGATGAACCCCTCCGTGATGGTGTCTAGATTGGATCTATGGTTTCTGGAACATGCGGCGGCTGGAATTGATTTTCGTCGACTCCCTTAGGGTTTCTGGAATATTGGGGTATTTATAGAGCAAAGAGGCGGTGCGGGAGGTGGCCGAGGTGGGCACAACCCACCTGGGCGCGCCTGGGCCCCCAGGTGCGCCCTGGTGGGTTGTGCTCCCCTCGGAGCCCCCCTCAGGTACTTTCTTGGCCCAACTTGTGTCTTCTGGTCCAGAAAAAATCACCAAAAAGTTTCGCTGCGTTTGGACTCCGTTTGGTATTGATTTCCTGCGAAGTAAAAAAACAAGCAAAAAACAGCGACTGGCACTGGGCACTATGTCAATAGGTTAGTCCCAAAAAATGATATAAAGTTGCTATAAAATGATTGTAAAACATCCAAGAATGATAATATAATAGCATGGAACAATAAAAAATTATAGATACGTTGGAGACGTATCAGCATCCCCAAGCTTAATTCCTGCTCGTCCTCGAGTAGGTAAATGATAAAAATAGAATTTTTGATGTGGAATGCTGCCTAACATGTTCATCATATATTCTTTTCTTTGTAGCATGGACATTTGGACTTTTATATGATTCAAAGCAATAGTCTAGTTTTGACATGAAGATTTCAATACTCAAGCATATCAACAAGCAACCATGTCTTTCAAAATATCAACACTAAAGCAAGTCATCCCTAGCCCATTATGCTCAATCGTTGATCCATTCATGAAAGACACTCGCATATTAGCTACACCCAATGCTCAAGTACGATCATAGTGCCCCTTAGTTGGTGCTTTATAAGAGAAGATGGAGACTCAAAATGAAAATTGCATAAAGTAAAAGAAAGGCCCTTCGCAGAGGGAAGTAGGGATTTGTAGAGGTGCCAGAGCTCAAAGAGAAAAAAGTAGAGATAAAACATTTTGGGTGACATGCTTTTCCTATCAACGAAAACGATCGAGTAGTTCTCAATACTTTCCATGCTAGATATATCTTAGGCGGTTCCCAAACAGAAAATAAAGTTTATTCCTTTTTCCACCATACTTTCACTTTCCATGGCTAGCCGTATCCACATGTGCCTTCCATACCAACACTTTCCAAGGAATTTATTATTTGATAACATAAAGTAAATTCATTTTTCATTTTGGGACTGGGCATCCCTAATACCTTTGCCGTACTCTTATGCAATGACAAGTGAATAAACACTCATCTTGAGAATAACACATCTAGCATGGAAATATATCAGCCACCCCCTACCGTTTCATGAGCGGTACGAGCACACAAAAGAGAAATTTATTTTGAAATTAGAGATGGCACATACAAATTTGCTTAGAACGGCACGGAAATACCGCATATAGGTAGGTATAGTGGACTCATATGGCAAAACTGGTTTAAGGATTTTGGATGCACAAGTAGTGATCATACTTAGTGCAAATGAAGGCTAGCAAAAGATTGAGAAGCATCCAACCAAGAAACGAAAAATCTCATAAGCGAGCATTAAGCATAACTAACACCGAATAATGCACCACAAGTAGGATGTAATTTCATTGCATAAATATTGACTTTCGTGCTTGCATAGGGAATCACAAACCTTAACACCAATATTTTTACTAAAGCATAATTACTAATCAACATGACTCACATATTATATCAACATATCGTAAAACTATTACAAGGAATCAAGTTTATTTTGTCCAATGATCTTCATGAAAGTTTTTATTATATCCCTCTTGAATATCTATCACTTTGGGACTAATTTCATTTGTTGCTTTTGATAGCTCAAACAAATCTAAGTGAAGAACATGAGCATAAAATTTTCTTCTCTCAAAATAATTTAAGTGAAGCAAGAGAGAATTTCTAAAAAAAAAATCACTAACTCTCAAATAAATCTAAGTGAAGCATGAGAGTATTTCTTCAAAAATACTAAAGCACACCATGCTCAAAAAGATATAAGTGAAGGACTAGAGCAATTCCATAGCTCATAAAGATTTAAGTGAAGCATAGAGAGAAATTCTAACAAGTCATAGCATAATTTTGGCTCCCTCAAATAGGTGTGTCCAGCAAGGATTCATGACTTAAAATAAAAGGAAAAACAAGCAAAGACTCATATCATACAAGACGCTCCAAGCAAAACTCATGATATGTGACGAATAAAAATATAGCTCCAAGTAAAATACCGATGGTCGTTAGAAGAAAGAGGGGATGCCACTCGGGCATCCCCAAGCTTAGTTGCTTGCTTCTCTTTGGATAATGTCTTGGGGTGCCATCGGGCATCCCCAAGCTTAGGCTCTTCTTACTCCTTATTCCTTCATCCATCATAATCTCACCCAAAACTTGAAAACTTCAATCACACAAAACTCAACAAAACCTTCGTGAGATCCGTTAGTATAAGAAAACTAATCTTTACTTTAAGTACTGTAGAAAACCCTTTCAAATTTTGTTCTTGAATTATATCTACTGTATTCTAACTTTACCATGGCTTATAACCTCCAATACAAACCATAGATTCATCAAAATAAGCACACAATGCAAAGAAAACAGAATCTGTCAAAAACAGAATGGTCTGCAAAGATACGAATTGTTATCATACTTATGTAACTCCAAAAATTCTGAAAATTTAGTTTAACATATCCAATTTGTATATCAATCTTTTGTAAAAAATTCAGAATTTTTATTAGCTTCTGTGAATTTTCAATTTTTGTTTACTGGACGCAAAAGTTTCTGTTTTCCAACAAGATCAAATCAACTATCACCAAAGCTATCCTAAAGGATTTACTTGGCACAAACACTAATTAAAACACAAAAAACACAATCATAACAGTAGCATAATTGTGCAAACACCTAAGAATAGAAAGAAAAAGACAAAAATAAATTTTATTCATTGGGTTGCCTCCCAACAAGCGCTATCGTTTTACGCCCTTAGCTAGGCATAATGCAAAGATCTAAGTGTTGTCATTCGTAGTTTTGGCAACTTTTGTAAGGGCTTTCTCAAACCCGGGAGGCTCTTTGCGCTTCCCTAAATTCTCAGGAAAAGAAACCATCTTGAGATTTAAAATATCCAATCGCTTATTGCAAAGGGTAATCAAAGTATTCATGCGATTGAGGTTTTCCACTAATATGCTTGAGGGGTTCATTATATTTTTGCAACTCGACCATATGTTTTTGCAAATCACTCAACTTGTCTAAAATTTGAACTCCTTCTTGAGTAAAGCTAATCCCCTTTTTGGTTGGTGGAATTCCCAAAATCCCCTCTAAGATCTCATAAGCAGTATTAGCATCAAGTTCAATAAAATTTCCTTTAGCAGCAAAATCCAAAAGTTGGCTATGATGCAAGGCTAATCCTATATAAAAGTTCCGAAGCAAAACCCTTGCGTCTCCTTGAAGATTGCTAATACAATAAGATTCCATTAGTCTATACCAAGCATCTTTTAAATTTACTCCTTGTCTCTGCTTGAAGTATAGAACTTCAAAATCTGGAGATAGAGGAGGGGTCATGCTAGACATAGTGTTAAGGTGGACAAGCAAGATCACACTCATAAACAGATCTAACGAGAAAACGGTGAGCGAGAAAGAGGGCGAATAAAATGGCAAATTTTTGTGAAGTGGGGGAGAGGAAAATGAGAGGCAAATGGCAAATAATGTAAATTGCAAGGATATGAGATTTGTGATTAGGAACCTAGTAGATGTTGATGATGTCTCCCCGGCAACGGCACCAGAAATTGGCACTTGGCCGGGAGACTATCTTGACTTGATTCTGCCCGGCAACGGCGCCAGAAATTCCTTTTGATGTTTGCTTGAACTACGTTGGTATTTCTCCAAAGAGGAAGGGATGATGCAGCACAACAACGGTAGGTATTTCCCTCAGTGATGAGACCAAGGTTATCAAACCAGTAGGAGAACCAAGCAACACTACGTAAACAACACCTGCACACAAAGAACAAATACTTGAAACCCGACGTGTTAAAAGGGTTGTCAATCCCTTTCGGGTAACGGCGCCAGAAATTGGCAAACGGACGGTAGATAAATTGTAGTAGATTGGATAAATAGATCACAAATAAAATAAAGTGAAGCAAAATATTTTTGGGTTTTTAGAAATATAGATCTGAAAATAAAAGTGGCAAATAAATAAAAAGGCAAATAGAAAAATAGATCTGAAAATATATGATGAGAAAATAGACCTGGGGGCCGTAGATTTCACTAGTGGCTTCTCTCGAGAAAAATAGCATACGGTGGGTAAACAAATTACTGTTGGGCAATTGATAGAACTTCAAATAATTATTACGATATCCATGCAATGATCATTATATAGGCATCACGTCCAAGATTAGTAGACCGACTCCTGCCTGCATCTACTACTATGACTCCACACATTGACCGCTATCCAGCATGCATCTAGTGTATTAAGTTCACGGAGAAGCGGAGTAATGCAATAAGAACGATGACATGATGTAGACAAGATCTATTTATGTAGAAATAGACCCCATCTTGTTATCCTTAATAGCAACGATACATACGTGTCGGTTCCCCTTCTGTCACTGGGATCAAGCACCGTAAGATCGAACCCATCACAAAGCACCTCTTCCTGTGGCAAGAAAAATCAATCTAGTTGGCCTAACTAAACCAAAGATTCGAAGAAGAAATACGTGGCTATAAGTAATCATGCATATAAGAGATCAAAAGACTCAAATAACTTTCATGGATAAAAACATAGATCTGATCATAAACTCAAAGTTCATCGGATCCCAACAAACACACCGCAAAAAGAGTTACATCAAATAGATCTTCAAGAGACCATTGTATTGAGAATCAAAAAAGAGAGAGGAAGCCATCTAGCTACTAACTACGGACCCGTAGGTCTACAATGAACTACTCACGCATCATCGGAGAGGCACCAATGATGATGATGAACCACTCCGTGATGGTGTCTAGATTGGATCTGTGGTTTCTGGAACTTGCGGCGGCTGGAATTGATTTTCGTCGACTCCCCTAGGGTTTCTGGAATATTGGGGTATTTATAGAGCAAAGAGGCAGTGCGGGAGGTGGCCGAGGTGGGCACAACCCACGTGGGCGCGCCTGGGCCCCCAAGCGCGCCCTGGTGGGTTGTGCTCCCCTCGGAGCCCCCCTCAGGTACTTTCTTGGCCCAACTTGTGTCTTCTGGTCCAGAAAAAATCACCAAAAAGTTTCCCTTCATTTGGACTCCGTTTGGTATTGATTTCCTGCAAAGTAAAAAAAAACAAGCAAAAAACAGCAACTGGCACTGGGCACTATGTCAATAGGTTAGTCCCAAAAAATGATATAAAGTTGCTATAAAATGATTGTAAAACATCCAAGAATGATAATATAACAGCATGGAACAATAAAAAAATTATAGATACGTTGGAGACGTATCAGTGAACTACTCCCTCCTCATCATGGTGGCCGCCGGAATGATGAAGATGGCCTCCGGTGATGATTTCCCCCTCCGGCAGGGTGCCGAAACAGGGCTCCAGATAGTATTTCGAAGGTACAGAGGCGTGCGGCGGCGGAGTCCAAGTTCTAGGGTTATTTCTGGGGATTTATCTATTTATAGGATTTTTTGGCATCGGTCTCACGCTAAGATGGGCTCAGGTGGGCCCACTAGGCACCAGGGCGCGCCCTGGTGGGCAGTGGCCACCTCCTTCACCTTCTGGTCCTCCCATGAAGCTTCTAGTGCCTCTTTTGTTCCAAAAAAATCATCAAAAAGTTTTACTGCATTTGGAGAACTTTTATTTCTGCACAAAAAACAACACCATGGTAGTTCTATTGAAAACAACGTCAGTCCCGGTTAGTTCCATTCAAATCATACCAAAACCATATAAAATTGTCGTAAACATGGCATGGATACTTCATAAATTATAGATACGTTGGAGACGTATCAGCATCCCCAAGCTTAATTCCTGCTCATCCTTGAGTAGGTAAATGATAAAAGAAATAATTTATGAAGTGTGAATGCTAGCATAGTGCATAAGTTTGATCAATGATAATTTCAATCACTTTTCCTAGCATCATAACAACAACTCTTTCTCATAAAACTCATCATCATAAAGTAGCAATCAATTCACATGTTATGGTTCAAACAATGCATTCTCTTGAAACTTAACAACCTATGTTCTTAGTCACTAAACAATTGCAATTCAACTTATTTTCAACAAAGTCTAAGTAAGAGCTCCACATACTCAATTGTCATATAGTCTTCTATGATTTCTAGTACTCAAAGCATATTTTTAGAACAAATGGTATCCATCAAACACAGAGAAAGATAGGGGCTTAATGTTTTGTCTCCCAACTTATTTATCATAGAGATAATTGTTAACAATAATTATTCATGATCAAATATATTTGACTGGCCATATGTGCCTGGATCTTTCCCCACCACATGATGCTTGCCTACTAAAGAATAATTGAGGTTGAAATGAGGATGAATACTTATTGACTCTTGCATAAAAGTAAATACATAAATTAAAAGATAGGCCCTTCGCAGAGGGAAGTAGAGGTTGTCATGCGCTTTTGATATTTGGATGTGCAAGCTCTTAATGCAAAGGAACGTCATGTTATATTGCCCCTTGTGATAGAAACCTTTATTATGCAGTCCATCACTTTTATTTCTTTACCATCGCAAGTTCGTACAACGCTTATTTTCCCTTGCAATAAAAGATCATACATATTTTAGGAGCAATTTTTATTGCTTTTTGCACCGATGACAACTTACTTGAAGGATCTTATTCAATCCATAGGTAGATATGGTGGACACTCATGGCAAAAAACTAGGTTTAAGGGTTTTTGGATGCACAAGTAGTATCTCTACTTAGTACGAATTTTTGGCTAGCAAAAGGTACTAAGCAAGCACCCCATGTTGGAGGATCCATAATAATATAACTTCTATACAAATATACCCAAACATAACTCATTACGTTATCTTCCTTGTCCGACTTCAACTAATTTGCTGAAATTTGAAAATAATTAATGGGTATTCACAATCATAGAAGATGTCCAAGATAATATATTTATATGTGAAAGTTCTCTTCCTTATACTAATCATTCATGAATTGCTTGTATGACCAATATTGTGATTGTCAAGCTTCAATAGATTTCACTTTCTAAACCCGATGTGAAGCTACTAATAGGTATGATACAAGCATATGAAGCTATATAATTTCAACTTTATGATATTCAACTCATTCAACAATTTGCTCTTAGGATATAAGTGAAGAACAAGAGTAAATGACAAACTACTCCAAAAAGATATAAGTGAAGATCAAATGAGTAGTTAAAAAAATAGGTAGCTATGTGAGGACTCTCTCTCATTTGAAAATTTCAGATCTTAAGTATTTTATTCAAACAACAAAGAAGAATAAAATAAAATGACATTCCAAGAATAGCACATATCATGCGAAGAAGCAAAAACTTAGGCTCAACCGAGACTAACCGATAATTGTTCATGAAGAAAGGTGGGATGCCTACCGGGGCATACCCAAGCTTTGATACTTGAGACTTATTGGAATATTAACTTGGGATGCCTTGGGAATCCCCAAGCTTGAGCTCTTGTGTCTTCTTCATTCCTCTCATATCACGGTTTCCCTAATTCTTAAAAACTTCATCCACAGAACTCGTAAGATACGTTAGTATAAATCAATGCAAAGCCTTATCATTCCCTATTGTAACAAATAACTAAAATTTTAATTTAACATCGCATACTAAATGCCTCTACATATTTAATACTCCTATCCTCAAATAGAATCATTAAACAAGCAAACATCACTACAAAAAAAACCACTCCCATGATAATACGTGTTTGTTACAGTAGGTCATGTTTTCTGTCATGCATATACATCCATGACGATTTTATGACAGAATCAAGATAGTCATACTTGTGCTGTCGTAGAAGTGTTCCATGACAATACCAAAATTATCATCACGGAAGTGTCCACTTCCATGACGATAAATGGAGCCTCATGGAAGTGCTTTCGTCAAGGGTAACCGACACGTGGCATCCACCATAATGGGTCGCCGTTAAGCTATCGGGTTCTGGTTTGGATCCGATAACCCGTTAACAGCCCGGACCAATGGGGATTTTCCACGTGTAAAATTCTCATTGGCCGTAGCAACCACGTGTTGGCACCGCAAAAGGACAGATGTTGACCGCCCAATGGACAGGAGGCGCTATGGTACGTCGACATGTGGTAAGGCCCAACAGCGGCCCATTTAGGTTAAAAAGGCTGGCCCAGTCAAAATTAGCGGGCTGGCTCATTAACGGCCTGCTTGCAGATGGCCCATTCGTAGTTAAGGCCCGTACGACTAGTGTCAAATCGGCCCATCAACGGCCCGTTCTAGACTCGTCATCATTGTGGCCCATGGTCACTTCTGGCCCGTTAACAGTCCGCTAAGTATTTGGGCCGAATTATGGCCCGCTGTGTTTCCGGCCTGTTAAAGGTCCTGCTTCATTTGGGCCCATTTATTGGCCATTGAAACTTTTGGCCCATAAACGACCGTGAAGTAATTGGGTCATATTCGGCCATGTCTGACATTTGGCCTGTTAGAGGCCCACTGTAGATTTGGGCCACTTCCAGCCTGTTGTGTTTTCGGCCTGTTAACGTCGGACGAAATCCATGGGCCATATGTGGCCCAACGTCACATCGGGCGTATTAACGGCCCATATAAAACTGATACTAATCAAGCCCGACCGCAATTCCGGCCTGGTAAAGGCCCATGTATTAGGTCGGCGCATTTATGGCCCGTCTGAATTTCGGCATGTGAATGATCCGCATTGTAAATGGGCCACCACGAGCTGAGATACATTTCGGCCTGCTAATGACCACTGGGTTATTTGGCACAATCAGGGCCCAATCTCACTTTCAGTGTATTAAAGGCCCGTGTTATTTATGGGCTCGAGATATTTACACATGTTAACGGCCTGTTGTTACTGAGGACCCAAATTATGTTTAGGCCTGTTAAAGGCCCACTATGGGCACAGGCCTACCAAAAAAAGAAAGCTTATGCTGATTTAGGCCCAGATATTTTTAGTGGGCTACATGCAAATTACAGCCTATAATCGTTTTTAGCCCAATTGGAGTTGTAGGCCCGACGAATGTTGGCACGTTGGGCTTATACGAAGCTTTCGGCCGAATACATTACTAAGATAAACCTACACTATTCAAAAATAGCGTCGTAATTTCTACAGCCTTTGACAGCACGATAAATGTTGTATCTGTAACACCCCCGGTGATTAGCAACAGTAATCACTTTTGATAATGACATGTTAGCATGATCAACAGTGCATAATCATCATTAGCATCATATTGCATTTCAACTCCTAAGTCAAATTCAAAATTTAAATAAAAGTGGAATATGAAAGTTGTCCAACATAGGGGCTAAAATGTCAGATAAATAACAAATATTCCAGAGGCTATTCTAAAATTGAAACCAACATCATTGGAATTGGATAAGTGACTCGAACAACCTCAAACAGTGGATAAAGATAATATTTAATAACCATTTATTAAATCTGAAATAAATATGGAATTATGTTTTGCCCAAACTAGTTTTAGGTGTTAGGGAATGATGCACTGGTATTTATGAAATAGGTCACACTTTTTACAAAAGCCATTTGGGGCCTAAACATTTAACAGTAGAGAAAAGAGAATAAAGAAAAGGAAAAAAAGAAACAGAAAAGGATAAAGGGACCCCCCCCCCCCCGACTGGGCCTCGGCCCAGCAAGCCACCGGCCGCCAGCCGGCCCAGCCGGCGCCTACATAGCCACCCCCCCCCACCCGAAACCCTAGCCCTACCCCCGATCCCCCCTCCCCCTCGCTTTTCCTCCCCCCCCATCTGGATCGGGATCTCCCGATCCGTCCGCCCGCTCTCGCCGACGCCGTCCCGTCGCCGCCTCCCCCTCTTCAGCCCCCACCTCCCTCCGATCCAGATCGGGATCGGGATCGCGGAAACGGCCCCATCGCCGACGCCGCTCGCCGTCGCCGTTGGACGCCGCCGCCCGGAGCCCCGCCCCCGCCGTCCCTGCACCTCTGTCTCCCGTCGCCGTCGTCCCTCGACCGCCCCGACCCCCCCTCCCTCCCCTCCCGGGGCGGTCATCTCCACGCGCGTGAGCTGGCGAGCTCCGGCTCTCCCTCCTCGGCCTCTTCCCCCCTTGCTCCCCACCTCGCCGCTCGCCCGCGCCCCCGTGCCGCCCTCCTCCCACGCTCGCCGCTCGCGCACGCTCCCCCCGCAGCTCACGGCAGTCCTCGCCTCTCCTCCGTCTCTCTCCCCCCCCTCCTCTCTCCCTCACCTCTCTGCTCCTCTCCTGCCTCCCCTCCGCTCTCCACCCTCTCCTCTCCTTCCTTCCCACCTCCCCGTCCCCTTCTCTCCCTCCTGTTCCCGACCCCTCTCCTCTTCCCTCCCCTCCCTTTTGCCCTCTCCTCTCCCTCTCCCTCCTCCTGTTCCCCTCTCTCGCCCAGTCGGTTTCCCCACCCTCTTTCCCCCCCTTTCTCGCCTCGTCCCCCGGTCCCCCCTCTTTCTTCCCCCCCTCCCCTCCCAGTGGGGCCCCGAACCCCTGTGACGCTGACGAATGGGGCCCACGGCCCAGAAACGATTTTAAGAAAATAAAAATAAAAATAAATAAAATAATTAATTAAATATTAATTGTTAATTAGTTATTAATCCTGATTAGGTTAATCTAATTAACTAATTAGTGTTATTATAATCAGTAATTAAATTAATTAAACCTAATTAACCTAACCACCTATGACAGGTGGGACCCACCCCTGTCAGGTGGCTGCTGACGTCAGCATGATGTCATGCTGACGTCATCAATCACTTTTTCGGATAATGTTGAATAATAATTAATTAAATTTCAGAAATTAATAAAAACTTTAGAAAATCATATCTTTTAAACCGTATCTCCGATGAAATATTTTATACATGAAACTTGCTCAGAACGACGATACGAGCCCGGATACGCCCTCCGTATTCCCGTCAGACGCCCGCAGCTATAAGAACATTGAACTTTTAGACCGATTTCAGTAAATGAATAGTGCCCAACTTTAATTAAATAAATCCAAATAAATTCCTAAATTAACTAAATCGTTTAGTTAGGCAGTAGAACACCCCGGCATATCATTTAGGCAGTCATACATATTGTTTGCATTATTGCCGTGAATTTATTGTTTCTCTCCCCCTCCTTCTCTCTCGATAGACGCCGAGACCGACGACCTGCACCAGTTTACGACTACTCTACCGACGAGCAGCCCGTTGACGACCTCCCTCTCTTGCCAGAGCAACCAGGCAAGCCCCCCCCTTGAGCATTCCAATATCGCCCATTCTATTCTCCTGCTTGCATTAGATTTCGCTACTGTTAATGTTGCTCCTATTTGATGCATAGCCTGCTGTTGTAACCTGTTCATTGTCACTTTACCTGCCTATGATAAACTGTTTAGTTAGGTTGGTATGAACCATCTGTGACCCCACCACCTTACTTTCTGTCGCCCCTGCTTGTTCATCGCCGACTCGATCAACTGATCGTCGATCAGAGACCGACGCCTCACTTCACACCCCCCCCCTTAGTTGTACGACTCTGCGTAGTACTATCGAGTGCCGAGGGTGATACCTCGTAACGCACTCCTGATGATACTCTCGCGAGTCATAGCTGTCGTCGTGCGATCGCAGGTCGATGAGGTGATTCCTCCTTCCCATGTCCGATACGACTCTGTCGTGCAACCCCTCAGTGTGAACCTCGAGGGTGATACCTCTTACATTCACCCTGATGATTATGACCACAACACGTTTACTTGACCTTTTTCACAGGCGGGTCCACCCTGGTGGGTACCCGCTGGGGATCTATGATTTTGGGTGTGCCGGAAGGGCACTCGTATGTGACATTGTGGCGGAGCATCAGAGACTCTGATTGTCTCCGCTTGATACTAATTGAGCCTATTGGATTTGGGTGTGTGATCTGAGTGGGTCGACTGCCCTATACGCACTGCCACCACCGCGGATAATGGTTATGGGCCCCTCTGCGATGTACTTTTCGCCGAAGCTTATCAGACGTCACGATTCACCGGCGGGCTGATCGTCGGGATTGGGCTGGATACTTCACTGGCGAGTTCATTGTCGCGCCTGCACCCCGCCAGCACGCAACGCGCAGGGTGCCCAGGGCGATGGCCCGAGACCCCTGGGTGCATAGGTTTAGGTCCGCGTGCTGACCTCTCTGCTGAGCCTAGGTATAGCGCTGCTTCGTTGATCTTCCGAGGACGGGCATTACCCAGCAAGTATGTCCGGCCAGAGTTGATCGAGCGTGTTGGGTAACAGTAGTGCACCCCTGCAGGGATGAATCTTCTATCGATAGCCGGTCCTACGGTAAAGGACGCTCAGTTTGTGTATCCCGATCTACCTACTTAAACTGGATACTTGTTACTTAATTGAAGCTTCGGGATTACTTTCTCGCTGGGAGTCGAGGAAGGATCTTTGAGCTGTACTTCAACATGTTTGCTAAATAAAATGCTATTCTACTCTCTTCTACTGCTGCAAGATGATGGCTTTGAGAAGATGTTTGAAGATGCTAGTCTTCGATAGGACTAGGCCTTTCTCTCTATTCTGGCATTTCTGCAGCCCAGTCCACATATACAGCCTTTTCTCCATTGATAATGTTGCATTTGTAGTATAGATCCTTGCTTGCTGAGTACTTCGGATGAGTACTCACGGTTGCTTTATTTTCTCTTTTCCCCCATATACCCCACCTGGATGATACACCAGACGATGGAGTCCAGGAGTCAGACGCCACCACCGGAGCCTACTACCAGGCGGGTCCAGAGGGCACGTACTACTGGATCGAGCCAGCTGACCAGGAGTAGGATCGGAGGCTCCCAGGCAGGAGGCCAACGCCTTTCGATCTAGTGTCGTTGTTTGTGCTAGCCTTCTTAAGGCATAACTTGTCTTACTATGTCTGTACCCAGATATTATTTGTATGACTGACTTATGTATTCGGATCTTCGGATCCCTGGTCTGTAATATTGTGGACCTCCGTTTATTTGTGTTTAGAGTTGTGTTGTGATATCTTCCCGTGAGTCCCTGGGTTTGATCGTACACGTTTGCGTGTATGATTAGTGTACGATTGAACCGGGGGCGTCACAAGTTGGTATCAGAGCCGACTGCCTGTAGGAAGCCCCCCCTCCAAATTCCTTGGCCGAAGTTGAGTCTAGAAACCGAGAAACTAATTTACTAACTTGGCTGTGTGGCTTACGGGCGCACGTCGCCAACTGGGTGGTATTAGGATCTTTTATTCCTCGTCTATACTCTGGGACTCTAATATCTCTTCTACTCGGGTTAAATAAAATTTTACTAACGCCGACACTTAGGATCTCGTAAATCCCGTCTACCCGGAGAGCTGGATATCTGTGCGATTTCCCAGTCATTGATCTGATTAGTCTGATAATCATTTTCCTTTCCATTGTTTTGTTTAACCTTTCTCTCCGAGTTGTGTTAAACTTCTCGTTGTCATTTGACAAATCTGAATTTCCTCTGTTTCAGATGGACCGTTTGTTTCCACCGCGTCCTACGACACAGCTTGTGCTTCGCACTTGGGCTCGTAATACCCCTGGGTTTCCAGCTGTCCTGATCGCTCTCATGACCAGACTTGGCTACCGCTGGTACCCTGAGTTCATGGTTTACGAGGATTACCGCGAGTTTAATCAGGAACAGTACTATGCTGAAGTTCGGATTTATGATCGGCAGAATGACTCAGACACCGAGCTGCACCTTTTCCACGGTATCGGCGTGACGATTGAGATGGCAGTACATGATGCCGCCTACTCTGCTGTCGCACGTCTTTGAGGACAGTTCAGTGATATCTTGGATGACTCTGAGTTCCGATACATTCCGTATGCCCCTGCTGGAGATGCTACCGGATACTACACAGCTATCTGTGCCCCGTACGAGCCTCGCCGATATGACCACCGCGTTCTGATTCAGTGCACTCAGGCTCTGGATCGCACTGTTCGGGCTCTTGCCGTCGAGTTGGTTGCCACTCGAGCACGTCTTTACGATGCTATGACGCAGTTGATGCCCGCTGTTCGTGCAGGGATACATCCGGAGCACATCCTTTACCCGCGCAGGACTCAGATGTATGCTGGTATTGACTGGCCTGCTGTTGGAGGTCACACACCTACACGTGGACCTCTTCTTACAGTTCGAGACCGGGTTCTGCATCAGAGTGCACATGGAGCATAGGATCCTTCCGCGACGAATATTCGTCGTCCGCACTCGCAGTTACCCCGTTACAGTGGTTTTCTCCGACGTTGATGTAGCCTTTGCTATGTCTCGTTGTGTACTTCCTTACCGCGTGCCTGCGCGCCGCCTAGTATGTCTAGCTTATAATTTGCGCCGTTATGCTGTCCGCATGTACCCGACTTTGTGTATGGATCTGTATGTCTTAATCGACTACTGTTATGTATCTATTACACTGCTTAAGGTATTGTCGTGTTACATCATACTTGTCGCTAAGCACTCGCAATTGCTTTTACTAAACTACCCCCTGTTGATACGTAGCAGGATGGTTAGACCAGGTGGTCGTGGTCGTGGTCGTACCCCTGAACGTCCACCACCGCCAGACTATATGGCAGCTATGATGCAACAGTTCGAGCTCAACCGCCAGTTCATGGTTGGAATCATGGCTCAGTTTCCGCATCAGAACAACCAGAACCAGAACCCAGCTTCAGTAACTTTGACAGAGTTTACGCGACTCAACCCAACGCAGTTTCGCAACTCTGACAAGCCCCTGGATGCCGATGACTGGCTCCGCGACATCACTCACGAGATGAAGTCTGCTAATGTCGCCCCCGCCAACTTTGTCACCTTCGCGGCCTTTTTCTTAAAGGGCCCCGCTGCTCAATGGTGGGACACACACAAGCGTACTCTGCCTGTTGGAACAGTCATCACTTGGTATGAGTTCCAGGCTGCTTTCCGTACACGTTACATCCCTCAAGCAATTATGGAACGCATGAAGACCCAGTTCCGCAACCTCACTCAGGGCAATAAAACCGTCGAAGCTTATCAGCGGGAATTTCTTGATCTCTCCCGCTATGCTGAAGAAGACATCGCCACAGATGCTCGCAGACAGGAGAAGTTCCGTAATGGACTACACCCTGACCTCAAGCTTGCACTAGCTGCTCAAGACATCAATGACTTCTCAACTCTAGTGAACAAGGCTATTCTCGTTGAGACCGCTTAGATGGAACACAAGGACTCGCAGAAGCGCTATCGTGATGCTGGCTCATCTTCGGGCTCAGCACCGAAGCGTAGAGTTTGGATTCCCAACAACGCGTTCCGTCCCAATGCCTCTGCGCCAAAGAACAATGCTGCACTACGTCTGCCTCCTCCACCACCGAGGCCGTCAAAGGCTCAAGCTATTCAGAACCATGCCCCTCTTCATCCTGAAGATGGTTTGTGTTTCAAGTGCCGCAAACCAGGCCACCAGGCTAAAGACTGCCGCCAGACTCAGAATCAGTTAGATTTTCCTCGTGCTGGCCGTGGATATGGCCGTGGCAACAATCAGACCCGCAACTATAATACTGGGTCTGCTTCACGTGGTCGTGGTCAAGCTTACAACATTGACATTGAAGAAGTCCAGGATCAACCTGCTACTGTGATGGGTACCCTTCTTGTTAACTCAGTACCTGCTTCTGTATTATTTGATTCAGGAGCATCGCATTCATTCATGTCTGAAGCATTTGCATTATCTCATGACATTGCATTCGAAAAGATGAACCTGCCAATAGTTGTCCGAACCCCTGGAGGCCAATGTCAAACCACTATGATGGCACATAATGTCCCTGTTGAAATCGAGGAATTTGAATTCCTAGCTTCCCCTATTATCCTGAAGTCTTCCACCATAGACCTCATACTCGGAATGGATTGGTTGAAAGCTCACATTGCTTCGATCAATTGTGCCACAAAAATTATCCAACTTCTTCACCCCTCCGATGAGATAGTGAACTACACTGCCCGAATTACTCGAGACGCTGAAGCTGAGATATATGTTATGAATGCTTTGAACGCCTCACCTCTGGAAGGGATCGAGAACGTTCCTGTCGTTCGAGATTTTCCAGACGTCTTTCCAGAAGAACTTCCAGGAATACCCCCGGCTAGAGCTGTCGAGTTCGTCATCGACTTGAAGCCTGGCACCGTTCCTGTTGCCAAGCGACCTTATAAGATGCCTCCGCATCACCTTCTTGAGCTTAAGGAAGAAATCGACAAGTCACTTAAGAGTGGTTTCATCCGCCCCAGTTCCTCTGCTTGGGGAGCACCTTCACTCTTCGTTAAGAAGAAGGATGGAACTAACCGATTGGTTCAGGATTACCGGCCCATTAACCAAGCCACAATCCAGAATAAATACCCACTGCCCCGGATCAATGATCTTTATGATCAACTCGCTGGATCGTCGGTGTTCTCTAAACTCGACTTGAGGTTGGGTTACCACCAGATCCGTGTCCGTGAAGAGGACATTCCCAAGACTGCATTCGTCACTCGTTATGGCTCCTAGGAATACACCGTCATGTCATTTGGCCTAACGAATGCTCCAGCTACATTCTCCCGCCTGATGAATTATATATTCATGGATTACCTCGACAAGTTCGTCGTGGTATATCTAGATGATATCTTGGTCTATTCTAAGAATAAAGAAGAACATGCTGAACATCTCCGCCTTGTTCTAGAAAGGCTCCGAGAACACCAGTTGTATGCCAAATATTCCAAATGTGAATTCTGGTTATCTGAAGTGACCTATCTTGGTCATGTGATTTCCAAGGATGGAATTGCTGTTAACCCCGAACGAGTTCAGGCTATTCTTGACTGGACTCCCCCAAAGAATGTTAAGCAAGTCAGAAGTTTTCTCGGACTTGCTAGTTATTGCCGTCGATTCGTTGAGAACTTTTCCAAAATTGCAAAACCATTGACAAATCTGCTTCACAAAGGTGTTAAATTTGAGTGGACAGAAAAATGTCAAGAAAGCTTTCAGACACTAAAAGATAAATTGACATCTGCCCCAGTACTAGCACCCCCGGATTCCCAAAAGGATTTCGTGATATACTGTGATGCATCTCGTCAAGGATTAGGCTGTGTCCTAATGCAAGAGCGCAAAGTGATTGCTTATGCCTCCCGACAATTGCGTCCTCATGAAGAAAATTATCCCGTGCATGATCTTGAACTTTCTGCGGTTATCTATGCCTTGAAGCTATGGCGACATTACCTTCTCGGTAACCGTTGCGAGATATACACGGATCACCAAAGCTTGAAGTATTTATATACTCAACCAGATCTGAACCTTCGTCAACAAAGATGGCTCGAAACAATTGCCGATTATGATATGAATATTTCATATACCCCCGGCAAGGCTAATATAATGGCCGATGCTTTAAGTCGCAAGTCCTATAGCAACAATCTTATGGTTCAAGAAACACAACCTCTTCTCCATGAAGAGCTTTGCAAGTTGAACCTCCATATTGTCCCACAGGGTTATCTCAATACCCTGGTTGTCGAACCAGATTTAGAACACGGCATTAAGGTTATGCAAAGGTATGACCCTGAAGTTGAAAAGATCAAGCGATACCTCGAGAAAGGAAAGCCGTCGGAATTCCATCTTGATGCAGATGGGATCCTATTTTTCCAACACCGTCTCTTCGTACCCAAGTTCAAGAATGAGAGGGAAAACGTTATGAAGGAAGCTCATGACACTCCCTTGTCCATTCACCCTGGTAGCACAAAGATGTACCGTGACATTTGTCAAAGATTCTGGTGGCCTAATATGAAGCGAGACATTGCTCGTTATGTTTCTGAGTGTGACGTTTGCCGCCGCGTTAAAGCTCAACATCAAAGGCCCGCAGGAGCTCTGCAACCCCTGGAAATTCCTGAATGGAAATGGGACAAGGTCCAAATGGATTTCATTACTGGTTTTCCCAAATCCCAGAAGGGTAATGATGCTATATTTGTTGTCATTGACCGATTCTCTAAGGTTGCCCACTTTCTGCCTGTTAAGGAGACAATCACTGCTAGCCAGTTAGCAGACTTGTATGTTTCCCGGATGGTGTCACTCCACGGTGTTCCGTTGGAGATCAGTTCTGATCGTGGCAGCCTCTTCACCTCCAGATTCTGGAATAGTTTCCAAGAAGCTATGGGAACACATCTGTCGTTCAGTACCGCTTTTCACCCTCAGTCACAGGGTCAAGTTGAACGAGTGAATCAAGTGCTCGAAGATATGCTTCGAGCTTGCGTCATCTCCTTCGGTAAGAAATGGGAGGAATCTCTCCCGTATGCCGAATTCTCTTACAACAATAGCTATCAAGCTAGTCTGAAGATGGCACCGTTTGAAGTTCTATACGGTCGTAAGTGTCGAACCCCTCTGAATTGGTCAGAAACTGGGGAACGCTCACTCGTCGGACCGGACATTATTCGGCAAGCTGAAGAACAAGTCCGTGTTGTTCGTGAACATTTGAAATCTGCTCAGTCTCGTCAGAAGAGCAACTATGACCGTAAGCACCAGGAAATAGTCTATCAACCTGGCGAGCAAGCTTACCTCCGCGTCACTCCGTTGAAAGGCACTCATCGGTTCGGAATCAAAGGCAAGTTAGCCCCTCGCTACATTGGCCCGTTCCGTATTCTTCCCCGTCGAGGAGAAGTGGCATATCAGTTGCAATTGCCGCCAAACCTTTCTCAAGTACATGACGTCTTTCATGTATCCCAACTCCGCCGCTGCTTCAAGGATCCTATTCGAGCTGTGGATCATGAAGTGCTTGAATTACGGGAAGATCTGTCTTATCCAGAACATCCCATCCGTATTCTTGATCAAGCTGAGCGTCGAACACGTCAAAAGTCAATCAAGTTCCTCAAGGTTCAGTGGTCAAATCATTCTGAAGATGAAGCCACTTGGGAACGCGAGGATCGTCTTCGCGAAGAATACCCCTCTTTCTTTCAGTCTTCCTCTTAATTCTCGGGACGAGAATTCTTAATAGATGAGGAGAGTTGTAACACCCCCGGTGATTAGCAACAGTAATCACTTTTGATAATGACATGTTAGCATGATCGACAGTGCATAATCATCATTAGCATCATATTGCATTTCAACTCCTAAGTCAAATTCAAATTTAAATGAAAGTGGAATATAAAAGTTGTCCAACATAGGAGCTAAAATGTCAGATAAATAACAAATATTCCAGAGGCTATTCTAAAATTGAAACCAACATCATTGGAATTGGATAAGTGACTCGAACAACCTCAAACAGTGGATAAAGATAATATTTAGTAACCATTTATTAAATCTGAAATAAATATGGAATTATGTTTTGCCCACTCCAGCCGCCGCTGCCGCTCGTCCTCTCGCCTCTGCCTCCGCTCGCCGCGGCCACCCGCACGCGCGCGCGCCCCCACACCTCGCCCGCGCGCTCGTCCGCATCGCGCGCCGTGGCCCCGCGCTCACCACCGACCCGTCCAGCCGCGCCTCGCCGGCGCCCGTGGCCAGCGCCCGGGCGCACCCTGGACGCGCCCGCTCGGGCTGCGCCCACGCCCGCCCCGTGTGGCCGTATGGGCCACTGCCCGGTGGGCCCTGCCCCCCCTGTGCCGCTGACAGATGGGGCCCACCCCCCTAAAAACGATTTAAAAGAAATAGAAAATAAAAATAGAAATAAATAAAATGATTAATTAAATAATTAATTAGTTAATTAATTAGTTAATTAATCCTGATTAGGTTAATCTAATTAACTAATTAGTGTTAATTAATCAGTAATTAAATTAATTAAACCTAATTAACCTAACAGCCTATGACAGGTGGGACCCACCCTGTCAGGTGGCTGCTGACGTCAGCATGATGTCATGCTGACGTCATCAATCACTGTTTCGGATAATGTTGAATTAAATAATTAATTAAATTTCAGAAATTAATAAAAACTTTAGAAAATCATATCTTTTAAACCGTATCTACGATGAAAATATTTTATACATGAAACTTGCTCAGAACGACGATACGAGCCCGGATACGCCCTCCGTATTCCCGTCAGACGCCCGCAGCTATAAGAACATTGAACTTTTAGACCGATTTCAGTAAATGAATAGTGCCCAACTTTAATTAAATAAATCCAAATAAATTCCTAAATTAACTAAATCGTTTAGTTAGGCAGTAGAACACCCCGGCATATCATTTAGGCATGTCATACATATTGTTTGCATTATTGCCGTGAATTTATTGTTTCTCTCCCCCTCCTTCTCTCTCGATAGACGCCGAGACCGACGACGCTGCACCAGGTTACGACTACTCTACCGACGAGCAGCCCGTTGACGACCTCCCTCTCTTGCCAGAGCAACCAGGCAAGCCCCCCCCTTAAGCATTCCAGATATCGCCCATTCTATTCTCCTGCTTGCATTAGATTTCGCTACTGTTAATGTATGCTCCTATTTTGATGCATAGCCTGCTGTTGTAACCTGTTCATTGCTACTTTACCTGCCTATGATAAACTGTTTAGTATAGGTTGGTATGAACCATCTGTGACCCCACCACCTTACTTCGTCGCCCCTGCTTGTTCATCGACGACTCGATCAACGTGATCGTCGATCAGAGACAGATGCCTCACTTCACACCCCCCCCCTTAGTTGTACGACTCTGCGTAGTAACTATCGAGTGCCGAGGGTGATACCTCGTAACGCACTCCTGATGAATACTCTGCAGCATAGCTGTACGGTCGTGGTCATCGAGGGTGATTCCTCCTTCTCCATGTCCGATACGACTCTGTCGTGCAACCCCTCAGTGTGAACCTCGAGGGTGATACCTCTTACGTTCACCCTGATGATTATGACCACACGGTTACTTGACCTTTTTCACAGGCGGGTCCACCCTGGTGGGTACCCGCTGGGGATCTATGATTTCGGGTGTGCCGGAAGGGCACTCGAGTGTGACATTATGGCGGAGCATCAGAGACTCTGATTGTCTCCGCTTGATACTAATTGAGCCTATTGGATTTGGGTGTGTGATCTGTGTGGGTCGACGTGCCCTATACGCACTGCCACCACGCGGGATAATGGTTATGGGGCCCTCTGCGATGTACGTTTCGCCGAAAGCTTATCAGACGTCACGATTCACCGTGCGGGCTGATCGTCGGGATTGGGCTGGATACTTCACTGGCGAGTTCAGTGTCGCGCCTGCACCCCGGCCAGCCACGCAACGCGCAGGGTGCCCAGGGCGATGGCCCGAGACCCCTGGGTGCATAGGTTAGTCCGGCGTGCTGACCTCTCTGCTGAGCCTAGGTAGAGCGCTGCTTCATGTTGATCTTCCGAGGACGGGCATTACCCAGCAAGTATGTCCGGCCAGAGTTGATCGAGCGTGTTGGGTAACAGTAGTGCACCCCTGCAGGGATGAATCTTCTATCGATAGCCGGTCCTACGGTAAAGGACGCTCAGTTTGTGTATCCCGATCCACCTACTTAAACTGGATACTTGTTACTTAATTGAAGCTTCGGGATTACTTTCTCGCTGGGAGTCGAGGAAGGATCTTTGAGCTGTACTTCAACATGTTTGCTAAATAAAATGCTATTCTACTCTCTTCTACTGCTGCAAGATGATGGCTTTGAGAAGATGTTTGAAGATGCTAGTCTTCGATAGGACTAGGCCTTTCTCTCTATTCTGGCATTTCTGCAGCCCAGTCCACATATACAGCCTTTTCTCCATTGATAATGTTGCATTTGTAGTATAGATCCTTGCTTGCTGAGTACTTCGGATGAGTACTCACGGTTGCTTTATTTTCTCTTTTCCCCCATATACCCCACCTTGATGATACACCAGACGATGGAGTCCAGGAGCCAGACGCCACCACCGGAGCCTACTACCAGGCGGGTCCAGAGGGCACGTACTACTGGATCGAGCCAGCTGACCAGGAGTAGGATCGAAGGCTCCCAGGCAGGAGGCCAACGCCTTTCGATCTAGTGTCGCTGTTTGTGCTAGCCTTCTTAAGGCATAACTTGTCTAACTATGTCTGTACCCAGATATTATTTGTATGACTGACTTATGTATTCGGATCTTCGGATCCCTGGTCTGTAATATTGTGGACCTCCGTTTATTTGTGTTTAGAGTTGTGTTGTGATATCTT
The DNA here is from genome assembly GCA_011799875.1 of Thinopyrum elongatum. Classification (NCBI taxonomy): domain Eukaryota; kingdom Viridiplantae; phylum Streptophyta; class Magnoliopsida; order Poales; family Poaceae; genus Thinopyrum; species Thinopyrum elongatum. The sequence continues at coordinate 529,848,207 of CM022300.1, read as the reverse complement.
CCCGTGAGTCCCTGGGTTTGATCGTACACGTTTGCGTGTATGATTAGTGTACGATTGAACCGGGGGCGTCACAGTATCACAACAAAATAAATTCCAGCCATACAAGAAAAGGCCTGTTGGCATAAAGTTTACAGTCCTTGCAGATAAAAGCACCATCAGATGTATAGAAGCACAGATCATTTGACCTGAGTGCTAATGTTTCAGGCTGTAGAATCTGATGGAGAAGCATGATCTTCCCCTTTTTTCCGCCATTGCTCTTGAACAACGTAGCAAATGTCTGATAGTATGGTTTCAAAACCATTCATATCTTGACGACATTTTTCAACCACTATTCTTGTTTTCGAAACGACCTCCATTAGGAATTGCACTTGTGTCTGGAGCACAGATATATCACTCTGTCTAGCCGGAAGATTTTATTCAGTAGGCGATTTGGACGAGGTTACCTTGACAACCAACCCAGAATTACGCAGGAAGGTGCTTTTTGCACTGTTAGTGGAAGATACTGATGCACTGTAGCAAGAGGTGACATTGTGCCTGTGGTAGCCTCGTCACCTTCAGGTGGTTGTGGCTGTTCAATCATTTGTTCCATAGCTTGCTGAAAGTTTGAACTTGTAGATTAGTGTACCAGATAAGTTACTAATGAGACAAAAACAAACAAAATAGGTATCACGTTTATACTACTGTAATACATTAGCATGTATTGTAGTGCCAAGTACATAATAAAATCACTTTCGGAACATATGTCCATGTAGCATGCCTACTGTATTGTCTATTTTCTCACATTCGTTGACATCTAAGGATAAAGAGACATGGTTTAACATAGGATGAACATAGTATGACATCATTCATATCATGGAGAAACATATCTCAAACAAACAGGCTATTGTATCATTGTGTGGGCACGTGAACATCACAACTAGATTACAGATCAAGACCAAAAGAATATCCTTCCTCTCTTTTATACCGTGTAAGGTGAAATGATACGTTAAGACAACTGTGTATAAAAGTGAACAGAGTAACTGACATTGGCTGCAAACCAGGCAGTTAAATGAACACATCATAGTAACAAGCAGTTCAAAGGCAGGAAGAGTAAGGACTTACAACAACGGCTTGAACTAGTGTGCTCATGCCCTTCATCTTGCTGGTGTGGCAATCCTTGAAGATTTGTAATGTATTCGGTTCAGGTTCTTTTTGGTCCGCACGGGCTTTCCTCTGTATTTGGAACAAGTCAATATAGATACGATAATATGGCACAGAAAAAAGAAGGAACTAGCAGCTATTTACAAGAGCCTCGCAGTGTGCAATATAACTATGAGATCCTGTTGTCTGTTGTAATTTCACTTTAGAACGGTTGGTCTTGTTCTTCAAACAGTTAGCCTAGAAGAAGATACACTTGTAAGGCACGTATGTAAATACGAGTTCAATATGTGATCTGATCAAATACATATACCCTACCTGATACTTTGGAGCAGACCAGTGTTTAACAAGGGCTGTCCAGTCTTCATCTGTAATATATTCCACTGGAGATGTTTGGGCGATTTCATTGTTAGCCTTGCCTTCAAAGTGAGTTTTTCTAAGGTGATACCGATACTGCGCAGAGCATACGGAAAAACATGAGTGCATACTTGTTTAGTTGCATCATCTTTTGGATCCAACTTGAACCTCATCTGTTGAAAAAAGAATGCGAGTCTTTTTAGGAGGAAGCTAGAAAGTATGGGACAGACCAAGACAATATTACAAATTGCGATGAATAACATTACTTAGGGATAAATGGTCAAGGAAGGTGTTAAACTGGGTATCCTCTTTCTCATTCCTGTACTGGATCCACGTTGGGAGGATACGTGCATGACACCTAACGACAATGGCTGCCTCTGATACAACTTGGCTGACTCTGTAGCATCACGTGGCCTTTTTAAACCTGCCTCAAAATGGATCTCCATTCTTCCTCCTTTAGATTTTGTTAATCTGTCAAGCATTATCCCTGATGTCTATTTCCACTTGCGCCGTCGTGCTAGTTCAACAACGAATATTGAAAGTGTTAGTGCACATCAAACTGTGAGAGTACATATAAAGGAGCATGCAACTGCAACTTGACTCGGTCAGGTACTGTCTTGGTGTTGATGCTCATGAGGTTCATCTGATCTTGCCAAGTCCTGTTGTGTCAGCAGTGCTTCGGAAGTAGTGTTAGGTGTGAAGGCAGCTTGGGAATAGGCCAGTTGTGGAGCAAACGAACGAGTAACTCGTTGAGATGCCGGTACAGTTAAAGGGGATGCTGCAGCTGGTGGAGCAGGTGATACTGTGTTTGTAGATTTAGCCGATGGACTTGGACCTTCTACTACACTATAAGTACCAGCAGAATCTCGAGGGAAGATCCTTTTCCGTTGCACCCGACGAGTAACACCATTCCCTACTATATTCTTTTCCTTGCTCTTTTTTGACTCTGCCATGTCAAGCCATACCCACAACACAAAAGAATAAAATTGCTCTTCAGAACTCATTGATGCATGATACAGACAAGCAATACTTTGATGTAAGACAACCGTATGAGGAGGATGGAATATGTAAGAAAAACAGGACGGCGTGACATATTCACAGCTTTGGTGTGTAAACTAAGCAGAAGGATTTTCAAGAAAATAGAAGTAATGCAAGCTAGACACCATATGAAAGATGCAACCAATATCACTCTGCCAAGTTAAAAGTGTCCTGACATAAGTGGCATTTCGAAAAATTAGAAGCAGTACAACCTAGAAATCAATGCAAGATGCAACCACTATCACACTGCCAAGTTAAAAGCGTCCAATCAGGAGTGATTGATGCAGGATACACAACAACAGTACTTTGATGTAAGAACCCGGTATGATAGATAGATGTAGTGTATTCTAGACACAGAAAGGCATGCCATATGCACATGTATAACGTACAAACTTAGTAGGTGCAATTTAATCAAAATAGAAGAAATACAAGCTAGACAACATATGCAACATGAAACCAATTATCACACTGTCAACTTAGAGCAAGCACCTGCGATGGTGGAGTATGGGAGATGAACTCATCATGTAGACTTGGGACTTCAACTGCTGTAGCAGTAGCAGTGGCAAATCTAGAGAGCCTCCATTTGCGTCGGTCCGGAGGGCCACCAACATCCCCTAACTTACTCTTTTCCTTCCTCTTTTTTGATGTTGCCTTCTGAAGTCAAAACCACAAGAAGATGAATAAAATTAGCTCCGCATAACTGGTTGATGCATGATACAGACGAACACTACTTTGATGTAAGGCAAGCGCATGATAGGAGGATGGAATATATACAAAAAAAATGACAGCATTGCATATTCACACATACGATAGGAGGATGGAATAAGTATGAAAAACAGTAAGCAGACGGCATTTCAACAAAATTAGAAGAAATGAAAGCTAGGCACCATATGAACATGCAACCAATATCACTGTACCAGGTAAAAAGTGTCTCGTCGTAAGTGCTATTTCAACAAATTAGAAGCAGTACAAGCTAGAAGACAATGCAAGATGCAACCTACATCACACACCCAAGTTAAATGTGTCTTATGGGTAAGTGATTGTTGCTGGTATAAGTTGTAAGCTATGCAGATGAAATTCAACAAAATTAGAAGCAATACAAACTAGACATCATATGGAACAAGCAACCACATATAACAGTGCCAAGTTAGAGCAAGCACCTGTGATGGTGGAGTAGGGGAGACATGCTCATCATCTACACAGCTACGTTGACTGTCCAGCCTTGTGTTGTCTTGCGAATCTTGTTGGGAGGATGGCGGAGTAGAATCTGTAGAGACCCTCTATTTGAGTTGCTCCGAAGGACCACCATCATCCACTGCCTTACTAATTTCCTTCAGCTGTATTGATTTTGCATTGTGAAGTCAAACCGATAAGAAAAAGGAATAAAATCCACTCTTCAGAACTCATTCATGCATGATACTGACAAATACTACTTGGATGAAAGGCAAACACATGATACGAGGATGGAATATGTACGAAAAATAGGATGGCGTGATATATTCACACCTATGATGTGGTAACTAAGCAGAAGGTATTTCAACAAATTAGAAGCACTGCAAGCTAGACACCATATGAAAGATGCAACCAATATCACTCTGCCAAGTTCAAACTGTCTGGCGTTTCAACAAATTTGAAGCAGTACATGCTAGAAATCATATGCAAGACGCAACCAATATCACAGTGGCGACTTAAAGGTCCCTCATCATAAGTGGCTGATGCGGGATACGCAAGAATAGTAGTCTGATGTAATAACATGGTTTGATCAGATATAGTATGTTCTAGAAACAGGAACACGTGTCATATTCACAGGTATGATGTGTAAAGTAAGCAGATGTAATACAACAAAGTTAGAAGCAATACAAGCTGGACATCATACGCAACATGCAACCACATATAATAGTGCCAAGTTAGAGCAACCACCTGTGATGGTGGAGTAGGGGAGATGTGCTCATCATCTACACAGCTACGTTGACTGTCTAGCCTTGTGTTGTCTTGCGAATCTTGTTGGGAGGATGGCGTAGTAGAATCTGTAGAGACCCTCCGTTTCAGTTGCTCGGAAGGACCACCATCATTCAATGCCTTACCAATTTCCTTTCGCTTTATTGATTTTGCATTGTGAGGTCAAACCGACAAGAAAAAGGAATAAAATTCGCTCTTCAGAACTCATTGATGCATGATACTGACAAACACTACTCTGATGAAAGGCAAACTCATGATACGAGGATGGAATATGTACGAAAAACTGGACGGCATGACATATTCACACCTATGATGTGGTAACTAAGCAGAAGGCACTTCAACAAATTAGAAGCACTGCAAGCTAGACACCATATGGAAGGTGCAACCAATATCACTTTGCCAAGTTAAAACTGTCTCGTCATGGGTGGTGTTCATCAAATTAGAAGCACTACATGCTAGAAATAATATTCAAGACGCAAACCAATATCACACTGCCAACTTAAGGTGTCTCATCATAAGTGACTGATGCAGGATACACAAGAAGAGTAGTTTCATTTAAGAACATGGTGTGATAGACAGAATAGTATGTACCAAAAATAGGAAGGTGTGTCATATTCACACATATAATGTGTAAACTATGCAGATGCAGTTTACACTAATTAGAAGCAATACAAGCTAGACACCATATGCAACATGCAACCAGATATCACACTGCCAAGTTAGAGCAAGCACCTGGGATGGTGGAGTAGGGGAGCGGAGACTTGGAACTTGTAATGCACTAGCAGTACAAGGATAATCCGTACAGATGCTCCGTTTACGTTGCTGCAGAGGACCACCATCATCGCATTCCTTACTCTTTTCCTTCCTCTTTTCTGATTTTGCCTTGTCAAGTCAAACCCACAAGAAAAAGGAATAAAATTTGCTCCTCAGAACTCATTGATGCATGATACTGACGAACACTACTTCTATGTAAGGCAACCGCATGATAGGAGGATGGAATATGTATGAAAAACAGGATGGCATGACATATTGACATGTATGATGTGTAAAGTGTAAACTAAGCACAAGGTGTTTGAACTAATTAGAAGCAATGCAAGCTAGACACCATATGAAAGATGAAACCAATATCACACTGCCAAATTAAAAGGGTGGCCTCATAACTGTATTTGAACAAATTAGAAGCAATACATGGCAACAGGCTAGAAATAATATGCAATATGCAACGAATAAAGGTGTCTCATTGTAAGTGATTGATGCAGGATACATAAGAGTGGTAGTTTCATGTAAGAACATGGTTAATAGATAGATGTAGTATGTACCAAAAATAGGAAGGCATGTCATATTCACAGGTATAATGTGTAAATTAAGCAGATGCAATTTACCCTAATTAGAAGGATTACAAGTTAGACACCGTATACAACATGCAACCACATATCACACTGCGAAGTTAGAGCAAGCACCTGCGATGGTGGTGTAGGGGAAATGCGCTCTTCAAGTACAAAGCTACGTTCAATATCTTCATTTAGACTTGCTGTTTCTTGAGAATCATGTGGGGAGGATGAAACTGCACTCTTTATAAGAGTAGCGCGTCTCATACTAACCCACGGGCGTGACTGTCTCATCATAAGTGATAGATGCAGGATACACAAGAACAATAGTTTGATGTAAGAACATGGTGTGATAGGCAGATGTAGTATGTACCAAAAACAGGAAGGCGTGTCATATTCACATGTATAATGTGTAAGCTAAGGAGATGCAATTTAACAAATTAGGAGCAATACAAGCTAGGCACCATATGCAACATGCAACCAGATATCACACTGCCATGTTAGAGCAAGTACCTGGGGTTGTGGAGTAGGGAGATGAGATTTGGAACTTGCATTGCAGTAGGAGTAGCAGGAGAATCTGCAGAGATCATCTGTTTCGGTTGCTCCAGAGGACCACCATCATCCCGTGCGTTCATCCTTTTAGATTTTGCCTTGTCAAGTCAAACACACAAGAAAAAGGAATGAAATTCGCTCTTCCAAATTCGTTGATGCATGATACTAATGAACACAACTTTTATGTAAGGCAACCACATTGTAGGAGGATGGACTATGTATGAAAAATGCTAAGCAGAAGGCATTTCAACAAATTGGAAGCAATGCAAGCTAGACAGCATATGATAGATCCAACCAAAATCACTCTACCAAGTTAGAAGTGTCTCATTATAAGTGGCATTTCAACAAATTAGAGGCAATACATGCTTGAAATGATATGCAAGATGCAACCAATATTACACTGTCAATTTTAAGGTGTCACGTTAGAAGTGATTGATGTGGGATACACAAGAAAAGTAGTTTGATGTAAGAACATGGTTAATAGAAAGATGTAGTATGTACCAAAAACAGGAAGGCATGTCATATTCATAGGTATACTGTGTTAACTAAGCAGATGCAATTTACCCTAATTAGAAGCATTACAAGGTAGACACCATATGCAACATGCAACCACATATCACATTGCCAAGTAAGAGCAAGCACCTGCGATGGTGGTGTAGGGGAATTGTGGTCATCAACTACAGAGTTACGTTGACTATCTTCATTTAGCCTTGCTGTTTCTTGAGAATCATGTGGGGAGGATGACATTGCACTCTTTAAAAGAGTAGCGCGTCTCACAGTAACCCACTGGGGTGACTGTCTCATCATAAGTGATTGATGAGGGATACACAAGAGCATTAGTTTGATGTAAGAACATGGTTAATAGACAGATGTAGTATGTATCAAAAACAGGAAGGCATGTCATTATCAAAGGCATAATGTGTAAAGTAAGCAGATGCAATTTAACCAAATTGGAAGCAATACAAGCTAGACACCATATGTAACATGCAACCACATTTGACAGCGCGAAGTTAAAGCAAGCACCTGGGATGGTTGTGTGTGGCAATTGAGATCATCAACTGCAGATCTATGTTTACTGTCTCCATCTGCTGGCACTACACCCTTTAGAGCGCTGAAACACTTAGTGCTTATCCTCGAATTACACTGGAGCGACTTCTGTCTTTTCTTTTGTGTATTCATCAACAGTGTGTCAGAGTCTGAAATACCCATGCATAAAAAAAATAGTGTGAGTATGGGTGAAGTGTGTGCACAAGTAGTACAGTGTAAAAGTAGCAGATAGCAGGTGGGTGAGAAATAAATGACGGGAGACATATGATAGCTCTAAAACATGCATGGCACATGAAATTAGATTCTAGGATTTTGAAATATGAGCATAGGGATGGCTGGGAAATGCAGATACTCCTCCAGTACACCACAAGGTGTGGTCCTATGAAAATAACAGTGACTGAAAACAAATAGGTCAGTCCATTTTTTCTGCACCGTTCGATGTACAAAGAACGGGCAGATCGCCTTCATCTACCTCTAGCCAGTCAGTGTTAACGATCTTCCTCAAAATGCCAGTGACCATCGGCCCAGTCCCCGGCCTCCGCCCTCCCCTCGACCTCACCACACCGCCGTGCTTGGCACTGCCCCCCGGCCATCCCTTGAAGCCCCGCCAACCTCCAGATCGGGCGCAAGCAGCTCCTGCACCACTTCCCAGGCGAACATGCGGACTAGGTGCTCCGCGCGCCTAAGTGGGTGCTACTTATTTTAATTGCGAATCAACTGACCATGAATTGAAATCCAGGCGGGCGACTGACCTCTCTCTCTAAGCATGTGGACATGTTTTTCGATTTCGGTTTTCGCTTGAGGACAAGTGAGGTCTAAGCTTGGGGGAGTTGATACGTCCATTTTGCATCATGTTTTCCTACTATTATTTATATATTTTTTAGGTATAATAATGCTTTTTGGAGTAATTCTAATGCCTTTTCTCCCATAATATGCAAGGTTCACACAAAGAGGGAGAATACCGGCAGCTGGAATTCTGGACCTGAAAAAGCTACGTCAGGCCACCTATTCTGCACAACTCCAAATGAGCTGAAACTTGATGGAGAATTTTTATGGAATATATAAGAATTATTGGAGCAAATAAGTACCATAGGGGGCCAACCAGGTGGGCACAACCCACTGGGCGCGCCAGGGAGCCCAGGCGCGCCCTGGTGGGTTGTGCCCTCTTCGGCCCACCTCCGGTGCCCCTCTTCTGGTATATAAGTCATTTTGACCTAGAAAAAATAAGGAGAGGACTTTTGGGATGAAGCGCCGCCATCTTGAGGCGAAACTTGGGCAGGAGCACTTTTGCCCTCCGGCGAAGCGATTCCGCCGGGGGAACTTCACTCCCGGAGGGGGAAATCATCGTCATCATCATCACCAACAACTCCCCCATCTTGGGGAGGGCAATCTCCATCAACATCTTTAACAGCACCATCTCCTCTCAAACCCTAGTTCATCTCTTGTGTTCAATCTTTATACCGGAACCTTAGATTGTTGCTTGTGGGTGACTAGTAGTGTTGATTACATCTTGTAGTTGATTACTTTATGGTTTATTTGGTGGAAGATTATATGTTCATATCCATTATGCTATTTAATACCCCTCTGATCTTGAGCATGATTATCATTTGTGAGTAGTTACTTTTGTTCTTGAGGTCACGGGAGAAATCTTGTTGCAAGTAATCATGAGAACTTGATATGTGTTCGATATTTTGATGGTATGTATGTTGTGATTCCCTTAGTGGTGTCATGTGAACGTCGACTACATGACACTTCACCATATTTGGGCCTAAGGGAATGCATTGTGGAGTAGTTATTAGATGATGGGTTGCGAGAGTGACAAAAGCTTAAACCCTAGTTTATGCGCTATTCCATAAGGGACCGATTTGGATCCAAAAGTTTAATGCTATGGTTAGATTTATTCTTAATAATTTTCTCATAGTTGCGGATGCTTGCGAGGGGGTTAATCATAAGTAGGAGGCTTGTTCAAGTAAGAACAGCACCTAAGCACCGGTCCACCCACATATCAAATTATCAAAGTAGCGAACACAAATCAAACCAACATGATGAAAGTGACTAGATGAAATTCCCGTGTAACCTCAAGAACGCTTTGCTTATCATAAGAGACCATTTTGCCCTGTCCTTTGCCTCAAAAGGATTGGGCTACCTTGCTGTACTTTTGTTACCATTACCGTTGCTTGCTTGTTACAAACTACCTTGCTATCAAACTACTCGCTACTTATAATTTTAGTGCTTGCAGAGAATACCTTGCTGAAAACTACTTGGCATTTCCTTCTGCTCCTCGTTGGGTTCGACACTCTTACTTATAGAAAGGACTATGATTGATCCCCTATACTTGTGGGTCATCATGGTGCGGTGGCCGTCTGTCGGCGGCGAGGAACCAGATCGGAGGCGGCAAACGACGGTGTAGCGGGAACAGCTCCAGTGCAGTGGATGGTTGCGACAGTGGAGTGGCAGCGGTGAAGCGCAGGATGACGTGGTTGAAGTGGTTCTGGTATGACGCACGTCAGCGTCGGCGTCGTGGAGGCAGCTCTGCCTCGGCTTCAGTTGCTAAGTCCTTGAGGGTGTTGCGGCTGCGGTTGCGTTGGACGACGACATCGGAGTACCGGCTCCAGTGTGATGGAGGAGGGCGGCGGTGGATTGGGCGCGATGGGGTGGAGGACGGAGGAGGCTGGGGTATCGCGACTGGTGGAGAGGGCATTTTGGCGCCCATGGAGTATGAATGGGGAAACGGAGGGAGGGGGGAACTAAGGGGGAGCAATGTTTCAGTTTGGGACGCGCTAGTTTGAAATTTGGGGAAAGTTACAAACTTTGCCCCCATCTAAAATTTCAGACATATTACGGGTCGGGGGTACGATAGTAATCTTAGGTGTCCCAAATAGTGGGCGGGGTAGATTTTGGTCGAGCGCATGGGTGTTTAGGCGCCCACAGTATATGAATGCTTCTCGGAGGCGGTTGAGACTGGCGTCTTGGTGTAGTTACAAACCTACCCCGGGTTAGACCTTTGGACATCGGGCCGATAGGCTACACGGGTCAGAGTGAGGACAGTAATTTCCTACCACCAAACATTAGTCTCACGTGGTTTCGGGCGACCAGAGGCTTATTTGATGCTTCGTTCAATATTTGGGAGTAGAAGCATTAACGTTTACAGTTCTCTTGAATTGAACTTTCAGGATTTGTCAAACTTCAAAAATCTTGACTCTTGAAAATCCTAAAACTATAATTATTTTGGAATGGAGGGGGTACATTTTGAATATACATTGTACACGAGTATATATTAAAAAATATGCATCTTAGCTCAATTCATGAATGGTTCCTGATATAATCTCCTTGGTTGCAAAAAAATAGTTAGACATGCGTATGAATATATAGCATGTTCAAACGCACAACAAAGATTGATGCCCCCTTTTAGATCTGATTTACAAATGCCATTATCTTGAATTCAAATAGAAGAATGCACTTCCTATAAATTCGAATCTTCGAAACCACCTTTATGTTGAATTGAACATGCATTATATTTCATAGCTAGCAATTTGGAATGTATCCATGTATGTGACAAATGTATAAAGTGCGTGACACTAACAACACGGAGTGCACTAATTAATGTTTATATATGAATTGAAAAAGCCATGCATTGTCTGGATTTCAAACCACTCTCACTCTATGGATCGATAATATGAAATAAACCCATACACATGCTCGAATTCAATAGAGTATGGGTGTCTGATAGACCAATGTTCGTTCATACGCAAATTGCAAAAATCATGATCTCATCCAAAAAAATAATGCAATTTATATTTTAATTTAATGCGTAAAATCGCCTTTTACGCGTAGATGCACTATGCCTCGGCCCGTCCTCACACACGCGCTATATATCTCTCTATCCAACGCATAAGTGCACACACTTTATATACATCGGCATTTCTCTCTCACACATGCTCGCACTCTCCCCCGGGGTGTCTCACGCACACACTCTCTATATATCTCCCTCTCTCTCTCTTACTACTACGTACCACTCTTTTCACTAATCTCAGTTGGAAAACACTATTTCTCTCACATGCATATATACACACGCATGGTCTCTGCTGGTCCTCTATATGCACATATATGTGCCTACGTGTCTCCCGCACGCACATTATCTTTAGGCCTCTCTCGCACACATTGCCCCCCCCACACCTCTCTCTTACTAGTTGGCGGATATGATTCCATCAGATCATTCGGTAGGATATCCCTGATAGTTAGGCTGGATGGTAATACGAGGCATATGCTGGATGGTAATACGAGGCACTTTCTCCCAGATCAAGGATGGATAGAGGACTAGCTGGCACGACTGCGCGGAGGTTTCTGGGACAGGTGCGCGGACAAGAGGCATTGTGGTCTGCTTATTTCTGCAAATAGTGGTGCTTAAATTTAGTGGAACTGCACAAGAAGTTCAGATGGTCAGTACACTACATGGTTCAGTTCAGCATCCAACTGAGAACACAATTATAATTGGTTATTCTGGAATGAGAGAACCTAACCCTGGATGGTGGCAACAAGAAAAACCAGAGTGAACTCCAGGAAATTAAAGCCTGCCTAGGGAGGCCCTTTGCTCAGAGAAGCCTTGCTTGATTTTTCCTAATTTGTAAACCCTCTCACAACTTTGTCTTTTGCTGTGAACTACTAAATGTTGGTTATGTTCTATGAATCATTGAGATGTATAAAATTGCTGAACTTATGCTTTTCAAGTATTTTATGAAGCCGAGTTTAATGTGAATGTTCCACATGAACGCTGGACTAGCGTGTGAACGTTTGGAATTTACATTGTGGCCTCAGTTAACTGCATGAACCACTGTAACAAGATACGTAGTTGCTTATATGTCAGACAACAGAGTATTGATTGTTAGCTAGTCGATAGCCGACTTTTCTAGTGTTGAAGCGAGCTGAGCCAATGTGCCGTGTTTTGCACAACTACTTACAAGTGGGGTAGCACCAACAGTGTTTACAAGTACTTAACCAGCCTTATGTACCCTATGTATACGTCGGCGCACAGTTCTCGAACAAGTATTCTATTTCATCAAACATACACTGCTCGTATGATAAACCGTGACAACTTATGTCTTACCATGCCATATTATATGAAAAAACTAGTGAGGACGCATCTGTTTCGGCAACAATTATGATGGTTCTCACATGATTCACGGGCACACAAAAGTAGCAGTAGTTCCCATAGACGCATTCAAACAGAGTACTAGCCCCAGAGGGCTCGATAATAGGCAAGGTTCGGATAATTAGACACAATCCAAACTACTTTTAAACACTAGCTAGGCTAACTATTTCATGCCTCGATCAAATTTGGATGGACACAAGACAGACCTTGCCATGAACATCATCGAGGATGTCCGGCAGCAGGTCAATCCTGTCAACCTTCTTGAAGATAACCTTGTGGCCTTGCCACTCATAAACTTGTTTGTGGAGGCATGCCATGTCATCTTCCTGCGTAAGCTTGACAAGAACAATATGCCTCACAAACAAAGGAGTACCTTTGAACTTCTTGTGCTTCGGTACACCCTGGACAACACGCCTGACAACAGTGTGGCTAGAATACATCTCGACTTTGGTATAAGTGTAACTGGCTTCCAGGATCCAACAGCCTAAGAACTTTGTTTTCCCAGTGCGTATATTTAGGTCATCCGCCTCATAGCGAGTGACATGTACAACCACACAATACTTGTCTGCATCAGGGCTCTAATTGAAATAGAAACAAATTCCGAATTACTTTCCAATATAAAAAACACAAGTTATTTAAACCACTATGTTGAGTCAAAATTATGCATGCCAGGGAAAGTAGCATGGCATCGAAGCTAATAAAATTTTGCATTATTTATCACCACATACTTAGATGAAAAACCACAATCGAGATCGGCAAAGAAGAAAATCACCTTGGGCAGCTCAGCGGGGGGGGGGGGGGGGGAGGGCACACATCCTTGAAGGGGGAAAATTGCTCCTGTGGGGCCACGGGGGCTGTAACCTCAAACGGGGCGTTGACCATCTCCGTAGTGGCCGTGAGCGTATCTGGGGCCAGCTCGGTGGCGGCCTCCATCTTCTTGGAGCGCTCTGTCTCATGGGGATCTGCCTCCCACGTCTGCTCCAACATCGACCGATCTTTGCCTGGTTCTCCTTGGTCCATCATGAAACTGACAAATAGGAGACAATTGAAAGGAAAACACAATCGCAATGACAATGAAACAAAAAAGAGAGTGAGGATCGGTTACTGCTTTGCAAAAGTTCTTTTATCTGGAAGAAAATATACCAACATCATGGATCCACTTACCTTCCCTTCGTTGGGAGAAAAGAACAATGGCAGATGCGAGTGTTGGCTTTCTTGAAGATAGTGAGGGAGAAGGGGATTCAGCGAAGAGTGAAATGATGGTTGCTTCGTCCGTCAAACTTAGACTGCGGGGAGCTGGGGTTTTGTGATCTGACGGCTTGTTACTACCGCGCTACGACTGGGGTGACTCTCCGCCTGCATACCACTTTCTAATTTGGTGGATGGCATTTGGGCCTGTGTGCTGCATGGCCCGCATGTCGGTGAACCAAAGTAAAATGGCATTCAGTAGCGGGAGACGTTTCGATGACCTCGGAGGAGCCAGAAGCGGTAGTGTATCCACTGTACTAGTAGTAATGTTTTTCTGGGTAGCTGTAGAGTGTCTCCATTGTACTAGTAGTAATTGTTTCTCTGAGCGCAAGACAAAAGAGCCCATCCACCCTAGTAAATAATAAAATCAATTCAAAAGACCATATATTTACTTAATGAGAGGCGCTACCCAGCACACGGCCCCCAAAAAACTATGTGTGCTCTTCTTCCTCCTCACTCCCACCCACCTCACGTCAGCTCACTCCACTCGTACCCCCAAATTCCTCACCTCACTCCTACAGAAAACCCTAGCTCCCCTTCTTCCTTACTACGACAGAAAACCCCAGCTCCCCTTCTTCCTCACTGCGACAGAAAACCCCAGCTCCCCTTCTTCTTCACTCGCACTACAACTAGGCTCGTCAATCGTTACTCTGCTCAAATCCGTGAGCTCGACGCGACGCCCTCGAGCAAAATGGAGTCGGCTGACCCCAGCACCAAGAAGATGAGGCTCCCACCAGCGGCGACACCTGTTGTAGATCCCGCACCCGGCAGCGCGGGGAGAAGCGGCGAGCCCCCCCCCCCCACCGGATCACGGGAACCCGTAGAATCAGCGATCTCCCGGACGCCATCCTTGAGGAGATCATCTCGCTTCTCCCCACCAAGGATTGTTGCCGCACCCAAGTCCTCTCAACTCCGTGGTGCCCTCTATGGCGCGCCGCGCCCCTTAATCTCGACTATCGTCATCTATCGCCATCATCTCCTCCCACCAAGGCTCCATTCAAGGCCTCTGCATCCCGGCATGCTACCTGAGCATGCCCTGCATGGTGGATGCCTGGCTGAATTCCCCTGAATTCACAGAACTACAGTTGCTCGAGTTCTACTATTCCCCCAGAAATCACATACCACTTACCGTATGCCATGTACTTGTGCCCTCAGCATCGATGTCCATCTCGCAATTTTACTCCTCTCCCCACACCGCCACCTTTGCGCTGTGCTACCTACCAAACAATCTGGTACTAAACCTTTGACTCCCATTTCTCAAAAAACTTTCACTTGTGCGGGTTCGTATGTTGCACAGCATCATCCACTCCAGTTGCCCTGCCCTGGAGTGCTTGGTGCTTGTTTTCATAGTTAGAATCGGTTGTCTCCAAATTAAGTCGCCTAACCTTGTAAGAATTGGAATTTCTTTTGATGGAAGGCAGCTCATCATCGAAGATGCCCCTTCACTTCAAAGGTTGATCCTTGATTCTCGTTATTCATCATCAGAAATAACTGTCATCTTTGCGCCTAAACTAGAGACCTTGGGTGTAATACATGATCTATGTGCTCATTTCAAGATGGTGTTTGGCTCCACAGTTCTTCAGGTACTGTATATTATCATCTATACTTGTAATCATAAGCTGCATTTTAAATTTCTGCGCATAAGTTCTATATCATCTTGGAGTACACTTTTTGTACTAATATTATGTTCTATGCTCAATGAAGAGTTTGTCCATGGATAGCCTATCAATGGTGCTGGATTCTGTCAAGATCTTATATATCCATATGAATATTTTTGATCTGAACAAGATTATTGGCTTGCGGCAATGCTTTCCATGTCTGGAGAAGTTGTATATAAACGTGATAATTTCATGCACATTGGAAGCCCACATATAGTGTACTAGAATTAACCGTTCAGTTGTTGCTCTTTCGACACTATTTTTTAGACCTTAACCATTTTCAATCTTCATGTCTATTTAGGCAACATGATGGGGTAAGAAAGTTATAACCAATCGGTGGATTCGTAAGCACCGGGATTTTCTCAGTTCTCATGACATTCGATTGAAGACAATAACGCTGGAACAATATGTAGCCAACCATGCAAACACTAGATTTGTCACATTCTTCCTGCTAAATGCGAGGTTACTATTGTCCATCAGGCTTAAGTTTATCAGCAGCATGGTTTTGACGGACGGGTATGTCGAAGAGCAAAAAAGGAGTTTCAGGTGGACAAAAGGGCTTCTGAACATGTCGGGCTTCTATTTACAACATCTTGTGGTCATAATCCAATAAATTTTACGACCCAGGAAGTTCATTCTATGGACCTGACCGATCCATTTGATTGTGACTGCCGAAAATAGTGCTGGAGTTAGATGTTGTTGCCCTTTTCAATATAGGTTTTGTCTAAACCTGATGAACAATTGACCCTCGTGCTTTTGTATAGTTTGTAAGCTGGAGTTAGATGTTGTTGCCCTTTTCAACTCGGCTGTGACTGTCATATTTTCTTTGAAACAAGGAAAATGGTTGCCATTTGCTTAATTAAGAGAGAAATAACATCACTCTCGCCGGCTGCTTGAGCTCACCATGCATTACAGAACCCAAGTGATTAGCCCCCACCAGCACCCACAAACTTATTTTGAACAAGCACACCAAATGGGCTGTAAATTTTCATAAGAAAGGCTGCATGGCCATGACAGATTTGGATTCTGACATTTGGGACCCACGAGGAAAAAACCTATCCAAGGTGGTGTCGACTGACTAGTAAACAAACGATTCTACCTACCAGCCATTGGATTGACATCCAACATCTGTCGTGTATCTTCTATCTCTTGTCTTCTTCCTCCAGCCGCCCAAACCAAACCACCCCGTCGGTCCCGCCTGCTCCCACCTCCCACGACTGGCTGCGCCTCCGCCGCCCTACCGTACCCTCAAACATTGGCCAGTCCATCCCTCTATTCTCCCACACGTCATGTTATTCTCCGGCGATGTCAGCCCCAACACGAACCCGCACCCGAACCAATCAACCCTCGTACACCCCTCTGCCTGCGACTAGACTGCCACATCTTCCATGGCTCCTGTTCGTTCCCGTCCGAGGCCTCGCCGTCATCCTCCGCCTTGGTTCACTCGCCGTGCGTGGTGCACCGCCGTCTGGCGTTGTCAACGTGGTCAACAACCGAGAGGAATAAGGAGATGACTGTACGTGGAGAGGATGATAGTAGGGACCTACCAGGGTCATGGCAGTACGCAAGCAAGTGCCTCATTATTACAAGCCCAAAAAATGGTTCCTCCTAATGGTTGGACATCTGGGTCTCACGCCATTGTCAACGTAGTCAATAAACAAGAGAATTACACAACGAGCGACTGACACCAGGGACCCAGCAGGTCGCGCAGTTGTTATTTACTTTTTTTGAGGAACAAGCAGTTGTTATTTAGTACTAGTTTTAGAGACGGATCAGGGTAACAACGGGGCTGTGCGGGGGCTGTGGCCCATCTAGCAAGGGTTTTATTTTATATTTACAACATGATGAGCCCAGTTGTGTTTTTTCTTTCTGAAAGTGGCTAGTCCAGTTCTACTTTTTTTAAAGAAATACCCAATGGAGGCCTACTTGCTTTCTCAGCCCTGCTGGGCTGCAAATCTTTCAAGACGAGAGCGATGTATTCGCTTGCCCAGAAAATGAAGTAGTAAGAAATGGGATGTAAATTTAAAAAACACAGCAAACCGGCAATTAGTTTCAAATATCATTTTTTAAGATTTCCAATTTAATTGTTTTTTTGTTGGGAAAATTATGTTAGATTTAAAATTGATATAAATTTGTTATTTTTAAATTAGTTTGAACGTGATTCAAAATTTCGGGATTAAAAGCAGTTCGGACCGCACCGAAATATGAAAATTTGGTTGAATTTTTAACCGTGGCCAGAATATGTGTTGTAATGGTAACAAAAAAATATGGGCTTCAAAAAAATCCTTAAGAATTAGCCAATGGGTTGTATATTTATTAGCAATAATGGCAGATGGGTTGTATGCTGTTTTCCACATATTTGAGGCTGACTTGTGGGCCTACTAGGTTGACGCGTACGCTTTCCTAAAAAAAGGTTGACGCGCAGGCAAGGCCTTGTCAACTTAGTCAACACAAAAGAGTAGTGACTGTTGGATGTCCATCCAACGGCTGTCATGCTTCTTCAATCTCTGCTCTTCCTGCTCCAGCCGCTCAAACCAGTGCCGATGGGACTGCCTGCTCCCTCCTCCCGTGGCCAGCTGTGCTGCCGCTCAGGCCTCACTGCCCCACCCTATTCCCATCGCTGGCCTGGCCATCCCTCTACTCACCCACACCTGTTGTTATTCTCCGGCGACGACAGACGAACCAGTAAACCCTCGTACTCCCCTCCGCGTGGGAAACAACTGCCGAGTCTTCCCTGGCTCCGTGTCGTTCCCTTCCTAGGCCTCGCCATCATCCACCGCCCGGGTGTTCTCAGCGCGGCGTGGTCAACATGGTCAACGAACGACATCCATCGAATGAGGACTGTACATGAGGAGCCTGACAGCTGGGTCCATGACCGCACGCAAGGAAGTGCCTCCTTATTACGCACAAAATAATGATTCCTCCACTTGACAGCGGGGACCCACCGGAAGGGCCTCTGTATTTCGCCGAAAAAATGTTCCTCCCGCTGACAGCTCGGACCCACCAGCTATATCTTCGCACGCAAGGAAGTGCCTCCTTATTACGCACAAAAAAATGAATACTCCCCCTTCTAGCTGGGACCCATCATATTTGGAGGCTGGCTTGTGGGCCTACTAAGTTGACGCGGACGGAGGGCTTTGTCAACTTAGTCAATATAAACGATTCTAGCTGGAGTGACCATACGATGTCCATCCAACGGCCGTTGTGCTTCTTCAACCTCTGGTCTTCTTGCTCCAGCCACCCAAACCAGCGCCGGTCGTGCCGCCTGCTCCTGCCTCTCGTGGCCGGCTCTGCTGCCGTGCAGGCCTCACCGCCCCACCCTACTCCCGTCGCTGGCCTGGCCATCCCTGTACTCACCCAGACCTCATGTTATTCTCCAGCGACGGCGGCCTCACACTGCAGCCCAACCAGTAAACCCTCGTACTCCCCTCCGTGTGGGAAACAACTGCCGAGTCTTCCCTGGCTCCAAGTCCTCGCCGTCGTCCACTGCCTTGGTGCTCTCGCCGAGGCATAGTCAACATGGTCAAGGAACAACTAACATCTGAAGAGGACTGTACGTGGAGAGGCTGATAGCTGGGTCCACGGCCGCAGCAAGGAAGTGCCTCCTTATTACGCGCAAAATAATGATTCCTCCCCTGACAGCGGGGACCTACCGGAAGGGCCTCTGTATTTTGGCTTAGCTGTATTTTGCGAAAAAATGTTTCCCCCTGACAGCTGGGACCCACCAGCTATACCTTCGGACGCAAGGAAGTGCCTCCATACTAGGCGCAAAAAAATGAATCCTCCTCCTGACAACTCGGACCCACCATCAATAACTTCGCACGCAAGGAAGCGCCTCCTTATCCTCCCTGACAGCCGGGACCCACCTGGTCGAAGCGTACATAGCGTTGTCATTCTAGTCGCGAACGTGTACGTACATACTGGTCGATCGGTCTCTCTACAACGATGAACCGTGGCCGAGCAAGCAGCGGCACGTGTTGTAGTAGAGCCCCCGACATAGCAGTTCAGGCAGTCCCTTGTAAACCGTGTACACGTACGTACAACCACATGCCAAAAAATACGGCCACGTACGTCCATACGGGCGGGGTCTCGAACGCCTACTCCGGCATACGTACGGCCAGGGCTCGTGCACATGGAGAGGCAACGGACAATAGCAACGACGTCTTGTTCATCGGAAGCCAACCGGCTGGGTCAGAATGGAGAAATTGTGTCGTGTTCATCGAGAGGCAACGGAATGCATCGTGTTCATCGGGAGCCAACCGGCTTGGACGAAACAGCTGAAACGGGGTCTGGCGTACCGCAGTACGGAGGAAACGGCCTTCTGTTCGACCGGCTATGGTCGAAAAGGGGTCCTGTTTATCGGGAGGGGTCTGGCGTACCGCAAAACGGAGGAAACGGACTTGTGTTGGAGCTGTTATGGTCGAAACGGGGTCCTGTTCATCGGGAGGGGTGTGGCGTTCCGCAAAATGGGACTCCACGGGCTACTGTTCATCCACCGTCGACTTCCTCCAGCCTCCACATGCTACTGTTCATCCACCGCGTCTCCCTCCTGCCTCCATGGGCTACTATTCATCCAGCCTCCACCAGATACTGTTCAACCAGCTGTCCACAGGGTCCTGTTCATCCACCCCCAACCGGCTCGGGTGTGGCGGCCTCCTCGATTGGGGTCCTGTTCATCCAGAGGCAACGACCTACTACCACGGGGTCCTGTTCATCCAACCCCCACCGGGAACTGTTTATCCAACCCCCAACAACGGTAACTGTTCATCAAGAGGCAGGTTCGATCGGCTTCAGTTAGTAGCAGTAGCTAAGGAATCGCTCGGGTTCAGTTAACAGCCAAGGGATCGGTCGCTCGGGTTCAGTAACATAGCTAGTGCAATCGCTCTGGTTCAGTTAGAGCCAACGCCTCGCACACACGCGCGCCTACATACGAGAGAAACGTGCAAACCACAGTGCATCGCTCGGCCCCGACCACCCATCATAACCGGGAACTCCCCGAAATTTTCCCCGCCCTCGCTTCTACCATGATTTTTTCCATCATGGACGGCCCAAAGAATGTCATGCAGGTGCGTCCCCGGCCTGCCCAGGACGAAAAGCCCATTTTCTGTCATGATTTTTTGTCATAGAAGTGGGAGCCCACCACATCTATGATGATACGTGGTTTTGTCACAATTATCGTCATAGAAGTGTCATAAGCATGACAGAAAAAAAATTCGTTCGGCCCATAATGTCACGGATGTGTCTTTTTTTTGTAGTGCATATGCAATCATAACAGCAGTCTGTCTAAACAGGACAGTCTGTAAAGGATGAAGAAGGATCCATACTTATTTAACTCAAAAAATTATGAAAATTTACCACATTGTAGAAAATTTATCATAGCTTATTGTGTAAAAATTTCAAGCTTTATCACATTCTGACTTTTCCAGAGAATTTACGCAATAGCGTGCAACTTACTGTTTTGAAACAGCAACTCATATACTTGCAAATTGAGCATGGTAAAGGCTATACTTGACACTTTTATTGAAATAAAATATATAAAATATTATTCTAAATAACATCAAGAAAATCCAACTAAAATAAAATGACGCTCCAAGCAAAACACATATCATGTGACGAATAAAAATATAGCTCCAAGTAAGGTTACCGATAATATTGAAGACGAAAGAGGGGATGCCTTCCGGGGCATCCCCAAGCTTAGTTGCTTGGATATTCCTTGAATATTACCTTGGGGTGCCTTGGGCATCCCCAAGATTAGGTTCTTGTCACTCCTTACTCTCCTCATATCAATATCTCACCCAAAACTTGAAAACTTCAATAACACAAAACTTAACGGGACATCATGAGATGCGTTAGTATAATAAAAAAAATTATTCACTTTGGTACTGTCAAAGACAAGATTCATGATTGTTTCCACATAATGCCTATTGTACCTTATCATTTCCACAAATTATATCACTTAATATAAGCTATGGAAACACTAAAACAAGCAAACTATGCATTGAAAACAGAATCTGCCAAAAACAGAATAGCCTGTAATGATCTGAACAATGACCATACTTCTACAACTCTAAAATTTCATAAAAATTAGGAAAACATGGGAAATTTTTATATAAATTATTTTTAAACAAATCAGAGCAAAAGCGCATTTCTATGTAGGGCTGGATTAACGAGCTGATCGGCTTGTTCGGCTCGTTATCATTAAGCTCATTATCGTTAAGCTCGTTATCATTATGCTCGTTAATATTAACGAGCTAAAACCTCTGTTTGGCTTGGTTCATTATGGGCTCGTTATGCTCGCGAGTGTTCACGAGTGCTCGTTAAGGTAATAAAAAACACAAAAGAATCCCATGAACCCATAAAAAATTCACAATGGGATAAATTAAACAAGGACATTAAGGTAATGAACAACAAACAAGAATCCCATGATCCCATCAAAAATTCACAATGACATAAATTAAACATGGACGTTTGGTTCCTGCAGGCTGGCTCCTGGTTGACTCTAGGGTCTCCTGGCAGCTAGCTCCTAGGTGTAGGAGAAGTGTCGAAGTGGTCCGGGGCGCTGGGCCCCTAGGCTGGGCTAAATAACAACACTTTTATTAGTGGGCTGATTTGAACTAGGGGTCTCATGTAAAAATCTTGAATATTAATGAGCTAAACAAGTTAGCTCGTGAAACTCGTTTGCTCGCTCATTAAGCTCATTAATCTTAACGAGCAAAAAACATTGTTTGGCTTGGTTCATTAACTAACGAGCACGAGCCAAAATGAGCCGAACTATCGAGCGCTCATTATGCTCGCGAGCTTCGAGCTTTTCGTCCAGCCCTATTTCTATGAATTTACAAAATTCCAGAACTGGGCGCAAAAGTTTCTTTTTTTTCACAGAATCAAGTCAACTATCATCCACACTATCCCAAAGGCTTTACTTGGCACTTTATTGAAACAAAAGCTATAAAACATGATTACTAAAGTAGCTTAATCATGTGAACACACAAAAACAGTAGGTAGAGATATTGGACTATCTCCCAACAAGCGCTTTTCTTTAATGCCTTTTAGCTAGGCATGATGATTTCAATGATGCTTGCATAAAAGTAAAGAATTGAAACACAAAGAGAGCATCATGAAGCATATGACTAGCACATTTAAGCCTAACACACTTCCTATGCATAGGGATTTTGTGAGAAAACAATTTATGGGAACAAGAATCAACTAGCATAGGAAGGCAAAACAAGCATGACTTCAAAATTCTCAACACATAGAGAGGAAACTTGATATTGTTGAAATATATATAAGCATATCTTCCCCTCTCATAATAATTTTCAGTAGCATCATGAATGAATTCAACAATATAGCTATCACATAAAGCATTCTTTTCATGATCCACAAGCATAGAAATTTTATTACTCTCCACATAAGCAAAATTATTCTCATTCATAATAGTGGGAGGAGGAAATTCAACAAAA
Source organism: Thinopyrum elongatum (assembly GCA_011799875.1). NCBI lineage: Eukaryota > Viridiplantae > Streptophyta > Magnoliopsida > Poales > Poaceae > Thinopyrum > Thinopyrum elongatum. The sequence continues at coordinate 529,825,277 of CM022300.1, read as the reverse complement.
TAACTATCATGAGATACTTGATTGACATAACCAAATTGAATATTAAAATCATGATGACAAGATTCATGGTTATCATTATTCTTTATATCATACATGTCATCACCATAATTATCATAAATAACAACTTTGTTATCATACTCAATTGAAACCTCTTCCAAAATAGTGGAATCATCATTAAATAAAGTCATGAACTTTCCAAATCCACTTTTGTCAATATTGTAATGAGATTCAACACGCTCCAAAATAGTGGGATCATTACTACATAGAGTTGACACTCTTCCAAACCCACTTTCATCAATATAATCATCATAAATAGGAGGCATGCTATCATCATAATAATTTTTCTCATCAAAACTTGAGGGACAAAAATATCATCTTCATCAAACATAGCATCCCCAAGCTTATAGCTTTGCATATCATTAGCATCATGGATATTCAAATAATTCATCCTAGCAACATTGAAATCATGCTCATCTTTCAAAGATTTTATGCCAAATATTTTATTGAATTCCTCTTCTAACAATTGAGCACAATTTTCCGATCCATCATTTTCAAGAAAGATATGATAAAGACGAATAATATGAGGCAACCTCAATTCCATTTTTTGTAGTTTTCTTTTTATAAACCAAACTAGTGTTAAAACAAGAAACCAAAAGATTCAATTGCAACATCTAAAGATATACCTTCAAGCACTCACCTCCCCAGCAACGGCGCTAGAAAAGAGCTTGATGTCTACTACACAACCTATTATTGTAGACTCGTGTTGGGCCTCTAAGTGCAGAGTTTTGTAGGACAGTAGCAATTTTCCCTCAATCGGACGACCTAAGGTTTATCAATTCGTGGGAGGGGTAGGATGAAGATGGTCTCTATCAAACTACCCTACAACCAAATACAAGAAATCTCTTGTGTCCCCATGTCGGGGAAAACAAACAGGGGCATGTATTTTCCCCTGACTCGTGCACGGACAAACCAAGGCTGTGCCCAGATACAAGAGACCAAGATCTTCGAAGAACCAGTAGGCAGATTAAGGAGGCCAAGACCAAGACACAGAAGCGAGACACCACCAGGAGAAAAGCCTCCCTTGCCGGGAAGGTGGACCTGGCAGGGACGAGGCCTCCCCCGGAAGGGAGCATTCAAGACGTCCCGGCAGGGCCTGCCGAGACTCACGAGGGCAAAGACACCTCACCAAGCCATCTCACCATGACCCATGTCGTTCATCAATGCGGTGTCAAGCCGCAAAGTGACTAAGTGGCAGCCATTCTCCACATGGCGGCCTCTTTCTACAGGAAATACCTACAGATGACACCCGTCCTACGGCGTGTCAAGCAAGCAGGCATGAAGCTGGCAAGACGAGCTCGGCAAGGCTTGCCGGGCGAGCAACGATGTGACGTTGAGCGGTGCATTTAATGCACTATGTCAGCCTGCGGAATTAGGTATGATAGCACTGTTTGCTATCTTATCAGTGCATAATGACTATTTTGCCACTGTGGTGACCCCTTAACCTATAAAAGGAGGCCCATGGCAACCGAAGCAAGGGTTGGAAAGTTGAACACCCCCACGCTCGTACGTGCATAGTCACTGCCTCCTCAGGGTGAGCCTGCCGGGCAAGTGTACTACGCTCCACCACCACTTTTCCACCATCAATCCACCAAAGCAGGAGTAGGGTTTTACGCCTCGCGGTGCCCGAACCTGGGTAAAATTGCCTGTGTGATCTCTGCCGTGCTGCCCCACGTTCTTCTGCTCTTTGTGCGATGCGACATCCCCCTGCCAAACCAGCATGGGGGCCCTTGGCCCCATAGGTGGCCGTGGTTTTCCGTGACATCTTTGGCATGCCAGGTAGGGGGATCGCTTGCGCGAACCTGAAGGCGAGGGTGGCGCGCCATTTCCGCAGCAGCTGGCCCGATGCTTGTTGGCGTCTGAGGCATCTGGGAAGGCGCGACGACTAAGCAAGTCTGTCCCCGGGCCCGCCTTGTCCAATACCACGGCCCGCCATGGCCACGACGGCGGTGAAGGTTAATTTCGGCGGTGGTATGCTCTTCATCGGCGGTCCCTGCAACACGACTGCTGCTCGAGTGCCGCTCGAGAAGGGGGGAGGCATGGCATGCGGGCGTGAGTTTCTTCTTCTCCACCCCTCCTCTTCGTCAGCAGTCCGGCTGCCTTGGCCTTGGCATCACCAATGTCGATGATTACCGCGCGTCACTCGGTTCAGCATTTACCCCGTTTCGGGAAATCCTGAGTGAGGCACAGGCATGAATCCTTTGGCTGATGCCCCGGCAAGCATGCTCTGGCAAGGCCACCTGTGTCGGCGAGGTCCACGCGGTGGTTGCCGAGCCGCACAAGAAGAGAGGGGAAAGGAGAAAGCCCGAAGGAGCCCGGCACTGCATGCCACTGCCCGCCAGATACGCGTGACACGAATCGGTCCCTGCCGGGAACCAGAGAATTATTTGCTTGACCCTCGCCTTCCCGGGCATCGCGTGCGCATCAAACGCACGCGGCCGCGAAGGACGAGGAGAAGCGAAAATAGAAGCTAAGTCTACATCCTCATTTTTGTTGATGCATTTCAGATTATTGCGGTCGTTTATCCCTTGGCTTAAGTAAGTGTTCTTATTATGAAATTCCTCCTGGGACGGAACCTTTGCTAGATTCTTTGATCGCACCATCGTCCTGTCTCGAGCCATGCTCACAGGACGAGAGGTTGTGTCGAGATCTACCTAGGAAAAACCTACCGGGACGCATCCACGCCAAGATGAATGTTAAGGGCCAGACCCTTACAAAAATCGCGGCAATATGATACCGGCAGGCATCCGAAACAGACATAGGGATTAATCATACGAACACTAACATATAAAGCTTGAAGGGACAAACGCGCATTTAAGATTCCACAGGGAATATCAGTTCTCACGCAAACACAAAAGATATAGTGCCTTAACACAAAGCACGCATCATGTTATGTTACAGGGTATCACAGGAATGACGGCGGCTCGTTGCTTGGTCTTTTGGCCAGACGAAGCAGTCTAAACTTGAAGGACCCTGGCAGCATGGGAAGCGGCTTTCTCCTTGGCAGCTGCGACGTCGGCACCCGTTGGAGGTTTCTTGAACCTGCCGTCAAGATTGAGATCCGGATGGCGGCAAGCGATGTTGCTCAAGACCATGAAGAGGGTGTCGTGGGCAAGCTTCCGGGACTCGGTTGTGAAGCGCTCGGCCCTCCCCTTTTTGTGCGCCTCCAGCTTCTCGATCAACTCGTTGAAGAAGACTCCCAGCCTGGTGCTTGGGACCTCGTGCTTGTTGACCGAAAAAGTTGGTCCATCCATACCCATCACCAGGACTTGGGCAGCAAGGCGATTCGCGATGTCGATCAGGCTCTTGATCCAGAGGTTGACTTGGTCAGACTGATTCTTCAGTTTGTCCTCAACATCCTTCCGGAGACGCTTGGCGGTATCCAGATCCTTGGACAGCAGCTACTAGCGTGATTCGATGGACTCTACCGCACTGTCCAAGGAGCCGATCCTGGCCTTCATGTCGATGATGGTGCCGTTGGCGGTCTCAAGGCTCTGGGTCGTGGAGGAGAGCTGCGACCGCGCATCAGTCAAGAGAACCTCGGCCTTCCGCGCTTCTTCTTTGAGGGCCTCCACCCCTTTGGCGCTCCTTGCAAGGTCCTCCGTCAGCTTGGCCACCTGCTGATCTAGGTCTGTCTTGGCGGCAGAGGCGGCGGCCAGATCGTTAGTGAACTTCTTCAACTGAGCGGCAGAAATCGGCAGCAACGGCGTCCAGGGCAGCTCTGTGCTTATCCTCCAGCTTCTTGGTGCGCTGACACACAAGAGCCTCCAGATTGTCATCCTTGGCGCGCAGAGTGGCTTCGAGCATCTCCTCCCGGAGGGAAATCTCTTGCTCTCTGGCGTCAAGGGATGCCTTGCGGCCCACCATGCGCGCCTCACGGGCCATGGCGTCCTCCTTTGTCATTAGGAGCGCCTCTTGCTGCCTCATGAGCACTTTGAACTGCTTATCATGCCACTCGCGCAGCTCCGAGCACTTGTCCTTCAACTTCTGGTCCACCCTGCTGGCGGACTCACGCCGCTCCTTGAGCGCCTGCCACTTCTGGTTGTGTCGGGCCTGCATCTCCTTCACGCCTGTCGCCATGGACTCCAAGAACGACAAGTCCATTGCGACGGCAGCTGAGTCGTCGGCCTCCCCAGCTCCCTGATACAGTGGTGCCAGGAGGCATTGAAGTTCTTCATCGAGCTCCGCGCCCGTTGTCAAGGACGGACCGGGGGCTCCTGTATCAGGCAGCGACAACACCATGGCCAGCGTGCTTGAAGGAAATGGCGGAATATCCATGACGATCCCGGAAGAGGGAAGTGGGTCCATGGTTTGGAGAGGGATTTTCTCCTCAATCACCACTCCCTCCTCCGGGGCGCCCTCCGGGGAATGCTCTACTTCTGCCAAGGAATCCTAGGCATTCCTGGAAACGAGGCCCTGCCCCTCAGCAGCAGCAATCTCAACGGCCTCGTCCGCAGCGGCCCGTCCTATGTCAGCCACTACTTCTAGCAGCTTTGGCTCCTCGGCTTGGGGGTCTGTAGATGAAAATGCCAATGAACAACAAAGAAACTGAAGTCTCAGGCTAAAGAGGGAATCAGGAAAAGTGGTCAGAGCAAGAAAGGAAAAAGGATATAAGTGGAGTACCTGGAGAAGTCTGCCGGGCAGGGACTTCAGTTTCCCCGGCAGCATATGTTGTCGGGCCACGCACTTCACCCTCTGCTGCGGCAGCCACGGCAGCCTTCTACGCGACCTCATCCGCGGAGGGCTCCGTGGGGGTTCTTTCAACTCGGCCAGTGGGAGAGGTATGCCCCTCTGGGGGAAGCTCATCCCCCGTCGTCTCGCCTCCTCCCCCGGCCGAGGGAATGGGGAGGCCATCTCCATCGCCTCCAGTAGGAGGTACCAAGCCCCCGTTTCCGGGCCGAGGGCTGGACTGGGAGCTCGGCATGGAATCTTCCACGTCGCTCCCCGCCAAGGCCGGGCTCTTCGCACCCTTTGGTGACCCGACGCGGCGGAGCCTTTTCCGTGGGCGGTCGATGAGGGTCTCGGCGTCCTCCTCCGCTTCCCTGCCAGCAACAGTAAAACAAAGAGGTCAGCTAGCACGAAAAAAAAATTAAATATATCGAAGATCCTGATAAGAGATAGGAATTTTTTTTCCTTACTCTTCTTCAATAAGCATGGAGTTCAAGTTCAACTCCATGGGAGGCGAGAGATCCCTCCCGATCTTTGGTGGCGGAGGGGCAGAGATCTCTGGCAGCTTGGGTGCCCGGCGTAGCGCCAGGGGCTCCGAGGAAGACGAGCTCTGTGAAGAACTCGAGCCGGAGTGGGAGCTGGAGTCAATTTCCACGTCCGCCGATTGCTTCGCGGAGGAAGTCTTGGCCCGAGCAAGACGAGGGGATTGGCGACACACCACATTGGCCTTGGTGGTGGTCTTCTTCACCCTTTTGATGGCGGGCGCTGGATTGGGGGCCGCCGCCCCTCGGTTGGCGGCGCGCCTGCCGGGGCGCTGGTCCAAATCTGGCTCGGGGGCTTGAAACCCAGCCGCGAGCCATTCCTCCTCGGGCTCCGCCACCTCGCCATCCTCCTCCTCCTCCTCTGGAGTTCCGTTGCTACCGTGGCTAGGGCCTCTAGCCCGGCAAGGTTATCCCCGGCAAGCTCTTCCCCAGCAGCCCCTCCCGTGGCTTGCGCTTCGCTGCCACCATGAGAGGAACTCTCATCCTCAGCTTTCCCTTTGCCCTTCCCGGCCTTCGGGGCCCTCGCCATCTCTGCAAGACAGGCAGCCTTGTCCTCCTCAACCCTCCTTAAGATATACGCCACCTCCATAGAGGAGGTGCATTTATACATCCTAGTCTCAACCCTGGTGGCCTTCTCCACCACGGTGCTTGACCACTGAAGCTCCTCATCAAAAGTGGGCAGTCGCCAATCTCCTACCACCCCTTGAGCATTACAATCCGGCATCCATTTCAGTATCTGGTCCCGGGCTGAATTGATGTTCAAGGGAACAGCTGTTGCCGGGAGTTTGAACAGCTCAAAGTGGCCAAACAATTGGTTGCATAACCAGGCATGGACATAAACCGACAAATTGTTGGCCAAGCCTGGGAGCAACCTCATCCTGTTCGCCACGTCGCCATACAACTAGGTACGTCTGTCCCTCTCCTGCAATGGCGAGATGGGCGGAGAAGAAAATCTGCCTCGACATGCTTGATGGTCAACCCGGTAGCCTTCAAACGGGTAATCCTGTTGATTGCCGGGCGCAAGCTATCTTCGGTGAGGCCATAAGCGCTCCATTCCTTGCCGCGCTCAACACATACCGTCCGCGCCTCACAGAATTCGGGGGCTTCCTTGTCTTGAATCCAACACCAATCCCCTCTCCACTCATCCCACCTCTCACGCTGCCTCCCAGGGATGTAATCCGAAAGCTTCCTCACCAACCGCGGCATCCAGGAAATGTTTCCAGAGCGGTGACCCTTGTTCTCCACCCACGGAACAAAATTATGCCGGAACAGATCTACGTTGGGAGTGATTCCGACGAAATTCTCACACAAGTGCGTGAAAATGGCCATGGTCGCCATTGCATTTGGCGTGAAGTCTAGGAGGTGGAATCCATAGATGGTCATGATCGCCTCAAAGAATCCAGAGTAAGGGGGACAGAGACCGCAAATGAAGTAAGCACCAAAGAATTGATACGAGTCTGGCGGATCCTCCTTCCCATCCGCAAAAACTTTGGGCGCCCCGTGCCCTTTCGGGACAGGCCTCCTACATAGATATCCATACCTCACTTGAAGAACTCGCCCGCCCAGGCTCGACGGAAGGAAGACGATGTCTTCCCTCCGCTTCTTGTTCACCTCCGCTGCCCTCTTGCTCCCCTCAGCGACCACTTCCTTCGCCGGAGCAGTCTGTTTCCCTTTCTCCGCGGGTTTCTTCCCCATCTCCGCGGCGGCGATGCGAGTGGAGGAAGGGTGCGGCGAGAACGGCGGCGGGCGGGTAAGAGGAAAGGGGAAACCACTGTTTGGCTTGCAGAGGAAGATGATGGAAGGGCGAGGCGAACAACAGGTGAACCGTGCCGATCCGTTTTCCCCCTGTTTTTAAGGGGAGGAAGTGCGGAACAGAGGCGCGACGCTTTAGAAAGTTACCGTTTTTCCTTGGCTATAGCAGTCCCACTACCCCACGATGCGCAATAATTGCGCATAGTGGACGTTGGATTGACTAGTCAACCTGGCGAACCGGCACCTGCAACCTTCTTTTGCCACGTGTCCGTGCACTGTTTGGGGCCTAACCCAACGTGTTGTGTGACACGTTTGGCTCAGGTCCGGGGGCTTATGTCGGGGAAAACAAACAGGGGCATGTATTTTCCCCTGACTCGTGCACAGACAAACCAAGGCTGTGCCAAGATACAAGAGACCAAGATCTTCGAAGAACCAGCAGGCAGATTAAGGAGGCCAAGACCAACATAGAGAAGCGAGACACCACCAGGAGAAAAGCCTCCCTTACCGGGCAGGCGGACCTGGCAGGGACGAGGCCACCCCCGAAAGGGAGCATTCAAGACGTCCCGGCAGGGCCTGCCGGGACTCACGAGGGCAAAGACACCTCACCAAGCCATCTCACCACGACCCATGTCGTTGAACAATGTGGTGTCAAGCCGCAAAGTGTCTAAGTGGCAGCCATTTGCCACATGGCGGCCTCTTTCTACAGGAAGTACCTAAAGATGACACCCGTCCTGCGGCGTGTCAAGCAAGCAGGCATGAAGCTGGCAAGACGAGCCCGACAAGGTTTGCCGGGCGAGCAACGATGTGATGTTGAGCGGTGCATTTAATGCACTATGTCAGCCTGCGGAATTAGGTATGATAGCACTGTTTGCTATCTTATCAGTGCATAATGACTGTTTTGCCACTGTGGTGACCCCTTAACCTATAAAAGGAGGCCCATGGCAACTGAAGCAAGGGTTGGAAAGTTGAACACCCCCACGCTCGTACGCGCGTAGTCACTGCCTCCTTAGGGCGAGCCTGCTGGGCAAGTGTACTACGCTCCACCACCACTTTTCCACCATCAATCCACCAAAGCAGGAGTAGGGTTTTACGCCTCGCGGTGGCCCGAACTTGGGTAAAATTGCCTGTGTGATCTCTGCCGTGCTGCCCCACGTTCTTCTGCTCTTTGTGTGACGTGACATCCCCCCTGCCGAACCAGCAAGGGGCCCCTTGGCCCCATAGGTGGCCGTGGTTTCCCGCAACACCCCAACACACCAAATACAATGGTAAATTGTATAGGTGCACTAGTTCGGCGAAGAGATGGTGATACAAGTGTAGTATGGATAGTAGATATAGGTTTTTGTAATCTGAAAATATAAAAAAGCAAGTTAGCAGGTGATAAAATGGAGCACAAACGGTATTGCAATGCTTAGAAACAAGGCCTAGGGTTCATACTTTCGCTAGTGCAATCTCTCAACAGTGCTAATATGATTGAATCATATAACATCCCTCAACGTGCGACAAAGAATCACTCCAAAGTTCTTGTCTAGCGGAGAACATAAGATGAAATTGTTTGTAGGGTACGAAACCACCTCAAAGCTATTCTTTCCGATCAATCTATTGAGCTATTCCTATGAGTGTAACAACAGCCCTAGAGTTCGTACTAAAATAACACCATATGTACACATCAACCAACTCTAATGTCAATTAGATACTCCAATCTCACCACAAGTATCCATGAGTCAATTATATGATACGCATCAAACAACTTCAGATTCATAATATTCAATCCAACACAAAGAACTTCAAAGAGTGCCCCAAGATTTCTACCGGAGAAAGTAGGATGAAAATGTGCAAAACCCCTATGCATAGATTACCCCAATGTCACCTCGAGAATTCGCGAGTTGAGTGCCAAAACATACATCAAGTGAGTCAATATAATACCCCATTTCCACCACATATGCAAGACATACATCAAGTGTTCTCAAATCCATAAAAGTATTCAATCTGATAATAGTGAAACCTCAAAGGTAAAAACTCAATTCATCACAACAAGATAGAGAGGGGAAAAACACCATATAATCCAACTATATTAACAAAGCTCGCGGTACATCAAGATTGTGTCAAATCAAAAACACGATGAGAGAGAAAGATCAAACACATAGCTACTAGTAAATATCCCTAGCCTCGAGGGTGAACTACTTCCTCCTCATCATGGTGGCCGCCGAGATGATGAAGATGGCCTCCGGTGAAGATTTCCCCCTCCGGTAGGGTGTCAGAACAAGGCTCCAGATGGTATTTCGAAAGTACAGAGGCGTGCGGCGGCGGAGTCCAAGTTCTAGGGTTATTTCTGGGGGTTTCTCTATTTATAGGATTTTTTGGCGTCGGTCTCACGCTAAGGTGGGCCCACTAGGCACCAGGGTGCGCCCTGGTGGGTAGTGGCCACATCCTTCACCTTCAGGTCCTCCTACAAAGCTTCTAGTGCCTCTTTTGTTCCTAAAAAATCATCAAAAAGTTTCGTTGCATTTGGAGAACTTATATTTCTGCACAAAAAACAACACCATGGTAGTTCTGCTGAAAATAGCGTCAGTTCGGGTTAGTTCCATTCAAGTCATACCAAAACCATATAAAATTGTTGTAAACATGGCATGAATACTTCATAAATTATAGATATGTTGGATTCGTATCAGTGAACCACCTAAAAGTTATCTTTCTGATCAATGTATTGCGTCATCCCTATAGGTGTCTGCTACTTCTTGAGTTTGCGTTGTTTTTTCCCTTGAAGAGGAAAGGGTTATGCAGCAAAGTAGAGATAAGTATTTCTCTCAGTTAAGAACCAAGGTATCAATCCAGTAGGAGGCACAAGCAAGTCCCCGATAGATGCACCTACACAAACTAACTAACACTTGCACACAACGCGAAAAAGGGGTTGTCAATACCTTCACGGTCACTTGCAAGGATGAGATATAATAGAGATAGATATAAAAGATAAATAAAAGTGCAAAATATATATAAAGTGCAGCAAGGTATTTTTGTATTTTTGGTTTTATAGATCTAAAAATATATGATGAGAAATAGACCCGGGGGCCATAGGTTTCACTAGAGGCTTCTCTCTTCAAAGAAACATACGATGAGTGAACAAATTATTGTTGAGCATTTGATAGAAAAGCGCATAGTTATGACGACATCTAAGTCAATGATCATGAATATATGCATCACGTCCGTGACAAGTAGACCGAAACAATTCTGCATCTACTACTATTACTCCACACATCGACAGCTATCTAGCATGCATCTAGTGTATTAAGTTAACAAGAACGGAGTAACACCTTAAGCAAGATGACATGTTGTAGAGGGATAAACTCAAGCAATATGATATAAACCCCATCTTTTTATCCTTAATGGCAACAATACAATACGTGCCTCGCTACCCCTTCTGTCACTAGGTGAGGACACCGCAAGATTGAACCCATCACAAAGCACCTCTCCCATTGCAAGAAAAACCAATCTAGTTGGCCAAACCAAATCGATAGATCGGAGAGAAATACAAAGCTATCTTAATCATGCATAAAAGAGTTCAGAGAAGACTCAAATAATATTCATAGATAAACTGATCATAAATCCACAATTCATCGGATCTCAACAAATGCACCGTAAAAGAAGATTATATCAAATAGAACTCCAAGAACATCGAGGAGAACATTGTATTGAAGATCAAAGAGAGAGAAGAAGCCATCTAGCTACTAGCTATGGACCCGTAGGTCTGTGTTAAACTACTCACACATCATCGGAAGGGCGGCAAGGTTGATGTAGAAGCCCTCCATGATCGAATCCCCCTCTGGCGGAATGCCGGAAAAGGCCCCAAGATGGGATCTCATGAGAACAGAAGCTTGCGGCGGCGGAAAAGTATTTTTGTGGACGCCTCTGATGTAGAGGGAATATTTGGGTATTTATGGAGCAAGAATTAGGGTTAAAAGGTCTACAGGGGGCCCACAAGTCTGGGGTGCGCCCCTAGGGCTTGTGGGCGCCTTGTAGGTCTTTTGGCCTCCGCTCCAAGTCTCTTGGGTTTCTTATGGTCCAAGAAAAATCATAGTAAAGTTTTATTCCGTTTAGACTCCGTTTGGTATTGATATTCTGTAAAAGACAAAAATAAGGAAAAAACATCAACTGGCACTGGGCACTAGGTTAATAGGTTAGTCCCAAAAAATGATATAAAATAGTACCATAATGCATATAAAACATCCAAGATGGATAATATAATAGCATGGAACAATCAAAAATTATAGATACGTTGGCGACGTATCAAGCATCCCCAAGCTTAATTCTTGCTCGTCCTTGAGTAGGTAAATGATAAAAACAGAATTTTTGATGTGGAATGCTACCTAACATGTTTATCAATGTATTCTTTCTTATTGTGGCATGAATATTCAGATACATAAGATTCAAAACAAAAGATTAAGATTGACATAAGAACAATAATACTTCAAGCATACTAATAAAGCAATCATGTCTTCTAAAAAATATCATGGCTAAAGAAAGTTATCCCTTCAAAATCATATAGTCTTGTCATGCTCTATCTTCATCACACAAAGTATTTATCATGCACAATCCCGATGACAAGCCAAGCAATTGTTTCATACTTTTAATGTTCTCAAGCTTTTTCAACTCTCACGCAATACATGAGTGTGAGCCATGGATATAGCACTATAGGTGGAATAGAATATGGTGGAGGTTGTGAGGAGAAGACAAAAAGGAGAAAGTCTCACATCAACTAGGCAAATTAATAGGCTATGGAGGTGACCATCAATCGATATCGATGCAAGTGAGTAGGGTTTGCCATGCAACAGATGCACTAGATCTATAAGTGTATGAAAGCTCAAAAGAAAACTAAGTGGGTGTGCATCCAACTTGCTTGCTCATGAAGACCTAGGGAAAATTGAGGAATCCCATCATTGGAATATACAAGCCAAGTTCTATAATGAAAAATTCCAACTAGTATATGAAAGTGACAAAATAGGAGACTCTATCATGAAGAACATGGTGCTACTTTGAAGCACAAGTGTGGAAAAAGGATAGTAACATTGTCCCTTCTCTCTTTTCTCTCATATTTTTTTTATTTTGCGCTCTTTGGCCTCCTTTTTTTTAAGTCCGGAGTCTCATCCCGACTTGTGAGGGAATCATAGCCTCCATCATCCTTTCCTCACATGGGACAATGCTCTAATAATGCTGATCATCACAGTTTCATTTACTTACAATTCAAAGATTACAACTCGATACTAGAACAAATATGACTCTATATGAATGCCTCATGCATATGAGAACAATATGACAATGATGGTGTGTGTCATAATAAAACGGAATGGTGGAAGTTGCATGGCAATATATCTCGGAATGGCTATGGAAATGCCATAATAGGTAGGTATGGTGGCTGTTTTGAGGAAGGTATATGGTGGGTTTAATGCACCGACGAAAGTTGCGCGGTACTAGAAAGGCTAGAAATGGTGGAAGGGTGGAAGAGCGTATAATCCATGGACTCAACATTAGTCATAAAGAACTCACATACTTATTGCAAAAGTTTATTAGCCATCGAAGCAAAGTACTAATACGCATGCTCCTAGGGGGATAGTTTGGCAGGAAAAGACCATCGCTCGTCCCCGACCGCCACTCATAAGGAAGACAATCAAAAATAAATCGTGCTCTAACTTCATCACATGACGGTTCACCATACGTGCATGCTTCGGGAATCCCAAACCTGAACACAAATATTCTTAATAATCCACAATTACTCACTAGCATGACTCTAATATCACCATCTTTATATCTCAAAACAAATGCAAGGAATCAAACTTCTCATATATTCAATGATCTTCATGAAAGTTTTTATTATATCCCTCTTGAATACCCATCATATTAGGACTAAATTCATAAACTAAGAAAATTAACACACTATTTTTAAGACTCTCAAAATAATATAGGTTAAGCATGAGAGCAACTGCCTAGCTCTAAAAACCACGGCCGTGCTCTAAAAAGATATAAGTGAAGTACTAGAGCAACTGCCTAGCTCAAATAATATAAGTGAAGCACATAGAGTATTCTAATAAATTCACGATTAATGTGTGTCACTCTCAAAAGGTGTGTACAGCAAGGATGATTGTGGCAAACTAAAAAGCAAATACTCATATAATACAAGATGCTCCAAGCAAAACACATATCATGTGGTGAATAAAAATATAGCCTCAAGTAATTTTACCGATGGATTGAAGACGAAAGAGGGGATGCCATCCGGGGCATCCCCAAGCTTAGATGCTTGGTTCTCCTTGAATATTTACTTGTAATGCCTTGGGCATCCCCAATCTTAGGCTCTTGCCACTCCTTATTCCGTAGTCCATCAAAACTTTACCCAAAACTTGAAAACTTCACAACAAAAAACTCAACAGAAAACTCATAAACTCCGTTAGTATAATAAAATAAATCACCACTTTTAGGTACTGTTGTGAACTCATTCTAAATTTATAATGGTGTTATATATACTGTATTCCAACTTCTCCATGGTTCATACCCCCCGATACTACCCATAGATTCATCAAAATAAGCAAACAACACATAAAAAACAGAATCTGTCAAAAACAGAATAGTCTGTGAGGATCTGAATTGTTCTCATACTTCTGTAACTCAAACAATTCTGAAAAATCAGGAAAACGTATGTAATTTTTATATAAATGGTGTGTAAAAAATTCAGAAGTTTTCGTTTCTTCTTTAAATTTTCAAAATTCTTCTACTAGACGCAAAAGTTTCTGTTTTTTAGCAAAATCAAATCAACTATCACCATAGATCATCCCAAAGGTCTTACTTGGCTCAAACACTAATTAAAATACTTAAACACAATTACTACAGAATATTGGGTTGTCTTGTCTCCCAACAAGCGCTTTTCTTTAAAGCCTTTTAGCTAGGCATTGATAATTGTAATGATGCTCGCATGAAAGACAAGAATTAAAGCACAAAGAGAGCATCATATAGCATGTGAAAATCATGTTTAAGTCTAACATACTTCCTATGCATATGCATTTTATAAGCAAACAAATTATCAAAACAAGCAAAAACTAGCATATGCAAGGAAGAAGAATAAAGCATTGACAATCTCAACATGAACAGAGGTAATTTAGTAACATGAAAATTTCTACAACCATATTTCCCTCTCTCATAATAATTACATGTGGGATCATATTCAAATTCAACAATATATCTATCAAATAACATATTCTCTACATGATCCACATGCATGCAAAGTTCACACTCTTCCAAAATAGTGGGATTATCATCAAATAAAGTCATGACCTCTCCAAGCCCACTTTTATAAAAAAAAAATCATAAGATTGAACACTCTCCAAATATGTGGGATTCTTTTTACCTAAAGTCGACACTCTTCCAAACCTACTTTCAATATTATCGCAAACATATTCATCATGAGGTTTAAATAAATTTTCAAGATCATAAGAAGAATCACCCCAATCATGATCATTGCAATAAGTAGTGGACATCCCCAAGCTTAGGGTTTTGCATATTATTAGCACAATTTACAATAACATAATTTATAATAACACCATTGCAATCATGCTTTTCATTCAAGGAGCTATCTGAATCACTTCATAAATTTCCTCTTTTAGCACTTCATCACAATTTTCAGATTCACGAATTTCAAGCAAAACTTCATAAAGATAATCTAGTGCACTCAACTCACTAGCAATAGCACTACAAAAAAAAATACACTTCCGTGATGATACGTGTTTGTCATAGTAGGTCATGTTTTCTGTCATGCATGTACATCCATGTTGATTTTATGACAGAATCAAGATAGTCATACCTGTGCTGTCGTAGAAGTGTTCCATGACAATACCAAAATTATCATCACGGAAGTGTCCACTTCCATGACAATAAATGGTGCGTCATGGAAGTGCTTTCGTCAAGGGTAACCGACACGTGGCATCCACCATAACGGGTCGCCGTTAAGCTATCGGGTCTGGTTTTGGATCCGATAACCCGTTAACAGCAAGGACCAATTGCGATTTTCCACGTGTAAAATTCTCATTGGCTAGAGGAAACACGTGTCGGCTCAGCGTTGGGACAGATGTCATCCACTCATTGGACGGGAGGCACCTATGATAGGTCGACATGTGGCATGGCCCAACAGAGGCCCATTCAGGTGAAAAGGCCAGCCTGTTTGACTTGTTCAAAAGGTAGCGGGCCGGCCCACGGAAAGCCTGTTAACAGCATGTTCGCATATAGCCCATTTACAGCCCGCTAACTCATGGCCCGTTATGGCCTATCAGAATTGGGCCTAGTAGTGTCATCTGGGCCGTCCAATATGATTCCAGCCCGTTGTAACTTCCGGCCCATGTATGGCCCATGACATCTTTCGGCCCATACAAGGCCCCTGGTGAAACTGGCCCATGATGAACAGTGTATCGCTTTACACCCATTAACGGCCCATTAGCCGTTTCTAGCTCGTGTTACCTTTCGACCTTCTAAGGGCCCATTTATTCTTGGGCTCATTTCCAGCATTCGGTTACTTACGGTCCGTTACTGGCCTGTTCCACTTGTGGGCCAAATTCAGCCCGTGGTTACAGTCGCCCCGTTTGTGGCCCGTTAACCCGTTGGGTTGTTTTCATAGCGGCATCAAATACGGCCCATTAATGACACGTGATGCCTGTCGATAGAATTAAGCACGCTATACATTTCGGCCTATTAACGGCCCGTTATGGTCAGGCCATAAACACACGATTTCCACTCTAGCCCGTTTACGGCCCATTTTGCAGACCGTTAATGATTATATGGCCCGTCGAGGGCCCATGGATCCTACGGCCCGTAGGAGGCCCATGGTCACTACAGCAGGTAGTTGGACCATGGTTACAACGGTCCGTATGTTGCCCATGGTTATTGTGGCCTAGTTATAAAAAATAGGTTATTGTGGACACTAGAAAAACGCGGAAAAAGAACTGCAGTGACTACAAGCAAACAACTAAACAAGACAATAAGGAAATAAATAAGCAAGCAACTAACGCTAGGCTATTACGGCTATTACACATATTACATCCACTGGGCATCAAAGTTCGCCACCAGTGCAAATATAGGGAACAAAGCAGCATATCACATACACTGGTTGTCAAAGTTGGCGACCAGTGCAAAGAAACGCTGCAGCAAAAAAAGTCCAGAACTGAAACCACTTCAGAAGAGCTCAATAAACAATATCCTGGGTACCCAACATGCTGGCAAGATGCTTAGCAAGCTTATTAACTTTCTCTTGTTTGGCGCTTAAATCCTCCAGCACTTGCTGTTGGACAAGTATGCATCTGAATTCTGCAGGGACTTCCTCAGTCCTTCGGCTTCATGTCACAGCACATCTGATTGATGCCTTTCAACTTGAAGTTGAGACTCAAGAAGACGAACTGATTCAGGCAGCGAGTTTGAAGAGCTTGTGCCAGCAGTAGTGGCCAGTAACTCGAACACTACATCAAGATAGGACTTTGGGGTTGTCTCATGTCGTCAAGATAGTTTTTATCAGCTTTCTTGGAGACCAACAGGGATGTCTCACTATCTTGAACCTTATCTGCATTACTTCCTTTACCATTGCATAACAGGGTACTCTTCTCCAATATTTTGTCCGCATTCTAAAAGAGAAACAAGCAGACACATCACGGGTTTACCATGTTGTATATGAAAATCATTTTGTTAAATCAGTTCAGTAGTAAAGTGGACAGGATAACAGCATGAAACAAACATATATCTATGTACCATGGTCACTGTATGGTCTATATCATTCTAGTTTTTGTTGCCAAATCAAGATAGAGACACAGTTCAAATAATATTTGTTTAAGACAAAGCAACATAGACAGAATATAAGTGTGGGCAAATACACAGCAATAACAACACTTCTAATGTGCATGACATGAGAACATAACTGTTTATTCAATTGAAACTGAAATCAACATAGAGCAAGTTACAACAGCAAACCAGTTAAAGAAACAGGTTTAAAACATACCTGTTGCACCATTGGAGTTTCAATTCCATCCTTCAAATTTGAAAATAGTTGGTATGAGTAAATACAGTGATGCAAGAGACAAGGAGTATGAAACATAGCTACAGAACCTGACCTGAGAACAATTCTTCTTCTGCTTTAAGTGTTGAGTTGGGGTTCGGAGTGGTGGTCCTTGTGCTTAGGGCACTGCAGTTGCCTTATTAACTACTCATGTTTGGGTGCTCTGTGGTGGAGACAGTGCTGTGTCAACTGGAACTGGGTTACTATCTGCTAGGGTTGGGGTTATAAGGGGTGTAGCTGGTTCTCTGTCCAACTAGGTAGGGGTACAATCTGCGAGAGTCTGGGTTATCTGTGGTGGGGCTGGTTCTTGGGCAAGTACAACCGTGGTTCTATGTGCAACGACTGGTAGCACTATCTTTTCTGAAGACCGTGTTGTTACTCCCTTAGATACTGCCATCACCCCCTCCAATTCAAATGGCTGATAAACAAGAAAAGTAATAGAATGTACAGACATTGTATGATAGATAGGTGCAATGGATAGTGGGGAATAAAAGAGGGCATGAAATAATTCACATTTATGTTGTCTAACCAAACCGGATAGCATGACACAATTTCACATATATGATGGCTAACTAAACAGGATACAAAGACATAATTCAAAATATGATGACTATGTAAACAGGATGACATGATATAACTATATGATGTTATTAAATAGGTTGGCATGCCATAATTCACATACATGCCGCCTATGGAAACATGATAGCATGATATAATTCACGGATAGAATGACATAATTCAAAATATGATGACTGTAAACACTAAACATGATGAGATGATATAACTATATGATGTCTTTATTAAATGGGTTGGCATGCCATAATTCAGATAGATGTTGTCTTTGTAAACATGATGGCATGATATAATTCAAATATATGATTTATATACTAAGTAAGTAAGCAGATGGAAATCACATATATGATGTAAAAACTAAGCAATGCAAGACAACATATGCATGATATGAGTAATATAACCCTGCCAAGTTTGAGCATAGACCTCAGGGGGGAAATAGGACTGGTCATCTGTCTCTGAATCCTCCTCTGAGGAGCTATCTGTAACCAGCAAGATGTCTGCTTCAGCAGGTAGCATTGTCTGCTCTGAAGACATTGTTTTCACTCCAGATACTTCCATCACCACTTCAAATGGCTGATGCACAGGAAGAGTAGTTGAATATACAAACATTGTCGACAAATGGAATACATAATACAAAAAAAGGATAGCATGATATAATTCACATATATGATGATTGGCTAAACAGCATGGCATTGCATAATTCACATATATAATGCCTTGCAACAAGATAGCATTGCATAATTCACATATATAATGTCTTGCAACAAGATGGCATTGCATAATTCACATATATGGTAATTAGACACTAAACAGGTGGCATTCACACAAAGCATGTCTAAACTAAGCAAATGACATAGCAATGCAAGACACCATACGCACGATATGAGCAACATAACCCTGCCAAGTTAGAGCATACACCTCGGGGGGGGGAATAGGACTGGTCATCTGTCTCTGAATCCTCCTCTGAGGAGCTATCCGTAACCAGCGAGATATGCACTTCGTCAGATATCATAGTCTGCTCTGAAGACCTTGTTTGCACTCCAGATTTTTCCATCACCGTGTCAAATGGCTGATGCACACGAAGAGTAGTTGAATGTACTAACATTGTTGACAAATGTAATACGTAATGAAAAAAAAGGATGGCGTGATATAATTCACGTATAAGATGACTGACTAAGCAGGATGGCATTGCAAAATTCACATATATGATGCCTGGCTAAACAAGATGGTGTTGCATAATTCACACATACGATACAGAAACTAAACAGATGGCATTCACACAAAGCATGTACAAACTAAGCAGATAACATATTTGATGTATAAAGTAAGCAATGCAAGGCACCATATGCATGATATGACCGACATCAGCATGCCAAGTTAGAGCGAAGGCCTCAGGGGTTAAATAGGAGTGGTCTGCTCCTTCTGAATCCCCCTCAGAATAGTTATCTTCCTCTTGATTACAATCTGAAATGGGTGGAGGGGGACTGCCTTTGTGCCCACCATGGAGTGACGTCTACATGAAATTTTATTGCCATGCAAGGCTCGTCTCTTTTACTCTACATGTTCAGTTCCATTGTGTACAATAACTGCCATGCATAGGAATAAAACATAGTGAGATTATGTAAGGAGTGCATGCAGAAATCCAAAGTGATGGTAGCAACCTATGACACCCCCGGCTTAATCGTGCACTAATCATACACGCAAATGCACACGATCAAGCCTAAGGACTCACTTGAAGGAATCACAACACAACTCTAAAACATAAATAAAGTCATACAAGCTTTATATTACAAGCCAAAGGGCCTCGAGGGTTCGAATACATAAGCTCGCATACAAGCGTCAGTGGAAGCATCAGATATCTGAGTACAGATATGAAACAGAAATAGATAAGCCTTTAGAAAGGCGGAGCAAAACAAAAACTACGATCGAAAGGCGCAGGCCTCTTGCCTGGGACCCTCCGATCCTACTTTTGGTCATTGGCAAGCTCGTAGTAGTAATGATTGTCGACAGAGGCATCTAGCTCCTGGGCTCCATTATCTGGTTGCATCAAACGGATATGGGGAAAAAGAGGAAGCAAAGCAACCGTGAGTACTCATCCGAAGTACTCACAAAGCAAGGATCTACACTACATATGCAACATTATCAAACAAAGACTGTATATGTGGACTGGGCTGCAGAAATTCCAGAATAGAGAGAAGGCCTAGTCCTATCGAAGAGTAGCATCTTCAAGCATCTTCAGCGGTCTTGTAGCATTAGAAGAGGGTAGATCAGCATAGTATAAAGTAGTAGTAGTGTCATCAACCTCACCCAGAGATCCTTTCTTGACTCCCTGCGAGAAATCAATCCCAGAGCCATAGTAGTAGTGTTATCAACCTCGTCCAGAGATCCTTCCTCGACTCCCTGCGAGAAGCAACCCCAGAGCCATACTATCCATTTCTCATCTCAAGTATCCCGTTCTAGTTGTATCGATCGGGATACAACTCCGAGCGTCCGTTACCGAGGATCCGGCTATGCATAGATTAGTTCTTCCCTGCAGGGTGCACCAACTTACCCACCATGCTCGCTTAACTCCGGCCAGACACACTTTTCTGGGTCATGCCCGGCCTCGGCCAAACGACACACCGCAGCCCTACCGAGAGCTCAACAAAGAGGTCCCCGCCGGTCTACATCCTAAGTGCTTAGGGGTCTTGGGCCATCGCCCTTTGCACTCCAGGTCGTTGTGTGCAGGGTGGATACCAGCACCGCCTCGAATGGTCGGCATGATCCGACCATGCAACAATGCTGAACTGGACGTCTGTCAGAGCTTTCGGTTGATGCCATGATGCAGAGTACCCATATTTATTCCCGCGTGATGGTTAGTGCTATCGGGCCAGAGGCCCACTCAGATCACATATCCAAATCTTTAGTGTATTGGTAGTGTGGTAACGAGCAGAGACTCACGATCGATGTGACTCCGTCGCCCCGTCTCGAAGACTTGCGGCAAGGGCTAAGAATGCCCGGCCACGCCTCGTATTTATCTCTCGGGCACCCTCCAGGTCAACCCGTCTCCACATCACTCGCGGGTACCCCTCAGGGTCGACCCGCCTTTCCAAGTAGCAGTTGTAAAGTCCAAGTATCCGTGTGTCCATAACATCAGGGAATCCGAGGTATCACCCTCGTTGGGTTCCTACTTGATGTATCCGTCAAGGTGAACTTAGGAGGAATCACCCTCGAGGTTCACACTTGAGGTGTTGCACGACGGCGTCGTTATCGGAAGTGGTGAAGGAGGAATCACCCTCAATGACCACGACCGAATAGCTACTCTTTAGAGTTAACATCAAAAGTGCTAAACGAGGTATCACCCTCGGCACTTGATAGTAACGCTGCAGTGTCATACAACAAAGGGGGGTGATGTGCGATGCTGGGGCCTGGTCGTCGAGTCTTCCGATGATCCAGCAGGGCAACCGGGACAAGTGGGGTCACTGGGGTCTCTATCCAGCCTATACTAAGCAGTTTAGGATAAACAGTTAATTATCAAAAGCAGGTTACAAAAATCAGGCCATGCATTAGAATAGGTAAAGCAGTAGCAACAGCAATTTCTAATGCAAGCATAAGAGGGAAAGAATAGGCGATACCGGCATGTTTAAAAAGGGGGTGCTTGCCTGGAGGCTCTGCGGAGAAGGACGGGCCATCAACACTGTAGTCGTACTGGGGGTCGCCGGCAATCTCGGGGTCTAACGAGGGGGGAGGAGGGGGAAGAAACAATAAATACACGGCAAACATATGCAACACAGAGTATGACATGACAATATGCTGAGCTATGGTTGACCTAACGCAGTACTACACGTCGCAGATGAAGAGGGAAAACATCCGGAGGGGTTTTCCTGGAGTCTGGCATTTTCCGGATAGACGAAAGAGAGGGGAAAGTTTCATGTTCATCATGCTAGAGGCATGCGACAGGTATGAGGAGGGCATATTCGGATTCGTCTCGTCATTCTGAGCAACTTTCATGTATAAATTATTTTCATCTGACTTACGGATTATTTTCTATGATTTTTTTAAAGTTTTAAAACATTCTGGAATTAAACAGATTTAAATTAAAACAAATATGGGTTTACTGCATCAGCATGACATCAGCAGTCATCAAAGTTGACCGGGGTCAACCCTGACGTGTGGGGCCGTTTCATCATAGACTAGTTAATTAATTAACAGTTTAAATAGTTAAATAGGTTAATTAACAGGATTAATTAAGTTAATTATTTAATTAATTAATTATTATTTTTAATTATATATTTTTTTAATCCTCTTTTTTTACAGGGGAGGGGCCCCAGCTGCCAGTGGCACAAAGGCCACTGGAGCGGGCTTAACGGGCGCGGGCGGGGGTTGCCCGTCAGGGAGGACCCGGGCGACGGCCGCGGCCATGGCGGGGCGCTGGCCTCGGGCGCGGGCCGGGGCGGCCGGAGGGCGCCGGGCGTGGGCCAGGAGAGCGAGGGAAGGGGCGCGGCCAGCCGGAGCTGTGGGGAGGCGGCGGCCGCGCTGACGGGGCGGCAGGGCAGCAGAGGCGTGCGGCGATGCGACTGCAGCGGGCGAGGGCAAGCGGGGCGAGCGTGAGGCAGCGCAGAGCGAGGCGGCGCGGGCTGAGGCAGACGCGGCCGGCTCGGGAGTTCCGACCGCGGTCGACAGCGGGCAGCAGCAGCAGCGGGATGCTGGGCGACGGTGGGGCTGCGGACAGGGCGCTCGCGCGGTGGCGCTGGAGGGCGCGGGGCATGGCCCCGAGGCAGTGAAGCGCAGCAGGGGGACGCAGGTGTGGTCGGGACCAGCGGCAGCAACGACGGCGAGCACCGGCAGCCATGACGCGGGCGAGCAGCAACGAGCAGCAGGAGCCGGGGTTGCGCGGCCCGGGCGGCAGGGGCGGCTGCAGGCGGCGCAGCCAACGACCGGCCAGGGCGCAGTGGGGTGAGCAGGGCAAGGCAGCGGACATTGCAGTCGACGACAGGGGCACGGCGACATGCGGCCTCGGCCCTAGTTAGCTACGGCAGGACAACGGGGTAGAGGAAGGAAGAGAGGTGAGGCGGGGCTCACAGCGAGTTCGGGGAGGAGCTCAGGGCCGCCGGGAGTGGTCGAAGCAGAGCACATCAAGTGAGGGCGTGCGGCGGTGCAGAGAAGGGGATCGGCCCGATGGCGTCGATTCGTCGCTTCCCGGCTTGATCTGCTTCTTGGGTCCAACGAAGACGACGATGGGGAAGCTCCAGGACATGGTTGCGCAACACGGGGATGCAGCTGGCCACGGGGACGACGACGGCAAGGCGATGACCGCACGGTGAGATGCGGGATCGGGCAAACGGGGGCGCGAGGGGGGATCTGAGGGGGAAGAAGGGGATCCAGGGTGCTAGGGTTTAGGAAGGGGGACAGAGAGAGCAGGGGGCTGCTCTTATCAACACTCGCGGCGGTGCAGACCGAGGTGCGTACGGGGCCATGGCGCGCGCGGCCTTCTACTGGCGCAGCGGGAGGTAGGGGAAGGCCAAGGCGGTGGGTTGGGCCTGGTACAGTGCGCACTGGGTTGCGGTGCACTGTGGCACTAGGCCCAGTGGCACAGTAGGTGTTAGGTGTTTTTCTTTTTTTTTTTTTTGCTCTTAATTTTGCATTTAATTTTTTCCTCACTTGAATTTTGTTAAATGCCAAACTTGTCACAAAATACCTTGGAGTAGTAAGGAGTTGGACACAAGGTTTCACATATTTTTGAAAAGCAAATGTATTTGTTTATTTCAAAATGGCCAAATCTAGTGTTGTTGGGTCACTTTAATTATTTCTATGGACATTTGGGGAATTCAAATTATGTTGGTTTCTTCATGAAAAATAGTTAGTGGATATTTGCAACACTACGAACATTTTTATTTTGCTGTTTGAAATTTTAATAATTTGACTTGCATTTGAATTTAAATTTGACTAGGGTTTCAATCAAGGGGCAATATAAGCATAGCAAAACATGATGACATGGCACATTAGGGGAAGATCACTATAGCTTGACTACCGGGGTGTTACACAACCTGTGGATAGACCCAAAACCAATGATAGCAGGCAGATAATGGCTTCAGTTAAAAAATACAGACAATGGCTTCTTTACTATTTGTTTCCCACCCATCATGAAACTCATAGTAGACACCAGAGATTAACCAGATAGTAGACAGATACTATTGATTGCGGCCTCGATATGTACCCCACAACCATTTAAAAACTCAAGTTTGAGCATTAGTTTGGAGCTGACTCGGAGTTTAATCAGTGAACGGGACGATAAAGTAGCATGTCATATTAAGCGATGCATAACGTAAGCAGACACGAAAGAGTGCGACCTCTCTTGCGGACCTGTGTAGTCCTCAAGGTCATCTGCTCAGTTGATGATGGTAATGTAGTTGGCGTGGCTGCCGGCGGCGGGGAAGAAGATCTGAGGCGACGAAAGATAGTCTGGAGGGCGGATCCCTGCTGTGGTGGACCGTTCTGTCGTTGGAGCAGCTGAGCTGGGGTGGACAACGGCGCAGCAGGAGCGGGACAAACCACACAAGGTTTTCTTTGACAACTATCTGTAAGAGAAGTAATTCTGTAAGGGCTCGTTTGAATTGGAGGATTCTAACAACGCAGGGATAGGAAATACACAGTAATAGGATAGGAATGCATGTGCAAAACAGAGAATTTAGAATCATAGGATTTCTGTCAATCTGGGTGTTTGGTTCACAGGAATTGGAAGGTCACAGGAATGCAAAGAAGCATGGTCAAATTGAGTCAAACCACAAGAAAATGTACAATTATAATGCTATTATGCTACTATCACTTAGTCTTGTTCTTCATGAATAGGAATTTGAAAAGGAGGGCCAAGTGGATATTAAAATTCCTACGGTTTTACTTTGAAAGAGACACTAAAGGAACAAATCCTACAGTTTTCCTTTGCTCCATTCCTTTGAACCAAATGCATTAAAAGTAGTACCATAGGAAACTTTCCAATTCCTATGTTTTCCCTTCACTTTTCCTTTCAACCACTGGCAATTCTAGTAGGCAGGCTTGAACAGGCAAAAGCCTGCACTCCAAAAATGTTTTTATGCTACTTGTACTACTTTGGACCCAGGCCACTGCCCTACTAACTCAACTCACAGGCCCATCTACACATGCACAGCTCAAACACGCAGAAATAAATAATGATGGCTTTCGAGAGTGTCCATCACGGATAGCTAAGTTTCCTGGTACCTCACTGCTTGTTATATAGGAGAAACTAATTGTATTTCACATTACTACGTGTTCTCAGTGGACAATATATATAACATGTCGAGTAAAAAAGCGATGCAGCAAGTGTACAACCTCTTTGGCGAAGCCATGTCGATCTCAGCATCATTGGGTTGGTCGCTAAGGATGCTGCGGCTAATGTGGCAGTCGGAGGAGGGGAAGAAGATCTTAGGTGCCTAGAGATGGAGCCAAGGGTACTGCTCCGCTGTGATGGAGGGTTTCGTCGTTGGAGCAGCTCCGGTGAGGTGTACGACGGCAAGGCTGAAGTAGGACAAGAGAGACAACGTTAACCTGAAGTGGTATTCGCATCTTCTATAGATGATGTAAAATGCATAACCAAAAAGTGCTAGATGTAAAATACATCACCCGCTCATCTCTGAACTTAACTGTCGAAACTGTATTTAACTGTCGAAACTGAATTTTACTGTCGAAACTGAATTTTGCTGTCGAAACTGAACGCACTAGTAGCAGAAAAGTAGTGCATTAATAGTTTTGGCCACTCGAGCACTAGTGGCAGAGTAGCAGTGATCTAAATCGGTAGCCGCTCCAGCAGGGACCGTACTACCAGAGAGCAGCCGGGGCAGAGCAGCAGCAGCGCCCAGAACGGCAGCGCGTGCGAGAGCCGGGGCAGCTGGTCGTGTAGCAGCATCTCGGGTAGCAGCAGCAGGAGCTCAAGCGAGAGCCAGAGCTGCTACTCGTGCAGCAGCAGCGTGAGCAAGAGTAGACTAGCAGTGCAAGCAAGAGCAAGAGTAGCAGCGTGAGCAAGAGCTAGAGCAGACCAGGCAGGGGACCGAGAGAAAGAGCAGAGCAGTAGCGCGAGCAAGAGCCGAAGCAGTAGCAGCAGCAGGGCCAGCAAGAGCCGGAGCAGCAGCAGCAGCTCCGACTGATGTGGATGTCGCCACCGAGGGAGCGACGCCATGGAGGAAGTGGCCGGCGACACCGCCGTAGATGGAGCCGCGCCATGGCGGCTCGGGACCGAGCACCGGCAGCACCGTGAGATCTAATCAAGAAGAAAATGCAGCGATTAGTGTAGAACCTCTTTGGTGGCGCCGATTAGGCCTCAACTTCATCCGAGGAATCGGTGATGATGCTGCTCTTCCGGTGGTGCAGGTGAAGATGGTGCTGCGGGAATGGAGGTGGCACGAAAGACGAGGTGAACGTCGGGGCAGATCCTTGGAGGTGGAGGACGGGGTGGTTGAACCGGCGGGACGACGAGATCGACGACGGATCCTCAGCCGATGCGGTGGATGAGGGACGTCGAGCTATTGCGGTGGACGATGTCGTCGGGGAAGAGGCTCCGGCTGGGTGGCAGTGTGGGGCTTCACAGGTTTTCGCGGCCTCGGTGTACGAATGGGGGGGGCGGAGGGGATGGAAGGGGGAACCATGGCTTAGGGACGCGCTTGTCCGAAATGTGGGGTAAGTTATGAAAGTAGCCCCACCGATCTGAACTACGTGCTTCTTTCGGTTCGGGGGTATCACGGGAATATCGCGTGTCGGGATTTCGCAGGAGGTGGTAGTTTTCGCGCGCGTTGTAATTTTGGGATAGCAAGGCGCGGGTTGAGATGAAGGGAATTTTAGGAGCACAACGAGACAAAGTGATATCTTAAAATTTTGGGATAACAAGGCGCGGGTTGAAATTTCCGGACAAGCCTAACGTGTATACTATATCAAATCAATTCGCACTTCCCTCAACGAATAAACCAAAAAGAAATCAATTCACACCACACAAGAGAGTCTAGTCCCGTGTACTGTACCAAATCAATTCGCACTACAAATGCCATTCAAAACTTTGAATCCATGTTATGTTCAATTAAAATATTTCGCTACGTGTATAATGCATGCACCCTGCTACTCAAATGAACATTTTAGTGCATTCCAAACATATATACTACCACTTCAATATGAACTAAATTTGAATTTGTTTCTCTATTTGAATAGGATCTACAATCATGACTGTTGTCAAGTTAAACCATTTGAATTCTTTTCTCTATTTTAATAAGATCTACAATCATCATTATTGTCAAGTTAAACCATCGTTTGTATATTATCTTCACAGCACACCACATGATTACTGTCGAGTTAGATATGAACTATGTGTACTATATGAACTCGAACTCGATTTTTTGAATCCACTTTATGTTGATTTCAAATCAGAGTACATTTCAAGCTCTAGCTAGATCTTCATAATCTAAACCATGTCTCATATGTATAATGTGTTTATCACATAATGTATGGTGCCCCGCCCCCTACGCCTACAAGTATTTAGCTGTGAGTTGCAAACGCCACACATTATCACAAATTCAAATAAAATGTGAGATTGTTTGATATATAGTATGGTTTAGATTGTTCGATATTTAGTTGTGAGCTGCAAACGCCACACATTATCACATATTCAAATAAAATGTGTGATTGTTCGATATATAGTATGGTTTAGATTGTTCGATATTTAGCTATGAGTTGCCAATGC
Source organism: Thinopyrum elongatum (assembly GCA_011799875.1). NCBI lineage: Eukaryota > Viridiplantae > Streptophyta > Magnoliopsida > Poales > Poaceae > Thinopyrum > Thinopyrum elongatum. The sequence continues at coordinate 529,797,895 of CM022300.1, read as the reverse complement.
CATGCATTATCACATTATAGTATAACATGTCCAAAACCACACCACGGGTATCATCGCTATATTCATGCATGCATAGGTTTATAACACTATGATCTCTTATTCAAATATATGAATCCACTTTCATATCGAATTATGATCTTTGTTAGTCTCTTACACCCACACAATCCCCTAACTTTGTAGCTAGCACTAACTTTCTCTCATGCATGCACACGCCCTCCTCGCCCCCCCCCCCCTCCCTCAGCATTCTATCTATCACGCACATTCTTTTTTTTTCTTTAGGTCGTTCTCCCACGGTCTCCACAACTCCTTCTTTCCGACACACACCGATCGATAAACCTCTCCAGTGATGTCTGCCTACCACATACACACACACTTTCCATCTCCTCCTTTCTCTGTCCATGCCTCGTGTCTCTCTCACGGTCCCACACACGTGTAAACTCTTGCCCCTCTTTTCATCGATCTCACAATCGCACACTCCTCCCCTATCTAGCTAGTAGGCCTCTCACACCACCTTAGCTCCATCTCTCTCTCTCTATCTCTCTCTCTCTCTCTCTCTCTCTCTATCTGTCTCTCTGGGCCTTATTTGCCTCTAACAAATGGATGTACACCGACCGATCTCCCACTATACATATAGCTAGCTAGGTCGTTTATAACTCAGTCTCCCCACGCGTCGATCGATCTACCTCATTAGTTATGTCTCTCCCTTCCTCCGACACACAACAATTGATCTACCGATCTAGTTAGGTCTGCTTACCAAACACATGGCCCCCCTTCATCATCCATGCATGGCTCCCGACACATCTATCACGCACACACACATACAGAAACACATCCCCAGTCTTCTTGATATTGTAGTTGTACCCTCAGTTTGTCTAGTAGGCCTCTCCCACCATCTCCGAGAAGCAACTCCACCACCCCTCCGGCGCTCTACCTCTCTCTCTCTCCCTCTATCTATCTATCTCTCCCCCCCCCTCTCTCTCTCTCTCTGTGTCCCAACCTATTTCCCGTCCTTCACTTATGTATGGATGTCGACCGATCTCCCTCAAGACATAGCTAGGTCTCTCCTTCTCAACACATATACGAGTCGATCTACCTCTCTAGTTAGGTCTCTGCCTCCCCCCCACACACACACCGATACATCAAGCGCTCTAGTCGTGTCTCCCTGCCACACACAAACTTACCCTCTGCCCTCTGACGTTCCAGTAGGTCAGTCACCCTATATCTTTGACGTGCACACACACAATTTCAATGGCTCTCTTCATCGATCTCGCACCCACACACTTGATCCTCTCTTCGACTTTATTGATATCTATGACCCCTCCCTCTCTTCTCGTTGATCGCCCCCTCTATATATGATATAGATATGCCTCTATTTCACACACATTGCATGTGTCAAAATTTTGTTTGAGATATCATCGACACGTATTCCCACAAATACATTCATGAAATCACCCCCCCCCATAACAAAAAATACTCACGAACACACACGCCATCTCTCTAGGTTTGTATCTCTCTCACACACACACCCACGTAGGTGGGGACGTGCATGAAGAGAAGAGATGCACGCACGACGCACGTACTCTCGTCTCTTTCCCAACCACACCCGCGCGGGTACATGGTGGAGCTCATTTCTGTACGAAAAGGCAGCCCACGTGGTAATTTGACACGTGTACTGGTTGTCCACTTGATGGAGGATCGTGTACCACGGGTGAACAAACAAATTGCAACTTGACACATTATTTAAAAAGAGGCAAACCATGTGGGGTCTACCTTAGAGGCAAGGCTCTATACACTAGAGATGCTCTATATTACTTTTGATGTGTCCCGTCAACTCGCAAAATGAGGAGAAGCTTGCTTAGTACGCCCTCTCCCCCGTCCACGGGCGCGGTGGCTCGCAGAGTCGCAGGACGAGGAGAAGCTTGCTTACTACGCCTACGCCCGCTCCCTCGTCCACGCTCGCGGTGGCTCGCAGGACGAGGAGAAAATTTTACTACTCCCTCCGTTAGATGTATATACTCCTCGTCCCTACCTTGGTTAGAGAGATTATCATATTGTTTGAAATATACTCCCTCCGTCTCATAATATAAAAGCGTTTTTGATACTAGTTTAGTGTCAAAAACACTCTTATATTATGGGACAGAGGGAGTATGTCTTTTAGCAGATTTCGATATGAACTACTAGTACATACTCCAAACACTAATGTATATAGACGTATTTTAGAGTGTAGATTCACTCATTTTGCTCCGTATGTAGTCCATATTGAAACGGACGTAGTAGTACGCACTCTCCCTCGCCCCTCGACCCTCGCCCACGTGGTGGATGTGCAGCAATTCATTCGGTCTCAGATAGCCAGAACCATATACTGTAGTGCCATCATTGCTCGACTTCCCGAAGAGGCGAAGAGCCAAGCGAAAGGTTAATATTTTTGAGATGCCAAGCGCAAGGTTTATAGGAGAACGAGTAGTAGTAGTACTAGTAGTACGTATGTACAGTATGAGGAAGAAGGCAACAAGAATGTATGTTTTGCGTGATAGTCTCTTCTTACAGGACGTGCTAGACCTAGTAGACCTCATTGTTGCAATGGGAGTACTATCATAGATGGCACGATTCAGAGTGGTGGGCAGCGGGAATAATTCGGAGCTGCTTAGTCTTAAACCCCATGAAGAAGTCCCATCGAAAAGAATAGCCATCCTCTACACGTGCTCCTATGTAAAATGAGCAAATGAGACAAAAATAGAAAGAGACAAAGTGAAAAAATCACCAGCCTTAGAGCCAGCCCTATTGTCGCGGGAAACCACGGCCACCTATGGGACCAGGAGGCCCCTTGCTGGTTCGGTAGGGGGCGTCGCATTGCACAAAGAGCAGACGAGCGTGTGGCAGCACGGCAGAGATCACACAGGCATTTTTACCTAGGTTCGGGCCGCCATGAGGCGTAAAACCCTACTCCTGCTTTGGCGGATTGATGGTGGAAAGGTGGTGGTGGAGCGTAGTACACTTGCCCGGCAAGGGTTGCCTCAGGGCGGCAGTGGCTACGCGCGTATGGGGGTCTGAGTTATTCAACCTTCTAACCCTCTCTACGGTTGCCATGGGCCTCCTTTTATAGATTAAGGGGTCACCACAATGGCAAAACAGTCATTATGTACCGATAAGATAGCAAACAGTGCCATCAAACCTAACTCTGCGGGCTGACAGGGCGCATTAAATGCACCGCTCAATGTCACATCGTTGGTTGCCCGGCAAGGCTTGCCGGGCTATCTCGCCAGCTCCACGCCTGCTCGCTTGGCACATCGCAGGACGGGTGTCATCTGCAGGTGTTTCCTGTAGGGAGAGGCTGCCATGTGGTGAACGGCTGCCACTTAGTCACTCCATGGTTCGACACCGCATTGATCAACAACATGGGTCGTGGTGGAGTAGTTGGTGAGGTGGTTTTGCCTTCATGCGCCCCGGCAGGCCCTGCCGGGATGTCTTGGACGTCGTCTTCCGGGGGTGGCCTCGCCCCTTGCCGAGCTCGCCTGCCCGGCAAAGGAGACCCTTCTCCTGATGGTGCCTTGCTTCTTTGGCTTGATCTTGGTCCCTCTGATCTGCATGTTAGTCCTTTGAACCTCTTAGTCCCTTGTGTTCTGATTTGGGTTGGTGCTTCAATCTCGTCGCCGTGCCTGTGCACAGTCTGGGCAACAGACCCAGGGTTTGTTGCACCGACAGAAGCCCCTGGGCCTGCCCCGAACGCGCTGCCGAGCATCGTCGGGGTAGGGCCTAATAAGTGCACAGGCGGGGTCGCTGAAGAGGTTGGTCTCTTGAGGTCTTCCTTGCTTCTTCATTAGCCTTGATTCCGGGCCAGTTTCCGGTTTCTCCGCGCGTGGTGCGCAATGCTGTGGAAGAACATTGATCGTGGCCTGCGGGTTCTCCTCGCCCCACAATCATGGGGCGGAAACTGCCATCCCACTTGCCTCCCATTTCGCACGCACCTGCCACGTGTTTCGCATGCATTGGGTGTGGTAGGTGGTGGATGCGGAGGGCACGGGGAGGAGTGCCATGGCCGAAAACCGAGCGCTGATGGTTGGCGCAGAGGGTCGGCCTTGATCCTCAGAGCTCCAGAGGGTGCAGCGAGGCCGTATTGGAGGAGCGGGGCAGCCATTTCCCGTATGAGGAGCCAGCCCCCTGCCTCGTCCCCCTATAAAAAGGGGCAGGGCGGTGCCTCTCTGCACACACTTCTTCTTCTTCTCCGCAACTTTTCCCTTCTAGCCATGGTGAGGGGGCAAGGGCGCGACGATGCCCCAGCGGCGGTGATGAGGGCTTCTACTCAACAGCGCATCCCTCCTCCTCTGGATCCTGTGGTGACGGAACCCGCCGTGAGGGGAGGAGGGAGGGGACAAGGTCGAGGTCGAGGTCGTCGTGGTGCTCGAGGAGGAGGGCGGGGCGGCGCCTTGGCTGCGCCCTCGCCGGCGGCTCCTCCCCCGATGGAAGGCCATGTCGGGGACCAACCTCGAGAGTTCATCATCAGGCTGTACAAGCCCCTGTGTAGTCATCTTTGTCTTCCAACTCCCTTTGCGCGGGAGATGGAGCTCGAGCAACCGCGCGCTCTGAGGTTGCACATGAGGGGTTGTGGGAATGACATCATGTGGGTTGATGTCGACTTCCCTGCCCCTCACATTATGTACCTTCGCCGTAGCTGGAAGATTTTCACCTGTGCCCACGGCTTCTCGGAGGGGCACGTTCTCCAGTTCAAACTAATGGAGAGCGGCCTGCTCTTCGTCAAGATCTTCGGGCGCTCGGGAGGTCGCTTAGGGTGCTGCGTGGAGAGCTCGACTGATGATGAAAGCTCCTCCTCGAGCAGAAGCGACGAGGAGGAGCGTGACGGTGATGACGACGGCAACGGGCGGGGGAGCGACGACTCTAACTCCTGTTGATCGCCGCCCGCACCATCTTCATCAGGCGGCAGCACCATCATCTGCATCCGCGTCTCCTTCCCGGCAGCGCGATTTGCCGGGGAGTTAGATGCAGAGGTGGGGATGGTGCTCCCGGGCTCCTCCAGCAGTCCTCCAGCTGGACCCTGGTAGGCTTCCTCTCGGGCTGCAGCTCCGTTAGCCCTGCCGTGTCCTGCTGGCCATGATGGCGGCGGGCAATGGGTCGCCTCCGCCGTGCTCTCCATCGACGCGTTCCCCGATGCTCCCGCTCCCGTCGGGCTACCTCTCCCGGAGCCCGAGGGGGGCGGGATGGGCTCCCGCCCAGGCACTCCTTCTGCCCTCCTCGCCTTCGACGGCCGTGCCTAGGAGGATAGGGACAAGAAAGGGCATTACAGGGCACTTATCTTTTTTCAATCTTAAACTTGTAGGCAATTGCCAAATTTTAATTCAAATAATGTAATCTCTCGAGTCCATGTTTGTGTTCTGTAATGCTTGTATTTGTATCAGCATATTAATGAAAAAGATGAACCTTGCCGGGAACCCGTGCATGTGTACGTCCATGCAGAGGCGAGATGCCTCTTTAGTGTAAATAAACGAGTTTTCCCCGGCAGGCTATCCTGCCGGCACCTTTTCTGTCTACCGGAGAGCTGTGTCTACCGGGTAATAGGCAAAGGGGCCAGCCCCCCGCCAACTTCTTTTTACCAAAGGCCACTACGACCATCCTGTCCGAAGCAGCGTTCGAGCCAGGGATGGGAGCACCTAAGTCTCAAAAGAGTGGCGGGGTTTTCTTATGCACATGTTATAACTTACAGAACACTAATGGACAGGAGGTAGAACTTATATGTTTGGCTTGCCGGGGATCGCAGTGCCGGGCAATCTTCTCAACTCCTTGTCAAGGCCAAGTTCACGGCAGGAACCTGCAGCTTCATGCGGATGAGAATGAATGTGGGATGCGATCCTATCTATATGCATATGCAAATGCTCATGAAATGCTTATGCAGTGATCTTGGAATGCTCATGCATGCATGCAATCTTGGTAGGGGGCCCCCACAGCGCTTCTTTATTTTCTCTTGCACAGGGTCATCGCCCTGGCTTTGTACAAGGGGTTACATGTAACTGAGGCAAGGCCTGTACAAAAGGGTGGCTGCCGGGCAGGGCCCGACAGCCGCGCCTTACGGGTAGAACTTGCGGAGATGCTCAATATTCCATGAGTTTTGCAACCGAATGCCATCTTCGGTCTCCAGACGGACTGCGCCAGGTCTGGTGACTCGTACTACCCGGTAAGGGCCTTCCCACTTTGGTGACAACTTGTTTGTACCCTTGGCGGACTGAACGCGCCTAAGGACAAGGTCACCTTCCTCAAAACACCGGGCGTGAACCCTGCGGCTATGATAGTGACGCAGGGCTTGCTGATAGCATGCAGCACGCATAGCAGCCCGGAGACGGTTCTCCTCGAGTAGCACAGCGTCATCACGCCGGTGCAGATCTTGCACTACTTCATCGTAGGCTAGCACTCGAGGCGACCCGTGAATGGGTTCCGTGGGGATAACTGCTTTTGCCCCGTAGACTAGGGAGAAGGGAGTCTGCCGGTAGCTCGGTTTGGTGTCGTTCTGAGGGACCAGAGAACTACCGGCAGCTCCTCAACCCACCGCCTGCCGTGCTTCTGCAGCGTATCAAAGGTTCTCATCTTGAGTCCACGCAGCACTTCAGCGTTCGCCCTCTTAGCTTGCCCATTGCTCCGGGGGTGAGCCACAGAGGCAAATGAGATCTTGCATCCGAGGGCATGAACATATTGCATGAAGGCGCGGCTCATGAACTGGGTGCCGTTGTCGGTAATGATCCTTGTCGGAACACCAAAACGACACACCAATTCTTTCAAGAACTTGATAGCTGACTGAGCAGTCACCTTTCTCACGGCAGTCACTTCCAGCCACTTTGTAAACTTGTCGATAGCAACGAACAAGAATTCAAAGCCCCCGATTGCTCGGGGGAAGGGGCCGAGGATATCGAGCCCCCAGACCGAAAATGGCCATGATAGAGGGAGTGTTTGAAGAGCTTGGGCAGGCAGGTGGGTTTTCTTGGAATGGAACTGGCAGGCTTCACACTTGGTGACTAGCTCGACCGCATCTTGGAGGGTTGTGGGCCAATAGAATCCTTGCCGGAATACTTTCCCAACTAGTGCCCTTGATCCAATGTGGGAGCCACACATGCCTTTGTGTATCTCAGTCAGCAGTTCCTTTCCTTCTTCCCGGCAAACACATTTTAATTTCACACCGTTGGGCCTCCTTCTATACAGAGTGTCATCGACAAACTAATACATACTGGCCCTCCGGGCTACTTTTTCAGCTTCGTCTTGGTTGCCGGGAAGCTCTCTGGTTTGGAGGAAGTGGACAATGTGCCTTGCCCAAGTTGGAGCCAGGGGCTCGGCAACGAGGACTAGTGGCACCTCCTCTGCTGCAGGAGAACATGCCTCGTTCGTGGGGTCCATGGGCCCGGCTGGAGGGTGTGGTCCGGTAGACTGCGAGGAGTTGTTTCTGGCAGGGTCTCTGCCAGGAGCGGACAGCTCTACCGGGAGAGGCTTACCGGAGTCCAACTTTCTCCTTTTCCGGGCCATTGTTGCTGGGGATACGGAGGGCTGAGTGAGATGGAGAACAAAAGTCCCTGGTTCCACAGGGAGCTTCTGTGCAGCACACTTTGACAGATGATCAGCTATGCTGTTTTCCGCATGGGGTACGTGCTCTATTTGCAATCCGTCAAAGTGCTCCTCCAATCTCCTCACTTCCTCGACGTATGCCTCCATCAATGGACTTTGGTAATCCTTGTTAACTTGTCTCACCACAAGCTGTGAATCTCCTCGAATGATCAGCTTCTTAATTCCCAATTCAGCTGCAATCCTGAGCCCGGCAAGGAGCCCTCCATATTCTGTTGTATTGTTGGTTGCTTCTTCCCGGGCAAAATGCATTTGGATGACGTACCTCAAGTGCTCCCCGGAGGGGGCAACAAGAAGCATGCCAGCTCCTACACCTTGTAGGGAAAAAGCACCATCAAAATACATAATCCATTCTTGGGGCGATTCCTTGCCGGGGATAGCTGTCTCCGTCACTTCCTCATCAGGGGTTGGCGTCCGTTCTGCAATAAACTCTGCCAATGCCCTACTCTGAATAGTCGACGTGTTTTCAAACTTCAAACCAAAACTGGATAACTCCAAAGCCCACTCCACTATTCTGCCGGTAGCCTCAGGGTTTCGGAGTATCCGCTACAACGGGAAACGAGTGACAACCGTGATCTCATGGGCTTGGAAGTAGTGGCGCAGTTTCCTTGAGGCCATGATGAGACCAAAAATCAACTTTTGCACACCAGAGTACCTCGATCTAGCCTTCTGTAATAAGGAGCTGACGAAGTACACTGGACGCTGCACCACTTTCTTCCTTGTCGCGTCCTTGGGGTTGCTCTTGTTGCCGTGCTCATTGCTGTCCTGATCCTTCTCTGACTCTGCCGGTCCCTGCTCACTCTTTGATTCAGCCACTTCTCGCTGTGCTACCAAAGCTACACTGACTACTTGGTTGGTTGCCGCTAAGTATAGCAGCAATGGCTCCTGGGGTTTGGGAGCGACCAAGGTAGGCATGGAGGACAAGTAGGCCTTCAACTCTTGCAAAGCTACATCTGCTTCCGGGGTCCACTTCATGGGTCCTGCCTTCTTCAAAATTTTGAAGAACGGTAGGGCACACTCGACAGACTTGGAGATGAATCTGCTTAGCACGGCAACGCATCCTGTCAGACGCCTCACATCCTTAACTGTCCTTGGCGCTTGGATCTACTCGATAGCCTTGATATTGTCGGGATTGGCTTCGATCCCGCGATGGGATACGAACAACCCCAGCAACTTGCCGGAGGGAACACCAAATACACACTTCTCTGGGTTGAGCTTCAAATTGATTTTGCGCAGATTAGCAAACGTCTCCTCCAAATCTTGAATAAGGGTGGCCCTATCCTTGGTCTTGACCACAATATCATCCATATAGGCTTCTATGTTTCTGTGCAACTATGGCTCAAAACCAATCTGGACTGCCCTTGCAAAAGTGGACCCGGCACTCTTTAATCCGAATGGTATGCGGACAAAACAGTACGTACCACATGGAGTGATGAATGACGTCTTCTCTTCATCTTCCTTGGACATGAAGATCTGGTGATACCCAGAATACGCATCCAGAAAGGAGAGCAAACCACAACCTAAAGTGGAATCCACAATCTGATCGATACGCGGCAAGGGAAACGGGTCCTTCGGGCAAGCCTTGTTGAGATCTGTGAAATCTATGCAAAGCCTCCACTTCCCGTTAGCCTTCCGGACTACCACTGGGTTTGCCAACCACATGGGATGCAGTACTCCTCTGACCTATCCAGCTGCCTCTAGTTTCTTGATCTCTTCTGCAATGAGCTGCTGCCTCTCCAAGGCCTGCTTCCGGACTTTCTGCTTGACAGTTCGGGCATGTGGGCAGACAGCAAGGTGGTGCTTGATTACCTCCCTGGGAACACCGGGGATATCAGATGGTTGCCAGGCAAACACATCGATATTCGCCCGCAGGAAGGCAACGAGCGCGCTTTCCTATTTGTCATCGAGGGTGGCGCTGATAGTGAAAGTACCATCAACGCCAGCCAGCCCTGCCGGGACCTTCTTCACTTGGGGTGCAGCGACCTTGGATCTCTTGCCATTGGAACACTCTGGCACGTCGTCAATGGGTGTCGTGCACTCGGTGGGGGCACGCTTCCCGGACTCTTTGCCGGAGTCCCTGCAATCCCTCTTCTTTCCTTTGCTTTCCTTAACGAGAGCTGCTGCTACCGCTGCCTCTGCTGCGACCGCATCCTGGTACATCTTGTCCACACAAATGATTGCATCCTTCTCATCTGATGTGATGGTGATGACTCCCAGTGGCCCAGGCATCTTCAAGGTGTTGTAGGCATAGTGAGATGCTGCCATGAACTTAGCCAGGGCCGGGCGTCCAAGAATCCCATTGTATGGCAGGGGGAGATCAACCACATCAAACATAATCCTCTCAGTCCGGTAGTTCAGTTCTCCCCCAAACATTACTGGCAACGTGATCTTTCCCTTAGGACGGCTCCTGCCGGGATTAACTCCTTGAAACGTGCCAGTAACCTCCAGCTCTTCCTCTGCTATCTGAAGCTTGCTGATAACTGCTGGGGAAATCAGATTCAACCCGGCCCCGCCGTCCACCAACATCTTCGTGACCTTGAGGTTGCGGATTGTTGGGGAGACCAACAATGGCAAACACCCTACCGCAGTGGTACGGTCAGGATGATCCTCCTCGTCAAAGATGATGGGCGTACGGGACCACTTGAGCGGCTTCCGGGCCTCGGGTGCTGGCTCCATGGCATTGACTTCTCGCGCCCACCGCTTGAGTTGGCGGTGAGAGGTGTGCAGAGATGCACCCCCGTCAATGCACAGGGCGTCGGTGGCCTTCTGAAACTCTTGCTCACTGGTTTCCTCTTCATCCCCTCCATCACTCTCATCACCACAGGCTTCCTTCTTTCGACCTCTGGCGGGTTTTCCTTGGTTCCGAAAAGGTTTGCCGGGGCGATTTACTTCACCACCTCGGCCCTTGCCGCCAGCAACATTCTGACCCTTTTCCTTGTCACGCTTCTCATACTCTGCTTTCTGTCTTTTGACAAGCTGCTCAACCTGATAACATTCTTGAAGGTCGTGGCCCTTGGTCCGATGAATCTTGCAATACGGCCCATCACCTTTCCCGGCTTTCTCGGCAGCAGCGGCTTCCCGGCAGTCAGCGCACACGGCGGCTTCCTTTCCGAGGGCCTCAGCTTTGGCCTTCTTGCCGGTACTAGGCATACCCGATCCTTCAACAGTCATTACTGCCTTATCTCTTCGCTTCTTACTGCGCTTCTTGCTCTTCTTCTGACTGGTTGATTCATCCTCATCCTCTGAATCAATATTGGTGCAATCTTCCTCTCCGGGCAACTTTCTTCCCTCCTCCATTCGAGCACACTTATCCACCAATGTGTAGAGTTCCTTCACAGTCTTGGGCAACCGCACGTTCATCTTGGAACGAATCCGGCGGTTGCGCACATTGGACTGGAAGGCGGCTATCACGGCTGCCAGATGGATATTTGGGATATTTCTATGGACTTTGCTGAATCTCTGTAAATACTTACGGAGGGTCTCTTCTTCCTTCTGTTGGAGAAGTTGCAAGTCGCTGGGTCGGCCCGGCTCTTGGTGGCCACCGGTGAACGCACCGATGAACTCATGGCACGGGTCTGCCCATGACGAAATGGAGTTCTCCGGCAGGTGCATCAGCCAAGACCTCACATTGGACTTGAGGGCCAAAGGAAAGTAGTTGGTGAACACCTTCTCATATCTTTCCCCGGCAGCCTGAACAGAGATGGTGTAGATGCTTAGGAACTCTGCCAGGTTCAGCCTCCCATCGTACTTCTCAGGTATCTTTGGCCTGAATGTGTGAACGGACGGCCAACGGACTTGCCGCAGCTCACGGGTAAAGGCAGGGCAGCCAACCTCGAAAGGTAGGCACCCGCCAATACCGAGCGCGGGCTCGTCGACGCCGGGGCCGTCGCACCCATCGATCCGGCGGAGGTCGTCGCGGTTGCTCGACAACGGCACGCGTGTCTCCTCTCCGCCTATCCTCCGGGGCTTGTCATTGGCCTGGACACGCTCGAGTGTCAGAAGAGGCCATCGATACATCGTCGGGGTCTTGATTCTGTTGCGCTCGTGTTGGCTGCCGTGGCGGGGAATGCACCGTGGGGATGGCCCCTTCTGTACGGTCAGCAGCATGAGCCGTTGTTGCCGCTTGGGGCGGCCGTGGCAGGCCAGCTCGCCGTGAGCCCCCAGCTTCGGCGAAACCGAGCAGACTTTGGGTGGTGGCACGCCATTCGTCCATTTGCTCGGCCACTGGTGGAAACCTCAGCAGCAGCTGAGACCGCTCCATGGCCTCCGAGGCTGTACTTGGCATGGGTGATGATGAAGTCGATCGCACCGTCGCTCGGCTCCTGACGGTGCCAGTGGCAGCAGCACTGCGCCCCCGCTGCTGCGGGGTGACCACCTGGATGGCAGGGTGGTTCGGTGAAGGCGCTCGAGGGCCAGTGGCTCCGTCGGGCGCAGCGGCTTGGTCGACCCATCCCGGGGGAGGTGCACGCGCTGCGACCGCACCCGTGGTGGGAGCGGTCGGAGGGCGGCGATTCGCCCCGGCCCGAGCGCCGTTGCTGCGGCTGTGCCCGTCGGCGGGCGGAAGGGGCGCAGATGGAGTAACCCCTTCATTCGGACTTTGTGGAGCGTGGCCGTCGGGATGTTGCTGATGCTGCTCTCCTCCGATGTCTCCTGCTCCTGCGTCGGCCGCGGGGGAAGTGGTGACGGCGCCACCTGCTCCGACCACATCCCCAGCAGCGTCCGCATCCTCGCATGTCTCCGCACCCCCCGGAGCGTTAGAGGCCGCGGGTGGCGGAGCCTTCGAGGTGGAAGGACGAGCCGAAGAACCGGGTTTCTTCTTGGGCGCCATGGTCGATGGCGTCGTCGATGATGCTGATGGTGATGAAGGTGACGCGCTACACACGCCTTCAGGTTCGTGCAAGCGTTTCCCCTACCTGACGCGCCAAAGATGTCGCGGGAAACCACGGCCACCTATGGGACCAGGAGGCCCCTTGCTGGTTTGGCAGGGGGGTGTCGTGTTGCACAAAGAGCAGACGAGCGTGTGGAAGCACGGTAGAGATCACACAGGCATTTTTACCCAGGTTCGGGCCGCCGTGAGGCGTAAAACCCTACTCCTGCTTTGGTGGATTGATGGTGGAAAGGTTGTGGTGGAGTGTAGTACACTTGCCCGGCAAGGGTTGCCTCAGGGCGGCAGTGGCTACGCGCGTATGGGGGTCTGAGTTATTCAACCTTCTAACCCTCTCTACGGTTGCCATGGGCCTCCTTTTATAGATTAAGGGGTCACCACAATGGCAAAACAGTCATTATGTACTGATAAGATAGCAAACAGTGCCATCATACCTAACTCTGCGGGCTGACACGGCACATTAAATGCACCGCTCAACGTCACATCGTTGGTTGATCGGCAAGGCTTGCCGGGCTATCTCGCCAGCTCCACGCCTGCTCGCTTGGCACGTTGCAGGACGGGTGTCATCTGCAGGTGTTTCCTGTAGGGAAAGGCTACCATGTGGTGAACGGCTGCCACTTAGTCACTCCGCGGTTCGACACCGCATTGATCAACGACATGGGTCGTGGTGGAGTAGTTGGTGAGGTGATTTTGCCTTCGTGCGCCCCGGCAGGCCCTGCCGGGATGTCTTGGACGTCGTCTTCCGGGGGTGGCCTCGCCCCTTGCCGAGCTCGCCTGCCCGGCGAAGGAGGCCCTTCTCCTGATGGTGCCTTGCTTCTTTGGCTTGATCTTGGTCCCTCTGATCTGCATGTTAGTCCTTTGAACCTCTTAGTCCCTTGTATTCTGATTTGGGTTGGTGCTTCAATCTCGTCCCCGTGCCTGTGCACAGTCTGGGCAACAGACCCAGGGTTTGTTGCACCGACACCTATTGTATCAGTGAATGATATTTCTATGTCGTGATTGACATGGCTATATTATTAACCATGCTGCGGAGGTAGCAGCGGATTTTTATTTATTTGTGGAGGTAGCAGCGGATGGATATTCAACGAGGAGTGAAATGATGGCTGCTTTCTCGGTCAAACATAGAGAAAGGTGGGCCTCATGATTTGACGGCTCATTAGGCATTATTACTGCCTATACTCTTTGCCCATATAATATCAGCATGGTAGAGTAGTGGGCTATACTTTTAATAACCATGCTCGAAGACTAGCCATAGTGGAGAGTAACATACACATATCCCTAGACTATGTTACTACCTTCATTCATAGTGGGTAGTAACATAAGTGTAGTTTCATGCAAAGCTTCATTTATTAGGTTAAAGACTCATATTGCATTGGGACATGTGATGTTACAGTAACTAGCTAAGTTACTCAAACTACCTCTCTCCTCATTAACTCATTGCCACATAAGCAAATTTGCTGAGCTGGACTCGATGTTACTGCTAAAATTACTCCCACTATGGCCAGTCGAAGAGAAGAGGTGCACGCACCCACGCACGTAGTACTAGTAGCACTCTTTGCGTCTTCCCAACCACACACATGACACGATGGAGCTCATTTTTGTACGATGATGCAGCCCATGTGATAATTTGACGCGTCTAGTAGTAGTTACTCACTTAATGGAGGGTCGGGAACCACGCATGAACATACGCAATATAAATAGGTTCATATGGAAAGAAAAAGAAACCGCTCGACTATATACATAGCCAGGAGCCTACACGGTTGCTTGCTGGGGTTGCTCTCTTCACACTCTCTCGCACAAAATGACTGTGGCCACATCTCTAACTTCCGGGAAGATCACGTCCACCAGGGGAAGGGGTGGATGCTTTGTGTAGATGCGGTCTCCATCGCCGATGGGGAAAACCCACTGTCGGCGCGTCCCGATTAGGGGTCCCCACCGTCCTCTCTCACAAAGCCGGTGCCGTAGCCTTCGTCCATTGCTCACTGCTGCGACGTGGGTAGTTGCCGCCTCCCGCCGCCCTCCTCTAAGCTAGCTACATCCCGACATCCCTCAGTTACAACTTCCTTTACAGCCATCTTGCACCACTGCCCCAGCTGCCCACATCGCTCCATGTGGATATTTCTCTACTTCTTTGCCCCGCACGTACCTCTACTGGCTTCTACTGTATTTGTGATGAGTTTATGTCTCATCAACTAGTCCCACTAGTCTTATTCTAATCACGCTTCTTCAATTTCTTTGCCACAGGGATGCTCAGCTCGATTTTAGTGAAATTGCACAAAATGATCCGATGGTCAAAGGGTTGCAAACTTCATTTCTTCGGAAGGTTCAACGTCGCTAGCAAATTAAAGCCCGGTTAGGGTTTAGGGTTCAAGGCCTAGGGACTGCATGGATCATTTTTTTCTTTAGCTGTCTCTGTTCCAAAATAAGTGTCAACTTTAGTAGTAAAACTTTGTACTAAAGTTGCATAAAGTTGAGACACTTATTTTGGAACGGAGGGAGTACATATTGGCTATGATCTGTGAATCATTGAGATGCAATAGCATGCATGTTAGTCTTCTTTGTAGTTGATGGAATGTTGCAACGGGGTAACCTTGGACGCAAGATACATGAAATAGAAGCTGGAAGCTTCATAGCATTGTACAAATTTATCTCGCTGAGAAATTACAGTGCGTACTATGTACTACTACTAAAGAGTTAGGTGTCGCACGGTGTCCAGAAAATATGGTGATAGTGTGAGGTGGGCCATGTAATCACTAAGCTGCCGTGTTTTCGCTGCTTTCGCACTCCTCTGCTGTAAGAGTGGAGAAAATTGTAAAGAGTGGAGATGCTCTACCTCCTTTCGCTGAAACATGGGACATCCAGCATCCGGTGCACGTGTCATGCACCAAAGTAAAGTGTACAGTGCAACTGAGACTCAGCACGCTCATACCACCTCAGTAATAATGACCAATGAGCCGTCAAATCACATAGACCCGGCAGCAAGTTGGACGGACGAAGCAACCATCACTCTTCATTGAATCCGCTTCTCCCTTCAACACAGGCACCAGTGAGAGGTCGCGTCCACTCTGCACGGGCATGAATGCGGCACCGATTCTCTGGAGCGGCGCTGACCGTTCCGGGCGGGAAGTGTGCGCGGCCGATGGAGGGGGTTTGGGTGGGCCAGGGTGGTCAGGAGCGGGCGTGGCTGCTGTCCCGACCGAACGCCCGGAAATGAGAGGATGCACCAACTCTCGTGGCTAAATCGTAGTACTACACACAATCTCTCTGTAGGTCGATGTGTCGCTCTCTCTAACACACACACGCTGTTAAAAATAAACACACACACGCACACACAGGTTCATGCGCTGGTGGTCAACCGCTATATCTGCAGCCGCGGGATTTGACGCACGCGGCTGCTGGATTTGGAGCATTCCGGCCGCCTGCGACTGCGCCTTGCCATGGATTGTCCGGGTACCGAGTCGCACAACAATGGCAATGCCTACCGGATTTAGTTGTTGTTCACTTCGGAGGGTCGTGTACCACACGTGAACGATAGTGAGTGCGACCGGGAGGTGTGGAGCGTTA
Source organism: Thinopyrum elongatum (assembly GCA_011799875.1). NCBI lineage: Eukaryota > Viridiplantae > Streptophyta > Magnoliopsida > Poales > Poaceae > Thinopyrum > Thinopyrum elongatum. The sequence continues at coordinate 529,781,832 of CM022300.1, read as the reverse complement.
ATTGCGAATTGACTCCTTCGAGCGTTAAATTTTCTTCGCGTATTAGCATTGCCCTCCGTCACAGTTTACAAGGAGCGCTTCAATTCTCATGCATTTCCACCACCGGAGGGATTTTAGGCGCATTTGGTTTAATGCCCAATTAATTAGGGCATCGTAACCGCAACCAAGCCCAAAATTTTCTCTCCATACAGGTGTGTACGCGGGGTGGAATAAATGCATGCATGTGTGTACGTGGACTGAAAGCACTCCATGCATGTGTGTACGCATTAATTTCTCTAGTAATTGGGCGCCATGGTATAACTCCCGATGCTATTTTTCAGTCCAATCGCTAATCACCTTGGTCCGAGAGATTGTTGATGCGTGCCCTGTAAACTGTGACGGAGGGAGAAATTAAATAAAGAGTTCCGTTTCGTGCACAATTTAAAATGATTTTTATGGAGAGAGAAAGATAACCACTCCAACTATATAGGAGTATATACTAGCAAGATGCCCGTGCGTTGCACGGAACATCAAGATGCATTTGTATGAGTAGTTTATCTTGTGGGAGAAAAGGATAAACGAGGGAAGGCCTTATTTGCAAATGTGGAGAGGGGTGTGGGTATCTTTTTGCAAAATTGCCATAGTTTCCTTCCTATCCGTCAGATATAAATTGGACGGCCTATATTGCAGGATGGCATGCACACCATCATCACCAACTATGTTTTTTATAATAGTAGAGATAATAAATATAGAGAGTAGAGATACGCTACAGCCTCAGCGCTTGTTTTCTAGGGTTTGCTCTCTTCACACTCTCTCCACTATATATATACTAGCAAGATGCCCGTGCGTTGCACGGAACATCAAGATGCATTTGTATGAGTAGTTTATCTTGTGAGAGAAAAGGATGAACGAGGGAAGTCCTTATCTGCAAGTGTGGAGAGAGGTGCGGGTATCTTTTTGAAAAATTGCCATAGTTTGCTTTCTATCCGTCAGATATAGATCGGACGGTCTATATTACACGATGTCAGGCACACCATCATCACCAACTCGGTCTTTTATAAGAGTAGAGAGTAGAGATACACGTTGGAGCCTCAGCGCTTGTAGTTGCTCTCTTCACACTCTCACCCTCTCCAGATCTAAACAAGACTGTGTTGGCCTCTCTTCCCTCACTGTTGGTCAAAGAGCCGGTAGCATCCCGTCCGCCGGGGAAGGGAAGGAGGCTTAACGTTGTCGCCGTTGTCGAGGGAGGAAATCCACTACCGGCGTCGTTGTTCTCTTCCACCCAGTGGCGGCGTAGGAGGGCCTCTGACCCCTTCTTCCTCACTGCCGTACATAGTGTGGGCAGATCGGCCTCCGGCCGCCCACTGAGCCACACACCAAGAACCTTAAGGTATAATTTACTTAATCCACATGCATTGCTCTAGCTGCATGTGGATTTTTTTTTTTGCTTCTGCACTCGAATCTAGGTGTTTTATCAAAAAGGAAAGTAGTGGGGAAAGTTGTATAGCATGAATCTAGGACGTGGTTCAAAGAGGAAAGGAAGGGGGAAAGTAGTACAGACTGGCTATCCAACACCTACGTTGGTCGAAAAGGGAAAACAATGACAAACACAGTACACACATATGTAACGAACTGATCTTTCTGTGGGTGGGGGACAAGGTTGTAGAGTTTGAGCAGGACTAGATTTGCTGCCCTCACATAGGGAAAGGTGTCTAAAGATAACAAAACTGGGACCAACACAAATATGCTCCTTGGTTGTTTGTTCTTTGTTGCAACAGACTGTGCATCACCCCTTTATACATCGGTAGATGCACATGGTGCTGGTGCGTCCACTGTCCCGTACAACTCTTTAGCTGTTGTTAATCTAATAATGCCGCTGGAAAATTGATGCAATGCCACAGTTAAAAGCAAATTACATGTTTAACGAATTTATGAATCAATGCCACTCTTTGAGAAATGCTACTGTCTTGCTTTCTTTCCCATTTAGATAAGTTAGATGCTTCTTTTTGTGGGCTTCTGTGTCATCCACCGTTATTGACCAGTAATTGTTTCCTTTGCACCTCTGTGTAAACAGGGTTATCTACCTCACCTCATTGCTATTGCGACCTTTTGTTGCACTGCACAAAACACTTTTGTTTTAAGAGTGTTTTGTGCAGTTCAACCAAAATGTCAAACCGACAATGTTGCTTGATTGCTTGATCTTAGTGGAACTGCACAAGAGGAGATCTGACTTCCTATCTGTGTTGGCAAATTTGTTTCAGATCTTCTTCTTGTGAGTTGTTTGAATTCCGCGTCATGAGAGGTCAGTACTGGCCTTCTTCCACATGATTGTGCAGTGTGCTTTCATATGTTTTACTACTTATACGGTAATGTTGCCTGATTTTAGTGAACTGCACAAAAGGAGACCAGACTTCCAATCTGTATGTGCACCGTAATATCCCATTGAGGTAAGATAATGATATTTCACAACTGTTGGCCTGTATATTGCTACTGTCATTACAAAAGTAATGTTGTTGTTTAGTGCTATACTTGCGCTCCCTAATTGACATGCCAAATCTTACATTGAAGGCGAAGCTTGTCTGTTATTGAACCAAGTGATGAAGGGGAAGAACAAGCGGAAGAAGAACAAAAATCAACTCCCGGTGCTGTAATGAAGCACTGGAACTATGATGACACAAGTAATGATATAGTTTTGCATCTTAATTTATTGCTATGGCTGGAACGAGCAATTGTTTTGCCACTATGATTTGATGCCACTCTTAATGTAATATGTAATTATCTCTACTTGTGCAAATAGGGATCTTGTTTGAAGATAACATATATTTTAGTGGAACTTCACAAGAAGATGTTGGAAACATTAAACTAATCGAGGAGTTTATAGTAAGCATGGCAACTACAGTAGATAATAACGGATGGTTCCAGAGAAGTGCTTCATCTGCATGCTCTACACAATAAGCCTTCTGACAAAGGTTGGTACCGGCCCACGGATTTCATCCATATGATCGAGCTTTGTCACCTCTGTTGGTGTTGTGCTACTGTTTAGCTACTGTCATGAGAAAGTGGTATTGTTTCGCATGTTAATCTAAGGCTGCTAATAAATTGAGGCACCAGTTTGCCACCGTTATAGCCACTGATAAAATTAAGTAATAATACAGTTCAAGTTGAGCTGCTGTGTTTGGTATCATATCATTTCCTATGAGGATAATGAGGATGCATCTCTTTGTGACTATACATTTCATCAGTTACTCCCATTGTTAATGTAATGGCTGTTTTAAATATTTCCTTTCCTTCCTTTCGAGCAAACAGGGATGCTAGCATTTAGTTGTTCTCTTGTCTTTGCACAACAGGATCATCCTCCTTTGAAGAAGAATATGCCAGGATGAAGAAGCCAAGCCCTTCTCTTCTTATCAGAAGGAGCAGTTGAAGGATGGTTACATTACTGCCCACAAGAACGAACTAACTTCAGCTCAGAAGGACTCACAGATCTTCATCTTTGTTGCTGTGATGGCCAATACAATGTTGTTTTAGGATTCTTTCTGGTGATTTCTATTTTTTTAAATGTGTGCTCTGCATGGATCATGTAGGTTGCCTGTTTAAACTGTAAATTCATAATACAGTTTGCTTTGTACTAATCACTTTTTTGTATTTATGCAAACAGGGATGCTCAGCTTGATTTCAATTGGAACTGCACAAAATGTTCTGATGGTTCGTGCCCTCCATTATACTTCATCATGCACAATACATTGAATGTTCTTGAATCATTCATTTCCACCTCCAGCCACAAAATTAGCTACAAGAAAGGAGGTGCCAATATGTTCAAGGCCTTGCAACATATAAAGGCGAAATCATACAAGCTACGCGCGAAGTTGGTTGATTTTAGTGGAACTGCACAAAAAGAACAGCTGGTTTATTTAGCACGAGGTGACATGTCAATGTCCGAACTGATGGCAAACCCGGCCCATTCCACAATCGTAGGCATTTGATATTTTGGAATGGGAAAACCTTGTCAAAATTTGCTCATTGATGTACGCAAAAAGCATTTGATATTTTGGAATGGGAAAACCTTGTCAAAGTTTGCTCATTGATGTACGCAAAAAGACACGCATTTGATATTTTGAAATGGACAACCTTCTCAAATTTTGCCCATTGATGTTAGCAAGAAGACATGCGTTTGATATTTTGGAATGGGATGCCCTTTGCCGTCAGCAGCATCGATCGATTTTTCTTTATTCTTTAGTTGTGAAGTAAATATGGGCTCTGACGTGTGAATCATTGAGATGCATAATCATTGATTGTTTTGAATGTTTTCTATGAATTGCCAGGCCTGTGAGTTTGATTGCAATGTACAGGCATGCTAAAAAGCTGCTCAAACTTTTTGTACGTGTGAAACTGCTGCAAACGAGGTGATCACCGTGCGTCCTAAGAATAATGCTAGTACGTATTGTTTTGCATGTTCATCCAATGCCAGTGATACAAGAATTCGAACTAATCGAACTAAATTCGTTCATACACGGCCAGATTTCATATAAACATGCCGGATTTCATTACATTTCATACATTCTTCAACTAAAAAGGGGTGCAATGGAGGTATAATTAATTAACCTAATCTATGATCTCCGGCGCCCATTTCCCGTGTCTGGCTGAGCTGAACAGAAGCTTCTTCTCCAGCTCAGCTCTCCGACTCCACGTCGCCGCCAAGAAGCTAATCGGCCGTCAATGTTTAACCCTCCAAGCTTGGCTTCAACCGGAGGGTAGCAGCGGTGGCCTTACTTGGACCCGAGCGGCGGCGACCTGCCGTGTTCTACTCTTCCTCATTTTCTATGTGGCGCGGCCTCGTTGGCAGTGGGGCGGGGCCTCGACGGAGCCGGCGATGTCCTCTGTCTCGTTGCCGGCGGGGCGGCGCCTCAGCGGAGCAGGGGAAATCCTCCCTCTCGTTGCTGGCAGGGCGGGGCCTCGGCGGAGCCGACGATGTCCTCTGCCTCGTTGTTGGCGGGGCGGGGCATCGGCGAAGCAGGGCCTCGCCGAAGCCGGCGAAGTCCTCCGCCTCGGTGACGGCGGGGCGGGGCCTCGGCGGAGCCGGTATTGTCCTCTGCCTCATCGTCGATCTCGCCAAACAGCGCCTCGCCCGCTTCATCGCCCTCTTTGTAGGCGGCCGCAACTTCCGCCACCCGCATGTGGTACCGCCAGCGCACGAGGCGGCTCTCACGGGCGGAGCGGTACGACCCGAGCAACGCCTCCTGCTCCGCCCGCTCCGCGGTGATCTGCTCCTCCGCCTGCAGGTGCTCCTGGAGGACATGGTTGTTGTAGGCGGCGTCGGCCTGTGCCTCCCAGAACTGCTCCTCATGCTTCTGCCTCACCATGTCCATGTATTGGGTATGAGCATCGCCAATGGTCAAGGTGCAATGCACCGGCGAGGATGGCGTGGAGGAGGGGGTTGGCGCCGGATCGTCGACTACCACGTTCTCCATTGGGACGTCGTAGTCCTCCGGCTGCCTGCCGGCCAGCCAGTTGGCAGCAATGGCTGCCATCTCCTTCTAGTCCGTTGTCCGCCCGTCCCGAAGAGCGCTGGAGTGCAAGGAAGTCATGGTGGGAGTGGTGTGGACAGGAGAAAGGGAACGGAGGCGGATGACTGTGGCTATGGCCGGCGCAACAGTTTATATAGCAATGGTGGGCGGCAGAGGGACGGACGGGTGGCGCCGGAGTAGCCGCCTCGGCAACCGTGTATCATTAATGTGGGCGGTAGATGGGCGAACGGACGACACGTGTGTCATTTGAACACAGAGCAATCGCCTGCACCGGGAAGCGACGCGGGCGGTGTTGACCGTTTTGGGCGGAAAGCGCGCGCGAGCGAGGGAGGGGGTTTGGGTGGGCCAAGGCAGTCAGACTCGTGCTTGGCAGTGGTCCGGTTCAGCGGCCGGACATGCTGGCTCGCCAACGAGCTCGCCGAGCTCAGCGACGACAATCAGACGATGGACCGACCAGGAGCCGGCGCCACCGCCCAAGCCGGTTCATGCCGTGTTCACCATAGAGCAGGTGCGGCCGCACTTCGATGCCCTAATGGCGGAAGAGCTACCAGCGCAGGAGGACCTGTGCTGCAACCTCCGTCTCCTTAACGAGCACCGGCTCGCGGAAGGACAAATCGCTGGCGAACAAGTGAACGACAATGCCACCACGGACATGTGGCCCTATGATCCTGGCTTCCTGAATGAGCAGCGGGCGCTATATCAGACCATCCGTAGGGCCCGTGAGGCCCTCTCCGTCGTCCTTCAAGTTGCTGCGCTCGTCGTGGCGCCGTCGTCTCACGTTGTCAACATGGTCAACGAACATGAGGAATCAGGAGATGACTTAACTTGGAGAGGATGACAGTGGGGACCCACCCGGGCCATAGCCGCACGTACGCAAGTGCCTCCTTATTATATATATACAACTATAAAAATTTTTTACTACCTCCTGGTTTCCTGACATCACGGTCCCACACCATTGTCAACCTATATAGTCAATAAACGACAGAATTGCACAAGGAGCGGCCGACAGCTGGGACCCAGCAGCTCGAGCAGTATTTGTGTTTTTGAGGTGTGAGCAGAGTTTTCCTTGAGCGATGTTTTTGTTGTTGTTCAGAGGAGGAGGGTATCAACTAGGCGGGCTGTGGCCCGTCTAGCCCAGGCTATTATTTTATGTCGACCCAATATCCAGCCTAGATATTAATTTTTTTCAAGGTGAAAATGGCTAGCCCAGCTATACTTTTTTTTGAGGAATACCCAGCCCAGGTCAACTTATTATTCTCCGCCCCGCTGGGCTGCAAATCTTTCCTAGGAGGGATGCATTAGGCTTAACAAGAAAATGGGCTTTAAGAAATAATAAATGGGATGTAATTATAAAAACTGGGTTGTAACTATAAAAAATGCACCAAACACGTAATTAGTTAAAAAATATTATTTTTGATTTTGAAAATTTTAATTTCATTACTTGTTGCGCGCGCAATATTTCGTTGGATTTTTATGTAATACAAATTTATTTTAAAATTATATTTAATCTGACTCGAAATTTCGGGATAAAAATATTTCGGATCCCATCAAAATGTGGGAAATTTTATTAAATTCTGTTTTGAGTGGTTGGTTGAAATTATTAATCGTTGTCCTGGCTAGAAAATGGGCTATAATTTTAACAAACTATAAATGGGTTGTAGTAAATTCCATTAGAATTCAAAAATGGGTTGTACATTATTACAAATCGCAAATGGGCTATATGTTCTCTGCCACACACTTGTGGGCCTAGTAAGTTGACGCGTACGCAAGGCTTTGTCAACTTATAGTCAACACATGATTCTAGCAACAGTGGTCGTTGGATGTCCATCCAACGGATGTCGTGCTTCTTCAATCTCGGATATTCTTGCTTCAGCTTCCCAAACCACCACCGGCGGTACCGCCTGCTACCACCTCCCGTGGCCGGCTGTGCTACCGCGCAGGACTCACTGGCCCACCCTACTCCCATCGCCGTCCAGGCCATTCCTCTACTCACCAACACCTCATGTTATTCTCCGGCGATGGCAGCGTCACACCACAGCCGAACCAGTGAACCCTCGTACTCCCCTCCGCATGGCAATCCACCTGCCTCGTCTTCCCTGGCTCCGCGTTGTTCCATTCCTAGGCCTCGCCATCGTCCACCGCCTGGGTGCTGTCTGCGCAGAATGGTCAACATAGTCAATGAACGACAGCCATCGGAAGAAGACTCTATGCGGTGAGGCTGACAGATGGACCCACCAGCTACATCTTCGCACACAAGGAAGTGCGTCCATATTACGGGCAAAAAATGATTCTTCCCCATGACAGCTGGGACCCACCAGCTATATCTTCGCACGCAAGGAAGTGCGTCCTTATCCTCCCTGACAGTTGGGACCCACCCGGTCAAAGCATACGTAGCGTTGTCGCGAACATGTAAGTACATACCGGTCGATCGGTCTCTCTGCAACGATGAACCGTGGCTGAGCAAGCAGCGGCACGTGTAGTAGTAGAGCCCCCGACATAGCAGTTCAGGCAGTCCCTTCTAAACCATGTACACGTATGTACAGCCACATGCCAAAATATACGGCCACGTACGTACATACGGGCGCGGTCTCGAATGCCTACTCACGCATACGTACGGCCAGGGCTTGTGTACATGGAGAGGCTACGGACGACAGCAACGGCCTCCTGTTCATCGGAAGCCAACCGGCTGGGTCGGAACGAAGAAACATCGTCCTGTTCATCGGGAGGCAACAGACTGGGTCGGAATGCGTCGTGTTCATCGGGAGCCAACCGGCTTGGACGGAACAGCCGAAACGGGGTCTGGCGTACCACAGTACGGAGGAACGGACTTGTGTTCGAGCTCCTATGGTCGAAACGGGGTGCTGTTGATCGGGAGGGGTGTGGCGTACCGCAAAACGGAGGAAACGGACTTGTGTTGGAGCGCCTATGGTCGAAACGAGGTCCTGTTGATCGGGAGGGGTGTGGCATACCGCAAAACGGAGGAAACGGACTTGTGTTGGAGCGCCTATGGTCGAAACAGGGGTCCTGTTCATCGGGAGGGGTGTGGCGTACCGCAAAATGGAGGAAACGGACTTGTGTTGGAGCGCCTATGGTCGAAACGGGGTCCTATTCATCGGGAGGGGTGTGGCGTACCGCAAAACGGGACTCCACGGGCTACTGTTGATCCATCGTCTACTGCCTTGCTCCAACCTCCACGGGCTACTGTTCATCCACCATCGAGTTCCTCCAGCCTCCACCTGCTACTGTTCATCCACCGTCAACTTCCTCCTGCCTCCACCAGCTACTGTTCATCCACGGGGTCGCCTCCATCGGCTACTGTTCAACCAGCCCTCCATGGGGTCCTATTCATCCACCCTCCACCGGCTACTGTTCAACCAGCCCTCCAAGGGGTCCTGTTCATCCACCCCAACCAGCTCGGGTGTGGCGGCCTCCTCTCGATCGGGGTCCTGTTCATCCAGCGGCAACGACCTACTACTACCACGGGGGTCCTGTTCATCCAACCCCCACCGGGACTATTCATCCAACCCCCAACAATGGTCACTGTTCATCAAGAGGCAGCAGGTTCGATCGGCTTCAGTTAGCAGCAGTAGCAAAGGAATCGCTCGGGTTCAGTTAACAGCCAGGGATTGATCGCTCGGGTTCAGTAACGTAGCTAGTGCAATCGCTCGGGTTCAGTAAGCGAATGCCTCGCTCATGTTTAGTTAGATCCCAACGCCTCGTACACATGCGCGTACGTGTATGAGAGAAATGCGCAAACCTCCGTGGATCGCTCGGCCCCGACCACCCACCGTAACCGGGAACTCCCCAAAATTTTCCTCGCCCTCGCTTCTACCACAATTTTTTCCGTCATGGACGGCACAAAGAATGTCATGCAGGTGCATCCCCATCCCGCCCAGGACGAAAAGCCCATTTTTTGTCATGATTTTTTGTCATAGAAGTAGGAGCCCACCACATCTATGATGATACGTGCTTTTGTCACAATTATCGTCATAGAAGTGTCATAAGCATGACAGAAAAAAAATTGTTCAGCCCAAAATGTCATGGATGCATCTTTTTTTTGTAGTGTAGGTTCATCATAATGGGATCTCTTAAAAAGATTAGCAAGTGGATGACGATCCATAGGCTTTTTTGTTTTCTAATTTTCAATAAACACACAATTATACCAAGCGAACAAGCAAACAAACCAAGTAAGACATAAAGGCAAACGAAAAGAATGCAAATATTTTTGTGTTTTTCTGAAAACGTTTTAGAAGTGGGGGAGATGAAAACGAGAGGCAAATGGCAAATAATGTAAATGCAAGAGATGAGAGTTTATGATAGGTACTTGGTAGGCTTGATGTAGAACCTCCCCGGCAACGGCGCCAGAAATTCTTCTTGCTACTTCTTGAGCTTGCGTTGTTTTTTCCATTGAAGAGGAAAGGGTGATGCAGCAAAGTAGAGATAAGTATTTCCCTCAGTTAAGAACCAAGGTATATATCCCTAGCCTCGAGGGTGAACTACTCCCTCCACATCATGGTGGCCGCCGGGATGATGAAGATGGCCTCCGGTGATGATTTCCCCCTCCGGCAGGGTGCCAGAACAAGGCTCCAGATGGTATTTCAAAAGTACAGAGGCGTGCGGCGTTGGATCCCAAGTTCTAGGGTTATGTCTGGGGGTTTCTCTATTTATAGGATTTTTTGGCGTCAGTCTCACGCTAAGGTGGGCCCACTAGGCACCAGGGCACACCCTGGTGGGTAGTGGCCACCTCCTTCAACTTCTGGTCCTCCCACAAAGCTTCTAGTACCTCTTTTGTTCCTAAAAAATCATCAAAAAGTTTCACTGCATTTGGAGAACTTATATTTCTGCACAAAAAACAACACCATGGTAGTTCTGCTGAAAACAGCGTCAGTTCGGGTTAGTTCCATTCAAATCATACCAAAACCATATAAAATTGTTGTAAACATGGCATGAATACTTCATAAATTATAGATACATTGGAGACGTATCAGCGAACCACCTAAAAGTTATCTCTCTGATCAATGTATTGAGTTGTCCCTATAAGCGTCTGCTACTTCTTGAGTTTGCGTTGTTTTTTTCCTTGAAGAGGAAAGGGTGATGGAGCAAAGTAGAGATAAGTATTTCCCTCAATTAAGAACCAAGGTATCAATCCAGTAGGAGGCAGAAGCAAGTCCCCAATAGATGCACCTACACAAACTAACAAACACTTGCACACAACGCGAAAAAGGGGTTGTCAATCCCTTCACGGTCACTTGCAAGGGTGAGATCTAATAGAGATAGGTATAAAAGATAAATAAAAGTGCAAAATAAAGTAAATATAAATAAAGTGCAGCAAGGTATTTTTGTATTTTTGGTTTTATAGATCTGAAAATATATGATGAGAATTAGACCCGGGGGGCATAGGTTTCACTAGAGGCTTCTCTCTTGAAAAAACATACGGTGGGTGAACAAATTACTGTTGAGCAATTGATAGAAAAGCGCATAGTTATGACGACATCTAAGGCAATGATCATGAATATGGGCATCACGTCCGTGACAAGTAGACCGAAACAATTCTGCATCTACTACTATTACTCCACACATTGACTGCTATCCAGCATGCATCTAGTGTATTAAGTTAACAAGAACGGAGTAACGCCTTAAGCAAGATGACATGATGTAGAGGGATAAACTCAAGCAATATGATATAAACCCCATCTTTTTATCCTTAATGGCAACAATACAATACATGCCTCGCTACCCCTTCTATCACTGGGTGAGGACACCGCAAGATTGAACCCATCACAAAGCACCTCTCCCATTGCAAGAAAAACCAATCTAGTTGGCCAAACCAAATCGATAGATCGGAGAGAAATACAAAGCTATCTTAATCGTACATAAAAGAGTTCCGAGAAGACTCAAATAATATTCATAGATAACCTGATCATAAATCCACAATTCATCAGATCTCAACAAACGCACCATAAAAGAATATTACATCGAATAGAACTCCAAGAACATCGAGGAGAACATTGTATTGAAGATCAAAGAGAGAGAAGAAGCCATCTAGCTACTAGCTATGGACCCGTAGGTCTATGGTAAACTACTCACACATCACCGGAAGCGCAGCAAGGTTGATGTAGAAGCCCTTCGTGATCGAATCCCCCTCCGGCGGAGTGCCGAAAAAGGCCCCAAGATGGGATCTCACGAGAACAGAAGCTTGCAGCGGTGGAAAAGTATTTTTGTGGATGCCTCTGATGTAGAGGCAATATTTGGGTATTTATGGAGCAAGAATTAGGGTTAAAAGGTATACGGGGGGCCCACAAGCCTGGGGTGCGCCCCCTGGGGGCGCGCCCCTAGGGCTTGTGGCCGCCTCATAGGTCTTCTGGCCTCCTCTCCAAGTCTCCTGGGTTTCTTCTGGTCCAAGAAAAATCATCGTAAAGTTTTATTCCGTTTGGACTCCATTTGGTATCGATTTTCTGTAAAAGACAAAAACAAGGAAAAAACAGCAACTGGCACTGGGCACTAGGTTAATAGGTTAGTCCAAAAAAATGATATAAAATAGCACCATAATGTGTAAAAAACATCCAAGATGGATATAATAGCATGGAACAATAAAAAATTATAGATACGTTGGAGACGTATCAGTGTCACAAACAGCCCTAGAGTTCGTTCAATAACACAAAATAATTTCAGATTCATAATATTCAATCCAACACAAAGAACCTCAAAGAGCATCCCAAAGTTTCTGCCGAAGAAATTAGGACGGAAACATGTATCAACCTATGTGCCAAGATTACCCTAATGTCACCACAGGAATCTAGAAGTTCATTACCAAAACATATATCAAGTGACTCAATAGAATACCCCATTGTCGCCACGGGTATCCACATGCAAGACATACATCAAGTGATCTCAAATCCAATATTCAATCTGATAATATGAAACCTCAAAGGGAAAGACTCAATTCATCACAACAAGATAGAGAGGGAAGAACACCATATGATCCAAATATATTAACAAAGCTCATGGTACATCAAGATCATGCCAAATCAAGAACATGAGAGAGAGTGTGTGTGAGATCGAACACATAGCTACTAGTATATACCCTCAGCCTCGAGGATGAACTACTCACACAACACCATGAGAGCGAAGGAGAAGTTGGTGGTGATGGTGATGGTGACGGAGGAGATGTCCCCGGTGGCATCCTGGTGCCACCGGAGGAGAGGGGGAAGGGGCCCCCTCCTTCTTCTTCCTTGGCCCACCGGGGGGGAGAGGGAGCTCTCCCTAGATTGGATCTCTCTGTTGCCTTCTGTTTCTCGTGACTCTGTTTCTAGCCGAAAATCCTTTCTTATATTCTCAGAGATTCTTAACTCCGGTCGGGCTAAAATTTTAACACATTTTTTCTTGATATAAGATTCCTTGCGGCCGAAGAAGGGCATTAACAGACCTAGGAGGTGCCCACAAGGCAACACCCCACGCCCTGGGGGGTAGGGCACGCCCTGTTGCCTTGTGGGGCCCTCGTGCACCGTCTTGCGCTGATTCTTTTTCCCAAAAATCACATATATTCCAAAAAAATATCCGTATAATTTTATCACATTTGGACTTTGTTTGATACGGATTTTTTGTGAACAAAAAACATGCAAAAAACAGGAACTGGCACTGGGCACTGGATTAATAAGTTAGACCATAAAAATCATATAAAAGTGCACCAAAATCATATAAAACTCATGTAAATATAGCATGAATACTTCATAAATTATAGATACGTTGGAGACGTATCATAGACATGATAGGTATGCGAGTTCGAGCCATAACCAAGAAGAAAACCCTCATGTGCTTTAGGTGCAAACTTAGAGTTATGATTCATATCACGAATGTAACAAGGTGCACCAAAAACACGTAATAAGAAACATTCAGTTTCTTGCCAGTGATAAGCTCATATGAAATTTTCTTAAGGAACTTGTGAAGATAAACACGATTCACAATATGGCAAGCAGTGTTAATAGTATCGGCCCAGAAACAAATGGGAGTTTTGTACTCACCGAGCATTGTTCTCACCATTTCAATAAGAGTTCTATTCTTTCGCTCAACAACTCCATTCTGTTGGGGAGTGTATGCATCAGGGAACTCATGAGAGATACCATTTTCATCGAGAAAGTCCTCGATATTAGTGTTTTTGAACTCAGTGCCATTATCACTTCTGACATGCTTGATGCGCACATCATATTCATTCTGAGCTTTCTTGGCGAATCTTTTGAAGATGTCTTGGGTGCAAGTGTTGTCTTCGAGAAAGAATACCCAAGTATAGTGAGAGAAATCATCAATAATAACCAGACCATAATGACTGCCACCAAACTGCCATAATTAAGTCCATATGAAGAATTTCCAGAGGTCTTGTCGTGGTCATGACAATTTTTGACGAATGCTGCATCTTGGCCAACCTCACATGCAGCACAAAGACGATCCTTGTCAAATTTCACATCAGGAATGCCACGAAGATGATTTTTCTTCACAAGCATCTGCAAATTCCTCATACCTGCATGACCAAGTCTTCGGTGCCACAATCAATCTTTGGTTGCTTTTGCAAGCAAGCAAGTTTGGAATGAGGGACCTTTAGAGAAATCCACAATGTACAAATCAACTTTTCTATTTTCCTCAAAGACGAAGGAATTGGCAGTGGCCATAAAAACAATACATTTGGTGATGGAAAATAGAACTAGCATGCCTAGATCACAAATCTTGCCAACTGACATAAGATTGAATCCAAGAGACTGAACAAGTAAAACATCATCAATGTTCTTGTCCTTGGATATAGCAATTTTACCTATCCCAATTACCTTTCCTTTGTTGTTGTCGCCGAAAGTAATATACTTTTGAGATGAAGCAGTTAAGTTGGGGTAGACAAACAACAACCTGTCTCCGGTCATATGACTAGTGCATCCACTATCCATAATCGATTCAGTACACCCGGAGAGATAGTCCTACAAGAGAATTAGTCTTTCTTAACCACCCACATTTTTGCGGGTGGCTTCAAAACATATGAGCGAGCAGGATATGATTTCTTTCGATAACCATAAGAGTTGTTACTCGAAGGTGTACGAGCATAATCAAAGGAATATGCATTGAAATTCTTTTCAGACAAGTGAGCATAGTGATTATAGGAGGCATGCATATAATCATTCTGTCGAGCCTTTTCGAGTATGTATCAAGCATTTTCAGCCTATATGGTCAGTAGCACAGTAACACTAATTCCTCGGTAGTTTTCTTAGGCACCTAGATGGTTTTATTGGGGGGGCATTAATGTTGTTAGGTCCAACATAGCGAGCAACTGCCTCACCACGTTGGTTTTTGAAAAACTTATAATTATCCAGAGAATCATCATATGAGTATTTAGGAATGGGACAATCTTATCCAGAGAGTAGAGTAGGGTTGAGCATTTTTCTCTTTGCAGGGACCCATATAGTACGAGGATATTGTTTAGGTTCCCAGTAAGTGCCATTTTCATTGAGTTTCCTTTCGAAACCCAATCCCTCTTTCATGGGATTTTTGTGAAGGATGGTTTTCTTCAGAACATCACATAGGGTTTGATGCCCTTTGAGACTTCTGAACATTCCTGTCTGAAGAAGATCCCTCAACCTAGCATTTTCATCAGACACAAAACCATTTTCCCTGACCGAGGGGTTAGAGGATTCAACATTTGATTCAGCGTTACTGCATTCAAGGTATTTTAAGCTAGGTGGTACAAACACTTCAGTTTTCTCCTTGAGTTGTTGGGTGAGAAGAGAATTTTCTCTGATCAAATCATCATGAGCCTCTCTCAGCGATTCGACTTCCTGTTTCCTTTTCAGGTAGCCATAGGTTAGTCTCTCGTGATCAACCGAGAGAAAACCATGACTGTTTGTCAGTTCCTCCATTCGAGACTTTAGAGTAGAGTGCTCCTCAGTCAATGACTGGTTTTTCTCCATATCCTCAACCAATAACCCTTCGGAATTTTCTTAGAGTTTTCTCAATTTTCTCAAGATAGTTTTGTTTCTTCTTAGCTATTTTGATTAGCTTAGCATGGCCATTCCCATCAGAAGAAAATTGATCACTGGTATAGACCTTGTGATTTTTTAGGATACCTTTTCTTTTGAAGCTTTAGCCATGAAGTAGAAGGTAGGAGAATCATCGTTGCTTGAGTGATTCTCAAAGAAGTTTGATGATGGGGCAGAGGCACATGCTATGCCAGGCATGCCTGAGTCCGAATCATCATCAGATTCGGCAAATTCTTCAGAGTCGGATGACTCTTCTTCGTCAGATTCCATCTCCTTCCCGATGTACACCTTGGCCTTGCGAGAGGTGTTCTAGCGGTTGGTCGAAGACTTGGAAGGATTCCCTGAAGAATATCTTGATGAGGACTTGGAGGAGGAGTTGTCCTTCTTCTTGAAGAACTTCTTTGATTTCTTCTCGTCATCTGAGTCGTAGTTCTTGCTCTTCCCTTTTCCATGGTTACTATTTCCCGAGTCAAATCTTCCACTGGCACGAATCTCAGCTTCCCAGAGAGGTCAATCCAAAATGAAATGTCCTAGTTTCTTGCATTTGAAGCATGTGTAATCTCTAGTAGGTTCTAATGAAGACTTTGAGCTGCCAGAGTTGATGGAGCCTTTCCTCTGAATTTGGTTTTTTCTTTTGGTAGCACTGGAACCTTTTCATGATCAATGTGAGATCCTTGCTGATCCATTCAGGGTCATCAGAATCTTCTTCGGCATTTTCTTCTGAGGAAGAATCAACGACACCCTTAAGCGCATGACTCTTTCGGTGACTAGAGCCATACAGATCTCTCTTTTCTTCTTCCTGTTCCTCCTGGGTATTTAGCCTTTCCATCATCTCAGTAGAGTCAAGAATCTTGAAATCAGCTGGTTCACGAATCATCAGAACAAGGGTTTCGAAAGAACTGTCAAGTGACCGGAGCAACTTCTTCACCACTTCATGATCGGTGATGTCTTTGGCGCCGAGACCTTCCAACTCATTTACAATGATACTCAGTCGATCGAAGGTTTGTTGACAACTTTCATTTCCAATTCTCTTGAACCCGTTGAAGTTCGCACAAAGGGTATCAATACAAGCTTCTTTCTGAGTTGAAACACCTTCGTTGATCTCTCGAGGATGTCCCACAATTCCTTTGCAGTTTCACACTAGCGATAGAGAAGAAACTGAGCACGAGAGCGATGGCCACCAATTTCATCTTTGGCCTGAGCATCCATCTAAATAAGTTTCTTCTCGTGGTCAGTGGGAATTTGAGGCATTTCGACGGTGAATCCATTCTGCACCACATTCCACATCTCATCATCAATTACTCAGAGACGGATCTTCATCTTCTCCTTCCAGAAGGGGTAGTCCGTCCCATCGAAGATGGGTATCTTGAGGTGCGACTTGTAACTCACTAAAGACATACTTAAACTCCAAGGTTGTTAGACCAAAATGAGCAGAGTCAAGGAGTACCTTGCTCTGATACCAATTGTAGGAATGAAGTATGTCTACCAGAGGGGGCGGGTGAATGGGAGTTTTAAAATTTCTTTTGGAAACTTCAAAACTCTCAGAACGCAGCAGTGGAGTGAGTGTTAATAGATTTCAGTGAGTGAATGTAAATTATCGAACAAGAACTAAACGCATGCATCGATGATAATCACATGTGTTGAATCTAGCCATGCAATGCAGATCGAATGAAAAGAAGCGAAGGAATAACCAGTGATGCTCGATGGCGACAGAGAATTTGGTAGACTAGTTTGCCCTTCTGCAAAAGGACTACGTCTGGTTGGAGGTGTTGTTATTTAACAGAGAAGATAAACTCCCTTCACCCTATTCTCCTCGACAATTGGTTCGCCGACCAATGTCGATTACTCGTGGTAGATACTTGAGGTGATCTCCGAACCTTTATAGACTACTTCTTCGAGAACCACAATCACTCTTGGTTTCTGAAGAAATTGACACCTAATAGTCTAGAGAGTTCACAGATCTCAAGAGTAATAGGCGGAGCATACTAGACTTAGATTCGAGTGATGCTAAACAACTATATAATTTTTTGGATCTGGGGTTTTTCTCTCGGTGGATTTTATACTCAAATAACTCTGGAGAGAGGGTTTCTCAACTAACTTTTCGAAATCAAACAGAGCAGCAACCGGACAAAGCCGGTGCGGGTGGCTATTTATAGCCGTAGCCTTCCCTGATGGGAAATGACCATTTTGGACACGTGATCCGGCCAATGGCCAACCGACACGTTCTCAACGGCCGGATTTGAAAGGAACGGTAACATTACTTGAGGAACAAGTAATGCTAACTCTTAGGTCGGATACAAATCTCTCACAGTCTCTTGCTGGAAAGTATTTGCTCAAAACCCAAAGAGATTTCGATCTCAACTTTCATAGGATTGAGTTTAGCATTAGAGAATGGAAGTTTTGAACACTATACCCCTCTTAGTAGTACAATGGTCCTATGACTCAATAAAGAGAAAGAAGAAGAACAAAATAAATTCTATGTCTTCACTTCGTCTTCGAATTTCCTCGGCTGCAGTCAATTCCTTCGGATGCCACCGAACCAATTGCTTCACGTCAGCAATTTTTTAGGGATCACAATTGATAGCATAATCTTCGTTGATAATACTCACTACCACACATGATATTATCTTTGGAATTTATATATCAAACTCCTCATGACTTCATGGACCTATTACTCTGTGTGCACTAGCAAACACATTAGTCCCTTACTGTTTATGTCAACAATCTTCAAAACATAAGGAGGCAGATCATTGCACCAACAGCATGCCAAAGCAAGCATAATATGTTGAACATGAGAGTGTATTTATTACCTCAAACTGAATGGGGCTTTGCATTGTTTAGCTCAGGCTTAGTCATCCATCTACCATTTCAATCCCCTTTAGATTTCAAACCCGGAACTATGCCAGGAAAGCACATACTCAGAACCATGTGTGTGACTACAAATTTGATCTTTAAACCCTTGCAGATAAGGTCCTTGTCCAAAGCTGTAAGCAGACTTCCAGATGTTCTGCATGATCCATCCTTATGGTAATGAAATTAGAGTAGCATTTATACACCTGTGCGACATCCTTGTTGCTCCAGCCTCCTACACAGAGAGTTGTGCCAATCCTCCTCCACCTTGACTGGCTGTCGCCCATGTGCAACAATCTGCAAAATATGTCCAATTCAGCTATACTTTGCAATATGATCAAACGAATAAGTCATAAATCTCAATGACGCCAAAAGAATCGCATCCATGTGTAGAATTTAACTTCACAAATGTTGGACGTAGTGAGTGATACGTCTCCAATGTATCTATAATTTTTATTGTTCCATGCTGTTATATTATCATTCTTGGATGTTTTACAATCATTTTATAGCAACTTTATATCATTTTTTTGGGACTAACTTATTGACATAGTGCCCAGTGCCAGTTGCTGTTTTTTGCTTATTTTTTACTTCGCAGAATATCAGTACCAAACGGAGTCCAAACGCAGCGAAACTTTTTGGAGAATTTTTATGGACCAGAAGGAACAACTTGGGCCAAAGAAGTACCAGAGGGGTGCCCCGAGGGGGCACAACCCACATGGGCGCGCCTGGGGGCCCAGACGCGCCCTGGTGGGTTGTGCCCACCTCGGTGGCCTCCCGCACCGCCTCTTTGCTCTATAAATACCAAAAAAAATCCAGAACCCCTAGGGGAGTCGACGAAAAACAATTCCAGCCGCCGCAAATTCCAGAACCACCAGATCCAATCTAGACACCATCACGGATGGGTTCATCATCCTCATTGGTGCCTCTCTGATGATACGTGAGTAGTTCATCATAGATCTATGGGTCCGTAGGCAGTAGCTAGATGGCTTCTTCTCTCTTTTTGATTCTCAATACAATGGTCTCTTGAAGATCTATCTGATGTAACTCTTTTTGCGGTGTGTTTGTTGGGATCCGATGAACTTTGAGTTTATGATCAGATCTATATATCCATGAAAGTTATTTGAGTTTTTTTTTATCTCTTATATGCATGATTACTTATGGCCTCGTATTTCTTCTTCGAATCTTTGGTTTAGTTAGGCCGACTAGATCGATTTTTCTTGCCATGGGAAGAGGTGCTTTGTGATGGGTTCGATCGTGCGGTGTTCTTTCCCAGTGACAGAAGGGACAGCAAGACACGCATGTATTATTGCTATTAAGGATAACAAGATGGGGGCTATTCCTACATGAATAGATCTCGTCTACATCATGTCATCGTTCTTAATGCATTACTCCGTTTTTCCATGAACTTAATACACTAGATGCATGCTGGATAGTGGTCGATGTCTGGAGTAATAGTAGTAGATGCAGGCAGGAGTCGGTCTACTAATCTTGGACGTGATGCCTATATAATGATCATTGCCTGGATATCGTCATAATTGTTTGAGTTTCTATCAATTTCCCAACAGAAATTTGTTTACCCACCGTATGCTATTTTCTTGAGAGAAGCCACTAGTGAAATCTACGGTCCCCGGGTCTACTTTCTCATCATATATTTTCATATCTGCATTGCCATTTGCTTTTTCCTTCGTTTGCATCTTTTATTTTCAGATCTATATTATCAAAAACCCAAAAATACCTTGCTGCACTTTTTTGTTACTTATTTTATTTCGCATTTTATCAAGATCTATTTATCCAATCTATCACAATTTTTTATCCCGTCAACTTGACAATCTCTGGCGCTGTTACCCGTAGATGGATTGACAACCCCTCATAAACGTCGGGTTGCAAGTATTTGTTCTTTGTGTGCAGGTATCGTTTACATAGTGTTGCTTGGTTCTCCTACTGGTTCGATAACATTGGTTTCATAACTGAGGGAAATACCAACCGTACCTATAGTGCATCATCCCTTCCTCTTTGGGGAAATACCGACGCGGATACAAGCAATCAAAAGGAATTTCTGGCGTCGTTGCCGGGGAGACATCATCAACATCTATCAGGTTCCTAATCACAAATGTCATCTCCTTGCAATTTACATTATTTGCCATTTGCCTCTTGTTTTCATTTCCCCCACTTCACAAAAAATTGCCGTTTTATTCGCCCTCTTTTCCGTTTGCATTTTTCTCGTTCGATCTTTTGTTTGCTTGTGTTACCATGTGCCTTTTATTTGCTTGCATCTTCGCTTGCTAAAAATCTATTGATATGGATCCTCATCCACTTGCTAATCTTTTTAAAAGATCCAATTATGATGAACCAATTGCTAGTGAGATGAGTGCACTTGATTATCTCTATGAAGTTTTGCTTGAAATTCATGAATCTGAAAATTGTGATGAAGTGTTGAAAGAAGAAATTGATGAAGTGATTCATGATAGCTCCTTGAATGAAAAGCATGATTGCAATGATGTTATTATAAATTCTATTAATGTCAGTTGTGCTAATAATATGTAAAACCCCAAGCTTGGGGATGCTAATTTTGATATGTCCACTACTTATTGCAATGATCATGATTGGGGTGATAATGCTTCTTATGATCTTGAAAATTTATTTGAGCCTCATGATGAATATGTTATTGATAATAATGTTTGCAATAATATTGAAAGTGGGTTTGGAAGAGTGTCAACTTTAGGTAAAAATAATCCCACATATTTGGAGAGTGTTCAATCTTACGAATTTTTTGACAAAAGTGGGTTTGGAGAGGTCATGACTTTAGTTGATCCCACTATCTTGGAAGATTATAAGACTTTTATGCATGTGGATCATGAAGAGAAAATTTTATATCATTGCTATATTGTTGAATTTGAGTATGATCCTACATGTAATTATTATGAGAGAGGGAAATATGGTTGTAGAAACTTTCATGTTACTAAATTACCTCTCTTCATGTTGAGATTGCTATTGTTTCTTCCTCCTTCCTTGCATATGCTAGATATTTCTTGTTTTGATAAATTGTTTGCTTATAAAGTGCCTATGCATAGAATGTATGTTAGACTTAAATGTGTTTTTCACAAGTTTTATGATGCTCTCTTTGTTTTATAATTATTATCTTTCATGTGAGCATCAATAAAATCTCAAGCCTATCTTAATGGCTATAGAAGAAAGCGCTTGTTGGGAGGAAACCCAATGAATAAAATTTATTCTTACCTTTTTCTTTTTGTTTTTGAGTGTTTGCACAATTATGCCACTGTTATGATTGTGTTTTTATGTTTTACTTAGTTTTTGTGCCAAGCTAAGCCTTTGGGATCATGTTGGGTGATAGTTGACTTAATCTTGTTAGAAAACAGAAACTTTTGCGTCCAGTAACAGAATTGTTTAAATTCACAGAAGTGACAAAAACTTCTGATTTTTTTTCAAAAGATTGATATACAAATTGTCCATGTTTTCCTTAATTTTCAGAATTTTTTTGAATTGCAGAAGTATGAGAAAAATTCGCGTCTTTACAGACTGTTCTGTTTTTGATAGATTTTGTTTTCTTTGCATTGTGTGCTTATTTTGATGAATCTATGGTTTGTATCGGGGCTATAAGCCACGGTAAAGTTAGAATACAGTAGATATAATGCAATAATAAAATTGGAATGAGTTTGCAACAGTACCTAAAGTAAAGATTGGTTTTCTTATACTAACGGATCTCACGAAGGTTTCGTTAAGTTTTCTGTGATTGAAGTTTTCAAGTTTTGGGTGAGATAACGATGGACGAAAGAATAAGGAGTAGCAAGAGCCTAAGCTTGGGGATGCCACATGGCACCCCAAGATAATATTCAAGGATGAACAAGAAACTAATCTTGGGGATGCCCCGAGTGGCATCCCCTCTTTCTTCTAACGACCATCGGTATTTTACTTGGAGCTATATTTTTATTCGTCACATATCATGAGTTTTGCTTGGAGCGTCTTGTATTATATGAGTCTTTGCTCATTTTGCTTTTTAGTTTTTCACCAGTATCCTTGCTGGAAACACCTATTTGAGAGAGCCAAAATTATGCTATGATTTGTTAGAATTGCTCTTTATGGTTCACTTTTTTTTGAGCTATGGAATTGCTCTAGTGCTTCACTTATATCTTTTTGAGCACGGTGTGCTTTAATATGTTTGAAGAAAATCTCTCATGCTTCACTTAGATTTATTTGAGAGTTAGTAATTGTGAAGAAATTCTCTCATGCTTCACTTATATTATTTTGAGAGATGAAAATCTTTATGCTCATGTTCTTCACTTAGATATGTTTAAGCTTGTCAAAAAGAAATTGCAACATATGAAACTAGTCCCAAAGTGATAGATATTCAAGAGGGATATAATAAAAACTTTCATGAAGATCATTGGACAAAATAAATTTGATTCCTTGTAATAGTTTTGAGATATGATGATAGTGATATGTGAGTCATGTTGGTGAGTAATTATGCTTTACTAAGAATATTGGTGTTAAGGTTTGTGATTCCCTAAGCAAGCACGAAAGTCAATAGTTATGCAATGAAATTAGATCCTACTTGTGGTGCATTATTAGGTGTTAGTTATGCTTAATGCTCGCTTATGTGATTTTTCATTTCTTGGTTGGTTGCTTCTCAATCTTTTGCTAGCCTTCACTTGTACTAAGTAGAAATATTACTTGTGCATCCAAAATCCTTAAACCTAGTTTTGCCACATGAGTCCACCATACCTACCTATATGTGGTATTCCCGTGTCGTTCTAAGCAAATTTGTATGTGCCACCTCTAAAATTTCAAAATAATTTCCTTTTTGTGTGCTCGTACCGCTCATGAAGCGGCAGGGGGTGGCCAATATTTTCCATGCTAGATGTGTTATTCTCAAGATGAGTGTTTATTCACTTGTCGTTGCACGAGAGTACGGCGGTAATAGGGATGCCCAGTCCTGAAATGAAAAACAAATTTACTTTATGTTGTCAAATAATAAATTCCTTGGAAAGTGTTGGTATGGAGGGCACCCGTGGATACGGCTAGCCATGGATTGTGAAAGAATGGTGGAAAAAGGAATAAACTTTATTTTCTGTTTGGGAACCGCCTATGATATATTTAGCATGGAAAGTGTTGGGAGTTACTCGGTCATTTTCGTTGACGGGAAAAGTATGCCTCTCAAAATGTTTTATCTCTCAATTTTTGCTTTGAGCTCTGGCACCTCTACAAATCCCTACTTCCCTCTGCGAAGGGCCTATCTATTTACTTTATGCAATTTTTATTTTTATTTGAGTCTGCATCTTCTCTTATAAAGCACCAACTAAGGGGCACTATGATCGTACTTGAGCATTGGATGTAGCTAATATGCGAGTGTGTTTCATGAATGGATCAATGATTGAGCATGATGCGCTAGGGATAACTTTCTTTAGTGTTGATATTTTGAAAGACATGGTTGCTTGTTGATATGCTTGAGTATTTAAATCTTCATGTCAAGACTAGACTATTTCTTTGAACCATATAAAATTCCATATGTCCATGCTACAAAAGAAAAGAATCTGATGAACATGATAGGCAACATTCCACATCAAAAATTCTGTTTTTATCATTTACCTACTCGAGGACGAGCAGGAATTAAGCTTGGGGATGCTGATACGTCTCCAACGTATCTATAATTTTTTATTGTTCCATGATGTTAAATTATCATCCTTGGATGTTTTGCATTCATTTTATAGCAACTTTATATCATTTT
Source organism: Thinopyrum elongatum (assembly GCA_011799875.1). Classification (NCBI taxonomy): domain Eukaryota; kingdom Viridiplantae; phylum Streptophyta; class Magnoliopsida; order Poales; family Poaceae; genus Thinopyrum; species Thinopyrum elongatum. Next base: position 529,757,722 of record CM022300.1, on the reverse strand, counting down.
TTGGGACTAACTTATTGACATAGTGCACAGTGCTAGTTGCTATTTTTTGCTTGTTTTTTACTTTGCAGAATATCAGTACCAAACAGAGTCCAAATGTAGCGAAACTTTTTGGAGAATTTTTATGGACCAGAAGGAACAACTTGGGCCAAAGAAGTACCAGAGGGGTGCCCCGAGGGGGGCACAACCCACTTGGGCGCGCCTGGGGGCCCAGGCGTGCCCTGGTGGGTTGTGCCCACCTCGGTGGCCTCCCGCACCGCCTCTTTGCTCTATAAATACCCCAAAAATCCAGAAACCCTAGGGGAGTCGACGAAAAACAATTCCAACCGCCGCAAGTTCCAGAACCACCAGATCTAATCTAGACACCATCACGGAGGGGTTTATCATCCTCATTGGTGCCTCTTCGATGATGTGTGAGTAGTTCATCATAGACCTACGGGTCTGTAGGCAGTAGCTAGATGGCTTCTTCTCTCTTTTGATTCTCAATACAATGGTCTCTTGGAGATCTATTTGATGTAACTCTTTTTGCAGTGTGTTTGTTGGGATCCGATGAACTTTGAGTTTATGATCAGATCTATATATCCATGAAAGTTATTTGAGTTTTTTTGATCTCTTATATGCATGATTACTTATAGCCTCATATTTCTTCTTCTAATCTTTGGTTTAGTTAGGCCGACTAGATCGATTTTTCTTGCCATGGGAAGAGGTGCTTTGTGATGGGTTCGATCGTGCGGTGTTCTTTCCCAGTGACAGAAGGGACAGCAAGACACGCATGTATTATTGCTATTAAGGATAACAAGATGGGGGCTATTCCTACATGAATAGATCTCGTCTACGTCATGTCATCGTTCTTAATGCATTACTCCATTTTTCCAAGAACTTAATACACTAGATGCATGCTGGATAACGGTCGATGTGTGGAGTAATAGTAGTAGATGCAGGCAGGAGTCGGTCTACTAATCTTGGACGTGATGCCTATATAATGATCATTGCCTGGATATAGTCATAATTATTTGAGGTTCTATCAATTTCCCAACAGTAATTTGTTTACCCACCGTATGCTATTTTCTTGAGAGAAGCCACTAGTGAAATCTACGGCCCCCGGGTCTACTTTCTCATCATATATTTTCAGATCTGCATTGCCATTTGCTTTTTCCTTCGTTTGCATATTTTATTTTCAGATCTATATTATCAAAAACCCAAAAATACCTTGCTGCACTTTTTTGTTACTTATTTTATTTCAAGTTTTATTAAGATCTATTTATCCAATCTATCACAATTTTTTATCCCGTCAACTTGACAATCTCTGGCGCCGTTACCCGTAGAGGGATTGACAACCCCTCATAAGCGTCGGGTTGCAAGTATTTGTTCTTTGTGTGCAGGTACCGTTTACATAGTGTTGCTTGGTTCTCCTACTGGTTCGATAACCTTGGTTTCATAACTGAGGGAAATACCTACCGTACCTGTACTGCATCATCCCTTCCTCTTTGGGGCAATACCGACACGGATACAAGCAATCAGTGAGCCATATGTTATACAAATTGAACAGTAAATATGAAGACACAAATAAAGTCTTAATAGACGTGTATCAGTAAGACCGACATGGCACGGCATACCACAACAGGCATTTGTCCATGCAAATAGGATTACAATAAGAAGTTCAAGTACCTAATCCGTTTGCAATTAACCCTGTTCTACTTCCTCACATTGACAATATTATAAAGATCCACCATAAAAGCCAGAACCCTTCGAACAAAAGAGGAAGCACACAGGAAGAAAGACATCAAGTTATAGGGAAGATGGCAAGGGATATACATAGAGGTCAGGTCGCAGTGGCATCTCCCCTGAGCATTCTTTCCCCTCGGGCATTTACAACCAGCTGATGCACACACCTATAGCCTCACAGCTGAAACACAAATTGAGAAAATGTGCATATCCACACAGCTGCCTTTGCACAATAGTTCTCCTGTTTCAAATCAGATTATTGAAAGGATAAGGACTTGTCAAAAAGTATTCAGTCATACAATGCTCAAATGGTAGGAAGGAACCATGAAAGGCTTATGCAATCTAGAGATGTAATTAGTACCATCTAGGTCATAAAATGTTTAGTTATGAACAACGAAAGTTGGCACTGTGTGGTGAATGAAAGAGCTAAATGACTATATAGAAAGATAAAGCCATGTCGATACCAATAATTGGTCATCGGCCTAATTGCTTGTAAACATGTTTCGAACACACTGGTACCAGCATTGCAATAGTAAGCACCTCTTCATAATCAAAAGGGGAACTCATGAAAGTAAATAGCCCATCTATGTAAACCAAGTCTTTACCACATTATTAAACTGCAAACATGGAAAAAGAAAAGAAAAGAAATAAGCAGAGGCACGTCCAGATTGCCTAGTTGCATTCATGTAAGGAGGCAAACAAGTAGCCATGAACAACGCGGTATGCCATGTCACAATCACATGACATGCCAAATTACCGACCCAAGGATTCGCCAAAACCAAGGGAGAGACCAGAACAAACCAAGAGATACATTTGTTCCTACTAATAGTCTGGACATCTATTTGGAGTTTGTCCACCCTCTTCAATTTCCAATATTAACCTGTCGTTGTACTAATAATTATACCTGAAAATGGGCATCACCAAAAACTTAGAAATGGCATGTTTCCTTGTTTGTATACCCATAATATGAAAACTGGTATGTGTTGTTCTGTAACACTAAATAATATATGCATGCATTCCTCATAACAAAATTCATTCATGGATAATAATGGCTCTGAACTAGCTACAGATGTGCATCGGTCATTAACCCTCCCCTTGGTGTTAGTGTGATATATACAATAATTTCACAATAAAGTGCATTCAGTTTATGGCAGTAGTAGGAAAAAACTGCACAGATGAACTAGAACCGAAGGGAATGTGCTCACCGTGGATGGAAGCTATTCATAAGGATGTCGACGCACTGCCATTGACCACTTGTGGTTGCAACACAAACGCCAATGATACCCCCTGCCTTCTCCAGCAGCCAGGACGCGGTGAATCAGCATCACCTCTCCTCATCTAGGTGTTTGTGTCCCACCTCTTTAGCAAATATGTACAAAATTCACAACATTGAATTTAAATCTTAGAAATGAATTCAAAAATACAAGAGTCAGAATTTGAGCTATAAGTTGATTTTAGAAATGATGCCAAAGAAGAGTCTAAACCTGTACAAAATTCATAGCAACATGGGCTTTTAAGTCCATTGGTGGCCGGTTCAGAATTGCATACAACATTTTATGATCAAGTTTATTGAGATAGAAAACATGAAAGACCATATGTTGATGAAAGGTTGTATGATGACACGGATACACTCTATGAGTCAGACTGTATGACGAACCCTAGAGAATTTGGTTGGAGGGCCATGAATTGGTACTGAATGACTTCTTGGGACCCTTGGCGCAAGGGATTCATGACTTATGATAAGGAAATCTCAGTTGACTACCCAAGTCATCTAAGATGTTCCCTAGCAGGGGTATGAGTGACACCAATGCAAGAGGGTTGACAATGAAGGACTTGCTAGCATCCCACCTAGTGCCAAGCTTGACCTGTGATTGTGATGATGTTGTTTACTTGTTGTGTAAATCCAAATTTTGCAACATAAAGACATGCATGGTTGATCATTGTTGACCTGAAAAAGAAGATATTTGTTGATTTGGCACCATTTTATCTCAAAGGATAGTTTACCTCAGCCCAACCTTCTGCATTGTCCAAGTATCTGACCATAGCTCTAGGTAACTATGCTAACGCATGATTGTAGATCATTTGCTTTCTTCTTGGAGGCAAAGTACTCTGTTGATGTTTTTCTTGTGAAGCAAATGTTATGATTATGAGTACGTTTGAGTACTTTGTTGATGTTTGTCTACTCAGATTTCAGAGAAAGAAGTTATTGAGTAGACAATGGAGCATGAATATTACATAGATTAATCCTGTCTAACAGCTTGAGCACCTTGTAGGCATCGATACAAAAATCTGCAAAAATAAAGGTGTGAGATTCTGGGGACAAAATCAAAAGAGAGGACCAGAAGAGGGGAGGTAAATCTATAGGTATTATAGCAGACCTCGGTCCTAGACAAATTGGGGAGCACGCCGAGGCATGGTGCTGCCCAAATGGCCGCGGAGGCACCTAGTCGAAGAAACAACACGACCAAACACATGCCATGGCTAGCGCCAAACCTATGCAGCAACAACACCTTTCCTTGCATCTCCCTCCCCGGCGTCATTTCACGCAGACCCATCATACAACTAGGAATTGAAATGGAGTGTAAATTGTTGGGAAACGTTGCATGAAAACAAAAAAACTACGCACACGCAATGATCTATCCATGGAGATGCATAGCAACGAGGGGGAGAGTGTGTCTACGTACCCTCATAGACCATAAGCGGAAGCGTTTCACAACACGGTTGATGTAGTCGAACTTTCTTCGCGCTCCAACCGATCTAGTACCGAACGCACGGCACCTTCGCGTTCTGCACACGTTCAGCTCGGTGACGTCCTCTGCCTTCTTGATCCAGCAAGACGGCGAGGTAGTAGATGAGTTCCGGCAGCACGACGGTGTGGTGACGGTGAGGGTGAAGTAATCTCCGCAAGGCTTCGCCTAAGCACTACGAAAATATGACCGAGGGAGTAAACGGTGGACAGGGGCGCCGCACATGGCTAAGACAATGTTGTGTGTTTGTGTGGCTCCCCCTCCCCACATATATATAGGTGGGAGGGAGGGAGGAGCAGCCAAAGGAGGCGCCCAAGTAGGAGGAATCCTACTTGGAGTCCCTCCCAAGCCGTGCCCCCCTCTTTCCTTATTTGGAGCGTGGGGAAAGGCAGGGGAGGGTGGCGCCCCCCCCCCCCTTTCCTTTCTCCCATGAGAGGGAAAGGTAGGAGGGGCTAGCCCTCCCCCTTTTCCTTCCCTAGGGCTGGCCAAACAAGGGAGGAGGCGCACCAGCCCCCTTGTGGGCTGGTTTGTCCCCTCCTTTGGCCCATAAGGCCCATAACTTGCCGGGGGGTGCCTGGAACCCCTTCCGGTGACCCGATTCCTTCCCGGTACGTCCCGAAACACTTCCGGTGTCCAAATACCATCGTCCTATATATCAATATTTACCTCTCAACCATTTCGAGACGCCTCATCATGTCCGTGATCTCATCCGGGACTCCGAACAACATTCGGTCACCAAATCATATAACTCATATAACACTATATCGTCAACGAACGTTAAGCGTGCGGACCCTACGGGTTCGAGAACTATGTAGACATGACCGAGACACCTCTCCGGTCAATAACCAATAGCGGAACCTGGATGCCCATATTGGCTCCTACATATTCTATGAAGATCTTTATCGGTCGAACCGTTATGACAACATACGTAATTCCCTTTGTCCATCAGTATGTTACTACATAAATAGATCTTGTCTACATCATGTCATCATTCTTATTGCATTACTCCATTTCTCCATGAACTTAATACACTAGATGCATGCTGGATAGCGGTCAATGTGTGGAGTAATAGTAGTAGATGCAGGCAGGAGTCCGTCTACTAATCTTGGACGTGATGCCTATATAATGATCATTGCCTGGATATCATCATAATTATTTAAAGTTCTATCAATTGTCCAACAGTAATTTGTTTACCCACCGTATGCTATTTTTCTCGAGAGAAGCCACTAGTGAAATCTACGGCCCCCGGGTCTATTTTCTCATCATATATTTTCAGATCTATTTTGCTATTTGCCTTTTTATTTATTTGCCACTTTTATTTTTAGATCTATATTTCTAAAAACCCAAAAATATTTTGCTTCACATTATTTTATTCGCGATCTATTTATCCAATCTACTACAATTTATCTCCTGTCCGTTTGCCAATTTCTGGCGCCGTTACCCGAAAGGGATTGACAACCCCTTTAACACGTCAGGTTGCAAGTATTTGTTCTTTGTGTGCAGGTGTTTTTTACGTAGTGTTGCTTGGTTCTCCTACTGGTTCGATAACCTTGGTCTCATCACTGAGAGAAATACCTACCGTTGATGTGCTGCATCATCCCTTCCTCTTTGGGGAAATACCGACGTAGTTCAAGCAAACATCACATTACCATCAGCGTCAGTCTTCTTCTTGAAGATCCATTTATTCTCTATGGCTTGCCAATCATCGGGCAAATCCACCAAAGTCCACACTTTGTTCTCATACATGGATCCTATCTCAGATTTCATGGCCTCAAGCCATCTGTCAGAATCTAGGCTCATCATAGCTTCTTCATAGTTCGTAGGTTCGCCTTGGTCTAGTAACATGACTTCCAGTATAGGATTCCCGTACCACTCTGGTGCGGATCGTGTTCTGGTTGACCTACGAGGTTCTGTAGTAACTTGATCTGAAGTTTCATGATCATCATCATTAGCTTCATCTCTAGTTGGTGTAGGCATCACGGGAACGGTTTTCTCTGATGTGCTACTTTCCAATTCGAGAGAAGGTACAATTACCTCATCAAGTTCTACTTTCCTCCCACTCACTTCTTTCGAGAGAAACTCCTTCTCTAGAAGGGTTCCATTCTTGGCAACAAAGATCTTGCCTTCGCATTTGTGGTAGAAGGTGTACCCAATTGTTTCCTTAGGGTATCCTATGAAGACGCACTTCTCCGATTTGGCTTCGAGCTTATCAGGCTGAAGCCTTTTGACATAAGTGTCACAACCCCAAATTTTAAGAAATGACAGCTTAGGTTTCTTGCCAAACCATAGTTCATACGGTGTCGTCTCAACGGATTTAGACGATGCCCTATTTAACATGAATGCAGTTGTCTCTAATGCGTAACCCCAAAATAATAGTGGTAAATCGGTAAGAGACATCATAGATCGCACCATATCTAATAAAGTACGGTTATGACATTCGGACACACCATTACGCTGTGGTGTTCCAGGTGGCGTGAGTTGTGAAACTATTCCACATTGTTTTAAATGAAGGCCAAATTCGTAACTCAAATATTCGCCTCCGCGATCAGATCGTAGAAACTTTATTTTCTTGTTACGATGATTCTCCACTTCACTCTAAAATTCTTTCAACTTTTCAAATGTTTCAGATTTGTGTTTCATTAAGTAGATATACCCATATCTGCTCAAATCATCTGTGAAGGTCAAAAAATAATGATACCCGCCGCGTGCCTCAACACTCATCGGACCGCATACATCGGTATGTATTATTTCCAATAAGTCATTAGCTCTCTCCATTGTTCTGGAGAACGGAGTTTTAGTCATCTTGCCCATGAGGCATGGTTCGCAAGTATCAAATGATTCATAATCAAGTGATTCCAAAAGCCCATCTGCATGGAGTTTCTTCATGCGCTTTACACCAATATGACCTAAACGGCAGTGCCACAAATATGTTGCACTATCATTATCAACTTTGCATCTTTTGGCATCAATATTATGAATATGTGTATCACTACAATCGAGATTCAACAAAAATAGACCACTCTTCAAGGGTGCATGACCATAAAAGATATTACTCATATAAATAGAACAACCATTATTCTCTAATTTAAATGAATAACCATCTCGCACTAAACAAGATCTAGATATAATGTTCATGCTCAACGCTGGCACCAAATAACAATTATTCAGGTCTAAAACTAATCCCGAAGGTAGATGTAGAGGTAGCGTGCCGACGGCGATCACATCGACTTTGGAACCATTCCCGACGCGCATCGTCACCTCGTCCTTAGCCAATCTTCGTTTAATCTGTAGCTCCTGTTTCGAGTTACAAATATGAGCAACCGAACCAGTATCAAATACCCAAGCGCTACTACGAGCATTAGTAAGGTACACATCAATAACATGTATATCAAATATACCTTTGTTCACTTTGCCATCCTTCTTATCCGCCAAATACTTGGGGCAATTCCGTTTCCAGTGACCAGTTCCTTTGCAGTAGAAGCACTCAGTTTCAGGCTTGGGTCCAGCTTTGGGCTTCTTCCCGGGAGTGGCAACTTGCTTGCCATTCTTCTTGAAGTTCCCTTTCTTTCCCTTTCCCTTTTTTCTTGAAACTAGTGGTCTTGTTAACCATCAACAGTTGATGCTCCTTCTTGATTTCTACCTCCGCGGCCTTAAGCATTGCGAAGAGCTCGGGAATTGTTTTGTTCATCCCTTGCATATTATAGTTCATCATGAAGCCTTTGTAGCTTGGTGGCAGTGATTGAAGAACTCTGTCAATGACACAATCAACTGGAAGATTAACTCCCAGCTGAGTCAAGTGATTATAATACCCATACATTTTGAGTATGTGTTCACTGACAGAACTATTCTCCTCTATCTTGCAGCTATAGAACTTGTTGGAGACTTCATATCTCTCAACCCGGGCATTTGCTTGAAATATTAACTTTAACTCTTGGAACATTCAAAACGTCTTTGAAGTCCCGGTTCTAAGCCGTAAAGCATGGCACACTGAACTATCGACTAGTCATCAGATCGAGCTTGCCAGACATTCAAAACATCAGCTTCTGCTCCTGCAGCAGGCCATTCACCTAGCGGTGCATCAAGGACATAATTCTTCTGTGCAGCAATGAGGATAATCCTCAAGTTACGGACCCAGTCCGTGTAGTTGCTACCATCATTTTTCAACTTAGCTTTCTCTAGGAACGCATTAAAATTCAGGGGAATGGTAGCACGGGCCATTGATCTACAACATAGATATGCAAATACTATCAGGACTAAGTTCATGATAAATTAAGTTCAATTAATCAAATTACTTAAGAACTCCCACTTAAATAGACATCCCTCAAGTCATCTAAGTGATACGTGTACAACATAGATATGCAAATACTATCAGGACTAAGTTCATGATAAATTAAGTTCAATTAATCAAATTACTTAAGAACTCCCACTTAAATAGACATCCCTCAAGTCATCTAAGTGATACGTGATTCAAATCAACTAACCCATGTCCGATCATCACGTGAGATGGGGTAGTCATCAATGGTGAACATCTCTATGTTGATCATATCTACTATATGATTCACGTTCGATCTTCCGAGTGTTCCGAGGCCATGTCTGTATACGCTAGGCTCGTCAAGTTTAACCCAAGTATTCTGCATGTGTAAAACTGTCTTACACCCGTTGTATGTGAACGTAGAGTCTATCACACCCGATCATCACGTGGTGTCTCAACACGACGAACTATAGCAACGGTGAATACTCAGGGAGAACACTTTTACCTTGAAATTTAGTGAAGGGATCATCTTATAATGCTACCGCTGTACTAAGCAAAATAAGATGCATAAAAGATAAACATCACATGCAATCAAAATATGTGACATGATATGGCCATCATCATCTTGTGCTTTTGATCTCCATCTCCAAAGCATCGTCATGATCTCCATCGTCACTGGCTCGACACCTTGATCTCCATCGTTGCGTCGTGGTCGTCTCGCCAACTATTGCTTCTACAACTATTGCTAACTCATAGCGATAAAGTAAAGCAATTACATGGCGTTTGCATTTCATACAATAAAGAGACAACCATAAGCCTCCTGCCGGTTGCCGATAACTTACAAAACATGATCATCTCATACAATAACGTATATCACATCATGTCTTGACCATATCACATCGCAACATGCCCTGCAAAAACAAGTTAGAAGTCCTCTACTTTGTTGTTGCAAGTTTTACGTAGCTGCTACGGGCTTCTAGCAAGAACCGTTCTTACCTACGGCAAAAACCACAACGGTGATTCATCAAGTTTGCTGTTTTAACCTTCTTCAAGGACCGGCCACAGTCAAATTCGATTCAACTAAAGTAGGAGAAACAGACACCCGCCAGCCACCTTTATGCAAAACTAGTTGCATGTCTGTCGGTGGAACCGGTCTCATGTGCGTGGACATGTAAGGTCGGTCCGGGCCGCTTCATCCCACAATACCGCCGAATCAAAATAAGACGTTGGTGTTAAGCAGTATGACTATCACCGCCCACAACTCTTTGTGTTCTACTCGTGCATATCATCTACGCATAGACCTGGCTCATGATGCCACTGTTGGGAATCGTTGCATGGAAAACAAAAAAAATTCTATGCACACGCAATGATCTATCCATGGAGATGTAGAGCAACGAGGGGGAGAGTGTGTCTACGTACCCTCGTAGACCGTAAGCGGAAGCATTTCACAACGCGGTTGATGTATTCGAACTTCTTCGCGCTTCAACCGATCAAGTACCGAACGCACGGCACCTCCGCGTTCTGCACACGTTCAGCTCGGTGACGTCCCTCGCCTTCTTGATCCAGCAAGACGTCGAGGTAGTAGATGAGTTCCGTCAGCACGACGGCGTGGTGACGGTTATGGTGAAGTGATCTCCGCAGGGCTTCGCCTAAGCACTACGAAAATATGACCGGGGGTGTAAACGGTGGAGGGGGCGCCGCACACGGCTAGGCAATTGTCTGGGGTGTGCTAGGCGCCCCCCTGCTCATATATATAGGTGGGAGGGAGACGGGAGAGGCCAAGCGGCGCCCCAAGTAGGTCCGAATCCTACTTGGGCTCCTGCCCTTGGCCCCACCCCCCCCCCCCCTGCCATGTTTGTCGGAGGGGGAAGGAAAGAGGGGGAAGAGGGAAGGAAGTGGGAATCCTAATCCACACTTACCTTTCCCTTCTCCCCTTTCATTCTCCTCCTTAAGCCGGCCCATATGGGGGGCGCACCAGCCCCTTGTGGCTGGTGCGTTTCCCCTCTTGGCCCATAAGGACCATATCTTTTGCCGGGGGTGCCCGGAACCCCTTCTGGTGACCCGATAAGTACCCGGTACCCCCCGAAACACTTCCGGTGTCCGAATACCATCGTCCTATATATCAATCTTTACCTCTCGACCATTTCAATACTCCTCGTCATGTCCGTGATCTCATCCGGGACTCCGAACAACATTCGGTCACCAAATCACATAACTCATATAATATTATATCGTCATCGAACGTTAAGCGTGCGGACCCTACGGGTTCGAGAACTATGTAGACATGACCGAGACACCTCTCCGGTCAATAACCAATAGCAGAACCTCTACGAAGATCTTTATCGGTCGAACCGTTATGACAACATATGTAATTCCCTTTGTCCATCAGTATGTTACTTGCCCGAGATTTGATCATCGGTATCTTCATACCTAGTTCAATCTCGTTACCGGCAAGTCTCTTTACTCGTTCCGTAATACATCACCTCATGACTAACTCCTTAGTCGTTTGCTTGCAAGCTTATGATGTGTATTACCGAGAGGGCCCAGAGATACCTCTCCGATACTCGGAGTGACAAATCCTAATCTCAATCTATGCCAACTCAACAAATACCTTCGGAGATACCTGTAGAGCATCTTTATAATCACCCAGTTACGTTGTGACGTTTGATAGCACACAAGGCATTCATCCGGTATCCGGGAGTTGCATAATCTCATAGTCGAAGGAATATGTATTTGACATGAAGAAAGCAATAGCAATAAAACTGAACGATCATTATGCTAAGCTAACGGATGGGTCCTGTCCATCACATCATTCTCCTAATGATGTGATCCCGTTATCAAATGACAACTCATGTCCATGGTTAGGAAACCATAACCATCTTTGATCAACGAGCTAGTCAAGCAGAGGCTCACTAGGGACACGGTGTTTGTTTATGTATTCACACATGTATTTAGGTTTCCGATCAATACAATTCTAGCATGAATAATAAACCTTTATCATGAATAAGGAAATATAAAATAACAACTTTATTATTGCCTCTAGGGCATATTTCCTTCAATATCAAGTTCCCCTAACGCAAAATAACACAAAAACCCAACCAAGGACAGAAATATGAGATAACCATGTTAGGATCTTATGGTAGGACACAAAGGAATGCCGAAGCCGATGACAATGCCAATTACAACCAGTTTTCTCATTTTCATTGAGGGTTCTATGCAATCAGTAAAAAACATTAAGAGTGTGAGAAAAACCTTGCACACGAAACAAACATTGAATCATGTCCTAGACATATCAGTAACTAAGAGTCTAGATACATATTGATATGATTGATAATCACTGAAGCTCCACCGAACTAACAGTGTTATGAACCTTGACAGCCTTTCTTAGTGTATGTGTTACTAAAAGTAAAACGGTGAAGCTTTGTGCATTGTGCAAACAAGAGAGCATGCCAAAAAGGCAAAAACTAAGAGTGCTCCCAAAACTACTTTTCATACAAAAACCGTTTGCCTCAACTTGAAAGAAAATCTGACGGGCAATTTATTTTTTTGTCGACAAAATTAACCCCTTTTAATTTTCATGCGTCCACAACCATTTCCACAAAAGCATTATTCATCATTGGCAAGTTAAGAGCAACCACTTGATTGGGGGTACACATTGACTAGATAGTCTTTTTGTCCCTTGGCCCTGTCGCCACAGAAGTCTGCCATAAAAGTGTGTTCCTTTTTTGACATTTTTGGAGGGCTATAAAAGAGAAGCATGTAGAAAGGGTGTTGTATTGCTACTTAAACTAAATTTGAGAAGAACTAATCTTCCACATATAGAGAACAAATTCTCTTGCCAACACTTAGATATTTTAGACCAACGATACAATTTTTCACTACTTGGCTTTCAAGAAAGCAAAGCAGACAAACAAGGTCCACAAATTGGAGAAACCAGTTAACCGTACCAACATACTCTATAGAACTACACATAATGTTAAGCTAATAATACTGGAATGGTTGGTAGCTACTCACAGATAACAGCAAAACACAAAACAATCTGATGAATAAAATGGGATTAGCAGAGTCTTGCATAGGACGGCCAACAAAAGGTAGGTCCACCACAAAAAATCTCCATGTTTGCATTTCAGGGAAGCTTGAGTTGGCTTTTGAGATGATGAGGATGGTGCTCGAGAGCAAAATGTCTTTGCCACAAGCTCCTCAGTGCCCTCCTGAACTGCCTTCCATTGCTGCATCAGGGACAACATGAGATAAATGACCATCAGAGGGTCCAAAATCAATTTATAGTCATGGTGTTTCTTATGCATCAGAACACCAGAAAATAGCAACTATACGAAATATAAGAATCCTATTAAATCGTTCATCACCAAAACCGGATCAACTAAGAGTTCAGTCACAAAAGTCTGCTAGTGATTGTTAGATAATCTTAAAAAAGGCTAAAGGACAGCAAAACACGGTGTGGTGAGAAGTTTCTATATCCCCACAGAGTTCACAGTGACATCTCCAGGTCACATACAATATTTTCAGTTGCTTAGCTAACTGAATTTTACTTTGCAATAATCCTTTTTTAGTCTGTTTGGTCGTAGTAATATCCTCTATAACCTGACAGTGAACAACCCATCAGCCTTGTATTTGTTGGTCAATTAGAACACCCAAATATTTTAGAGGTTGAGAACCGGGCATGCGGGTAAATTTTGACTACAATACATGCTTCTCCATTTGATTCTTGCCCATACAATATGACGGGTATCGGTATTTAATGCTAGACTCAGCAATCACATGTGAACAAAATGCAATCATCAGGATAAACATCTCACATGTAAGGTGGACTCTAGATCAACAAACAAAGGGTGCATAGGTCTTTGGATCGGCAAACTAAGGGTGCATATGGGATGAGGACATCACTTCTACGGATACGACCACAACTCCATAACTACTTTCCTACAAATATCTTGTAGCTTGATATTTCTAGTTCCTTGCACTTTAAGTAACTAGGTCAAGCCACTTTTGTTGACTGTCCACATTCATGGAACAACCTCCATTTCAATAGTAATGTTATCTAGTTGTTGCCAGCTGAACTGTAGCAGCGCGGCACTGTAGCAAACCGACCTAGTAGCAGCCATTTTGGCTATAAAAGGAGGGGTACCTCCATATGTAAAACTTGGGTTATTTTTAGTTCAGTTTAGTGTTCCTTGTGAAACTACTGCCTTGATCTTCTCTTGTGTCGGCTAGACCAACAGATTGATCTCTACTTGTAACCCCAAACAATCCTACATCTATATATATGCAATTTTGAGATTGCTTGTTACCTTGTTCTTGCTGGATTCTTCCATTTCTTGCAGGAACAGACCCTAGTGGTCAGGTCAGCTTGGTTTTGGCAAAGCTGATAACATCTCAGGGGTTGGTTCAGCGGTTGCTTGGCTATTCGGTCCTCTTGGACAGTAGCCTGGATCGTGAGGGTCACCTCCACAAACCGAAGGTATCTATCTCATCGAAAGGTCGGGCCACTCTAGTGGTGTATCATGTGGTATTCAGAGCAAAGGTTGATCGATGAGAGTTAGTTCTTATTAGTTGAGTGAATTTTTCTACCTAGAGCACACAAAAAGCCAAAAAAAAGAGTAGTGTTAGCCATCCCCTATCCTAGCCACTCTGAGCCTTGCAATTTTCTTTTCAGTTTATGTTTTGTTGAATCTCTGGTTTGCATTGTCATGTTGAGTTTGCTGGTCATAGTTTTTCCAACTTCAACCTTCTAGTAGGGTTTGTCTTGTCAAGAAAGAAAGAAAGAAAGAAGAGGAAGCAAATCTGTTTTCAGCAACCTCAAGGTGTGAAAACTGAAAAAAAAAAGAATAGCAGCAGCAAAATTGGGCATAGCTGCCCAGCTGCAACTTTTGACCTCTTTTAGTGCCAGGCTGCAGTAAAGAAAAGCACTGCAGCAGTTTTAAGAGAAAAGAGAGACAGCTTGTGTTTTTCAGTGACAAAGGGGAGCTGCACTTCAAAGAATCTGGAAAAAAAAGAGAGAGAAAAAAAAAGGGGGGGATATAGAACAGCTCACGAGTAGCATAAGCCTTGTAGTCTTCTTGCAGCAACTTTCCCACCTTTGTCTTCTATTTTGCTTAGCTAGTGTTCAGTTAGTCTACAAAGGCCAGCAAGCTTGACTAGAACTTTGAGCAGATTTTGAACCTTACATCTACTGATTTGAATTGTTGCTAATCCTTGCTACATACTTAAGTCTGTCCTAGCTCCACTCTCTACTAGCCATTCAGGTACCGTGCACTAGCACTCGCTGAGTTCAACCCTTGAGATCATTGGACGCTGAGCCCACTGCCGGTTGCACCGCCTGCTGGTTTGGTAAGAACTTGTAAGAACTTGGTAAGGGCTTGAGTGCAAGTGCCTTTTGAGTTTTTCCCACATCCTAGTAGTTGATAGGGACACATAATTTTATTTTGTTTTTCCTTGTCTTCTGCTAACAATGGCAGGTTCACACGACGAGGAAGGTGAGGAAGACGCCCCTCTCACACCAAGAACGCGGGCAACCAGGGACTACTTTGCACGTTTGCTGAATGAGCACACTAAGGATATCACAGCAGTGGTGAATGAGACCAGGGAAGCCTTGAACAACAACACCACCACTATCACAGCCCTTGATGCTCGCATACTCGAGCTTGAACAAGCACAATCATTTGCTGCAACGCCATTTCGCACTAGTCCTGCTGCAGCTGATGCCTCTACTGCCGCCAACAACAGACACCGGCGCCATACACCAGCTGCCCCTGGTTTAGAGGAAGACGAGAAAGAGCAGATCGACAATGACTATGCTGCGGATACCGAACAAGATGATGTGGTCAATACCAACAGCAACCACGAACATCAATGTCCACGCCACAACCGACAAGGTATGAGATAGCCACGACAGGTACGCGACCATGATGATCCATTACTAAAAATAAAATTTTCAATACCATCCTTTGCTGGTAAATATGATGCTGATGCATATCTCACTTGGGAAATGGCCATAGGACAAAAATTTGATTGTTATGATATTCCCGATGATAAAAGAATTAGAGCTGCCACTAGTGAGTTTACTGATTTTGCATGTATTTGGTGGCAAGAACATTGTCGTACTAGTAGAGATGTGCCTACTACTTGGGAGGGTATGAAGAGAGTTATGAGAGCCCGTTATGTACCATCATATTACTCTCGTGATCTATTAAATAAATTGCAACGTTTAAGCCAAGGTAAAAACACAGTAGAAGATTATTTTCAGGAATTGCAAATTGGTATGCTACGGTGTGGGCTAGAAGAAACACAAGAAGCTAAGATGGCTAGATTTTTTGGGGGGCTTAACAAGGATATTCAAACAATACTTGATTATAAAGAATACAATTCTATTACCCGTTTATTCCATCTTACTTGTAAAGCTGAGAGAGAGGTGTAGGATAGGCAAAGGACAAGGAGCACTTCTGGCAGCTATTCTGCAGGTTGGTCGAATCAAGGGCAAACAAGGACAAACCTACCCTACAACAGCCACACCGCTGCACCGACTTCCTCCAACAACCGTGCATGGCCTACTCACTCTACTACACCTACACGTGCACCTGCAGCAAGCAAGAGCCTAGCACCAACTCCCAGACAAAGTGCATCTTCAGTTAATTCAACTGAACGATCACGAGATATTCAATGCCATCGCTGCAAGGGGTTTGGGCACATAATGAGCAAATGTCCTAGCAAGCGAACTCTTCTAATGAAGGACAATGGTGAGTACACTTCAGCTAGTGATATTGAAGAAGAAGAATATTCTATGCTTGCAACTGACCCTGTAGGTAACGATCATGAAAATGGGAAAGAGGAATATGGTGCTGAAGCAACAGATAAGTATTTGAGTATCATTGTGAAGCGTGTGCTTAGTGTGCAAATGGAACAAGCTGAACAAAGTCAACGCCACAATCTGTTCCAAATTAAATTCGTCATCAATAATCGTTCATGCCCGGTCATTATTGATGGAGGAAGTTGCAATAACTTGGCTAGCATGGACATGATCGAGAAGCTTGGCTTGACCACAAAACAACACCCTTGACCTTACTATATTCAATGGTTCAATAGCTGTGGTAAGTTGAAGGTAACTCGCATTGTGAGGATACATTTTTCAATTGGTTCATATCATGATTATGCTGATTGTGATGCCGTACCTATGCAAGCATGCTCACTATTATTAGGTAGGCCATGGCAATATGATAGAGACACGATGCACCATGGTAGAACTAATAAATATACTCTCATATCTAAAGGAAAGAAAATTACTTTGCTTCCTATGTCACCTGAGGCTATTTTGAAAGATGAAATAGAAAGAGCCAATAGAGAAAATAAGGACACTAGCAATAGTGAAAATCAGATTGTAGCTAAGGAGCTTGCATCACATAACAAGAAAGAATCTAATACTAAGCAAGATGAAATTAGGCTGAAAGGTTCTGTTTTACTTGCTACAAAATCTGATATTACTGAACTAGGAGCAAACAACTCAGTTTGCTATGCTCTTATATGCAAAGAAACTCTATTTTCTTTTCAAGATGTGCATGTTTCTTTACCTCCTGCTATTGCTAACCTTTTGCAAGAGTACAAAGATGTGTTCCCAAATGAAATACCACCAGGGCTGCCACCAATCAGAGGAATTGAACATCAGATCGATCTAATTCCTGGTGCCTCCCTGCCCAACCGTGCACCATATAGGACCAATCCCGAGGAGACTAAGGAGATAGAGCGTCAAGTGCAAGATCTACTTGACAAAGGGTACATACGTGAGAGCCTTAGTCCTTGTGCTGTTCCAGTTATTTTGGTTCTCAAAAAGGATGGATCATGGCGTATGTGTATCGATTGTAGGGCTATTAATAATATCACCATTAGATATCGTCATCCTATTCCGAGGTTAGACGACATGCTTGATGAATTAAGCGGCTCTACAATGTTCTCCAAAGTTGACTTACGTAGTGGCTATCACCAAATACGAATGAAATTAGGAGATGAGTGGAAGACAGCCTTTAAAACTAAGTTTGGCCTATATGAGTGGTTAGTCATGCCTTTTGGCTTAACCAATGCACCTAGTACATTTATGAGATTAATGAATGAAGTTCTACGCGCTTTCATTGGAAAATTTGTGGTGGTCTACTTTGACGATATCTTGATTTATAGCAAGTCACTTCTTGAACATCATGAGCATTTACGTACTGTTTTTAAAGCTTTGAGAGATGCACAATTGTTTGGTAACCTCGAAAAGTGCACATTTTGCACCGAACGAGTATCTTTTCTTGGCTATGTTGTGACTCCACAGGGAATCGAAGTTGACGAGGCCAAAATCGAAGCCATCAAGAGTTGGCCGACTCCTAACACGGTCACACAAGTACGAAGTTTTCTTGGGCTGGCTGGATTTTATCGACGCTTTATCAAAGAATTCAGCATCATTGCCGCACCACTACATGAATTGACGAAGAAAGGAGCACCCTTTCATTGGGAGGTGGCACAAGAGAATGCCTTCAACCACCTAAAAAAGAAGCTCACAAATGCTCCACTACTCCAACTTCCAGATTTCGGTAAACCTTCTGAACTTGAGTGTGATGCTAGCGGTATAGGCATAGGTGGTGTTCTAATTCAGGATAGTAAACCTATTGCCTATTTTAGTGAGAAACTAAGTGGACCAAGTCTGAATTACTCCACTTATGATAAGGAATTATATGCTTTATTTCGGACCCTAGAGACATGGCAACATTATTTATGGCCGAAAGAATTTGTAATTCATTCTGATCATGAGTCTCTTAAGCATATTAGAAGTCAAAACAAATTGAACCGTAGACATGCAAAATGGGTGGAGTTTATTGAATCTTTTCCCTATATCATAAAACACAAGAAAGGAAAGGAAAATGTCATTGCCGATGCTTTATCTAGACGCTATACCATGTTATCTCAACTTGATTGTAGAATTTTTGGGTTAGAAACTCTTAAGGAGCTATATGAGCATGACAATGATTTTAAAGAAATAATGTTGAACTGTAAGGAAGGAAGGGGCTGGAATAAGTATATGGTGAATGATGGACTATTGTTTCGTGCTAACAAGCTATGCATCCCAGCTAGCTCCGTCCGTCTTTTGTTATTACAGGAGGCTCATGGAGGTGGTCTAATGGGACATTTTGGTGCCAAAAAGACGGAGGACGTAGTAACCGACCACTTCTATTGGCCAAAATTGAGGCGTGATGTTGAGCGCTATGTATCACGCTGCACCACTTGTCAAAAAGCTAAGTCACGACTTAACCCACACGGTTTATACATGCCTCTACCTGTTCCTAATGCTCCTTGGGAAGATATCTCAATGGACTTTGTTTTAGGACTACCACGGTCAAAGAGGGGGAGAGATAGTATTTTTGTTGTCGTGGATAGGTTCTCTAAAATGGCACATTTTATACCTTGTCACAAAAGCGATGATGCTACTGTAGTTGCTGATTTATTCTTTAGAGAGATCATTCGCTTACATGGGGTGCCCAACACTATAGTGTCCGATCGTGATACAAAGTTCCTTAGTCACTTTTGGAGGACTCTTTGGGCTAAATTGGGGACTAAGTTACTATTTTCTACTACATGCCATCCCCAAACAGATGGACAAACTGAAGTTGTTAATCGGACATTGTCAACCATGCTTAGAGCTACTTTGAAAAAGAACTTGAAAATGTGGGAGGAATGCTTGCCTCATGTAGAATTTGCTTATAACCGTTCGCTACATTCTACCACAAAGATGTGTCCTTTTCAAGTCGTTTATGGTTTTATTCCTCATGCACCAATTGATTTATTACCTCTACCATCTTTACATAAAGTAAACCTTGATGCAAAAGAACGTGCTGAGCTGATATTAAAAATGCATGAAATTACGAAAGAAAACATAGAAAGCATGACTGATAAGTATAAAATTGCCGGAAGTAAGTGTAGAAAGAAAATGTCGTTTGAACCTGGAGATCTTGTTTGGCTACACTTACGCAAGGATAGGTTTCCTAAATTGAGGAAATCAAAGTTAATGCCTAGAGCTGATGGTCCTTTCCATATATTAGAGAAAATAAATGACAATGCATATAAGCTGGATGTGCCTACAGATTTTGGGGCTAGTCCCACCTTTAACGTTTTAGATTTGAAGCCATACATGGGAGACGAAGGCGAAGATGATGATGACAATGTTTCTACCAACAAGACCACACTACCTACGGCAGCACCTCCACCTGAAGCCAGGCCAACCTTTGAGAAAGTTTACACCAGACGAGTATGCAATGTGATTGTAATCAGAAACAAAGGGGAGGTCGAACATGGAGCATCCATTCCAAAGAGAGATGCGCATGAGTTGAGGACAACTCAAATGTAAGAAGGGGAGGATGATGAGGACATCACTTCTACGGATACGACCACAACTCCATAACTACTTTCCTACAAATATCTTGTAGCTTGATATTTCTAGTTCCTTGCACTTTAAGTAACTAGGTCAAGCCACTTTTGTTGACTGTCCACATTCATGGAACAACCTCCATTTCAATAGTAATGTTATCTAGTTGTTGCCAGCTGAACTGTAGCAGCGCGGCACTGTAGCAAACCGACCTAGTAGCAGCCATTTTGGCTATAAAAGGAGGGGTACCTCCATATGTAAAACTTGGGTTATTTTTAGTTCAGTTTAGTGTTCCTTGTGAAACTACTGCCTTGATCTTCTCTTGTGTCGGCTAGACCAACAGATTGATCTCTACTTGTAACCCCAAACAATCCTACATTTATATATATGCAATTTTGAGATTGCTTGTTACCTTGTTCTTGCTGGATTCTTCCATTTCTTGCAGGAACAGACCCTAGTGGCCAGGTCAGCTTGGTTTTGGCAAAGCTGATAACATCTCAGGGGTTGGTTCAGCGGTTGCTTGGCTATTCGGTCCTCTTGGACAGTAGCCTGGATCGTGAGGGTCACCTCCACAAATCGAAGGTATCTATCTCATCAAAAGGTCGGGCCACTCTAGTGGTGTATCAATATGTCTTTATTAATTGATTTGCATCCATCAAGCCTGCTGAAGTTGTAACTAAATTTATATTTTTTCATTAGGACATGAGTAGTAAGTGAACCCTACCTAGAGCAGTGGATAACCGAGATACACCACTAAAACATGTCTCCAATCTCCATACTCAAACGTACTCATAATCATAACACTTGCTTCACGAGAAAAACATTAACAAAGTACTTTGCCTCTAAGAAGAAATCAAATGATATACAAACAAGTATTAACATAATTACCTGGAGTTATGTTCAGATATTTGGACAATCCAGAAGGGTGGGCTGGGGTAAAATATCCTTTGAGAGAAAATGGTGCCAAATCAACCAACATCTTCTTTTTCAGGTCAACAGTGATCATCCATGTCTTTATGTTGCAAAATTTGGATTTACACAACAAGTAAACAATATCATCACAGTCACAGGTCAAGCTTAGGACAGGGTGAGATGCTAGC
This sequence comes from Thinopyrum elongatum, assembly GCA_011799875.1. NCBI lineage: Eukaryota > Viridiplantae > Streptophyta > Magnoliopsida > Poales > Poaceae > Thinopyrum > Thinopyrum elongatum. Next base: position 529,736,494 of record CM022300.1, on the reverse strand, counting down.
AGGTCCTTCAATGTCAACTCTCTTACATAGGTGTCACTCAGAGTCAGCTCAGGCAACAACTTAGAATGACTTGGGTAATCAACCGAGATTTCCTTGTCATAAGCCATGAATCCCTTGCTCCAATGGTCCCAAGAAGTCATCTTGTACCAAGTCATGGCCCTCCAACCCATTTCTTTGGGGTTCATCAAGCAGTGTGAATCATACAGTGTATCCAAGTCTTGATACAACCTTTCGTCGACATCTAGTCTTTCATATTTTTCTATCTCGACAAACTTGATCATACCATTTCTATATGCAACATTCCGAAGCGGCCACGCGGACGATTTCGCGCTGTCCATGTTGCCAGCCATCACCTTAGGCAATGTGATGAAGCACGCCACAGGCATTTCGTCGAGCACGTTGCAGAACAGAATCCCCCTCCAGAGATCAACCCATCCAAGTGTGCCTTCACCAAACTGAATCACCTTGTAAGCTTGAATCGATGACATCCGCGCTCTGACATCGGACGACACCTCCACCTGCGGCACTTTACGACTCCAAGCCCAGGTCCTGGAGGAGAAGACATGGAGGGCGAAATCCCAAGGGGCCGGTAAGTAGCACAACACGGCCAGGACGAAATGGTCGCCGTCGTCGCGGGGCAGGAGGCCGAGATCTGAGGACGTGAGGACGCGCGGGTAGGGGGCCGGGAGTAGGCGCAACGATGGCACGGGGCCTGCCTTGTAGACGAAGTACTCGCGCCCTCTAGGGGCGGGCAGGAAGAGGACGGAGAGGACGAGAAAGTCCTTCTCCGAGCAGACGATGCTGGGCCTGCCGCAGTTGGCCTCCGGGACTCCGGGGCAGTGAACGCACAGGTAGGAGACGTCCAGCGGGTCGGTGGCGTAGACGGTGACCTGGACGGTGTGGCCGGCGATCGAGAAGGCCTCCGCGGTGGTGGCGTTCCTCACGTCGGCGAGGTACGCCTGCGGCTCAAGGAGCACCCAGGCGGGGGCAGGGGCCGCGGGGTCGCGGGGCCGGTGCGTCGGGGGCTCGCATGTCATGGTGAAGATCTTGCTCATGGCGTCTTTACTGCCGAAATCGAGCATGGTGCTCGGCGGTGGGGATGGGCGACGGGATTTATCAGGGTTCAGATCGGATCTGGAGTGGGAGCTGCGACTGCGGCCTACGGGTTTCTTGTGAGTGCTGAGGGAGAGGGGAGGCCAGTTGGGGGCAGCTGGAAATAAACTGGCTTTGCATCTTTCTTCACACTTCCTCCTTGTCGTGTTCCTGACCTTTTTGCTGTTTTCGCGCACGCGGTCGGTCTGTCCGTGCCTGGCCCATGAAATACAACGGCACAAGTTTTTTACTTTCGTAATAATGAGAGAAAACACAAACCTTCCTTTTTGGAAAAGAAAAACACAAAGCTTCGTTGCTGCAGCTTCACTCTTTACCACCTGCGCTGTCAATTCACCATGACCATACACGCATAAGAAAATCTCGCCAATAAAAAAAAAAACTGTACTGCTAAGCTAGCCGGGCCTGCGACCACAGCGAGCTGCCACCCTCTTCCTCCTCTGTTGTCGTGGGCGCCGGTGCTGCGTTGGCATTGGGGTACGAGAAGCCGTCGTGCAGGCGACTGTAACCTCAGATTGATGGGAGTCAGCACCTTGTCTTGCCCACTATAACCGTAGCCAGCTGCGACCAGCGCCACGACGAGGATACGTGGAAATCATATTTTGTTTGCCAACATTCTTTGTCAAAAATCGCGATTGATTTCCAAACATCTATAAACATCTTCACAATAGCCTTATTCACCATTGCCAAGTCAAGAACAACTCCCTGAACTTAGAGGTATCCACTGCCTCCCAAATGAATAGGTGAAAATTTTCTTTTTGTACCATCTAGCCACGAAAGTCTCATTTTAAAAAGTGCATTCTCTTTTCGACATTTTTCCACGAGCCATAAGAGAGACGAATGCACAAAATGATACTGTATCTGTGTCGCTGCTTGGACAAGGCTTTATAAGAAATTATTAATTTTCCACGTATATATAACAGATTATTTTTCTGCCACTTCAATATATCTTCGACCAACATTAAGTTTTCCATTACCAGGATTTGTTCAACTAAAACAGAAAGCTAAGCTAATTATAAAACGATAAACACTCAAAGGTAGCAGCAAAACACAGGATAGCCCAGTAAATAAAATGGGAGCAGCAGAGTTGCGCAGAAGACGAGAGCAGAGCTTGAGACACCAGAAAAATCTCCATGTTTGCGTTCCCAGGGAGGCTTGAGTTGGGTTCTGGACGGCGAGGATGGTGCTGGAGCACCACACATGCCCTTGCCACCAGCTCCTTCTCAGGGTCCTTCTGAAGTACCTTCTTCCTCTGCTGCATCAGAGACAGTGTGAGATGAATGCCCATCGAAGGCTCCAAAGCCACTCTTATGTTCATAGAGATTCTTCCACGTCACAACACTAGAAATAGCACATACACCAAACATAAAAGCATCCTATAAAAAATCATTCATCAACAAAACCTCACCAACTGGTCTGGAAATCCCCACGATTGTCAGGTATATTGCGAATTGAAGTTCAGTCATAAAAGGCAACAAAAAGAGCTACTAGACATCAAAAAAATGATGTGGTCAGAAGTTTCTATATCCCTACAGATTTGGCAGTGACATCTCCTGGCCACATACATTTTGCCAGTTGCTCGGCCGACTGAATTGTGTTTTGCTACGATCGAATGAGTTTGTCAACTAACATTATCCAAATATTTCAGAGGTGGCCAACCACACCTGCAGGTAAATTTTAATCCTGATACATGTTTCTTCGTATGAATCTTACCCAGACACTATAATTGCTTTCAGTTTAATGCTAAACTCAGCAATCACATGTGAACAAGATAAAATAATCAGAATCAATATCATGAATGCAAGGTGGTCTTTAGATGAACAAACTAAGGGTGAATATGTGTTTGTCAATTGCTTAGCATCTGTCAAGGTATCTCAAGATCTAACCAAACTAATATTTGTTCATCAGGAGATGAGCAACTCAATTTGCATCCATGGTGACAACAACCCAGACCAGCAGAGAATGAGATGCACAAAACACATTTAAGTACTCATAATAAAAACACTTGCTTAACAAAAGAACATAATCAGAGTACTATGTCTCCAAGGAAAAATTGTATGATCTACAAACAAGCATTGGTATATTCACCTGGAGCTACGTTCAGATAATTGGACAATTCAGAAGGGTGGGCTGGGCTGTAATATCCTTCGAGAGGAAATGGTGCCAATTCGACCAATATCTTCTTTTTCAGGTCAACAGTGATCAGCCATGACTTTTTGCTGCCAGATTTCGATTCACACAACATGTAAACAACATCATCACAATGACCTGCCAAGCTCGAGACAGGGTAAGATGCTAGCATGTCCTTCAGTGTCAACTCTCCGGCATCGTCATCTGTCAGCTCAGGCAACAACATTGAATGCGTTGGTTGGTCAACCGAGATTTCCTTATCATAAGCCATGCACCCCTTGCTCCAATGATCACAAGAAAACCTTCTATACCATGTCATGGCCTTCCAGCCCATTACTTTTGGTTTCTTCAAGCAGTCTGCCTCGTAGAGTGTATCAATGTCATCGAACGGCCTTTCGTCAGGATCATGCCTTTGATGTTTCTCTATCTCGACATACTTGATCAAACCATCGCTGCAGGAGACGTTCCGAATGGGCCACGGGGATGACTTGGGGCCCTCCCTGTGGCCAGGCATCAGCGGGGGCAGCGGGATGAACCGCAGCACGGGCATTTCTTCGAGCACATTGCAGACCACAATCCCCCTCCAGAGATCAACCCATCCCACCGTGCCTTCTCCGAGCAGAATCACCTTGGAAGCTATGATGTGGGACACCTCAGCCCTGGCACCAGGCGACACGTCCCCCTCCACCTCCTTCACGCTCCAAGCCCAGGTCGTGGAAGAGAACACATGGAGGTCATAGACCCAGCGTCCGAGCGTGAAGCACAGGACGGGCAGGAGGAAATGCGCGCCGTCGTCGCGGGGCACGAGCGCGACGTCGGCCTTGGTGAGGACGCGCGGGAAGGGGCCTGGGAGCAGGTGGAGGGACGGCCGCCCGGGCCCGGCCCTGTAGACGAAGTACTCCTTGAGGCCCTCCTTGGCGTAGGCGCCGAAGATGAAGACGACCGAGAGGACGAGGAGGTCCTTCTCGGAGCAGACGACGGTGGGCCGGTCGGAGAAGTCGGCGTCGGTGAGGCCGGGGCAGTGGACGCAGACGTGGGAGAGGCCCAGCGGGTCGGTGGCGCAGACGGTGACCCGGACGGTGTGGCCGGTGCTGGAGGAGGCCTCCGCGGAGGTGGCGTTCGCGTGGTCGGCGATGTACCCGAGCGGCTCGAGCAAGAACCAGGCGGGCGGAGGGGCCGCGGCGTCGCGGGGAGGGCGCGGCGGGGGCTGGGAGGAGGCGGCGAAGATCTTGCGGATCCATTCCGTGTCCAAATCGAGCATCGTGCTCCGCGGCGGCGGACGGGGGCTGATCGATCGCGGTTTGGGGATCGCGGACTGGCAGCAGGGCTTTGGTCGGTTTTCGCTCTCCTCCGCCTGGCCGGGATCGAATTGTGGGTTTTCTGGTTCCCCGTATGACGCGGTCAGGTGGGTGGTGGGTTTCGAATCGCGGCTGGACTTCCGTAACGGCGGCGAGGTCCACGGTCGCCGGCGCATGCGGGGATTTGGGGAACTGCTGTGCTGGATGCTCTTTCTTTCTTTTTTTTCAAAGGGAAAAGGGAGAAAACTGCTGGATTTGATGGGCCTGCATTTGGGTTGGGTCCATATTATGATGCCTCACGCGTAGTGGGCTGGCCCAGTTCGAGGCAAGGTTTTCGATGTTCTTCTGCATGGGTTTCTATGGTTCGGTTTTGGTATTTTATTGATTTCTTCCCTTTTTATATTATCTTTAACCTTTATTTTTTAATTAGATATATTTTACTAATATTTATTTATTTATTAATATATTTATTTTTATGAATGCACAATAATATTTCTGAAATACATGATAAATATTTTTGTAGAGGATGAATATTTCTAGTACATACAATCAATTTTTTCTTAATACACAGTGAAAGTTTTAAAAACAGATGGTGAACATTTTTAAGATGCACGATGAAGTTTTTTTAATTGCATGGAGAACATTTTTTAGTACACAATTAACTCTAAAAAAAGTAGTGAACATTTTAAAATGCATGATGAACATTCTTTCAATACACGATGATTTTTTTTATATACACAATGAATATTTTTACAATACACGCTGAAAATTTTGTATTTAGAATACATGATTAACATTTTTCAATACATGATGAATAAATTTTTAACACATGTTGAACATTTTTTGAGAATATGTGATGAACATGTTTTAAATTAATGATGACCATTGTTTAATACACCAGGATTGTTTTAACAGCACCACGAGTATTTTTTATAAATTAGTAAAAATATTTTTTTTTGCCGCGGGCTGATGGCGACGGGCATCAATAGCCATGAGGTTTTAGTCCCCTCTCGCTAGGGTTTCTCTCTCCTCTCGGCGGTGACACGCGCGACCCCCGTAGAGATATCGATCTCCCCTTCCCTATCCTTCCCGCCGGCTAGCCGGGGCTCTTGGGGCCTCGTCGGCGGGTGGGGTTTAGGCGCGCTAGGGACCCTACCGCTCGCGGACCAACTCTTCTACGGGCAAGAGAATATGAGTGATGCTGCATCGGGATCGGGGCAGGGTGCCTCTGACCTAGCGGCAATGATGAAGGAATTAGGGCTGAAAGAAGAGGACCTCCAGGATGTTGTGATCGAAGACGAGGAGCTACCGGCGGAGGCGACCCGCTGGATGGCAATCGCTAGGGTTCACATGGAGAAACCTTACAGTCAGTATTGGTTCTTCAGGAACATGAGAATTGCTTGGGATCTGGCAAAGGAGGTGAAGATAAGGCTGCTGGAAGACAACCTCTACACGATGCAATTCGGCTGCCTCGGCGACTGGGAACGGGTTATGGAGGATGGACCATGGACCTTCAAGGGAAAAGCCGTGGTTCTATCGCATTATGATGGTTTCACCAAACCGTCGACTATAGAGCTGAATAAGATCGATATATGGATGCAGATCCATGACCTACCAGATGGCTTTTTCTCCAAAATCAAGGCTCTATCTGCAACAGTAGGAGAGTTCATCTACGCAGAGCCGAAATCACAGGACCTTGAGGGAAACTTTTCACGGGTTCAGCTGAGGCTTGACGCGACAAAACCTCTCAAGAACGCTGTGTCCTTGGTCATAAAGAAGAAGGAAACCCTTCAGAGGGTGATCTTTAGGGTGAAACATGAGCGGCTCCCCGATTGGTGTGCAGTCTGCGAATACATTGGCCATCTTTTTAAAGAGTGCGGCGATGGAGTTCATCCTCCAGAATCGCTAGTTTTTAAGGATCTGAAAGCGACTTGGTTCAAGGGGCCAGGAAATGGTCCAGGAGAAGGTAGAGGCTCAGGAGAAGGAAGCAACACAAGGGGGGTCGAGGTAGAGGACGGTCAGGTAGAGGACGTGGACGAGGAACACCACACAAGACCACTTCTGAAGGCCACAACTCTGAACCTGAACACGATGATCTCGATGTTGCCATGCAAGAAGCTGAAAGAAATAGGAAGAGGGGGGCCGCGGCAGGCGACCCAACGGCCTCTGTACTTCCAATGGTACCTCCAGTTGATGCGAATAAGCTAATGTTGATGCCCCCTCCAGAGGTCCCAGCGAGTCCATCATCAAAGCAGGAGCCAAAGAGAAACAAACTCAGCTCATCGACTAGTGAAAAACCCAATGGAAAGAACACAGCGGCCACCAAAAACCAAGATGCGTGTTTGGCGGGCCCCCAAGGGGGGTCGCGCATAGCGCAATGAGTCTTCTATGTTGGAACTGTCGTGGTGCTGGCAAACCTGCGACAGTTCGAGAGCTTCGTGATCTAACGAAGCAGTTTGCCCCCTCTGTACTATGTATCCTTGAAACTCAAATAGAGGGATCTAGAGTCGAGAGTATGGTTGGTTCTCTAGGTTATAATAAAAGTTTTGCTGTTAGTAGTTCGGGCAGAAGTGGTGGCCTAGGAATTTTTTGGAATGAGTAAATAAAGCTTGAGATTGTTGGTTATTCCCAGTATCACATTGATGCTATTATTAATGATCTTGTTGATGTCAGAACAAGGGTGACTTTCGTCTATGGAGAAGCCCAAGTAAATTAAAGGTACAAGACTTGGGACACACTACGGGGAATTGTTGGCGCAAGCGACATACCCTGGCTGGTCCTAGGCGATTTCAATGAGGTGCTGCAAGCCCACGAGCATGATGGAGTTGGAAACAGGAGCCAGGCGCAAATGGATGCGTTCAGAGACGCACTTGATACGTGTGGTCTAACGGATATAGGCTATACTGGTACTAGTTGGACCTTTGAGCGGAAAGTCGCAGGGGGAACATTCACAAGGGTTAGGCTCGACCGGGGCGTGGCAAACCCGGCGTGGTCGATCATTTTCCCGAATGCAACCCTCGAACACAAAACAGCATCTACAAGTGACCACGTACCCATCTACGTGAAATATGTGCATGAGGATGCATGCAGGTGGGTCCCACGCTCTTTTAAATACGAGTTGGCATGGGAAAGGGACCCAAGTCTGGGGCCAATAGTGCAAGCCGCATGGAACAGTGGTGCAGGCGATTCTGTCAGCGGGGTAAGCGACAAGCTGCGGTCGCTTTCATCGGATCTCTCATTCTGGGATAGGAATCACTTTGGGAACGTGAGACGGGACATACAGAGATTAAAAAAGGAGCTACAGGAGTTGAGGGGGATATGCCAAATCGCACCGGGCCAATGCATGCAGAGCTTAAGATTGTTGACATGCTAACTGAATTATATCACTGAGAAAAAATTCTTTGGCGTCAGAGAGTCCGAATAGAATGGTTGATGCACGGGGACAAGAACACGTATTTTTTCCATCTACGTGCAAGCCGCCGGCGAAGGAAAAACCAAATAAAATCACTTCAGAAACCGGATGGGTAGTTAACTGCAAATGCGATAGAGATGGAAAATATGGCCACCGCCTTTTATCAGGACCTGTATACGTCGGAGGGCGTCCATGACATGGAACGGGTCCTTGAAACAGTCCCAACCAAAGTCACGCAAGCCATGAACGACACTTTGAGTGCTCCATACACCCACAAAGAGGTGAAAACAGCTTTGTTTCAGATGTACCCCATCAAGGCACCTGGGCCGGATGTCTACCCGGCATACTTTTTTCAGCACCATTGGGACACTTGTGGAGATGATGTTACTGTTGGGGAACGTTGCATGGGAAACAAAAAAAATCCTACGCTCACCGAGATCAATCTAGAAGATGAACATCTACGAGAGGAGAGATTGCATCTACATACCCTTGTAGATTGCTAAGCGGAAGCGTTAAGAAACGCGGTTGATGTAGTCGAACGTCTTCACGATCCGTCCCGCGAACGTCTTCGCGATCCAATCACGATCCGTCCCACGAACTCCCGATCCAAGTGCCGAACGGACGGCACCTCCGCGTTCAACACACGTACGGCTTGATGACGCCTTCACCTCCTCGATCCAGCGAGTGATGGTGAAGTAGTAGCTCGAGTCCTCCGGCAGCACGACGGCGTGGTGGCGGTGGTGGTGGCGGAATCTCAGCAGAGCTTCGCTAAGCACTACGGAGAAGAAGATGGCTATGAGGGAGAGGAGGAGCAGCGCCATGGCACGAATAGATCTGTATGGGTGCGGCTGCCCTCTCTCTACCTCTCTATATATAGGAGAAGGGAGGAGGGGGTGGCGCCCCTAGGGGGCAGCAGCCAGGGCAGATGGGATCTACCCTAGGGTGACTTGCCCCCCAAGCCAGGTGGAGGCTTGCCTCCCAAGCCAGGTGGAGGCTTGCTTCCCAAGCCAGGAGGCGCCCCACCTCCCCTGGTCACGTGGGATGGGGTAAGAGGGGCGCTCAGCCCCTTAGTGGGCTGGTTTGCCCCCTCCCCTTGGCCCATGATGCCTCCCAACACTTGTCGGGACCCCCCGAAACCCCTTTCGGTCATGCTGGTCATCACCCGGTACCCCCAGAACAATTCCGGACTCCAATACCCTTCGTCCAATATATCAATCTTCACCTCCGAACCATTCCGGAGTTCCTCATCACATCCGGGATCTCATCCGGGACTCCGAACAACCTTCGGTAACCACCATAATGACTCAACTATACTTATATCGTCACCAAACGTTAAGTGTGTAGACCCTGCAGGTTCGAGCAGACATGACCGAGACACCTCTACGGTCAATAACCAATAGCAGGACCTGGATGCCCATAATGGTTCCCACATATTCTATGAAGATCTTATCGGTCGAACCTCGATCTCAAGGATTCAGCTAATCCCGTATGTAGTTCCCTTTGTCTATCGGTATGTTACTTGCCCGAGATTCGATCGTCGGTATCTCCATACCTAGTTCAATCTCGTTACCGGCAAGTCTCTTTACTCGTTTCGTAATACAAGATCATGTGGCTAAACCATTAGTCACATTGCTTGCAAGCTTCTTGTGATGTTGTATTACCAAGTGGGCCCTGAGATACCTCTCCGTCATACGGAGTGACAAATCCCAGTCTTGATCCATGCCAACTCAACAGACACCCTCGGAGATACCTGTAGAGCACCTTTATAGTCACCCAGTTACGTTGCAACATTTGGTACACACAAGGTACTCCTCCGGTGTCAGTGAGTTGCATGATCTCATGGTCATAGGAACATATACTTGACATGCAGAAAACGATAGCAATAAACTTGACACGATCATATGCTACGTTTATAGTTTGGGTCTTGTCCATCACATCATTCTCCTAATGATGTGATCCCGTTATCAAATGACAACTCATGTCCATGGCTAGGAAACCATAGCCATCTTTGATCAACGAGCTAGTCCGGTAGAGGCTTACTAGGGACATGTTGTTGTCTATGTATCCACACATGTATCTGAGTTTCCGATCAATACAATTCTAGCATGGATAATAAAAGATTATCATGAACAAGGAAATATGACAATAACCAATTTATTATTGCCTCTAGGGCAAATGGTTGCTCCACTATACGTATCCGGTTTGCTACTCAGAGTCATCCGGATAGGTGTTAAAGCTTGCATCGACGTAACCCTTTACGCCAAACTCTTTGTCACCTCCATAACCGAGAAACATTTCCTTATTCCTCAAAGGACAATTTTGACCACTGTCCAGTGATCCACTCCTGGGTCACTTTTGTACCCCTTGCCAGACATGTGGCAAGGCACGCCGTAGGTGCGGTACACAGCATGGCATACCGTATAGAGCCTATGGCTAAGGCATAGCGGACGACCTTCGTCCTTTCTCTTCTTCTGCCGTGGTCGAGCTTTGAGTCTCACTCAATTTCACACCTTGCTACTCAGGCAAGAACTCCTTGTTTGACTGATCCATTTTGAACTCCTTCAAAATCATGTCAAGGTACGTGCTCTGTGAAAGTCTTATCAGGCCTCTTAATCTATTTCTATAGATCTTGATGCCCAATATGTAAGCAGTTCTACCCAGGTCTTCCTTTGAAAAACACCTTTCAAACAACCCTTTATGCTTTCCAAAAATTCTACATCATTTCCGATCAATAATATGTCATCCACATATACTTATCAGAAATGTGTCGCAACTTCGTAAATGCTTCAAGGAATCTCCACACCGAGCTGTGGATCACGAAATGCTCGAATTGCATGATGATCTTTCTTATAAGGAACATCCGATCCGCATTCTCGATGAAGCTGAACGTCGGACCCGTCAGAAGGTTACCAAGTTCCTCAAAGTGCAATGGTCAAATCATACTGAAGATGAAGCCACTTGGGAACGCGAGGATAATCTTCGTGCGGAATACCCCGAACTTTTTCCTTCTACTTCTTAATTCTCGGGACGAGAATTCTTATTAGTGGAGGAGATTTGTAACACCCCCAGTGGTTAACTACAGTAATCCCATTTTGATTATGCCATGTCATCATGATTATCAATGCCTAAACATCATTTCCATCATATTGCATTCAGCTCCTAACTCAAAAATTCAAATTAAAACTAAAGTGAAATATAAAAGTTGTCCAACATAAAAACTAAAATGTTCAATAGATAACAAATATTCTAGAGACAATTCTAAAATTGTAACCAACATCATTGGAGTTGGGTAAGTGACTCAAACATCCTCAAACAGTGGCTGAAAATAACATTTAGTAACCTTTTAATTTATTTAAAACAAATATGAAATGATGTTTTGCCCAAACTAATTTTAGGTGTTAGGGAGTAAAGCACTGGTATTTATGGACTAGGTCTCCCTTTTTACAAAAACCATTTGGGGCCTAAACAATTAACAGAATAGAAAAGAAAAGAAACAGAAAAAGAGAAAAGGAAAAAGGCCTAAAGGATCCACTGTGCACTAGGCCTACTGCTACAAACAGAGCCGGCCCAGCCCACCCCGCACCTCCTCCCTCCTCTCGCACTGCTCATGCCGCCCCTCTTCAGCACCCGCGCGCGCACCCCAGGCCCCCCCTCTCTCCCGCTCGACACGCCCCCCGCCGTCGGGGTATCCCCCCCCCCCCCCTCCCCCTCCCCCTGACCCTATCCCTCCCCTTTCTCCCTCGCTCTCTCCCACCTACCCGACGCCGCCGTGGACGCCGCGGCTGAGCTGCGCGGCCACCTCGCCCGTTCGCCGCCCCGACAAGTCCAGCAGCTCCGCCTCGCTCCTCTGCTTCGTCTACGCTGCCGGATCGAGCCCCGGAGCCCCTCACGTCGCCGCATTCTTCCTCGCCTCCGCCTCGGCCACCGCATCGACCTCGCCGTCGATTCACCGCCGTCGAGCCTCCCCCGAGCCCATGTTGCACACCTGCAGGAGCGCTGTAAGCTGCCGCTCCTTCTCCCTCTCCTCCCGCCGTCGTTTGCGGCCCCTAGCGAGCTCCTCCACCATAGCCGAACGCGCCCCCGCCCGCCTCGTCGCCGGCGTGGCTCCGACGACCAAATGGTCTCGGGCTCGTGCCCGTTAGCATCGCCGCGTCGCGTAGGCCACCCCTAGCTGTTTTGTTCGCTCGCTAGCGCACCGCAACGCCGAACCCGTCGCATGTCCGAAACGGCCGCCGCCGACATGCTCGCCGCCGTCGCTCCGGTGCATCTCCGGCGACGCCACCGCCCCCACTAGATGCGGCCCATCGCCCGCTTTCGAACGTGACCGGCCACGCTCAAAACCGAGCACCACAGGAGAATCCCGAGCTCGCCGGAGCTCGGCGCCGCGCTCGGGCTCGCCGGAGCGCTCTCCGGCGGCCGGTCCGACGTGGCACCGGTGGGTCCCACCCCCAGTGCCACTGCCAGTGGGCCAGGCCGGCCCCAGTTGACCAGTTGACTTTGTCAACTGGCTGACTAGGCGCTGCCCAGTCACTGACTGGTGGGGCCACTCTCCCTATGTCTATGACATATGGGTCCCCCTTGTCAGGTGCCTAATTAACTAATTAGGTTAATAAAAATAATTAAAATCCTAATCAGTCACTGACTGCTGGGCCCCACTTGTTAATTAACGCAATAAACTAAATTAACCCCTCTGCTAATGTCACAGTGTATGACATGTGGGTCCCACCTGTCAGGTTTGACCCTGGTCAGCCGACCGTTGACTGCTGACGTCAGCATTGCGTCACAGTGACGTCACCCTGCTATTGTTTCGGATAATGTTGATTTAAATAATTAAATAAATTCCAGAAAATCAATAAAACTTTAGAAAATCATATCTTTTAATCCGTAACTCCGATGAAAATAATTTATATATGAAAAATGATCAGAAAAATGAGACGGATCCGAATACGCTACCCACATACCTGTTGGATGCCTCTAACTATCTGAACATGCAACTTTTTGCCTGTTTCAGATAAATGAATAGTGTATGACCTTAATAAAATAATTCCAAACAAATTCCTAAAATAACTAAATGACTTGGACATGTCTTCAGGCAACCCTGCACTGCACGTTAGCATGGCCTGCTCCGTGTTGCTTATGTTTGCTCTATATTTATACTGTTTTCTCCCCCTCTTCTCTCTCGTTAGACCCCGACGCAGTTCCCGGTACCGACGCAGCTTCGGATCCCGAAGACACCATTGACGACCTTGCCTTTGCCACCGAGCAACCAGGCAAGCCCCCCCCCCCCTTTGAGCATACCGATATCGCCCATTCTAATTCTCATGCTTGCATTAGAATTGCTGCTGCTGCTTTACCTATTCTGATGCATAGCCTGTTTATCGTAACCTGCTGTTGATGATTACCTGCATATCCTAAACTGCTTAGTATAGGCTAGGTAGAGACCTATCAGTGACCCCACTTATCCCGACTGCCGCGCTCGATTGTCAGAAGACCCGATCAACGGGATTGAAGACCAGGCCCCGACACCGCACATCACCCCCCTTAGTTGTAACGACACTGCAGCGTTACTATCGAGTGCCGAGGGTGAAACCTCTTGTAGCACTTCTGATGTTAACTCTGTAGAGTAGCTATTCAGTCGTGGTCATCGAGGGTGATTCCTCCTTCACCGCTTCCGATAACGACGCTGTCGTACAACACCTCAAGTGTGAACCCAGTGAGGGTGATTCCTCCGAGTTCACCTTGACGGATACATCAAGTAGGAATTCCAACAAGGGTGATACCTCGGATTCCCCTGATGTTATGGACACACGGATACTTGGACTTTACATTGTTACTTGGATAGGCGGGTCGACCCTGAGGGGTACCCACGTGCGCCTGAGAGGCGAGTGTTGTGAAGACGGGTTCCTGTATGGTGCCCGAGTGATGAATACGAGGCGCGGCCGGGCATTCTTAACCCTTGCAGCAAGTCCTCGAGACGGGGCGACGGGGTCACATCTTTCGTGAGTCTCTGCTCGTTACCGCAAGCCCTAGTCCATTAACGATTTGGATATTTGATCCGAGCAGGCCTCTGGCCTGATAGCACTAACCATCACGTGGGCATAGTATGGGCGTTCTGCATCGTATGCATCAGCCGAAAGCTCTGTCAGACGTCCAGTTCAGCAGTGCGGCATGGAGTGATTGGCGCCATTGCGGTGGTGCTTGGATCTAAGCCATGTGCGCAACGACCCGGAGGGTGAGGGGCGATGGCCAAGATCCCCTTGCGCTTAGGATGTAGACCGGCGGGGACCTCTCTGCTGAGCTGTAGGTAGGGTTGCGATGTGTCGTTTGGCCGAGGCCGGGCATGACCCAGGAAAGTGTGTCCGGCCGGAGTTAATCGAGCGTGTTGGGTAAGTTGGTGCACCCCTGCAGGGAAGAATACTTCTATCGATAGCCGGTCCTACGGTAAAGGACACTCGGAGTTGTATCCTGATTGATACAATTTTAGAACTGGATACTTGGATACTATGGCTCTGGGATTGCTTCTCGCAGGGAGTCGAGAAGGGATCTCCGGATGAGGTTGATGGATGTATGGCTCTGGGATTGCTTTCTCGCAGGGAGTCGAGAAAGGATCTCTGGGTGAGGTTGAGACTTAATGATACTACTACATTATATTGTACTGTTCTACTCTCTTCTATTTCTGCAAGACCGCTGAAGATGCTAGTCTTTGATAGGACTAGGTTTTGTCTCTATTCTGGCATTTCTGCAGCCCAGTCCACATATACAGCCTCCTCTTGAAAATGTTGCATATGTAGTGTAGATCCTTGCTTGCTGAGTACTTCTGAGTACTCACGGTTGCTTTGTTTTCCTTTTCTCCCCATATCAGTTTGACGTGACCAAGATGACGGAGTCCCTGAGACAGTTGCCCCCGCCGACGATCGCTACTACTACTACTACCCAGAGGATGGATGCTGCTACGAGTTGACTGACGACCAGGAGTAGGATCGGAGGGTCCCAGGCAGGAGGCCTACGTCTTTCGATCGTAGTGTTTTATTTTGCCCCGCCTTTCTAAAGGCCTTTCTGTTTCTATTTCATATCTGTACTCAGATATCTGATGCTTCCGCTGACGCTTGTACGCAAGCTTATGTATTCGAGCCCTCGAGGCCCCTGGCTTGTAATATAAAGCTTGTATGACTTTATTTATGTTTTAGAGTTGTGTTGTGATATCTTCCCGTGAGTCCTTAGGCTTGATCGTGTGCATTTGCGTGTATGATTAGTGCACGATCGGGCCGGGGGCGTCACAAGTTGGTATCAGAGCCGACTGACTGTAGGAACCCCCCTTTCCAACTCCTTGGCCGAAGTTGAGTCTAGTACTTGAAAATTGTTTTACTAACTTGGCTGTGTGGCTTACGGGCCCACATCGCCAATTGGGTGGTATTAGTATCTTTTATTCCTCGTCTATACTCTGGGACTCTGATCTCTCTTCTATTCGGGTTAAAATTTTTACTAACTCCAACATTAGGATCTCGTAATCACATTCTCCCGGAGAGCTGGATATTCGCAACTGATCCTTCCCTTGGAACGATTAGTCTGATAATCACCATTTTCCTTTCCATTGGTTTATTTAACCTTTCCTTTACAAGTATCTTACGCTTCTCACACTATCATTTGACACTTTTGGAATCTCTCGGCAAAATGTGTCGTGTTCAGCGGCAACATTTTGACTTCTTTCGAGATGTTAAATGAATTCATGAACAGCAATTCCATCCTTGCCTCTAGTGGTCGATGATATCATCGTCAACCTCTTTGACTACCTGCCCACGAATTGCTGTTAACCCAGAACGAGTTCAGGCTATTCTTGACTGGACCCCTCCAAAGAACGTCAAGCAAGTGAGAAGTTTTCTTGGTCTTGCAAGTTATTGCAGTCGATTTGTCGAGAACTTTTCCAAGATTGCTAAGCCCCTGACTGATCTGCTTCACAAGGGCGTTAAATTTGAATGGACAGAAAAATGTCAGGAAAGTTTTCAATCACTCAAAGACAAGCTGACATCTGCCCAGTACTATCTCCTCCAGATACCCGCAAAGACTTTGTGATCTATTGTGATGCATCCCGTGAAGGATTAGGCTGTGTCCTAATGCAAGAGCGCAAAGTGATTGCTTATGGCTCTCGTCAGTTGCGTCCACATGAAGAGAATTATCCAGTACATGATCTAGAACTAGCTGCTGTGATCTATGCATTGCAGTTGTGGCGACATTACCTCCTCGGTAATCGTTGCGAGATCTACACGGATCATAAAAGTCTGAAGTACTTGTTCACTCAGCCATCTCTAAACCTCCGTCAGCAAAGATGGATGGAGGCCATTGCGGACTATGATTTGGGTATATCCTATACCCCTGGCAAGGCTAACGTGATGGCTGATGCCTTAAGCCGCAAGTCCTATTGCGACAACCTCATGGTTAGGCGAGCTCAACCTCGTCTTTTTGAAGAACTTTGCAAGCTGAATCTGCTTATTGTTCCACAGGATTCTCTTAATAACCTTGTGATACAACCAGATCTTGAGAAAGCTGTTAAGAATGCGCAAGCTAAAGATGCTGAAGTTGATCTGATGAAGAAAAATCTTCACAATGTAAAGTACAGGGATTTCTCGCTGTCTGAAGATGGAACCTTGTATTTCAGAAACCGCATTGTGGTACCTCGCTTCGAGCTCATGACTGACAAGGTCATGAAGGAGGCACATGATACCCCGCTGTCTATTCATCCGGGTAGCACCAAGATGTATCGTGATCTCCGTCAAAGGTACTGGTGGTCTAGAATGAAGCAGGACATTGCTCGATATGTTGCTGAATGTGATGTGTGTCGTCGCGTTAAAGCAGAACATCAGAAACCAGCTGGAATTCTGCAACCACTTCCTATTCCTCTATGGAAATGGGATAAGGTTCAGATGGATTTCATTACAGGACTTCCAAGGTCACAGAAGGGTCACGATGCTATTCTTGTCGTCGTCGACCAACTTTCTAAAGTTGCACACTTTCTGCCCGTCAAAGAAACTATCACTGCTAACCAGTTAGCAGAGTTGTATATCTCCAGAATTGTTTCACTCCACGGTATTCCGAAGGAGATTAGTTCGGACCGTGGCGGTCTTTTCACCTCAAAGTTCTGGGAAAGTTTCCAAACAGCTATGGGAACTCATATTACCTGGAGTTCAGCTTATCATCCACAATCCCAAGGCCAAGTCGAACGAGTCAATCAAGTGCTTGAAGACATGCTTCGGGCTTGTGTTATTTCATTCGGCAAGAAGTGGGAAGAATCTCTCCCGTATGCCGAGTTCTCTTATAACAACAGCTATCAAGCCAGTTTGAAAATGGCCCCCTTCGAAGTACTCTATGGACGTAAGTGTCGAACCCCTCTGAATTGGTCAGAAACTGGGGAACGACCGCTCGTGGGTCCGGATATTATTCAACACGCCGAAGAACAAGTTCGTGTTGTCCGGGAAAATCTCATGGCGGCTCAGGACCGCCAGAAGAGCAACTACGATCGCAAACGATGGGGTTTGACTTATCAACCTGGTGATCAGGCTTATCTTCGTGTCACTCCTATGAAAGGCACTCACCGTTTTGGAATCAAGGGCAAGCTAGCTCCACGCTACATTGGTCCTTTCCGCATTGTTGCTAGACGTGGTCAGGTGGCGTATAAATTGGAATTGCCGCCGCAATTCTCCCATATCCACGACGTATTCCATGTGTCGCAACTTCGTAAATGCTTCAAGTAATCTCCACACCGAGCTATGGATCACGAAATGCTCGAATTGCATGATGATCTTTCTTATAAGGAACATCCGATCCGCATTCTCGATGAAGCTGAACGTCGGACCCGTCAGAAGGTTACCAAGTTCCTCAAAGTGCAATGGTCAAATCATACTGAAGATGAAGCCACTTGGGAACGCGAGGATAATCTTCGTGCGGAATACCCCGAACTTTTTCCTTCTACTTCTTAATTCTCGGGACGAGAATTCTTATTAGTGGAGGAGATTTGTAACACCCCCAGTGGTTAACTACAGTAATCCCATTTTGATTATGCCATGTCATCATGATTATCAGTGCCTAAACATCATTTCCATCATATTGCATTCAGCTCCTAACTCAAAAATTCAAATTAAAACTAAAGTGAAATATAAAAGTTGTCCAACATAAAAACTAAAATGTTCAATAGATAACAAATATTCTAGAGACAATTCTAAAATTGTAACCAACATCATTGGAGTTGGGTAAGTGACTCAAACATCCTCAAACAGTGGCTGAAAATAACATTTAGTAACCTTTTAATTTATTTAAAACAAATATGAGATGATGTTTTGCCCAAACTAATTTTAGGTGTTAGGGAGTAAAGCACTGGTATTTATGGACTAGGTCTCCCTTTTTACAAAAACCATTTGGGGCCTAAACAATTAACAGAATAGAAAAGAAAAGAAACAGAAAAAGAGAAAAGGAAAAAGGCCTAAAGGATCTACTGTGCACTAGGCCTACTGCTACAGCGCGGCCCAGCCCACCCCGCACCTCCTCCCTCCTCTCGCACTGCTCATGCCGCCCCGCTGTCGAGCACCGCACGAGCGCACCCCAGGCCCCCCCCGCTCGCGCTCGACAGCGCCCGCGCGCCGCTGGGTATAAGGGCCCCCCCCCCCCGCTCCCCTGCGAAACCCTGCATCCCTCCCCTTTCTCCCTCGCTCTCTCCCACCTCACCCGACGCTGCCGTGGATGGCCGCGACTGAGCTGCGCGGCCACCGTCGCCCGTTCGCCGCCCCGACAAGTCCAGCAGCTCCGCCTCGCTCCTCTGCTTCGTCTACGCTGCCGGATCGAGCCCCGGAGCCCCTCACGTCGCCGCATTCTTCCTCGCCTCCGCCTCGGCCACCGCATCGACCTCGCCGTCGATTCACCGCCGTCGAGCCTCCCCCGAGCCCACGTTGCACACCTGCAGGAGCGCTGTAAGCTGCCGCTCCTTCTTCCTCTCCTCCCGCCGTCGTTTGCGGCCCCTAGCGAGCTCCTCCACCATAGCCGAACGCGCCGCCGCCCGCCTCGTCGCCGGCGTGGCTCCGACGACCAAATGGTCTCGGGCTCGTGCCCGTTAGCATCGCCGCGTCGCGTAGGCCACCCCTAGCTATTTTGTTCGCTCGCTAGCGCACCGCAACGCCGAACCCGTCGCATGTCCGAAATGGCCGCCGCCGACATGCTCGCCGCCGTCGCTCCGGTGCATCTCCGGCGACGCCACCGCCCCCACTAGATGCGGCCCATCGCCCGCTTTCGAACGTGACCGGCCGCGCTCAAAACCGAGCACCACAGGAGAATCCCGAGCTCGCCGGAGCTCGGGCTCGCCGGAGCGCTCTCCGGCGGCCGGTCCGACGTGGCACCGGTGGGTCCCACCCCCAGTGCCACTGCCAGTGGGCCAGGCCGGCCCCAGTTGACCAGTTGACTTAGTCAACTGGCTGACTGGGCGCTGCCCAGTCACTGACTAGTGGGGCCACTCTCCCTGTGTCTATGACATATGGGTCCCCCCTGTCAGGTGCCTAATTAACTAATTAGGTTAATAAAAATAATTAAAATCCTAATCAGTCACTGACTGCTGGGCCCCACTTGTTAATTAACGCAATAAATTAAATTAACCCCTCTGCTAATGTCACAGTGTATGACATGTGGGTCCCACCTGTCAGGTTTGACCCTGGTCAGTCGACCGTTGACTGCTGACGTCAGCATTGCGTCACAGTGACGTCACCCTGCTACTGTTTCGGATAATGTTGATTTAAATAATTAAATAAATTCCAGAAAATCAATAAAACTTTAGAAAATCATATCTTTTAATCCGTAACTCCGATGAAAATAATTTATATATGAAAAATGATCAGAAAAATGAGACGGATCCGAATACGCTACCCACATACCTGTTGGATGCCTCTAACTATCTGAACATGCAACTTTTTGCCTGTTTCAGATAAATGAATAGTGTATGACCTTAATAAAATAATTCCAAACAAATTCCTAAAATAACTAAATGACTTGGACATGTCTTCAGGCAACCCTGCACTGCACGTTAGCATGGCCTGCTCCGTGTTGCTTATGTTTGCTCTATATTTATACTGTTTCCTCCCCCTCTTCTCTCTCGTTAGACCCCGATGTAGTTCCCGGTACCGACGCAGCTTCGGATCCCAAAGACACCATTGACGACCTTGCCTTTGCCGCCGAGCAACCAGGCAAGCCCCCCCCCCCTTTGAGCATACCGATATCGCCCATTCTAATTCTCATGCTTGCATTAGAATTGCTGCTGCTGCTTTACCTATTCTGATGCATAGCCTGTTTATCGTAACCTGCTGTTGATGATTACCTGCATATCCTAAACTGCTTAGTATAGGCTGGGTAGAGACCTATCAGTGACCCCACTTATCCCGACTGCCGCGCTGGATTGTCAGAAGACCCGATCAACGGGATTGAAGACCAGGCCCCGACACCGCACATCACCCCCCTTAGTTGTAACGACACTGCAGCGTTACTATCGAGTGCCGAGGGTGAAACCTCTTGTAGCACTTCTGATGTTAACTCTGTAGAGTAGCTATTTGGTCGTGGTCATCGAGGGTGATTCCTCCTTCACCGCTTCCGATAACGACGCTGTCGTACAACACCTCAAGTGTGAACCCAGTGAGGGTGATTCCTCCGAGTTCACCTTGACGGATACATCAAGTAGGAATTCCAACGAGGGTGATACCTCGGATTCCCCTGATGTTATGGACACACGGATACTTGGACTTTACATTGTTACTTGGATAGGCGGGTCGACCCTGAGGGGTACCCGCGTGCGCCTGAGAGGCGAGTGTTGTGAAGACGGGTGCCTGTATGGTGCCCGAGTGATGAATACGAGGCGCGGCCGGGCATTCTTAACCCTTGCAGCAAGTCCTCGAGATGGGGCGACGGGGTCACATCTTTCATGAGTCTCTGCTCGTTACCGCAAGCCCTAGTCCATTAACGATTTGGATATTTGATCCGAGCAGGCCTCTGGCCTGATAGCACTAACCATCACGTGGGCATAGTATGGGCGTTCTGCATCGTATGCATCAGCCGAAAGCTCTGTCAGACGTCCAGTTCAGCAGTGCGGCATGGAGTGATTGGCGCCATTGCGGTGGTGCTTGGATCTGAGCCATGTGCGCAACGACCCGGAGGGTGAGGGGCGATGGCCAAGACCCCCTTGCGCTTAGGATGTAGACCGGCGGGGACCTCTCTGCTGAGCTGTAGGTAGGGTTGCGATGTGTCGTTTGGCCGAGGCCGGGCATGACCCAGGAAAGTGTGTCCGGCCGGAGTTAATCGAGCGTGTTGGGTAAGTTGGTGCACCCCTGCAGGGAAGAATACTTCTATCGATAGCCGGTCCTACGGTAAAGGACACTCGGAGTTGTATCCTGATTGATACAATTTTAGGACTGGATACTTGGATACTATGGCTCTGGGATTGCTTCTCGCAGGGTGTCGAGAAGGGATCTCCGGACGAGGTTGATGGCTGTATGGCTCTGGGATTGCTTTCTCGCAGGGAGTCGAGAAAGGATCTCTGGGTGAGGTTGAGACTTAATGATACTACTACATTATATTGTACTGTTCTACTCTCTTCTATTTCTGCAAGACCGCTGAAGATGCTAGTCTTCAATAGGACTAGGTTTTCTCTCTATTCTGGCATTTCTGCAGCCCAGTCCACATATACAGCCTCCTCTTGAAAATGTTGCATATGTAGTGTAGATCCTTGCTTGCTGAGTACTTCTGAGTACTCACGGTTGCTTTGTTTTCCTTTTCTCCCCATATCAGTTTGACGTGACCAAGATGACGGAGTCCCTGAGACAGTTGCCCCCGCCGACGATCGCTACTACTACTACCTAGAGGATGGATACTGCTGCGAGTTGACTGACGACCAGGAGTAGGATCGAAGGGTCCCAGGCAGGAGGCCTACGCCTTTCGATCGTAGTGTTTTATTTTGCCCCACCTTTCTAAAGGCCTTTCTGTTTCTATTTCATATCTGTACTCAGATATCTGATGCTTCCGCTGACGCTTGTACGCAAGCTTATGTATTCGAGCCCTCGAGGCCCCTGGCTTGTAATATAAAGCTTGTATGACTTTATTTATGTTTTAGAGTTGTGTTGTGATATCTTCCCGTGAGTCCTTAGGCTTGATCGTGTGCATTTGCGTGTATGATTAGTGCACGATTGGGCCGGGGGCGTCACATCGTAGGTCCACCGTTGTCCAACAACATGACCTCTAAGACAGGGTAATCGTACCACTCAGAAGCTGTACATACCCTTGTCGACCTACGAGGTTTGACAGTAACTTGATCCGAAGCTTCATGATCATCATCATTAGCTTCCTCTTCAACTGACGTAGGTGCCACAGAAACATCTTTCTGTGCTGCGCTACTCTCTGGTTGAAGTAAAGGTTTAACAACCTCATCAAGTTCTATCTTCCTCCCACTCAATTCTTTCGAGAGAAACTCTTTCTCGAGAAAGGACCCGTTCTTAGCGACAAACACTTTGCCCTCGGATCTGAGATAGGAGGTATACCCAACCATCTCTTTTGGGTATCCTATGAAGACGCATTTCTCCGCTTTGGGTTCGAGCTTTTCCGGCTGAAGTCTTTTGACATAAGCATCGCAGCCCCAAACCTTAAGAAATGATAACTTAGGTTTCTTGCCAAACCACAGTTCATACGGTGTCATCTCCACGGACTTAGATGGTGCCCTATTTAAAGTGAATGTAGTTGTCTCTAATGTATAACCCCAAAACAATAGTGGCAGATCGGCAAGAGACATCATAGAATGCACCATATCCAATAAGGTACGATTATGATGTTTGGACACACCATTACGCTGTGGTGTTCCAGGTGGCGTCAACTGTGAAACAATTCCACATTGTCTTAAGTGATTGCCAAACTCATAACTCAGATATTCTCCCCTTTGATCAGATCGTAGGAATTTGATCTTCTTGTTACGATGATTCTCAACTTCACTCTGAAATTGCTTGAACTCTTCAAACGTTTCAGACTTATGCTTCATCAAGTAAATATACCCATATCTACTCAAATCATCGGTGAAGATGAGGAAATAATGATATCCACCGCACGCATCAACACTCATCGGACCGCACACATCAGCATGTATGATTTCCAACAAGTCACTTGCCCATTCCATTGTTCCGGAAAACGGGGTTTTAGTCATCTTGCCAATGAGGCATGGTTCGCATGTGCCAAGTGATTCAAAATCAAGTGACTCCAAAAGTCCATCAGCATGGAGTTTCTTCATGCGCTTTACACCAATATGACCTAAGCGGCAGTGCCACAAGAAAGTGGTATTATCATTATCAACTCTACATCTTTTGGCCTCAATGTTATGAACATGTGTATCACTACGATCGAGATTCAATAAACCATTCACATTGGGTGCATGACCATAGAAGGTATTATTCATGTAAACAGAATAACCATTATTCTCTGACTTCAATGAATAACCGTATCGCAATAAACATGATCTAATCATGTTCATGCTCAACGCAGACACCAAATAACATTTGTCTAGGTTCAGCACTAATCCCGAAGGTAGAGGGAGCGTGCGATGGTGATCATATCAACCTTGGAAACACTTCCAACACACATCGTCACCTCGCCCTTAGCTAGTCTCCGTTTATTCCGTAGCTTTTGTTTCGAGTTACCAATATTAGCAACTGAACCGGTATCTAATACCCAGGTGCTACTAGGAGTACTAGTAAGGTACACATCAATAACACGTATATCAAATATACTTTTGTTGAAGTTGCCAGCCTTCTTATCTACCAAGTATTTGGGGTAGTTCCGCTACCAGTGACCGTTCCCCTTACAATAGAAGCACTTCGTCTCGGGTTTGGGTTCCACCTTCGTTTTCTTCACTGGAGCGGCAACTGGCTTGCCATTCATGAAGTTTCCCTTCTTGCCCTTGCCCTTCTTAAAACTAGTGTTCTTGTTAACCATCAACACTTGATCCTCCTTCTTGATTTCTACCTCCGCGGCCTACCGCGAACAGCTCCTGGATCATCTCCATCCCTTGCATGTTATAGTTTATCATGAAGTTCTAGTAGCTTGGTGATAGTGTCTGGAGACTTCCGTCAATCACTATCTTATCTGGAAGATTAACTCCCACTTGATTCAAGTGATTGTAGCACCTAGACATTCTGAGCACATGCTCACTGGCTGAGCTATTCTCCTCCATCTTGTAGGCAAAGAACTTGTCAGAGGTCTCATACCTCTCAACACGGGCATGAGCCTGAAATACCAATTTCAGCTCTTGGAACATCTCATATGTTCCATGGCGTTCAAAATGTCTTTGGAGCCCCGATTCTAAGCTGTAAAGCATGGCGCACTAAACTATCAAGTAGTCATCAGAACGTGTATGCCAGATGTTCACAACATCCACAGACAACGCTAGAGGGGTTGGCACACCGAGCGGTGCATCAAGGACATAAGCCTTCTGTGCAGCAGTGAGGACAATCCTCAGACTACGGACCTAGTCCGCATAATTGCTTACAATATCTTTCAACTTAGTCTTTCTCTAGGAACGTATTAAAACTGGGAGCTACAGCGTGAGCTATTGATCTACAACATAATTTGCAAAGACAACTTAGACTATTGTTCATGATAATGAGTTCAATTAATCATATTACCTAAGAACTCCCACTCAAATCAACATCCCTCCAGTTGTCCGAGTGTAACACGATCCAAATTCACCAATCCAAGTCCGATCATCACGTGAGATGAGGTGGTTTCAATGGTGAACATCTCCATGTTGATCATATCTACTATATGACTCGTGTTCGACCTTTCAGTCTCTTGTGTTCCGAGGCCATGTCTATACATGCTAGGCTCGTCAAGTTTAACCCAAGTGTTCCGCATGTGCAAAACTGGCTTGCACCCGTTGTATGTGAACATAGAGTCTATCACACCCGATCATCACGTGGTGCTTCGAAACGACGAACTTTCGCAACGGTGCACACTTGGGGAGAACACAATTTTATCTTGAAATTTTTAGTGAGGGATCACCTTATAATGCTACCGTCGTCCTAAGCAAAATAAGATGCATAAAAGGACTAACATCACATGCAAATCATAAGTGACATGATATGGCCATCAACTCGTGATTTTGATCTCCATCTCCAAAGCATCGGCATGATCTCCATCGTCACCGGCATGACACCATGATCTCCATCATCGTGTCGCCATCGGGGTTGTCACGCCAACCATGCTTCTACTACTATTGCTACCACTTAGCGATAAAGTAAAGCATTACATAGCGCTTAATGATTGACACGTAGGTCATACAATAATTAAAGACAACCCTATGGCTCCTGCCGGTTGCCGTATGCATCGACATGCAAGTCGATATAAACTATTACAAACATGATCATCTCATACATCAAATATATATATCATCATGTCTTTGGCCATATCATATCACAACATACCCTGCAAAAACAAGTTAGACGTCCTCTAATTGTTGTTGCATGTTTTACGTGGCTGCTATGGGTATCTAGCAAGAACGATTCTTACCTACGCAAAGCCACAACGGTGATATGCAAGTTGCTATTTAACCTTCTACAAGGACCGCCTTTGTCGAATCCGATTCAACTAAGGTGGGAGAGACAGACACCCGCCAGCCATCTTTATGCAACAAAGTCACATGTCAGTCGATGGAACCGGTCTCATGTACATGGACATGTAAAGTTGGTCCGGGCCGCTTCATCCCACAATACCGTTGAATCAAGAAAAGACCAAGGAAGGAAGCAATCTGAATATCAACGCCCACAAACTCCTTTGTGTTCTACTCGTGATGTCATCTACGCATAGACCTGGCTCTGATACCACTGTTGGGGAACGTTACATGGGAAACAAAAATTTTCCTACGCTCACCAAGATCAATTTAGGAGATGAACATCTACGAGAGGAGAGATTGCATCTACATACCCTTGTAGATCTCTAAGCGGAAGCGTTAAGAAATGCGGTTGATGTAGTCGAACATCTTCGCGATCCAATCACGATCCGTCCCGCGAACGTCTTCGCGATCCAATCACGATCCGTCCCGCGAACTCCTGATCCAAGTGCCGAACGGACGGCACCTCCGCATTCAACACACGTACGGCTTGATGACGCCTTCACCTCCTCAATCCAGCGAGCGATGGTGAAGTAGTAGCTCGAGTCCTCCGGCAGCATGACGGCGTGGTGGCGGAATCTCAGCAGAGCTTCGCTACGCACTACGGAGAAGAAGATGGCTATGAGGGAGAGGAGGAGCAGCGCCATGGCACGAATAGATCTGTATGGGTGCGGCTGCCCTCTCTCTACCTCTCTATATATAGGAGAAGGGAGGAGGGGGTGGCGCCCCTAGGGTTTTCCCTAGGGGGGCGGCGGTCAGGGCAGATGGGATCTACCCTAGGGAAACCCTAGGGTGACTTGCCCCCCAAGCCAGGTGGAGGCTTGCCTCCCAAGCCAGGAGGCGCCCCACCTCCCCTGGTCACGTGGGATGGGGTAAGAGGGGCGCTCAACCCCTTAGTGGGCTGGTTTTCCCCCTCCCCTTGGCCCATGATGCCTCCCAACACTTGTCGGGACCCCCCGAAACCCCTTTCGGTCATGCTGGTCATCACCCGGTACCCCCGGAACAATTCCGGACTCCAATACCCTTCGTCCAATATATCAATCTTCACCTTCGGACCATTCCGGAGTTCCTCGTCATGTTCGGGTTCTCATCCGAGACTCCGAACAACCTTCGGTAACCACCATAATGACTTAACTATACTTATATCGTCACCAAACGTTAAGTGTGTAGACCATGCGGGTTCGAGAACTATGCAGACATGACCGAGACACCTCTACGGTCAATAACCAATAGCGGGACCTGGATGCCCATAATGGTTCCCACATATTCTATGAAGATCTTATCGGTTGAACCTCGATGTCAAGGATTCAGCTAATCGCGTATGTAGTTCCCTTTGTTTATCGGTATGTTACTTGCCCGAGATTCGATCGTCGATATATCCATACCTAGTTCAATCTCGTTACCGGCAAGTCTCTTTACTCGTTTCGTAATACAAGATCCTGTGGCTAAACCATTAGTCACATTGCTTGCAAGCTTCTTGTGATGTTGTATTACCGAGGGGGCCTGAGATACCTCTCCGTCATACGGAGTGACAAATCCCAGTCTTGATCCATGCCAACTCAACAGACACCCTCGGAGATACCTGTAGAGCACCTTTATAGTCACCCAGTTACGTTGCGATGTTTGGTACACACAAGGTACTCCTCCGGTGTTAGTGAGTTGCATGATCTCATGGTCATAGGAACATATACTTGACATGCAGAAAATGATAGCAATAAACTTGACATGATCATATGCTACGTTTATAGTTTGGGTCTTGTCCATCACATCATTCTCCTAATGATGTGATCCCGTTATCAAATGACAACTCATGTCCATGGCTAGGAAACCATAGCCATCTTTGATCAACGAGCTAGTCCGGTAGAGGCTTACTAGGGACATGTTGTTGTCTATGTATTCACACATGTATCTGAGTTTCCGATCAATACAATTCTAGCATGGATAATAAACGATTATCATGAACAAGGAAATATGATAATAACCAATTTATTATTGCCTCTAGGGCATATTTCCAACAGTTACCAAGGCAGTTTTGAGGATTGTAGATGGCACCGAATCCGCAGAATGCATAAATGACACGATCTTGGTTCTTATCCCCAAGGTAAAGAACCCTTCACTTCTGTCTCAATTTCGCCCAATCAACCTTTGTAATGTCTTGTACAAAATTGCATCGAAGGTCATCTCCAACAGATTGAAAGTTGTGTTGCCTGAAATTATCCCAGATGAGCAGTCAACATTTGTGCCAGGTAGGCTAATCACAGATAACATCATTATGGCTTATGAGTGCTTATATTTCATGAAGAGAAATAAGGCTAAGAAAAACCAGTCATGTGCCCTCAAGCTTGATATGATGAAAGCTTATGATAGGGTGGAGTGGCCTTACCTGAAAGCCATAATGCTAAAACTAGGCTTCAATGCCCGATGGGTGGATGTTGTTATGAGTTTGGTAAGCACAGTGAATTTTTCTGTGTTGTTTAATGGTAAGAAGCTTCAACAATTCAAACCTTCACGAGGAATCAGACAAGGGGACCCTATATCTCCATACTTGTTCTTGCTAGTAGCAGAGGGCCTTTCGTGCCTTTTGAAATCAAAAAGTGAGTCATCAAACTTGAGTGGTCTACAGGTTGCTCCATTGGCGCCACCGGTGAGCCATCTCCTATTCGCTGATGACAGCCTGCTGTTCTTCAAGGCAAACAGTGTGGGAGCTAAGGAGGTGAACCATGTTCTGGATACTTATTGTCAGGCAACTGGACAGCGCATCAATCATGCAAAGTCATCAATTTATTTCAGTAAGGGAGTCCCTGATTCGGTCAGACAAGAAATTAAAGACGCACTCAACGTCCCTAATGAAACTCTTAATGAGAAGTATTTGGGGATGCCGTCTGATATTGGGAGTTCAAAGAATGGTGCTTTCAAATACCTTAAAGACAGACTTTGGAGCAAGGTACAGGGTTGGATCGAGCGCACCATGTCTACGGCTGGTAAGCAAGTATTAGTCAAGTCTGTCGCCCAGGCAGTACCAGTTTTTTCTATGTCATGTTTTAAGCTCCCAAGAGGGCTGTGTGAACATCTAAATATGCTGATCAGAAAGTTCTGGTGGGGGAGCAAGGAAGGAAAGAGAAAGCCTCATTGGGTGTCCTGGAAAACAGTGACCCAACCTAAGGGTATGGGGGGGTCTAGGTTTCAAGGATTTTGAATTATTCAATCTAGAGATGTTGGCAAGGCAAGCCTGGCGCTTATTGCAGGGTCCGGATACACTGTGCGCTCATGTTCTAAAGAGTATCTACTACCCAAATACGGATTTTCTTGAAGCCGAACCGGGGGGTCAACCGAGCCAGGTGTGGCGGGCCATAATCGAGGGTAAGGACACCTTAAAACAGGGTCTGATCAAATGTATCGGCAATGGTGCTGACACCAATATCTAGACACGCAACTGGTTACCTCGAGATGACATGCTCAGGCCATATGGAAGCAGTGTACCGAACCCACCACAAAAAGTGTCCGAACTTATATCGAGTGCAACGGCCTCGTGGAACAGCCAGCTAATAGACTTTCCAAGCACTCTTTGCCGACAAATGACGTGCGTACACATCGACACATGGCTGACTCGGATCAGTGTGGGCTGTGCGGAGTTCAGGACTCATGGCGACATTCATTGCTGGATTGTACAGCATCAAGGAGCATCTGGGCACTGGCGGACGGTGAGTTCACACATAAAATCATAGCGAACACCGAGCCAAACGCAAAACAGTGGATGTTTACATTGACGCAAATCTTATCTCACGAGCAGTTCATCCTGGTGGCAGTAACACTATGGTCTATATGGCATGTGAGACGCAAGGCCATTCACGAGTTGATTTTCCAGAGCCCTCAAGCTACTCACAGTTTCATTGGCAGGTTTATAGAGGATCTTGGCATCATCAGAAACAGGCAGGGAAATACATCCTTAAGAACTATTCCACAGGCCGCTCAAAGGCCAAAGAAGCCACCCCTGAATTTCTGTAAGATTCACGTTGACGCCGGAATCATGGTGGGACAGGGAGGATCGGCAGCGGCCGTATGCAGAGATGAAAGAGGAAACTACATGGGGAGTTCGTCACTAGTTGTCGAAGGAGTTCATGATCCTGCAACTCTAGAAGCAATAGCCTGCAGAGAGGTGATAACCCACAAGTATAGGGGATCGCAACAGTTTTCGAGGGGAGAGTATTCAACCCAAATTTATTGATTGGACACAAGGGGAGCCAAAGAATATTTGCAAGTATTAGCAGCTGAGTTGTCAATTCAACCACACCTGGAGATTAATTATCTGCAGCAAAGTGATCAGTAGCAAAGTAGTATGGTAGTTTTGATAGTAGTAGCAACAGCAATAGTAACGGTAACAGTAATAGCAATGATTTTGTAGCAAGTGCAAGAGTAACAATAGCAGTGGCAACTTAGCAAGAACAATATGAGAGAAATTCGTAGGCATTGGATCGGTGAATTCGTTGGATGATATTCATCATATAACAATCATAACCTAGGGCGATACAGCACTAGCTCCAGTTCATAAATATAATGTAGGCATGTATTCCGTAAATAGTCATACATGCTTATGGAAAGAACTTGCATGACATCTTTTGTCCTACCCTCCCGTGGCAGCGGGGTCCTATTGGAAACTAAGGGATATTAAGGCCTCCTTTTAATAGAGAACCGGAACAAAGCATTAACACATAGTGAATACATGAACTCCTCAAACTACGGTCATCACCGGGAAGTGTCCCGACTATTGTCACTCTGGGGTTGCCAGATCATAACATGTAGTAGGTGACTATAATTTGCAAGATCGGATCTAGAACATAGATATAATGGTGATAATATAAACGGTTCAGATCTGAAATCATGGCACCCGGGCCCAAAGTGACAAGCATTAAGCATGGCAAAGTCATAACAACATCAATCTCAGAACATAATGGATACTAGGGATCAAGCCCATAACAAAACTAACTCGATTACATGACGAATCTCATCCAACTCCTCACCGACTAGCGAGCCTACGAAGGAATTACTCACTCCCGGTGAGGAGCATCATGGAATTGGCGATGGAGAAGGGTTGGTGATGACGAAGATCGAAGATCCTCCTCTCCGGAGCCCCAAACGGACTCCAGATCTGGCCTCCCGACGAAGAACAGGAGGTGGCGGTGGCTTCATCTCGTGAAACGCGATAATTCTTTCTCCCTGGTTTTTTTCTCCGAAAATATGACTTTATAGCATCAGGGTTGGAGTCTGCGGGGCCACCAGGTGGGGACAACCCACCTGGGCGCGCCTGGAGGGGGAGGGGGGCGCCCTGGTGGGTTGTGCCCACCCAGGTGCCCCCTCCTGTGGTTCTTGGCTCCAGAAATTCTCTTTTATTATATAAAAAATCCTCATGAAGTTTCGTTCCAATCTGAGAACTTTTATTTCTGCACAAAAACAACACCATGATAGTTCTGCTGAAAACAGCGTCAGTCCGGGTTAGTTTTATTCAAATCGTGCAAATTAGAGTCCAAAACAAGAGGAAAAGCCTTAGAAAAAGTAGATACGACGAAGACGTATCAAGAGGCTCTCTCCCTTGCAGAAGATCTGGGCATCCAGAATTTTGTTGTGGCTTCGGACTGCCAGCAAGTTGTCTCAGACATCAACGGAAATGCACGGGGTGCATACGGTGCTATCATCACTGAAATAAACCTCAAGGCGATTACTTTTCATTGTAACTTTTCTTTCGAGAGTCGTGCTGTTAATTATGAAGCACATAGTTTAGCCAAGTTTTCACTTTCTAGAGGTCCAGGTCGCCACGTTTGGTTTGGTGTACCGCATGACCAAAGTTGTATCCCACTCCATGTGGATTTTGCTGAATAAACTTGGTTTTCCCTCAAAAAAAAGTAAAAATATTTTTTTCTAAATATCTTTTTGGTACACTTTTGAAATATATATAAAAGGGAGATATGTCTGATCATTGGCTGCCCGTTACTCCAGGTAATTACTCGCAACGGGCAGCCAATGGTCAGACATCATAGTGGAACAACCCACACTACGGTAGATGTGGGTTTCATTCAAAAGAAAAGGTAGATGTGGGTGACGACTGCGTTGCAGCACACAACAGGCGGCATATAGACGCTCCAATGTTCTCGGCTTAATTTTCTTTTCCTTTCTTCCAGGACAGTACCATAAAATGCTACAATACAAGT
The DNA here is from genome assembly GCA_011799875.1 of Thinopyrum elongatum. Taxonomy (NCBI): domain Eukaryota; kingdom Viridiplantae; phylum Streptophyta; class Magnoliopsida; order Poales; family Poaceae; genus Thinopyrum; species Thinopyrum elongatum. The sequence continues at coordinate 529,704,679 of CM022300.1, read as the reverse complement.
TTATTTCTTTCTTTTTAAACAAGTTTCTACAAACTTTGTACAGTATGACAAAGTGGGCATAGCTTAGTTGGTTTGGGTTCTTGTGGTAGAATCGGTCAAATTGTATTTAAATCTTAGACTTGGCACGGATGCTCGCATTATTTCAGATGTTCCGGTGTTATTTTTGTATCGGTATTGCTTGCTCGTCAACTGTGAGGTGCATGTGGCAACTTGATCAATCTCAAGATCTGTTGACTCAATCCTTGAGAGGTGCTCATTGAAGTAGGATCAACCTTACGGAAGGGTTTTGTGTGTTTCTAGGAGTGAGTACACATGCGTTCGAACTGTATTTCTCAAAAGACAAAAAGAGCTTTGTACAGTACTAGCAAAAGGGCATGTGCGTTGCAACGGGAGAAAAACAATTTATTCTTCAATGGCCATGATCACATTTTGCTGCATCACCGAGATACACTATCACTCTAAATTTCGTGAAATCAAGAACATTTTTTTAAACTGTTGAACACATTTGAAATCGTGAACATTTTTCAAATTCATGAACAATTTTATAAATTTTTGAACATTTTCTAAAATCAAAAACATTTTTTGAATTCATAAACATTTTGTACTATTTGCAACAATTTTTTTTTAAATTGAGAACATTTTTTTAACAATTTTCTTGAATCGGCAAAAATTTCTAGAATGGATGAACAATGTTTGGGAAATTTGTGGAACAATTTTGAAAATTCACGAATATTTTTTATTTATATAACATTTTTTGATGTAACGAACATTTTTTGAAATGCAAGGTCATTTATTGAATCAACAAACATTTTATGAATGAAAAAACTATTTTCTAAGTCGCGAACAGTTTTAGAATTTTTAGGATATTTTTCCATTCATGAACATTTTTAAATTGGCGAAATTTTGTTCAATTAATACACGAACTTTTGAAAAAGCCATTAACATTTTTTGATTTCTGAACTTTTTTTTCGAAATTCCGAACATTTTTTGGATAAGCAAACATTTTTTCATAAAATCATGAACATTTTTTTTGAATGCACAAATATTTTAAGATTTATTAAAAACTTTAATTAAAATTCTCATTTTTTTTAATTTTCAGAACTTTTTTAAATTCCTAAATTATTTAAAGTAGAAAAAACGAAACCGAAAAGAAAAAGAAAAAATTAAAAAAAAGACCGCCCGTACGTGTGTCGGCCCACAAGGGCGCCCTAGGTCTTCTCCCCCAGCGCGCAGAGCGCAGTATAGGAGGTCCCTACTGCATGGGCCGGCCCCGGGAGGGGATCCCTCTGTGTGAAATGTTTTGTATCACTTATGGATGACATTGGTGCGTAATATTTTGCAACTCTAGCAAAACAGTCCGTGCGTTCCAACTGAAAAAAAACATAATCTCCAATGGCCATGACCACATTTTGGTGCATCACGACATACACTATGACTCTCATTTTCGTGAAATAATGAATAATTTTTTAAAATCATGAATGCTTTATTTAACTCATGAACATATCTGAAGCGTGAAAACATTTTTATGCTGTTTGCAAACATTTTTAGAAAAATTGTGAACATGAAAAAATTGAATTCATTAATATTTTATGCTGTTTGCAAACATTTTTAGAAAAATTGTGAACATTTTTCATGAATAGGTGAACATTTCTAGGATCGGCGAACCTTTTTTTTTGGAAATCGGTGGAACAATTTTTAGAATTCACGGATATTTTTTTAATTTAACGAATATATTTTGAACCAGATGATCATTTTTTAAATCCACACACATTTTATGAATCAATTAACTGTTTTGTAAGTCACGAAGAGTTTTCAAATTTTTAGGATATTTTTAAATTCATGAAAAAATTTGAATTTGCAAAAAAAAAATCAATTTCATTAACATTCTTTAATACATGTTCTTTTTATAAAAATATGAACATTTTTTGATTCCCCGTATATTTGTTGTCAAACTTATGAACATTTTTTGAATATGCGAACATTTGTTAAAAATCACAAAAATTTTCTGAATCCACAAATATTTATGAATTATTAAACATTTTATTTCAAAATTCACATTTTTTTCAATTTTCGAAACTTTTTTTAAGCCCCAAATTATTTAAAGTAGGAAAAAATCAAGAAGGATAAGGGAAACGAAAAATTAAAAACAAAATTAAAAAAAAAGGCCGCCTAGACATGGGCCAGCCCAAACAGACGTGCTGTGTCTTCTGCACGCAGAGTGCGGCAATATAGAAGGCTCCTGCTGCATGGGCCAGCCCAGATAGAGGTTCCCCTGTTTGAAACGTTCTTTTATCACTTATAGGTGGCATCGGTGGGTAATATTTTATTACTTTGGGGGCAATTTCGGTGACGTACAGCCAGAAGCAATAGCCCCTTTATTATTAGGTATAGATAAGCGAATTATTTTGATCACCAGTATTTTTTTTTTGCATGGTCATACATGTCTCTATCATATCATAAAGATCCAAATACAAGAGGACCGACATGACAAAACTGAAAAGATAGCAGAACATCTTTGAGCTTGACACCACCGCTCGTCACCTGCCTCTGGCACCACCACAACAACCACCGAAGAAAAGAATGACGAATCACCTCTTCACCCGAGCTCGACGCGGCTCCATCGCTGATATCCAGTTTTGCGGACCTCCAGGGTGGCTCGCCAAAAGTGAAGCTCTTGCCGTTGAACGAATCAGACAGGGGCAACACCCCGGACACGCCATCGAACTCCAGATCAGGCACCCCACCACGACTAAGATGCCGAAGGAGGAAACCATCCTTGTCATCCACGAACCACGAACCCAGCACACGTTTCGCCTTCCAGATGTCGTCGATGCAGACCATAATCTGCATCCGCTCCTGGACTACTCCCAAGCTCCGCGCTAACGGTGGAGCAAACACCATCGCAGCGGGGGAGCCCGAGGACACAAGTCCATCACCAGGATGCCGCCGCCACGCCATCCTTACTTGAACAGACTGGTTTTCAAATTTATCCCCAACCATAGGACCGATGACCTCGTCAGGGAAGGATCCGAAAAATCTTTATTCAGCATCATCATCATCATCATCGCCGAAGCCAAGACGATAAACATGCTAAACCTAAACTACGAGAGAGTAAAAACGATTCACACACGTGGATCCGGCGATTCCCCTCACCACCGACGACCGAGATCGCCGGCGGAGGGGAGCCGCCGGAGAACTGCGCTGGAAGATTGGCCTCTCCTGCGGCCAGGGTTCCAGTCGCCAGGGACGAGAGGAACGCTATGTTGCCCTTGTTGAAACGGCCAATGCTGAATAGAGAGAATGAGAAAAAAAATGCATCTTTTGATGAACAAAGTCGTACGATACACTCGTTGGTACGCTGTTTAAATCTGACGGAACCGCGTACGCACTTTTGTTTCCTGCGATGTTAATTAAAGTTACCACTCCGCAAACCTTCCTTGCTTCAGTTTCACTCTCAAGGAGCTGAATAAATACCCATCTAACCTGGCCCATCATTTCACCACAACCATACACGCTCAACAAAAGCTCGCCACTAAGCTTTGCTAGCTAGCCTTACTAGGCAGCTCGCAATACCGTAGCTAGCTAGCCCGACAGGCACACGCACAATGAGGTCACCAGCTGCCATCCTCTTCCTCCTCACCGTCGTTGTCGCCGGCGCGGGCGCAGCGTCCGCGTTTGGATCCGAGAAGCCGCCGACCGACGCCGGCGTCATCATGCGGGCGGACCCCTGCGGGCCGATGCTCGCGCGCTTCGCGGTGCTGGTGTACAGCCTGAGCCGGAACGCCAAGCTGACGTACGCCGGCGTCTCCGGCGTTGACCAGCGCCCCGACAAGGGCGGCATCAGGTACCAGATGGTGGTCACCGTCGTCGACGCCGGCGGCGCCACAGCCAAGTACCGGGCGGTCATCTGGGGAGTCCCCGAGACCTCGCGGTGGACGCTTCTGCAGTTCAAGCGCGTAAACTGATCCGGCCGGGCGCGGTGCGTGTGTACATGCATGCGTGCATGTAGCAGGACGGGGTTGGTCATGCATGTGTGTGCACGAGCGCATACTAACAGTATATTCATCTTGCCACTATACAGAAGCACTAGTGGCTGAGGCGCGCCGTCACTGTACGCACCAGTTATGCTGATGTACTTGTTAACTTTCTAACCTTGCAGTTAAGATACAGTGATTAAAATAGAAGTGCAGCAGAAGAGTTTCCTTTTATAAAGCAGAGCAGTCATATAGTAGTTTTATAATGCTAATAGGTCTATATTATTGGCCTGACGTATTCATCTTTTCAAAGACGTGCTCCCCTGGTGCGGCCATGTCTCGCGGATGTTCCAAGCCCTGCGGGTCACCTTATTGATCCTGCCAGACCCCACCGTGTAGCTGCTATTGTTGGCCTTCTCCTCCGTCTCCGAAAACACCCCGTCGTCCAGCTCGGCCTGGCCCCTAATCCACGTCCACATGGAAGAGACATCCATATGAATACTACTCATGATGATGCTAGTACCTTGCTTGATGATGGTGTGCCACTAGATGATTTTCTTGATGAACAAATTGCTAGAGCTGAAGATATTGAGAATGCTGAAACTGATGAAATTGTTGAAACTGATGAAGTACTTGATACTGAAAATCTTGAAACACCAATTAGACCTAGCTCTCCTAGATATGAATTGCCTAAGGTACCTAAATGTTATGTTATGGATGAGGAGACAACTAGAGATTTTCTTGCTTGCAATGATAGGGATGATCTTAAGAAATTATTATGCAAACTGAAGGAGAAATCTTTAAATGCTAGAATGAAATGTGATCCTAAGTTTGCTACTTTACCTATCTTTGTTGATGATAAGGATTATGAATTCTATGTCGACCCAGAGTTAATTACTTTGGTCGAATCTGATCCTTTCCATGGTTATGAAACTGAAACTGTTGTGACACATCTTACTAAGCTGAATGACATAGCCACCCTATTTGCTCATGATGAGAAAATTCGCTACTATTATATTCTCAAATTATTTCCGTTCTCATTAAAGGGTGATACTAAGACCTGGTATAATACTCTTGCTCCTGGTTGTGTGCGTAGTCCCCAGGATATGATTTATTACTTCTCTGAAAAATATTTTTCTGCTCATAAGAAACAAGCTGCCTTACAGGAAATATTTAACTTTGTGCAAATTGAAAAAGATAGTCTCCCACAAGCTTGAGGGAGGCTTCTCCAATTGCTTAATGCTTTGCCTGATCATCCTCTTAAGAAAAATGAAATACTTGATATCTTCTATAATGGACTAACCGATGCTTCTAGGGACTTCCTAGATAGTTGTGCTGGCTGTGTTTTCAGGGAACGAACTATTGAACAAGCTGAGGAATTATTGAATAATATATTGAATTTTTTTTTATGATTGGACTCTTCCTAACCTCCGCATAAACCCACTCCAAAGAAGAGGGGCATATTATATCTCAGTCCGGAAGATATGCAAGAGGCAAAGAAATCCATGAAGGAAAAAGGTATTAAGGCAGAGGATGTTAAAAATTTACCTCCTATTGAAGAGATACATGGACTTGATACACCACCACCCAAGATGGTAGAGGTAAATTCTTTAATGAAATTTAATGATAATGACAATCCTTATAATATGCATCCTAGTCAATGCCTTCATGAGTTTGACAACTATATTAGAAAGCAAGATCACTTCAATGCAAATGTTATGAAACAATTGAAATACAATTCTGATATGATTGCTCGCTTGAGTGACTTGTTATTTAGAATCTCCAATGATGTTAGAGGTGTAGAAAAACATGCCACTATGGTTCAAACTCAACTAGAACAAGTTGCTAAATCTCAAAGAGAGTTGCTAGATGAAATGAATAATAATATCAATGATCATGCTATCAGAGTAATGACTAGAGGAGGTAGAATGACTCAGGAACCACTGTATCCTGAGGGACATCCTAAAAGAATTGAACAAGACTCTCAAAGAATTAACACTGATGCACCTAGTCCTTCTAAGAAGAAGAAGAAAAAGAAAAATGATAGGACTTTGCATGCGTCTAGTGAACCTGAGATAGAAAAACCTCCTGAAGCTGATAATGATGTTTCTATCTCTGATGCTGAAACTCAATCTAGTAATGAACATTCACCTAGTGATAATGAAAAAGATAATGATGATGTTCATGAAGATACTCAACCAGACAATGATAAACAACCAGATAATGATGTTGAGATAGAACCAGCTGTTGATCTTGATAACCCACAACCTAAAAATAAAAGATATGATAAAAGAGACTTCGTTGCTAGAAAACATGGAAAAGAAAGAGAACCATGGGTTCAAAAACCCATGCCCTTTCCACCTAAATCAACTAAGAAGAAAGATGATGAAGAATTTGAATGCTTTGCTGAAATGATTAGGCCAGTCTTTTTGCGTACTCGCTTGACTGATATTTTAAAGATGGCCCCTTATGCAAAGTATATGAAAGACATCATCACTAATAAAAGAAAAATACCGGAAGCTGACATCTCCACTATGCTTGCCAATTATTCTTTTAAGGATGGAGTACCTAAAAAACTTGGAGATCCTGGAATACCAACTATACCTTGCTCCATAAAAAGAAATTATGTCAAAACTGCTTTGTGTGATTTAGGAGCTGGTGTTAGTGTTATGCCTTTCTCTTTATATAAAAGACTTGATTTGAATAAACTCACACATACTAAAATATCTTTGCAAATGGCTGATAAATCAACTGCCATACCTATCGGTATTTGTGAGGATGTGCCCGTTGTTGTTGCTAATGTTACTATCTTGACTGACTTTGTTATACTTGAGATGCCCGAGGACGACAACATGTCGATTATCCTTGGTAAACCCTTCTTGAATACTGCAGGGGTGATACGTCTCCAACGTATCTATAATTTTTTATTGTTCCATGCTATTATATTATCTGTTTTGGATGTTTGTGACGACCCCGGCTTAATCGTGCACTAACCATACACGCAAATGCACATGATCAAGCCTAAGGACTCACTTGAAGATATCACAACACAACTCTAAAACATAAATAAATTCATACAAGCTTTATATTACAAGCCAGGGCCTCGAGGGCTCGAATACATAGCTCGATGGCATACAAGTGTCAGCGGAAGCATTAGATATCTGGGTACAGATATATTACAGAAAGAGAGGTAAGCCTTCACAGAGGCGGGGCAAAATAAAATACTACGATCGAAAGGCGTGGGCCTCCTGCCCTGGACCCTCCGAATCCTACTCCTGGTCGTCGGTCGGCTCCTCGTAGTAGTAGTAGTACTCTCCGGGCTGGTAGTAGTAGTGGTCGTCGAATGGGACAACTGGCTCCGGGGCTCCGTCGTCTGGATGCGATAAAGGAATAAAGGGGGAAAAAGGAAAATAAAGCAAACGTGAGTACTCATCCGAAGTACTCAGCAAGCAAGGATCTACACTACATATGCAACCTTTTGAAAGGATGGCTGTATATGTGGACTGGGCTGCAGAAATGCCAGAGTAGAGGGGAAAAGCCTAGTCCTATCGAAGACTAGCATCTTCAGCATCTTCATCAGTCTTGCAGCATTAGGAGAGAACAGTATAACATAATGTAAAGTAGTAGCGGTGTATCATCAACCTCGGCCAGAGATCCTTTCTCGACTCCCTGCGAGAAAGCAATCCCAGAGCTATACTATCCATTTCATCTCAAGTCATGTTCTAGTTGTACCGATCGGGATACAACTCCGAGTGTCCGTTACCGTAGGACAGGCTATCGATAGAAGTTTCTTCCCTGCAGGGGTGCACCAACTTACCCACCACGCTCGCTTAACTCCGGCCGGACACACTTTTCCGGGTCATGCCCGGCCTCGGCTAAGCAACACGCCGCAACCCGACCAAATACTTAACAGAGAGGTCAGCACACCGGTCTAACCTATGCCCCCAGGGGTCTTGGGCCTTCGCCCCGGGAACTCCTGCGCGTTGCGTGGGCGGCCGGAAGCAGACCTAGCAACCCCTTAATACAAGCACGGTTGCGTAACCAGTCCAATCCAGCGCGCGCCGCTCAGTCGCTGACGTCTATTAAGCTTCGGCTGAAGTATACGACGCAGAACGCCCATACTATGACATCGTGATGATTAGTGCTATCAGGCTAGAGGCCCCTCGGATCAAATATCCAAACCGTTTAGTGGTTTAGGAGCGCGCGGAAACGAGCAGAGACTCACGATCGATGTGACCCCGTCGCCCCGTCTCGAGGACTTGCGGCAAGGGCTAAGAATGCCCGGCCACGCCTCGTAGTTATCTCGCGGGCACCTCTCAGGTCAACCCGACTCCACATCACTTCGCATACATGCTCGCGCGGGTACCCCTCAGGGCCGACCCGTCTTTAGTATCATAATATCGTGGTTTAGTGTTCAATCATAGTAACCAAGTCTCCGTGTGTCTGACACCAAGGGGGAACCCTGAGGAATCACCCTCGATGGAATCCCCGCTCGATGCTATCGTCAAGGTGAACGAATGAGGAATCACCCTCGAGGTCCACACTTGAGAAGTTGCACGACGACGTCGTTATCGGGGGTGGTGTAGGAGGAATCACCCTCGCTTACCACGACCGAATAACTAACATACAAGGTTATCATCAGAAGTGCTGACGAGGTATCACCCTCGGCACTCGATAGTAACCCAGTAGAGTCGAGCATCTTAGGGGAAGTGACGTGCGGTGCCAGGGTCTGATCTTCGATCCCGTTGTTCGGGTCTTCTGAGAGTCCAGCGGGGCAGTCGGGACAAGTGGGTCTCTGATAAGGCTCTACCCATCCTATACTAATCAGTTTTGGATAGTAGGAAAGTATCAACAGCAGGTTACAAGTAAACAGGCTATGCAGCAGATATAGGTCAACAGTAGCAGCAGTAACTTCTAATGCAAGCATAAGAGAGAAGAGAGTGGGCGATATCGGAATGCTCAAAATGGGGGTGCTTGCCTGTCTGCTCGACGGCAAGGGCAGGGTCGTCGGGGACGTAGTCGTACTCCGGAGCGACGTCTGCCTCAGGAGCTACGGCAACGTCGGGGTCTACCGAAAGAGAAGATGGGGAAGAAACAAGTAAATATAATGCAAACAGATGCAACACAGTGCGTGCGATGCTATGATGCAGTGCAGTGTTGCCTAAATATGCCTCTAAGTCATTTTAGTTATTTTAGAATTAATCTGGGATTTATTAACCGATGTGTGTGCACTATTCATCTACCGTAATCGGGCTCGGAGTCACGAGTTCTTCTACGTAGGGGGTTCCGACAAGGAAACAGACGGCACGATCAGACTCATCTCGTCATTCTGAGCAACTTTCATGTTTTAACTTTTTCGATCTGAGCTACGGTTTAAAAGTTATTAATTTTTGAAGTTTTAAATCAATTTCTGGAATTTCTGAAATTAAACTAAATTCGAAAATAACAGGAAAGAGCCAGGTGCACCCGGTGCAATGCACCAGAGTGGCTGACCAGTGGGTCCAGTCATCTGCTGACTCAGCAGTTGACTGGTCCACGGTTGACCAGTCAACGGGTCCGGTGGGGCCCGCGTGTCAGCGTCTCAGACTAAACTAACAGTTTATTTCTTTTTAACTATTTGGTTTAATTAAACAGCGGGTCCCACTGTCATAGGACTAGAGGGTGGTTAGGGGGCGTCATTAGCAGCTAATGACGGGCCACGTCAGCCCACTGGCGACCGTCATACGCGGCGGCGCATCTCGGGAGGGCGTCGGATTCGCGCCTCCGACGTCCATTCGACACGGGGAAAGGCGGGATCGAACGCGGGCAGAGCCGCGCATCGATCCGCGGTGCTGGTTCGAGCGGGGGAGGCCGGAGTTGGTCGGAGAAGCTATGGCGGACGGCGGCGGACTCGGACGAGCTTGGTGACGAGGCTACGGGGAGACGCGCGAAGACCATCAGAAGATAGCCCGCGCTCGACCGCATCTAGGGAAGGCAACAGCAGGACACGGGGTGGCCTGAGCTCACCGGAGATGAGCTCGCAGCGACGGCCGGGGGTTCGGCAATGGCGACGGCGGCGCGCACAGCTAGCCAGAAGGAAAATGGTGCTCGGTGAGGAAGACAAAGGGGGTGGTGCTCACCTAGCAGGCACACGGAGGCCTCTCGAGTGATCGGGAGCGCAGAGACGACGCGAATCGGCGGCGAGGCAGGGGCGACTTCCGGCGAGGGGAGAAACGGCGATGGCGTCGGGTTGGGGGCGCTCCAGCTCGGTCCGAGGCTCAGGGAAGACGCGGAAGCCAGCGGCGGTGCTCCTGGTTGCTCTGGCTCGTCACGGGAGGGCTGGTGGCCGCGGCGGAGGGGCGAGTCGCGGCGGCGACCGCGTCGGGGTGGCTCTGACTTGAGCAGAAGGAGTGAGGGGAGAGGAAAGAGTGGTGGCTAGGGTTCCGGGGAAGGGAAAAGGAGCTCGAGGGAGTACTTAACGATGTCGCGGAGCCGCTCGATGGCCGGCAGCGAGGCAGGCGCCGCCGTGTCGGCGTCCGCGTGCGACAGCTCGGAAGGAGGGAGATGTCCGGCTGGTGGGCTGGCTCGGGTGGACTGGGCCGATCACTATAGCCGCGGCCCAGATGCCAGGTGAGTTTCTGATCCTTTCTCATTTTCTGTTTTTTCTCTTTTATTGATTAACAGAGGCTGGAAATGATTTTTGTGGGCCACCTAACATTGTTGAAAAATGTGGGACTAAGCCCCAATATTTCCTGGTGATATTTGGCACTGCCAGCAAAAGTTTGAAGGCCAAAGAAATAGGTTGAATATTTTTAGAAATTGAAAAGGACAGTTTAAGTGCTGCTGGACTACTATTAAAATGTCCAGGGGCATTTTGGAAATTCCAAAAATATTAGTTTTAATTTTATAATGGCCTTAAGAATATTTGCAACAGGATGAACTATTTTAATTGCATGACAGAAGAAATAAATATTTGACTTGCACTTTGAATTTGAACTGAGTTGGATTATTTCCTAGTTGCGATTTATTTAGATTGATCATGATGACATGGCAAGTTAAGTAGCTTAACTAGGATGAGGTAACCTGGGGATGTTACAATGTTTTATATGCATTATTATGCTATTTTATATTATTTTTGGGACTAACCTATTAAGCTAGAGCCTAGTGCCAGTTTCTGTTTTTCCCTTGTTTTTTTAGCTTCGTGAAAAAGGAATACCAAACGGAGTCCAAACGGAATAAAATCTTCGTGATGATTTTTCTTGGACCAGAAGACACCCAGGAGACTTGGAGATGAAGTCGGAGGAGCCACGAGGCGGCCACAAGGGTAGAGGGCGCGCCCCTTGCCTTGTGGGCCTCCCGTGACCCTCCTGACCTAATTCTTTCGCCTATATATTCACATATGTTCCCAAACCACCAGAAGCATCCACGAAAACACTTTTCCACCGCCGCAACCTTCTGTACCCATGACATCCCATCTAGGGACCTTTTCCGGCACCCTGCAGAAGGGGAATTCGATCACGGAGGGCTTCTACATCAACCCTATTGCCCTTCCGATGAAGCGTGAGTAGTTTACCTCAGACCTACGGGTCCATAGCTAGTAGCTAGATGGCTTCTTCTCTCTCTTTGATTCTCAATACCATGTTCTCCTCGATGTTCTTGGAGATCTATTCGATGTAATATTCTTTTGCGGTGTGTTTGCCGAGATCCGATGAATTGTGGATTTATGATCAGCTTATCTATGAATATTATTTGAATCTTCTCTGAATTCTTTTATGCATGATTTGATATCTTTGTAATTCTCTTCGAACTATCGATTTGGTTTGGCCAACTAGATTGGTTTTTCTTGCAATGGGAGAAGTGCTTAGCTTTGGCTTCAATCTTGTGGTGTCCTTTCCCAGTGACAGTAGGGGCAGCAAGGCACGTATTGTATTGTTGCCATCGAGGATAAAAAGATGGGGTTTACATCATATTGCTTGAGTTTATTTCTCTACATCATGTCATCTTACTTAATGCGTTACTCTGTTCTTCATGAACTTAATACTCTAGATGCAGGCAAGAGTCGGTCGATGTGTGGAGTAATAGTAGTAGATGCAGAATCGTTTCGGTCTACTTGATGCGGACATGATGCCTATATTTCATAATCATTGCCTTGGATATCGTCATAACTTTGCGCTTTTCTATCAATTGCTCGACAGTAATTTGTTCACCCACCGTATTATTTGCTATCTTGAGAGAAGCCTCTAGTGAAACCTATGGCCCCCGGGTCTATTTTCCATCATATAAGTTTCGGATCTACTATTTTCCATCATATAAGTTTCCGATCTACTATTTTCCATCATATTACTTTCCGATCTACTATTTTGCAATCTTTTATTTTCAGATCTATAAACCAAAAAACCCAAAAATATTTACTTTATCTTTTGTTTAGTTTTATCTATCTCTACCAGATCTCACTTTTGCAAGTAACCATGAAGGGATTGACACCCCTTTATCGTGTTGGGTGCAAGTTGTTTGATTGTTTGTGCAGGTGCTAGGTGATTTGTGCGTTGTCTCCTACTGGATTGATACCTTGGTTCTCTAACTGAGGGAAATACTTATCTCTACTTTGCTGCATCACCCTTTCCTCTTCAAGGGAAAAACCAATGCAAGCTCAAGAAGTAGCAGGAAGAATTTCTGGCGCCCTTGCCGGGGAGATCTACACCAAGTCAAGACATACCAAGTACCCATCATAAACTCTCATCTCTTGCATTACATTATTCGCCATTTTCCTCTCATTTTCCTCTTCTCCACTTCTAAAACGATTTTCGAAAAGATTTACCTTTTTATTCGCCCTTCTTCCGTTCGATCTTTTGTTTGCTTGTGTTACCATGTGCCTTCTTTTTGCTTGCATCTTCGCTTGCTAAAAGTTTATGGATCCTCATCCACTTGCTAATCTTTTTAAGAGATCCAATTTTGATGAACCAACTGCTAGTGAGTTTTGTGCACTAGATTATCTTTATGAAGTTTTGCTTGAAATTCGTGAATCTGAAAATTGTGATGAAGAAATTTATGAAGTGATTCACGATAGCTCCTTGAATGAAAAGCATGATTGCAATGGTTCTACTATAAATTCTATTATTGTCAGTTGTTCTAATGATATGCAAAACCCTAAGCTTGGGGATGCTAGTTTTGCTAGGTCCTCTACTTGTTGCAATGATCATGATTGGGGTGATTTTTCTTATGATCTTGAAAATTTATTTAAGCCCCATGATGAATATGAGATTGATAATAATGTTTGCAATAATACTAAAAGTGGGTTTGGAAGAGTATCAACTTTAGATCCCACATATTTGGAGAATGTTCAATCTTATGAAATTTTTGATAAAAGTGGGTTTGGAGAGGTCACGACTTTAGTTAATGTTAATCCCACTATTTTGGAAGAGTGTCAACTTCGCATGCATGTGGATCGTGTTGAGAATATGTTATGTGATAGCTATTTTGTTGAATTTGCTTATGATCCTACATGTAATTATTATGAGAGAGGAAAATATGGTTGTAGAAATTTTCATGTTACTAAATTACCTCTCTTCATGTTGAGATTGCTATCGTCTCTTTCTTCTTCCTTGCATATGCTAGTTTTTGCTTGCATTGATAATTTGTTTGCCTATAAAATGCCTATGCATAGGAAGTATGTTAGACTTAGATGTGTTTTGCCACGTGTTTTATGATGCTCTCTTTGTGCTTCAATTCTTCTCTTTTATGTGAGCATCATTGAAATTATCAATACCTAGCTAAAAGGCTTTAAAGAAAAGCGCTTGTTGGGAGGCAGCCTAATTTTATTTTTGTTCTTTACTTTTTGTTCCTGTTTTGCTTTGAATAATTCATCTAGCCTCTGGTTAGATGTGGTTTTTTGTTTTAATTAGTGTTTGTTCCAAGTAAAACCTTTGGGATGGCTTACGGTGATAGTTGATTTGATCTTGCTGAAAAACAGAAATTTTTGCGTACAGTCACAGAATTTTAATAATTCACTGGAGTGTTGAAAAATCCTGAATATTTTACACGAGATTTATATACAAATTTCCTATGTTGTCCTAATTTTTAGAATTTTTGGAGTTACAGAAGTATTAGAACAATTCGAATCGTCACATACTGTTCTATTTTTGACAGATTCTGTTTTCTATGTGCTGTTTGCTTATTTTGATGAATCTATGGGTAGTATCGGGGGGTATGAACCATGGAAAAGTTGGAATACAGTAGATATTACACCAATATAAATAAAGAATGAGTTCACAACAGTACCAAAAGTGGTGATTTATTTTCTTATACTAACGGAGCTTATGAGATTTTCTGTTGAGTTTTGTGTTGTGAAGTTTTCAAGTTTTGGGTAAGGATTTGATGGACTATGGAATAAGGAGTGGCAAGAGCCTAAGATTGGGGATGCCCAAGGCACCCCAAGGTAATATTCAAGGACAACCAAGAGCCTAAGCTTGGGGATGCCCCGGAAGGCATCCCCTCTTTCGTCTTCGTCTATCGGTAACTTTACTTGAGGCTATATTTTTATTCACCACATGATATGTGTTTTGCTTGGAGCGTCTTGTATGATTTGAGTCTTTGCTTTTTAGTTTGACACAATCATCCTTGCTGTACACACCTTTTGAGAGGGACACGCATGAATCGTGATTTATTAGAATAATCTATGTGCTTCACTTATATCTTTTGAGCTAGGCAATTTTGCTCTAGTGCTTCACTTATATCTTTTTAGAGCACGGCGGTGGTTTTGTTTTATAGAAATTGTTGAACTCTCATGCTTCACTTATATTATTTTGAGAGTCTTTAAACAGCATGGTAATTTGCTTTGGTTATAAATTTAGTCCTAATATGATAGGCATCCAAGAGGGATATAATAAAAACTTTCATATAAAGTGCATTGAATACTATGAGAAGTTTGATTCCTTATGATTGTTTTGAGATATAGAGATGGTAATATTAGAGTCATGCTAGTGAGTAATTGTGAATTTGAGAAATACTTGTGTAAAAGTTTGTGATTCCCGTAGCATGCACGTATGGTGAACCGTTATGTGATGAAGTCGGAGCATGATTTATTTATTGATTGTCTTCCTTATGAGTGGCGGTCGGGGACGAGCGATGGTCCTTTCCTACCAATCTATCCCCCTAGGAGCATGCACGTAGTACTTCATTTCGATAACTAATAGATTTTTGCAATAAGTATGCGAGTTCTTTATGACTAATGTTGAGTCCATGGATTATACGCACTCTCACCCTTCCACCATTGCTAGCCTCTCTAGTGCTGCGCAACTTTCGCCGGTACCATATACCCACCATATACCTTCCTCAAAACAGCCACCATACCTACCTATTATGGCATTTCCATAGCCATTCTGAGATATATTGCCATGCAACTTTCCACCGTTCCGTTTATTATGACACGCTTCATCATTGTCATATTGCTTTGCATGATCATGTAGTTGACATCGTATTTGTGGCAAAGCCATCGTTCATAATTCTTTCATACATTTCACTCTTGATTCATTGCACATCCCGGTACACCGCCGGAGGCATTCATATAGAGTCATATTTTGTTCTAATTATCGAGTTGTAATTTTTGAGTTCTAAGTAAATAAAAGTGTGATGATCTTCATTATTAGAGCATTGTCCCATGTGAGGAAAGGATGATGGAGACTATGATTCCCCCACAAGTCGGGATGAGACTCCGGACGAAAAAAAAGAGGCCAAAAAATTGAGAAGGCCCAAATAAAAAAAATGAGAGAAAAGAGAGAAGGGGCAATGCTACTATCCTTTTTCCACACTTGTGCTTCAAAGTAGCACCATGATCTTCATGATAGAGAGTCTCCTATTTTGTCACTTTCATATACTAGTGGGAAATTTTCATTATAGAACTTGGCTTGTATATTCCAACGATGGGCTTCCTCAAATTGCCCTAGGTCTTCATGAGCAAGCAAGTTGGATGCACACCCACTTAGTTTTCTTTTGAGCTTTCATACACTTATAGCTCTAGTGCATCCGTTGCATGGCAATCCCTACTCACTCACATTGATATCTATTGATGGGCATCTCCAT
Source organism: Thinopyrum elongatum (assembly GCA_011799875.1). NCBI lineage: Eukaryota > Viridiplantae > Streptophyta > Magnoliopsida > Poales > Poaceae > Thinopyrum > Thinopyrum elongatum. The sequence goes on along the minus strand of CM022300.1, from coordinate 529,688,648 downwards.
AGCCCATTAATACGCCTAGTTGATGTGAGACTATCTCCTTCTTTTTTGTCTTCTCCACAACCACCATATTCTATTCCACCTATAGTGTTATGTCCATGGCTCATGCTCATGTATTGCGTGAAAGTTAAAAAGGTTTGAGAACACTAAAAGTATGAAACAATTGCTTGGCTTGTCATCGGGGTTGTGCATGATTTGAATATTTTGTGTGATGAAGATGGAGCATAGCCAGACTATATGATTTTGTAGGGATAAGCTTTCTTTGGCCATGTTATTTTGAGAAGACATAATTGCCTTGTTAGTATGCTTGAAGTATTATTGTTTTTATGTCAATATTAAACTTTTGTTTTGAATCTTATGGATCTGAACATTCATGCCACAATAAATAAAATTACATGGATAAATATGTTAGGTAGCATTCCACATCAAAAATTCTGTTTTTATCATTTACCTACTCGAGGACGAGCAGGAATTAAGCTTGGGGATGCTTGATACGTCTCCAACGTATCCATTTTTTTTATTGTTCCATGCTATTATATTATCTGTTTTGGATGTTTTATATGCATTATTATGCTATTTTATATTATTTTTGGGACTAACCTATTAACCTAGAGCCTAGTGCCAGTTTCTGTTTTTCCTTGTTTTTTTAGCTTCGTGGAAAAGGAATACCAAACGGAGTCCAAACGGAATAAAATCTTCGCGATGATTTTTCTTGGACCAGAAGACACCCAGGAGACGTGGAGGTGAAGTCAGAGGAGCCACGAGGCGGCCACAAGGGTGGAGGGCGCGCCGCCTGCCTTGTGGGCCCCCCGTGACCCTCCTGACCTAATTTTTTCGCCTATATATTCACATATGTTCCCAAACCACCAGAAGCATCCACGAAAACACTTTTCCACCGCCGCAACCTTCTGTACCCGTGAGATCCCATCTAGGGACCTTTTCCGGCACCCTGCCGGAGGGGGATTCGATCACGGAGGGCTTCTACATCAACCCTATTGCCCTTCCGATGAAGCGTGAGTAGTTTACCTCAGACCTACGGGTCCATAGCTAGTAGCTAGATGGCTTCTTCTCTCTCTTTGATTCTCAATACCATGTTCTCCTCGATGTTCTTGGAGATCTATTCGATGTAATATTTTTTTGCGGTGTGTTTTTCGAGATCCGATGAATTGTGGATTTATGATCAGCTTATCTATGAATATTATTTGAATCTTCTCTGAATTCTTTTATGCATGATTTGATATCTTTGTAATTCTCTTCGAACTATCGGTTTGGTTTGGCCAACTAGATTGGTTTTTCTTGCAATGGAAGAAGTGCTTAGCTTTGGGTTCAATCTTGCGGTGTCCTTTCCCAGTGACAGTAGGGGCAGCAAGGCACGTATTGTATTGTTGCCATCGAGGATAAAAAGATGGGGTTTACATCATATTGCTTGAGTTTATTTCTCTACATCATGTCATCTTACTTAATGCGTTACTCTGTTCTTCATGGACTTAATACTCTAGATGCAAGCAGGAGTCGATCGATGTGTGGAGTAATAGTAGTAGATGCATAATCGTTTCGGTCTACTTGACGCGGACGTGATGCCTATACTTCATAATCATTGCCTTGGATATCGTCATAACTTTGCGCTTTTCTATCAATTGCTCGACAGTAATTTGTTCACCCACCGTATTATTTGCTATCTTGAGAGAAGCCTCTAGTGAAACCTATGGCCCCCGGGTCTATTTTCCATCATATAAGTTTCCAATCTACTATTTTCCATCATATAAGTTTCCGATCTACTATTTTCCATCATATTACTTTCCGATCTACTATTTGGCAATCTTTTATTTTCAGATCTATAAACCAAAAAACCCAAAAATATTTACTTTATCTTTTGTTTAGTTTTATCTATCTCTATCAGATCTCACTTTTGCAAGTAACCGTGAAGGGATTGACACCCCCTTTATCGCGTTGGGTGCAAGTTGTTTGATTGTTTGTGCAGGTGCTAGGTGATTTGTGCGTTGTCTCCTACTGGATTGATACCTTGGTTCTCTAACTGAGGGAAATACTTATCTCTACTTTGCTGCATCACCCTTTCCTCTTCAAGGGAAAAACCAACGCAAGCTCAAGAAGTAGCAAGGGGCGCTTATTGATTGCAATAAAAGCAAGGTCACTTTTCATATCAATGGTAATGAGCATACAGTGCACTTTCCGAAGAAACAATTCCAAGTGAATGGTATTAATGTTATTGAAAAATCTCCGACGCTCACTATTGGAAGTTTTCAACTACCTCTACTGATACGTCTCCAACGTATCTATAATTTTTGATTGTTCCATGGTATTATATTATCTGTTTTGGATGTTTTATATGCATTAATATGCCATTTTATATTATTTTTGGGACTAACTTATTAACCTAGAGCCCAGTGCCAGTTTCTGTTTTTTCCTTGTTTTTGAGTTTTGCAGAAAAGGAATACCAAACGGAGTTCAAACGGAATAAAACTTTCGCGATGATTTTCCTTGGGCCAGAAGACACACGTAGGACTTGGAGAGGAAGGCAGAAGAGTCCCGAGGGCTCCACAAGCCCTTAGGACGCGCCCTAGGGGGGGCGCCCCCTAGCTTGTGGGCCTCACAGGAGTCCTCCAACCCTAACCTTTGGCCTATAAATTCAGAAATATTCCCAAACCACCAGAAGCGTCCACCAAAATACTTTTCCGCCGCCGTAACCTTCTGTTCCTGTGACATCCCATCTTGGGGCCTTTTCCGGCATCCTGCCGGAGGGGGATTCGATCACAGAGGGCTTCTACATCAACTCTATTGCCCTTCCGATGAAGCGTGAGTAGTTTACCACAGACCTACGGGTCCATAGCTAGTAGCTAGATGGTTTCTTCTCTCTCTTTGATCCTCAATACCATGTTCTCCTCGTTGTTCTTGGAGATCTATCCGATGTAATATTCTTTTGCGGTGTGTTTGTCGAGATCCGATGAATTGTGGATTTATGATCAGTTTATCTATGAATATTATTTGAATCTTCTCTGAATTATTATATGCATGATTTTATATCTTTGTATTTCTCTTCGAATTATCGGTTTGGTTTGGCCAACTAGATTGGTTCTTCTTGCAATGGGAGAGGTGCTTAGTTTTGGGTTCAATCTTGCGGTGTCCTCACCCAGTGACAAAGTAGGGGTAGCGAGGCACATATTGTATTGTTGCCATCAAGGGTAAAAAGATGGGGTTTTCATCATATTGCTTGAGTTTATCCCTCTACATCATGTCATCTTACTTAAGGTGTTACTTCGTTCTTATGAACTTAATACTCTAGATGCATGCTGGATAGCGGTCGATGTGTGGAGTAATAGTAGTAGATGCAGAATCATTTTGGTCTACTTGACACGGATGTGATGCCTATATTCATAATCATTGCCTTGGATATCGTCATAACTTTGCGCTTTTCTATCAATTGCTCGACAGTAATTTGTTCACCCACCGTATTATTTGCCTTTAAGAGAGAAGCCTCTAGTGAAACCTATGGCCTCCGGGTCTATTTTCCATCATATATTTTCAGATCTATAAACCAAAAAACTCAAAAATACCTTGCTGCAATTTATTTACTTTTATTTTGTTTTATGTTTTAGTAAGCTTTTATATCTATCTCTATCAGATCTCACCTTTGCAAGTGACCGTGAAGGGATTGACAACCCCTTTATCGCGTTGGGTGCAAGTGTTTGATTGTTTGTGCAGGTGTATAAATTGGAGACTTGCATGTATCTCCTACTGGATTGATACCTTGGTTCTTAACTGAGGGAAATACTTATCTCTGCTTTGCTGCATCACCCTTTCCTCGCCAAGGGAAAAACCAACACAAGCTCAAGAAGTAGCATCTACCTACTACCAAAAAGAAATACGAAATGCTTATTGTTGGGGACATGCATATCCCCGTCGCGGTAACTTAGTGTTTTACGAAAGTTTTCGGTTTCATGCTAATCGAAAGTGGTTGTTAATAAGACTTGATCAACCTTATTAATGGATCATTTTTTAGAGGTATGAGGTTGATGAATTTAGTAAGCACAACCTTCTGCTCCCAACTTTTATTTTTTGTTTTTCTTAGTTAAATAAAAATAAAATGCCATGTTTTGTCTGTTTTTTGAATTTCCCGTGCAATAAAAAAAATGAATGACCCAAAAATAAAAGTTCTCAGAATGCCCTGAAAATTTAATACGATTTTTTTCTGAATATTTAAGAATTTTTGGTGCAAATAACATCAGAGGGGGGATGCACCAGGTGGGCACAACCCACCTGGGCGCGCCAGCACCCCCAGGCGCGCCCTGGTGGGTTGTGGTCCCCATGTGGGCCCCCTCACTTATCCCTTTAGCCCATGTCACCACCTACCTCCAGAAAAAAATCACCATTGCTCTCTCTTTCGTGTTCTTGCTCTCAAACCCGCGGATTTTGATCTCTTTGCTCGAAGCTCAGTTTCCGAAACTGTTTTAGGGGATTGCTAGTTGGTATGTGACTCCTCCATTTGTCCAATTAGTTTTTGCTTTAGTGTTTTATATTTTGAATAATTAGCTACTCTTGGTGCTACTGTAGATGAGCTTGCATGTTGAATTCTTAGAGTTCTAAGTAGTTTGAATGCTCAATATAGCCTCTATGCATGTCTATGAGTAGTTGCTACCAATCTTGTTAAGTTTTGTTGAGAAAATTTTGTGGACTAAAAATTTCAGAATTTTTTTCATAGGAATAAGATGAGTTTATTTAGGAAGTTTGCTTCCAAGAAGAACTTCAAGGGAGTTGTGGGTGAATCATCGGATAGTGACCTCCAAACTCGGAGAATGGCGGAAGTGCGGCCATGCGAATGGCCTCACTACCCCTTCATGGATGGAGCTGGAATCCGTCAAGAGTTCGCACAATTTGCTGTCAATGCTGGCCTCACCGACTTCATCACAGCTGAGTGTGAACAATATCATCTCCTTACAAAGTCCTTTGTGCAAAGTTTTCATTTCATAAGTAGGAATAATCCCCCTGAGGTGCGGTTTAATTTATATGCTAAAACCCGTCAGATACCACTTACTGAATTTTGTGATATATGCTTAATCCCTTCTGACGGGGAAATAAGAAAGCCTAGGCCTGCAGAGTTTGAGGGTTTCTATCGCACATTGTCAGTGGGAGACGAGAGAGGGGTGTCGAGTGTCACCGCCACTAGCTTGCAGTTTCCTTCAGTGCATTATTGTACTCTATTTATCGCTAAATGTTTACTTGCTAGAGAGAAGGTTGGTGCACTTAGTGCCCCCGATTTTGCTGTCTTACGCCGCGCACTCTACGGCGATAACACTTATAGATTAGGAGCTATTGTTGCACGTCGCCTACACCTTAACAGGACTAAGGGTAAAATTCATGGTGGTATTTATGCTACTCGCTTAGCGAGTCACTTTAACATTCAGATACAGCAACATGATGACCGCTTACCCAAGGTTTACTTAGATCGTCAGGCTATGGCAGCTCATCACTTTATTGATGGCGAGAACACTACTATTGATGTTCCTTACAACCTGGTTTTCAGTATTGATACTCGTGATATTATTCCATTGCCTGCACCAACTTTGTTTGATCATATTGCCAGGGGCGGATACCGGATCATGCCAAATGATATTATTGCCTACCGAAACGCCCAGGCAGTTGCAGAGGAGGAGCCTCAGGAGTGGGATGCTCAGGTGCCCGCTCCACAGCACTTCAACATAGGACGTGCTGGCTACTACAAGTGGTGATTACCAAGTTAGGCCAAAAGCCTAAGCTTGGGGGAGTACGTATTTCCACCGACATTACATTCATATTCATACATCTCATTTCAGTTGTCGGTGTCCACACTTTTTCATTCTATTATCCATGCTGGATTTTTTTCTTGCTTTCTTCTTGTGTGTTTGAAAAACTTTAAGAAAACCCAAAAATATTTTCTGCTTCTTTTTGTTTTTTCTTTCTTTCTAGTTTAATTAGTTGTAGTATTAAAAGAAAAACCCAAAAAGGATTTCTCGAATCTTCTTCTTGCTTGTTGGGAGCTTCCCCGTGTAAATAGTTTTTCTCGTTTTTGTTTTTTCCTTCTTTATTCTGCTTTCTTCTAGAAAAACTAAAAAAACCCAAAAAATATTTCAATGTGTTTCTCTGAATTTCTTTCCCGTTTATTGAGTCATACCAAGGAGAAGACCATGATGAAAATGTTGAGTGGCTTTCATGTGCATTATTGTTGATCTAACGAAGAGCCCAAATTACCTTGTCTTCTTCTTTGAATAAAATGTTTGCAGATTCCAGCTTAGTCCACGAAACTCTTGCATTATTATTATTTTCAAATCGTTTGGTCGTGCAAGTGAAAGGCAATAATGACGATATTTGGTGAACTGACTGTGGCAGAGAGAAACGGGTATGAACTCAACTTGTTCTGTTTTTGTAAATATGTTTAACCTAGTATCCATGATTCAGCATATTATGATCAAACATGTTTACAATGACAATTAGAGATTATAGTTCCTCATGCCATGCTTAAGTATCTAGGAGTGGATAATGATTTATCTTGGATGTCAACATTGCGTTTAAAATGATTGTGATGTAGTATGATGATATGGTATCCTCCTCCGAATGTTCGAGTGGCTTGACTTGGCACATGTTCATGCATGTAGTTGAATCAAAACAACATAGCCTCTATGATATTTATGTTCATGGTGTTCATATCCTACTCATGCTAGTATCCAATGTTCATTATGCATAATGTATGTTCATGACCGTTTTCGCTCTCTAGTTGGCCGCTTCCCAACCTATTTGCTAGCCTTCGCCTGTACTAAGCGGAAATACTGCTTATGCATCAAAATCCTAAAACCCAAGTTACTCTAGATGAGTCCACCATACCTACCTATATGCGGTATTACCCTGCCGTTCTGAGTAAATTTGCATGTGCCACCTCTAAAAACTTCAAATAAATACCCTTTTTGTGTGCCTGGATTGTTCATAGAGTGACAGGAGATAGTCGGTATCTTCCATGCTAAGCGGGTTATTCTCATGATGAGTGTTTATTCACTCGTCCTTGCACGAGAGGGGCGGTAATAGGGATTCCCAGTCCCGAAATCAAATTGCAAATAATTAAACAAAACTCCCCCAGGATTGATGTTGGTATGGACGGTACCCGTGGATACGGCTAGCCGTGGAGTGTGTTTGTTGGTGGAGGGGGAATAAACCTTTACTTTTATCCCTTGGGAACCGCCACTAATGTGTTTAGCATGGAAGATATCGATAACTGATGGTCGCAAAGTAAACAAGAAAGGTGCATTTCTCAAAATTTCATTTACCTCTGTTTTAAAAATTGAGCTCTGGCACCGCTGCAAATCCCTGCTTCCCTCAGCGAAGAGACTATCTATTTAATTTTATGTTGAGTCATCACCTTCTCAAATAAGCGCCAGATCCTGAGAGCACTATTGTCATCCTCATGCATTGTGTATAGTTAATGTTGGATGCATCATGACTAGATCTTTTCTAACATGAATTACAATGTTTAGTCGATGCTTGAACTTTGGAGGTGCTCTGTATTTATGTTTTGCGGTCTCAGAAAGGGCTAGCGAGATATCATTGTTGTCATATTATATCATGATTGTTTTGACAAGGTGTTGTCATTTAAGATGTCTTATTATTGCTCGCTAGCTGATTATGTCATTGATATGAGTTAATATGATTTTTAAGAGTTATTGTTGACATGGTTAGTTATAATCTTTGCTGAAAACCTAGGTGCTATTTAAGCTTATTTATGTAAACAAGAGCAAAAGAGTTCGTAAAAGTTTTTCTTTTTCACTTTCAGTTTATCAACTGAATTGCTTGAGGACAAGCAAAGGTTTAAGCTTGGGGGAGTTGATACGTCGCCGTCGTATCTAATTTTCCTAACGCTTTTCCTCTTGTTTTGGACTCTAATTTGCATGATTTGAATGAAACTAACCCGGACTGACGCTGTTTTCAGCAGAACTACCATGATGTTGTTTTTGTGCAGAAATAAAAGTTCTCGGATTGGAACGAAACTTTTTGGAGAATTTTTATACAATAAAAGAAAAATACTGAAGTCAAGAACCACCGAAGGGGGGCCCCTGGGTGAGCACAACCCACCAGGGCGCTGCCCCCTCAGGCGTGCCCAGGTGGGTTGTACCCACCTGGTGGCCCCGCAAAACCTGATTCCAACTCTATAAAATCCTATTTTTCTAGAAAAAAATGAGGGAGGAAGAATTATCTCGTTTCGCGATATGGAGCCGCCGCCACCTCCTGTTCTTCATCGGGAGGCCAGATCTGGAGTCCGTTTTGGGCTCCGAAGAGGGGGATCTCCAATCTTCATCATCACCAACCCTCCTTCATCGCCAATTCCATTATGCTTCCCTCCGGGAGTGAGTAATTCCTTCGTAGGCTCGCTGGTCAGTGAGGAGTTGGATAAGATTCATCATGTAATCGAGTTAGTTTTGTTAGGGCTTGATCCCTAGTATCCATTATGTTCTGATATTGATGTTGCTATGACTTTGCCATGCTTAATGCTTGTCACTTTGGGCCCGGGTGCCATGATTTCATATCTGAACCGTTTATATTATCACCATTATATCTATGTTCTAGATCCGATCTTGCAAGTTATAGTCACCTACTACGTGTTATGATCCGCAAACCCCGGAGTGACAATAGTCGGGATACTTTCCGGTGATGATCGTAGTTTAAGGATTTCATGTATTCACTATGTGCTAATGCTTTGTTCCGATTCTTTATTAAAAGGATGCCTTAATATCTCTTAGTTTCCTTATGGACCCCGCTACCACGGGAGGGTTGGACAAAAGATGTCATGCAAATTCTTTCCATAAGCACGTATGACTATTTACGGAATACATGCCTATATTATATTTATGAACTGGAACTAGTGTCGTATCGCCCTAGGTTATGACTGTTATATGATGAATATCATCCAACGAATTCACTGATCCAATGCCTACGAATTTTCTATATATTTTTCTTGCTAAGTTACTACTGTTGCTGCTACTGTTACACTTGCTACAAAATCATTGCTATCATTATTATCGTTACTGTTACTGTTACTACTGTTATCAAAACTATCATACTACTTTGCTACTGATCACTTTGCTGCAAATAATTAATCTCTAGGTGTGGTTGAATTGACAACTCAACTGCTAATACTTACAAATATTCTTTGGCTCCCCTTGTGTCGAATCAATAAATTTGGGTTGAATATTCTACCCTCGAAAACTGTTGCGATCCCCTATACTTGTGGGTTATCAATACCAAAAGCCAACATCCAGAGACAAATAAAATAATTACCTAGAAGTCCTAGAAATGCTAATCAATCAACTCAGTATACCTTAATGGCTGCCAAATGTAGCAGACGCAGACAGGGGATGCCGCGATGTGAACTCTCTGCATGCATGTAATATATACCTTCATTAGGACTGAATTACACTATTACAGTAGTGCAAACTAATCTAGATGCTATAGAGGAGAGCTTCATATCGACGCACACGGCGTCGTGGAGCATGTCCAGCGTGACCATGAGCTGGGACTGGAGGCGCAGCGGACCTGGTCCTCGTCATCGCGGGCGAAGGCGGGGAGCTGGGAGAGGTCACACCCGCCACGCAGTCCCCAGAGACGTAGCCAGCGCACCCGACAGCGCGCCTCCCTCTTGCTAAGACAAACAGTCCATGGTTGCCAAATCATGAGAAATTGGATCTTTTGCCACACTTTACTTCTCCATTTAATCATTTGCCCCCCCCCCCCCCCCCCTCCCCCTTGAGAGGCTGCCGGGTGGGGCCCGGGGCCACTGTCATTGAGACAATCATGGGGCAAATCACCAAACCCCTTGTAAAGTGGGGCAAATCATCCAATCCCCCGCCAAATCATGTACACAAGTCATAATGTGTAGGAGCAAGCGATGAATTGCTAAAAAAAAAAGAGAAATGGACAAAACAAGAGCTGATGATCCTGCTAGAAATTAGTTTAAACATTAACTTTTTGTCTTTTTCGAATATCTTGTATGATCCTGCCGCATTCCTGCTAGAAATTAGTTCATTGGAGCCAAGCCATTCAAATGCCAACATTACCATAATACATCACTTGTAATCATCAGCTACAACAGAGCACATCATGTCGTGTGTAATTGGCACAATTTCTGTCATATATGGTAAACCTGCTCCAGAATAACACACTGATGTGAATCCATTGAAAATATATTTTCTGGTTGTCATCACTATTAAAAAAACAGAGCCAAACAGAAGATACTATTACGTTGCCAATCAAAGCATGACATTCATATAGGCCACAGCCTGTGCATAGAAGTAGATGATACATACATGATCTAATGAGCGACAAGTCTGTCATACTGATGGTGAGCAGAGTGACTTCTTCAACGGGCGTTCCAGCTCATCGCGATCCGGCTTCTGCTACTGCACGACATGGAGGTACACATGGTTCTCCGTCTTCTCGAAGTTCCATGGCACATGCTCCCTCCCGAATCCCTGGAACAAGTTCATGTCCACGTGCAGCCCCCATCCGACCTCTACACAGTACACACATACACAGAAAGAAACATTCATGCTATAATTTGTTTAGCTGTAATCAATGATTGTGGCCACAGTTAACAAGAAAGGAGATGTAATCAGTGCAGATAAACAAGATAGACCAACCTTTTAGCAGATTCTTCTCACCATATCGGCAAGTTCCTGGATTGCAATAACACCATAATTAGGAAAATCTGATAAACAAATTGCACAACTAATTGGCCATTTCACAAAAAATCAGCCAAATATGATGTCTTCCTTATTATGGGAACCCAAACCATCTATAGGACATATACAACCAATAATTGCTAGAGTAGATGTACAGTCATGTTCTTGTTCAAAGATCCTCACTACTCTACTCCAACACATGGCATAGGCAATAAAATTTCATCTAATTTAAATCTCAGACATCTTGATGACATAATTAATTTGATACATAATTCAAGCTTAACTCTTAACCTTCTGTTGTTCAGTTGACTTCTCCTTACTATCATCACTTTCACTGTCAAAGTGAAAGATTTCTGCAAACAGTAAAAATGCGTCATGATTATGAGCAGCATCAGCACATCGACTCAACATGATTAAAGATGCTAATCCTATTTTAGATAAAAAAACCCAGTTGAAGCTCACATGAATCTATTCTTTTAGTGGAAGGTAACTAACTTCCTCACACCTGTCTAGAGACACCTGAATCTACAGGTAAACTATTCTATGCTTATGATTTTAGAGTTTATAGTATATTCCATAATAATTTATTTGTATTGCTTAACCAAAGGCTCAGAGTTTTCACTTTGATCCAATAATGCCGGATTCCTCAGGCTGTAGTGGTAAATGCTAGAATTTACAACATTCTAATGCTTGAACATAACGAAGTCGGATATCTAATAGGTAAGTCATATAACCAAGCCTTGGGTACAACCACCCTGCGATACTGGGATCAACCTCTGTGGTAGCAAAGTCCATCCATTGCTCAACACGCGCCGGCAAGAATTATTGACAAATAAGCACTAAAGCTTGCTCAACTATGATCATAGGAGTACTTCTTATATTACTCACATATTCAATAAGAGAACCACCCATAGCAGGTTGTCACCCTTTGAGCGAGCAACTGAAGGAAGAAAAGAAAATAGTGGTTAATTTAGGCAGTGTGGAATCAGTAACACTTGGATTCAACTATATACCATAGCGTGCAATAGCCTTGCTCTTAGAAACAGCAACATCGGGAGTGTCAAGAACAGGAACCTGCGAATAAAAATTAGTCCCTTGCTCGCTGACTCACTGTATATTGAACAAATCTGTGAGTCTAATTCGTGTACCAAGCCAGCTTACCTTGATGACATTGGTGTAGGAGTCAAACCCGTTGTTGTCGACATCCTGGCCGGTCTCAGCCGGCAGCAAGCCCAGGCTGTGGCCGTTGTAGTGGAAGAAGAGGGAGTCCCCGGGTCGCGCGCACCCGACGAGCCGTGCATTGTTGCGTAGCAGGAGGAGAAGGAAGACTCGCAGTGCAATGTAGAGCGTGGAGGCTTTCCACGGCGAAGCCACCCGTCGATATCACGGCCATCACGCACCAGTCGCCGCAGCTGCTCTTTGCCATGTGCGCCGGCTTGGTCCAACCTCGCCGAGGCATAGGGCAACAAAAAAGGGAGGTAGGAGACGGCGATGGGGTTGAGATCTTGGGACGGTTGGAGACGCAGAGCAAATCGACCGAGGCCGCGAGCTGAGATGGGGCCGAAGGCGGCGGCGGCGGCAACCCTAGCTCGGGAGTGGAAAGCCAAAACAAAAGAGGAGGCTGCCTGCGTGTGAGAGATGAAAAGGAGGCCCAGTCCACGCGTTTTCTCGTTTGTGTAAACTAGTAAATGTGCACGATGCAACGCACGTTTTAAAATTTGACCAATTAAAAATCATGCTAATACAAAGTAAAATAAATATTTGACAAAAACATAGAAATTGAAAGTGAGACACCATTGTGTGATGTTGTTGCAAAGAGATGTTAATGTTGTTTCATCCATCCCATGAAAGAAGATTACACCTGATTACGATTCGAAAACAAGACTGATGTGATCACTTAGTGGAGATGCGATCCAGTTGGTCTTGATATCATGTTATAAGTTATTGCCAAAGCTGAGAAAGAAAATATAAGGGAGTTAGATCAAAATTTAGAGATGAAGATGCTCGATGAAATTTATTTGGCAGGAACTTACCTTCAATCAGTTACAATATTGGCAAAAAATAATAACACTGGAAGTGCGTCTCTTTTCCGGGGTAGTCAAAAGCATCTCCAATTCGAACACACTACAATTGTACATGTACAAAGATAAAGAGCGCGGAAGTGCTATGCTGTTAATTTCCAATTAAGTAAAGTCATGCACGATTTATCATGCTATACATGTTGGTACAAGAAATACTTTCATTGGTGACTACACTTAGATGTTTAGTACGTGAGGCAAACTGTCGGGCACACGATTCGTCGATTCCCATTTGCCACTGCACATAAAAATTTTATTTGGAGGCATAGAAGATGCGTTGCTAACTTGCTGGCTCCTCCGTCATCCTGTTTACAAGTCTAACCAGGTGATATTACCTCTTCAATTTTTGGCTTCAGGAATTTAGCTTCTTTCTCTTGTTGTCCATCTACAATACTACAAAAGAGAAATAAAAGAAACATTTATCCGTGTCCAAAACGTTACATATTTACCAAAAGAACATACAACATCGACAATAATAGGGAATGTCACCTAAAAAGGCGGTTGACGGTTGTATATCTCAAATTGAAATCCCAGATTAAATACTTGCATATCAAGAAAAAATACTTACAAATCAATTTCACACTATTTTTTCAGTCATGTGTCAACAGATCGTTATAGCTTCATTCAGAACCAACACAGTTTCAGAAATGATAAACAACCACATTAAGGAAAAAATTCAGTTAGTAAAGTGTAACCATACCACGCCGTATTAAAATGTAGATATCTACCTGCCTATCTTTGGAAAAGTTAATGATACCTGAACTGCAATTAAAGAAATCACTATACCATCCTCCAAAACGTGTACTTTCATGGGATAACTGTATACTAAATCAATGAACATAACTATTTATGTAAACTATTGACAAAAGGATCACAGTTGGTTCGTCTATGGAATTTCACACTATTTTATATAAATGAACGTAACTCTTATATAAAAAACAAACTCATGTCTCCATAACTGAATATACCTTCTACAGTTACAGTCAATGCGAGCAACTTCTGATATCCATCGACAATAATTCCTTCATTATTGTCAACGTGTGTTCCAATACTTCTCCTTAGTTCAGCCAATGGCAAAATTGCAATTATTGATGTCAATGCCCAGTCATTTGGTCCAAACGCGAGAACTAAAAAGGCCCAAATTTCAAACCCACTCATGATAGTAAGAGTAAAGAGAATAAGATAATAGTGCTCACTGAACAAATTGAGGGAAAGCAGGTTGTGGGTGGAGCCGCCTCCTCCAGTGCCCTGCTTGTTAATCAGGATGAAGTGGAGTGGGGCCATGGTTGCTAAGAACTTGTCAGTATATAATCTATGTGATGTACGAAAATGAGGATTCTTGGCACGTAAATTCTGCAATTGATGAAAGATAAAGTTGGTCCATGATTGCTAAACATCAGCTTGACGCTGCTGCAGTAAACTTCAGATGCGCATTTATAAGATATAAGTATGAGCCTGTTATGTAGGAAACATGCAGCAGTACGCTCCTATATAGAGCCTCTCACTAACTCGTTACTTGAATATGTGTTTGATTTGCGCAATTGTCTCTTTGCATGCTCGCGCTGCAATTTGTTTTTCTGGTTTTGTACAATCAGTGACTTTCTGCAGTCTCAGTTTGTTTGCATGACACAGCTGCATGCTTAGTGCTACTTGGTCTCTCCCCATGTCGTCAGATCAGTAAGCGGCAACATAAAAAAATTAGAAAATGCCCTGAGAAGTAGTTACAGATTGAACATGACATTCGTTAAGGATGATTACATGGGAAAGCATATATATGAGTAAGAAGACATAGATATAGATGTAAGGGGGACATAAAATGCACCACGGGAGTAATTCAGAGCATAGAGTAATTTAGGATTGAATAAATGATGTGTACAACTATCTCTAGGCTTAGAAGGGAATTATTATAGATCATTTTTGTGCAGGCAAATGTTCAAGAGCTCAGAATACAGAACAATATTAGAACTCAAAAGCTTGGAGAAATGAAATATTAGGACTCAAGCATTAAAATTAAAGAGGCCCAGCTGGCATAAAATTCACAAACCTATGGTTTGAAGGCTGCATATTGTACCAACTCCTGTGTAGAAGAAATAAACAATTTGATATGAGGGAAACTTCCAATGAAAATATTCACAGGATATGCTTACGGAAATCACATGGCCAAAATAAAGCTCAGCTTTCTTACATGACCAAGAATAGTCTTAAATCAAAGCTTCAGTAGTAATTCACTGAAGAATAACATATCCAGAAACAGCATGGGGGAGAGGAGTTTATCCTTCACTACATCATATAGATTACCTTGATTCACCTCACATGCAGCCTGCTTGGATTTCTTATCAAAGACACCCTTGTCGACATGACACATAAAAGGTCTTCAGAATTAACATGAGAGATGGAGATGGTTAAGTTAGCAAATGGTAATAATAAGGGTAAATTAAGAATGAATGTCCAAAATCAATGTAGATGAACCGCAGCAGCAGTAATCGCTTAGCCAAGTCTGTACCTATCCTGTGAAGAGGACCAGCACTTTTTATCCTCCTCTCCCTACAAGAAAAAATATCACCACGATGTAATCAGAATTTTGTGCCATATTTTGAAAAAAAAACTTATTTGCAGTTAACTTATAGCCAGCAAATCCTCACTGCAATTGTACCATAAGCATCAGAAAAATGAAAATAAATAAATATTAGGAAGGCCATCTCCCAGGGTGATCTTCGTGGATACCGAGGATAGTTTTGTGTCAGTCGCATCACGAGGAATTAACTCGAGTGAAGTCATGGAGGGGTGGAGCATAATCCATATCAGCCGTCTACAAGATGTGGTCTACACATCTGTCTGCACAAGAACAAACCGACCGAGGCAAGACGACTCAAGGGAAAGGAAACTTGCTGAGCATTAAGCATCAACCCGATGAAGCATATGTAACTTGCTGAATTGTTTATGTAGCCATCGTATCAATGATGCAAAATTGGCTACCCCAATCCCATAGGTTCAAACGTTCAGGAAGATTTCATAGGTTGTAACTACCCTGATCTGACAGGTTATAAATTCAGCAATATTTCACTGGTTGAAATAGTAGGCCATTCATCAGCAGGATTAAAAAAAAATGAAGTCTTCTCAATCAGAGTTGGATTCAAATTTTATACTCACATCTGTCTATTAGATAGAAGACCAAATAATTAAGCTACCAACAACCAAAGTCACAAGTTTGTTCACCCAGGGGCTGTGAACGACACAACCAAACAGATTCTGAAATCTTTGGAATTTCTTAACTCCAGCAAATAAATCGTTGAATTAGAATGCATCCTACCGAGATATAAGAGGGAGAGGACTTTACCCGCAAATATGTCGTTGAGGTTCAGATTCGTTTTGTTGTGTGTCCAGCACCAGCGATGTAATCGGCTTGGCGAGCATTAATGCAGGCACGAATCCTCCTCGAAGGCAGCGACGGTGGTAGAGGTGTCAACCGTTCAGGCACGACGACTCTGCACATCTTCGAAGATCGTGGTGGCAGCAATCTGGAGTGGGTTCGTGGAGAAAGGGTTGGATGCCTGGATCTTGTATGGGCGGTGGGCGGCGAACGGCGCGATGGCGACCTGCGGCGGCTCCCGCGGGGCGCGACGGGCGGCGAACGACGCGACGGCGACCTGCGGCGGCTCCCGTGGGGCGCGACGGGCGGCGAACGGCACGACGGCGACCTGCGGCGGCTCCCGCGGGGCGCGACGGGCGGCGAACGGCGCGACGGCGACCTGCGGCGGCTCTCGCGGGGCGCGATGGGCGGCGAATGGCGCGCCGGCTGGAGCGTGGGCGAGGCGGCGGCGGTCCGGGCGGCGCGTGGACGGGGCGCCCCCGGGCGCCTGGAGGTCGCGAGAGGGCAGAGGGCACCGACGTGTCGGCGAGGATGTTAACCCAATGGCACGATGGGTAATTAATTAACGTAATGGCATGGCGGGTAATTAAAATATAAAACGCGTTTAGTATGCTGGAGGGATGTAGACCATCGGATAGGATGATTTGGTTCTCCGCCCTCTCGTGCTTTTATAGGAGTAGTAGACTAGTAGTCACGCACGTACAACGCACGTATAACAATGTGATTTTTTCAGTTTATCTTAAAAAGCAATTATTTAAATATAGAAGGAACAAAATTTAACAATGTAATAACATAATGACGCAACAAAATTGTGCATTGTATTGGTTTCTATTTTCAGGCTAGAAGATGGCAATTTTGTGTAGTGCTGCTATTTTGCACACATACTGGTGAGTTGTACAAGAAAAACTATTCTTTACAAAGTGATGCTAAGGAAAGAAAAGCTTCAAAGCTGGCTCAGAGAATCACAAACTTCTTTCTTTATGTAAACGGACAGTTAATCGATATGCAGAAAAAAATATTGTTGGCATATAAAAAATAGCTGAATACCAACCACCAATTCTTGTTCGAGGAAAAAATACAAATGAAAAATTACAAATTGTTGTGCATTACTCGCACTCAAACGTAGGTAATTTATTCTTGGACATAAGGCTTCACCGAGGGAACATGCAGAACCTCTCCTCAGAAAAAAAAAGTGAACAGAGGAACCAATAGAAGCTAACCCCTGTAAAAAATAGTGTGATTAGGAAGATGCCAATCAGGACCAAAATAGGCAAAATGCTGCTCACTTGTAAGTGCCAGAAATATCTAAAAGTATTACGAATGCATGAGGTCTTATGCATCTTCATTACTTGACTTAGAACAACCATAGCACACTGAAACTTGCATCTGCACCGTAAGCAAAATATATTAAAAAATTATGAACCAATGAAAGCCCGGTTGTTTTCTCCAGTCGGCGTTTCTGTTAGGAAGTGAAACTAAATAACTAATACCATGATATATAGAAGTTAAAGAATACAAACTGGGGAATACGTGCAAATACCATGAATTTGTGCAAGGCAAAGGAGACGGGAGATATGGCTTTGAACATCAAATTATATGTAGCAAGCATATTCTTAAGCTTCTGTAGGAGCTTTGCTAAGAAATTTTGATAACCAATCTAGACTAGTAAGCGTGCACGTGCAACGCACGTCTAGACTAATATTACAACTATATGTGAAAATTCACTTGTATGTAAAAGGATAATCTGATAGTAGCGAGAAATATTTAAAATGAATTGTTGTATACAAAAAGATAAATTTCCACCAAAGAAAAGGTATTGCATTCATGTTTCAAACTATTAGTACCCTTTTTATTCTATGGATCTTGAATACCATGTTCAAGTACTCAGTTACAATCACTATTTAATATTTCTATATACTCAAGATCTACATATATTTTTAGTACTATGATTATTCTCTTACAAGTCCAACTTCTCATAATCATCTTTCTATTTTGTCGTCGTCATCATCTAAACCAACGCTGTTGAGTATCACATCTCTATGGAGTAGGGGAACAACCGCTCTGACTTGTGGTGCAGATGGTGAGCTTATTCAAGTAGAAGGCCAACAAGAATGGCACTCCCAGCATAATTTTGGTTGCTTGGCGGACATCCCATAACTTAGAAGTAGATTTCTAACTCACCTACAAGTCAGGCTAGAGTTCCAAGGAATACTGCAATGTGCCCATTAAATTGAATATATGATCCAGTACTATTCTCAATAAATGACCTGGTACTATTCTAAATAAATGACATGGTACTATTATCCAAGCAAGTAAAACATAAATTTTAGCATATCATTATGTATGAAGACAAAAATTAGTCAATGCTTGGTGAGCATGGGTAGGTAGTTGCATTTTCAGTACCAGCTATCATATGAATAACCGCATACCAGAAAGAGAAAGAGGAAGTGAGTGAACAACAATAGTTGGCCTTCAATAACAACAATCTCTTCCCAGACAACTTTCGTCCTTTTAGCCCGCCAAAAAGAAATTTTCAACTTACAAATATTTATTTTGGCTAAATTTTGGCAGATGTCTACAAAGGTAAGTGGATGTGTAGTAGTAGAGTCATGGTGCCTAAACATGCCATGCGATGAGATAGACGGCGCAAACATAACTTCAATTGTGTGAAATTCAATAAAATTCTCCAGTTATCCATTAGAAGAGTTACTGGTAAGGATAATAATAGGCCTGAGCCACCAGAGTAAATAAACAAAGAACCAACTCGTTTGCCCTTCTTAATCAAAATGTATTACCTTCCCTAAAGCAATCCTAGTATATAGTCTTCGATGTAGATATCTTTTCACCAACAACATGGCAAAACCTTGCATCACAAGTCAACACCTCTCTGTGAAAAGAGTACAGGCCAAGCCAACAAATAACATGTCAGAGGTGGTTAGACAGGTATTGAAGAAGAGGATCATTTTTATTGGATCGTACGGTAAGATAACATAAAGCCCTAGAGCACCATAATATTCCCCTCAATTGTTACCACAGTATTGAAGAACCATGTACTAACTATGAAGTATTGGTCGATACTATAAGATGAAGTTGTATAGAGGAAGAACAGCCAAACCTGTTAAACATAAGATATATACAAAAGAACCTATAGACAGAACGGCATGACTGCATGACCATATGTAAAGTTGCAAACTGGACAATGTAAGTTCCATAATTCAACCACAAGAAAACTTCGGCAAACCAACATTTAGTTATTTAAATCAAAGTTCAGCTTATTTAGTACAGAAGTGGCACTTGAATTAAGCATTTTTAAAACATGCATGCAAGGCTGCCAATACTAATTGGCAGGCCAACATATAAGAACAAATTTTGCTTCTTGTATTGCAGATATTCATAAAGCATGTAATGAATTGTCTGTGCAGAAAATGATTTGCCGTAGATTGTCAAAGATATTCTGTATAGTCCTTACATTCAAATAGCCTTAAAACTAACATAAAAATGCAGTAATCAATTGGCATAAAATGGTCTGCATACAATCCTCTGAAGTCTGCAATACAATACCAATTGGCAGGCCAACATTCAGAGAAGCATGTACTGAATTTAGCCTGTAGAAATTCAGAGAACAATGTTATGAATTTAGCTTGTATAAATTCAGAGAAGCATGAGTGGAGGAGCCGAGTCTACCTTTTCCTGGATGTTGTCTACCTTTTCTGGGGGCCTCAACGGGGCAGCGGCGGCGATCGACTGGAGGAGTGGTAGCAGCCTGCTTTCGCATCCTTGGGATTATATAGTATTTTATTGCCAACATGGCATGAACAGACGGCCAGAGAATCAGTATTGAAGTTTTAGCTCTTACATATACACCTAAATTAAGCAAGCATTCAGATACACAACGGTAACCATTAGACAATCCATCCTTAATGAAGTTTTTGATGTGTCAACATGCTGTAATAAATAGCTAGAGGTTAGAAAGAGAGATCCTCCGCTCAAACCTACTGAACAGAGAGGTTAGAAAGAGAGATTGGGTGTAGAGGCCAAGAGGGCGCAGTTGATCCTGCCGCCACCCACGCCCTTATGCCGGCACCGCCGCGACGCCTTGCTGCAGCTTGAGAGGGACAGGAGAGTAGAGAGGGAAGAAGGAACATAGAGAGTGAGAGGGAGAGAAGCACCCTCGTCTGAAGAGCCTTCTCGGAGCTGCACTCACCGGCATCAACGGCCCCTCCCCGTCATCTTTCTTCCACGTCTCTGCCGCAGAACCCTTGCTGCTGCGTGCGGCAGCAGCACCGCGTGGGCGTCAAGGGTCTGCTGCAGCGAACAGCGGAGGCTGCAGGGAGGGAGCACGCGACCCGTGAAAGAGGGAGCGGCGGCAACGACGTGTAGGAGGCAGGAAGGGCTGGAGCGAAGGGCGCCCATGAGGGTGTACCGGGGGCAGTTCGGGAGAAGATCGGGTGTTACGTGATTGTAGGGATTTGTTTCCTTTCTTTTTGGAATCGATAGCGATGCTGGCAGAGTTTTCGTCCGGCGCCTAAAATTGCTAAACGCACATCTAAGGAGGATTAGTTAATAATCCTGACGGTTAGATTGATATGAGTGGGCCTGATCTAAAGCTCTAATTGTTTCAGTTTGTTTCGTGTGCATTAGATGGGGTGCAGTTAGGGATAAATATGTTTGCTTGTTTAATAGAAGTATAGATATAGATAGATCGGAATCGATAGCGATGCTGGCAGAGTTTTCGTCCGGCGCCTAAAATTGCTAAACGCACATCTAAGGAGGATTAGTTATTAATCATGACGGTTAGATTGATATTAGTGGGCCTGATCTAAGGCTCTAATTGTTTCGGTTTGTTTCGTGTACATTAGATGGGGTGCAGTTAGGGATGAATATGTTTGCTTGTTTAATAGTAGTATAGATTGTCTGAGCAGAAGTATTGATCTCAGATTGTCGGTTGTACACGTCTAGCGCAGGTATCTGAACTGTAAAATCTGAGTTCAACGGGTATGATGTTGTTTTTGGATCTCCGCACTGTATAACTTTACAGTTTTATTTAGTAGATAAGAGGTCCATATTTTCGTGCAGGTTGAATTAAAAAGTACACTGATGGAATTTTGTACCTCTCAGTTTAGAGCGTCCCCCTGCCCCTCCCCCGGGGAAAAAAGTTTAGAGCGTCTAAAGCATTCGCCATCTCTGGTAGTACACCCATGATACAGCAAGAATTCTGAATCTCTGACGACTGAAATAATGAAAATATTAGTAGTATTCAGTTCAATCCATCCGTAAAAATAGCAGTAGATTGCAACACAAAATGGAGTTAAGAAATAATATAAACTAAACTAACACAGATGTGTTGTTCAAAGATTCTCACTGAAGACACAACAAAAGAAAAGACACCTGTCCGATTACAGTAAGGAGGCTAAAACAGACTATATCGAGAAGTGGAGATAAATCAGAATAGCACTATTCATCCTTGAATTTACCAGTTCTCATTGTACTACATGATCATTCATGTAATGTCAGTCCAGTGCATGAAATAGTAATTCAGGTTACCCACAAAACTGTATGTATCCATCATATATTTGTCATGCTTATGATCAGAAATTTCTTACACACAAGGATACTTCAAGAGAAAAAAATATCATCTGTTAATTCATGGAAGTACCTCAACAGAATCTCTACTGATGAGCCACTTCCAGTTTTGCAAATGGTTATAACCAAAGTCTATATGAAACATTGAAATTTCAGTAGGCGTGCTTAGTAAAGGTTATGCTGACATACCTGGTTTCTGTAGGGGTACACGAAATCAGCAGTCAGCTCGACGTAGTTGCCCTTCATGACACCAGCGGGCCTCCCTTAATCCATACATGGTGCTGCCTTTGGCACCCTCCTGCAGGTAATCTGATCCACAACACCAACCATGACAAGCAACGATAGGAATTATTCAGGAAACACCTCAAAACAACAAAATCTAACAAGATTTATCCTCAGATTTTCCATCAGAAAAGAGACTGACAGTGCACTAACAGCTCTCCGATTCAATTATAAACACCGATTTTCAATTTCAGTTGGTCTCAACTATTGCTAAACGAACGTACAGCTAGAGATCAGTCGCACTTACCAAAGATGCCGATCAATTGTCCCCCTGGAACCTGGCCACCAGGAAGCAAGACGCCGATCTTGAGCGGCTTCGTCGCGACCGGCTCGGCCGACGGCAGCATGGCCGTGGACGGCAGCCGTGCAGGCTGAAGAATAGCTTGGCTATCTTGTCTGCGAGATCGAATGACGACCATCAAATCCCAAATTCAAACCCACCCAGCCCGCGATCCGTCAGGCCAAGATCCGAGAAGGACGCAACCCAGGAAAGAGGGCGTTCATCACTCACCGGGGCTTCCAGCGGCGGTGCTGGCCGGCTCGTCGGCGAGCGTGAAGTGGGAGCGGAGGACGGAGGACGGAGGGGAGGGGCAGCGTGTGCGCGATGCGGCTCGTCTACACCTCGCTGTAGATGGATGCAAGGCGCCCGGGCACTGGCGCGTTGGGTGCCGCCCCCCGTTGGAGGCCGCCGCCACCGCCATGCGATGCGATGCACCGGTGTGGGGCTGCGGGCGGCGGAGCGAGGCGAGGGGTCAGCGGCGACGCGAGTTTTGAACTGGCGGGAGAAAACGAAGGAGGGCGTTGGGCGGTTGACCGGCTGAGAAGGTCGGCGACGGCTTGCAGGAGCGCGGGCGACGACCGGAGGCAGGGTCGACTCGGGGTGGATCGACGGGAAGTGCACAGAAGGAGGAGAAGGGAGAAGCGGCGGCGCCGTTTGAGAAAGAAGGATCAGGGAGGCACGATTCAGTAGGAATCGGCCCGAAAATTAGGGAGCTGCGAGCGGAATCGAGGACTGGCGTGGGAAAGGCAGAGTTTTCGTTCGCCTTGAACATGTTCTCTTGTTTAATAGTAGTGTAGAAAAAGTTGCGACAGTAAAAATTGCCCATGTGGCATAGCCCTTCGTGCGTCCTTGTAGCGACTGTTAATGGGTTTGATACTACTGAACAACTACATCATGCAACAAGCAAGTGAATAAATGGCGTCGGTCTACGTTGCAGAAGAAGACTGATGATTTATAAGTGTGTACTAGCCATGCCCGTGCGGCGGCACGCCGCGCCCCATTGATGCATCATGACGAAAATGTGCTGCATGATAATAACTGGGTTACTTTTTTTTTACTAATTTGGATTTAAGACGAAGGTTGTATGTGTGCAACGTGGGGGTTATAGTCTGGCAAGCAATGCAGAACCGAATTGGAAAACATATATTTATTCATCACATAAATCGATGTATTTTACAAAGTAGGAAGTATATGTTGCTACTCTCGTACTAAGAACCACCATGCTATAGATCGAACATGTTACAATCATTTATAGCTTATATCTGTCTTTGGGAAGAAATATATAGTAGTCGATGTTTCATTTGTACCATGAGAGTGTTTGTGCTGGATCCCGAAGTAACTGGTTGTGGTGAGAGAGATGGTTAGTTGACCAAATGCATGTTATATTTCACATGAATATGAGAGGAGGCCGATAAGATCATCATAGCACAAGAAAATTTTGCTTTACCCACATCAGCATGTTTTTGATATTCATTCTTGTAGAGGTTTTTCCACTGTATATTTCCTCCATGATCATGAACTAATTATGTGCTAGTTTTTGTATGAAAATAAACATGCCCTAGATGTTGCTGAAATTGAAATTTACATAAACATGTGAAAGCTTAGGTGTTGCAAAAGGTTACACTCTTAGTTGCATCCAAATACTCAAAGAATACCAACCAAAGATAATCACCGGATAATGCCATGACCATATTTTATGCTACTCATTAAAAGTGCCTACAATGAAAATATCGAATTTTTACTCTCTTTTTCCAATATTTGATAGACAACTTTGTTTGTTCGCGTCCTTTTGATTGATTTTTTTAGTGGTTAACTGTTCACACATTGAATCCCCCAAATATAATGCATAAATATTACTTATCAATGATTTATGAAACAAGTTTTCCTCGGAAAATTTTATTCAAATTAATACAACTTGCAGTTCTGCCTTCTCCAATTGGTTAATGTAATTATAAACTTATAATTTATAAACAGTTTAAGTTGAAAGAAATTAACTTCTTGCCTAGAGATGAATGCGTACGCTGCTCTCAAATCCCAATTTTAATAAAGAGACTTTTTGCAACATGAGCTAGATCTGTTGGTCCAGTATTTATTCAGGCATGTCATATAGTCGTGTGACTTTTCTTATCTCTGATGACCTTAGAGACCAAAACACCCCATATGTTAACATTGATGTGAACAGGATAAGTATGATTAAGCAACCAAGAACTCAAGAGCAGGGAACGAAGAAGTGCATGAACTATGCAAAGAACCATCTGTGTATTACATCTAGTGAAAGTCTATATTGATTGCTATGTACTCATGTAGTGTTAAAAATGCTCTTATATTATGGGACGGAGGGAGTATAAGTCAATGAAGTTATTTGTTGAAGCACTCACACAATTGCCATCATTTGAAGATATGCGATGTAGCTTGTTATCCGATCACCTGAGACAAAAAACAGAGTTAAAAATTTATCATATTGTTTTAGCCATTAAAACACTAATACAGGTATTATTCTAGTCACCAAAATACATGAGCTACTCAAATAAAGATTCAAAAGTCTCTCACTTTGAATATATTTTCCATATACAGAAATATATTCCGGTCCATACCTTCCTCCAACCAGGCTCTAACAGTACGATGGGTCTACAAAATATTTTTAAATAGACCAAGTACAACACACAATAAATAATGTAACTACAATTTATCTTGCTTTTTTAAGGGGTCAAATTTGTCTTGCTGAAAATGTAAGCAGCTAGCATTAAAAAAGATGCTTCATGCTAGTAATACTCTTCTTATGTTTTCTTTTGTCTTGTGTGGTCTTTTTTGTTTTGAGAAAATTGTAGAGCCATCATCTATAATCTTAGGGACGCTGTGTGGTACGGTTGTTGCATGCACCTAGCGATTTGTATCTCTATCTCTATCTCTCTTTCTGGCCATATGGGATTACTTGCTGCATGCACTGGATGAATTTTAGGGTTGATGTGACCACGTGCATGGGTTTTAGGCTTGATGTGACCACATGCATGGGAGTAGTAGATCATGTGTCTAGTTGCATAGGAATTGGTGGCCATTTTGTTCTCTTACTGTTTGATCTAGCCATTTTTTCTGCTTGCATGCGTACAACATGTTAGGTATTGACAAAAATTTCGAGAGTTTTTTTATTGGGAGTTTAATGTAGCTGATTTTTCCTCTTTTTTTTTGTATGCGTGCCGTCAATAGCCTTGACATATAATTTTTGTTAGTGGTGCGCTAAATTGTTGTCACAATTTAAAAGAAGATAATATACACGGATCAATTCACCATGAATGAATATTACAGTGAAAAAAGAAAAGGAGAAACGGAACAACTCACTTCAGAAGCCTTCAAGGTCCATCTTTTGAAGCGAGATGAGATCGAAAAAGAGATGGTCAAATTCCTGAGAGGAGACAACGGATGATACCGTGCTCGTGGCGGAGCTGGCGCTGGAGCACGACGATGACTGGGGGTAGCCGCCGGACGTGTAGGCGTCCCAGCCTCCCAGGTAGCGACCTCGTAAGCGCGCTGCCGCACCACGCTCTGGGCGACCTCGCGAGGCGCCACGACACACTCATGACGCTTCGCGTAGGGGAAGTCCATGCTACGGTCTCGTCGTCCCCTGAGGCCTTGATGCCGGGCGTGAGATCACAAAGACACACGACGCCTCCTTTGCGTCTACAACATGCAATCTGCGAGCGTGAGGCGGCGCACGGGGCGCCACGCCAGGGTGCATGGCCAAGAGCGAGCTGGACAGTCGTCGTATGCTCAGTTTCTTGCAGCTGCGCGGAGGTGGGCACACGGGAAGCTGGGGGCGCCATATCGCGTCCGCTTCGACAGTAGCCTAGCCGAGGCGGCATCTCCTCATGAATCATGATGCGGAGCCGACGGCTCCGATAGCACGGGCCGACGGGGCGCCGGCGGTCCGGGTGGGCGCGGGTCGAGGCGCAGGCAACACGGGGCGACTGGCAGCCTGGCAGGCCGAGCACGAGGTACGCCTGTGCGGCATAGGACGGCGGGGTGCCGCAGCCGATGGCCTAGGCAGGCGTGAGATCGAGACGTTGGCAAGCTGCGAGCTCGAGCTCGGAAACATCATCATCGCATGCACCCGTGACGACGCCGATGACACCGACGACGGCGACGCCGCGTCGCCGCGGCCTGAGTTCTGCCATAGCTTCCTCTCCTCGGTCGTGGCCTCCGCAGTTCGCACATGCCTCCCGTACACCGTCTCCACCTCGCATGCCGCAGTGATCTGGTTGGCGATCACCATCGGCCAGCAGGCGACGGGGCAAAGTGAAGAACCGGCAGGTCACGGTGGTGGGAGCGGTAGAGAAGCCCCTGCAGGCTGCAGCCATCCCTCCAACGGCGGACGGCGTGTGATATACTGACGTCCCTTATGCGGCATCGCTGCTTGTGCCCGATTGCTATTGATGTGGCACCGTCGTGTTGCCTGATCTCTGCACCTGCGATGGACCATAAACTTGGCACGACATGGAGCGATCAGGAAAAAGGAATCATCAAGGAGAAAGACGGACGGAAGGAGAGACATGAGGCGAGGGCATCCTGCCGCCGCTGCCCTCTTGTGCTGCCGTTGCTCGCTGCATCTTGCGGACCCCCTTATTTATACGCGAAGGATGCACATCTAAGAAGGCGGCAACCGGCAATCCAGAATCAACGAACAAAGCGGTCGGACAGCGTGTCGACACCAACCGCCCATACACCCATGCATGTATCAGCGGCAGTCCAACAAAAGATAAACACGTAAGGCAAACTCAGATAAAAGCACCAGACCACCACCGCATGCAAGGTCCATCCAAGAAAAGAAAGAAAAAAAGCCTGAAAACATCCAGTGAGGGCAATTCCGGAGAAGCCCACCAAAGCGGCAGCGATCCATATTTTGTACGGAGACTGGAGTCTTTATTTTTTTAGAACGTCAGCATTATCTTTCCCTAATAATAAACCACCCATTGCTTTTGTCGTGCACTTTTTGCAAAACAGCCCCTGTTGTTTTGGATATTTAACCCGCAGTCCTGTCTTAAGTGAGAAAACGTTTCGCTCAGGAATTTTGCAAATGAATACCTATAGTTTACGGTATTCAACGCGCGGTCCTTTTAAAAGTAAAAAAACAGAAACGCGCACGAGAACGGGCTCTCCTCTCTCTCCCTCGCCTCCCGATCCAGCCGCCAGGAGGCGCCCCACCCCCGCGCGACGCTCGATCCGGTGGCGCGCCGGCCATCCGGGCGCAGCGTCAATGGATCTGGCGGCGGGTGCGCCGTCTTGCTCTGGTGGCGATGGCGTCCGGATGATCCAGAGAAAGAGAGAGACAGGGCGTGAGGGAGAGAGGAAAGAGAGGAAGAAAGAAGGAGAAGGGGCACAAGGTGAGGGAGGCGGTCGCCGGCGGTGGCGGCTCCGGTGACCGGCCGGCGGGCAGGGAGACGAGCTCCTGTTGAGGCGGCGGAGCTCGGTGCGGGCTGGTTCCTCCGGATCGAGCCTTGGCTCTCCCGAGGCGTGCAGTTGCGGGCGTCAGATGAGTTGGTTTGGCTCGTGGGCGAGCGTGCTGCCGGCTGTCTCAGCCTCTCCCCCTGCCCTCGGGCTCCGGCTCTCCCTTCCGCCTCTGGCCCTCTCGGCCTCTCCTCCGCCTCCGGCCTCCCCGGCCCCCCTGTAGTCGCCCAGCGCCCTCCACGGCTGGAGAGAGCAGTCAGGCGGCGGCGGTGGCTCAGAGCACAGTCAGGTGACGGTGGCGGCTAGCGCGATGGCCACAGCCACCTCACTCTCCCTCGATCTTCATCCTCTCAGCGCTCGCCACCCTCACGCCAGTCCAGGCCCTGCCTGAGGCCACGCTAGGGCGCCACCCCATTCCCTTTGCACACCCAATCTCTCTATCAGATCCAGTCTGCTCGTCGGTGTCGATCCCCAGCCGAAGCATGAACGTCTATCCAGGAAGGCCTCCTCTCCGAATTCAGCCACTGGAGCATGGCTCCCCTGCTGTTTGAATCCGGAGGGGGGGCGGGGGGGGGGGGGGGGGGGGGGTTGGCTCGTCAACAGAGCAGCCAGAGAGGTGAGCTCTGGCTGTGGATGCGCGGAGGGTAGGGGCCAGAGCCACAACGGCAGCCACGAGAGCGACATGGACCTGCCATGCTCGTTAACGACTTCCTCGAGAGCGGCGATGGAGGCGGAGACTCGCTCGGCAGCAGCGACGGCCAGCCCGACGGCCTTCCTGACCTCACCCATGCATTGCTGTTGCGGGCTTCCACCATCTGCTATGCTCGCGTGACTTGTGTGTTTGGTTCACGACCATGGCTTACCCCCACATCGTGTTCGTCAGCTAGGCATGTTGGTTAGGTAGTTGACTCTGCTTTAGAATCTCTGATCAGTACAGGTTGGAGGAACATCTCTGCAATCACATGTATAGCAGTCGCTTACCACTATATTTTTGGTAGCAACTACTTCCGAGTAAATTTTTGGTATATAGTAATTACAGTGTTGCTAGCCCGTTCTGCTCAGAATTTACTCCGTAGAACCACAGTGCATGATAACATGAACAAAAATATTGATATGTGTGGCATGTTGATTTTACTCCATGACCACACGTGAGAAAAAAAAATATGTACAAGCAAGCTGCAAACGAGAAGGAAAATGAGTTGCTCTCCATGGTTCACTCACCGTTGTTCTCAATCCATAAGACAGAGCTTCAGGCTTGGATCAAAATCACATCCATGCTTATTTTCTTACCGTCTATTTATTGCTTGGTTATTTATCTGTAGCAGACATTCTCACAAATCTTGCCCAACGTTTTGACATTTTCAATACCTTTTGATTGACTACTTCTTTGAAGCTTTAACTATAAAATGGATAGAGGAGAAATATTGTGTACCATGGTATGATATAATATACCAGTTCCATGATATGTGGTAAATTTCCATGGAAATTGCCTAGAGTTGCTCATCTTTGGTAATGCTGGCAGAGAGTGGGAGCACAAAATCGTTTGGAGATTTATGATGTGAGATCTGACATATATATCTTTATATATTCTTTTCTCAGTTAACCTGCTTTTCTGAACAAATTATCATAATACATGTAGGAAAAATATATGTGCAAGGGTATGAATTGTCCAAGCTCAGGCCACTACTGGACAAGGTCCTCACCTACTTTGAGGTAAGACGGAGTGACGGACAAGTTTAGTTGCAACTATCTATACTTGCATATTTATTGATAGGTTGTCTGCCATATTTCGTGAAGATGGTTGTATGAAAAACTAATATTCGAAAATTTGTTGAAACTGTTTTCCTTCTTTCTTTATTTTAGCTGAAATTTTGTTTACCATAATTAGTTCACAATATATTAAGCAGTATTACTATATGGAATTAATGTTCTTAATCACATGTATAATTCTTCTAATATGCATGCCTATAATCGTCCAGTATGACATCATTCTTTTACTATGCTTATTTGGTCGATTATGTCTTTGGTTGAAATTCTTTCACAAATTACATGCTCACGTGTGACGATTTGTTTCTCCCATTGCAAAAATTGATGTCTTCCACCAGAGATTGGCAGATGGTGTATACTGATAAAGAGGGTGACCTGATGCTGGTGGAAGATGATCCATAGGAGTAAGCCCTCTAACTTGGTTCTTGCTTTGATATGTATACAACATAAACCCCCTTCCTATTATTTACTACATTATTTTTGTGAGCAGAGAACTCTGTAGCATAGTGTGCAGGATCTTTATTTACACCAAGGAGGGGGTCCAGAAGATGAATTCGAAATCATCCTCTACCCAAGAAAGGAGGAAGTTCCATCGGTGGTGATGGTGCAAATGAGAAGCCACATCTCACACGTCATGCAATTTAGATAACTAGCTAACTAGGTATGTGAGTGCCTTTGGAAACTCTGCTATTTGTTCAATTGGTATTGTTTTGGGTGCATCATATTTCTCTACATGATGTCTTCTATGTAGTATTCAATTCTCCTTTACCTTAACCGACCTCGTGGATTATTAATATGCAAGCATGGTCATAGGATATTATTGCTTGCTATGAGAAGCATCACCGGAAGCAACTCAACTTTCAAAATTGTTCGCCTTTGTCTTTGTGCAGTATGCTTAAGCCGATTGAGGCATGAGGATATTAAGTTTTTGGCTACGGTGAGACATTGGCCATACGAGACGAAGGTGAGAGATACGTCGTCACCAACCATGGCCACCTGGCTGTTGTGCCGTGCCGAGGGATGGCACGAGTCCCCTAGGCTCCACTGCCAGATGGGTGAAGTGCGGAACTCCGGCATCCGGCAAGGTGTTCATTGGGGGCAGGGATGGATGGAGAATAAGTTGTACATGACGAAGTCCCTGACGTGGTCCTTAGATACTGCTGAATGACCGGGTCACAGGCGGCATTCATCCAATTTCGCCGTTCCGCCGACTTAGCAGGAACACTGTCCGCTCGTGCTCCACCCTTCACCGGAACTCCGTCTGACCCTGCTTCACCTGAGGTATGTACTACAGTTTCATAAGATAAATAATACCCAATGCATAGCTTCTCTGTTGCCCAATGTACTACAACTTATTATGCAATCTGCAGTTCTGCACCACCGGAGCATTATGTAATAGTGTTTCTACTTTCTGCAGAAGCGTTAATAAAACTTCTCTTGAGAATCTTGCACATAAGGCAATCGTTTGCTGGGTTTTAGACATAGACAATGCAGCTGGGAATATCAATCCTATATTGGGTTTCAGACATAGGCAATGCAGCTACCTAGAATTGACTTGGAAGTTGTTTTTTGGCTGAGGTAGGACGTAGGAAACATGCAGCTTGAACCAGCAGAAAAATATACTGCAATTTGGTTGCATCTTAGTATATGTACAGAGGTATACCGTATATGTAGCAGGTGCGGTTCTATTGATTCTTTTTCTTTTTCTTTTAGACAGTCTATTGACTGGTAGCAGGATGAGAGGGAAGTTAGCAAGCCACCAGTTTCTTCAGTATTTAAGCAATTACTTAATTTTGAAGAGTCATTTCCATTCAAAATCAGTGTGTATGATTGTTTCCCTCTTCATATCCCTTATTTATATCGTTACTTTCAGAAGATTTACTGTCATTTCACTGAAATTATGGCGAACTGAAGTTCTTATAAGGACCAAGGACTCCGGGTGCATAAACATGTTTTTATTGTACTTAATCTGTACCACCCACTACGGATACAGAGACAAGTACATTTAACAAGGATTCCTTATGCATAACAGTGAAATGAATTTAGAGAGCCTGTTCGATTCTATTCTTGACTATATCTAAAAGATATTGCCTCCTCACCTAGGATCTTTGGAAACAATAACATAAGATTTATGAGACCGTAGCTCCATGCTTCCAATTTCTAAATCCCATAATTGATGAGACCTTGGTTAGTTTGGACTCATAGCAATGTGTCAATTAGACCCAGAGACAAGTACATTTTAACAAGGATTCCTTATGCATAACAGTGAAATGAATTTAGCGATCCTGTTCGATTCTAATCTTGACTATATCTAAAAGATATTGCCTCCTCACCTAAGATCTTTGGAAACAATAACATAAGATTTATGAGACCGTAGCTCCATGCTTCCAATTTCTAAATCCCAGAATTGATGAGACCTTGGTTAGTTTGGACTCATAGCAATGTGTCAATTAGACATAGAGCCTTGCCATTCTGATTCACGATGGCATGGACGTATATCATATGTTCTCTCTTGCTTTGTATTTTATCGTATTAACTTCCAGGATAACAAGACTAAATAGCAGTACTTCATTTTCTTTTGAAATCAACTATACCGACTAGAAGTAGAAGTAGAGGCATGTATTAAGGAAAGTCACTCTATCTTTATCATGCCAGTAGGCTAAGGTGTCCAGAAATTAGACAACAGGGGAAAGTTAGCAAATCACCGGATCAGAAAAGCATAAAAAAATAATTCAGTATTTAGGCCACTACTCAATTTGGAAGAGCTATTTCTTAACACAAGATAGACATGTGAGCTTTTTCTAAATTGTAGGAAATCATAGTCTGTTCTGCTAGCTATAAACTGTAAGTTATTGGCATAGATTGTTGTTATTGTTGAACTGAATTAGCGAGTATATGTTGCTTTTGATTGGGAAAGTGAAAAAGAAACTCTTCGATGTTGGACCTATCCCTGTGGTAGTTCAGATAATATTTGATGACAGAAGTTGGAGAGTACCTAATAGATTTGAGGCACTAATTTCATTTGCTATGTTGGGCAACCATGAAAAAGTTGGGAGTGTAGTAATCATGCTAAATTTTCAAGTGTGTTACTTTATGCATATCAATTTACAATATAGAGGCACCATGGGGTTTGGTGCTGTTTTTTCCTCTTAAGTTGGCTTTGGTGCTGTTTGCGTCCGTAACCAAATATAAAGTCTTTTGGAGATTACGAGGACACACATTTTGTATGGATTGCTGATTAGAAGAGGTGATGGTGTGGTTTCAGCTTTCATGTTTCTGGTTTCTGACATGACACACTGGTTGGCTTGTGCAACTCAATCCAAAATAAATGTAAGTCAGTTATTGTGGATATTGTTAGTACCTACATATCGGGTCATGTGTTGCGTAATGAAGGTTTTATACTGGAAATAAGGAATATTGTGTGATGTTAATCCATTGCGCCGTAAAATATATAACCATAGTAACTCAGGATCCACAACATATTTCAGCATAAAGGATTGCCTTCACACAAAGACTGTATGACAAATGTGGTCAGCAACATCATTTTGTGTTTACATATTCCAGAACTTGTTGTTTTTCCTACCTAAAATGGGTTCAGCTTGGGTGTGTGAATTTGTAGTAGCTCCTCCAACCAATGGGTTTCTTTCCTTAGTCTAAGCCACCGTGATTTGATAAGGAATATAACAAATTTTGTTGGGTTCAAATGGCAAATGAGCTGGCTCCACCCTTAGAGGTACTATATCTTAGCAAGCAGTTGATCCGGATTCACAAAGGTGTCAGGTTCTCCTAATCCAGAAGAAGCACGATCTGAAAGATAGACCCATTGATGAATTGATACAGAGAAATAATCATGCTTTATGAGAGCTCACAAGAAGTTTCTTTTGAAGATTTACATATGAAAGGTACACTGAGGAATCATTCAGGACTAGCGGTAATAAAAAGGGCACTCATTCAAACTTCTCCGAGCATTCCTCCCTATCCAACCACAGTTCTTCCACTTGAGCGTAGTAGCAGGAGGAGTTGCCGCTCGAGTGAGAATGAGGCTTCTTGACCATCTATGTCCATGGTCGACAACGACTCGTAGCAACACACGGGCACATTTACTAGTATTAATTAAGCAAAGATCTTTGAGGGAGACACAGATGCACGCCACCGCCTGACAAACATGATGGCCCACATGCACCAGAAATTGCTAACCGCACGCACAAAATCGGTACGCACGTTAGCAAAATTTCAACGGGAAGGCTACAGTTACCATGCAAATGTACACCCCAGTCTCCCAATTTAATGCACGTGTCAACACTCGGTAGGCTCACAAGTCCCAATCAAACAAGTGGTTAAACCTCATAGCGTAAACTTCCCCAGATATAGTGGTCTGGTTATGTGTCAATTCAGGAATGTTGATGGTTAAGTTTTTGTGTAAGCCTTGAGTAGCTTGAGAATGCGTGTGTATGTTTTGATCATAATCTAGAAGCACTCTTTTGTGTGTATCCATGTGTGTTCATGAGTGGTGTTATTTTTTTTTGCGGGTGTGTGTACATGAGTGTTGATCATTCATGTGTGTGCAGGAGCGCATAAAGCATTATAATATTATATGCATGCATCTTGCCACTAGTATAGGCATGTACCAGTGTTCAACTAGTACACGCAATTAAGTGAATGAACGGTTAGAGTTCGTTGTTGATAAAATAACCATCGAACCGGAGTAAAAATAATGAACTATAGTGGCTTCGGCGATTCGCGGTCGTATAAAGCTCTGACAAGGGACACATGGTAAAACTTTATCTCCTATGTATGTTATCTATCGTTGTATGCATTGGTTTTGTTTGTGGTTTAGTCTTCATCAACCAATTGTTTATGATAGTGTGTACGTGATTGAGCAGGTGGTCAAGGAGCCTTTTGCTACGCATGGATGGCGGCATAGTTCATTGATAACACCCACCTCCTCGCCTTACCCATGGTTCCAGTGTGCTATGACTTTGTTGTTTCAGGCATTTTTATATTTTATCATGCATGCATGCGTTTGTGTTGATTATGTGCATTTTAGTCCCTCATAGGTCTGATGTATGGTCATTATGCTTAGTATTCCTTTAATGCTACATTATAAGTTAGTAAAACAATTCTTTGCCGAGAAGAAGAACATCATGCACACTCTCAAATGGACTAGTACATTGAGCTCCATGCCAAGGTTGGGTAGCCGATCTGAAAACTGCTCCATCCGTTTCTAAATATATAAACCTTTTTAGAGATTTCAATAGGGACTACATATAGATGTATACAAACATATTTTAGAGTGTCGATTTACTCATTTTAATCCATATATAGTTTGTATTAAAATCTCTAAAAAGTCTTATATTTAAAAACGGAGGGAGTATATATAACTGGCGAAATTATTTTCCAGTTTCTCTCTCGCGTCTCGTGGGTTGCTCTGGCGGCTCACGAGGCGACCACCGCCGCCCCACCCAACAACCCCCTCCTCCGAGCTCCTCCCCCTCGCCGCCGCCGGCGGCGGCCTCTGGCCGACCCGCGGCGACGGCGGGGCGCTCCCTCCCCCTCTCTCCCGTCTCCCTGCCCTCCAGGCTCCATCTTCCCCAGCCACCGACGAGATCCGATCTTGCCCCTGCATCCTTTCTCTGTCCCGGCAGGGCGTGGCCTGCTTGGTGGCGGCGCGGTCCTCGGCGGGCAAGAGGTGACACGGGCTGCTGTCGTTGGGGTCATGGTGGCGCGGCTCCTCGCTGATGGCCGGCGGCCACGGATGGGGCCCATGCCGCCGCCGGGTGTTGGATCCACCAGTCAGGTGTGCTCCTTCCGGTCCGATGGCCTCCGTGGGCAAGGCCCCCTCTTGTTGGTGGCCCCTGTGGCTGCATATTTTGGGTGCCCGGCAGCCCAGATCTGGGTCTCGTCTTTGTGCGAGTGAAATGAGCGAGCTTTGGGGGCATTGGGTGGCAGGGTTGCGCTAGTACGACAACAGGGGCGGCCGACTGCGTGCTTGCGGCCCACCGACATGTGTGTGTGGTGGGTGAGGTTGGGTCTCTTAGGTCGCCGAAGCGGCGGCTCCGGACGGTGGGCACGGCGACATCTTTCTGACGGGTGTCGCTGCGCTGGTGCTTGTGTGTCGTCTCGGTAGTGTGGGTGGCGAGGTGGCTCACTCGGGAGGTGTCCGGCATGCGGGTGTGGTCGTCGCTGCCACTCCGTCTATTCCGGGCGTCGTTTGCATCTCTCTTTGGTCGGCCATGGCTGAGGACCTGGTTGGTGGGGGCTAGTCCCAAGCAAAGCTCTGTCCGACCACGTCGGTGCCGGTGATGCCGACGCTCGTGTGCACTGTTTTCCTCCTTGGAGGTGTCATCGTGGGTGGCCCCATTCACCATCAACTCTGGGTGAAAACCCTTGGTATGGCAGGTTCTAGACCAGGCGGTTGCGGCGATGTGTCGTCGTGTCCTTCTTGGAGGCTCCGTCAAATGAGCAAGGTCCTCTGCTACTGGTCACTAGGGCGAGCTCTGTAGATGGCGGCTTCTTCTCGTCGTGTGTCGAGTCCATGCATCGACGGCGGTGCTCTCGTGAGGAGCGTGGTTCGGCGAGGCGGTTGTGCTCGAATACCTCCCTTTGGTGCTCTGGCGCCAGTCTTCATTTGCGCTCTAGGGTGGTGAGCATTCCATCGTCCGACGGTGCGGCGCCCTTCGAGCCGGGGCGAGGAGCTGGGGGCTCCTTCTGACGATGGAACAGGATGGTGCTGGTTTGCTGGGCACCCATGCGATGGCAGTGCCATAGCCCCTCCGTCGGCTGATCCCCTTTTGAGCCGGCTCTATTCGCAGCATTGGTGCTTCGGGCATATATGAGGGCTCCAGTGTCTCGTTTTCTTACCTGTTTGAGCTATGTTGCTGCTCCTAGGCATCCATGTATCTTGTCGGAGCTTTTATTTCACTTTCTCTTTGTTGCGTTGTGTTGTATCGTCTAGACTTCATGTCCTCGGCTGTTAGGGCGTCATCAATTTAACGCCGGGCCGTAGGCCTCTTATCTAAAAAGTATATATAACTGGCAACTTTTGCCCCGCAATGGTTAAAACAAAGTCATTCACATATCTTTGCGGCCATCGTCTACTCGAGTGAAATAAATCGTGCTTCGTGCCATGTCAATAGTCAACAGGGTTCAGGTTAATTTGCATGTATATGTCTGCAAGATTTACTGTACAGTTTCTTTTCCTTGCCAATAAAACACTACTTTAAGCCAAATCTTTCGGATTCATTGCCCAATTTGCCCAGGCACGGCAACTAGTACTCTTTTCTTTGGGGAAAATTTTTCAATCTATTCATCATCTGTCATGACAGTGATGGAAATATGCCCTAGAGGCAATAATAAAGTTGTTATCGTTATATTTCCTTATTCATGATAAAGGTTTATTATTCATGCTAGAATTGTATTGATCGGAAACTTAAATACATGTGTGGATACATAAATAAACACCGTGTCCCTAGTGGGCCTCTACTAGACTAGCTCGTTAATCAAAGATGGTTAAGGTTTCTTAACCATGGACATGTGTTGTCACTTGATAACGGGATCACATCATTAGGAGAATGATGTGATGGACAAGACCCATCCGTTAGCTTAGCATATGATCGTTCAGTTTATTGCTACTGCTTTATTAATGTCAAATACATATTCCTTCAACCATGAGATAATGCAATTCCCGGATACCGGAGGAATACCTTGTGTGCTATCAAACGTCACAACATAACTGGGTGATCATAAAGCTGCTCTACAGGTATCTCCGAAGGTGTCTGTTGAGTTGGCGTGAATCGAGATTGGGATTTGTCACTCTGTGTATCGGAGAGGTATCTCTGGGCCCTCTCGGTAATACAGCATCACAAGAAGATTGCAAGCAAAGTAACTAAGGAGTTAATTATGAGATGATGTATTACGGAATGAGTAAAGAGACTTGCCGGTAACGAGATTGAACTAGGTATGACGATACTGATGATCGAATCTCGGGCAAGTAACATACCGACAGACAAAGGGAATTACGTATGCTGTCATAAGGTTCGACCGATAAAGATCTTTGTAGAATATGTAGGAACCAATATGGGCATCTAGGTCCCGCTATTGGTTATTGACCGGAGAGGCGTCTCGGTCATGTCTACATCATTCTTGAACCCATAGGGTCCGCACGCTTAACGTTCGTT
Source organism: Thinopyrum elongatum (assembly GCA_011799875.1). Classification (NCBI taxonomy): domain Eukaryota; kingdom Viridiplantae; phylum Streptophyta; class Magnoliopsida; order Poales; family Poaceae; genus Thinopyrum; species Thinopyrum elongatum. The sequence goes on along the minus strand of CM022300.1, from coordinate 529,650,960 downwards.
GATGATATATTATAATATGAGTTATGTGATTTGGTGACCGAATGTTGTTCGGAGTCCCGGATGAGATCACGGACATCACGAGGAGCTCCGTAATGGTCCGGACGTAAAGATTGATATATAGGACGATGCTATTTGGTCACCGGAAAGGTTTCGGGATGTACCGGGTATTCATCGGGTCACCGGAAGGGGTTCCGAGAGACCTACGGGGATTATATGGGCCTAATGGGCCAAGGAGAGGCACACACCAGCCCACAAGGGGCTGGCGCACCCTCTCCCTGGCCGTCGGCCCTAGGGAAGGAAAGGGGGGGAGGGCTAGCCCCTCCTGCCTTCCCCTCCTCATGGGAGAAAGGAAAGGGGGAGGGGGGCGCCACCCCCTCGTGCCTTTCCCCGCGCGCCTAAGAAGGCAAGGGGGCGCGGCTAGGGCAGGGGCCAGGGGTGGCCACTGGCCCTCTTGGGGGAACCCTAGGCTGCCTTCCCTCCTCCTCCCCACCTATATATATGTGTGGAGGGAGAGGGGCAAGACACACCATGATTCCCTAGCCGTGTGCGGCGTCCCTCTCCCTCTAGTTCATCCTCGGTCATATTTTCGTAGTGCTCGGCGAAGCCCTGCGGAGATAGTTGCATCACCACCGTCACCACGCCGTCATGCTGCTGGAACTCATCTACTACTTCGCCCGTCTTGCTGGATCTAGAAGGCGAGGACGTCATCGAGCTGAACGTGTGCTGAACGCGGAGGTGTCGTGCGTTCGGTACTTGATCGAGCGGATCGTGAAGGTGTACGACTACATCAACCGCGTTGATAAACGCTTCCGCTAAACGGTCTATGAGGGTACGTAGACATACTCTCCCCTCTCGTTGCTATGCATCTCCATGCATAGATCTTGCGTGCGCGTAGATTTTTTTTTGTTTTCCATGCAACGTTCCCCAACAGTGGCATCCGAGCCAGGTCTATGCGTAGATGATATGCACGAGTAGAACACAAAGAAGTTGTGGGCGGTGATGGTCATACTGCTTACCACCAACGTCTTATTTTGATTCGGCGGTATTGTGGGATGAAGCGGCCCAGACCAACCTTACATGTCCACACATGAGACCGGTTCCACCGACTGACATGCAACTTATTTTGCATAAAGGTGGCTGGCGGGTGTCTGTTTCTCCTACTTTAGTTGAATCGAATTTGACTACGGCCGGTCCTTGAAGAAGGTTAAAACAACAAACTTGATAATCACTGTTGTGGTTTTGCGTAGTTAAGAATGGTTCTTCTAGTTACCCGTAGCAGCCATGTAAAACTTGCAACAACAAAGTAGAGGACGTCTAACTTGTTTTTGCAGGGTATGTTGTGATGTGATATGGTCAAGATGTGATGTGATGTACGTTGTTGTATGAGATGATCATGTTTTGTAATATCGACAACCGGCAGGAGCCTTAGGGTTGTCTCTAAATTATTGTATGAAATGCAAGTGCCATGTAATTGCTTTACTTTATCGCTATGCGTTAGCAGTAGTTGTAGAAGCAATAGTTGGCGAGACGACCCCGACGCAATGAGGGAGATCAAGGTGTCGAGCTGGTGACGATGGAGATCATGACGATGCTTTGGAGATGAGATCATAAGCACAAGATGATGATGGCCATATCATGTCACATATTTTGATGGCATGTGATGTTTATCCTTTATGCATCTTATTTTGCTTAGAATGACGGTAGCATTATAAGATGATCCCTTCACTAAATTTCAAGATTAAAGTGTTCTCCCCGAGTATGCATTGTTGCTAAAGTTCATCATTTTGAAGCACCTCGTGATGATCGGGTGTGATAGACTCTACGTTCACATACAACGGGTGTAAGACAGTTTTGCACAAGCAGAATACTTGGGTTAAACTTGACGAGCCTAGCATGTACAAACATGGTCTCGGAACACTGGAGACCGAAAGGTCGAACGTGAGTCATATAGTAGATATGATCAACATAGAGATGTTCACCATTGATGACTACCCCATCTCATGTGATGATCGGACATGGGTTAGTTGATTTGGATCATGTATCACTTAGATAAGTTGAGGGATGTTAATTTAAGTGGGGTGTAAGACAGTTTTGCACATGCAGAATACTTGGGTTAAACTTGACGAGCCTAGCATGTACAGACATGGTCTCGGAACACTGGAGACCGAAAGGTCGAACGTGAGTCATATAGTAGATATGATCAACATAGAGATGTTCACCATTGATGACTACCCCATCTCACGTGATGATCGGACATGGGTTAGTTGATTTGGATCACGTATCACTTAGATAACTTGAGGGATGTTTATTTAAGTAGGAGCTCATTAGTAATTTGACTATTTGAACTTAATTTATCATGAACTTAGTATTAATAGTTTTTGCATATCTATGTTGTAGATCAATGGCCCGTGCTACCGTTCCCCTGAATTTTAATGCGTTCCTAGAGAAAGCTAAGTTGAAAGATGATGGTAGCAACTACACGGTCTGGGTCCATAACTTGAGGATTATCCTCATTGCTGCACAGAAGAATTATGTCCTTGATGCACCGCTAGGTGACAGACCTGCTGCAGGAGTTACTGCAGATGTTATGAACGTCTGGCAGACTCGATCTGATGACTACTCGATAGTTTAGTGTGCCATGCTTTATGGCCTAGAACCGGGACTTCAAAGACGTTTTGAACGCCACAGAGCATATGAGATGTTCCAAGAGCTGAAGTTGATATTTCAAGCTAATGCCCGGGTTGAGAGATATGAATTCTCCAACAAGTTCTATAGCTGCAAGATGGAGGAGAACAGTTCTGTCAGTGAACACATACTCAAAATGTCTGGGTATCATAACCACTTGACTCAGCTAGGAATTGATCTTCCATTTGAGAGTGTTATTGACAGAGTTCTTCAATCACTGCCACCAAGCTACAAAGGCTTCGTGATGAACTATAATATGCAAGGGATGACGAAAACGATTCCTAAGATCTTCGCAATGCTTAAGGCCGCGGAGGTAGAAATCAAGAAGGAGCATCAAGTGTTGATGGTTAACAAGACCACTAGTTTCAAGAAAAAGGGCAATGGAAAGAAAGGGAACTTCAAGAAGAATGGCAAGCAAGTTGCCACTCCCGGGTAGAAGCCCAAAGCTGGACCCAAGCCTGAAACTGAGTGCTTCTACTGCAAAGGGAATGGTCACTGGAAGCGGAACTGCCCCAAATACTTGGCGGATAAGGAGGATGGCAAAGTGAACAAAGGTATATTTGATATACATGTTATTGATGTGTACCTTACTAATGCTCGTAGGAGCGCCTGGGTATTTGATACTGGTTCGGTTGCTCATATTTGTAACTCAAAACAGGAGCTGCAGAATAAACGAAGATTGGCTAAGGACGAGGTGACGATGCGCGTCGGGAATGGTTCCAAGGTTGATGTGATCGCCGTCGGCACGCTACCTCTACATCTACCTTCGGGATTGGTTTTAGACCTCAATAATTGTTATTTGGTGCCCGCGTTGAGCATGAACATTATATCTGGATCTTGTTTATTGCGAGACAATTATTCATTTAAATAAGAGAATAACGGTTGTTCTATTTATATGAGTAATATCTTCTATGGTCATGCACCTTTGATGAATGGTCTGTTCTTGTTGAATCTCGATCGTAGTGATACACATATTCATAATATTGATGCCAAAAGATGCAAAGTTGATAATGATAGTGCAACATACTTGTGGCACTGCCATTTAGGTCATATTGGTGTAAAGCGCATGAAGAAACTCCATGCGGATGGACTTTTGGAATCACTTGATTATGAATCATTTGATGCTTGAGAACCATGCCTCATGGGCAAGATGACTAAAACTCCGTTCTCCGGAACTATGGAATGAGATAATGACTTATTGGAAATAATACATACCGATGTATGCGGTCCAATGAGTGTTGAGGCACGCGGCGGGTATCGTTATTTTCTGACCTTCATAGATGATTTGAGTAGGTATGGATACATCTACTTGATGAAACACAAGTCTGAAGCATTTTAAAAGTTCAAGGAATTTCAGAGTGAAGTGGAGAATCATCGTAACAAGAAAATAAAGTTTCTACGATTTGATCGCGGAGGCGAATATTGGAGTTACGAGTTTGGCCTTCATTTAAAACAATGTGGAATTGTTTCACAACTCACGCCACCTGGAACACCACAGCGTAATGGTGTGTCCGAACGTCGTAACCGTACTTTATTAGATATGGTGTTTTCTATGATGTCTCTTAACGATTTGCCTTTATCATTTTGGGGTTATGCATTAGAGACAGCCGCATTCACGTTAAATAGGGCACCGTCTAAATCCGTTGAGACGACACCGTATGAACTATGGTTTGGAAAGAAACCTAAGCTGTCGTTTATTAAAGTTTGGGGATGCGACACTTATGTCAAAAGGCTTCAGCCTGATAAGCTCGAACCCAAATCAGAGAAGTGCGTCTTCATAGGATACCCTAAGGAAACTATTGGGTATACCCTCTACCACAGATCCGAAGGCAAGATCTTTATTGCCAAGAATGGGTCCTTTCTAGAGAAGGAGTTTCTCTCGAAAGACGTGAGTGGGAGGAAAGTAGAACTTGATGAGGTAATTGTACCTTCTCTCGAACTGGAAAGTAGCACATCAGAGAAAACCGTTCCCGTGATGCCTACACCAACTAGAGAAGAAGCTAATGATGATGATCATGAAACTTTGGATCAAGTTACTATTGAACCTCGTAGGTCGACCAGAACACGTTCCACACCAGAGTGGTACGGTAATCCTGTCCTGGAAGTCATGTTGTTAGACAACGGCGAACCTACGAACTATGAAGACGCTATGATAAGCCTAGATTCCGACAAATGGCTTGAGGCCATGAAATCTGAGATATGATCCATGTATGAGAACAAAGTATGGACTTTGGTGGACTTGCCCGATGATCGGCTGGCCATTGAGAATAAATGGATCTTCAAGAGGAAGACGGACGCTGATGGTAATATCACTGTCTATAAAGCTCGACTTGTCGCAAAAGGTTTTCGACAAGTTCAAGGGGTTGACTATGATGAGACTTTCTCACCCGTAGCGATGCTTAAGTCTGTCCGAATCATGTTAGCAATTGCCGCATTTTATGATTATGAAATCTGGCAAATGGATGTCAAAACTTCATTACTTAATAGGTTTCTTAAAGAAGAGTTGTATATGATGCAACCAGAAGGTTTTGTCGATCCTAAAGGTGCTAACAAAGTGTGCAAGCTCCAGCGATCCATCTATGGACTGGTGCAAGCATCTCGGAGTTGGAATATACGCTTTGATGATGTGATCAAAGCATATGGTTTTATACAGACTTATGGTGAAGCCTATATTTACAAGAAAGTAAGTGGGAGCTCTGTAACATTTCTGATATTATATGTGGATGGCATATTAATGAATGGAAATAATATAGAATTTCTAGATAGCATAAAAGGATACTTGAATAAGAATTTTTCAATGAAAGACCTCGGTGAAGCTGCTTATATATTGGGCATCAAGATCTATAGGGATAGATCGAGATGCTTAATAGGACTTTCACTAAGCACATACCCTGACAAAGTTCTGAAGAAGTTCAAAATGGACTAGTCAAAGAAAGGGTTCTTGCCTGTGTTGCAAGGTGTGAAATTGAGTCAGACTCAAAGTCCGACCACGACAGAAGATAGAGAGAAAATGAAAGTCATTCCCTATGCCTCAGCCATAGGTTCTATTATGTATGCCATGCTGTGTACCAGACCTAATGTGTGCCTTGCCATAAGTTTGGCAGGGAGGTACCAAAGTAATCCAGGAGTGGATCACTGGACAACGGTCAAGAACATCCTGAAGTACCTGAAAAGTGAAGGAAATATGCCCTAGGGGCAATAATAAAGCTGTTATTTTATATTTCCTTATTCATGATAACGGTTTATTATTCATGCTAGAATTGTATTGATCGGAAACTAAAATACATGTGTGAATACATAAACAAATACTGTGTCCCTAGTAAGCCTCTACTAGACTAGCTCGTTGATCAAAGATGGTTAAGGTTTCCTAACCATAGACATGTGTTGTCATTTGATAACGAGATCACATCATTAGGAGAATGATGTGAAGGACAAGACCCATCCATTAGCTTAGCATATGATCGTTCAGTTTATTGCTATTGGTTTCTTAATGTCAAATACATATTCCTTCGACTATGAGATTATGCAACTCCAGGATACCGAAGGAATACCTTGTGTGCTATCAAACATCACAACTTAACTAGGTGATCATAAAGATGCTCTACAGGTATCTTCGAAGGTGTTTGTTGAGTTGACATAGATCAAGATTAGGATTTGTCACTCGATGTATCGGAGAGGTATCTCTGGGCTCTCTCAGTAATACACATCATAAGAAGCCTTGCAAGCAAATGACTAATGAGTTAGTTACGAGATGATGTATTACGGAATGAGTAAAGAGACTTGCCGGGTAACGAGATTGAACTAGGTATAGAGATACCGACGATCGAATCTCTGGCAAGTAACATACCGATGGACAAAGGGAATTACGTATGTTGTCATAAAGGTTCGACCGATAAAGATCTTCGTAGAATATGTAGGAACCAATATGGGCATCCAGGTTCCGCTGTTGGTTATTGACCAGAGAGGTGTCTCGGTCATGTCTACATAGTTCTCGAACCCGTAGGGTCCGCACGCTTAATGTCCGTTGACGATATAATATTATATGAGTTATGTATGTTGGTGACTGAATGTTGTTCGGATTCCCGGATGAGATCACGGACATGACGAGGAGCTCCGGAATGGTCCTGAGGTAAAGATAGATATATGGGATAATAGTGTTTGGCTTTTGGAAAGGTTCCGGAATTCACCGGAAGGGGTTTCGAATGTTTCCTGAAATGTTTGGGCACGAGAACACTTTACTTGGGCCAAGGGGTAAAGCCCACGAGGCTTTTGGAAAGTGCAAAAGGTAGTTTTGAGGAGGCAAGGGGCCAGACACCAGGGTCCAGAAGCTGGGAACCCTGGCGTCTGGTCCTGGAGTCCGAGTAGGACTCTTGCCTTTCGGGCAAAACCGACTTTGAGGAGGCTTTTACTCCAAGTTTCGACCCCAGGGCTCAACATATAAATAGAGGGGCAGGGCTAGCACCCAAGACACATCAAGATTCACCAAGCCGTGTGCCGGCAACCCCGTCCCCTCTAGTTTATCCTCCGTCTAGTTTCTGTAGTGCTTAGCGAAGCCCTGCGGAGATTGTTCTTCATCACCAACCGTCACCACGCCGTCGTGCTGCCAGAACCCATCTACTACTTCGCCCGACTTGCTGGATCAAGAAGGCGAGGACGTTATCAGGCTGAACGTGTGCTGAACGCGGAGGTGCCGTACGTTCGGTAATTGATCGGGACGGATCGTGAAGGTGTATGACTACATCAACCGCGTTAATAAACGCTTCGGCTTAGCGATCTTCAAGGTATGAAGATGCTCTCCCCTCTCGTAGCTATGCATCTCCATGGATAGATCTTGCGTGTGCGTAGATTTTTTTTATTTCCATGCAACGTTTCCCAACAATGGTATCAGAGCCAGGTCTATGCGTAGATGATATGCACGAGTAGAACACAAAGAGTTGTGGGCGGTGATAGTCATACTGCTTACCACCAACGTCTTATTTTGATTCGGCGGTATTGTGGGATGAAGCGGCCCGGACCAACTTTACATGTCCACGCACATGAGACCTGTTCCACTGACAGACATGCAACTAGTTTTGCATAAAGGTGGCTAGCGGGTGTCTGTTTCTCCTTCTTGAGTTGCATCGAATTTGACTACGGCCGGTCCTTGATGAAGGTTAAAACAGCAAACTTGATGAATCACCGTTGTGGTTTTTGCGTAGGTAAGAACGGTTCTTGCTAGAAGCCCGTAGCAGCCACGTAAAACTTGCAACAACAAAGTAGAGGACGTCTAACTTGTTTTTGCTGGGCATGTTGTGATGTGATATGGTCAAGACATGATGTGATATATGTTGATGTATGAGATGATCATGTTTTGTAATATCGACAACCGGCAGGAGCCTTAGGGTTCTCTTTATTGTATGAAATGCAAGCGCCATGTAATTGCTTTACTTTATCGCTATGCGTTAGCAATAGTTGTAGAAGCAATAGTTGGCAAGACGACCCCGACACGACGATGAAGATCAAGGTGTCAAGCCGGTGACGATGGAGATCATGACGATGCTTTGGAGATGGAGATCAAAAGCACAAGATGATGATGGCCATATCATGTCACATATTTTGATTGCATGTGATGTTTATCCTTTATGCATCTTGTTTTGCTTAGAACGGCGATAGAATTATAAGATGATCACTTCACTAAATTTCAAGATAAAAGTGTTCTCCCTGAGTATGCACCGTTGCCAAAGTTCGTCATTTCGAAACACCTCGTGATGATCGGGTGTGATAGACTCTACGTTCACATACAACGGGTGTAAGACAGTTTTGCACATACAGAATACTTGGGTTAAACTTGACAAGCCTAGCATGTACAGACATGGTCTCGGAACACTAGAGACTGAAAGGTCGAACGTGAGTCATATAGTAGATATAATCAACATAGAGATGTTCACCATTGATGACTACCCCATCTCATGTGATGATCGGACATGGGTTAGTTGATTTGGATCACGTATCACTTAGATAACTTGAGGGATGTTTATTTAAGTGGGAGTTCATTAGTAATTTGATTAATTGAACTTAATTTATCATGAACTTAGTCTTATAGTTTTGCATATCTATGTTGTAGATCAATGGCCCGAGCTACCGTTCCCTTGAATTTTAATGCGTTCCTAGAGAAAGCTAAGTTGAAAGATGATGGTAGCAACTACACGGACTGGGTCCGTAACTTGAGGATTATCCTCATTGCTGCTCAGAAGAATTATGTCCTTGATGCATAGCTAGGTGACAGGCCTGCTGCAGGAGCTGAAGCAGATGTTATGAACGTCTGGCAAGCTCGATCTGATGACTACTCGATAGTTTAGTGTGCCATGCTTTACGGCTTAGAACCGGGACTTCAAAGACGTTTTGAATGTCATGGAGCATATGAGATGTTCCAAGAGTTGAAGTTAATATTTCAAGCAAATGCCCGGATTGAGAGATATGAAGTCTCCAACAAGTTCTATAGCTGCAAGATGGAGGAGAACAATTCTATCAGTGAACACATACTCAAAATGTCTGGGTATCATGACCACTTGACTCAGCTGGGAATTGATCTTCCAGTTGATAGTATTAATGACAGAGTTCTTCAGTCACTGCTACCAAGCTACAGAGGCTTCGTGATGAACTATAATATGCAAGGGATTAATAAAATGATTCCTGAGCACTTCGCAATGCTTAGGGCCGCGGAGGTAGAAATCAAGGAGCATCAAGTGTTGATGGTTAACAAGACCACTAGTTTCAAGAAAAAGGGCAATGGAAAGAAAGGGAACTTCAAGAAGAATGGCAAGCAAGTTGCCACTCCCGGGTAGAAGCCCAAAGCTGGACCCAAGCCTGAAACTGAGTGCTTCTACTGCAAAGGGAATGGTCACTGGAAGCGGAACTGCCCCAAATACTTGGCGGATAAGGAGGATGGCAAAGTGAACAAAGGTATATTTGATATACATGTTATTGATGTGTACCTTACTAATGCTCGTAGGAGCGCCTGGGTATTTGATACTGGTTCGGTTGCTCATATTTGTAACTCAAAACAGGAGCTGCAGAATAAACGAAGATTGGCTAAGGACGAGGTGACGATGCGCGTCGGGAATGGTTCCAAGGTTGATGTGATCGCCGTCGGCACGCTACCTCTACATCTACCTTCGGGATTGGTTTTAGACCTCAATAATTGTTATTTGGTGCCCGCGTTGAGCATGAACATTATATCTGGATCTTGTTTATTGCGAGACAATTATTCATTTAAATAAGAGAATAATGGTTGTTCTATTTATATGAGTAATATCTTTTATGGTCATGCACCCTTGACGAGTGGTCTATTATTGTTGAATCTCGATCGTAGTGATACACATATTCATAACTTTTATGCCAAAAGATGCAAAGTTGATAATGATAGTGCAACATACTTGTGGCACTGCCGTTTAGGTCATATTGGTGTAAAGCGCATGAAGAAACTCCATACGGATGGACTTTTGGAATCACTTGATTATGAATCATTTGATACTTGCGAACCATGACTCATGGGCAAGATGACTAAAACTCCGTTCTCCAGAACAATGGAACAAGCTAATGACTTATTGGAAATAATACATACCGATGTATGCGGTCTGATGAGTGTTGAGGCACGCGGCGGGTATCGTTATTTTCTGACCTTCACAGATGATTTGAGTAGGTATGGGTATATCTACTTGATGAAACACAAGTCTGAAAACATTTGAAAAGTTCAAAGAATTTCATAGTGAAGTGAAGAATCATCGTAACAAGAAAATAAAGTTTCTATGATCTGATCGTGGAGGCGAATATTTGAGTTAAGAGTTTGGCCTTCATTTAAAACAATGTGGAATTGTTTCACAACTGACACCACCTGGAACACCACAGCGTAATGGTGTGTCCGAATGTCATAACCGTACTTTATTTGATATGGTGCGATCTAAGATGTCTCTTACCGATTTACCACTATCGTTTTGGGGTTATGCATTAGAGACAGTCGCATTCACGTTAAATAGGGCACCGTCTAAATCCGTTGAGATGACAATGTATGAACTGTGGTTTGGCAAGAAACCTAAGCTGTCATTTCTTAAAGATTGGGGTTGCGACACTTATGTCAAAAGGCTTCAGCCTGATAAGCTCGAACCCAAATCGGAGAAGTGCCTCTTCATAGGATACCCTAAGGAAACAATTGGGTACACCTTCTATCACAGATCCGAAGACAAGATCTTTGTTGCCAAGAATGGGTCCTTTCTAGAGAAGGAGTTTCTTTCGAAAGAAGTGAGTGGGAGGAAAGTAGAACTTGATGAGGTAATTGTACCTTCTCTCGAATTGGAGAGTAGCACATCACAGAAAACTGTTCCAGTGATGCCCACACAAACTAGAGAGGAAGCAAATGATGATGATCATGAAACATCAGATCAAGTTACTACTGAATCTCATAGGTCGACCAGAGCACGATCTACACCAGAGTCGTACGGTAATCCTGTCCTGGAAGTCATGTTATTAGACCAAGGCGAACCTACAAACTACGAAGAAGCTATGATGAGCCCAGATTCCGACAGATGGCTTGAGGCCATGAAATCTGAGATAGGATCCATGTATGAGAACAAAGTGTGGACTTTGGTGGACTTGCCTTATGATCGGCAAGCCATAGAAAATAAATGGATCTTCAAGAAGAAGACTGACGCTGATGGTAATGTTACTGTCTACAAAGCTCGACTTGTTGCGAAAGGTTTTCGACAAGTTCAAGGGGTTGACTATCATGAGACTTTCTCACCCGTAGCGATGCTTAAGTCTGTCCGAATCATGTTAGCAATTGCCGCATTTTATGATTATGAAATCTGGCAAATGGATGTCAAAACTTCATTACTTAATAGGTTTCTTAAAGAAGAGTTGTATATGATGCAACCAGAAGGTTTTGTCGATCCTAAAGGTGCTAACAAAGTGTGCAAGCTCCAGCGATCCATCTATGGACTGGTGCAAGCATCTCGGAGTTGGAATATACGCTTTGATGATGTGATCAAAGCATATGGTTTTATACAGACTTATGGTGAAGCCTATATTTACAAGAAAGTAAGTGGGAGCTCTGTAACATTTCTGATATTATATGTGGATGGCATATTAATGAATGGAAATAATATAGAATTTCTAGATAGCATAAAAGGATACTTGAATAAGAATTTTTCAATGAAAGACCTCGGTGAAGCTGCTTATATATTGGGAATCAAGATCTATAGAGATAGATCGAGACGCTTAATAGGACTTTCACAAAGCACATACCTTGATATAGTTTTGAAGAAGTTCAAAATGGATCTGTCAAAGAAAGGGTTCTTGCCTGTGTTACAAGGTGTGAAATTGAGTCAGGCTCAAAGCCCGACCACTGCAGAAGATAGAGAGAAAATGAAAGTCATTCCCTATGCCTCAGCCATAGGTTCTATCATGTATGCTATGCTATGTACGAGACCTGATGTGTGCCTTGCCATAAGTCTGGCAGGAAGGTACCAAAGTAATCCAGGAGTGGATCACTGGACATCGGTCAAGAACATCCTGACGTACCTAAAAAGGACAAAGGATATGTTTCTCGTTTATGGAGGTGACGAAGAGCTAGTCATAAATGGTTACGTCGATGCAAGCTTCGACACTGATCCGAATGACTCTAAGTCACAAACCGGATATGTATTTATATTGAATGGTGGAGCTGTCAGTTGGTGCAGTTCCAAGCAGAGCGTCGTGGTGGGATCTACGTGTGAAGCGGAGTACATAGTTGCTTCGGAAGCAGCACATGAAGGAGTCTGGATGAAGGAGTTCAAATCCAATCTGGGTGTAATACCCAGTGCATCGGTTCCAATGAAAATCTTTTGTGACAACACTGGAGCAATTGCCTTGGCGAAGGAATCCAGGTTTTACAAGAGAACCAAACACATCAAGAGATGCTTCAACTCCATTCGTGAAAAGGTCAAGGATGGAGACATAGAGATTTGCAAAATACATACGGATCTGAATGTGGATGACCCGTTGACTAAGCCTCTTCCGCGAGAAAAACATGATCAGCACCAAGACTCCATGGGTGTTAGATTCATTACAATGTAATCTAGATTATTGACTCTAGTGCAAGTGGGAGACTGAATGAAATATGCCCTAGAGGCAATAATAAAGTTGTTATTTTATATTTCCTTATTCGTGATAAAGGTTTATTATTCATGCTAGAATTGTGTTGATCGAAAACTAAAATACATGTGTGAATACATAAACAAATAATGTGTCCCTAGTAAGCCTCTACTAGACTAGCTCGTTGATCAAAGATGGTTAAGGTTTCCTAACCATAGACATGTGTTGTCATTTGATAACGAGATCACATCATTAGGAGAATGATGTGATGGACAAGACCCATCCGTTAGCTTAGCATATGATCGTTCAGTTTATTGCTATTGCTTTCTTAATGTCAAATACATATTCCTTCGACTATGAGATTATGCAACTCCCGGATACCGGAGGAATACCTTGTGTGCTATCAAATGTCACAACATAGCTGGGTGATCATAAAGATGCTCTACAGGTATCTCCGAAGGTGTTTGTTGAGTTGGCATAGATCAAGATTAGGATTTGTCTCTCCGTGTATCGGAGAGGTATCTCTGGGCCCTCTCGGTAATACACATCATAAGAAGCCTTGCAAGCAAATGACTAATGAGTTAGTTACGAGATGATGTATTACGGAACAAGTAAAGAGACTTGCCGGGTAACGAGATTGAACTAGGTATAGAGATACCGATGATCGAATCTCGGGAAAGTAACATACCGATGGACAAAGGGAATTACGTATGTTGTCATGAAGGTTCGACCGATAAAGATCTTCGTAGAATATGTAGGAACCAATATGGGCATCAAGGCTCCGCTATTGGTTATTGACCAGAGAGGTGTCTCGGTCATGTCTACATAGTTCTCGAACCCGTAGGGTCTGCACGCTTAATGTTCATTGATGATATAATATTATATGAGTTATGTATGTTGGTGACTGAATGTTGTTCGGAGTTCCGGATGAGATCACAGACATGACGAGGAGCTCCGGAATGGTCCTGAGGTAAAGATTGATATATGGGATAATAGTGTTTGGCTTTAGGAAAGGTTCCGGAATTCACCGGAAGGGGTTTCGAATGTTTCCTGAAATGTTTGGGCACAAGAACACTTTATTTGGGCCAAGGGGTAAAGCCCACGAGGCTTTTGGAAAGTGCAAAAGGAAGTTTTGCGGAGGCCAGGGGCTAGACGCCAGGGGCCTTGGCGTCTGGGTCCAGATGCCGGGAACCCTGGCGTCTGGTCCTGGAGTCCGAGTAGGACTCTTGTCTTTCGGGCAAAACCTACTTTGAGGAGGCTTTTACTCCAAGTTTCGACCCCAGGGCTGAACATATAAATAGAGGGGCAGAGCTAGCACCCAAGACACATCAAGATTCACCAAACCGTGTGCCGGCAACCCCATCCGCTCTAGTTTATCCTCCGTCTAGTTTCTGTAGTGCTTGGTGAAGCCCTGCGGAGATTGTTCTTCATCACCAACCGTCACCACGTCGTCGTGCTGCCGGAACTCATCTACTACTTCGCCCGTCTTGCTGGATCAAGAAGGCGAGGACGTCATCGAGCTGAAGGTGTGCTGAACGCGGAGGTGCCGTACGTTCGGTAATTGATCGGGACGGATCGTGAAGGTGTACGACTACATCAACCACGTTGATAAATGCTTCCGCTTAGCGATCTTCAAGGGTATGAAGATTATCTCCCCTCTCGTAGCTATGCATCTCCATGGATAGATCTTGCGTGTACGTAGATTTTTCTTTTTGTTTCCATGCAATGTTTCCCAACAAAAAGGACCAAGGATATGTTTCTCGTTTATGGAGGTAACGAAGAGCTCGTCGTAAAAGGTTACGTCGATGCTAGCTTCGACACTGATCGAGATGACTCGAAGTCCCAAACCGGATACGTATTTATATTGAATGGTGGAGTTGTCAGTTGGTGCAGTTACAAGCAGAGCGTCGTGGCGGGATCTACGTGTGAAGCGGAATACAAAGCTGCTCCGGAAGCAGCGCATGAAGGAGTCTGGATGAAGGAGTTCATATCCGATCTGGGTGTAATACCCAGTGCATCGGGTCCAGTGACAATCTTTTGTGACAACACTGGAGGAATTGCCTTAGCAAAGGAATCCAGGTTTCACAAGAGAACCAAACACATCTAGAGACGCTTCAACTCCATTCATGAAAATGTCAAGGATGGAGACATAGAAATTTGCAAAATACATACTGATCTGAATGTAGCAGACCCGTTGACTAAACCTCTTCTGCGTGCAAAACATGATCAGCACCAAGACTCCATGGGTGTTAGATAGATTACAATGTAATCTAGATTACTGATTCTAGTGCAAGTGGGACACTGATGGAAATATGCCCTAGAGGCAATAATAAAGTTTTTATTATTATATTTCCTTATTCATGTTAAAGGTTTATTATTCATGCTAGAATTGTATAGATCAAAAACTTAAATACATGTGTGGATACATAAACAAATACCGTGTCCCTAGTGAGCCTCTACTAGACTAGCTCGTTGATCAAAGATGGTTAAGGTTTCCTAACCATGGACATGTGTTGTCACTTGATAACGGGATCACATCATTAGGAGAATGATGTGATGGACAAGACACATCCGTTAGCTTAGCATATGATCATTTCGTTTATTGCTACTGCTTTCTTAATGTCAAATACATATTCCTTCGACCATGAGATCATGCAATTCCCGAATACTGGAGGAATACCTTGTGTGCTATCAAACATCACAACGTAACTGGGTGATCATAAAGATGCTCTACAGGTATCTCCGAAGGTGTCTGTTGAGTTGGCGTGAATCGAGATTGGGATTTGTCACTTCGTGTATCGGAGAGGTATCTTTGGGCCCTCTCGGTAATACAACATCACAAGAAGCTTGCAAGCAAAGTAACTAAGGAGTTAGTTACGAGATGATGTATTACAGAACGAGTAAAGAGACTTGCCAGTAACGAGATTGAACTAGGTATGAAGATACTGACGATCGAATCTCGGGCAATTAACATACCAACAGACAAATGAAATTACGTATGTTGTCATAAGGTTCGACCGATAAAGATCTTCGTAGAATATGTCGGAACCAATATGGGCATCCAAGTCCTGCTATTGGTTATTGACAGGAGAGGCGTCTCGGTCATGTCTACATCATTCTCGAACCCGTAGGGTCCGCACGCTTAACGTTCGTTGATGATGTAGTATAATATGAGTTATGTGATTTGGTGACCGAATGTTTTTCGGAGTCCTGGATGAGATGACGGACATGACGATGAGCTCCGGAATGGTTCGGAGGTAAAGATTGATATATAGGACGATACTATTTGGTCACCGAAAAGGTTTCGGGATGTACCGGGTATTCATCGGGTCACCGGAAGGGGTTCCGAGAGACCTACGGGGATTATATGGGCCTAATGGGCCAAGGGGAGGCACACACCAGCCCACAAGGGGCTGGCGCGCCCTCTCCCTGGCCGCTGGCCCTAGGGATGGAAAGGGGGGAGGACTAGCCCCTCCTGCCTTCCCCTCCTCATGGGAGAAAGGAAAGGGGAGGGGGGCGCCACCCCCTCCTGCCTTTCCCCGCGCGCCTAAGAAGGCAAGGGGGGGGGGGGCGGCTAGGGTAGGTGCCAGGGGTGGCCGCCGGCCCCCTTGGGGGAACTCTTGGCTGCCTCCCCTCCTCCCCCACCTATATATGTGTGTGGAGGGAGAGGGGCAAGACACACCATGATTCCCTAGCCGTGTGCGGCGCCCCTCTCCCTCTAGTTCATCCTCGGTCATATTTTCGTAGTGCTCGGGGAAGCCCTGCGGAGATAGTTGCATCACCACCATCACCATGCCGTCGTGCTACCGGAACTCATCTACTACTTCGCCCGTCTTGCTGGATCTAGAAGGCGAGGACGTCATCGAGCTGAACGTGTGCTGAACGCGGAGGTGCCGTACGTTCGGTACTTGATCGGGTGGATCGTGAAGGTGTATGAGTACATCAACCGCGTTGATAAACGCTTCCGGTAAACGGTCTACGAGGGTTCGTAGACATATTCTCCCCTCTCGTTGCTATGCATCTCCATGGATAGATCTTGCGTGTGCGTAGATTTTTTTTTGTTTTCCATGCAATGTTCCCCAACAGATAGTTCAAGAAACACAAAATATAATAAAAATTATATTCAGGTCCGTAGACCACCTAGCGACGACCACAAACATTGGAGCAAAGCCAAAGGCGTGCCGCCATCATTGCCCCTCCCTCACCACAGTCGGGTAAAACTTGTTAATAGTAACTAGTACCCACTTGGTTGTAGATAAGCTCCGGGCCCCGGCACCCGACGTGCTTGCCCACTGGTGTTGCCACAATTATACATGTAGTGAGGCTAGCACACAGTCGTGTGTTGGGTGTACATTTTGTTGGGGGGGGAGATGAAGTTGGGTGGGATCTCGCGATGACGGCGCCGTAGCGGCGGCTGCAGAAGTGGGGCCATGTCCCGCTGGACAGATTGGATGAAATCCCGGATGGCACCCGACGGGGTGGCTGGGCCGGCTGAGACATCGCCTAGTACATGGCCAGCAGTTTGCATGGGCTGCATGGGCTGAGTGGCCAGCGGGCCGCCAAGTGTCGCGACACGACCGGGCATAGAGGCCTGCACAGGAGTGCAGGCGGGGCCCTCCGCACAGGGCAGGCAAGTGGCGGGGCCCTCGTGGTTGACCGTGGCGAGCGGAGCATTTGGCTCCCTAGGCGAGACAAGAGGGGATGGCACCCCGGGTCCCGCGACGTTGGGTGCTAGTGGGGGCTTGACAGGCGAGACGTAGGGCAGCGGGGATGACCCCGCCAGTTGCAGGGCAGCAGGGGACAGAGCTAACTGCAGGGCGGCAGGGGACATAGCAGACATGGGGGGGAGGGTGTGGGCCCCGCATGATCCGGCGTGGTCGGATGGCCAAGGACGATCTGCCCGTTGTCCGTCCCTGGGACGGGAGCCACAACTAGGGGTGATGTCGCTTGAACTACGTCGGTATTTCCCCAAAGAGGAAGGGATGATGCAGCACAACTACGGTAGGTATTTCCCTCAGTTATGAAACCAAGGTATCAATCCAGTAGGAGATACAAGCAACACTATGTAAACGGTACCTACACACAAAGAACAAATACTTGCAACCCGACGCGTATAAGGGGTTATCAATCCCTTCTTCCGGTAACGGCGCCAGAAATTGTCAAGTTGATGGGATAAAATTTGTGTAGTTTGGATAAATAGATCTCGATAAAACGCAAAATAAAATATGCAAATAAAAAGTGCAGCAAGGTATTTTTGGGTTTTTGGAATAATAGATCTGAAAATAAAAGTGGCAAATAATAGATCGGAAAGCAAATATGATGAAGAATAGACCCGGGGGCCATAGATTTCACTAGTGGCTTCTCTCAAGAAAATAGCATACGGTGGGTAAACAAATTACTGTTGAGCAATTGATAGAACTTCAAATAATTATGACGATATTCAGGCAATGATCATTATATAGGCATCACGTCCAAGATTAGTAGACCGACTCCTGCCTGCATCTACTACTATTACTTCACACATCGACTGCTATCCAGCATGCATCTAGTGTATTACGTACATGGAGAAACGGAGTAATGCAATAAGAACGATGACATGATGTAGACGAGATCTATTCATGTAGGAATAGCCCCCATCTTGTTATCCTTAATACCAACGATACATGTGTGTCTTGCTGCCCCTTCTATCACTGGGAAAGAACACCGCACGATCGAACCCATCACAAAGCACCTCTTCCCATGGCAAGAAAAATCGATCTAGTCAGCCTAACTAAACCAAAGATTTGAAGAAATACGAGGCTATAAATAATCATGCATAAAAGAGATCAAAGAACTCAAATAACTTTCATGGATATAGATCTGATCATAAACTCAAAGTTCATCGGATCCCAACAAACACACCGCAAAAATAGTTACATCAAATAGATCTCCAAGAGACCATTGTATTGACAATCAAAAAGAGAGAAGAAGCCATCTAGCTACTGCCTACGGACCCGTAGATCTACAATGAACTACTCACGCATCATCGAAGAGGCACCAATAAGGATTATGAACCCCTCCGTGATGGTGTCTAGATTGGATCTCGTGGTTCTGGAACTTGCGGCGGCTGGAATTGTGTTTTCGTCGACTCCCTTAGGGTTTCTGGAATATTTAGGAATTTATAGGGCGAAGAGGCGGTGCGGGAGGCCACCAAGGTGGGCACAACCCACCAGGGCGCGCCTGGGCCCCCAGGCGTGCCCAAGTGGGTTGTGCCCCCCTCGGGGCACCCCTCTGGTACTTCTTTGGCCCATCTTGTGTCTTCTAGTCCATAAAAATTCTCCAAAAAGTTTCGCTGCGTTTGGACTCTGTTTGGTATTGATTTTCTATGAAGTAAAAAACAAGCAAAAAACAGCAACTAGCACTGGGCACTATGTCAATAGTTTAGTCCCAAAAAATGATATAAAGTTGCTATAAAATGATTGTAAAACATCCAAGAATGATAATATAACAACATGGAACAAGCAAAAATTATAGATACATTGGAGACGTATCATCATCCCCAAGCTTAATTCCTACTCGTCCTCGAGTAGGTAAATGATAAAAATAGAATTTTTTATGTGGAATCCTGCCTAACATGTTCATCACATATTCTTTTCTTTGTAGCATGGACATTTGGACTTTTATATGGTTCAAAGCAATAGTCTGGTTTTGACATGAAGATTTCAATACTCAAGCATATCAACAAGCAACCATGTCTTTCAAAATATCAACACTAAAGAAAGTTATCCCTAGCCCATCATGCTCAATCATTGATCCATTCATGAAACACACTCGCATATTAGCTATACCCAATGCTCAAGTACGATCATAGTGCCCCTTAGTTGGTGCTTTATAAGAAAAGATGGAGACTCAAATAAAAATAAAAATTGCATAAAGTAAATAGATAGGCCCTTCGTAGAGGGAAGTAGGGATTTGTAGAGGTGCCAGAGCTCAAAGCTTAAATTGAGAGATAATATTTTTGAGAGGCATACTTTTCCCGTCAACAAAAACAACCGAGTAATTCCCAACACTTTCCATGCTAGATATATCATAGGCGGTTCCCAAACGGAAAATAAGGTTTATTCCTTTTTCCACCATTCTTTCACTTTCCATGGCTAGTTGTATCCATGGGTGCCCTCCATACCAACACTTTCCAAGGAATTTATTATTTGACAACATAAAGTAAATTTCTTTTTCATTTTGGGACTAGGCATCCCTATTACCGCCGCACTCTCGTGCAATGACAAGTGAATAAACACTCATCTTGAGAATAACACATCTAGCATGGAAAATATTGGCCACCCCCTGCCGCTTCATGAGCGGTACGAGCACACAAAAAGGAAATTTATTTTGAAAATTAGAGATGGCACATACAAAATTGCTTAGAACGGCACGAGAATACCGCATATAGGTAGGTATGGTGGACTCATATGGCAAAACTGGGTTTAAGGATTTTGGATGCACAAGTAGTATTTCTACTTAGTACAAGTGGAGGCTAGCAAAAAGATTGAGAAGCAACAAACCAAGAAACGAAAAATCACATAAGCGAGCATTAAGCATAACTAACACTGAATAATGCACCACAAGTAGGATGTAATTTCATTGCATAACTATTGACTTTCATGCTTTCATAGGGAATCACAAACCTTAGCACCAATATTCTTACTAAAGCATAATTACTCACCAACATGACTCACATATCACTATCATCATATCTCAAAACTATTACAAAGAATCAAGTTTATTTTGTCCAATGATCTTCATGAAAGTTTTTATTATATCCCTCTTGAATATCTATCACTTTGGGACTAGTTTCATATGTTGCATTTGCTTTTGACAAGCTCAAACAAATCTAAGTGAAGAACATGAGCATAAAATTTTCTGTCTCTCAAAATAATACAAGTGAAGCATGAGAGAATTTCTTCAAAAATTTACTAACTCTCAAATAAGTCTAAGTGAAGCATGAGAGCATTTCTTCAAAAATATTAAAGCACACCGGGTTCAAAAACATATAACTGAAGCACTAGAGCAATTCCATAGCTCAAAAAATTCAAGTGAAGCATAAAGAGCAATTCTAATAAATCATAGCATAATTTTGTCTCTCTCAAATAGGTGTGTCCAGAAAGGATACTTGTGACAAACTAAAAATCAAAACAAAGCAAAGACTCATATAATACAAGACGCTCCAAGCAAAACTCATGATATGTGACGAATAAAAATATAGCTCCAAGTAAAATACCGATGGTCGTTAGAAGAAATAGGGGATTCCTTTCGGGGCATCCCCAAGCTTAGTTGCTTGGTTCTCCTTGAATATTAACTTGGGGTGCCATGGGGCATCCCCAAGCTTAAGCTTTTCTTACTCCTTATTCCTTCATCCATCGTGATCTCACCCAAAACTTGAAAACTTCAATCACACAAAACTTAACAAAACCTTAGTGAGATCCGTTATTATAAGAAAACCAATCTTTACTTTAAGTACTGTATAAAACCCATTCAAATTTTGTTATTGCATTATATCTACTGTATTCTAACTTTACCATGGCTTATACCCCCCGATACAATCCATAGAATCATCCAAATAAGCACACAAATAGAATCTGTCAAAAACTGAACAGTCTATAATGATGTGAATTGTTCTCATACTTCTCTAACTCCAAAAAATCCTAAAATTTTGGAAAACAGAGGCAACTTTTATATAAATCTTTTGTAAAAAATTCCAAATTTTTTGCCACGTCGATGAATATATACAATTATTTTACTGGACGCAAAAGTTTCTATTTTTCAACAGGATCAAATCAACTATTACCAAAGCTATCCCAAAGGCTTTACTTGGTGCAAACACTAATTAAAACAAAAAAAACACAATCATAACAGATGCATAATTGTGCAAACACTCAAGAACTGAAAGAAAAAGGCAAAAATAAATTTTATTCATTGGGTTGCCTCCCAACAAGCGCTATCGTTTTATGCCCCTAGCTAGGCATAATGCATAGATTCAAGTATTGTCATCTTTAGTCCTAGATCCATAGGATGCCCTCATGATTGATTCATATGATGGCTTAATTCTTGTTCTAGGGAAGTGTTCCATTCCCTTTATTAGTGGAAATTGGAATTTAATATTGCCTTCTTTCATATCAATCACGGCACCAATAGTACGTAAAAACGGTCTACCAAGTATAATTGGACAAGACGGATTGCAATCAATATCAAGAACAATAAAATCTATGGGCGCATAATTCCTATTTGCAAGAATAATAACAATATTAGTTCTTACCAAAGGCATTTTAATCGTAGAATCCGCCAAATGCAAATTAAGAGAACATTCTTCAATATCGGTAAGACCAACCACATCACATAAAGATTTCAGAATTTTGGAAACACTAGCACCCAAATCACATAAAGCAAAACACTCATAATTTTTAGTCTTGACTTTGATGGTAGGTTCCCATTCATCATGTGATTTTCTAGGAATTGAAATCTCTAATTCCAACTTTTCTTCCAAAGCTTTCATCATGGCATCTACGATATGTTTAGTAAAAGCTTTATTTTGTTCATAAGCATAGGGTGAATTAATCATGGATTGCAACAAAGAAATACAATCAATCAAAGAGCAATTATCATAATTAAAGTCTTTGTAATCCAAAAGAGTGGGCACATCACTAGTTAAAGTTTTGACCTCTCCAAACCAACTTTAATCAATTTTTTCATCAAGATTTTCAACCTCCGAATTATTGGGACGCCTTCTAACAAAAGTTGACTCTTCTTCAGTCCCTTTATCATCAATTTTAATTTTTCTAAACAAGGAATCAATAGAAGAAACACCAATCACTTTAAGATCTTCATCATTTTTATGAAAGCAATCACTAGAAAATGCTCTTTCTAAAAATTCTCGTTTATCTCTAAGCATAGCGGTTCTTTTCTTACTTTCATCCATAGAAACATATAAAGATTTAATTGATTCCTCAACCTTGGGTACAAAAAAATTCAACTTGAGATTTTCTACATCATGAGAGATTCTATCAATGCTTCTAGACATATCATCAATCTTATTCAACTTTTCTTCTATCGTGTTATTAAAAAAATTTTGAGCATTGATAAATTCTTTAATATTATTCTCAAGATCAGAGGTATTCCTATTATTATTATTATTATAAGATGGATTACCATAGGAATTACCATAATTATTGGAAGAATTTCCAGGAAAAGGCCTAGGATTAAAATTACCTCTATAAGCATTGTTATTAAAATTGTATCACTAGACAAAATTCACATCTATGGAATCACTATTTTGCTCAATCAAAGTAGATAAAGGCACATCATTAAGATCAATAGGAGCACTTTTATTAGCAACCAATTTCATAAGAGCATCAACTTTTTCATCAAAGTACTAATTTTTCAACCGAATTAACTTTTTTACTAGTATGTGCTCTTTCGGTATGCCATTGTGAATAATTTGGCATAATATTATCAAGCAATTTAATAGCTTCACCCAAAGTAATTTTCATAAAAGTACCACCTGTGGTGAAATCTAAAAGATTTCGAGAAACAAAGTTCAATCCCGCATAAATTTTTGGTATGATCATCCAAAGATTTAAACCATGAGTAGGACAATTTCTTAGCATCAACTTCATTCTTTCCCAGGATTGCGCAACATGTTCATGCTCAATTTGCTTAAATTCATGATTTGAGTTCTAAGGGAAATAATTTTCGCGGGCGGAAAATACTTAGTAATGAAAGCATCTTTGCAGTGATTATTGATAATATTCGTGCGGGTCGTAACATCGATAATGAGAGAATGGCTCCCACCTCCACCTCCACACTCCCACCCCTCTCCCGGCGACCATGGCGCCGGCAGCGATTCTCCACCGATCCAACCACCCAAATCCATTTCCAATCCAATGGATCCATTTGGAGACCCTTCCTCCATTGCCCATCAACTGGATTTCTCATTTGATCATCATTTTAGAGGTGAGATCCGTAAGTTCTTCCTGTCCTTGGTCAACGCAATCTCTCCCTCACATGGCTTCACCATGGTGGTTGCTTTTGCCCGTTTTTCATTCCATTTGAACCTTCTCAATGTTAGTTTGGCATTATCGGCGTGCACTGGAGGCAACTATGAAGAGTTTGAGGTTTCACATATTATTGGGAATGTTTTCAAGTTTAAAGTTTGCTCCAAGGCAGTGGGTTTCTATCTTGTCCGCAAGATCTTCTTCGAATGCAAGCAATTTAAGTGTTTTTTCCATCTCTGGAGTGGAGGAGGTCCGAATTGGGTTTATGAGGAAAAATGTTGGTATAAGGAAGAAGATGATGAATGGTCTTTGGTCTCCCGCAACCGTTGAGGTAAACAATCTAACTATATCCCAATCAAGCAAGTTTATCGCAGAATTCTTGATCTACCACAGCCTACTGCTTCTCAACACGTATCATCAAGATCGGCATCACATTTACTATCTGGGCGAACTCGGTTCCGATTGGTATGTCTCATATCCGTAATGCATGTATGGATGATCGTGATCATCACCATGCTGTTGACCCAACGACTCCGGCCATGCATAGCGGATCAGTGGTTGTCAGGCCTGTTCAAATTTCAAATGCTACTGCGGATTGAGTAGAACCAAATGGGCCCATTATGGCTAATGGGTCTCATCAGCCCGGCAACTTGGAAGCGGGATCGTCTGCTATCACTCACAGACCAGTCAGTCAAAATTATCTTTTCTACAACAAATGCCTAGGTTATGGTCACACGCGTTTTCAATGCAACAATAAGGTCAGGTGCCGAGCATGCTACAGGTATAACCATACCGCGAGATTTTGCCTCAACAAGAATATCTCCAACTATACTTATCGGGTTAAACAACCTGCTGATACTCTGCCTCATATACCCCCACCCACGCGTCGGACGCCTCGACTCCCTCCCCCTGTCGCTCACCATCCTCTGCTCCGCCCGCCACCTTGCCAACTCCGGAGATGGCCTGCTACCCTTGCAACCCGCTTCCCCACCTACTTCCCGGCACCACCATCATCGTCCCTGGTCCGCTCCGTGCATGTCGTGGCTACGTGGTGCTGGGTGGAGAGCTACCCATGGTCTGCGACGAGTGGGCTATCGCCACTCTGACGCCTGAAGTTTCTGCAGAAAAATTTCATGGCGCCATTGCTCTGATCTCCAACTTTCTTGAAGGCCGTGGATGGCGCATCAACTACACATCCAGATGTGGTATGGGCACTGCTTTAATCCAATTTACTACTGCCTGCTCCCGGGATACTGCTGTTAGCAATAGTCCATATCAGATTGGTGATACTGTTCTGAGGATTACTAGACAGGATAGAGGTATCAACTATCGCAGTATTACTTTCACACATGATGTCTGGATTATGTTGATGAACTACCCTCTGGAGTGCTGGGATGTTGGTGTAGTTAGTCGCACTGTTTCTCCCTATGGCAGATTCTTGATCTGGAACAAAGATCCGAGAGATAAGACCAGAATTATCGTCAAAATCAGGGTAATGAATGTTGGTACTATTCCCATTAGCATTGTTGTCCTCCGTAACTTAGATGATGTGGGTTATGGAGATTCTTGGACTTGTCCAACATATATCCTTTCACGAGAACTGATTGGGCAACAAGGTGGTGATGAAGATCCCCTCCCACCAAATGGTGGCAATCCTCATCCCCTCCCCCATGTGCATGGTGGTTTTTGGCATGATGAAGTGCTTGGCAATATCCCTATGGACCAGGTGGTTATTAATCCACATAATG
The DNA here is from genome assembly GCA_011799875.1 of Thinopyrum elongatum. Taxonomy (NCBI): domain Eukaryota; kingdom Viridiplantae; phylum Streptophyta; class Magnoliopsida; order Poales; family Poaceae; genus Thinopyrum; species Thinopyrum elongatum. The sequence goes on along the minus strand of CM022300.1, from coordinate 529,625,393 downwards.
AAAATCTTGGTGCACCATATGAGGATGTTCATGCTTCTCATAATGATCACATCAATCATATGATGGAGGATAATAGTAACTCTGTTTCTGTTGAGGGAGAGGTTGTTGCAAATGCTAATGTTCCTGTGCCAGATCAGGTTGTCAATTCTCCTTCTGCCCAGGAAGGAAATCCCATGCCATATGTCTATACTGGACCTGACTTTATTCCTCTGGAGAAGAAAAGTCCAATGCAGAGCACCCAGCAAGTGCCCAGTCCTGCTTTTATCCCACAGAATGCCAACATGGATTATAATGAGCTCCCTTCATCCAGTGTCTCTCAGAATCAGACATGCAACATATCTATTGAAGGCTTAACTGAACACATTAATGTTCTCCAAGACCTTGTGAGCAACCTGGTGACCAATGCACAGGACATTATTCCTAAGCTTGGAGGCAGCAAAATTGTGAATGCTTGTTGCAAGGTTGTAGATGTTGAAGGTTCAAATGGGACTAATAAAAGATGCTTTCTGCAAATTCAAACAGCACAAGTGCAGCATGTTCCAACCAGTTCTGTCAGTCTTGAGAAGATCACTGAGCAAAGTTTTAATGAGACCAGCAAACCTACCTGCAGACAGAAAAAGAAAGTGATCATTGATGAATCTCAAGTCAGAAGAAGTGATCGAATTGCACTCCTAGCTAAAGGTTTTAAGGATAAAAATGCTACTGAGCTGGTAGCTGGCCCCTCTCACATTGATCCACCCTCTCAACAATCCAAGAAGCAGAAGAAAAATGTTGCTATTAACCTGGGCCCACAGTTTGAAGCCACTGTGATCAACAAAAATGCACCCCCTCCTCCAGAACTACCAATGGACACTCTGCAAGCTATTGGTACAGGACCATGTAAGTTGGCACCTCATGAAGTGTCAAGAAAGGTTCTGAACTATGACAGCTCTGATGATTAAGTACTGCAACCGCTTCATGGGTCTGGATGGCTCCCAAAACTGCTATCTCCTGGTTTTTATTTACTTGCACTTTGTCTACTTCATGTTGCTGAGATGCCTGCGTGCATCAGATAATTTCATGGTCTGTAATAATTGCTACCTATGGCACTTCTGCTGTTATGCTCAAAATGCTTTTGATTTATGTTATCAGCATGCCCCTAGTTATATCTATGCCAAGTTTGGATCACAAAGCTTTGTTATATCCTATCTCCAAAGGATCCAATACTTGCTTCCATATGTTTACTTACAGCTGTATATTCATTATGGTGATCATGGTGTGCTACTTCACAATATGACAGGAAGTACTTTCACTCTGTATGATCATGAGTAGACAAAGGAATATTCTTAACTGGAATGTTAGGGGTATTAACTCCACTGCTAGATGGAATGATATTAGGCAGAAAATTGATGAAAGTTCTTGCTGCATCATGACTTTCGAAGAAACTAAAAGAGAGCTATTTGATTCCACATATTTAAAGAACTTTTGCCCCAAAAGATTCAACCAATTCTGCTACTCTGCTTCTAATGGTAACTCTGGAGGTCTCATAACTATTTGGAATGGAAATTTACTGAAAGGGAAGGTGATTTCTCAGAACTACTTTCAGATCACTATTGAATTCTCATCCAATCTTGATAACACCACCTGGTACCTTACCAATGTTTATGGACCAAATTCTGCTGAGGGCAAACAGGAATTTATTGACTGGATGATGAGCTTTAATACCCAACAAACTAAACTATGGATGATTTTGGGTGACTTTAACTTCATTAGGGGCCCTGAGAATAGAAACATACCTGGTGGAGATCCTCAAAGTATGATGAATTTCAATAATATCATCATCAATCTTGATTTGGTTGAAATTCCCCTCAAGGGCAGATCATTTACCTGGAGCAACAAACAAGATCAGCCTCTACTTGAAAAACTGGATTGGGTGTTTACTAGTTCACATTGGACTGCCATCCACCCTTCTACCATGGACATCCCACTGGCTAGGATTACTTCTGACCATGTTCCAATCAAGATATAGATTGATAGCAGCATTCCTAAAAGCCAGATTTTCAGATTTGAAGAATTCTAGACTGAATTCAATGGTTTTATTGAAATAGTAGAGGACCACTGGAATAACTCAACTTACTTCTCTGCGAAGAATATTAGTGCAAAATTTAAGGCCCTTAGAAGAGGATTGAAAAAATGGAGTAAGCAGTTTTCTCAACTTAGTAAAACCATTGACAATTGCTGCTTCTATGTAAAAATGCTAGATGGCATTGAAGATCAAAGAGCTCTCTCTAGAATGGAATATAATTTCAGGAGAATATTGATTGCACATACCAATAAACTCCTAGAGGCAAAAAGAATCTACCGGAGGATTAGAGCTAATATCAGATGGGCTAATCTTGGTGATGAAAGCACAAAATTCTTTCATGCCATTGCCACCCATGTTTTTAGACATAATTACATCACATTTCTCAAATCTACTAATAATTTATATGTGCAGGATCATGACCATAAAGCAGCTATATTATGGGCCTCTTTTAAGGAGAGAATTGGTACCTCCATAGATACATCTCAAAACTTTGATATATCCCATCTAGCAATGGATAATAACCTGCAGGATTTGGATAATCCTTTCTCCAAGGAAGAGATAGATGACATTATTAAACATATGCCTAATGACAGATCACCAGGTCCTGATGGCTTTAATGGTCTCTTTATGAAGAAATGTTGGCACATAATCAAAGAGAGCTTCTATAACTTCATTGAGGATTTCTATAATGAGAAGGTCAAGTTGGAACCAATCAATACTGCCTATATCACTCTCATTCCAAAGAATGACCAGCCTGAAACTCCCAATGATTACAGGCCTATTTCATTGGTAAGTATGCCCATTAAGATACTTACTAAGCTCCTAGCTAATAGGGTCCAACCTATTATCATCCCAAGAGTGAACAAACACCAATATGGCTTTATCAAATCCAGAAACATCCAGGACTGTCTTGCATGGAGTTTTGAATACCTTCATATGTGCCACAAGTCTAAAAAAGAAATCATTATCTTCAAGATTGACTTTGTGAAAGCATTTGATAAGGTGGATCATAATGCAATCTTGTTCATGTTAAAGCACATGGGTTTTAGTAACAAATGGATCAGATGGGTAAAAATGATTCTATCTACTGCATCTGCTTCAGTTGTTCTCAATGGAGTCCCTGGGAAAACCATACATGTAAATGTGGAATCAGACAAGGAGATCCTTTTTCTCCTCTCCTATATGTGATGGTGGGTGAAATTTTACAAATCTTGGTTAATGAAGCATGGAAAATGATATTCTAAAGCTTCCCATTGACAGTGCATATACTGAAAGCTACCCAATTATTCAGTATGCTAATGACACCCTGGTCATCCTCCCTGCACTTGAGGACCAGATTAATAGTTTTATTGATATTCTGGATTCCTTCTCCAAATTTACTAGATTGGTGGTAAACTATAGCAAATCTTCTTTGGTGCCCATAAATATATCTGATGACAAGGCACAAGAACTGGCCAACTTACTGAAATGCAAGAAAGAAGCAATGCCATTTACTTATCTGGGTTTGCCTATGGGTTCTACTAGGCCAAAGGTTGAAGATCTTATGCCCATGGTCTCGAGACTGGACGTTAGGTTATCTGGTATTGCCTCCATGATGACATATCTTGGCAGACTGATCCATCTGAAGGCTATTATATCTGCTCTCCCTATTTTTGCCATGTGTTGTATCAGAGTGCCTTTCACCATCTTGGATCACTTTGAAAAATCAGGAAGGAATTTCCTATGGTATGGTAAAGGCATAAACAAAAGTGGGAAATGTCTTGTTAAATGGGAAAATGTCTGTCTGCCAAAAAAAGTTGGTGGTTTAGGTGTATTGGACCTCAGAGTTCAAAACAAAGCTCTGCTTACAAAAAATTTATTCAAGTTTTTTAACAGAGCTGATACTCCATGGGTAAACCTAATTTGGAACACCTATTATGCCAATGATGATCTTCCTAGTTATTCAACAAAGGTAGGATCATTTTGGTGGAGAGACTGTTGCTCCATTCTAGAAAATTTCAAACAGATGACAGTCTGCAGTGCTAGAACTGGGGAAACTATTGCTTTGTGGTATGACAAATGGGCTGATGATACTCTGGACACCACTATGCCTCACCTATACTCATATGCTAAGAACAAGCAAATCACCCTGGCACAGGCCACCAATCTGGATGATGATAATTTCTATGACATGTTTCATCTTCCCATGTCATCCATTGTTGTCCAACAGAGTCTTGTTGTTAGAGAGATGATCAATGGTAGAGCCAGAATTCAATCTCCTGACATATGGCAGTTTTATTGGGGTGGCACCAAATACTCCAATAAAAGGATTTATCTGGAATACATTGGAAATCCACCTGATGCGCCCAAACCATTTCAATGGACATGGAAGTCACATTCTCTTCCTAGACAAAAGTTTTTCTTTTGGCTGCTACTCCAAGACAGACTTAACACCAGAGACCTCCTTGTGAGGAAAAACTTTCATATTGAGAGCAGTAGATGTGTTCTATGTGATGATGATCCCAATGAACAGTTCATCCACTTATTTTTCAACTGTGATTTTAGCCACAATTTTTGGTTAGCCATTGGATTTCAATGGAACACTGATCTTGATCTGGTGGAGATGCTTATGGAGGGTAAGAAGCATAATAACATATGTTGCTTTAATGAATGCCTAATTGCAGGGTGTTGGAGCATTTGGAAGCATAGAAATAGTATCATATTTGATCACCAGACCAGGAAGATCAATCACTGTATTGCTAGTTTCAAGGAGCATTGCCAAATGATCATAAAAAAAGCTAGGCCTAGTTTGAAAGAAGGGATGCAATCTTGGTTAGACTACTTGTAAACTGTCAATGATTGACACTCTTGTACAGCCATGTGTAATTGTCCCACCTGATTAATGAAAATAGAGTTACAGTGGGGGCCTTCCCCACTGTGTTTGCTAAAAAAAACATATTTGCATTTATTCCAAGAATCGATACTATTGCGAGGCAAAGAAGAAAACCAAATTTTTGCACGATCTCGCAAAGAAAACGAAAATAATTTCAACTTCACAATATCATTGTCCACATTTTTTTCTTTTGCATATCGCATAATTCCACGAATGTGTTTAGATGGGACGCGGCATCCTCATTAGGAGTACCGGAAAACTGATCTTTCATAACAAGATTCAACAAAGCGGCATTAATATCACAATATTCCGCACTAGTGGCGGGAGGAGCAATCGGAGTGCTAATAAAATCATTGTTGTTGGTATTAGAAAAGTCACACAACTTAGTGTTTTCTTGAGTCATCGTGACTACGCAAACAAGATTGCACACAAAAACAGATCTGACGAGAAAATGGCGAACGAAAAAGAGGGCGAATAAAACGGCAATTTTTTGTGAAGTGGGGGAGATGAAAACGAGAGGCAAATGGCAAATAATGTAAATTGCAAGGAGATGAGATTTGTGATTAGGAACCTGATAGATGTTTATGATGTCTCCCCGGCAACGGTGCCAGAAATTCCTTTTGATGTCGCTTGAACTACGTCGGTATTTTTTCCCAAAGAGGAAGGGATGATGCAACACAGCTACGGTAGGTATTTCCCTCAGTTATGAAACCAAGGTATTAATCCAGTAGGAGAACCAAGCAACGCTATGTAAACGGTACCTGCACACAAAGAACAAATACTTGCAACCCGACGCGTATAAGGGGTTGTCAATCCCTTCTTCGGGTAACAGCGCCAGAAATTGTCAAGTTGACGGGATAAAATTTGTGTACTTTGTACAAATAGATCTCGATAAAACGCGAAATAAAAGATGCAAATAAAAAGTGCAGCAAGGTATTTTTGGGTTTTTGGAATAATAGATCTGAAAATAAAAGTGGCAAATAATAGATCGAAAAGCAAATATGATGAAGAATAGACCCGAGGGCCGTAGATTTCACTAGTGGCTTCTCTCAAGAAAATAGCATACGGTGGGTAAACAAATTACTGTTGAGCAATTGAGAGAACTTCAAATAATTATGATGATATCCATGCAATGATCATTATATAGGCATCACGTCCAAGATTAGTAGACCGACTCCTGCCAGCATCTACTACTATTACTCCACACATCGACCGCTATCTAGTATGCATCTAGTGTATTAAGTTCATGGAGAAACGGAGTAATGCAATAAGAACGATGACATGATGTAGACGAGATCTATTCATGTAGGAATAGCCCCCATCTTGTTATCCTTAATAGCAACGATACATGCATGTCTTGCTGCCCCTTCTGTCACTGGGAAAGAACACCGCATGATCGAACCCATCACAAAGCACCTCTTCCTATGGAAAGAAAAATTGATCTAGTCGGCCTAACTAAACCAAATATTAGAAGAAGAAATACGAGGCTATAAGTAATCATGCATAAAAGAGATCAAGGAACTCAAATAACTTTCATGGATATAGATCTGATCATAAAATCAAAGTTCATCGGATCCCAACAAACACATCGCAAAAAGAGTTACATCAAATAGATCTCCAAGAAACAATTGTATTGAGAATCAAAAAGAGAGAAGAAGCCATCTACCTACTGCCTACGGACCCGTATGTCTACAATGAACTACTCACGCATCATCGAAGAGGCACCAATGAGGATGATGAACCCCTCCATGATGGTGTCTAGTTTGGATCTCGTGGTTCTGGAACTTGCGGCGACTGGAATTGTGTTTTCGTCGACTCCCCTAGGCTTTCTAGAATATTTGGGAATTTATAGGGCGAAAAGGTGGTGCGGGAGGCCACCAAGGTGGGCACAACCCACTAGGGCACGCCTGGGCCCCCAGGCGTGCCCAGGTGGGTTGTGCCCCCCTCGAGGCACCCCTCTGGTACTTCTTTGGCTCATCTTGTGTCTTCTGGTCCAGAAAAATTCTCCAAAAAGTTTTGCTGCGTTGGGACTCCGTTTGGTATTGATTTTCTGTGAACTAAAAAACAAGCAAAAAACAACAACTGGCACTGGGCACTATGTCAATAGGTTAATAAAAAAAATGATATAAAGTTGCTATAAAATGGTTGTAAAACATCCAAGAATGATAATATAACAGCATGGAACAAGCAAAAATTATAGATACGTTGGAGACGTATCAGCATCCCCAAGCTTAATACTCAAGCAATAGTCTAGTTTTGACATGAAGATTTCAATACTCAAGCATATCAACAAGCAACCATGTCTTTCAAAATATCAACACTAAAGAAAGTTATCCCTAGCCCATCATGCCCAATCATTGACCCATTCATGAAACACACTCTCATATTAGCTATTACCAATGCTCAAGTACGATCATAGTGCCCCCTAGTTGGTGCTTTATAAGAAAAGATGGAGACTCAAATAAAAATAAAAATTGCATAAAGTAAATAGATAGGCCCTTCGCAGAGGGAAGTAGGGATTTGTAGAGGTGCCAGAGCTCAAAGCTTAAATTGAGAGATAAAATTGTTGAGAGGCATACTTTTCCCGTCAAAGAAAACGACCGAGTAATTCCCAACACTTTCCATGCTAGATATATCATAGGCGGTTCCCAAACAGAAAATAAAGTTTATTCCTTTTTCCACCATTCTTTCACTTTCCATGGCTACCCGTATCCACGGGTGCCCTCCATACCAACACTTTCCAAGGAATTTATTATTTGACAACATAAAGTAAATTTCTTTTTCATTTCAGGACTGGGCATCCCTATTACCGCCGCACTCTCGTGCAATGACAAGTGAATAAACACTCATCTTGAGAATAACACATCTAGCATGGAAAATATTGGCCACCCCCTGCCGCTTCATGAGCGGTACGAGCACACAAAAAGGAAATTTATTTTGAAAATTAGAGATGGCACATACAAATTTGCTTAGAACGGCACGGGAATACCGCATATAGGTAGGTATGGTGGACTCATATGGCAAAATTGGGTTTAAGGATTTTGGATGCACTAGTAGTATTTCTACTTAGTACAAGTGGAGGCTAGCAAAAAGATTGAGAAGCAACCAACCAAGAAACGAAAAATCACATAAGCGAGCATTAAGCATAACTAACACCAAATAATGCAGACAAGTAGGATGTAATTTCATTGCATAACTATTGACTTACGTTCTTGCATAGGGAATCACAAACCTTAACACCAATATTCTTACTAAAGCATAATTACTCACCAACATGACTCACATATCACTATCATCATATCTCAAAACTATTACAAAGAATCAAGTTTATTTTGTCCAATGATCTTCATGAAAGTTTTTATTATATCCCTCTTGAATATCTATCACTTTGGGACTAGTTTCATATGTTGCATTTGCTTTTGACAAGCTCAAACAAATCTAAGTGAAGAACATGAGCATAAAATTTTCTATCAATCAAAATAATATAAGTGAAGCATGAGAGAATTTCTTCAAAAATTTATTAACTCTCAAATAAGTCTAAGTGAAGCATGAGAGCATTTCTTCAAAAATATTAAAGCACACCGTGTTCAAAAAGAAGTGAAGCACTAGAGCAATTCCATAGCTCAAAAATTTTAAGTGAAGCATAAAGAGTAATTCTAACAAATCATAGCATAATTTTGGCTCTCTCAAATAGGTGTGTCCAGCAAGGATACTTGTGACAAACTAAAAAGCAAAACAAGCAAAGACTCGTATAATACAAGACGCTCCAAGCAAAACTCATGATATGTGATGAATAAAAATATAGCTCCAAGTAAAATACCGATGGTCGTTAGAAGAAAGAGGGGATTCCTTCCGGGGCATCCGCAAGCTTAGTTGCTTGGTTCTCCTTGAATATTAACTTGGGAGTGCTATGGGGCATCCCCAAGCTTAGGCTTTTCTTACTCCTTATTCCTTCATCCATCGTGATCTCACCCAAAACTTGAAAACTTCAATCACACAAAACTTAACAAAACCTTAGTGAGATCCGTTAGTATAAGAAAACCAATATTTAATTTAAGTACTGTAGAAAACCCAATCAAATTTTTTTATTGCATTATATCTACTGTATTCTAACTTTACCATGGCTTATACCCCCCTATACAATCCATAGAATCATCAAAATAAGCACACAATGCAAAGAAAACAGAATCTGTCAAAAACAGAACAGTCTGTAAAGATGCGAATTGATCTCATACTTCTATAACTCCAAAAAAATTTAACAATAAGTAAAGCAGAGTCAATTTGTATATCAATCTTGTGTAAAAAACTCAGAATTTTTTGTCTCTTCTGTGAATATATACAATTATTTTACTGGACGCAAAAGTTTCTGTTTTTCAACAGGATCAAATCTACTATTACCAAAGCTATCCCAAAGGCTTTACTTGGCACAAACACTAATGAAAACATAAAAAACACAATCATAACATATGCATAATTTTGCAAACACTCAAGAACAGAAAGAAAAAGGCAAAAATAAATTTTATTCATTGGGTTGCCTCCCAACAGGCGCTATCGTTTTATGCCCCTAGCTAGGCATAATGCATAGATTCAAGTATTGTCATCTTTAGTCCTAGATCCATAGGATGCCCTCATGATTGATTCATATGATGGCTTAATTCTTGTTCTAGGGAAGTGTTCCATACCCTTTCTTAGTGGAAATTGGAATTTAATATTGCCTTCTTTCATATCAATCACGGCACCAATAGTACTTAAAAATGGTCTACCAAGTATAATTGGACAAGACGGATTGCAATCAATATCAAGAACAATAAAATCTATGGGCGCATAATTCCTATTTGCAAGAATAAGAACATCATTAATTCCTACCAAAGGCTTTTTAATAGAAGAATCCGCCAAGTGTAAATTAAGAGAACATTCTTCAATATCGGTAAGACTAAGCACATCACATAAATATTTCGGAATTGTGGAAACACTAGCACCCAAATCACATAAAGCAAAACACTCATAATTTTTAATCTTGACTTTGATGGTAGGTTCCCATTCATCATGTAATTTTTTAGGAATTGAAATCTCTAATTCCAACTTTTCTTCCAAAGCTTTCATCATGGCATTTACGATATGTTTAGTAAAAGCTTTATTTTGTTCATAAGCATGGGGTGAATTAATCATGGATTGCAAAAAATAAATACAATCAATCAAAGAGCAATTATCATAATTAAAGTCTTTGTAATCCAAAAGAGTGGTCACATCACTAGTTAAAGTTTTGACCTCTCCAAATCCACTTTTATCAATTTTTTCATCAAGATTTTCACCCTCCAAATTATTGGGATGCCTTCTAACTAAAGTTGACTCTTCTTCAGTCCCTTTATCATCAATTTTAATTTTGCTAAACAAGGAATCAATAGAAGAAACACCAATCACTTTAAGATCTTCATCATTTTTATGAAAGCAATCACTAGAAAATTCTCTTTCTAAAAATTCTCGTTTAGCTCTAAGCATAGCGGTTCTTTTTTTACTTTCATCCATAGAAACATATAAAGCTTTAATTGATTCCTCAACCTTGGGTACAAAAAAATTCAACTTGAGATTTGCTACATCATGAGAGATTCTATCAATGCTTCTAGACATATCATCAATCTTATTCAACTTTTCTTCTATCGTGTTATTGAAAACTTTTTGAGCATTGATAAATTCTTTAATATTATTCTCAAGATCAGAGGTATTCCTATTATTATTATAAGATGGATTACCATAGGAATTACCATAATTATTGGAAGAATTTCCAGGAAAAGGCCTAGGATTAAACTTACCTATATAAGCATTGTTATTAAAATTGTTTCACGAGACAAAATTCACATCTACGGAATCACTATTTTGCTCAATCAAAGTAGACAAAGGAAAATCATTAAGATCAATAGGAGCACTTTGATTAGCAACCAATTTCATAAGAGCATCAACTTTTTCACTCAAAGTACTAATTTCTTCAACCGAATTAACTTTTTTACTAGTAGGTGCTCTTTCGGTATGCCATTGTGAATAATTTGCCATAATATTATCAAGCAATTTAGTAGCTTCACCCAAAGTAATTTCCATAAAAGTACCACCTGCGGTGGAATCTAAAAGATTTCTAGAAACAAAGTTCAACCCCGCATAAAATTTTTGTATGATCATCCAAAGATTTAAACCATGAGTAGGACAATTTCTTAGCATCAACTTCATTCTTTCCCAGGATTGCGCAACATGTTCATGCTCAAGTTGCTTAAAATTCATGATTTCAGTTCTAAGGGAAATAATTTTCGCGGGGGAAAATAAGCATCTTTGCATTTATCCCAAGAATCGATACTATTGCGAGGCAAAGAAGAAAACCAAATTTTTGCACAATCTCGCAAAGAAAACGGAAATAATTTCAACTTCACAATATCATTGTCCACATCTTTTTTATTTTGCACATCTCATTATTCCACGAATGTGTTTAGATGGGACACGACATCCTCATTAGGAGTACCGGAAAACTGATCTTTCATAACAAGATTCAACAAAGAGGCATTAATATCACAAGATTCCGCACTAGTGGCGGGAGGAGCAATCGGAGTGCTAATAAAATCATTGTTGTTGGTATTGAAAAAGTCACACAACTTAGTGTTTTCTTGAGTCATCATGACTACGCAAACAAGATTGCACACAAAAACAGATCTGACGAGAAAACGGCGAACGAAAAAGAGGGCGAATAAAACGACAATTTTTTGTGAAGTGGGGGAGATGAAAACGAGAGGGAAATGGCAAATAATGTAAATTGCAAGGAGACGAGATTTGTGATTAGGAACCTGATAGATGTTTATGATGACTCCCTGGCAACGGCGCTAGAAATTCCTTTTGATGTCGCTTGAACTACGTCGGTATTTTTCCCAAAGAGGAAGGGATGATGCAGCACAGCTACGGTAGGTATTTCCCTTAGTTATGAAACCAAGGTATCAATCCAGTAGGAGAACCAAGCAACGCTATGTAAACGGTACCTGCACACAAAGAACAAATACTTGCAACCCGATGCGTATAAGGGGTTGTCAATCCCTTCTTCGGGTAACGGCGCCAGAAATTATCAAGTTGACGGGATAAAATTTGTGTAGTTTGGATAAATAGATCTCGATAAAACATGAAATAAAATATGTAAATAAAAAGTGCAGCAAGGTATTTTTGGGTTTTTGGAATAATAGATCTGAAAATAAAAGTGGCAAATAATAGATCGAAAAGCAAATATGATGAAGAATAGACCCGGGGGTCGTAGATTTCACTAGTGGCTTCTCTCAAGAAAATAGCATACGGTGGGTAAACAAATTACTGTTGAGCAATTGATAGAACTTCAAATAATTATGATGATATCCAGGCAATGATCATTATATAGGCATCACGTCCAAGATTAGTAGACCGACTCCTGCCAGCATCTACTACTATTACTCCACACATCGACCGCTATCCAGCATGCATCTAGTGTATTAAGTTCATGGAGAAACGGAGTAATGCAATAAGAATGATGACATGATGTAGACAAGATCTATTCATGTAGGAATAGACCCCATCTTGTTATCCTTAATAGCAATGATACATGCGTGTCTTGCTGCCCCTTCTGTCACTGGGAAAGAACACCGCACGATCAAACCCATCACAAAGCACCTCTTCCCATGGTAAGAAAAATCAATCTTGTCGGCCTAACTAAACCAAATATTAGAAGAAGAAATACGAGGCTATAAGTAATCATGCATAAAAGGGATCAAAGAACTCCAATAACTTTCATGGATATAGATCTGATCATAAACTCAAAGTTCCTCGGATCCCAATAAACACTCCGCAAAAAGAGTTACATCAAATAGATCTCCAAGAGACCATTGTATTGAGAATCAAAAAGAGAGAAGAAGCCATCTAGCTACTGCCTACGGACCCGTGTGTCTACAATGAACTACTCACGCATCATCGGAGAGGCACCAATGAGGATGATGAACCCCTCCATGATGGTGTCTAGTTTGGATCTCGTGGTTCTGGAACTTGCGGCGGCTGGAATTGTGTTTTCGTCGACTCCCCTAGGGTTTCTGGAATATTTGGGAATTTATAGGGCGAAGAGGCGGTGCGGGAGGCCACCGAGGTGGGCACAACCCACCAGGGCACGCCTGGGCCCCCAGGCGCTCCCAGGTGGGTTGTGCCCCCCTCGAGGCACCCCTCTGGTACTTCTTTGGCCCATCTTGTGTCTTCTGGCCCAGAAAAATTCTGCAAAAAGTTTTGCTGTGTTTGGACTCCGTTTGGTATTGATTTTCTGCGAAGTAAAAAACAAGCAAAAAACAGCAATTGGCACTGGGCACTATGTCAATAGGTTAGTCCCAAAAAATGATATAAAGTTGCTATAAAATGATTGTAAAACATCCAAGAATGATAATATAACAGCATGGAACAAGCAAAAATTATAGATACATTGGAGACATATCAGCATCTCCAAGCTTAATTCCTACTCGTCCTCGAGTAGGTAATGATAAAAACAGAATTTTTGATGTGGAATGCTGCCTAACATGTTCATCACATATTCTTTTCTTTGTAGCATGGACATTTGGACTTTTATATGGTTCAAAGCAATAGTCTAGTTTTGACATGAAGATTTCAATACTCAAGCATATCAACAAGCAACCATGTCTTTCAAAATATCAACACTAAAGAAAGTTATCCCTAACCCATCATGCTCAATCATTGATCCAATCATGAAACACACTCACATATTAGCTATACCCAATGCTCAAGTACGATCATAGTGCCCCTTAGTTGGTGCTTTATAAGAAAAGATGGAGACTCAAATAAAAATAAAAATTGCATAAAGTAAATAGATAGGCCCTTCGCAGAGGGAAGTAGGGATTTGTAGAGGTGCCAGAGCTCAAAGCTAAAATTGAGAGATAAAAATTTTGAGAGGCATACTTTTCCCGTCAACAAAAACGACCGAGTAATTCCCAACACTTTCCATGGTAGATATATCATAGGCGGTTCCCAACAGAAAATAAAGTTTATTCCTTTTTCCACCATTCTTTCACTTTCCATGGCTAGCCGTATCTACGGGTGCCCTCCATACCAACACTTTCCAAAGAATTTATTATTTGACAACATAAAGTAAATTTCTTTTTCATTTCGGGACTGGGCATCCCTATTACCGCCACACTCTCGTGCAATAACAAGTGAATAAACACTCATCTTGAGAATAACACATCTAGCATGGAAAATATTGGCCACCCCCTGCCGCTTCATGAGCGGTACGAGCACAAAAAAAGGAAATTTATTTTGAAAATTAGAGATGGCACATACAAATTTGCTTAGAACGGCACGGGAATACCGCATATAGGTAGGTATGGTGGACTCATATGGCAAAACTGGGTTTAAGGATTTTGGATGCACAAGTAGTATTTCTACTTAGTACAAGTGGAGGCTAGCAAAAAGATTGAGAAGCAACCAACCAAGAAAGAAAAAATCACATAAGCGAGCATTAAGCATAACTAACACCAAATAATGCAGACAAGTAGGATGTAATTTCATTGCATAACTATTGACTTTCGTGCTTGCATAGGAAATCACAAACCTTAACACCAATATTCTTACTAAAGCATAATTACTCACCAACATGACTCACATATCACTATCATCATATCTCAAAACTATTACAAAGAATCAAGTTTATTTTGTCCAATGATCTTCATGAAAGTTTTTATTATAACCCTCTTGAATATCTATCACTTTGGGACTAGTTTCATATGTTGCATTTGCTTTTGACAAGCTCAAACAAATCTAAGTGAAGAACATGAGCATAAAATTTTCAGTCTCTCAAAATAATATAAGTGAAGCATGAGAGAATTTATTCAAAAATTTACTAACTCTCAAATAAGTCTAAGTGAAGCATGAGATTATTTCTTCAAAAATATTAAAGCACACCGTGCTCAAAAAGATATAAGTGAAGCACTAGAGCAATTCCATAGCTCAAAAATTTTAAGTGAAGCATAAAGAGCTATTCTAACGAATCATAGCATAATTTTGTCTCTCAAATAGCTGTGTCCAACAAGGATACTTGTGACAAACTAAAAATCAAAACAAGCAAAGACTCATATAATACAAGACGCTCCAAGCAAAACTCATGATATGTGATATGGTCGTTAGAAGAAAGAGGGGATGCCTTCCGGGGCATCCCCAAGCTTAGTTGCATGGTTCTACTTGAATATTAACTTGGGGTGCGATGGGGCATCCCCAAGCTTAGGCTTTTCTTACTCCTTATTCCTTCATCCATCGTGATCTCACCCAAAACTTGAAAACTTCAATCACACAAAACTTAACAAAACCTTCATGAGATCCGTTAGTATAAGAAACCAATCTTTACTTTAAGTACTATAGAAAACCCATTCAAATTTTGTTATTGCATTATATCTACTGTATTCTAACTTTACCATGGCTTATACCCCCCGATACAATCCATAGAATTATATCTACTGTGTTTCATACCCTTTCTTAGTGGAAATTGGAATTTAATATTGCCTTCTTCATATCAATCACGACACCAATAATATGTAAAAACGGTCTATCAAGAATAATTGGACAAGACGGATTGCAATCAATATCAGGGGATCTGAGGCGAGCGAGCTCCTATCGCCAGGCGCGCGCGAACCTTCTGGAGCCACGACCAGTGGGACGATCGTCGAGGGGGGGAGGGTAGTGCCCTGAGGTGGGTCCACCAAGAAGGAAACCTCCAAATTAGCAACAGGTGTCTGGTTGACGGGCTACAGCGGGCCAGCGGCCGGCAGAGGTGGGAATGTCACGCGGCTGAGCGCTAGGGGGCCCGCCCTTTCAGAAAGCGCGGATGGGTGGGGCCCGAGCACTCTAGCCCAGATGCGGGCTGGCGGCGGCATGCCGCGACGGCGCGAGCGACGAGCGCCGCCGGTGGCACCGCGGCGGGCCAGGGCGGCGTCAGTGCGGCCAGAGTGCGGCGGGAACTCGTGTCTCCGCGGGTAGGGGGGCGGCACTAGTGGCGATGGAGGATCAAACAAGCCGTCATCGCCGTGGTTGGGGCCGGAGGGGACGCGGCCGGGAGGCGGTAGTCCTCGGAGCTGGAGACATGGATGGAGACCGGGATGCGCATGAGTGGGTGCCCGAAATGGGTGACCATGTTGGGATCGGCGTCCGCCAAGGCGTCTTCAGGCACCGGGAGCAGCAGCTCAGAGAGGTGGGGGATGGCGTCCGGGTTCAGTGTCCATGCGGAGAGGCGAAAGGCAGCCATGTCCGACATGTCTTCCGTCTCCGGCGCCAGCTCAATGATGTCACAGAACGGTGAGAGCAACGTCTCGGCGGAAGCACGGTGCCAGGAATGATCAGGGATGCCGACCATGTCAATATGGACGAGAAAGCGCGCTGTCACTGGCTCGCCGCTGGCCAGCCTACTCCAGGGGTGAATTAGCAGCCGAAAGTGGCTAGCCCTGGTATTGCCAGCGGCGATGCGCGCGCGGTCCGCCAGGGCACGGAACTGGAGAAGGAATTCGCCTGCGCTGTAGGGGTGCACCGACAGTGCGCCGTCCGCAAGCTGAAACCTGTCCTGGAGGAAGGCATGCACCTCAGGGCCGAGGATGCCAGTCCGAGCGCCCGCCATGGTAGCCACAAGGGCACGCTGCTCAAGGGCCAGCTCCGCGGCCACTAGTGCCGGAGATCACGGCAGGTAGCAGACCGCGGCGGCTGGTCGCAGCGAGGGATGACCGGACATCGAAGAGACGCGTGAGGCCGGGGAGGCAGTCGAGGCAGCCGGCGGGGGGAGGGGGGACGCGGAGGGCGGCGACGGCGTGGAAGAGGCCGGGGCAGCCGTCAGAGAATGAGGCGACACGGAGGGAGTGGACGCGTCGGAGGCCGTCGGGGTGGCGGAGCCGGACCTGGAAGACGCAGGTCCAGAACCATAGCCGTGGTCCGCAGCACCAAGGCCAGCAGGCGGGGACCGGACGCGGGGGCACTTGGCCGGCGGCGCGTCAGAGGAGGAGGCAGGGGAGCGAGGGCGCTCGCAATGCCGCGCAATATGCCTGAAGAAGCGGCACCGTCGACAACGGACGTCGCGGCGACACTCGGAATGCCTGTGGTCGGGTACGGGGTCCAGACACCGGGGGCATTCGCCGGAGGGCCGGGCCGGGAGCAGACGCGGACCGGCACGACGAGGTCGAGGCCGAAGCCGAGCCAGCTGCCGCTTGCGGGACCGCGGCATCTCCCAACCGTCATCCAAGGGGGGCGAGGCAGCACACTCGACCCTGTGGATCTCGGAGCGCAGGCCAGCACGCGACTCAGGCGCGCCAGCGAGCGGGGAGGGCACCGCGGAGGGGGAAGCGGGGCGGGGGGAGCAGAGCACCTCGCGAAAGGAGGGCGGCGGGCGGCGCGAGGAGCTGGCACCTGCAGAGGAGGGGCTGGACTCCTGCCAGCGTAGCGCACGGGGACGGCCGCCAGAGGGGGCAGGCGAGGCCATGACGAGGAAGGGAGAGGCGACCTGAGGGTGGTCGCCGGGGCCGGAGTGGCCGACGATGAGAGGCGAGCTATGGGTGGTCGCCGGGGCCGGAGTGGCCGACGGCGAGGGGGACTTAGGCGCGAGAGCTCGCGGACCTACACACCTTCAAGACTTGCAAAACTTGACGAAGACACTGATGCTGACGTCCATTTCGTGGGGAAAACGTGGTGAGAGTTCCACTCGAGTGAAACAAATCGTGCTTCGTGCCATGTCAACAGTCAACAGGTTCAGGTTAATTTGCATGCCAGGCCAGGCTAGCCGAGGATCCTTTGACCATGCATGCGTACAAGTCAGCAGATTTAAGGCCCTGTTTGGTTCATAAGTCCTAGAATTTTTTTTAGTCCCAACTAAAAAGTTGCTAGTCCTTAAAAAGTCCCTACCTGTTTGGTTTCTGGGACTAAATATGGACTAAAAGACCATGTTACAACTAAAAGTCCCAAAAAGACTCTCCCTTAGGGTCTTCTTTCATAAGTCCCAAATGCCCACTTTAAGTCCCTATAAGTCCCTCCTGTTTGGTTTAGATGGGACTAAAAGGGACTTAAAAACTTTTTTAAGTCCCTACACCAATAAGTCCCTGTAAACAAAAACCCCTTAACTCATCCTGATAAGACAAAAGCAACACCTGGGCAACTGACATGTGGGCCATATGTATATGTCTGCAAGATTTACTGTACAGTTTCTTTTCCTTGCCAATAAACCACTACTTTAGGCCAAAATCTTTCCGATTCATTGCCCAATTCGCCCGGCCACGGTAACTAGTACTCTTTTCTTTTGGAAAAAAATTCAATCTATTCATCATCTGTCATGACAGTACAAGAAACACAAAATATAATAAAAAATATATTCAGGTCTATAGACCACATAGCGACGACCACAAGCATTGAAACAAAGCCAAAGGCGTGCCGCCATCATCGCCCCTCCCTCACCAGAGTCGGTTAAAACTTGTTATAGTAACTAATACCCACTTGGTTGTAGATAAGCTCCGGGCCCCGGCACCCGACGTGCTAGCCCACTGGTGTTGCCACAATTACACATGTAGTACGAGGCTAGCACAGAGTCGTGTGTTTGGTGTACATTATCTACATAAGAGTGCGTGCGTTGTAGAGATGAGTGTATGTATGCATGCATTTGCGATTGTACTGTGTTAAAGAAAAAACCTGATGCGTACTAGCTAGTGGTTGGGACTTGGACCAGTCCGTATCATAAACAGAGTTCATCGATCGTCTTAGGAAGATCTCGAAGCACATTGCTGCAATTTAGAAAAGAGAAGCAAACAAAAAGAAGTACGTACGAGACGCAGAACTAACTTCGAAAAAGATCACACATGATCTTCTGTTGAAGTCCGCGAGCTCGGTCGGTTCATTTTATACGTGCAACTTGCATGCATGCTATTACTACTTGATTTCGTTGCATGATCGCTCACGTACATGCCAGGGCAGCTTGACCAAAAGGCGGTGAGGCAGTGGACTTGGAGTACATCGATCAACGTGTACGTACACACGTTGGAACGATCGAATAGCGACAAGTTACGATGTTTGACTCGGCTCGTCTTTGAATGACATTTCGTCAAGTAGTCTCAGGTTTTCCAAGACAGGAAATAGTAGTAAACTGGCACGTACGCGAGCGCAGCCCTTTCCTCGTATCAGCGTGCATTGACCCAATTTTTTCTTTACAGAAAAGTACGTGCATTGACATCGAGATCGCCATTGACGTACGAGTTGTAGTGTAATATTAAACCCATTAAGCATTGGGAGAAGGGCGGCCAACCAGCTATGTCATGTGGCGCAAGCTGGTTGGCCCCGATGAGAAAGTTTTTGAAAAAAATTAGATGAAGGTGAGGATATTTTTTTTGAAATGTTTTTTTTTTATTAGATGGAGGTGAGGCCCTGTAGACGAAGTACTCCTTGAGGCCCTCCTCGGCGTAGGCGCTGAAGATGAAGATGACCGAGAGGACGAGGAGGTCCTTCTCAGAGCAGACGACGGTGAGCCGGTCGGAGAAGTCGGTGTCGGTGAGGCCGGGGCAGTGGACGCAGATGTGGGAGATTTTTTTTCAAAACTATGACTAAATTTATAGCCTTTTTGAAAACTATTGGGCAGAATGCAAAAATATCAGAAATAGCGCCCAGGCCGATAGGGGGCCTGTCGGCCTGGGCTGGGCCGACGGGGGGCCTGTCGGCCTGGGGTGGGCCGACGGGGGGCCGTCGGCCTAGGGTGGGCCGATGGGGGGCCTGTCGGCCACCAGTAGGCCGACCTGTGGCCTGTCGGCCTACACGAAGCCGACGAGTGGCTGTCGGCCTCCACACGGCCGAGTGGGCTCCTGTTGGCCCATGGTAAGCCGAAATGTTTTTTTTTTTGTGAAATTTGACTTATTAATGATGTACAATGATTGCCCGTCTTATAAATATTGTAAAAAAATTATTTATGCTTCCGCGGGCCTACCTTTCCCGCCATCCTTTCTCGTCAACCCTTTCCCGCCATTATTTCCCGCCATTTTCTACTCTCTTCCTATAAAACCCCCTTGATAGTAAAGTGGGTAGGCAGTGCAGTGTAGTGTAGTAGGCAGTGCTGTGGGCCGAGGGGTTCTAAGTGTTTTTTTACAAATAAATTCATTATAATTGCTGCACAACCATTCCCCCTCATTTCCCTCAATATTTTCCCGCCAACTCTGTGCCGATATATGTTCCCGCAACCCGTTTCCCACCAACCCCTTCCCGTCACCCGTTTCCCGCCAACCCCTTCCCGCCACCCGTTTCCCGCCAACCCCTTCCCGCCATATGTTCCCGCCACCTTTCCCTCCATACCGCAGTCGTTCTTTCCCGCCATTTTCTCCTCTCTATCTATAAAACCCCCTTCACACGGAGTTGGATAAGCAGTCCATTTTAGTGTAGTCGAGATGTCCGATTATCCTTTCGATCGTAGTTTTCACCCTGAGATGAGCAAATGTCTTCTTAGGCTAGCCACCAATTTCAGGATGGACAATAGGATAGTTCCATGGGACGAACTCATCGGTAGTGACACCATACAGAATGAGTTGGCTCACGCATTACGTAGGTCTGGGTGGCCTGAAAGGACCTATGAGGAGGTACGTAAAGAAATTCTTAGGTTGCATGGAAGATGGAAGAAGGTAGTGCAGACGAAGAGTGAAAATTTTATAAGGATTGCAGCAGAGCATACATATTTATGGACTGCCGACAGCGAAGACGAAGACGATATCTTCATGCCGAGCACCAAGGCCAAGAGTACCTCATCGTCGAAGGGCAAGAGTACCGCATCGTCGAAGGGCAAGAGTATCGCATCGTCGAAGGGCAAGAGTGCTGCATCGACGGAGGATGACGATGATGCCTTCATGTAGCATGTAAGCTGTATTTTTTAAGTTCAGTCCTCCCGTTTATGTGAGATGTACTTGTATCTTAATTATCGGTTGCAGTCTCTTTGGAAATGTAACTCGAATAACAATGCAGATTAATAGTAATATGTCTCTCGCATACATAAAACAATATATGTATCCTGATCAGATAGAAGCAAGTGCGATAGTAACATATGCGAATAGTCTGAAACTAATATAGATAACGACTCATACATACATAACGATATCACTGGGGGGGACGACGACGAATCTGGGTCTTCCTCGGACGAGGACCGGAAGGCGATAAGCGATCAGCCGGTGGATGACGCTGACGATTACCACGACCATAGATAACCTCGTCTGTCTGTGTCTCCTACGTCAATGGTGGTGGTGGAGTGTGAAGAACTGTCTGCGAGAACTCATAGGTGTTTGCAGCTCGGTCATCATCGTCGTCGTCGCTGGCTAAGAACGAACCAACACCACTAAGCATCGGTGACTGGACTGAATGCATGAATGGCTGCGACTGGCTGCCGACTGCGGTAAAGTAAAACATGTAAAATTGATTTGTGAACCTACAATGTTTAAAAGAATGTACAAAGTAGTGTTACCTAGGTCCATCTGATGATGCCAGGAAGAGCCCCCTGGTTCTGAAGGAGGTGGCTGCTGGAAGAAAGAGCTCCCTGGTTGTGAAGGAGGTGTCTGCTGCCAGGAAGAGCTCCCTGGTTTTGAACGCTGCACAGAGGGTCGTGGTTCTGAATGCTGCACAGAGGGTCGAGGTTCTGAACGCTGCAGAGAGTGGCGTGGCGGACGATGTGCTGGACGAGGAATAGCAACATCCGAAGATCGTCTACATGTAACAGCTGCGTAAATCCCCCGTAGCTTCTCATCAAGACACCTCAACCATGAGACGTTCTCTCGCGGTGGGATATTATCTCCCCTCTCAAAATGTTGCATTAAAGCGGAAACCTCCTGTAGCGCCTCGCTTGTCAAGTCACCCTGTACATGGAGAGTTAACCAATTAGGTCATTGTTATATGGCAGACAATACGAATAGTCAACCAATTGTATATGTTCAGATTAAGAAAAAACTTAACATGTGAGAACCATAGCACGTACCGCGTGGTGTCTGGTTCCCATAACAGAGGCAGTTGGGTACATATCGCTGGGTAGAGGGGCTTCGATCTGATCAGGAGCTGCTGATGGAACCAAGTAGATCCTGGTGCTATGTCGGTAACTCTGCAGATACAACCCGAACTTGTCCCAGTCAAAGGGCCGAACCTCATCCCAGATATTTGTCGGCGCAGTAGTCCATTCGTCCACGTAAGGGCTAATGTCGTGAAGCCAAGAATCGTGGGACTTGTTTCCTCCTGCGCGACTGTACCTGAGATTGACATGCGCGTTACATGATTAGTGATATTCTGAATGCAGACCTGAGAACTAAAATAGTATTACTTACTTGTGCACGTGATCTGGTAAGTGTGGAATAACTGGAATGTCAGGCTCTTGGCATAGACCAAACTGTCTCATCACCCTATGAAGAGCCATCTCCTCAACCGTCACGTCGAACACCAACTTGGCCTTGGTCATCCAATAGTGCCGATCTCTAGTGCACAATCCAGAAATCCCAACTGGACACCTGGATAACATAGCCTGATGGGAGTATGGCTCCCAGATAACTTGATCCTCCTGTAAACTATCAAACTGCGCCGTGAAGGAGGGGTAGCAGCCCCTCACCTGGCTATGCGCGAACTGTCTCTGTGCATGACAAGAAATAAGCATTAGTAATACTATTGAATGGCAAGAAATAAGCATTAGTAATTCCTGTTGTTACTTAATATGAAAATACCTCTCTCCATGTCCAAACAGATCCCATAGTAGGCAAGTCGCCGATAACAGGCACGTAAGTCCCAGCCATGTCCTCCAAACCAAAAGGTCTATCAACGTAGACATAGGGTCGACCAATAGGGAATCTCTCGTATGACCAGAGCTGCAACAATAGTGGACATCCTGTAATACCTGATTTTCTAGCCTTCAACGAGCAAGCTTTGCACAGGCCTCTGTACGTAGCCACTAACACAGCAGAACCAAAACTCCTCTGCAGAATGTCCCCAGGGCAACGTGTGTCAGCTATCTCTCGTGCAATACCGACGAGTCGTGCATCGACAGTGGTCACGTGGTTCTCCGTGAACATCGTCTTGCCGAACAACCACAAAATATATGCCTCTAGGGATCGGTCAATCTGTGCCTCTGACAACTGAACATGGGGATATCCTAAGGAGACAATCTACATACAAACCAAACGATTGTTTGAACTATGCAATGAGGACAACAATGAAAACATCAGTTTTTAAACTGGCCATGAAGGTTACCTGAAACTGGGTCAACCACTTAAAACGAGGCCCGTGAATATCATTGTCTAGGACCTTAGCAGTTGGCACCGCAGCCAAAAAACGGCCCTGCATCGATGCTAGCCAACCAGATTCTGCCTCTAAAGGACCTATGGCAGCACCGGCCAGAGGTAATCCCAATAAGTAAGACACATCCTGCAAAGTAGGCGCCATCTCTCCCCAGGGAAAGTGAAACGTATGTGTCTCTGGTCTCCATCTATCTACTAAGCAGGTAATGAGTGACTTGTCGTAAGAGAAACGTTTCACTTGCCTCTTGCGTAACTGCATTGGTTCACCTGCCTCATCCAATTGCGGATGTTCAACCCACTCATCCAATGTACCCTCAACCAGCCGTGCCAAGGGTAGAAGTCCAGCCCAACTTAACCTACAAAATAAAGAGAATGCAGCATACAGTTAGCGGCTATCAAAATGATGTCAAACATAGTAAGTCATTATACCGACACATACCTATTAACCCATGAATGGTGTATCATCCAGTTAGACTTTGGGGTGCGAGTGACCAACACGTCTAAGTTCTTGCCCGCTTCCATAAGTGCGGCCCGGTGCCCTCTATCAATATTACAATTAAGCAACGGATACGAAGCCATATCTGCAATTCGAACAACAAATCTCAGGTGCAAAATAAAACATAGTCAAATAATATTACAAATTAATACATAGTCAAATAATATTACAAATTAAAACATAGTCCAACACATATTACAAATTAAAACATAGTCCAACACATATTACAAATTAAAACATAGTCCAACACATATTACAAATTAAAACATAGTCCAACACATATTACAAATTAAAACATAGTCCAACACATTATATAGCTTGTGAGTTATTTCTTCCTCGTCCGCCCCTTCGGCCTCGACTACCACGACCACGTCCGCCTCTTCCTACTGTTGTCGCAGTCGTCGATGTAGAAGCACTCATCGATGTGGAAGCACCGTCTTTGTTCAGGTCGGGACAATATTTCATCCTATGCCCATAAGCCGCGCATAGCAAACATTGTCTGGTTGCTCCACCAGCTTCAGATTGGTCCATATCATTTCGGATGCGCTTTACCTTATGTCTGCCCCTGCTTGTTCGCCGAAGTTCTGGATCCGGGATGTATACTCTCTCCCCATCGTTTACCTTGTTGAAATTGCCGACGACTCTAAACCCT
The DNA here is from genome assembly GCA_011799875.1 of Thinopyrum elongatum. Lineage (NCBI taxonomy): Eukaryota > Viridiplantae > Streptophyta > Magnoliopsida > Poales > Poaceae > Thinopyrum > Thinopyrum elongatum. Next base: position 529,601,006 of record CM022300.1, on the reverse strand, counting down.
GTCATCTCACCTGTCCAGACATTGAGTACTGCATCTTTTAAATAGTATGGGGACATGAAGGAGATAGCGTCCAACTCAATCTGGCCACAGGCAGCCAACACATGTGAGCAAGGCAGGTGCAACAACTTCGGTTTGTTGCATGTACACTCACAAGTTGGATAAAATTCCGTTCCAATTTTTACCTCGTGCGTCTTCACCTCATTTGCAGAACCAAAACCATCTGTAGGAAGCTGAACCTCATACCTCCTTTCCTGATTACCTATGAGTCTGACAGTGTGCTTCTTTGCTTTCTCTATCTTCTTTGCCATGTACTCCATGACACGGCTACAATAAGGTGTGTTTTGGTTATCTGCAATATGCTTCTTTGCTAACTCATGCCTTTCTCTGAAATATCTCAAAGTTCCATGGAATACAGCCTCTATAATAGCTGTGAGTGGCAATGCTCTATTCCCTCTGAGTACAAAGTTATACACCTCTGCAAGATTGGTTGTCATGTGGCCATACCTAGCTCCACGGGTGTCATGCAGCAAAGACCAATTCACCGGAGGCTCTTTCTCTATCCACTCAGAAAAATTCTTTATTGCCCTGCCCTTCTTTCTTTGAGTATTAGGAGGGTCAATTGCTGGCAAGTCACAAAGACCTACTAGCTCCTCTAGCTCCGCGATGAGTGCTGCTAATTTAACCTGATCTTTTTCCATTTTCTTCCTCGCACGGACCTGCTTCTTAGTAAACTCATCTAGTTTTGACCAAATAAATTCGTATTTGCGCTGCTGGTTCTGGTTGCATAATTTTTTGAACAAGTTCATCAACCGTTTGTTCTTAAACTGTGAGAAAAAATTAGCCCCAAGATGGCGCATGCACCACCGGCTCTGCAAGTCCTTCCAAGGTGTTGGTTCGTCAGCTGTTGGATTCCTTAGTGTCTTCACGGCCTTCAATATACCAGCATGTCTGTCATGAATGACACACACGTTTGGTCGGTCTTTCACGATCGCAATTTTAACTTGACGGAAGAACCATACCCAGCTCGGAAAGTTCTCACCCTCCACAAATGCCATGGCAAGTGGGATGATTTGATTGTTCCCGTCCACACCAATAGCAGTCAGGATTTGCCCTTTGTACTGACCAGTCAGGAATGTACCATCCACAAACATCACAGGAGGACAATGCCGGAAAGCTTCGATGCACATAGCGAAAGAGAAGAATACTCGTTTCAACACCTTGAAATCTGGTATACTCTCCAACCTCGTGTGTTGTATGTTAACATAAGTGCCGGGATTCCTCTCCTTCAGTATGTCAAGGAGACGGACAACATTATCATATGAGTCGAAGAACGTCCCAAACCTTTCCTCCATAGCCTTCTGCTTAGCCCTCCAAGCCTTCCCATAAGGAATCTCATAATTCCATCTGACCTTCACTGCTGTCTGGATATGTTTTGCTTCCATATCTTTCTTCTCCACTATCTCAGTATACATTAGTTGCGCAATGAGAGTTGAAGTCAGGTTTGGATGACGAACCAACAGGTTTTTCCTCACACAATTATGTGGGACCACATTGGTGACAACCCAGTGGATGTTATACTTCGGCACGTGCCCGTGCACCTTCGCAGGACAACCTGTTTCAGCACACTTCATGGTATAGTTTGTTGGACTTGATATGTGTGTCCGGAAAACCCTCTGCGTAGACATAGCCCACTTTATCACCGCATACTTCAATTTTTTCTTTGTATCAAACATAGCCCCTATCTGGACTTGGTTCAGATTATACTGCCATGGACTCTCATGGCCATCATTGACCGTAAGGCCGGTGGATATGTCCTGATCCCATGCAGAAGGAATCGGTACCTCCACTTCATCCTCGGAATTTTCAGAATCCAGATCCTCCACCAATCCATCCTCATCCTCTTCCTCCATCACCCTCAGCATTTCCTCCTCTTCCTCATCCCAATCAGAATCCACATCCTCCGCCAATATTATCGACTGACTACTCTACCCAGTATCATGACCACAAACATTGTGTGGCGCATAGTCTGACTCTTTCTCGGCTTGGCTAGCATCCACATCCGATGGCTGTGACCCGGATAAATAAATCTCGTTAGCTACTTGACTACCATGGCCGGGTTCATACCCCACGTGGAGTTGTACGGTATTCTCCTCCTTCGCCACAGGTTGCACTAGGGCATATGGGTGGATTCTTCTGTCTCGGCAATGACTTAACAGGGTCAACCAATGCTGGCTCCTATCTATCGGCATCAACTGCCACTTCACATTTTTACAGGATTTCGTCCACAATGCATGAATACTGACGGAACATACTTCAGGATCCAGCCCAAAACTAGTAGTCAACCAGTACTTCAACTGTCTAATGTCCATTCTGTTCGGGTCTGAAAGTGTCATGACGCCATTTTTAAACTCGCTAAGATCAACCCCCAACTCATTATATCGAACATTACCAGGGCCGTAGTAAACAGTGAAATTTACTGATTCAGACATTTTCACCTGTCAGACATTGCTACCTTCTCATTAATCACAATAAAAAAATATTACGGGCTACACTAACAAAAAATATTACCGGCTACACTAACAAAAAATATTACCGGCTAATGTAACAAAAAATATTACCGGCTACACTAACAAAAAATATTACCAGCTAATGTAACAAAAAATATTACCGGCTACACTAACTAAAAATATTACCCCTTACACTAACAAAAATATTACCGGCTATACTAACAAAAATATTACCGGCTACACTAACTAAAAATATTACCCACTACACTAACAAAAATATTACGGGCTACACTAACAAAAAAATTACCGGTTACAAAAATATTTGTGATGACATTGCTATACCTTCGACGCGTGTGTCCCCTTCTTCTTCCTCCTCTCTTCAACTGAGCGGCACACCCGCAGCTCCTCCACTACACCACCACTGCCTCCACACCCGCAGCTCCTCCACCACACCACCTCCTCACTAGCCACACCTCCTCCACCCCACCATGGCTCCTTCTCACGTACGCACAAATAAATACCCCATGGCAAAAAAAATGATCGTAGGTCGCTGGAGAATGCTATGATCTATTGATTCTGCCGCTTGGAATGGAAAATGGGTGGAAGAATGAGTAGATCGGTGAGGGGGTGGAGAGTACAGAGAGGAAATGAGAGAAAGAGGAAATGGCAGCGACCAGAGGAAGAAGAAGCGAGCTGGTGGCTTATCCAGCACCCGTCGGCTTACCAGAGGCTAACAGGCCCCTCTCGGCCGGCTGGAGGCTGACAGCCCACCCGTCGGCCTTGTGGAGGCCGACAACCCAGCTATCGGCCTGCTGGAGGCCGACAGCCACCCCTCAGCCCACAGAAGGCCGACAGCCCCTCCATCGGCCCACAGCAGGCCGACAGGCCGACAGGGTGCTATTTTCGTTTTTTTTCATATGGCATCATAGTTTTCAAATTTGCTATAAATTTAGTCATAGTTTTGAAAAAAATCGATGTGGGAGAGGCCCAGTGGGTCGGTGGCGCAGACGGTGACCCGGACGGTGTGGCCCGTGCTGGAGGAGGCCTCCGTGGAGGTGGCGTTTGCATGGTCGGCGATGTACCCGAGCGGCTCGAGCAGGAACCAGGAGGGCGGAGGGTGATGTGGTCACGGATTATAGGTAGGGTCAAGGACCCATCATTTGAGACCCATATGGGGCCCATCACCATCATAGGTAGGTCTCTGGACCATGTCAACATTCGAATGCTTACATCAGGAAGTCCACTAGGGCAGCTCGCCGGCACTCGGACGACCACACGTCACTCGGCTGATGGACCACCACTCGGACATAGAAGGCAGAAGGACGTCGTGGGAGCTACCACGGTCGAGGAATCCTAAGTCATCATTTAACAAGAGTCATGACTACCGTTACCTGTAACTGCCGTAGTAGAGGCTCATTATACTAGTAACTGACCCATTCAGTGTCATTAAATGCAGCGCACTCTATATAAGCCGCACCCCACTCCACAGCCAGGCATGAGCAATCTTTGTAACCATACCTATCAGATCAAAACAAGCCTCAGGGCACGAGACGTAGGGCTTTTACCTCCGCCGAGAGGGGCCTGAACTCGTTAAACACCGAGTGTTACACCTGCGCCGCAGCTAGGTTCTGCCCCTTATTTGTACCCCTAGTACTCATTGTCAGGATCGTAACCCCGACAATTGGCGCCCACCTTGGGGCTAGGCGTCTAGCAAAATTTCACGGCGTAAGTGGATTTCTTCATCATCATGTCGGTCGGCGGAGAAATCCGTTTCGAGACGATCTCCTTCATCTCCAACGACTCAGCGTGGCTTCGTGAGGCCCCGCTGGACGTGGAAGCATTGCCCGTCTGCAGCGCCACACATTTCCACGCATCGTCCTATGGAGTCCTTCTCCGGCAGCCCTCGGCTCCGTACCGAGTGTTCGCTCGCGCCACCATTGCGCGTCGCCACAAGCTTCCGGGCGCTCGCGGCTGCAGTGTTGGATCAAGCACGTCATGGCCACCCAGACCGCGGCGGAACATGTGGCGGCTCTCAAGTTCGATGAGCCCGCCCTCGACCTCTCCGGTGGTTCACTCGGCGATTCCTTTGAGGAGTCCGAATGCGAAAGCATCGAGTCAACCGCCGAAATTCTCATGGCAGACAACTCCAAGCGCCATGCACCTCTGGGGTTTGCGGACGCTCAGAGCGGCCGTGTGGGGGCGTCTCACGGCAACACAGACGGCAGCGCTGAGGGCCACGAGCCATACGTGCCCCAAGCTCTCACCCCGGGAGCAGCGGGACGAGCTCCGCCGCAGGAACGATCAGCTCCTGAACACGCCCATCACCGGAATGACCCTCGAGGCATTGGCCATGGAGTCAACTCGCTTGGCCACCCTGGCCGAGCGTGATCGACTTGAATGGTTTCAGAGGGAGCTGGACAAACGCGAGCACCGTCAACCCAGCTCCAGTCGGCACAAGTGCTGGCTCTACTCAAGTGACCAACCTCGTAAGTATCAAGTCCTCAGTACCCCATTGCAAAATCTGGCGGCTGCCACTCGGATCGCGGATTCCATCCAGCCCTCCAGCTCTGCGGCCGAAGAAGGGATTTGGCAGATCCAGGCGCTCCTCAAGACGACACTGTCGCAGAATGCGGTAGTGATCCAGTCCCGAGATCGGATCCATAGCGTGTTAGTGCGTGCGGAGATCGTTCAGTCAGCTCATAGCCCACTCGGCTCTGGTAGGCACTGAGTCACTTCCTCCTCAAGAGATCATCACGAAGATCAGAGGCGCGATCGAGTTGCGTCGCCCCGGCGTCATGACGACTACGACCGCGCCCTGATGCCTCCACCACGAGATGGCACGTATAGGCGCCAGCCCTACGACGACAGGCAGACACACGGCGGCGATCGCAGGCCGAGTCCCGCTTGTCCCACGAGAGACACTCGAGACCCACAGTTCAACGCGAGATCAATTCTCGCTCAGAGCTTGGTCGTTAGGGGTCGGGCCCTGCGAGAGGGCCAAGATCACGACATACCTAGTGGTTCCGTACCATTAGGTCCTGAGTGTTTCAGCCGTTACATATGTGCGGCTGAGATTCCCAACAACTTCAGGTTGGCCATGGGAATCAGCAAGTTACTGGCGAGTCCAAGCCTAGAAGATTACCGAGTGGCAGTCCAGATCGGCGACGGCAACGACAATGTGGCCATGAAGCATTTGCCGCTGATTCTAGAGGGCTCCGCTCGGGCCTGGCTTATACAGCTCCCGCCAGGTAGCATATTTTGTTCGGACAACTTGGCGAGAGTCTTCATCAAAACTTTTGAAGGCACTTACAAGAGACCGGGTGGTCTGGCCGAGCTGCAGCACTGCATGCAGAAGCAGAATGAGACTCTCCGTGAGTTCATTCAGCGGTGGACCACCTTGCATAATATGGTGGAGAACGTCACCGAGCACCAGGCGATATGCGCCTTCAAGGCCGGAGTCAAATACCGGGAGTTGAACATGAAGTTTGGCCGAACTGAGACCCCAACTCTTAGTCGGGCTATGGAAATAGCCAACAGGTATGCCAACAGTGAAGAGGAAGACCGACTGAGAAGCGGCAAAAGCCAAGCAGGCGACGCTCATCAGATGGACAACAAGAGCAAGAAGCACAAGCAAAAAGCCGAGGCTGGAGGGAGCGTCGAGGCTGCGGCTTTGGCCGGCCAGAGCAAAAGCAAGGGCTCCCAAAAGCAGAAGAAGGACTAGAAGGGGAAAAAGCAGGTCGCGCAGAAGAGTGACATCCTCGATCAACCCTGCCAGATCCAGACAAAGAAAGACGAGGAGGGCAATTTGATTTTGCTCAAGCACACCACTCGGGAGTGCCGACTCCTGAACCAATAGATGCGGCAAGATTCCTCTGGGGACAAGGATGAACACGACGATGATGAAGGCAAGGGTACTGATGACCCACAAGTATAGGGGATCAATCGTAGTCCTTTCGATAAGTAAGAGTGTCATACCCAACGAGGAGCAGAAGGAAATGCCAAGTGGTTTTCAGCAAGCACTGAAATAGTCGGTAACAAGTAGTTTGATAGCATGATAATTTGTAACAAGCAAGTAACGGTAACGGTAAATAAAGTGCAGCAAGGTAGCCCAATCCTTTTGTGGCAAAGGACAGGCCAAAACGGTCTCTTATGATAAGCAAAGCGTTCTTGAGGGTACACGGGAATTTCACCATATCACTTTCATCATGTTGGTTTGATTCGTGTTCGCTACTTTGATAATTTGATATGTGGGTGGACCGGTGCTTAGGTGCTGTTCTTACTTGAACAAACCTCCTACTTATGGTTAACCCCCTCGTAGGCATCCGTAACTATGAGAAAAGTATTAAGATAAAATCTAACCATAGCATTAAACTTTTGGATCCAAATCAGTCCTTTACGAAGTAGCGCATAAAGTAGAGTTTAAGCTTCTGTCACTCTAGCAACCCATCATCTAATAACTAGTCCATAATGCATTCCCTTAGGCCCAAATATGGTGAAGTGCCATGTAGTTGACGTTCACATGACACCACTAAGGGAATCACAACATACATATCATCAAATATCAAACACATATCAAGTTCACATGATTACTTGCAACATGACTTCTCCTGTGACCTCAAGAACAAAAAGTAACTACTCACAAATGATAATCATGCTCAAGATCAGAGGGGTATTAAATATCATAATGGATCTGAACATATAATCTTCCACCAAATAAACCATATAGTTATCAACTGCAAGATGTAATCAACACTACTAGTCACCCACAAGTACCAATCTAAGGTTCCGGTACAAAGATTGAACACAAGGGATGAACTAGGGTTTGAGAGGAGATGGTGCTGTTGAAGATGTTGATGGAGATGGCCCTCCCAAAGATGGGAGAGTTGATGGTGATGACAATGGCGATGATTTCCCCCTCCGGGAGGGAAGTTCCCCCGGCGGAATCACTCAACCGAAGGGCAAAAGTGCTCCTGCCCAAGTTTCGCCTCGAGACGGCGGCGCTTCGTCCCGAAAGTCCCCTCTTAATTTTTTCTAGGTCAAAATGGCCTATATACCAGAAGATGGGCACCGGAGGTGGCCCGAGGAGGGCACAACCCACCAGGGCGCGCCTGGGGGGCCTGGCGCGCCCAGGTGGGTTGTGCCCACCTGGTGGGCCTCCTCCGGTAGTTATTTGCTCCAGTATTTTTTATATATTGCAAAATAATTCTCCGTAAATTTTCAGCTCATTTGGAGATCTGTAGAATAGGTAAGTCTGACGTAGCTTTTTCAGGTCCAGAATTCCAGCTGCCGGTATTCTCCCTCTTTGTGTAAACCTTGCATATTATGAGAGAAAAGGCATTAGAATTACTCCCAAAAGCATTATTATGCATAAAAACATTATAAATAACAGTAGGAAAACATGAAGCAAAATGGACGTATCAACTCCCCCAAGCTTAGACCTCGCTTGTCCTCAAGCGAAAAACCGAAATCGAAAAACATGCCCACATGCTTAAGAGGGAGGTGTCGATAAAAACAAAATACGGACATAGAAGCATCATGCATATTATTATAACAGCAAGGAACTTTAACATAAAACTTTATCAAACAACTTTTATCCTATAACTTCTCATGAACAAGTAACAATTCATCACAACATTGAAGTATAAAGCATAAACCTTATTGAAAACTAACAAACTATGTTCTCAGTCAACTTTACAACTACAATTCATCATATTTTCAGGAAGGGTCACGTATCGGAGCCTTTAGGCAAGTCCACATACTCAACCATCATTTAATCTTCTATGATTGCTAACACTCACAGCGTACCAATGAACAAAAAGTTTCAACCTAACACATAGAAAGATAGGGGCTTATAGTTTTGCCTCCCAACGTATTCACCTCAAGGGTGATGTCAACAATAATAACTCATGCCCACTCATATCCAACTGGATATATGTGCCCAGATCTTTCCTCACCACATGATGCTTGCAAAAAGAGAATAAAAAGGAATAGAGGAGAATACTTTGACTCCTACATAAAAGTAAAAGATAGGCCCTTCGCAGAGGGAAGCAGAGGTTGTCATGCGCTTATTTGTTTGTATGCCAAATCCCTTAATGCAAAAGAACGTCACATTATATTGCCCCTTATGATCGAACCTTTATTATGAAGTCTGTCGCTTTTATTACTTTGCCATCATAAGTTCGTACAACGATCAATTTTCTCTTACACTAAACGATCCAACACATTTAGAAGCAATTTTTATTGCCTTATTGCACCGATGATAACTTACTTGAAGGATCTTACTCAATACATAGGTAGGTATGGTTGACTCTCAAAGTAAGATTTTGGGTTAAGGGTTTTTGGATGCACAAGTAGTATCTCTACTTAGTGCGGAATTTTTGGCTAGAAAAGATATTGAGCAAGCACCACATGTTGAAGGATCTATGACAATATAACTTCTATGTGAATATGAACAAACATAAATCATTATGTTGTCTTCCTTGTCCAACGTCAACTATTTTGACACAAAATATTTAATGGGGGCTCACAATCATAAAGGATGTCCAAGATAGTGTATTTGCATGTGAATCTTCTCTTCCCTTATTAATTCTTTCATGAATTGCATCATTGACCAATGTAATGTTTGTCAATCTCCAATAAATTTTACCACTTATAGTTTTCCTTATGTGATGTCATTACTTACCATAAGATTAGCATATGATCTTTTTCATTTATTTTCCTTTCTTTTATTGAAACAAAAGAGTAAAGAAACAAAACTCAAACTACTCTTTATTATATATTTCGGACACAATTACATACATAGATCACTAAGCAAGCACTCGAAAAGAAAGGATTGAACTAAACTTTTATTCAACTAAATCATATGATAGCTAAAGATCGAACTAAAATAGATGAAAGCAAAGATAGTGGTGGTGATACTATACCGGTGCCTTCTGACATGCCGGGTGTTCCCAGGGAGCTGGCCGAGCACAGACTCCGTGTCGACTCGACGATGAAGCCCATCAAAGAGCACCTTCAACGATCTTCTACTGAGAAGCATCAGGCGATTGGCGAGGAGATAGCGCGGCTCTTGGCCGCGGAGTTCATCCGAGAGGTGTATCACTCCAAGTGGCTCGCCAACATCGTCATGGTGCCGAAGAAGAATAATTCTCTCCGAATGTGTATCGATTTTAAACACATCAATCGGGCCTGCCTGAAGGATCATTTCTCTTTCCCTCGCATAGGTCAGATAGTAGATTCTATGGCTGGGTGTGAGAGGTTGTCGTTTCTGGATGCGTACTCCGGGTACCATCAGATCTGAATGTATGGTCCTGATGAAATAAAAACGGCGTTCATCACCCCATTCGGGTGTTTTTGTTATATCACTATGCCATTCGGGTTGAAAAATGCTGGTGCCACGTTTCAGCGTATGATTCAGAAGTGCCTACAGAAACAGACCAGTCGGAACATGGAGGCTTACATGGATGACATCGTGGTCAAGTCCAGGAAAGGTTCCGACCTCCTGACTGACGTCGACAAGACCTTCATGAATTTGCGCACTTTTGGAATCAAGCTCAATCTAGCCAAGTGTACATTCGGCGTGCCCGCAGGCAAACTACTCGGTTTCCTCATTTTTGAACGCGGGATCGATGCTAATCCTGAGAAAATCGGGGCCATCATCCGAATGAAGCAACCGGAGCGTCTCCACGACGTACAGCGCCTCACAGGCTGCCTGGTGGCGCTGAGCAGATACATCTCAAGACTCAGCGAAAAGGCCCTACCGCTTTACCGATTGATGAAGAAGTCTGATAGGTTTGAGTGGACTCACGAAGCGCAGGTTGCATTCCAGGAACTCAAAGGCCTGCTTTCCACCCAGCCGGTGCTAGTTGCTCCGAGTAGCAAAGAGCCTTTGCTCCTATACATCGCGGCCACGGGCCGAGTTGTTAGCATGGTTCTCACTGTAGAACGGGAAGAACAAGGCAAAACTTTCAAGCTCCAACGACCTGTCTACTACATCTCTGAGGTCCTGACCCCTTCCAAGCAAAGGTATCCGCATTATCAAAAGTTAGTATATGGAATCTACCTAACTGCAAAGAAGGTGGCGCACTACTTCCAAGAACATCTGGTCACGGTGATAAGTGACGCCCCTCTGTCTGAGATCATGAACAACAGAGATGCCACAGGTTGAGTGGCTAAGTGGGCCATTGAGCTCCTTCCACTGGATATCAAGTTTGAAGCCAAGAAAGCCATCAAGTCACAAGCCCTAGTAGATTTCCTTGTCGAATGGATCGAGCAAGAACAACCCATACCAAGTGTTCCTGAACACTGGACGATGTTCTTTGACAGCTCCAAGATGCTCCACGGCTCCGGGGCTGGAGTGGTCTTGGTGTCTCCTAAAGGTGACCGACTCAGTTATGTGCTTCAGATTCACTTCGACTCCTCCAACAATGAAGCCGAATACGAAGCTCTCTTGTATGGGCTGCGAATGGCAATTTCTCTGGGAATTCGCCGACTGATGGTATATGGCGACTCAGACCTAGTGGTCAACCAAGCCATGAAAGAGTGGGATATCCGCAGTCCGGCAATGACTGGCTACTGCAACGCTATCAGGAAGCTGGAGAAACACTTTGAAGGGTTGGAACTCCATCACGTGCCGTGTCTCAAGAACCAAGCAGCTGATGATTTGGCCAAGATGGGTTCAACCCGGAAGACAGTACCCAAGAATGTGTTCCTAGAACACCTGCACTCGCCCACAATCAAGGAAGATCCTTTTGTGGAGGAGCCCCCGCAACCAGTCGGTCCTTCCAACCTGACTGAAGTGGACGTCCCTGCGATAATTGACCTGGTCCAAGAGATCCTTGTTATTACTCCTGAGTGGACCGAACCATACCTGGCATACCTGCTCAGGCAGGAGCTCCCAGAGGATGAGGCTGAGGCCCGTCAGATTGTCCATCGATCTAAGGCCTTCACCATCATGGGAGATCAGTTGTACAAGAAAAGCATGACCGGAGTCACTCAGCGATGCATATCACCAGAGGAAGGGCAACAAATTATGCAGGAGATTCACTCGGGAACATGTGGACACCACGCATCCTCTCGGGCCCTGGTCGCCAAAGCGTTCAGGGCTAGGTTCTATTGGCACCGAGCCAATGAGGCCGCCCGCGATATAGTGGATCAATGCATCGGTGCTAGTTTTACGCAAACCAATCACACAAGCCGGCGTCCGCTCTAAAGACTATTCCCCTCACTTGGCCGTTCGCCGTCTGGGGACTCGACATGGTCGGTCCTCTTCGGATCGGGGAGAGTGGTTTCACACACCTGTTGGTGGCAGTGGACAAGTTCACCAAGTGGATCGAGGCTAAGCCAACAAAGAAGTTGGACTCGGCCACTGCCATTCAGTTCATCAAGGAGATAATCTTCAGATTTGGAGTCCCTCACAGCATCATCACCGACAACGGGTCTAACTTCAACTCATACGAGTTCCTGAGTTTTGCTACACCCAAGGCACTCGGGTCGATTACGCCTCTGTGGCGCACCCGTGGTCGACTGGGCAAGCCGAGTGAGCGAATGGGCTCATACTCCAAGAATTGAAACCTCGCCTCATGCGCGGGCTAACTCACGCGGCAGGGGCCTGAGTGACCGAGCTACCATCAGTCCTCTGGGCTTGCGGATGACCCCGAATCAATCCACCAATCACACCCTCGTTCTTTATGGTGCACTGGTCAGAAGCAGTTTTGCTGAGTGATCTGCTCCACAATTCTCCCCGAGTGGATCTTTACTCGGAGGCCAAAGCTGAAGAGGCAAGGCAGGATGGCCTGGATCTTTTGGAGGAGGAACGTGAGCTAGTGCTTATAAGATCAATGTTGTACCAACAAGACTTGCGTCGCTACCACGACAGGCACGTCAAAGGGCGTGCCTTCCAGGAAGGAGACCTGATCCTCCGAGTGGATCAGTAGAAGCCTCACAAGCTGGTGCCCCCTTGGGAGGGGCCATTCGCCATATCGAAGGTCCTACAAAACGGAGCATATAGGCTCTACAACTTCGCCAGAGAAGAGCCGAGGGCTTGGAACGCGGATCTACTCACAAGTTTTACACTTAGAATAAAATTTCTCCTTTGTAATAGTTAGTCTGAATGAGGTTAGATGAATAAAAGTCTTGCTTTTCCCATATATCGTCTAGTTCGACCTACGGTCGCATTTCACCCAGGTGACTAACTGCATTCGGGAACTAACACGCCTCCAGTGGGTGAACAGAGGAGAGGGCTTAGCCGCGGACCAGTTTTTGCCTAAGTTAAAAAACAAACCAAGTGAGGAGCTGCTCCACACTCGGGGGCTTAGCTGCGAACCAGTTTTCGCCTAAGTTAAAAATAGAATCCGAGTGAGGATCTGGTCCACACTCGGGGGCTTAGCTGCGAACCAGTTTTTTCCTAAGTCAAAAATACAATCCGAGTGAGGATCTGCTCCACACTCGGAGGGCTTAGCCGTAGACCAGTTTTTGCCTAAGTCAAAAATAGAATCCGAGTGAGGATCTGCTCCACACTCGGGGGCTTAGCCGCGAACCAGTTTTTGCCTAAGTTAAAAAATAAACCGAGTGAGTTCCTGCTCCACACTTGGGGGCTTAGCTGCGAACCAATTTTCGTCTAAGTTAAAAATACAATCCGAGTGAGGATCTGCTCCACACTCGAGGGCTTAGCTGCGAACCAGTTTTCGCCTAAGTCGAAAATACAATCCAAGTGAGGATCTGCTCCACACTCGGAGGGCTGATACGTCTCCGGCGTATCTACTTTTCCTAACACTTTTGCTCTTGTTTTGGACTCTAATTTGCATGATTTGAATGAAACTAACCCGGACTGACGCTGTTTTCAGCAGAACTACCATGGTGTTGTTTTTGTGCAGAAATAAAAGTTCTCAGAATGGAACGAAACTTTTTGGAGAATTTTTATACAATAAAAGAAAAATACTGGAGCCAAGAACCACCGGAGGGGGGCCCCTGGGTGAGCACAACCCACCAGAGCGCACCCCCCCCTCCAGGCGCGCCCAGGTGGGTTGTGCCCACCTGGTGGCCCCACAGACTCTGATTCCAACTCTATAAAATCCTATTTTTGGAGAAAAAATCAGTGACAAAGAATTATTGCGTTACACGAGATGGAGCCGCCGCCACCTCCTGTTCTTCATCGGGAGGCCAGATCTGGAGTCCGTTTGGGGCTCCGGAGAGGGGGATCTTCGATCTTCATCATCACCAACCCTTCTCCATCGCCAATTCCTTGATGCTCCCCGCCGGGAGTGAGTAATTCCTTCATAGGCTCACTGGTCGGTGAGGGAGTTGGATGAGATTCATCATGTAATCGAGTTAGTTTTGTCAGGGCTTGATCCCTAGAATCCATTATGTTCTGAGATTGATGTTGCTATGACTTTGCCATGCTTAATGCTTGTCACTTTGGGCCCGGGTGCCATGATTTCAGATCTGAACCGTTTATGTTTTCACCATTATATCTATGTTCTAGATCCGATCTTGCAAGTTATATGCACCTGCTACATGTTATGATCCGCAAACCCTGGTGTGACAATAGTCGGGAAACTTTCCGGTGATGACCGTAGTTTGAGGAGTTCATGTATTCACTATGTGTTAATGCTTTGTTCCGGTTCTCTATTAAAAGGAGGCCTTAATATCCCTTAGTTTCATTATGGACCCCGCTGCCACTGGAGGGTAGGACAAAAGATGTCATGCAAGTTCTTTCCATAAGCACGTATGACTATTTACGGAATACATGCCTACATTATATTTATGAACTGGAGCTAGTTTTGTATCGCCCTAGGTTATGACTGTTATATGATGAATATCATCCAACGAATTCACCGATCCAATGCCTATGAATTTTCCACTTATTGTTCTTGCTAAGTTACTACTGCCGTTGCTACTGTCACAACTGCTACAAAATCATTGCTATCACTGCTACTGTTACTATTAATGTTACCACTGCTACCCAAACTATCATATTATCGTGCTACTGATTACCTTGCTACAGATAATTAATCTCCAGGTGTGGTTGAATTGACAACTCAGCTGCTAATACTTACAAATATTCTTTGGCTCCCCTTGTGTCGAATCTATAAATTTTTGGTTGAATACTCTACCCTCGAAAACTGTTGCGATCCCCTATACTTGTGGGTTAACAAGACCTTTTTCTGGCACCGTTACCGGGGAGCATAGCTATATTTGTTGAGTCACTTGGGATTATTATCTATTAATCACTATGAAGAATCTAAAGGATACCAATACTAAGATTTTTTCCTGTAAGACGAGAGGAGGTAAGGAACTGCCATCACACTCTGCACTTGATTCACCTTCTATTTTGAGTAGACTTGCAACACCACCACATGCTATTAATCCTGATATGTCGCAAGTTATTGATGATGCTACTTCTGCTATAAATGCTACTCGTGATGATGCTAGTACCTTGCTTGATGATAATATGCCACTAGGTGAATTTCTTGATGAACAAATTGATAGAGCTAAAGATATTGAGAATGCTGAAACTGATGAAATTATTGAAACTGATGAAGTACTTGAAACTGAAAATCTTGAAACACCTATTAGGCCTAGCTCTCCCAGATATGAATTGCCTAAGATACCTGAAGGTTATGTTATGGATGAGGAGACAACTAGAGATTTTCTTGCTTGCAATGATAGAGATGATCTTAAGAAATTACTATGCAAACTGAAAGAAAAATCTTTGAATGCTAGAATGAAATGTGATCCTATGTTTGCTACTTCACCTATGTTTGTTGATGATAAGGATTATGAATTCTCTATCGACCCAGAGTTAATCACTTTGGTTGAATCTGATCCTTTCCATGGCTATGAAACTGAAAGTATTGTGGCACACCTTACTTAATTGAATGATATAGCCACCCTATTTGCTCATGATGAGAAGATTCGCTACTACTATATTCTCAAATTATGTCCGTTCTCATTAAAGGGTGATGCTAAGATATGGTACAATACTCTTGCTCCTGGTTGTGTGCATAGTCCCCAGGATATGATTATTAGTTCTCTGAAAAATATTTTCCTGCTCATAAGAAACAAACTGCCTTACAGGAAATATTTAACTTTGTGCAAATTGAAGAAGAGAGTCTCCCACAAGCTTGGGGGAGGCTTCTCCAATTGCTTAATGCTTTGCCTAATCATCCTATTAAGAAAAATGAAATACTTGATATCTTCTATAATGGACTAACCGATGCTTCTAGGGACTTCCTAGATAGTGTGATGGTTGTGTTTTCAGGGAATGAACTGTTGACCAAGCTGAGGAATTATTGAATAATATATTGAAAAATTATGATGATTGGACTCTTCCTGAACCACCGTCTAAACCCACTTTGAAGAAGAGAGGTATCTTGTATCTAAGTCCTTAAGATATGCAAGAGGCAAAGAAAAGTATGAAGGAAAAAGGTATTAAAGCAGAGGATGTTAAAAATTTACCTCCTATTGAAGAAATACATGGACTTCACAAGCCATCACCAAAGGTGGTAGATGTAAACTCTTTAATGAAATTTGATGAAAGTGATATTCCTTACAACAAACATCCTAGTTAATGCCTTTATGAGTTTGACAACTACATTAGAAAACAAGATCACTTCAATGAAAATGTTATGAAACAGTTGAAATACAACTCCAATATGATTGTTTGCTTGAGTGACTTGTTATTTAGAATCTCCAATGATATTAGAGGTGTAGGAAAACATGCCTCTATGGTTCATACTCAGTTAGAACAAGTTGCTAAATCTCAAATAGAATTTCTTGATGAAATGAATAATAATATGAATGATCATGCTATAAGAGTAGTGACTAGAGGAGGTAGAATGACTCAGGAACCACTTTATCCTGAGGGACACCCTAAAAGAATTGAACAAGACTCTCAAAGAATTAACATTGATGCACCTAGTCCTTCTAGATAGAAGAAGAAAAAGAAGAATGATAGGACTTTGCATACCTCTAGTGAACCTGAAGTAGAAAAACATCCTGATAATGATAATGAAGTTTCTATTTCTGATGCTGAAACTCAATCTAGTAATGAACATTCATCTAGTGATAACGAAAAAGATAATAATGATGTTCATGAAGACACTCAACCAAACAATGATAAACAACCAGATAATGATGTTGAAATAGAACCAGCTGTTGATCTTGATAACCCACAACCTAAAAATAAAAGATATGGTAAAAGAGACTTTGTTGCTAGAAAACATGGAAGAGAAAGAGAACCATGGGTTCAAAAGCCCATGCCCTTTCCACCTAAATTAACAAAGGCCCTGTTTGTTTGGGCTTTTGCTTCTGCTTTTGCAGCTTTTCCACTTTGGCCAAAAAGCCATAAAAGCTCCTAAATAGGTGCTTTTGGAGCTTTTTTGGCTTTTGATGAATCAATGTAACAATATTGAGCTCCAAAAGCCATAAAAGCTCCAAAAGCACCTATTTATGAGCTTCTATGGCTTTTTGGGCAAAGTGAAAAAGCTGCAAAAGCAAAAGCAAAAGCCTAAACAAACAGGGCCTAAGAAGAAAGATGATGAAGAATTTGAACGCTTTGCTAAAATGCTTAGGCCAGTCTTTTTGCGCACTCGCTTGACTGATATATTAAAGATGGCCCCTTATGCAAAATATGTGAAAGACATCATCACTAATAAGAGAAAAATACCGGAAGCTGAAATCTCCACCCACTACAAAAAATACACTTCTGTGATGATATGTGTTTGTCACAGTAGGTCACATTTTCTGTCATGCGTGTACATCCATAATGATTTTATGACAGAATCAAGATAGTCATACCTGTGCTATCGTAGAAGTGTTCCATGACAATACCAAAATTATCATCATGGAAGTGTCCACTTCCATGACGATAAATGGCGCGTCATGGAAGTGCTTTCGTCAAGGGTAACCGACATGTGGCATCCACCGTAACGGGTCACCGTTAAACTATCGGGTTCCGGTTTGGATCTAATAACCCGTTAACAGGCCGGACCAATGGGGATTTTCCACATGTAAAATTCTCAATGGCCAGAGGAACCACGTGTCGGCTCAGCGTTGGGACAGATGTCATCCACTCATTGGACGGGAGGCGCCTATGATACGTCGACATGTGGCATGGCCCAACAGAGGCCCATTCAGGTGAAAAGGCCGGCCCGTTTGACTTGGTCAAAAGGTAGAGGGCCGGTCCACGGAAAGCATGTTAAGGACCTGTTCGCATATAGCCCATTTACAGCTCGCTAACTCACGGCCCGTTATGGCCTATTCGAATTGGGCCCAGTAGCGTCATCTGGGCCGTCCAATATGATTCCAGCCCGTTGTAACTTCCGGCCCATATATGGCCCATGACGTCTTTCGGCCCATACGAGGCCCTTTGTAACTCTAGGCCCATTAAAGGCCCGTGGTGAAACTGGCCCATAATGAACAGTGTATCGCTTTACACCCATTAGCGGCCCATTATTCCATTGGACTGTTTCCAGCCCGTGTTACCTTTCGGCCTTCTAAGGGCCCATTTATTTTTGGGCTCATTTCTAGCATTCGGTTACTTACGGTCCGTTACTGGCCTGTTCCGCTTGTGGGCCAAATTCAGCCTGTGGTTACAGTTGGCCCGTTTGTGGCCCGTTAACCCGTTGGGCTATTTTCATAGCATCATCAAATACGGCCCATTAATGACCCATGATGCCTATCGATAGAATTAAGCCCGTTATACATTTCGGCCTATTAACGACCCATTATGGTCGGGCCATAAACACATGATTTCCACTCTAGCCCGTTTACGACCCATTTTGCGGACCGTTATTGGTCCATGAATAGTACGACCCATGTTTTACCAATCGATCATACGGCCCGTAGAAGGCCCATTGATTATATGGCCCGTCGAGGGCCCATGGATCCTACGGCCCATAGGAGGCCCATGGTCACTATAGCAGGTAGCAGGAGCATGGTTACAACGGTCCATATGTTGCCCATGGTTATTGTGGCCTAGTTATAAAAAATAGGTTAGTGTGGCCACTAGAAAAACACGAAAAAAGAACTGCAGTGACTACAAGCAAACAACTAAACAAGACAATATGGAAATAAATAAGCAAGCAACTAACGCTAGGCTATTACACATATTACATCCACTGGGCATCAAAGTTCGCCACCAGTGCAAATATAGGGAACAAAGCAGCATACCACATACACTGGTTGTCAAAGTTAGCGACCAGTGCAAATAAACACCGCAGCAAAACAAGTCCAGAACTGAAACCACTTCAGAAGAGCTCAAGAAACAATATCCTGGGTACCCTGCATGCTGGCAAGATGCTTAGCAAGCTTATTAACTTTCTCTTGTTTGGCGCTTAAATCCTCCAGCGCTTGCTGTTGCACCAGAAAGTATGCATCTGAATTATGCAGGGACTTCCTCAGTCCTTTGGCTTCATGTCGCAGCACATCTGATCGATGTCTTTCAACTTGAAGTTGAGACTCGAGAAGATGAACTGATTCAGGCAACGAGTTCGAAGAGCTTGTGCCAGCAGTAGTGGCCAATAACTCAAACACTACATCAAGACAGGACTTTGGGGTTGTCTCAGTATCATCAAGATAGTTTTTATCAGCTTTCTTGGAGACCAACAGGGATGTCTCACTATCTTGAACCTTATCTGCATTACTTCCTTTACCATTGCATAACAGGGTACTCTTCTCCAATATTTTGTCCGCATTCTAAAAGAGAAACAAGCAGACACATCACAGGTTTACCATGTTGTATATGAAACTCATTTTGGCAAATCAGTTCAGTAGTAAAGTGGACAGGATAACAGCATGAAACACACATATATCTATGTACCATGGTCACTGTATGGTCTATATCATTCTAGTTTTTGTTACCAAATCAAGATAGAGTCACAGTTCAAATAATATCTGTTTAAGACAAAGCAGCATATACAGAATATAAGTGTGGGAAACTACACAGCAATAACAGCACTTGTAATGTGCATGACATGAGAACATAACTGTTTATTCAATTGAAACTAAAATCAACATAGAGCAAGTTACAACAGCAAACCAGTTAAAGAAACAGGTTTAAAACATACCTGTTGCGCCATTGGAGTTTCATTTCCATCTTTCAAAATTGAAAATAGTTGGTATGAGTAAATACAGTGATGCAAGAGCAAAGGAGTATGAACCATAGCTATAGAACCTGACCTGAGAACAATTCTTCTTCTGCTTTAAGCGTTGAGTTGGGGTTCGGAGTGGTGGTCCTCGTGCTTTGGGCATTGCAGTTGCCTTACTAACTGCTCGTGTTTGGGTGCTCTGTGGTGGAGACAGTGCTGTGTCAACTTGAATTGGGTCACCATCTGCTGGGGTTGGGGTTAGAAGGGTTGTAGCTGGTTCTCTGCCCAACTGGGTAGGGGTACAATCTGCGAGAGTCTGGGTTATGTGTGGTGGGGCTGGTTCTTGGGCAAGTACAACCGTGGTTCTATCTACATCGACTGGTAGCACTATCTTTTCTGAAGACCGTGTTGTTACTCCCTTAGATACTGCCATCACCCCCTCCAATTCAAATGGCTAATAAACAAGAAAAGTAATTGAATGTACAAACATTGTATGATAGACAGGTGCAATGGATAGTGGGGAATAAAAGAGGGCATGAAATAATTCACATTTATGTTGTCTAACCAAACAGGATAGCATGACACAATTTCACATATATGATGGCTAACTAAACAGGATAGCATGACACAATTTCACATATATGATGGCTAACTAAACAGGATAGAAAGACATAATTCAAAATATGATGACTATGTAAACAGGATGACATGATATAACTATATGATGTGTTTATTAAATAGGTTGGCATGCCATAATTCACATACATGCCGCCTATGGAAACATGATAGCATGATATAATTCACAGATAGAATGACATAATTCAAAATATGATGACTGTAAACACTAAACATGATGAGATGATATAACTATATGATGTCTTTATTAAATGGGTTGCCATTGTTGGGGAACGTAGTAGTAAATCAAAAATTTTCTTACGTATCACCAAGATCAATCTAGGAGATGCTAGCAACGAGAGAGAGGAAGTGCATCTTCATACCCTTGAAGATCGCTAAGCGGAAGCGTTACAAGGAACGCGGATGATGGAGTCGTACTCGCGGCGATTCAAATCGCGGAAGATCCGATCTAGCACCGAACGGACGGCGCCTCCATGTTCAACTCATGTACATCCCGGGGACGTCTCCTCCTTCTTGATCCAGCAAGGGAAGAGGAGAAGTTGAGGGAGAACTCCGGCAGCACAACGGCGTGGTGGTGGAGGAGCTTGTGGTTCTCCGACAGGGCTTCGCCAAGCACTACGGAGGAGGAGGAGGTGTTGGAGAGGGGGAGGGCTGCGCCAGGGAAGAGGTGCTGCTGCCCTCCCACCCCCCCTCTATTTATAGGGAGAAGGGGAGAGGGGGCCGGCCCCCTTAGATCCCATCTAAGGGGAGGGGCGGCGGCCAGGGGGGAAACTTACCCCCCAAGCAAGGTGGGAGGCGCCCCCACCCCCTAGGGTTTCCAACCCTAGGCGCCTTGGGCCCCTTGGGGGGGGGGGGGGCGCACCAGCCCACCAGGGGCTGGTTCCCTCCCTTGCTCAGCCCACTTGGCCCACCGGGGCAGGTGGCCCCACCCGGTGGACCCCCGGACACCTTCCGGTGGTCCCGGTACAATACCGATAACCCCCGAAACCATTCCGGTGACTGAAACTAGACTTCCCATATATAATTCTTCACCTCCGGACCATTCCGGAACTCCTCGTGACGTCCGGGATCTCATCCGGGACTCCGAACAACCTTCGGTAACCACATACAATTTCCCATAACAACTCTAGCGTCATCGAACCTTAAGTGTGTAGACCCTACGGGTTCGGGAACCATGCAGACATGACCGAGACATCTCTCCGGCCAATAACCAACAGCGGGATCTGGATACCCATGTTGGCTCCCACATGTTCCACGATGATCTTATCGGATGAACCACGATGTCGAGGATTCAATCAATCCCGTATGCAATTCCCTTTGTCCATCGGTATGTTACTTGCTCGAGATTCGATCGTCGGTATCCTTATACCTTGTTCAATCTCGTTACCGGCTAGTCTCTTTACTCATTCCATAACGCATGATCCCATGACTAACTCCTTAGTCACATTGAGCTCATTACGATGATGCATTACCGAGTGGGCCCAGAGATACCTCTCCGTCATACGGAGTGACAAATCCCAGTCTCGATTCGTGCCAACCCAACAGACACTTTCGGAGATACCTGTAGTGCACCTTTATAGTCACCCAGTTACGTTGTGACGTTTGATACACCCAAAGCATTCCTACGGTATCCGGGAGTTGCACAATCTCATGGTCCAAGGAAATGATACTTGACATTAGAAAAGCTCTAGCAAACGAACTACACGATCTTGTGCTATGCTTAGGATTGGGTCTTGTCCATCACATCATTCTCCTAATGATGTGATCCCATTATCAACGACATCCAATGTCCATGGTCAGGAAACCACAACCATCTATTGATCAACGAGCTAGTCAACTAGAGGCTCACTAGGGACATGCTGTGGTCTATGTATTCACACATGTATTACGGTTTCCGGTTAATACAATTATAGCATGAACAATAGACAATTATCATGAACAAGGAAATATAACAATAACCATTATTATTGCCTCTAGGGCATATTTCCAACAGTCTCCCACTTGCATTAGAGTCAATAATCTAGTTCAAATCACCATGTGATTTACATTGTTATGAATCTAACACCCAGTGAGTTCTGGGGTTCGATCATGCTTTGCATGTGAGAGAGGTCTTTAGTCAACGGGTCTGCGACATTCAGATCCGTGTGTACTTTGCAAATCTCTATGTCATACTATAGACACTGCTACCACACTCCACTTGGAGCTATTCCAAATGGCTGCTCCACTATACGTATCCGGATTGCTACTCAGAGTCATCCGGATTGGTGTTAAAGCTTGCATCGACGTAACTCTTTACGACGAACTCTTTATCACCTCCATAACCGAGAAATATTTCCTTAGTCCTCTAGTTACTAAGGATAATCTTGACCACTGTCCAGTGATCCATTCCTGGATCACTCTCGTACCCCTTGACAGACTCATGGCATATTATACAGAGCCTATGGATAAAGCATAGGGGACGACCTTCGTCCTATCTCTTTGATCCACCGCGGTTGAGCTTTGAGTCTCACTCAACTCCACACCTTACAAATCAGGTAAGAACTCCTTCTTTGACTGATCAATTTTGAACTCTTTCAAAATCTTGTCTAGGTATGTACTCATTGAAAGTCTCATCAAGCATCTTGATCTATCTCTATAGACCTTGATGCCCAACAATTAGGTAGCTTTATCCAGGTCTTCCTTTGAAAAACTCTTTTCAAACAACCGTTTATGCTTTCCAGAAATTCTACATCATTTCTGATCAACAATATGTCATCCACATATACTCATCAGAAATTCTATAGTGCTCCCACTCACTTTCTTGTAAATACGAGTTTCTCATAAACTTTGTACAAACTCAAAAACTTTGATCACCTCATCAAAGCGTATAATCCAACTCCGAGATGCTTGCTCCTGTCCATCGAAGGATTGCTGGAGCTTGCATACTTTTTAGCATCCTTAGGATCGACAAAACCTTCTGGTTGTATCACATACAACCTTTCCTCAAGGGAACGATGTTTTGAAATCCATCTGCCAGATTTCATAATAAAAAAATGCAGCAACTGCTAACATAATTCCAACAGACTTTAGCATCGCTACGGGTGAGAATGTCTCATCGTAGTCAACTCCTTGAACTTGTCAGAAACTTGTTTGCGGCAAGTCGAGCTTTATAAATGGTAACATTTACCATCAGTGTCTGTCTTCTTCTTAAAGGTCCATTTGTACTCAACGACCTGCCATTCAACGGGCAAGTCTACCAAAGTCCATACTTGGTTTTCATACATGGATCCTTTCTCGGATTTCATGGCCTCTAACCATTTGTTGGAATCCGGGCCCATCATCGCTTCTCCATAGTTTGTAGGTTTGTTGTTGTCCAACAACATGACCTCCAAGACAGGGTTGCCGTACCACTCAGGAGCAGTACGCGTCTTTGTCGACCTACAAAGTTCGATAGTAACTTGATCCAAAGCTTCATGATCATCATCATTAACTTCCTCTTCAACTGACGTAGGCTCCACAGAAACATCTTTCTGTGATGCGCTACTCTTTAGTTGAAACAAAGGTTCAACAACCTCATCAAGTTCTATCTTCCTCCCACTCAATTCTTTCGAGAGAAACCTTTTCTCGAGAAAGGACCCATTTTTAGCAACAAATACTTTGCCCTCGGATCTGAGATAGAAGGCATACCCAAATGTTTCCTTAGGGTATTCTATGAAGATGCATATTTCCGCTTTGGGTTCGAGCTTATCAGACATAAGCGTCGTATTCCCAAACTCTGAGAAATGACAGCTTAGGTTTCTGCCAAACCATACGGTGTCATCTCAACGGAATTAGATGGTGCCCTATTTAAAGTGAATGTAGTTGTCTCTAATGCTTAACCCCAAAACGATAGTGGCAAATCGATAAGAGACATCATAGTACGCACCATATCCAATAGAGTACGACTACGACGTTCGGACACACCATCACACTATGGTGTTCCAGGTGGCGTGAGTTGTGAAACAACTTTCACATTGTCTTAAGTTGTATACAAAACTTGTAACTCAGATATTCACCTCCACGATCATATCGTAGACATTTTTATCTTCTTGTCACGATGATCTTAGACTTCACTCTGAATTTGTTTGAACTTTTCAAACGTTTTAGACTTGTGTCTCATTAAGTAAATATACTCATATCCACTCAAATCATCAGTGAAGGTAAGAAAATAACAATATCCACTGCATGCTACAACACTCATTGGACCGCATACATCAACATGTATTTTCTCCAATAAGTTACTAGCCCGCTCCATCATACCGGAAACGGGGTCCCTAAGAGGCATGGTACGCATGTCGCAACCGATTCGAAATCGAGTGAGTCCAAAGATCCATCAGCATGGAGTTTCTTCATGCGCTTTACACCAATATGACCTTTAGCTGCAGTGCCACAAGTATGTGGTACTATCATTATTAATTTTGCATCTTTTATGAACATGTGTATTACTACGATCGAGATTCAATAAACCATTCACATTGGGTGCATGACCATTGAAGGTATTATTCATGTAAACAGAATAACCATTATTCTCTAACTTAAATGAATAACCGTATTGCAATAAACATGATCTAATCACGTTCATGCTCAACACAAACACCAAATAACATTTATTTAGGTTCATCCCTAATCCTGAGAGAGTGTGCGATGGTGATCACATCAACCTTGGAAACACTTCCAACACACATCGTCACCTCACCCTTAGCTAGCCTCCGTTTATTCCATAGCTTTTATTTCGAGTTACTAACATTTAGCAACCGAACCGGTATCCAATACCCAGGTGCTACTAGGAGTACTAGAAAGGTACACATCAATAACACGTGTATCAAATATACTTCTGTCGACGTTGCCAGCTTTCTTATCTACCAAGTATCTAGGGTTGTTCCGCTTCAGCGACCGTTCTCCTCATAACAGAAGCACCTAGTCTCAGGTTTGGGTTCAACCTTGGGTTTCTTCACTGGAGCAGCAACTGACTTGCCATCCATGAAGTTTCCCTTCTTGCCCTTACCCTTTGTGAAACTAGTGGTTTTACTAACCATCAACACTTGATGCTCCTTCTTGATTTCTACCTTCACGGTGTTAAACATCGTGAACAGCTTAGGGATCATCTTATCCATCCCTGGCATGTTATAGTTCATCACGAAGCTCTAGTAGCTAGGTGGCAGTGACTTGGAGAACTATATTAATCACTATCTTATCTGGAAGATAAACTCCCACTCGATTCAAGTGATCGTAGTACCCAGACAATCTAAGCACATGCTCACTGATTGAGCTATTCTCCTTCATCTTGCAGGCAAAGAATCTTGTTGGAGGTCTCATACCTCTCAACGCGGGCATGAGCCTGAAATCCCAATTTCATCTCTTAGATCATCTCATACGTTCCGTGGCATTCAAAACGTTTTGGAGCCTCAATTCTAAGCCGTAATGCATGACGCACTGAACTATCAAGTAGTCATCAGAACGTGCCTGTCAGATGTTCAAAATATCTACAGACGACTCTTGAGGGTGTGGCGCATCGAGCGGTGCATTAAGGACATAAGCCTTCTATGCAGTAATGAGGACAATCCTTAGATCACGGACCCAGTCCGCATTATTGCTACCATCATCTTTGAACTTACTTTTCTCTAGGAACGTATCAATAAAACAGGGGAGCTACAGTGCGAGCTATCTACAACATAATTTGCAAAGACACTTTGACTATGTTCATGATAATGAAGTTCATCTGATGAACTCCCATTCAGATAGACATCCCTCTAGTCATCTAAGTGATACATGATCCGAATCGACTAGGCCGTGTCCGATCATCATGTGAGACGGACTAGTCATCAACGGTGAACATCTCCATGTTGATCGCATCTACTATACAACTCATGTTCGACCTTTCGGTCTCTCGTGTTCCGAGGCCATGTCTGTACATGCTAGGCTCGTCAAGTCAACCTAAGTGTTTCGCATGTGTAAATCTGGCTTACACCCGTTGTATGCGAACGTTAGAATCTATCACACCCGATCATCACGTGGTGCTTCGAAACAACGAACCTTCGCAACGGTCCACAGTTAGGAGGAACACATTTCTTGAAATTTTAGTGAGGGATCATCTTATTAATGCTACCGTCGTTCTAAGAAAATAAGATGTAAACATGACAAACATCACATGCAAATCATAAAGTGACATGATATGGCCAATATCATCTTGCGCTTTTGATCTCCATCTTCGAGGCGCGGCATGATCACCATCGTCACCGGCATGACACCATGATCTCCATTATCATGATCTCCATCATTGTGTCTTCATGAAGTTGTCTCGCCAACTATTACTTATACTACTATGGCTACCGGTTAGCAATAAAGTAAAGTAATTACATGGCATTTTCATTGACACGCAGGTCATAGAATAAATTAAGACAACTCCTATGGCTCCTGCCGGTTGTCATACTCATCGACATGCAAGTCATGATTCCTATTATAAGAACATGATCAATCTCATACATCACATATATAATTCATCACATCCTTTTTGGCCATATCACATCACATAGCATACGCTGCAAAAAACAAGTTAGACGTCCTCTAATTGTTGTTGCATGTTTTACGTGGCTGCTATGGGTTTCTAGCAAGAACGTTTCTTACCTACGCAAAAACCACAACGGTGATATGCCAATTGCTATTTACCCTTCATAAGGACCCTCTTCATCAAATCTGATCCAACTAAAGTGGGAGAGACAGACACCCACTAGCCACCTTATGCATCAAGTGCATGTCAGTCGGTGGAACCTGTCTCACGTAAGCGTACGTGTAAGGTCGGTCCGGGCCGCTTCATCCCACAATGCTGCCGAATCAAGATAGGACTAGTAATGGTAAGCAAATTGAACAAATCATCGCCCACAACTACTTGTGTTCTACTCGTGCAAAGAATCTACGCATAGACCTGGCTCATGATGCCACTGTTGGGGAACGTAGTAGTAAATCAAAATTTTTCTTACGTATCACCAAGATCAATCGAGGAGATGCTAGCAACGAGAGAGAGGGAGTGCATCTTCATACCCTTGAAGATCGCTAAGCGGAAGCGTTACAAGGAACGCGGATGATGGAGTCGTACTCGCGGCGATTCAAATCGCGGAAGATCCGATCTAGCGCCGAACGGACGGCGCCTCCGCATTCAACACACGTATAGCCCGGGGACGTCTCCTACTTCTTGATCCAGCAAGGGAAGAGGAGAAGTTGAGGGAGAACTCCGACAGCACGACGGCGTGGTGGTGGAGGAGCTTGTGGTTCTCCGACAGGGCTTCGCCAAGCACTACGGAGGAGGAGGAGGTGTTGGAGAGGGGGAGGGCTGCGCCAGGGAAGAGGTGCTGCTGCCCTCCCACCCCCCCTCTATTTATAGGGAGAAGGGGAGAGGGGGCCGGCCCCCTTAGATCCCATCTAAGGGGAGGGGCGGCGGCCAGGGGGGGAAACTTACCCCCCAAGCAAGGTGGGAGGCGCCCCCACCCCCTAGGGTTTCCAACCCTATGCGCCTTGGGCCCCTTGGGGGGGGGCGCACCAGCCCACCAGGGGCTGGTTCCCTCCCTTGCTCAGCCCACTTGGCCCACCGGGCCAGGTGGCCCCACCCGGTGGACCCCCGGACACCTTCCGGTGGTCCCGGTACAATACCGATAACCCCCGAAACCATTCCGGTGACTGAAACTGGACTTCCCATATATAATTCTTCACCTCCGGACCATTCTGGAACTCCTTGTGACGTCCGAGATCTCATCCGGGACTCCGAACAACCTTCGGTAACCACATACAATTTCCCATAACAACTCTAGCATCACCGAACCTTAAGTGTGTAGACCCTACGGGTTCGGGAACCATGCAGACATGACCGAGACATCTCTCCGGCCAATAACCAACAGCGGGATCTGGATACCCATGTTGGCTCCCACATGTTCCACGATGATCTTATCGGATGAACCACGATGTCGAGGATTCAATCAATCCCGTATGCAATTCCCTTTGTCCATCGGTATGTTACTTGCCCGAGATTCGATCGTCGGTATCCTTATACCTTGTTCAATCTCGTTATCGGCAAGTCTCTTTACTCGTTCCATAATGCATGATCCCATGACTAACTCCTTAGTCACATTGAGCTCATTACGATGATGCATTACCGAGTGGGCCCAGAGATACCTCTCCGTCATACGGAGTGACAAATCCCAGTCTCGATTCGTGCCAACCCAACAGACACTTTCGGAGATACCTGTAGTGCACCTTTATAGTCACCCAGTTACGTTGTGACGTTTGATACACCCAAAGCATTCCTACGGTATCCGGGAGTTGCACAATCTCATGGTCCAAGGAAATGATACTTGACATTAGAAAAGCTCTAGCAAACGAACTACACGATCTTGTGCTATGCTTGGGATTGGGTCTTGTCCATCACATCATTCTCCTAATGATGTGATCCCGTTATCAACGACATCCAATGTCCATGGTCAGGAAACCACAACCATCTATTGATCAATGAGCTAGTCAACTAGAGGCTCACTAGGGACATGCTGTGGTCTATGTATTCACACATGTATTACGGTTTCCGGTTAATACAATTATAGCATGAACAATAGACAATTATCATGAACAAGGAAATATAACAATAACCATTTTATTATTGCCTCTAGGGCATATTTCCAACAGCCATGCCATAATTCAGATAGATGTTGTCTATGTAAACATGATGGCACGATATAATTCAAATATATGATTTATATATATACTAAGCAAGTAAGCAGATGGCAATCGCATATATGATGTAAAAACTAAGGAATGCAAGACAACATATGCATGATATGAGTAATATAACCCTGCCTAGTTTGAGCATAGACCTCAGGGGGAAATAGGACTGGTCATATGTATCTGAATCCTCCTCTGAGGAGCTATCTTTAACCAGCAAGATGTCTGCTTCAGCAGGTAGCATTGTCTGCTTTGAAGACCTTGTTTTCACTCGAGATACTTCCATCACCGCTTCAAATGGCTGATGCACAGGAAGAGTAGTTGAATATACAAACGTTGTCGACAAATGGAATACGTAATACAAAAAAAGGGTAGCATGATATAATTAACATATATAATGATTGGCTAAACAGCATGGCATTGCATAATTCACATATATAATGCCTTGCAACAAGATAGCATTGCATAATTCACATATATAATGTCTTGCAACAAGATGGCATTGCATAATTCACATATATGGTAAATAGACACTAAACAGGTGGCATTCACACAAAGCATGTCTAAACTAAGCAAATGACATAACAATGCAAGACACCATATGCACGATATGAGCAACATAACCCTGCCAAGTTAGAGCATACACCTCGGGGGGGGGGGGGAATAGGACTGGTCATCTGTCTCTGAATCCTCCTCTGAGGAGCTATCCGTAACCAGCGAGATATGCGCTTCGTCAGATAGCATTGTCTGCTCTGAAGACCTTGTTTTCACTGCAGATTTTTACATCACCGTGTCAAATGGCTGATGCACACGAAGAGTAGTTGAATGTACTAACATTGTTGACAAGTGTAATACGTAATGAAAAAAAAGGATGGCGTGATATAATTCACATATAAGATGACTGGCTAAGCAGGATGGCATTGCAAAATTCACATATATGATGCCTGGCTAAACAAGATGGCGTTGCATAATTCACATATACGATATAGAAACTAAACAGATGGCATTCACACAAAGCATGTCTAAACTAAGCAGATGGCATAGTTGATGTATAAAGTAAGCAATGCAAGGCACCATATGGATGATATGACCAACATCAGCATGCCAAGTTAGAGCAAAGACCTCAGGGGGTAAATAGGAGTGGTCTGCTCCTTCTGAATCCCCCTCGGAACAGTTATCTTCCTCTTGATTACAATCTGAAATGGGTGGAGGAGGGCTGCCTTTGCGCCCACCATGGAGCGATGTCTGCATGAAATTTTATTGCCACGCAAGGATCATCTCTTTTGCTCTACATGTTCAGTTCCATTGTGTACAATAACTGACATGCATAGGAATAAAACATATTGAGATTATGTAAGGAGTGCATGCAGAAATCCAGAGTGATGGTAGCAACCTGTGGATAGACCCAAAACCAATGATAGCAGGCAGATAATGGCTTCGGTTAAAAAATACAGATAATGGCTTCTTTACTGTTTGTTTCTCACCCAACATGAAACTCATAGTAGACACCAGAGATTAACCAGATAGTAGACAGATACTATTGATTACGGGCCCGATATGTACCCCACAACCATTTAAAAACTCAAGTTTGAGCATTAGTTTGGAGCTGACTCAGAGTCTAATCGGTGAACAGGACGATAAAGTAGCATGTAATATTAAGCGATGCATAATGTAAGCAGACACGAAAGAGTGCGTCCTCTCTTGCGGACCCGTGTAGTCCTCAAGGTCATCTGCTTAGTTGATGATGGTAATGCAGTTGTCATGGCTGCCGGTGGCGGGGAAGAAGATCTGAGGCGGCGAAAGACAGTCTGGAGGGCGGATCCCTGCTGTGGTGGACCCTTCTGTCGTTGGAGCAGCTTAGCTCTGGTGGACGACGGCACGGCAGGAGCGGGACAAACCACACAAGGTTTTCTTTGACAACTATCTGTAAGAGAAGTAATTCTGTAAGGGCTCATTTGAATTGGAGGATTCTAACAACGCAGGGATAGGAAATACATAGTAATATGATAGGAATGCATGTGCAAAACAGAGAATTTAAAATCACATGATTTCTGTCAATCTGGGTGTTTGGTTCACAGGAATTGGAAGGTCACAGGAATGCAAAGAAGCATGGTCAAATTAAGTCAAACCACAAGAAAATGTATAGTTATAATGCTATTATGCTACTATCACTTAGTCCTGTTCTTCATGAATAGGAATTTGAAAAGGAGGGCCAAGTGGATATTAAAATTCCTACGTTTTTTATTTGAAAGAGACACTAAAGGAACAAATCCTACAGTTTTCCTTTGCTCCATTCCTTTGAACCAAATACATTAATAGTTGTACCATAGGAAACTTTCCAATTCCTATGTTTTTCCTTCACTTTTCCTTTCAACCACTGGCAATTCTAGTAGGCAAGCTTGAACAAGCAAAAGCGTACACTCCAAAAATGTATTTGTGCTACTTGTACTACTTTGGACCCAGGCCACTGCCCTACTAACTCAACTCCCAGGCCCATCTACACATGCACAGCTCAAACGCGCAGAAATAAATAATGATGGCTTTTGAGAGAGTCCATCACGGATAGCTAAGTTGCCTGGTACCTCACTGCTTGTTATATAGGAGAAACTAATCGTATTTCACGTTACTACATGTGCTCAGTGGACAATATATATAACATGTAGAGTAAAAAAGTGATGCAGCAAGTGTACAACCTCTTTGGCGAAGCCATGTCGATCTCAGTATCAATGGGTTGGTCGCTGAGGATGCTGCGGCTGATGTGGCAGTCAGAGGAGGGGAAGAAGATCTTAGGCACCTGGAGATGGAGCCAAGGGTATTGCTCCGCTGTGATGGAGGGTTTCGTCGTTGGAGCAGCTCCGGTGAGGTGTACGACGGCGAGGCTGAAGCAGGACAAGAGAGACAATGTTAACCTGAAGTGGTATTCTAATAGCATCTCAGATAGATGATGTAAAATACATAACCAAAAAGTGCTAGATGTAAAATACATCAGCCACTCATCTCTGAACTTAACTGTCGAAATTGAATTTAACTGTTGAAACTGAATTTTACTGTCGAAACTGAATTTTGCTGTCGAAACTGAATTTTACTCTCGAAACTGAACGCACTAGTAGCAGAAAAGCAGTGCACTAATAGTTTTGGCCGCTCGAGCACTAGTGGCAGAGTAGCAGTGATCTAAATCAGTAGCCGCTCCAGCAGGGACCATACTAACAGAGAGCAGTCGGGGCAGAGCAGCAGCAGTACCCAGAGCAGCAGCGCATGCGAGAGCCGGGGCAGCTGGTCGTGTAGCAGCATCTCGGGTAGCAGCAGCAGGAGCTCGAGCGAGAGCCGGTGCTGCTACTCGTGTAGCAGCAGCGCGAGCAAGAGTAGAGCAGCAGCAGCGCCAAGAGCAGCTACGTGTGCGAGAGCCAGGGCAGCTGGTCATGTAGCAGCATCTCGGGTAGCAGCAACATGAGCTCGAGCGAGAGTCGGAGCTGTTGCTCGTGCAGCAGCAACGCGAGCAAGAGTAGAGCAGCAGCGCAAGCAAGAGCAAGAGCAGCAGCGCGAGCAAGAGCCAGAGTAGACCAGGCAGGGGACCGGGAGCAAGAGCAAGAGCAGCAACGCGAGAAAGAGCCAGAGCAGACCAGGTAGGGGACCGAGAGCAAGAGCAGAGCAGCAACTCGAGCGAGAGCTGAAGTAGCAGCAGCAGGGCCAGCGAGAGCCGGAGCAGCAGCAGCAGCTCCGACTGATGTGGACGTAGCCGCCGAGGGAGCGACGCCGTGGAGGAAGTGGCCGGCGACGCCACTGTAGATGGAGCCGCGCCATGGCGGCTCGGTACCGAGCGCCGGCAGCACTATGAGATCAAATCAAGAAGAAAATGCAGCGATTAGTGTAGAACCTCTTTGGTGGCGCCGATTAGGCCTCAGCTTCATCCGAGGAATCGGTGATGGTGCTTCTCTTCTGGTGGTGCAGGTGAAGACGACACTGTGGGAATGGAGGTGGGGCGAAAGACGAGGCGAACATCGGGGCAGCTCCTTAGAGGTGGAGGACGGGGTTGCTGAACCGGTGGGACGATGATATCGACGACGGATCTTCATCCGGTGCGGTGGATGAGGGACGTCGAGCTATTGTGGTGGACGATGTCGTCGGGGAAGAGGCTCCGGCTGGGTGGCGGACGGAGGAGGGTGTGGGGCTTCGCGGGTTTTCGCGGCTTCGGTGTATGAATGGGGGCGGAGGGGATGGGAGGGGGGAACCATGGCTTAGGGACGTGCTTGTCCGAAATGTGGGTTAAGTTACAAAAGTAGCCCCACCGATTTGAACTAGGTGGTTCTTTCGGTTCAGGGGTATCAGGGGAATTTCGCGTGTCGGGATTTCGCAGGAGGTGGGAGTTTTCACGCGCGTTGTAATTTTGGGATAGCAAGGCGCGGGTTGAGATTGAGGGAATTTTAGGAGCACAACGAGACAAAGAGATATCTTAAAATTTTGGGATAACAAGGCGCAGGTTGAAATTTTTGGACAAGACTAACGTATACTGTACCAAATCAATTCGCACTTCCCTCGACGAAAAAAACAAAAAGAAATCAATCCGCACCACACAAGAGAGTCTAGTCCCATTTTACTGTATGAGTTACTACAAATGCCATTCAAAACTTTGAATCCATGTTATGTTCAATTAAAATATTTCGCTACGTGTATAATGCATGCAACCTGCTACTCAAATGAACATTTTAGTGCATTCCAAACGTATATACTACCGCTTCAATATGAACTAAATTTGAATTTGTTTCTCTATTTAAATAAGATCTAAAATCATGATTGTTGTCAAGTTAAACCATTTGAATTCGTTTCTCTATTTTAATAAGATCTACAATCATCATTATTTTCAAGTTAAACCATCGTTTGTATATTATCTTCATAGCACACCATATGATTGCTGTCGAGTTAGATATGTACTATGTGTACTATATGAACTCGAACTCGATTTTTTGAATCCACTTTATGTTGATTTCAAATCACAATACATTTCAAGCTCTAGCTAGATCTTCATAATCTAAACCATGTCTCATATGTATAATGTGTTTATCACATAATGTATGGTGCCCCGCCCCCTACGCCTACAAGTATTTAGTTGTGAGTTGCAAACGCCTCACATTATCACAAATTCAAATAAAATGTGAGATTGCTCGATATATAGTATGGTTTAGATTGTTCGATATTTAGTTGTGAGCTGCAAACGCCACACATTATCACAAATTCAAATAAAATGTGAGATTGTTCGATATATAGTATGGTTCAGATTGTTCGATATTTAGCTGTGAGTTGCAAACGCCACGCATTATCACATTATAGTATAACATGTCCAAAACCACACCACGTGTATCACCGCTATATTCATGCATCCATAGGTTTATAACACTATGATCTCTTATTCAAATATATGAATCCACTTTCGTATCGAATTATGATCTTTGTTAGTCTCTTACACCCACACAATCCTCTAACCTTTGTAGCTAGCACTAACTTTCTCTCGTGCATGCACACGCCCTCCTCACCCACCCCCTCCCTCAGCATTCTATCCATCATGCACATTCATTTTTTTCTTTCGGTCTTTCTCCCACGGTCTCCACAACTCCTTCTTTTCGACACACACCGATCGATAAACCTCTCTAGCGATGTCTGCCTACCACATACACACACACTTTTCATCTCCTCCTTTCTCTGTCCATGCATGCCTCGTGTCTCTCATACAGTCCCACACACGTGTAAACTCTCGCCCCTCTTTTCATCGATCTCACAATTGCACACTCCTCCCCCTATCTAGTAGGCCTCTCACACAACTCCACCACCCCTCCGGCACTCTACCTCTCTCTCTCTATCTCTCTCTCTCTCTGTCCCAACCTATTTCCCATCCTTCACTTATGTATGGATGTCGACCGATCTCCCTCAAGACATAGCTATGTCTCTCCTTCTCAACACATATACGAGTCGATCTACCTCTCTAGTTAGGCCCCACACGCACACCGATACATCGAGCGCTCTAGTCATGTCTCCCTGCCACACACAAACTTTCCCTCTGCCCTCTGACGTTCCGGTAGGTCAGTCACCCTATATCTTTGACGTGCACACACACAATTTCGATGGCTCTCTTCATCGATCTCGCACCCACACACTTGATCCTCTCTTCGACTCTATCGATATCTATGACCCCTCCCTCTCTTCTCGTGGATCGCTGATGGCTCGTGTCCGCGTTAGTATTTCCCCCGAAGAGGAAGGGATGATGCAGCACAGCTACGGTAGGTATTTCCCTCAGTGATGAGACCAAGGTTATCGAACCAGTAGGAGAACCACGCAACAATATGTAAATGGTACCTGCACACAAAGAACAAATTTTGTAGTAGATTGGATAAATAGATCTCGCGAAAACGCGAAATAAAATAAATAAAAAAAATTGCAGCAAGGTATTTTTGGGTTTTTGGAATAATAGATCTGAAAATAAAAGAGGCAAATAATAGATCGGAAACCAAATATGATAAAGAATAGACCCGGGGGCCGTAGATTTCACTAGTGGATTCTCTCGAGGAAAATAGCATACGGTGGGTAAACAAATTACTGATGGGAAATTGATATAACTTCAAATAATTATGATGATATCCGGGCAATGATCATTATATAGGCATCACGTCCAAGATTAGTAGACCGACTCCTGCCTGCATCTACTACTATTACTCCACACATCGACCGCTATCCAGCATGCATCCAGTGTATTAAGTTCATGGAGAAATGGAGTAATGCAATAAGAACGATGACATGATGTAGACAAGATCTATTCATGTAGGAATAGACCCCATCTTGTTATCCTTAATAGCAATGATACATACATGTCATGTCCCCTTCTGTCACTAGGATTGAGCACCGTAAGATCGAACCCATCACAAAGCACCTCTTCCCATGGCAAGAAAAATCGATCTAGTTGGCCTAACTAAACCAAAGATTCGAAGAAGAAATACAAGGCTATAAGTAATCATGCATATAAGAGATCAAAGAAACTCAAATAACTTTCATGGATAAATAGATCTGATCATAAACTCAAAGTTCATCGGATCCCAACAAACACACCGCAAAAAAAGTTACATCAAATAGATCTCCAAGAGACCATTGTATTGAGAATCAAAAGAGAGAGAGGAAGCCATCTAGCTACTAACTACGGACCCGTAGGTCTACAATGAACTACTCACGTATCATCGGAGAGGCACCAATGAGGATGATGAACCCCTCTGTGATGGTGTCTAGATTGGATCTGGTGGTTCTAGAACTTGCGGCGGCTGGAATTGTGTTTCGTCGACCCCCCTGGGGTTTTTGGATTTTCGGGGTATTTATAGAGCAAAGAGGCGGTGCGGGAGGCCACCAAGGTGGGCACAAACCACCAGGGCGCGCCCAGGTGGGTTGTGCCCCCCTCAGGGCACCCCTCTGGTACTTCTTCGGCCCAAGTTGTTCCTTCTGGTCCAGAAAAAATCTCTAAAAAGTTTCGCTGCGTTTGGACTACGTTTGGTATTGTTTTTCTGCGAAGTAAAAAACAAGCAAAAAACAGCAACTGGCACTGGGCACTATGTCAACAGGTTAGTCCCAAAAAATGATATAAAGTTGCTATAAAATGATTGTAAAACGTCCAAGAATGATAATATAATAGCATGGAACAAGAAAAATTATAGATACGTTGGAGATGTATCAGCATCCCCAAGCTTAATTCCTACTCGTCCTCGAGTAGGTAAATGATAAAAACAGAATTTTTGATGTGGAATGCTGCCTAACATGTTCATCACATATTCTTTTCTTTTGTAGCATGGACATTTGGAATTTTATACGATTCAAAGCAATAGTCTAGTTTTGACATGAAGATTGCAATACTCAAGCATATCAACAAGCAACCAAGTCTTTCAAAATATCAACACTAAAGCAAGTTATCCCTAGCCCATTATGCCCAATCATTGATCCATTCATGAAACACACTCGCATATTAGCTATACCCAATGCTCAAGTACGATCATAGTGCCCCTTAGTTGGTGCTTTATAAGAGAAGATGGAGACTCAAATAAAAATAAAAATTGCATAAAGTAAATAGAAGGCCCTTCACAGAGGGAAGTAGGGATTTGTAGAGGTGCCAGAGCTCAAAGCAAAAAATAAAGAGATAAAACATTTTGGGTGGCATGCTTTTCCTGTCAACGAAAACGATCGAGTAGTTCCCAATACTTTCCATGCTAGATATATCATAGGCGGTTCCCAAACAGAAAATAAAGTTTATTCCTTTTTCCACCATACTTTCACATTCCACGGCTAGCCGTATCCACGGGTGCCGTCCATACCAACACTTTCCAAGGAATTTATTATTTGACACATAAAGTAAATTCATTTTTTTATTTCGGGACTGGGCATCCCTAATACCTTTGTCGTACTCTCGTGCAATGACAAGTGAATAAACACTCATCTTGAGAATAACACATCTAGCATGGAAAAATATCAGCCACCCCCTACCGTTTCATGAGCGGTACGAGCACACAAAAAGGAAAATTTATTTTGAAAATTAGAGATGGCACATACAAATTTGCTTAGAACGGCACGGAAATACCGCATATAGGTAGGTATAGTGGACTCATATGGCAAAACTGGGTTTAAGGATTTTGGATGCACAAGTAGTATTCCTACTTAGTACAAGTGAAGGCTAGCAAAAAGATTGAGAAGCATCCAACCAAAAGACGAAAAATCTCATAAACGAGCATTAAGCATAACTAACACCGAATAATGCACCACAAGTAGGATGTAATTTCATTGCCTAACTATTAACTTCCGTGCTTGCATAGGGAATCAGAAACCTTAACATCAATATTCTTACTAAAGCATAATTACTCACCAACATGACTCTCATATTATATCATCATATCGCAAAACTATTACAAAGAATCAAGTTTATTTTGTCCAATGATCTTCATGAAAGTTTTTATTATATCCCTTTTGAATATCTATCACTTTGGGACTAATTTCATATGTTGCTTTTGATAGCTCAAACAAATCTAAGTGTTGGGGATATAACCCCGAGGTGTGACCCGTCCAGGCGGGGCCGGGTTACACCATTGGCGACTCAATATGAAGAAGGCCCAGGTAGGTCCAAGAGGATGAAACATGAAGACTGGTGGCGGCTTACAAGGTGGGCTTGTGGAAGGCCCAAGACCCGGTGGTGTAACAATGGTTTGGAAGGTGTGAGCCGCCACGATGGTGACTTGCGTTGTAAGGCAAGGCGACTTAGAAAACCAAGTTGCTCATGTTGTGTGATTCGACTTGGACTCTTGTAAGCCCCAGAGCCTCGACCTGTGTATATAAAGGCGAGACCCAGTGGCGGGTTAACTCAAGAAACAACGGATCAATAGCTAAGTCAAGCGTGATCGCTCCCTTGTAATCGATACTCAAGCAATACAACCAGAAGCAGGACGTAGGATTTTACCTCGTTATGAGGGGCCGAACCTGGGTAAACCTTTGTGTCCTTTGTCCCGTTCAACCCCTTCGAGCTAACCTACGTTGCGATGGCTCCACACCTAAGTCCTTTCACAAGGGCATCTGTCGTGTTAAATCCATGGCAGTTGGCGCCCACCGTGGGTCCAGAGCACGGTGGTTTCTAGTTCTTGGAAACTTCTCGAGGATCGAGGATATGCCGTGGGCCGGATGACTAAGAGTCGTCGTGGCAAGATCTACATCGACGACGCTGGCTGGGGCCCCGAGGCCGACTCAATCGAGTACGGGTACCGGGTCCCCTTTGGTGGAATTCATGTCTTCATCGGCAAGATCGGCCGGTCAGAACCTGAGCCGGACACCTGCACCGACATCATCGAGACGGCTCAGCGCGCGCGACCCCTGCCAGGGTTCAACCTGGCCAGAAGCACATCTTTGTTGGCTTTGTTCATGGGGCGGATCTTGAGGAAGGTTCTGTATCTGGTGGAGAGACGGCCATCTATTCAGGGGATGAGTCATCGACCGGAGAAACCGAATCAATCTATCAGCTTCAAGATGGCGGGCTTGGGGGCTATTCTGATGGTGATAGTATTCCGGACCCGTACGAGCCGCCGAGCAGGGCTGCTATTTTTATGGCTGGTACGCAACCAATGGTAAACTCATCAACAGCTGCTGCCATGATATCCGGTTCAACTGCTGCTGCGACAGCTGGGGCGAGCGGCTCTGTTCGGCCGCCGACTCAGGTTTTATCTGAGCTCTTGGGCACCCTGACGACTCTGTTAGCCACGGAGGTGACTCCAGCGAATCAGGCATAGCATAATGCAGAAGTTGCAAAGGTGCGAGATGAGGTGGTGATGTCTACTACAAACTTGTTCTTGTAGACTTGTGTTGGGCCTCCAAGCGCAGAGTTTTGTAGGACAGTAGCAAATTTCCCTCAAGTGGATGACCTAAGGTTTATCAATCCGTGGGAGGCGTAGGATGAAGATGGTCTCTCTCGAACAACCCAGCAACCAAATAATAAAAAGTCTCTTGTGTCCCCAACACACCAAATACAATGGTAAATTGTATAGGAGCACTAGTTCGGCGAAGAGATGGTGATAAAAGTGTAGTAACAATAGTAGATATTGATTTTTTTAATAGGAACAATAAAAAAACAGCAAGGTAGCAATTGATAAACGGAGCACAAACAGTATTGCAATGCTTGAAAATGAGGCCTAGGGTCCGTACTTTCGCTAGTGCAATCTCTCAACAATGCTAATCTAATTGGATCATATAACCATCCCTCAAAGTGCGATGAAGAATCACTCCAAAGTTCTTATATAGACGAGAACATAAGAAGAAATTGTTTGTAGCTATTCTTTCCGATCGATCTATCCAAGAGTTCGTACTAAAATTGCACCAAGTTATTCTTTCCGATCGATCTATCAAGAGTTCATACTAAAATAACACCAAGTTATTCTTTCCGATCGATCTATCAAGAGTTCGTACTAGAATAACACCAAAGCAAATTCAGATTCATAATACTCAATCCAACACAAAGAACCTCAAAGAGTGCCCCAAGATTTCTACCGAAGAAACAAAGACGAGAACGTGCATCAATCCCTATGCATAGATTACCCCAATGTCACCTCGGGAATCCGCGAGTTGAGTGCCAAAACACATATCAATTGAATCAAT
Source organism: Thinopyrum elongatum (assembly GCA_011799875.1). Taxonomy (NCBI): domain Eukaryota; kingdom Viridiplantae; phylum Streptophyta; class Magnoliopsida; order Poales; family Poaceae; genus Thinopyrum; species Thinopyrum elongatum. The sequence continues at coordinate 529,560,901 of CM022300.1, read as the reverse complement.
ATAATACCCCATTGTCACCACGGGTATTCATATGCAAGACATATATCAAGTGCTCTCAAATCCATAAAAGTATTCAATCTGATAAAACAAAATCTCAAAGGGAAAACTCAATTCACAACAAGATAGAGAGGGGAAAACACCATATGATCCAACTATATTAACAAAGCCCGCGATACATCAAGATCCTGACATCCCAGGAACACGAGAGAGAGAGTTTAAACACATAGCTACTGGTACAAACCCTCAGCCCCGAGGGTGGACTACTCCCTCCTCATCATGGTGGCCTGGGATGATGAAGATGGCCACCGGTGATGATCTCCCCCTCCGGCAGGGTGCCGGAATGGGGTCTAGATTGGTTTTTCGTGGCTACAGAGCCTTGCGGCAGCGGAACTTCTGATCTAGGGTTACCCCTGATGGTTTCTCTATTTATAGGAATTTTTGGCGTTGGTTTCACGCTAAGATGGGCCTCGAGGTGAGCACAACCCACCGGGGCACGGGCAAGGGCCCAGGCGCACCCCGGTGTCTTGTGCCCTACTCCTTCACCTTCTGGTCCTTCCACGAAGCTTTGGGGGTCTCTTTTGTTCCAAAAAAATTGTCAAAAAGTTTCAGCTCATTTGGAGAACTTTCATTTCTGCACAAAAAACAACACCACGGTAGTTTTGCTGAAAACAGCGTCAGTCCGGGTTAGTTCTATGTAAATCATACCAAAACCATATAAAATTGTTGTAAACATGGCATGAATACTTCATAAATTATAGATACGTTGGAAACGTATCAGGTGGCCAAAGCCCAAGAGGATCTTAATGCAGAGAATGCCTGGATGGCGACGGAGCGAGCTTCGATGGATGCCGAGTCACAGCGGATAAGGGCAGACGCTTTCTGCCTAAGTCTAGATCAGAATGCGTCCAATGCTGTTTTTCGAAGAAGGCACCAGAGTCGTTTGCCTTCGCAGTTTTAGGGGCGGAATCTTTTTCACACACCCGAGGCAGGAACGAGTAACCCGCCCGTTGTAACCCGGGCCGCGGAGGCGACAGGGACCGGGGCGGCGGCCCAGCCTCGTGTGCCAGACCCGCCTTGTAGGGATCTAACCCCACCTCAACGGGTTCCAACACCCTCTGGCCATTATTCTAACCCAGTGGATAACATGTTAGCAGCGGCCACACGGTTGGCGGCTATCCCGATCGAAGGTGAGTCTCCAGTGGCGATAGAGACCCGGAACGTGGTGGAGCTTCTTCAGACGGCTGTAGCGCAGTGGGCGGCTTATTCGTACAGTCGTGAGCGGGTTCACTCAACTCCCCGCCCAAGTCGAAGCTATAACCGACGTATTGAGTTGCCGGTGGTTTCCAACAGTGAACGGCGTCGTAACCTGCCTCGTAATGATGACCCGCCCCGTGACGATAATATGCTGAACAATGCTCAAGCCCTTGTGGATCAGGCGACAACCCGTCGTGAGGCAGAATTGGTGGCTCAACTAGGGGCTCATCAGCAGTTTCCAGTAAACCCTTCGGTGTCTGTTGAGGCTGGGACGACTTCCAGAACAGTTGGTGTGCCGTGTCTAGTGCCGGCTCTATGCAATGAACGTTTACCCAAGGATTTTAAGGGCCCTCGTAAGGTGCCTAATTATACAACTGATCTTCCACCTGAGGCTTGGATTGAGAGCTATGAGCTAGCTATGGAGATGCTAGATGTTAATGATGCTGTATGTGCCAAGTACTTCACCATGATGTTAGATGGACCGGCTCGAACCTGGTTGAAAGGTTTACCCGCCAATTCCATCAATTCATGGGCTGAGTTGAAAGCGCATTTCATCCAGGACTTTAAGGGAACTTATAAGCAGCCTCTGATGATTATTGATCTAGATAACTGTGTATAGCGGGAGGATGAGTCGGCCCACCATTGGGTCCGCCAGGTTTCAGCTATTATCCATTCATCCGATAGCATTACGGCAGGTTCAGCTGTCCTGGTCTTGGAGAAGAATTGTCACTTTACCCCCCTTAAGCAGAAGCTTGGGCGGCTTAAGCGTCACTTTAATGACATGGGAGAGCTCATGGCAGCTCTCATCAAGTATGCCGACTCTGATACCACCAAAGATCCTGGATCTGATGATGAAAAATCCAACAAGGGAAAGAAGAGTGGTAATGGTAAGGGTCAGCAGCAGAACGTGACAGGGCATAATGGTCACAACCAGGGTAATGGTGGTAAGCGCAGACAACCTGATGGCGGGTCAGATCTTGTAGCTAACACCAACACTGGATATAAAAGCCAGCGTCGTAATGGCAATGGTAAGCAGGCCTTTGGAGGGCCAAAATTTAATATTGAGGCGATGATGAACGAACCTTGCCCAAAACACAGTCTACCCAATAAACCGGCGGCTCATGCTTGGAAGGACTGTTTCATCATGAGAGAGTACAAGAATTCCAACTTCAATCAGAATCATGGCAAAAATAATGGCCCGCCTGGCGGGTCAGGATCCGGCTCACAGGGGGCCGGCTTTGGTGGTGGCGGCTCAAGTTCTGGGTATCAAGGACAGGGCAACCAGGCTGGTTATAACCAACAGTCTGGTCAGGGTAACCAGCAGCATCAGTCAGGATACCAGAGTACTCCAAAGCAACTTAACAGTGGCCAGTATCATGTTTTTATCACGAGTCTCTGCAAACGAGATTAGAAGGTTCATAAACACGCGGTCAGTGCGATTGAGCCGGCGGTACCTCAATACTTGCGGTGATCAGAGCAACCAATCACATGGAGTTGAGAGGATCACCCGCCCCGGGTTGACAACCCAGGTCAACTAGCATTGGTGGTAGCCCCTCAGGTTGGGGGTTATAAATTCACCAAAGTGCTCATGGACAGTGGTAGCAGTATCAATATCCTTTATTATGATACCTTTCACCGGATGAATTTAACTGATAAGCAGCTTAAGCCGTCCTCTACAGTTTTTCATGGTGTGGTACCTGGTAAGTCGACATATCTAGTTGGTAAGATTGCCTTGGAAGTGGCTTTTGGTGACGACTATGACTACAGAGCAGAGACGTTATGGCTTGAAGTGGTTAAAATCAAGAGTCCTTATCATGCCCTGTTCGGACGGCCGGCTTATGCCAAGTTTATGGCACGGCCTTGTTATGTTTATTTGCAGCTTAAGATGCCAGGACATAAGGGTACTATTACAGTCCATGGCGATCGAAGTATTGCTTTGGAATGTGAAGAAGGAGATGCTGTCTATGCTGAATCAGCCTGTGCTACTGAGGAACTTAAATTTTATAAAGATAATGTTGACCCGGCTGATATGACCCCCTTGAAGAAGCCCACCACCGAGCAAGACCCTTTGTTGAAATTTAGGTCGGCTGATGACACTAAGCAAATTGACTATGTCCCTGGCGACTCATCTCAGCAGTTCACAGTGGGGGCTAACATGGATCCTAAATAGGAAAGCGCGCTCATCGAGTTCATCCATGAGAATCGGGACATTTGTGCATGGAAACCTTCTGACATGCCAGGTGTACCGAGAGAATTCGCTGAGCACACTCTTAATGTGGATCCTAAATTTAAGCCGGTTAAATAGTTTCTTCATCGTTTCAATGAGGAGCGACGTAAGGCCATTGGAGAAGAAGTGGCCCGACTCTTGGCAGCCAGGTTCATTGTGGAAGTCTTTCATCCGGAGTGGTTGGCTAACCCGGTGCTGGTGCTTAAGAAGAATGGCACTTGGCGTATGTGTGTTGACTACACAGATCTTAACAAAGCTTGTCCAGCTGATCCGTTTGCTCTTCCATGAATTGACCAGATTATTGATGCCACGGCGGGTTGTGAAAGTTTATGTTTCCTCGATGCTTATTCTGGTTATCATCAGATCAAGATGGCAGTTAAAGACCAAGAGAAGACGTCTTTTATCACCCCTTTTGGAGCCTTCTGCTATGTCTCTATGCCTTTTGGGCTTAAGAGTGCCCAGGCGACTTATCAGCGCTGTGTTCAGAATTGTTTTCAGTCAAATTGGGCGTAATGTGCATGCTTATGTGGATGATATTGTGGTCAAATCCAGGAAAAAGGAGACACTCTTGGATGATCTAAGGGAGACTTTTGACAATATCCGGGTCTATAAGATGATGCTTGACCTGGCCAAATGTGTTTTCGGTGTACCTGCAGGCAAGCTCTTGGGTTTTCTGGTCTCCGAGAGGGGTATTGAAGCTAACCCGTAGAAGATTAAAGCTATCACTTCATTGGTTAAGCCGGCGTGTGTCAATGACGTCCAACGCCTGGCGGGTCGTATCACGGCCTTAAGCCGGTTTATAAGCCGCCTAGGAGAGAAGGCAATTCCTTTATACCAGATGATGAAGAAGACAGATCATTTCGTCTAGAGTGACACTGCTGATAAGGCGTTTGAGGTGCTCAAAAAGCAGTTAGCTGAGCCGCCCGTCCTTGCGGCTCCCATTGAGAAAGAACCTTTGCTCCTGTATGTGGCGGCTAATACTAAGGCTCTTAGTGTGGCGATTGTGGTGGAGCGTAAAGAGACAGGTAAGGAATACCCAGTCCAGAGGCTGGCTTATTATGTCAGTGAGGTGTTGATTGAGTCCAAGCAACGGCATCCGCATTGGCAGAAATTTGTATATGGAGTGTTCATGGCGAGTCGTAAGCTGAAGCATTATTTTCTTGGTCATCCTATTACTGTGGTCAGCTCTGCTCCTTTAGGAGACATTATTCAAAACAGGGAGGCCACAGGCCGGGTTGCTAAGTGGGCAATAGAACTCGGCCCTCATGGTTTGAAATATATGCCAAGAACAGCTATCAAATCTCAGGCTCTGGTGGATTTCATCAATGACTAGACAGAATTGCAGCGGCCTGAGGAGAAGCCTGATAACACATATTGGACGATCCACTTTGATGGGTCCAGGCAGCTGGAAGGCTCGGGGGTTGGAGTTATTTTGACTTCCCCACGAGGTGACAAATTTTGTTATGTTTTAAGGCTGATGTTTCCTTGTACTAACAATGCAGCCGAATATGAGGCTTTACTCCACGGCCTTTGAATGGCCAAAGAGATGAATTTAAGCCAGGTCAGGTGTTTTGGCGACTCAGACCTGGTGGCTCAGCAGGTTTCGGGCACATGGGATTCCAAAGACTCGCTCATGGCGGCTTATCGCCGGGCGGTTGACAACATTGCTGGTCACTTCAAGGGGTACTAGGTGGAGCATTTGGATCAATGGAAGAATGAGGCGGTCGATGCCTTGAGCCGGCTTGGGTCTCAACGTAAGCCGGTGCCTCCTAATGTGTCATCCTTGGCATTCGGTTATTCTGGTTTCTTCGGTTCGGGTAATTTGGTTTACGGGTAATTCGGGTAGTCAAAAACAGGAGCCGAAATTTTGTTTGCCAGAAAAATGACCGAACCCAAATTACCCATAATTTTCGGTTCGGGTAATTCGGGTACCCAAATAACCGAAATGTTCAGAACACACAAGACAAATGTTTACAAATTCAGATAGCGTATAGTGCATACACACAGGACAAAGCAGCACCTTTGCAAATTCAGCAATGCATACACACATGACAAAGTACCACGTTTGCAAATTCAGCAATGCATACGAAGAGTATGCAAGTTTTCAAATTCAGACATGCATACACGGAGCAATACATGCAGGAAACGGCGCTGTAAGATTAGCTGTCGGCTTGTCTTATCACCTCCTTCTCCGGCAACTGGCATCGTTGCCCGCGTGCCTCCGGCGTCCGGCGTCGTCCTGTGTGGCATCCGGCGTCACTGCCCACGACCCCGCGTGGTCATGCGTCGATGGCGTCGTCTCCTACGACATCAGGCATCACGGTGCGTGAGCGGACGAGAGGATGCAGCCGTGCGGCCGTCTAGGCGCTACCGACCGCCGCCGCTGTCCGCCACTGCCGACCCCCGCCACCTCAAGGGTTAGGGGCGAGACGAATTGGGGAACGAGGATTGGAGTGCGACTGTGTTGTACGAGGTTGCGAGCCTTTCTCTCGGTGTGACTTGGGCCTGCTGTTTTGCTGGGCCTGATTTATGGGCGCGTACATAGCACAACCTAACAACAAGTTTCGTAAATATCGGTTAGTTTGGTTATTTCTGGTCTTTAGAAGTGAAAACCGAACCCTAACTCATAAACCGAACTGACAGAAAACAAGAACCGAACCCATAATCGATAACCGAATTAACCGACAATTCGGTTAATACGATTTGGTTCGGGTTCGGGTAGCGGGTTCGGGTACCCAAATGCCCAGCGTGACTAATGTGTTTCTTGATGTATTACATAATCCCTCAGTCAAGTTACCATCAAAAGAGGATCTTGATATTCCTGACCTGGAGGCACAGTTGGTGGCGGCTCTCCATGCTATTCCTGATTGGACGCTTCCCTACTTGGCTTATATGACCCGGGGCGAGTTACCTGAGGATGAAACTTTGGCAAGGCAAATCACCAGGAGGTCTAAGTCTATGACTATTGTCAATGGCGAGTTACACCGATGCAGTGTGACAGGCGTGTTCCAACGATGTGTTTCACCTGACGAGGGCCGTGAGATTTTAAGAGAGATCCATGAAGGTGATTGTGGTCATGATGCCGGCTCTAAGTCTTTAATGGCTAAAGCTTTTTCTTCATGGGTTTTATTGGTTAACGGCTCATGCTGATGCAGAGGATATCGTCAGTAAGTGTGATGGATGTCAGAAATTTTCTCGACGGGCTCATGTGCCGGCTCAAGAGTTGAGGATGATTCCAATTACTTGGCCGTTTGCAGTCTGGGGGCTTGATATGGTTGGACCTTTCAAAAGGTCTAAGGATAAGAAAACCCACCTCTTGGTGGCGGTTGACAAATTTAAGTGGGTTGAAGCAGAGCCGGTCAGCAAGTGTGATGCGGCGACCGCAGTCCAGTTTGTTAAAAAATTGATCTTCCGTTTTGGTTACCCTCATAGTATCATCACTGATAATGGCACTAATTTTTCTAAAGGTGCTATGAAGGAGTTCTGTCAACGAGAGCATATCCGTCTTGATATTTCTTCTGTGGCTCATCCACAATCTAATGGCCAGGCTGAGAGGGCTAACCAAGAAATTTTGAGAGGTATCAAGCCCCGACTTATGGTTCCTTTGAAGAGAACACCGGGTTGTTGGGTTGAGGAGTTACCTTCAGTACTCTGGAGTATCAATACCACCCCTAACAGGTCAACAGGCTATACATCTTTCTTCATGGTCTATGGTGCAGAGGCGGTTCTTCCAAATGATATCCGTCATGACTCGCCCCGCGTGGCGGCTTATGTTGAAGCTGATAATGAGATAGCACGTCAAAATGCACTCGATGCTTTGGATGAGGAGCGTGACCTTGCGGCGGCTTGTTCAGCGATATATCAACAAGACTTGCGTCACTATCATAGCCGCAGAGTTAACACTCGAGCGTTTCAAGAAGGTGACTTGGTACTCTGGCTGATTCAAGATCAGACTGATATGCATAAGTTATCACCTCCTTGGGAAGGGCCCTTTGTGGTCAGCAAAAGCCTGAATAACGGGTCTTATTACCTCATTGATATACGAGAACACAAGGATTCATGCAAGTCGGAGGAGGAGACCAGCCGGCCTTGGAATATTGCTCATCTTCGACCTTATTACACCTGAGCCACCGGCTCTCGTCTTTGTACATACATTTGCCAGTGTATATATTTTATGATCAATATAATAAAGCCGGCATCCTTGAAAAATTCAGGGCCTCTATCGTTTCATTTCTGTGTATCTGAGTCTTTATTATTTGGTCATATGGTCACTTGGGGGCTTCCAACCCACCGGGTTTAGCTTTCATACCCTCTTGACCAGGCATGGACGCCAAATTATGGGTGATCCTGCCTGTTTGCAACTTGCTACTCCACCAAGTGACCCACCGAACTCTTAACAGTCAATCTTTTTCAAGACCCTGAACTCGTTAAGGTTTAAACGGTGGCTTGCGTCACGTGAGAGCCGGATTACAGTGAGCTAGGATTAACTCAATGGCTGTGCGGCCCTTGAAAGCACATGGCCCTGTGAGCCAACTTGTTTGGTCGTGCTTTGGTAAGCCGGGCAGGCAATTATTTGAATTTTTTTGTATTTTTTTCTCTTGAGTCCTTTGGATTTGTTTCTCCTAAAGGTTTTTTTTTCTGTTACGTGAATTTTGACAATCCGGGTCATGGAGCTCAGATTGTATGACTCATGTTTGAGTATTTTGGGTTTGGTAACCCGCCCTGGCTATGGACTTTAAGTCGCCAGTATGCTTTGGTTTGAATAATTAAGGTCATGCGATTGCAAGTATTTGGGTTGTCACCCGTGCTGGATATTGATGTTTAAGCCGTCAGTATGATCAAAATCTACAGGTATGTTTTCAATTGTTATATGAATATTCGAGTTTGGTAACCCGCCCTGATTTTTGACTTTACATTGTCAATATATTTTGACTTGAATGGCCTTGATTATAGTGTCAATAATCATATTAGGCTATATATGTTTGGGTTGTCACCCGTCCTGGTTTTTGACCTTAAGTCGCCAAGACATATGTTTAACCTTTTTTGGCAGGACATGCAAAGTTTTACGCACAAATCAGAGTACTGCTATGGCTCGTATGAATGATCAGATCAAGCCCATCATAAAGATTAAAACTAGTGGTTCAAAAGTTAAGATCAACATGCATGAAGGCATGACATGGCGGTTCATTGTTTTAAACAAGCCTATACAAGGCTTTCACGAGCCCACAGGGTTGAAACAAAGTATTTTCTGAAGCTGCATTCTTACACACTGGCCTGAAAGCCGCCTGGACTGTCATTACTATGAATTAGTTTCCTTCTTGGCGAGTTGACAACTCCGGGTCATCCCGCGTCGGCTCTTCTTCTTCGGCCATCTGAAGGTCAGGCGACGTCCAGTCGATGCCAGTTAAGGCCTCGAATATGGCTTCATCATTTATAATTGGAGCAGAGTCAAGGTCAGGGGCAAAGAGGTGCTTACGCCTGGAGGGAACAAGATTCATCACTTCATGGGTGGGCGGCTTAATTTTGTTGTTCTGATCATCATAAGCCGGCGTGTAGTGCTTCAGATTCAGTTCTTCAATAAACTTGCACGCCACGGGCCGCATCTCTCTGACGCACTTGTTAAAATCTTGTTCTTCAAAACTTGACTCGTCAACTTTAAATTCGGGGCATCCGGTGGCTATCTCCTCCGGGTTAAGTTCTGCTTGCCATGCCTTGGCTCGGCCTAGAGCGACGATAGCTCCAGCTCGGGCAGCTGACAATCGGCACTCTTCGATTTGAGCCGGTGCTGTCGAGAGCTGCTCTAGCACGGTCTTGATAAGTGTTGGAGGTTTTTTCCCACCTGACAGGACAAAAAGACTGCATAGAGTTCCCGTATATAACTGCTTGGTCAAGGAGTACACTGCCTTTAATTTCAGCAGCATACTTTCACCAAGGCTGGCGCTTCTAGAACCTGTTCAATTGAGGCATAAGAGTCTTCAGGCGGGTTAAAAAACATTAAATCTTATAAGTCGCCAGATGAGTTAAAGAAATACTAAAACAGATGATGAGTGGTATCTGAATCTTACCGAAGATGGCGGCTGTCATATGGATAATGTGCTGCTTTAAGCCGGCGAGCTCATCGATCACCGGCTTAAGTTGAGCTTCAGCTTCTTCGGCTTTCTTCATTAGAGTAGCTTTATCAGATTCCCAGGTGGCTCTCTCAGCATCAAAACCTGCCTTCAATTTCTCAATTTCCTCTAATGAGGCCTTCAAATCTGACTTGGCCTTCGAGGTTTCTGTCTGCTGCAACTTTAAATTTTTTCTTAAATCGCCAACTTGCGACTCCTTCATAATCAATTCTGCCTGAAAGACAACAGTGAGATAATGGTTACAATATAAGAAGACATGTTTTTGTGATGTGGATTAATTGAAGTCCCAAGCACATTGCAAGCAATATACTTGGCACTTGGGGGCTAATGTAGGTCGTTTCAAAAAAAAATTACGACCCGGTTCAACTTGTCAGTTTAAACCGGCCCGTGGGGGCTACATATTGGAATTTTTCAAAATAAAGTGACTATAAGTCCCGGCTCATGTTGTTAAGTTAAGCCGGCCCTTGGGGGCTACATATTTGGATCTTAGATTTAATTATATGTATGGCTCATCTTGTTACTATGAGTTAATGGTTGAAAAGTTGTACAAAGTTCATTCAAGGCTAATATCTGAAAGACCCGGCTCATCTTAATAGGATAAGCCGGCCCTGAGAGGCTACAGTTTGAAGATTTTTATTAAGTCTACAGCATACTCAACCTTTTCCTACCCTCTAGACTTGGCGGCTATATAAATACATATGGAAAGGGGTTAGTAACATACCTCATAGCGTTCCTTAATAAGATTCACTAAACTGGCTTCCGGGTCACGGCTAGTATGAAGACGATTCAGATAACCCGTGTGGATGTCACTTGCATTGAGGGCGGCATAACTCTCCAGATCCAGCTTCAATTTGCCTTTGTCTTCTGCTGGCGGCTCTTCTTTGGCGCTGAGTTTGGCCAAGACAGTAGGATTCCCTGGCTCTGTATAGCCTGTGCCAGTGATGATGACATCCTCGACGGTCTTGTAAGAAGGGACCTCTTCAGTAAGCTTGACAGGGCTGGGCGGTTTAGGACTTGGCGGGTCATGCGTAATGGCCGGGTCAACCTCAGTGTTCATTGGACCAAGGGCTGTGGCATTAGCTTGTGGTGGCGGGTCGTTAGCAAGGGCTTCAGGGTATTGAGCTGAAGCCTCTGAGGCTCCTGGCACTTGCTTCTCCGGTTTAGCAGCTTTGGTGTTCTTGGAAGAACCGCACACTTTCAATTTTTTGCCCCTTTTTGCCATGCCTCTGTGACAAGAATACAAGAGTATGAGTATATATTATGATTTATTGACCAGCAAATGAGAGAGCTTACCCTTGGGCAATTTTCAAGACAGGCATCTGAGTCCCAGTAGATTCGCCAGATGATGAATGAGTTAAGCGGTTGACGAATGAGACCCGCCTTTGGAAAGGAGAGGGATGGATTATGTGGCACCTCATTTCGGCGCTTGCGAGGGGCAGGCGTGTTGGGTAAGCCGGTTGCAAGGTCACCACCACCACTGCTCCGGGTTGCACGCTTCGCCTCGTGTTGCTGTTTTTTCAAAGGAAAATAGGGGTCCAGATGAGCAAGAGGATGAGAAAATCTTACTTTTCGGGAGACCCGCCGAGTTTTTTGTCTTGGCAAAGGTTCTGAGTCGGAGGAGATTATGGTTACCTCTGCTGCATCTGCATGGCTAGTCTCCGCGTCGTCCTGAGAGGAATCAGCGTCAATAAGTTGCATAAAAAAGAAGCCAAGAGAATCGAGTTCTACCTCCGACTCATCTTCTAGTGCAAATAAATCTGTGACATCCTGTTTCTTTCCTTTGGCCTTTTTTGGAGCCTGAGACTTTCCTCTGGCCTTTTTGATGGCCGGCTTATCTTGCGGCTTCTTGTTCCAGAAGGAAGAATTAGCCTGAAAGCATGTATCATGATAAGAAGATATACATGTTATGAGGAAACAGTGGCTAAGTTAAAGGTTGGGTCAGATACTCACATCAGGAGCCGGGTTAAGTTTCCAGAAAGGGTTCAATCCTGTTATACTGCAGTTCTCCAAAGTTTCCCCAAGCAATGACTTGGTCATGTCGTTGATTTGCTTGTCATCTAGATGAACTTGGTTGTATCACTGCGGGTCTTTCACATCGCAGGTGTACTGGCACATTAAGCCGGAGCAGCGGCTCAAAGGAAAAATCCTCCAGGCAACCTAGCAGTGGACCAGGTCAATTCTAGTTAAGCCATTGGCTAATAAAGCCCTTATTTTTGAAAAGGTAGGCGCATACTTGGCCCGTTCTGCAGCAGTGATCCAGTCAGGGAGTTCATGCCTAGGGCTAAGCCGGAAGGGGCGGAAACCCGGCAAAGGATTTTCACCAGCCGAAGAGGTATCTTGGCAGTAGAACCAAGTCTAGTTCCAGTCCTTGGGGTGACTAGGTAGTACAGCTGCAGGAAAAATGGCATCTCTCCGCCTCTGAATAGAAATCCCGCCTAGTTCAAGACTAGGCCCGTCTGTCATTTCGGTTTCCCGGTTCAGATAATAGTATTCCCTGAATAGGTCAACACTGGGCTCTTCTTGAAGGTACACTTCATAGAAAACTTGAAAATTGCATATGTTGGAGACAGAGTTGGGACCAATGTCTTAGGGGTGTAGCTTGTAGAAGTGCAGAATATCCCGAAAGAATTTTGACCCGGGCGGTGAGAAGCCACGGAGGAGGTGATCTAAAAAGACTATAACCTCGCCTTCTTTAGGTTGAGGCGTAACTTCAGCCCCTGGAACTCGCCAGTGGATGGCATTTTTTGCTGGTAAGACTCCCATTTCAACATACTCATTGAGAGACTGTTCAGAGACAGTAGAAACAACGCAGTCGCAAGAGGTGGTGGTCTTAGTCATTTTTTGACAAGCTGAGGTCTAAGAATAAAAGTGTGGCGGATTAACGCTATGATGATGAACCGCCTAATGATTATAAAATTCATATTTAAGCCAGTTGTTTTCTAGTGAATCACAATTTCATGGTTAAGCCGGTCAGATCGCGGTGAGTTACAAGGTTGTTCTCTAAGCCGCCTTGAACATCAATCGGCGGGTTAAATATCCGTGGAGTTGAAGTTTAGAAATTTCTACCAAGTGTTGGGCAAACAGGTTTCGCAGATTATGATTACCATTATCGATCTACGACCATCCAGGAAAAACAAAGAAAATCTAACCCTAAAAAGGTAATTGTGGGAGAACTGAGAAGCTATGTGTTGATTCCGATGAAGATGGGATCTATACCGAATGTGAAGAAAGGACTAAAGATTACTATGCTACTCCGGCCTTATTTTAAGATGGAGCACAGCGTCAAAAGTGGGAGGTGGATGAACTCATATGAACTTGGATGAACTCCGATGAATTGCAGAAACTAGCACGACCTAATGCGGATCTGGAGAAAGGAAAGAAGAATACCTGACGGAGCTGAGAAGTAGTGGAGATACGCTGCGGTTATCTGGTCCGGTCAGGTTGATGCAGCGGCCTCGGTTGGAGTTACTGGTGAAGGTCGATCGAAGCGGTGGAGCTCTCAGGCGGCGGAGGTCGCGAGGAGGAAGAAGAAGAACAGGCGGCGGGGGTAAAAGTGCAAAAGAGGACCCCCGTCCCTATTTATAAGGAAACAGTAAAAAGGCATGTGCGGAAATCAAGGAGGCAACATGATTATCTCAACAGTGCACGCGCCTCGATTCTCGGATGACCAGTTAATGCAAAAGATCCGTTGTGATGTCATGGATTTTTTATAGATTTGCTTTGCATGACGTCATGTCGGGTTATAATAATTTGTTCAAGGTTAAGCGTTGAAAGGACGACTCGCCGGCTGAAGCAGTGAAGATTGACATGAACAAGTTCAAATCAATCTGGGGCCTAATGTTGGGGATATAACCCCGAGGTGTGACCCATCCAGGAGGGGCCGGGTTACACCATTGGTGACTCAATATGAAGAAGGCCCAGGTAGGTCCAAGAGGATGAAACATGAAGACTGGTGGCGGCTTACAAGGTGGGCTTGTGGAAGGCCCAAGACCCGGTGGTGTAACCATGGTTCGGAAGGTGTGAGCCGCCATGATGGTGACTTGCCTTATAAGGCAAGGCGACTTAGAAAACCAAGTTGGTCATGTTGTGTGATTTGACTTGGACTCTTGTAAGCCCCGGAGCCTCGACCTGTGTATATAAAGGCGAGACACGGCGGCGGGTTAACTCAAGAAACAACGGATCGATAGCTAAGTCAAGCGTGATTGCTCCCTTGTAATCGATACTCAAGCAATACAACCAGAAGCAGGACGTAGGCTTTTACCTTGTTGTGAGGGGCCGAACCTGGGTAAACCTTTGTGTCCTTTGTCCCGATTCGAGCTAACCTACGTTGCGATGGCTCCACACCTAAGTCCTTTCACAAGGGCATCTGCCGTGTTAAATGCACGACACTAAGTGAAGAACATGAGCATAAAATTTTCTTCTCTCAAAATAATATAAATGAAGCAAGAGATAATTTCTTCAAAATTACTAACTCTCAAATAAATCTAAGTGAAGCATGAGAGCATTTCTTCAAAAATATTAAAGCACACCATGCTCAAAAAGATATAAGTGAAGCACTAGAGCAATTCCATAGCTAAAAAAACTTAAGTGAAGGACATAGAGCAATTCTAATAAATCATAGCATAATTTTGGCTCTCTCAAATAGGTGTGTCCAGCAAGGATAGATGACACAAACTAAAAAGCAAAGCAAGCAAAGATTCATATAACACATGACGCTCCAAGCAAAACTCATGATATGTGACGAATAAAAATATAGCTCCAAGTAAAATACCGATGGTCGTTAGAAGAAAGAGGGGATGCCACTCGGGGGCATCCCCAAGCTTAGTTGTTTGTTTCTCTTTGGATAATGGCTTGGGATGCCATGGGGCATCCCCAAGCTTAGGCTCTTTTTACTCCTTATTCCTTCATCCATCGTGATCTCACCTAAAACTTGAAAACTTCAATCACACAAAACTCAACAAAACCTTCGTGAGATCCGTTACTACAAGAAAACCAATCTTTACTTTAAGTACTGTAGAAAACCCATTGAAATTTTGTTATTGCATTATATCTACTGTATTCTAACTTTTCCATGGCTTATACCCCCCCGATACAAACCATAGATTCATCAAAATAAGCACACAATGCAAAGAAAACAGAATCTGTTAAAAACAGAACAGTTTGTAAAGATGCAAATTGTTCTCATACTTCTTTAACTCCAAAAATTGTGAAAAATTAGTAAAGCAGAGGAAATTTGTGTATCAATCTTATATAAAAAATCAGAATTTTTCTTCGCTTCTGTGAATCTAGAAAATTATTTTACTGGACGAAAAAGTTTCTGTTTTCCAACAAGATCAAATCAACTATCACCAAAGCTATCCAAAAGGCTTTACTTGGCACAAACACTAATTAAAACATAAAAAAACACAATCATAACAGAGGCATAATTGTGCAAACACTCAAGAACAGAAAGCAAAAGGAAAAAATAAATTTTATTCATTGGGTTGCCTCCCAACAAGCGCTATCGTTTTACGCCCCTAGCTAGGCATAAAGCATAGATCTAAGTTTTGTCATCTTTCTTCTCATTTTCCGTAGATGTGTTCTTGTCAGGAGGTTTTGCAAAAATAACTTGAAACACATTATCCATAGAAATTTTAGCATTATCAAGTTGCCCATCTGTGTATCTTTGATTTCCAGCAACAATCCAAGAATATTGTTGATTGACATCATTGAAAACTTGTTGGATTATATCTAAAACGGGAATTTCCTTTTTAAGATTTTCATCAAAAATTTGATTATTCCCAAGAAAATGTCTCAACATATAATCACAATTATAAAGTATCTCATTTATCACTGGTTTTTTAGGGCTCATACCATAAAAATAAAAAATGTCCCTAGCCTCCCGTACTATGTGATAAAATTCATTCATAAGAACAAGGGTAGCTAACTTTTTAGCTTTCAGATCCTTTATAACTGGTAGCTCATAAAATAATCTTTGCAAGGTAGGGTGGGTACGGATAAATCTATTTTCAAGTTTCAGAACTAGTGCTGAAATAGCTTCCGCATAAGATTTAGTTCTTTTAAGTATAGGAATATCATCAAGGGCCAAATTTCCAACACAATTGAAAAATTCTTGAATATGTTCTTTTCCCATAATGTTCCCTTGCCCCAAAACAAAAGTTTTAGGATCCAGATTGCCAGATCATCCAATTTTAGGAGTTAGGCCATCATCTGTTTCTGCCATACCAAAGTCACTCATGGTGACAAGTTCAAGAAAGTAAGAGATCTGACTAGAAAAACGGCGAACGAAAAAGAGGACGAATAAAACGGCAAATTTTTGTGAAGTGGGGGAGATGAAAACTAGAGGCAAATGGCAAATAATGTAAATTGCAAGGAGATGAGATTTGTGATTAGGAACCTGATAGATGTTGATGATGTTTCCCCGACAACGGCGCCAGAAATCCTTTCTTGATGGCTCGTGTCCGCATCAGTATTTTCCCCGAAGAGGAAGGGATGATGCAGCACAGCTACGGTAGGTATTTCCCTCAGTGATGAGACCAAGGTTATTGAACCAGTAGGAGAACCACGCAACACTATGTAAACGGTACCTGCACACAAAGAACAAATACTTGCAACCCAACGCGTAAGAGGGGTTGTCAATCCCTACCGGGTAAAAGATAGATAAATTTGTAGTAGATTGGATAAATAGATCTCGCGGAAACGCGAAATAAAATAAATAACAAAAAAATGCAGCAAGGTATTTTTGGGTTTTTGGAATAATAGATCTGAAAATAAAAGAGGCAAATAATAGATCGGAAAGCAAATATGATAAAGAATAGACCCGGGGGCCGTAGATTTCACTAGTGGCTTCTATCGAGGAAAATAGCATACGGCGGGTAAACAAATTACTGTTGGGCAATTGATAGAACTTCAAATAATTATGATGATATCCAGGCAATGATCATTATATAGGCATCACGTCCAAGATTAGTAGACCGACTCCTGCCTGCATCTACTACTATTACTCCACACATCGACCGCTATCCAGCATGCATCTAGTGTATTAAGTTCATGGAGAAACAGAGTAATGCAATAAGAACGATGACATGATGTAGACAAGATCTATTTATGTAGGAATAGACACCATCTTGTTGTCCTTAATGGCAATGATACATACGTGTCATGTCCCCTTCTATCACTGGGATTGAGCACCGTAAGATCAAACCCATCACAAAGCACCTCTTCCCATGGCAAGAAAAATCGATCTAGTCGTCCTAACTAAACCAAAGATTCGAAGAAGAAATATGAGGCTATAAGTAATCATGCATATAAGAGATCAAAGAAACTCAAATAACTTTCATGGATAAGTAGATCTGATCATAAACTCAAAGTTCATCGATCCCAACAAACACACCGCAAAAAGAGTTACATCAAATAGATCTCCAAGAGACCATTGTATTGAGAATCAAAAGAGAGAGAGGAAGCCATCTAGCTACTAACTACGGACCCATAGGTCTACAATGAACTACTCACGCATCATCGGAGAGGCACCAATGAGGATGATGAACCCCTCCGTGATGGTGTCTAGATTGGATCTGGTGGTTCTGGAACTTGCGACGGCTGGAATTGTGTTTCGTCGACTCCCCTAGGGTTTTTGAATTTTCGTGGTATTTATAGAGCAAAGAGGCGGTGCGGGAGGCCACCGAGGTGGGCACAACCCACCAGGGCGTGCCTGGGCCCCCAGGAACGCCCAGGTGGGTTGTGCCCCCTCGGGGCACCCCTCTGGTACTTCTTCCGCCCAAGTTGTTCCTTCTGGTCTAGAAAAACTCTCCAAAAAGTTTCGCTGCGTTTGGACTCCGTTTGGTATTGTTTTTCTGCGAAGTAAAAAACAAGCAAAAAACAACAACTGGCACTGGCAGCATGTCAATAGGTTAGTCCCAAAAAATGATATAAAGTTGCTATAAAATGATTGTAAAACATCCAAGAATGATATTATAACAGCATGGAAGAAGCAAAAATTATAGATACATTGGAGACGTATCAATCGCCCCCTCTATATATTATATAGACAGGCCTCTATTTCACACACACTGCATGTGTCACATTTTTATTTGAGATATCATCGACACATATCGTCTAACCTTTGTAGCCAGCACTAACTTTCTCTCGTGCATGCACATGCCCTCCTCACCCTCCCCCTCCCTCAGCATTCTATCCATCGCGTACATTCATTTTTTTCTTTAGGTCGTTCTCCCACGGTCTCCACAACTCCTTCTTTCCGACACACACCGATTGATAAACCTCTCTAGCGATGTCTGCCTACCACACACACACTTTTCATCTCCTCCTTTCTCTGTCCATGCATGCCTCGTGTCTCTCATACGGTCCCACACACGTGTAAACTCTCGCCCCTCTTTTCATCGATCTCACAATCGCACACTCCTCCCCCCTATCTAGTAGGCCTCTCACACCACCTCCTAGCTCCACCCCTCTCTCTCTATCCATCTCTCTGGGCCTTATTTGCCTCTAACAAATGGATGTACACCGACCGATCTCCCACTATACATATAGCTAGCTAGGTCATTTATAACTCGTTCCCCCACGCGTCGATCGTTCTACCTCATTAGTTATGTCTCTCCCTTCCTCCGACACACAACAATTGATCTGCCGATCTAGTTAGGTCTGCTTACCAAACACATATGGTCCCCTTCATCATCCATGCATGTCTCCTGACACATCTATCACGCACATGCACACACAGAAACACATCCCCTCTCTTCTTGATATTGCACTTGTACCCTCAGTTTGTCTAGTAGGCCTCTCCCACTATTCGGAGAAGAAACTCCACCACCCCTCCGACACTCTACCTCTCTCTCTCTCTTTCTCTCTCTCTCTCCCAACCTATTTCCCGTCCTTCACTTATGTATGGATGTCGACCAATCTCCCTCAAGACATAGCTGTCTCTCCTTCTCAACACATATACGGGTCGATCTACCTCTCTAGTTAGGTCTCCCCCTCCCCCCTCCCCCCCCCGGCCCCCACACACACACCGATACATCGAGCGCTCTAGTCATGTCTCCCTGCCACACACAAACTTGCCCTCTGCCCTCTGACATTCCGGTAGGTCAGTCGCCCTATATCTTTGACATGCACACACATAATTTTGATGGCTCTTTTCATCGATCTCGCACCCACACACTTGATCCTCTCTTCGACTCTATCGATATTTATGACCCCTCCCTCTCTTCTCGTGGATCGCCCCCTCTATATATGATATAGATAGGCCTCTATTTCACACACATTGCATGTGTCACATTTTTGTTTGAGATATCATCGACACATATTCCCACAAATACATTCACGAAATCACCCCACCACATAACAAAAAACACTCACGAACGCACACGCCATCTCTCTAGGTTTGTATCTCTCTCACACACCCACGTAGGTGGGGGACATGCACTAAGAGAAGAAGTGCACGCACGGCGCACGTACTCCCGTCTCTTTCCCAACCACACCCGCGCGGGTACACGGTGGAGCTCATTTATGTACGAAAAGGCAGCCCACGTAGTAATTTGACACATGTACTGGATGTCCACTTGATGGAGGATTGTGTACCATGGGTGAACAAACAAATTGCGACTTAATGTGTTATTTAAAAAAAGAGGCAAACCATGGGGGGCCTACCTTAGAGGCAAGGCTCTATACACTGGAGATGCTCTGTACTACTTTTGATGTGTCCCGTCAACTCGCAGAACAAGGAGAAGCTTGCTTAGTCCGCCCTCTCCCCCGCCCACGGGTGCGGTGGCTCACAGAGTCGCAGGACGAGGAGAAGCTTGCTTACTACGCCTACGCCCGCTCCCTCGCCCACGAGCGTGGTGGCTCGCAGGACGAGGAGAAAATTTTACTACTCCCATCTTTAGATGTATATACTCCTCGTCCCTACCTTGGTTAGAGAGATTATCATATTGTTTGAAATATATGTCTTTTAGCAGATTTCAATATGAACTACTAGTACATACTCCAAACACTGATGTATATAGACGTATTTTAGATTGTAGATTCACTCATTTTTCTCCGTATGTAGTCCATATTGAAATGGATGAAGTAGTACGCACTCTCCCTCGCCCCTCGCCCCTCGACCCTCGCCCACGAGGTGGACATGCAGCAATTCATTCGGTCTCGGATAGCAAGAACCTTATACTGCAGTACTACCATCATTGCTCGACTTCCCGAAGAGGCGAAGAGCCAAGTGCAAGATTAATATTTTTTGACATGCCAAGCGCAAGGTTTATAGGAGAACGCGTAGTAGTAGTAGTACTAGTAGTACGTACTGTATGAGGAAGAAGGCAACAAGAATGTATGTTTTGCGTGACAGTCTCTTCTTACGGGACGTGCTAGACCTAGTGGACCTCATTGTTGTTGCAATGGGAGTATCATAGATGGCACGATTCAGAGTGGTGGGCAGCGGGAATAATATTCGGAGCTGCTTAAGAAGTCCCATCGAAAGGAATAGCCATCCTCTACACGTGCTCCTATGTAAAATGAGTAAATGAGACAAATTAAAAGAGAAAGAGACAAAGTAAAAAAATCACCAGCCTTAGAGCCAGCCCTATTGTATCAGTGAATGATATTTCTACGTCGTGATTGACATGGCTATATTATTAACCATGCTGCGGAGGTAGCAGCGGATTTTTATTTATTTGCGGAGGTGGCAGTGGATGGATATTCAACGAGGAGTGAAATGATGGCTACTTCCTCAGTCAAACATAGAGAAAGGTGGGCCTCGTGATTTGACGGCTCATTAGTCATTATTACTGCCTATACTCTTTGCCCATATAATAACCGCGTGGTAGAGTAGTTGGCTATACTTTTAATAACCATGCTCAAAGAGAAGAGGTGCACGCACCCACGCACGTAGCACTCTTTGCATCTTCCCCAACCACACATGTGACACGGTGGAACTCATTTCTGTACGATGACGCAGCCCACGTGATAATTTGACGCGTCTAGTAGTAGTTACTCAGTTAATGGAGGGTCTGGAACCACGCATGAACGGTGCCGCGTTATTTATAAATAAAGTTTTTTTCTTCAGTGGCACGTACACAATATAAATAGGTTCATATGGAGAGAAAAAGAAACGCTCCACTATATACATAGCCAGGAGCCTACACGGTTGCTTGCTAGGGTTGCTCTCTTCACACTCTCTCGCACAAAACGACTGTGGCCACATCTCTAACATCCGGGCGGATCACGTCCACCGGGGGAAGGGGTGGATGCTTTGTGTAGATGCGATCACCATCGCCGACGGCGAAAACCCACTGTCGGCGCGTCCCAATCAGGGGTCCCCGCCATTCTCTCTCACAAAGCCGGTGCGGTTGCCTTTGTCCCATGCTCACTGCCGCGACATGGGCAGTTGCTACCTCCCGCCGCCCTCCTCTAAGCTAGCTACATCTCGACATCCCTCAGGTACAACTTCCTTTACAGCCGGCTTGCACCACTGCCCCAGCTGCCCACATCGCTCCATGTGGATATTTCTCTACTTCTTTGCCCCGCACGTACCTCTACTGGCTTCTACTGTATTTGTGATGAGTTTATGTCTCATCAACTAGTCCCACTAGTCTTATTCTAATCACGCTTCTTCAATTTCTTTGCCACAGGGATGCTCAGCTCAATTTTAGTGAAACCGCACAAAATGAGCCGATGGTCAAAGGGTTGCAAACTTCATTTCTTCGGAAGGTTTAACGTCTCCAGCAAATTAAAGCTAGGTTAGGGTTTAGGGATCAAGACCTAGGGACTACATGGATCATTTTTTTCTTTAGCTGTCTCTGTTCCAAAATAAGTGTCAACTTTAGTAGTACAACTTTGTACTAAAGTTGGCATAAAGTTGAGACACTTATTTTGGAATGGAGGGAGTACATATTGGCTATGATCTGTGAATCATTGAGATGTAATAGCATGCATGCTAGTCTCCTTTGTATTTGATGGAATGTTGCAACGGGGCAACCTTGGATGCAAGATACATGAAACAGAAGCTGGAATCTTCATAGCATTGTACAAATTTATCTCGCTGAGAAATTATAGTATGTACTATGTACTAAAGAGTTAGGTGTCGCACGGTGTCCAGAAAATATGGTGATAGTTTGAGGTGGGCCATGTAATCACTGAGCTGCCGTGTTTTCGCTGCTTTCGCACTCCTCCGCTGTAAGAGTGGAGACGCTCTACCTCCTTTCGCAGAAACATGGGACATCCAGCATCCGGTGCACGTGTCATGCACCAAAGTAAATTGTACAGTGCAACTGAGACTCAGCACGCTCGTACCACCTCAGTAATAATGACCAATGAGCCGTCAAATCACATAGACCCGGCAGTAATTAAGTTGGACGGACGAAGCAACCATCACTCTTCATTGAATCCGCTTCTCCCTTCAACGCAAGCGCCAGTGAGAGGTCGCGTCCGCTCTGCACGTGCATGAATGCGGCACCGATTCTCTGGAGCGGCACTGACCATTTCGGGCAGGAAGCGCGCGCGGCCGATGGATGGGGTTTGGCTGGGCCAGGGTGGTCAGGAGCGGGCGTGGGTGCTGTCTCGACCGGACGCCCGGAAATGAGAGGATGCACCGACTCTCGCGGCTAAATCATAGTACTACACACAATCTCTCTGTAGGTCGATGTGTCGCTCTCTCTAACACACACACGCTGTTAAAAATAAACACACACACGCACACACAAGTTCATCCGCCAGCGGTCAACCGCTATATCTGCGGCCGCGGGATTTGACACACGCGGCTGCCGGATTTGGAGCATTCCAGCCGCCTACGACTGCACCTAGCCATGGACTGTCCGGGTACCGGGTCGCACAACAATGGCAATGCCTCCACGTCGCATGCAGTTTTAGTTGTTGTTCACTTCGGAGGGTCGTGTACCACACGTGAACGATAGTAAGTGCGACCGGGAAGCGTGGAGCATTAATTGCGAATTGACTCCTTCGAGCGTTAAATTTTCTTCGCGTATTAGCATTGCCCTCCATCACAGTTTACAGGGAGCGCTTCAATTCTCATGCATTTCCACCACCGGAGGGATTTTAGGTGTGTTTGGTTTAATGCCCAATTAATTAGGGCATCGTAACCGCAATCAAGGCCACAATTTTCTCTCCATGCAGATGTGTACGCGGGGTGGAATAAATGCATGCATATGTGTACGTGGACTGAAAGCACTCCATGCATGTGTGTACGCATTTATATGAGTAGTTTATCTTGTGGGCGATAAGGATGAACGAGGGAAGGCCTTATCTGCAAACGTGGAGAGGAGTGCGGGTATATTTTTGCAAAATTGTCATAGTTTCCTTCCTATCCGTCAGATATAGATCAGACGGCCTATATTGCAGGATGGCAGGCACACCATCATCACCAACTCGATTTTTTTATCAAATATATATTTATAAGATAATAGAGAGTAGAGATACGGTGCAGCCTCAGCGCTTGTTTTCTAGGGTTTGCTCTCTTCACACTCTCTCCACTATATATATACACGTTGGAGCCTCAGTGTAACACCCTGAATTTTGCCCATTTTCTTTTTCTTTTGATTTTGGCTTGGTTTTGCTTTTCTGTGGCTTAGTGGTCTTGAAACCTAGAGAGATCATCCTTGATTCCTCTCCCAAGTGGCTTGTCAACCTCAAAACCATCCCAAGACCATATCATTTCCATCTTGGACCAATCCCAATATTCTTTTCTTTGGGAATATTCCTTTTTCTATTAAAGGAATAACCCTGTCTGCCCTGGGTTGTGAAGCAACCCACATTTCCATCATTCCAAGAATTCCCAAATAATTCTCATAAATTGTTTGGGTCATATGTTCCTCAGATATGCCAAAATCTTTCCTTCCATGTTAAAAAATAATCCACCAATATTCCTTTTCTGATTCTGCCCTAGCTGTCAAGTTGAGAAGCAAGTACCCTTCATATTTGCTTGCTTGCTCTAAAACTTTTTGTGCACTCTTTCCCATCCATATCATTGCCTCATGACAAAATTCAACTCAATCTGGCTAGTAAATAGTTCTTGGCTAATTTCCAAAGTTTCTGGTCAGCTGGAAGCTTAATGAAGGAAGTGCTAGCTAGGAGTATCCAAATGAGTTGAAATTTTGCAAGCATCTTCATATGCTCAAATTAACACTATCCACAAGATTTGAACATCATCCTATCATCTATATGATCACAGCATCAAATCTTTGCTTCTGGTCATATTTTTCTGTTATGAAGCAACTATATTTTATATTGCTTCATAATTGCTGAAAATTTACCAGAACATTTCCCTACCCATATAACACCTCTCCAACAAATTTGGGCTCATTTAATCTAGCCATTTATCCTCAGTTATTTTTCTAAAATTCTGTCCAGTGGGATGCTGTGTGAAGGAAGTACCATTTTGGTTTATCCAAATGGTATGAAATTTATACAGTGTCTTCATATGCCTAAATAACTAGCCTCCTCCAAATTTCAGCTTAATCCAAGCAAGTATGTGAGTGCCACTTCAACATTTGCATTCCTGCCCCGTTTGGCACATTGAGCTGCAAGTGCTCTTTATCTTCATCCAAATAGGCTGAAAATTTGCAGAGATGGTCATCTTAGCATGTGATCACTCTCTGGCAAAGACCAGCCCCTATCTCCTCCTGTATCTTCCTCACCACGGCACAAACACCTTCCTGTTCCAGACAAAACCTGCAAGCTGTGGTCAACTCATGTGCCACTATGCTCGTTTCTTTCCTCCTTGACCTCATCTGTTGAATGACCGATCGAGTTGACACGGTGGGGTTGACCAGAACACGTGGCCACGTCACGTCCACGCGGTGACCGCCACCCTCGCATGCCATGGACGCGAGCTGCGTGCTTGTCAGCTCGGGCCCCTCCTCTGCTCGTCGTTTCCGCGCGTATCATCATGTCCAACAGCTTCCCCACGTCGTCGTCTTCCTCCCTAGATAAGCTTCCCCCTCTCCCATCCCCTCCATCGCGGTGTAGCCGCCGCGCCCGTAGCCTGCCTACTCTGCCGCCGTTGAGTCCTATCGCCTGTGAGCTCTCGAGCATTCCTGAGTCCGCATGAGCCCTCTCCGCCCCTCCAAGACCTCCCTGGAACTCTCTCCTCCTCTCTAGGCAAGCTCCCGAACCTCTGAGACGCCGGCACATGCGTCGCCGCAGCGGTGCTCGGCCCTCTTCGTCGCTCGCCTATAAATAGGCCTCCCCGAGCCATTCTGAGCTCACCATCGACTTTGCCACCCTCGAATACCCCTCCCTAGCCCCTTCCCCGAGCCCCGGAGCTCCTCCTTGCTCCGACTAGCCGCCGTGGCCGCCGCTCGGCTCCGGTCAAATTCCGGCGAGCCGGTGCCCCTTTCCCTCTCCCTCCACCACCAGAAGCTCCCCCACTCTCCGGTGATCCTCCCCACCTCCTTGCCGACCGCCGGAGTGCCCCGTGGCCGTGTTCCCCAAGTTCGGCCGTCGCCTCCGCTTTCTGTCATCGCAAGCCGCCGCATCTGCAGCCCTCCCCGGCGAGCGTGCTGCGGCTGGATGGGTGCGGCGCACCGCCCTGGTCCCGCCGGTGGCCTCGCCTCGGTCGGAGGTGGCCGAAGCCAGCCGGGCCGGCGCCGGCAAGCGCGCACCCCTCCTCTGCTCCTCTGCTCCGATTGACAGGAAGAAGGAGGTGGAGGGAGGATAAGGTGGGCCTAGCCGACAGTGGCCCACCATTTTTTTTAAATGGAAATGGGCAACTGTGGTGCGGGCCGGCCTAGTTGGCAGCAGCGGTAACAGGCGGTTTTGGCCCAGCTCAGCCTGCAGGCACAGTGCGCCTTTTCTTTTATTGAGGGATTTTCTGGCAGGGACCCGAACGCAGTTAAAATATTTGCAGAAAGGCCCCTGGTAGAAAAACCCTCACATCTCTTCAACTGTAACTCCGATCGAGGTGATTCAAAAGCCCACGACTTCGTCTCTTCGAGCCCGTCATGTTGGTACCATTTTCATAATGTTTTGATCCATTCCGAGAGCACTCCGCACTTCTCCCCGGTGATTTCCTTCATCCCCAGGCAAGCCACGACAGCCACTTGCATGATGGATTTGCAGTAGCTATGGTTTCCTACTTAAATAGCTATTTAATGTGTGCATGTTATTCTGTTTGAAAATACTGTATATGCTCATCTTTACATTCTGTCCATGTGCATCTTGCTAGTTATCAAGTAGTCGTTGGTAGCATTATGCTCATGGTTAGTACTGGCAGTAGTTCATGCTAAGATGATGACATGTCTGCATGTTTCGTTATCACTTGTTATGATTCATCCTGTTATCATGGCTCAGCACATCATCATTCAAATTTAACCGGATGTAAATCGAACTTGAACACCTGTTGGCTGAGTCATAGTGCGCCACCGAATCGAGCTCACCAGTGCAACCACACTTGCTGGGATGGGGCAGCCCTAATTCAGTCTATTGTTATGCCTCTCGCCGGTACTTCCAACTAGGGAAGGTTATGAGTGCGTGCTACCCTGATCAGGTAGGCGGCTATAACCTTGTGAACCCAGTTGAGTTATTTGGTACCAGGTCCCCGTTTGGGACAGTTTGTTTGGCCATGACGGTGGCAGGTGTCGGAAGGACACAGGGGTCACCCATGACATAGCCCAAAGGGGAGTTTGTCGGAATGGCCGGGAGAGTGCCATGCAATAGACTGGGTTTTGTCGGAACGTCGTTGGTCCACCCGAATGGGAGCACGAGGCCATGAGTTCTGTGGTGTGGGTACAGTGTACTAACCTCTGCAGAGTGTATATAATCTATCGATAGCAGCGTCCTCGGATATGGGCATAGTTCATAGTAGGACACACTATGGGTCAACAGTATAATAATCTTGCTTATAACAACCTCGTTCGATGAGAAAGAAGTTGGTTGATCTTTATGTGATCGCGAGAGAATCACCGTGGTATCGAGGATACCGACGTTGGTTGATCATGATCACAAGAGGATCACCGTGGTATCATGGATACCGGATTTGGTTGATAGTGTTATGTGATGATCTCGGGTAATGACCAAGCTCCTAGTGATCATGTTATCACTACTGTATTGTAATACCAAGTTTGGTTGGTCTCGAGGTTATCATGTGGCACACTCGAGGGTAAGTTTTTACATGTGGTGGTTACGAGGCAACCTTAGAACAGAGTAAGTTGCACAATGATAGCTTTAACCTATTGCATGTAGTATATGCCATGCCATGCTTATATTGTTCTAGCATCATCATTTTTACACCTGCTTAACCTGTAAATGCCATGCTGTTGCTTGTCTTGACTGCTTTGGTTGCTGTGAGCTTGCGAGTACATTCAAAGCACTCACCTGGCGTGTCATGCCAGTTTGCAGGGCATGCCATGATAGCTTGCTTGTCGAGGATTCTGAGTTTGCGAGCTAGGATACGCGTTCCAGCCAGAGTCCCTGCGGAGTGGATTCCATCACCGTCGTCGTTGTTTCGCTACCGAGAGTTACTCCGCTTCCTCGGGTTGTTTCGCTGTTAGCATAGAGCTACCCTAGGCAGGCGTAGTATCACCGTGCCGATGTAATCCATGTACCCTTGTAACCTTATTCATAGTAATAAAGAGCTGATTTGTTCTATGCCAACAGTGCCGTATTCCAGAAGACTTGTCTCTGGGCTAGAATACGGGGCATTCCGGTTTCCTCTGAGCCGGGGTGCCACAAGCATTGGTATCAGAGCAGGTCTGGCTGTAGGACGCCCTAGACCGCGCGAACATTAGAAATCGGTAGTATAGGATTCAGTGGGTTTGCTGCACTTGTTTGCTGCATTTGTTTGTGCATAGCATGCATATAGACTAGATATTTTATCACTAATGGTGGATCTGGGGAGTGTAGGTGGCATCGGTCTTGATCCACTACCTGCACCCTTCAGTCTGCATTCTTATTTCTTGGTGTGGTGTCATCTTCGTCCCAGCGGAGTGATGCCAAGGTGCTTGGTGTTTTCGATTCCTTGCTGGATTGATGCACCGGTACCACACCAATATATCTTTTTCAGCCACCCCTATCGTTTGGTGATAGACCTGTTTCTATCCCGGATCTTGCCATCCCTCTAGTCGCGTTGGCAACCCTAACTGATCTTTGTTATCAGAAAAGGGCAATGCCGCAAGCCCTTCTTTTCACCGCTATCCTACCCTGCCATCCATTCTCTGGACAAGTACGGTTTCTTCCGTACGCTTGATAATGATGTGGTCGTGACCTCCGTGTTCCGACCCACGATCACCAAGTCTGTCCTCGCCACCGTGTCCGTCCAGCTGCAACCGATGCTAAGCCCGTGTTTGGTGTAGCCGTGTTTACACCAACTTTCTTCCACACATTGTCTCACCTTCGTGCACATCGCCACAGCATGTTAGACCATAATACCGGAGTTCCTGCGAGATTTGTGTGCTTAGGTAGACATGCATATTATTGCTGTGGATAGTTGTATATTATGATATTGCTTGTGTGTGATCTTGTTGCTTTGTGTGCTTTTGTTTTAGTCGTTTCTTTTGCTTCTTTCTTTGGGCCCTTGGTGTTACCTTATTTTACCCTTATGGAAGTTGCTCCCCGACATTGGACTCAAAGAAATCAATGAAGAGACAGTCATTTGGAAGCTCAGCTCAACAATATGGAATTTTCCGCCGACTGCCTGATATTGGGAATATCTAGTCTGACCACAAATGGTATTCTGGATGGATTATCAGCATCAAGTATACATCAATGTGCAATCTTCACAGCAGTAATGATCAAAACAGCAAGAAGGCAAAAATGTGTGCATGATTAACAGTGCAAAATGTTTCCTAGTTAGTTGGCAGCATATGACCATACATTCCCGGAGTCAGATCCGCAACAATTGGTCAGAAGGCAAGAACCAGTCAGGACACAAGCTTGCCTCAGGAATCAAGTGGCCAGCTGCACATGTTTTCATAGATATGGTGAACATGCTGCCAAGGTCATACGAGTTACTCATAAAATGATGTCAGCCCGGTGAGGATCCGACTATTGCATGAACCATACAAGAAGAAGAAGAACGCCAGTTATACACTTCAGTGTGATGACCAACAACCTATGGAGCGGGCCGACCATCTGACATATGACCTGAAGCATTGCTCTGTGTTATTCTTGCATGTTTAAATTAACATGCTTGTGCTTGTCCGTGTAGCAGTGAGCTGTATGGAACGCTACTGAACCCTTGCCTGCTTTTTTTAGCAACAGCACCACGCCTGTGTTCTGAGCTGTTTACGGCCGTCCGGAGTGGATGCCGACTTTATGTTCTCTTTTCAACAACTGGCTCGTGTTCTGAGCTGCTTTTCGGCCGTCTCGGACAGTTGTTGAGTTTCTTTCTGTAGTAGTGACCCTATGCTCTGAGCTACTTTTCGGCCGTCTTAGGGAACTGCTACATTCTTTTTATCGACACCGCCTCATGCTCTGAGCTGCTTTTCAGCCGTCTTGAGTCGGGGTTGAGTTACTCCAGTAATGTCCCAGATCTGAGGTGTAAAGACCGTTCTGGTGGCTACTGGTTTATTTGCCGGTTTTATCCAAGGGTTCAGACAGTCGTTACCCTACAGCTACAACTTGTAAAGTAATATGCCTGCCGAAATATTGTACCTGACAACACCTATGGTCACCCGAAGAATCAAGAATACATAAGGCCAAGCTCTTTCAGCCAAGGATCCAGGCAAGGAAAACCATAATGAAGGAGCAAGATTGGCCACACAGGTATGATAATGGTTACATGATCAACATGGTAAAGATACCAGAACAGTATGGATCGGTACCGATCACCATGGGAACACACCCACGGGGTCTAATCCATTTGCAAGGACCCCATATCGAGTCAACCCGCTCAGTCAGCTATATATTCTCAGAATCGTCAGAAGGGGATATTCAAGCCAGTCAGGTAAGACCGAAGTGTCAGCTCAGCAGTTCAATTTTAAAGCAATACATGGCCTACCATACACATAAAGATACCGACAGACTGAGCAATCCGAAGGATGAACAACAGTCTCGAAGCATGTGTCCTCACATATGGGAATCAGTTAAAGGATAGCCCGCCGTGAACAAGATTCAGAACCACCGACAGTCAAGTCTGCAGAAAATACTGTTATTAGGTCGTACCCTTTATGCTGGTCACGACAGGTGACAATTAAATCTTTGGTACGAATGTGATACCCGAGATAGTGCAGATACCCAAGATGACTCAGCAATTCTTGCGAGAAGTCAGATTCTGCCAAGAGAGCGGTACGATTCATGGTACTATTTTACACCTGGAGGACCCAGAGCCATTTGAAGCCACCCAATGCAATGAGCAAGAGATTTCGTGTCCACTGAGAGAATTTGTTCACAACTCAATGGACGGTCGTCCGTATTGGACTTCAGTGCAACACATCCATGGGGAAACAACTCTCGGACTTGCGAGAAGGACAGGTATTTCAGGATAATTCATCGCACCCCTGATAAGTCAGCAGACATAAAAGGATTAAAGTCAGAGTAGCATATGAGGTAAGATTTGCCAGAAAAAGGATCTAGTGAAACAAACCACCCTGAAGTCAGGTAGTCAGACAGATGAAATTTAATGGGAGCATTATACAAAGGCAAAAAGGAAACCCGAGTTGGAAACGGTTTCCTTAAGTGGGAATATTCATGTTTGACCCCTGAGCAACCAAATCTCGAGGACGAGATTTCTTCAAGGGGGGTAGGTTTGTAACACCCTGGATTTTGCCCATTTTCTTTTTCTTTTGATTTTGGCTTGGTTTTGCTTTTCTGTGGCTTAGTGGTCTTGAAACCTGGAGAGATCATCCTTGATTCCTCTCCCAAGTGGCTTGTCAACCTCAAAACCATCCCAAGACCATATCATTTCCATCTTGGACCAATCCCAATATTCTTTTCTTTGGGAATATTCCTTTTTCTATTAAAGGAATAACCCTGTCTGCCCTGGGTTGTGAAGCAACCCACATGTCCATCATTCCAAGAATTCCCAAATAATTCTCATAAATTGTTTGGGTCATATCTTCCTCAGATATGCCAAAATCTTTCCTTCCATGTTCAAAAATATTCCACCAATATTCCTTTTCTGATTCTGCCTAGCTATCAAGTTGACAAGGAAGTACCCTTTACATTTACTTGCTTGCTCTAAAACTTTTTGTGCACTCTTTTTCATCCATATCATTACCTCATGACAAAATTCAACTCAATCTGGCTAGTAAATAGTTCTTGGCTAATTTCCAAAGTTTCTGGTCAGCTGGAAGCTTAATGAAGGAAGTGCTAGCTAGGAGTATCCAAATGAGTTGAAATTTTCCAAGCATTTTCATATGCTAAAATTAACACTATCCACAAGAGTTGAGCATCATCCTATCATCTATATGATCACAGCATCAAATCTTTGCTTCTGGTCATATTTTTCTGTTATGAAGCAACTATATTTTATATTGCTTCATAATTGCTGAAAATTTACCAGAACATTCCCCTACCCATATAACACCTATCCAACAAATTTGGGCTCATTTAATCTAGCCATTTATCCTTAGTTTTTTTCTAAAATTCTGTCAAGTGGGATGCTGTGTGAAGGAAGTACCATTTTGGTTTATCCAAATGGTATGAAATTTATACAGTGTCTTCATATGCCTAAATAACTAGCCTCCTCCAAATTTCAGCTTAATCCAAGCAAGTATGTGAGTGCCACTTCAACATTTGCATTCCTGTCCCGTTTGGCACATTGAACTGCAAGTGCTCTTTATCTTCATCCAATAGGCTGAAAATTTGCAGAGATGATCATCTTAGCATGTGATCACTCTCTGGCAAAGACCAGTCCCTATCTCCTCTTGTATCTTACTCACCACGGCACAAACACCTTCCTGTTCCAGACAAAACCTGCAAGCTGTGGTCAACTCATGTGCCACTATGCTCGTTTCTTTCCTCCTTGACCTCATCTGTTGAATGACCGATCGAGTTGACACGGTGGGGTTGACCAGAACACGTGGCCACGTCGCGTCCATGTGGTGACTGCCGCCCTGGCATGCCATGGACGCGAGCTGCGTGCTTGTCAGCTCGGGCCCCTCCTCTGCTTGTCGTTTTTGCGCGTATCATCATGTCCAACAGCTTCCCCACGTCATTGTCTTCCTCCCTAGATAAGCTTCCCTCTCTCCCATCCCCTCCATCGCGGTGTAGCCACCGCGCCTGTAGCCTACCTACTCTGCCGCCGTCGAGTCCTATCGCCTGTGAGCTCTCGAGCATTCCTGAGTCCGCTTGAGCCCTCTTCGCCCCTCCAAGACCTCCCTGGAACCCTCTCCTCCTCTCTAGGTGAGCTCCCAAACCTCCGGGAAGCCGGCACATGCGTCGCCGCGGTGGTGCTCGGCCCTCTCCATCGATCGCATATAAATAGGCCTCCCCGAGCCATTCTGAGCTCACCATCGATTTTGCCACCCTTGAATACCCCTCCCTAGCCCCTTCCCCGAGCCCCGGAGCTCCTCCTTGCTCCGACTGACCGCCGTGGCCGCCGCTCGGCTCCGGTCAAATTCCGGCGAGCCGGTGCCCCTATCCCTCTCCCTCCACCACCAGAAGCTCCCCCACTCTCCGACGATCCTCCCCACCTCCTTGCCCATCGCCGGAGTGCCCCGTGGCCGTGTTCCCCAAGTCCGGCCATCGCCTCCGATTTCTGTCATCGCGAGCCACCGCGTCTGCAGCCCTCCCCGGCGAGCGTGCTGCGGCTGGATGGGTGCGGCGCACCGCCCTGGTCCCGCCGGTGGCCTCATCTCGTTCGGAGGTGGCCGGAGCTGACCGGGCCGGCGCTGGCAAGCGCGCGCCCCTCCTCTGCTCCTCTGCTCCGATCGATAGGAAGAAGGAGGTGGAGGAAGGATAAGGTGGGCCTAGCCCACAGTGGCCCACCATTTTTTTAAATGGAAAAGGGCAACTATGGTGCGGGCCGGCCCAGTTGGCAGCAGTGCCAGCAGCCGGTTTTGGCCCAGCTCGGCCTGCAGGCACAGTGCGCCTTTTCTTTTATCGAGGGATTTTCTGGCAGGGACCCAAACGCATTTAAAATATTTGCAGAAAAGCCCCTGGTAGAAAAACCATCACATCTCTTCAACCATAACTCCGATCGAGGTGATTCCAAAGCCCACGACTTTGTCTCTTCGAGCCAGTCATGTTGGCACCATTTTCATAATGTTTTGACACTGTGAAAATGACCCTTTTGCCCTTGTCGTAAACAGCCCCCTCCGGGAGAGAACTGTTTCCGGTGATCCATTCCGAGAGCATTCCGCACTTCTCCCCGGTGATTTCCTTCATCCCCAGGCAAGCCACGACAGCCACTTGCATGATGGATTTGCAGTAGCTATGGTTTCCTACTTGAATAGCTATTTAATGTGTGCATGTTATTCTGTCTGAAAATACTATATATGCTCATCTTTACATTCTGTCCATGTGCATCTTGCTAGTTATCAAGTAGTCGTTGGTAGCATTATGCTCATGGTCAATACTGGCAGTAGTTCATGCTAAGATGATGACATGTCTGCATGTTTTGTTATCAGCTGTTATGGTTCATCCTGTTATCATGGCTCAGCACATCATCATTCAAATTTAACCAGATGTTAATCGAACTTGAACACCTGTTGGCTGAGTCATAGTGCGTCACTGAATCGAGCTCACTAGTGCAACCACACTTGCTGGGATGGGGCAGCCCTAATTCGGTCTATTGTTATGCCTCTCGCCGGTACTTCCAACTAGGGAAGGTTATGAGTGCGTGCTACCCTGATCAGGTAGGCGGCTATAACCTTGTGAACCCAGTTGAGTTATTTGGTACCAGGTCCCTGTTTGGGACAGTTTGTTTGGCCACGACGGTGGCAGGTGTCGGAAGGACACAGGGGTCACCCATGACATAGCCCAAAGGGGAGTTTGTCGGAATGGCCGGGAGAGTGCCATGCAATAGACTGGGTTTTGTCGGAACATCGTTGGTCCACCCGAATGGGAGCACGAGGCCATGAGTTCTGTGGTGTGGGTACAGTGTACTAACCTCTGCAGAGTGTATATAATCTATCGATAGCCGCATCCTTGGATATGGGCACAGTTCATAGTAGGACACACTATGGGCCAACAATATAATAATCTTGCTTATAACAACCCTGTTCGATGAGAAAGAAGTTGGTTGATCTTTATGTGATCGTGAGAGGATCACCGTGATATCGAGGATACCGACGTTGGTTGATCGTGATCATGAGAGGATCACCGTGGTATCATGGATACCAGATTTGGTTGATAGTGTTATGTGATGATCTCGGGTAAAGACCATGCTCCTGGTGATCATGTTATCACTACGGTATTGTAATACCAAGTTTGGTTGGTCTCGAGGTTATCATGTGGCACACTCGAGGGTAAGTTTTTACATGTGCTGGTTACGAGGCAACCTCAGAACAGAGTAAGTTGCACAATGATAGCTTTAACTTGTTGCATGTAGTATATGCCATGCCATCCTTATATTGTTCTAGCATCATCATTTTTACACCTGCTTAACCTGTAAATGCCATGCTGTTGCTTGTCTTGACTGCTTTGGTTGCTGTGAGCTTGCGAGTACATTCAAAGCACTCACCTGGTGTGTCATGCCAGTTTGCAGGGCATGCCATGATAGCTTGCTTGTCGAGGATTCTGAGTTTGCGAGCTAGGATACGCGTTCCAGCCAAAGTCCCTACAGAGTGGAGTCCATCACCGTCGTCGTTGTTTCGCTGCCGAGAGTTACTTTGCTTCCTCGGGTTGTTTCGCTGTTAGCATAGAGTTCCCCTGGGCAGGCGTAGTATCATCGTGCCGATGTAATCCATGTACCCTTGTAACCTTATTCATAGTAATAAAGAGTTGATTTGTTCTATGCCAACAGTGCCGTATTCCAGAAGACTTGTCTTTGGGCTGGAATACGGGGCGTTCCGGTTTCCTCTGAGCCGGGGTGCCACACTCAGCACTTGTAGTTGCTCTCTTCACACTCTCGCCCTCTCTAGATCTAAACATTGCGTTGGCCTCTCTCCCCTCACTACTGGTCAAAGAGCCGGCAGCATCCCGTCCGCCGAGGAAGGGAAGGAGGCTTAACGTTATCGCCGTCGGCGAGGGAGGGAATCCACTACCGGCGCAGCTGTTCTCTTTCACCCAGCGGCGACGCGGGAGGGCCTCTGACCCCTTCTTCCTCGCTGCCGTACATAGTGTGGGAAGATCGGCCTCCGGCCGCCCACTGAGCCACACCCCGAGAACCTTAAGGTATAATTTACTTAATCCACATGCATTGCCCTAGCTGCATGTGGATTTTTTTCGCTTCTGCACTCGAATCTAAGTGTTGGATCAAACAGGAAAGTAGTGGGGAAAGTTGTATAGCATGAATCTAGGACGTGGTTCAAAGAGGAAAGGAAGGGGGAAAAGTAGTACATACTGGCTATCCAACACCTACGTTGGTCGAAAAGGGAAAACAATGACAAACGCAGTACACACATCTGTAACGAACTGATCTTTCTATGTAGGGGGGACAAGGCTGTAGAGTTTGAGCAGGACTAGATTTGCTTCCCTCACATAGGGAAAGGTGTCTAAAGATAACAAAACTGGGAACAAAACAAATATGCTCCTTGGTTGTTTGTTCTTTGTTGCAACAGACTATGCATCACCCCTTTATACATCGGTAGATGCACATGGTGCTAGTGCGTCCACTGTCCCGTACAACTTTTTAGCTGTTGTTAATCTAATAATGCCACTCGAAAATTGATGCAATGCCACAGTTAAAAGCAAATTATATGTTTAACGATTTTTTGTTAATATAATCTCTGTTACTATGAATCAATGCCACTGTTTGAGAAATGCTACTATCTTGCTTTCTTTTCCATTTAGAAAAGTTAGATGCTTCTTTTTGTGGGCTTCTGTGTCATCCACCATTATTGACCAATAATTGTTTCCTTTGCAGCTCTGTGTAAACGGGGTTATCTACTTCACCTCGTTGCTATTGCGACCTTTTGTTGCACTGCACATAACACTTTTGTTTTAAGAGTGTTTTGTGCAGTTCAACCAAAATGTCACACCGACAACGTTGCTTGATTGCTTGATCTTAGTGGAACTGCACAAGAGGAGATCTGACTGCCTATCCACGTTGGCAAATTTGTTTCAGATCTTCTTCTTGTGAGTTGTTTGAATTTCGCGTCATGAGAGGTCAGTACTGGCCTTCTTCCACATGATTGTGGAGTGTGCTTTCATATGTTGTGCTACTTATACGGTAATGTTGCTTGATTTTAGTGAACCGCACAAAAGGATACCAGACTTCCAATCTGTATGTGCACCGTAATATCCCATTGAGGTAAGATAATGATATTTCGCAATTGTTGGCCTGTATTTTGCTACTGTCATCAGAAAAGTAATGTTGTTGTTTAGTGCTATACTTGTGCTCCCTAATTGACATGCCAAATCTTACATTGAAGGCGAAGCTTGTCTGTTATTGAACCAAGTGATGAAGGGGAAGAACAAGCGGAAGAAGAACAAAAATCAACTCTCGGTGCTGTAATGAAGCACTGGAACTGTGATGACACAAGTAATGATATAGTTTTTCATCTTAATTTATTGCTATGGCTAGAACGAGCAATTGTTTTGCCATTGTGATTTGATGCCACTCTTAATGTAATATGTAATTATCTCTACTTGTGCAAACAGGTATCTTGTTTGAAGATAACATATGTTTTAGTGGAACTGCACAAGAAGATGTTGGAACCATTAAACTAATCGAGGAGTTTATAGTAAGCATGGCAACTACAGTAGATAATAACGGATGGTTCCAGAGAAGTGCTTCATCTGCATGCTCTACACAATAAGCCTCCTGACAAAGGTTGGTACCGGCCCACGGATTTCATCCATATGATTGAGCTTTGTCATCTCTATTGATGTTTGTGCTACTGTTTAGCTACTGTCATTAGAAAGTGGTATTGCTTCGCATGTTAATCTAAGGCTGCTAATAAATTGAGGCACCGGTTTGCCACCATTATAGCCACTGATAAAATTAAGTAATAATACAGTTCAAGTTGAGCTGCTGTGTTTGGTATCATATCATTTCCTATGAGGATAATGAGGATGCATCTCTTTGTGACTATACATTTCATCAGTTACTCGCATTGTTAATGTAATGTCTGTTTTAAATATTTCCATTCCTTTTTTTTGAGCAAACAGGGATTCTAGCATTTAGTTGTTCTCTTGTCTTTGCACAACAGGATCATCCTCCTCTGAAGAAGAATATGGAGTACGTGAAGTGCCTAGTTCCGATTGTGCCAGGATGAAGAAGCCAAGCCCTTCTCTTCTTATCAGAAGGAGAAGTTGAAGGATGGTTACATTACTGCCCACAAGAACAAACTAACTTCAGCTCAGAAGGACTCACATATCTCCATCTTTGTTGCTGTGATGGCCAATACAATGTTGTTTTAGGATTCTGTCCGGTGAGTTCCATTTTTTTAAATGTGTGCTCTGCATGGATCATGTAGGTGCATGTTTAAACTGTAAATTCATAATACAGTTTGCTTTATACTAATCACTTTTTTTGTATTTATGCAAACAGGGATGCTCGGCTTGATTTCAATGGGAACTGCACAAAATGTTCTGATGGTTCGTGCCCTCCATTATACTTCATCATGCACAATACATCGAATGTTCTCGAATCATTCATTTCCACCTCCAGCCACAAAATTAGCTACAAGAAAGGCGGTGCCGATATGTTCAAGGCATTGCAACATATAAAGGCGCGCGAAGTTGGTTGATTTTAGTGGAGAACTGCACAAAAATAACTGGTTTATTTAGCATGAGGTGACGTGTCAATGTGCAAACTGATGGCAAACCCCGCCCATTCCACAATCGTAGGCATTTGATATTTTGGAATGGGAAAACCTTGTCAAAGTTTGCTCATTGATGTACGCAAAGACACGCATTTGATATTTTGGAATGGGACAACCTTGTCAAATTTTGCTCATTGATGTTAGCAAGAAGACATGCGTTTGATATTTTCGAATGGGACGCCCTTTGCCATCAGCAGCATTGATCGATTTTTCTTTATTCTTTAGTTGTGAAGTAAATATTGGCTCTGACATGTGAATCATTGAGATGCATAATCATTGATTGTTTTGAATGTTCTCTATGAATTGCCAGGCATGTGAGTTTGAATGCAATGTACAGGCACGCTAAAAAGCTGCTCAAACTTTTTGTATGTGTGAAATTGCTGCAAACGAGGTGATGACCGTGCATCCTGAGAATAATGCTAGTACGTATTGTTTTGCATGTTCATCTAATTCCACTGATACAAGAATTCAAACTAATCAAACTAAATTCGTTCATACACGGCTGGATTTAATAACATGCCGGATTTCATTACATTTCATACATTCTTCAACTAAAAAGGGGTGCGCTGGAGGTATAATTAACTAACCTAATCTATGATCTCCGGCGCCCATTTCCCGTGTCCGGTTGAGCCGAACAGAAGCTTCTTCTCCAGCTCAGCTCTCCGACTCCACATCACTGCCACGCAGCTAATCGGCCATCAATGTTCAACCCGCCAAGCTTGGCTTCAACCGGAGGGTAGCAGCGGTGGCCTTACTTGGACCAGAGCAGCAGCAACCTACAATGTTCTACTCTTCCTCGTTTTCTATGTGGCACGGCCTCATTGGCAGTGGGGTGGGGCCTCGACGGAGCCGGCGATGTCCTCTGTCTCATTGTCGGTGGGGCGGCGCCTCAGCGGAGCGGCGGAAATCCTCCCCCTCGTTGCCAGCAGGGTGGGGCCTCGGCGGAGCCGGCGATGTCCTCTACCTCGTTGTTGGCGGGGCGGGGCCTCGGCGGAGCCGGCATTGTCCTCCGCCTCGTCGTTGGTCTCGCCAAACAGCGCCTCGCCCGCTTCATCGCCCTCTTTGTAGGCGGCCGCAACCTCCGCCACCTGCATGCGGTACCGCCAACGCGCGAGGCGGCTCTCGCGGGTGGAGCGGTACGACTCGAGCAGCGCCTCCTGCTCTGCCCGCTCCACGTCGATCGGCTCCTCCGCCTGCAGGTGCTCCTGGAGGACATGGTGGTTGTAGGCGGTGTCGGCCTGCACCTCCCGAAATTGCTCCTCACGCTTCTGCCTCACCATTTCCATGTATTGGGCACGGGCCTTGCCGATGGTCATGGTACAATGCACCGGCAAGGATGGCGCACAGGAGGGGGTTGGCGCCAGATCGTGGACTACCACATTCTCCATTGGGAACTCGTCGTCCTCCGGCTGCCTGTCGGCCAGCCAGTCGGCAGCAATGGCTGCCATCTCCTTCTGGTCCGTCATCCGCCCGTCTCAAAGAGTGCTGGAGCGCGAGGAATCCATGGTGGGAGTGGTGTGGACAGGAGAAAGGGAACGGGGGCGGATGACTGCAGCTATGGCCGGCGCAGCAGTTAATATAGCAATGGTGGGCGGTAGAGGGACGGACGGGTGGCGCCGGAGTAGCCGCCTCGGCAACCGCATATCATTAATGTGGGCGGCAGACGGACGGACGGATGACATGTGTGTCGTTTGAACGCGGAGCAATCGCCTACGCTGGGAAGCGGCGTCGGCGGCGCTGACCATTTTGAGCGGAAAGCGCACACGGGCAAGGGAGAGGGTCTGGATGGGCCAGGGTGGTCAGATTCGTGCTTGGCTATGGTCCGGTCCAGCAGCTGGACATGCTAGCTCGCCAGCAAGCTCGCCGAGCTCAGCAACAACAATCAGACGATGGACGTGGCTTCCGACGAGGAGCCGGCGCCACCGCCCAAGCCGGTTCATGCCGTGTTCACCATAGAGCAGGTGCGGCCGCACTTCGACGCCCTAATGGCGGAAGAGCTACCAGCGCAGGAGGGCCTGTGCTGCAACCTCCGTCTCCTCAATGAGCACCGGCTCGCGGAAGGACGAATCGCCGGCGAACAAGCGAACGACCATGCCATCGCGGACATGTGGCCCTATGATGTTGGCTTCCTGAATGAGCAGCGGGCGCTGTATCAGATCATCTGTAGGGCCCGGAGGCCCTCTCCGTCGTCCTTCGAGTTGTTGAGCTCGTCGTGGCGCCGCCTTCTCGCGTGGTCAACATGGTCAACGAACATGAGGAATCAGGAGATGACTTTACTTGGAGAGGATGACAGTGGGGACCCAGCAGGGCCATAGTCGCACGTACGCAAGTGCCTCATTATATACAACTATATTTTT
This sequence comes from Thinopyrum elongatum, assembly GCA_011799875.1. Classification (NCBI taxonomy): domain Eukaryota; kingdom Viridiplantae; phylum Streptophyta; class Magnoliopsida; order Poales; family Poaceae; genus Thinopyrum; species Thinopyrum elongatum. The sequence continues at coordinate 529,521,102 of CM022300.1, read as the reverse complement.
TTTGCTTCCTCCTGGTTTCCTGACATTACGGTACCACACCATTGTCAACCTATACAGTCAATAAACGAGAGAATTGCACAAGGAGCGGCCGACAGCTGGGACCCAGCAGCTCGAGCAATATTTGTGTTTTTGAGGTGTGAGCAGAGTTTTTATTGAGCGATGTTTTTGTTGTTGTTCAGAGGAGCAGGGTATCAACTGGGCGGGCTGTGGCCCATCTAGCCCAGGCTATTATTTTATGTCGATCAAATATCCAGTCCAGATATTATTTTTTTTCAAAGTGAAAATGGCTAGCCCAGCTGTACTTTTTTTTGAGAAATACCTAGCCCAGGTCAACTTGTTATTCTCCGCCTCGCTGGGCTGCAAATCTTTCCTAAGAGGGATGCATTAGGCTTAACAAGAAAATGGAATTTAAGAAATAATAAATGGGATGTAATTATAAAAACTGGGCTCTAACTATAAAAAATGCACCAAACAGGTAATTAGTTAAAAAAAATATTATTTTTGAATTTTGAAAATTTTAATTTCATTACTTGTTGCGCGCGCAATATTTCGTTGGATTTTTACCTAATAAAAATTTATTTTGAAATTATATTTAATCTAACTCGAAATTTCGGGATAAAATATTTTGGATCCCATCAAAATATGGAAAATTTTATTGAATTCTGTTTTGAGCGGTTGGCTGAAATTATTAATCGTTGTCCTGGCTAGAAAATGGGCTGTAATTTTAACAAACTGTAAATGGGCTGTAGTAAATTCCATTAGAATTCAAAAATGGGCTGTACATTATTACAAATCGCAAATGGGCTATATGTTCTCTGCCACACACTTGTCGGCCTACTAAGTTGATGCGTACGCAAGGCTTTGTCAACTTATAGTCAACACATGATTCTAGCAGCAGTGGCCGTTGGATGTCCATCCATCCAACGGATGTCGTGCTTCTTCAATCTCGGATATTCTTGCTTCAGCCGCCCAAACCACCGCCAGCGGTACCGCCTCCCGTGGCCGGCTGTGCTGCCGCGCAGGACTCACCGGCCCACCCTACTCCCATCGCCGTCCAGGCCATTCCTCCACTCACCAACACCTCGTGTTATTCTCCGGCGATGGCAGCCTCACACCGCAGCCGAACCAGTGAACCCTCGTACTCCCCTCCACGTGGGCATCCACCTGCCTCGTCTTTCCTGGCTCCGCATCGTTCCCTTCCTAGGCCTCACCGTCGTCCACCGCCTGGGTGCTGTCCGCGCGGCGTGGTCAACGTGGTCAACGAACGACAGCCATCGGAAGAGAACTCTACAAGGTGAGGCTGACAGATGGACCCACCAGCTACATCTTCGCACGCAAGGAAGTGCGTCCATATTATGGGCAAAGAAATGATTCTTCCCCCTCACAGCTGGGACCCACCAGCTATATCTTCGCACGCAAGGAAGTGCGTCCTTATCCTCCCTGACAGCTGGGACCCACCCGATCGAAGCGTACGTAGCGTTTTCTGTCTGGTCGCGAACGTGTACGTACATACTGGTCGATCGATCTATCTGAAATGATGAACCTTGGCCCAGCAAGCAGCGGCATGTGTAGTAATATAGCCCCCGACGTAGCAGTTCAGGCAGTCCCTTCTAAACCATGTACATGTACGTCAGCCACATGCCAAAAAATACGGCCACGTACGTACATACGGGAGGGGTCTTGAACGCCTAGCTACTCGCGCATACGTACGGCCAGGGCACGTGTACATGGAGAGGCAACGGACGGCAGCAACGACGTCATGTTCATCGGAAGCCAACCAGCTGGGTCAGAACGAAGCAACTGCGTCGTGTTCATCGGGAGGCAACAGAATGCGTCATGTTCATCGGGAGCCAACCGGCTTGCATGGAACAGCCGAAACGAGGTCTGGCGTACCGCAGAATGGAGAAAAAGGCCTTCTGTTCGACCACGTACGGTCGAAACGGGGTCCTGTTCATCGGGAAGGGTCTGGCGTACCGCAAAACGGAGGAAACAGACTTCTGTTCGAGTGCCTACGGTCGAAACGGGGTCCTGTTGATTGGGAGGGGTGTTGCATACCACAAAACGGAGGAAACAGACTTCTGTTGGAGCGCCTACGGTCAAAACGGGGTCCTGTTCATCCACCGTCTACTGCCTCGCTCCAGCCTCCACAGGGTACTGTTCATCCACCGTCGACTTCCTCCAGCCTCCAACAGCTACTGTTCATCCATGGGCTACTGTTCATCCAGCCTCCGCCGGCTACTGTTCATAGAGCCTCCACGGGGTCCTGTCCATCCACCCCCAACCGGCTAGGGTGCGGCGGCCTCCTCGGGGTCCTGTTCATCCAGCGGCAACGGCCTACTACCACGGGGTCCTGTTCATCCAACCCCCACCGGGAACTGTTCATCCACAGCCAACCAACCGGCTCGACTCACCACGTCTCGACTCGTTCTACGTACCGCGCGCACGGTAGCAACGATCACTATTCATTGAGAGGCAACCCAACACCGGCTGGCTACGTCTCGCACGGGGGCTCGATCGGCTTGAGTAAGCAGCAGCAGTGATCGATTGCTTAGGTTCAGTTAGTAGCAACAGCAGCGAAGGAATCGCTCGGGTTTAGTCAGCAGCGAATGAATCGCTCGGGTTCAGTTAACAGCCAAGGGATCGATCACTCGGGTTCAGTAAGCGAACGCCTCGCTCGGGTTCAGTTAGAGCCCAACGCCTCGCACACACACGCGTATGTGTACGAGAGAAACGCGCAATCCCTCCGTGCATCGCTCGGCCCCGACCACCCACCGTAACCGGGAACTCCCTGAAATTTTCCTCGCCCTCGCTTCTACCATGATTTTTTCCATCATGGACGGCCCAAAGAATGTCATGCAGGTGCGTCCCCGGCCCGCCCAAGACGAAAAGCCCATTTTATTTCATGATTTTTTGTCATAGAAGTAGGAGCCCACCACATCTATGATGACACATGGTTTTGTCATAATTATCGTCATAGAAGTTTCATAAGCATGACAGAAAAAGTTTTCGTTCGGGCCAAAATGTCACGGATGTGTCTTTTTTTTGTAGTGTCCATGCTTGCTAATTATTCTTTTAAGGATGGAGTACCTAAAAATCTTGGAGATCCGGGAATACCAACTATACCTTGCTCCATCAAAAGAAATTATGTCAAAACTGCCTTGTGTGATCTAGGAGCTGGTGTTAGTGTTATGTCTTTCTCCTTATATAAAAGACTTGATTTGAATAAACTCACACCTACTGAAATATCTTTGCAAATGGCTGACAAATCAACTGCCATACCTATCGGTATTTGTGAGGATGTGCCCGTTGTTGTTGCAAATGTTACTATCTTAACTGACTTTATTATACTTGAGATGCCCGAGGATGACAACATGTCGATTATCCTTGGTAGACCCTTCTTGAATACTGCAGGGGCTGTTATTGATTGCAATAAAAGCAAGGTCACTTTTCATATCAATGGTAATGAGCATACGGTGCACTTTCTGAAGAAACAATTCCAAGTGAATGGTATTAATGTTATTGAAAAATCTCCAACACTCACTATTGGAAGATTTCAACTACCTCTACCTACTGCCAAAAAGAAATATGAAATGCTTATTGTTGGGGACATTCATATCCCCGTTGAGGTAACTTAGTGTTTTACAAAAGTTCTTTGGTTTAATGCTAATCGAAGGTGGTTGTTAATAAGACTTGATCAACCTTATTAATTGATCATTTTTGAGAGGTATGAAGTTGATGAATTTAGTAAGCACAACCTTCTGCTCCCAACTTTTGTTTTCTGTTTTTTTAGTTAAATAAAATAAAATGCCATGTTTTGTCTGTTTTCTGAATTTCCCGTGCAAAAATGACCCAAAAATAAAAGTTCTCAAAATGCCCTAAAAATTTAATACGATTTTTTCTGAATTTTTAGTACAAATAACATCAGAGGGGGGTGCACCAGGTGGGCACAACCCACCTGGGTGCGCCAGCAGCCCCAGGCGCACCCTGGTGGGTTGTGGGCCCCATGTGGGCCCCCTCACTTATCTCTTCAGCCCATTCCATCTCCTACATCCAGAAAAAAATCACCATTGCTCTCTCTCTCTCTCATGTTCTTGCTCTCAAACCCGCAGATTTCGATCTCTTTGCTCGAAGCTCCATTTCTGAAACTGTTTTGGGGGATTACTACTTGGTATGTGACTCCTCCATTGCTCCAATAAGTTTTTGCTTTAGTGGATTATATTTTGAATAATTAGCTACTCTTGGTGCTGCTGTAAATGAGCTTGCATGTTGAATTCTTAGAGTTCTAAGTAGTTTGAATGCTCAATATAGCCTCTATACCTCCTTATGAGTAGTTGCTATCAATCTTGTGAAGTTTTGTTGACAAAAATTTTGTGGACTAAACTTTTTCAGAATTTTGTTCATAGGAATAAGATGAGTTTCTTTGGAAGGAGTTTTTCAAGGAGGAGGTCCTCGGAGGCATCGTCTAGCAGTGGCTCAACTCGTCGGTCTTATGTTGAACCAAGTGCAAGTTCAGTACGGGATGCCGCTATCAAATCCTGCCTATGGCCGAGCGACGATTTCATGATGAGTGCAGGTATTAAAGAAGAATTTGAGCAATATATTCACAAAGCCGAGCATGGTTCCTACATTGAAGATAAGTGCAACCAACATCTCAGCCTCACAGAATCATTTACTAAAGAATTTAAATTCCATCCTCGTGAGTCTAGAGTTTTGTTTAAACTTTATGACCGTCCAATTACCATGCCTCTAGACGCGTTTAGTGGTGTGTGTAAAATTCTGTCGCTGGACGAGCCACCAAGATCTGAGTATGAGTCATTTTTGACTAGTCTTTGCTATGGTGAGGATAGAGGAGTGACACAAGGTTGAATAAAACGTATTAATTTCCCATCAATTCAATACTTCGCACTGTTTAATGGAAAATGCATCGTAGGCAAACAAGACTGTAGTACACTCTGTGCTCCTGACTTGAGCCTCATACATACTGCTCTCACCGGTATTAAATGTTATAACCTTGGAGCGATTGTTGCACGCAGACTGCAACACAACGCTGGTAGTGGACATTTTTATGGTGGGATTTATGCTTCACGTTTAGCAAAGGAGCTGGGTGTATCACCTTGGCCTAATGACCCTATCCTACCCACTCAGTACTTAGACTTTGAGGCCATGAAGCGTCATAAGTTCCTTAAGGGTGAAATCAATGATTATACTTATAACTTGCGGTTCAATAAAATTTTTGTTGTGCATACCTTTTTCCCTGCACCTGCTCTCTTTGATTTTCACAGCAAAGGAAGGTATTATGTTTTTGAGAATGAGGCCCGTACGCACAACGCTGAGGTCATGGCTGCTCGGCAAGCCAAGGAGGTTGCACCAAGAGCCCCCGTGAGCTACCACTCTAACTATTATGCAGGCTGCGGATGGTGATTACCAAGCTAGGCCAAAAGCCTAAGCTTGGGGGAGTACGTATTTCCACCGACATTATATTCATGTTCACACATTACATTCCAGTTGTCGGTGTTCACACTTTTTCATTGTATTATCCATGCTAGATTTATTTTCTCGGTTTCTTCTTGTGTGTTTGAAAAACTTTGAAAAAAATCAAAAAAAAAATATTTCTTCTTTTCGGTTTTTCTTTCTAGTTTAGCTAGTTGTAGTATTAAAAAGGAAACCCAAAAAGATTTCCTTGTTCTTCTTTTGCTTGTTGGGAGCTCTCCCATGTAAATATTTTTTCTCGCTTTTGTTCTTTTTCTTTAATTTGCTTTCTTCAAGAAAAAAACTAAAAACACCAAAAATATTTCAGTGTGTTTCTCTGAGATTCTTTTCCTTTTATTGAGTCATACCAAGGAGGAGACCACGATGAAAATGTCGAGTGGCTCTCATATGCATTGATATTAATCTAACAAAGAGCCCATATTACCTTGTCTTCTCCTTTTGAATAAAATATTGCAGATTCCAGCTTAGTCCACGGCACTCCTGCACTATTATTATTTTCATATCATTCGGTCATGCAAGTGAAATGCAATAATGACGATATTTGATGAACTGGCTGTGGCAGAGAGAAACGGGCATGAACTCAACTTGTTCTGTTTTTGTAAATATGTTTAACCTAGTATCCATTATTCAGCCTATTATGATCAAACATGTTTGAAATGAGAATTAGAGATTATAGTTTCTCATGCCATGCTTAAGTAGCTAGGAGTGGATAATGATTTATCTTGGATGTCAACATGCATTAAAATGATTGTGATGTGGTATGATGATATGGTATCCTCCTCTGAATGTTTCGAGTCGCTTGACTTGGCACATGTTCATGCATGTAGTTGAATCAAAACCAACATAGCCTCTATGATATTTATGTTCATGGTGTTCATATCCTACTCATGCTAGTATCCAATGTTACTTATGCATAATGCATGTTCTTGACCGTTTTCGCTCTCTAGCTGGCCGCTTCTCAACCTATTTGCTAGCCTTCACCTGTACTAAGCGTGAATACTGCTTGTGCATCAAAATCCTAAAACCCAAGTTATCCCAAATGAGTCCACCATATCTACCTATGCGATATTACCCTACCGTTCTAAGTAAATTTGCATGTGCCACCTCTTAAAACTTCAAATAAACATCCATTTTTGTGTGCCTGGATTGTTCATAGAGCGACAGGAGGTAATCGGTATCTTCCATACTAAGCGGGTTATTCTCATGATGAGTGTTTATTCACTCGTCCTTGCACGAGAGGGCGGTAATAGGGATTCCCAGTCCCAAAATCAAAAATTGCAATTAATTAAACAAAACTCCCCCAGGAATGATGTTGGTATGGATGGTACCCATGGATTCGGCTAGCCGTGGAGTGTGTTTGTTGGTGGAGGGGGAGTAAACCTTTACTTTTCTCGCTTGGGAACCACCACTAATGTGTTTAGCATGGAAGATATCGATAACTAATGGTCACGAAGTAAACAGGATGGGTGTGTCGGGGGGATGACCCCCGGGTATGCCCAAGACGGCGAAACGATGCTTCAAAACTTTGCCAGGAGAGTGCCCCCTGGCTGGAATCTGGCTGGCTGGAACCTGGCCGGGTTCTCCCTGGCTGGATTCTCCCGGGCTGGGTTCTCCCTGGCTGGGTTCTCCCAGGCCGGGTTCTCCCTGGCTGGGTTCTCCCTGTCCGGGTTCAGCCTGTCCGGGTTCAATCTGGCCAAGTCAACTAAGACGTCATGTCGGACCTGCGCGGACGTGACGGCCATGCTCAACAGTAGAGCACTGTAGATGAGCAGCTGGCACTATTCCTGCATCTTGTGACACTTCACTGCGCTCCAATAGTGATGCACTATAGCTTACATCATGCATCACATCATATGACATCCCAAGTAGTGTAGTGGATGTGTAGGCCACCCCTTGTCCCTGGGCACTAGTATATAAAGTTACCCAGGAGAGGCCTCACACCCACGGGCTCACTTGGCCACACACACTCACGCACACACGTGCTCATACTACCAGGAAGCTCACTCCCACTTGTGCTCACACACGCACATGAAGCTAGTAGCCCATGACTCTCTTCTCAGATACAGCTCCAGGAGCAACTCTGTACCGCGATATACTCCACATATAAACCACACTCGGCAAGACTAGGGGTATTATCTCTCCGGAGAGCCCCGAACCTGGGTACGTCTTGTGTCTCATGCTCGCTCGTACCAACCTCGCCTCTGGAGCCCACCGGTGCCCTCTTGCCTGTCCCTCTCTTTAGCCATCTCATGGCATCTGTCGTGCGCCCACCACGACAGTTGGCGCCCACCGTGGGGCAGCTCGAGGTCTCGGCCGGAGACATGTTCCAGATGGGGCCCTTCACCAACTTCAGTGAGCTCGTCATGTGCGGCCTGGTCCTTGCACCCGGCGCGGCGCCGGCCGGCTTCACTGCCTTGTCCGACGTCCCCTTCAGCGGTTCAGGCGGGACCCTTTTCATCATCGTCACCGCAGCGTCGTTGCTGTCTCTCCGGTAGCACTCGGGGGCCCGACATCGACATGCCCCAGGGACGACCGCGTGGGGCGGCGCGCCCTCGCCCTCTCTGTCATCACCACCGTGACGCCGCCGCCGTCCCGAGGCAGCATGCTGGCGTACCTCCGCCAACGGCCGCGCTTCCGCTCTCCACCGCGCTCCCTGGTCGGCCTCGACCCCATGCAAGCCCTCGGGCGCCTCCCTGTTCGGCGCCTCTTGCCTCGTCCTCGCGCCCGACACCGCCGTTCGAGACCCCGCTCCGACCGCACATCCGCCCCTGTGTGGGCGCTCGGGCGGCGGGGGCTCTCCTGCTTGTGCAAACACTTGTGCCTAGCTAGCTAGCTAGCAGGGCCAATTGATTCAGTTGTGTGCGTGCTAGCTAGTCTAGCTAGCTAGCTTAGCCCGTTTGCGCGCATGAGCCCAGCTATGTGAACCTCGCCGTCGCTCCGGTCGGCAATTCCGTCTGGCCGCGCCGTCCATGTACCTCACCACCAGCTCCATCATCCACCTTTCCTACGGCAGCCCGTCTCTCTTCGTCCTCGCCAACCTCTTCACGCAACTTCGGCAAGAACGCCGCTCCGCGCCGGCCGCGCGGACGCCCGCGCCGCTCCTCCGCCTCGTCTCGGCCGGCTGCAGCTCCACTACGGACACGCTCCGCTCCGCCCCGGCCAGCGTCGGCTCCACCTATTTCGTCTTTGCCTGCAACCTCCTCCGGCAAGAACGCCGCTCCGCGCTCGACCGCCGGTCCGCCACCACCATGCTCGGCCGCCTCGCCGCCTGTCCGCGCGCCGGCTCCGCGCGACCCGTCCACGCCCGCCGGCTCTGCCCGCAGACCGGCCCCATTCCCTCGCACGCGACCCGGCCGTCCGGCTTTGCCTCCACCAGCGGCCGGGTTCTCCTCCCCGACCGGCCCCACCCTGCGCCCCGTTGCCGTCTCCACCAACCGCGCTCGCTCCCAGCTGCCGCCCCCGCTGTGGCCGGGTCGCCTACGCCATGGCTGGGTCGCGCCCACCGGGTCGCCCCGCGCCCCTGCCGGCTCCCGCTCCTCCGCTCATCGCCATCTCCGGCCGCAGCGCCGGGCCCGGCCTCACCTCCGCCCGCGGCCAGGTGCTCCGACCCGGCCCCGGTGTCCTGCGCCTGCGCCACATTGCCCCGCCCAGGTCGGCTCGCCGCCTTGTGCCGGCCTCCGCGGCCGTCCTTGCCTTTGGCTCTGCCACGCCGCTGCCGCGCCCTCTGCTTCGCCCGTGGCCGGCTCCGGCTCCCCCCGCGGCCGGGTTCGCGCGCCCGCTGGCTCCGGCATCCCCGCGGCCGCCTCGCCACCAGCAGGCCCCACGCGCGAACGCTGGCTCCCGTGCCAGCAGGAGGCCAGCTAAAAGAAAGAAAAAGAACTAGTGGGGCCGGCTCAAAAAAAAGAAAGAGAAAGAAAAATAAGAGCCGGTTGCCCAATCCGGCTGAAAGAAAAGGAAATGCCATCGGCTGCAAGGAAAAAAAAAGAAAAGAGAAGAAAAAGAGAGAAAAGAAAAAAAAAGGCTGCCAGACGCCTCCGTCCGCCCGCGACGCTGCTCCGCCGACGGTCCCGCCCATCCCGACGCCTCACCGGCTGTGCTAAGCCGGCTCGGCTGCATCCCGCTCTGCCGCCTGGCCGGTCGGGCCCGACCGGCTGGCCCCTCTTCGAGCGCCCAGAGGCTACCCCCAGTGGGTGTGCCGGCGCGCTCCGCGAGCGCCAAGCCGCGCCGGCTGTCTTCTGCAACCTCTGCCTTGTCTGCGTTAAAGCAATGTGAGCTCCTCACCCGCATATTTTTGCACCGTGCACACAAAACCGGATAACCCCGAGCGACACTCGGGGACCACCTCCACCTTCATTACAGTTGCACTACTGTTCGTCCCGGTGCCAGCTAGTCTCAGCCCAGAGGCTAGCCGCTCGGCCCGGTACGATTCTCTCCCGTAGACGGCTTAGTAGCGTATACGGTACCAAAGGCCCACCTCTCAGCCACAAACCGCCACGCAGCTGTCCGGCAAGCGAGAGCAAAAGCTGGAGGTCACCCCACGCGAAAAACGTCCGGGAGAAGACGGCTTGGGCAACCCGGTCGTTTCCTTTATGAGTATCTACTCGGTCGAATCTGCTCCTGTAGTCCGAGTACTGTGCGCTCCACTCCGTGGCCACTCTTCGTAGCAGCTACAGACCGGCTCCTAGCTGTCTAGCTAACAAGAGGCAAAGCCAAAGAGCGGAGGGGACATGAAAAAGATTGAAGGGGGCTTGGATGAAACCGAGTCGGCACCCTCCGCATAAAACTTGCAATGCCAAAATCAAACATTTGATATATCTGCGCGGACTAACCTTGCCTTTTGCACGATCATCTCCGTGGGGAACCCCCTCCTCGCCCGGAGGCTCGGAGGCTACACCCAGTGGGTGCGCCGGCGCACCGCCGGCACGCCCCTCTGGGAAGGCGCCGCGCTGGTTGCAGGCCCGACGCCGGCTGCAACCAGCATTTCAGACACCACCGTCTGCTTAATCAACAGCAAGACCCCCCGCCCAACTTTTCCATGTTGCCCGGAGGCTCGGAGGATACACCCAGTGGGTGCGCTCATGCGCCCCCACTTAGTCGATAGACTCCGCATCCGCGCCCGGCAGGGCCCCGTGCCCACCAGCCGACGGACTCCGTGTCCGCGCCCGGCACCCTCGACGTCGCCGTCGACTTCATCATCAACAGCAAGACCCTCCGCCCAACTTTTCCAAGTTGCCCGGAGGCTCGGAGGCTACACCCAGTGGGTGCGCTCATGCGCCCCCACTCAGCCGGTGGACTCCACGTCCGCGCCCGGCAGGGCCCCGTGCCCACAAGCCGGCGGACTCCGTGTCCGCGCCCGGCACCCTCGTTGTCGCCATCAGCTTCATCGACAACTGCGAAGACCCTCCACCCAACTTTTCCAAGTTGCCCGGAGGCTCGGAGGCTACACCCAGTGGGTGCGCTTGAGCGCCCCCACTGGAAGCAAGAAGCGCCGGCTGCGGTCCGCAGCCGGCTGTCATCGCATCTTCTACTTCATCAACGCCGCCAAAACCCTCCGCCCAACTTTTCCAAGTTGTCCGGAGGCTCGAAGGCTATTGTCGGGGGGATGACCCCCGGGTATGCCCAAGACGGCGAAACGACGCTTCAAAACTTTGCCAGGGGAGTGCCCCCTGTCTGGAATCTAGCTGGCTAGAACCTGGCCGGGTTCTCTCTGGCTAGGTTCTCCCGAGCTGGGTTCTCCCTGGCCGGGTTCTCCCGGGCTGGGTTCTCCCGGGCCGGGTTCTCCCTGTCCGGGTTCAGCCTGTCTGGGTTCAATCTGGCCAAGTCAACTAAGAAGTCCCGTCGGACCTGGGCGGACGTGACGGCCATGCTCTACAGTGGAGCACTGTAGATGAGCAGCTGGCACTGTTCCTGCATCATGTGACACTTCACTGTGCTCCAATAGTGGTGCACTATAGCCTGCATCATGCATCACATCATATGGCATCCCAAATAGTGTAGTGGGTGTGTGGGCCACCCCTTGTCCCTGGGGATTAGTATATAAAGTGACCCAGGAGAGGCCTCACACCCACGGGCTCACTTGGCCACACACACTCACGCACACACTTGTGCTCATACTCCCAGGAAGCTCACTCCCACTTGTGCTCACACACACACATGAAGCTAGTAGCCCATGGCTCTCTTCTCAGATACAGCTCCAGGAGCAACTCTGTACCGCGATATACTCCACATATAAACCACACTCGGCAGGACTAGGGGTATTATCTCTCCGGAGAGCCCCGAACCTGGATACGTCTTGTGTCTCACGCTCGCTCGTACCAACCTCGCCTCTGGAGCCCACCGGTGCCCTCTTGCCTGTCCCTCTCTTTAGCCATCTCATGGCATCTGCCGTGCGCCCACCACGACAGGGTGCATTTCTCAAAATTTCATTTTATCTCTGTTTTAAAAATCTGAGCTCTGGCACCGCTGCAAATCACTGCTTCCCTCTGCGAAGGAATAATATATTTAATTTTATGTTCAGTCATCACCTTCTCAAATAAGCGCCAGATCTGAGAGCACTATTGTCATCCTCATGCATTGTGTATAGCTAATGTTGGATGCATCATGACTGGATCTTTTCTACCATGAATTACAATGTTTAGTCGCTGCTTGAACTTTGGAGGTGCTCTGCATTTATGTTTTGCAGTCTCAGAATGGGCTAGCGATATACCACTGTTGTCATATTATATCACGATTGTTTTGACAAAGTGTTGTTGTTTGAGATATTTTATTATTGCTCACTAGTTGCTTATGCCATTGATATGAGTTAATATAATTTTTAAGAGTTATTGTCGACATGGTTAGTCATAATCTTTGTTGAAAACCTGGGTGCTACTTAAGCTTATTTATGTAAACAAGAGCAAAAGAGTTCATAAAAGTTTTTCTTTTTCACTTTCAGTTTATCAACTGAATTGCTTGAGGACAAGCAAAGGTTTAAGCTTTGGGAAGTTGATACGTCTCTGGCGTATCTACTTTTCCTAACTCTTTTGCTCTTGTTTTGGACTCTAATTTGCATGATTTGAATGAAACTAACCTGGACTAACGCTGTTTTCAGCAGAACTACCATGGTGTTGTTTTTGTGCAGAAATAAAAGTTCTCGGAATGGAACGAAACTTTTTGTAGAATTTTTATATAATAAAAGAAAAATACTGGAGCCAAGAACCACCGGAGGGGGCCCCTAGGTGAGCACAACCCACCAGGACGCGCCTCCCTCCAGGCGCGCCCAGGTGGGTTGTGCCCGCCTGGTGGCCCCACAGACCCTGATTCCAACTCTATAAAATCCTATTTTTGGAGAAAAAAATTAGGGAGAAAGAATTATCGCGTTTCACGAGACAGAGCCGCCACCACCTCCTTTTCTTCATCGGGAGGCCAGATCTGGAGTTCGTTTGGGGCTTCGGAGAGGGGGCTCTTCGATCTTCGTCATCACTAACCCTTCTCCATTGCCAATTCCATGATGCTCCCCGTCGGGAGTGAGTAATTCCTTCGTAAGCTCGCTGGTCGGTGAGGGAGTTGGGTGAGATTCATCATGTAATCGAGTTAGTTTTGTCAGGGCTTGATCCCTAGTATCCATTATGTTCTGAGATTGATGTTGCTATGACTTTGCCATGCTTAATGCTTGTCACTTTGGGCCCGGGTGCCATGATTTCAGATCTGAACTGTTTATGTTTTCACCATTATATCTATGTTCTAGATCCGATCTTGCAAGTTATATGCACCTGCTACGTGTTATGATCCGCAAACCCCGGAGTGACAATAGTCGGGATACTTTCCGGTGATGACCGTAGTTTGAGGAGTTCATGTATTCACTATGTGTTAATGCTTTGTTCCGGTTCTCTATTAAAAGGAGGCCTTAATATCCCTTAGTTTCCTTATGGACCCCGCTGCCACGGGACGGTAGGACAAAAGATGTCATGCAAGTTCTTTCCATAAGCACGTATGACTATTTACGGAATACATGCCTACATTATATTTATGAACTGGAGCTAGTTTTGTATCGCCCTAGGTTATGACTGTTATATGATGAATATCATCCAACGAATTCACCGATCCAATGCCTACAAATTTTCCACTTATTGTTCTTGCTAAGTTACTACTGCTATTGCTACTGTCACAACTGCTACAAAATCATTGCTAACACTACTACTGTTACTATTACTGTTACCACTGCAACCCAAACTATCATATTATTGTGCTACTGATTACCTTGTTGCAGATAATTAATCTCCAGGTGTGGTTGAATTGACAACTCAGCTGCTAATACTTACAAATATTCTTTGGCTCCCCTTGTGTCAAATCTATAAATTTGGGTTGAATACTCTACCCTCGAAAACTGTTGCGATCCCCTATACTTGTGGGCTATCAAGGGCTTAGCCGCGGACCAGTTTTTGCCTAAGTCAAAAATACAAACCGAGTGAGAAGTTGCTCCACACTCGGGGGCTTAGCTGCGAACCTGCTTTCGCCTAAGTTAAAATACAATCCGAGTGAGGACCTGCTCCACACTCGGAGGCTTAGCTGCGAACCAGCTTTCGCCTAAGTCAAAAATCAAACCGAGTGAGGATCTGCTCCACACTTGGGGGTTTAGCTGCGAACCAGCTTTTGCCTAAGCCAAACAAAACACAAGAAGCAGATATAGACTTCAAAGTTGTCAAACCAAAGATTCAATCTGTCCGAATGTTTCAAAAGCAAAACGAGCCCAAGGCAGAGGGCTGGCTGGCTCGACAAAGGTCTCCAGGTCGAACCCATCGGCGATGCATGTGGTGGCTTCAGCGAAGGTCTCCATGAAATCCTCAAACTTGAGGTTCTTCTTGTTCATCACTCGGAGGCCCTTCAGCTTCTCTTCGTCTACGTTCTTACAATGAACACGGATGAGTGACATCGCCACATCAGCACCACTCCGAGTGGCCGACTTCTTCCAAGCCTTTACCTGAGCGGGGACTTCGTTCAGCCGCGTCATGACCGACTCCAGGTCCATCTGAGTCTCCTCGCCCGGCTGCAAATCCTTGTCGGTCCGACCCACAATACCCCTTGTCCGAGTAATGTAGCCTACAACATACTCCAAGCGGTCCTCCAGTTGCAGGATGCCAAGGGCTGCCTTGTCGGCAATGAGCGACCTGGAAGGATCTAGATCCCTCTCAATCCTTTCCATCTACACCTCCTTGTTGTAGCAGTCCTCTGATGGCAGGAAAGCAACTCGTGAGTAGTTGATAGAGGGAAGTTTACTGTCGTATGGATTACACTCGGCCGAAGGGAACTTACCGACAAGCTTCTCACTGAACTCCTTGCAAAACTCCTCAATATATGCTTCCAGGGTGTTCTTCTTGTCAGTCAGCTGCGTGACCTTCTCCTCCAGCTTACCCTTCTCCTGAGTGGAGGCACTAATGGTAGCCTTGAGGCCCTTGATCTCCTCCTCCAACTTGCCGACTGAAGCCAGCTTCTCGTCAGCAAGCTTGGCCTTGGTCCTGGCTTCCTTCTGGGCCAACGCCAGATCCTTGTCTTTGTTCTCCAAAGCCTGCTTCATAGTTTCTAAAGAAATAGAAGTCCTGAGCCTCATTACGAGTTGGGTGTTCTCACTACAAACATCTGTCGGAGCAGAATGACTCGGATCAAAGGGGAAAACAGTATGGCACTACCGAACGAGGGAAATAACTTACCTCCCAAGGCCTTCTTTTCTTTCTCCAGTCGGGCGCTCTTGAGCTTCTCGGCTTCCAGATTGAGTCAAAGAGATGTCACCTCCTTCTCCATCTTAGCATAGTGGGATCCCAACTCACAAGTCCTCTGCAACATGAAAGAAACAATCAGTCGGAAGATCAAAAAAGAGAAACCAAAGCATCAACTTGCGAACATCCGGCCAACATTGCTGAAAGGAGCAAGCTAGACCAGTACCAGATCTTGAAGTACCCTTTGACTACCGAGTCGGTCGTACACCACCGAGTGGAACAAGCTGGAGCAGTACCAGATCCTGAAGTACCCTTGGGCTACGCACTCAGTCATGCCCCCCAAGAGGAACAAGCTTGACCAGTACCAAATTCGGGTCAGCCAAGCACCCCACAGGGGGAGCAAGCTCGATCAGTACCCGATCTTGAAGTACCCTCTGATCTACCCTCACTCGGTCAGCTCTCGAGTCGACTGATCTCCGAGTCAGCAACGAAGAAGATCCTACCTATTATATCGCCACCGCACGGGTGTTGCTGAGCGTCCTGAACACCTAGCGATAGTTCTAAAGACCGCCGCCGATTACCCGCAATCGACGGTAGTCTCGGGGACTACACCCAGTGGGTGCACTCAGCGTGCCCCCACTGGAAAGTGACTCGTCGATGAGCTAAAAAAAGAGAGACAAACAGCCTCAGGGCAAAATGACCACAAGTTCTAAGACTACCATTGACTAATCCAGTCAATGGTAGCCTCGGGGACTACACCCAGTGGGTGCACTCAGCGTGCCCCCACTGGATCGTGACCACTCAGACACGCCCCGGCTAGACTCCGAGTGAATATGACAAAAAAAACACTCACAAATTGTTCAAAGACCCCTGCCGACTGGTTCCAGTCGACAGGGGCCTCGGGGACTACACCCAGTGGGTGCACTCAGTGTGCCCCCACTGGATCATGAACACCAAGTTGGTGTGCCCTGCGCAAACCCACTAACAGAAATCCTACCAAGAGAAAAGGGAAAAACTTTGACTAGAAATCATACTCACAATGGTACTTACTCGGACGTTGGTCTGCAGTGCCGCACTGGCGTCATAAGCCTCCTTCAGCCGATCGGACATCAACTCCACCTGGATCAGAGCCTCGGTACTCGCCCCCACCTGACCTTCAGGGACATGGTACAGGGGGAAGGAGGTAGCGGGGACTGATGGAGAAGCAGACGTAGGCCTCTGGGCCAGAACCACCGCCGACCCACTCGGAAGGGCATGGGCAGACCCTGCGGGCAGGACCACTGCGGTCGAAGGCGTCAGGCCACCCTGAGCCAGAGGACTCAGCCTCGCAGTCCTTGCGGCAGCCTTCGTCGGGGAAACGCGGGCCGCTCGGTGAGGGGAGACGTCTAGCATGGGCGCTTCAACACTCGGCACCCCCTCTCTGATGGCATCTGGATTGGGCGGGTTGGTCTTCTCATCGTCGTCCAGCTGGATGATCTCGGGTGGAGTTGCACGAATAAATGGACCAAAGAAATCGTTGGTGTTCCGTCGAAAGAAGACCTAACCGTCTGGATCAGTCAGCATGACATACCTTTGGAAGTGGCGGCATTGGCCGCATCGGCATCACTTGGAACCGGCTTGCGAGCGTGTGGGTCCGCCGAAGTCGTCGAGGTGTCGTTGCTACAGAAGTCAAACATCACTCGGTCAGCAAATGAATCACCGCAAAAACAAACAAGGGTTTAACGAGAGCACTCACGTCGAGGCCACACGCACTGCCACCTTGATCCGAGGCACCGTGATCTTTCGGGGCTTGGAGGAGATCTGCTTGGGCAACTTGGGGAGCTTCTCTGCCGAGCTCTCAGCCTTAGCACGAGCACGCTTTGAGCTCCGAGTCGTCCGACCGGAGGCAGTCGGCTGCTGAGCCCCTCCCGCCTTGCCCTTTGGATCATGCAGCACCTTGGAGCGAGGTTCCTTGGGAGTCTCATAAGACGGAGAGGACTCCGCCTCCTCCCCCTCCTCAGAGCTCTCCTCCTCATCGCTCTCCTCCTCTTCATCACTCTTGTCGTCGTCGGTTCCTTCCGAGTACTGCTGTTCGGTGTCACTCGTCACATCCTCGGGCGACCGGTCCACCACCGGGATCCTAGAAATCAAGTACTGAAAGTCCTGAAGGGAAAACACATAACAACACAAAGATCAGCTACACAAGAGGCAACATGTGACCAAGCCGACTGAGCAGCGAATGATTACCTCAATAGGCGACAAGTCCTTGTGGAAGGCTGGCACCAGCCGAGCCCCACGCGGGTTGTCCTGAGCGCAGGTGATGGCCTTGATCTTGGCCCCCACCTCCTTCTCGGTGAGCTCCTCGGGGTGAACCCGGGTGGGGTCACTCGGCCCCTCGTACAGCCACATGGGATGAGTCCTGGCTTGCAGCGGCTGGATGCGCCGAGTGAAGAAAGTCTCCAACAAATCCATGCCGTTCACTCCGGCATTCACAACTCCGATCAACGCACTGGACAAGATATCAACGCCCACCTTCTCCTCCTTCCCCACAGAAAGGGACGCAGGGGCTCTTACCCTCTCGGATGAGTACGGCGGAAGGCCTGACTGGTTGTTGGCACCAGGAACGTCCCTACAGTAGAACCAAGTTCCTTGCCACCCCTTGACAGAGTCGGGGAAGCTCATCTTCGGGAAGGACCTCCCCCCACGAACCTGGATACCCAGGCCCCCGCATAGCTGGGTGACATTGGTTTTCTCACCAGTCGGCGAGTCCTTCATGATGGTCATCGACCGACAGGTGAACATGTATTTGAAGAGGCCCCAGTGAGGATGGCAACCCAAGAATTTTTCACAGAGGGAGCTGAAGGCCGAGAGGTAAATGACGGCATTGGGGGGAAGATGGTGGAGTTGCGCGCCGAAGTAGTCGAGGAATGCTCGAAAAAAAGGGTGGGGAGGCATCGAGAAACCCCGCTCGACGTGGGTGACGAGCATGACGCGCTCATCCTCCTGAGGCGCCGGCTCGACCTTCCCCGTGCTCGGGCGACGCCACCCGTCGTGCAGGATCAACCCCTCTTCTGCGATCTCCTCCAATCGCCGAG
The DNA here is from genome assembly GCA_011799875.1 of Thinopyrum elongatum. NCBI lineage: Eukaryota > Viridiplantae > Streptophyta > Magnoliopsida > Poales > Poaceae > Thinopyrum > Thinopyrum elongatum. The sequence continues at coordinate 529,502,846 of CM022300.1, read as the reverse complement.
CCGTAATGCGCGATGGGATCCAGTCCCCCGCCGTGCCGCCGACCACCGCACCAGAGCCGGAGGAGGTAGCCTTCCCCGCCTTCTTCGCCTTCTCGGCCATGGCCATGGAGTCCCTCGCCATCATCACATGCTCGAGTGGAAAGGAGAAGCGGGGGAGTCGGGGCAAGACGAAGGGGATCTGAGGCTCCTGCCGCTGTCTCCAAATCTTTTATATCTCCAGGCGAATCTTCAGCCAGATCTCCCGCCGCAGATCTCTGAATCGACGGCCCGCACGACAGGGCTACGCCAGAGCAAATGTGGCACGTGGCGAACATCGTGCGTGAAAATCGAGGAGCCACGCCCCCACTTTCCCCACTAGCGCACGACGCTACCGCTTCCACGCGCGAACACACAAATTCGATTCCGAGATTTCCAGGACGAATCGATCTGATTGATTACCTGTGATCCCTTTCCTAAAGGGCGCACGTCAGTCCGACTGACCACCCTCCGCGGGGACCCATGCACTCGGCCACGTTAAACACCTGACTGAAGTCTTCTTCAGGATCGTTATGTGACGAGCTTGACGCCCCTCCGCGGGTTCACTTGGCCCTCTCAGTAGGATCCAAGGCGCATGACTCGTAAACCTGGATTCGTAGAAGGCCTGCGCTGGCGTTCCCCTGGGATAAGGAGCGACGTCTCTCCGAAGAGTTAGACCACGCGTAGGCGTCGCCAATCGAGTTGTAATGGCATGCCCTCACTCGGGCGCCTAGTCTATCTCCTCCGAGAGACAAAACGAATGCCACCGGGTTTTTTCTCGACGCTCAACAACACTCGGTCATCTGGGTAAACCTGTAGTCCAGAATCCGTTGTGTTTTCGTCCAAGGAACAACAAGCCACGATTCGGAAACATATTCTGAATGCTCCTGCAGCACTCGGATTCAACCGAAGGGTCGGTTTGTTTGCCCTACGAAATCCCAACCGATTCGGGGGCTAATGATGTGGTTACCTATTACAGATAGGGTCAAGGACCCATCATTTGGGACCCACATGGGACCCATCACCATCATAGGTAGGTCCATGGACCATGCCAATATTCGGATGCTTACATCAGGAAGTCCACTCGGGCAACTCGTCGGCACTCGGACGACCACACGTCACTCGGCTGATGGACCACCACTCGGACATAGAAGGCAGCAGGACGTCGTGGGAGCTACAACGGTCGAGGAATCCTAAGTCATCTTTTAACAAGAGTCATGACTACCGTTGCCTGTAACTACCGTAGTAGAGGCTCATTATACTAATAACTGACCCATTCAGTGTCATTAAATGCCTCGGCGGCGTGGGAGACATGGGGCTGCAGCGCACTCTATATAAGTCGCACCCCACTCCATAGCCAGGCACGAGCAATCTTTGTAACCATACCCAACAGATCAAAACAAGCCTCAGGGCATGAGACGTAGGGCTTTTACCTCCGTCGAGAGGGGCGTGAACTCGTTAAACACCGAGTGTTACACCTGCGCCGCAGCTAGGTTCTGCTCCTTATTCGTACCCCTAGTACTCATTGTCAGGATCGTAACCCCGACAAAGCGGCCGTGGCATCGCGGGGAGGGAGCGGCGGGGGCTGGGAGGAGGCGGCGAAGATCTTGCGGATCCATTCTGTGTCCAAATCAAGCATCGTGCTCCGCGGCGGGGCGGGGGGACTGATCGATCGGGGTTCGGGGATCGCGGACTGGCAGTAGACAGGGCTTTGGTCGGTTTTGGCTCGCCTCCGCCTGTCAGGGATCGAATTGTGGGTTTTCCGGTTCCCCGTATGACACGGTCAGGTGGATGGTGGGTTTGGAATCGCGGCTGGACTTCCATAACAGCGGCGAGGTCCACGGTCGCCGGCGCATGCGGGGATTTGGGGAACTATTGTGCTGGATGCTCTTTCCATTTTTTTCAAAGGGAAAAGGGAGAAAACTGCTGGATTTCATGGGCCTGCATTTGGGTTGGGTCCATATTATGATGCCTCAGGCGAAGTGGGCAGGCCCAGTTCGAGGCAGGGTTTTCGATGTTCTTCTGCATGGGTTTCTATGCTTCGGTTCTGGTATTTTGTGATTTCTTCCCTTTTATATTATTTCTAACCTTTTATTTTTATTTTTATATATATATATTACTAATCTTTATTTAATTATTAATCTATTTATTTTTCTGAATGCACAATAATATTTCTGAAATACATGACAAACATTTTTGTACAGGACGAACATTTCTAGTACATACAATTAATTTTTTCTTAATACACAATGAAATTTTTAAAAACAGATGGTGAACATTTTTAAGATGCATGATGAAGTTTTTTTAATTGCACGGAGAACATTTTTTAGTACACAATGAACTCAAAAAAAAAGTAGTGAACATTTTAAAATGCATGATGAACATTCTTTCAATACACGATGATTTTTTTATATACACAGTGAATATTTTTACAATACACGCTGAAAAATTTGTATTTAAAATACATGATTAACATTTTTCAATACATGATGTATATTTTTTTAACACATGTTGAACATTTTTTAAGAATATGTGATGAACATGTTTTATATTAATGACGACCATTGTTTAATACACCAGGATTGTTTTAACAGCACCTCGAGTATTTTTTATAAATTAGTAAAAATATTTTTTTTCTAAACATCTTTTTGGTACACTTTGGAAATATATATAAAAGGGAGAAATGTCTGATCATCGGCTGCCCGTTACTCCAGGTAATTACTCGCAACGGGCAGCCAATAGTCAGACATCATAGTGGAACAACCCACACTAGGGTAGATGTGGGTTTCATTCAAAAAAAAAAAGGTAGATGTGGGTGACGACTGCGTTGCAGCAGACAACAGGCGGCATATAGACGCTCCAATGATCTCAGCTTATTTTTCTTTTCCTTTCTTCCAGGCCAATACCATAAAATGCTACAATACAAGTTTATTTCTTTCTTTTTAAACAAGTTTCTACAAAATTTGTACAGTATGACAAAGTGGGCATAGCTTAGTTGTTTTGGTTTCTTGTGGTAGAATCGGTCAAATTGTATTTAAATCTTAGACTTGGCACGGATGCTCGCATAATGCCAGACGTGCTGCGGTTATTTTTGTATCGGTATTGCTTGCCTGTCAACTGTGAGATGCATGTGGCAACTTGATCAATCTCAAGATCTGTTGACTCAATCCTTGAGAGGTGCTCATTGGAGTAGGATCAACCTTACGAAAGGGTTTTGTGTGTTTATAGGAGTGAGTACACATGCGTTAGAACTGTATTTCTCAAAAAACAAAAAGGGCTTTGTACAGTAGTGGCAAAAGGGCACGTGCATTGCAACGGAAGAAAAAGAACATATTCTTCAATGGCCATGATCACATTTTGCTGCATCATCGAGATACACTATCACTCTCAATTTCATGAAATCAAGAACATTTTTTAAAACTCGTGAACATATTTCAAATCGTGAATATTTTTGAAATTCATGAACACTTTTATCAATTTTCGAACATTTTCTCAAATCAAGAACATTTTTTGAATTCATAAACATTTTATACTATTTGCAACCACTTTTAAAAAAATTGAGAACATTTTCTTGAATTGGCGAAAATTTCTAGAATGGATGAACAATGTTTGGGAAATTTGTGGAACAATTTTGAAAATTCACGAATATTTTTTTATTTATATAACATATTTTTGATCTAACGAACATTTTTCGAAATGCAAGATCATTTGTTGAATCAGCGAACACTTTATGAATGAATAAACTATTTTTTAAGTCCCGAAGAGTTTTAGAATTTTAAGGATATTTTTCCATTCATGAACATTTTTAAATTGGCAAAATTTTGTTCAATTAATACACGAACTTTTGAAAAAGTCAGTAACATTTTTTTATTTCCAATTTTTTTTCAAAATTCCGCACATTTTCTGGATAAGTAAACATTTTTTTCATAAAATCGTGAACATTTTTTTGAATGCACAAATTTTTTATGATTTATGAAAAAATTATTTCAAAATTCTAGTTTTTAAAAAAATTCAGAACTTTTTTTAGTTCCAAAATTATTTAAAGTAGAAAAAAAGGAAACCAAAATGAAAAAGAAAAAAAAAACAGACCGCCCGGACGTGTGTCGGCCCACACGGGCGCCATAGGTCTTCTCCCAGGGCGCATAGCGCAGTATAGGAGGTCCCTATTGCATGGGCCGGCCCCGGTGGGGGATCCCTCTGTGTGAAATGTTTTGTATCACTTATGGGTGACATTGGTGCGCAATATTTTGCAACTCTAGCAAAACAGCCTGTGCGTTCCAATCAGAAAAAAATCATAATCTCCAATGGCCATGACCACATTTTGCTGCATCACCGGCATACACTATCACTCTCATTTTCCTGAAATCATGAACAATTTTTGAAAATCATGAATGCTTTTTTTAACTCATGAATATATGTGAAATCGTGAACATTTTTACAGATTTTCGAATATTTTCTCAAATCATGAAAAATTTGAATTCATTATATTTTATGTTGTTTGCAAACATTTTTAGAAAAATTGTGAACATTTTTCATGAATAGGGGAACATTTCCAGAATCAACGAATATTTTTTTTTTTGGAAATCGATGGAACAATTTTTGAAATTCATGAACATTTTTTAATTTAATGAATAATTTTTGAATTAGATGATCATTTTTTAAATCCGCGAACATTTTATGAATCAATTAACTGTTCTGTAAGTCACGAACAGTTTTCGAATTTTTAGGATATTTTTTAATTCATGAAAAAAATTAATTTTCAAAAAAATTCAATTTTATTAACATTTTTTAATACACTATCTTCTATAAAAATTATGAACATTTTTTGATTCCCCATACATTTGTTGTCAAACTTACAAACATTTTTTGAATATGCGAACATTTGTTAAAAAACGCAAACATTTTCTGAATCCACAAATATTTATGAATTATTAAACATTTTGTTTCAGAATTCACATTTTTTCAATTTTCGAAACTTTTGTAAGCCCCAAATTATTTAAAGTAGAAAAAAACAAAGAAGGAAAAGGGAAACGAAAAATAATAAAAACAAAATTTTAAAAACAGGCCGCTTCGGACATGGGCCGGCCCAAATAGGCGCGTTGTGTCTTCTCCAAGCGCAGCAATATAGAAGGCTCCTGCTGCATGGGCCAGCCCAGACAGAGGTTCCCCTGTTTGAAACGTTCTTTTATCACTTATAGTGGCATCGACAGATAATATTTTGCAACTTTGGAGGCAATTTCAGCGACGTGCAGCCAGAAGCAATAGCCCTTTATTATTAGGTATAGATAAGGGAATTATTTTGATCACTAGTATTTATTTTTTTGCATGGTCATACATGTCTCATTCATATCATAAAAATCCAAATACAAGTCACGTAAGAACCAACATAACAAAACTGAAAAGATAGCAGAACATCTCTAAACTTGACACCAATGTCCGTCACCTGCCTCCGGCACCACCACAGCAACCACCGAAGAAAAGAATGACGAATCACCTCCTCACCCGAGCTCGACGCGGCTCCATCGCTGATATGCAGTTTTGCGGACCTCCAGGGTGGCTCGCCGGAAGCCCTTGCCGTTGAACGAATTAGACAGGGGCAACACCCCGGACACGCCATCGAACTCCAGATCTGGCACCCCACCACGACTAAGCTGCCGAAGGAGGAAACCATACCTGCCATCCACGAACCCCGAACCCAGCACACGTTCCGTCTTCCAGATGTCGTCGATGCAGACCATAATCTGCATCCGCTTCTGGACTACCTCCCAAGCTCCGCGCTGACGGTGGAGCAAACACCATCGCAACGGGGGAGCCCGAGGACACAGGTCCTCCACCAGGATGCCGCCGCCACGCCATCCTTACTTGAACAGACTGGTTTCCAAATCTATCCCCAACCATAGGACAGAGGACCTCGTCAGAGAAGGATCCAAAGAATCTTTATTCAGCATCGTCATTATCGTCGCCGAAGCCAAGACGATGAACATGCTAAAAACCTAGACAACGAGGTAGTAAAAACGATTCACACGCGTGGATCCGGCGACCCCCCTAATCACCGACGACCGAGATCGCTGGCGGAGGGGAGCCGCCGGAGAACTGCGCTGGAAGATTGGCCTCTCCTGACGGCGGCTAGGGTTCTGGTCGCCAGGGACGAGAGGAACGCTATGTTGCCCTTGTTGAAACGGCCAATGCTGAACAGAGAGAATGAGAAAAAAAATGCATCTTTTGATGAACAAAGTCGTACGATACACTCGTTGGTACGCTGTTTAAATCTGACGGAACCGCGTACGCACTTTTGTTTCCTGCGATGTTAATTAAAGTTACCACTCCGCAAACCTTCCTTGCTTCAGTTTCACTCTCAAGGATCTGAATAAATACCCATCTAACCTGGCCCATCATTTCACCACAACCATACACGCTCAACAAAAGCTCGCCACTAAGCTTTGCTAGCTAGCCTTACTAGGCAGCTCGCAATACCGTAGCTAGCTAGCCCGACAGGCACACGCACAATGAGGTCACCAGCTGCCATCCTCTTCCTCCTGACCGTCGTTGTCGCCGGCGCGGGCGCAGCGTCCGCGTTTGGATCCGAGAAGCCGCCGACCGACGCCGGCGTCGTCATGCCGGCGGACCCCCGCGGGCCGATGCTCGCGCGCTTCGCGGTGCTGGTGTACAGCCTGAGCCGGAACGCCAAGCTGACGTACGCCGGCGTCTCCGGCGTTGACCAGCGCCCCGACAAGGGCGGGATCAGGTACCAGATGGTGGTCACCGTCGTCGACGCCGGCGGCGCCACAGCCAAGTACCGGGCAGTCATCTGGGGAGTCCCCGAGACCTCGCGGTGGACGCTTCTGCAGTTCAAGCGCGCAAACTGATCGGGCCGGGGGCGGTGCGTGTACATGCGTGCACGTAGCAGGACCGGGGGTGGTCATGCATGTGTGTGCATCAGTGCATGAGCGCATACTAACAGTATCCGCGTCTTGCCACTATATACTGTATAAGTGTACTACTGTACAACTACATCGTGCGACAAGCAAGTGAATAAATGGGGTCGGTCTACGTTGCAAAAGAAGACTGATGATTTATAAGTGTGTATGTTTCAATTCAGGAATGTTGATGGTAAAGTTTTTGTGTACGCCTTGAGTAGCTTGAGTATGATAGTGAGAATGCTTGTGTATGTTTTGATCATCATCCAGAAGCACTATTTTGTGTGTATCCATGCGTGTGTGCATGAGCTAGTGTTGATCATTCATGTGTGTGCATGAGCGCATAAAGCATTATAATATTATATGCATGCATCTTGCCACTTAGTATAGGCATGTATTCCATGGGTTTGTAAATATAAGTCTTTTCAGAGAGTCCACTACGAACTACATACAGATGTATATAGACACATTCTAGAGTGTAGATAATATCTTTTACATTTAAAAACGGAGGGAGTACCAGTGTTCAACTAGTACATGCAATCAAGTGCATGAACGGTTAGAGTCAGTGGTTGATAACGTAACCATCAAATCGGAGTAAAAAAGATGAACTATAATGGGTCCGACATCCGTGATCATATAAAGCTCTAATGATGTGTTTGGCAACCTGCATAATCCTGTATGTTTCCTACTCGACCCATTTTTAACTGTTTGGTAGCCTGCACGGGATCTCCTCAGCTATGCTCTGCTCACCCCGAATACCCCCGTAGCCACGCTCACGAGAGAACCTGTGAAAGAAGGTTCGCTGGTCAGCATGCATGGGTCGAACCCATGAAAAAATCTGAGCCCAACCCACTGGTTCCCGTCTGGACCCACGAACGCTACCTCCGCCTTGTGATCTTCTGGTCGCCGCGCGCCGCCGCTGCTCCAACTCGCCATCGCCACCGCCCAGCAAGGTATTCCCTCCTACCTGTTGTTCCTCGTTCCACTGGCCTCCCTCCCGTTCCTACTCCTCCCTTAATCTACCACCCTCCTGCTTATAATCAGCTAGCACGTAATGAGAAATAGATGGGCCTTGAAAGAGAAAGTAGATTAGAATATGTCTACGTTTGATGTTCGAAGAAAACAAACCATCCTCTCTTTTGTTTGTCCGTTGATGTTTGGTGCTAGATGTGCAGGTTGCATCTGCACTGTTCTTTTCATATGAAAAGAATGATCTTTACATATACCATTGATGAAGTTGATTTGCTAGATGTCTTTTCCTAGTACGTCATGACTGCTAGATGTCCAGGTTGCATCGGCGTACTCTTTTACTAATGACAGATTGATCTTCTAAATACAGTAGATGTCCAAGTTGTTTTGCTAGATGTCTTTTCCTAGTACGACATGACTGCTAGATGCCCAGGTTGTATCATTTGAGATAGTGCTAGTTTATATAGCACTGATATTTTTTTCTTTCTAAATGCAGATCATGTTTCTCATTCATCACAGATATATGTACTCAGCATGTCTGTACTTAACATAGCTCAGGAGGGAACACTATGACAGTATCATGCAGGCTACCAAACAAATCCTAAGAAGGGACACAAGGCAAAACTCTATCTCCTATGTAGGCTATCTATCGGTGTATGCATTGGTTTTGTTCGTGGTTTAGTCTTCATCAACCGACTGTTTATGATGGTGTGTACGCGATTGAGCGGGTGGTCAAGGAGCCTTCTGCTACACATGGATGGCGGCATAGTGCACGGATAACACCCACCTCCTCGCCTTAGGCATGGTTCCAGTGTGCTATCACTTTGTTGTTTCTGGCTTTTTTTTTATATGCATGCATGAGTTTGTTTTGATTATGTGCATCCTAGTCTCTCATAAGTCGGATATATGGTCATTATGCTTAGTATTCCTTTGATACTACATTATAAGTTAGTAAAACAATTCTTTGCCAAGAAAAAAAAACACCATGCACGGTCTCAAAAGGACTACTACATTGAGCTCCATGCCAAGGTTAAAAAAAAAATAAGACCATCCAAGACTAGCCTTTGAAGGTATATTTTTATAGAAGAAAATCTCTAAGCACCGCGCATCACCTCTGGGACTTGAACATGGGTGGGCTTGCTCGCTTCGAGCGAGCCAAGCCAACAGGATGACACCCTGTTCTCCTCCATGCCAAGGTTGAATAGCAGATGTGAAAACAATATATAACTGGCAACTTTTGCTCCACAATGGTTAAAACAAAATCAGTCCACATATCTTTGCGGCCATCGTCCACTCGAGTGAAACAATCGTGCTTGTGTCAACAGTCAACACGGTTCGGGTTATTTTCATTGCAAGGCCTGGCCAGCCGAAGATCCTTTGACCATGCATGCGTACAAGTCAGCAGATCTAACTCGTCCCGATAAGTCAAAAGCAACACCTGGGCCACAGACATGTGGGCCATATGTATATGTCTGCAAGATTTACTGTGCAGTTTCTTTTCCTTGCCAACAAACCAGAACTCTAAGGCAAAATCTTTCGGATTCATTGCCCAATTCGGCCAGCCACGGTAACTAGTACTTTTTTTCTGAAAAAACTTTCAATCTATTCATCACCTATCATGGCAATACAAAGAACACAAAGTATAATAAAAAATTATATCCAGCTTAGCGAAGACCACAAACATTGAAGCAAAGCCGAAGGTGTGCGGCCATCATCGCCCCTTCCTCAGCAAAGTCGGGTACCCACTTGGCCGTAGGTAAGCTCCGGGCCCGGCACCCAATGTGCTAGCCCACTGATGTTGCCACAATTACACATGTAGTACGAGGCTAGCACACAGTCGTGTGTTTGGTGTATATTTTGTACATTAAAGTGTGTGTTGCGTGCATCATAGAGATCAGTGTATGTATGCATGCATCTGTGATTGTATTGTGTTGAAGAAAAAACCTGATGCGTACTAGCTCGTGGTTGGGACTTGACCCAGTCCATGCCTTGAACAAAGTTCATCGATCGTCTTAGGAAGATCTGGAAGCACATTGCTGCAATTTACAAAAAAGAGGCAAACAAAAACAAGTAGGAGTACTTGCATGAGTTGACAATGGAATTCCAAGACGTGCGAGACGCAGAACTAACTTCGAAAAAGATCACACATGATCTTCTGTCGAAGTCCAGGAGCGGTCGATACATTTTACATGTGCAACATGCATGCATGCTTAGGGCATCTTCAACGGTAATCCGTAAAAAAAAACTGTATCCGTCCGTGGGCGGGACGCAACCATTCAACACTAGCTGTATACATCCGGCCAACAATTCAAATCAAGCAGGCGAAATTCGATCAAACCGGACGAATTTCATTCAAGTTCGGATATAATTTACATAAAAAGATCAATATTTCGACCGTTTAACTAAAAAACTAGAAAAAAAAACATAAACCCTATACCGGACGACCACCTCATACGCGTGGCCGCCCTGCCCGGCCGCACTACCGTCTCCGTTGGTGCCGTCGTCGTTGTCGTCATCCCTCAAGCGGCGGTACGGCGCCGGAGGGCCGCGACAGCCTTGTCCAGCGGCTACCTGCCGCTCACAGAGGAGCCGCTTCGCCTCCTGTTGTGCCACGTGGCCTTCGAAGCCCTGACGGTGGCCTTGCCGCGGCCGGTGTTGGCGAGCAGTCGCTAAGCGACCACTCCTCACCAATCTTGGCGAGCTCCGCAGTGGTCACGGAGCGGTCGAGTGCCCACGCGGCGGCAAGGTCTAGGTCGTTGCGGACCCAGTTCCTTGGCGAACGCGAAGAGGCGACTGGCATTGCGCCGGTCGTACCGCTCCTGTTGTCGAGCCGCTCGCTCCGCCTTAGAGACGACGGCCCTCGAGCCCGAGGTACCACCGAGGCAGTGGAGGAGGCGGCCCCGCGCATTCTTGATCGCGGACGGCGAGGCGGTGGCAGCGCGGCAGCTACACCGGCGCGTCGATACGGCTGTAGCGACTGTGCGGCGGGGACGCGGGCTCCTCCTTGACGCGGCCGTAGCAGATTCAATGCGGCGCAACGGCCGGAGTTGGTTCCTCGGGAACCTGCGTCCGCATTGAAGTGGCGGCTGCCGAGAAGTCGCGTCGGTCAGTGCCGCCCTCCCTCCTCCCTCCGGTCATATCACGGCATCAAAGCCGGCCTCCACGTGCACTGTGGCGGCATGAATGCGGCGCAGTAAGCGGCGCGTGCATTGGAAGAAAATCGCGGAAGGGGCAGGTGATGGGTTTTTTTATGGGTCAGGACGGTCAGAAGCGGGCTTGGGAGCGGTCCGCCCTTCCGCAAACCGCCCCAACTTTTGTCTCTGGTTGATGAAAAAAGCCGCTCCGGACTGATATAAATCGACGTTGGATGTCTTTCACAATTCGGACGATTGCAGGAGGTTTACGGGTCCGTTTTGAAGATGTTCTTACTAGGCGTACTGTTACTTGATTTCGTTGCATGACCGCTTACGTACATGCCAGGCTGCTTGATCAAAAGGCAGTGAGCCAGTGGACTTGGAGTACATCGATCAAAGCGTACGTACGTTCGAACGATCGAATAGCGACAAGGTACGATGTTTGACCCGGCTCGTCTTTGAACGACATTTCGACTAGTAGTCTCAGGTTTTCCAAGACAGGAAATGGTAAACTGGCACGTAGGCGAGCGCTGCCCTTTCCTCGTATCAGCGTGCATTGACCCAATTTTTTCTTTACAGAAAAGTAGGTGCATTGACATCGAGATCGCCATTGACGTACGAGTTGTAGTATATATACTTTAGCTTTTTATATTGAAGGCTGCATCACCCGCGAGGTGCATGGGGAGTCGATGGTTTACTTTGGTTTAGGCCATCTCTGAGGCTGAGCAGTAAACAGTAAACCCGGCGCGGATGAAGGGATCAGTCCGTGCACACGGATACTGAAGCCGGTCATCCAATGCTAGTCACTATATATCTATCAGTAAAAAGCAATTTAAAATTCAAATATATCCGATCCGTAGCACACCGGATCACATCATCGACCGATCATAATCAAAAAGATGCGAGTATGCATATATTTTTTACATGCCCGATCACAAAAGAATATCAGTCCGGCAGTCCGTGCATTTTGCCCTGCCAGACTGTTAATCCGAGCCTCCACCCTCAATATGTCGTCGTTGCCGTGTAGGCTGTCTCATGCTCCGCCTCCGCTTCGGCATCCGCCTCCTTCTCCGCCCCTCCGTCTCCGGCAGGGTCTTCTTCGGGTCCATGGGTTGGCGGCGGGAGGGAAGAAGAGAGTGGGGAAAAGGCGGGATTTTGATGGAGAGCGACATGATGGAAGAAGAGGGTGAGGGATTTTGCCACGGAAACAGTGCGGACAGTTACAAAAGCTCGGGCTCCGCCTTAGATTTTGATGGGCCGGGAGTGTCGGAGTCCTACGTAGCTCATGTCCGGACTCCGCCAAAGCCCCCATCCCTCAGTTTGTTTCGACTTGACAGGAAAATTATGGTACAGACTTCTCCACGGATCAAGTGAGATCGATGTTGGATGAAGTGCGCCTTGCGGAGTCCGAACAACTGCGAAGCCCGGATGGTTTAAGGGTCAACATTAGAGATGCCCTTATCAAGAAGAAATGGGCGGTAGGCTCTCCGCCCTACAGAGCCAAGAAATCGCGCTGAAGATCGTGGACGCATGCAATCTTTTCCCTGGAAAAGATGGCGTGCGCGCGTACGTACCTTCGATCGCACTGCATCAAGCTCCAACGCCCAGATATCGCCTCCGGGAATTAGTTCTCGCCGTCCCCTGGCCGGCCTCGATTCCGGGGGCGCATGGCATGCATCATGGTGGCCTCGCTGTCGCGCGATCCAGAGAAAAGTGACCACGCATCCATCCTGTTGACCATGGCATGCAGTTGCAGCGCTGTCCGGCTGCGTGTCGCTCGCGTCGGCGCTAGCTTCAGACTGGCGCCTTGTCGACCCTTTTGCCCGCGCTATAAAGATCGCCGGCATCTCGGCATGCAAAGGCACCCACATACGACAAGAGAACTGCACCAGTGCACACCAGTGCTAGTGTGTGACACGCCACCATGAGGTCTCTGCAGGCTGTGCTCGTGGCGGTCCTGGTCCTGGTCGCCGTGGCCGCGACGCTCCCGGCGGGGACGCACGCCGCGTGGGCGCCGATACCGGCCCGCGACCTAAACGGCATGGTGGTGCAGCAGGCGGGTCGGTTCGCCGTGCTCGTGCACGACATCACGCACCGGACGAGCCTGGTGTTCGTCAAGGTGGAGCGCGGCGAGACGGAGCGGCCGGCGGGTGGCGGCCTCGGCACCAACTACAGGCTCGTGGTGACCGCGGCGAGGGCGCCCGGCGGGAGCAGGGGCAAGTACGAGTGCGTCGTGTGGGGCGTGCCCGGCTCGCGCACCAGCACCTGGAAGCTCCTCGGCTTCAAGGCGCTCTAGCGAGATGCATGGCCATCAAGCACCCGTACGTGTGACCGTGACGGTGCGAGGCAAAACCGCGCGCGTACTCCGCTGAATAATCTACGTTACCCAAGCCTATAGTATGTGCATGGGTTTTTTAAGTACTGCTACACGTGTGACACGTCGTTTAATTTGTCATACGCGCGTAGGCACGGCAAATACCTGTCTGCAGTCTGGACACACCAGCGCCGCAATAAGCAAGTGGTGAGTATCACCGACTATACTTTTTTTTTTGTCATCACTATCCAAATGATATATGTTGGTGATTTTGTAAGAGTTTGGATACTGTGATTGTTTTCAAACGTGTTTTCCCTGGACTCCACTACAATTCTGGTGTCAGATTTTTGAAACGTTTTTAATGCCAATTTGTGTTTGCTGAGGATGACAAGTTTAGTTAACAAGCATGTCAAAACCGTCTTAGTTTTTTTTGTCGGGAAATTGTCGTGCTCGTAAACTAAATTTGTCATCCCGACGCCAACTAAATTTGCCATAAAAATATTTGATTTGCCATGCTTAAAAATCTGACATCAGATTTTTAGCATTGCCGGTTTTTCTATTACAGTTACGAAAATAAGAAAGATTATAGTAACAAGAAGAATGCATTAGTAGGAGATTGTGCATTAGTACCTTCAATCTCCACATTCTAGAAAGAAGAAAACATAGATGATTTTGACGCATTAGCAAAGTTCAAAACTTGCTACTCCTACTTCGTGCAGTTGGCCGATCTTCAGGGATTGCGTAAGCCTAAAAATTCCGGCTAACATCGTTCTCCTCCTGAAAAAGCCCGATGCCACAAAAGTCGAAGACTAAGACCAGATCGGAGGATCGATACCAAAGATCCCCTCCCCTCCCCGCGTCGCCCCTTGGTGGCGACCCGAGGGCGAAACCCTAGCACCGCCTACCACCTTCGCTTTCCTCCCCCATCTCGCCGCTGCTGGAGGGGTCGTCAGCCAGGACGTGCGACCACCGAGGAAGGTGGCGGCGGGGCTCCTCTTCGCCCCATGTTTCGTGTGGGGGCCGGTGGATCTAGGGCGGCGGCCCCAGCGTCGAGGGCGGCGCTTGCCCAGCAGCAGGCGGCGGCCGCCGGCACATGGAAGCGCGTCATGGGTCACGCGGGCGACGGTGGCCCGGGGCTCAGTGCGGGAGCCATCTCCACTGGCTCCATGCACCAGATCTGAAGAGGGCGGCTTCTCCACGCGCGGGCGGGCGAGCCCAATCTGCTCGAGTCTCCGGCGTCCTCTGGTTTGTCAGGCCTGCGGGCTGGGTGGTTTGCTTAGGGCGGACCGGGGGAAACCCTTGGCCGGTGGTGACGGCCACGATGTCGACGGTGCTACGGGCATGTTTTTCCTCTTGTGGGCGACACCGAGGTCCATCCCTTCCCCTTCCCCCATATGTCCCTGGTGAAAACCAGAAATCATGTTTTTGGGCGGCGGCGGTGCTCCGGTGTCGTCACCTTCATGAAGGCACCACCTTTGGACAGTGGGGTGGCAGGCTCGGTTCTTTCGTGGGGGGGGGGGGGGGGGGGTTTGGCTGCCATGGTGGCCGGTGTTCTTCATGGGGCAGCACTCTAGTGGCAGGTGTGGCTGCCATTCTTTCCCGGCATCTTCTGGGCCTCCGGTTCGACAGCTTGGGTCCTATGCTGCAATTTGTGTTGATGGCGAGTGGGGCCTGTGTGTGGTGGCTCTGCGAGGTGAGGCACTCGTTCCTGTCATCATCCCTTAGGCCACCGGATGTGCAATGTCCATATGTGCTCGGGGGGAGCATCTCTGCCTGCCGACGGCGTGGCGCCCTACGAGCCAGGGCGAGAGGGCAGGGTGAGCCCTCTTCGGAGGAGGAATCAAATGACGTGCCAGCCGTGTGTGCTCTTAGGGTCTTGAAGACAAATGGGCTTCCTTCGGCGATGGATCACCTTCCATGGTTTTCTCCTGTTCGGCACGTTCGCGACGGCGGATTAGCTGTTTCTTGTATCTTGAGCTGTTTTGTTGCTCGGTTCTTTTTTGTTCTGTGTTGTTTTTCGTGGCCTTTTGGTCTGTAAGGGCGTCATTGATTTAACACGGGTCTCGGCCTTTTATCTAATACCCGATCACAGTGATAATATGTTCAAGACAAGATGATTGTTAACCTTTTGGCACCTAACCTTCCGACGCTAGTATCCAAGTGCTAGAGCGCCTTCGTGCAAAAACGATGCGTCCACAAAAAGCTCGTATATGTGCAGAATCTCATTAGAGATCTTCATTGAACACAGCCATTAGGTATGTTTCTCAAGTTGGATATCTCCACATCCTATCCTGTCAGTTGGGTTTATCTTCTTAAGGGGCTTCATCGTCTGAGTCTAGACAACACTGATGGGACTAGATTTATTTGTCAATGGCCACAGGGTCCTTGAGAGTTTTGTTGAAGGAAACCAAGTGCCCGCTTCACCCACGCGCATGTGCTACATCAAGGATATATGATTTTGCATATCAAACACAATAAGGGTGGCGTGAATGGCGCTTGCTGCATGATCCACCTCGCGATTTTTACTGTGCGATAGAAAACAATGATTTTTTCTTTCAGAAAGCGCTGGTTAGATAAACACTTCACTGGATAACACCTCCTCCAGCGCCTTCCCTTTCCTTTCCTTCTTCCACGCAACTTCTTCCCTGGCGGCTAGGAATCCCCTCTCCGCTCGCCTCCTCCTCTCCCAGGCCCCGCCGCCCCACACCGCCGCTAGGGTTGCCGCCGTCATCTCCGCCGCCGCCGGCCCATCGCTCCTCAGGCGCTGGCCACCGAAGGAAGGCTGGCTTCTCCCACAGATCTTCTTCTCCTGGTGTGTCTCTCGTATCAAGGTGCAGCGCTGCCCACGGCCCCGATAGCAAGGCGGGCAGAGCCGCGAGCTCTCGTTCCGAGGAAGGCGCAGGCACCTCCTCCACCGCGGGAGGCCATGGCGAGAGGAAGGAGGCCTCGTCACCTCCGCGCCCTTGCCTGCGAGACTAGGTTCCGTTGCGCCTCCAGTCCGAGCACATGGTCGCGCTATCCCCGCCGCATGACGTCGTCGGCGCCGATCTGATGCCCGAAAATGATGGGAACAAGGTGGGGATGGAGATGCGGGTCGTTTTCTTTGGATCTCCTGCTGAAGATTTTGAAGCTTTCTTATTTTGCATGTTTTTTTGGCTGATTTGGGTGTGACTCGTGCATTCGTCCTATAAAAAAATTGTGTCCTCTGAAATTTTGAAAAGTTGTCGGTGATTTGGTTTTGTGTGTTGGTCGAGCCAAAGACATAAACCTGATGGCAATCTGCACGCCGGCTGACTATAACCGTCTTAGTCAGATGATTTCTATATGCAAATATTTTGTTGTTGTGGATTCACCCCTATCTATTATAAACATTATCTTAGTTTACCAATGGTAAATTTCAGAGAAGTAAACTACAAGTTTGGCACCTAATCACCATATGCGCAGAATGTAACATATGTATAACTCCCACTTCCACTTATATTCAAAGACCAATTTGCAGGGTTGTTCTTTTGTTGCAGGCATGTTCTCATTGGTCCGGCAGAAGAGGTTTTGTTGGTTTCCTTGATTTGTTGGCTAGCTCGCTTGATTTGGCCTCAGGATGTGTCCTTCCTCCTTCGTCTTTGCAAAGGAAGTTTTGTTCCATTGCTTGTCATGTCATGTGCCTGTTGGCCTGGACTGCTATGTGATGGGCCATTGGTAGGGTCACCCGAATGGATATTTTTTTCCTGTACAGTTTTTATAGGATCATCCTTACTATATGTTTGAGTAAAACAACTCAATTTCATGTTTATACTCGGTAAAAATTAAATATGGGATGTGCTTTCGAATCTGCATTGTTTCCAACCTGTAGGTTTAGTTTCCCAAGCTTATCCATACTGCATGTTTGAATAGAGTAGTTGAGGTCTATGTTTATATGTGCTCAGGTTCATGTTTTGTCTGATGCTAGAATAGAGTTTATAACTTCTTTTTCTTAATTCATATGGTTTTTTTAGATCAGAATGCTACAACTTCCTTGGTGAGTTTTGTGTGGTGGCAGCGGCTACTCCTGGTAGGTGCTGATCAAGACACAGGCAAACGTGGACGTTTAAAACACATCCAATCAGATTATCTCCAGGTAACTCATTAGGATGCTTATGATCTCTTTTCAACTACAACAAAAGCAATGTACTCTTCTTTTTAGAATGTGTATCCTAATCTAGTGGATTTTGTGGATATGTGACAGCTAATGGAATTTGGATAGAAAATGGTGTTGGGGTCGCTGATCGGATTCTTCGGAACGTCATTTGGGAGCGTAGGAGATTATGGCAGCAGGATCTCTGTGCTGATTTTGAAGGAGTTTCTGCAGAGTACCTAGGTAAAGAGTCGATGTTGGTTTATGAAATCGATTTTCTTTCTAGAGGATAACATATATATTGTTTCCATGTTCTGTGGTGTTCAAAAGATTCATGACTTCAGGGCATTTTATTTTTGCATATCTAATACTTACTGTGCTTTTTGTAAATCGTTTATATAGATACTATATGTATGTCCTACTATCCATATGTACTGCTCTTTGCCTGACTATATGCCTTTTGCATATTTTATGTACTTAACATATTTGCTGCCTTCAC
Source organism: Thinopyrum elongatum (assembly GCA_011799875.1). Classification (NCBI taxonomy): domain Eukaryota; kingdom Viridiplantae; phylum Streptophyta; class Magnoliopsida; order Poales; family Poaceae; genus Thinopyrum; species Thinopyrum elongatum. Next base: position 529,484,887 of record CM022300.1, on the reverse strand, counting down.
TTGGTCCTTCGTCCATATCTGCTGCAGGCTGAACAACAACTTCAACATATGTTAAGCAAATATGTTAAGTACATAAAATATGTTAAGGCAACATCCGTTGATTCAGGCAACATATTGTTGCCTCAAAGGTCATCAAAAGATACATCCTTCATGCAAAGAAAACTGCATTTTTTGTTCAGCATCATTTCATCATGGCAACCTACTTAGCTGAGAACGTTATCATTTATGAGGGACGGCCATCTGTCGACTGTACTGCTAATGCACCTCAGACTTTACTATCTGGGATGAATAAATTCTCATCGGTAAGTGGAGCTATCCAGAATTGTCAACAAAAGTTAGAATAACAGTCCCAGCTTAAGTTAGTTTCTTATTTCCTAACTTCAACTCTGAATTTGGACCTCTTTGTTCCTTTACCTTTCCGTAGTGTAATATTGTGGTTACCTCCTTTCAAGACAAAAAAGCTTGATTTGGTGTTTTCAACCACTAAATTTTTATTTTATTTGTTCAAAATTGGATGTGGCAGCAACTTGACATCACATTTAGAAGAGACCTAACCAACTATAGGCTGCGGATAAACAAACTAGACTCTACAAAAGACGAAGAACAAAAGTCTATAGGGTCCTACTACTACCTCTGATACACGCACCACTGTTGTGATGCTTTGCTAGCGTTGCTACGCCTTGGTTGCTTGTTGTTTCATGCCGTATTTATGCATGTATGAGCTGCTGCTCTGTGTGTGATGTTAGGTTGCTACATGGTTAACTATTAGCTCCATGGTTCAGACTATATGTGTATGTTTGCCTTTTTGGGAGACTAAGAACGGTGGTTGTACTATTATCCTGGCTAAGTTGCCGATAGAGTTGTATGAAGCCATGCTCTCTTCTTTTCCTCTACAAGAAAAATGTTCTCTGTTTCTATTCCTCCTTTCCTATTTACTGCATATTTTATTATGGACCAGATTATATATGTACTACTTACTTGCCATATTTACGCACGTGGATCCATGTATGAGCTAATAATATGTGTAATCTTGACTCGCAATATGGTTAACTGATAGATCTCTCTGTGTTTTTATTTTCCTTGCGGAGTTCAAGTTGCATAAAGCCACGTTTCTGTTCTCTATTTTTACCTTTTCTCTTCCTGTATATTTTGATTTGTAGTGGAAGTTCTTGGTGGTCGCAATGTGTCCTTGATTAGTTATGTATTGTTTCCGCAGAAGCTTTTGTAGCCTTCAATTTGGCACCAAAAACTGCAGAGCTCATCAATCGCCAGCAACAATGTTGCAAACATGATAATATAGTAGCACTTGAGTGTGTGAAGGGTAACCAATCTGGCAGAGCATATGAGAAGAATGGAGAGTTAATTTAATGGTGAAACAAAAACCCTAGCGGTTTAGTTTGGTGCTCAGGCAGAGGAACGGTTTTATAGATTATATAAGCAAAAAATAGTACATGAGCCGCTATTACCATCGTGGTAACAATATTAGATTGGTTTTATCCTCTCTACATCTTCAGCTTTATAATAAGTACACTATCTTATGTTGAGTCCCTCTCAATACTCGATTGCTTACTTCCCTCGTTTAGATTGTTGATTTCTTTTGAAGAATAGACCCTTGTTCCAGTTCAAGGAAATCATGTAGCAGCAATAGTTAATATATTTTTCAGTTTTATTATAAGTCAATTGTAGAATAAAATTGTCATAACATAAGTATTGAGTCTATGATCATATATATGTAACAAACCTTGATGAACTGGTTTTGGTTGATAGTATTTTAAATTTAGTTTCAGACACTCCCAAATTTCTAATTTTCTGTTATTAATATGATTATGATATATGCTGCAGCAATTATGTGTTCAACTTGCAGCAACTATGTGTTCAACTTGCTACTTTATAGCCTTGTTACATTTACGTCAATATTTGTTTCATTTTAGTGCACCATGCCACAAGTTCCAGAAAATTATCTTGTCTCCTGATTAATGGTTTTGCGACTACTTTCATTTAACAAGGCTTATGTGTGCATAAGTTTGTTACTGAATCTGGGAGATGTAGCTAAATATAGAAATAATGTGCATCTTTGCTTTAGGCAGATGGAACTATTCAATTTATGCTTGTTAATCTTCTGTGTATTGTGTATGGTGCACTCCTTATTTGGTTTACACACCACGGAGTAAACTGAAAATAAGGTAACTAGCATTTTGTCAAGGAGGTTTGGTTCTATTTTTTTTAATGTGGAAAATTTAGTTCTCGACTTCTATGCCATCTTTCGTTGTTACATGTATGAAGCCTTATTTTACTATCCTCAGGATAAACTTGTTTTAGATACTAAACAAGGGAACATCCATGCCCTTTTGTGATGTTAACCATCTTACGCCAGGGCCGACGAGGAAGAGGACCGGCGGAGTGTGGTTTGATAAGGTGGCGGTGGTTACTTTGTATCTCCTATTGGTTTGTGGTTACGTAATTCCTATAGCTGTAACTTTTGCACAATCATAAGACCTTTATAGAATGCTAAAAGCTTCAGACCTTTGCTTTGTTTTGAACTTCTGTAAAAATACATCAACCAGAGCTTACACTTAGATATTTAGTTTTAAGTTAAATTTGCTCTGAGTAATTATGGATATTGGGCCTCTACAAGTAAAGTAAGAATCTGAATTCCTAAGTAATTATAACCACTCAAGTGTGATCTTCTTGTTGCTTAAATTCTCAGTTAAGATATCTTTTTGATATGGATTGCCAGGTTCCGTTCTCACATAAAACTCACAGTTTTGTGATCATGTACCTGCATATGATGTTTTTGCTAGAAGGTCTGCTTACTTTGATGTACATCTCGTTTTTCTAAAAATGTCACTAACAGTTTGTTCTGTTGAACATCTTATGTCAACTGGATTCCATCTCAATTCCTGTAAATCTCTCTCCCAAAAAGGTCACTGGCAAGGTAGTGTGGAGTGAGGAGACATAGAGATGGATGAGGACAATGATAGGAAGTAGTAGCAGCTCGACGGCAGGAAGCAGCAGCTCACCTGCTCTTAGGTCTTCATCTCTGCCCTTAGTTTCACTAGTAGAAACAGGGCTTTGGTTGAGGCCAGGATAAGGACATTAATCCCGGTTCACTTACGAACCGGGACCAAAGGGTGCATCAGTCCCGGTTTGTGAGGCCAGGGCGCCGGCCGGGCCTCGGGGGCCATTGGTCCCACTTCGTCTGACACCTTTCGTCTCGGTTCCAGACATGAACCGGGACCAATGGGCCTCGGTCTTGGCCCAGCACCTTTAGTCCCGGTTTGTGGCTGGAATCGGGACCAATGGTCAGTCTTCTATCCTGGTTCTAGCCACCAACCGGGACTAAAGATAAGCCTATATATACCCCCGCCCCTGCCCGCTCACTCCTCTGTTTTTTGGCCGACCGGCGTGTGCAGGTGTGTGTTGCTCTAGCTCTCACCTCCTATGCACATGAGGTGTTCGATGAAATGCCCGAGCCACACTTAAGCTTTCTCCTCTCCAAGCTCGACCTCCAAGCTCTATTTTCCTCAAGATTTGTCTAGGTTTGGCGGTCCGTCCTGTCCTGTCCCCGTCCTCACCGTCATCGATCGCCCACGCCGATCTCGTCGCCGGCACTACCGTGGTGAGGCTCTTGTTCTTATCTTCTTTCTAAAAGGAAAAAAATTCTTACTTGTATGATTTAGATAGATACTTGTATAATTTTCTTACTTTTATTATTGTATGTTATTATATAGTGCCATGGTTTTGGCATCCGCCCCCGTCGGCCCTCGTCCTGTCTATGATTCAGATGCGGTATATTATCTTTTATAACTATTTGTTTCATTTAGTGTTTATGGCAATTATGCCTACCAACGTGACATAGATGTTTTTATCTAGGAGGTATGTGAACCGGAAATTCCAACCGACCCTCTTGTCGAGAGGTTAAATTTAGTTGAAAAAGAAAACAATTAAAATGGAATTGGAGTTGCATGTTGCGGATGTCGTCGATGATCACAAGATCAAGATGGATGAAATGCGCTTGAAGATTATAAAGATTAAAAATTATGCCATTGATACTGAGGCTTGGTATCATTATGCCGTTGGATCAATTGTTACCTTAGTTGCGATTATGATCTCATTTGTTGTTGCATTGAAATGTTTTACATAGTTTCAATGTATGTTTTAATTAGATGCTCTAGATAGCTATATGTTGTTCAATGAGAACTATGTATGAACTTTATGTATTTATTTTTTCAGTAATAACATTTGATCACTACTGTACTTTGGTTTTAATGTGATGATGAACTTGTATTAATTTGGTCACTTCTCTATTCATGATGTTCTGTAATGGTTTTTGATACACTTAATTACATAATGCATGCAGATGAACCGGCAATGGATGTACGGTGACCGACGCACCTCCGAGTACATTAAGGGCCTGCATAATTTTCTCGAAGTGGCTGAGGCAAACAAGCAGAATGGTTTTATGTATTGTCCATGTACTATCTGTGGGAATACGAAGGATTACTCTGACTCGAAAACCCTGCATGTCCACCTGCTTGAGAAGGGTTTCATGCCACACTATAATGTTTGGACCAAGCAAGGAGAAAGAGGGGTTATGATGGAAGACAACGAAGAAGAAGGGGATGATGACAACTATCCGCCCCCTGAATACGTTGATGCTGCAACGGGGGAACCTGAAGATCAAGAGGAACCAGACGATGTGCCCAATGATGATCTTCGCCGGGTCATTGTAGATGCAAAGAGACAATGCCAAAGTGAAAGGGAGAAGTTGAAGTTCGATCGCATGTTAGAGGATCACAAAAAAGGGTTGTACCCAAATTGCGAAGATGACAACACAAAGCTCGGTACCACACTGGAATTGCTGCAATGGAAGGCAAACAATGGTGTATCTGACAACGGATTTGGGAAGCTACTGAAAACATTAAAGAAGAAGCTTCCAAAGGATAATGAATTGCCCGACAGTACGTACAAAGCAAAGAAGGTTTTATGCCCTCTAGGATTGGAGGTGCAGAAGATACATGCATGCCCTAATGACTGCATCCTCTACCGCGGTGCGTACGAGGATTTGAACGCATGCCCGATATGCGGTGCATTGCGGTATAAGATCGGACGAGATGAGCCTGGTGATGTTGAGGGTGAGCGCCCTAGGAAGAGGGTTCCTGCCAAGGTGATGTGGTATGCTCCTATAATACCATAGTTGAAACGTCTGTTCAGAAACAAAGAGCATGCCAAGTTGATGCGATGGCACAAAGAGGACCGTAAGAAAGACGGGAAGCTGAGAGCACCCGCTGACGGGTCGCAGTGGAGAAAAATCAAGAGAAGGTGGGGGGACTTTGCAGGTGACACAAGGAACGTATGGTTTGGTTTAAGCACGGATGGCATTAATCCTTTTGGGGAGCAGAGCAACGATCATAGCACCTGGCCCGTGACTCTATGTATTTATAACCTTCCTCCTTTGTTGTGCATGAAGCGGAAGTTCATTATGATGCCAGTGCTCATCCAAGGCCCTAAGCAACCCGGCAATGACATTGATGTGTACCTAAGGCCATTAGTTGAAGAACTTTTACAGCTGTGGAATGGAAAAGGTGTACGTGTGTGGGATGAGCACGACCAGGAGGAATTTGGCCTACATGCGTTGCTGTTTGTAACCATCAATGATTGGCCTGCTCTCAGTAACCTTTCAGGACAGACAAACAAGGGAGACCACGCATGCACGCACTGTTTAGATGACACCGAAAGTATAAATTTGGACAAATTCAGGAAGAATGTGTACCTGGGGCATCGTCGATTTCTTCCGACCAACCATCAATGTCGAAAGAAAGACAAGCATTTCAAAGATGAGGCAGATCACCGGAAGAAGCCCGCCCTCTGTACTGGTGATCACATACTTGATATGTTCAATGATTTACAAGTAATCTTTGGAAAGGGTCCTGGCGGACTATCTGTTCCGAATGACGCTGAGGGACGCGCACCCATGTGGAAGAAGAAATCTATATTTTGGGACCTACCCTATTGGAAAGACCTAGAGGTCCGCTCTGCAATCGACGTTATGCACGTGATGAAGAATCTTTGCGTGAACCTGCTAGGATTCTTGGGCGTGTATGGGAAGACAAAAGATACACCGGAGGCACGGGAGGACCAGCAACGTGTGCACGAAAAAGACGGCATGCATCCAAAGCAGTATGAAGGTCCTGCCAGCTACGCTCTTACCAAGGAAGAGAAGGAAATCTTCTTTGCATGCCTGCTCAGTATGAAGGCCCCATCTGGCTTCTCGTCGAATATAAAGGGAATAATAAATATGGCAGAGAAAAAGTTCCAGAACCTAAAGTCTCATGATTGCCACATGATTATGACACAACTGCTTTCGGTTGCATTGAGGGGGCTTCTACCGGAAAACGTTCGATTAGCCATTGTGAAGCTATGTGCATTCCTCAATGCAATCTCTCAGAAGGTAATCAATCCAGAAATCCTACCAAGGTTAAAGAATGATTTGGTGCAATGCCTTGTCAGTTTCGAGCTAGTGTTCCCACCATCCTTGTTCAATATCATGACACACGTCCTAGTTCATCTAGTCGACGAGATTGGCATTCTGGGCCCTGTATTTCTACACAATATGTTCCCATTTGAGAGGTTCATGGGAGTCATAAAGAAATATGTTCGTAACCGTGCTAGGCCAGAAGGAAGCATCTCCATGGGCCATCAAACAGAGGAGGTCATTGGGTTTTGTGTTGACTTCATTCCTGACCTTAAGCCAATTGGTCTCCCTCAATCGCAGTATGAGGGGAGACTGACTGGAAAAGGCACGCTAGGAGCGGACTCAATAATATGTAGGGACGGGCATTCTTGGTCTCAAGCACACTATACAGTTCTACAAAATTGTACCTTGGTGACCCCGTATGTCAATGAACACAAGAATATCTGCGCTCCAAACAACCGGAGCAGTGTGACGACTGGATTACATGTGAACACACCAGGACTTTCGGCAGTTGGTTGCAAACACATCTCATGGGTGACAACACTGTTGCAGATGAGCTATACTCGTTGGCCAGGGGACCATCTTCGACTGTATTGACTTACAAAGGGTACGAGATAAATGGGAATACATTTTACACGATCGCCCAAGATCAAAAGAGCACCAACCAAAACAGTGGTGTCCACTTTGATGCAGCAACCAACAGGGGAAAGGACACATATTATGGTTACATAGTGAACATATGGGAACTTGACTATGGACATGATTTTAAGGTCCCTTTGTTTCGGTGCAAATGGGTCAATCTGTCAGGAGGCATAGACCCGTAGTACGGAATAACAATAGTGGATCGGAACAATCTTGGGTACACAGACGAACCATTCGTCCTAGCCAATGATGTGGCGCAGGTTTTCTATGTGAAGGACATGTCTACCAAACCGAGAAAAAGAAAAGATAAGGAAGCGAATACATCATACGATGAGCCAAAGCGCCACATAGTTCTTTCAGGGAAAAGAGACATCGTGGGAGTGGAGGGCAAGACAGACATGTCTGAAGATTATGAAAAGTTTCATGAAATTCCTCCCTTCAAAGTCAAGGTTGACCCAAGCACCCTATTAAACGATGAAGATTATCCATGGTTACGGCGCAATAAGCAAGGGACACACGCGAAGAAAAGGTGAAGACTTTCTCTCCACAACTATTCTGATGATGGCTTTTATCTAGAATATCACTGCAGTTACATGTCAAGAAATGAAATGCCTTTTGTAACAGACGAGTTTTCGTCCGAAACCCTGATACTTCGAAAGGGATTGTCCATTTTGTACACGAAGTGGATCCAGTTTTTGCCGTAACCCTCTCAACTTTTTAGCACAAGCTATGTGGGTGAAATGATGGTACCATGCTAACTTTCAACCCTTTCAGAGTTCATTTGTAGTGCTTTTCAATTTCAGGGTCGTTTAGCTAAAAAAATCAGTAAATGCATGAAAATTACCAAATGAAGTCAGAAAGGGTTGAAAATTTATGATGTGTCTTTGAATGGTGCATGTTGAACACACAAAAAGTCTGAAGTTGAAATAAGTTCAAAAAAATGAAATCCCTTTTGTAGTAGATGAGTTTTCGTCCGAAACCATGATACTTCGAAAGAAATTGTCCATTTTGTACACAAAGTGCATCCAGTTTTTGCCGTAACCCTCTCAACTTTTTAGCACATGCTATGTGGGTGAAATAATGATACCATGCCAACTTTCAACCTTTTTTTGAGTTCATTTGTAGTGCTTTTCAATTTCAGGGTCATTTAGCTCAAAGAATGAACTAAAAAGAATCAAAATAATATAACTAAAATTATCAAAGTATTTATTTGTTAAAAAAATGAACTAAAAAGAATAAAAAAATATTAACTAAAATTATCAAAGTATTTATTTGTTAAAAAGAATGAACTAAAAAGAATCAACTAAAACATTAACTAAAAAGAATCAACTAAAATTATCAAAGTATTTATTTGTTAAAAAGAATGAACTAAAAAGAATCAACAAAAAAGAATCAACTAAAAAGAATGAACTAAAAAGAATCAACTAAAATATTAACTAAAAAGAATGAACTAAAAAGAATCAAAAAATATCAACTAAAAAGAATTTTCATAAAGTTTTTTTTTGTTAAAATCTTTAATAGCAAACTAAAATAACAGGAAAAAAAATTGCCCGCCTACTAGGCCACCACGACCTGGATACGACTAGAAACCCATCTGTAAATGGGCCAGGATACAGGCCCGCGGACCCAGCAGGCCCAACAGGGCGTCAAATAGGCAAGTACTACCTGCATTAGAGAGGAGTTCGAGAGGGCAGCGGCAGCGGCGCTTATAAACCACTCCGAGCCCCTCTCAACTAGCGAGGTGGGACTAAACTTTTGGCCGCGGCATCACCACCCTTTCGTCCCGGTTGGTGGCACCAACTAGGACCAATTCCTACCTTTCGTCCCGGTTAGTGGCACCAACCGGGACCAATGCCCCCCTTTTCGTCCCGGTTGGTGCCACCAACCGGGACTAAAGGACTCTGCTTCCCGCCCTTTGGGCTGCTAAAAATAGACCTTTAGTCCCGGTTGGTGGCACCAACCAGGACGAAAGGGCACCTTTCGTCCCGGTTTGTGCCACCAACCGGGACCAATGCTTTGTGTATATAAGCAACACTTAGGAATTTTTTAGATTTCATCTAGCAGTTGCCCCCGACGACGCCGAGCACACCGACGCCACCAGGCTGCCCGAGCTCGCCGTCGACGCCCTTGCCGTCAGGCTGCTCCACCTCGCCGTCGACGCCTCGCCAACGCCCTCAACGCCCTCTGCCCCGACCCGCGCCCTGCCCCGACGCCGGCGCCGCTCCCGGCACCCTGCCCTGCCCCGACACGCCGCCCCGTGCCCCTGCCCCGCCGCCGCCCCGTGCCCCTGCCCCGACGCCGCCCCGCACCCTCGCCCTGCCCTGACGACGCCGCCCCTCCTCCCCGTTCAGTCCGTCCGGCCCCCTTTCCTCCCTGTACCCTATTTTTTTCATGATTATTTTGATGATGATGATTGTCTGATGATGATGTTGATGATAGATGATGTATGCTTTTTTTTGTTCATATGATGATTTTTTTGTTCATAGAATATTTTTTTGTTCATAGCATTTTTTGGTCCATGTATATATGTATGTGTATGTATGGATGGATGTATATATATAGAAAATGATCATATGATGTTTTTTTTGTTCATAGAAATTAGTTAAAATTTACCAAGTTAGTAAGTTACTAAGTTAAAATGTTCATATATTCAAAATGAGTTAATTAAAAGACTCACTAAGTTAAAATTTACCCCCTCCCCGATAACTTCGACATGAGGGGGACGTCGGACATGCATGAGAGAGAGGCGGTCCGCTCGCCCGACCAACTATCGATGCCACCCAAACCCTAGAAGAAAGAGCGTCGTTGTTGATCTACCCCCTCCCCGATAACTTCGACATGAGGGGGGACGTCGGACATGCATGAGAGAGGCAGTCCGCTCGCCCGACCAACTCTCGAGGCCACCCAAACCCTAGAAGAAAGAGCGTCCTTGTCGATCTACCCCCTCCCCGACAACTTCGACATGAGGGGAGACCCCGGACATGCATGAGAGAGGCGGTCCGCTCGCCCGACCAACTCTCGAGGCCACCCAATACTATATATTGGCGTCTAATTCACCGGTCTTACCTCAGTGAACCGAAGGGACTTTATTTATTCGGTAGGCGGCCGGCATAGGTCAATGGGGTAGAATGGATAGTTTGATCTCCTGCATAGTGATTATTTTTTACAAAGTGTCCTCTCCTGAAAGTATAACCCCGGCCCGATAACTTCAACATGAGGGGGACGTCGGACATGCATGAGAGGGGCGGTCCGCAACTAATCCATTGCTCATATATGCATATGATTCCTTGTTGTGATTAGCTAGGTCTATGTTTGCCACTAATCCATCTCTCATGTTTGTATATTGCCATGTTGTAATATTTGCAGAAACTATGGAAAGAGACTTAGAACAAGAACAATTGTTGGGGGATATAATCCTCGCCGAAGGTGATCCCTTGTCATTTCTCAACGACACCGATGGTTAGGAAGGAGAGGATGACGGCTCCGATGATCCAACAATGGAGGAGGAAGGAGATCATGACGGCTCCGGTGACCGAATGGCAGAGGAAGGAGATCATGATGACGGCTCCGATGACTGAACAAAGGAAGGAGGCTTAACTGTTGCAAAGTCCGGCGAGGTGTATATATATATATATATATATATATATATATATTAATTAAGCCTGTGCTGACTTGATGCATTAATTGTTTTGGTATGTACATATATTAATGCTTCTTTCTTCTTTTAGCCCTCCGGATCGAGCCAAACTTCCGTAAGGAGACGAGGCCCGAAGAAAAGGTTGCGCCAGGATGAAAGGTTCACGATCGCAGAAGTCGCGAAAGATGGCCAATCGATTGCTCCCAAGCGGACCAAGGACACATTTGAACATCAGTGTAGAGTTGTTGTTAGGGACAGCGTCCCGATCAGCATCCAGCAATGGAATAAGAATAAGGACCCTGAAGTTTCTTATGTCCAGGATATACAGAAAGATGATCTTTGGACCTCGCTGATGACAAATTTCAGCCTACCACGAGAGGAGGATCCGAATAACCCAGTTATAGAGCGAAAGGTCAAGACATTTTCTCTTAAGAAGATGACAGAAATATTCAGGAACTGGAAGAAAGAGTTGAACACAAAGTTTGTCGTGAAAGAGGAGACTCCAGAATTCATCGGTCGACATGAGAAGATAAGAGATCACTGGCCCGCATTTGTGGCCTACAAGAACTCGGAGAAGGGTAAGAAAAGGTCACTGACAAACAAGCAAAATGCTGCAAAGAAGCTGTATCACCATCACACGGGGTCAGGTGGCTACTACAAAGCCCGGCCGTTGTGGGACAAAGCTGAGCAAGAACTACTTGCTAAAGGGGTCCAACCAGTGGCATTGCACTGGCCAGATCATTCAAGGACTTAGTTCTTCGGGGTTGGGGGAACTTTGGACCCACAAAAAAAGGGGAGTGTGTTTGGACGGACGAGCAACTTGCAATACCCATACAAAAGCTTCAGAAAGCAATCAAGGCAGCCTAGGAAGGGACGTTCATTCCTGACAGAGAGAAGGACGAGCTGACAGAGGCCCTCGGGAATCCTGAACACACTGGACGAACACGAGGCACATCAGGCTCCGTTCCGTGGGTGTACGGGTTTCCCGACAGCGGTGGTTATAGAAGCAACCGAAATGCAGAGGCTCAGTGCAAGATTAGCAAAACTAGAGGAACTTGAGAGCCAGCGAGCTACCGGCCAACCATCTCAGCGGCACAAAGATCCTTGCTTCGACGCTGCCCCAGAAGCTACCCCACCATCTCAGCGGAGAAGCAGCGTGGCTTCCACGGAGCTCGTTCAGCCTGATTTCACGGCTCCTCGCTACCCCGTGGATAGTATCACGGAGGCTGAACATTGTCTTCTAATGACGAAATGCCAGAACCTGACCTTGAAGGCGGCGGTTGGCTCTGTTGTACCTCCTCAAGCTGAGGGAACTTTTCATTGCCGTCCGATTCCACATGGCTATGCTATTGTGACGATGGATGAAATAATGGAAGGATTTGAGGAGCTGGAGTTGACTACCCTACAGGTGAAGGGGATATTCATCTGGAAAATTCTTTAAGGAGTACCTGTCTATGGAGAAAGGAGTACATCAAGCTTCCAAACTGGACGCCTCAGCAGACTCAGCCTTCTCCGGCGCGTCAGGGCACTCTGCCTCCTCCTCCTCCTCCGCCGCCTCCTCCTCCGCCTCCTCCGGCGCGTCAGGGCACTCCGCCTCCTGCTCCCCCTCCTCCGGCGCGTCAAGGCACTCCGCCTCCTTCTCTGCCTCCTCCGGCGTGTCGGGGACTCCGCCTCGTCAGCAACGGCGGAAGAGAGACGCCACCACTCCGACGGCTAGCAGTACAAGAGGTGAGAAGAAATACAAATTTGGTCCAAGCCTGAAGCCTCTTCCAAAGTTACCATATGAGAGGATTGACGAGGAAAACGCGGACATCAGTGCTGCCGAAGTGCAGGCCCATTTTGGACGGAAACCTCCACCTCCGAAGGAAACGACAGATTCGGTGAAAGTGAAGAGCGCACTTTGGATGCCCTCAAGCGACCACCACCGCCTCCACCGCAATCCAACTATGAATGCTGTATTGCAAAGACATATGATGAAGCGCGGCGGTCGGGAAGTAATTGCAGTGTTGCAAGATTAGCAAAACGAAGAAGTGGGAAAACAATTCCCCAGCTCGGCGAACAGGCGAAGCAATCGTGCCCCCCGCTCAAGGTGTCTAGCGATATCGTCGCTAATCATCCGGGGCTACGCCCGGTACCAATCTTGGTGATTACCTGGGCGATGATGTACAGTTTGAAACGTTAGAGACAATAGATATCTTTAGATACGAGCACGGGAAGCCTCTCGTCAAACCTGATCATCCTCCTCTAACAACGATGATGCGAAGATTGCATGACTGGTACTTGGAAAGCTGCAGGAAGAATGGGACCGATAGTTTGATGCTGAGAATTAAAGAAGAGCACGACCTCATTGGAGTTGAGGTGATGCCTATTGAATTTGTGGAGTTATTTCAGTTATTCAATCAAGAGGCCCTCGACAAACAACTCATGACTTGCTACTGTCTGTAAGTATTACTTCTGTAATTAAGTCTCTAGCTCAACTCGTTCATTGCATGTATATATAATTATCCTCACTATATTATGCAGATTGAAGATTGTCGAATGCAAGGAAAGACAAATCTATGACATTGGGTTCATTAGCCCAAATACCGTAAATGAATGGTCGGTAAAAAAGAGAGTCAAAGATACTGAGGAAAACTTGCTACAATCATTCCTTCGACATCAAAACAAAGGGAAAAAATACTCTTTTCTTACAACTTCAAGTGAGTGTTACTGTCTTGTGCATATTTGGTTTCGCTTACTCGAGGTTAAGTAATGTAATTGATGAGTTATGCGTGCGCAACTTCCACTTTATTCTGCTATCCATTAAGCTTGACGGGGGAGTAGTAACTGTCTTAGACTCGAGACGTAAAGATCCCCAGGATTATGCGGACATGACTGCAATGCTCCATAAGTAAGTTCAATCATTATTGCACCATATCGGCAACTTTCGTTCATTTCCTGATATCAAGTAATCATTTTGTTTGCCTGGCAGGGTTTGGAAAAAGTTCACCGGAATGGTTCCGGGTCTGCAGAAGGAGCTGGGATTTACACACCCCAAAGTAAGTAGTACTAGCTAGTTCCGCGCATCTCTCATTGATTCTAGTTTCATCAATACCATTTATCATGCTTGATTATCAGTTTGATTGAACTCTATTCTCGTAAAGTGCTACTGGCAGGAAGGCGGGAATCATTTATGTGGATACTACGTTTGTGAGTTCATGCGCAGCTCGACCTTTGAGCGGGGCTACTCTGACAAACAATTTGAAGTACGTAAACAATATTCACAATTTTATTTTATTACCATCAATTGTGTTGAGTTTCATTCATATATATGTATTGACCCCCTTCTTTAAATTAGATGTGGTAGATGCGGAATGAACTCCTACCATATGATCGCTTACGAGCAATTCAAGAGGAATTGGCGGGATTCTTTCTTGACCACGTCATACATAAAGACGGAGAATACCATGTGGAAATTAAAGCTGATTTTCGGTAGATGATGTCAGGGATCGTAAGAGATGTTATATTGTATATATGTAGTAGCGTCGGATAGATATACGAAAACTTGTTGTTCGACCAAGCACGGAGAAAGAGAGGTCACTTCTCTCTATATATGTTCATGATCACGATGTTGTGTAATTAATGGTTCCTTCATTTGCTTACTAGCTAGCATCGAGTTCTCTCTGTATGTAGTAGCTACCGTCGACCAAGCACGGAGAAAGAGAGGTCACTTCTCTCTATTAGCTAGCTAACACAATATGAAACCCCTAAATATAACCCTCCAAAACCCCTAACCCCCCCCCCTTTCAAAAAACAAACAAAAAACCCAGCGCCTGCGAGCTGCTGAAGCGTGGCTGCCTTTTGGTCCCGGTTGGTGTTATCAACCGGGACTAAAGGTCCTCCTGCCTGGGCGCCCCACAGCGGCCACGTGGAGCCCCTTTGGTCCCGGTTCGTAAGCCAACCGGGACTAAAGGTTTTGGGCATTAGTCCGGTTTGTTTTGTCCCGGATCCAGAACCGGGGCTAAAGGCCCTCTGGAAACGGGACTAGTACCCTGTTTTCTACTAGTGGTCTACCTCGAGCAGCGGCCAATTATACTCAGCTTCATTGCTCCTATTCATGTTCCTCCCTCCCTCTCCTTCTTATATAGGTTTCCATATAATGACAACTCTCTCTCCCTTTTCCATCTCTGTTTTGTAGATAGCAGAGCAATCTATCATATATACACACTGAAATTGATTCTGTTGTAAGCTTATTCAGATTCCTTTTTCTTTCTTATTGATTCATCAAGGAATGATTGTAATGAATATTTTATATGGATATATCCAAGAGAGCAAGAAATCCTAATATTATAGCATACACTCATATTTATTTACGTGAGTGAGACTAAGGACCAAACATGGCAATTGAATGTGCCAACACAAGATAAGTGCGCACAGTCCTGCCTCAAGAGGCGCCACAAGGTGGCGTCCACTATGGTATCTACAATGTCAAGGAGCATTAGATTTGAAATCACATATATGTTTATGAATCGTTATGAGTTCTAAATGATCATTTTTACATGGACAGATGTCAAAGCTGAGTAAGAGCCAGCAACCTCAAGGAACAATAACCATTCAAGATTGATGCACATTTGGTTTGCCGTGGCCTGGGCGTCATAAAAAAATGGCAAGTACGTCACTGAGGCTGCCTTGGATGCTCTTGCCAACCAGTTGAAGGAGCAGCTGAAGCCGGAGGTCATTGTCGCGCTCCGAGAAATCTTCAGGCTCGATGACGAGCAGGCCGTGGCGATCAAGGGTGCCCTTGTCAACCGTGGAGTTGTTGATGCTCTAGATCATGAAAAAGAGAGTATTCAGGCCACTGATGTGTAAGCTCCCTTCGGTTTATACATGACCTGTTGGGGAAGATCAACTCTAATGATAACACAATGCACTTGTTCTTGTTGCTGGCCGTTGAAGGCCTATAGGGTGTTTTGGGCTGCTGTTTTTCCCTTTTGGGTTTGCTCTGGGTGGAAGAGCTTGCTAAACCACCTCTGTACTGTGCATTATCAATTTTATGCTAGGAAAGTGAAAGGGACGCCTCCTACTTGGCACCGCCCAACTTCCTCTTAGGCGGCGTCACCGGTGGCGCCCCAACCACTAGTGCTATTCATTCGTGGTGCTACACTTTTTGGTCAAAAGGAGAACAATTTTATACAACTGGTTTAGTTGCGATCCCTGGGCAATGTGGATTGCCCGAAACAAAACTACTTAAAAAAAAGATCCGAATTGTTAGCCTAGATCATGCAATCATTCTGAGTTAATGCACTAATGACGCATTTCACTCATGGAAATGGGATCAGCTTGGCTATAAAAAACTGTGATTTTTTATGTTCCTGTAATTTTTTATCTTTTTTTGCCATTTTTTATCTTCTCTTCGTTACAAAGCTCTTTTGTAGCTCTATTAATAAATCATACTACTTGAGTGAACTACGGATCATGTTGCGTAGATTACTACATGAAAACCGGAAGCAAATAGCTAAAAAAGTGCACCTGCATCAACAAGTTCCAACACACGCATAACATTCCCGGCGCCAGTAGCTCCGCCCACGACTACCCGCAATGCAAGTCAGCCATGCCAAGATCATCATCCCGCTCGATCTCATGCATGCAGATCTGAACTCGATCCTAGCTGGCAAAACAAAAACAAAACTGAGAACACGTAGCGGCCGATCGACCCCTTGCTTTCGCCTTTTCCCACGCTATAAATCGGGCCAAAGTCTCACGTAATCAAGCATTGCTCGCATCGGTACAGCCTCCTCAGTCCAGTGATAGCAACATACAAGATGAGGTCGCTGCCGCTGCTGCTGCTCAGAGCGGTCCTCCTCGTGGTCGCCACGCTCCTTGAGGGGGCGTCAGCCAAGTGGACGGCCGTGAACCCGCATGGGGTGGTGATCCAGCAGGTGGGGCGGTTCGCGGTGATCGTGTACAACCTGGCGCACAGCACGGGCCTGATGTGCGTGGGGGTGGCGCGCAACGAGACGGAGGAGGCGGTGAGCGGCGGCGGCACCATCTACCGGCTGGTGGTGGCGGCGGCGACGCCCGACGGGAGCAGGGCGAGTGCCTCGTGTGGGGCGTGCCGGGTTCCAGTCTCAGCACCTGGCCAAGCTCCGTAAATTCAGGAAGATCACAATTGCATAGCCGACCGGTCATGTATCAACCGCACTCCAGTCCCGTCTTTCTTAATTCACGCATATGCTTTGCAAATTTGTTTCTGCCGTCCTTTCTTTCTTGTGCCACTCTAAGTGGTCGTGCAATAAGGTTTCTCCCTGAAACAATGTGATTCCCGTATTATTTTTTTTAGGAAAACAACAGATCTATTCATCAACTGTCGAAATGGTACTACAAAAAACATGCATCCAGATCTGAACCATGTAGCTATGACTATAAGCATCGGAGCGAGTTTATATGCCTGGATCGAATAAACAATTTAGTGCGACTTTATCTTTCGGGGCCAGCTCTTAGATTAAAAATCCCCGCAAATTTTATTTTGGGTAAGTCGATTTAATTTCTTGGCCATTAGATCAAGGATGTGGCTAGGACTCAGTCGGCTGAGATTTAACAAGTCTCACTCATGTGACATAACATGCAACGGAGAAAAAGGAAAATATGAAACAAAAATTTTGCATGGATCTCAATGTGAAATCTTATGGATATAACATCGACTGAGACTTAACGATGGTTAAACCGTCGGCATATCGGCATAGCCGTGGCGGACCTACCAGGTTCTGACACATGGCACATATGCCGACGGTTATGTAACACCCCTGTGTATTAATCACTGTGATCATCTGTTAACTATGCCAAGTCATCTCTATTTGCAATGCTTGATCATAATGTTTAAATACTTCAGTTCAAATTTCCTCTCTGAAAATCAATTCCAATTCAAGTGCAAAATAAAATTGCCCAAAAATTGCTGAGAAAATGTTCATTATCTTGCAAATATTCCAAAACAATGAGGTGTTGAGGAGCAGAACATCACTCTTATGAAAAGATGAATAGTAGCAATTTAAACAACACAATTCCAGCATATTTAAATGCTATTCTAGTTATGAAAAATCTAAACAGATTCAAATAATTCTCAAACTTGTTGTGGCAGTGCATAAAAATGCCTTGGATTTTATGGGCCATGTTCCACATTTTTCCTAAGCCATTTTATGTGCTCAACTATTTCCTTTTCCATCTCTATTAAATAAACAAAAGAAAATAGAAAAAAAAGAAAACCCCCTGGCCAACTGGGCCTAGCCCAGCTGGCCGCCGAACCAACCGGCCCAGCCGGCCCACTCTGTCGCCCCTGGCCTATATGGCCCAACCGGCCTCCCTTATCCCCCCACCCCAGGAAACCCTAACCCCCGAGTCACCCCACTCCCTCACCTCCACGTTCGCCTCCCTCTGCCTCTCCCCGATCCAGATCGGGATCGGGCACTCGCCGTCGCCGCCGCCCGTGACGCCGCCGCCCGGCGCCCCGCACCCCGCCGGAGCCGCCACCGTCGCCCTCCGCCTCGACCGCCCCGTCCTCGTCCTCCTCCCCGCCGGACCGCCCCGAGCCCGGAGCCGCTCCCGACCCCGTCGCCGTATCGCCTCCTCACCTCGACCCCGAGCCACGCTGCCCGCTTCCCTCCATCGCCGGTGAGGCCCCCGGCCTCCTCTCCGCCTCGCCCGCGCGCGCCTCGCCGCCGCGCCCGCCAGCCACCGCCCCTGCCCGCTCGCGCGCTCCCGCCGCGCCTCCCCTGGCCGCGCCTGCTGCGCCCGCCGGCGCCTAGCCGCGCCCGCGACTCGCCCCCCTTGCGCTCGCCCGCGCCGCGCCCCTGCGCCGCCACCGGTCGTGGTCGTGGCCTCGCCGACCCTGCTGGGCGAGCGCCCGCTCGGCCAGCGCCCGACGCCCGCGCGCCTGTTAAGGCCCTGGGCCTATGACGAATGGGACCCACGCCCCTATTAATTTTTTTAAAATAAATAATAATAAAGTTAATTAAGTAATTAATTAGTGAATCAATTAACTTAATTAATCTGGTTTAATTAAACTAATTAAACTTACTTAAACTAATCACCTAATTATGACTAATCAGTTCTGTCTAATTAACCTGTGACGTCATGCTGATGTCATGCTGACGTCAGCAAGCACTGTTTCGGATAATGTTGGATTTAATAATTTAAATAATTCCAGAAAATGATTTAAATCTTTAGAAAATCCTATAAAATGATCCGTAGCTCAGATCGAAAAACTTTGTACATGAAAGTTGCTCAGAACGACGAGACGAATCCGAATGCGCGGTCCGTTCGTCCGCCACACGTCCCTAACTATCCGAACATGGAACCGTTCCCCTCCGGTCATCTGTCTGACAAATGTCCGGAACCGGGAAAACATTCCCGGATGGTTTCCCCCTTCCTAGGTGATGTGTTTCATATCTGTACTCAGTTATCTGATGCTTCCGCTGACGCTTGTACGCAAGCTTATGTATTCGAGCCCTCGAGGCCCCTGGCTTGTAATATAAAGCTTGTATGACTTTATTTATATTTTAGAGTTGTGTTGTGATATCTTTCCGTGAGTCCTTAGGCTTGATCGTGTGCATTTGCGTGTATGATTAGTGCACAAGTGAGCCGGGGGCGTCACAAGTTGGTATCAGAGCCGACTGCCTCTAGGAATCCCCTTTCCAACTCTTTGGCCGAAGTTGAGTCTAGTAACCGAAAACTGCTTTACTAACTTGGCTGTGTGGCTTACGGGCCCACGTCGTCAACTGGGTGGTATTAGGATCTTTTATTCCTCGACCTTTACTCTGGGACTCTGATCTCTCTTCCTTTCGGGTTAAAATTTTACTAACTCCGACATTAGGTTCTCGTGATCACAACCACCCGGTGTTCTGAAATTTCCCCCCTTCCTTCAAGATTGCGGGCCAGGTTCTGCTTACAGGATCTTTTTATCGAGGGCACCCTGTGTTGTCACTTGCAGATTCCTCGCTCCAACAGTTTTCTCCGACGTTGATGTAGCCTTTGCTATGTCTCGTTGTGTACTTCCTTACCGCGTGCCTGCGCGCCGCCTAGCTTGTCTAGCTGCGTTTGTTTCCGAACTCCCACCGTCGTTTGTGTCCAACTCCGTGCAACGTTCTGTATGTCTGTAATGACTACTGTTATACACCTGATGCCTTCTTGTTCATTTCCATGTTACATCATGAACTCCGTACACATGCAATTGTTATGTCTAAACTGCCCATGTTGATTTGGCAGGATGGCTGACGATCCTCCACCTCCACCTTATATTGCCGCAATGATGCAGCAGTTTGAATTGAGCCGTCAGCTCAACGAGAGTTTGGTGAACCGTTTGGAATGCAACGATGCTCGTCAGGAGCCTGGGCCGTTATCGCTTCTAGATTTCGTGCGCCTCAACCCGTCTGTTTTTCGCAACTCCACCAATCCTATGGATGCTGATGATTGGCTTCGTGATATTCTGTTTGAGATGGAGTCAGCTAATGTGGCCCCTGACAGTTACGTCACCTTTGCGACATTCCACTTAAAGGGTCCAGCTGCTCAATGGTGGGAAAGCCTCAAGGATATGTTACCTGCAGAGACTGTAACCACTTGGCTGGAATTTCAGTCAGCTTTTCGTGCACGGTACATTCCTCAAGGTCTGATGGACTAGAAGAAGCAGGAATTTCGCAAACTCACCCAGGGAACAATGACTGTGGATGAATATTAGAGGAAATTCCTTGACTTATCCCGCTATGCTGCGGATGATGTCTGCACTGACGCTCGCAAGCAGGAGAAATTCTGTGAAGGACTGCGTACTGATATAAACCTCGCACTTGCAGTCCATGATTGCCCAGACTTCGCAACGCTTGTCAGCCAATCTTTCCAAGTTGAAACTGCTCTGACTAAGTACCAAGAGTCGCTCAAGCGTACTCGAGATGCCGGCTCGTCTTCGGGTCAGCCTGCTCGGAAACGTCAAGTCTGGATCCCGCACAATGTTTTTCACCGCCCAGCTCCAGCACCGAGGCCGTCTTATGTTGCACCTCATTTGCCTTCACCGCCGAGACAGCTAACGATTCAAGGTGGACAATCCAATGTTGTGGCTCCATCCCTTAATTATCAGAATGCATCTTGTCCTCCTGTTGGTCGTAAGAAGAATTGTTGAAACCGCCGACTCAGAAACCGAAATGTCATACCATCTACTATTGTACTTGGCCATGCGAATCACGTCAATGCTGAAAAGGCTCAGAAGGAACCGACTATTGTGCTAGGAACACTCTCTGTGAATTCAGTGCCAGCTTCTGTTCTTTTTGATTCAGGTGCATCACATTCCTTCGTGTCCCAGCAATTTGCACAATTGCATGGGTTAGCTATGAGCTCATTACCCACTCCTTTAGAAATCATCACTCCCCGTTCCAGGTGGCAAACCAAAATGGTAAGTCACAACAACCAGATCAGAATTGAAGGGTTGATGTTCTCTTCTTCCCTTATTGCTCTTGGACCTTCCGACAAAGACATCATTCTCGGTATGGACTGGTTGACCGCCCACAATGCTTTTATTGACTGTGCCGCTAAGAAAGTCCAACTTACCCATCCTTCTGGCCAAATAGTCAAATACTCAGCCCGAATAGCTCAGGATGCTGAGAGCCAGATATATGCTCTGAATGCGTTGAATGCTTCACCTCTTGAAGGCATCGAGAACGTTCCCGTTGTTCGTGATTTTCAAGACGTCTTCCCAGAGGAACTTCCAGGAATACCCCCTGCTAGAGCTATTGAGTTTGTCATCGACTTGAAACCAGGCACAACTCCTATTGCGAAGCGTCCTTATAAAATGCCTCCGCACCACCTTCTCGAGCTTAAGGAAGAGATCGACAAGTCACTTAAGATGGGTTTCATCCGCCCCAGTTCCTCTGCTTGGGGAGCACCTTCACTCTTCGTTAAGAAGAAGGATGGAACTAACCGATTGGTTCAGGATTATCGGCCCATTAACCAAGCAACAATTCAGAACAAATATCCGCTTCCCAGAATCAACAATCTGTATGATCAACTTGCTGGTTCCTCAGTATTCTCTAAGCTTGATTTGAGATTGGGATACCACCAGATCCGTGTTCGTGAAGAGGATATTCCCAAGACTGCATTTGTTACTCGCTATGGTTCTTATGAGTACAATTGTCATGTCTTTCGGCTTGACTAATGCTCCAGCTACCTTCTCCCGGTTAATGAATTACATGTCATGGATTATCTCGACAAATTCGTCGTGGTATATCTGGATGATATTCTGGTTTATTCGAAGAATGAAGAAGAACATGCTGAACACCTTCGTCTTGTTCTGGAAAGGCTCCGAGAACACCAGTTGTATGCCAAATACTCCAAATGTGAATTTTGGCTTTCTGAAGTAACCTACCTTGGTCATGTAATTTCCAAGGATGGAATTGCCGTTAACCCAGAACGAGTTCAAGCTATTCTTGACTGGACTCCGCCGAAGAATGTCAACAAGTCAGAAGTTTTCTTGGCCTTGCAAGTTATTGCCGTCGTTTTGTCGAGAATTTTTCAAAGATTGCTAAGCCTTTGACTGATCTGCTTCACAAAGGCATTAAATTTAAATGGATAGAAAAATGTCAAGAAAGTTTTCAAACACTCAAAGACAAGCTAACATCTACCCCAGTACTTGCTCCACCAGATTCTCGCAAAGATTTTGTGATCTATTGTGACGTATCCCGTGAAGGATTAGGCTGTGTCCTAATGCAAGAGCGTAAAGTGATTGCCTATGGCTCTCGTCAGTTGCGCCCACATGAAGAGAATTATCCGGTACATGATCTAGAACTAGCTGCTGTCATCTATGCACTGCAGTTGTGGCGACATTACCTTCTCGGTAATCGTTGCGAGATATACACGGATCATAAAAGTCTGAAGGACTTGTTCACTCAGCCATCTCTAAACCTCCGTTAGCAAAGATGGATGGAGGCCATTGCGGACTATGATTTGGGTATTTCTTATACCCCTGGCAAGGCTAACGTGATGGCTGATGCCTTAAGCCGCAAGTCCTATTGCGACAACCTCATGGTTAAGCGAGCTCAACCTCGTCTTTTTGAAGAACTGCGCAAGCTGAATCTGTGTATTGTTCCACAGGGTTCTCTTAATAACCTTGTGATACAACCAGATCTTGAGAAGGCTGTTAAGAGTGCGCAAGCTAAAGATGCTGAAATTGATCTGATGAAGAAAGACCTTCACCTAGAAAAGTACAGGGATTTCTCGCTGTCTGAAGATGGAACCTTGTATTTCAGAGACCGCATTGTGGTACCTCGCTTCGAGCTTATGAGTGATAAGGTCATGAAGGAGGCACATGATACACCGCTGTCTATTCATACGGGTAGCACCAAGATGTATCGTGATCTCCGTCAAAGGTATTGGTGGTCTAAAATGAAGCAAGATATTGCTCGTTATGTTGCTGAATGTGATGTGTGTTGACGCGTTAAAGCAGAACATCAGAAGCCTGCTGGAATTCTGCAACCGCTTCCTATTCCTCTATGGAAATGGGACAAGGTTCAAATGGATTTCATTACTGGCCTTCCCAAGTCACAGAAGGGTCATGATGCTATTCTTGTCGTCGTTGACCAACTTTCCAAAGTTGCACACTTTCTGCCTGTCAAGGAGACTATCACTGCTAGACAGTTAGCAGAGTTGTATATCTCCAGAATTGTATCACTCCACGGTATTCCAAAAGAGATCAGTTCAGACCGTGGCAGCATCTTCACTGGTCATTTCTGGGAAAGTTTCCAAAAAGCTATGGGAACTCATATTACTTGGAGTTCAGCATATCACCCCCAGTCTCAAGGCCAAGTCGAGCGAGTCAATCAAGTGCTTGAAGACATGCTACGAGCTTGTGTTATTTCTTTCGGCAAGAAGTGGGAAGAATCTCTCCCGTATGCCGAGTTCTCCTATAACAACAGCTATCAAGCCAGCTTGAAAATGGCCCCCTTCGAAGTACTATATGGACGCAAGTGTCGAACCCCTCTGAATTGGTCAGAAACTGGGGAACGACCGCTCGTGGGTCCGGATATTATCCAACACGCTGAAGAGCAAGTCTATATCGTTCGAGAAAACCTCAAGGCAGCTCAGGACCGCCAGAAGAGCAACTATGATCGCAAACGATGGGGTTTGACTTATCAACCTGGTGATCAAGCTTATTTGCGAGTCACTCCTATGAAGGGCACTCACCGCTTTGGAATTAAGGGCAAGTTAGCTCCACGCTACATTGGTCCTTTTCGCATTCTTGCCAGACGTGGTCAGGTGGCATACAAATTGGAGTTGCCGTCGCAATTCTCTCATATCCACGATGTATTCCATGTGTCGCAACTTCGTAAATGCTTCAAGGAATCTCCACACCGAGCAGTGGATCACGAGATGCTCGAATTGCATGATGATCTTTCTTATAAGGAGCATCCGATCCGCATCCTCGATGAAGCTGAACGTCGAACCCGCCAGAAGGTTACCAAGTTCCTGAAAGTGCAGTGTTCGAATCATACTGAAGATGAAGCCACTTGGGAACGCGAGGATCATCTTCGCAAGGAATACCCCGACCTCTTCCCTTCTACCTCCTGAATTCTCGGGACGAGAATTTCTTTTAGAAGAGGAGAATTTGTAACACCCCTGTGTATTAATCACTGTGATCATCTGTTAACTATACCAAGTCATCTCCATTTGCAATGCTTGATCATAATGTTTAAATACTTCAGTTCAAATTCCCTCTCTGAAAATCAATTCCAATTCAAGTGCAAAATAAAGTTGCCCAAAAGTTGCTGAGAAAATGTTCATTATCTTGCAAATATTCCAAAACAATGAGGTGTTGAGGAGCAGAACATCACTCTTATGAAAAGATGAACAGTAGCAATTTAAACAGCACAATTCCAGCATATTTAAATGCTATTCTAGTTATGAAAAATCCAAACAGATTCAAATAATTCTCAAACTTGTTGTGGCAGTGCATAAAAATGCCTTGGATTTTATGGGCCATGTTCCACATTTTTCCTAAGCCATTTTATGTGCTCAACTATTTCCTTTCCCATCTCTGTTAAATAAACAAAAGAAAATAGAAAAAAAAAAGAAAACCCCGTGGCCAACTGGGCCTAGCCCAGCTGGCCGCCGAACCAACCGGCCCAGCCGGACCACTCTGTCGCCCCTGGCCTATATGGCCCAACCGGCCTCCCTTATCCCCCACCCCAGGAAACCCTAACCCCCGAGTCACCCCACTCCCCCCTCCACGTTCGCCTCCCTCTGCCTCCCCCCGATCCAGATCGGGATCGGGCGCTCGCCGTCGCCGCCGCCCGCGACGCTGCCGATCGGAGCTCCGCACCTCGCCGTAGCCGCCACCATCGCCCTCCGCCTCGACCGCCCCATCCTCGTCCCCCTCCCCGTCGAACCGCCCCGAGCCCGGAGCCGCTCCCGACCCCGTCGCCGTATCGCCTCCTCACCTCGACCCCGAGCCACACCGCCCGCTTCCCTCCATCGCCAGTGAGGCCTTGGCCTCCTTTCCCCTCCTCTCCGCCTCGCCCGCGCGCGCCTCGCCGCCACGCCCGCCAGCCACCGCCCCTGCCCGCTCGCGCGCTCCCGTGGCGCCTCTCCAGGCCGCGCCTGCTGCGCCCGCCGGCGCCTAGCCACGCCCGCGACTCGCCCCCCCTGCGCTCGCCCGCACCGCGCCCCGGCGCCGCCACCGGTCGTGGCCGTGGCCTCGCCGACCCTGGGCCTATGACGAATGAGACCCACACCCCTATTAAAAAAGAAAATAAAAATAAATAAATAATAATAAAGTTAATTAGTTAATTAATTAAGTAATTAATTAGTGAATCAATTAACTTAATTAATCTGGTTTAATTAAACTAATTAAACTTAGTTAAACTAATCACCTAATTAGGACTAATCAGTTCTGTCTAATTAACCTGTGATGTCATGCTGACGTCAGCAAGCACTGTTTCGGATAATGTTAGATTTAATAATTTAAATAATTCCAGAAAATGATTTAAATCTTTAGAAAATCATATAAAATAATCCGTAGCTCAGATCGAAAAACTTTGTACATGAAAGTTGCTCAGAACGACGAGACGAATCCGAATTCGCGGTCCGTTCGTCCGCCACACGTCCCTAACTATCCGAACATGGAACCGTTCCCCTCCGGTCATCTGTCTGACAAATGTCCGGAACCGGGAAAACATTCTCGGATGGTTTCCCCCTTCCTAGGTGACGTGCGACCATACGTTAGGACACACCCGGCACTGCGTATTGTCATGCCATGCTCTTGTTTACTTTATATTTACTGTTTCTTCCCCCTCTTCTCTCCCGGTAGACCCCGACACCGACGTCGTCCCCGAGGCCGACGCAGCTCCGGAGGTTGACGACACCATTGACGACCTTGCCTTTGCCGTAGAGCAACCAGGCAAGCACCCCCCCTTTGAGCATACCGGTATCGCCTATTCTTTCTCTCTCATGCTTGCATTAGAATTACTGTTGTTACTGCTTTACCTATTCTGATGCATAGCCTGTTTATTGTAACCTACTATTGAAACCTTACCTGCTTATCCTAAACTGTCTAGTATAGGCTGGGTAGAGACCTATCAGTGACCCCACTTGTCCCGACTGCCCCGCTGGATTATCAGAAGACCCGATCAACGGGATCGAAGACAGACCCCAGCACCGCACATCACCCCCTTGGTTGTACAACACTGCATCGTTACCATCGAGTGCCGAGGGTGATACCTCGTATAGCACTCCTGATGTTAACTCTGTAGAGTAGCTATTTGGTCATGGTCATCGAGGGTGATTCCTCCTTCTCCACTTCCGATATGACCCAGTCGTGCAACACACCAAGTGTGAACCCATCGAGGGTGATTCCTCCGAATTCACCTTGATGGATACACCAAGTAGGAATCCAACGAGGGTGATACCTCGGATTCCCTTGATGTTATGGACACACGGATACTTGGACTGTACTATTGTTACTTGGAAAGACGGGTCGACCCTGAGGGGTACCCGCGTGTGATGTGAAGACGGGTTGCCTGGATGGTGCCCGAGTGAGAATACGAGGCGTGGCCGAGCATTCTTGGCCCTTGCCGCAAGTCCTCGAGACGGGGCGACGGGGTCACATCGATCGTGAGTCTCTGCTCGTTACCGCAAGCCCCTAGTCCACTAACGATTTGGATATTTGATCCGAGCAGGCCGCTGGCCTGATAGCACTAACCATCACGTGGGAAGAGTTATGGGCACTCTGCATCGTCGCATCAGCCGAAAGCTCTGTCAGACGTCCAGTTCAGCCTCGTGGCCAGGTCGGACCAGTGCCATCCAGGACTGAGGTGGTGCTCGTCCCGACCCTGCACACACCGACCCGGAGTGCATAGGGCGATGGCCCAAGACCCCTGAGCGCTTAGGATATAGACCGACGGGGACCTCTCTGCTGAGCTGTAGGTAGGGTTGCGGTGTATCGTTTGGCCGAGGCCGGGCATGACCCAGGAAAGTGTGTCTGGTCGGAGTGAAGCGAGCATGGTGGGTAAGTTGGTGCACCCCTGCTGGGAAGAAAACTTCTATCGATAGTCAGTCCTACGGTAAAGGACACTCGGAGTTGTATCCCGATCGATACAACTAGAACTTGAGATGATACCTGGATATGTGGCTCTGGGATTGCTTCTCGTAGGGAGTCGAGAAGGGATCTCTGGACGAGGTTGATGACAGTATGGCTCTGGGATTGCTTTCTCGCAGGGAGTCGAGAAAGGATCTCTGGGTGAGGTTGATAACTCTACTACTACTTTGTACTGTGCTAATCTAGACTCTTCTAATGCTGCGAGACCTCTGAAGATGCTAGTCTTCGATAGGACTAGGCCTTCTCTCTATTCTGGCATTTCTGTAGCCCAGTCCACATATATAGCCTCCCTTTGATAATGTTGCTTATGTAGTGTAGATCCTTGCTTGCTGAGTACTTCGGAGTACTCACGGTTGCTTTGCTTTCTTTTTTCCCCATATCAGTTTGCCGTGACCAGATGACGGAGCCCCGGATACAGCTGCCCGCGCCGACGATTGCTACTACTATACCGAGGGTGGATACTACTACGAGATGGCCGACGACCAGGAGTAGGTTTGGAGGGTCCCAGGCAGGAGGCCTGCGCCTTTCGATCGTAGCTTTTGTTTTGCCTCACCTTTCTAAAGGCTTATCTATTTCTGTTTCATATCTGTACTCAGATATCTGATGCTTCCGCTGACGCTTGTACGCAAGCTTATGTATTCGAGCCCTCGAGGCCCCTGGCTTGTAATATAAAGCTTGTATGACTTTATTTATGTCTTAGAGTTGTGTTGTGATATCTTCCCGTGAGTCCTTAGGCTTGATCGTGTGCATTTGCGTGTATGATTAGTGCACGATTGAGCCGGGGGCATCACAGGTTAGCCGTGACTAGAGTTCCCAGGTTCTGAAGTGTGACAGGTCTATGCCGACAGTTAAACCATCGGCGTACATGTGGCCACGTGGCAGCGTCTACATCGCAGTTGACGGATGTGCCGTCAATTGTTTTTGCCGACGACCGTCTATGTCGACGGCCATCGTCGATAGAGGTTATCTATGCCGATGGGTAGGGGAGGTATGCCGACGCTATTATTTCCAACTGGGCTACGCTAATGTTTTAGGGCACCGTCGGCATAGTAGATGATTCCTGTAGTTTAGAAGCTCTGTAAATTCAGGAAGATCGCAGTTGCATAGCCGACCGGTCATGTATCAACCACATTCTAGTCCCGTCTTTCTTGGTTCACGCATATGCTTTGCAACTTTGTTTATGTCGGTCCTTTCATTCTTGTGCTAGTCTAAGTGGCCGTGCAATAAGGTTTCTCCATGGAACAATGTGATTCCCATATGATTTTTTAGGAAAACTACTAATCTATTCATTCGCAAAAAAAGATCTATTCATCAACCGTTGAAATGGTACTACAAAAATTATAAGTAAAATTACATCCAGATCTAAACCATCTAGCGATGACTACAAGCACTAGATCGAGTTTATATGTCTGAATCGAATAAATAATTTAGCGTGACTTTATCTTTCAGGGCCAGCTATTAGATTAAAAATCCCTGCAAAATTTATTTTGGGTAAGTCAATTTAATTTTTTGGCCATTAGATTAAGGGTGTGGCTAGGACTTAGTCGACTCAGATTTAATAAGTCTCACTCATGTGACATAACATGCAACATAGAAAAAGGAAAATCTAAAAAGAAAATTTTGCATGGATCTCAATGTGAAATCTTATGGCGATTTAATGACGATTAAACTGCCGGCATATGTGCTACATGTCAGAACCTGGTAGCTCTACCACGGCTATGACGAACGGTTTAGCCCTGACCAGAGTTACCAGGTTCTGCCATGTGGCAGGTCCATGACGACAGTTTAACCGTCGGCATATATATTATCTATGTTGACGGTTGTGCATGTGGCCACGTGGCAGCGTCTGCATCGCACTTGACGGACGCACCGTCAATTCTTTCTGTCGACGGCCACCGCCGGTATAGGTTATCTACACGGATGGTTTTCCTATGCCGACGGGCAGGCGAGGTATGCCGACGCTATTGTTGCCGACGGGGCTACGCCGACGGTCACCGTCGGCACTAATGACGCATTTCACTCATGGAAGCGGGATCAGCGTAGCTAAAAAAAAGTGATTTTTTATGTTCCTGCAATTTTTTTTAATTTTTTTTGCCATTTTTTATCTTCTCTTCGTTACAAAGCTCTTTTGTAGCTCTATTAATAAATCATACTACTTCAGTGAACTAAGGATTATGTTGCGTAGACTTTAAGGTTTTCTACATGAAAATCGGAAGCAAATAGCTAAAAAAGTGCACCTGCATCAACAAGTTCCAACACACGCATAACATTCCGCGGCGACAGTAGCTCTGCCCACGACTACCCGCAATGCAAGTCGGCCATGCCAAGCTCATCATCCCGCTCGATCTCATGCATGCAGATCTGAACTCAATCCTAGGTGGCAAAACAAAAACAAAACTAAGAACACGTAGCGGCCGATCGACGCCTTGCTTTCACCTTTCCCATGCTATAAATCGGGCCAAAGTCTCACGTAATCAAGAATTCCTCGCATCGGTATAGCCTCCTCAGTCCAGTGATAGCAACATACAAGATGAGATCGCTGCCGTTGCTGCTACTCGGATTGGTCCTCCTCATGGCCGCCACTCTCCTGGAGGGTGCGTCGTCCAAGTGGACGGCCGTGAACCCGCACGGGGTGGTGATCTAGCTGGTGGGGCGGTTCGTGGTGATCGTGCATGACCTAACACACAGCGGGGGCATGACGTGCGTGGGGGTGGTGCACGGCGAGACAGAGGAGGCGGTGGGCGGCGGCGGCACCATCTGCCGGCTGGTTGTGGCGGCGGCGAAGCCCGACGGGAGCAGGGCACAGTACGAGTGCCTCGTGTGGGCCGTGCCGGGTTCCAGTCTCAGCACCTGGCCAAGCTCCATAAATTCAGGAAGGTCACAATTGCATAGCCGATCGGTCCTGTATCAAAATTGGGATCATATTTCATTCTAGCATTCAAGGATTTTTCTTTCAGCTTAGCTAATAGATTCTTAACATCTTCTCTATCATTGCAAGCAAGAAAGTCTCTATCAGTTTCTTCATCCATAATATAACCCTCAGGTACAACAGGCAATTCATATCTAGGGGGAGAATCATAATCTTCAATTTCAATAATATCATCTGTTTCAACAATTTCATTTTCTCTAACCCTAGCAAGTTGTTCATCAAGAAATTCACCTAGTGGCACAGTACTATCAAGCAAAGTAGTAGTATCATCATTAGCATCATGCATAGCAGAAGTGGCATCATCAATTACTTGCGACATATCAGAATTACTAGCATGTGTAGGTGTCGCAAGCTTACTCAAAACAGAAGGTGAATCAAGTGCAGAGCTAGATGGCAGTTCCTTACCGCCCCTCGTAGTAGAGGGAAAAATCTTGGTTCTAGTATCTTTCAAACTCCTCATAGTGATCAATAGATATAAATCCCAAGTGAATCAGAGAATAGAGCTATGCTCCCCGGCAACGGCGCCAGAAAAAGGTCTTGATAACCCACAAGTATAGGGGATCGCAACAGTTTTCGAGGGTAGAGTATTCAACCCAAATTTATTGATTCGACACGAGGGGAGCCAAAGAATATTCTCAAGTATTAGCAGCTGAGTTGTCAATTCAACCACACCTGACAGACTTAATATCTGCAGCAAAGTATTTAGTACCAAAGTAGTATGGAAGTAACGGTGGCAAAAGTAACAGTAGCAGTTTTGTAGTGATCGTAACAGTGGCAACGGAAAAGTAACTTAGCAAAGATCAATATGTGAAAAGCTCGTAGGCAATGGATCAATGATGGATAATTATGTCGGATGGCATTCATCATGCAACAGTTATAACATAGGGTGACACAGAACTAGCTCCAATTCATCAATATAATGTAGGCATGTATTCCGAATATAGTCATACGTGCTTATGGAAAAGAACTTGCATGACATCTTTTGTCCTACCCTCCTGTGGCAGTGGGGTCCTATTGGAAACAAAGGGATATTAAGGCCTCCTTTTAATAGAGAACCGGACCAAAGCATTAGCACTAGTGAATACATGAACTCCTCAAACTACGGTCATCACCGGGAAGTGTCCCGACTATTGTCACTCCGGTGTTGCCGGATCATAACACGTAGTAGGTGACTATAACTTGCAAGATAGGATCAAGAACACAAATATATTCATGGAAACATAAAGGGTTCAGATCTGAAATCATGGCACTCGGGCCCTAGTGACAAGCATTAAGCATAGCAAAGTCATAGCAACATCAATCTTAGAACATAGTGGATTCTAGGGATCAAACCCTAACAAAACTAACTCGATTACATGGTAAATCTCATCCAACCCATCACCGTCCAGCAAGCCTATGATGGGATTACTCACGCACGGCGGTGAGCATCATGAAATTGGTGATGGAGGATGGTTGATGATGACGACGGCGATGATTTCCCCTCTCCGGAGCCCCGAACGGACTCCAAATCTGGTCTCCCAAGGAAGAAGAGGAGGTGGCGGCGGCTCCGTATCGTAAAACGCGATGAATCCTTCTCTCTGATTTTTTTTCTCCCCGAACGTGAATACATGGAGTTGGAGTTGAGGTCGGTGGAGGTCCAGGGGGCCCACAAGGACAGAGGGCGCGCCCCCACCCTTGTGGACAGGGTGTGGGCCCCCTTCAGTTGATTCTTTCGCCAATATTTTTATTTATTCCAAAACTGATCTCCGTGAAGTTTCAGGTCATTTCGAGAACTTTTATTTGTGCACAAAAATAACACCATGGCAATTCTGCTGAAAACAGCGTCAGTCCGGGTTAGTTCCATTCAAATCTTGCAAATTAGAGTCCAAAACAAGGGCAAAAAAGTTTGGAAAAGTAGATACAATGGAGACGTATCAACTCCCCCAAGCTTAACCCATTGCTTGTCCTCAAGCAATTCAGTTGACAAACTGAAAGTGATAAAGAAAAACTTTTACAAACTCTGTTTGATCTTGTTGTTGCAAATATGTATAGCCAGCAATCAGGTTTTCAGCAAAGATTATGAACTAACCATATTCACAATAACATTTAGGTCTCAAATTTACTCATATCAATGGCATAATCAACTAGCGAGCAATAATAATAAATCTCGGATGACAACACTTTTTCAAAACAATCATGATATGATATAAGAAGATGGTATCTCGCTAGCCCTTTTTGAGACCGCAAAACATAAATGCAGAGCACCCCTGAAGATTAAGGACTGACTAGACATTGTAATTCATGGTAAAAGAGATCCAGTCACAGTCATACTCAATATCAATTAATAGCAAAGCATACAAATGACAGTGGTGCTCTCTAACTGGTGCTTTTTATAAGAGAATGATGACTCAACATAAAAGTAAATAGATAGGCCCTTCGCAGAGGGAAGCAGGGATTTGAAGAGGTGCCAGAGCTCGAGTTTTTAAAATAGAGATGAATATAATTTTGAGCGGTATGCTTTCATTGTCAACATAGCAACCAAGAGATCTCAGTATCTTCCATGCTACATACATTATAGACGGTTCCCAAACAGAATGGTAAAGTTTTTTTACTCCCCCTCAACCAACAAGCACACTCCATGGCTGGTCCGAAACAACGGGTACCGTCCATACAAGCAACAATCCTAGGGGAGTTTAATTTATTTTGATTTGATTTGAGCATGGGACTGGGCATCCCGATTACCAGCCATTTTCTCGTGAATGATGAGCAGAGTCCACTCATAGCGAGAATAACCCACCTAGCATGGAAGATACTCACAACCCCTAGTCGCTACATGAGCAATTCGGGCATAAAAAACAGATTATCATTTGAAGGTTTAGAGTTTGGCACATGCAAATTTACTTGGAACGGCAGGTAAATACCGCATATAGAAAGGTATGGTGGACTCATATGGAATAACTTTGGGTTTATGGAAGTGGATGCACAAGCAGTATTCCCGCTTAGTACAAGTGAAGGCTAGCAAAAGACTGGGAAGTGACCAACTAGAGAGCGACAACAGTCATAAACATGCATTGAGAGTAACCAACATTGAATGCAAGCATGAGTAGGATATAAATCACCATGAACATAAATATCGTGGAGGCTATGTTGATCTTGTTTCAACTACATGCGTGAACATGTGCCAAGTCAAGCCACTCGAATCATTCAAAGGAGGATACCATCCTATCATACTACATCACAACCATTTTAAAAGCATGTTGGCACGCAAGGTAAACCATTATAAACCCCCTAGCTAATTAAGCATGGCATGAGTAACTATAATCTCTAATTGTCATTGCAAACATGTTTCATTCATAATAGGCTGAATCAAGAATGATGAACTAATCATATTTACAAAAACTAGATAGGTCGAGTTCATACCAGCTTTTCCTCATCTCAATCATTTCATCATATATCGTCATTATTGCTGTCACTTGCACAACCGAACGGTGTGGATAATAATAATAGTGCACGTGCATTGGACCAAGCTGGAATCTGCAAATATTTATTCAAAGGAGAAGAAAATATAATATGGGCTCTTTGTTAGATCAACAATAATACATATGAGAGCCACTCAACATTTTCATCGCGGTCTTCTCTCCTTGACCCCCAAAGAAAAGAAAAGAATTTCAAAGAAACATACTGAAATGTTTTTGGAGTTTTTGTTTTTCTGAAGAAAGTAAAACAAGAACGAGAAAAACTATCTACACGGGAAAGCTCCCAACAATTAAAAGAAGAACGAGAAATCTTTTTGGGTTTTCTTTAATACTACAACTAAGCATGGAAAGTAAACTAAGCTACACCTAATTTTTTTTGTTTTTCTCAAAGGCTTTTCAAACACACAAGAAGAAAGCGAGAAAAAGAAATAAAGCTAACATGGATAATACAATGAAAAAGTATGAACACCGACAACTGGAATGAGTGTGTGAACATGAATGTAATGTCGGTGAGAAATACGTACTCCCCCAAGCTTAGGCTTTTGTCCTAAGTTGGTCTAGGCCCATGGATCAAAGTAGCCCTCTCCAGTGTACTGAGGAGGATCCTGGGGGTTCCGCTGGTTAGCGAGCTCCTGTGGCTCCCACTGATAAATAGACTCCTGAGATGGATCAGGTGATGGCTCTGGCTCAGGAGCTGGGGATCGCGTCCCCTCCCAGTATGCATGAATGTCCTCGGGCAAAACGAAGTACCTGCCTGAATGAATATCGAACAAAGCAGGTGTAGGCAAGGTAATAATCTGAAAACTATCCTTGCTAAATATCAAGTTATAAATGAGTCTCTTTTCCTCATCATAGCGAATAAACTTATGTGCTACATGCTGTCATAATCTAAGTATATAGTGGGTAGCAGTTTCTCCTCTTTCTCATTATGCCTAATGGGTATTTCAAAGCGTCTAGCAAGTTGAGAGGCGAAGATACCTCCGAAAATAGGACCCTTAGTCCGGTTGAGACTCAACCGTCTAGCAACCATATTGCCTAAACTGAAAGTTTTATCGCGAAGTAAAGCATGGCGTAAAATGGCAAGGTCAGGAGCACTAAGGCCTCCACTCTCCCCGCGACCAATTAAACATCTCCCAGCAAATAATGAGTAGAAGCGCAAAACAGGAAAATGTAAACTAGCTACTCTTGCTTCCGACACCTTTCTCCTTTCCCCTACGGCAACTTCATTAATAAAATCTTCCACATCACTAGGACGTGGTTCCTCGACGCTACCCTCATAAGGTAATTTGCGAACCTCACAAAAGTCATAAAGCGTCATCTCCTTATGCTCATCATATAAGTGAAACTCTACCGTGGGTGGTGATCTCCTAGCATGAAAATGAAAATTTTGCACGAAAGTATTAGTGAGTAGGAGATACTGATCACACTGGTCATGGAGGAAGTCGGTGATGCCTGCATTCTCAGCCAAATAATAGAAATCCTCATAAATTCCAGCCGCTTCCAAGAATGCATCACATGGCCATTCACATGGTCGAATCTCCGCGGCACGAGGAAGATTGTACTTGGGCTTTTCCTTCTCCTGATTTTCTCTTTCCTTCGAACCCCGGCTCGAAGAGCCTCTCAACAATCTCCTCATCCTTTTCTTCCTCTGAAATTTTTCTGAAATTTTTAGTAACTCAAAATAAAAGTGAACCAAACTCAACAAAACTGATAGCAACCACTCCTACAAGTGCCTAGAGGCTATATCATGCATCAAAACTACTTTGGACCATGCAAGCTCAAGAACAGTGTCACTACAGCAGCAAAAATTTGCAAATATATAAAGCACTAGAACAAAAACTAATTGGACCATTGGAGGAGTCACATACCGAAGAACAATCCCCCAAAACAGTTTTGCAAATGGAGCTTTACACAAGGAGATCGAAAATGGCAGCAAGATGAGCTAGAACACGGGTTTGAGCACTAGGATGATTTTTTCTGGAGCAAGACGAAGTGGATGAATGCTGGAATAAGTGAAGGGGGCCACATGGGACCCACAAGACTGGGGGGCACGCCCAGGGGGTAGGGCACGCCCTCCGTCCTTGTGGACAGGGTGTGGGTCCCCCTGGTGTGTTCTCACTGCCAGAAATTCTCAAATATTCTATAAAAAAATATAATAAATTTTCAGGGCATTTGGAGAACTTTTATTTTAGGGTCATTTTTTATTTCACGGATAATTCAGAAAACAGATAGAAAATACTATTTTTTCTTTATTCATTCTAAATAACAGAAAGTAAAAAGTAGGTACAAAAAGTTGTGCCTTCTAAATTCATCCATCTCATGCCCATCAAAAGGAATCCGTTAACAAGGTTGATCAAGTCTTATTAACAAACTTCTTCCAAATGACATGAAACCGAAGAATTTTCGAATAACACTAGGTTACCTCAACGGGGATATGCATGTCCCCAACAATAAGAATATCATATTTCTTTTTGACAGTAGGAAGAGGGAATTCAAAACCTCCAATAGTAATAGTTGAAAATTTTCCAATAGAATTGATACTATGAACTTGAGGTTGTTTCTTCAGAAAGTGTACCGTATGCTCATTACCATTAACATGAAAAGTGACATTGCCTTTATTGCAATCAATAACAGCCCCTGCAGTATTCAAAAAGGGCCTACCAAGGATGATCGACATACTGTCGTCCTCGGGAATACCAAGAATAACAAAGTCCGTTAAGATAGTAACATTTGCAACCACAACAGGCACATCCTCACAAATACCGATGGGTATAGCAGTTGATTTATCAGCCATTTGCAAAGAGATTTTAGTAGGTGTCAACTTATTCAATTCAAGTCTACAATATAAAGAGAAAGGCATAACACTAACACCGGCTCCAAGATCACATAAAGCAGTTTTAACATAGTTTCTTTTAATGGAGCATGGTATAGTTGGTACTCCTGGATCCCCAAGTTTCTTTGGTATTCCACCCTTAAAAGTGTAATTAGCAAGCATGGTGGAAATTTTACCTTCCGGTATCTTCCTTTTATTAGTAACAATATCTTTCATATACTTAGCATAAGGAGGCATTTTAAGCATATCAGTTAAACGCATACGCAAGAAGATAGGTCTAATCATTTCAGCAAAGCGCCCAAAATCCTCATCATCCTTTTTCTTGGATGGCTAAGGAGGAAAGGGGATGGGTTTCTGAACCCATAGTTCTCTTTCTTTACCATGTTTCCTAGCAATGAAGTCTCTCTTATCATAACGTTGATTCTTTGATTGTGGGTTATCAAGATCAACAGCAGGCTCAATCTCTACATCACTATCATTACTAGCTTGAGCATCAACATGAACATCATTATTAACATTATCACTAGGTTCATGTTCATCACCAGATTGTGTCTCAGCATCAGAAATAGAAATATCATTTGGATTCTCAGGTGTGTCTATAACAGGTTCACTAGAAGTATGCAAAGTCCTATCAGTTTTCTTTTTATTTTTGTTAGGACTAGGTGCATCAGTATTAATTCTCTGAGAATCTTGCTCAACTCTCTTAGGATGGCCCTCAGGATACAAAGGTTCCTGAGTCATTTTACCACCTCTAGTCATAACCCTAACAGCATTATCATTGTTCTTATTATTCAACTCATTAAGCAAATCATCCTGTGCCTTAAGTACTTGTTCTACTTGAGTTGTAACCATGGAAGCATGTTTACTAATAAGCTTAAGATCATTAACAGTTCTACTCATATAATCACCCAAGTGGTCAAGCATGTAAGCATTACGTTTCAATTGTCTACTAACATAAGCATTGAAGTTTTCTTTTTTAACAATGAAATTATCAAACTCATCCAAGCATTGACTAGTAGACTTATTATGAGGAATATCACCTTCATCAAATCTACAGAGAGAGTTTACCTCTACTACCAATGTCGGGTTATCAAGACCATGTATTTCTTCAATAGGCGGTAAATTCTTAATATCTTCAGCTTTAATACCTTTTTCTTTCATAGATTTCTTTGCCTCTTGCATATCTTCAGGACTGAGAAATAGAATACCCCTTTTCTTCGGAGTTGGCTTAGGAGTTGGTTCAGAAAGTGTCCAATCATTATCATTACTCAATATATTATTCAATAGCAATTCAGCTTGCTTAATAGTTCGTTCCCTGAAAATACAACTAGCACAACTATCTAGGTGGTCCCTAGAAGCATCGGTTAGTCCATTATAAAATATATCAAGTATTTCATTTTTCTTGAGAGGATGATCAGGCAAAGCATTAAGTAATTGGAGAAGCCTCCCCCAAGCTTGTGGGAGACTCTCTTCTTCAATTTGCATAAAGTTAAATATTTCCTGTAAGGCAGCTTGTTTCTTATGAGTAGGGAAATATTTTTGAGAGAAGTAATAAATCATATCCTAGGGACTACGCACACAACCAGGTGCAAGAGAATTAAACCATAACTTAGCATCACCCTTTAATGAGAAAGGAAACAATTTAAGAATATAATAGTAACATTTTTTTTCCTCATGAGCAAATAGGGTGGCTATATCATTCAGTTTAGTAAGATGTGCCAAAACTGTTTTAGATTCATAACCATAGAAGGGATCAGATTCAACCAAAGTAATTAACTCAGGATCGACAGAGAATTCATAATCCTTATCAGTAACAAAGATAGGTGAAGTAGCAAAATTGGGATCATATTTCATTCTAGCATTCAAGGATTTTTCTTTCAGCTTAGCTAACAATTTCTTAAGATCTTCTCTATCATTGCAAGCAAGAAAGTCTCTAGAAGTTTCTTCATCCATAATATAACCCTCAGGTACAACAGGCAATTCATATCTAGGGGGAGAATCATAATCTTCAGTTTCAGTAATATCATCAGTTTCAGCAATTTCATTTTCTCTAACCCTAGCAAGTTGTTCATCAAGAAATTCACCTAGTGGCACAGTATTATCAAGCAAAGCAGTAGTATCATCATTAGCATCATGCATAGTAGAAGTGACATCATCAATTACTTGCGACATATCAGAATTACTAGCAGGTGTAGGTGTCGCAAGCTTACTCAAAACAGAAGATGAATCAAGTGCAGAGCTAGATGGTAGTTCCTTACCTCCCCTCGTAGTAGAGGGAAAAATCTTGGTAGTATCTTTCAAATTCCTCATAGTGATCAACAGATATAAATCCCAAGTGACTCAGAGAATAGAGCTATGCTCCTCGGCAACGGCGCCAGAAAAAGGTCTTGATAACCCACAAGTATAGGGGATCGCAACAGTTTTCGAGGATAGAGTATTCAACCCAAATTTATTGATTCGACACAAGGGAAGCCAAAGAATATTCTCAAGTATTAGCAGCCGGGTTGTCAATTCAACCACACCTAAAAGACTTAATATCTACAGCAAAGTAGTATGGAAGTAACGGTAACGGTGGCAAAAGTAACAGTAGCAGTTTTGTAGTGATCGTAACAGTGGCAACGGAAAAGTAACTTAGCAAAGATCAATATGTGAAAAGCTCGTAGGCAATGGATCAATGATGGATAATTATGTCGGATGGCATTCATCATGCAACAGTTATAACATAGGGTGACACAAAACTAGCTCCAATTCATCAATATAATGTAGGCATGTATTCCGAATATAGTCATACGTGCTTATGGAAAAGAACTTGCATGACATCTTTTGTCCTACCCTCCCGTGGCAGCGGGGTCCTATTGGAAACTAAGGGATATTAAGGCCTCCTTTTAATAGAGAACCAGACCAAAGCATTAGCACTAGTGAATACATGAACTCCTCAAACTACGGTCATCAC
Source organism: Thinopyrum elongatum (assembly GCA_011799875.1). NCBI lineage: Eukaryota > Viridiplantae > Streptophyta > Magnoliopsida > Poales > Poaceae > Thinopyrum > Thinopyrum elongatum. The sequence continues at coordinate 529,445,360 of CM022300.1, read as the reverse complement.
CGGGAAGTGTCCTGACTATTGTCACTTCGGGGTTGCCGGATCATAACACGTAGTAGGTGACTATAACTTGCAAGATAGGATCAAGAACACAAATATATTCATGGAAACATAAAGGGTTCAGATCTGAAATCATGGCACTCGGGCCCTAGTGACAAGCATTAAGCATAGCAAAGTCATAGCTACATCAATCTTAGAACATAGTGGATTCTAGGGATCAAACCCTAACAAAACTAACTCGATTACATGGTAAATCTCATCCAACCCATCACCGTCCAGCAAGCCTATGATGGGATTACTCACGCACGGCAGTGAGCATCATGAAATTAGTGATGGAGGATGGTTGATGATGACGACGGCGATGATTTCCCCTCTCCGGAGCCCCGAACGGACTCCAGATCTGGTCTCCCAAGGAAGAATAGGAGGTGGCGGCGGCTCTGTATCGTAAAACGCGATGAATCCTTCTCTCTAAATTTTTTTCTCCCCGAACATGAATACATGGAGTTGGAGTTGAGGTCGGTGGAGGTCCAGGGGGCCCACAAGGACAGAGGGCGTGCCCCCCACCCTTGTGGACAGGGTGTGGGCCCCCTTCAGTTGATTCTTTCGCCAATATTTTTTATTTATTCCAAAACTGATCTCCGTGAAGTTTCAGGTCATTCCGAGAACTTTTATTTCTGCACAAAAATAACACCATGGCAATTCTGCTGGAAACAGCGTCAGTCCGGGTTAGTTCCATTCAAATCATGCAAATTAGAGTCCAAAACAAGGGCAAAAGAGTTTGGAAAAGTAGATATGATGGAGACGTATCAGGCACATATGCCGACGGTTAATCGTTGATGTCGTGGATTTGACACGGCAGATGCCCTTGTGAAAGGACTTAGGTGTGGAGCCATCGCAACGTAGGTTAGCTCAAAGGGGTTGAACGGGACAAAGGACACAAAGGGTTACCCAGGTTCAGCCCCTCTCAACGAGGTAAAAGCCTATATATGTCCTGCTTCTAGTTGTATTGCTTGAGTTTCTATTACAAGGGAGCGAATATGCTTGACCTTGTTCTCGACTTGTTGTTTCTTAAGTTAACCCGCCGTTGGGTCTCGCCTTTATATACACAGGTCGAGGTCCGGCGGCTTACAAGAGTTCGGGTCGTATTACACATCGTAACCGACCCTATCCCTAAATTACCTCGCCTTGCTAGACAAGCTATCATCAGGCGGCTCACGCCTTCGGGTCTTGAGTCGCCTCCGGGTCATGGGCTTTCAATAGCCCGCTTGTAAGCCTTACTGGGCCTTCAATTATAAATTGCAGACAATATGACCCGACCCCTCCTGGGCGGGTTATAGCACGGGGTTATATCCCCAACATTAGGCCCCAGATTGGTTTGAACCTGTTCATGTCAATCTCCATTCTGCAGTGAGCAACTCCTTTTAATCTTTCCAACTCTTAATCTGATAAACTTATATAACCCACCATAACAGAGAGATGACGTCACATCATTAATTCCAAGAAAAACCTTATGACATCACAACGGATCTTTGCATTAATCATCCATTCCGAAAAATGAGGCATCTTTGTTGTTAAGATAATGATCATGCCTCCTCGATTTCCGCACTTGCCATTTACTGTTCACTTTTTCCCTTATAAATAGGCATAGGGGGGATTCTTTTTCACTTTTACCCCGTCCCCCTCTCTTCTTCTTCCTCGCACCATCTGTCGTTGCGCGAGCTCTGCCGCCGCCGTCGACCTCCACAAGATGCACCAACCTGGCCGCTGCATCACCCTGATCAGACCAGAAAACCGCGGCGCCCTTCCGTTGTTCACCGACATCGTCAGGTACTCGCCTTTCTTGACCTTCAATCTACATTCGGGTTTCCTCAATTCATCCGTTCATCGGTGTTCATCAGCGTTCATCGCATCCGCTGGTAGTCCATCCTTTATGCCGCTTAGTTGAAACCCAATATGATACTGGAGTCATGCGGTAGCAATTTTAGCATCTGTTTCTTCAACACAGATCCATCCTGTCCCTTCAAACTTCATTTTCAATAGGTCAGTACTTCCGCCACAGTTTAGGTTTAAGAATAGTTTTTCCTTTCTAAACTGACGTAGATCCATGAATATAGCTGCAATCTTGGAAATCTGTTTATACAACACTTAGTAGAATTTTTAGCACTTCCATTTTTATAGACAGCTAACTCGCCGTATTGCACATGGCGGCTTATAAAAACTCTTGTGACCCGCCAGCCTCAGGCCGGCTTAAAAACTAGCAAATAGCTCCATACTGTAGACACACACCACTTGCGATTGGATCCCTTCCAAAGTTACTGAAGAGATCCTCAATGAATATGTGACCATGGGTGTTTTAGCCGCCAAAGAAGTCATTCATTGGCGGGCTCCAGGACCTGAATGCCCTCCTGGACCTCAAAAGGGTGAGGTCGTAGTCTTTACAGACCATCTGCTCCGTGGCTTTTCCCTGCCCGGCTCAAAGTTCTTTCGAGATGTGCTACATTTTTACAACCTTCATCCTCAAGATATTGGTCCCAATTCTGTCTCCAATATATGCAATTTCCAAGTGTTCAGTGAAGCATACCTTGGTGAAGCACCCTCTATAGATCTGTTCAGAGATCATTTTTATATCAATCACCAAACTAAGATGCCCGACGGGCTTAGTCTTGAACTTGGAGGTGTTTCAATTCCAAGACGGAGAGATGTGACCTTCCCTGCAGCCACCCTGCCGAGTCATCCTAAAGATTGGAACTTCACTTGGTTCTACTGCAAAGATACCTCCCCATAAGGAGAAAACCCCCTGCCGGGTTTTTGTCCACATCGTCTTCCTACCAGCGGCCCACTGCCAGGCCGGATGACTGCTTTAGAACACGGTCTTTATTCTTCCACCTTTTCAAAGATCCGGGCCTTTATTGCAAACGACTTAACCGGAATTGATCTTGTTCGCTGCTGGGTTTCGTGGAGAATTCTGCCTTTAAGCCGCCGCCCCGGCTTAATGTGTGAATATACTGGAAATACCATAGATCCACTGCGTTACAATTCCACTGATTTAACTGAAAAGGAGATCAATGAGTCTGTCAAATCGCTTCTTGGTGAGTCATTGGCAAATTGCAGCAAGACGGGTCTTGCCCCTTACTATACTCTGAACCTGTAGCCAGCGGTAAGTATCCTTATATATGCATTGCTTATTTGTCGATCTGCCTGGTTTCAATCTTACTGTTTATGTATATCCAGGCCGACTCTCCTTTTTGGAAAAGGAAGATACAAACCACTACTGCTCCATCAAAAAGGACCAAAACAACCGGTCGCGGCCCGGGTCATCCCAAGAAGCCTACAACACAAGAACAGCTTGCACTAGACGACTCAGAGGTAGAAACTTGATTCACTTGGTATTCTCTATATGCAACTTATTGATGCTGATTCACCTCAAGAGGAAACAGAGACAAGCCAAGCTGATGGCGCTGAGGTAATCCCTATCTCCTCTGACTCAAAAATTTTGCCAAGAGAGAAAATATGGCGGGTCGCCAGGAAAGTATGATTTTCCCATCCTCTCGCTCACTTAGATCCAAACTTTCTTTCGAAGAAATAGCAGCACGAGATTAGACGGCATACTCGAAACAGCGGCCAAGAAGAACTTATGGCCGGCTTGCCCAACACGCCGCCGGTTCATAAACGTCGTCATGAGGTGTCTCATAGTCCTACTTCCTCTCTTTCACGAGCCGGTCTCATACGACAACCTATTAATTCTTCTGACTCGGCATATCAGGATACTTCTCACTCATCTGGCGACTCAAACGGCTCACAGCTCCCCACATTTGTGGTTAACCCGGCGTAAGTATTATTGCTTGTTGATTAATTCACCTTGCCCATTCATACTTATTAAACTAAATAATTTTCCTTATAGGGCTAAGGCAAAGACGGGCAAGAAGCAAAAACCTGGCCCTTCCAAGATTGCTGAAGCTTTTGAACAGGAGAATCAGGCACCGACAGCAGGCGAAGCTCAAACCTAGGAACTTGAAGATCCTGAGAGACGGCAGGACGACCCACCTCCTCAAGCTGATCTTGTCAATCCTGACTTGGCTGCAGATGTTAACGATGACCCAGCGACCAATCAAGACCCGCCAAGTCCTAAACCGCTTTCTCATGTCAAACATTCACACAAGTCTTCTGCTGATGCCCATATTGAAGAGGTAACCATCACTGGAACAGCTTATCAACCACTCGGCGTTTCCACAGTACTGGCCAAACATTCCACCAAGGAAGAAATACACTCGTCGGACAAAAATAAGCCCAAGCTTGATCTTGAGAATTATTCGAAGCTGAATGCTGGCGAATTGTACTCTGGCTATCTGAGCCGGCTTCACACAAGCCGCGATCTAGAAGCAAGTTTGGTCAACATGATGCGACAGAAATATGAGGTATAAAATCACCTCCTCCTTTAACTTTATATATATATATATATCCAGCCCCCAAGTGTTAATCATAGGAAAGGATCATTGAATATGCTTAATACTTGCAGCAACCTGCAAACTTAGATTTTCAGGTCGTAACCTCTTTAAGGCCGGCTTACCTAAGCCGAATTAACCATGTTGTAATCAAAAGTCTTTCACAAAATAATCCACTAGAACCCTCAAGGGCCGGATTATCATGCAAGGATGAACCGGGTCTTCCATATAATTTTTGAAAAGTACCGGCCATAGCCCCCAAGAACCGGCTTAGCCTGAAAAGATGAACCGGGTCTATTGTAATAAGCTTAACTTGAGAACTGCCATCCATAACCCTCAAGGTCCGACTTATCATGCAAGGATGAGCCGGGTCTTCCATATGATTCTTAAAAATTCAGATCATAGCCCTCAAGGGCCGGGTCATCTGATGATGATGAACCGGGTCTCATGCACCGAATTTTTCGAAAGAACTTCATCACACATTAGCCCCAGTGTGCCAAGTATATTGCTTGCAATGTGCTTGGGACTTTAAAATACTCCTTATATGCATGCTGAATAATATTTATGCTCTTCAATGCTCCCTTGCAGGACACTTTAAGCTTTAATGACTCGCAGCTGGGCGAGTTAAGAAAAATGCTCAAACACCAAGAATCCGAGACACAGAAAGCTGAGACCAAGTTGACACTTAGCTTGGAAGAAAATGAAAAGCTCAAAGCCAGTTTCAAAACCGATAGAGCCATGTGGGAAGAAGAGAAAACTTACTTATTGCAAAGGGTAGAAGCCACTAAATCTTCCTTGAAGAGCACCACTGCGGAACTATCCAGCTTAAAGCAACGAATTTCGCAGATGACATCTGCTATCTTTGGGAAGCAATACTTTTACTTTTTAGCCTTTCACAATCTTATTCATTTTGACTCGCCTGGCGACTCATCTGCATGTTTGCTCAACAGGCCCCAGGAGCTCCAATATTGGCCAGGATATGCTTGTAAAGCTGAAAGCCGTATATGCCCTAGTTGAACAACTATATACCGGCACTCAATGGACTCTGGTGGCTATCTCCAATGGTAAACAGCCGCCCACCTTTATTAGGGAGGTGCTAGCCAAATTTTCCATAATGCCCCAAAAGCTAGAAGAGATAAAATGGTCAACCGCCTGTGCTGGTGCCATTACTGCCCTTAGCCGAGCCAAAGCGTGGCAAGCGGAACTAGACCCGGAGGAAATGGCCACGGGCTGTCCAGGCCTCAAAGAAGACGGGTCTCCTTTCGATCAGACAGATTTTGCAAAGTGCGTAAAGGAGATGCGTCCTTTGGCATGCAAACTGGCCGAGGAGACTGATTTATCCAGGTATCAGCCGGCGTACAATATGGAAAATGCTAAGGTCAAGGCGCCGGCTTATGATGTCGTGGATCTCACTCCTCCAACGCGTAAGCATACTTTTGTCCCTGATGTTGATCCGTCCCCAATTGTCAATGATGAAGCTATATTCGAAACCTTAACCGGCATCGACTGGACGTCACCTGACATCCAAATGGGCGAAGAAGGAGAGCCGGAGCGGGATGACCCGGAGTCATCAACCCGCCGCGACGAAGACAACTGATACCATGTGGCTCTCAAATCAAGGCATAGACATCCGGTGCCCAAAAAACACTTTGCTTCAATTATGTAGGTCCATGGTGGCCTTGTAATAGGCTAGATTTGAAAACAATGATCTGTCATGCCATCGTGCATGCTATCTTTTAACTGTTTAAACCGCCAATTTGATATTTATGATTTGCCATTGTGCTTTCTCATAGTATCATCATTTATGTGGGTCAAATCAATATTTTCATATTTCCTGCACACGAGTTAAACAACATATGCCCTAGCAGTTTACGCCGAGGTGGGTAACGAACCCCAATATAATAGTCTTTGAAAATGTTACAGAAAGACTAAAGGCTATCTAAGCCAAATATCCTGGCGACTTAACGTCTAAATCCAAGGCGGGTTATCAAACCCCAAATATTCATATAATTATTGAAAGACATACCTGTAGATTGACATCATGGTGATATCTTGATAATTATCATCCGTAATAGGTATCAACCCGAAGGCTGGAAATATCATGATTTTGATGGCTCAAGGCAAAAAATACCCTGGCGACTTAAAGTCTGCTATCAGGGCGGGTTACAAAACCCAAAAATACTCAAATATGAGTCATCTAATCAGGGCTGCATAGCTCGAATCGTAGAAAACGCACTTGAGCAGAAAAAATCTTTAAAGGATGCAAATCCAAAATATTCAGAAGAAAAGATTCAAGTGCTTTCATAGGCCACACAGCCTTAAAACCCAAGTGCTTTCATAGGCCGCACAGCCTTAGAGTTAATCCTTGCTCACCGTAAGCCAGCCCTCACATGACAAACCGTCGTTTTAACCTTAACGAGTTCAGGGCCTTGAAGAAGATTGACTGTTAAGAGTACGACGGGTCACTCAGGATTACCTGGCGGAGTAGCATCGTGCAAACAAGTAGGATAACTCGGGATTCGGCGTCCATGCCTAGTCAAGAGGGTATGAAAGCTAAACCCGGTGGGTTGGAAGCCCCCAAGTGACCTTATGAACAAATAATAAAGACTCAGATACTTAGAAATGAAACGACAGAGGCCCTGAATTATCAGGGATGTCGGCTTTATTATATTGATCATAATATATACATTAGTAAAAGTATGTACAACAACAAGAGCCGGTGGCTCAAGTGTAATAAGGCCGAAGATGAGCAATATTCCAGGGTCAGCGGGTCTCCTCCTTCGACTTACGCAAGTCCTTGTGTTCTCATATATCAATGAGGTAGTATGACCCGTTGTTCAGGTTCTTGCTGACCACAAAAGGTCCTTCCCAAGGTGGGGATAGCTTGTGCATATCTGTTTGATCTTGGATTAACCGGAGCACCAAGTCGCCTTCTTAAAAGGTTCGGGTCTTGACTCTACGGCTGTGATACACTACTGCAGGATGCTGCTAACGCGACACTACGATCAGAGACCCTTTGACGAAACTGTGTGTGATGCATTAATCGCAAACGGGGATGTAAAAAAACCGTAAAAAAAGATGCAAAACATTTGCGATGGCGGAGACAACAAACACGGTTCAGATTTTAGTTACGTGTGCGATGCGGGGCATACGGTTGATCCAGAAGAACTGTTTGCGATGAGGCAGAACAACAGAAACAGGCAGTCATATCAATGTGTGTGCGATATACGGCATACAGTTCGCTTCGATGAACTGTGTGCTATTTGGGAATGCAACAGAAACGGTCAGCCAGATCAAACTGTGTGTGATATACGGCATACGGTTCACTCGGACGAACTGTTTTCGATTAGGGAAGAGAACAGAAACGGTTCAACTTAACAAGATGTGCGTGATATGCGGCCTTTGCGATGAGCCAAAAGAACACAAACGATTCATGTAAACAAGATGTGTGTGATACCCAGCAAACAACCCACTCGAATGAACTGTTTGCGATGAGAAATTATAACACAGACGGTTACTATAGTTAGTTCGTGTGCCATTCTGTTCGTACAAAAAACTTTGAAAAATGCAAACTAGTTGCTTGCGGTGGCTAGGAGTATCGCACACGATGCGTCTGCGAGTACTCGTGTGTGATGATTAGTAAGTTACACATTCGTACAAAAAACTTTGAAAAATGCAAAGTAGTTGTAAATTTGCCTCAACGGCGAGCGGAGCGCGCGCAGGGACGCCAGAGCGGAGCGCGCCGTGGCTGCCTCAATTGCGAGCAAAACGCGCGGACGAACACGAGCAGAGCGCGCCGCGGCCGCCTCAACGGCGAGCAACCACGTGGTCAACCTTCTGGCACCCCGTGGGAGACGCGACGACGCATCCATAGGACACGGTGGTGATATCTTGATCGTGTGTGATAGTGGTCAGACACGTACACGTACATCCGAGAACGCGGGCCCACGTTTCGGGCTTCCGATGCGTGGCATACGATTCATCCAAAAGAACTGTTTGCGATGAGCCAGAACAACAGAAACGGGCTTTGTAGGCCCAGAACCATCAATAAATTTTGACTTTGTTTCTCATCACATTGCAGATTACAACGCAATAAGTAATTGCAAATCTGTTCACACCTATCAAACTAATATGTGTTCACACTTAGCACCGGGCTATAAAAACTACCCACTCAAAAATTACTTCACAGTTCCTCTCCTCATCACCCACAAAATTGGTCTTTCCTGTCAAGTCGTTCCGTCATGACCGGTAGGAGGAGTTTCGGGTGGACATATAACCAGGCAGCAAAGACCAAGGCTGCGGAAGCACTAGAGAGGTCCCGCCGCGAAGCGGCAGCCGCAGCAGAGATGTCCCAGCGCGCCGCGGAGCCATCGAATGAGCTCTCACGGGCACGCGAGGGCTCTCACAAGCGCACTCACCGCGTCGGCGATCGCGACGAGCTGGCGTTGCTGAAGTCCTTGGCCGGCGATGACGACGTTCTCGCTGGCCTCATTAAGCAGCAGGAGCTGGTCGACGGCTTGATGAAGCTGCTCGAGATCAGCGATGCCTCGGTTGACAAGGCGACCGGCCTCGTCGAGCAACTTATGGGTGCCAATGTGAAGCTCCTCAAGGCGCTCGCCGAGAAGGAGGAGCAGGCCGTCGGCTGGAAGATGCTGCATGAGCAGAGCAGTGCCTCGGGGATGACGCTGACAGCGGTTATCGAGGAACTGATCGGTGACTTGAGGAAGCTCCGGATCGAGCGCGAGCAGGAGGTGGAGGAATCCGTGGCTGCTTTCAAGCAAAGTCGTGAGGAATTGAAGAAGGAGCTGGAGGATGTCGTCGCCCGGTGATCCATCGACGAGTAGAGACAGTAGCGACCCAGATCGTTGTCTACGATTTCCTTCTTCTCTTGCCCCCGTGTCTTCCGGGCTTTGCCGCATGTGGCATTTTAAATTATCCGGAATCTGTAAGACAATTATTGTCTGCGCCATTGTAAATTTGTCGTCGTATTATCCGTTGCCATTTTATTTGTCGTCGTATTATCCGTTGCCCTATGTGGCAATTTAAATTAGGCCGGAATACGAGTTGAAAACACGAACAAAGCAAATGCTGCCATGGGATCACAAGCAAACACCCTCCGTCCAGGTGCTTTAATTAACCCATTAATGGAGAAGTTGTGAGCGAGGCGGGCGGCGGCTGGTGGATGGAGGTCAAAGAGCTTGCTTCCCGGTGAGCATGGGCGGCCTTGCTGCTCGCACGTGTCCCGTCGAGCCTACGAGGTGGACAGGATGCACGCGTCCCGTCGAGCCTACGTGGCGGACTGCTCGCACGCATCCCGTCGAGCCTGCACGGCGGACTTCTCGCGCTCGTCCCATCTAATCAAACAGCTGCACGCACGCCACCGAGTATGGTTAAATTTTGACACGGTTCATATAATACAACCGTTTGCGATATTAACGTGTCAGCTATTTTTTTCAAAAGGACTTCGTTGGCTATTAATGTGTGCGCCTTGTCTCAAACTAGACAATTTTTTTTACCACGGCATATATGTGCCATGTCATGAAAGCATGCCAAGTTTCATGTTTTTTGGGTGAGTTTTCGATTTACTGGGATTTAAAAACCGAGATTCTCAATGTTTCAGGAAGACGAGATGTTTGTAATTCATTCCCATTCCTTAAATGAGACCTAAACATGCACCCAATGACACATGTACGATTTCCCACCCATTTTGCTTCACTGGAGCATGTGCTTGTAGTTCAAATTTGAATTATGGACTACATTAAATGCCTAGAAAACTTAATTAATATATACAATAGCCAAACGAACCCTGAACAGTTTCAAATTTCAGCACGACACTCCTGTTATTCTATGTTGCCTGTAGAAAGCAAAGTTCAAGACGAGAAGAGGCAGCGATTATCGTTTCGCCCACAAGAGGGGCATGTTTCCCTACCGGAATCACGAGGGTTGTGAGAAGCTTTGGTTTGTAAGAGGCTTGTAATATAGCTTCGCCCAAATTGGACAATTATATGTGCCATGTAGTGACACCATGCCAAGTTTCAAGATTTCCTGGTGAGTTTTGGATTTACAGAGATTTAAAAAACGAGATTCGCAATGTTTGTGGCCAAGCCAGGACAGCGAGACGGTTGAATTCATTCCCATTCGTTCCATGGGACCTAAACATGCACCCCAAGGACACATGTACGTTTTTTCTAGCCAGTTTGGTGCATTGGAGCATGTATTTGCAGTTCGGATTTGAATTATGGACATTAAATGCCTAGAAAACTCAATTAATGAATAAAAAAGGTCAAACAAACCCTAAATAATTTCAAAGTTCAGCACGAATCTCCTGTTGTTCCGTGTTGCGTGTAGAAGAAAATACAAGGCTAGAAGAGAGAGCGATTATCATTTCGCCCACAAGGGGACACGTTTCCCTATCGAAACCATGAGGGTTCTTGCGATAGGCTCCGGTTTGTAATAAAGCTTGGCCCAAATTGGCAATGTCTTTACCACGACATATATGTGCCATGACGTGACACCATGCCACCTTTGATGACTTTCTGGTGAGTTTTGGATTTATGGGGATTTAAAAACTGAGATTCCAAATGTTTGAGGACGAGCCAGGACGTCGGTACGGTTGTAATTCATTCCCATTCCTGGCATGGGACCTAAACATGCACCCAAGGACACATGTATAATTTTTCTAGCCATTTTGGTGAACTGGAGTATGTATTTGAAGTTCAGATTTGAATTAAGGACATTAAATGCATAGGAAACTCAATTAGTGTATAAAAAGGCCAAACAAACCCTGAATAAGTTTAAATTTTAGCATGGATATCCTGTCATTCCATGTTGCCCGTAGAAGAAAATACAAGGCGAAAAGAGGCAGTGATTACTTTTCGCCTGCAAGGGGAACACGTTTCCCTATCAGAACCACGAGGCTTCTTTGAGAGAAGCTCCGGTTTGTAAGAGGTTTGTAATAAAGCTTGGCCCAAATTGGACAATGTTTTTACCACGACATATATGTGCCATGACGTGACACCATGCCAACTTTCATGACTTTCTGGTGAGTTTAGGATTTACGGGGATTTAAAAACCGAGATTCCAAATGTTTGAGGACGAGCCAGGATGCCGGTACGGTTGTAATTCATTCCCATTCCTGGCATGGGACCTAAACATGCATCCAAGGACCCATGTATAATTTTTCTAGCCATTTTGGTGATCTGGAGCATGTATTTGAAGTTTAGATTTGAATTATGGACATTAAATGCCTAGGAAACTCAATTAGTGTATAAAAAGGCCAAACGAACCCTGAATAAGTTTAAATTTCAGCACGTATATCCTGTCGTTCCATGTTGCCCGTAGAAGAAAATACAAGGTGAAAAGAGGCAGTGATTATCGTTCCGCCCACAAGGGGGACACGTTTCCCTATCGGAACCACGAGGCTTCTTTGAGAGAAGCTCCGGTTTGTAAGAGGCTTGTAATAATACTTGCGCCAAAATGGACGAAAAAAATTCCTCGACATATATGTGCCATGTCGTGACACCATGCCAAGTTTCACGATTTTCGGGTGAGTTTTAGATTTATGGGGATTTAAAAACCAAGATTCTTCTCACGAAATGTTTTCAAATAGCACACGGTTCACTCACGAAAGCCGTGTGCCTACCAAACCATGACCGATGCCCCCCTCCCCCCTGCTACGCGCGCGATCTGAGTCGTGCGTTCTGATTGGCCAGAACCCAAACCCCACGGATCGTACGTCTGCACCGTTGGATGCTCCCAGATCGAACGGCAATCCTCAGCCCTTTCGACAGCACATGCAGTACATGGGTAAGCACTGTGCTCATGCGTCGTGCTAGCTCACGCTTCCTTCTCTACTAAGTTTTCTATATTAATGTTGTTATATATCCAAACAGGCTACCGTTTCCCGCCACTCCTCTCATCGGTTTCAAGCCTCTTCTCCCATTGTTTTCCCGCTACCAGTGTCAGTGCTCATTGAAGGCTAGGCGGCGACACGCCGGCCATGTAAATATCACACACAGTTTCTAAAAGCACAAATGTGTGTGATAAGAGGGAGTAGGTCACATAGGGTGACCAGCATGAAACGCCTTAAAGTCAAGGAGGCAATTCCTATCAGCAAGGTGCGGCTTCCCATCCGCTAGTCTAGTCGAATAGAACGCAGAAGTTAAGCGTGCTCGGGCTGGAGTAGCCCAAGGATGGGTGACCTCAAGCTTCATTTAAATTCTATGACACGGTCATTATAGAGATAAAGGATCTTTGTTTTGCTAATTTGTAGACTATGTTTTTATTGATTATTTTTTGCTCTAAAAAATTAAAGAATGATTGACTCTATAGTGACCTGTCATGGCGATTATATAAACCTTTTTCAGGTCGCATGCAGGGTATAAGGGGCAGGGTGTTCTGATCGAGCATGTCTCCCTTGTGCAGTTTATAGATGCTGCACATATCTGTGGGCTCCCCGAGGTATATATATTATCCTTTACCGACAATGAGGGGGGCCCACACAATCTATCCCTTTGACCCAACAACGAGAAGGGTTTGACCATGATGGTTTCCTATTGCTATGTGTGCCATGTTAGACCAAATAAAGTTTGAGCGCATGCGTTGGACGACCCCCCCCCCCCCCCCCCCCCCCCCGCCGCCTCGAAGTTGGGAAACCAACATCGTACGTATTGAACCATACTTGGGGTCGGGTACGGTGTTCGGTTTGTAATGTAGTTGGTGGCCCATCGAAGTTGTGCATTCGGGATTTAAACACATCACACACCACCGTACCCATACATATTTTCGGGCCGCATGTAGTGTATACGGGGTCTTCTGATCGACCACGTCTCCCTTGTGTGGTTTTTTGCGATGACACGCATTTCTGTGGGCTCCCCGAGTGTATATATATCATCCCTTTGACCGATAACGAGGGGTATGTGTTGGCCATGAATGGATTCCTCCTAGTTCGTGTTAGGGCTGGTCACCGTCACATGTCGTTCAACCAAAGCTTGAGCTCATGCATTATCAGGATTCCCTCCCACATGCTCGGATTGCTGGGTTCGACCTACATCGTACCCTGCGTATCTCGTCCTTAACTACCTGGCCTTCATGGTTGTTGTCTGCACCGAGAGGTAGGCACCACATCTAAATTGTACATTATTCTATATTGAAAACACACTTCACCCCTTCCAACGTACATCATTTTGGGCCGCATGCAAGAGGTGCTGGTTTTGTGGTCCCTCTCATGCGATTTTTATGATGGTTCAATCTATTGGCCCAAGCGGTTTATCGACAACAACAGTTGTCATTTGACCAAACGATAGATTCACTGGTCTGTCTTATGGTAGGTCATGGCGACATGCATGTATGACCAAAGAATCATTACGTGCATCTGCCCCGCTGACACGAAGTGGGAGGTGGTGGGTCAAGCACCCTAGCTAGCTACGACATTATGTCATTATAGACATATCCAAGGGTGCTTTTGGTTTTGCGAGGCAGGTGCCACCAAAGTTGTGCATTGTGTATTTAAAGTTTTAAACATCACACCCAATATTCCTACATATATTTGGCCACTTCCAGGTGGTTCTTGACTTCTGGCCCCTCTCATCGATCTTCGATGACGCGCCCAACCGTGGGCCCGCGCGGTCAAAGTTGTGCATTGGAATTTTGAACATCACAGATCACCCTTTTCACTCATATATATTTGGGCCACATGCTGGTGTGGCTGTCTTCTGACCCTCTCTAATGTTTTTTTTGTTGTTGCAAATACTCTGATGACGCTCAACGGACACGGGTATAATGTCTTAACCGTGTGCAATGCAAGTGCACTGTGAATCACCACAACTGCGCAAGCGTGAGAAAAGGTGGAGGTACTGGCTCAACCGTGTGCGATGCAAGTGCGCTGTAAAATCACCACGACTGCGCAAGCGCGAGCAAAGGGTGGAGGTACTGGCTTAACTGTGTGCGATGCAAGTGCGCTGTAAAATCACCACCTACGCAAGCTAAAGGCGGGTAGTTTATTTAGAAATTAGGACGAACCGTGTGCGATAGACCAGCTAGCTAGAAATATAAAAACAAACTACACACCTTGAGCATTGCAAAAATCGGCGGTTCCGCCACTTTTCCTTATTATCATACACACATATTCTTAATGGACCGTGCGCGATCTTAGGCACTCCTGCCCCGTATCAATTCCTTTACCCAAATTTTAGTAGCCGCCGTACTTCAACCGTCGCCCACACTCCTCCAGCACCGACCTTATAGTAAAATTGCAGTAGCCGAGGCATTTGAACCGTCGCCCTCCCTCGTCCACAACCATCTCCACCCACCATTACTAAAATTTTCAGTAGCCGTGGCGTATCCTCAAACACCACCCCCCCCTCCATAGTCCCCCCACCCGGCCCCCTCCCCCCTCGAACCCTAGCTCGCGGCCGCCGCCGCCAAACCCTGCGAGTCTGCCCATTCCTTCTAGCTTAGATAATAAAGTTCAGGTTACCCAGCGATTCCCATACCGTCGCCCCACTCCCCTGAGTTTTTAGATGAGGCCTGCGGTGTCCCTCCCTGCCAGATCCACATCCCCTGCTCCAGAATGTCGGAGCCTAAGCTCGACCACGTATCCCGGGGAGCCCGACGAGCGTTCGGCCAAGAAGAGGTTTATCATGGCCTCTCCGGCGGACTTTGGCGAGTTGGCCGCCGTTTGCCCCGACCTGTCGATCCTGGAGCAACACGTCGCCGTGGAAGCCGGCGAAGACGTTGACTATGTTGCCATGCCGAAGGCTTCATGTCAGCGGGCTAGCGTATTACTGTATCTCGGGAAAGCTGGCTACGACATCAAGCTCATCGACAGCGACGGCTTCACGCGGGCCATGTCACAGGTTAAAGTGGTCCATCCCCAACCCCTCTGGTTCAACCGCCGTCGATCTCTTCGACGGCCCTGCCGCTGATCTCCTCTGCCAAGCGGTCAAGGATTTGCGATCCTTGTACGCCATCGAGCCCATTTTGTCATTTCTGAAGGACACGTTCTACGGCGGCGGCTTGGGATCCTCAATTGCCAAGTCAGATCTCATCGACCATGACCACGACCACGAGGAGGGCACCCACAAAGGTTCTTCCAAGGTGAAACAGCCCATCTATGACATCATAGAGCGCACCATGGGTCTGTACTCTTCCAACTGGAAGGATCCCGTCCATGACATGTGAGGCAACATCCTATCAGCAAATCTTACCTTTTCTAGCTTGACAACCCGTACCCTTTGTTGTAGTAGCATTTGCCGTGCGGTGCTTTAACTGTGCCGTGTTTAATTATTTCAGTTATACAAAAATGTATTGTTCAATAGGGCTATGTGATGTTTAAGTATGAATTGTCCACTTCAGTTTCACGAATGGCTATATTTGGTTGTTTATAGTGAGTAGATGCCTTATTTATCTGTATTTGGTTGTTAGGTTGGTTGAAGTGAGCATTTTTCCAGTTATCGTGCAGATGCCTTGTTTATATGTATTTGGTTCTTAGGTTGGTTGCAGTGAGCATTTGTCCAGTTACCAAGAAGATGCCTTGTTTATCTATATTTGGTTATTAGGTTGGTTGCAATGAGCATTTATCCAATTTTCAAGCAGATGCCTTGTTTATCTGTATTTGCTTGTTAGGTTGGTTGCAGTGAGCGTTTGTCCAGTTTTCAAGCATATGCCCTATTTATCTGTATTTGCTTGTTAGGTTGGTTGCAATGAGGCTGTCCAGTTTTCAATGGCTATATTTGGTTGTTATACTGATCATTTATGCCTGGTTTATTTCAGTCATTCACAATGTGATGTTCATTATGTGCAACTCAGAACTGTGCCGCTCGACTGCATCAATACCAGTTCGAACGGCTATATTTGATTACAGTTATGCCTGGTGTAGTTAACACATGCCCTTTATTTCAGTTTTACACATGTATCCAGTGTGATGTTTAAGCATTACCTACGTTCTATTCATTTTCAACAATACCAGTTTGAATTGCAATATTTGATGGCTGCTAAGCCTGTTGTCGGTAACATTGCCTTCTATTTTATATCTGCTTTAACAGCATGCTGAAACCAACACATTCAAGCTATCATTTGGAGATGATGTTGTTTATCTTTGCTATATTTGTTTGATGTTAAGATTGCTGTACTTATCATGCCTTTCCACTACTTATGCAGGACAACAACGGGAGTGGCCACCATTTTCCGCCGAGGTTAGTTTCATCCCTCAGCTTGTACTCCCCCCGTCGTTCCATAATGTAGTGCATATAGATCTAGGCCTGGACACTTGTTAGCTTCTAATATTGACTTGTTGTTTGTAGGTACATATGCCCTTGGCAAGGACCCACGCATCGACCCTTTTTGCGTATGGGGCAATGAGATATTCATGAACAAGCATCAAGTGAGGAAACTGATAAGGATTATTAGCAAAAAGATACGAATGGTGGCAAGCAAATTATTTGTTTATGCTATATCCAACACAACAGTGAGCTGTAGGATGGTAACTACAAACTCTGCAGCCTTCTCTTTTTACTGCCCATAATAAGTTGTTAGACAACATTGTCTGAATCTTTTTCGTTCGCAGTGGTTCCCGAAGCAGTTCACTCAAGATTACCTCGCAAAGTACATAATTGGTGGACATGCAATGGAGGTTAAAGTATTTCATCCAGACTACAATAAGCATCGACAAGTCATAATGAAGACAGTGAAGGATGGATGG
Organism: Thinopyrum elongatum; assembly: GCA_011799875.1. Taxonomy (NCBI): domain Eukaryota; kingdom Viridiplantae; phylum Streptophyta; class Magnoliopsida; order Poales; family Poaceae; genus Thinopyrum; species Thinopyrum elongatum. The sequence goes on along the minus strand of CM022300.1, from coordinate 529,428,221 downwards.
GCAGCCATCACAAGGGGTTGGCCTAGAGTCGTGTGCGCATTACGCATGAAGGAGGGCACAATATGGGCATTCCGCTTCACCTTCTCCAGCAACCAGAATGTCTTTCGCCTCTCTCTTTACAGTCTTTAGTACAACTGTGGTTCATCATTCTTTACTTGGTGCTTCTGTAGTTCTTCAGTATATGTACCTGTGCATCGAATTATGCATTCATGGTTGAACATATATTTGTAATAAACATGGTTGGATATGAAATAAGTGATTTCCTACTTTCAAATTCAAAACATGTGATTTTTAAATTAGGGATTAATTAGGGATTACACTGCACACGGTTTGAGAAAGCAAAACGTCTGCGATAGACGTGGAGATCAGGCACGTTTCTAGGATCCACTACGTGTGCGATCAATCTCCACTGCACACACGATCAGCCAAGAAAAAACGTGTGCGATTAACAACAACATCGCACACAGTTCTTTCTTATTAAATGTTTGCGATAGTCACCTTATTACACACGCTTCGAAATTATGGACTATTTGTGATGTTGTGCGCATCGCAAACGTTTAGTCATAGAAGAACGCGTGCGATATGTCGATCATCCAACGCGGGTACGACGGATGAATCGTGTGGGATGTATTCAAGCTTCGCATACAGTTTTATAACGACAACTGTGTGCGCTCTTACATTGAATCCCACACATTCGAGGAAAAGTAAATGTGTGTGATTGTCTACTTCTACAATCGTGAACTATTTGTGATGGGTCGCGCATCATAAACGTAGCACCACAGAATACCGACTGCGATGGCAATGCGAGCACAAACAAGTAGGGAGTATTGTATATGCATCGAGGCTCCCTATCCCCGACGGTGTCTGGGTCGTGTGGGAAGGACCCCCCTATAGCAATCACTCACTTGGCGATGGTTCCGAATGCCGTCGCGGAAAGGGGTTAAAAACCGTTTTGTATAGCACCTTGCTGTACCAGTGATAGCTACGCAGATCTTGCTGATAAATTGCCGAACGAGCCGCCGCAAGGTCACGCTCCTCATCCAACACATCGAGTGCATCTTGACGTGCTATCTCATTAACAACTTCCACATAAGCTGCCACACGAGGCGAGTCATGACGGATATCGCTTGGAAGAACCGCCTCTGCCGCATAGACCATAAAGAAAGGCGTATAGCCTGTTGACCTGTTGGGGGTGGTGTTGATACTCCAAAGTACTGAAGGTAACTCCTCCACCCAACAACCCGGTGTTCTCTGCAAAGTAACCATAAGCCAGGGCTTTATACCTCTCAAGATTTCTTGGTTGGCCCTCTCAGCTTGACCATTAGACTGTGGATGAGCCACTGAGGAAACGTCAAGACGAATATGCTCCTGTTGACAGAAGTCTCTCATAGCGCCCTTAGGCAAATTAGTGCATTATCAATTATTATACTATGAGGGTAACCAAATCGGAAGATTACTTTCTTTATGAATTGAACCGCCATTACCGCATCACACTTGCTGACCGGCTCTGCCTCAACCCACTTGGTGAATTTGTCAACCGCCACCAAGAGGTGGGTTTTCCTGTCCTTAGACCTCTTGAAAGGTCCAACCATATCAAGCCCCCAGACTGCAAATAGCCCTCCTCAGGAGAAACACAACGCTGGAACATTCCTGTGACACTGCACCGGTGTAACTCGCCATTGACAATAGTCATTGACTTAGATCGCCGGGTTATCTGTCTGGCCAAAGTTTCATCCTCAGGTAACTCGCCTCGGGTCATATAAGCCAAATATGGAATTGTCCAATCAGGAATAGCATGGAGAGCTGCCACCAACTGTGCCTCCTGGTCAGGAATAGCAAGATCCTCTTCTGACGGCAATTTGACTGAAGGATTATTCAACACATCAAGAAATATATTGGGAGGTACTGGCTTACGCTGAGACCCGAGCCGGCTCAATGCATCAGCCGGCTCATTATTTCTTCTATCAAGATATTTCACCTGATAACCTTTGAAAGAACCAGCGATATTGTCAACCGCCCGGCGATAAGCCGCCATGAGCGGGTCTTTGGAATCCCAAGTACCTGATACCTGCTGAGCCACCAAATCTGAGTCACCAAAGCACCTGACCCGGCTTAGATTCATCTCCTTAGCCATCCGAAGACCGTGGAGCAGAGCCTCATATTGAGCCGCATTGTTAGTACAGGGAAACATCAGCCGTAAAACATAACAAAATTTATCACCTCGTGGGGAAGTCAAAATAACTCCAGCCCCCGAGCCTTCTAATTGCCTGGACCCATCAAAGTGAATAGTCCAATACGTGTTATCAGGCCTCTCCTCCGGTGTCTGCAACTCCGTCCAATCATTGATGAAATCCACAAGAGCCTGAGATTTGATTGATGTTTTTGGCATATATTTCAAGCCATGAGTCCAAGCTCTATTGCCCACTTGGCAACCCGGCCAGTGGCCTCTCTGTTTTGAATAATATCTCCTAAGGGAGCAGAACTGACCACAGTAATAGGGTGTCCTAGAAAATAGTGCTTCAGCTTACGACTCGCCATGAACACCCCATAGACCAACTTCTGCCAATGTGGGTACCGCCGCTTGGACTCAATTAATACCTCACTGACATAATAAGCCGGCCGCTGGACTGGGTACTCCTTACCCATTTCTTTGCGTTCCATAACAATTGCCACGCTAACAACCTTACTATTAGCCGCCACATATAAAAGTAAAGGCTCCTTCTCAACAGGAGCTGCAAGGACAGGCGGCTCAGCTAATTGCTTTTTGAGCGCCTCAAACGCCTCATTAGCAGCATCACTCCAGAGAAAATGATCTATTTTCTTCATCATCTGGTACAGAGGAATTGCCTTCTCTCCCAGGCGGCTTATGAACCGGCTTAATGCTGCAATACGACCCGCCAGGCGCTGGACGTCATTGACACACGCCGGCTTAGCCAATGAAGTAATAGCCTTAATCTTATCCGGGATAGCTTCAATACCTCTCTCAGAGACTAGAAAACCTAAGCGCTTGCCTGCAGGTACACCAAAAACACATTTGGCCGGGTTAAGCATCATTTTGTAGACCCGGAGGTTGTCAAAGGTCTCTTTTAGATCATCCAACAGAGTCTCCTTTTTTTTGGATTTCACAACAATATCATCCACATAACCGTGAACATTGCGTCCAATCTGACTATGGAAACAGTTCTGGACACAATGCTAATAAGTCGCCTGGGCACTCTTGAGCCCAAAAGGCATAGACACATAGCAGAAAGCTCCAAAAGGCGTGATAAAAGCCGTCTTCTCTTGGTCTTTGACTGCCATCTTAATCTGATGGTAACCAGAATAGGCATCCAGAAAACACAAACGCTCACAACCCGCCGTGGCATCTATGATCTGATCGATACAGGGAAGAGCAAAAGGATCAGCTGGACAAGCTTTATTGAGGTCTGTATAATCCACACACATACGCCAAGTTCCATTTTTCTTAAGTACCAGCACCGGGTTAGCCAACCATTCCGGGTGAAAAACTTCAACAATGAACCCGGCCGCCAAGAGCCGGGCCACCTCTTCTCCAATGGCTTTACGTCGCTACTCACTAAAACGGCGAAGGAACTGCTTCATTGGCTTAAACTTAGGATCAATATTGAGAGTGTGCTCAACGAGTTCTCTTGGTACACCTAGCATATCTGAAGGCTTCCATGCAAAGATTTCCCGATTATCACGGATGAACTCGATGAGCGCGCTTTCCTATTTCAGATCCATATTAGCACTGATAGTGAACTACTGGGATGAGTCGCCAGGGACAAAGTCAACCTGTTTGGTGTCATCCGCCGACTTGAATTTCAACAATGGGTCTTGCTCTGTGGTAGGCTTCTTCAGAGGTGTCATATCAGCCGGGTCAACATTATCTTTATAAAACTTAAGCTCCTCCGTGGCACAAGCAGACTCAGCATAAGTAGCATCACCTTCTTCACACTCCAAGGCAATCTTTCTATTGCCATGGACTGTGATGGTACCCTTACGTCCTGGCATCTTAAGTTGCAAATATACATAACAAGGCCGTGCCATAAACTTGGCATAAGCCGGCCGACCAAACAAGGCGTGGTAAGGGCTTTTGATCTTAACCACTTCAAACCACAAAGTCTCTGCCCTGTAATCATAATCATTGCCAAAGGCCACTTCCAAGGCAATATTACCAACTGGGTATGCCGACTTACCAGGTACCACGCCGTGAAAGACTATAGAGGATGGCTTAAGATCTTTATCAGTCAAATTCATACGGCGAAAAGTATTGCAATAAAGGATATTGATGCTGCTTCTACCATCCATGAGTACCTTAGTGAATTTGTAACCCCCAACCTGAGGAGCTACCACTAGTGCTAGCTGACCCGGATTATCAACCCAGGGCGGGTGATCTTCTCTACTCCATGTGATTGGCTGCTCTGACCATCGTAAGTACTGAGGTGTCGCCGGCTCAACTGAATTGACCGCGCGCTTATGAACCTTCTGATCTCTCTTGCAAAGGCTTGTGGTGAAGACATGATATTGGCCACTGTTGAGCTGTTTCGGATTACTCTGATATCCTGACTGTTGTTGCTGGTTACCCTGACTGGGCTGCTGATTATAACCACTATGATTACCCTGTCCTTGATATCCAGAACTTGAGCCGCCGCCCCCAAAGCCGGGGCCGTGTGAGCCGGATCCTTACCCGCCATGTGGGCCATTGTTATTATTATGATTCTGATGAAGGTCGGAGTTCTTGTATTCCTTCTTAATAAAACAATCCTTCCACAAATGACCTGCCGGCTTATTCGGATGACTGTGTTTCGGGCAAGGTTCGTTCAACATCGCCTCAAGGTTAAACCTTGGTCCTCCAAACTGCGGTGGTTTTCCCTTACGACGCTGATTGTTATGCTGTGCATTGGTATTAGCCACAAAATTTGACCCGCCATCGGTTTGCTTGCGCTTACCGTTGTTGCCCTGATTATGTCCTGTCATATTCTGCTGCTGACCTTTACCATTGCCATTCTTCTTCCCCTTGCTAGATTTCTCCTCATCAGATCCAGGGCCCTTGGTGTTGTCTGAATCAGCATACTTGATGAGAGCCGCCATGAGCTCTCCCATGTCATTGCAGTGGCCCTTAAGCCTCCCCAGCTTCTGTTTGAGAGGTGCAAAATGACAAATTTTCTCCAAAATCAGAACCACCAAACCAGTCGCGATGCTATCCGATGAGTGGATAATAGCTGAGACCCAGCGAACCCAATGATGGGCCGACTCATCGTCTCGCTGCACGCAGTTGTCCAAATCAATGATTGATAGAGGCTGCTTACATGTCCCTCTAAAATTCTGAATGAAGCGTGCTTTTAATTCAGCCCATGAGCCTATGGAATTGGCTGGCAACCCTTTCAACCAAGTTCGTGCTGGCCCATCTAACATCATGGTGAAATACTTAGCACATACAGCATCATTAACATCTAACATCTCCATGGCCAGCTCATAGCTCTCAATCCAAGCCTCAGGTGAAAGATCAGCTGTATAATTAGATACCTTACGGGGGCCCTTAAAGTCTTTGGGCAGACGCTCATTGCGCAGAGCCGGCACTAGACACGGCACCCCAACTGACCTGGAGGTCATCCCTGCTTCCACAGACGCAAAAGGATTTAATTGAAACAGCTGGTGAGCCCCTAACTGAGCCGCCAACTCCGCCTCACGACGGGCTCTAGCTTGATCTACAAGGGCCTGAGTATCATTATGATCGCGGGGCGGATTATGTCCGCATGGCGGGTCGTCATTGCGGGGCGGGTTACGGCGCCGTTCGCTGCTGGAACCCGCTGGCGACTCAATACGCCGGCTGTAGCTTTGACTCTGGCGCGGTCTCAAATGAATTCGCTCACGACTGTATGAGTAAGCCATCTGTTGTGCCACGGCCGTCTGAAGAAGCTCCACAACATTCCGGGTCTCTATCGCAGCCGGCGAGTCGCCCTCGATTGGAATAGCCGCCAAACGTGTGGCCGCAGCAATCATGTTATCCACCGGGTTAGAGTAGTGACCAGAAGGTGTCGGTACTCGTTGAGGCGGGGTCAGATTCTGACGAGGCGGGTCTGGCACCCGAGGCTGAGCCGCCTCTCCAGTCACAAGCGCCTCAGCAACCCGGGTCACACCGGGCGGGTTACTTTGTCCGGCTCCAAGGGTGTTAAAAATGGTTTCGCCCCTCGAACTGGGAAGGTAAATGACTCTGGTGCCTCCTCTGAAGGACAGCATTTGACGCATTCTGGTCCAGATCTAAACGAAAAGCCTCTGCCCTCATCCGCTGTGACTCGGCCTCCAAGGCGGCTCGCTCTGTGGCCATCCTGACATTCTCTGCCTCAAGGTCCTCTCGGGCCTTGGTCGCCTCGTCCCGCAGCTTTGCAACCTCCGCATTATGCTGCACTTGATTCGCCGGAGTCTCCTCTGCGGCTAACAGAGTCGCCAAAGTATCCAACAGTTCAGATAAGAGTTGAGCCAGCGGGCGCGCGGAGCCACTCGCCCCAGTCGTCGCGACAGCAGTTGAGCCGGACGTCATGGCCGCAGCAGTGGAGGATTGTAACACTGGCTGCGTGCCAGCCATGAAAATAGCAGCCCTGCTCGGCGGCTCATAGGGCTCCGGAATACTGTCACCATCGGAGTAGCCCCCAAGCCCGCCGTCCTGAAGTTGATAGATTGACTCGGTTTCGCTGGTTGAGGATTCATCACCTGAATAGATGGCCGTCTCTCCACCAGATATAGATCCTTCCTCAAGACCCGCCCTATGAACGAAGCCAACGAAAGCGCGCTTCCGGCCGGGTTGAGCCCTGGCGGGTTGCGCGCGCCGAGCCATCTCGATGACATCGGCGCAGGAATCCGGCTCAGGCTCTGACTCACCGATCTTGCTGATGAAGACGTGAATTGCGACGAAGGGGACCCGGTACCCGTACTCGATTGAGTCGGCCTCTGGGCCCCAGCCTGCATCGTCGATGTAGATCTTGCCACGGCGACTCTTGGTCATCCGGCCCACGGCGTATCCTTTGATCCCTGAGAAGTTGCCCTTCAAGAACTCGAAATCACCGTGCTCAGGCCCCATGGTGGGCGCCAACTGTCGTGGATTTGACACGGCAGATGACCTTGTGAAAGGACTTAGATGTGGAGCCATCGCAACGTAGGTTATCTCAAAGGGGTTGAACGGGACAAAAGACACAAAGGTTTACCCAGGTTCAGCCCCTCTCAACAAGTTAAAAGCCTACGTCCTGCTTCTAGTTGTATTGCTTGAGTTTCGATTACAAGGGAGCGAATACGCTTGACCTAATTCTCGATTTGTTGTTTCTTAAGTTAATCCGCCGCCGGGTCTCGCCTTTATATACACAGGTCGAGGTCCGGCGGCTTACAAGAGTCCGAGTCATATTACACATCGTAACCGACCCTATCCCTAAATTACCTCGCCTTACTAGACAAGCTTTCATCAGGCGGCTCACGCCTTCGGGTCTTGAGTCGCCTCCGGGTCATGGGCTTTCAACAGCCCGCTTGTAAGCCTTACTGGGCCTTCAATTATAAATTGCAGACAATATGACCCGGCCCCTCCTGGGCGGGTCATAGCACGGGGTTATATCCCCAACAGTCGGCATAGCCATGACCAGAGTTACCAGGTTCTGACGTGTGGCAGGTCTATCCCAACGGTTATGCCGACGGTAAAACCATCGACGTACATGTGGCCATGTGGTAGCGTCTGCATCGCACTTGACGGACGCGCCGCAAATTCTTTCTGCCGACGACAGTCTATGTCGATGGCCACCGTCGGTATAGGTTATCTATGTCGACGGTTTTCCTATGCCGACAGGTAGGGGAGGTATGCCGACGGCCACCATCGTCATAGTAGATGATTCCTGTAGTGTGGAAGCTCTGTAAATTTAGCAAGATCGCAATTGCATAGCCGACTGGTCTTGTATCAACCGCACTCCAATCCCGTCTTTCTTGGTTCATGCATATGCTATGCAAGCTTGTTTCTGTCATCCTTTCTTTCTTGTGCCAGTCTAAGTGGCCGTGCAATAAGGTTTCTCCACGGAACAATGTGATTCTCATTTTTTTTGAGAAAGCTACTGATCTATTCATCAACTGTCAATATGGTACTACAAAAAACATAAGTAAAAATTAAATCCAGATCTAAACCATCTAGCGATGACTACAAGCACTAGAGCGAGTTTGTACGCTTGAATCGAATAAACAATTTAGCGCGACTTTATCTTTCGGGGTCAACTATTAGATTAAAAATGCCCGCAAAATGTATTTTGGGTAAGTCGATTTAATTTCTTGGCCATTAGATTAAGGATGTGGCTAGGACTCAATCGACTGAGATGTAACAAGTCTCACTCATGTGACATAACATGCAACAGAGGAAAAGGAAAATTTGAAAAGAAAATTTTGCACGGATCTCAATGTGAAATCTTATGGATATGGCATTGACTGAGATTGAACGACGGTTAAACCGTCGGCATATCGGCATAGCTGTGGCGGAGCTACCAGATTCCGACACATGGCACATATGCAGACGGTTTAACCGTCGGCATAGCCGTGACCAGAGTTCCTAGGTTCTGATGTGTGGCAGGCCTATGCCGATGGTTAAACCGTCGGCGTACATGTGGCCACGTGGTAGCGTATGCATCACACTTGACAACGCGCCGTCAATTCTTTTTGCCGATAGCCGTCTATGTCGACGGCCATCGTCGGTATAGGTTATCTATGCGGACGGTTTTCCTATGCCGATGGGCAGGGGAGGTATGCCGACGCTATTGTTGCCGATGGTTTAGGGCCCTATGCTGACGGTAAAATCGTCAGCCTAGTGGATAATTCCTGTAGTGTAGAAGCTCTGTAAATTCAGGAAGATCGCAGTTGCATAGCCAACCGATCATGTATCAATCACATTCCAGTCCCGTCTTTCTTGGTTCACACATATGCTTTGCAACTTTGTTTCTGTCGTCCTTTCTTTCTTTTGCTAGTCTAAGTGGCCGTGCAATAAGGTTTCTCCATGGAACAATGTGATTCCCATATGATTTTTTTTAGGAAAACTACTGATCTATTTATCAACTGTTGAAACGGTACTACAAAAAATATAAGCAAAAATTACATCCAGACCTAAACCATCTAGCGATGACTACAAGCACTGGAGCGAGTTTATATGTCTGAATCGAATAAACAATTTAGCGCAACTTTATCTTTCGGGGCTAGCTATTACATTAAAAATCTCCGCATTTTTTTTTGGGAAAGTTGATTTAATTTCTTGGCCACTAGATTAAGGGTTTGGCTAGGACTCAGTAGACTGAGATTTAACAAGTCTCACTCATGTGACATAATATGCAACAGAGAAAAAGGAAAATTTGAAAAGAAATTTTTGCATGGATCTCAATGTGAAATCTTATAGATATAACATCGACTGAGACTTAATGATGGTTAAACCGTTAGCATATGTGCCACATGTCAGAACCTGGTAGCTATACCACGGCTATGCCATGACCAGAGTTGCCAGGTTCTGATGTGTGGCAGGTCTATGCCGACAGTTTAATCGTCGGCATCGATATTATCTATGCCGACGGTTGTACATGTGGCCACGTGGCAGCGTCTGCATCGCACTTGAAGGGCGCGCTGTCAATTCTTTCTGTCGACGGCCACCATCGGTATAGGTTATCTACGTCGATGGTTTTTCTATGCCGACGGGAAGGCGAGGTATGCCGACACTATTGTTGCCGATGAGGATACACCGACGGTTTAGGGCCCCTTGCCGACGGTTAAAACCGTTGGCATAGTAGATGATTCATGCAGTGTCGAAGCTCCGTAAATTCAGGAAGATCGCAATTGCATAGTCGACCGATCGTGTATCAATCGCACTCCAGTTCTTTTTCTTGTGTCCTTTCTTTCTTGTGCCAGTCTAAGTGGACCTGCAATAAGGTTTCTCCCTGGAACAATGTGATTCCCATATAATTTTTTAGGAAAACTACTTATCTATCTATGCATCAACTGTCGAACTGGTACTACAAAAAACATAAGTAAAAATGACATCCAGATCTAAACCATCTGGCTATGACTACAAGCACTGAAACAAGTTTATATGCCTGAATCTAATAAACAATTTGGCGCGACTTTATCTTTCGAGGCCAGCTATTAGATTAAAAATCACCACAAAGTTTATTTTGGGTAAGTCGATTTAATTTCTTGGCCATTAGATTAAGGGTGTGGCTAGGACTCTGTCGACTGAGATTTAATAACTCTTACTCATGTGACATAACATGCAACAGAGAAAAAGGAAAATCTGAAAACAAAATTTTGCATGGATCTCAATGTGAAATCCTATGGATATTGTATCGAGTGAGACTTAACGAAGTCTAGACTTAGCAAGACGGTTAGATTAAAGAGCCCCCACAAAAAAAGATAAAAGATCCAACAATCGTCCTTCTTTCTTCTTCATTCAACTTTCTTCCTCCTCTAACCGTTTCTCCTCCCACAAATTTGACTTGTCCAAATTGCAAATTCTATCAACTTTAGCTGTTGTTATCTTTTTATTCAAAGAGTTTACCTATTATTTACAGTGCCTTATATTTTAAAGAAAATGTCCGACTTACACTAAATAAATAAATTATAGTAACTTTTATCCTCAGTTTGATACAACCAAAAGCCTGATCAAAGTTATTTGAATTCGTTGCCTCAAGTTCCATATTTTGCATCTTAACTTTTCCTTGAGGTACAGGTGAAAAAATTGCATATTTCAAGCCAAACGTGCATGAGCTGAACCAAACTTGTCATTTTTAAAAATAGCATTGATCCCCCATACTATAGGTGAAAATCTAATTAAGTGCATCTACAACCCCTCCTTGGACGGATTTCTCCTTTTGGGCAGATTTGGCCCCTCAAACGTCCGTGGACACGCACAGTCAATGTTCGGGCATGTCCGTTTTGACTCGCTATTTGTTGGTTCACGCAGCCTTGTCTATCTTTTTTTTCCTATGCGTCCGGTCACATGCATGTGATTGATGGAGAAGAGGAAAGAGAAAGAAAAGAAAGAAATGCTTTGTGGTGGTCTAAATCCTATGTGACGGACGCAGGACCACTAACCGGACACGCTCGGGAACTCCACATACTTATTTCATATATGAGGGTAATATGAGGAGTGCCGGACATTTAAGAAGGCTTTGAGGTGTCCGGTTGGATCAACTTTTTTTCTTCTCTCTTCTGCCCGGTCAGTGGTCATACGTCCGCCGGTCAATTTGGGAAGTCCTGATGTAGATGCTCTAAGACGGTTCAACACACTATGATAAGAGGCACACACATTGCAGGGCGGGCTGCCGCCTGCCAAACCGTTGATTTGTTGCCATATTGTCAAGGCAGAATATCAAGATCACAAGAAATTGTAACAAGATAACCTCTGGCCACAATAAATTCAATCTCACACTTGACACCACCACTGTTTTGGCAAGTCGAAGCCCAGATGATAACCCTTCAGACCTAGATCCAATGATCTATGGGCATGTCTGCCACGACGACCACACTAGGATGGGGATAGAGTCATGTGACTTTTTCTGTATGAAATTACCTCCGTTCTTCAAATGTCCTATCATGAACACACAAAGCTAACATCATTTTTTTAACACTTTAAAGTTAATTCGTTGTCCCCCTTCTCTAAGTGTCGAATTGGCTACTAACTAGAACCAGTGAAAACACGGACGAGAGAAATGAAGCTTTCATTCGGCTTTTGCGCTTGTTGCGAAGAATAGGACACTAAATCGTGCATAAGGACGCACAAATGGACCACTCTCTGTTTTAGTCAACTTTTGTAGTCTCTTTATCTTGTTGGTTTCTTCTAGTTTTCAATCAATGTTTTCGATTTATTCAGGCTCCAGTTTCTAGTTGTTGCTTTTTTTCTTTTTCCTCTACCTTTTCTTCCATTGTGTATATTTTTTTATCCTTTTAGTTTATTTTTACCTATTTTGTTTGATTTATCCAAAGTTACATAAAATCATTTTTAAAACTTGGTGAACATTTTATATATGAGTTTCTTTTAAAATATCCATGACATTTTCCTCAATTACATTATTTTTCATACATTATTATTTTATAAATACGCAATGAACTTTTTATTACATATATGACGGTGTCTCGGCGAGGGGGCCTTTCACCATGTCGACTCTAGGCCTAATTCGCCGGGCCAAGGGCACCCATGTCGGTTCTATCGTGGGCCACTTCTGGGGGGAAGACTTGTATAGGATCTGTTCTTAGGTGAAATCAATGAGATCAAATTTTTAAATGTACAAAACATGTTCAAAAATTCTGAAAAAAATTGGAGACACACATTCAAGTGTGATGTACAAGCTCAAAAAGTTTTAGCTCCTAATTCAAACTACACTTAGAGGATCAAAAAAGACAAAATCAGATGTGAATAGTCTCAAATACTATTCACCCCAAAGCTGACACTATTCATAGTGGAATTTGTCTTTTTCGAATCTCTAACTGTAGATCGATTTTTGAGCTGATTTTTTTTTAAGTCGTAGACATACCTCGCAGGTATGTTGTACATTTTTTTCCAGACTTTTTTGGATTGACTAAATATGAAATGTTTGGGTTGATCCTACTATCTCACCTAAAGGGCTGATCCTGTAGTAGTCTCCCCCCCCCCCCCCCCCCCCCCCCCTCCCCACTTCTGGCGACGCATGACGATTACAAGGAAGATCCAGAAGACTTAATAGATACTCTTAGACGCTGGATCTATGGAGGGTTTAGCCTCCCCGTACATAGCCACTAGGATTATGTAACCCTAGAACCCTCGGTACCTATATAAACCGAGGGACCAAACTCATATAAAGACATTACAATTTTGTGGTAGATTACCTATACTCTACACTCACTCCAACGCAATAAACAAAAGCAGGACGTAGGGTATTATCTCCTCGGAGATCCTGAACCTGGGTAAAAACCCCGTGTCTTTGTTACCATCGTTCCTAAACGCCTAATTTAGGACCTCTACCTCGAGATCTGCCGAATTTAGCTCCGTCAGTACATAAAAGTATTTGAAAAAATAAGAGCTTTAAAAAATAGGTAAAACTTTTTTAGTAGATGAATATTTTTTAATTATCTAATGATATTTTATTTCATACATGAACATTTGTATTTGCATACACGAATATGTTTTTCATTTTCCGCAACAAGTTTCTATTTTTGAAAATTGCTTTTTACAACATAATTTAAGTGTGATGGAAGTTTTTCAGATATATGATTTGTTTAAAATATTTCTCCACAATATTTTTCTTTAAATATATTAAAATAATAAAAATGTTAGAATCTTAAATGGGTTGCTACATAATACCCTATGAAGCGATATGTGTGCTATTTTCCGCTTAAGACAGATAACAGGAGCACTCGGGCCTGGAGCCCTCAGTGCCTTGGTATCAACGGGCGCCGTATGGAGCATCTCCTAAAAAAGAAAGAAAAGTAAGTGGCTAACAGGATTTAGCCAGAGTGTTTACTCTCTGATCTTCAGTAACTCACAAGCCGGATGTGAAAAGATGGATATTCAACCTCATTGGATTGCAACACACTGATTTCGTCAGAGTTTTGGTGACTCTTTGGGAAATTTGGCACGCCAGGAGGAAAGCACTACATGAGCAGATTTTCCTGAGCCCTTTAGCAATACACCAATTCATTTTGAGATATATTACAGACATAGAAGTATGCAAGCCAAATAATACAACTGTGAGGTAAGTGCAAAAGCTACGGGCGACCACAAGGTGGATTGCTCCTCCGCTTGGAGTTGCCAAGATTCGTGTCAATGGAGCCTTATCAAGAACTAGCGCATATGGATCTGCATCAGTGGTTTGCAGAGACTTGAATGGTTCTTACTTGAGCTCCTCAGCACTAACTATGTCGGGGGGTATGAAGGATCCTGCGGCTCTGGTGACGGCTGCATGTCGATAGTCCCTTGCACTAGCACTAGATCTCAATATCTCCAAACTAGAGGTGGCATCGGATTGCAAAGAAGTTGTTGCGGACATAAGTAATGGCACAAGAGGGATACATGGTAATACTGTCAAGGAGATCAAGTCCATTGCAAGCAACTTCGAAACCTGGTCATTCATCTTTGAGGGCAGGAGTTCCAAGGTAGAGGTACATAATCTTGCAAAATCTGCTCTAGGTTTACCTGAAGGGTGCGATTTGTGGCTCATCCAACCCCCTGATTTAAATTGTATCCATTTGAATATTACTCAATAAAGTGATTTTGCCTCAAAATAACTCTCCGTTCTTCAGTGGAGGGCCATTTGAAGATCCAAGTGGTTATCAACAAGATTTAGATTGACGCTCTCGCCTCCCACCTCTCTCTCCATAAAAGGCGGCTAGGGTTTCGAGTAAGTGTTGACGCTATCGACCGCCGGCTGGACGGCGGCGAACGGGGGGCAAACTCCTCAAAACGAAGTTCTACTTTGTCTTTGGAAGAATTGGAAGAATCAGACTCTAAGTTTAAAGTAGGAGTAGAGTCTTTAGAGGCTTGCTTAGAAGGAATAAAGAGAAAAAAGCAACTGCAAGCACGGACTGGACGGTGATGGTTCATGTTTTGGTTTCCTGAATTTTTCTCCATTTAGTGATGTGCGAACATCGGCTTCATGGGGAAGATAGTGAGGTAAGGCCTTCCCGATTATGTCTGGTCAGACATGGATGTCAACTGCCAACCTCCTTCATCTCCTTTTTTTGGCCATGCTGTCCGACCCTCGGTTCATTGTCGTTGGCTTCTTCTAACTCCGGCCGACGACTTCCTAGCCTCTGTGACAGCGATGTTACACTGGCGCCGAGGGTGTTCCGGAGATCGGGAGACAATATCAAGCTTTTCTCACATCGCGCCACCGTAGAGTGCAGGTGGAAGACAACGTCAACATATCCCATGATCTTGGCCCTCTCGAAAAAAATTGTTTTGGACCATTCATTCACTTACTATCAAAGAGGCGGGACCCCAAGGGTCAATTCTCACTTGTCCAAAACCGTCCTTTAAAAAAGGGAAATGATTCCCTTCAACCGATTGATTTTTGTGCAAGCATCCGCCGTCTCTATGTCCGTCGGATGGACCTTAATCAAGGGTGGGGAGCTAATCCCTCTGTGTCCACTTCTTGCAACTGGCCCATTGTTTCAGAACAGGGTTCTGCACCTGGTCCATTGTTTCATAACAGGGTTCTGCAACTAGCCCCTTGTTGCAAACCGGCTAGGGGCTAGATCCCGATGCGGCTCGGACTAGGGAGGGCAAAAATAAATTCCGCAACATGACCCATGTTGCAAAAAATTAATCCCGCAATACAACCTATGTTGCAAAGAAAAAACCGCAACATAATCTTTGTTGCAAATGTTTCTGTAACAAGACCTTTGTTGAAAAACAAAAAAAGTCTGTATCAAATCCAACGGCTCGCCACCCGGCGGATCTTGGCGGACGCGTAGCAGTCCCCAAAAAACTTGTTTCAAGGACCATGACCTGCTCACATGTTTTTTTTTCCTTTCCGCTTACGGTGTTCAAGCTTGTGCCTGTACACAGATCGCGACAACGTACTACACTTTTTTTTAGCTGGAACACGTTGCATTCCATATCACTCAAGAGAGGCGGAAGACCGGCTGAAACACTCGAGCGCATTGATGTGCAGCACGGCCCAAGAGAGGGGGAGGCAAAGTTACTGCTGCCGTTGCTGCGAGTCAACTCGGCGAGCAAATAAGCAGAGAATGCATGCCGTTCGTTCTATGTGTACGCACTCGTTCATAGTCACGGACTTTGTCTTGGACCAACATTACTTAGCTGCCATGCGATGCCATGGGCTCACGGCCACGTAAGTTCGTGACGGCTTCCTCGAAACGAAAAAGAAAAACCCGCGTACGTGCCTCCTTACTCGTGGGAATCGTGCTTGATAGTGGAGACGACTTGCTTGGACAGCCAAGCTCGATCTATTGTCAAAGTCAATGCTCTTACCTACGTGGCTCAGTTGTAACACCGAGACCCATTGTTCACTGCAACCGACGGTGAGAAACTGAGGACGAGTAGTAGTTCTGCCGACCGGCCGGCCTTGATAGTGGAGACGACTTGCTTGGGCAGCCAAGCTCGATCTAGTCTTGCTCAACTTTAATTTATAACAATCAGTGTACACTTGTACTAACTTTTCAGTTCTGATCAGTACTTGGCCCGATGAGGGAGATTAAGAAACCATGCTCCCCTTAAGTTGCGTATATGTATATGATCAAGTGTACGCGTGGTGGCATATGGTGTAGTGCATTTCTCGGAAAATATTGGTCGCTGTTCTGACTGAGCAGAGCAGAGCAGGTCAATCGTCTCGATCCCAGCTCCGTACAGCTCGGCCGTAGACTATAGTGCATGGGGCTTCTCGTTGTAAGTTGTTGGTGTATGTCGATCGATCAACCGCGTTTGTCTTACTTCCAGCTAGGGCTGTGTGTTTATCAACTCTTCCTCTTCAATCCCAGAGATAGATCAGAGATCGATGCCCAAAAGCTAATTGTTAAGTTTGTACTAACTTACCACTTGATCAGCCAGAGACACTCAAAGTCCTCGTGTTCACTCATTGGTAGTACATACGTAGTACGGTCCTTCTAGGTAGGCATTTTGTGAAAACGTACGTACGTACGTAGCCCCAGGCTATAAATAGGGCACAAGTGAAGTGATCTTTCAAACTCCAGCACGTACCGTTCTAGTCTCTCTTTGTCGCTGAAGCTACGGTAGGAGCTGTAGCCAGCCAGTGTGCATCCATACTGCCATAGCCGTGCCAAACAGAGTATATACTCGATCGACATGAGGCCGCGGCTTCCTGTGCTCCTCCCGCTCCTACTCGCCACCTTCTTTGCCATCGCCCATGCCGAAACCGACACGGCCGCCGTGCCGTCACCAGCTCCGCCTCCAACTCCGACGCCGGTTTGGACACCCGTGTCCCCACCGCCACCTCCAACACCGGAGTGGTCACCAGTGTCCACGCCTCCACCTCCGCCACCGGCGTGGACGGCTCTGTCCTCACCACCACCTCCACCGCCGGCGTCGACGCCCCTGTTCCCGCCGCCACCTCCTCCACCGGCGTGGACGCCCGTGGTGGATGTGAAGGTTCAGTCGATCCAGCAGGTCGGGCAGTTCGCCGTCCGCATCCACGCCCTCCATCTGGGGGTAGACCTGGTGTTCGTGAACGTCGTCAGCTGCCAGACCCAGCCGTCGAACGGCGGGTACATCTACCAGCTGGTGGTCGCCGTGACGGGCTCCGGTGCCAAGTCGCCTAAGTACGACGCGGTCGTGTGGGGCATCCTTGGGACGATGAGGTGGGAGCTCCGGTCCTTCAAGCCAAAGTGATGCTCGAGGATATATCGTGCCGTGCGTACATTCATGAACGTACGGCTTTGGGTGCCCTTGAGCACAGCCTGTTTCTTTCGTGATTTCCATCAGAATGTTTGGAGAATTTTAGTGTAACTGATCAATTGTTGTTTGGTTACTAGTAAGCACGCACGTGCAATGCACGAATAATCTTACGAAGGAATTTCTCCCTTCTTAATTAGTAGATAAACTTCTTTTTAGAAAAAAATCCATATGAGTTTATCACACATCAAAGGCAATCAACCAGATGAGTTTCAACAGTAACCACGTACATGCAAGGGTGGGAAGAAATTTCTTATTCATTATACTTATGAAGCAATTTTCTCAAGAGTTTGCACAAAGCAAAAAACTCGTATTAGTCCTGCCACTATGAAAATATACGCATTAAAAAATTATATTTGTATCTCCTTTTTATTCAGTGTTGTTAAGGAAAGGAAGATTGATCAAACAATTTGTACAATTGGAGGAATCATCAGCTTTTAAAAACAAAGAAATTAAAAATAGACATTAGACATTCAAGCGCCTTGGCATCTAAGTTGTCCCGACATAAACATCAGGAGAAAATAGGGAGAACAGAATGCCATCTCATCGACTATAGTAAAGCTTATTTAAGCTACAACAGTGCTGCACATTTTGTTAGTCCATATATCGTGCCAATGGCAAAGAGAGGCAACATAGCCGGTTCTGGAGTTGTCTATTTCGAGAGAGGCTTGTGGTTAGCCATCTTCAGTGAGATCTTTAATAACAATGACTGAAAATTAGGTCACAGGTCAAGTAGCATGGTGCCTAATGCAAGGCTCTTGCTGTCTCATAAACATTACAACTATCTTATGTGAATGATCATTTTGTTTAAAAGAGCCTTGTGTTCTGGATAATATTCCAACAACTGATCTCTGGTCACACAAAAACGGTCTTCGCATTTCGTGATATCCAATGTCATGGACATG
Source organism: Thinopyrum elongatum (assembly GCA_011799875.1). Taxonomy (NCBI): domain Eukaryota; kingdom Viridiplantae; phylum Streptophyta; class Magnoliopsida; order Poales; family Poaceae; genus Thinopyrum; species Thinopyrum elongatum. The sequence continues at coordinate 529,409,912 of CM022300.1, read as the reverse complement.
CGACTTGCATGAAAAAGAAATGTTGCGAGAAGCATAAAAATATCAAGACGCCATAGCATGGAAGTACATACTTGGAATGGATCCAGATCGTGTAACAAAGACATCAATAATACGTTCAATTTCTGGACCATACAGTGAGGGAAATTCTCTGCTTGCTAGAGAAACCAATCTTTTAAACCACTTGATAATCCAGTAATGATATGAATATTTTATAGTCTGCAAGGTCAAAGAGTTTGATGAGCACAACAAAATTTCAATGGCATTGCAATAACATTACCAAATTATATTAGTCTTGCAGAAACCACTTTACTAACTCAAATGAAAGGGGAAAAAATGCATAATGAGGATGAAGTTCTTGCGTAGAATGGCACATAACAAATAGACCATGATTTTTAATGCATCGAACCTGACACTCACAAGTCACGAAATACCCCTCCAGTCAGAATTATTAAAGCTGCAAAATACAATATCATGGTTGCCGTGAGATCCGATCATGAAAGGTTAATTATCATAATCTACTTTTCATATGTACTAAGTGGTACTCAAGGTATGGTGTCACTGTGATAGCCCACTTAAAAATAATTTCGTTAAATAGTTGCAAGCTAAAGAATTTTAGACCATCTTAAATCATTCAGTTAAACATTTACATGCAAAAGAGTTTCAGCCCCTCCCACTTAATCTTCTTTTACTGGCAGAGTTGGAACTCCACTCCTATGTAAACACAAACAACCGAGTTAAACATGCCACAAATGATTTTGTTACTACCTCAAGGCAGGTGTGCAGAAAGAATATTGCACTTCTTACCAATCTTGTAGATCTGAAGTTTGGAACCAACTTTTGGACACTGGAACTTGCGAGCTGCGAAATCTGCCAAAGAAATGAGAATAAAGCAACAGTAAATGATTGAAGAAAGAGAGGCATATACCGGAATCAAAGTAGATACAACCTTGTCAACCAGTACATCCCGATGCGTTTTGGTCGCCCCTAACCACACTGCGCTCACAGATGCACGCTTCAGATTTCAAAGAACACAAATTGAAGAAACAAGATGTGAGATTGGCGACAACATCACGGTTATCGCCGTACACTCCAGGATCCAAATGTACAACGGAGAGGAAACACGACCTCACCGGCGCTGTACGAAGACGTTCCACCACTCGGCAAGCTGCCCTGGTCCTTGGTCAGGCGACGGCGCCGCTCTGCCTGCAGTCTAGAGCGTCGGGCACGGCAGCCGCCACGGCAACGTCACGCGCCTGCGCCACAAGAGCCGCCACGCCCCGCACCCATCGTTGCATCCGTGGCCTCCCACTGCGTGCCGCGCCGCCGCCACTGCTTGAGGGAGGAGAGGGTCCCCACCGTCACCGGCGCAGGCCGAGCCCGCTGTGTCCCGTGCCGCCTACGCTGCCAGAGGGAGGAGAGGGACCCCGTCATCGCCGGCGTAGGCAGAGCCCGCTGTATCTCGCGCCGCCGCCGCCCGGGGGAGGAAAGGGACCCGACGCTACCGACGCAGGCCGAGCTTCGCCCGGCGGCATCCTATGGCAGCGGCGAGGATAAGAGAGGAGGGAGGGGTGGGGAACGGCGAAGGCGGGGGCTCGATCCTCCCTGGAGCAGCGGCGGCGGCGGAGGGAGGGGGCGGTGGGAACGACAGAGGTGGGGATAGATGGAGGCGACGTCCTCGTGTAAGGACCTTGAGTACTACTCGTGGGTGGGACGGCAGAGTTTTCGTCCGCCCACGAAAAATGCTAAACGTATTTTTGGCTCAGGGTTAGTATAATTTAAACGGTTAGATTAAATTAAGTGATCTGATCAAGAGGTTGTAATTCCTCCGTGCTGTTGTGTGTAGATTAGTCTGGGTGCAGTTAGCGATGAATATGTTTGCTTGTTTAATAGTAGTATAGATTCGTGTCTAGTCCTCAATTCCTCATTTTATCCATAGTCAACTCACTTATTGCACCATCTATCATGCTTCCGAGAGTTAACTCAATAGTCTCTTTTGTTTCTGTGTTTTTCTCATTTTGTCACTATGTGGGTCCTTCTCATTTGAGTATAAAGCTATATTCTCAACAGGTGAAAGTAGTTAGGAGTTAACCCCCCAACCATGGCCCCCACATCGTCCCCTGCGGGCGACCCAGGTGGCGGCGCGGCACCCTGCCCTAGCTCTCCTCCGCCCCCTTTCTCACCCGCCACCGCCGCAGGCCAGAGCCGCCAGGGCAAAGCTGCAGCACCCTGGGATCGGCACCATACAGATCTAGGCATCTCCACTAGCCTTTGCATAGAATCGATCCCAAGGACACTAAAACTTCACACAACGATGGTGGTGTTCGGAAGCTCGGGTGAAAACCTTGTCTTGGTCTTCGGCCTATGGCCAGCGATGGCGACGCCTGCGGGCGTCGTGGACCTTCTTGGAGGCATCGTTGTCTTGCTACCTCACCCCTCATGCACAGACCGGTCGATGCAGCTCCGGGGGAAACCCTAGATTCGTGTGATCAGACAAAGGCAACGCCTTGGCGTCGTACCCCTCTTGAGGGCTTTGTCTTTGGAGCGGGGCATTGGCAAGAGGGACACGTGGAAGTTGGTGGTTGTTGGCGTTAAGGCTTCTGTGGCAACGATAGCGATGGTGAGCGAAGTCGGAGGCGTGGCAACGGTTGCGGTAGCCGGCTCTTCTTCGGCGTGTCCGTGTGATTACCTCGGGTTGTTTTGTTGCGGTGAAGTCGGAGCTGCGGCGGCGGGGCCCCTGCGGCAACGATGACAGGCAACAGATGGTCTGTTCGGTGATCTCCCATGGTGCTAGCCGTGCATAGTTCTCTTTTGGAGCTATCCATCCGAGTCGGAGCTGCGCTGCCTAAGGTGTGGGTGGCTGGGTCTGGCACGGGTCTGCTTGTGTTTCCACACCGTCTCTACGGTGAGGGTGGGGTCGAGGTTCGTTTTCCGTGAAGTCGGAGTCGCTTGCTCGGAGTTTAGGGAGGGCGATGACGCCTGTTAGGGAGAAGTGATGACGATGACATCCGAGTGCATCTGGATGGGGCCCTCCTTGTTGAGGTGTGTGTGGAGTATCTTTTGTGTGTGCCGCTCGGCGGTTTGTGACGGTTTTAGTCCAGTTTTTCGTTAATTAACCGAACAACTCTCTTCTGCTTAATTAATGGATGAGGCAAATCTTTTGCCTCCGTTTCAAAAAAAAACTTCACACAACTAACACGCCAAAACGTGACCGCCATGTGGAACAGTTGATATCACAACATAGATAACAAAACATAATCCGCGTGGGGAGGCCTTCATGGTCGGCGAGGGGGCGGTTTTGCTCCATCCTCACATAGTTCTCCCCTATTGCATCGGTCCTATCCCGATTGAGGTCCTCCTCCTGTCGAAGGTCTCGACTCCAATGGCCACAGATATACCTGGGCATATCTCGGGCCGGGCCAAAAAAAAGCCAAGTGCTAAAAACCCAGGCCCGAGCCCGGCCCAGCCATCAGGCCTACAAAATCGGGCCCAAGCCCGAGAAAGCCCGACAGGCCCGGTCGGCCTGTCCCGACTACGGCTAAAAAAGCGTTTTGTGCAGGCCCGAGCCCGGCCCAACCTGCCCGCCGGGCTCAATCTCTAGGCCTCCAGATCCATACTCGGGATTTTAGGGCCGGGTCGGGTCGGGCCGTCCGGGCCGGGTCGGGTCGGGCCGTCCGGGCCGGGCTGCCCATGGCCAGGTCTAGCCACAGATGAGGTGTCGCTCAAGTGCGCGTGGGCCAACGCTAGAGGTGCTCTAGCCGTGGCGTGCTCGGTGGCGGACCATCGATAGACGCTTAGTGTGTCCCCACTCGATCTAGACGAGACTGGTTAGGGACGCTGGTGTGGGTGACGGTGCCGCCGGGACTCGATGTTGATGTCATGCCAAGAGTGGAAGGAGGTGCCTTCCCGCTCTTCCTACCATGTTTGGTGAGCTACAATGATGATGGTGGGTGGAGTTTTTAGATCTTGGGTGCCGGTGTGGTGGCCCGGGAAGGCGAGGCTGCGCGTGGGGCTTTTCGTCAAATAGTAGTGGTGAAGTCTCTTCTTGGCTATGTGGGTAGCAAGGGGAGACGTGGTGGGTGATCCTGGTCTTGTTATGGCTTTGGTGGACGCAGTGCCCTGGTATGGATCTGGAGGCCTTGCATTGGCATCAACGCCCCACCCCTCATGGGTTTGGTTGGAAATGTATGTGAGGGCCCGACTGAAAGCTCTGCGCCACGACGCTCGTGACGGCGACGCCTGCAGGTGTTGTTTCCCTCTTGGGGGTGTTGTTGTGGATCCTATCAAGTTGTCAGGGATCTGGGGTGAAAACCCCTGTCCATTGTCTCGGATTCGAGGATGGTGGCGCTTGGCATCATCACCCTCTTGAGGGCATCGTCATAGATCCCCGGTCCCTTTTGGTTGCAGTTGTCCAGTGGCTTTGGGCATACCTTGTACTTGACATGTAGCACTCTCGACTCTACTGTGCGGTAGTCTCAGTGCTCTCCTATCTACTACACATGTCCCGGTGGTCTCGGTTCTCTATCCTTACTATCTCATGGTAGGAGCGGCGCTCCACGGCACTGAGTGAGGGGGGAGGAGCGGTGCTCCACGGGTCGGAGCGAGGGAGCATGAGCAACGGCAAGTCTGTCCCTTTCGGAGATGATTTAGTGTGTTTGGTACTACGGTATCTGGTGGTATCTTAAGGCGGCGTGGTTCCAGTCCTAGTCAACAATATTGGGTGTCTCTTATAAGGTGTGGTGTCTCTTGTTTTCACATTCCGTGTTGGGTTTGTTGCACATGTGCAGCTTGCTGGAATGTCGTATTTTTGTTTAACCTACTTGTATGAGGATTTCCTCATCACTTTGTATCGGTTAAGTCATTTGTGCTTTAGATATAAAGCGGGGTGAAAGTCTGTTTCAAGAGAATCGTCAGCAAATACAATAGAGTTGTGTTGCATATTATATTAATTTGTTAGAATTCAGATCACGATGTTTTCACACACACACACATTTGATATACATGGTACAAGCGTGTTCAATAGAAAATTGGTGAGGGTTTTTCTATGATATATACCCGCGCATTGTAGCTCGAACACATGGATAAAATGTGATAATTAACTATGATTGTTTTTTACAAAGATAGCTCTCTCTCCGATTTCCAATACTAGAAACCACAATATCTTTGTTACAGCTATTAGAACCAACTAAACATGAAAATAAAGTGACCAAACTACGATATATGATCCAGGGGCACAAAGTGGGAGTAATTCCCACCATTATCCAAAGATCACAAGGAGGGTCACCAGGTAGATTAATACCCAACAACCAACTAATTCCGTCAAACCCTGAGAGTCTACAAGCCAAATCTCCAGGGACTGACTAACTAAAGCAACCACTTACCTAAAGAGTGAATGTTAAGAGTCAATAGTACATATAACAGGACCAAAAGTAAAAGCCATCCACAACAGCAACATAGAACAAGAAGTAAGGCTTCGGCATTAGCCAACCATGATTCTGTTCGCCCCAACCATCCATCCACACGCTGCTTTGAAGACCTCACTTGCAATTAGCTCAACCATTCTTAGGCCCCATGACGGTGTCCTAGACTAGGGGGTGCTAACCTAGTCAGCCCGTAGTCCTCGGGGTTGGGCCAGTGGGCCCTCATTCTCATTAAGGTGGACTTCCGAGGCTACATGCCTGGGCGTAATCAAGATTGCATCTGTCGAAGACTTGACGTATACTCCAAGACATCTCCTGCCGCCTCCATGCGATCCCCTGGATACCGACCAGGTAACCCTAGATGCCCTACCCGGCGTGTATATATGCCAAAAGGTTTAGCCCGTAGAGGAGACGGAATCACAATTACATTCACCTAGCCCTAGGGTTAGAACACAACTTACGATCTCGAGGTAGATCAAGCTTGTACTCGATACATCACCATCAATATAAACAAGAGTAGGACGTAGGGTTTTACCTCCATCAAGAGGGCCCGAACCTGGTTAAACATCGTCTCCCTTGTTCCTGTCATTGATCTGAGATCCACAGCTCGGGACCCCCTACCCCGAGGTCTGCCGATTTTTACACCAACACTAGTGCTTTTATTGAGAGTTCCGATGTTGGATCAATGAAAAGATCAATTGCTCATCTGTAGATTAACTGCGGCACCGGCTATGGGAATGTATACGTCCCCAGCCAACTATTTGTGTTCGGTAGTATGATTTTCTGCGCCGACTCGACAGGCCATATGGACCCTATCAAGAACTACACCCCGGATCAGATCGTGACTTTCGGTGGCTTGGAATACACCACAGATTCCCATGGCGAGCTTGTTCTGACAGGCTGGACGCCCGGCCGGATTGAGGGCCTATCAGACATCAGAGGCTCGACTCCGGAACCAATCTCCCTTGAGGACGTCAGATCAGGCTCCCCGGCGCCACCAGGCCGCGCGGAGAAATCAATCACCCCTGCCTCGGACAGCTCCATCGTAGCATCGAACCCCGATGTTGATCTGAGTCTGGCTCTGGATATTATGTGAGTTTTAGAACCGACACCGGTAATAGAGCCGAAACGAGTAAAATGCATCATAAGTCCTATAACTATTCGAGGTGTGTCAAGTTAGTCCTAAAACTTCAAAAGTGCAGATTCAGGTCCTAAAAGTTTATAAGTTGTTCATCACGGGTCCTACGCAGGCCAGACCGGGTCTGACTTGCTTATGTGGCAAGTTGACCATCGCCACGTTGGCGCGCGCGCCACGCAGCGCACTGTTCATAGCAATGTTCACAACACTGTACATACATATCGAGTTTTCCTAAAAAAAATTTAATTCAGTTTCTACAAAAAATTACACGAATGCACTGTTACGCACTGTTCATAATCTGGAATTTCCCAAAAACTCTGAAAAAGTTCATTTTCTGGGAAAAAATCTCCGAGAAGTCTGGAAAATTCATTAAAAATACGTTGTTACGCACTGTTCATATCTGGAAATTTCCAAAAAATGATGAAAAATTCATTTTTGGGGAATCTGAAATTTCTAAAAACACTGTTCATAATCTGAAATTTCCCAAAAACTCTGAAAAATTCATTTTCTGGAAAGAAAATTCCCCGAAAAGTCTGGAAAATTCATTAAAAATACGCGGATATGCACTGTTCATACTTGGAAATTTCCAAGAACTCTGAAAAATTCATTTTTGGGGAATCTGAAATTTCCCAAAACACTGTTCATAATCAGAAATTTCCCCCAAAAATGAAAGTTTCAGTTTCTACAAAAAATATTCCACGAAAAACCTGAAAATAAAAAATCTGGAATTATGAACAGTGCGTAAACAGTGCATTCATGTAATTTTTTGTAGAAAATGATTTTTTTAAAATGTAGGAAAACTCGATATGTATGTACAGTGTTGTGAACAGTGCAATGAACAGTCTGCTGACGTGGCGCGCGCGCCGACGTGGCGATGGTCAACTTGCCACATAAGCAAGTCAGACCCGGTATGGCCTGCGTAGGACCTGTGATGAACAACTTATAAACTTTTAGGACCTGAATCTGCACTTTTGAAGTTTTAGGACTAACTTAACACACCTCGAATAGTTATAGGACATATGATGCATTTTACTCAGCCGAAACTAACTCCGACCCCTTACGAGGCCAAGAGCGCGTCAAGCGATTCACCAATTCCACCTATCATGCTTTAAGTCGGCCCGACCTATAGCCAGGCTATGAACCCCGAGGAGTTATCTCACTTAAACAAGATGCTTGATCGCATCCAGTGGTTGTCAATCTCGGACAATCAAACCTCGGTCCATGAAAAGATCGGACTTAAAGCCGACGAACGGGAAATTTATGTCCCACCCACCACCCACCTAGTTGCCATGATCGATGATATAACCGATGTGCTAGACTACGACGAGGCCACCGACATGGATGAAGATGTCGACATCCCTACAGAAACCACTTCGCCACTGGTAAATACCGGCAAGTGGACTGCAACATCAACTTACGATGTGTACATGGTTGACACTCCAAAAAAACCGTCCAGACGTCGGCGCAGGCACGGAAGGGGCACAGACGGGGACCCCAGCGGGAACAACGCCACCGCCGATAATGGCGGCGCGACAGCCGACGAGGCTGGCAATCCTGGAGAGGATTTTCAGGCCTTCCCGGAGTGACATGCCAGCCCCGAAGGAATCCCCGAGGACGTGGACCCCGATGACCTCTTTGAAGGGGCTGATGACAACTATCTACCTGAATCCGAGGAGGACGAGAGCCTCAGTAACGAGGACTATATAGTCCTCAAAGACCCCTTTGAGAAAGAATGCCTCCGGCGGCGCCTCGTGGCCACCGCCCGAAGTATGAAACGGAAGCAGCAGCAACTGCAGGCCAATGAGGACGCATTGAATGATAAGTGGGTGTAAATACTCTCTGCCGAGCAAGATCTCGAAGAACAGCGTCGTAGCGCGCCTAAATCTTACTCGCGTAGGCGTTTTCTGCTCGAGTTCGATGAGGAACTAACCGATGACGTGCCTTTAACTTGCGGATGGGCGAATCAACCTGACCGACCCCCTAGAGGACCCGACAGGTCAATGCGGGAAAATTTCCACACCCAAACAGTGCCACGCCATCACGGCAAGGACCCTGTCAATTACTTGGAACCTCACGACGCTCGACGCCACATAGAGGCAAACCGGGCGCCACCTCGGTCCATCTACGGATCAAGAAGACCCGCACCTACGGGACTCAATGACTACGAGGCTTGGCTGGACAGGAACAGACGAGCTCGGGATCAAACCTACACACGGATATCTCCCAATGTCCGGCGTGGCACTGCTCAGATCCGAGGCCGCGCTCACCCGATCTGTTTTACAGACAGGGTAATGGAACACCAGTTCCCGGACGGGTTTAAACCCATTAACATAGAATCATACGATGGCACTACTGATCCAGCTGTATGGATTGAGGATTTTCTTCTCCATATACATATGGCCAATGGACATGACCTCCATGCTATAAAATATCTGCCGCTCAAATTAAAGGGGCCGGCAAGGCATCAGCTAAATACCTTGCCTCCTCATTCCATCAGGAGCTGGGAAGCACTCGAGGATGCCTTTAGGGCAAATTTCCAGGGCACTTATGTCCGACCTCCGGACGCCGACGACCTCAACCACGTCGTCCAGCAACCGGGTGAGTCAACTCAGAAATTCTGGAATCGATTCCTTACCAAAAAGAACCAGATTATCAACCGCCCCGATGCCGAGGCCATTGCGGCATTTAAGCAGAACATCCGGGATGAATGGCTTGCCCGCCAGCTCGGGCAGGATAAGTCGAGGACCATGGCGGCCCTCACCTCACTTATGACCCACTTTTGCGTGGGAGAGGACAGTTAGCTGGCCCCCGGTACTCATAATGGCGAGGCTGGCACCTCGGAGGCTCGTGACGCCAATGGCAAGCCCAGGCGCAACAAAAACAAGCGCAGGCATAAAAATGGCAGGAGCGGCGCCGAGGACGCCGCAGTAAATGCACGGTTCAACGGACCTAGATCCGGACAGAAAAGTAAGTCCTTTAAAGGGAACAGAGATGGACCTAGCCAGCTCGACAAGATCCTCGATAGGTCATGCCAAACTCAAGGTACCTCGGACAAACAACCAAACCATACCAATCAGAACTTCTGGGTTTTCAAGCAGGACGGCAAAATGGCGACGGAGGGCAATTGTATAACCCAGACACGGAGCAAAGACGAGGATGAACCTCGGTGGCCCAATAATGGAGGCCAAAATAGTTTCCTCGTGAGGTGAAGGACGTAAACATGATCTACGCCACCCACATCCCCAAGAAGGAGAGGAAACGAGCACTTCGGGATGTTTACACATTGGAGCCTGTCGCCGAAGTTCAATCCATGGTCGGTTTACCCGATCACATTCGACAAGCATGACCACCCAACCATCATTAGGCATGGCGGATCGGCTGCTCTAGTCTTGGATCCGATCATTGATGGATTCCATCTGACGTGCGTCCTAATGGATGGAGGCAGCAGCCTCAACTTAATTTATGCGGATACGATCAGGAAGATGGGAATCGACTCATCTCGGATCAAGCCCAGTACCACCACCTTTAAAGGTGTCATACAAGGTGTCGAAGCTTGTTGCACAAGAACGGTGACACTGGAGGTAGTCTTCGGGTCACCTGAGAACTTCATGAGCGAGGAGTTAATCTTCGACATTGTTCCCTTTCGCAGTGGATACCACGCGCTCCTAGGGCGCACCACATTTTCTCGCTTCAACACAGTCCCGCATTATGCATACTTAAATCTAAAAATGCCAAGACCAAACGGTGTTATTATAGTCAATGGTAACACTGAATGCTCCCTCCGAACAGAGGAGCAGACCGTGGCTTTCGCAGCCAAGGTACATGCATCCGAGGAGGCAGCTCGTGCGAGTAAGCACATGCCCAGCTCATCAAACCATACGCGGGACGCACAATCCGACCTTGGTCAGGCATTCCCCCACCCCAAATAGGCATACGGGCTCCTTGTGTGCCTCCCTTTGGAAGGGCACTACGGCCCCAGGGTGCTAACTTTCACTAAAAATTCCATGGGCAGCCGAGGAGCCAAAACATAGAAAACATCATGGTCGGCTTGACCGAACAGCGACACACTTCGGACTTACATACCGGCAGGGCTCTGTAAAAGACTCAGCCAAGAGTGTCATGTCCATATGGCTTCAACCACCTCGGCAGCTGCACACCTCTTTAAGGGACTCGACCAATGAAAGCATCAAGCAAGTGAACGGCCGACGTTGCACACAGCCCATATCCACTTTGCTATCAACAAAGACGACCTGTCAACTGCATGGAGACACAGACGTGCAGCAGGAAGTGGCTCGCGCTAATAAACCCGATGACAAGTCCACCCTGTTTTGTTTTACTCCTTCTTTTATTTTTTTGCATTGTATGTTTTACAAAGTTCGTTTTGTCAAAGCTCGGCATACATGGCTTGACCATATGAAATAAAGAAATTGCGCCCCTTAAGGTTCCTCGGCATTTCCTTATAACAACTGCCTTCGAGCCAAATGAATACTTTTATGATACAATTGCTTTTTACAAAGGGCTTCGCTTTTAATCTCACGCCCCAAATTACAAGTCCAACGTATTTATTCGCTGTTGGGGATATAACCCCGCGGTGTGACCCGCCCAGGAGGGGCCAGGTTACACTGTTGGCGACTCAATAGAGAAAGCCTAAGGTAGGCCCCAAGTGGCATGAAGACTAGAGGTGGCTCACGAGGTGGGCCTGTGGACGGCCCAAGACCCGGCATCGATGCTATGACCCGGAGGTGTGAGCCGCCCGATGGCGGCTTGCCTAGCAAGGCAAGGTGACTTAGAACCTGAGTTGGACATGTTGTGTGATCCGGCTTGGACTCTTATAAGCCCAGGACCTCGACCTGTGTAAAGGCGAGACCCTGCGGTGGGTTAACTTAAGAAACAATTGATCGAGAGCTAGGTCAACTGATTCCGCTCCCTTGTAATCGATATCCAAGCAATAGTCAACAAAAGCAGGACAAGGCTTTTACCTTGTTGTGAGGGGCCGAACCTGGGTAAACCTTGTGTCTTTCGTCCCATTCAATCCCTTCAAGCTAACCTATGTTGCGATGGCTCCACACCTAAGTCCTTTCACAAGGGCATATGCCGTGACAAAACCACGACAGTTGGCGCCCACCGTGGGGCCAATGCACGGTGGTTTCAAGTTCTTGAAGGGCTCTTTTCCGGGGATTGAGGGATACGCTGTGGGCCGGATGACTAAGAGTCGCTGCGGCAAGCTCTACATCGATGACGTTGGCTGGGGTCCGGAGGCCGACTCAATAGAGTACGGGTACCGGGTCACCTTCGGCGGGATTCATGTCTTCATCGGCAAGATTGGCAGATCAGAGCCTGAGCCGGACATCTACACTGACATCGTCGAGCCGGCTCAGCGTGCACGACCTGCCAAGGTTCAACCTGGCCGGAAGCGTGTCTTCGTTGGATTTGCGCATGGTACGGACCTTGCAGAGGATTATGTGTCCGGAGGAGAGACTCTCATCTATTCAGGTGATGAGTCCTTGACCGGAGAGACGGAGTTGATCTGCCAGCTTCAAGACGGTGGGCTTGGGGGCTATTCTGATGGCGACAGTATTCCGGATCCCTATGAGCCGCCGTATCATGCTGCTATCTTTATGGCTGGTACAGGGCCGGCTCTCAACTCATCAATTGCGGCGGCTATGACTTTTGGAATGACTGCTGCGACAACAGCTGGGGCTAGCAGCTCAGCTCGACCACCGGCTCAAGTTTTGTCTGAACTTTTGGGTACTTGGACAACCCTGTTAGCAACAGAGGTTACTACGGCGAATCAAGGACAGCATAACACAGAGGTTGCAAAGGTATGTGATGAGGTGGCCAAGGCTCAGGAGGAGCTTAACGCAGAGAATGCCAGGATGGCAGAGGAACGAGCCCAGATGGATGCTGAGTCACAATGTATGAGGGTGGAGGCTTTTCGCTTAAGTTTGGATCAAAACACTTCTAATGTTGTTTTTTGAAGGAGGTACCAAACCCGCCTGCCTTTGCAGTATGAGGCACAGAACCTTTTCAACACGCCTGGTGCAGGGCCAAGTGACTCGCCAGGCACAGCCTGGGCGGCTGAAGTGCCAGGGAGCAGGGCGGCGGCTCAGCCCCGATTACCAGACCCGCCCCACAGGGATCGGACCCCGCCTCGATGTTTTTCAACACCATCTGGCCATTATTCTAACCCGGTGGACAACATGATAGCAGCGGCTACCTGGCTCAATGCAATCCCTATTACGGATGAGACGCCTTTTGCAGATGAGGCGCGGAACGCAATTGAGCTCTTACAAACAACGGTCGCGCAGCAGGAGAAGTATACACATAGTCGTGAGAGGGTACACTCGACCCCCCTCCCAAGCCGCAGTTACAGCCAGCGTGTTGAGTCGCCGGCGGTTTCCAGTAGCGAACGCCATCGTCGGTTAAATCAGGATGACCCGCCCCATGGGAATAACCCGCCCCCTACTCATGCTCAGGCGATTGTGAACGATGCCAGAGCTCACCGAGAAGCGGAAGCTGCGGCGGCTCAACTGGGGGCTTATCAGCAGCCTCCGGTCACCCCTTCTGCGTCAGTGGGGGCTGGTGTAATTTCCAGGTCCGTCGGAGTGCCTTGTTTAGTACCAGCTTTACGTAATGAGCGTCTGCCTAAGGATTTCAAGGGTCCTCGTAAGGTGGCTAATTATACAGCTGATCTCCCCCCTGAGGCCTGGATTGAGAGTTATGAGTTAGCCATGGAGATGCTGGATGTCAATGGTGCTGTATGCCAAGTATTTTACCATGATGTTGGATGGACCAGCTCGAACCTGGTTAAAAGGATTGCCCGCCAACTCCATCAATTCATGGGCAGAGTTGAAAGCATGATTCATTCAGAATTTTAAAGGAACGTGCAAGCAGCCATTAACGATTATCGATCTTGATAACTGTGTGCGGCGTGAGGATGAGTCGGCTCATCATTGGGTCCGGCGGGCCTCGGCTATTATGCACTCTTCAGACAGTATTGCCGCGGGTCAGGCGGTTCTGGTCTTGGAAAAGAACTGTCACTTTACCCCCCCTTAAGCAGAAGCTTGGGCAGCTTAAATGTCATTGTAATGATATGGGTGAGCTCATGGCGGCTCTCATTAAGTATGCCGACTCTGATACCACCAAGGACCCTGGATCTGATGATGAGAAATCCAACAAGGGAAAGAAAGGTAGTAATGGTAAGGGTCAGCTGCAGAATATGGCAGGGCACAATGGAAACAACCAGGATAATGGTGGTAAGCGCAGACAACCCGATGGCGGGTCAGATCTTGTAGCTAACACAAACACTGGATATAAAAACTAGCGCCATAATAGTAATGGTAAGCCGTCCTTCGGAGGGAAGAACTTTAATATTGAGGCAATGATGAATGAACCTTGCCCAAAACACAGTCTGCCTAATAAGCCGGCGACTCATGCTTGGAAGTATTGCTTCATCATGTGAGAGTACAGGAATTCCAATTTCAGTCAGAATCATGGTAACAATAATGGTCCGCCAGGCGGGTCAGGATATGGTTCATAGGGCCTGGATTTGGTGGTGGCGGTTCAAATTCTGGTTATCAAGGACAGGGCAGTCAGGGTGGTTATAACCAACAATCTGGTCAGGGTAACCAGCAGCATCAGTCAGGATATCAGAGTAATCCAAAGCAGCTCAATAGTGGCCAGTATCATGTTTTTACCACAAGTCTTTGCAAGCGAGATCAGAAGGTTCATAAACGCTCGGTCAGTGCAATTAAGCCGGCGGTGCCTCAATACTTGCGATGGTCAGAGTATCCAATCACATGGAGTCGGGAAGATCACCCGCCCCGGGTTGAGAATCCGGGTCAGCTAGCACTGGTGGTAGCCCCTCAGGTCGGGGGTTATAAATTCACTAAAGTACTCATGGATGGTGGCAGCAGTATCAACATCCTGTATTATGACACCTTTCGCCGGTGAACTTAACTGACAAGGGCCTTAAACCGTCTTCTACGATTTTTCATGGCGTGGTGCCTGGTAAGTCAGCGTATCTTGTTGGAAAGATTGTCCTGGAGGTGGCTTTTGGTGATGACTATGATTATAGAACAGAAACGTTATGGTTTGAAGTGGTCAAGATCAAGAGTCCTTATCATGCCTTGTTTGGACGGCCGGCTTATGCCAAATTTATGGCTCGACCTTGTTATGTTTATTTGCAGCTTAAGGTGCCAGGGCGTAAGGGCACTATTACGGTCCATGGTGATCGGAAGATTGCTTTGGAATGTGAGGAAGGAGATGCTTCTTATGCAGAATCAGCCTGTGCCACGGAGGAGCTCAAATTATATAAGGATAATGTTAACCCGGCTGATATGACCCCTTTGAAGAAGCCCACCACTGAGCAAGACCCTATGTTAAAGTTTAAGTCGGCTAATGACACTAAGAAGGTTGACTTTGTCCCGGGCGACCCATCTCAGCAGTTCACAATGGGGGCTAATAGTAAGGCCCTCAAAAAACAGTTAGCTCGGCCGCCCGTCCTTGCGGCTCCCATTGAGAAAGAGTCTTTGCTCCTGTATGTGGCGGCTAATAGTAAGGCTGTCAGTGTGGCAGTTGTTGTGGAACACAACGAGGCGGGTAAGGAATACCCGGTTCAGCGGCTAGCTTATTATGTCAGTGAGGTGTTGATTGAGTCCAAGCAACGATACCCACATTGGCAGAAACTGGTATATGGGGTGTTCATGGCGAGTCGCAAACTGAAGCATTATTTTCTTGGTCATCCTATGACTGTGGTCAGCTCTACTCTCTTAGGAGACATTATTCAAAACAGGGAGGCCACAGGCCGGGTTGCTAAGTGGGCAATCGAACTTGGACCTCATGGTTTGAAATATGTGCCAAGAACAGCCATCAAATCTCAGGCTCTAGTGGATTTCATCAATGATTGGATAGAGTTGCAGACACCTGAGGAAAAACCTGACAACACATATTGAACAATTCACTTTGATGGGTCCAGGCAGTTGGAAGGCTCGGGGGCTAGAGTTATTTTGACTTCCCCATGAGGTGACGAATTTTGTTATGTTTTAAGGCTAATGTTTCCTTGTACTAACAATGCAGCTGAATATGAGGCTTTGCTCCACGGCCTTCGTATGGCCAAGGAGATGAATTTAAGCTGGGTCAGGTGTCTGGGCGACTCAAACCTTGTGGCTCAGCAAGTTTCAGGCACATGGGATTCTAAAGACCCGCTCATGGCGGCTTATCACCGGGCGGTTGACAATATTGCTGGTCACTTCAAGGGTTATCAGGTGGATCACCTTGATCGAAGGAAGAATGAGGCGGCTGATGCCTTAAGCCTGCTTGGATCTCAACGTAAACTGGTGCCTCCTAATGTGTTTCTTGATGTGTTGCATAATCCTTCGGTCAAGTTACCATCTGAAGAACACCTTGCTGTCCCCGACCCGGAGGCGCAGTTAGTGGCGGCTCTCCATGCTATTCCTGATTGGACGCTTCCCTACTTGGCCTATATGACCTGGGGCGAGTTACCTGAGGATGAAACTTTGGCAAGGCAAATAACCAGGAGGTCTAAGTCTATGACTATTGTCAACGGCGAGTTACACCGATGCAGTGTGACAGGCGTGTTTGAACGTTGTGTTTCTCCTGAAGAGGGCCGTGAGATCTTATGAGAGATTCATGAAGGTGATTGTGGTCATAATGCCGGATCTAAGTCTTTAGTGGCTAAAGCTTTTCGTCACGGGTTTTACTGGTTGACAGCTTATGCTGATGCAGAGGATATCGTTAGCAAGGGCGACGGGTGTCAAAAATTTGCAAGACAGGCTCATGTGTCGGCTCAATAATTGCGTATGATTCCAATACCTTGGCCGTTTGCAGTCTGGGCGCTCGATATGGTTGGACCGTTCAAGAGGTCTAAGGATAAAATGACCCACCTTTTGGTGGCGGCTGACAAATTTACCAAGTGGGTTGAGTGATGTCTACTACACAACTTGTTCTTGTAGACTCGTGTTGGGCCTCCAAGCGCAGAGTTTTGTAGGACAGTAGCAAATTTCCCTCAAGTGGATGACCTAAGGTTTATCAATCCGTGGGAGGCATAGGATGAAGATGGTCTCTCTCAAACAACCCTGCAACCAAATAATAAAAAGTCTCTTGTGTCCCCAACACACCCAATACAATGGCAAATTGTATAGGTGCACTAGTTCGGCGAAGAGATGGTGATAAAAGTGTAATATGGATGGTAGAAATTTAATTTTGTAATCTGAAAATAAAAAAAATAGCAAGGTAGCAATTGGTAAAATGGAACACAAATGGTATTGCAATGCTTGAAAATGAGGCCTAGGGTCCATACTTTCGCTAGTGCAATCTCTCAACAATGCTAATCTAATTGGATCATATAACCATCCCTCAAAGTGCGATGAAGAATCACTCCAAAGTTCTTATCTAGCGGAGAACATAAGAAGAAATTATTTGTAGCTATTCTTTCCAATCGATCTATCCAAGAGTTTGTACAAAAATAACACCAAATTATTCTTTCCGATCGATCTATCAAGAGTTCGTACTAAAATAACACTAAGTTATTCTTTCCGATCGATCTATCAAGAGTTCATACTAAAATAACGCCAAAGCAAATTTAGATTCATAATACTCAAGCCAACACAAAGAACCTCAAAGAGTGCCCCAAGATGTCACCTCGGGAATCCGCGAGTTGAGTACCAAAACATATCTCAAGTGAATCAATATAACACCCCATTGTCACCACGGGTATTCATATGCAAGACATATATCAAGTGCTCTCAAATCCATAAAAGTATTCAATCCGATAAAACAAAATCTCAAAGGGAAAACTCAATTCATCACAACAAGATAGAGAGGCAGAAACACCATATGATCCAACTATATTAACAAAGTCCGTGATACATCAAGATCGTGCCATCTCAAGAACACGAGAGAGAGATTAAACACATAGCTACTGGTACAAACCCTCAGCCCCAAGGGTGGACTACTCCCTCCTCATCATGGTAGCCATAGGGATGATGAAGATGGCCTCCGGTGATGATCTCCCCCTCCGGCAGGGTGCCAGAATGGGGTCTAGATTGGTTTTTCGTGGCTATAGAGGCTTGCGGAGGCGGAACTTCTGATCTAGGGTTACCCCCGGGGGTTTTGGAATATTTGGGAATTTATATGGCGAAGAGGCAGTGCGGGAGGCCATCGAGGTGGGCACAACCCACCTGGGCGCGCCTGGGCCCCCAAGCGCGCCCTGGTGGGTTGTGCTCCCCTCGGAGCTCCCCTCTGGTACTTCTTTGGCCCACCGGGTGCCTTCTGGTCCAGAAAAAATCTCCAAAAAGTTTCACTGCATTTGGACTCTGTTTGGTATTGATTTTCTGCGATGTAAAAAACAAGCAAAAAACAGCAACTGGCACTGGGCACTATGTCAATAGGTTAGTCCCAGAAAATGATATAAAGTTGCTATAAAATGATTGTAAAACATCTAAGAATGATAATATAACAGCATGAATACTTCATAAGTTATAGATACGTTGGAGACGTATCAGCATCCCCAAGCTTAATTCCTACTCGTCCTCGAGTAGGTAAATGATAAAAGAAATAATTTATGAAGTGTGAATGCTAGCAAAGTGCATAAGTTTGATCAATGATAATTTCAATCACTTTTCCTAGCATCATAACAGCAACTCTTTCTCAAAAAAACTTATTATGATAAAGTAGCAATTGAAAACGGAATTTTCGTTGTGGAAAGCTACCTATCATATTCATCATATAATCTTTCTTTTGTAGCATGGACATTTGGACTTGAATGATTCAAAGCAATAGTCTATAATTTGACATGAGGACATCAATACTCAAGCATATCAACAAGCAACCATGTCTTTCAAAATATCAACACTAAAGAAAGTTATCCCTAGCCCATCATGCTTAATCATTGATCCATTCATGAGACACACTCGAATATTAGCTACATCCAATGCCCAAGTATGATCATAGTCTCCCTAGTTGGTGCTTTATAAGAGAAGATGGAGACTCAAATAAAAATAAAAATTGCATAAAGTAAATAGATAGGCCCTTCACAGAGGGAAGTAGAGATTTGTAGAGGTTCCAGAGCTCAAAGATAAAATTGAGAGATAAAATTATTTTGGGTGGCATGCTTTTCCCGTCAACGAAAACGACCGAGTAATTCCCAACACTTTCCATGCTAGATATATCATAGGCGGTTCCCAAACAGAAAATAAAGTTTATTCCTTTTTCCACCATTCTTTCACAATCCATGGCTAGCCGTATCCACGGGTGCCCTCCATACCAACACTTTCCAAGGAATTTACTATTTGACAACATAAAGTAAATTCATTTTTCATTTCGGGACTGGGCATCCCTAATACCTTTGCCGTACTCTCGTGCAATGACAAGTGAATAAACACTCATCTTGAGAATAACACATCTAGCATGGAAAATATTGGCCACCCCCTGCCGCTTCATGAGCGGTACGAGCACACAAAAAGGAAATTATTTTGAAAATTTAGAGATGGCACATACAAATTTGCTTAGAACGGCATGGAAATACCACATATAGGTAGGTATGGTGGACTCACTTGGCACAACTTTGGGTTTAAGAATTTGGATGCACAAGTAGTATTCCCACTTAGTACAAATGGAGGCTAGCAAATAGATTGAGAAGCAACCAACCAAGAAACAAAAATTCACATAAACGAGCATTGAGCATAACTAACACCGAATAATGCACCACAAGTAGGATGTAATTTCATTGCATAATTATTGACTTTCGTGCTTGCATAGGGAATCAAACCTTAACACCAATATTCTTACTAAAGCATAATTACTCACCAACATGACTCACATATTATTATCTCCATAACGTAAAACTATTGCAAGAAATCAAACTTATCATATCCAGTGATCTACATGAAAGTTTTTATTATATCCTCTTGAATATCCATTACTTTGGGACTAAATTTATATATTACCATTGCTACTAAAAAGCTCTCAAATAAATTTAAGTGAAGCACGAGAGCATAAGTATTTCTTCAAAAATTTCAACTCTCAAAATAACCTAAGTGAAGCATGAGAGTAAATGACAAACTACTACAAAAAGATACAAGTGAAGATCAAATGAGTAGTTAAGTAAATGGGTAGCTAATTAAAGACTCTCTCTTATTTAAAACTTTCAGATCTAAGTATTTTATTAAAAACAGCAAGCAAAACAAAATAAAATGACATTCTAAGAATAGCACACATCATATGAAGAAGCAAAAACTTAGGCTCAACCGAGGCTAACCGATAATTGTTGATGAAGAAAGGTGGGATGCCTACCCGGGCATCACCAAGCTTAGATGCTTGAGACTTCTTGGAATATTAACTTGGGTTGCCTTGGGCATCCCCAAACTTGAGCTCTTGTGTCTTCTTCATTCTTCTCATAACACGGTTTCCCTAATTCTTAAAAACTTCATCCACACAAAACTCAACAAGAACTCGTGAGATACGTTAGTATAAATCAGTGCAACACCTTATCATTCTATACTGTAGAAAATCATTAAAATTATAATTTAGCATTGCGTACTAAATGCCTCTGCATATTTAATACTCCTATCCTCAAATAGAATCATCAAACAAGCAAACACATGCAAACACAACTGCAATCTGTCTAAACAGAACAGTCTGTAAAGAGTGCAATATTCCTCATACTTCCCTAACTCTAAAAATTCTTAAAAATTACCAAACTGTATAAAATTTATTATGTCTTACTATGAAAAAACATTCAACCTTTTATCGCATTCTGACTTTTCTAGAGAATTTTTGCAACAGCGATAAACTTTCTGTTTTGAAACAGCAACTCATAGACTTGCAAAATAAGCATGGTAGAGGCTATCCTTGACATTTTTATTAAAATGAAAGATGTAAAACATTATTATAAATATCATCAATCAAATACAAATAAAATAAAATGACTCTCCAAGCAAAACACATATCATGTGACGAATAAAATCATAGCTCCAAGTAAGGTTACCGATAATGTCGGAGACGAAAGAGGGGATGCCTTCCGGGGCATCCCCAAGCTTAGTTCTTTGGATATTCCTTGAATATTACCTTGGGGGTGCCTTGTTAATCCCCAAGCTTAGGGTCTTGTCACTCCTTATTCTCCTCATATCGATATCTCACCCAAAACTTGAAAACTTCAATCACACAAAACTTAACGGAACTTGGTGAGATGGGTTAGTATGATAAACACAAATCATTCACTTTGGTACTGTCAAGATAATATTAATAACTGTTCTCACACAATACCTACTATACTCTGAAATTTCCACAATTTATATTAAGCAACAAAAGCCATAGAAACCATAAAACAAGCAAACTATACATTGAAAACAGAATCTGTCAAAAACAGAACAGTACGTAAAGATCTGAATTAAGCTCATACTTCTGTTACTCCAAAAAAATTTAAAATTTAGGAAAACGTAGGAAATTTGTATACACATGAACTTTAAAAAAGTAATAGTTTTTTGACGCTCCAGTGAATTTAAAAAATTCTGTTACTGGGCACAAAAGTTTCTGTTTTTGTACAGAATCAAGTGAACTATCATCCACACTATCCCAAAGGCTTTACTAGGTACTTTATTGAAATAAAAGCAATAAAACATGATTACTACAGTAGCATAACCATGTGAACACACAAAAACAGTAGGTAAAAGTATTAGGTTGTCTCCCAACAAGCGCTTTTCTTTAATGCCTTTTAGCTAGGCATGATGAGTTCAATGATGCTCGCATAAAAGATAAGGATTGAAACATAAAGAGAGCATCATGAATCATAAGTTCCTCTCTCACAATAATTTTCAGTAGCATCATGAATAGATCCATCAATATAACCATCACATAAAGCATTCTTTTCATGATCCACAAGTGTAGAAATTTTATTACTCTCCACATAAGAAAATTTCTTCTCATTCACAATAGTGGGAGTATCATATGAAACTCGAATACTATAAATTGTTTCCACATTAAAAGAGTAATGTTTAGAAAAAGGGTAATCATAACTATGACAAGTTTTATAAATATAATCATTACCACTTTTTATAACATAAGTATCATCACAATAATCATCATAAGTAGCAACTTTGTTCTCATCATAGATAGGAGGCATGCAATCATCATAGCAAATTTGATCATTCAAAGTAGGGGGACTAAAAAGATCATCTTCATTAAGCATATCATCCCCAAGCTTGGGACAAGCATTAATTGCAGCAAATAAATTCTCAAACATGTCATTCTCATCGACTCGTGTTGGGCCTCCAAGCGCAGAGTTTTGTAGGACAGTAGCAAATTTCCCTCAAGTGGATGACCTAAGGTTTATCAATCCGTGGGAGGTGTAGGATGAAGCTGGTCTCTCTCAAACAACCCTGCAACCAAATAATAAAAAGTCTCTTGTGTCCCCAACACACCCAATACAATAGCAAATTGTATAGGTGCACTAGTTCGGCGAAGAGATGGTGATAAAAGTGTAATATAGATGGTAGAAATTTATTTTTGTAATCTGAAAATAAAAAAAACAGCAAGGTAGCAATTGGTAAAACGGAGCACAAACGGTATTGCAATGCTTGAAAATGAGGCCTAGGGTATGTACTTTTGCTAGTGCAATCTCTCAACAATGCTAATCTAATTGGATCATATAACCATCCCTCAAAGTGCGATGAAGAATCACTCCAAAGTTCTTATCTAGCGGAGAACATAAGAAGAAATTATTTGTAGCTATTCTTTCTGATCGATCTATCCAAGAGTTTGTACTAAAATAACACCAAATTATTCTTTCCGATCGATCTATCAAGAGTTCGTACTAAAATAACACTAAGTTATTCTTTCCGATCGATCTATCAAGAGTTCATACTAAAATAGCGCCAATGCAAATTCAGATTCATAATACTCAATCCAACACAAAGAACCTCAAAGAGTGCCCCAAGATTTCTATCGGAGAAACAAAAGACGAGAACGTGCATCAACCCCTATGCATAGATTACCCCAATGTCATCTCGGGAATCCGTGAGTTGAGTACCAAAATATATCTCAAGTGAATCAATATAACACCCCATTGTCACCACGGGTATTCATATGCAAGACATATATCAAGTGCTCTCAAATCCATAAAAGTATTCAATCCGATAAAATGAAATCTCAAAGGGAAAACTCAATTCATCACAACAAGATAGAGAGGGAGAAACACCATATGATCCAACTATATTAAGAAAGCCCGCGATACATCAAGATCATGTCATCTCAAGAACACGAGAGAGAGATTAAACACAAAGCTACTGGTACAAACCCTCAGCCCCGAGGGTGGACTACTCCCTCCTCATCATGGTGGCCATAAGGATGATGAAGATGGCCTCCGGTGATGATCTCCCCCTCCGGCAGGGTGCCGGAACGGGGTCTAGATTGGTTTTTCGTGGCTACAGAGGCTTGCGGCGGCGGAACTTCTGATCTAGGGTTACCCCCGGGGGTTTTGGAATATTTGGGAATTTATAGGGCGAAGAGGCGGTGCGGGAGGCCACCGAGGTGGGCACAACCCACCTAGGCGCGCGTGGGCCCCCAGGCGTGCCATGGTGGTTTGTGCTCCCCTCGGAGCTCCCCTCTGGTACTTCTTTGGCCCACCGGGTGTCTTCTGGTCTAGAAAAAATCTCCAAAAAGTTTCGCTGCATTTGGACTCCGTTTGGTACTGATTTTCTGCGATGTAAAAAACAAGCAAAAAACAGCAACTGGCACTGGGCACTATGTCAATAGGTTAGTCCCAAAAAATGATATAAAGTTACTATAAAATGATTGTAAAACATCTAAGAATGATAATATAACAGCATGAATACTTTATAAATTATAGATACGTTGGAGACGTATCATTGAGGCGGAGCCAGGTAACAATTGTGAGGCGGCCACAGCTGTTCAGTTTGTTAAAAAGCTGATTTTCCGGATTGGATACCCTCATAGTATCATCACTGATAATGGCACTAATCTTTCTAAGGCTGCTATGAAGGAGTTCTGTCAAAGAGAGCATATTCATCTTGACGTTTCTTTAGTGGCTCGTCCACAGTCTAATGGACAGGCAGAGCGAGCTAATCAAGAAATTTTGAGAGGCATCAAGTGCCGGCTCATGGCTTCGTTGAAGCGAACGCCGGGTTGTTGGGTTGAGGAGTTACCTTCAGTGCTTTGGAGTATCAATACCACCCCCAACAGATCAACAGGCTATACGCCTTTCTTTATGGTTTATGGTGTAGAAACGGTTCTCCCAAGTGACATCCGTCATGACTCGCCTAGAGTGCCAGCTTATGTTGAAGCTGATAATGAGACGGCACGTCAGAACTCACTTGATGCTTTGGATGAAGAGCGTGACCTTGCGGTGACTCGTTCAGCGATATATCAGCAAGATATACGTCGCTATCATAGCCGTAGAGTTCGAAGCCGGACCTTTCAAGAGGGCGACTTAGTGCTCCGTTTAATTCAAGATCACACAGGGATGCATAAGCTTTCTCCTCCTTGGGAAGGGCCTTTTGTGATCAGCAAAAATCTCAATAACGGGTCTTATTACCTCATTGACATATGAGAACACAGCGATTCACGCAAGTCGGAAGAGGAGACCCGCCGGCCATGGAATATTGCACATCTTCGGCCTTATTATACGTGAGCCACCAGCTCTTATCCTTTGTACATACATTTTGTCAATGTATATATCTTTTATGATCAATATAATAAAGCTTGCATCTCTGAAATTTAGGGCCTCTGTCGTTTCATTTCTGTGCATCTGAGTCTTTGTTATTTGATCATAAGGTCACTTGGGGGCTTCCAACCCACCGGGTTTAGCTTTCATACCCTCTTGACCGGCCTGAGTTGCCACATTATGAGTTACACCTGCCTGTTTGCAACTTGCTACTCCGCCAGGTGACCCGCCGAACTCTTAACAGTCAATCTTTTTTAAGACCCTGAACTTGTTAAGGTTAAAATGGCGGCTTGTGTCACATGAGAGCCGGCTTACAGTGAGCTAGGATAAACTCAACGGGTATGCGGCCTTGAAAGCAAAAGGCTTGTGAGCCAACTTGTTCGATCGTGTCTTGGAAGCAGACCTAACAAAAATTTGAGATTTTTTGTCTCTCTCTTTTTTGGATTTTTTGGACGTTTTATCTTAAGTTTTTGCTTTTGTGCAAATTTTGACTACCCGGGTCATGAGGCTCCGGGTTATGATGCTCATGTTTGAGTATTTTGGGTTGTAAGCCGCCCTGGCTTTTTGACTTTAAGTCGCCAGTATGTTTTGGCTTGAATAGCCATGATTATGATTTTCTTCAGCAGTCATACAAGGCTACCTATCTTTGGGTTGTAACCCGCTCTGGCTTTTGACTTCAAGTCGCCAGAACATATGTTGATTGGCCTTCTGCATGATATACAAGATAGTAAGCATGAACAAAAGTCGTGGTCTGGCTCATATTTATCATCATATCAGGCATGCAAACAATTTCAACTGCCAGATCAAAAGTTGAGATAAACATGCACGAAGGTATGACAGTGCGGATCACTGTTTTAAGCTATCCTATTACAAGGCTTACATGAGCCCAAAGGATTTTTGAATCAAGTGTTTTTGGAGCTGCACTCCTGTAACCCGGCCTCACAGCTGTCCGGCCATCTGGAGATCAGCCGATGTCCAGTCGACGCCGGTTAAGGCCTCAAAGGTGGCTTCATCATTAAGAACAATGGAATGATCAACATCAGGGGCGAAGGTATGCTTACACCTTGGAGGAATAAGATCCACGACATCATAAGAGGGTGGCTTAATTTTGTTGCTGTTGTCATCACAAGCTAGCGTATATTTGTTCAGATTCAACTCCTCTATGAGTTTGCATGCCACAGGACGCATCTCTCTGATGCATTGGTTGAAGTGTTTTTCTTCAAAGCTTGACCCATCAGCTTTGAACTCTGGGCATCCAGTGGCTACCTCCTCCGGGTCAAGTTCTGACTGCCACACTTTGGCTCGGCCTAGAGCAACAATAGCTCCTGCGCGGGCGGCTGATAATTTGTGTTCCTCAATTTGAGCCGAGGAGGTTGAGAATTGATCCAAGACAGTCTTGATTTGGGTTGGAGGCTTTTTCCCACCTGACAAGGCGACAAGACTGCAAAGGGTGCCAGCGTACAACTGTTTAGTTAGAGAATAAACCGCCTTCAGTTTGAGCAGCATATGCTGGCCAAGATTGGCGCTTCTGGGGCCTGTTCAAGAGTCGCCAGGCAGGTTAAAAATTATCTATAATGGATCGCTAGACGGGTTAAAGAAGTATTGAAACGGATGATGAACTACAAATGTTTAACTTACCGAGATGGCGGTTGTCATGTGGATTATGTGTTGCTTTAAGCCGGCAAGTTCATCAGTCACCGACTTAAGTCGATTTTCAGCCTCTTCGGCTCACTTCAGCCGCGCAGCCTTGTCAGACTCCCAGGCGGTTCTCTTGACATCAAAACTTGCTTTGATTTTCTCAATTTCTTCTAGTGAAGATTTCAGCTTTGACTCGGCCCTGGAATATTCTTCCTGCAATACAATATTGAAGCAATGGTTACCATACAAGGAGCAAATTTTAGTGATACAGTTACATTAAGTCCCAAGCACATTGCGAGCAATATACTCGGCACTTGGGGTATAATGTCGGTCATTTCAAATTCTGATTGAGACCCGGCTCATCCTGTCAGCTTAAGCCAGCTCTTGGGGGCTACATGTCTGATCCTATTATGGTCATTTAGACCCGGCTCATCCTGTCATCTTAAGCCAGCCCTTGGGGGCTACATGTTTGATTCTATAAAGACAATAAAGACCCGACTCGTCTTTTCAAGACAAGCCAGCCCTTGGGGGCTACACTTTGGAAATTTTATAAGTGTAAAGCATAGTCAGCATTTTTCCTACACTCCAGACTTGGGGGTTAGTATGGATATATGTATATGCACAAGACTAAAGAGAGGTTGGAAATTTACCTCATACTTTTGTTTCATCAACTCAACCAGCCCGGCTTCCATATCCCTGTGTTAAGGCGGCACAGATAGCCCACGTACATGTCACCTGCGCTGAAGGAGGAATAGCTCTCCAGGTCCAGCTTAGCTTTGCCTTTTTCCAATGAAGGTGTTTCTTCCTTGGTTGAATGCTTGGCTAGGACTCTAGAGGCCTCGGGCGGTTTAAAAGCTGACCCGGTAATAGTGACATCATCAGCATTAGTAGCAGGGCTCTTGATAGTGGACTTGGCAGGACTGGGCAGCTTAGGGCTCGGCGGGTCATGACTGGCAGCCGGGTTGATCTCGGCGTCCATTTGTTCAAGGACAGTAGCATCAATTGACGGTGGCGGGTCATTGACAGGCTCTTCAGGGTCTTGATTGATGGTCTCAGAGATTTCTGCCGTCTGTTTCTCTGGTTCAGTAGCTTTGGGATCCTTTGAGGACCCGCCCAGCTTTTGCTTCTTACCCGCCTTGGCAACACCTCTGCGACAAGGATACAAAGTTCATAAGTATATCACTATAAGTCATTTATGAACAAATGAAAATACTTACCCCTGGGTGATCTTGAAAGTGGGCATTTGAGTCCTAGTAGAGTCGCCGGATGACGGAGGCGTCCCCTGATAATTTGAGTCGGAAGGATTAAGAGGTTGACGAATAAGACCAGCCTTTGGAAACGAAAGAGTCGGGCTATGAGGCACCTCATTTTGACGCTTTCGAGGAGCTGGGGTGTTGGGAAAGCCGGCCAAGAGATCTTCAGTGCCATCACTCCGGGCCTTACACCTTAATTCGTGTTGATGTTTCTTCCAAAGAAAGTTGGGATCCAAATAAGCAAGAGGGTGAGAAAACCTTACTTTTCGGGTGACCCGCCGAGTTTTCTTTCTTGGCAAGGGTTCTGAGTCGAAGGAAATTATAGTTACCTCTGCTGCATCTGCATGACTAGTCTCTGCCTCTTCCTGAGATGAATCATCGTCAATAATTTGCATGAAAAGAAAGCCAAGGGAATCAAGTTCTACCTCCGATTCATCATCAAGATGGAGCAGCTTGTCGGCTGATGGTTTCTTGCGATGACCCGGACCCTTAGTCTTTGTTTTAGGCTTCTTGGTTGGTGCGGCGGCTTGAAGTTTCTTTCTCCAGAAAGGAGAGTCGATCTGTATACATGTGAGCAAATAGTTGAAATGAGGAAAAATTAAAGAGATAAGTAAACTGGATGAAGGTTGGTCTGATTGCTTACAGGAGGAGCCGGGTTAAGTGTGCAGAAAGGATTTAATTCCACTTTGCTGCAGTTTTCCAGAGATTCACCGAGCAGCGTCTTGACCATCTCATTGATCTCTTTATCAGTCAAACGAGCTTGATTGTAGTGCTGCGAGTCTTTGGGGGCACCGTTGTACTGGCACATTAGGCTGCTGCGCCGGCTCAATGGCAAAATCCTCCAGGCAACCCAGCAGCGGACCAGATCAACTCCGGTTAGGCCATTGGCGAGCAAGGCCCTTATCTTTGAAAAAGGGGCGGCAAAGGGGGCGCGCTCAGTAGTAGTTAAACGACCTGGAAGCTGGCCGGTGATGGTGAGCCGGTAGGAATGGAAACCCGGCAGGGGGTTCTCTCCAGCTAGGGAGGTGTCTCTACAGTAGAACCAGGTAAAATTCCAGTCCTTGGAATGACTGGGCAGGGCGGCTGAAGGAAAGAGTATGTCTCTTTGTCTTTGGATGGAAACACCTCTGAGTTCAAGACTGGGTCC
This sequence comes from Thinopyrum elongatum, assembly GCA_011799875.1. Lineage (NCBI taxonomy): Eukaryota > Viridiplantae > Streptophyta > Magnoliopsida > Poales > Poaceae > Thinopyrum > Thinopyrum elongatum. Next base: position 529,381,618 of record CM022300.1, on the reverse strand, counting down.
ATCTGACATCTCAGTTTGACGGTTGATATAAAAATAGTCTCTGGACATATCGATAGAGGGCTCTTCCCCAAGATACACTTCACAGAACACTTGGAAGTTGCATATGTTGGAAACAGAGTTGGGGCCAATATCTTGTGGATGAAGATTGTAGTAGTTCAGCACGTCCCAGAAGAATTTTGAGCCGGGTGGTGAGAAGCCACGGAGTAGGTGGTCCGTGAAAATCACAACTTCACCCTCCTGGGGCTGAGGGGGACATTCAGAGCCTGGAACCCGCCAATGGACGACCTCCTTGGCGGGTAAAACCCCCATGGTTACGAAGTCATTGAGTGTGCTCTCCGTGACTTTAGAGACGATCCAGTCACAGGAGGTGGGGGTCTTAGTCATGATGGCGAGTTAAAAGCTACGGCATGAGAATAAAAGTATGGCGGGTCAATATTACGAAGGTAAGCCACCTAAATGGTTATAATGACAATTTAGTAGCTGGAGATATGTTATGGATATAAGGTCAGTTGTATTGGAATATGGAGAAATCATAGGTCGCCCTTGTGAGGGGATAACACAACTCTCAGGTTGATTGGCATATGGCGGGTCAAGTTGTGACAGTTTAAACTGGTTAGATGCTGGCGGTTTACAAGTTTATTGATGAGCCGGCCAGGTGCTGGCGGGTTATAAGTTCATGATTAAGATCCATCAGGTGTTGGCAGATTACAAAGTTACCATTATAAGCCGCCCAAACAAAGAATGGTGGGTCAATTGTCTATGGGTTCAAGGTTGCTGAAATTTTGCTAAGTGTTGGATAAACAAGCTTTGCAGATTGCAGTTACAATTACGGATTTGTGGCAGTTTGAAAAAGGAAGCATAATTTCTGACCTAGAGTGCGGCAGCGGAAGGACTACACAAGTTATAAATCAATTCTGAATAGGGAAGATCTATCCAGATGCAAAATAAGGGCTAAAACCGTTATTGCCCCACGTCTACTAGTTTTTGGATTGAACTACGTTCTTTAAGTGGAAGGTGGATGAACTTGGAAGAACCACGATGAACAGGGTGGTGAACTACGTGAACTGTAATGACCTAATGCAGATCTGAAGCAGAAAAAGAGGAATACCTGATAGAACCAAAGAGGAGCGAAGGTGCGCCGCAGTTATCTGGTTCGGTTAGGTTGATGCAGCGGCCTTTGTCGAAGTCGTTGGTGAAGAACGGTCGGAGCTCTTGTGCGGCGGAGGCCGCAAGGAGGAAGAAGAAGTGGAGGCGAAGGGGGTAAAAGTGAAAAAGGACCCCCCCCCCCCCCGTGCCTATTTATAAGGAAAAGGCAAAGCTGTAAATGGCAGGCACGGAAATCAAGGAGGCAATATAATTATCTTAACAGAGGAGGCGCCTCGATTCTCGGGCAGCTAGTTAATGCAGAAAGATCCGTTGTGATGTCACAAGTTTTTCTGAATTTATTTTGCATGACGTCATGGCGGGTCATGGTGATTTATTCAAGATTAAATGTTGAAGGAAATAAAAGGAGACTCGCCAACTAGAAGCAGTGATGATTGACATGAACAGGTCCAAATCAATCTGGGGCCTAATGTTGGGGATATAACCCCACGGTGTGACCCGCCCAGGAGGGGCCGGGTTACACTGTTGGTGACTCAACAAAGAAAGCCTAAGGTAGGCCCAAAGCGGCATGAAGCCTAGAGGCGGCTCACGAGGTGGGCCTGTGGATGGCCCAAGAACCGGCATCCATGCTATGACCCGGAGGTGTGAGCCGCCCGATGGCGGCTTGCCTAGCAAGGCAAGGCGACTTAGAACCCGAGTTGGACACGTTGTGTGATCCGGCTTGGACTCTTGTAAGCCCAGGACCTCGACCTGTGTATATAAAGGCGAGACCCTGCGGCAGGTTAACTTAAGAAACAATTGATCGAGAGCTAGGTCAAGTGATTCCGCTCCCTTGTAATCGATATCCAAGCAATAGTCAACAAAAGCAGGAGTAGGCTTTTACCTTGTTGTGAGGGGCCGAACCTGGGTAAACCTTGTGTCTTTCGTCCCGTTCAATCCCTTCGAGCTAACCTACGTTGCGATGGCTCCACACCTAAGTCCTTTCACAAGGGCATCTGCCATGACAAAACCACGACATTCGCCGTCTTGGACGTAGCGTTATATGAATCAGTTCCGAACCTAGATTTTGGTCAATAGTTGGGTTGCCCGACTCTTGTGCTTATTACCTCTTACATTTCTGATCAATCCGGCTAAGAGTGTAAAGGGAGAACCACCGTGATAGTGCCGCCAGCTCGCATGGCAGAGCGCCTCAGTGGAGAAAGCCAAAAACTAATTGTCTTGGTAAGCGTAAACTAGTCGGTCGTCTGATGACCGCATCAAGTAATGTGTCATTAGAGATCACCCGTGTTAAATGAAGGGTTTCTTTCTCAAATGAGCCGAAGTGGTCAGTGGCATAAACCTCGGCTACATAGCCAACCACTCCACACACCGGGGGCTCGTCATCAGCCCCCACAGTCAAGCTCCTACGACTAAGTGAAAGTTATAAAACCGCAATAGTCTGATTGCCTTGTTTCCATGTGCATGGACCCCCTTCGAGAACCGAGATGTCGGATAAGGGTTGTGATTTCCTAGGAAACACCCTTTGTGTACTGCACAAAGGGGTTGAAGCCAACGACTGGTCACTTTCAGTTTTACGCGGTCACGCAGGAGTCAAAAAACACAAACATCACATGACGGAATATAAAACCACATTCATTTACGACAAAATGAAGTTTTGTACATCCAACCTCGGCATTCCGAAGTACTACCTAAAAATACAAAGTGTCCTTGGAACACTCTGCCTTGGTAATTCGGGCCCCTTCCACTACCTCGGCGAAGAACTGCTCTGCTGTCCGATCCTTCCCTTCGGGAGGTCCCGTGGCTACGACCGCTGCTTCGACGCGCCGTTAATGCGTCTTCATGCAGGTATACGCTCACTGAGCCCCCTCCAGGCACGCGGAACGCTTCCAGTGAGCCACTTGCGGGACGGCTTCTTGCAGCCGAGCCAGGAGCTCGAAGAAGCTGGTCGACAGCACCTCCGTGGGCCATAGTTGACGCAGAGGTCCTAGAGCGCCGACCTCGCCATGCGGAAAAGTTCCACCAACTGCTTCATCTGATGATTCAGCAGCACCGGACGCGATGGCGCCTGGAATTGCTGCCAAAACGCCTTATCGCATCATGGCCCTCCCGTTCGCCAAAATGGCGACCGCCGTCTAACGCGTTGTTTGGGAGATCCGCGCAGACCTCTGCGGAGCACCATAGCTGGGTGAGCTTGATGAACCCCTTGCTACGAAACACACACTGAAGTAAAATGGCATACCAGCGGCAATCTGCTCCACTTGCTGGAGCACTTTGCGGTTGGCCCGGGCCTGGGTCTGGATCTTGGCGTGCGCCAGACGTAGCTTCTTGAGCTCCTCGCTCTCCTTTTCCTCCTTGTCCTGAAGGGCATCGTGCTCCTGGTACACTCCCTTCAGGGTCTCCTCCACCTCCAGTACCCGCATCTGGTCCTTACCCCTAGCCACCTTTTTGGTGGCTAGGTCCTTCTCAGCCTTAGTGGCTACAGCCTTCTGCTGCTGGGCCTCTGATATGTCTCTGTCATATCTATAATTTTTTATTGTATCATGCCAATATTATACAACTTTCACATACTTTCGGCAACATTTTATATGATTTAATGGACTAACCTATTGATCCAGTGTCAGTTCCTATTTTTTTGCATGTTTTTTGTTTCGCAGAATATCCATATCAAACGAAGTCCAAACGCGATAAAAATTTACGGAAAATTATTTTGGAATATATGTGATTTTTGGGACTTGGAATCAACGCAAACGGGGGCCCACAGCCACCACAAGACACCTAGGTGCGCCAGGCAGCCCAGGCGCGTGGTGGTGGATTGTGCCCTCCTCGTACGTCGGTTGGAGCTCCACTTCGGGCGCAAGGAAGCTTATATTTGGAAAAAATAGTGTTAAAATCTTGGCGCAATCGGAGTTACGGATCTCTGGGAATATAAGAAACGGTTTTCGGCCAGAAAACAGGAATGCGAAACTGAAGAGAACAGAGGGATAGATCCAATCTCGAAGGGGCTCCTGCCCCTCTGCCGCCATGGAGGCCATGGACCAGAGGGGGAACTCTCCTCCCATCTAGGGGGAGGCCAAGGAAGAAGAAGAAGGAGCGGGGCTCTCTCCCCCTCTCTCCCGGTGGCGCCGGAGCGCCGCCGGGGCAAGGATCATTATGGCGATCTACATCAACAATCTTGCTACCGTCAACACCAAATTTCTTCCCCTCTATGCAGTGGTGTATCACCTCTTCTCCCCACTGTAATCTCTACTTAAACATGGTGCTCAACACTATATATTATTTCCCAATGATATGTGGTTATCCTATGATGTTTGAGTAGATCTGTTTTGTCCTATGGGTTGATAGATGATCATGATTGGTTTGAGTTGTATATTTTATTTTGGTGCTTTCCTACAGTGCCCTCCGTGTCGCGCAAACGGAAGGATCCCCGCTGTAGGGTGTTGCAATACGTTCATGGTTCACTTATGGTGGGTGGCGTGAGTGACAGAAGCATAGACCCGAGTTTGGGGGTCATTGCATATGGGATAAAGAGGACTTGATACTTAATGCTATGGTTGGGTTTTACGACCCTAATGATCTTTAGTAGTTGCGGATGCTTGCTAGAGTTCCAATCATAAGTGCATATGATCCAAGTAGAGAAAGTATGTTAGCTCATGCCTCTCCCTCATATAAAATTGCAACAATGATCACCGGTTTAGTTATCGATCACCTAGGGACAAATGACTTTCATGTTGACAAAAGCTATCTACTTTTATTGTCTTGCATTTTACTCGTAGTTTTATTCTTGCAAAGTACAAACCTTTTTATTCTTGCAAACTTATCCTTTCACCTACCAAATAGTTTTATACTTGTTCTAGGTAAAGCAAACGTAAAGTGTGCATAGAGTTGTATCGGTGGTCGATAGAACTTGAGGGAATACCTTTAGCTCCTCGTTGGGTTCGACACTCTTATTTATCGAAAAAGGCTACAAACGATCTCCTATACTTGTGGGTTATCAAGACCTTTTTCTGGCGCCATTGCCGGGGAGCAATAGCGTGGGGTAAATATTCTCGTGTGTGCTTGTTTGCTTTATCACTAAGTAGTTTTTATTTTCTGTTCTAAGTTGTTCTCTATCTTTAGTTATGGATATGGAGCATGAAATACCAAAAACAATAGTTGTACTTGCTACTCATGGAGATGGGGAACCTCCTAAAACCCTCAATGCTCGTTATGTGAAAAATATTATGCGCTACTTTGATAATCCTGAGAAAGACCCATTCAACATGATAATGGGAGTAACGTTGGATCAACGTGAATACTTTAGGGGTTATCGCTTGACTCAAAAAGGAAAAAATTTATGGGATCAAATTGAAATGTTGCAATGGTATGCTTGGAATTTATGCTCGAGATATGATTATACTTGTTGCTCTAGGATGAAGGCTCAACACCTTCCCTTTTCATGTGAATTTAGTGATAATGAAACCTTCGCTTCTTATGCTAATGGTAGATATGATTATTATGATGTGGAACGAATAGAAGAATTTGTTGCTTTTAAGGGTGCTTATGAAATTGAATCTCTGTTTGAAAAGTATGAAAATTATGATGATTCTGTTTATAGACCTAAATTTTTTGCTATACTTAAATATTGCTATGAAAATTATAAATACAATGTCGATATTGATGCGTTTATTGAGAAAGTCTCCGCTGTCCAAGAAGAGACTAATATTTTGCAGGAAACTATGGAAAAAGAAATTGATGAAACTGTGAGCCCATTGGATGAAAAAGATGAGGAGGAGAGAGAAGAACAAAAGGAGGAAGAGCGGATTGATCACCCATGCCCACCATCTAACGAGAGTAACTCTTCAACTCGTACATTGTTTAATGTCCCTTCGTTCTTACCGATGGATTAATGCTATGATAATTGCTATGATCCCATTGATTCGCTTGAAATATCCCTTTTTGATGAAATTGATGCTTGCTATGCTTGTGGCCAAGATGCCAATATGAATTATGCTTATGGAGATGAACTTGCTATAGTTCCTTATGTTAAGAATGAAATTGTTGCTATTGCACCCACACATGATAGTCCTATTATCTTTTTGAATTCTCCCAACTACACTATATCGGAGAAGTTTGCACTTATTAAGGATTACATTGATGGGTTGCATTCTACCATTACACATGATGATTTTGATGAATATAATATGCATGTGCTTGCTGCTCCTACTTGCAATTATTATGAGAGAGGAACTATATCTCCACCTCTCTATGTTTCCAACACGATAAAATTGCAAGAAACTGCTTATGCTATGTATTGGCCTTTACTTGATGTGCATGCATTGTTCTTGTATGACATGCTAATGCATAGGAAGAGAGTTAGACTTTGTGATTGCATGAAATATGTTGCTTTGTGCTCACTACTAAATGCCTACTCATTGTTAATTAAAGTTAGCTTTGATATACCTTGGGATCCGGGTGGATCCATTACTTGAGCACTTTATGCCTAGCTTAATGGCTTTAAAGAAAGCACTGCTAGGGAGACAACCTAGAAGTTTTAGAGAGTCCTTTTATTCTGTTGAGTGCTTTTATAAAGTTTAAAAATAAAAAAATATAGAGGGGAACCTAAAACTTCACAAAAGGAAAAGTGAAAGTGAGAAGGACGAGCACCGTGGAAGCGGGAGCATGCCTTGAACTTTGTTCATGACCATGGAAACTTTGTGAATCTTGAATTACAGAAACTTTTCAAAAAAAATAATTATCCCCTTGTACAAATCCATTGTATTATAGATTTGCCTTTAGGATGATTAGATTGCTTGTCGGTATGTGCGGTGCAAAAACAGAAACTTTGGCTGTAGTGCGTGATTTTACTTTTTTTTTACTGGAACGTCAAAAGTTTTTGAAACTTCTTGCATAGTATTGCTATACAAATTGTTTATTTTGTTCTAATTTTTCAGAATTTTTGGAGTACAGAAGTATGGTGAATGTTCAGATTACTACAGACTATCCTGTTTAAGACAGATTCTGTTTTTGATGCGGTGTTTTGCTTGTTTTGATGAAACTATCGATTTTATCGGTGGTATAAGTCATGAAAAAGTTATAATACAGTAGCTACAATGTAAAAACAAAATATGAATTGGTTTGCAACAGTACTTAAAGTAGTGATTTGCATTATTATACTAACGGATCTCACCAGTTTTCTGTTAAGTTTTGTGTGGATGAAGTGTTCAAAGATCGAGGAGGTCTCGATATGATTATAAGGAGGAGAGGCAAGAGCTCAAGCTTGGGTATGCCCAAGACACCCCAAGTAAATATCCAAGGAGACTCAAGAGTCTAAGCTTGGGGATGCCCCAGAAGGCATCCCATCTTTCTTCAACAAGTATCGGTATGTTTTCGTTTTCGTTTCGTTCATGTGATATGTGTAAATCTTGGAGCGTCTTTTGTGTTTAGTTTTCACTTTTCTTTTATGCACCATGCTGGTATGAGATAGTCCATGGTTGATTTATAGAATGCTCATTGCACTTCACTTATATCTTTTGAGTATGGCTTTATAGAATGCTTCACGTGCTTCACTTATATCATTTGAAGTTTGGATTGCCTGTTTCTCTTCACATAGAAAACCGTTATTCGTAGAATGATCTTTTGCTTCACTTATATTCGTTAGAGCGTGGTCTTTTGTAGAAAGAATTAAACTCTCTTGCTTCGCTTATATCTATTTAGAGAGTTAATAGGAATTAGTCATTTGCATGGTTAGTCATGAAATCCTACATAAAACTTGTGGATCACTGAATATGATATGTTTGATTCCTTGCAATAGTTTTGCGATATAGAGATGATAATATGTTGGAGGTACTAGTAAACGGTTGTGGTTAGTAAGAATATTGGTGTTAAGGTTTGTGATTCCCAAAGCATGCACATATAGTCTCTCGTTATGCTATGAAGTTGGAGCATGATTTATTATTGATTGTCTTCCTTATGAGTGGCGGTCGGGGACGAGCGATGGTCTTTTCCTACCAATCTATCCCCCTAGGGGCATGCGTAGTAGTACTTTGCTTCGAGGGCTAATAAACTTTTGCAATAAGTATATGAGTTCTTTATGACTAATGTGAGTCCATGGATTATACGCACTCTTACCTTTCCGCAATTTGCTAGCCTCTACGGTACCGTGCATTGCCCTTTCTCACCTCGAGAGTCGATCCAAACTTCGCGGGTGCATCCAAACCCCGTGATATGATATGCTCTATCACACATAAGCGTCATTGTATCTTCCTCAAAACAGCCACCATACCTACCTATTATGTCCTTTCCATAGCCATTCCGAGATATATTGCCATGCAACTTCCACCGCTTCTGTCGTGGTTTTGTCACGGCAGATGCCCTTGTGAAAGGACTTAGGTGTGGAGCCATCGCAACATAGGTTAGCTTGAAAGGATTGAACGGGACAAAGGCACAAGGTTTACCCAGGTTCGGCCCCTCACAACGAGGTAAAAGCCTACTCCTGCTTTTGTTGACTATTGCTTGGATATCGATTACAAGGGAGCGAAATCACTTGACCTAGCTCTCGATCAATTGTTTCTTAAGTTAACCCGCCGCAGGGTCTCACCTTTATATACATAGGTCGAGGTCCTAGGCTTACAAGAGTCCAAGCCAGATCACAGAACATGTCCAACGCGGGTTCTAAGTCGCCTTGCCTTGCTAGGCAAGCCGCCATCGGGCGGCTCACACCTCTGGGTCATAGCATCGATGCCGGGTCTTGGGCCATCCACAGGCCCACCTCGTGATCCTCCTCTAGTCTTCATGCCACTTTGGGCCTACCTTAGGCTTTCTCTGCTGAGTCGCCAACAGTGTAACCCGGCCCCTCCTGGGCGGGTCACACCGCGGGGTTATATCCCCAACATTAGGCCCCAGATTGATTTGAACATGTTCATGTCAATCTTCACTGCTTCTAGTTGGCAAGTCTCCTTTTATTTCCTCCAACATTTAATCATGAATAAATCACCATGACCCACCATGACATCATGCAAAATAAATTCAGAAAAACTTGTGACATCACAACGGATCTTTCTGCAATAACTAGTTGTCCGAGAATCGAGGAGCCTCCTCTGTTAAGATAATCATATTGCCTCCTCGATTTCCGTGCCTGCCATCTACTGCTTCGCCTTTTCCTTATAACTAGGCACGGAGGGTTCCTTTTTCACTTTTACCGCCTTCACCTCCACTTCTTCTTCCTCCTTGCAACCTCCGCCGCACAAGAGCTCCACCGCTCCGACCGCTCTTCACCAGCGACTTCGACAAAGACCGTTGCATCAACCTGACCGAACCAGATAACTGCGGCGCACCTCCGCTCCTCTTTTGGCTTTATCAGGTATTCCTCTTTTTCTGCTTCAGATCCGCATTAGGTCATTACAGTTCATGTAGTTCACCACCCTGTTCATCGTGGTTCTTCCAAGTTCATCCACCTTCCACTTAAAGAACGTAGTTCAATCCAAAAACTAGTAGACGTGGGGCAATAACGGTTTTAGCCCTTATTTTGCATCTGGATAGATCTTCCCCTATTCAGAATTGATTTATAACTTGTGTAGTCCTTCCACTGCCACACTCTAGGTCAGAAATTATGCTTCCTTTTTCAAACTGCTACAGATCCGTAATTGTAACTGCAATCTGCAAAACTTGTTTACCCAACACTTAGCAAAATTTCAGCAACCTTGAACCCATAGACAATTGACCCGCCATTCTTTGTTTGGGCGGCTTATAATGGTAACTTTGTAATCTGCCAACCCCTGATGGATCTTAATCATGAACTTATAACCCGCCAGCACCTGTCCGGCTCATCAATAAACTTGTAAACCGCCAGCATCTAACCAGTTTAAACTGTCACAACTTGACCCGCCATATGCCAATCAACCTGAGAATTGTGGTATCCCCTCACAAGGGCGACTTATGATTTCTCCATATTCCAATATAACTGATCTTATATCCATAACATATCTCCAGCTACTAAATTGTCATTATAACCATTTAGGCGGCTTAACTTCGTAATATTGACCCGCCATACTTTTATTCTCATGACGTATATTTTAGCTCGCCATCATGACTAAGACCCCCACCTCCTGTGACTGGATCTCTTCTAAAGTCACGGAGAGCACACTCAAGGACTTCGTAACCATGGGGGTTATACCCGCCAAGGAGGTCGTCCATTGGCGGGTTCCAGGCTCTGAATGTCCCCCTTAGCCCCAGGAGGGTGAAGTTGTGATTTTCACGGACCACCTACTCCGTGGCTTATCACTTCCCGGCTCAAAATTCTTCCGGGATGTCCTGAACTACTACAATCTTCATCCACAAGATATTAGCCCCAACTCTGCTTCCAACATATGCAACTTCCAAGTGTTCTGTGAAGTGTATCTTGGGGAAGAGCCCTCTATCAATCTGTTCAGAGACTATTTTTATATCAACCGTCAAACTGAGATGTCAGATGGACCCAGTCTTGAACTCAGAGGTGTTTCCATCCAAAGACGGAGAGACGTAGTCTTTCCTTCAGCCGCCCTGCCCAGTCATCCCAAGGACTGAAATTTTACCTGGTCCTACTGTAGAGACACCTTCCCAGCTGGAGAGAACCCCCTGCCGGGTTTCCGTTCCAACCGGCTCACCACCACCGGCCAGCTTCTAGGTTGTTTAACTGCTGCCGAGCGCGCCCCCTTTGCCGCCACTTTTTCAAAGATAAGGGCCTTGCTCGCCAATGGCCTAACCGGAGTTGATCTGGTCCGCTGCTGGGTCGCCTGGAGGATTTTGCCATTGAGCCGGCGCAGCAGCCTAATGTGCCAGTACAACGGTGCCCCCAAAGACTCGCAGCGCTACAATCAAGCTCGTTTGACTGATAAAGAGATCAATGAGATGGTCAAGATGCTGCTCGGCGAATCTCTGGAAAACTGCAGCAAAGTGGGATTAAATCCTTTCTGCACACTTAACCCGGCTCCTCCTGTAAGCAATCAGACCAAGCTTCATCTTGTTTACTTATCTCTTTAATTTTTCCTCATTTCAAATGTTTGCTCACATGTATACATGCCGACTCTCCTTTCTGGAGAAAGAAACTTCAAGCTGCCGCCCCAACCAAGAATCCTAAAACAAAGACTAAGGGTATGGGTCATCGCAAGAAACCATCGGCCGACGAGCTGCTCCATCTTGATGATGAGTCGGAGGTAGAACTTGATTCCCTTGGCTTTCTTTTCATGCAACTTGTTGACGTTGATTCATCTCAGGAAGAGGTAGAGACCAGTCATGCAGACGCAGCAGAGGTAACTATAATTTCCTCCGACTCAGAACCCTTGCCAAGAAAGAAAACTCGGCGGGTCACCCGAAAAGTAAGGTTTTCTCACCCTCTTGCTTATTTGGATCCCAACTTTCTTTTGAAGAAACAGCAACACGAATTAAGGCGTAAGACCCAGAGTGATGGCACTGAAGATCTCCTGGCCGACTTACCCAACACCCCAGCTCCTCGAAAACATCAAAATGAGGTGCCTCATAGCCCGACTCTTTCGTTTCCAAAGGCTGGTCTTATTCATCAACCTCTTAATCCTTCTGACTCAAATTATCAGGGGACGCCTCCATCATCCGGCGACTCTACTGGGACTCAAATGCCCACTTTCAAGATCGCCCAGGGGTAAGTATTTTCATTTGTTCATAAATGACTTGTAGTGATATACTTATGAACTTTGCATCCTTGTCGCAGAGGTGTTGCCAAGGCGGGTAAGAAGCAAAAGCTGGGCGGGTCCTCAAAGGATCCCAAAGCTACTGAACCAGAGAAACAGACAGCAGAAATCTCTGAGGCCATCATTTAAGACCCTGAAGAGCCTGTCAACGTCCCGCCACTGTCAATTGATGCTACCGTCCTTGAACAAATGGACGCTGAGATCAACCCGGCTGCCAGTCATGACCCGCCGAGCCCTAAGCCGTCCAGTCCTGCCAAGTCCACTGTCAAGAGCCCTGCTACTAATGCTGATGACATCACTGTTACCGGGTCAGCTTTTAAACCGCCGAGGCCTCTAGAGTCCTAGCCAAGCATTCAGCCAAGGAAGAAACACCTTCACTGGAAAAAGGCAAAGCTAAGCTGGACCTGGAGAGCTATTCCTCCTTCAGCGCAGGTGATGTATACGCGGGCTATCTGAGCCGCCTTAACACCGGGATATGGAAGTCGGGCTGGTTGAGTTGATGAAACAAAAGTATGAGGTAAATTTCCAACCTCTCTTTAGTCTTGTGCATATACATATATCCATACTAGCCCCCAAGTCTAGAGTGTAGGAAAAATGCTGACTATGCTTTAGACTTATAAAATTTCCAAAGTGTAGCCCCCAAGGGCCGGCTTGTCTTGAAAAGACAAGTTGGGTCTTTATTGTCTTTATAGAATCAAACATGTAGCCCCCAAGGTCCGGCTTAAGCTGACAAGATGAGTCGGGTCTCAATGACCGTAATAGGATCAAACATGTAGCCCCCAAGAGCTGGCTTAAGCTGACAGGATGAGCCGGGTCTCAATCAGAATTTGAAATGACCCACATTAGCCCCCAAGTGCCGAGTATATTGCTCGCAATGTGCTTGAGACTTAATGTAACTGTATCACTAAAATTTGCTCCTTGTATGGTAACCATTGCTTCAATATTGTATTGCAGGAGGAGTTGAAGGTGAAAGAGTCGCATCTTGGCGACTTAAGGAAGAATATTGAGCTGCAACAAGCTGAAACTTCCAGGGCCGAGTCAAAGCTGAAATCTTCACTGGAAGAAATTGAGAAAATCAAAGCAAGTTTTGATGTCAAGAGAACCGCCTGGGAGTCTGACAAGGCTGCGCTGCTGAAGAGAGCCGAAGAGGCTGGAAATCAACTTAAGCCGGTGACTGATGAACTTGCCGGCTTAAAGCAACACATAATCCACATGACAACCACCATCTTCGGTAAGTTAAACATTTGTAGTTCATCATCTATTTCAATACTTCTTTAACCCATCTGGCGATTCATAATAGAGAATTTTTAACATGCCTAGCGACTCTTGAACAGGCCCCAGAAGCGCCAATCTTGGCCAGAATATGCTGCTCAATCTGAAGGCAGTTTATTCTCTGACTGAACAGTTGTACGCTGGCACCCTTCGTAGTCTTGTCACCTTGTTAGGTGGGAAAAAGCTTCCAACCCAAATCAAGATTGTGTTGGATCAATTCTCAACCGCCCCAGCTCAAATTGAGGAACACAAATTATCAACCGCCCGCGTAGGAGCTATTGTTGCTCTAGGCCAGGCCAAAGCATGGCAGTCAGAACTTGACCCAGAGGAGGTAGCCACTGGATGCCCAGAGTTCAAAGATGATGGGTCAAGCTTTGAAGAAAAAGACTTCAACCAATACGTCAGAGAGATGCAACATGTGGCGTGCAAACTCATAGAGGAGTTGAATCTGAACAAATATATGATGGCTTATGATGACAACAGCAACAAAATTAAGCCTCCCTCTCATGATGTCGTGGATCTTATTCCTCCAAGGAGTAAGCATACCTTCACCCCTGATGTTGATCATTCCATTGTTCTTAATGATGAAGCCACCTTCGAGGCCTTAACCGGCGTCGACTGGACATCGGCTGATCTCCAGATGGTCGACGAGGAAGAGCCGGCGCGGGATGACCCGGAATCTTCAAAGCTCCAAGAAGAGAACTGAGCAGGGGTGATCATAAGCCGGACAGCTGTGAGGCCAGGTTACAGGAGTGCAGCTCCAAAAACACTTGATTCAAAAATCCTTTGGGCTCATGTAAGCCTTGTAATAGGAAAGCTTAAAACAGTGATCTGCCATGTCATGCCTTCGTGCATGTTTATCTCAACTTTTGATCCGGCAGTTGACATTTATTGCATGCCTGATATGGTGATAAATATGAGCCGGACCACGACTTTTGTTCATGCTTACTATCTTGTATATCTTGCAGAAGGCCAATCAGCATATGTTCTGGCGACTTGAAGTCAAAAGCTAGAGCGGGTTACAACCCAAAGACAGGTAGCCTTGTATGACTGCTGAAGAAAATCGTAATCATGGCTATTCATGCCAAAACATACTCGTGACTTGAAGTCAGAAAGCCAGGGTGGGTTACAACCCGAAATACTCAAAAATGAGCATCATAACCCGGAGCCTCATGACCCGGGTAGTCAAAATTTGCACAAAAGCAAAAACTTAAGATAAAACATCCAAAAAATCCAAAAAAGAGAGAGACAAAAAATCTCAAATTTTTGTTAGGTCGGCTTTCAAGACACGACTGAACAAGTTGGCTCACAGGCCTTTTGCTTGCAAGGCCGCATAGCCGTTGAGTTTATCCTAGCTCACTGTAAGCCGGCTCTCATGTGACACAAGTCACCGTTTTAACCTTAACAAGTCCAGGGTCTTAAAAAAGATTGACTGTTAAGAGTTCGGCAGGTCACCTGGCGGAGTAGCAAGTTGCAAACAGGTAGGTGTAACTCATAATGTGGCAACTCAGGCCGGTCAAGAGGGTATGAAAGCTAAACCCGGTGGGTTGGAAGCCCTCAAGTGACCTTATGATCAAATAATAAAGACTCAGATGCACAGAAATGAAACGACAGAGGCCCTGAATTTCAGGGATGCCGGCTTTATTATATTGATCATAAAAGATATATACATTGACAAATGTATTTACAAAGGATAAGAGCCGGTGGCTCATGTATAATAAGGCCGAAGATGAGCAATATTCCATGGCCGGCGGGTCTCCTCTTCCGACTTGCATGAATCATTGTGTTCTCATATATCAATGAGGTAATAAGACCCGTTATTGAGATTTTTGCTGATCACAAAAGGCCCTTCCCAAGGAGTAGAAAGCTTATGCATCCCTGTGTGATCTTGAATTAAACGGAGCACTAAGTCGCCCTCTTGAAAGATCCGGCTTCGAACTCTACGGCTATGATAGCGACGTAGATCTTGCTGATATATCACTGAACGAGCCGCCGCAAGGTAACGCCCTTCATCCAAAGCATCAAGTGAGTTCTGACATGTCGTCTCATTATCAGCTTCAACATAAGCCGCCACTCTAGGCGAGTCATGACGGATATCACTTGGGAGAACCGCTTCTGCACCATAAACCATAAAGAAAGGAGTATCGCATGTTGATCTGTTGGGGATGGTATTGAAACTCCAAAGCACTGAAGGTAACTCCTCAATCCAACAACCCGGCGTTCACTTCAACGGTACCATGAGCCGGGGCTTGATGCCTCTCAAAATTTCTTGATTAGCTCGCTCTGCCTGTGCATTAGACTGTGGATGAGCCACTAAAGAAACGTCAAGACGAATGTGCTCTCTTTGACAGAACTCCTTCATAGCACCCTTAGAAAGATTAGTGCCATTATCAGTGATGATACTATGAGGGTATCCAAACCAGAAAATCAGCCTTTTAACAAACT
The DNA here is from genome assembly GCA_011799875.1 of Thinopyrum elongatum. Taxonomy (NCBI): domain Eukaryota; kingdom Viridiplantae; phylum Streptophyta; class Magnoliopsida; order Poales; family Poaceae; genus Thinopyrum; species Thinopyrum elongatum. Next base: position 529,366,118 of record CM022300.1, on the reverse strand, counting down.
GAACAGTTGTGGCCGCCTCACAATTGCTAACTGGCTCCGCCTCAACCCACTTGGTAAACTTGTCAACCGCCACAAAAAGGGGGTCTTTCTATCCTTAGACCTCTTGAACGGTCCAACCGTATCGAGCCCCCAGAGGGCAAACGGCCAAGTTATTGGAATCATACGCAATTCTTGAGCCGGCACATGAGCCTGTCTTGCAAATTTTTGACACCCGTCGCACTTGCTAACGATATCCTCTGCATCAGCATGAGCCGTCAACCAGTAAAACCCGTGACGAAAAGCTTTAGCCACTAAAGACTTAGAACTAGCATGATGACCACAATCACCTTCATGAATCTCTCATAAGATCTCACGACCCTCTTCAGGAGAAACACAACGTTGAAACACACCTGTCACACTGCATCGGTGTAACTCACCATTGACAATAGTCATAGACTTAGACCTTTTGGTTATTTGCCCTACCAAAGTTTCATCCTCAGGTAACTCGCCCCGGGTCATATAGGCCAAGTAGGGAAGCGTCCAATCAGGAATAGCATGGAGAGCCACCACTAACTGTGCCTCCGGGTCGGGGACAGCAAGGTCTTCTTCAGATGGTAACTTGACCGAAGGATTATGCAACACATCAAGAAACACAGTAGGAGGCACCGGTTTACGTTGAGATCCGAGCCGGCTTAAGGCATCAGCCGCCTCGTTCTTCCTTCGATCAAGGTGATCCACCTGATAACCCTTGAAGTGACCAGCAATATTGTCAACCGCCCAATGATAAGCCGCCATGAGCGGGTCTTTAGAATCCCATGTGCCTGAAACTTGCTGAGCCACAAGGTCTGAGTTGCCTAGACACCTGACCTAGCTTAAATTCATCTCCTTGGCCATACGAAGGCCGTGGAGCAAAGCTTCATATTCAGCTGCATTGTTAGTACAAGGAAACATTAGCCTTAAAACATAACAAAAGTTGTCACCTCGTGGGGAAGTCAAAATAACTCCAGCCCCCGAGCCTTCCAACTGCCTGGACCCATCAAAGTGAATTGTCCAATATGTGTTGTCAGGTTTTTCCTCAGGTGTCTGCAACTCTGTCCAATCATTGATGAAATCCACTAGAGCCTAAGATTTGATGGTTGTTCTTGCCACATATTTCAAACCATGAGGTCCAAGTTCGATTGCCCACTTAGCAATCCAGCCTGTGGCCTCCCTGTTTTGAATAATGTCTCCTAAGAAGCAGAGCTGACCACAGTAATAGGATGACCCAGAAAATAATGCTTCAGTTTGCGACTCACCATGAACACCTCATATACCAGTTTCTGCCAATGTGGGTATCGTTGCTTGGACTCAATCAACACCTCACTGACATAATAAGTCGGCCGCTGAACCGGGTATTCCTTACCCGCCTCCTAGCATTCCACAACAACTGCCACACTGACAGCCTTACTATTAGCCACCACATACATGAGCAAAGGCTCTTTCTCAATGGGAGCCGCAAGGACGGGCGGCTAAGCTAACTGTTTTTTGAGCGCCTCAAATGCCTTATCAGCAGCATCACTCTAGACAAAGTGATTGGTCTTCTTCATCATCTGGTATAAAGGAATTGCCTTCTGTCCCAGGCGGCTTATAAACCGGCTCAGAGCCGCGATACGACCCACCAGGCGCTGGACGTCATTTACACACGCCGGCTTAGCCAATGAAGTGATGGCCTTAATCTTCTCCGGGTTAGCCTCAATGCCCCTCTCTGAGACCAGAAAACCCAATAGTTTACCTACAGGCACACCAAAGACACACTTGTCCGGGTTAAGCATCATTTTATAAACCCGAAGATTGTCAAAGGTCTCCTTCAAATCATCCAGGAGAGTCTCCTTCTTTCTGGATTTGACCACAATATCATCCACATAAGCATGCACATTACACCCAATCTGACTATGAAAGCAATTCTGAACACAGCGTTGATAAGTCGCCTGAGCACTCTTAAGCCCAAAAACCATAGAAACATAGCAGAAGGCTCCAAAAGGGGTGATAAAAGATGTCTTCTCTTGGTCCTTAACTGCCATCTTGATCTGATGATAACCAGAATAAGCATCCAGGAAGCATAAGCTCTCACAACCCGCTGTGGCATCAATAATCTGGTCGATACGAGAGAGAGCAAACGGATCAGCTGGACAAGCTTTGTTAAGATCTGTGTAGTCAACACACATACGCCATGTGCCATTCTTTTTTAGTACAAGCACAGGGTTAGCCAACCACTCAGGGAGAAAGACTTCCACAATAAACCTAGCTGCCAAGAGCCGGGCTACCTCCTCTCCAATGGCCTTACGTCACTCTTCATTGAAACGATGAAGGAATTTCTTGACTGGCTTAAACTTAGGATCCACATTAAGGGTGTGCTCAGCGAATTCTATCGGTACACCCGGCATGTCAGAAGGTTTCCATGCAAAGATGTCCCGATTCTCACGGATGAACTCGATGAGCGTGCTTTCCTATTTAGGATCCATATTAGCCCCCACTGTGAACTGCTGAGATGAGTCGCCCGGGATGAAGTCAACCTGCTTAGTGTCATCAGCCGACTTCAACTTTAACAAAGGGTCTTGCTCAGTGGTGGGTTTCTTCAAAGGGGTCATATCAGCCGGGTCAACATTACCCTTATAGAATTTGAGCTCCTTCGTGGCACAGGCTGATTCGGCATAGGCAGCATCTCCTTCCTCACATTCCAAAGCAATCTTTCGATCACCATGGATCGTAATAGTGCCCTTACGCCATGGCATCTTAAGCTGCAAATAAACATAACAAGGTCGAGCCATAAATTTGGCATAAGCCGGCTGTCCAAACAAGGCATGATAAGGACTCTTGATCTTGACCACTTCAAACCATAACGTCTCTATTCTGTAGTCATAGTCATCACCAAAATCCACCTCCAGGGCAATCTTTCCAACAGGATATGCCAACTTACCAGGCACCACGCCATGAAAAACCGTAGATGACGGTTTAAGGTCCTTGTCAGTTAAGTTCATCCGGCGAAAGGTGTCATAATACAGGATGTTGATACTGCTGCCACCATCCATGAGTACTTTAGTTAATTTATAACCCCCGACCTGAGGGGTTACCACCAGTACCAGCTGACCCGGATTCTCAACCCAGGGCGGGTGATCTTCCCGACTCCATGTGATTGGATACTCTGACCATCGCAAGTATTGAGGCACCGCCGGCTCAATTGCACTGACTGCATGTTTATGAACCTTCTGATCTCGCTTGCAAAGACTTGTGGTGAAAACATGATACCGGCCACTGTTGAGCTGCTTTGGATTACTCTGATATCCTGACTGATGCTGCTGGTTACCCTGATCAGATTGTTGGTTATAACCACCCTGATTACCCTGTCCTTGATAACCAGAATTTGAACCGCCACCACCAAAGCCAGGCCCCTGTGAACCGGATCCTGACCCGCCTGGCAGGCCATTATTGTTACCATGATTCTGACTGAAATTGGAATTCCTGTACTCTCTCATGATGAAGCAATCCTTCAAAGCATGAGTCACCGGCTTATTAGGCAGACTGTGTTTTGGGCAAGGTTCATTCATCATCACCTCAATATTAAAGTTCTTCCCTCCGAAGGACGGCTTACCATTACCATTATGACGCTGGTTTTTATATCCAGTGTTGGTGTTAGCTGCAAGATCTAACCCACCATCGGGTTGTCTGCGCTTACCACCATTACCCTGGTTGTTTCCATTGTGCCCTGCCATATTCTGCTGTTGACCCTTACCATTACTACCTTTCTTTCCCTTGTTGGATTTCTCATCATCAGATCCAGGGTCCTTGGTGGTATCAGAGTCGGCATACTTAATGAGAGCTGCCATGAGCTCACCCATATCATTACAATGACGTTTAAGCCGCCCAAGCTTCTGCTTAAGGGGGGTAAAGTGATAGTTCTTTTCCAAGACCAAAACCGCCTGACTTGCCGCAATACTGTCTGAAGAGTGCATAATAGCCGAGACCCGCCGGACCCAATGATGAGCCAACTCATCCTCATGCTGCACACAGTTATCAAGATCGATAATTGTTAATGGTTGCTTGCATGTTTCTTTAAAATTTTGAAAGAATCGTGCTTTCAACTCTGCCCATGAATTGATGGAGTTGGCAAGCAATCCTTTTAACCAGGTTCGAGCCAGTCCATCCAACATCATGGTAAAATACTTGACACATACAGCATCATTGACATCCCGCATCTCCATGGCTAACTCATAACTCTCAATCCAGGCCTCAGGGGGGAGATCAGCTGTATAATTAGCCACCTTACGAGGACCCTTGAAATCCTTAGGCAGACGCTCATTACGTAAAGCTGGTACTAAACAAGGCACTCCGACAGACCTGGAAATTACACCAGCCCCCACTGACGCCGAAGGGGTGACCGGAGGCTGCTGATAAGCCCCCAGTTGAGCCGCCGTAGTTTCCACCTCTCGGCGAGCTCTGGCATTGTTCACAATCGCCTGAGCATGAGTAAGGGGTGGGTTATTCCCACGGGGCGGGTCATCCTGATTTACCCGACGACGTCATTCGCTAATGGAAACCACCGGCGACTCAACGCATTGGCTGTAACTGCGGCTTGGGAGGGGGGTCGAGTGTACCCTCTCACGACTAGGTGTATACTTCTCCTGCTGCGCGACCGTTGTCTGTAAGAGCTCAATTGTATTCCACGCCTCAGCTGCAAAAGGCGTCTCATCCGTAATAGGGATTGCATTGAGTCGGGTAGCCGCTGCTATCATGTTGTCCACCGGGTTAGAATAATGGCCAGATGGTGTTGAAAAACGTCGGGGCGGGGTCCGATCTCTGTGGGGCGGGTCTGGTAATCGAGGCTAAGCCGCTGCCCCGCTCTCTGGGACTTCAGCCGCTCGAGCTGTGCCTGGCGGGTTACTTGGCCCTGCACCAGGCATGTTGAAAAGGTTCCGCGCCTCGTACTGCAAAGGCAGGCGGGTTTGGTACCTCCTTCGAAAAACAGCACTAGAAGCGTTTTGATCCAACCTTAAGTGAAAAGCCTCCGCCCTGATATGTTGTGACTCAGCATCCATCTGGGCTCGTTCCTCTGCCATCCTGGCGTTCTCTGCATTAAGCTCCTCCTGAGCCTTGGCCACCTCATCACGTACCTTTGCAACCTCTGCGTTATGCTGTGCTTGATTCGCCGTAGTAACCTTTGTTACTAACAGGGTTGTCAAAGTACCCAAAAGTTCAGCCAAAACTTGAGCCGGCGGTCGAGCTGAGCCGCTAGCCCCAGCTGTTGCAACAGCAGTCGATCCAAAAGTCATAGCCGTCGCAGTTGATGAGTTGAGAGCCGGCCCTATACCAGCCATAAAGATAGCAGCACGATATGGCGGCTCATAGGGATCCGGAATACTGTCGCCATCGGAATAGCCCCCAAGCCCGCCGTCTTGAAGCTGGTAGATCGACTCCATCCCTCCGGTCGAGAAATCATCACCTGAATAGATGAGAGTCTCTCCTCCGGACACAGAATCCTCTGCAAGGTCCGTGCCATGCGCAAATCCAATGAAGACACGCTTCCGGCCAGGTTGAACCGTGCCGGGTCGTGCACGCCGAGCCGGCTCGACGATGTCGGTGCAGATGTCCAGCTCAGGCTCTGATCCGCCAATCTTGCCGATGAAGACGTGAATCCCGCCGAAGGGGACCCGGTACCCGTACTCGATTGAGTCGACCTCCGGACCCCAGCCAGCGTCGTCGATGTAGAGCTTGCCACAGCGACTCTTAGTCATCCGGCCCACGGCGTTGTTGGAAATATGCCCTAGAGGCAATAATAAAATGGTTATTATTATATTTCCTTGTTCATGATAATTGTCTATTGTTCATGCTATAATTGTATTAACCGGAAACAGTAATACATGTGTGAATACATAGACCACAGCATGTCCCTAGTGAGCCTCTAGTTAACTAGCTCGTTGATCAATAGATGGTTGTGGTTTCCTGACCATGGACATTGGATGTTGTTGATAACGGGATCACATCATTAGGAGAATGAAGTGATGGACAAGACCCAATCCTAAGCATAGCACAAGATCGTGTAGTTCGTTTGCTAGAGCTTTTCTAATGTCAAGTATCATTTCCTTAGACCATGAGATTGTGCAACTCCCGGATACCGTAGGAATGCTTTGGGTGTATCAAACGTCACAACGTAACTGGGTGACCATAAAGGTGCACTACAGGTATCTCCGAAAGTGTCTGTTGGGTTGGCACGAACCGAGACTGGGATTTGTCACTCCGTATGACGGAGAGGTATCTCTGGGCCCACTCGGTAATGCATCATCATAATGAGCTCAATGTGACTAAGGAGTTAGCCACGGGATCATGCATTACGGAACGAGTAAAGAGACTTGCCGGTAATGAGATTGAACAAGGTATAGGGATACCGACGATCGAATCTCGGGCAAGTAACATACCGATGGACAAAGGGAATTGTATACGGGATTGATTGAATCCCCGACATCGTGGTTCATCCGATGAGATCATCGTGGAACATGTGGGAGCCAATATGGGTATCCAGATCCCGCTATTGGTTATTGGTCGAAGAGGTGTCTCGGTCATGTCTGCATGGTTCCCGAACCCGTAGGGTCTACACACTTAAGGTTCGGTGACGCTAGAGTTGTAATGGGAATTGTATGTGGTTACCGAAAGTTGTTCGGAGTCTCGGATGAGATCCCGGACGTCACGAGGAGTTCCGGAATGGTCCGGAGGTAAAGATTTATATATGGGAAGTCCTATTTTGGCCACCAGAAAATGTTCGGGATTTTTCGGTATTGTACCGGGAAGGTTCTAGAAGGTTCTGGAGTGGGGCCCACCTGCATGGGGGACCCACATGAACGTGGGTAGTGGGGGCAAGGCTCCACACCCCTGGTCAAGGCGCACCAAGATCCTCCCTTAGAAGGAATAAGATCATATCCCGAAGGGATAAGATCAAGATCCCTAAAAGTGGGGATAACAATCGGTGGGGAAGGGAAAGGATGGGATTTCTTTCCTCCCACCTTTGCCAACGCCCCAATGGACTTGGAGGGCAAGAAACCAGCCCCCTCCACCCCTATATATAGTGGGGAGGTGCATGGGAGCTGCAACCCTTCCCCTGGCGCAGCCCTTCCCCCCTCCAACTCCTCCTCCTCCTCCGTAGTGCTTGGCAAAGCCCTGCCGGAGAACCGCAAGCTCCACCACCATGCCGTCGTGCTGCCGGAGCTCTCCCTCAACTTCTCCTCTCCCCTTGCTGGATCAATAAGGAGGAGACGTCCCCGGGCTGTACGTGTGTTGAACGCGGAGGCACCGTCCGTTCGGCGCTTGAATCGGATCTTCCGCGATTTGAATCCCCGCGAGTACGACTCCATCAACCACGTTCTTGTAACGCTTTCGCTTAGAGATCTTCAAGGGTATGAAGATGCACTCCCTCTCACTTGTTGCTAGCATCTCCTAGATTGATCTTGGTGACGCGTAGGAAAATTTTGAATTATTACTACGTTCCCCAACAGTGGCATCATGAGCTAGGTCTATGCGTAGATTCTATGCACGAGTAGAACACAAGAAGTTGTGGGCGATGATTTGTTCAATTTGCTTACCGTTACTAGTCCTATCTTGATTCGGAGGCATTGTGGGATGAAGCGGCCCGGACCGACCTTACACGTACGCTTACGTGAGACAGGTTCCACCGACTGACATGCACTTGTTGCATAAGGTGGCTAGCGGGTGTCTGTCTCTCCCACTTTAGTCGGATCGGATTCAATGAAGAGGGTCTTTATGAATGGTAAATAGCAATTGGCATATCACCATTGTGGCTTTTGCGTAGGTAAGAAACGTTCTTGCTAGAAACCCATAGCAGCCACGTAAAACATGCAACAACAATTAGAGGACGTCTAACTTGTTTTTGCAGGGTATGCTATGTGATGTGATATGGCCAAAAGGATGTGATGAATTATATATGTGATGTATGAGATTGATCATGTTCTTGTAATAGGAATCACGACTTGCATGTCGATGAGTATGACAACCGGCAGGAGCCATAGGAGTTGTCTTAATTTATTGTATGACCTGCGTGTCAATGAAAACGCCATGTAATTACTTTACTTTATTGCTAACCATTAGCCATAGTAGTAGAAGTAATAGTTGGCGAGACAACTTCATGAAGACACGATGATGGAGATCATGGTGTCATGCCGGTGACGATGGTGATCATGCGGCGCCTCGAAGATGGAGATCAAAAGCGCAAGATGATATTGGCCATATCATGTAACTTTATGATTTGCATGTGATGTTTATCATGTTTACATCTTATTTGCTTAGAACGACGGTAGCATAAATAAGATGATCCCTCACTAAAAATTTCAAGAAATGTGTTCCCCCTAAGTGTGCACCGTTGCGAAGGTTCATTGTTTTGAAGCACCACGTGATGATCGGGTGTGATAGATTCTAACGTTCGCATACAACGGGTGTAAGCCAGATTTACACATGCGAAACACTTAGGTTGACTTGACGAGCCTAGCATGTACAGACATGGCCTCGGAACACGAGAGACCGAAAGGTCAAACATGAGTCGTATAGTAGATGCGATCAACATGGAGATGTTCACCGTTGATGACTAGTCTGTCTCACGTGATGATCGGACACGGCCTAGTCGATTCGGATCATGTATCACTTAGATGACTAGAGGGATGTCTATCTGAGTGGGAGTTCATTAAATAATTTGATCAGATGAACTTAATTATCATGAACTTAGTCTAAAATTGTCTTTACAATCTATCTTGTAGATCCAATGGCCCACTCTAATGTTGCCCTCAACTTCAACGCGTTCCTAGAGAAAACCAAGCTGAAAGACGATGGTAGCAACTATACGGACTGGGTCCGTAACTTGAGGATCATCCTCATAGCTGCCAAGAAAGCATATGTCCTTGAAGCACCGCTAGGTGACGCACCCATTTTCCCAGCAACTCAAGACGTTATGAACGCCTGGCAGTCGCGTAGTGATGATTACTCCCTGGTTCAGTGCTGCATGCTTTACAGCTTAGAACCGGGGCTCCAAAAGCGTTTTGAGCAACACAGAGCATATGAGATGTTCCAAGAGCTGAAAATGGCTTTCCAAGCTCATGCCCGGGTCGAGAGATATGAAGTCTCTGACAAGTTCTACAGTTGTAAGATGGAGGAAAACAGTTCTGTCAGCGAGCATATACTCAAGATGTCTGGGTTACACAACCGCTTGTCTCAGCTGGGAGTTAATCTTCCAGATGACTCGGTCATTGACAGGATCCTCCAGTCGCTTCCACCTAGCTACAAGAGCTATGTGATGAACTACAATATGCAAGGGATGGAGAAGTCCATTCCTGAGTTATATTCAATGCTGAAATCAGCGGAGGTGGAGATCAAAAAGGAACATCAAGTGTTGATGGTGAATAAGACCACTAGTTTCAAGAAAGGCAAGGGTAAGAAGAACTTCAAGAAGGACGGCAAGGGAGTTGCCGCGCCCGGTAAGTCAGTTGCCGGGAAGAAGCCAAAGAATGGACCCAAGCCTGAGACTGAGTGCTTTTATTGCAAGGGAAATGGTCACCGGAAGCGGAACTGCCCCAAGTACTTAGCGGATAAGAAGGCCGGCAACGCCAAAGGTATATATGATATACATGTTATTGATGTGTACCTTACCAGCGCTCGTAGTAGCTCCTGGGTATTTGATACCGGTGCGGTTGCTCACATTTGTAACTCAAAACAGGAGCTGCGGAATAAGCGGAGACTGGCGAAGGACGAGGTGACGATGCGCATTGGGAATGGTTCCAAGGTCGATGTGATCGCCGTCGGGATGCTACCTCTACATTTACCTTCGGGATTAGTTTTAAACCTCAATAATTGTTATTTAGTGCCAGCTTTGAGCATGAACATTGTATCTGGATCTTGTTTAATGCGAGATGGCTACTCATTTAAATCCGAGAATAATGGTTGTTCTATTTATATGAGAGATATGTTTTATGGTCATGCCCCACTGGTCAATGGTTTATTTTTATTGAATCTCGAACATGATGTTACACATATTCATAGTGTGAATGCCAAAAGATGTAAGGTTTATAATGATAGTCCCACATACTTGTGGCACTGCCGCCTTGGTCACATTGGTGTCAAACACATGAAGAAACTCCATGCAGATGGACTTTTGGAGTCTCTTGATTATGAATCATTTGACACGTGCGAACCATGCCTCATGGGCAAAATGACCAAGAATCCGTTCTCCGGAACAATGGAGCGAGCAACCAACTTGTTGGAAATAATACATACTGATGTATGCGGTCCAATGAGCGTTGAGGCTCGCAGTGGCTATCGTTATGTTCTCACCCTCACCGATGACTTAAGTAGATATGGGTATGTCTACTTAATGAAACACAAGTCTGAGACCTTTGAAAAGTTCAAGGAATTTCAGAGCGAGGTAGAGAATCAACGTGACAGGAAAATAAAGTTCTTACGATCAGATCATGGAGGAGAATACTTGAGTCACGAGTTTGGCACGCACATAAGGAAATGTGGAATTGTTTCACAACTCACGCCGCCTGGAACACCTCAGCGTAATGGTGTGTCCGAACGTCGTAATCGCACTCTATTGGATATGGTGCGATCTATGATGTCTCTTACCGATCTACTGCTATCATTTTGAGGTTATGCTTTAGAGACTGCCGCATTCACTTTAAATAGGGCACCGTCTAAATCCGTTGAGACGACACCATATGAATTATGGTTTGGGAAGAAACCTAAGCTGTCGTTTCTGAAAGTTTAGGGATGCGATGCTTATGTCAAGAAACTTCAACCTGAAAAGCTCGAACCCAAATCGGAAAAGTGCGTCTTCATAGGATACCCTAAGGAAACTATTGGGTATACCTTCTACCTCAGATCCGAAGGCAAGATCTTTGTTGCCAAGAATGGATCCTTTCTGGAGAAAGAATTTCTCTCGAAAGAAGTAAGTGGGAGGAAAGTAGAACTTGACGAGGTACCCCCTCTTGAACCGGAGAGTAGCGCAGCTCAGGAAGATGTTTCTGTGGTGCCTGCACCGACTAGAGAGGAAGTTAATGATGATGATCATGAAACTTCGAGTCAAGTTGCTACTGACCTTCGTAGGTCCACGAGGACACGTTCCGCACCAGAGTGGTATGGCAACCCTGTCCTGGAAATCATGTTGTTAGACAACGGTGAACCTTTGAACTATGAAGAAGCGATGGCAGGCCCGGATTCCAACAAATGGCTTGAAGCCATGAAATCTGAGATAGGATCCATGTATGAAAACAAAGTATGGACTTTGACGGACTTGCCCGATGATCGGCAAGCCATAGAGAATAAGTGGATCTTTAAGAAGAAGACTGACGTGGATGGTAATGTGACCGTCTATAAGGCTCGGCTTGTCGCTAAGGGTTATCGACAAGTTCAAGGGGTTGACTACGATGAGACCTTCTCACCCGTAGCGAAGCTGAAGTCTGTCCGAATCATGTTAGCAATTGCCACATTCTATGATTATGAAATCTGGCAAATGGACGTCAAAACGGCATTCCTTAACGGTTTCCTTAAGGAAGAATTGTATATGATGCAGCCGGAAGGTTTTGTCGATCCTAAGAATGCTAACAAAGTATGCAAGCTCCAGCGCTCCATCTATGGGCTGGTGCAAGCATCTCGGAGTTGGAACATTCGCTTTGATGAAATGATCAAAGCGTTTGGGTTTATACAGACTTATGGAGAAGCCTGTATTTACAAGAAAGTGAGTGGGAGCTCTGTAGCATTTCTCATATTATATGTGGATGACATACTGTTGATGGGAAATGATATAGAACTTTTGGAAAGCATAAAGGCCTACTTGAATAAGTGTTTTTCAATGAAGGACCTTGGAGAAGCTGCTTACATATTAGGCATCAAGATCTATAGAGATAGATCGAGACGCCTCATTGGTCTTTCACAAAGCACATACCTTGACAAGATATTGAAGAAGTTCAATATGGATCAGTCCAAGAAGGGGTTCTTGCCTGTATTGCAAGGTGTGAGATTGAGCGCAGCTCAACGCCCGACCTCGGCAGAAGAAAGAGAAAAGATGAGTGTCATCCCCTATGCCTCGGCCATAGGCTCTATTATGTATGCCATGCTGTGTACCAGACCTGATGTGAACCTTGCCATAAGTTTGGTAGGGAGGTACCAAAGTGATCCCAGAATGGAACACTGGACAGCGGTCAAGAATATCCTGAATTGCCTGAAAAGGACTAAGGATATGTTTCTCGTTTATGGAGGTGCCGAAGAGCTCATCGTAAAGGGTTACGTCGATGCTAGCTTTGACACAGATCTGGATGACTCCAAGTCACAAACCGGATACGTGTACATTTTGAATGGCGGGGCAGTCAGCTGGTGCAGTTGCAAGCAAAGCATCATGGCGGGATCTACATGTGAAGCGGAGTACATAGCTGCTTCGGAAGCAGCTCAGGAAGGAGTCTGGATGAAGGAGTTTATCACCGACCTAGGAGTGATTCCCAATGCGGCGGGCCCGATGACTCTCTTCTGTGACAACACTGGAGCTATTGCCATTGCCAAGGAGCCCAGGTTTCACAGGAAGACCAAGCACATCAAGCGCCGCTTCAACTCCATTCGTGAATATATTCAAGATGGAGACATAGATATTTGTAAAGTACATACGGATCTGAATGTCGCAGATCCATTGACTAAACCTCTTCCACGAGCAAAACATGATCAGCACCAGAACTCTATGGGTGTTCGATTCATCACAATGTAACTAGATTATTGACTCTAGTGCAAGTGGGAGACTGTTGGAAATATGCCCTAGAGGCAATAATAAAATGGTTATTATTATATTTCCTTGTTCATGATAATTGTCTATTGTTCATGCTATAATTGTATTAACCGGAAACAGTAATACATGTGTGAATACATAGACCACAGCATCTCCCTAGTGAGCCTCTAGTTGACTAGCTCGTTGATCAATAGATGGTTGTGGTTTCCTGACCATGGACATTGGATGTCGTTGATAACGGGATCACATCATTAGGAGAATGAAGTGATGGACAAGACCCAATCCTAAGCATAGCACAAGATCGTGTAGTTCGTTTGCTAGAGCTTTTCTAATGTCAAGTATCATTTCCTTAGACCATGAGATTGTGCAACTCCCGAATACCGTAGGAATTCTTTGGGTGTATCAAACATCACAACATAACTGGGTGACCATAAAGGTGCACTACAGGTATCTCCGAAAGTGTCTGTTGGGTTGGCACGAATCGAGACTGGGATTTGTCACTCCGTATGACGGAGAGGTATCTCTGGGCCCACTCGGTAATTCATCATCATATTAAGCTCAATGTGACTAAGGAGTTAGCCACGGGATCATGCGTTACGGAACGAGTAAAGAGACTTTCCGGTAACGAGATTGAACAAGATATAGGGATACCGACGATCGAATCTCGGGCAAGTAACATACCGATGGACAAAGGGAATTGTATACTGGATTGATTGAATCCCCGACATCGTGGTTCATCCGATGAGATCATCGTGGAACATGTGGGAGCTAATATGGGTATCCAGATCCCGCTATTGGTTATTGGTCGGAGAGGTGTCTCGGTCATGTCTGCATGGTTCCCGAACCCGTAGGGTCTACACACTTAAGGTTCGGTGACGCTAGAGTTGTAATGGGAATTGTATGTGGTTACTGGAAGTTGTTCGGTGTCTCGGATGAGATCCCGGATGTCACGAGGAGTTCCGGAATGGTCCGGAGGTAAAGATTTATATATGGGAAGTCCTATTTTGGCCACCGGAAAATTTCGGGATTTTTTGGTATTGTACCGGGAAGGTTCTAGAAGGTTCCGAAGTGGGGCCCACCTGCATGGGGGACCCACATGAACGTGGGTAGTGGGGGCAAGGCCCCACACCCCTGGTCAAGGCGCACCAAGATCCCCCCTTAGAAGGAATAAGATCATATCCCGAAGGGATAAGATCAAGATCCCTAAAAAGGGGGGATAACAATCGGTGGGGAAGGGAAAGGATGGGATTTCTTTCCTCCCACCTTTGCCAATGCCCCAATGGACTTGGAGGGCAAGAAACCAGCCCCCTCCACCCCTATATATAGTGGGGAGGTGCATGGGAGCTGCAACCCTTCCCCTGGCGCAGCCCTTCCCCCCTCCAACTCCTCCTCCTCCTCCGTAGTGCTTGGCGAAGCCCTGCCGGAGAACCGCAAGCTCCACCACCATGCCGTCGTGCTGCCGGAGCTCTCCCTCAACTTCTCCTCTCCCCTTGCTAGATCAATAAGGAGGAGACGTCCCTGGGCTGTACGTGTGTTGAACGCGGAGGCGCCGTCTGTTCGGCGCTTGAATCGAATCTTCTGCGATTTGAATCGCCGCGAGTACGACTCCATCAACCGCGTTCTTGTAACGCTTCCGCTTAGCGATCTTCAAGGGTATGAAGATGCACTCCCTCTCACTTGTTGCTAGCATCTCCTAGATTGATCTTGGTGACACGTAGGAAAATTTTGAATTATTACTACGTTCCCCAACAGGCGTATCCCTCAATCCCTGGGAAAGAGCCCTTCAAGAACTTGAAACCACCTTGTGCTGGCCCCACGGTGGGCGCCAACTGTCATGGTTTTTTCACGGAAGATGCCCTTGTGAAAGGACTTAGGTGTGGAACCATCACAACGTAGGTTAGCTTGAAGGGATTGAACGGGACGAAAGACACAAGGTTTACCCAGGTTCGGCCCCTCACAACGAGGTAAAAGCCTACTCCTGTTTTTGTTGACTATTGCTTGGATATCGATTACAAGGGAGCGGAATCACTTGACCTAGCTCTCGATCAATTGTTTTTTAAGTTAACCTGCCGCAGGGTCTCGCCTTTATATACACAGGTCGAGGTCCTGGGCTTACAAGAGTCCAAGCCAGATCACACAACATGTCCAACTCGGGTTCTAAGTCGCCTTGCCTTGCTAGGCAAGCCGCCATCGGGCGGCTCACACCTCCGGGTCATAGCATCGATGTCGGGTCTTGGGCCGTCCACAGGCCCACCTCGTGAGCCGCCTCTAGTCTTCATGCCGCTTTGGGCCTACCTTAGGCTTTCTCTGTTGAGTCGCCAACAGTGTAACCCGGCCCCTCCTGGGCGGGTCACACCGTGGGGTTATATCCCCAACAGCTTTCGTTTTGATGACTTGAGCATTCATTGTCATATTGTTTTGCATGATCGCAAGATAACTAGCATGATATTTCCATGGCTTGTCCGTTTTTTGATATCGTTGTTATGCTAGATCATTGCACATCCTGGTACACTGCCAGAGGCATTCATATAGAGTCATACTTTGTTCTAGGTATCAAGTTGTAATTTTTATTTCTTTTGAGTTGTAAGTAAATAGAAGTGTGATGATCATCATTATTCATTATTAGAGTGTGTCCCAATGAGGAAAGGATGATGGAGACTATGATTCCCCCGCAAGTCGGAATGAGACTCCGGACAAAAAGAGAGAAAAAGAAAGAAAAGGAAAAAAGACAAAGAGAGAAGGGGCATGCTAATTCCACACTTGTGCTTCAAAGTAGCACCCTGTTTTTCATATAGAGAGTCTCCTATGCTGTCACTTTCATATACTAGTGGGAATTTTTCATTATAGAGTTAGATGCACACCCACTTAGTTTTCATGTTGAGCTTTCATACACTTATATCTCTTAGTGCATTCGTTGCATGGCAATCCTTACTCCTCGCATTGATATCAATTGATGGGCATTTCCATAGCCCGTTGGTTAGCCGCGTCGATGTGAGACTTTCTTACTTTTTTGTCTTCTCTATATTTACCCCTATCATCATACTCTATTCCACCCATAGTTCTATATCCATGGCTTGCGCTCATGTATTGCGTGAGGGTTGAAAAAGCTGAAGCGCGTTAAAAAGTATGAACCAATTGCTCGGCTTGTCATCGGGGTTGTGCATGATAAATACTTTGTGTTAAGAAGACAGAGCATGACAAGGCTATATGACTTTGTAGGGATAGCTTTCTTTAGCATTGATATTTTGAAAGACACGATTGTTTGTTGGGATGCCTGAGTATTGATGTCTTTATCTCAAATTATAGACTATTGCTTTGAATCACTCGTGTCATAATATTCATGCCATGATTAGATATACGATCAAGATTATGCTAAGTAGCATTCCGCATCAAAAATTGTCTTTTTTTATCATTTACCTACTCGAGGACGAGCAGGAATTAAGCTTGGGGATGCTAATACGTCTCCGTCGTATCTATAATTTTTGATTGTTTCATGCCAATATTATACAACTTTCACATACTTTTGGCAACATTTTATATGATTTATTGGACTAACCTATTGATCTAGTGCCCAGTACCACTTCCTGTTTTTTGCATGCTTTTTGTTTCGCAGAATATCCATATCAAACGAAGTCCAAACCCGATAAAAATTTACGGAGAATTATTTTGGAATATATGTGTTTTTTGGGACTTGGAATCAACGCAAACGGGGGCCCACAGCCACCACAAGACACGTGGGCGCGCTAGGCAGCCCAGACGCGTGGTGGTGGGTTGTGCCCTCCTCGTACGTCGGTTGGAGCTCTACTTCGGGTGCAAGGAAGCTTATATCCGGAAAATAATCGTGTTAAAATCTCAGCGCAATCGGAGTTACGGATCTCCGGGAATATAAGAAACAGTTTTCGGCCAGAAAACAGGAACGCGAAACAGAAGAGAACAGAGGGATAGATCCAATCTCGAAGGGGCTCCTGCCCCTCCGCTACCATGGAGGCCATGGACCAGAGGGGGAACTGTCCTCCCATCTAGGGGGGAGGCCAAGGAAGAAGAAGAAGGAGGGGGGCTCTCTCCCCCTCTCTTCCGGTGGCGCCGGAGCGCCGCCGGGGCAAGGATCGTGATGGCGATCTATATCAACAATCTTGCTACCGTCAACACCAACTTTCTCCCCCTCTATGAAGTGGTGTAACACCACTTCTCCCCGCTGTAATCTCTACTTAAACATGGTGCTCAACACTATATATTATTTCCCAATGATATGTGGTTATCCTATGATGTTTGAGTAGATCCGTTTTGTCCTATGGGTTGATAGATAATCATGATTGGTTTGAGCTGTATATTTTATTTTGGTGTTGTCCTATGGTGCCCTCCGTGTCGCGCAAACGGAGGGATCCCCGCTGTAGGGTGTTGCAATACGTTCATGGTTCGCTTATGGTGGGTGGCGTGAGTGACAGAAGCACAGACCCGAGTTTGGGGGTCATTGCGTATGGGATAAAGAGGACTTGATACTTAATGCTATGGTTGGGTTTTATGACCTTAATGATCTTTAGTAGTTGCGGATGCTTGCTAGAGTTCCAATCATAAGTGCATATGATCCAAGTAGAGAAAGTATGTTAGCTCATGCCTCTCCCTCATATAAAATAGCAACAATGATCACCGGTTTAGTTATCGATCACCTAGGGACAAATGACTTTCTTGTTGACAAAAGCTATCTACTTTTATTGTCTTGCATTTTACACGTAGTTTTATTCTTGCAAAATACTTCTAGTTTTATTCTTGCAAACGTATCCTTTCACCTACCAAATAGTTTTATACTTGTTCTAGGTAAAGCAAACGTAAAGTGTGCGTAGAGTTGTATCGGTGGTCGATAGAACTTGAGGGAATATTTGTTCTACATTTAGCTCCTCGTTGGATTTGACACTCTTATTTATCAAAAAAGGCTACAAACGATCCCTTATACTTGTGGGTTATCAGCCTCCTGCTGAGCTTTCGCGAGCTCGGCCTTGAGCCCCTCCAGCTCGGCCATAGCAGTTGTCATTCCAACAGCTTAGCATTAGCTTTATAATTCAAAAAATCTACTTTTACTCAAAGTAAATTTGACAACATCTCGGATTTATAGCTTACCTTGAGACAGCTCGATCTACTTGTTCATCAGATCAAGGTCCTCCTCGGACCTCTTGAGCTTCTCGTTCATCTCCGCAATCTCCTCGGAGACGGAGTTCGGAGCCAAGGTCGAAACCTGCAGACTAACAATTCTTACTTAGTCCCCATTTCAGACATCAATCCTCTGGACAAACCTTTTTGAAGGTCAGTTAGAGTCTTGGGGTCTACTTACTAAACACGTCATGAGGCTCTGCTTCTACCCTAAAGCCAGTTTCTCAAATACTAGCTTTGGGATCGGGTGAGGGAGTCCCGGACTAGGGGGTACTCATCACGTCATCTCCTGACCAGGTGGGTCGGGACGAGGACCCCCATGACGGATCACTAATGGGCCACTTCGGGCAGCCCATGTCGAATACAAGGAGATCTCCACAAGACTTGGTGCACAAGACAAGGACTCCTCTAAACCCTAGGCCTACGGTGCATATATAAACCGAGGCCAGGCTAGTCAATGGAGGATTACATTACATCTCATTATCTCGTGGTAGATACATGTACTCTGTATTATCCCTCATATCAATACAATCAAAAGCAGGACGTAGGGTATTATCTCCTCGTGAGAGCCCGAACCTGGGTAAAATCTTGTGTCCATGTTATCATCGCTCCAAGACGCCTAGCTTAGAACCCCTACTACGAGATATGCCGGAATTATCTCCGACATTGATGCTTTCATTGAGAGCCTGCTGGGTGGTCGTCACGGATCGATGGGATGATCAGGTGATATTTTTTCAGTTAGATCTGTTTTACACCGATCTTATTTTTCGCAAATCGTTGCTGTCGGCTGTGTGATTTTTGCTTGCAGAAATCAAGCCCGTAGAATTTTTTATGCGGCGGCTGCCGTGCGCAGGGTTCGGCAGCTCGTTGGTCAGCCCGCATACGATGTGCTGGAGACGATCTCCAGAATATTGCGCATGAGGCGACACGCGCGTAGAGCAGCAGCGGCAGGAGGCCTGGTGGCCGAACTCGGTGCCAGCCGCCCGATCAGCTCCATGGAAAAATCCAGCCGAGAACCTCATGTGCGAGCCTGTCCGTACTGCCCATACGGAACAGTGCATGAGGGCTGACAATACTTCGGATCGGCGGCAGTTCAGGGAGATTCTATCCTTTTTCTTTCTCCTCATTATTTAATCAAGCTGTACTTTTGTTTAATGGTCTGTCTTCCATGAATTCGCGTACTGACTTGACCTTAGCCTGAGAAGTAGTACTACTATATACCGCTACTACTTTTTAAGACTAACTGTGTTGATCAATTCTTTTGCAAACAGCATCGTTGTCGCTCTGTGTTATTTTCCCCGCAGATCGGGCTCGGCTTCGCGCGTACATACTATCAAGATGAGAAGCGTACGTAGGTACACCGGCGCCTGATTACGAGGCGCGCCTAGAGCAGCAGCAGGAGGAGGCCCGGCGGCCGAACTCCGCACCAGCGCTGGGACGCATAACCCCGGGTTACCCGATCAGCGCCAGCCCCGTACGCTAGATGGACAGCGACTCGTGAGACCTGCGGTGGTTCAGCCGAGGACCGCGCGGCACTATTGCTTGTGCGGAACAGCGAGGAACAATGCACGGAGATGGCCCATGCGGCCCATGCGGAAGCAACCGCTCATGCGGAAGCAACCGATGTTTCAGAAGGCTGTCAACGCACAGGGTCACCCGGTCCTTTATCTCTTTTCTTCATTGTTTAATTATTAAGCAGTCTACCTAATCATCTGTCTTTTGTGTACTCTCACATGCAAGTTCTAGCACTTGTTACTAGGGCTGCGCGGGTATTCGGCGGCCTGCCGAGGAGCAACGCCCGACTCCTCACGCGCACCAGCTCACGTGATCTGACAAGAGTTCGGCTCGGTCTCCACGTATTCCAGTAATCGGCTTTGACAGGCCACGCCGTCACCTCGGCGTGCCGACGTCGTCGCTTTGACACGTCGGTTGACATGGGGGCTCCGGCGTCTTCCCGCCGACCCATTCTATCACCTCGGCTAGACCGGGGGCTTCGCCATCTCTTCGTCGATCTACTCGGTCGGGGAGTTCGGCGTCACCCTACCAACCTGCTTTGTCACCTCGGCTGGACTGAAGGCTACGCCTCGCCACATCGGCTGTGCTGTGTCGCTACTTCGGAGTGCTGAACTCCTCGCTCGATCACCTCGGGACAGGCTTGAGGACTGGGACCTCGATCCTTCAGAGGATCATGCACTGCAGGAGGACCGGTCGACGGCGATCCAGATCGGTGGCACCATACAGGGAAGATTCCATCTATCTTTCCTTTTATTTATTATTTACCATTTAATTATAAAAGTTGAACGAGGCTGCACTTTTGGCTAGTCCATCCACCTTACGTGCACTTTTCAGTTGTTTCATCCTCCAGTTTAATTAAAAAAAAAGGGGGGCGATCTGTCCGGCAACCCATCCGAGGAGACTGCGCAGAGGCCATTCCACGTGAGGATGGGATTCGGTACTGGTGCTGCTCGTCAGCATCCAACCGCGATTTCCTGCGGTCGGTTACATTTCGGTCCGCTGTTGATTACCACTGCGTCACGCGGTCATCTTGTCGACTTACTCCGCCAGCTCGGCTAGACTGGGGGCTTCGCCTTACCACATCGGCCGAGCCGTGTCACTACTCCGGAGTGCCGAACTCCTTGCTCGGACACATCAGGCTTGGAGGCTGGGACCTCGGCCATGCCGAGGACTGCGAACCATGTCGGATCTGTCAGAGATCAATGGGCGTCTTCGTCCCGCACAAGCCCGGATCACGTCATCAACACAGAGCACATTAACCAGCTAAGTCGCTTTCATGCTCAAAAAACTCTCAGTTTTAAATTTTGTTCGGTTCGACCAAGCATTATACTTTTTTGGTAAAAAGTTGTTTGTGAAAAACTTCTTTGTCAAAACTTTGTTTGTGACACACAAATTCAAATACCCCGTTTACTTGGGGACTTCTTTTATGAAGCCTTTCCTCTTGCATATGATTATACTTGTATGGCTTCGTTCCTTGTTCGTGTATTACGCCACAATATGCACCATGTTGACTTAAGTGTTCCGCAAGCTGGGTTGCCTTGCTCCTGTGTTTACCCCTACGTTCCTGATTGTTCGGCTAGGGAGTAAAGGGAGCACCTCTGCGATTGTCACGATCGGGTCATCCGAGCTCGGACCTCAAACTGGGTCAAGCCGAAAGCTAGCGCTCTTATTGTTCTCAATCATGGTCGGCACACAATGGAACTCATGAGTACAAAAAATCTATTGCACAAGTCTCATAGTAACAATGAGCAACCGAAGAAAGGTATCGGTGGGGGTACTATTTTCTTCGAAGATGCTTCTTACACTTCATCAGTAATATAGCATAAGTTCCCTGAGCGCGCTTTGTCTGTTACAGCCTTATGGCCTGATTGCCTGGTTATCGGAAACACCGTCGATATTCTCGACAGGTGGAGTACATAACACTTTTCGGCCCTTGACCGAAGAGGGAGAAGCCGACGGTTGGTTAAGACGCGTTTAAAGTTCTGGTGAACACAGATATGATATAAGTACTTCGGTACATACAATCATTATACATAAAATTCTTTTACCCAAATCACTTGGGGGCTCTTAAATTTATATGAGTTGTTTTATAATAAATGTTTTCTTCCTAGTCGTTGCAAAGTCTTTTTCTACCACTCCTTTCTCGACTCGAGTGCATGGTCAACAGCCGGATTGCCTGGTTTCTCTCTAAAGCCGCTCGCGCTTAGTTCGTTAAATTGGCTTGAGAAACACTCCGCCTTTGGGATAGGGAAGTTGAAGCCGAAGGCTGACCCACTTGATGTCTAGGGATCGGATGTGTCATGTTAAAGCATGACGGAAGCACAATTTTAAGACCAATTTCACATTGGCACCAAAAAACTTGATTCGATTGAGACGTAAACTTTTCACATAAGTTTTTTGGTCTTTCGAGCATATAACATCTTTAAATTATTTTATGTTTTCCTTTCAGGAAGCTGGACATCCTCTTGGTTGAGGTGTTCGGCGTGATGGTCTTGCTCGGAAACTCTTTTTCGAACTACAGTTCGGCGTTGTCAAAACATACACGACGGTTGAAGCCAGTTCCCGAGGAGATACGATCCTAGGGTCGGCCATGTTGCCCAACCCAAGTCTCGGGGGCTACTGCATTTACAATTCAATGCAGAAAATTTAAGTGCAATACAGTTTCCGGGGAGATTACGATCCTCGGGTTGGTCGGCCGCACCCAACCTGAGTCTCGAGGTCTGTGCACACCGCTTTTGTGTTCTGAAGTATGCCGCCGAGCTAGGATTTGATCCTCAGGACGATTTCGCAAATCGACCTGAGTCTCAGGGGCTACTGGGATCAGCGGTCTTATATCATCCATCAGGTGCATCTCGGGTTTTAGACCAACACACACCTTGAGGGCTACTGACTATATATCTCGGCAGAGAATAAATCGCACACTACGGAAGCAGCCTGGCATAGAACTCGGATGCGAGTGGCTGGCTTCACCGAGGATGTTTTCGACATTAAGCTCGGCTGAACTCCTCCAAATTTTTCATGACCGAGGTAGTCTATGACACCTCGGATGCCGAACTGCATTGGACTTCGGTTATAAAAATACACCTCGGATGCAGTTCGGCGTTGGAGCTCGGATGCAAGAGGATATCGCCCCACGGGAAAAAATTACCCGAGGTGTGGCGTAAAGATTACAAGGCATTAATAAAAGCCGATAACTTAAAGGGGCTCGTCGGATGCCTAACGTATGAACTCTTCGGATACCCGACGAGTGAAGTCTTCGGATACACTTCGGCGATCCTCGAGATCGGAGATGGAAAGATATGTTGAACCAGTTTTCAAGACCGACGGCTGAACACGAAGAATAGTTCGAAAGAACCGAGGAGCGTCCACAACTTGAAGACCGGTTCAAGGGGGCTACTGAGGGAGTCCCGGACTAGGGGGTACTCACCACGTCATCCCCTTGACCAGGTGGGTCGGGACGAGGACCCCCATGACGGATCACTAATGGGCCACTTCGGGCAGCCCATGCCGAATACAAGGAGATCTCCACAAGACTTGGCGCACAAGACAAGGACTCCTCTAAACCCAAGGCCTACGGTGCATATATAAACCGAGGCCAGGCTAGTCAATGGAGGATTACATTACATCTCATTATCTCGTGGTAGATACATGTACTCTGTATTATCCCTCATATCAATACAATCAAAAGCAGGACGTAGGGTATTATCTCCTCGTGAGAGCCCGAACCTGGGTAAAATCTTGTGTCCATGTTACCATCGCTCCAAGACGCCTAGCTTAGAACCCCTACTACGAGATATGCCGGAATTATCTCCGACATCGGGGGCTACTGGCTGGCTATGCCCTACAAATGCTATGCTGTGATATAAGTGAAAAGGTCATCGGACAAAAGCACGGGTTTACAAATAATTCTAAGCATGGAGGTTACTCTTAATGCAAATACAAAAAAATATACCTCGAAGCTCTTAACAAGGCCCTTGAAGACCTCATGCATCCCGGCCTCTACAGACCGGAAGCCCCGTAGCGTCGTGCCGATCAGCGTGCGGTGCTCTCCCTTGAGGGAGGTGCCCGTTAAGGCCACCTCCATCTCCTTGGTTCATCCCACGGAAGCCCAACCTAGGGCAGGAAGCGGGGCCGGTAGAACCTTTGGACCCAACACCGAGATGCTGGGAACCAAGGCCTCCGGCTGTGGTGTCGGCGCCGGAGTTGGCCGCGGCTGGGACGATGCCTGGCCCAGCCCTTCCTTGGCAACCTTGGGTACCTTGTCCCCTTGGCCCTGTTTGGCCAAGCTTTCGACCTCGGCCATGATGACCGATGTCTTGGCCCCCCATGGTGTTAACTACGGGGGCCTAACCGGACGTCGCTTCCCCCAGTCCCTCGAGAGCTGGAGGGGAATGGCAGGTCCGGGCGTCCTGTTGGTGGTCGATAGCCCGATTGAGGTGTCGCCGCTGAGGCGTACCTTCGGTGGACTGAAGAAAATAACTCGTATGAGTTTAATCTTGATGAAAAGACTTTTTGAAGACCAAGTAAGGTTACGATTACATACCTCCGGGACGCCGGCTTCTCCCTCCCCAGATCGAGAAGGTCATCGTCCGACTCGTCGGAGAAGTTAGCCTTCTCCGACGGAGCAGACCTGCAGGCAAGCTCGGTGGAGGTCTTGCGCGGCCTCTTCTGGCCCTTTGGTCGCGCTTCTGCCTCGGCGTCCTTGGACGCTGTCCTGTTCCCTTTGAGGGAAGGGTTTCCTTCCCCCGTATCTTCCTCCATGTCGTCCTCGTGAGTGGAGCAGGCGTGGGTCTCCTCGAATCGGGTGACCGAGGTCTCCCGTGCCCGAAGGACCACCTTGCCCCTTGGAGGCTTTGACCCCTTGGGGATCACCACGTGCGGCTCCTCGTCTAGGAGGGTCGTGAGCAGGGGGTCCTCTCCCCCTCGGGCAGCAGCGTCGGGCACAGCATATGATGCGCCCTGGAGATCCACTTCTGCAATTACGGGATCAATCGGTTAGTTGAAATCTATAACACTCACATAAACACAGAGTATAGAACTGTGTATTGAAAGATTACGTCGGGGGCGTCATGGCTGGCTTCAAAGCCGAGGTCTGGCCCTGCTGAAGGGAAATCATTCTCGGACGGCTTGAATAGCAGCATCCACATTCCGGTCAAGGTGGAGCGGAAGAAGTGGTGGATGGGGACCGCATCCTCGGGCCTCTGCGCCCACATTGGGGTGGCCCGAGATTGGAGCGGGAGGATGCGGCAGTGGAGCATGACGTTTACCATGTATACCAGCTGGAGTTTTTCTGATCAGCCCACCACTTGATCTTCAGGGCCAGCACCTTCACCTCCCCTGGGTTTCCCCAGTCCAAGCCCTTCTTCCAAGAAACAAGTTTCGTCGGAGACCCAGCCGAGAATGCTAGGACCTCGGCCTGGCCAGCGACAAGTGGCTCGGTGATGTAGAACCACTCACGTTGCCACTCCTTGATGGTCTCCACGAAACTACCCTTGAACCTGTCCACCTTCTGGTTCTTGCTGATCATCGCACCTCCGCACTCCGCGAGCTCGGAGTCGTTGGACTTCGGCTTAACACCGAAGATCTGATCTTCAGCCACAGTCTGAAGTGTGGCTCGATGCGGAGGAAGGCCTCGCAGACCGTAATGAAGGAGGCGAGGTGGAGGATAGAGTTTGGGGCTAGATGGTGGAAATCCAGCCCATAGAAGAACATGATCCCGCGCACAAAGGGGTGCAGCGGGAACCCCAGGCCTCTGTGAGGTGGGGAACGAAGACCACCCTCTCCCCTGGATTGGGGGCGAGTACCCGTTGGTTTGGGTCCGGCGCTCGGGTGTTGACCTCAGTGGGGATGTACCCCGCACTGCGCAGCTCGAAGATGGTGCCCTTCGTAACGGAGGAACCAGCCAAGTCCCCCTTGAGGTTGGCATCTGCCATTGCTGGGCACGAAGATTAGGATGCGCTACGCAAGATGGGGTTTGGATTGGATCTGGGCGTTGGAGCTCAAGAGGCAGCGGGCAAGGAGGAATGAGAGTGTGCTTTTTCTGTTGCTATCTCTTTACTCTTATATAGGCTGATAAAAGGCCAAGAGTCCCTCTTACGTGCCGCTGAAATCACCAGTCCCCGCAAAAGATGCCATTATGCGTCTGGGGTGAAACAAAATCTTAATGATATCCCTAAGAAAACGGGCATGATCTCCATTTCGATGGGACGTGCCAATAAGAGGATTGCCTCGGGCCGCGATTCGGGTGAGCAGTAACTGCCCGCCCAGTCATGGGCGGTGTCGCTTCAATAAAGTTGTCAGGCTAGAAACCACTATTCACACCTACGCGGCAGGCCATCTGGGCTAAGTAACCCCACGTCTTCGAACGCGGCATGAGTTCGGTTGGGTCTTGGTCGGGAGATACCCTTCCTTTGAGGAGTGGTCCAGGATGGCTTTGAATAAAGGAAAGAATCTCGGAATGATAAAGGGGAACCCGTCTGTCAATCCAAGGACTTTGGATCCGGAGTTGTTAACATCAAGGAGGTCATCCTCGGCGTAGAAGACCAGTTCGGGGGCTATTGACGGTGTCCTAGACTAGGGGGTTCTAACCTAGTCGACCCATAGTCCTCGGGCCTGGGCTAGTGGGCCCTCATTCTCATTAAGGTGGACTCCGGAAGCTACATGTCTGGGCGTAATCAAGACTGCATCTGCCGAAGACTTGATGTATACTCCAAGACATCTCATGCCGCCTCCATGCGATCCCCTGGATACCGACCATGTAACCCTAGATGCCCTACCTGGCGTGTATATAAGCCAAAAGGTTTAGCCCATAGAGGGGACGGAATCACAATTGCATTCACCAATCCCTCAAGTTAGAACACAACTTACGATTTCGAGGTAGATCAAGCCTGTACTCGATACATCACCATCAATATAAACAAGAACCAACGTAGGGTTTTACCTCCATCAAGAGGGCCCGAACCTGGATAAACATCGTCTCCCTTGTTCCCCTTACCATCGATCTGAGATCCACAGCTCAGGACCCCCTACCCCAAGGTCTGCCGGTTTTTACACCGACACCCCAGTTCACGGTTCTTTGTCTTTATGGGTTTATCTGCAAAATGTTCCAATCATGCAACCATTTTATTATCAGGTTTACAGGAATGCAATGATAAGATACCTTGTTATTTTTAATCCAATGTTATTTCTAAATTTCTATATAGTCCAGAAGATTGCAAAACACCCATGATAACCAGATTTTTTTTCAATCTTATTAAACTTTGTATCCAATGATTAAAAAATTATATACATCTCCAAGTATATCATGAAGGTTAAAAGCACATTTCATGATTGTTCCATAGCAGTTTTGGAATAGAGCATTGCACAAACAAGTGGTTAATGTATTCATCGTTTCCACAGTAGGCACGTTTCTTATCCCCAATCCATCCTCTTCTAATCATGTTATCCTTGGTCAAAATGATATTCCTAAGAACTAACCACATAAAGACCTTAACTCTGGGTGGTATTTTAGCTTTCCAATAGAAAGTGTGTGTTTCATAAATCCAAGGAAAATCCTAATAGAGTCCTTCTAAATTGTACTTGGCCAAGTCCTTCAGAAAAAAAACAATTAAAGATATGTTCTTGTCAAAACATATGTTATAAGAGGTTTATCACTTATCCACCAGTCTTCCCAAAATCTCACATTTTCACCATTTTCACATCTTCCCCAATGTTATATAATAATGATTAACTATGATCATATGGCATATTGATGTCATGGCAAACATGCATGGCTTACTGGTGTGGATGAGTTGCGTGGATACGAAAAATAGGTAGATAGTGGGATGGAGCATGCAACTAAAAATAGGAAACATTAACTAATTATAAACATGGCATGTTGGTGAGTTAGCATGTGTGTTGAGAGAAATAGATATATCGGAGATAAACTATTTAGGTATAAATGATTTGTATATTTTAGCATGAGATTGAAGCGCACTCACGTGGGTGCATATTTATAAGTGGTGCATATGTTGAATTCCAAATTGTTGTCCAAGCAAATAGTGAAAGAGAAACAATAAATAAGCTGATTTTATTGACTGACTAAAAAAGTCTATTGGGTCAAATAAAGGTGAAACAAACATGAACAACAAAGCCTGATAAAAATCTATGTTTCACAACATACTGAACTCTTCCTCCATGCTTTTGGAGAAGAAGACCAAAGTTGAACTTGATAGACTAACATAAAAGGAACTGAATATACACATGAGTAGCCCGCCTCAACAAGTGATAGACGCCAACCTCAACATGCGAGAATTTAACATCACTGGATGTAGCCTGACCATAGTTTTAAATAGCCGGCTATAGCTCCGCTATAGCCTTTTCAGCAGGGTGCTGCTAAATGGTCGCCTTCACAAATAGCCCGCTATAACCCGCTTTAGCCCGCTATAGCTTCGCTATAGCTGATTTGGAGGCCCGCCGCTATTTTCCATAGCCCGCTATTTAAAACATTGAGCCTGACCAATGACACACCCTTTGGGAGGCATGGTTGTTCAATTACTACTTCGTCGCCACACCATCAGAAGCACAAAATAATGGAACATGGGAACCACAAACCAAAGCAATCATGGCATCAACATCAGTACCACCAATCACCAAGTCAGGCTGAAGCATCAAATGAGAATCCGCTGGATTCACGGGATCAACAAAAGACCACATGATCTCTTGGTAATGCATGGAGTAGGCCACAACGGTCGAACCAGGACAGATGCGTAACCGTGAGACTTCTATTTCTTGTGTTGCGTGCCATCGCTGGTCCTGGTACTTCACCACCAAAGTGTCACCATTTCATTTGTGGCTATTCCCACCTATTGGTGCATAGTAGAATACAAAGACTATATGGGTTGACTGGAACACTTGTCAACAGCTAGGTCTTTTCTACAGGTAGGCCCTCCTGCATGTTTTCATCACGTCGATGCAGCCTTCAGTGCTGGTGTGAGACATGTGAGAAATAATGGACGTTTGGTTCTTGGATGCAGCCCTTCCAACGGCAAAGATCTCTTCTGTGGGGCGTTGGTCCGGTAAGACCGTCAATAGGTAGGCTCCGGTGATGGAGCGGCATGCGGTGGCAATGCCATCATGCTATAATGTTCATTCAGGAGTACGAAGACGAATCCCATGGACTTCCATGTAACCTTTTTTTCTGGGGTGTTTATATATTGCTGGATTTGAGTATTTTTTTTTAGGAAAGCCATCATGGCAGTTTTTATTGATCTGGAATAAGAGTTACATCATCTGGTAGAGCAGCACGAATAAAATCTTGGGGTTCCTGCCACATTTGGTTCCCCATACTAAATTGAGCTAACATATGGGCTGCCCTGTTACCCTCCCTAGGACAATGTGAAAAAATTACACGAGTAAAATTGCGACAAAGGAAAGTGCACTCCTCATAGATAGTTGCCGCCACGCCTAGTGAGTTACCGCCATTTTGCATGACTTCCACCACTTCCATACAATCACTCTCGACTAGGATCCTGTTACATCTGACTTTTCCTGCAATGATCAGACCATCACGGAGGCACACGCTTCAGCAGTTGACATTTTATTGATTGTAGGGATGCTCCAACTATCACATGCAATTGGAGTTCCCGTACAGTCACGAATAATAGCACCCGTCTTCCCCGAACATATGTCCACATCAAATGCCGCATCCACATTCAACTTGACAAAGCACTTTTGTGGTTTGTTTCAACCATGTCTTCTTAATTTTTTTCACTCTAGAGTAATTCAATGCCAACACCTAAAGTGCTTGAGCAGACCGAACGGATGCTTGCAAAGACTCTCCACGAGTAAACTTTCTTCGTTCCCACCATGTGTACCAGGACACAACAGCAACTAGTAGAATGCCCGTGCGTTGCTACGAGTTACAATGCATTTAAATGAGTCAGAAAAATAGTTTAGTTTGTCTACAAGTTCGAAGCTTATTTCTTTCTCGTACGCCCGAGCGTGTTTGGAGCTCGGACATCAAAACGGACGCCCAACTGGCTTCCTGAAATTCAATCATCCGGACAGTGTCGGCACCCCATATCCCCACCATATGTGCGGGATAAATGTGTTTGTCCAGACTATCCATCATGTTATCTCCAACAAGGCCAACACAAAAACCTCACCCCACGACGCACCTTTCCCATTACCTATAGGATGCTCCCCTTCCTGCTCGGTTTCCCGCCACCGCGGGACATTTCTCGCTGGAGTCATGTCCTTCAAAACCGGATGATGCCCACCTCACATTCGTCATGGCGCCCACCGTACTTCCCACACACCGTCAAGGAGGAGTCCCCCGCTGACGGTGTCCTGGACTAGGGGGTACTCACCACGTCGTCTCCCGACTAAGTGGATCAGGCCGAGGACCCCCATGGCGGTTCACTATTGGGCCAGTTCGGACAGCCCATGACGCATACAAGGAAGACTCCACAAGACTTGGCACCCAAGCTGAGTCTCTTCTAAACCCTAGGCCTCTGGTGCATTATATAAACCGAGGCCAGACTAGTCAATAGATCAATTGATATTCATTAGAACAATCTCGTGGTAGATGCATGTACTCTGTACTATCCCCCCATATGAATACAATCAAAGCAGGACGTAGGGTTTTACCTCCATCAAGAGGGTCCGAACCTGGGTAAAACATGTGTCCATGTTACCGTCGCTCCAAAACACCTAGCTTAGAACCCCTACTACGAGATATGCCGGATATAGAACCGACATTGGTGCTTTCATTGAAAGCCTGCTGGGCGTTCGCCGCGGTTCAATGGGTTACTCATCTACATCGGTTCTGACCTCGTTGATAGAGATCGAAAGAAATTTCGACGGCAACATGAACCAGGTGATATTCTTCTGATTAGATCATTCTGCAATGAATAATTTATTTTGAACCCTGCTGCTGGTTTGCACTAATCCTTCGCAGATCAAAAAGCGGCCGCGTCCATGAGCGGCGTGCGCCACCGTTTCCTGATGGCCCAGTCATGGGCGCGTGGATTACCACGCAGTAGTGGCCGGCTGGCCGCGAAGCGTACAAGAGCCTCAGCCGAATACTAGTAGTACAACTGGTGGTCAAATCCAAGATGATTCGCCGCCACTTTTTACCTCCACCGGCCGAAGTCCCGGGCCAAGTCCCTTGGCCGATGTCCTGCTACTAGCATGGTCCCCGTAAAAGAGAATTTACTCCACATGGAGCATCAGGGAAGTTAATCAATTTGTTAATTGGTATTATTAGTCTAAGTGCAGCACGATCTCTGAGGTTTAATCATTGAATAGTACATCTTACTTTGCTTGTTCACGTGAAGGCCCAATCTAACACTCCTTGATTTTGGCTCTTCCTCATCAATTGATGTTGCAAACTCCTCGCTGGGGTCTATCTGGCTTAATTAACTAGATAATGCCCCGCGCGTTGCTGCGGAAATTTATATTAAAAACATGTAGTAAATAACTTAGGGTAAAACCTTTGGAATTTATAAACAGGCCATAGATCTTAACATGCGTATAAAGTGGGCATGAAGGCTTAGCTCGATAACTAAAACTTAAGTGTAAGGGTAATAGAATATAGGTAGTAAAAATAGTAACATGTGCAACGCTAACCGGCAGAATGCAAAGATTATACTCCCTCCGTCCCAAAATGTAAGACCATTTTTAACATTACATTTTGAGACAGAGGGAGTACATATTAAGATTGAAAACAATTACATATCTAGGAGGCAGATCATCTCATTTGTAGATTCAGCATCCTCTGAACGCCAAGCACATACAGAGGATTGAAACAATTACGAAGTGTCGAATTGCTATTAGCAAGGTCTTTTACCTATTTAGTCGTCCAAAGACAAATATTCACAGTGAATTTTCAACTGCAAGTCTGACAGGTCTTCCCTCCAAAGCAGCAACACTTGATAACATGAGAATTGAGAAGGTCACCACGAAACTACTCTCTTTTTTTAGAAAGAAGAACAACGGCCCAACTTTTATATTGAATTGAAAAGCTAACAGATCATTGCTGGGATTACCCAGCTACAAAGTAGGGCATGGAAAACAGGAAAACACATGCACACCTGATCGTGTGATACCAGGAAATCACAGAGAGCCCACACATGGTGAGATAAAACCAAGTTCTTGCAATAGCAGTTTGTCTGTGTTGGGGTAAGAGTGTACAGCCAAAGGGATGCAAAAAAATGTAATATAGAGATTTGTTTATTCAGATTTTTTTAAAGAAAAATACCTGCCTCCCTCCTTAAGATCTACATGAGCATTCCCAGATTTCCCAACTCTCATATGCGTGATGGGTTATCCAATATACACCAAAATCAGAATTTATGATTTCCAATCAGTGAAAAATCACACACTTTATATGTAGCGACCTGCAAGGATACGGACGAAAGCAAGTCCATTAAAACAGACCTAGAAAGGGAAGAGTACTTCCGTAATCCAAACTTGTACACATCATAGGAGAATCATCAGCTCGGAAGGAGGACTTGTACTGATATATGCAGCAGCAGATTTCCCTAAGTTTGGAGCCGAACCTCTGATTCCACAA
Organism: Thinopyrum elongatum; assembly: GCA_011799875.1. Taxonomy (NCBI): domain Eukaryota; kingdom Viridiplantae; phylum Streptophyta; class Magnoliopsida; order Poales; family Poaceae; genus Thinopyrum; species Thinopyrum elongatum. The sequence goes on along the minus strand of CM022300.1, from coordinate 529,334,124 downwards.
TAAAAAGAACAAATAGAACACATGGAGAATTGTGGTCAATCTTGCCAACCCTCGATCTGCACAACTGAAATTGGACAAAACAAAATCAAGGTGGAAATCAATCTCCCAACTTACAGAATCGTCCAAATATTAACCACTCCAAGCACAATGAAAAAAAGTCGCTCAGATCTGAGGAGATAGAAAGGAAGGAGAGCCCCTGCCTTCAGTACAATTGATGTTGGAGGAGGACGCCGACACTGGAGCGGGGTTTGGGCCAGCGAGGCTCCATTCACCGACAACGGGGTGCGGGGGCTAAGGTTAACCATGGTGACCACAGGGGCCCGGGTCGGCAACATCGCGCGGGTCTTTGGCGGCGACGAACTACGAAGGCTTCTCCGGCAGCGGCACCGCACCATGAATACAACCATCGTTTTTCATGCGAATGAGCACTACCATCGTTGGTAAATGTGAGGGGCTTCAGTCTGATGTGGGGAACCCGATGGAGGAGACGAATAGAAAGCGAGGATTGTGAGGATACCAAAAGTACATGGAGACAATAAATGAGGGGGAGATCAATCGTGTATGGCGGAGACGGTGGCGCACTCGGAAAAAGATGCCAGGAATAAATGGTCAACGTAGTGTTAAACTTGCTGATGTGGCAGGATGCTGAGGTGGACATGTTACATGTTGAGATAAATCAAGCAGTAGGAGTGAACTTCTTAAGTATTCCCTCCGTCCGGTGAAAAGTGTACATATAGAAATTTTAGGACAAATTATGTAATGAAGTAAAAAATACATTGGAAAGGTGCAAGACACCATCTCTCTTCTCTTTAATTATCCTACCTCCAATGATCTAAGTGCATGTAAAAATTAAGAAGACCATGTGTAGAATGCTATTGGTCTTGATTACCGTATGATGAGAGAAAAGTATTTTTTCTACTTTAATAAATTTTAAAGCCAAACGTACACTTTTCACCGGACAGGGGGAGTATATAGGATTCGGCTGCCGTACAAAAGCAGTCGACTCTCCGTCGATCTCCAACTGCTACATGATGCGTAAAGACAGGCTCTTCGGTTCACCGCAACCACGCAGGATAATCACAAGTTTTATTTTTCCTAGCTATCCGTTTACAATGCAAAATATTTTTTTGGCGGGTTGTACTGCATTATTTTTGCAGAAATATTCTACCGACGCTTGTACGCGCTGTCGGTCTGGCCAGCCTCTCACTGTGACCTAGGCCGGCTGACCTGTGTCGACATCGCCGTGCCACAACATCGTCACACCATCGAGCAGACCTCGGCGCTCATGCCATATTTACCGGATTATTCACTTTGCATAAATTAACTATGCACCTTTTTTTTCAAACAAAAATGCTTGCACTATTTTATGTGCACAGGTAATCGACTTCGTCGGGCCACGCCGTTACCTCGGCAGGTCCATGTCGTCGTCCCGCTAGCATGGACGAAACTGCGTTGTCAGCTCGGAGAGCCGCCCTATGCCAGCATCGCCACGTCGTCACTTCTTCAAGCTGACATATACCGCGCCGACCTGCTCCATCATGTCGGCCAAGCCGAGGACACTTCAGCACGGGCAGCGGTCATCCAGGGAATTCTTTCCTTTTTTTCTTTATGCTCTTTCCTTCTTAAATTTGGCGCATATGGTCGCTATCGTCCACTAGTGGTTTTCTCTACCGTGTGCATATATGGAAGTACTAACCCAAAAGTGCTAGTTTTGCCAGCACGGTTTTTAATGTCTAATTAATGAACAGTGCAAACTAGCATTGCACTAGCGTTTCACCAACGCTTGCATGTGGAATTTTTTTTTCTTTCTTTTTTGTGCACGGTCTAACGGACGTCATATATATATATGCAACCGGATCTGTTGTCATCACTCCTCCGTCTTCATTGACCTTGGCGCTAGACCTTTTTTATTTACTTTGCGTAAACTTAATTACGCAAATAGTCTTTTTTTTCTTTCAACTATTATTACTATTTCTTGCTTGCATTGTTTTATAGGTGCAGGTAATCTATTTCGATTGTGTCACACAGTCAGCTCGGCGTGCCGACGTCGTCGGCCCGCCTCCGCCGATCAAGTTGTGTGGTCACCGTGGCTCCGTCAACTCGGCTAGACTGGGGGCTTCACCTTGCCACAACAGCCGTGTTGTGTCGCTACTTCAGAGTGCCGAGCTCTTCGCTCGGCCATCTCGGGACCGGCTTGGGGCTGGGACCTCGTCCCGCCTTAAGCTCGGGCCGCATCATCAACACCGAACACATTAACCAGCTAAGTCGCTTTCATGCTCAAATTTTTTTAAATGTTTATTTTTTGTTCGGTTTGACCAAGCATTATATTTTTGTTAAACAAAAAAAAAACTCTATCTGTTAAAAATATTGTTTGTTAAAAAACACTCCTTTTGCCCAAGTTGACTGGGGGCTCTTAAATTTCTATGAGCCATTTTATAATAAAAGTTTTCTTCTTAGCCATTGCAAAGTCTTTTTCTGTCACTCCTTTCTCGACTCGAGTGTATGGTCAATAGCCGGATAGTCTGGCTTCTCTCTAAAGCGTCTCGTGTTTAGTTCACTAAACTGGCCTCGGAGAAGCACTCCGCTTTCGGGATAAGGAGGTTGAAGCCGAAGGCTGACCTACTTGAAGTTTAGAGATCGGATGTGTCATGTTAAAGCACGACAGAAGCACAAAAAATTTTAAGACCAATGTTCGGATTGGCACCAAAAACTTGATTTAGTTCGGACGTAAAGTTTTTACTGAAGTTTTTTGGTTTTCCGCGCTTACGACACTTTTAACCTATTTGTGTGTTTTCAGCATAAGTCTCGCAGTACAACGCCGGACACCTTTAAAGCTTCGGCAATATCAACGCGGGGCTGCGACTAGAGCCAAACTCACCAAAAGCCAAGGTACTCCATGAACTCCTCGGCAAAACATTCTCGGATATTGCTTTATATGCATCGGTTTCGAATTGTGTATTTGGTCAATAGTTGGGTTGCCCGGCTCCCATGCTTACCCTTACGTTCCCGATTGTTCGGCTAAGGGTAAAGGTAGAACCACTGCGATTGTGCTTCCGGTTCGACTGGTCAAGTGCCTCAGTAGAGAAAGTCGAAAACTGACTATCACAATAAGCGTAAACTGGTCAGCGATCCGATGACTGTGTTAAATTATAGATCGATGGAGTTCACCCCGTGTTAAACGACGGGCCTTTTATAACATTGGCCGAAGTGTTAACGGCTTGACCTCTGCTGACGCCGAACACTAACCGAGGGCTAGTAGCTGGCCTTCCAACTTTAAGCTCCTATGACTAAGTGAAAGTTATAAAGTCTGCATATCTAATTGCCTCGTTTCCGCTAACACAGCCGCCTCCGGGCACGGAGACGTCGGCTAAGGGTTGTCTTGTTAGTACAGAAACACCCTGCGTAGCATCTACAAAAGGGGTAGAAGCCGATGATGGACCACTTTCAGATTATAAACGGTCGCAATGGAGTCAAAATAAACATATATTATCAACGTTTGTATACAATATACGAGTGTTGTCTTCCGTAATTATCATTATAAAGCCATAAATATGTATCAATTTGACTTAAGATTTTGGCTAAGCTGGGTTGCCTGGCTCCTGTGTTTACACCCTACGTTCCCGATTGTTCGGCGAGGGGGTAAAGGGAGCACCTCTGCGATTGATACTACCGGGTCATTCGGGTTAGTACCTCAGACTGGGTGAAGCCGAAAGCTAGCTATCTTAAGAAAATAATTGGTCGGCAACGACGGAAGTGAAAATTTCGGTTCACTAAAAACCACAGAGTTCGGGAACTTTCCGCAAACTAAATCCTCAATATTTTCGTCCCACATTGATCGGAGGTGAGGTTTCATTATCATGATCAGCATGACAACCCAAATAAAGGAACCGATAGCGGGACTATTTTCTTTGGAAGATGTTTCTTACGTTAAATAGTAATATAACATATCTCTCTGCGTACCTTTGTTTATAAAATCGTATGGCCGGATTGCCTTGTTTTCCGTAAATTTTTGCCCTTATAACAGCTTTATAAAGTAGGAAAACACTCCTCGACTACTGACCGAGGAGGTTGAAGCCGATGGTCGGTCAACAAAGTTTGTATAATGCGGATCTGAGCATTAATGATGTAAAGTAATTTAGTATATAGAATCATTACACATACTAGACAAAGTTCATTTACTTCAAGTCGTCTACTCCCTCCGTCCCAAAATTCTTGTCTTAGATTTGTCTAGATACAGATGTATCTAATACAAAATTCTTATCTTAGATTTGTCTAGATACGGATGTATCTAATCATGTTTTAGTATTAGATACATCCGTATCTAGACAAATCTAAGACAAGAATTTTGGGACGGAGGGAGTATTAAAAAGTCGAGGGCACAGTCTTGTCGAGACAGCCGAGCAACCGGAATTTAATTTTATGTCAAATGGATATCGATCCTTAATTCGGCCACCCGTGCCCACATTAAGGCTCGGGGGCACTGGTCTTCGCGCTTATCATTTACAAATATTAAAGGGGCATATCGATCCCCTGATCTGGTGTTGCTACTCGACCAGTGGCTCGGGGGCTACTGCATTGCCTATTCAATGCACAAAATTCAAAGTGCTCAGTGTTCGACTTGACCAAGCTATGGGCAAACGCATCTTCGGACAACAATAGGTACCGTCTGGGGCTTATCCGGCATCAAGCTAATATATTACGGCGACTTCTCAAAACCCTCTCTCAAGGGTCCGTCCGCCGATCACTATCTCCTCTAATATATTACAGTCCGGCATTGGAGCTCGGATACAGTCCGGCGTTGGAGCATGGATACAGTCCGGCATTGGAGCTCGGCTGCAAAAAGATACCTCGGATGCAGTCCGGCGTTGGAGCTCGGATATAGTCCGGCGTTGGAGCTCGGACGCGAGAGGATACCGCCCGCACGGGAAACACTTCATGTCGGGAAACGTAGCATGTAATTTCAAAAAAAAATCCTACGCTCACGCAAGATCTATCTAGGAGATGCATAGCAACGAGAGGGGAAAAGTGTGTCTACGTACCCTCGTAGACCGAAAGCGGAAGCGTTTGACAACGCAGTTGATGTAGTCGAACTTCTTCTCATTCCGACCGATCAAGCACCGAACGTACGGCACCTTCGAGTTCTGCACACGTTCAGCTCGATGACGTCCCTCAAACTCTTGATCCAGCAAAGTGTCGAGGAAGTAGATGAGTTCCGTCAGCACAACGGCGGGGTGACGGTGATGGTGAAGTGATCTGCACAGGGCTTCGCCTAAGCACTACGAAGATATGACCGAGGGTGTAATCTGTGGAGGGGGGCGCCGCACACGGCTAACAGTTATTGGTGTGTGTTCTAGGTGCCCCCTCCCCATGTATATATAGGAGGGAGGGGAAGGGGAGCTGCCATGGGGCGCCCCAAGTAGGAGGAATCCTACTTGGGGCCCTAGTCCAATTCGCCCCCCCCCCTTCCTTATTACCAGAAGGGGGAAAAGGGAAGAGAGGGGGGAGGAAGGAAAGGGGGGCCGAACCCCCTCCTCCTTCTCCTATTCGGCCTCCTTCCTTAGGGGGGAGGGCGCGCCACCCCTTGTGGGCTGGTGTGCTCCCCTCCTATGGCCCATAAGGCCCATTATTCCCTCGGGGGGTTCCGGTAACCCCCCCCCCCCCCCCCCGGTACTCCGATAATTACCCGATACAATCCGAAACACTTCCGGTGTCCGAATACTATCATACTATATATCAATCTTTACCTCTCGACCATTTCGAGACTCCTCGTCATGTCCGTAATCTCATCCGGGACTCCGAACAACATTCGGTCACCAAATCACATAACTCATATAATACTAAATCGTCATCGAACGTTAAGCGTGCGGACCTTACGGGTTCGAGAACTATGTAGACATGACCGAGACACTTCTCCGGTCAATAACCAATAGCGGAACCTGGATGCTCATATTGGCTCCCACGTATTCTACGAAGATCTTTATCGGTCGAACCGTTATGACAACATACGTTATTCCCTTTGCCATCGGTATGTTACTTGCCCGAGATTCGATCGTCGGTATCTTCATACCTAGTTCAATCTCGTTACCGGCAAGTCTCTTTACTCGTTCCGTAATACATCATCCTGTTACTAAGTCACTTTGCTTGCAAGGCTTCTTATGATGTGCATTACCGAGAGGGCCCAGAGATACCTCTCCGATACTCGGAGTGACAAATCCTAATCTCGATCTATGCCAACCCAACAGACACCTTTGGAGATACCTGTAGAGCATCTTTATAATCACCCGGTTACGTTGTGACATTTGATAGCACACAAGGCATTCCTCTGGTATCCGGGAGTTGCATAATCTCATAGTCGAAGGAATATGTATTTGACATGAAGAAAGCAGTAGCAATAAAATTGAACGATCATTATGCTAAGCTAACGGATGGGTCTTGTCCATCACATCATTCTCCTAATGATGTGATCCCGTTCATCAAATGACAACACATGTCTCTGGTAACTTAACCATCTTTGATTAACGAGCTAGTCTAGTAGAGGCTTATTAGGGACACAGTGTTTTGTCTATGTATCCACACGTGTATCAAGTTTCTGGTTAATACAATTCTAGCATGAATAATAAACCTTTATCATGAATAAGGAAATATAAAATAACAACTTTATTATTGCCTCTAGGGCATATTTCCTTCACTTCAAACCCGAGGTGTGGCGTAAAAATAACAAGGCATTGATAAATGCCGATAACTTAAAGGGCTCCTCAGATGCCCGATGTGTGAACCCTTCGGATTCAGCTCGGTGATCCTCAAGATCAAAGATGGGAAGATTTGTTGAACCAGTTTTCAAGACCGACGACCGAAGATGAAGAACAGTTCGGAAGAACCGAGGAGCGTCCCCAACTTGAAGACCGGTTCCGGGGGGCTACTGACGGTGTCCTGGACTAGGGGGTACTCACCACGTCGTCTCCCGACTAGGTGGATCAGGCCGAGGACCCCCATAGCGGTTCACTATTGGGCCAGTTCGGACAGTCCATGACGCATACAAGGAAGACTCCACAAGACTTGGCGCCCAAGCCGAGTCTCTTCTAAACCCTAGGCCTCTGGTGCATTATATAAATCGAGCCAGGCTAGTCAATAGATCAATTGATATTCATTAGAACAATCTCGTGGTAGATGCATGTACTCTGTACTATCCCCCCATATGAATACAATCAAAGCAGGACATAGGGTTTTACCTCCATCAAGAGGGCCCGAACCTGGGTAAAACCTGTGTCCATGTTACCATCGCTCCAAGATGCCTAGCTTAGGACCCCTACTACGAGATATGCCGGATATAGATCCAACACCCGCCAACACCCCTAATCCCCTCCCTCGTGTTTGTGTGGATCATCCAAGGCCATCAAGGGGGGAGGCGTGTGTCGTCCGTGATTTCCCCAGAGCCAACAAGGAAGATCTAATGTCTCCCGAGCCATTTGCCACGATGTAACATACAGTTGAATGTTATGCATTACCATGAAACAAAAATATGATGTTCATTATTGGGCATGCAACTAATACGCCACCGTGTCCGTTATCAACTCTTGAGCAACCAACCAATGCATCTACCCTACTATCCTAACCAAAAAATTGTACGACTTGATGAAAAATATATGAATCGCTCGCTCATGCAATTTGTTGTAAGGAATCTCTAATGAAATGCAATTTGCCACATTTTCTAAAGTAAGGAAATTATTCCTCTCAGACAGTCGTAAGGGAAAGACCAACCCGAACCCCCATCCACATCCGCCACATAATATAAGTGGGAGGCCCACATGTGTTCACATATTTTTTTAAGGGACAAGTGAACATCCCACATCCCGCATAATCTCAGGTCAATATAGACTCAGCTAAATTGTTGCACCGAAACAAAATATTACTGCTGGACACTTCAAGTAAGCTACTATTGATGTGTCGTAGTTCTTACTAAGCAATTAGATGTAACTTTAAAACATTAATCTTAGGTACAACTTGTTGTTGTGTCTAAAAATAATTTCATCTCAATGCACACATAAAGTACAATTCAAGGAAGGTCTAGTGCATATACCATTAGTAATTTCCTTTCTGGCAATTAGTTAGCTTAAAGGAAAAAATTGTGATTAGCTTAAAGGAAAAAATGTGATTAGCTTAAAGGATTTAAACTTAAGGAGTAGCTATCAAAACTAACTGAAAGGAAACATTAACTACGGTGAATACAAAAACAGAAGAACAAAAACCTTTTTTTTTAAGAATAAGTGCAAAATCGGCATAAGTGGGACATAATTCTGCAGTAGCTATGATGGATGCACATAAGGCGCTACACTACCGAAATAAAGTAGCCTATGTGTCCATTTGATTCTCAGATTAGTTTGCATGCTCATATGTACCCTTCATGAGAGGAAACCTGAGGGCTTCGCTTATTAAGATTTAAAAACAAAACACACATATTAATACTTATCGATTCAAATTATTATTATATTTCTTATTTACAAATATTGAAAGATGCATAGAGTGCAATGTTTTTCTTGCCTTATTTATTGGCTGCAATAAAAATAACACTTCAACTAATACAAACAGACTTGTGATTAACTAAAATGTCAAACTTCTCCTTAAGAACAAATTCAACTGTTGCACATTGTTGGTGCAACCCATGTCCCATCGCTGGACCTTCACACCCTACTTCTCCCACTCTTCCCATGTCCACTCAAGGAATCCACGTGCGACCATGAGAACAATATTGCCATCCTAATCTAAATAAATAAGTGTTGAAAAGTATGTAAACATTAAGATTCATAGTTTTTCCCTCGAAAAAAATTTCGTAGTTTGACTGTACAATTTACATAATAAATGAACTCCATGTGAGCTAAAATATAATGCGAACCTGATCAAAACAAACATGGATTACACACCACTGGAGATGCCATCTCTTACTATTGTTTAGCATCTGTATTAGAGCCTCTCTCCAGCGCTAACTGTTCTGTACATGCGCTACACGAATAATAATGAGATAGATAGAAAGATACGCTAGCTTCTCGTCCCTCCAACGCTTGGATGCGTAACTGGGAAAACTAACAGGAAATCAATCCTAGTGTTAGTGTTGGCGCTTGCGTTGTGAGCCCTAAGACTCTGTGAATAGACAATCTTCTTAAGCAAGAGACATGCCCGATGAACTAGCTATAATAATTAACAGTTTACGAAAGCCTATTGTTCAAATCTAAATAAGCAAGTTGCAAAGAATAGTATTAAAGAAATGATTAAATTGCCCAACAAGTGTTTTTCATCCCATCTAGTTCTTTAATAATTATTAGTTCAAGAAATTATATTTTCTCTTCTCCTACAAAATTAACTATCTAAAATAATTAATCCGTCTAGAACATTAAATTACACAAACTTAGTAGTAGTGTTTTCTAGGTTAACTGGGTTTGTTCGTACCTCCACTTCATAGTCAGAACCAGCAAAAAGAGCAATGTCCAAAGAAAGGTTGTCCAGAAAAATGTTTGACCATAAAAACTAAGAACTGATTCTCTCAGATATGACAGAGTTGACATGCACCTAATCTAAAAATGAGTTTCCATGCACCTTTCGATTGACGTCACTGAATGTAAGATTTAAGATCCCACCTTGTGTTCCAAGTCATGTGGCTAAACCTCTACCTCTTCTCCTCCAGCCATCCTCCATTTCCTTCCTCCTACCAGAGTTGCCATCCACGAGCTAGGTCTCCTCCCAGCTCAGCTCCTCCTGGGCGCCTCTGGTGAGAGATGTTGTGGCTGCCGCTGCGTCACCGGCCTACGAAACAACAACTACTCGACTTGATCGCCGCAAGTGGTTGTGTGATCTGTTTGCAGTGGTATGTGCAGTTCTTCCCGGATTGAAACGGAGATATACCTTTTGACAAGGATAAAATTAAGAAAATCTTCCAGTCTGGTGCCGAGATGTACATGTAGGTGCTTCTCCGTCCCCATGACGATGATTCAAAGTCTGGAATCATGGATGCCTGGTTGGATGTATGGGGATTGTGGAAGGGATAGTTTGCAATACAATAGACGTTGTATTGATGGGGTGCTGGTGCACGTATATATAATTACAGGGAAGGCATCTACCTCAACTATACAAGACTAGGAGGTGGGCCACAACTCCAATATACATGCAACACAAAATACATACTCACACCCCCCCCCCCCCCCCCGCAGTCGAAGCGTCGCCGGAGACACAGAGACTGGACCGAAACTCCTCGAAGACGGAAGTAGGCAATCCCTTAGTAATCACATTAGCAAACTGTTGCGACGTCGGCACGTGAAGAACCCGAACATGGCCAAGGGCAACCTTCTCGCGCACGAAGTGAATATCGAGCTCAATATGCTTCGTACGTCGATGGTGCACCGGGTTGGCGGAAAGGTAGACCGCGCTGACGTTATCGCAGTAGACAAGAGTGGCCTTATGAACATCACAAAGCAACTCCTGGAGCAGCTGACGGATCCAAGAGCACTCGGCCACGGCATTAGCCATGGCGCAATACTCTGCCTCGGCGCTGGAGCGGGAGACCGTGGGCTGTCGCTTCGATGACCAAGAGATCAACGAGGGCCCAAGGTAGACGCAGTAGCCTGACGTGGAGCGTCGAGTGTCGGGGCAGCCAGCCCAGTCGGCATCCGAGTAGGCCACGAGGTCGGTGGAGGCGGAGGCCGTCAGGGTGAGTCCCAAAGACATGGTGCCGCGTATATAATGGAGAATACGCTTCACCAAGGTCCAGTGGGAGTCACGCGAAGCGTGCATGTGGAGGCACACCTGCTGGACAGCGTACTGCAGGTCGGGTCGAGTCAGCGTCAGGTACTGTAAAGCACCAACAATGGAGTGATAGAACGCTGCATCAGATGCGAGAGACCCCTCCAGAGCAGAGACCTTCGCCTTCGTGTCGACGGGGGTGGGCGCCAGCTTGCAGTTAAGCATACTGGCATGCTCCAGGAGCTCGTGGGCGTACTTCTGCTGATGCAGAAAGAAGCCGTCAGTCCGTCGGACCACCTCGATGCCGAGGAAGTAGTGCAGGGGCCCCAAGTCCTCGAGGGCGAACTCATCACGAAGATGAGCAGCAGCCGCTGAAGGAGATCGGGGGCGAACGCCGTGAGGATGATGTCGTCGACGTAGAGCAGCAGATATGCAGTGTCAGCTCCCTGATGATACACGAAGAGTGAGGCATCGGAGCGAGTGGACCGAAATCCCAGAGACTGCAGGAAGGCAGCGATACGCTGGTACCAAGCCCGAGGCGCCTGCTTCAACCCGTAAAGAGAACGGGAGAGCAAGCACACAAAGTCTGGGTGCTCGGCGTCGACGAAGCCAGTGGGCTGCTCACAGTACACCTGCTCGACAAGGTGACCGTGCAAGAAGGCGTTGGAGACATCCAACTGGTGCACAGGCCAGGCGTGCGAGACCGCCAACTGGAGCACGGCGCGGATCGTGCCCGGTTTAACAACCGGGGCGAAGGTGTCGGTGAAGTCCACGCCCGCACGCCGCCGAAATCCGCGAACCACCCACCGAGCCTTGTAGCGCTTGAGAGAACCGTCCAGGCGAGTCTTGTGACGAAACACCCACTTGCCAGTGATGATGTTGGCACGAGGGGGTCGCGGAACAAGCTGCCACGTGTGGTTGCACTGTAGGGCGTCGAACTCCTCCTGCATCGCAGCTAGCCAATGGGGATCCCGAAGGGCAACGCGAGCGGAGGTGGGGATGGGTGATGGCGTCGACGTTGAGGCGGCGCACACATACTTATCGGAGGAGTAGTGCGTGCTCGGCCGAAGCACTCCTGCTCGGGCACGGGTCGTCACGCCAACGGGCAGGGCAGCCGGGCCGGCGGCGGCGACGGGGGCCGCAGCGACGATGGGGGCGCCGGCGGCGGCGGGGGCACCCGCGGCGGTGACGGGGGCCGCGGCGGCAACGCCAGCCGAGTCGGCGGCCGAGGGGGCGACGGGCGAGGAGGACATCGAGCCCGTCGCCAAGGTGGCGGGCGGGGTACCCATCGGCTCAACCTCGTAGGAGGGAGACGAGGACCCGGGGGCCCGGTCAGACTCGACCTCGGGAGAGGGAGTCGAAAAACCGGGCGGTGGCGGCAGAAGGCGCCGCGCCCGGGGGGGGGCTCCGGGGGGCGCCGCCGCGCATCGCTCCAGGAAGGGGGCGCGGGGGCCGGCGCCGAAGGGGCCAAAGCCGGAGAAACCTGAAAAAAAGGAAACACAGTCTCGACAAAGTACACGTGCCTCGAGGTGTACACACGATGAGTGACAGGATCATAGCACCGGTAACCTTTGGTGTTAGGAGGGTAGCCAAGGAAGACGCATGAGACGGAACATGGTGCGAGTTTGTGTGGCGTGGTGGACGCGGTGCTAGGATAACAGAGACACCCAAAGATGCGGAGACCGTCGTAGGACGGTGGTGTACCGAAGAGAAGGTGGTGAGGGGCGTAGTTCCACCGAGGACGGCACGGACGAATGTTAACTAAAAGGGTGGCGGTGGAGAGAGCATCAGGCCAAAACCGAGCGGGCACGTTAGAGTGAAAGAGTAACATGCGAACGCAGTCATTAAGAGTGTGGAGAATGCGCTCGACGCGGCCGTTCTGCTGTGAAGTGTAAGGACAAGTCAGACGAAAGGTGGTGCCGTGAGAGGCGAGAAGTGTGCGGAGAGCGACGTTGTCAAACTCTTTTCCGTTATCAGTCTGGAGTGGAGTATGGGGCGACCGAACTGGGTGGTGACATAGGAATAAAAGGCGGTGAGTGTGGCTAAAGCATCGGATTTACGACAAAGAGGAAAAGTCCACACATAATGAGAATAATCATCTAAAATCACCAAGTAATATAGATAGCCCGTGTTACTCGCAACGGGAGACGTCCAAACATCACTATGAAGTAATTGAAACGGAAAAGTGGAAACTGAAGTAGACGCACTAAAGGGAAGACGAACGTGCTTGCCCAAGCGACAAGCCTCACAAGTATGCTCATCGAGCTTATTACATGAGAAAGAAAAACTCCTAAGAATCTGACGCAAAACGGCGGGGTTGGGGTGGCCCAAGCGAGCATGCCAAAGGTCGACGCCGGCGGCAAGGGCGACGGGTGTGGAGGTGGAGGCGCCGGCGTGCACGGGATAAAGCTCATCAGGGCTATCACATCGGTGAAGCACCATCCGGGTACGGGCGTCCTTCACAGAAAAACCAACACTGTCAAATTCAACAGTAAGTGGATTCTCACGAGTAAGACGACGAACGGAAACTAAACTAGTGACTAAGTCAGGTGAGACAAGGACATTAGACATAGTGATAGGTGTGGAACTAGAAGGAAAACTAGTGCTACCGACATGAGTGATAGGTAAAGAAGAACCGTTGCCAACGGTGATACGAGTGGGTGTGTTAACTGGAGTGGAAGAGGACAGGTTACCGAGATGAGCTGCCATGTGCGCAGTAGCACCCAAGTCCATGTACCAGTCGCCTCCACCGCCATAGTTACTCGGCGACGGCGCCGAGTGTAGGGCGGCCAGGAGGGCGGGGTCCCACGGGGCAGGTACCGGCGGCGGCGGCGGCTGGCCTCCATAGGGCGGCGCCTGGGCGGGCGTGCCGTAGCCACCGAAGGTGGCGGCGCGAGCGGAGCACCGTAGGGCTGGTAGGGGGCGTCGATAAACGCCTGGTGGCCCGCGGGGCGGGGACCAAGGAGACCCGGTGCAGGGGCCCGCGGGACGGGCATGTGATAGGCATGGACGACGTCCGTCCATGGGTTCTGCCCGGCGGCCCACAGCGGGGGCGGCTGCTGGTAGCGGGGCGCCCCCCCTGCGCCCGACGCCTGCTGCTGCTGCGGCTGCTGCTGGCGGCGACCCCCGCCGCCCCGCCGGTTGCGCCGGCCCCCGCCACCTTGCGGCTGCTGGGGAGGCGCGAGGGGCGCAGGCTGACGGGGCGCGGCCGGAGGAGCAGAGCCCCCGCGGGTGGTGCCGGCGGCGAGGGCGGTGTGCTGGACCCGCTGCTTCAGCTTCGTCATCCGGCGCTCCTCAAGTTTGAGGTACGCGACGACTTGCTGGAAAGTGGGTTGCGACAGCAGGGTGAGGTTGGACGCCGCGTTGCCGAAGTCCTCGTTAAGACCGGCGGTGAGGGTGCTCAGCATGAGGTCGTCAGAGACCTTAGCGCCGATGTTGCGAAACTCGTCAGCGAGCATCTTGAGCGTCATGCAGTACTCGTCGATGGTGGAGTTGTCCTGGTGACAGCCGAAGAACTCCTGCTGCAAGAAAACAAGGTGCTGAAGTTTGTTGTCGGTGAAGAGCGTGTTGATCTTGGCCCACACGTCGCAGGCGTCGTCGTCCTCGGCGACAACCGTGTGGAAGATGTCCTTCGAGACCGTCTGGTAGAACCAACGGATGATCGTGGCCTCGATGGCGGACCACTCCGGATCGTCACGCATGTACGCGCTGTCCACGGAACCGTCGATGTGCTCGGTGAGATAGTACTCGCGGAAGATGAGGTTGAAGTAGGTCTTCCACGTGTAGTACGACGTGCTGGAGCTGTCGAGACGGATAGGGACCCGGGCCTCAATGTTGAGGTCACGGATGGCGGCGGCGGAGGGCTCGGGGCCGGCGAAGGGGTTCGACGAGCGGGTCGTGGAGGAGCCGGGCGAAGACATGGCGGTGCGCGGGTAGGATTAGGGGCAACGGCGCGGTAGAGGGGCGGCGGCGGCGGGTTGGGTTAGGGTTAGGGTTTGGAGAGGCTGCGGCGGCGGGGAGTGCGGCGGCTGCGGAGGTGCTGCGCGGCGGGAGGGAGGCAGCGGCGGCGGGGAGTGTGGCGGCTGCGGAGGGGCGGCGCTGCGGGAGGGAGGCAGCGGGGCGGAGGCGGCGTGACGGGCGGCGGCGGCGCAAGCGGGAGGGCGCGACGGCGGCGATCGGCGAGACTCGGAAGGCGGAAGCTGGGCGGCACAGGCGGCGGCGGCGCAACGTGAGAGGAGAAGGGCGCGGCGGCGGCGTAGTGCGGCGGTGGTGGGGTGCGGCGGCGGCGGCGGCAAACCCTAGGGTCAGACCGATCAAGATGATACCATGTGGAAGGGATAGTTTGCAATACAATAGACGTTGTATTGATGGGGTGCTGGTGCACGTATATATAATTACAGAGAAGGCCTCTACCTCAACTATACAAGACTAGGAGGTGGGCCACAACTTCAATATACATGCAACACAAAATACATACTCAACAGGGATAATATTCCAGTATGGTGCCGACAAATGCACACAAAAGGAATGATGTGATGCATGTGTGGGGCTTCATCCTCTGTACTACGTCGCGGTCGTCCAGCTTGTACTGATCCCGAGGTCCTTGTGCCACACGTGAAGGGCCAGTTCTTTTCGGCGATTCTCCCAGAATCACCCCCCTCCCCAGCTTCCCCCAGAATCGCCACTCCATATTTTTTTTACAATCCTAGCTAATTAGACCTTAATTAGCTAGGATTGTCAAAAAAATATGGAGTGGCGATTCTGGGGGAAGCTGGGGAGGGGGGCGATTCTCGGAGAATCACCCAAAAGAACTGGCCCGAAGTCCATTCGCGCAACACCCTTGCCGAATCACTAGTGGGATGACGAGGACGTGCCTGGCCCCGTCGGGCTGCTCCTCCTCCGGCCAGTGGGAGGCCTGCAAGGTCATGCTCTGCGCCAATGGCCCGACCAGCGGTGGCGTTGGCTGTGGTGGAGACGAGCAGGCCCAGTGGGAGTCGTAGATGATTGGCATCCGAGCGTGGCCCATGCCAGGGGAAATTGACGACGTGCGACGACATGGCATCAGCGGAGGCAGATCTTGGGAGCCATGAAAGGAGACAATAGGCGAGGGAAAGCGAGGTGCGACGAGATCGATGATGACGCAGCAGCCAAGCGCTAGGTTTTGATGTGATGACGGGAGGGGTGATCGTATCTTCTTTTGTCACGAGTTCTGCGTTCAGGGAAGAAAAGGATTGTGTCCCAATTTTAACGGGGGAGATGTGCATGCGTTAACTAATATGGTAGGAGCGATTGCATGCTGATTTTTTTCTCTGCGCAATTAAAGGGAGGGACAGACAACAAGGTAAGGAATAAATCGGTGGGATTTACCTATTCGATCGATGGGGTGGGCAGCAGAGGCGGAGCCAGAAAATTTGGCCATTGGGTTCACTCCATGACTCGTTGTGAGAACTTAGTACTTTTTTTTTTTGCGGGGAGAACTTAGTACTAGATGTGAAGTTAAAGTCTAATTTTAAATTATCTTACAACAAAATTAGAGTACCCCAAAACAACATAATGAATAGAAATATGGTATCATATACTCCCTCCGTTACTAAATATAGATCTTTCTAGAGATTTCAATATGAACTACATACAGAGAAAAATGAGTGAACCTACACTCTAAAATAGTCTATATACATCCGTATGTAGTTCATATTGTAATCTCTAGAAATGAGTAAATAGAGTAGTATTAGATAACTTTCGATCAGCGGGATCATAAGGCAATTCATCTAAGTTATTTTTGTATGAATAGTAGGCTTCAGGAGACTAGCTGTAGTGACATTTGATGCACTTAGCCTACGTCTAATGGGTGACCTTGATGTGCCTATATCATTATCTCGATCTGGTGACCGAGTTTTCTTCGAAATATACTGCTTCATAGCCTAGATCAATCAAAGTTCATGGAGAAAAACAAATAAAAACTAGGGCAAAACAGTCATTGCCATACTGGTGTTTTAGGGTAGATAGAACATACAAAAAAGAGAGGAGATGTGGGTATATAATCTAATTACCTCAAATTTTGGGCTTCACTATTGCCGATGTCGATCTGGAGACGTCTACTTACCGCGGGCGTGCGGCGGCGGCGGAGGCGCCGAGCGAGGCAAACAGGCGAGATGGGAATCAGAACAGACGAACGATGAAAAAAAACCAGTCTTTGACGAGGCATGCCGCATGCTGCTGCATGCGCTTTTCTCGTAAAACGATTACGTTTTCTTAGGCGTGTAAAAACGGTTACGTGATTCACGCGCTCACGGTTCTTGTAAAACGATTACATGAACTTTTGCCTTTTGGGCCCTTTGTTCCACGTACGTGAGATGTGTTGGGGTCAGCCAAAATATTTTGTTGGGTTCACATGGATCAAACACGTATATATACGCACGTACCAGGCAAGATCCATTGGGTTCAGTTGAACCCAATGATTATACGCTGGCTCCGCCGCTGGTGGGCAGTACTAACGAACGAACGACGATGAGCGTTTGTTTCTGTTTATTAGTTGGCCGGTTTTTCCTTTTTTCTTTTTTGCTGGTTTTTCCTGTTGCGTGGTTTTTAAGAGGGAGAGAAAAATCGGTGGGGCGGAAAGGTGGGAGGAGGGGTGAACGAAGGAGGGGCTAGCGAATGAACGAACGACGTATCTACTGCTTCTTTAGGAGTAGAGATTTTTTTTCTCTGCGCAATTTAAGGGAGGGACAGACAACAAGGTAAGAAATAAATCGGTGGGATTTACCTGTTCGATCGATGGGGTGGGCAGTACTAACGAACGAAGGACGACGAGCGTTTGTTTCTGTTTATTAGTTGGCCGGTTTTTCCTCTTTCTTTTTTTGTTGGTTTTTTCTGTTGCGTGGTTTTTAAGAGGGAGAGAAAAATCGGTGGGGCGAAGAGGTGGAAGGAGGGATGAACGAAGGAGAGGCTAGCGAACGAACGAACAACGTACCTACTGCTCCTTTAGGAGTAGAGACTAGATCGCACCGTCGAATAACTTGCTGGTGCGCTATTTGTATCCAGAGCCTTTCTAGGGGCCTGATCCCGTCGACCACCGCAAAGCAAGCTTCGTCAATGATCTGCTGGGTTTGAGTGTTTTTTCGACCTGGCTACGTCTTCGTCTTTTTTTTTTCGCTTCACCTCTCGTCTCTCGGTGTAGAAAATTATTTTCTTCTTCTTTTTTTTTGAGACAAGGGTCAGTTTTTTTTCTTATGAGGAGATCCCGCCGGGCTAGTATAGTACGAGTTGAGAATTCGGGGCCCATACCACTCCGTCAGCTCAAACTACGGCCGAAGGCCCGTCATCTTCCTGGACCCATAGACATACGAAAATAAAAGTTCTAAAAAAAAAAGCCATACGAAAAAAATCAGAGCGACAGCGCATGTGCATGCAGACAAACCCGCAGGCAGCCGCGCGATAAACATCCAGATTTCACGCGATCAGTTGTAAATCTTCCCACAAAATGGAATGAACACGATCCGATCCGATTCCATCCCATCACATTCCATTCCCGTCTTGATTCACTACCCATCTCATCCAGTCCCTTCGTCCTCCTCCTCCCCTCGCCGCCGCAGGCCGGCCACTACAGATCGCCGCGCCCACTGCCGCGAGGCGACGAATTACCTGTGGCGCAGTCACACTCTACAGGAGTGTCTCGCCCGAGCCCTAATTCTCAATCCGATCCCCACGCACTCGCCGGTAGGGGAAACAGCGGCAGCGCCAAGAAAATCACTGGGTGGACACCGCAGAGTTATCGTGGAAAGTGATCGATCTGTGCGACGGTGGGCGGCCAGCCGGCCGGCGTGCAGCCGTGGTGGCTACGTCCATCGGTCGTCCAGGTCAAGATCGATCCATGTCGGGGTGCCTGTGGCCGTGCGTGTCCAGCGCCAATGCCATGACGGCGGGGATGGGCGGGGGGTTGTTCGGGCCTAAGGCCAGGAGCCCGGCGGAGCTGGTGCGACACACGCGCGACCTCCTCCGCTTCATCGCCGACCATCCGGAACCCTGCAGCGGCAAACTAGAAGCCAAGCGCGAACAAAAGGTGCTGCGCCTTTGCCTGCTCAATCTATGTTCCTCCATTGTTAATTTATTGTTAACAACAGATGCAAAATATGTGGTGTTTATCTATATATATGGACCACAGTAGTTCAGTGTTGGCAAAACTTTCACAAATCAGTCGACTCTGCTCACTCTGTGATCAGCATGTAGACATATATCAAAACGCAGAGAAATGGTAGTGCTTATGGTGGTAGTTTGTGTGTGTGTGTGTGTGTTGGGGGCGGGGTATGGAAGTATAGAAGGAGCAAACAGCTGATATTTGTGTTTCAGTGAGGGGTGATTATATAGGAGCAAACAGGGCATCACTACTATTTGTGTTTCAGTGACTAGAGTGGAGTAAACTAGGCCAGTGCCTGAAAAGAGCATGTCTGCGTTGAGACATTAGAGGTGGGCATGAAAGCAAGAGGCGGGCAGCGGAGATTCGTGCTTGAGTTCTTTGTCTAGTGAGAATGTTTAGTTTGAACAGTGCCCTTTTATGTTTATAATGAGCAGAACTGCAGAAGTATAATGGTATAAACTAAGTCAAGATAGGACAACCTTTTCGTTACATTGATTTGTGTGTAATAAGAGGGTCTGTGTTTGATGAAAGTTAAGTTTGAACAGTGCATTTATAAATATCATTTGGTTCTTTCAGTAAGCTTATTCGTAGTTGACACTTTGATACAGCTCAAATGATTAAATCCACACTTGACTGAATATGCAGATTACAGATCTAAGCATAAGTGTTAGGGCAATGAAATCCATTCTCTATGGCGATGGCGACGGTGATCCTGTTGCCGAAGCATGCACGCAATTGACAAGGGAGTTTTTCAAGGATAATACTCTACGTCTAGTAATTGTTTGCGTTCCATATATGGACCTGGAAGTAAGTTAAAGGACACCTTGTTTTTTTCCAACCTATAGTAACCTTGTTTTTCCAATCAGGAACAACATTGGATCCTATCATTATTAATATAGATTTGGCTTTTAAACTTCTAACTATTTGTAAGTGGAAGTTTGTTTCTTTTCTCAGACTCAAAAGGAAGTAACTCTAGTTTTTGCAAATCTGGCAAGACAAAAGGTAGATTCAAGGATCCCTGCCTCTGACTACTTGGAAGTTAACCAAGATCTTTTGGATATATTAATGGCTGGGTCAGTAACCATTCGGCTTCCTTTTTTGCACCTTGATTGTCTGTCTGAAGTTGTTTCCATCTGCTCTTAATTACCAACTGATAATTCATAGAAGTGCTTTATTTATTCATCATATTTGTCAGATTTTTACTTGTGATGTTAATTATAATAAGTTTGAACTGAACACATGACATTTTTGTATCCTTTGCGCAGGTTTAATAACAGGGATATTGCGATACATTATAGTTCAATATTGAGGGATTGCGTACGCCACCAAGTGGCTGCACGGTATGGCCATGATTTACATATAATTATCTTACGGAGAAAGGAATCTATCTAAACAGTAACTTGTTTTCATGGCCAAACAAAGTTATGTATAATCCAGTCATCTCCATTGATGTCACTTATTATTTTTGTTATCCAAACATCATGATTTGCTTTGATGAATATTGTTAGTGCTGATTTTGAAGGTTAGTTCATTTCTTTTTTTGGTTTGTTGTATTAACAAATATTCAATAGTATTTTACAGGTATGTATTATATTCTCAGCATATGAAGAAATTCTTTGATTATATCCAGTGTCCTGACTTCAGTCCATCATCAGAAGCCTTCAAGACATTTAAGGTTAGTACGTAAATTTGGAATCTAATCTTTACTATTAAAGGGGATTGTTCTAAAAGACAACCCAAAAAGCAGCCCCTTACTCTCAGTAGATCCACATTTGAATTGTCTCTTAGCTGAGTCTTCTTAACAATTATAGCATTTGATCTATAGACTTGGATCTGAACAACGAGGTAGCATTCTCAAATCAAGTGTTTGTGTAGTGTTTTTTATGACAATTGCTCTGATCACACATGTAATAGGAACTCCTGACAAGGCATAAATCATCAGCAACTGAATTCTTCACCAAGAACTATGATTGGGTAAGGTTTTCCGGTTGATAGATTTTGAAGATTTCGGTAAATTAATTTGATAATCATATCCTGTCATAAACTGAAATGATGATAGTAATCAGATTGTTGTTGGCTTCTCAACAAACCAACTTATGCATCTTTAATACTTGGTCTAATAATAGTGGGACTGCAATATTTGTGATACGTTTTATTAGCCTACCATTTATTTGACAAAAACAAAAACTACTAGTGATACATGGTTTATCATGAGGTTGCACACAAGCGAACTCACACACAAAGATGAACTATGTTTATAATACAGAAATAGAAGCTTGAATTCATAGGCCAAGCTGAAATGTAATCTGTCCTAAATCACCAAGCTTTGATAGGGGGCCCAATGATTATTCATAATATGTGAGAATTTCCGTTTGGGAAGCTGCATGTATTCTAACTATACAAATCATATTTCAGTTCTTTTCAGATTTTCACACTAAATTGCTACAATCTTCCAACTATGTCACCAAAAGGCAGTCTATTCAGGTATACTTTTTTCTACAGTTGTGCTTCAGTATCTCTATTGTTTCTTTTCTACTCCCTCCTTCCCAAAATATAAGGCACATTTGACTTTGCATGGTCTTTGATGCATGACTTTGACCATTAATATATTACCAAAATACATACATTGAACATGTATCAATAATATCATCGTATTTGTCTCGCAAAAGAATTCAATTTCGTATGTCTTTATAATAATTTTGTAGGCATATAGTAAGTGAAATCATAAGTTGGTTGTGAGACCTTATGGGTTTCACCTCTAGCCTACCCCAATTTGTTTGGGACTAAAGGCTTTGTTGTTGTTGTTGTTGTTGTTGTTGTTGTTGCTGTTGTTGTTGTTGTTGCTGTTGTTGTATACAGTAAGTGAAAATCATAGTCAAAGTTGTGCGAGGAAGACCAAAAAAATCAATGTGCGCCTTATATTTTCGGAAGGAGTGGCATTTTGTATCACATTTAATTCACAATAGTTTTGCTTATGCTTATTTACCTTTTAACACCGACAATTTGATTTCTCGCGTCTAAGCGATAATGCTTAAACTTGCATTGCATGCTATTTCTTTCAGCTATTGGGAGATATTCTTTTGGAGAGAACAAATTCATCAGTGATGATGCATTATGTCAGCTCAAAGGAAAACCTCAAAGTTCTAATGAACCTTTTAAGGGTAAGATGCTATTTTATCATTTTGATGCTTGAACAGAACTTCATGGTTATAGCCTCTACAAGTTTCCTTAGGGCATCTCCAACGCCGATCCGCAAATTTCCTCCCGCATCCGTCCGCGGACAGGGGGGACTAGTCCACGGCGACAGATGCGGGAGGCGGCCATCCAATGTCGCCGGCATACAACTACTATCCGAACTAACCTGACGAAATTTGTGGAAACACGACTGGATTTTCATATAAATCGGAAGAGATTCATGCAAACACGACGGATTTCATATAAACTTGATGGAATTCATTACATTTCGGACATACTTGAACTAAAAGCGTCCAACTCTAGAGGTATAATACCTAATCTAAATAATCGTCGGCGCCCATTCCCCATTTCCGGCCATGAGCCCGAGGAACTGAAGCTTCGCTTTCTCTAGTTCTGCCTCGGTGCTCTCTAGCTCCGCCTTCGTAACCCTCGCGAAGTGAAGCTGCCCGCCTCCACGTCGCCACCAAGCGGCTAATCGCTGACGATGTTTGGCCCACCAAGCTTGGCTCCAACGGGAGGGGAGGAGCGATGGCCTTCTTGGGACCCGAGCGGCAGTGACCTGCCATGCACTACTCTTCCTTGCTGCCGGAGGTGCCCGCAGACGTGCAAGCTTCATGGTCGTGGCGACGGGGCGGAGCCGGCGATGTCCTCCTCGTCACCGGTCTTACCCCACACCTTGCATGCCACCTCGTTGAACTCCTTGTAGGCAGCCTCCAGTTTTGCCTGATGCTAGAGGTACCGCCATCAGTCGAGGCGGATCTGGCGGGCAGAGCGGTAGGACTCGAGCAGCGCCACCTGCTCCGCCATGTCTGCGTGCGACGCGATCTCCTAGCCGGTGTTTAGCTGCTCCTCCGCCTGCTGGTGCTCCTGGAGGAGCTGGAGGTTGTAGGCCGCGTCAATATGCGTCTCCTGGAACTTCTCCTCCCGCTCCTCCTGCACCAAGTCCATGTAATGGGCATGGGCCTCGACGATGATCATGATGCAATGCATTGCTAAGGGTGGCGACGGCGACGAGGATGGCGCCGGCATGTCTGCGACCGCGTCCTCCGTTGGGGCGTCGTTGGCCTCCGACTGCCAACCGGCAGCAATGGCGGCCATCTCATTCTTCTGCTCCGGCGACAGTCCGTCCCAGAGAGCTTTGGAGCGCGAAGAGGTCATGGAGGGAGTGGTGCGGAAGAGGAGAAAGGGACCGGAGGAGGATGAATGCGGCTATGGACGGGCCTGCAGTTTATATAGTGGGTGAATGGCAATGGTAGGCAGCAAATGGACGGACGTGTGGCGCTGGAGTAGGTTCCTCGGCAATTGCGTGTCATTAATGTGGGCGGGAGATGGCCGGCCGGCTGGTCGTGGTGTCTTTTGAACCCGGAGCAGTCGCGTGCACCGAGAAGCTGCGCGGGCGGCACTCTCTCGGCCGGCGCACCGCTTCAATGCCGGCCAGTGAGAGGTCACGTCCGCTCTGGGCGGGCATGAATGTGGCATTGAAGCTCAGGAGCGGCGCTGATCGTTTTAGGCGGGAAGCGCGCGCGGGCAAGTTAGGAGGGGTTGGTGGGCCAGGGCGGTCAGACGCGGGCGTGGCAGCGGTTCGGACGCCCACAAAGCCCCCCCCCCCCCCCCTCACCATGTTTGTCTCCAGTTTGTGAGAGAAAGTGCGTCTGGATCGTCCTGCGGACTGATACATGCCCGCGTTGGATGGCACAACACGGTCCGGAGGTATGCGGGAGATTTGAGAGTTGGCGTTGGAGATGCCCGTAGCTAGGCTTTTGAAAAATGAGAAAGTTTATTCAACTTGTAATGTTCAATTGTTCGTATCATTAGGATCCAAGCCAACCTATACAAGTAGAGGCATTTCATATTTTCAAGGTACAATGCCAAGTCCCCATTTTTTTTCCACATGCCCATTTTCTTTAATTTGCATGTATATATAAAACTAAACATGTTTTTGGGTGTGCGTCTAGCTGTTCACTGCGAATAAAAATAAGCCTCGTGAGATCACCAGCATACTGGTGGCAAACAAGAGCAAAATCATCAGGTTCCTCAACGCCTTCACTCTGGAAAAAGGTAAAAAAAAAAATAGGTTTGCACCTTAATTACTTACATCTCTCCACGATTAACCGGAGGTGGTTATCCTAAAGGGGTTTCTCTGGCGCTGATCGATGCAGAGGATAGGGTGTTCGAGTCGGACAAGGCCCAAGTACTCATCGACATCACGGCCTTGAAGTTGTAGAATCGGATGCAGTGTCGACATGCCGCCTTCTTGTTCTTTTACCTTTTGTTAATTATATACTCCATAAAACCGACTGGCAAGTTGGATTAGGATGCCTAGCTGTTTTGGGCAACATGTTGCCCTCTTTCATTCTTGAGCAGAGCAGAAAAGAAGGAATTGCTTTAAATTGATTTGCTGCGTAATTTAAGAGTAGTACAATAGACTTCTTGCTGCAAATCAGGAAAGCACACGCTCATGTACAAATCGTTCTGACTTTGACTCTGGGAATTAATTTCCTTTCAGCATTAGAAGATAGTAACAGTTAGTTTTTGTAAGCAAAAGATTGAACTAATTAAGCAGTGAAGAAGCCACGAAAGGCTGCTATGTGTGCTTCGCTCTGGATTGGGTGCATTATACGGTTGGTCTTAACTCTTGATACGTGTTTGTTGCTATCCTTTGCTTGATTTATAATGCTAGTTTGAAATGAATATAGTTTTTCCATTTCTCTCAAAATTATCGCAAAATGATATGACTAGGCTGGGCCCTGGTGCAAGATAGAGTTGAGGGGGCTATCAGGGGCATGACCCAGGTTCATTGAGACCTGGTCTTGATATGACTAGGCTGGGCCCTGGTGCAAGATAACAAAGCGAGGCCCTTTGATTCAAAATAAACAAATGCACTGGTCAGTTGAAGCAATTTCTTCTAACATTTTTTGATACAAATCACCTGATAATAGTATCAAGTTAATCTAGTCTAATAGATCTTTATGCATACCATAGCTAGAATGTTTCAATCTTTCTTGTGACGTTGATGATCTTAAAAAATGTTTTACTAATTTCAACTTTGGGAAACTGTTTTCAACAATCATGGGTATAAATTTCGATAAGCAATGTAGATCCATTAACAAAAACTATATTTCTAATAAATCCAGACATCCAATAGCGCACATTGGCCCCTCTAGTAAGGTTATTTGAAATATTCTTAATTCAGAAAAAAAATACAAATAAACGTCGGATAAACCATTATGAGAATAGATTTCAGCAAATTTGGTGCATCACTTACATAGCTTAACATAAAATATGCTTTTGAAAATTTTATGTTCCTCAATTTTCTTTAGTGAAGTACTTGCCATTTCCATCATAAAAAACTGAACTTATAGAATATTCTCCACTGCTAGAATCTTTTCATTGTTATTTGCATCATCATTTTTTATTCCTAGTAAGATGATTTCATATTCATAGAATTCATATCATCTACAAGTCCTTTGGCAATAATCATAAAAAAAATGCTATCGATTGTTGCAATGTAGAGTCGATGCACATGTATAGGGATTGTAATTTTTTGCTCATCATGTTTTGCCGAAAATAAACTGGCATGCCAAATTGCAATCTAAGAAAAAACTCAAAAGTACACACTGAATCATATAATTTTATCCAACGTTCATTGACTTGGGATCATCTAAGACATAGACAATTCAAACAAGGCTTGCCTTAATTGAGGAGTTTGATATATAATACTAACCTTGATGCATTTAATCATATTCTCCCAACGAGTACACCGAGTATAATAAATTATGAATATGGCAAGGTGAACTTCCAACTTTTGGTTGAACTAGAAAATAATACCTATCTCCATTGCACAATTCTAGAAGACAGAATAACTTTACCACAGTCCACAAGAATTCACATCGAGGTTAATACTGTGAAACATACATACCGCAAAATCACACTATTTGTTTTTTAACGAAAAAACAGCAAGGTGTCGTATTTCATTGATGAAGGTGAAGTATTTCATTGATGAATGTGAAGAAAACATAATAGTAGTGTTACCAATTAGAAGTGGGTAACTGGGTATTAGGGCTGGCGCCCAAGAGGAGTTAAAGTCCAATATCAAAAGGGGCCCTACAAATATCCTCAGCAGAATAAGGGGAAAGGAGTGTTTTATTCATTTCATCAGAAATCTTTCTCCAAATAAGAGATAAAACATTCTGATCTGGATCATGAACCTCTCGGGTACAAAGGGCTAGAAAAATATTTGCCGTCATACTCGGGTGTCATCAAGAAGATTTTTAATTTGATCCCATTTCTTCCTAGCTGTGATCACCTTATGAAAAAAAAAAGACATATTGCGATCCCGTGCAAGAGTCAATTTGCTCTACCTCTTTGCAGTCAAACAATTTCTTCTTGGCCCATCAAGTTTTCAATGAAGACAAGAATTTCCATTTGCCCTGAATGAGACTTAGCACTAGAGGACCACGACGTAGCTTCTCTAATTCATTTTCTTAATTTACTAATCCTTCATTTTGGTCCCTACAAAGTGTTGCGGTCCCAATTATGCAAATAAACATGCACAACTCGAGTAAGTGAAGCAATAGAAGGACCAATACCAGCTAGCTTAGCCTTCTCCCATGCACTGTCCAAATTCTTTACATCAGTCTCTTTGTGGAGCCATCTGCACATGTTCCTCGTTGATAACCACTGCACAAGGGAATTTAGTAGCCCAATCCACATTACAAACCGCACAGTCAAGTCTCTTCCTAATATCACCTCTTCTCCAAGTGAAATATTCACCAATACACCCTAAATCTTCGAAACAGCTTTCCACCAAACAATTATGGAAATCTTACATCATAGCATTTGGTCATACGTTTCCTCATTTTTCATTTGAGTATAAAATTTATTGAAATCCCCGTTAACCGCCCAGGGATAAGAAGCACGGTTATGCAACTTGCGAGGATCCGTCCAAGATAAATGTCTCATTCCAACCTAGATATCCGTAGAACCTTGTAAAACGCCAAACCACAACATCTAACCTATGATCAAAATATCAATGAAATAAGGAGACAAATAATTCAACTCAATTGTATTCTCTTTATGATAATACAAAACAAGGCCTCCATTTCTACCATCACTTGCAACTAAAAACATAGAATCAGAACCTACTCCCTCTTTTCAAAAATATAAGGCATGGTTGACTTTTCTGGTCTTCGTCGTACAAATTTGATTGTGATTTGCACGTACTGCATGTCTATAAAATTAGTATACAGACATACGAAATAGAATTACTTTGCAAGACAAATATAATAATGCATTTATACATGTACAATCCATGTACTTTGATATATATTATTGATCAAAGTTGTGTATCAAAGAACGTGCAAAGTCAGGTGTGCCTTATAGTCCGGGAAGTAGGGAGTAACTTAGACCTTCTCCAATGCACTAGTGCTAAGACGAGGTGCTAAGCACATTAAATAGCTAAGCAACTAAAGTATCCAATGCAAAGGTGCTTAACTTGTTGTAGCTAAGCATTCTTCTTTAATTATTTAGCAACTAAAGTTATCCATACATTGGTGGGCTTCTTTCATTGAAGTGTTTTCCTTAGGTTCCCGCGCTTGGCATTGTTTCTTCCTGGGGTCACCACACCCATCTTTTTCCTCTTAATTACCTTGCCACATTATCTTTTTTGCCTACATGGCAGCCTTAGCATCTGTACAAGGTGAAGCATTGAGAGGGGCCTTACAATGTAACTTGTCACCTTTTATTTTATTCAAATGAGACTTCAATTAGAAAAACTACCACCGTACGAACCCGCCCTTGGGTCTGAAAGAGCTCCGAACTGTCATCTTTGAGGGCATACCATGATCGTCCCAACTTAAGAGCATCTACAGTCGGACGCCTCAAACCCGCCTCATATGTTCGGGTGGGTCGCCCGGTCACTTCCCGGTCACGTTTTTTCGACCCAGTCGAGCTCCTTAAACGGGCCTCAAACGCCCGGGTTGACCGACAACCCCATATCCAGCCCAAATATGAGGCGGATATGCCCAGGCACGCCCGCCACGTAGGACTGATGAACGGGTCCCACGCGGACCCGCCCAGAAACCCGGTGGTCCGATGGACGCCTCCTCCGTCGCCGCGGTGTGAACGCTGCGTGGCGCCTCTCCGGCTCGCTGCCGGAGAGCAAATCGGCCTATTTAAGCCGGCCGGAGTCCCGCAACCGTAGTCCATCCACCTCCCCCTCTTCGCGACGCCAATCCGAGCCCATCCACCTCCTCCCTCTCCCGCTCCGGCGCTCTGCCCACGCTTCGTCGCTCCGCCATGGTCCGGACTAAGATCACGTACTACGCAATGCTCACGCCGGAGCGCCGCACCGAGATCCAGCAGAAGATCCGGGCGAGACAAGCCGCACGCGCAGCCCGCATCGCTGTCGGGCTGCCTCCGGACTCGCCGGAGCAGCAACAGGAGGAGGAGCAGCCGGGAGAAGAGGAGGAGGAGGAGCTGGCGCCGATGGAGGTGGAGGAGGCGTAGGAGGCGGAGGAGCCGGAGCAACAGCTGCCGGCCTTCAACATGGAGCAGGCGGAGGCGGAGTTCGCCGCCCAGTCCGACGAGATGGTGGAGCGGCAGGCCATCCTGGAGTCCATCCAGGATGAGACCTATGTGGAGGCCAACCGGGCGTTCCTCCGGCGGGAGCAGGCGGAGTCCGACGCGCTCTTCGCCGAACTCGACGTGGAGATGGAGGCGGAGGAGGCCGGAGCGGAGCAGCCGGAGGCGCTAGCGGAGGCAGAGCTGCAGCTGCCGCCAATCCTGCCGGAGCCGGGCACGGAGATCATTGACATCTTCGATATTTGACATATCCGGACGTAGATGCTCTAAGGTTTTCGGGCGGTCTTTCAAACCGGAGGCCACCTCCACTTCTTCTCTTCCCCAAATGATTCCCTTCTGCTTGGACGGGTTGTGGGGTGCTGTGCTCTCCCTTTTTCCTTTGTTTTAATGTGCTTAGCGCAAGGATTATCTGTAAGGCGAGACGAAAGCTTATTTCAAGAGATTTGAAAAGAACCGAGCGATCTCCCTTGAATCCACGATTGAGATGCTCAAATCTGACTGCTGGCAACGGAGTTGGCTTGCATGCTATCTACCTTTAGGCAGGGTTGTCCTTTGTCAGTTTGGGTTGGGTATGGTCTTGGTTTTGGTCGCCGTTAAGCTTCTGATTCCTTCTCTTTCAGTTTGCAGTTGTTTCGGTTGGCCTTAGATCGGCCTGTTACCCTGTACCATATAACTTGTTCCGTTCTCTTCTCTAATGAAGTACTAGTACATGCAGCTCACTTGCGTCGTTTGAAAAAGATTCAGCTGCTGAGCAATCGCGGTGTCGATCGTCTTGTTGTTTGGACTTTGGACTAAATTTCGAAGGCAAATTGAACAGTAAAATGATCCAATTCAGGGATAAGTGCAGTACAAATATAAGCTAGTACTTCCTCGTTGCAAATCAGTAAACTAGTACTACATGGTTATGTACAAGTGGCAAGTCCATACTGAAACTGACTCAGGGGAGGAGGAGTGGAGATACAGGTAAAACTCCTCCAAATTAACTCCATTTCAGAAAGAAAAAGATGACTAATTAAGCAGAGAAGAAGCCGGCGAAGGCTGCCATGGCGACCGGGGTCTTGGGATCGGCCACCACGTCGGCCTTGACCAGCAGCGCGACGCGCACCTTGACCCCCGACGCCCAGGAGCCCTACACCTTGGTCACGGCCCCGAAGTTCTCCCGTCCTTTGGACGCCTCCTCGCCGGCGCCGGCGAAGGGCGCCCCTCGCTGCAGCCTCTTCTCCAACGCCTCGTCGGCCACCAGCATCGCTATGTCCGCCATTGGCAAGCCAAAAAGCACTCAATCAGATGGGAAGTCAGAAACTGTTATTGCTCTGGAATGGATGCTGTGAAATGTGGATGGATGGATCTTTGGCCGTCGGGTGCGTATTACATAGGATGGCTCTCGCCGCGTGTTGATTGCTTTACTTTGCTTGGTTCGGATAAGCCTCTCCGTCGTGGGTTTGTGCCGCGATCGGTCGCCGGTTTTGTTTATTATACTGGGTGCCGTTTGCTTGTTTTGTTTGTCGACTCCGGGCGCCGCTGCAGCTGTTTCGGTGGTGAGTTTCCGTTTTCAAATCCTGTTGGCCGCTGGGTGGATGCTTTGCAGCAACTTGAGAGCCTTTTTCTTTAGCAAAACTGGGTCGCTTATCACGTCTGCCATGTGGTGGCAACTTGAGAACCTGACGTAGCAACAAGGGATAATCTGTAGAAGCACCTACTTTTATGTAGAAATTGAGAAAAGTAAGTTCCAAACGTAAAAATTCTCTCAGATGAAAAACTAGAAATGTGTGCCAACACAAACTGTGTCGATCAAAACCATGAAAAGAGGCTCTTAAGTCTTAACCCAAAAAAGACTTTCACCTCGCCTTTTATACAAAGCAACACAATCAAACCGATACAAGATGAGAAGGAGTCCTCTTACAAAGCAGATTAAAGATAAAACAAGATTACAAGAGTCAGACATGGGACTAACATGGCCCTGGCCCCCTAACATCATGGATTTGTTGCATAATTGCTAATGAACAATGCAAAATTAGTGATGATTTGCTGGTAAAAATCATTTTTTTTTCATTGGTTTGACCCTCCCCAATCAGTTTTAAGAGCACTTGCCCCCTTGGTAGAATATTTCTGGCTCCACCACTGACAAGAGTGGACACACCCTATCAAGAAGCACCTGATGGTACTAACTGGAAGAAAGACCGCACCTCCAAGAGAAACCACCAGACGTCAATGTACCATGCACACCAAGTTATCGCCGAAGAAGACCCCTTGCCCTGTCGCTCCGGCGGAGCGCCATCCTGCTTACAGACAACGAGGACCTAGAGTGATGTTAATGATGCCACGTGCAAAGGATAGGAAGCCGCCGCCCCAAACCAGAACTGAAGTAGCCTCGAGATGGGTCCAAGCTTGCCCGCCGATGCCAAAGGGACGCGACCGAAGGGTACCTGAGCTCCATGCCGTCGCTGCCGCGACTGAAGAACGGTCAAGTGTTTTCACCCGAAGCTCTGACACGGAGAAGGGGGACCAAAACAACGCCCCCAAGAGGGACACGACACCCACATGCATCGTCATCGCTGGCGCTGAACCACGGAGCTTTCGCCTGGAGTCTCACGCGTGTCAGCCGAGATACCACGGTCTGAGGTCCACTGCCACCAAAACAAGCCTCCACACCACGATGTGGGAGATGCCATTGCCCAAGCATCGCCACCGCCAGGATCCCCGCCACCTCGCTCATCGTCGCCCACGCAGCCAAGGAGAAACACTACCACTGCCGCCACGTCTCTCGCCGTAGAGCCAACCGTGTGGCCTCGCCTTCCGGGGCCATCGCTCCGGCATCCGAGAACCCCAAACCCTGCACCACCGCCAGTCTACATAGATTTGATTTTGTCTTTCGGAGAAGAACGACCATGGACCCAGTCGGCGGCTCCCACCTACCACCGGTGGCGCAGGGCGCTCCGCTGCCAGTCGGGGGAGGTGGTGCTGCGACTTTGGAGTGCTGCTGCTGAGACGGGCTTAGGCTGTCATGGCCGTCAATGGAGGAGCATACCGACGGTTAGCAATTTCCACGTGCATCCATGGGAAGGGAAGGCGGGATCTTTCAAAATGTTGTTGGTGGGGGGAGGGGAGGGGGTGTCTCTCTCCATAGTAAACATGTTCATGGACAACCCTGCACGGAGGCCCGAACCCGAAGACCGACATTCGGGCCGGGCTCGGACTCCACTTTCTCACCCGAAGCCCGGCCGAAAGCCTAAATAAAGCCCGAAATGCACATATAAACATATTTTATTCGAAATATAGGTATAATAAATTAATATAATATCTTGAATATGATTAATTTAATTAAAAATGCACTGTTCATGTACTTCGGGCCGGGCTCGGGCTTGGGATTTTTTCTTCGGGCTTTGCCAAGCCCGGCCCGACCAATGATCAGGTTTACTCCACGCTACAGAAACAACCGAGTCGTACGAAACCGAAGGTCATCCGTTTGGGTATTCGGGCGGTCGGCCGGCGCCTACCTAGCAGCAGCGCCCAATTCCAAAGATAAAATGTCAAAACGCATAGTTGCCGTCCAAGTGAAGAGCGGTACAAAAAGTACACTCCTTCCTTGTTGCAAACCAGTAAAGCACACGGTTATGTACAAATCGGAGTTACATGACACTGGCTTAAGGGGGAGAGGTACTCCACACGGTAAACTCCTCAGAATTAATTCACACTCATCAAGCAGAGAAGAAGCCGTCGAAGGCTGCCCGGGCGACCGGGCTCCTGGGCTCGGCCGCCACCAGGTCGGACCTGACGAGCACCGCGACGTGCACCTTGACCCCGGACGCGGCGGCGGCGGCGGACTCTGCCCACGAGCCCCACACCTTGGTGACGGCCCCGAAGTTCACCCTCCCCTCGGCCGCCTCCTCGTCGGCGCCGGCGACGGCGCGTGGCGCCCCTTGCTTCATCCTCTTCTCGTGTTCCTCCGCCACCAGCATCGCGATGTCCGCCATTGGCAACCCAAAAGAACTCAACTCAGCTGGAAACCGCTTCTCTTGAATCTGGATGCTCTTTTTGCTCTGGATGTTGTGGATGGATGGATCTTGGATGGGAGGCGCATTTTATAGGATGCTGGGATGGGTCTGGGTACTCGGCGTGCCCGGTTCGGATAAGCCTCTGCGTCGTGGGTTCGTGGCGCGATCGCTCGCCGGTTTTGTTTATTACCGGGTGCCGTTCGCCTGTTTGTTTGTATGTTTCCGCCACGCCGGAGACGGGCGCCACCTGCTGCTGCCCTGCGGCTGTTTCGGTGGTCAGTCTCCTTTTTAAAATCCCGTTGGCCGGTGCTGGTGCTGGGTGGATCAGTGGGTGCGTCCGCGACTCGCCAGCCAGAACCTGACGTCGCAGCGTGATGATAAGGCACCGGGCCATTGGTGTTGCAGATATGTATCTTCCAGGCTCCTGCACAGTCACGCGTAGAAATCTTGGTTTATCTTTCGGTAGTTGGGGACTTGGAGTACACGACGGCAAGCACCGACGACGAAATCCCTTTGTTTTAGATGACTAACGACGAATTCTCGAGTCAGCCGTACTTGTTAAAAAAAGGCAGAGGGTGTACGGTGCCTTGTGAGTGGGAAGGGAGCGCGTTGCTGTCTCCCTGCCGTGAGGATAAACCATTTCCTTCAATGATTTCAGTAGGAGGGACCGACGCCCTCAAAAAAAAAAGTAGGAGGGACCGACGAGAAATAACAACGCGGTAACTGGCCGGGGTCTAGCGAGCGAACGAAAACCAGAAAGAAACCCGCATGTGAGCCGTGTTGATTGATTCATGCATTCATGTCGCCCACCGTCCCCGGTACTACGCCGAGGCACCCCTTGCGCAAACCACAGCAGCTTCACATGGTTCTGCGAAAAAAACGCAGTTTCTGCAACATGATAACATCGTGTGCACAACGCTACCAAAGATCAGCCAACGTTTTACCCGGGATAGATCTACAACAACCCTCTGATCTTTCAGCCCACAGACTGACGCACACCTTACAACCCTACATGAGATGCTGTCCTTCGTAATAATAACAAAAAAGACGATGCCTGCATGGGTGCGGCACACAGATTACAAGAAAAGTGGCAGCGTGCAGAAAATATATCGTCGGACGACTTCAGGAGTTTACAACGATGGGCACTTCTTTGCACCGACCATAGCAGGTTCTACATTTCCCCGTGCTGCGCATCGGACATGCAATTTTTTGTGACTTGTTCCGTATGTGCGGCATGCAGATTCAGAGCTCTTGCGCAACCCAGAATTCCGTGACTGACTTGAGCACGCGGAAACTACGTCATGGATCAT
The DNA here is from genome assembly GCA_011799875.1 of Thinopyrum elongatum. Classification (NCBI taxonomy): domain Eukaryota; kingdom Viridiplantae; phylum Streptophyta; class Magnoliopsida; order Poales; family Poaceae; genus Thinopyrum; species Thinopyrum elongatum. Next base: position 529,300,180 of record CM022300.1, on the reverse strand, counting down.
CCGTAGGAACTACGCCATGATTCACCTAGGATGAGTTCTCGCAGAGTATGTCGGTGAAAACAGAGACTGCCTCCTGCAGGTAGGACGCCCTGTCGTCATTGGGGACAGGGGCATTGAGCATCGTCTGAAAGCAGCCCATGAAGAGATCTGGCGCCGAGCCCTCGCCGGGGCAACTCATTAGAAGCTCACAGAGCTCCTCTGACATCTTCGAGAAGCATGCCCTGCCGCAGTTGCATAAGAATGAGAACGGGCCGAACATTTTCTCTAAAAGAAATAAGAAATACCAGTATGTCTTGGTGGACTTCAAGAATCAGCCAAGTCATCTAAGGAATGACCATGATTTCCACTGTGACTAAGAAGCTTAGATTTGGAATGGATTATTTAATTCAGGTGCAAATTAATAGTTCTTTGAAAAAAAAAATCTAATTATATGGGAACTTGTGAACACTGCAAATCAAAATTGTGTTCTTGGAAGTAGGGTTGCTTAAGTTAAAACATGACATGGAAGTCCAACAGTTTCATGTAAACATCAACCTATGGTTAGTTGCAGATTGTAGATCTATTACATCAACGGATACTATCTTACCTTGCCTCAATGGGTAATTTGCTTCCCCAGATACCCAGCGAGTCATTTAATCGATCGAAGAAACTCTTGCACAATTCATTTTTACTCTCAAGCGGATCCTGGAAGAGAAAGTAAAGTTGTGCCAACTCGGAAATATTCAGGAAATTTTTGGACGGTAAAAATACTTACTGAATCGTCGTCCATAGTACTTTCTTCTTGCATGCAGTTTTTTATATTGAAATAGTCTACGTATATTCCAGCACCAACGTCCCAGTCAGCAATTTCAGATTTGTGATTCTCCAAAGCGCTTGTAATGCCAAAGATTTCTTGATGTTTTGCTGAACCATATGCCAAGAAACAAGCAATTACAAACTCGTGCAATGTTTATTAACAGAAACAGCACAAAACTGATAAGATATCCTCAGTCATGCATATGAACAAAAGAGTAACTAGGAAAATAGCACTGAAATTCACAAGAATCTTCATTTCATTAGGTTCTGGAGAAGTAGCCAAGAGAATTCTAGTTAACAGTTCCAAATTGTACTGAATGTTGCTGCCTGTGACTAGAAATCCAATCTTTTTTTCTCCTTTTTCATCTCAATAGAAAGAAACGGGAAGTTTTATTGTGTTTGTTAGCAATGTATATGTTTTAAGATAGAATCCATCGAGGAGAATAATTGAAACTGGATTAAGTAAAAAAGCAGGAATAAATTTCTTTAAAAAGATTGGAAAAAAGTAAGTAGTATTATATTCAAAATAAACAAAGGGGCTTTTCGTAGGGAAATGTGGATGAATACTTCTGTTTTCTAGATTTTTTATCGGATCTTTTGGTGGATTTAACTGCATACTTATGTAGGTAGGAAAGTGAAACACCGAATCAGGTATTTACAACTAATTGTTTAGTGCAGTGTAGGGAAGACTTACATGACAGAAACAAAGAATGAGCAACAGATGTCATGAAAATGGTATGAGCTTTCTTCCAATTGCCGCATTGAATATAATTCCCCAGTGCACCTTGTCGATCTCCATAGTATTCGTGATAAAGAGCCTGCATATAGGTATTGTCAGCTAAACAGGCTCATGTTTAGTGTTTTCTCGTAGTGGCATTCATGAGTATTTGTAATCAATGGTTAGACAAATCTTCATCAAAGAACCAGATAATTAGCAGGAAGTTATAATATTGTTACTAACCAGAGCCTCATGTATCCATTCTGCAGGTATACCAAGTTCTGCAATATATTGCCTCTGAGCCCCATCTTTGCTCCATATCTCACAATACTGCGACAAAATTTCCCTGATCAACTTTTCGTGGATGTAAGGGGCATCATCCAGATGTGGCATATGCAGAATGACGTAGATAGCCCAATGGCACTTCCCAAGACATAGTAACTGATGGACAAAACTCAAATCCAGTACATGAAGATCATTTGTACTGAAAGCACCAATAGCTTCGAGAATAGATCGTTGATGCCAGATCATATGGTAGTCCATGGGATCATATGATGACGAAAATGCACTGAACATAGTCTTTAGAAGCCCAAACTTCTCATCTTGGTTTGCATGAAGAAGCATTAAATAAAAAGATATGTCAAACCGGTCACCTGGGGACCACTGAAGTGCTTCCTCAAGAGGTCCTTCATCGATGTATACAGGAACAGGATTTGGAACTTTGCCCTCACCAAGTAGTTGGTGATAACACCGAATGATAATATCAAGTGATGTATCTGGTGACAACTGATACCACATGATTAAACCAAGGTACCTTTTCCAGTCAATTGGTGAATCAAGTAAAGCGCCTTGTATGTTACCAGCAAGCAACTCGTATATCTTTAACCTGTCTTCCTCAATATAATCGAAGTCCAGACCATTTATTTTCCACAGATCCAGCTGCTGAGCAACATCCGAGCGATTTAACATCGATCCACCTGCCTGGCTTAGCAGGACTGCCAAGCGGACATCGCCCTTTGAAGCAGCAATTTCTGTGGCTGTGTCCAATTGTCGACCAGTCAAATGCAGAACAATATGCTCCAAGTATCTGGCATCACTTAAAGAACCCACCTCTCCTTGTACCCGATGACAAACACTGTCCTGTAACCAATTGCTAAAGTCTGCTCTCCTAACCAAAGGAAGTGCTTCAGGGTCAATGTTCACAGAACCTTCTTTCTTATCCAAAATCATGCCCTCCTGATCCTCATCACCACAAAATTCCAACTGGTTGCCAGCTTCTCCCTCTGAGAACAGGACCCTAATTAACTCCCAAACTGTAACTTGATGCATTAACAGCACACGTGAAGACATGGATAAATCACTGATTTCAAGCTGCCTTTCGATGATATCAATGTATGATCTGCAAATATCTGGCAAAACCAAACGACTTGCCACAACTTTATGAAGCTTTAATTTAAACGAGTCAGACTCAGTTTCCAGAATTTCGCGGTCAAGCCTCTTATGGAGGTCCATTGGTTCCGAGAAACATAGTTCTGCCAGCTCCTCTTTAACTTTGTTCTGCTCATCACGCACAACTTTATCACCTGCAACTTTCTCTATGTGAATAACAGAAGAAAGGCCAGTTCCGGGAGTATTGACAGGACTACCAGAATGGAGAAGGATGCCATTTGGTCCCCAACCAACTCGAAATGATCTACCCATAAATAAAGCAGCATCCACTACGCAGTTAGAATATACTTTTCCAGCAACAGGAGTTGCTTGCTCAGCTGGTAATTTGAAGCCTTCTACCTTGGTCATTCTCACCGGAAATCCCTTGTTTTTTCCAGACATGAGAATACCATGAGAAGATGGACCAAGCTCTGTAGAATTTACATTGTATTCCAGCAGTGCATGTGGTTCTTTCCTTGCAAGCACGCCATATCTCCTTCCAAATTTCTGAGAAGAACCATGCAAAGGAGACGGAGACCTCATCCTCGGACCTTTACCACTTGTGTTGGGTGAATCCACATTCATCCTTTCTCTGCTGAGGTGTCTGTGATCAGATGGAAAGCCATCCTCCATGTCTTCGTCTTCCTCATCATTGGGAAACAATGCCATCCGCATTTCCTGCATCTTTGCAGGGTCAAGCCCAAGATGAGCAGGCAACGAATGCGAAAGCTCCAGTTCATGCCCATTTGAAGGTGGGTCTCTTGCTTCGGCAATCGGTTGTCGTACAACCGGCTCATCCATGGCAACATCATCCTCCTCCTCGTCCACAAGCCCAAACCTACTGAAGTGGTCAACCTCGAACTTCCAGTTACCATTCACAGGATTGAATGAGAGAAACCTAGCACCTTGCTTCTTCGCGCGGCACCTTAACAACTCAACTAGGACGCCGGGTTTCGGAAGTGTACTCAAATCCAGCTTCAGGGTCACCTCTGCAGCTTTATTGAGGCCATGCCCTACGGCCGGCTTGCCAGCTTCGTCCCGGTAAACCACCACAGAATGGCGGCCAAACTTGACAATTTCGTTCAGGTCCAGCCCCCTCACATCGGTGCTGCCAGAGAACTTAACCTGCCCATACCTCACCCTGCCGACGACGAAATCTGGAACCCTGCTGCAGTAGCCCGGGTCAGCCGCCTCCCTCTCGACCAGCTCATCGATCGAGGGCCGGGTGAAGTAGTCGGAGAAGCGCAGGATAGGGAACATGGCGTCGACAGCCATAAGCCGAAGACGAATGGAGCGGCAACCGGCCTATTCGCAGGCAGCCTGCCGCGGTGCCGCCCCCGCCCGGCGCCTCCGATTGGCCCCCGATTCAGTCGCGCTTTGCCCTATTACTGGGCTCGCCGCCGGCGCGCAACCCTGGGGAGGGGGAGCGCAGAGGCGTGGCCACCGCGCCGCGAGGGGGGCGACGGATTCGCCGCGTGGGGGACGGTGGACGGGTGGGGGGAGTGGAGTGGCCTGAACGGCGTGTGCCCGACGAGCGTGGGGAGCGGCGGCGGCGCGGCTTGCGAAGTGATATCTGCGAGTTAGGGCGCGTCCATCCGTCAGACCCGTGGGCCGTACCGACTCACAGTCACACTGGTCGATTGGGCTATTGCGGTCCAGAACTAGGCCTAGTTCGGCGGTCCAGTAGTTTCGTTCGGCTTAAAAAAGTAGTTTGGTTCGGCTTAGGGCGTGTTCTGATCTCCTCCCGCTCCACGCTTCACAAATTCCTGGAGCGGATTCGTGCCGAACGAAATATTAGCGAGAAGCTAGCTTTAGGAAGCTACCATCGAGCGCAGTACAAAAATGTGAAGCAGGGTCGGCCCAGCTCCACCGATACGAAAAGCTGGAGTTAGCCAATATTACATTGGAAGTGCCACCGCCAAGTGAAGGTAATCGAATCGGTACGTTGCCCAAACATATCGCTGGTCATTCTCTCTCGATCGATTCGGTACAGAGGCTCTCTGGGCTGCCTCCAACGGCCCAAACTGGCGCCCAACCAGGCCCAACAACCTCCCAGCTGGGCTTTAGCGATGCGAGAAGCTATGCTCGACGCCAAACACTTGGGAATCGCCAGGTGAAGCAAGAAGCTGGCTAGGGAAGCTGGATTTGTGAAGTTTTGTGAAGTTGGAGGAGATCAGAACACGCCCTTAGAAAGAAGTCCATTTTTCACCCCTAAATGCGCCCAGAGGGACTAATACCCCCTGAACTCCAATTTGGTACAATTTTAACCCTCACATCTTCGAAAACCGGTTAATCTTTCCCTAAGCTGGTTTTGTTTCGATTTTAGGCTGTTTCCCGTTTTACCTTCTGAGACATGGCTAGAGACAGAGTAAAGGGGGATGACATGGCACGGTTGGGTTGGGTCAGTTCTTCTTGGTCAGCTCCGCGTCTCCCCTTTTCACCAGTCGTTCCGCTTCCCCTTCTCCACAGTCGTCTTCGCCGTCGCCATCGCCGCCGTTGGTTGCAGCCGCCGCAGCTCATGATCGATGCAATGAATCCGTGTGTTGACACCAGATTTTGGCATGAAATGAAATGCAATTAAAATGGTCTCAAATGGAGAAGTGATCTACATGAAAAGTTTTGTATTGTCGACATGAACATCTTTGAAGTTTGGGCCATCGCCATCCGATCTCATCTCGAAGGCCGAAGTTGTGTTTGAAATACTGAGATTTTGTATCCAGAGCACTGTTCGGCCAATTAAGCCTCAATGGGGCCTCAAATGAGAAAACATTCTACATGAATTGTCTTCGTCTCATTGAATCGGTCGATTTTGATATAAAAATCGTCTCAATCCGAGGTAGTATGTAAAAGTTATAGCCACCTTAGTGCGGCCTGTCACGGGGCAAAAGTGGCGCGCCCCATCAGACACGATGTCTGATGGGTAGCGCGAGTAACAGTCTGTTTTGCGCGAGCGATTCGGCCCTGAAGATGGCCTCGAATCGAAAAACGCTCAACATGAAAGTTGTTCGTCTCGTCGAAACGGTTAAATTTGCTTCCTACGTGATTTGGATTTGAGGCCATTTACTACCCAAAAATGACCCGCAAGATGCAGCCAATTTTTAGACCGAACAGTTTTGGAAAGTTCGGACCAAACAATCCGAATTGGACCCAAATTAGGGTTTTTAGACGTGAATTCTAACTTTTCCTTGCACGGGAAGTTCAGCCGCCTCTTATATACATGAGGGGTGACGGCCGATTGAAAGAACAACACACAATCGCAAAACCCATCTACTTTTTACCCTAGTTTTACATCCCTCCCTGGTTCTTTCTCTCTCGTTATTCGTTCGTTCTTCGTGTTGAAGGGCAGCGATCCTCGAGGCTCTAGGGGTGGGCGAACCGACCTAGGGCAGCCCATAGCCGCCGCGCGTCCAGACGGGGTCCTCCCGGGCGCGTGGGGTTTCGAGTCCTGAAAAGCACCCGCCGGATTGCTTGCGTACCGCGTTTCCGGACGGGTCTCCTTCGACGTGAGCTGCGGTGCATCACCCTCGGCGTTGGAGGTACACGGTGACGTGTTCGTGTGCGAACACACTTTTTGGCGACTCCACTGGGGAAGAAAGATCAAGAATCATCATCAACCATGTCGGATCTCCCCAAGCCCTCAGAAGTTAGTGCTGATAACATCATTAAGCCCGGTCTTGATAAACTATCGGATGAACATCGCCAGGCCTACGAAGCACTCAAGAAGCAGCGTGAAGAGGCTTTTGAGGCGCTCAAGAAGAAGCGCGAGGAGCAGGATTTGGAGGCGTTTCTTTCAAGTTTCAAGAAGGACCGTCAAGGCAACATCACCCCGGTTGGAAACGTCAATTTCCCTCCTCTCATTGACGAACAAGATGTAATCACTGTGAGTAACGTTTTTTCTCCAAAGCAAGTGGTTGTGATTGAAAGTCTTATTGGTAAGGGTAATGTGATGACATACAATTCTTTCGTAGCAAGTACTAATGCTCAGAAAAATATGCCTCCGTCATCTAGTGGTACTGTTGGTTTATCTGAAAACCCTAGTCCAACTTTACCTATTTCATCGGCACCTCCTATGCAACAACAATATAGTATGCCATTGAATTTTTACCCTAGTCAAACCAACCAGCTTGTGGCTGCACCTACATATCATAACCCTATAATGAGTGTGCCTAATTCGGCGTCAACGCCGAATCACTTTGTCACACCACCCATAGGCGCAAGCATGTTTGGTCTTCCGCCAAATTATGTTTCGGCGCCCATCCCACAAGTTGCACCACTAGCTAGTACTCAAGTTGCTCCTATGTCATTGCCACAAACATCTTCATCTACCTCGGATCCAATTTTAGCTAAATTAAGGGAGGATTTGCATAAGATGTTTCTAGAAACTTTCGGAAATGAGCCGAAAGTAAAGAGTCGTGTGTACCAAAAGCCTTATCCCGAGCACTTTGATGCAGTTTTGTACCCTCAAGGTTATAAGGTTCCTGATTTTGTCAAATTTAGTGGAGAGGGCACGAAAACAACATGGGAGCATGTTAGTCAGTATCTAGCGCAGTTGGGTGAAGCAGGTTCCATAGAAGAATTGAAAGTGCGTCTATTTCCATTATCTTTAACTGGTACCGCATTTTCATGGTTTGCTGCTTTACCACATGGTTCAATTCTCTTATGGTCGCAATTAGAGCAAAAGTTTCATGATCACTTTTATAGCGGCGATAATGAGTTTAAGTTGTCACATCTTACATCGGTTAGGCAAAAACATGATGAATCAGTCACCGATTATGTCAAGAGATTTAGAGATATAAAAAACCGATGTTATAGCTTGGTGATAACTGAGAGAGACTTGGCGGATCTTGTTCTTAATGGTTTAAAAACTCACATTAAAGAGAGGCTAGAAAGTTATGAGTTTTTGAATATTAACCAAGTCTTACAAAAAGCTTTGGCTCAAGAGAGTCGAAGTAAAGAGATTCATAGGTCTACAACTGATCGTCCTAGAATGCATATGGTTGAATACAATGATGATAATTCGGACGATGAGGTTGATGTCTATACTACTGAGTTTGTTTGGTCCTCAAAGGCCAAACCCTATACATGCAATGCTCTTAAGCCGATTCGCAAGAATCGTGATGAGGAGATGAAGTTTACTTTTGATATATCTAAGTGTGATAAAATATTTGATGCTCTCTTGCAAGACAAGATGATGAGAATATCACACACCATACCGCCGTTTGAGGAGCTAAAATGGTGTGCTTATTGCAAGTACCATAATTCATTTTCTCATGCTACTAATGATTGCAATGTTTTTCGACGACAGATATGATACGTCTCCAACGTATCTATAATTTATAAAGTATTCATGCCATGTTTACAATAATTTTATATGATTTTGGTATGATTTGATTAGAACTAACCCGGACTGACGATGTTTTCAGCAGAACTACCGTGGTGTCGTTTTTTGTGCAGAAATAAAAGTTCTCGGAATGGGCTGAAAATTTATGGTGATTTTTTATGGACCAGAAGAAGCCCCCGAAGCACAAGAGTTGGGCCAGAAGAGTCCCGAGGCAACGACAAGGGTGGGAGGCGCCCCCCCTAGGGTGCGCCCCCCTACCTTGCCGCCGCCTCGTGGACCCCCTTCATGTGAGACCGACACCAAAAATTCCTATAAATACCAAAACCCCCAGAAATAAACCTAGATCAGAAGTTCCGCCACCGCAAGCCTCTGTAGCCACGAAAAACCAATCAGGAGCCCGTTCTGGCACCGTGCCGGAGGGGGAAACCATCACCGGAGGCCATCTTCATCATCCCGGCGGTCTCCATGACGAGGAGGGAGTAGTTCACCCTCGGGGCTGAGGGTATGTACCAGTGGCTATGTGTTTGATCTCTCTCTCTCTCGTGTTCTTGATTTGGCACGATCTTGATGTACCGCGAGCTTTTTTATTATAGTTGGATCATATGGTGTTTCTTCCCCCTCTATCTTGTTGTGATGAATTGAGTCTTGCTCTTTGAGGTTTTGTTATGTTGGATTGAGTATTGGATTTGAGAACACTTGATGTATGTCTTGCGATGGGATATCTGTGGTGACAATGGGATGTTCTATTGATTCACTTGATGTATGTTTTGGCACTCAACTCGCGGATTCCCGAGGTGACATTGGGGTAATCTATGCATAGGGGTTGATGCACGTTTTCGTCCTACGTTCTCCGATAGAAACTTTGGAGTGATTCTTTGTTGCACGTTGAGGGATTATTATATGATCCAATTATGTTATCATTGTTGAGAGAACTTGCACTAGTGAAAGTATGAACCCTATGCCTTGTTTTCAAGCATTGCAATACCGTTTTTGCTCACTTTTGTCACTAGTTACCTTGCTGTTTTTATATTTTCAGATTACAAAAACCTATATCTACTATCCATATTACACTTGTATCACCATCTCTTCGCCGAACTAGTGCACCTATACAATTTACCATTGTATTGGGTGTGTTGGGGACACAAGAGACTCTTTGTTATTTGGTTGCAGGGTTGTTTGAGAGAGACCATCTTCATCCTACACCTCCCACGGATTGATAAACCTTAGGTCATCCACTTGAGGGAAATTTGCTACTGTCCTACAAAACTCTGCACTTGGAGGCCCAAGAACGTCTACAAGAAGAAGGTTAGTAGACATCAAGCTCTTTTCTGGCGCCGTTGCCGGGGGAGGCTAGGTAAGCGGCACTCACATCCCGTCAACGAAGCTCTTTTCTGGCGCCGTTGCCGGGGAGGTGAGTGCTTGAAGGTATATCTTTAGATCTTGCAATTGAATCTTTTAGTTTCTTGTTTTATCACTAGTTTAGTCTATAAAAGAAAACTGCAAAAAAAATGGAATTGAGGTTGCCTCATATGCTTCATCTTTTTAATGTCTTTCGTGAAAATGATGGAAAGGAAAATTGTGCTCAAGTGTTAGAAGAAGAAGTCTATAAATTGTTTGGCACTAAATCTTTGAATGATGAGCATGATTGCAATGTTGTTAGTATGAATTCTTTGAATATCCATGATGCTAATGATATGCAAAGCTACAAGCTTGGGGATGCTATGTTTGATGAAGATGATATTTTTAGTCCCCCAAGTTTTGATGAGAAAATTTATTATGATGATAGCATGCCTCCTATTTATGATAATTATGTTAATGAAAGTGGGTTTGGAAGAGTGTCAACCCTAGGTACTAATGATCCCACTATTTTGGAGAGTGTTGAATCTTTTTACAATATTGATAAAAGTGGATTTGGAGAGGTCATGACTTTATTTAGTGATGAATCCACTATTTTGGAAGAGGTTCCAATTGATTATGAGAACAAAGTTGCTATCTATGATGATTATTGTGATGACATATATGCTATAAAGAATAATGATAACCATGAAACTTGTCATTATGATTTTGATTTTCAATTGGATTATGCCTCACATGATAGTTATTTTGTTGAGTTTGCTCCCACTACTATTCATGAGAATAAATTTGCTTATGTGGAGAGTAATAAAATTTCTATGCTTGTAGATCATGAAAAGAATGATTTGTGTGATAGCTATATTGTTGAATTCATTCATGATGCTACTGAAAATTATTATGAGGGAGGAATATATGCTTGTAGGTATTGCAATAATATCAAGTTTCCTCTCTATGTATTGAAAATCTTGAAGTCATGCTTGTTTTGCCTTCCTATGCTAGTTGATTCTTGCTTCCATAAATTGTTTGCTCACAAAATTCCTATGCATAGGAAGTGGGTTAGACTTAAATGTGTTAGTCATATGCTTCATGATGCTCCCATTATATTTCAATCCTTATCTTTTATGTGAGCATCATTGAAATCATCATGCCTAGCTAAAAAGGCTTTAAAGAAAAGCGCTTGTTGGGAGACAACCCAATATTTACCCCTACTGTTTTTGTGTGTTAACATGATTAAGATACTGTAGTGATCATGTATTATAGCTTTTTTTTGAATAAATTGCCAAGTAAAGCCTTTGGGATAGTGTGGTTGATAGTTGACTTGATTCTGTACAAAAACAGAAACTTTTGCGTCCAGTAACAGAATTGTTAAAATTCACTGTAACATGGAAAAACTCTGATTTTTTTACAGAGGATTTATATACAAATTTTCTACGTTTTCCTAATTTTTAATAATATTTGGAGTTAAATAAGTATGAACTTAATTCAGATCTTTACAGACTGTTCTGTTTTTGACAGATTCTATTTTTGTTGCATAGTTTGCTTGTTTTCTAGTTTCTATGGCTTATATTGCTCAATATAAATTATAGAAATGATATGGTACAGTAGGTATAATGTGATAAAAAATTTGAATCTTGTCTTGACAGTACCAAAGTGAATGATTTGTTTTACCATACTAACGGATCTCACGAAGGTTTTGTCAAGTTTTGGGTGAGATATCGATATGAGGAGAATAAGGAGTGACAAGACCTTAAGCTTGGGGATTCCCAAGGCACCCCAAGGCAATATTCAAGGAAGATCCAAGCAACTAAGCTTGGGGATGCCCCGGAAGGCATCCCCTCTTTCGTCTCCAACATTATAGGTAACCTTACTTGGAGCTATATTTTTATTCGTCACATGATATGAGTTTTGCTTGGAGCGTCATTTTATTTTATTAGGATTTTCTTGCGGTTATTTAGAGTAATATTTTATAGCTTTTATTTCAATAAAAGTGTCAAGTATAGCCTTTACCATGCCTATTTTGCAAGTCTATATGTTGCTGTTTTGAAAACAGAAAGTTTTCTATTGTTTTCTGAATTCTTCTGGGAAGTCAGAACATGATAAAATCTTGAAATTTTTACACAATGAGTAACAACAAATTTTATACAGTATGGGAATTTTTCAGAGGTTTTGGAGTTAGGTAAGTATGAGTACAATTGCTCTCTTTACAGACTGTCCTGTTTAGACAGATTGCTGTTATGTTTGCATTGTTTGCATATGTTTGCTTGTTTAATGATTCTATTCGAGGATAGAAATATTAAATATGCAGAGGCATTTAGTATGCAATGTTAAATAATAATTTTTGTGATTTTCTACAGTAGAGAATGATGAGGTTTTGCATTTGATTTATACTAACTTATCTCACGAGTTCTTGTTGAGTTTTGTGTGGATGAAGTTTTTAAGGTTTAGGGAAACCGTGATATGAAAGGAATTAAGGAGACACAGGAGCTCAAGCTTGGGGATGCCCAAGGAATCCCTATATAACATTTCAAGAAGTCTCAAGCATCTAAGCTTGGGGATGCCCCGGTAGGCATCCCACCTTTCTTCATCAACAATGATCGGTCAGTTTTGGTTGAGCCTAAGTTTTTGCTTCTTTACATGATGTGTGCTATTTTTAGAATGTCATTTTATTTTGTTTTGCTTGCTGTTTTAATAAAGTACTTAAGATCTGAAATTTTATTTATGAGAGAGAGTCTTCATATAGCTACATAATTATTCAACTACTCATTGATCTTCACTTATATTTTTTTGGAGTAGTTTGTCCGTTGCAAGAGGGATATAGTAAAAACTTTCATATAAAGAGCATTGAATACTATGAGAAGTTTGATTTCTTGCATTTGTTTTGAGATATAAAGATGGTGATATTAGAGTCATGCTAGTGAGTAATTGTGGATTGGTAGAAATACTTGTGTTAAAGTTTGTGATTCCCGTAGCATGCACGTATGGTGAACCGTTATGTGATGAAGTCGGAGCATGATTTATTTATTGATTGTCTTCCTTATGAGTGGCGGTCGGGGACGAGCGATGGTCTTTTCCTACCAATCTATCCCCCTAGGAGTATGCGTCTAGTACTTTGTTTTGATAACTAATAGATTTTTGCAATAAGTATATGAGTTCTTTATGACTAATGTTGAGTCCATAGATTATACGCACTCTCACCCTTCCACCATTGCTAGCCTCTCTAGTACCACGCAACTTTCACAGGTGCATTAAACCCACCATATACCCTTCCTCAAAACAGCCACCATACCTACCTATTATGGCATTTCCATAGCCATTCCGAGATATATTGCCATGCGACTTCCACCGTTCCGTTTATTATGACACATACCATCATTGTCATATTGCTTTGCATGATCATGTAGTTGACATCGTATTTGTGGCAAAGCCACCATTCATATTTTTTATACATGTCACTCTTGATTCATTGCACATCCCGGTACACCACCGGAGGCATTCATATAGAGTCATATCTTTGTTCTAGTATCAAGTTGTAATTCTTGAGTTGTAAGTAAATAAAAGTGTGATGATCATCATTATTAGAGCTTTGTCCCAGTGAGGAAAGAATGATGGAGGCTATGATTCCCCCACAAGTCGGGATGAGACTCCGGACGAAAAAAAAAGAGGCCAAAAAAAGAGAGAGCCCAAAAAAATGAGAGAAAAAGAGAGAAGGGACAATGTTACTATCCTTTTACCACACTTGTGCTTCAAAGTAGCACCATGTTTTTCATGATAGAGAGTCTCCTATTTTATCACTTTCATATACTAGTGGGAATTTTTCATTATAGAACTTGGCTTGTATATTCCAATGATGGGCTTCCTCAAATTGCCCTAGGTCTTCGTGAGCAAGCAAGTTGGATGCACACCCACTTAGTTTCTTTTTGAGCTTTCATACACTTATAGCTCTAGTGCATCTGTTGCATGGCAATCCCTACTCACTTGCATCGATATCAATTGATGGGCATCTCCATAGCCCATTAATTTGCCTAGTTGATGTGAGACTATCTCCTTCTTTTTGTCTTCTCCACAACCACCATATTCTATTCCACCTATAGTGCTATATCCATGGCTCACGCTCATGTATTGCGTGAAAGTTGAAAAGGTTTGAGAACATCAAAAGTATGAAACAACTGCTTGGCTTGTCATCGGGGTTGTGCATGATTTAATACTTTGTGTGATGAAGATGGAGCATAGTCAGACTATATGATTTTGTAGGGATAACTTTCTTTGGCCATGTTATTTTGAGAAGACATTATTGCTTTATTAGTATGCTTGAAGTATTATTGTTTTTATGTCAATATTAAACTTTTGTTTTGAATCTTATGGATCTGAACATTCATGCCACATTAGAGAAGATTACATTGATAAATATGCTAGGTAGCATTCACACTTCATAAATTCTTTCTTTTATCATTTACCTACTCGAGGACGAGCAGGAATTAAGCTTGGGGATGCTGATACATCTCCAATGTATCTATAATTTATGAAGTATTCATGCCATGTTTACAATAATTTTATATGATTTTGGTATGATTTGAATAGAACTAACCCGGACTGACGCTGTTTTCAGCAGAACTACCGTGGTGTCGTTTTTTGTGCAGAAATAAAAGTTCTCGAAATGGGCTGAAAATTTACGGTGATTTTTTATGGACCAGAAGAAGCCCCCGAAGCATAAGAGTTGGGCCAGAAGAGTCCCGAGGCAACGACAAGGGTGGGAGGCGCCCCCCCTAGGGCGCGCCCCCTACCTTGTCGCCGCCTCGTGGACCCCCTTGACGTGAGACCGACGCCAAAAATTCCTATAAATACCAAAACCCCCAGAAATAAACCTAGATAGGAAGTTCCGCCGCCGCAAGCCTCTGTAGCCACAAAAAACCAATCGGAAGCCCATTCCGGCACCCTGTCGGAGGGGGAAACCATCACCGGAGGCCATCTTCATCATCCTGGCGGTCTCCATGACGAGGAGGGAGTAGTTCACCCTCGGGGCTAAGGGTATGTACCAATAGCTATGTGTTTGACCTCTCTCTCTCGTGTTCTTGATTTGGCACAATCTTGATGTACCGCGAGCTTTGTTATTATAGTTGGTTCATATGGTGTTTCTTCCCCCTCTATCTTGTTGTGATGAATTGAGTCTTGCTCTTTGAGGTTTCGTTATGTTCGATTGAGTATTGGATTTGAGAACACTTGATGTATGTCTTGCGATGGGATATCTGTGGTGACAATGGGATGTTCTATTGATTCACTTGATGTATGTTTTGGCACTCAACTCGCGGATTCCCAAGGTAACATTGGGGTAATCTATGCATAGGGGTTGATGCACGTTTTCGTCCTACGTTCTCCGATAGAAACTTTGGAGTGATTCTTTGTTGCACGTTGAGGGATTATTATATGATCCAATTATGTTATCATTGTTGAGAGAACTTGCACTAGTGAAAGTATGAACCCTAGGCCTTGTTTTCAAGCATTGCAATACCGTTTTTGCTCACTTTTGTCACTAGTTACCTTGCTGTTTTTATATTTTCAGATTACAAAAACCTATATCTACTATCCATATTACACTTGTATCACCATCTCTTCGCCGAACTAGTGCACCTATACAATTTACCATTGTATTGGGTGTGTTGGGGACACAAGAGACTCTTTGTTATTTGGTTGCAGGGTTGTTTGAGAGAGACCATCTTCATCCTATGCCTCCCACGGATTGATAAACCTTAGGTCATCCACTTGAGGGAAATTTGCTACTGTCCTACAAAACTCTGCACTTGGAGGCCCAACAACGTCTACAAGAAGAAGGTTGCGTAGTAGACATCAAGATACAATCAGCCATTAATGACAGACGATTGAATTTGCTGAGATGCAAATTGATAAACAACCCTTCCCGATAAACCCCATGGACTTGGAGGGAAAGAAAATGTTAATTCGGCCTAGCATAGCCGAATCTGCTAATAAAAATAATGTTTTTATTGGTGAACCTAGGAAAGGCAAGGAGGGCGACAAAGTCTTGGGAAGAGAGGTTGTGCTTGAAAAGCAACCCGATGGCAAGGAAGTATTGAAGATCACCATAAAAAATCCTGCACTCGGGGGGCAACCACTAGTACAAGAAGATAGTCATGTTAAATTTATCAAGCCCAAGAATTCAGAAGTTGGCAAGTGGGAAAAGAGTGAAGCTAAGCGCAAGCGCATCAAGCCAACTTTTGATATGTTGCTATGTAACACCCTGATTTTTGGCCCTTTCTTTTTCTTTTTGATTTATTTGGTTTTTGCTCTGATTTTCTTTTTGGAGTGGTTCTGTGGACTTGAAGCCTGGGAGATCATCATTTCTTATCTCAAGTGGTTTATCATCCCCAAATCTCTCCCAAGGTCATGTCATTTTTCATTCTAGCCCAACTCCCAATTCTTTTTCTAGGGAATATTCCTTTTTCTATTAAAGGAATAACCCTGTTTGCCCTAGGTTGTGAAGCAACCTATATTTCTGTCATCCACAAAATTCCCAAATAATTATCATAATTTGTTTGGATCATATATGCCCCAAATATGTCCAAACTTTCCTTTCCTAGCCCATAGATGAGTCACCAATACTATTTCTTCATTTCTGTCCAGAGTGGTCTTCTGTGAAGGAAGTGCCACCTATCTTGTCTTGCTTGCTCCCAAACTTTTTGGGCATGCTTTTACATCCAAATCATTGCCTCGTGCCAAAATTCAGCTCCATTTGCCTAGTGAATCTTCCTCAGCAATTTTCAAAGTTTCTGTCAGAAGGAAGCCTTTGTGAAGGAAGTACTAGCTAGGGTTATCAAATTGAGTTGAAATTTTTGCATGCCTCTTCATGTGCTCATATCATCACACTCCTCCAATTTTCAGCCCCATCCAATCATTTATGTGAGCACAGGATCAAATCTTTGCTTCTGGCCATATTTCCAGGTTGTGAAGCAAGTATATTTTATATTGCTTCATTAATTCTGAGAAATTACCAGATCATGCTACTACCAATATAACTTATCCCCACCAAATTTTGGATCATTTCATCAAGCCAATATTTCTCTAGAATTTTCTCAAGTTTCTGGACAGAGAAGAACACTGTGAAGCAAGTACCATTTTGGCAAATCCAATTGGTATGAAACTTTTACAGCGTCTTCATATGTCCAAAACATTATGCCTTGCCAAATTTCAGCCCAATCCAGTGATCTATGTGAGTGCCCCATCCTAATCAAGATTCTGGACCAAATCTGCTGTTACAAAGCAACCATGTTGTTTTCTGGTCCACTTCCTTCCAAACTTCACAGGATCATAGCCCTTGTACTAAACCCCCAGACATCAAATTTGGCTCCAATCAATTCTCTGTTGAGCACAGTAACCTGGTCAAGTTTGATACAGTAAACTTCCAGTGATGCCTCACATCCATATTTGGCTTCTTTCGATGATCCTTCAATTCCCACAGTCCCTGGATAGAAGGACAACACACTAGACATAATTTGACAGTCCCTC
This sequence comes from Thinopyrum elongatum, assembly GCA_011799875.1. Lineage (NCBI taxonomy): Eukaryota > Viridiplantae > Streptophyta > Magnoliopsida > Poales > Poaceae > Thinopyrum > Thinopyrum elongatum. The sequence continues at coordinate 529,283,030 of CM022300.1, read as the reverse complement.
TTATCCTCTACTTGCCATGCCAGGCGGTGACCACGCGGTTTGGCGCCTGTGCATGCGCTCTGCAGGTCAATTTTGCGTCCAGCGCTCTGTCCAGCTCGAGTCACTTCGCCTCTCGTCGCCCTCGCGCGCCTGAGCATGTCTGGAGGCTTCCTCGTGCCGCTGCTGTCGCTCTGGAACTCTCTCCCCTATGGCAGCTTCCTCGCTGACGCTAGCAGCCGCGCGCCCACGGGCGAACAGTGGCCGACCGTCTCTGTTCGCGCCTCGGCTTCTTCCTCCTCGTGCCCATGGCGTCCACCTCTACTCCAGTGACCTCCCTGTCCTCTCCCGTCTCCCTCCATGGCTCACGGGGCCGTTGTTCACCGCCAAAACTTCTGCCGGACTCGCACGGTGGTGACCGGCTCGGGCACCTCGTCCCCTGCCTATATATAGGTCGTCCGAGCAGTCCCGACCCCTCCCGAGCTCACCAGCAACTCCACCTCTCTCCCCTACCCCTCCCTGGCTGCCTGCCCAAGCTCCAGGAGCCCTCCCTGCTCGCCATTGCCGCCTCGGTCACTGGCGGCCACCGCCTAAATTCGGGCAGGCCCGAGCTCATTCGCTCCTTCTTTCTCCACCAGTAGACCACCCTGACACCGGCGCATCTCCCCCACCTCTCCATTCGTCGCCGGATCCATCATGGCCTCATCTTCAACTCCGGCCGATGGCCTCGCCCGTTGCCCTCCTTGCCTCCATCGCTTTGGGTCTCCTCGTCATCCGTGCACCATCGGGGCGGAGGCGCGGCGTCATCCCAAGCCCGATGGTGGTCCAAGCTCCACCAGGGGTGGCCCGAGTCGACAGAGCGAGCGCCGGCACCAGCGGCCCTCCTCTGTCTGCGAGCGGTGTCGGGGGAAGAAGAAGAAGGTGCGAGAGGAGAGAGAGAGGCGAGATGGGACCCACCTGGCAGCAGCACAAGGCCCGGCCCCGCCCTGCCAGCATGGATAAGTGGAGGCGTATTCGCCCGAATATGTCTCCCCATCCCGAAAGTGTACTCTGGATCTCCTTTGCCCAAGAATGCGTCTTCAAATCTCTGAAAGCGTATTCCGTCGTAGTGCGCTTTCTGTTTTTCAGTAAGGGAACGTTGCATGGGAAACAAAAAATTTCCTACGCTCACCAAGATCCAATCTAGGAGATGACCATCTACGAGAGGAGAGATTGCATCTACATACCTTTGTAGATCGCTAAGCGGAAGCATTAAGAAACGCGGTTGATGTAGTCGAACGTCTTCGCGATCCAATCACGATCCGTCCCGCGAACTCCGATCCAAGTGCCGAACGGACGGCACCTCCGCGTTCAACACACGTACGGCTTGATGACGCCTTCACCTCCTCGATCCAGCGAGCGATGGTGAAGTATTAGCTCGAGTCCTCCGGCAGCACGACGGCGTGGTGGCGGTGGTGGTGGCGGAATCTCAGCAGAGCTTCGCTAAGCGCTACGGAGAGGAAGAGGGATGCGAGGGAGAGGAGAGGCAGCGCCGTGGCGTAGAGATGTGTTCCAGGGGTGCGGCTGCCCTCTCTCTACCTCTCTATATATAGGGGGAAGGGAGGAGGAGGGGGCGCCCTAGATCCAATCTAGGAGTGGCGGCCAAGGCAGATGGGGGCGCCCCCCCTAGGGAAACCCTAGGGTGACTTGCCCCCCAAGCCAGGTGGAGGGAACCCTAGATGGGGCGCCCCACCTCCCCTGGTAACGTGAGATGGGGTGAGAGGGGCGTTCAGCCCCTTAGTGGGCTGGTTTGCCCCCTCCCCTTGGCCCATGAGGCACCCCAACACTTGTCGGGACCCCCCGAAACCCCTTTCGGTCATGCTGGTCATCACCCGGTACCCCCGGAACAATTCCGGACTCTAATACCCTTCGTTCAATATATCAATCTTCACCTCCGGACCATTCCGGAGTTCCTCGTCATGTCCGGGATCTCATCCGGGGCTCCGAACAACCTTCGGTAACCACCATAATGACTCAACTATACTTATATCGTCACCAAATGTTAATTGTGTAGATCCTGCGGGTTCGAGAACTATGCAGACATGACCGAGACACCTCTACGGTCAATAACCAATAGCAGGACCTGGATGCCCATATCGGTTCCTACATATTCTACGAAGATCTTATCGGTCGAACCTCGATGTCAAGGATTCAGCTAATCTCGTATGCAGTTCCCTTTGTCTATCGGTATGTTACTTGCCCGAGATTCGATCGTCGGTATCTCTATACCTAGTTCAATCTCGTTACCGGCAAGTCTCTTTACTCATTCCGTAATACAAGATCCCGTGACTAACTCATTGGTCACATTGCTTGCAAGCTTATTGTGATGTTGTATTACCGAGTGGGCCCTGAGATACCTCTCCGTCATACGGAGTGACAAATCCCAGTCTTGATCCATGCCAACTCAACAGACACCCTCGGAGATACCTGTAGAGCACATTTATAGTCACCCAGTTACGTTGCGACATTTGGTACACACAAAGCACTCCTCCGGTGCCAGTGAGTTGCATGATCTCATGGTCATAGGAACATATACTTGACGTGCAGAAAAACGATAGCAATAAACTTGATACGATCATATGCTACGTTCATAGTTTGGGTCTTGTCCATCACATCATTCTCCTAATGATGTGATCCCGTTATCAAATGACAACTCATGTCCATGGCTAGGAAACCATAGCCATCTTTGATCAACGAGCTAGTCCGGTAGAGGCTTACTAGGAACATGTTGTTGTCTATGTATCCAAACATGTATTTGAGTTTCCGGTCAATACAATTATAGCATGGATAATAAACGATTATCATGAACAAGGAAATATAATAATAACCACTTTATTATTGCCTCTAGGGCATATTTCCAACAGTCTCCCACTTGCACTAGAGTCAATAATCTAGCATTACATGGTAATGAATCTAACACCCATAGAGTTCTGGTGTTGATCGTGCTTTGCCCGTGGAAGAGGTTTAGTCAACGGATCTGCAACATTCAGATCCGTATGCACTTTGCAAATGTTTATGTCTTCCTCCTTGATGTAATCGCGGATGGAATTGAAGCATCGCTTTATGTGTCTGGTCCTCTTGTGAAACCTTGGTTCCTTGGCTAGAGCAATGGCACCAGAGTTGTCACAAAACAGAGTCATCGGGTCCAGTGCACTGGGCACAACTCCAAGATCTGTCATGAACTGCTTCATCCAGACACCTTCCTTTGCTGCCTCCGAGGCAGCTATGTACTCCGCTTCGCATGTAGAATTAGCTACCACGCTTTGCTTGGAACTGCACCAGCTTACCGCTCCCCCATTTAGATTATATACGTATCCGGTTTGAGACTTAGAGTCATCCGGATCAGTGTCAAAGCTTGCATTGACGTAACCCTTTACGACGAGCTCTTGATCACCTCCATAAACGAGAAACATTTCCTTAGTCCTTTTCAGGTACTTAAGGATATTCTTCACCGCTGTCCAGTGATCCACTCCTGGATTACTTTGAAACCTTCCGGCCATACTTATGGCAAGGCTGACATCCGGTCATGTGCACAGCATCGCATACATGATAGAGCCTATGGCAGAGGCATAGGGGATGACACTCATCTTTTCTCTATCCTCTGTAGTCGCTGGGCATTGAGTCTGACTCAACTTCACACCTTGCAAAACAGGCAAGAACCCCTTCTTGGACTGATCCATTTTGAACTTCTTCAAAATCTTATCAAGGTATGTGCTTTGTGAAAGTCCTATCAAGCATCTTGATCTATCTCTATAGATCTTGATGCCTAATATGAAAGCAGCTTCTCCTAGGTCCTTCATTGAAAAACTCTTGTTCAAATATTCCTTCACGTTTTCCAAAAGTTCTATATTGTTTCCAATCAGCAATATGTCATCCACATATAATATTAGAAACGCTATAGAGCTCCCACTCACTTTCTTGTAAATACAAGCTTCTCCGTAAACTTGTATAAACCCAAACGCTTTGATCACCTCATCAAAGTGAAGATTCCAACTCCGAGATGCTTGCACCAGTCCATAAATGGATCGCTAGAGTTTGCACACTTTGTCAGCATTCTCTGGATCGACAAAACCTTCCGGTTGCATCATATACAACTCTTCCTTAAGGAAACCGTTAAGGAGAACTGTTTTGACATCCATCTGCCAGATTTCATAATCGAAAAATGCAGCTATTGCCAACATGATTCTGACGGACTTAAGCATCGCTACGGGTGAGAAAGTCTCATCGTAGTCAACTCCTTGAACATGTGAAAACCCCTTTGCCACAAGTCGAGCTTTATAGACGGTGACATTACCGTCCGCGTCCATCTTCTTCTTGAAGATCCATTTATTCTGAATGGCCTTTTGCCCTTTAGGTAATACTTCCAAAGTCCATACTTTGTTTTCATACATGGATCCCATCTCGGATTTCATGGCCTCTAACCATTTGTCGGAATCCGGGCCCACCATCGCTTCTCCATTCAGGGTTGCCGTACCACTCAGGAGCTGTACGTACCCTTGTCGACCTACGAGGTTTGATAGTAACTTGATTCGAAACTTCATGATCACTATCATTAGTTTCCTCTTCAACTGACGTAGGTGTCACAGAAACATCTTTCTGTGCTGCACTACTCACTGGTTGAAGTAGAGGTTCAACAACCTCATCAAGTTCTATCTTCCTCCCACTCAATTCTTTCGAGAGAAACTCTTTCTCGAGAAAGGACCCGTTCTTAGCGACAAACACTTTGCCTTCGGATCTGAGATAGAAGGTATACCCAACCGTCTCTTTTGGGTACCCTATGAAGACGCATTTGTCCGCTTTGGGTTCGAGCTTTTCCGGCTGAAGCCTTTTGACATAAGATCACAGCCCCAAACCTTAAGAAACGACAACTTAGGTTTCTTGCCAAACCACAATTCATACGGCGTCGTCTCCACGGACTTAGATGGTGCCCTATTTAAAGTGAATGCGGCTATCTCTAACGCATAAACCCAAAACGATAGTGGCAGATCGGCAAGAGACATCATAGAACGCACCATATCCAATAAGGTACGATTACGACGTTCAGACACACCATTATGATGTGGTGTTCCAGGTGGCGTCAACTGTGAAATGATTCCACATTGTCTTAAGTGATTGCCAAACTCATAACTCAGATATTCTCCCCCTCGATCAGATCGTAGGAATTTAATCTTCTTGTTACGATGATTCTCAACTTCACTCTGAAATTGCTTGAACTTTTCAAAGGTTTCAGACTTATGCTTCATTAAGTAAATATACCCATATCTACTCAAGTCATCGGTGAAGGTGAGAAAGTAACGATATCCACCGCGCGCGTCAACGCTCACCGGACCGCACACATCAGTATGTATGATTTCCAACAAGTCATTTGCCCGTTCCATTGTTCCGGAAAATGGGGTCTTAGTCATCTTGCCCATGAGGCATGGTTCGCATGTGTCAAGTGATTCAAAATCAAGTGACTCCAAAATTCCATCAGCATGGAGTTTCTTCATGCGCTTTACACCAATATGACCTAAGCGGCAGTGCCACAAGAAAGTGGTACTATCATTATCAACTCTACATCTTTTGGCATCAATGTTATGAACATGTGTATCATCACTATCGAGATTCAATAAGTATAAACCCCTCACAATGGGTGCATGACCATAAAAGATATTACCCATATAAATAGAACAACCATTAGTCTTTGATTTAAATGAGTAACCGTCTTGCATTAAATAAGATCCAGATATAATGTTCATGCTCAACGCAGGCACTAAATAACAATTATTCAGGTTCATCACTAATCCCGATGGTAATCGAAGAGCGAGCGTGCCGACGGCGATCACATCAACCTTGGAACCATTTCCCACGCGCATCGTCACTTCATCCTTCGCCAGCCTCCGTCTATTCTATAGTTCCTGCTTTGAGTTGCAAATGTGAGCAACCGAACCGGTATCAAATACCCAGGCACTACAACGAGAGTTGGTAAGGTACACATCAATAACATGTATATCATATATACCTTTGTTGACGTTGGCCCCCTTCTTGTCGGCCAGATACTTGGGGTAGTTCCGCTTCCAGTGGCCAGTTCCCTTGCAATAGAAGCACTCAGTTTCCGGCTTAGGTCCAGCCTTGGGTTTCTTCATGGGAGGAGCAACTACTTTGCCACCCTTCTTGAAGTTTCCCTTCTTTCCCTTGCTCTTCTTGAAACTAGTGGTTTTATTCACCATCAACACTTGATGCTCCTTCTAGATGTCTGACTCAGCGATCTTCAGCATCGCGAACAGCTCGGCGACTGATTTGTTCATCCCTTGCATGTTATAGTTCAACACAAAGCTCTTGTAGCTAGGTGGTAGCGATTGAAGAACTCTGTCAGTGATAGCCTCTGGCGGGAGCTCAACTCCCAACTCAGCCAGACGGTTGTAGTACCCAGACATTCTGAGTATGTGCTCACTGACAGACCCGTTCTCCTCCATCTTGCAGGCATAGAACTTATCAAAGGTCTCATACCTCTCGATCCGGGCATTCTTCTCAAAGATAAACTTCAACTCCTGGAACATCTCATATGCTCCATGACGTTCAAAACGCCTTTGAAGTCCCGGCTCTAAGCCATACAACATGGTGCACTAAACTATTGAGTAGTCATCAACACGCGACTGCCAGGCGTTCACAATGTCCACAGTCCCTGGAGGGGGTGGCGCACCAAGCGGTGCATCAAGGACATAAGACTTATGGGAAGCCGTGAGGATAATCCTCAGATTATGGGCCCAGTCGACAAAGTTACTTTCATCATCTTTCAGCTTAGCTTTCTCTAGGAACGCATTGAAATTCAGGGGAGCTACTGTGCGAGCCATTGATCTACAACATAAATTTGCAAAGGCAACTTAGACTATTGTTCATGATAAAGAGTTCAATGATTACCTAAGAACTCCCACTCAAATCAACATCCCTCCGGTTGTCCGAGTGTAACACGATCCAAATTCACCAACCCAAGTCCGATCATCACATGAGATGAGGTGGTTTCAATGGTGAACATCTCCATGTTGATCATATCAACTATATGACTCGTGTTCGACCTTTCGGTCTCTTGTGTTCCGAGGCCATGTCTGTACATGCTATGCTCGTCAAGTTTAACCCAAGTGCTCCGCATGTGCAAAACTGGCTTGCACCCGTTGTATGCGAACGTAGAGTCTATCACACCCGATCATCACGTGGTGCTTCGAAACGACGAACTTTCGCAACGGTGCACACTTGGGGAGAACACAATTTTTATCTTGAAATTTTAGTGAGGGATCACCTTATAATGCTACCGTCGTCCTAAGCAAAATAAGATGCATAAAAGGATTAACATCACATGCAAATCATAAGTGACATGATATGGCCATCAACTTGTGCTTTTGATCTCCATCTCCAAAGCACCGGCATAATCTCCATCGTCACCGGCATGACACCATGATATCCATCATCGTGTCACCATCGGGGTTGTCACGCCAACCATGCTTCTACTACTATTGCTACCGCTTAGCGATAAAGTAAAGCATTACATAGCGCTTAATGGTTGACACGCAGGTCATACAATAATTAAAGACAACCCTATGGCTCCTGCCGGTTGCCGTATGCATCGACATGCAAGTCGATATAAACTATTACAAACATGATCATCTCATACATCAAACATATTTCATCATGTCTTTGGCCATATCATATCACAACATACCCTGCAAAAACAAGTTAGACGTCCTCTAATTATTGTTGCATGTTTTACGTGGCTGCTATGGGTATCTAGCAAGAATGATTCTTACCTATGCAAAGCCACAACGGTGATATGCAAGTTGCTATTTAACCTTCTACAAGGACCGCCTTTGTCGAATCCGATTCAACTAAGGTGGGAGAGACAGACACCCGCCAGCCATCTTTATGCAACAAAGTCAATTGTCTGTCGATGGAACTGGTCTCATGTACGTGGACATGTAAAGTTGGTCCGAACCGCTTCATCCCACAATACCGCCGAATCAAGAAAAGACCAATGAAGGAAGCAATCTGAATATCAACGCCCACAAACTCCTTTGTGTTCTACTCATGATGTCATCTACGCATAGACCTAGCTCTGATACCACTGTTGGGGAAAGTTGCATGGGAAACAAAAAATTTCCTACGCTCACCAAGATCCAATCTAGGAGGTGACCATCTATGAGAGGAGAGATTTGAAAGTGCGTTATATCGACTAGAGGGGGGGGGGGTGAATAGGCGATTTTTACAAATTCGTCACTGAGGAATTTCACGGTGAGGAAATTCCTAAGTAACGAACTACTTAGCAGCGGAATAAGTACTCAGATGCAAACATAACATGGCATAAGAACAGTCATCATGATGAAATGAAATAGGCACAGAGTACAGGTAGCGTGAAACACAGGAAAAGCAGGCTGAAGACTATGTGACTAAAGAAATAGGATTGAGGAAATTGAGAAAGTCTTCAGTCAAAGTCTTCACACAGTAACGATCAAGTAAATCAACACATGAATGAGGAAATGAAAGAGTTGAGGAAATAGAACCAGTAGCTCGGTGAAGACAATGATTTGGTAGACCAGTTCCAGCTGCTGTGACAGTTGTACGTCTGGTTGGAGCGGCTATGTATTTCAACCTGAGGACACACAGTCCCGGACACACAGTCCTCACCGTGTTCTCCTTGAGCTAAGGTCACACAGACCTCGCCCAATCACTCGTGGTAAGTCTTCAGGTAACTTCCAAACCTTCACAGACTCGGTCACTCGGCGATCCACAATTTCCTCTTGGATGCTCTAGACCATGACACCTAACCGTCTGGAGGATGCACAGTCCTCAAAGGTAACAAGCGTCGGTTCCACACAGGAACAATCTCTTCAGTGATGCTCAATCACTTTGGGTTTGTAGGTGTTTGGGTTTTTCCTCACTTGATGATTTTTGCTCAAAGTCCTCGGAGGATGGGATGCTCTAAATGACAAGTGTCAATCTATCTCTCGGAGCAGCCAACCAGCTAGTGGTTGTAGGGGGCGGCTATTTATAGCCTAGGGAGCAGCCCGACATGATAAGACATAAATGCCCTTCAATGATATGACCGTTAGGTGGGTAGGATATTTGGACAGCTGGCGCGTAGCACAGCAACGGTCGAAAATTTGAGTATCAAATTCCTCAGGGCTATCATGTTCCTCACTTGTAGGCAATCCGCACTGGCAAATTCCTAACTCCTCAGTCAGAACAAATTCCTCAGGGAACAGAAGAACTTTGTCTCTGTCACTGAAGAAATTGACTGAACTGTATGAGATTTCCAATGGCTTCACTCGAAAGGATTGGGTAGGTGTAGGATTTTGAGATGAGCATCACTTGGAAACTTTTCCTTAGTTTTACCTCGACCTCCTTTAACAGTACGGTGTTTCCTATGACTCAAGAAGAAGAAAATGAAACTACGAAAACAAAAGTCTTCACGCTTCATAATCCTCGCATGAATATCAAGTCTTCAGGGTCACACCAATTTCCTCACTTTCAAAGTCTTCAAGAAAACCAAAGTCTTCAACTGAAGACATTCATTTTTAGGGGTCGACTTTCATCATAAATATCAAACTCCTCATAGACTTATAGACCTGTGTACACTTACAAACGCATTAGTCCCTTAACCTATAAGTCTTCAATACACCAAAATCACTAAGGGGCACTAGATGCACTTACAATCTCCCCCTTTTTGGTGATTGATGACAATATAGGTTAAGTTTTCAACGGGGATAAACATATGAAGTGTAGATACTGATAATGAGGAATTTGATTGCAAGATATAAAAGAACTCCCCCTGAAGATGTGCATATTTGAGGAATTTGCTTTGAATAGCAAATGCACATTGTAGAGTAATATCATGGAGATCTCCTCCTATATCTTGTAATTCATACACGCATTTAATCATATGATATGAAGAATTTGAAATGCATGATGAAATATGGTGGCTGACGAAATTCAGCATGCGTGCATTAAGGTACTTGAGGAAATAAGCATGCAGAAAGCAGTTCAAAAGTATCAGAGCAAACACCTCAGAAACATAGCCCATATATAAGACCCGCTTGAAGGCTAACTCAAATTTCTCCCCCTTTGTCATCGAATGACCAAAAGGGACGAAAAATGAGGACTAACGCCCTTGAAGAATATCATCATAATGTCGATGGAGGAGCGCCAGCGTTGTTGGGGTTGTCCGTTGAGGTAGGGCCTGTCGCGGTGTCGTTCAAGTCTTCAGCTTCATCCGTCTCGCGCGATGAAGAATATGAACTGGCAACAAGCTGAGGAACTTTGACCTTCTTGAACTTCTTCGAAGGTGGCTGAGACCAGTCAAAGTCCTGTTGGAATCCCATCTCCTTGAGTTCTTCAGCACTATAAAGATTAGACAGAATAGCCCAAGTGCGGTCAAAGACTCCATGCAAGTAGTAGTGATTCTTCTTCACAGTATTTTGAGTGATTGTCATGTTCTGAAGAATTGCACCAAACTGATGCTTGACCCACTTGTGATTTCAATCAACTTTCTGATGAAGACTAAGGAGAAGTTCACGATCAGTCATCACACACGGAGTTGTGGCTTGAGGATTATGTTCTGAAGTTTTGGCGGCAGAATCTTGTGTTGCAGAGTCATCATTGGTGGAATATGAAGTAGCTTTGCAAAACTGTCCATCCAATGGACGAGTACCTTCATCAATAACTGCAGCCTTGCCCTTCTCGTCAGCTGAGGAAATAGTCCGTTTGAGGACTTCAATAGGGGGTAAATAGCTGAGATGATTTTGAAAGTCAGCCTTATAATGAATTGAAGACCTTGATCTGATGAACCTCATGATCCAGGGAGCATAAGGCTTCAACTCAAAAGGTGACAGAGCAGCATTGGCCAAAGTCCTCATGAAGAAATCATGGTAGTTGATAGGTATACCATGAATGATATTGAACAGCAGATTCTTCATAATGCCAACAACCTCTTCATCATCAGAGTTGTGGCCCTTGATTGGACTGAGGGTTTTGGTCAATATGCGATAAAGTGTCCTTGGCACATAGAGCAATTCCTTGACAAGGAATTTGGTCCTTGGAGCTTGGCCTGGCTTCAAAGGCTTCATCAGCACTTGCATCAGATGATCGGATAGTTTAGGTTCAACATAGAGAAGCCTTGCACCTTCAGTGGGAGGACTGACTGGGACGGCATGAAGCAATTCAGTGGCCGATGCTTTGAAATGAGTATTATCGGTCATCCAGTCCAATACCCATGAATTGACATCATCAACATTTCCAGTAATGTGCATCGTGGCGAAGAATTGAAGAATGAGTTCTTCATTCCAATCGCAGATGTCGGTGCAGAAGTTGAGTAACCCAGCGTCATGAAGAACACTGAGGACTGGGGTGAAGCAGGGCAGCGATTCCATATCCACATGAGGAATTTTCTCATGTTCAAAGATCTTGTCCTTATCAAACAACAGTGAGGAATAGAAGTTCATCTGGCTAGCAGTCCAGAAGCGCTTGCGATGAAGTCGAGCAGAGTCATAGGGATTGTAGTCAGTGAAGAATATGTGCTCATTGAAGAAATCTTCAGCATTGAACTTCTGCTTCTTGGAGTGAGGGTTCTGTGGCTTGGGCTGAAGATTAACAGTTGAAGTCTTCACAGCCTCTTGAGGTATAGCCACTGGAGCCACAGGCTGAGGAATTTTAGGAGCAAAGGCATCAGCAGCAACCTTGGCCTCCATTTCTTCAGAAACATGTACATTAGCACTAGTGGCTGGAACTTCTTCAGGAATAGAATGAAGTGAAGCTTAACGTTCATCAGAGCCCGTATGAATTTCTTCAGTTGGCATAGGGGACTGAGGAACTTGTTGCAGTGGAGTCGTCAGTGGTGAATTGGGGTGATGACTTTCCCAGTAGTCATCATTCAGAATTGGTGTAGTACACCCAATGTCCACATCTTCATCTTCATCATCAATTTCCTCAACGCCTGCCTCTTCAGCTGTGAACTGAGGCATGGGCGATGATACCAGCGGAGTTGAAGTGATATTGTCCACATCGATTTCTTCATCTAACTGCTCTGTCGAAGCAGCAGAAGGATCTTCTTCATCAGATTCACTTGGAATTGCATATTCCTCACCAAAGGGAATAATCTCGTTTGATGGCATGCTTGATATTGGAACATCATCTATAGGATTTGTATAAGAGCTTGTCAAAGTCTTCACTTTCTTTGGAGCTGAAGACTCTGAGGAGGTAGATGCTTTCCTTTTCTTCACAGCTGCTCGCTCCGTAGCCTTGGTTTTCTTCGCTTCTGATGCAGAAGGAAGGTTGATACTTTTCATCTGTGATGACTTTGCAGGAGGAGCAGATGAAATTGGTTCAGTTTCTTCAGGCACAACATTGGAGGTTGCCCTGGCATTTTCTTCAGATACTGGAATTTCTTCATCAGCCCTGGTGCTTTCATTTTCTTCGACAGTCTGATTTTCATCAGCTGTGCTTGCATGTTCTTCAGTAGACTGAGCAGATGTTTCAGCCTGAGGAAATTTGGGTTGCGATGAAGCTGCAACATTTGGAGTGAATCCCTTTGCCATTCTGACGAATCTGACTTTGGCACCTAGCCAATCTGCACGGTAAGCGTCAAATTCATCACTGAGTGCTTTGATCTCAGCCTGCATAGTCACAAGTTCTTCAGGAGACAATTTCACAACATTTTTCTTCAGAAAGCGCTCCTTCTTATATTGAGCTTTCTTGACTTGCCTGGCCTTCTCAAATTTCCATTTTTCTTCGGCTATGAAGGTCGTCAACATCTGGCTCTGGCCAGGAGTGAGGTTTAATTCAGGCAAAGGTGTATTTGGATCCTTGTGCCATAGATCGATGAAATCAAGGATCTTCCTTGGATCCAGCATGAGGGGCACAGCACTGCCTTTGGCACTAGCGGCCCTTTGTTGTCGATCTCTGATGATCTCAGCTAATTCTTCATCATCAGCTTCGTCTTCGCTTGACGGAACCTGAAAGGCGACCTGCTTCTTGTGAGGACTTGGCCTTGTGCCTCGTCCAGCAGTGGCCTTTTTCTTCAGCAAGGTCGGAGCTGTTGAAGACTGAGGTGGAGCTGAGGAACTTGCAGAGACTCCTGAAGCAATTGAGATTCCAGTAGTCCTTTGGCATGTGGCAAGATGCACAGGTGCTGAGGACTTTGTAGGAGCAGCTGAGGATTTTGCAACTGAGGGAGTTGGAGCTGCTTTTGAAGGAGTTGCTTGAGGATCAGGCCGAGAGGGCTTTGAAGAACTTGGCCGTGAGGGCATTGCAGCTGAGGATCTTGTCTTGACAGCTGGTTTCTTTGTCATAGCCTTCTTAGGCTTGCTAGCAGAGGCCTCAGCAGCGGCAATAGCAGAGTCTTCATTGAATTTCTTCACTGCCTCTTTAGCCATTTTGGCCAGCTTGGCTAGACGCTTAGCCCACTCCTGAGGAAATTCCTCACCTCTTCTGATGCTTGTGGGATCAGCTTCTTGGCCTGGAGCCAATGGAGGTCTTGAACATGGAGGGTTGACAGCAAATTTCTTCATGTACTTTGGAGTCACATATCGATACTCCCTCCATTCTCTTGCCCATCTCCTCTCAATCTTCTGAATGCGCACTTTGCGCTGATTTTTGTTCTCCTTGCCATGAGTTGCTTCATCAGGAGTACAATATTCATCATAGATGTCATCAGGGATCTCAAAAGCAGTATTTGTCTCTGGCCTCTTTCCTCCCTTCTGAGGTCTTTTACCATCAGCCATCTTCTTCACTTGAGGATTTTGAACAATCGAATTTTCTGACGAGGTATGCAATTTTTCTTCAAGGAATGCTGCAAAATGAGTTAAGTTGATGAGAACCTAGTGATTCAGCAGCGGACATGTGTACCTGTGAACAGAATATAGGTGCGAAGAATTTGGAGAGGTCATATGCGTTCTCAGAAGTTTTTCAAAAGTATCAAGTTTGAGGAATTTGACCAGGGGTGTCTCGAGGAATTTCACTAAGCATTCTTTGACTTAGGTTCCAGAGTTGTATAGATTGAAAATCCACACAATTGAGGAATCTTGAAGAAAAACGTTGCTTAGAGAAACAAATCAAGATCAGAGGCAAGTTGGTGTTTAAGAACATGAAAGTTGAAGAACAAACACCTTTTGAGAATTTTGTGGAAATCATCAGAATCAACAAGGGCAGTAAAAATAGATTTTATTTACCCTTGACGAAGAACACGACGAACTGAGAGTAGCAGTGGAGAAGCTCGTCCGTTCAGATCTTCCACGCCCTAACTTGGCGATGGAAAACAGCTACGACGGTGGCAGAGTGAAGATTTCCGCGGCCGGCGTGAGTACGATGGCGACGAGGTCGAGGCAGTGAAGCTCTTCCTCACCGGCGACGATGGAGTGTAGCGGTGGCGCTAGGTCTGAGAGCTCGAGCGGGGTAAATGAGATCTGAGGAGGGCGAGGGGTATTTATAGCCAAGGTGAAAAACCGCTCGTCCGAAGAAAATGGACGAACGTGCCCCTGACCCTTCTCATCCTAACGACATGTGTCACCCACGTACTGTGAAGTGGAGATCGTGTTTGATCGTGGGTGAATAGATAAATCTTATCGAGGAATATGGAACGGTTTGAGCGGCAAAAGCCGAAAATTCAGATAAAAATATTTTAATGTTTCGTTCGTGAATTCTTCAGCTGTCAAGGACACAGTGAAGACTTTGAACGGGTTTCAAATAGAACGCACATGAAGAATTTGTGAACAGACTGGATTGAGTTTAGCATAGAGGGGGAACGGGTCCGATCACATTCACTTAGAAGAAAATCAACTTGAAGAATTAGCAATAAGTGAATGTAGAGGACTGAAAACTCAAATATATATATAGTCAATGAAGAACACAGTCGGAAAGAGTGAAGACTTTGCAAGTTAGAAGAATTTGAAGAATTTGCAAAATGAAGAAAAACTCAAGTTTTGAAGATTTTCAACTTTTTGTGGTGGTGTGACCCACCGTGTAAGAATGGTGATTTCAGACGCCGCGTACAATTATCGTAGGGCTCTGAGAATCAAATTCTTCGTTAATTTCTTCACACTTAGAGGGTTAGTCTTCATTGATTGAAGAGAAACATTTCTTCGTGTGTTGCACATCTAAGTCATCAAATTGCATAAGTGTTAGGATGTGTGTCCTTTTCAAAGGACATTTGAAGATTCTAAGATATTTAGCTCACACCGCAACTTGCTAAATCTCTTCTCATCCAAGGGCTTTGGGAAGATATCGGCTAGCTGTTCTTCAGTCTTCATGTGCTCGATTGAGATGTCGCCCTTCAACACATGATCACGAAGAAAGTGATGACGAATCTGGATGTGCTTTGTCTTTGAGTGCTGAACTGGGTTATGAGCAATTTTGATGGCACTCTCGTTGTCGCAGTAGAGTGGCACATTCTTCACATTGATGCCATAGTCCTTGAGGGTTTGCTTCATCCATAGCAATTGAGCACAGCAAGAACCAGCAGCAATATACTCAGCTTCAGCAGTAGAGAGTGATACACAGTTCTGCTTCTTCGAGGACCAACATACTAAGGATCGTCCGAGGAAATGGCATGTGCCTGATGTTGACTTGCGGTCCACACGATCGCCAGCATAGTCAGAGTCAGAATATCCAATGAGATCAAAAGCCGAGCCCTTGGGATACCATAATCCAAGTGTTGGAGTGTGAGCTAGATATCGAAGAATATGCTTCACAGCCTTATGGTGTGATTCCTTTGGTGTAGCTTGAAAACGGGCACACATGCAAACACTAAGCATAATATCTGGCCTAGATGCACATAGATACAGTAAAGAGCCAATCATGGAGCGGTATACCTTTTGATCAAAGTCTATACCATTTTCATCAGTGCATTGATGGCCATTTGTGGGCATATGGATTTTGACGCCTTTGCATTCTTGCATACCGAATTTCCTCAGAACATCCTTGAGGTATTTTTCTTGAGAAATGAAGATGCCATTGCGTTGTTGATGAATTTGAAGACCTAAGAAAAATTTCAATTCTCCCATCATGGACATTTGATATTCCTCACTCATCATATAAGCAAATTCGTCACTGTAACGTTGGTTAGTACAGCCAAAGATAATATCATCAACATATATTTGGCACACGAATAATTCATCATCATATGTTTTGGTGAAAAGAGTTGGGTCGAGTGAACCGGGTTTGAAGCCTTTCTTCATGAGCAATTCCTTCAGAGTATCATACCATGCCCTAGGGGCCTGCTTGAGGCCATAGAGGGCCTAATTGAGTCTGAAGACTTGATTAGGATGCTTAGAATCTTCAAAACCTGGGGGTTGATCAACATATACTTCTTCCTCAAGCTTACCATTGAGGAATGCACTTTTCACATCCATTTGATATAAGATTATATTATGATGGTTAGCATAAGCAAGCAATATGCGAATAGCCTCAAGTCTAGCAACAGGTGCAAAAGTTTCATCGAAATCAATTCCTTCAACCTGTGTGTAGCCTTGAGCTACAAGACGAGCCTTGTTCCTCACCACTAGGCCATTTTCATCTTGTTTGTTGTGGTAGATCCATTTGGTGCCGATGATATTGTGCTTGCGTGGGTCTGGTCGCTTGACAAGCTCCCACACATTGTTCAGCTCGAATTGATGTAATTCCTCTTGCATCGCTTGAATCCATTCAGGCTCCAGAAATGCCTCATCAACTTTGGTGGGCTCTGTGATAGAGATGAAAGCAAAATGCCCACAAAAGTTAGACAAATGTGAAGCTTTTGAGCAAGTAAGAGGACCTGGTGCGTTGATGTCATTGATGATTCTCTCAATGTGTACTTCATTTGCAATGTGAGGATGAGCAGGTTGACGACTTTGATTTGGCTCAGCATTTTCTTTAGAGCCATTTTCTTCAGATGCACCAGCATGATTTTCTTCATGATCTGGAATGACTTTTTCAGCAGATTCTTCAGTAGGTATGACATCTTCAGTAGCCTTTAGCTTGATGGATTCCTTAGGAGTCATTTCATCTAGCACAGGAGGTAAGTGCTCTCTTTGCGAGCCATTAGTTTCATCGAACCGCACATCTACAGTTTCAACAACCTTGTTGTGATAGGTGTTGAAGACCCTGTAGGTGTGCGAGTCCTTTCCGTAACCAAGCATAAAACCTTCATGTGCTTTCGGTGCAAATTTAGAAATGTGATGGGGATCTCTAATCCAACATTTAGCACTGAAGACTTTGAAATAACTCACATTTGGTTTCTTGTCAGTGAGGAGTTCATATGAGGTCTTCTTGAAGAATTTGTGAAGATATACCCTGTTGATAATGTGGCATGCAGTATCAATTGCCTCAGGCCAGAAGCGACGAGGTGTCTTGTATTCATCAAGCATAATGCAAGCCATCTCAACAAGAGTCCTGTTCTTGCGCTCTACGACGTCATTCTGCTGAGGAGTGTATGGGGCAGATAACTCATGAGTAATACCAAGTTCATCGAGATAGTCATCAAGACCAGTATTCTTGAACTCGGTCCCATTGTCACTACGTATATGCTTGATCTTCACAACGAAATTCATCGAGGCCCTTGAAGAAAATCGTCTGAAGACTTCCTGCACTTCAGTTTTGTAAGTAATGACATGCACCCATGTGTAACGAGAATAATCATCAACAATGACAAAGCCATATAGAGATGCTGCATTTGTTAGTGTGGCATAATGAGTAGGGCCAAAGAGATCCATATGAAGCAATTCAAAAGGACGAGAGGTGGTCATGATAGTCTTCGAGGGGTGCTTGGCTCTGGTCATCTTTCTAGCCTCACAAGCTCCACAAAGATGATCTTTGAGGAATTTGACACCCTCAATGCCAATGACGTGCTTCTTCTTCACGAGCGTGTGTAAGTTCCTCATGCCAGCATGACCTAGTCGTCGATGCCATAGCCAGCCTTCTGAAGCTTTTGCAAGTAGACAAGTGGCAGACTGTGGTCCTGCAGAGAAATCAACAATATACAAGTCTCCTCTCCTAAAGCCTTCGAAGACTTTGGAATTGTCAGATTCCATGAGCACTAAGCAACGATATTTGCCAAAGACAACAACCATATCAAGATCACAAAGCATTGAGACAGACATGAGGTTGAATCCGAGGGACTCGACAAGCATGACTTTGTCCATGTGTCGATCCTTTTGAGATTGCAACCCTACCTAGACCCAATACCTTGCTTTTGCCTTTGTCTGCGTAGGTGATATGCTTCAAATGTGATGGAGATAAAGGAGTGTTCATCAGTAAGCTCTTGTCACCAGTCATGTGATTAGTACATCCACTGTCGAGGACCCACTCAGTAGCTTTGGGTAAATCATCCTGCAGATGAATTAGTGCATCTTACGAACACATATCTTCAGAGTGAAGAATATGGCATCAATTTCATCAGACAGAAATTCATCAGTTAATGCAACATATGTATATATAGCAGTATGAGGATGTGAGAAATGAATGAATCATTTCTTCATGATTAGTTCGCGTCCTTTCAAGCATTTCAGGTCTCCAGAAAATTCTTCAGACGATTTAGTTCGCCTGGAGACCTGACCCTGCATAAGAGATTAGTTCTTTTTCTTCACCACCCACATCTGGAGGGGTGGCAAAGAGTTCATCATTCTGCGAGCTCCATAAGAGAAAGGTGGCATTGAAGCCAAAGCGCTTCGTTTCACAGGAGAGGGATTAGTATAGGCATATGAGTAAGCAGAGAAATTCTTCGAGGACTTATGAACATAATGATTTGAAGAATAATGCACATAATCAGAACTCTTAGATTTTCCCTGCGAAACAGAAGCGTTAGCATGATGATGATCATATGAAGACTTGGATCCACGTGAGGAATTTGATCCATAAGAGGACTTGGATCCATATGAAGACTTTGGTCCATATGAAGAATTTGATCTGAGGTTCTTATTCTCCACAGGTGGTGTCATGAGGACATTCACCTGAAGACTTTCAAGGCACCTTTTGGAAACCCAGATTTTCTTCATAGGGGGACCATTCCTGCAGTTAGTTCCAACATATCTAGCAAATACTTCACCATTCTGATTTTTGAACAGTTTATAGTTGGAGTCAAATGACTCATTAGATGAATGTGAGAATTCACAAGTAAAACCAGATTGAGTGGATGGATCTACGGGAGGTCCCTTCGCAGCAACCCATGAGGTTTTGGGATACTGCTCAGGTTTCCAGTAGGATCCATCAGCATTGAGTTTCCTCTCAAAGGCAATACCCTCTTTCCTAGGGTTCCTGTTCAAGATCTACTTTTTGAGCACATCACAAAGAGTCTGATGCCCTTTGAGGCTTTTGTACATGCCTGTCACATACAATTCCTTCAACCCTGCATTTTCGTCAGTGATACTAGTGGTATCCTCAGATGAGGAATTTGTGACCACAGAGATAGTTGAAGAATTTGCAGCAATAGAAGCATTTGAACTTTCAGGTGAAGAATTAGCAGTTTCACGTTCAATGCATTTCAAGCATGGTGGAATAAATTCTTCCTGAGCGGAACTGATCTGTTGAGCAAGTAATGAATCATTTTCCTTCTGAAGATCTTCATGACTCACCCTTAGCTTCTCAAGATCTTGCTTTCTTTGAAGAAATTCATAAGAAAGCTTCTCATGATCGGCTAAGAGAGTTTCATGACGACCTTGAAGGTTGTCAAACTTAGATTGTAGTTGCTGAAGATTATTAGTCAGTGTTTGAGTTCGATCCATTTCCTCACCTAACAGGTCATCGCTTTTGTCTAGCATATTTTGAACCTTTTCCAAAGCCTTTTGTTGTTTAACAACAATATTAGCAAGTTTGGAATAGCTGGGTTTGAGGTTATCATCAGATTCATCCTCACTTGATTCAGAGGAGGGATATTTGAATACCTTAGCACCTTTTGCCATGAAGCAATAGGTGGGAGCATAGTCATCGTTGCCGTCATCAGCAGTGTTGGGGAAGCCATTTTCCTCAGTGTTGAAGATGGACTTGCTGACGTAAGCAGTAGCGAGGGCTAGGCTCGCCACACCAGAGTCTGACTCCTCAGATGCCTCCTCTTCCTCATGTTCCTCAGATTCAGCTTCAGAGTCCATCTCCTTGCCAATGAATGCCCGAGCCTTCTTGGAACTGCTCTTCTTGTGAGATGAAGACTTTGAAGATTTTGATGATGAGGACTTTGAAGATTTCTTCTTCTTCTTAGAGTCATCTGAACTATCATCCTTGTATTTCTTCTTCTTTGATTCCTTTGCCCACTGAGGACAATCAGTTATGTAGTGACCAGGTTTCTTGCATTTGTGGCAAGTCCTCTTTTTGTAATCACGGGATGAGGAATCTGATCTTGTGTCATCACCTTTTGAAGATTTTACAAAGCGACCACGCCTTGAGAACTTCTGGAATTTCTTCACGAGTATTGCTAGCTCCTGGCTTAGTTATTCAGGGTCACCAAGGTTGCTATCAGAATCTTCTCCTTTAGATGAGGAAACTGCCTTGGCCTTCAGTGTGCGTGATCTTCCATAGCTTGGCCCGTAGAGATCTCTCTTTTCAGCTTGTTGGAATTCATGAGTGTTCAGCCTCTCAAGAATGTCAGCAGGATCAAGTGACTTGTAGTCTCCACGTTCTTGAATCATCAGTGCCAGTGTATCGAATGAAGAATCGAGTGACCTCAGCAATTTCTTCACCACCTCATGGTCGGTGATGTCAGTGGCACCCAGTGCTTGAAGCTCGTTTGAAATGTCAGTGAGGCGATCAAAGGTTTGCTGGACATTCTCATTGTCGAGTCTTTTGAAGCAGTTGAAGAGATTGCGAAGAACGTCAACTCGAGAATCACGTTGAGTTGAGATTCCTTCGTTGACCTTGGACAGCCTGTCCCAGATAAGCTTTGCAGACTCCAAAGCACTCACTCTGCCGTACTGCCCTTTGCTCAGATGGCCACATATGGTATTCTTCGCTTGAGAGTCGAGTTGCTTGAATCTCTTCACATCAGCAGCGTTCACGGAAGGAGTGACAGAGGGAACGCCATTTTCCACAACGTACCAGAGATCGTTGTCAATTGCCTCAAGATGCATGCGCATCTTATTCTTCCAGTATGGGTAGTCCGTCCCATCAAAGGTAGGACACCCAGCCGAGACCTTGATCATGCCTGCAGTCGACATAACTAAAACTCCAGGTGGTTAAACCAAAATCACACAGAACAAGAGAGTATCTTGCTCTAATACCAATTGAAAGTGCGTTATATCGACTAGAGGGGGAGTGAATAGGCGATTTTTACAAATTCGTCACTGAGGAATTTCACGGTGAGGAAATTCCTAAGTAACGAACTACTTAGCAGCGGAATAAGTACTCAGATGCAAACATAACATGGCATAAGAACAGTCATCATGATGAAATGAAATAGGCACAGAGTACAGGTAGCGTGAAACACAGGAAAAGCAAGCTGAAGACTATGTGACTGAAGAAATAGGATTAAGTAAATTGAGAAAGTCTTCAGTCAAAGTCTTCACACAGTAACGATCAAGTAAATCAACACATGAATGAGGAAATGAAAGAGTTGAGGAAATAAAACCAGTAGCTCGGTGAAGACAATGATTTGGTAGACCAGTTCCAACTGCTGTGACAGTTGTACGTCTGGTTGAAGCGGCTAGGTATTTAAACCTGAGGACACACAGTCCTCACCGTGTTCTCCTTGAGCTAAGGTCACACAGACCTCGCCCAATCACTCATGGTAAGTCTTCAGGTGACTTCCAAACCTTCATAGACTCGGTCACTCGGCGATCCACAATTTCCTCTTGGATGCTCTAGACCATGACGCCTAACCGTCTGGAGGATGCACAGTCCTCAAAGGTAACAAGCGTCAGTTCCACACAGGAACAATCTCTTCAGTGATGCTCAATCACTTTGGGTTTGTAGGTGTTTGGGTTTTTCCTCACTTGATGATTTTCGCTCAAAGTCCTCGGAGGATGGGATGCTCTAAATGACAAGTGTCAATCTATCTCTCGGAGCAGCCAACCAGCTAGTGGTTGTAGGGGGCGGCTATTTATAGCCTAGGGAGCAGCCCGACATGATAAGACATAAATGCCCTTCAATGATATGACCGTTAGGTGGGTAGGATATTTCGACAGTTGGCGCGTAGCAGAGCAACGGTCGGAAATTTGAGTATCAAATTCCTCAGGGCTATCATGTTCCTCACTTGTAGGCAATCCGCACTGGCGAATTCCTAACTCCTTAGTCAGAACAAATTCCTCAGAGAATAGAAGAACTTCGTCTCTGTCACTGAAGAAATTGACTGAACTATATGAGATTTCCAATGGCTTCACTCGAAAGGATTGGGTAGGTGTAGGATTTTGAGATGAGCATCACTTGAAAACTTTTCCTTAGTTTTACCTCGACCCCCTTTAACAGTACGGTGTTTCCTATGACTCAAGAAGAAGAAAATGAAACTACGAAAACAAAAGTCTTCACGCTTCATAATCCT
Organism: Thinopyrum elongatum; assembly: GCA_011799875.1. NCBI lineage: Eukaryota > Viridiplantae > Streptophyta > Magnoliopsida > Poales > Poaceae > Thinopyrum > Thinopyrum elongatum. Next base: position 529,260,559 of record CM022300.1, on the reverse strand, counting down.
CGCATGAATATCAAGTCTTCAGGGTCACACCAATTTCCTCACTGTCAAAGTCTTCAAGAAAACCAAAGTCTTCAACTGAAGACATTCATTTTTAGGGGTCGACTTTCATCGTAAAATATCAAACTCCTCATAGACTTATAGACCTGTGTACACTTACAAACACATTAGTCCCTTAACCTACAAGTCTTCAATACACCAAAATCACTAAGGGGCACTAGATGCACTTACAAGATTGCATCTACATACCTTTGTAGACCGCTAAGTGGAAGCGTTAAGAAACGCGGTTGATGTAGTCGAACGTCTTCGCGATCCAATCACGATCCGTCCCGCGAACTTCGATCCAAGTGCCGAACGGACGGCACCTCTGTCGGGGATATACCCCGCGGTATGACCCGGCCGGATATATGACCCGGCCGAGACTTGGCACTTCATCGGTAACCCGCCTGAAGACTGGCGACTCACTGGTCTGGCGACTCATTGGTGACCCTCCCGGACCTGGCGACTCACGGGTGACCTGCCCGAGCTTTGCGGTTCATTAGTGACCCGGCGGGCGGGTCAGATAGACGACAAGACCCAACGGCCCATAAGGCGGCTCATGGGAAGGCCGACTCACGTGATGGTGGGCCGGCTTAAGAGGAAAGGCATAAGGAGTATTCCCTTGCAAAGGAAGCAAGACTAGGATTCCACTTGTAATAGAATAGTCCTAATCCTATTAGGACTCCACATGTAACCCGCCCCTCCAACTTATATAAGGAGGGGCAGGGCACCCCAAGAGGGACAAGTTGGACAAGTTGAGACAGACAGGTCAATAGCTTTCGAGAGAAAGGTAGCAAAGGAGCACCCTTGTAATTGTGAGCATGATCATCATCAATATCAATGAAGCAGGATGTAGGCTTTTATCTCCACCATGAGGGGCCGAACCTGGGTAAAACCTCGCGTCTCTCGTCCCACTCAACCCCTCTCAAGCTATCACATAGATGCATTGGCCTCACGACTAAGTCCTCACATTAAGGACATTTGCCGTGGCAAATCCACGACAGTTGGCGCCCACCGTGGGGCCTGCGCACGGTGGTGTTGAGTTCTTGGAGGGATCTCTCCCCGGGATCAAGAAGATGGAGAAGAGCCGGTTTGAAAGGATTTGCTTCAGTTTCAAATTCATCCGTCCAGGTTCAAAGATTTGTGAGATTTAAGGTTCAAGAAAAAATTAGGGTTATAACTTGTCTGCCGCCATCGTCGGGCAATCTGCCGAGAAAAACGGCCAACAGGAATTTAATCTTCGCATCACTGTGCAATCGGGTGGACGCGATCAACTTTTGTCGGCGATTGTTGTGCGCGGCATCTAGCGATCCATCAAGCCGTCAAATCACCTAGTCGCTGAGACCGTCAACTTCCATTGAAATCTGATTGGGCATACTACTCGGAGCATCTACTCGTAGCTGCTGTTGTTATTTCCTTCAATATACAGTGATCTGAAGCCAGATCGATGTTGGAAGTACCGCCTGCAAGAGGCCGAGACCGACAGGAGTTCTGTACGCGTACAAGTCACCGAGTTTGATGCTCCAACATCCCGTATACTTTTCTGCTGTCAATACATTGACCAAGTCCAAGTGCTACTGACGAGAGACAAAAACTGAGGAGAAAAATTCCATCAGCGGCAGCCCACAGCGCCCGTTCACATGGGCTGCTAGCCCCGGTTTGGCCTTGCCTCCGTTTCAAGTGGCCGCCTTGGGCTGCTGTGTCGAGCCGCCGCCGCGGCCTCACTCGTCGCCCGCGCCTTGAGTCGCCAGACGTCTTCACCACTGCGAGCCGCGACGGGCATCGAGTGTTCTCCGCCTCTGCCCTTGCGGCTCCGACGCCTCGCCTCTGCTCCAAGACGCCACCCCGAGTCAACGCCTTCGCCTCGATGCACGAGCTCGCGGCGCGCTGAACCGCCGTGCCTGTTTCCGAGGTCTGCCTCCAAGTCATCCGAGGGCCGCCGCTGTCCGAGGGCCACCGCTGGTTCGCTCCTCTGCTTCGAACCGCCACCGTTAGTGGTCTGCCGCTGGCTCGTCCCTCTGCCGTGAGTAGCCGCCTCCGTCGGTCTGTTCTGCCGCTGCGCCACGCGGACCCGCCTCGGTCACCGCTGCTGCCGTCGGTCTATACGGCCTCTGATCCGAGCCGCCGCCTGTCCGAGCGCGCGTCGCCTCCTCTGCTGGTTCTACCAAAGCCGAATCACCAGCGCGTTGTTCCACCATCGGGCGTCGAGCCACCCTCACGCTGCCCGTGAGCAGCCTCAGCTGCTGCTGCGAGCCACCGGCCGCTGCCCCGCTGCTCGAGCCTGCAGCGCTACTTCGAAGCCGCCTGCATCACCCTTGCCTCCGCCTCTGCTATGCCCGCCTGCGGCCGCTTCGAGCCGGTCCTCATGCCTCATCGTGCCACGCTGAGCCGCTGCCACCTCGCCGCTTCGTCCTCACCTCCATCAGCAGTGCGAGCCGCCTACCGCTGCCGGGTCAACATCCGCGCCTTGAGTCGCCCTCAGCGTCCTCGAGCCGCCCAGACGGCCCTCGTCGTGCGCGCCGCTCAGACCGTGGCAGAGTCGCCCACGGAGAACCACCCCTGCGGCCTTACCGGCGTGCCAAGCCGCCCCGTCTTTGCGGTCTCCTCCGTTTTTACTTCGCCAAGCGCCGCTTACTCCATTGCTGTGAGCCGCCCGACACCTCCGTCTGCGCCGCACCAGGCTCTTGCGCCGGACGCCCTCCTCCACCCGGCTGTACTGTCGTGCTGTATTGATTTTCTGATGCTACTGTACAACCTCAATTGGTTGCGCTGTTGACCTGCTGCTGGCCGCATCCATGGACTACGCTCAAGAAGTTGAAAGTAATGATGCCACAAAAACAGTGCAAATATGGAATCGATGGGCTGCCACCAGTACTATTTTTCCGTGTTAAACTGCTGTGAAGTTTTCGCCATATGGATCAAGGTTTGCAGTATTAGCTACACCCATGAGGTGCTAACAATCATCTGCTACCAAAAGCAAACGAAGACCAAAGAAAATGGTTTGACTGGCCACGGGAAGATCATGGTACAACAGTGTTACTCCATCAGACGCGCCGTATTGAGCTTGAGCCGCCCACCTCCGCGGTCTCCCCTCGCCTCTGAGCCGCCGTGCTTCCAAAGCTGCCTTCGCCTCCATCAGCCCCCGCCGTACGTTGAGCTGTCGGGGCCGCGTTGAGCCTTCCCTGCCGTGTTGAGCTGCCGGGGCTGTATTGAGTCGCCGGTCAGCTTTGTTGAGCAGCCCCTGCTCACTGGTCCCTGCCGTAACTTCGAGACAAATCAGGTGAATTCTGTCCGGTCAATTTTTATTGATACATTTTTTATTTTTTAAAGAACAATTACTCTAGCTTGTGATATTGTTTATGCAGGACAATTGTTCACTGCAGGAGCGATGGTCGCGTCATGGATATATAGCTCGCGCCGTAATTATCATGCGCTAAGCATCTGACCATACCGTACTGCTCGACGAATGTATACGCAAGTCGCCGCTCCTGCTGCCCGGTCTATTCCAACAACTCTGAAGAAAGTCATATTATATTATCAAGCCCCTGTCTTCACCGGATGGCTTAATGGATAGGCGTACAAGTCACTGCCACTGCATTTTGATTAACTTCAACAACCAGCTGGGATGAACCGCTGGCTGGATTACTGACACAAATCATATGGGGTCATTTATAACCCGCCGAGCTTTAACGTATTCCAGCGTTCTGCTGTTCAGCAATATGCCGGTTTATATCACAGTCAAGTACGGAGAATCTCAAGACAACTCCTCGAGTCATCTTAAGACTCGGGGGCTACACAGACATGACTTAGCAAGTTTTGCCAGTTTCAGCAAATTCAAGAACCTCGGATCATTGGAGGGAAACACCCCGGTCCTGGAGACTATTGCCACATTGGTGAAAATTTAAAAAGTGCTAAGCAATCAGAAAGTTCCGGCTCAACAAAAAGATTCCGGGTTATCAGAAAATATCCGGCTCAACATCCGGTTCAAGGGGAATTCATCTCTCGCAAGTTCGAGTTCTCAGAAAAATTAAAGGTTGCCAAAGAGAACATGCTGCCATGAAGCGCGGTTCAAACATGGGTATCCTGCCTTATGGGCTTATCTTATTATGATCAACTTAATAAAGCCGGCATCCCTGATAATTCAGGGCCTCTGTCGTTTCATCCCTAAGTATTTGAGTCTTTATTATTTGTTCATAAGGTCACTAGGGGGCTTCCAACCCAGCGGGTTTAGCTTTCATACCCTCTTGTCCAGGCATAAAAAACGCCAAAATCCGGGTTATCCTGCCTGTATGCAAGATGCTTCTCCACCAGGTAATCCTGAATGACCCGCTGTACTCTTAACAGTCCATCTTTTAAATAAGACCCTAAACTCGTTAAGGTTAAAACGGAGGTTTGTCATGTGAGGGCCGGCTTACGGACAGTGAGGATAAACCCAGGCTATTAAGCCGCCTTCATTGAAACTTGGTTAAACCTGCCTGTTTACAAGATGCTACTTCGAACCCTGTGTACTCTCGATAAGTCAATCCATATGGACCCTGAACTTATCCAGGTTAAAACATCGATTGGGTCATGTGAGAGACGGCTTACGGAAAGCGAGGATAAACCAGTGGCTATCATGCTAGTTTCAGTGAAGTAAGATTCGAATTTGAGATTTGGGCTTGGCGGCCTATAAAAGCCTCGTTTTTCTGGATTTCTGTTTTTTCTGAATATTTTCGGTTTCAAGAACTCTGTTCTATTACCATATGGGTTTCACAATTCGGGCCAGGCAGCCCTGACTATGTCTCATACTTGAGCATCTTTGGGTTTCATAACCCGCCCTGATAAGCGGACTATAAGTTGCCAGGATATTTTGCCTTGAGCAATCAAAATCATGATATTTCATGCCCACGGGTCAATACCTGCTCTGGATTATAATTATCAAGGCATCACCATGGTGTCAATCTACAGGTATGTCTTTCAATAATGGTATGAATATTTGGGGTTTAGTGACCCGCCCTGGCTATGGACGTTGAGTCGCCAGCAGGCTTTATTGGAATCATGCGCTTGCAAATCTTTGGGTTGTCACCCTCACTGGATATGGTGATGTAAGCCGGCAGTATAAGTCAATTCTACAGGTATGTTTTCCTAGTTATACGAATATGCGAGGTTTGATAACCCGCCCTGGCTTTTGACTTTAAGTCACCAGTATATTTTTGGCTTCGATGGCCTTAATTCTAGTCTTTTCCATAATTGCATAAGACTATATTATGTTTGGGTTGTTACCCGCCCTGGCTTTTGACGTTAAGTCGCCAGGGCATATGTTGTTTAAGCTTTGTGCAGGACATGCAGAGCTATGGTTTACATAAATGATTTAAGTTCAAGCCCATCATCAAAGATTATAATTGGTGTTTCAAAAGGGTTATCAATTCTTGATTTTTACAAAGGCTATAAGCCGTCGGGTTGCAAAAGTCCTGGATTACAATGAATGCGCATTAAGTCACCATCGTCCAAGAGCCACTGAGTATTTAACTCTGGATTTACTCGTCAACAGACAAGATCTTGTGATTGTTTTCACACCAGGTTATATTATTCCAATCTTTAATAGCCAAATATGGCTGGATTTTTCATTATGGTTGTTATAACCAGTATTAAATGATTGAGGTTTTCCAACCGGGTTATATTATTCAAATCTTTAATAGCCAACATGGATGGATTTTTATTATGTTTATCAATAACCAGTATTAGGATTGAGGTTTTCAAAGCCGCTTCAGAGCAATGGCTATTATTTCTTCATCCAAAAATACCAGCTCACAATAGAGAGCATGGTTCAATATTGATATGCGAGGCTTTCAGCAACATCATCCGAACAATGGATATGGTTTTATTCTACAATGGAAGAAATAGTCCCGAGTCGCTGCAGGCATACGACCTGGCACTTGGGGGCTACATTATTTAAACCAGGATTATATCAAGTATGCAAGTCCCATGTCACTGCAAGCATGCACCATGGCACTTGGGGGCTAATGCAAAGTCATTTTTAACTCGCCTCATTGAAGACCCGACCCATCACATAGTGATGAGCCGGCCCTTGGGGACTACTAATTGCTCCTGTCAAACGTAACCCGAAACTTGGGAGCTACATCATATCGTGTTATTTTTTGAAGTACATGTAAAGTCCCAGCTCAGTATTATCTTACTGAGCCGGCCCTTGGGGACTACACATTGCTGCTCAAATTTTACATACTCAGATCTACAAAGTCCCTGCTCATTATTACATATTGACCCAACACTTGGGGGCTACACATGGGAAGTTCAAAATGTGCAGTTTATGATTGGCGACTTACATGAACAACCCGGATTTCTCTAAAATTGCAGCATTTATATTAAAGCTTGTCTTAAGCTATCACTACGTTCTCCTCTTAAGACTTGGGGGCTACACGTGATATGCATATAAGGGAGGAACATCTTCAAATTCTCAGTTTTGAGCAAACCAGAAGAAGTACCTGGATTTTTTGCATTGGCAAAGTTTGAACATATCTGCTAAAGGATATTTGCTATGAGATCATGGACACATATCAAGAAGGAAATGGCAAGGACTTAAGGATGAACAGGTGCCGGTTCAGAAGAATGTTTGACCCGGCGCACAACCTGTCAAATTTGTTCTTGTGCTTATTTTGCAGGATCAGTTTAACATGGATAATTCCAAATTAAACCGGGGACTAATGTCGGGGATATACCCCGCGGTATGACCTGGCCAGATATATGACCCGGCCGAGACTTGGCACTTCATCGGTAACCCGCCTGAAGACTGGCGACTCACTGGTCTGGCGACTCATTGGTGACCCGTCCGGACCTAGCGACTCACGGGTGACCTGCCTGAGCTTTGCAGTTCATTAGTGACCCGGCGGGCGGGTCAGACAGACGACAAGACCCAACGGCCCATAAGGTGGCTCATGGGAAGGCCGACTCACGTGATGGTGGGCCGGCTTAAGAGGAAAGGCATAAGGAGTATTCCCTTACAAAGGAAGCAAGACTAGGATTCCACTTGTAATAGAATAGTCCTAATCCTATTAGGACTCCACATGTAACCCGCCCCTCCAACTTATATAAGGAGGGGCAGGGCACCCCAAGAGGGACAAGTTGGACAAGTTGAGACAGACATGTCAATAGCTCTCGAGAGAAAGGTAGCAAAGGAGCACCCTTGTAATTGTGAGCATCATCATCATCAATATCAATGAAGCAGGATGTAGGCTTTTATCTCCACCGTGAGGGGCCGAACCTGGGTAAAACCTCGCGTCTCTCGTCCCACTCAACCCCTCTCAAGCTATCACATAGATGCGTTGGCCTCACGACTAAGTCCTCATACTAAGGACATCTGCCGTGGCAAATCCACGACAACCTCCGCGTTCAACACACGTACGGCTTGATGACGCCTTCACCTCCTCGATCCAGCAAGCGATGCTAAAGTATTAGCTCGAGTCCTCCGGCAGCACGACGGCGTGGTGGCGGAATCTCAGCAGAGCTTCGCTAAGCGCTACGGAGAGGAAGAGGGATGCGAGGGAGAGGAGAGGCAGCGTCGTGGCGTAGAGATGTGTTCCAGGGGTGCGGCTACCCTCTCTCTACCTCTCTATATATAGGGGGAAGGGAGGAAGAGGGGGCGCCCTAGATCCAATCTAGGAGTGGCGGCCAAGGCAGATGGGGGCGCCCCCCTAGGGAAACCCTAGGGTGACTTGCCTCCCAAGCCAGGTGGAGGGAACCCTAGATGGGGCGCCCCACCTCCCCTGGTAACGTGAGATGGGGTGAGAGGGGCGTTCAGCCCCTTAGTGGGCTGGTTTGCCCCCTCCCCTTAGCCCATGAGGCCCCCGAACACTTGCCGGGACCCCCCGAAACCCCTTTCGGTCATGCTGGTCATCACCCGGTACCCCCGGAACAATTCCAGACTCCAATACCCTTCGTCCAATATATCAATCTTCACCTCCGGACCATTCCGGAGTTCCTCGTCATGTCCGGGATCTCATCCGGGACTCCGAACAACCTTCGGTAACCACCATAATGACTCAACTATACTTGTATCGTCACCAAACGTTAAGTGTGTAGACCCTGTGTTGGGGATATAACTATTGAGTATAAATCGCCCAGGAGGGGCCGGGTTATGCTCATAGTGATTTACCTGTATTGAAGCCCATGAAGACATAGGAGATGGCGACTTACAAAGGAGACTTAATAAGAAGGCCCAAAGCCCAAAGCCGAGTTAGGGCCCATAGATGTAAACCGCCATAAGTATATGACTTGTATTGTAAGATAGGAAAGAGTGGATACCGAGCCGGACACGTTTATGAGCCGGCCGGGATTCTGTGAACCGCCGGGCGTCAACCTGTGTATATAAAGGGACGACCCGGCGGCGGTTTAGAGCCAGGTTAAGCGTATTCGCTCCCTGGTCATCGAAACCCTAGCAATACCACCTCAAACTGGATTAGGCCTTCACCTTCACCGCAAGGGGCCGAACCAGTATAAACTCCCCGTGTCCTTTGTCCTGATTAACCCCTTTAAACTAACCTCATTGCGATGGCTCCACGACTAAGTCCTCACACTAGGACATCTGCCGTGACTATCCAACGACAGTTGGCGCCCACCGTGGGGCCAGCTCATGGTGGTTTCGAGTTTTTGAAGGGCAACTTCGAAGGGATCAAGGGATACGCTGTGGGCCGGATGACCAAGAGTCGTCGCGGCAAGCTCTACATCGACGACGAAGGCTGGGGCCCCGAGGCCGACTCAATTGAGTACGGGTACCGGGTCCCCTTCGATGGAATTCACATCTTCATTGGCAAGATCGGCGAACCGGGCCCTGAGCCGGACACCTGCACCGACATCATCGAGACGGCTCAGCGTGCAAAACCCGCCCGAGTTCAGCCCGCCATGAGTCGTGCCTTCGTGGGATTCATCAATGGTGCGGAATCTGAGGATAAATCGGTATCTGACGGTGAGACAGTTGTCTATTCTGATGGCGAGTCATCCACCGGTGAAACCGAGTCATTGTACCGCCTGCAAGACAGTCGGCTTGGGGGCTGTTCCGATGGCGATAGTATTCCGGACCCCTACGAGCCGCCGAACCAGGTTGCAATCTTCATGGCCGGTACGCAGCCAGTGCAGCACTCTTCAACTGCAGCGGCATTGATTTCCGGGTCAGCAGCAGCGACGGCAGCCGGGGCAGGAGGCCCTGCGCGCCCGCCGGCTCAAGTCTTGTCCGGTTTACTAGACGCCTTGGCAACACTGCTGACGACGGAGGTTAACCCGGATAATCAAGATCAGCATAACGCGGAAGTCGTGAAATTGCGAGATCAGATAGCTAAAGCTAAGGAAGACCTGGCAGCTGAAGATGCCAGGATGGCTGCGGAGCAGGTTATGTTGGATGCTCAGGTGCACCGGATTCAGTCGGAGTCTTACCGGCTCATGCTAGATCAGAACGCTTCAAACGAAGTCATGAGGAGGAGGCATCAGTCTCGCCTGCCACCGGTTTACGAGGCGAGGAACCTCTTTAACACGCCAGGAGCAGGAACCAGTAACCCGCCAGTGGCGGACCGGGTTGAAGCGCCTGGGACGGGAGCGCCGGTTCAGCCGCGCACCATGGATCCGCCTCGTCAGAACAATATCCCGCCGCAACACATGCCAACACCACCGGGTCATTACTCTAACCCTTTGGATAACATGATCGCTGCAGCGTCACGATTGGCGGCTATCCCGGTTGAAGGCGAGTCTCCAACGGCGGTTGAGATGCGGAGGGCTAGAGAGCTCCTTCAGACAGCATTGGTTCAGCAGCAGGCTTATTCTTATAGTCGAAGCCGGATTCATTCCACCCCTCGCCCAAGCCGGAGTTACAGTAGGCATATTGATGAACCAGCTGTGTCAAGCAGTGGGTGGAACCATAACCTGCCTCGTGGACATAACCTGGCGGGCGGTGGTGCTGATGCTCAGAACGTGGTGGATCAAGGTAGAGCACGTCGAGAGGCCGAGCTGGCGGCGCAATATGCGGCCCGTCAACCTTCTCCGGTTCGTCCGACAACTTCGGTGGAGCCAGGTGTAACCCTTAGAAATTTGGGCGTGCCATGTTTAGTGCCGGCCATACGTGATGAGCGTCTGCCCAAGGATTTTAAGGGTCCTCGCAAGGTGCCTAACTATACAGCCGATTTACCTCCTGAAGCATGGATCGAGAGTTATGAGATGGCCATGGAATTGCTAGATGTTAGCGATGCGGCATGTGCTAAATATTTCCCCCTGATGTTGGATGGAACAGCTCGCACTTGGTTGAAGGGGCTCCCTGCCAACTCCATTGGGTCATGGGCTGAGTTAAAGGCTGGTTTATCCAGAATTTCAAAGATACATGCAAGCAGCCTACGTCAATTGTGGATCTGGATGCCTATGTCCAAGAAGAGGGTGAGTCCACAACCCATTGGGTGCGCCGGGTTTCGGCCATCTTACATTCATCGGATCGCATCAATGCCGGTTCAGCGGTCATAATGTTGGAGAAGAATTGCCGGTTTACGCCTCTTAAGCAGAAGTTGGGTCGGCTCAAGCGGCACTGCAATGACATGGGAGAGCTGATGGCGGCTCTGGTTAAGTACGCTGACTCTGATGGTACCAAGGACCCCGAGTCTGATGATGACAAGCCGGGAAAGGGAAAGAAGAGCAGCAGCACCAGAGGACAGCAGCATAATCCGGCGAATCAGGGAGGCAATGGTAAGCGCAAAGCTGATAATAGTTTGGACTTTGTGGCTAACACCAACGCACAGAATAATGGCCAGCGTCGTAAAGGTAAACCTCCCCCACGGGCCGGAGGGTCAGGCTTTAATCTTGAGCAGATGCTAAGTCAGCCCTGCCCAAGGCATGGGACGCGAGAAAGACCGTTTGGCCACCTCTGGAAGGATTGCTACATCATGAAGGAGTATAAAAATTCCAATCTTTTTCAAGACAATCATGGACCGGGTGGTGGTTCAGGGTCCGGTTCTCATGGGCCCGGTTACGGCGGTGGTGGTTCTAGTTCTGGATTCTAAGGTAATCAGGGCAATCAAGGCAATCAGGGTGGCTACCGTCAACAGTCAGGTCAGGGGAATCAGCAGCAGCAATCTGGGTATCAGAGTAACCCAAAGCAGTTGAATAGTGGGCAATACCATGTCTTCACCACAAATTTATGCAAACGGGATCAGAAGCTTCATAAAAGGGCAGTGAACACCGTTGAACCGGTGGTTCCCTGTTACTTGCGCTAGTCTGAGCAGCCCATCGTGTGGAGTCGGGAAGATCACCCGCCCCGGGTTGATAATCCGGGTCACCTAGCATTGGTGGTTGCACCCCAGGTTGGAGGGTATAAGTTTACCAAGGTACTCATGGACGGAGGGAGCAGCATCAATATCCTTTATTATGAAACTTTCCGTCGCATGGGGTTGATAGATAAAAATCTTAAACCGTCGAATACAGTTTTCCATGGTGTGGTGCCTGGTAAGTCGGCGTACCCTGTTGGTAAGATAGCTCTGGAAGTTGCCTTTGGAGATGATCATGACTCTAGGTCAGAGACATTGACCTTTGAAGCAGTCAAGATTCACAGCCCGTATCACGCTCTGTTTGGACGGCCGGCTTATGCCAAGTTCATGGCACGGCCTTGTTATGTTTATCTGCAGCTCAAGATGCCGGGTTACAAGGGGACCATCACAGTACATGGGAGCTGAAAGATAGCCTTGGAATGTGAAGAAGGTGATGCGGCTTATGCTGAGTCAGTTTGTGCAATGGAGGAGTTAAAATTTTACAAGGACAATGTTGATCCGGCGGATATGACGTCTTTGAAAAAGCCAACTGCAGAGCATGATCCGGTTTTGAAGTTTAAATCGGCAGATGACACTAAGATGGTTGATTTTGTTCCTGGCGATTCATCCAAGCAGTTCAGCATCAATGCTAATATGGATCCAAAATAGGAAAGCACGCTCATCGAGTTCATCCGTGAGAACCGGGACATCTTTGCATGGAAACCTTCTGACATGCCAGGTGTACCGAGGGAATTCGCTGAGCACACTCTCAATATTAATCCCAAGTTTAAACCGGTCAAGCAGTTTCTTCGTCGTTTCAATGAAGAAAGGCGTAAGGCCATTGGTGAGGAGGTAGCCCGGCTCTTGGCGGCTGGGTTTATTGTTGAAGTTTTTCATCCTGAGTGGTTGGCTAACCCGGTGCTGGTACTTAAGAAGAACGGCACTTGGCGCATGTGTGTGGACTACACGGATTTAAACAAGGCTTGTCCGGCTGATCCTTTTGCTCTCCCTCGTATTGATCAGATTATTGATGCTATGGTGGGTTGTGAGCGTTTGAGTTTTTTGGATGCTTATTCTGGTTATCATCAGATCAAGATGGCAGTTAAGGACCAGGAGAAGATAGCTTTCATAACTCCCTTTGGAGCCTTCTGCTATGTGTCTGTGCCTTTTGGGCTCAAGAGTGCCCAGGTGACTTACCAGCGATGTGTGCAGAATTGTCTTCATAATCAGATTGGACGCAATGTTCATGCTTATGTGGATGATATTGTGGTGAAATCCAGAAAGAAGGAGACGTTGATAGATGACTTGAAGGAAAGCTTTGATAATCTCCGAGTTTATAAGATGATGCTTAATCCGGCCAAGTGTGTTTTTGGTGTGCCGGCGGGCAAGCTTTTGGGCTTTCTGGTGTCTAACAGGGGCATTGAAGCTAATCCGGAGAAGATCAAAGCCGTTACTTCTCTGGCTAAACCGGCGTGTATCAATGATGTTCAATGTTTGGCGGGTCGTATTGCGGCGCTAAGCCGGTTCATAAGCCGCCTCGGTGAGAAGGCCATCCCTTTGTATCAGATGATGAAAAAGACAGATGACTTCGTCTGGAGTGACGTTGCTAATGAGGCATTTGAGGCGCTTAAGAAGCAGCTGGCTGAGCCGCCGGTCCTAGCTGCGCCTGTTGATAAGGAGCCGCTGTTGTTATATGTGGCTGCTAATAGCCGGGCTGTCAGTGTGGCTATTGTGGTTGAAAGGAAAGAGGCAGGCAAGGAATATCCGGTTCAACGGCCGGTTTATTATATCAGCGAAGTGCTTATTGAGTCCAAGCAGGGATACCCACATTGGCAGAAGCTTGTATATGGGGTTTTCATGGCAAGCCGAAAGCTTAAGCAATATTTTCAGGGTCACCCCATTACTGTGGTTAGCTCTGCTGCTTTAGGAGATATCATCCAAAACAGGGAAGCAACAGGCCGGGTTGCCAAATGGGCCATTGAACTTGGGCCTCATGGTTTGAAGTATATGCCTCGCACGGCCATCAAGTCTCAAGCACTGGTGGATTTCATCAATGACTGGACAGAGCTGCAGATGCCTGAGGAAAAACCAGATAACACGTATTGGACTATTCACTTTGATGGGTCCAGGCAATTGGAGGGCTCGGGGGCTGGAGTTGTGCTAGCTTCCCCTCGAGGTGATAAATTTTGTTATGTTCTCCGTTTGATGTTCCCTTGCACTAACAATGCAGCTGAATATGAGGCCTTGCTCCACGGTCTTCGGATGACTAAGGAGATGAACTTAAGCCGGGGAAGGTGCTTTGGTGACTCAGATTTGGTGGCTCAACAAGTCTCTGGTACTTGGGATTCTAAGGATCCCCTCATGGCGGCTTATCGACGAGAGGTGGATGTTATTGCTGGTCACTTCAAGGGTTATCAAGTTGAGCATGTTGATCGGAGGAAAAATGAAGCGGCTGATGCCTTAAGCCGGTTGGGTTCTCAACGTAAACCGGTGCCACCTAATGTCTTTCTTGACGTTTTGCATAACCCGTCGGTCAAGTTACCTACAGAGGAGGATTTGGCTATTCCTGACCCGGGAGCTCAGTTGGTGGCGGCTCTTCATGTTATTCCTGATTGGACAGTTCCATATTTGGCATATATGACCCGGGGCGAGTTACCTGAGGATGAAACCTTGGCCAGGCAAATAACCCGGCGGTCCAAGTCAATGACAATTGTCAATGGAGAGCTGCACCATTGCAGTGTTACCGGGGCATTTCAATGTTGTGTTTCTCCTGAAGAAGGCTGTGAGATTCTGCGTGAGATCCATGAAGGAGATTGTGGTCATCACGCCGGCTCTAAATCTCTTGTAGCCAAGGCTTTTCGTCACGGTTTTTATTGGCTGACGGCTCATGCTGATGCTGAGGACTTGGTCAAAAAATGTGACGGTTGTCAGAAGTTTTCACGTCTAGCTCATGTTCCGGCTCAGGAGTTGAGAATGATTCCAATCACTTGGCCGTTTGCAGTTTGGGGGCTTGATATGGTTGGACCTTTTAAGAGGTCCAAGGATAAGAAGACCCACCTCTTGGTGGCGGTTGATAAATTCACTAAGTGGGTAGAGGCAGAGCCAATCGGTAAGTGTGATGCAGCAACGGCGGTTCAATTCATGAAGAAGGTGATCTTCCGTTTTGGCTTTCCACACAGCATTGTAACAGACAATGGTACTAATCTCTCCAAGGGTGCTATGAAAGAATTTTGTCAACGTGAGCATATCCGGCTTGATGTATCGTCGGTGGCTCACCCCCAATCTAATGGTCAAGCTGAGAGAGCCAATCAAGAGATCCTGAGAGGCATCAAGCCCCGGCTTATGGTTCCCTTACAGAGGACATCGGGTTGTTGGGTAGAGGAGTTACCCTCGGTGCTATGGAGCATCAACACAACGCCCAACAGATCTACGGGTTACACGCCTTTTTTCATGGTTTATGGAGCAGAGGCGGTTCTCCCCAGTGACATCCGTCACGACTCACCCCATGTGGCGGCTTACATTGAAGCTGATAATGAAAAGGCACGTCAGGATGCACTTAACCTGTTAGACGAGGCGCGTGATCTCGCAGCGGCTCGTTCGGCGATTTACCAGCAAGATCTACTTCGTTATCACAGCCGCCGGGTCAAGACCAGAACCTTTCAAGAAGGCGACTTAGTGCTCCGGCTTATCCAGGATCAGACTGATATGCACAAGTTATCCCCACCTTGGGAAGGACCCTTTGTGGTCAGCAAGAATCTGAACAACGGGTCATACTGCCTTATTGATGTTCTAGACCACAAGGACTCACACACATCGGAGGAAGAGACTCGCCGGCCGTGGAATATTGCTCATCTTCGGCCTTACTACACCTGAGCCATTGGCTCTTCTGATGTACGTATTTTTGACAATGTATATATTGTGATCAATATAATAAACCGGCACCCCTGCTAAAGCAGGGCCTCTGTCGTTTTTTCTTAATGAGTCTTTGGTTACTTGGGGGCTTCCGGCTTATGAGCGAAGTTATGATTACCCTTTGAACCGGCTTATAAGCCAATTGAAAAAAAACTTGGGGGCTTGCTACCCAGGTTAAAGGTACCAAAGAGAGTCTGTTGCAAAATCATAGCTCAAACATAGGTGCCCCTTGAGCACAGCTCAAAAATATTACTTGGGGGCTCCTTGATTCTAAAGAACAAAGAGTTTATATAACCCTTGTAATAGGCTTAAAAGCCAGGCTTGGAAGCCAGGTGTATTCACCTAAAACCCCGGGTTATCCTGCCTTTTTAAGTAAGCCACTCCGCCCAGGTATTCCTGGAATGACCCGCCGAACGTTTGACAAGTCAATCTTATACAGACCCTGAACTTGTCAAAGTTAAAACGACGATTGGTTATGTGAGGTCCATCTTATAAGGTTTGTATATAGGTTTAACTCAGTGGCTGTGCGGCCCGTGAAAGCACTCGATTTTCGGCCTGGCAGCCCATGAAAAGCCTCGTTTTTTCATTTGTTTTATTCCACAGTTTTTTTTGAGGTTTATTTGATGAGGCTTATAATGCTTTATGATCATAATTCATCTGGTGTTTATTAGCCCGGCCTGGCTTTTGAATATAAGTCGCCAGTATGAGATAAGATAATATCCGGTGTTTATTAACCCGGCCTGGTTTTGTTCATAAGCCAAGCAATCTATGATAATTACCAGTGCTCAAAGTTTGGGTTCTCCCCCTTACTACACCGGTTTGGTAAACCAACAGTGTGATCAAATATCACAGTTATGATATATTTCAAATTTGGTTATTCTGAAAGTCCAGCCTTGGGTATAAGCTATGTTAGTTTCCATGGTTTTATATTGGGCGTTATGACCCGTCCAGCGGTAAACCGCCAGGACACTTTTAATCCGTTGCATGCAGGAGCAGATTCCACATTGTTAATATTATAAGCATAAGTGGCATATCTTAACATGGTGGATTAGCAGTGTCATGCAAAGTAAATATGCACGATGGCATAGCAGAACAATAGTTTAAGCTAGCCTATTACAAGGCGTTTGGTGCCCAAAAGAATAATTGTTTTAACAAGTCTTAAAGAAAGCAGCTGCTAAACTGGCCCCCGGTTTATGAGTCCTGGCCTGGCTGACTTGAAGGTTGCGGATCGTCCAGCGCTGGTTCATCTTCCTCCTCTCTACCCAGTGGCTGGAAGTCAATGGTGGTCCAATCGATCCCAGTTAAGGCCTTGAATACAGCTTCATCACTTATAAGTGTGGAGGGGTCAACATCAGGGGCATAGGTATGCTTACGGATTGGAGGAATAAGATTTGGAGCATCATAAGTTGGCGCGTTAACTCTCTTGTTGTTGGCATCATAAATCGACTGATAATGTGAAAGATCGGTTTCTTCAGCCAATTTGCTAGCCAATGGGCGCATTTCCCTTGTCAAGGCTCTGAGGTCATCGTTATTAAAGTCTGACCCGTCCTCCTTTATGCTCGGGTAGCCGTTTCCCACATCGGCCGGATCAAGATCAGATATCCAAGCTTTGGCCCGAGTCAGTGCAGTAAGAGCACCCGCCCTGGTAGCTGACTTCTTTAGCTCTTCAAACCGTGCAGGCATCATCGCCAGCCTTTCCAACGTCTCCTTGATCAAGGTTGGGGGCGGTTTATTATGGGAAGCTGTGCAGATAACCCGTTGTACGCCGGTATATAATTGCTCTATAAGTGTATAGGCGACTTTCAGTTTTTGCCGCATATCTGAGCCAAGATGAGCAATGCGAGTTCCTGCATCATCAAAAACATCGGTAAACCGGCAGTCTCTTACATAATACATGTTCAAAGCTTATGAAGAAGTTATTTACCAAATACGGCAGCGGTCATGGCATTTATTTGCTGTTTCAAGCCAGTCAGCTCCTCAGCTACCGGATTAAGGGCAGCCTCAGCATCCTCAGCCCTCTTCAGCAGAATTGACTTTTCTGTATTCCAACCTGCCCGCTCGTTCTTGAAGCTCTCCTTCAGTTTTTCCATTGCTGTTAAGGCACTGGTCAGTTCTTCCTTGGCTTTGGAGGTCTCGGCTTGTTGCGACTTGATATTTTCTTGAAGGTCGGCGATTTGAGATTCCTTCTTGTTAAGATCAGCCTGCAAGAGACATGTAATTAATTAGATAGCAGTGCATATTCAAAGTCCCAAGCACATAACAAGTAATATACTTGGCACTTGGAGGCTAATGTCTATTGCTTCTTATCAAAAAAAAATTACAAGTCCCAAGCACATAACAACTATCAGCTTGATGGTCAACCGGATTATAAGGTCCTAAGTAAGAATTTTGAGCCTTACAGCAGAATTAGTCTCAACTTAACATATTTGTTAAGTCGACCCTTGGGGGCTACGCAGGCGAAATTGAAGAGTTATTATTCTAAAGTCCCGGTTCATATTGACATTATAAATCGGCCCTTGCGGGCTAGTGGAGTTGATCTATATGGTTCTTGAAAGTTTGCAGAACATTCTATTCTTTTATGTCCAGTAAACTTGGCGGCTAAGGGAAGAATATTTATGCAGAGTTAACAGCATTTACCTCATATCGCTCCTTCATCATGTTCAGTAAACCGGCTTCATAATCACGGCTTGTGTACAAACGGTTTAAAAACCCAGAATGAATATCTTGGGCGCTGAGGTGGGCATAGCTTTCCAAGTCCACCTTCCACTTGCCCTTGTCAACAGCAGAAAATTCTTCTTTGGCACTATGTTTTGACAGAGCAGTGGGGTTGCCTGAGGCTGTATAACTGACACCGGTAACTACAACATCATCAGCTTTATCATCAGCAGCCTTAGTTGGGCTTGGCGGTTTATCAGCATGACCCATCGGATCAATTTCCATCTGTTCAACAAAGGTTTCATGATCTTGCGGTGGCAGATCATCAAGAATAGCTTCAGTATTTGGTTCAAACTATTTTGGGTTCTTTTCCGGATCAGTTGGCGCGCTGTCATTAGCCGGTTTGTTCAATTTGGCCTTTTTACTGGGTCTGGCCTTGGCTCTGACAGAGACGCAAATAACAGGTTAGTATAATGATCAAGCATAAGGTATAAAGGGTTGGTTAAAAATGCTCACCCAGGAACAGTTTTGAGGGTTGGAATTTGTGTCCCTGTGGACTCGCTAGAGGATGAATGGGAAGTTCCCTGATAGTTTAAATCAGACGGATTAAGAGGTTGTCGGAAATAACCCGCCTTGGGATAAGATGTGTCAGAAATAGAAGAGACCTCTGGGCGGCGTTTACGAACTGGCGAGTTCGGTAAACCGGAAGAAGTGACCACATGGCCGCTATGCCGGGTTGTGCGGCGAGCTTCGTGTTGCTGCTTCTTCAAAAGAAAGTTTGGATCCAAGTAAGCTAGGGGGTGAGAAAATCTTACTTTCCGGCTTGCTTGTCGGGTTTTCTGTGTGGGCAGAGGTTCTGAACCGGATGAGAGAATAGTTACCTCTACGTCATTTGTGTAGCTAGCTTCTGCGTCGTCCTGATAAAAATCATCGTCAATGAGATGTATGAAAAAAGAGCCAAGTGAATCAAGTTCTACCTCTGACTCCGGATTATCATCGTCAATGTTTAACTCGGTAGGCTCGGTGTTTTTCTTCTTAGCGGGCTTCTTGTTGACCTTGGTCTTGACACGAGGTGTTTTGGCCGGTTTATCCTGTGGTTTCTTCTTCCAGAATGGATCATCACCCTGTTTAAAGATTGAAAAGATCATAAGGGAGTATTAAGAATATGGATTAAAGCAGGAGTGGGGCAATTCTTACAGCTGGCGGTTTATTTGAAGCGCAGAAAGGACTAAGTCCTGTTTTGCTACAGTCGGTCACCGGTTCATCCAACATCTTCTTGACACATTTAGTAATTTCAGCATCAGTCAGCTGAATATCAGTGTGGCATTGAGGGTCTTTCACATCCCCTGTGTACTCACACATTAAACCGGAGCGACGGCTTAAAGGCAAAATGCTCCAAGATACCCAGCAACGGACAAAATCAATGCCTGTCAAACCGTTTGCCACAAAGGCTCTGAGCTTTGAAAGCTGTGGTGCATATTTGGACCGTTCCTTTGCATTGAGTCTTTGGGGGAATGGATGTGCATCGGTAAGCCAGTGAGCACGATAACCCGGCAGAGGATTCTCACCAGCTGGAGATGTATCTTGGCAATAGAACCAAGTTTGATTCCAATCTTTGGGATGGCTATGATGCTTAGCATGAGGGAAGCTGACGTCTTTTCTCTTCTGAATTGAAACCCCGCCAAGTTCAGTATTGGGCCCATCCATAAATTCAGTACGGCGGTTTAAATAGAAGAAATCTCTGAACAGGTCGACTGTGGGCCCTTCTTGCAGGTAGGCTTCACAAAACACTTGAAAATTGCAAATATTGGACACGGAGTTAGGCCCAATATCTTGAGGGTGAAGTTGGAAGAAGTGAAGCACGTCACAGAAATTTTTTGATCCGGGAGGGCTAAACCCTCGACTCAGATGATCAACAAAAACGATCACTTCCCCATCCTTGGGCTCAGGAGGATTTTCTGGACCGGGGGCTCTCCAGTGGATGTCTTCCTTTTTCGCTAAAGCACCGGTTGCAACACACCCGTTCAGTTCTTCTTCTGTAACCCGGGATTGAACCCAGTTACAGGAATAAAAGGATTTGGCCATTTATACGATAACCTGGAAAAGATTTGTGCCGGTTTAAGGTTCATGGTTAACAGGCAGAAAGTGTTGAAGCATGCATAAATGTTAAACCGAACAGTGACATTATCAAATTACAAAGACGAGCACTTGTCGGTTTAAGAGGGGACTAATGGTACCTGGCAGGTTATTATTTTCTGAAGTTAAACCGCCTACACGGATATTGAAAGTATAGACCTGAAGTTAGAAAATGGCTAAGTGATGAAAAACAGGTTTCACAGATTGGTATTGTAATTTTGGATCTACCGCGTGTTAGAAAATGAAAATATATTCAGACCTAAAATACTGGTACTTGAGCAGTTTATGAAGGTCCAGATCGGATTTTTCTACCTAAAAGAGATGCTCTGATGAGGAAAAAGGGACTAGGACTATTGCCGCACAGGATAAATATCAAGCTTGAATCAGACCTCATGCTACAGCGAAGAACAGGTGAAGAACAGTGCCGAACCTCCATGAATTCGTTCGAACCCTAATGAGATCTACGGAGGGGGAAGGAGGAAGAACTTACCAAGGCTGTTGAACAGTGGAGGCGCGTGAGCAAAATCTGGACCAAGTCAGGTTGATGCAGCGGCCAATGGTGATGCAGAGGAGAGGGTCGATGGCGGCCGCTGGACTCGAGAGCAGCGCGTCGTGAGGAAGATGATGAAGACGAAGAGGCCGAGGGGGGAAAGTGAAAAGGACCCCTGGCCCTATTTATAAGGTGAATGGATAAGTGGCATGCGCGGGAATCGAGGAGCTCCAAATTGGATATGTGACAGGGCTGACGCCTCGATTTTCGGAGGTTCATTAAAAAGGAGATGCATATATGATTTCTGGATGTTTATGAAATTAATGACAGGTGATGTCATGGCGGGTTATCATGATCTCGGAAGATGACGTCACGGCGAGTTACAAATTTTTGTGAAGGTAATGAAGAAGGAATTTTCCTAAGTGTTGAAGATTGACATGAACAAGTTCAAATCAACCTGGGGCCTAATGTTGGGGATATAATTATTGAGTATAAACCGCCCAGGAGGGGCCGGGTTATGCTCATAGTGATTTACCTGTATTGAAGCCCATGAAGACATAGAAGATGGCGACTTACGAAGGAGACTTAATAAGAAGGCCCAAAGCCCAAAGGCGAGTTAGGGCCCATAGATGTAAACCGCCATAAGTATATGACTTGTATTGTAAGATAGGAAAGAGTGGATACCGAGCCGGACACGTTTATGAGCCGGCCGGGATTCTGTGAACCGCCGGGCGTCAACCTGTGTATATAAAGGAACGACCCGGCGGCGGTTTAGGGACAAGAAACAACAGATCGAGAGCCAGGTTAAGCGTATTCGCTCCCTGGTCATCGAAACCCTAGCAATACCACCTCAAACTAGATTAGGCCTTCACCTTCACCGCAAGGGGCCGAACCAGTATAAACTCCCCGTGTCCTTTGTCCTGATTAACCCCTTTAAACTAACCTCATTGCGATGGCTCCATGACTAAGTCCTCACACTAGGACATCTGCCGTGACTATCCAACGACACCCTGCGGGTTCGAGAACTATGCAGACATGACCGAGACACCTCTACGGTCAATAACCAATAGCGGGACCTGGATGCCCATATTGGTTCCTATATATTCTACGAAGATCTTATCGGTCGAACCTCGATGTCAAGGATTTAGCTAATCCTGTATGCAGTTCCCTTTGTCTATCGGTATGTTACTTGCCCGAGATTCGATCGTCGGTATCTCTATACCTAGTTCAATCTCGTTACCGGCAAGTCTCTTTACTCGTTCCGTAATACAAGATCCCGTGACTAACTCATTGGTCACATTGCTTGCAAGCTTATTGTGATGTTGTATTACCGAGTGGGCCCTGAGATACCTCTCCATCATACGGAGTGACAAATCCCAGTCTTGATCCATGCCAACTCAACAGACACCCTCGGAGATACCTGTAGAGCACCTTTATAGTCGCCCAGTTACGTTGCGACGTTTGGTACACACAAAGCACTCCTCCGGTGTCAGTGAGTTGCATGATCTCATGGTCATAGGAACATATACTTGACATGCAGAAAAACGATAGCAATAAACTTGATACGATCATATGCTACGTTCATAGTTTGGGTCTTGTCCATCACATCATTCTCCTAATGATGTGATCCCGTTATCAAATGACAACTCATGTCCATGGCTAGGAAACCATAGCCATCTTTGATCAACGAGTTAGTCCGGTAGAGGCTTACTAGGGAAATGTTGTTGTCTATGTATCCACACATGTATTTGAGTTTCCGGTCAATACAATTATAGCATGATGATAAACGATTATCATGAACAAGGAAATATAATAATAACCACTTTATTATTGCCTCTAGGGCATATTTCCAACAGTCTCCCCTTCCCGAAAGCATACTCTGGATCTCCTTTGGCCAAGAATGCGTCTTCAAATCTCTGAAAGCGTATTCCGTCGTAGTGCGCTTTCTGTTTTACAGTCAGGGGCCAGTTTGTGAGTATTTTATTTACAGATGGGTCCCTGGCAGAAAAACCCTTGTATGTTTTCACTCCCAACTCCGAATCAGGTGATTCCAAAGCCCACTTCTTTGTTTCGTCGAGCCTGTTCCGTTGGTATCATTTTGATGATGCTGTCACATTCTGAAAATGACCATTATGCCCTTACCCTTATTCAGCCCCCTCCGAGGGAGAAAGTTTTCCGGCAATTTTTTCCGCGAGCTTCTCACACTTCTTCCCGGTGAATCCATCCACCCCAGGCAAGCCACACCCTCCATTTGCATGATTGCAATGCAATGCCATGGTTTACTTATTTAAACTTGTTTAAAATTTGCTTTAGCTATATGTGACTTGTTCATGGCATTTCTTGGAGTGATATGTTGATCGTGCTACTGCCATGATGTTGTTTGGATTTTTTGGACTAATATTTTGCAGATAATGAGGATGACATGTTGCCATTGGATTATTAGTGGCTATTATGATTATTTTCATGATAGTATTTGATATTATGCTTTGGAGTATTACTTTGGATATGATGCTATCATGTTGATCTATGGTTAGCTATCTTGCTCTTGCTATTGGATTAGTAGTATCATGGTTCTTGGATTCATCATGATCTTAGTTAATATGCTACCCTCAGAGTATTATGATATGACTATATTGTGCTTTGGATCAGTTGTTGGATATGGTTATAACTTGGATCGTAGGTTGATATGATATCGGAGTATCAGTTATCACAGATCCATCTTGGGGATAAATTCCGTCATTTTGTTGGTCAGGTGCCACTGAACCGGCCTTTTCCAGTGCAACCACATTTGCCTTTATGGGAAGGCCCTAATGCCGTCTATTGTTATGCCTCTCGCCGGTGCCTCCAATTAGAGAAGGTTATGTACGCGCGCTGCCCTGGCCCGGTAGGCGGTGATAACCTTGTGTGCCCGTAGTTGTTGTAGGCGCCTTTTTGTCCCCGTTTGGGACCATTTTTGTTTTGCCACGACGATGGCCGTTGGATGTCACGAGGTGCATCGGGGCCACCCAGGACTGAGCCCAAAGGGGAGTTGGTCGGAGTGGCTGGGAGAGTGTCATGGCAGTAGATTGGTTTTGTCGGAACACTGTTGGTCCACCCGAATGGGAGCACGAGGCCATGGGTTCTGTGATGTGGGTACAATGTGCTAACATTTGCAGAGTGTATTTAATCTATCGATAGCCGCGTCCTCGATCATGGGCACAGTTCGTACTAGGTCACACCGTTCGATCAACACTCACATGACGGAATGACTTATAGATGACTTATATGTTGATTTTGTGAGCAGTAACAGTCTGGCAGGATGTTGATGATGATGTTGGGATGATCTTGAGGATGATCATTCAGTTTGTGATGCGGTCACGCGGTGAGCACGAGGAGGTATTGATCACGAGGTGATTGAGGTGATTTATTGCTTGGCCGGATAGCCAAGAGTGAGATGGTTCTTGAGATGGTGGTTCAGCAGTAATCTTAGTAGTTTCATATCATGCTTTATAGTTGCTTTTCACATCATAGTAGTTAATAACTTAATCTGTTAATGCTATGTTTTTGTTTTGCCTTGATGCTTTTGGTTGCTGTGAGCTTGCAAGTACATTCAATGTACTGACCTGGCGTGTCATGCCAGATTGCAGGTGATGCCGTGATTGATTGCTTATCGAGGTTACTGATCGTGTGAGCTAGATCATGTCCCAGCCAGAGTCCATGCGGAGTGGAGTTCACCACTGTCGTCGTTGTTCCACTGCTAGAAGTTTTCCGCTGCTATGAGTTGTTCCGCTGCTAGCATAGAGCTTCCTTAGTAGGCGTAGTGTCACCGTGCTGATGTGATCTTTTGTAACATCAGACCCGTGTACCATTATCCTTTGTAATAAGAGCTGATTTGTTCTATGTCAAGCAGTGTTGTATTCCAGAAGACTTGATCTCTGGGCTGGAATGCGGGGTGTTCCAGTTCCTCTGAGCCGGGGTGCCACAGAGCTTGGTATTAGAGCAGGTCTAGCTATAGGACGCCCTAGTCAGCGCGAGCGGTAGAAACCGGTAGTAAAGAGTCTGGCTTGTTTGTTGCATTGGTTGTTGCATTTGTTTGTTGCATATCATGCATATAGCCTTATTATTTGTTGCTAATGGTTTATCTTGTGAGTGTAGCTGGCATCGGTTCGGATCCACTACAGCTCAGCCTCTGCATCCCTCCAGTTTCCTTTGAGCCTGTTCTTCGGTGGTTGGCGTCATTTCTGTCCCAGTAGAGCGATGCCAAGTGTTCTTGACACTGTTTGCAGAAAAGGTGCTCAGGTATCACGCCGACTTCTTCCTTCCAGCCACACCTATCGTTTCGGTGGTAGACATGCTTCTGCCCCGAGTCATGCCTTTTATCTTGTCGTGTTGGCAACCCTTAATGATCTTAGTCATCAATAAAGGGCAATGTCAGCAGACTCAGCTTTCCACCGCTATCCTATTCCGTGGACGAGTACGGTTCCCTTCCGTCCGCTTGATGATGATGTGGTGGTGACATTCGTGTCCTGCTACATGGTTACCAAGCACGTCCTCACCTCCGAGCTAGTCCAGGGTGCTACCTGGCTAAGCCAGCACTTGGTGTAGCTATGTTTACACCAATCCTTCCACACGTTGATTTGTCCTCGTGCACACCATCACAGCATGTTAGATCATAGTACTGGAGTTCCCAAGAGATTTGTGTGCTTAAGTAGGCATGCATATTGTGTGAATAGCAGTAATATGTGACTTTGTTTGTGTGTGAGTGGATTGTTTTTGTGTGCTTTTGTTTAGTTGAGTTGTTTCTTTTGCTTCCTTCTTTTTGGGCTCTTGGTGTTACCTTATTTCCCCTTATGGAAGTTGCTCCTCCACCGAAACCGGACTCGAAGAAGCAATAAGGATTTCAAATATTTGGAAGAAGCTCAGCTAAACACATCAAGTCTACATAAGTACTACAGTAATGATCAAGCCAGCAGGAAAACAAGTCAAGTGCAAAGTCAACGGTATATTTTCAGTCAAGGGTATGGCTCATATACAAATTTTTGGCTCTGCAATGAATGATGCTTGAAATATGTTATACTCCAAAAGAAAGCCAGAATGTGTTATGATCAAGGAAGACAATCAAACAATTTTTCTCATGCAAGTAACCAGCCGCAAAATATTATGGGTGTGTGTATGGCTTTCAGCCTGCATACCACAATATAAAGCTTTGGGTATGCGAAACTCAGTCTTCCTCCACACGCTATCGGGAGAAGCGTATGATGCAAAGCTCCTCAATTTTCCTCAAGTATGATATATGGACAGATTCTGGTACAAGATACCCAGTCTTCGACGGCAAGATACCTCGGTAAAGGCTTCTGACGTAAGAAATTGAATCTTTCTTAACAAGCAACCAGAGGAGAAACTTCTCAGGTACGGAACCTAGACTTCTCCAGCACGCCACTGCGGCAAAAGCTTCGAGCATAAGATATCGAGTCCCCTTCAGCAAGCTACTCGGATAGCTTTCAACCCACGACACCTTGCCTTCTTCAGTATGACATCGCATGTCGTATTTAGTATTGCTACAAGATATGACACATCAAGTTGGCAGTATATGACAGTGCAGCTCAAGGATTAGATCCGCAACATTTTGTCAGAAGTACAAATCAGTCAAGACATATGCCTACCGCAAAGACCAAGTGTTCGATTGCATATTTTTCTTACTTATATGGTGGGCATGCATCCCCGGTCATACAAGTCACTTATACGAGATACAACAATAACCAAGCAGATATACCTAAGAAAGGTAAGTATTCAACAACCCCATGAGTCATGCAAATGAAGATAAGCAGAGATACATCTAATGTAATGCAAGGATCGACAAGTTCTGGAGCTGACAACGCAGAATCAACAGTCTTGACAATGGTTACTAAGGCTAATATTCCCGCACCCGACAAGGTGATATCCCGAACTCTTGTCGTCATCTTGTATGATTGGCCTCAACAACGAGCTCTGTACAGCTATAAGCCCTGAGTATATGTCATATATGTGCGGACCCAGGTCAGAAAACGAGCACAAGGAATGATGCCAAAATATTGCACTAACCACATCCATGGTCGTACAAAGAATCGAGGAAATATGTGGCCAAGCTATTTCAGTAAGGTATCTGGACAAAGAAAAGCATGACCGTCAAAGAGTGAGACTAACAGCAAAGGTATGATGATTTTGCGCGACCATCAGGGTCCGGATACCCAAGTCAGTTGGAGGCCATGATTCCTTATGGATCCACAAAGGCATACCCCCGAGGCCTACTATGTTCTACAAGGACTTCATATCCCGCCGACCCGCTTGTCCCACGGCACCTACTTAGAATGGTTAGTGTGGCACATCCAAGTCTGTTCTGTCAGATCCAAGATTCCTGTGCAACCTCAGCAGTTTGACTTCAGCGGCAGTGTTGAAGCATCTCACAGCCTATTACCACAGCTGGGTATATCGACAACATGGGTGAGCCAAGAAGCCGAACAAGCAGCTCAGACCAGGTATACTCACTGGCGGAACCCAGTACACAGACAGCCTGTCATGAAAAGTATCTTCCCGCCAGCACCCCTGTCAGGCCAGTCTCAAGATGTTAATGTTTGAGGTATGCTACATCTATAAGTCCATACCCCTTTATATTACTCACGACAGAAGGCAGTCAAATCTTTGGTACATGTCGCATGCTCGAGCCAAAGAAACAAAACAAGATAAGTCAGCACCACCTACGAGCAGTCAGATCTCGCCAGAAGAATGGCCATGATTATCATCATTGATTGAACCCGGAAGACATACGTTTGTTTGAGCAACCCCATGGCATAAGTAAAAAGTTTTCATGATAAAAGGGGATTTATGCTCAGGTCCCTCGGATATCACCGCAGATATGAAAGAATCAACGTCAGCATAAGGATTTGGTATATGAGCAAAAACCTGTCAGGATTTGGAAAAGGTGAAGCAAACCACCCCAGAGCGAGGTAAGCAGATCATATGAAATTCTTGAGGGAACAATAAGCAAAGGAAAAGGATACCCGAGTTGGAAACGGTTTCCTCAAGGTATATTCATACTTGTTCCCTGAGCAACCAAATCTCAAGGACGAGATTTCTTTAAGGGGGGAAGGTTTGTAACACCTTGATTTTTGGCCCTTTCTTTTTCTTTTTGATTTATTTGGTTTTTGCTCTGATTTTCTTTTTAGAGTGGTTCTATGGACTTGAAACCTGGGAGATCATCATTTCTTCTCTCAAGTGGTTTATCATCCCCAAATCTCTCCCAAGGTCATGTCATTTTTCATTCTAGCCCAACTTCCAATTCTTTTTCTAGGGAATATTCCTTTTTCTATTAAAAGAATAACCCTGTTTGCCCTAGGTTGTGAAACAACCTATATTTCTGTCATCCACAAAATTCCCAAATAATTCTCATAATTTTTTTGGATCATATATGCCCCAAATATGTCCAAACTTTCCTTTCCTAGCACATAGATGAGTCACCAATATTATTTCTTCATTTCTGTCCAGAGTGGTCTTCTGTGAAGGAAGTGCCACCTATCTTGTCTTGATTGCTCCCAAACTTTTTGTGCATGCTTTTACATACAAATTATTGCCTCATGCCAAAATTCAGCTCCATTTGCCTAGTGAATCTTCCTCAGAAAATTTTCAAAGTTTCTGTCAGAAGGAAGCCTTTGTGAAGGAAGTACTATCTAGGGTCATCAAATTGAGTTGAAATTTTGCATGCATCTTTATGTGCTCATATCATCACATTCCTCCAATTTTCGGCCCCATCCAATCATTTATGTGAGCACAGGATCAAATCTTTGCTTCTGGCCATATTTCCAGGTTGTGAAGCAAGTATATTTTATATTGCTTCATTAATTCTGAGAAATTACCAGGTCATGCTCCTACCAATATAATTTATCTCCACCAAATTTTGGATCATTTCATCAAGCCAATATTGCTCTAGAATTTTCTAAAGTTTCTGGACAGAGAAGAACACTGTGAAGCAAGTACCATTTTTGCAAGTCCAATTGGTATGAAACTTTTACAGCATCTCCAAATGTCCAAAAAATTATGCCTTGCCAAATTTCAGCCCAATCCAATGATCTATGTGATCGCCCATTCCTAATCAAGATTCTGGACCAAATCTGCTGTTACAAAGCAACCATGTTGTTTTCTGGTCCACTTCCTTCCAAACTTCGTAGGATCATAGTCCTTCTTGTCCTAAACCCCCCAGACATCAACTTTGGCTCCAATTAATTCTCTGTTGAGCACAGTAACCTGGTCAAGTTTGACACAGTAAACTTCCAGTGATGCCTCACCTCCATATTTGGTTTCTTTTGATTATCCTTCACTTCCCACAGTCTCCTGGATGGAAAGACAACACACTAGACATAATTTGATAGCCCCTCTTGTCCTCTACTTGCCATGCCAGGCAGTGACCACGCAGTTTGGCGCCTGTGCACGCGCTCTGCAGGTCAAGTCCGCGTCCAGCGCTCTGTCTAGCTCGAGTCACTTCGCCTCTCGTCGCCCTCGCGCGCTTGAGCATGTCTGGAGGCTTCCTCGTGCCGTCACCGTCGCTCTGGAACTCTCTCCCCTCCGGCAGCTTCCTCGCCGACGCTAGCGGCCGCGCGCCCACGGGCGAACATTGGCCGACCGTCTCTGTTCGCGCCTTAGCTTCTTCCTCCTCGTGCCCGTAGCGTCCACCTCTGCTCCAGTGACCTCCCTTGCCCTCTCCCGTCTCCCTCCATGGCTCACGGGGCCATTGTTCACCGCCAGAGCTTCGGCCAGACTCGCACGGCGGCGACCGGCTTGGGCACCTCGTCCCCCGCCTATATATAGGCCGTCCGAGCACTCCCAAGCTCACCAGCAGCTCCACCTCTCTCCCCTACCCCTCCCCGGCTGCCTGCCCAAGCTCCAGGAGCCCTCCCTGCTTGCCATTGCCGCCTCGGTCGCCGGCGGCCGCCGCCTAAATTCGGGCAGGCCCGAGCTCCTCCCTCCTTCTTTCTCCACCAGTAGACCACCCTAACACTAGCGCATCTCCCCCACCTCTCCGTTCGTCGCCGGATCCACCATGGCCTCGTCTTCAACTCCGGCCGACGCCCAAGCCCACTGCCCTCCTTGCCTCCATCGCTCCGGTCCACCAGCCCGCTGGTGGTCCAAGCTCCACCAGGGGTGGCCCGAGTCGCCGGAGCGAGCGCCAGCGCCGGCAGCCCTCCTCTGTCTGCGAGCAGCGTCGGGGGAAGAAGAAGGAGGCGCGGGAGGAGAGAGAAAGGCGAGATGGGACCCACCTGGCAGTGGCACAAGGCCCGGCCTGGCCCCGCCAGCGTGGATAAGTGGAGGCGTATTCACCCGAATACGTCTCCCCATCTCGAAAGCGTACTCTGGATCTCCATTGGCAAAGAATGCGTCTTCAAATCTCTGAAAGTGTATTCCGCTGTAGTGCGCTTTCTGTTTTTCAGTCAGGAGCCAGTTTGTGAGTATTTTATTTACAGATGGGTCCCTGGTAGAAAAACCCTTGTATGTTTTCACTCCCAACTCTGAATCAGGTGATTCCAAGGCCCACTTCTTCATTTCGTCAAGCTTGTTCCATTGGTATCATTTTCATGATGCTGTCACATTCTGAAAATGACCATTATGCCCTTACCCTTGTTCATCCCCCTCCGAGAGAGAAAGTTTTCCGGAGGTTCTTTCTGCGAGCTTCTCCCACTTCTTCCCGGTGAGTCCATCCACCCCAGTCAAGCCACACCCTCCATTTGCATGATTGCAATGCAATGCCATGGTTTACTTATTTAAACTTGTTTAAAATTTGCTTTAGCTACATGTGACTTGTTCATGGCATTTCTTGGAGTGATATGTTGATCGTGCTACTGCCATGATGTTGTTTGGATTTTTAGGACTAATATTTTGCAGATAATGAGGATGACATGTTGCCATTGGATTATTAGTGGCTATTATGATTATTTTCATGATAGTATTTGATATTATGCTTTGGAGTATTACTTTGGATATGATGCTATCATGTTGATCTATGGTTTGCTATCTTGCTCTTGCTATTGGATTAGTAGTATCATGGTTCTTGGATTCATCAAGATCTTAGTTAATATGCTACCCTCAGAGTATTATGATATGACTATATTGTGCTTTGGATTAGTTGTTGGATATGGTTATAACTTGGATCGCAGGTTGATATGATATCGGAGTATCAGTTATCACAGATCTATCTTGGGGATAAATTCCGTCATTTCGTTGGTCAGGTTCCACTGAACCGGGCTTTTCCAGTGCAACCACATTTGCCTTTATGGGAAGGCCCTAATGCGGTCTATTGTTATGCCTCTCGTCGGTGCCTCCAACTAGGGAAGGTTATGTACACGCGCTGCCCTGGCCCGGTAGGTGGTGATAACATTGTGTGCCCGTAGTTATTTTAGGCGCCTTTTTGTCCCCGTTTGGGACCGTTTTTTTTGCCACGACAGTGGCCGTTGGATGTCATGAGGTGGCATCGGAGCCACCCAGGACTAAGCCCAAAGGGGAGTTGGTCGGAGTGGCCGGGAGAGTGTCATGGCAGTAGATTGGTTTTGTCGGAACGCCGTTGGTCCACCCGAATGGGAGCACAAGGCCATGGGTTCTGTGATGTGGGTACAGTGTGCTAACATCTGCAGAGTGTATTTAAGCTATCGATAGCCGCGTCCTCGGTCATGGGCACAGTTCATACTAGGTCACACCGTTCGATCAACAGTCACATGACGGAATGACTTATAGATGACTTACATGTTGATTTTGTGAGCAGTAACAGTCTGGCATGATGTTGATGATGATGTTGGGAATATCTTGAGGATGATCATTCAGTTTGTGATGTGGTCACACGGTGATTGATAACCCACAAGTATAGGGGATCGTTTGTAGCCTTCTTCGATAAATAAGGGTGTCGAACCCAACGAGGAGCTAAAGGTAGAACAAATATTCCCTCAAGTTCTATCGACCACCGATACAACTCTACGCACACTTGACGTTTGCTTTACCTAAAACAAGTATGAAACTATTTTGCAAGAATAAAACTACGTGTACTTTGCGAGAATAAAACTACGAATAAATTGCAAGGTAATAAAAGTGAAGAGCTTTTGTCAACAAGAAAGTCATTTGTCCCTAGGCAATCGATAACAAGTACTGGTAATCATTCTTGTAATTTTATATGAGGGAGAGGCATGAGCTAACATACTTTCTCTACTTGGATCATATGCACTTATGATTGGACCCCTAGCAAGCATCCGCAACTACTAAAGATCATTAAGGTCGTGAGACCCAACCATAGCGTTAAGTATCAAGTCCTCTTTACTCCCATATGCCATAACCCACTTATCCGCGTTTAGGCTACTGTCACCCCAGCAACACCAACAATAAGCAAACCATGAACATATTGCAACACCCTACAGCGAGGATCCCTCATGTTTGCGCAAGACGGAGGGCACCGTAGGACAGCACCATAAATAAATTATACAATCATACCAACCAAGATCACGATTAACCCATAAAACAAAACGGATCTACTCAAACATCATAAGATAACCATAGATCATTGGGAAATAATATATGGAGTCGAGCACCATGTTTAAGTAGAGATTACAGTGGGGAGAATAGGTGTTACACCGCTGCATAGAGGGGGAGAAAGTTGGTGTTGACGGTAGCAAGATTGTTGATGTAGATCGCCGTCACGATCCTTGCCTCGGCGGCACTCCGGCGCCACCGGGAGAGAGGGGGAGAGAGCCCCCTCCTTCTTCTTCTTCTTCTTCCTTGACATCCCCCCTAGATGGGAGGAGAGTTCCCCCTCTGGTCCATGGTCTCCATGGCGGCGGAGGGGAGGGAGCCCCTCCGAGATTGGATCTCCCTCTCTGTTCTCTTCTGTTCCGCGTTCCTGTTTTCTGGCCGAAAACCGTTTCTTATATTCCTGGAGATCCGTAACTCCGATTGCGCTGAGATTTTAACACGATTTTTTTCCGGATATAAGCTTCCTTGCGCCCGAAGTAGAGCTCCAACCGACGTACGAGGTGAGCACAACCCACCACGGCGCACCTGGGCCCTGGGGCGCGCCCAGGTGTCTTGTGGTGGGTGTGGGCCCCCGTTTGCGTTGATTCCAAGTCCCAAAAATCACATATATTCCAAAATAATTCTCGGTAAATTTTTATCGCATTTGGACTTCGTTTGATATGGATATTCTGCGAAACAAAAAACATGCAAAAAACAGGAACTGGCACTGGGCACTGGATCAATAGGTTAGTCCAATAAATCATATAAAATATTGCCAAAAGTATGTGAAAGTTGTATAATATTGGCATGAAACAATCAAAAATTATAGATACGACGGAGACGTATCAGCATCCCCAAGCTTAATTCCTGCTCGTCCTCGCGTAGGTAAATGATAAAAAAGATAATTTTTGATGTGGAATGCTACCTGGCATGAATATTAAGACATAAGTGATTCAAAGCAATAGTCTATAATTTGACATAAAGACATCAATACTCAGGCATCCCAACAAACAATTGTGTCTTTCATAATATCAACGCTAAAGAAAGCTATCCCTACAAAATCATATAGTCTTGTCATGCTCTGTCTTCTTAACACAAAGTATTTATCATGCACAACCTCGATGACAAGCCGAGAAATTGGTTCATACTTTTTAACGCGCTTCAGCTGTTTCAACCCTCACGCAATACATGAGCGCAAGCCATGGATATAACACTATGGGTGGAATAGAGTATGATGATAGGGGTAAATATAGAGAAGACAAAAAAGTAAGAAAGTCTCACATCGACGCGGCTAACCAACGGGCTATGGAGATGCCCATCAATTGATATCAACGTGAGGAGTAGGGATTGCCATGCAACGAATGCACTAAGAGCTATAAGTGTATGAAAGCTCAATATGAAAACTAAGTGGGTGTGCATCCAACTTGCTTGCTCATGAAGACCTCGGGCATTTGAGGAAGCCCATCATCGGAATATACAAGCCAAGTTCTATAATGAAAATTCCCACTAGTATATGAAAGTGACAACATAGGAGAATCTCCATATGAAAAACATGGTGCTACTTTGGAGCACAAGTGTGGAACTAGCATGCCCGTTCTCTCTTTTTTTTCTTTTTTTCTTTTTTTTTTCTCTCATTGTCCGGAGTCACATCCCGACTTGTGGCGGAATCGTAGTCTCCATCATCCTTTCCTCACTGGTACAATGCTCTAATAATGAATAATGATGATCATCACACTTCTATATACTTACAACTCAAAAAGAAATAAAAATTACAACTCGATACCTATAACAAAATATGACCCTATATGAATGCCTCTGGTAGTGTACCAGGATGTGCAATGATCTAGCATAACAACGATATCAAAAAACAGACAAGCCATGGAAATATCATGCTAGCTATCTTACGATCATGCAAAGCAATATGACAATGAATGCTCAAGTCATCAAAACGGAGGCGGTGGAAGTTGCATGGCAATATATCTCGGAATGGCTATGGAAAGGCCATAATAGGTAGGTATGGTGGCTGTTTTAAGGAAGATATAATGAGGCTTATGTGTGATAGAGCATATCATATCACGGGGTTTGGATGCACCTGCGAAGTTTGCACCACATGTCGAGGTGAGAAAGGGCAATGCACGGTACCGTAGAGGCTAGCAAATTGCGGAAAGGTAAGAGTGCGTATAATTCATGGACTCACATTAATCATAAAGAACTCATATGCTTATTGCAAAAGTTTATTAGCCCTCGAAGCAAAGTACTACTACGCATGCCCCTAGGGGGATAGATGGGTAGGAAAAGACCATCGCTCATCCCCGACCGCCACTCATAAGGAAGACAATCAATAATAAATCATGCTCCAACTTCATAGCATAACGAGAGACTATACGTGCATGCTTCAGGAATCACAAACCTTAACACCAATATTCTTACTAACCACAACCGTTTACTAGTACCTCCCACATATTATCATCTCTATATCGCAAAACTATTGCAAGAAATCAAACATATCATATTCAGTGATCCATAAGTTTTATGTAGGATTTTATGACTAACCATGCAATTGACCAATTCCTGTTGACTCTCTAAATAGATATAAGTGAAGCAAGAGAGTTTAATTCTTTCTATAAAATACCAAACTCTAATAAATATAAGTGAAGCAAAAGAGCATTCTACAAATAACGATTTTCCATGTGAAGAGAAACAGGCAATCCAAACTTCAAATGGTATAAGTGAAGCACATGAAGCATTCTACAAAGCCACACTCAAAAGATATAAGTGAAGTGCAATGAGCATTCTATAGATCAACCATGGAATATCTCATACCAGCATGGTGCATAAAATAAAAATGAAAACTAAACACAAAAGACGCTCCAAGATTTACACATATCACATGAACGAAACGAAGACGAAAACATACCGATACTTGTTGAAGAAAGATGGGATGCTTTCCGGGGCATCCCCAAGCTTAGACGCTTGAGTCTCCTTGAATATTTACTTGGGGTGCTTTGGGCATCCCCAAGCTTGAGCTCTTGCCTCTCCTCCTTCTCCTCATATCGAGACCTCCTCGATCTTTGATCACTTCATCCACACAAAACTCAACAGAAACCTCGTGAGATCCGTTAGTATAATAATGCAAATCACTACTTTAAGTACTGTTGCAAACCAATTCATATTATTTTTTTGCATTGTAGCTATTGTATTATAACTTCTCCATGGCTCATACCACCGATAGAATCGATAGTTTCATCAAAACAAGCAAAACAATGCATCAAAAACAGAATCTGTCAAAAACAGGACAGTCTGTAGTAATCTGAACATTCACCATACTTCTATACTCAAAAAATTCTTAAAATTTAGGAAAAAATAAAATTTTTGTATATAAATACTGTGCAAAAAGTTTCAGAAGCTTTTGATGTTCCAGTAAAAAATGTAAAATCACGCACTACAGCCAAAGTTTCTGTTTCTGCACCGCACATACGAACAAGCAATCTAATCGTCCTAAAGGCAAATCTTGGCACATTATTTTTATAATACAATGGATTTGTACAAGGGGGTAATTATTTTTGTTGAAAAGTTTCTATAATTAAGATTCACAAAGTTTCCATGGGCATGAACAAAGTTCAAGGCTAGCCCCCACTTTCACAATGCTCGTCTCTCTCACTTTCACTTTTCTTTTTGTGAGGTTGTAAGTTCCCCTCTATATTTTTTTGTTTTTAAACTTTATAAAAGCACTCAACAGAATAAAATGACTATCTAAAACTTCCGGGTTGTCTCCCTGGCAGCTTTTTCTTTAAAGCCATTAAGCTAGGCATAAAGTGCTCAAGTAATGAATCCACCCGGATCCCAAGGTATATCAAAGCCAATTTTAATTAGCAATGATTTGGCATTTAGTAGTGAGCACAAAGCAACATATATCATGCAATGATGAAGTCTAACTCTCTTCCTATGCATCGGCATGTCATAATGGAACAATTCATGCACATCA
Organism: Thinopyrum elongatum; assembly: GCA_011799875.1. Classification (NCBI taxonomy): domain Eukaryota; kingdom Viridiplantae; phylum Streptophyta; class Magnoliopsida; order Poales; family Poaceae; genus Thinopyrum; species Thinopyrum elongatum. The sequence goes on along the minus strand of CM022300.1, from coordinate 529,224,579 downwards.
AGTAAAGGCCAATACATAGCAAAAGCAGTTTCTTGCAATTTAATCGTGTTGGAAACATAGAGAGGGGGAGATGTAGTTCCTCTCTCATAATAATTGCAAGTAGGAACAGCAAGCACATGCATATTATGTTCATCAAAATCATCATGTGCAACGGTAAAAGGCAACCCATCAATGTAATCCTTAATAAGTGCAAACTTCTCCGATATAGTGTAGTTGGGAGAATTCAAAAAGATAATAGGACTATCATGTGTGGGTGCAATAGCAACAATTTCATTCTTAACATAAGGAACTATAGCAAGTTCATCTCCATAAGCATAATTCATATTGACATCTTGGCCACAAGCATAGCAAGCATCAATTTCATCAAAAAGGGATATTTCAAATGAATCAACGGGATCATAGCAATTATCATAGCATTCATCCTTCGGTAAGCACAAAGGGACATTAAACAATGTATGAGTTGAAGAGTTACTCTCATTAGAAGGTGGGCACGGGTGATCAATCCGCTCTTCCTCCATTTGTTCTTCGCTCTCCTCATCATCTTTTTCATTGAATGAGCTCATAGTTTCGTCAATTCCTTCTTCCATAGACTCTTGCAAAATATTAGTCTCTTCTTGGACAACGGAGACTTTCTCAATAAATATATCAATATCGGAATTGTATTTGTAATTATCATAGCAATATTTAAGGATAGCAAAATTTTCAGGTCTATAAACATCATCATCAAAAGCTTCATACTTTTAAAACAAAGATTCAATTTCATAAGCACCCTTAAAAGCAACAAATTCTTCTATTCGTTCCACATCATAGTAATCATATCTACCATTAGCATAAGAAGCTAAGGCTTCATTTTCGTTAAATTTGCATGAAAAGGGAAGGTGTGGAGCCTTCATCCTAGAGCAACAAGTATAATCATACCTCTGGCATAAATTCCAAGCATACCAATGCAACATATCAATTTGATCCCATAACAATTTCCCTTTTTGTGTCAAGCGATAATCCCTAAAGTATTCATGTTGATCCAATGTTACTCCCATTATCAAGTTGAATGGGGTTTTCTCAGGATTATCAAAGTAGTGCATAATATTTTTCACATAACGAGCATCGAGGGTTTTAGGAGGTTCCCCATCTCCATGAGTAGCAAGTACCACTAATTTTTTTGGTGTTTTGTGTTCCATATCCATAACTAAAGATAGAGAACAACTTAGAATAGAAAATAAAATCCACTTAGTGATAAAGCAAATAAGCACACACGAGAATATTCACCCCACGCTATTGCTCCCCGGCAACAGCGCCAGAAAAAGGTCTTGATAACTCACTTTGTAGCCTTCTTCGATAAATAAGAGTGTCGAACCCAACGAGGAGCTAAAGGTAGAACAAATATTCCCTCAAGTTCTATCGACCACCGATACAACTCTACGCACACTTGACGTTTGCTTTACCTAAAACAAGTATGAAACTATTTTGCAAGAATAAAACTACGAGTACTTTGCGAGAATAAAACTATGAATAAATTGCAAGGTAATAAAAGTGGATAGCTTTTGTCAACAAGAAAGTCATTTGTCCCTAAGCAATCGATAACAAGTACAGATAATCATTCTTGTAATATTATATGAGGGAGAGGCATGAGCTAACATACTTTCTCTACTTGGATCATATGCACTTATGATTGGACCCCTAGCAAGCATCCGCAACTACTAAAGATCATTAAGGTCGTGAAACCCAACCATAGTATTAAGTATCAAGTCCTCTTTACTCCCATATGCCATAACCCACTTATCCGCGTTTAGGCTGCTGTCACCCCCGCAACACCGACAATAAGCAAACCATGAACATATTGCAACACCCTACAGCGAGGATCCCTCATGTTTGCGCGAGACGGAGGGCACCGTAGGATAGCACCATAAATAAAATATACAATCATACCAACCAAGATCACGATTAACCCATAGGACAAAACAGATCTACTCAAACATCATAAGATAACCATAGATCATTGGGAAATAATATATGGAGTCGAGCACCATGTTTAAGTAGAGATTACAGCGGGGAGAAGAGGTGTTACACCGCTGCATAGAGGGGGAGAAAGTTGGTGTTGACGGTAGCAAGATTGTTGATGTAGATCGCCGTCACGATCCTTGCCCCGGCGGCACTCCGGCGCCACCGGGAGAGAGGGGGAGAGAGCCCCCCTCCTTCTTATTCTTCCTTGGCCTCCCCCCTAGATGGGAGAAGAGTTCCCCCTCTACTCCATGGTCTCCATGGCGGTGGAGGGGCGGGAGCCCCTCCGAGATTGGATCTCCCTCTCTGTTCTCTTCTGTTTCGCGTTCCTGTTTTCTGGCTGAAAACTGTTTCTTATATTCCCAGAGATCCGTAACTCCGATTGCGCTGAGATTTTAACACGATTTTTTTACGGATATAAGCTTCCTTGCGCCTGAAGTAGAGCTCCAATCTACGTATGAGGTGAGCACAGCCCACCACGGCGCGCATGGGCCCTAGGGCATGCCCCGGTGTCTTGTGGTGGGTGTGGGCCCCCGTTTGCGTTGATTCCAGGTCCCAAAAAATCACATATATTCCAAAATAATTCTTCGTAAATTTTTATCGTGTTTGGACTTCGTTTGATATGGATATTCTGCGAAACAAAAAACATGCAAAAAACAGGAACTGGCACTCGGCACTGGATCAATAGGTTGGTCCAATAAATCATATAAAATATTGCCAAAAATATGTGAAAGTTGTATAATATTAGCATGAAACAATAAAAAATTATAGATACGATGGAGACGTATCAGTGATCACGAGGAGGTATTGATCACGAGGTGATTTATTGCTTGGCCGGATAGCCAAGAGTGAGATGGTTTTTGAGATGGTGGTTCAACAGTAATCTTAGTAGTTTCATATCATGCTTTATAGTTGCTTTCACATCATAGTAGTTAATAACTTAATCTGTTAATGCTATGTTGTTGTTTTTCCTTGATGCTTTTGGTTGTTGTGAGCTTGCAAGTACATTCAATGTACTGACCTGGCGTGTCATGCCAGATTGCAGGTGATGCCGTGATTGATTGCTTGTCGAGGTTACTGATCATGCGAGCTAGATCGTGTCCCAGCCAGAGTCCCTGCGGAGTAGAGTTCACCACTGTCGTTGTTGTTCCGCTGCTACGAGTTGTTTCGCTGCTAGCATAGAGCTTCCTTAGTAGGCGTAGTGTCGCCGTGCTGATGTGATCTTCTGTAACATCGGACCCGTGTACCATTATCCTTTGTAATAAGAGATGATTTGTTCTATGTCAAGCAGTGCCGTATTCCAGAAGACTTGATCTCTGGGCTGGAATGCGGGGTGTTCCGGTTCCTCTGAGCCGGGGTGCCACATGCTATCCAAATATGCAAGTCAAGCGACCGGTTCTAGCTCTAATCAGCCATCACATTCAAAGCGTTCAAGATCGCCTCCGAATCAAGAGTTTCGACGCTATGTAAGGCCATATGGGTCATGGACACTGACACCATGGATGTCACAACCCCCGTATGCACCATATTACATGAGAGACTTCAATGGAGGATGGGGGAAGCCCCCAATGGCTCCTTATGATTTTCATATGGGGTGGGCAGCACCTAGAAGGCCTGCTCGCGAGAGGCTTTATTATCCCACACAAGGCCGTTTGAGCTATGGTGCTAATCGGCCAACAAAAATTTCTCCAAGCAAGGCCAATAAAAAGTGTGGCGTATTAAGTAACCTAATGCGGAAATTTCAGAATGCGACAAGCAAAAGGAGATCAAAAAGTTGATTGATGGTAATCTGGCTAATTCTAATGGTGGTATTGTTATTGTTCAGCAGGGTTCCATGGTTAATGATCATGAGGCTAGCACAAGCAAGGCCAAACCTAGGGATCCCAAATATACCCAACCTAAGTGGTGTCCTCCCGGTTTAACTAAGACCATGAAAAGGAGATTACAACGCATGAGGAACCACGAGAAGGTAGAGCGCAAAGAAGAGAAGCAAATGGACGAATTGTTCAATGAAATTCGTCCCATGGCACTCACAAAACAAGTGTGGAGGCCTAAACAAAAAGAAAACACAGATGCTTCTACATTAGCTACAACAACACCTTCACCATCAAAAGAGGATGACGCGACCCCTATTACATCGCCTACACTGCCTGAAACATCCCCTTCAATTGAGGAAACTTTAAGCCCAATATACACATTGGGAGATGAAGATGAGATGGTGGATTACGAATCTACGCCGGTTCGAGAAGGTATGGATATTAATATGGTGTATTACTTACCTGCCGAGTTTCATGCTATAGGTGAAGAAGAGGATGTGGCCCAGCTGGATTTTGGTCCTAAGAACGCTATATTCGAGAAGCCAAAAGAACCGGTGAAACACTTGAAGCCATTGTACCTCAAAGGTCATATTAACGGATCACCGATTGCTAGGATGCTCGTTGATGGTGGTGCTGTGGTAAATCTTATGCCCTATTCGGTCTTCAAGAAGTTGGGGTTAGATGATGATGCATTGATGAAGACCAATATGGTACTTAATGGATTTGAGGGTAAAGAAAAGACAGAGGCCAAAGGTGTGATGTGCATGGAACTCACTATGGGAAGCAAAACTTTGGCCACCATATTCTTCATCGCCGAGGTGCAAGGTAACTATAATGTTATATTAGGCCGCGATTGGGTTCATGCTAACCAATGTGTGCCATCTACCATGCATCAATTCTTAATACAATGGGTCGATGATGAGGTAGAAGTCATTCACGCGGATAATTCGGCTTGTGTTGCTCTGGACGATGCATCGGTGGATTGGAATCATCCCGATGTTACTTGCTTAACAGGGCGTGACCTCTCAGAGTTTGATTTCCTTAGTGCTACAAGGAACAAGTTCATTCCCATCTCTTTAAAGCCGGTTGGTGTTAATCGGTTCCAAGGTATGATGTAAACAAGAAGTTAAAATCAATGTCTGATACATAATTATCACCCTGAGAAATATAAATGGCCGATGGAGTGTTGACATCGTCCTTAGAACAAACATGGTGCAAATTATTTTTCGGCATTCAAGATTTGCCGAAAAACAGGGGGGCATGTGTTGACACCAGATTTTGGCATGGAATGAAATGCAATTAAGATGGTCTCAAATGGAGAAGTGATCTACATGAGAAAGTTCCGTATTGTCGACATGAACATCTTTGAAGTTTGGGCCATCGCCATCCGATCTCATCTCAAAGGCCGAAGTTGTGTTCGAAATACTGAGATTTTGTATCCAGATCACTGTTCGGCCAATTACGCCTCAAGCGAGGCCTCAAATGAGAAAACATTCTACATGAATTATCTTCGTCTCGTCGAATTGGTCGATTTTGATATAAAAATCATCCCAATCCGAGATCGTATATAAAAGTTACAGCCACCTGAGTGCGGCCCTATCACGGGGCAAAAGTGGCGTGCCCCATCAGACACGATGTCTGATGGGTAGCGCGAGTAACAGTCTGTTTTGCGCGAGCGATTCAGCCCTGAAGATGGCTTCGAATTGAAAAACGTTCAACATGAAAGTTGTTCGTCTCGTCAAAACGGTTAAATTTGCTTCTTACGTGATTTGGATCTGAGGTCATTTACTACCCCAAAAATGACCCGCAAGGTGCAACTAATTTTTAGACCGAACAATTTTGGAAAGTTCTGACCAAACAATCCGAATTGGACCCAAATTAGGGTTTTGGACGTGAATTCTAACTTTTCCTTGCACGGGAAGTCCAGCCGCCTCTTATATACATGAGGGGTGACGGCCGATTGAAAGAACAACACACAATCGCAAAACCCATCTAATTTTTACCCTAGTTTTACATCTCTACCTGGTTCTTTCTCTCTCGTTCTTCGTTCGTTCTTCGTGTTGAAGGGCAGCGATCCTCGAGGCTCTAAGGGCGGGAGAACTGACCTAGGGCAGCCCATAGCCACCCCGCGTCCAGACGGGGTCCCTCCTGGGCGCGTGGGGTTTCGGGTCCTGAAAAGCACCCGCCGGATTGCTTGCGTACCGCGCTTCCGGACGAGTCTCCTTCGACATGAGCTGCAGTGCATCACCCTCGGCGTTGGAGGTACACGATAACGTGTTCGTGTGCGAACACCGTGTTCTGACTGAAGCCATGGAAGGAGGTACGTGATGTGAATCCCATGCCCATGCGTGCCTCCTCTGTTTCATAGCGCTTGTAGGGCGCACGAGATAGTTTTTTTATAGGGTCAGGCATGATTTGGTTGGGGGAGGGGACGCCATGAGTAGGGTGCTCAAAGTAGTCTGTGTTTTCTTGAAGATGTTAGTTGATTTTTGTGCAGACGTTGGGTTGGGCGATCATTCCATGAGCAGGTGTTCAAAGTAGCAGATGCCCGTTGTAGTTTTGAGATGTGAGAATGTAGGATGTGAAAAGTGAATGATAGGAAGGATGTGATTTTCGTCAGTTTGTTTGTTCCCTGTCAGTGTCAAAATCTGAAGAAAGAAGAAGTACAAAGTGTTAAGTCTGAAACTCTGTTTTTGGAGTAGTCATGTTTCGTACTGAATGTAGTTTGACTTATTGTAAAGCAAGCAAGTAGTTCTCCATATTTTTGCTTACTTCCCTGTTTTTTAATTCCACATAACCAGCAGATTTTTGCTTACTTCCCTGTCTTTTTAATTCCACATAACCAACATACTTTGCTTACTTCCCTGTTTATTTAGTTCCACATAACCAGCAGATTTTGTACTCATGTAGGAGCATGTTTAAGCACCAAGGAAGAAATCAAAAGGTGACGTTGTTGCTGATCCGAAGGGAGAAGGTCCTGGTGTTGCACAGAAGAGGCATGCAGTGATTGTTGCTCCAGGAGGCTTTAAGATTAATGAGAATGGACCTAGGGCAAGCTCTAACTGTGTTTTCAACCTTGCAGCTTTCAAGGCTGCAAAAGGACCCTCTTCATCACATAAGTGAATGTTCAGTCTGTTTGTAAAGTAGCTTCTCTTATGTTGGTTAAGTGACAAACTTGTATTATGGCAAATCATAGTGACAAGCTTGTCTTTTTATTGCTTAAGTGACAAACTTCTGTTTTGGCAAATCATAGTGACAAGCTTGTCTTTTATTGGTTAAGTGACAAACTTGTATTTTGGCAAATCATAGTCACAAACTTGTCCTCTGTTGGTTCAATACATGCTTCATTTGGTACACCATGTACACACTCCCACGTCTCATTATAAAAAGAAGTAAAGAAAGATAGCGATTTCTTCGTTTCATACATCCCAGCACAACAGCATACAAATCCCACAACAATATACAAAATTTCATTTTCAGTTTCATAATGTGCGATACATCCCAGATTCACAAATCTCAGGTTTCATATTGTGCCATAAAAAATTCATGGGAAAACTAAATAAGTTTCATTTGCTCATTTCATTACACTGAAAACTAAACAGAGCACGATCATAGCCTTTAAGATTTTTATTTTCATGGCTTGTTCTGAAAACAGAGCATCCTTCTCTTCTATCTTCTTCGCCGGCTCAATTTCTTCGATCACTGAACTGAAAGTCGTCGTATCCGCGGGTGGCAAAAGGGAGCTGATTTAAATTGCAAAATAACTGAACATCACTCCACCATCCACCCCTGCTATTGAAGCTCCCTTGAGGCTTGGCTATGGCAGCTTTGCTTCGAGCAGCTGAAACCCAAGCGAAAAAACAGGACTTTTTCCAGCCATGTCGATCTCCAGACAAACAAAACCCAAATCAGAGCAGATACCTATCCTTAGCAAGAGATGCAACCAGGGGTGGGGTTCCCCGTAGGTCACCACGGGTCGGGTTCTCCCTCACCTTGGATGGTGGATTTGAATGGCGGTGGCCGCTATGGTGAACTGATGGGCAGCTGAACGATGGCGACCTCTACGGCAAACTGATGTGAAGCTGAACGACCACAGATTTGAATGGCGGCGGCCTCTAGGGCAAACTGATGGGCAGCTGAACGACCACGGATTTGAACGGCAGCGGCCGCTACGCCGGCGTGTGGTCTGGAGCGCTAATGACCAGCGGCTCGTCAGGAGGAGCGACTTCTCTGGTCTCGGTTTGGAGCAGTGGCTCGTCTGATCCAACAACAAGCGGTCCGGTGCAACCAACAACAAGAGGTTTGGTGCCACGTCAAAAGTAATTGCCAACTCATCTTCTAAAACCAGCCAAAATCCTAAAATCGGTAGCAACACCATTTAGGGGAAAGATTTACCCGGTTTTAAGGATTTTAGGGTCAAAATCATACCAAATTGGAGTTTGCGAAAAAGGGTTCCCCCCGCTTTATATTATGAAGCACAACTGCCAAGCATCTAACAACATGAAAGTACAAGTTCAGGGTACGAACAGCAAATAAACAAGGTCCGGCTGGGGGCACAGCCAAACAAGCCCCAAAGACAAGAAAAAAGCGACTCTAATCAGGCTCCGGGGGTGGGGGTGGTGAAGGCGGGGCCAACGCGGCTGCAGAGGAGCAAAGACCTGCGACGATGGAGTCGATGAAGCCACGATCCCACCGCTTGCTAAGCGGTCTCCAGAGCTGTAGAAATCCACACATTTTAAAGACGGCATCAGTCACACGGCAAGGAATCACGTGCTCGATCACCAGTTTATTGCGACAATTCCAGGGGGTCCACACCAGGGTACCCACTGCCACCCAAAGGGAGGGCCTACTAATAGGGGGGGAATCTAGGATCTCCCGGAATAAGTCTGGGAGATTATCATGGCACCACGTCCTGCCCACGACATCCTGGAAGCAACTCCATATGAATCGCGCAGCCGAGCACCGGAAGAAGATATGGTTGGAGTCTTCCGGAACTCCACATAAGGGGCAAAGGCCATCACCCGGGCCATTACGCTTCTGGACCTCTGTGCCCGAGGGCAGGCGGCCACGAACCCATTGCCACAAGAAGATACGTATCTTCAGTGGTAACTTAATTTCCCACAGTACTGTAAGCTCATTGGGACCCAGAGTCGGCAAGATCGCGCAGTATAGGGATTTACTGGAGAATGCCCCATTCGGCTCAAGGTGCCACGCAACAAAATCCGGTTCGAGCGAGGGGGTGTGCAGTGCCACGCACTCCAAAAGTTCGTCCCATTGTTCTCGCTCAAGATCCCCAAAGGTGCGACGAAAGGTGATGGCGCCTATGTCATGAAGGGCGGCTCCCATCGAAAGACGTGGGTGGGAGCAAATCGAGAATAAGGAATAGAACCTTTCCGCGAACGGTCTGGTTCCTGACCATCTATCCAGCCAGAATAGTGTATTGGCGCCCGAGCTCACAGCAATCGACGTGCCAATCCGGAGGATCGGCATCAATTGAATAATTGACTGCCAGAACTGGGATCCCCCGACCCGAGGGGCAAAGGCTAGAGGTTGTCCGCGCAGATACTTTGCACGGATAATCTGTCGGTGCAACAAAACCTGGGTCTGTTGCCCTGACTGTGCACAGGCACGAGAACAAGATTACAACACCAAGGCCGTGTCAAGATACAAGAGACCAAGACCTTCGAAGAACCAGCATGCTGATTAAGAAGGCCAAGACCAAGACAGAGAAGCGAGACACCACCAGGAGAAAAGCCTCCCTTGCCGGCCAGGCGGACCTGGCAAGGACAAGGGCTCCCCCGGAAGAAAGCATTCAAGACGTTCCGGCAGGGCCTGCCGGGACTCACAAGGGCAAAGACACCTCACCAAGCCATCTCACCACAACCCACGTCGTTGATCAATGCGGTGTCAAGCCGCAAAGTGACTAAGTGGCAGCCATTCGCCACATGGCGGCCTCTTTCTACAGGAAATACCTACAGATGACACATGTCCTGCGAACATGTCAGGCAAGCAGGCATGGAGCTGGCAAGACGAGCCCGGCAAGGCTTGCCGGGCAAGCAACGATGTGACGTTGAGCGGTGCATTTAATGCACTCTGTTAGCCTGCGGAATTAGGTATGATAGCACTGTTTGCTATCTTATCAGTGCATAATGACTGTTTTGCCACTGTGGTGACCCCTTAACCTATAAAAGGAGGCCCATGACAACCGTAGCAAGGGTTGAAAAGTTGAACACCCCCACGCTCGTACTCGGGTAGTCACTGCCTCCCCAGGGCGAGCCTGCCAGGCATGTGTACTACGATCCACCATCACTTTTCCACCATCAATTCACCAAAGCAGGAGTAAGGTTTTACACCTCGCGGCGGCCCGAACATGGGTAAAATTGCCCGTGTGATCTCTGCCGTGCTGCCCCACGTTCTTCTGCTCTTTGTGCAACGCGACATCCCCCCTGCCGAACCAGCAAGGGGCCCCTTGGCCCCATAGGTGGCCGTGGTTTCCCACGACATCTTTGGCGCGCTAGGTAGGGGGATCGCTTGCGCAAAACTGAAAGCGTGTGCAGCGCGTCATCTTCATCACCATCTTCGTCTTCGACGGCGCCGTCGGCAATGGCGCCCAAGAAGAAGCCCGGTGCTGCTGCTCACCCATCCACCTCGAAGGCGCCGCCGCTCGCAGCCACCAATGCTGCGGGGGACGCGGAGGCGCACTAGAGTGTGGACGCCGCTGGGGCTGTGGTCGGGGCAGGCGGCACCGTCACCACTTCTCCTGCGGTCGAAGCAGGAGCAGGAGACGCCGGAGGAGAGCAACATCAGCAACACCCCGATGGCCACGCTCCGCGAGGTACGGGTGAAGGGGCTACTCCATCCACACTCCTTCCCCTCGCCAATGAGCACAGCCGCAGCAATAGCGCTCGGTCCGGGGCGAATCGCCGCCCTCCGGCCGCCCCCACCACAGGGGCGGCCACAGCGCGTGCACCTCCCCCGGGACGAGTCGACCAGGCTGTTGCGCCTAGTGGAGCTGCTGACCCTCAAGCGCCATCACCGCGCCACCATGCCATCCAGGTGGCCGCCCCGCAACAGCGGGGACGTGATACGGTCGCTGCTGGCCCCGTCAGGAGCCGAGCGATGGCGCGATCTGTGTCATCATCGCCCATACCAAGTACTGCTACGGAGGCCATGGCGCGGGCTCAACTGCTGCTGAGGTTTTCGTCAGCGGCCAAGCAGATGGATGAATGGCGTGCCACCATCCAGAGCCTGCTCGGCTTCGCTGAGGCTGGGGGTTCGCAGCGAGCTGGCCCGCCACATCCTCCCCAAGCGACGACAACGGCCCATGCTGCTGGTCGTACGGAAGGGGCCACCCCCACGGTACAATCCCTACCACGGCAGCTAGCGCGGGCGTAGCCGAATCAAGAGCCTAATGGCGTCTCGACGGCCTCTTCTGACCCTCGAGCACGTCCAGGCCGGCAGCGTGCCCCGGAGGACAGGCGGAGGGGAGACGCACGCGTTGTCGTTGAGCAACGCCACGACGCCCACCGCCGGGCTAATGGGTGTGATGGTCCCGACGTCGATAAGCCTGCGCTCGATACTGGCGGGTACCTACCTTTCGAGGTTGGGTGCCCTGCCTTTACTCATGAGCTACGGCAAGTTCATTGGCCGTCCGTTCGCACGTTCAAGCCAGAGATACCTGAGAAGTACGATGGGAGGCTGAACCCGGCAGAGTTTCTGAGCATCTACACCATCGCTGTTCAAGCTGCCGGGGGAAGAGATGAGAAGGTATTCGCCAACTACTTCCCTTTGGCTCTCAAGTCCAATGTGAGGTCTTGGCTGATGCACCTGCCAGAGAACTCCATTTCGTCATGGGCTGATTTGTGCCAAGAGTTCATTGGCGCCTTCACTGGCGGCCATCAAGAACCAGGTCGGCCCAGTGATCTGCAGCTTCTTCAGCAGAAAGAAGGAGAGACTCTCCGGAAGTATTTGCAGAGATTTAGCAGAGTCCACAGAAACATCCCAAATATCCTTCCAGCAGCTGTGATAGCCGCCTTCCAGTCCAATGTGCGCAACCAGAAGATTCATTCCAAGATGAATGTACGGTTGCCCAAGACTGTGAAGGAACTTTACACCTTGGTGGATAAGTGTGCTCGGATGGAGGAGGGAAGAAAACTGCCCGTAGAGGAGGATTGCATTAATGTTGATTCAGAGGATGATGACAAGTCCACCAGTCAGAAGAAGAGCAAGAAACGCAATAAGAAGCACAAGGATAAGACGGTAATGTCTGTTGAAGGGTCGGGTATCCCTAGTACCGGCAAAAAGGTTAAGGCCAAAACCCCCGGCAAGGAAGCTACCGTGTGCTCTGACTGCCGGGAGGCCGTGGCCGCCGAAAAGGCCGGGAAAGGTGATGGACCGTACTGCAAGATCCATCGGACCAAGGGCCACGACCTTCAAGAGTGTTATCAGGTTGAGCAGCTTGTCAAGAGACAGAAAGCAGAATATGAGAAGCGTGACAAGGAAAAGGGACAGAATGTTGCTGGCGGTAAGGGTCGTGGCGGTGAAGTAAATCGCCCCGGCAGACCTCTTCGGAACAAAGGAAAACCCACCAGGGATCGAGAGAAGGAAGCCTGTGGTGATGAGAGTGATGAAGGGGATGAAGAGGAAACCAGAGAGCAGGAGTTCCAGAAGGCCACTGACGCCCTGTGCATTGACGGGGGTGCGTCCCTACACGCCTCTCACCGCCAACTCAAGCGGTGGGCGCGTGAGGTTAATGTCGTGGAACCAGCGCCAGGGGCCCGGGAACCACTCAAATGGTCACGCACGCCCATCATTTTTGACGAAGAGGATCATCCTGACCGCACCACCGCGATAGGATGTTTGCCATTGTTGGTCTCTCCAACAATCCGCAACCTCAAGGTCATGAAGATGTTGGTGGACGGCGGGGCCGGGTTGAATCTGATTTCCCCAAAGGTTATCAGCAAGCTTCAGATAGCGGAGGATGAGTTAAAAGTCACCGGCACGTTTCAAGGAGTTAATCCCGGCAGGAGTCATCCTAAGGGAAAGATCATGTTGCCTGTGACGTTTGGGGGAGAGCTGAACTACCGGACTGAAAAGATTGTGTTTGATGTGGTTGACCTCCCCTTGCCGTACAATGGAGTCCTTGGACGCCCAGCCCTGGCTAAGTTCATGGCTGCATCCCACTATGCCTACAACATCTTGAAGATGCCAGGGCCAGTTGGAGTCATTTCCGTCCCATCAGATGAGAAAGACGCAATCATTTGTGTGTACAAGATGTACCGGGACGCAGTCGCGGCAGAGGCAGCAGCAGCGGCAGTTCCCGCCAAGGAGATCAGAGGGAAGAAGAAGGATAGTAAGGGCTCCGGCAAGGAATTCGGGAAGCGTGCCTCTCCGGAGTGCACTGCGCCTGTTGATGACTTGCCGGAGAGTTCCAACAGCAAGAGATCCAAGGTTGCTGCTCCACAAGTGAAGAAGGTCCCGGCAGGGCTGGCTGGCGTTGATGGTACTTTCACCATCAGCACCACCCTCGATGACAAATAGGAAAGCACGCTCGTTGCCTTCCTGCGGGCGAATATCGATGTGTTTGCCTGGCAACCATCTAATATCACCGGTGTTCCCAGGGAGGTAATCAAGCACCACCTTGCTGTCTGCCCACATGCCCGACCTGTCAAGAAGAAAGTCCGGAAGCAGGCATTGGAGAGGCAGCAGTTCATTACAGAGGAGATCAAGAAACTTGAGGCAGCTGGTTTGGTCAGAGGAGTGCTGCATCCAACATGGTTAGCAAATCCAGTGGTTGTCCGGAAGGCCAATGGGAAATGGAGACTTTGCATAGACTTCACAGATCCCAACAAGGCTTGCCCGAAAGACCCATTTCCCTTGCCGCGCATCGACCAGATCATGGACTCCACTTCAGGCTGCGATTTGCTCTCCTTTTTGGATGCATATTCTGGGTATCATCAAATCTTCATGTCCAAGGAAGACGAAGAGAAGACCTCGTTTATCACCCTGTGTGGTACGTACTGTTTTATCCGCATGCCTTTCGGATTAAAGAGTGTCGGGTCTACTTTTGCAAGGGCAGTCCAGATTGGTTTTGGGCCACAGCTGCACAAAAACATTGAGGCTTATATGGATGATATTGTGGTCAAAACCAAGGATAGATCAACCCTTATCCAGGATTTGGAGGAGACATTTGCCAATTTGCGCAAGATCAACTTGAAGCTCAACCCGGAGAAGTGTGTATTTGGTGTTCCCTCCGGCAAACTGCTCGGGTACTTTGTATCCCATCGGGGGATCGAAGCCAACCCCGATAAGATCCAAGCCATCGAATAGATCCAAGCACCAAAGACGGTCAAAGATGTAAGGCGTCTGACAGGGTGCGTTGCCGTGCTAAGCAGATTCATTTCCAAGTCTGCCGAGCGCGCCTTGCCGTTCTTCAAAATCTTGAAGAAGGCAGGGCCCATGAAGTGGACTCCAGAAGCAGATGCGGCTTTGCAAGAGTTGAAGGCCTACCTATCTTCTGTGCCCACCTTGGTTGCTCCCAAACCGCAAGAGCCGTTGCTGTTATACTTGGCGGCAACCAATCAAGTGGTTAGTGCAGCCTTGGTGGCGCAGCGGGAAGTGGATGAAACAGAGAGTGAGCAAAGACCGGCAGAGTCAGATAGGGATTAGGACAGAGGTAAGCACGGCAGCGAAGACAACCCCAAGGACACGGCAAGGAAGAAAGTGGTGCAGCGCCCAGTGTACTTTGTCAGTTCCCTGCTACAGGGGGCTAGATCGAGGTACTCTGGCATGCAAAAGTTGATCTTTGGCCTCATCATGGCCTCAAGGAAACTGCGCCACTACTTCCAAGCCCATGAGATCACGGTTGTCACTCACTTCCCGTTGCAAAGGATACTCCGGAACCCTGAGGCTACTGGCAGAATAGTGGAGTGGGCTTTGGAGTTATCCAGTTTTGGTTTGAAGTTTGAGAGCACATCAACAATCCAGAGCAGGGCATTGGCAGAGTTTATTGCAGAATGGACGCCAACCCCTGACGAGGAAGTGCCAGAAACAGTTATCCCCGGCAAGGAGGCGCCCCAAGAATGGATCATGTATTTTGATGGTGCTTTTTCCCTACAAGGTGCAGGGGCTGGCGTGCTTCTCGTCGCTCCCTCCAGGGAACACTTGAAGTACGTCGTCCAGATGTATTTTGCCCGGGAAGAGGCAACCAACAATACAACAGAGTATGAAGGGCTCCTTGCCGGGCTCAGGATTGCCGCAGAATTGGGAATCAAGAAGCTGATCATTCAAGGAGACTCACAGCTTGTGGTGAGACAAGTCAACAAGGATTACCAAAGTCCATTGATGAAGGCATACGTTGAGGAAGTGAGAAGATTGGAGGAGCGCTTTGACGGGTTGCAAACAGAGCACATACCTCGTGCGGAAAACAGCATAGCCGATCACCTATCAAAGTGTGATGCCTAAAAGCTTCCTGTGGAACCAGGAACTTTTGTTCTCCATCTTACTCAGCCCTTCGTATCCCCAGCAACAATGGCCCGGAAAATGAGAAAGCTGGACTCCGGTAAGCCTCTCCCGATAGAGCCATCCGCTCCTGGCAGGGACCCTGCCGGAAACAACTCCTCACAACCTGTCGGACCGCACCCTCCAGCCGGACCCATGATCCCTGCGAACGAGGAATGTGCCCCCGCAGTTGAGGAGGTGCCACTAGTCCTTGTTGCCGAGCCCCAGGCTCCAACTTGGGCAAGGCACATAGTCCACTTTCTCCAAACCGGAGAACTCCCCAATGACCAAGATGAGGCTGAAAGAGTAGCCCGGAGGGCCAGTATGTACCAGTTTGTCGATGACACTCTGTATAGAAGGAGGCCCAACGGTGTGAAATTGAAATGCATCTGCCGGGAAGAAGGGAAGGAACTGCTGGCTGAGATACACAAAGGCATGTGTGGCTCCCACATTGGATCAAGGGCGCTGGTTGGGAAAGCATTCCGGCAAGGATTCTATTGGCCCACAGCCCTCCAAGATGCGGTTGAGCTAGTCACCAAATGTGAAGCCTGTCAGTTCCATTCCAAGAAAATCCACCTGCCTGCCCAAGCTCTTCAGACAATCCCTTTATCATGGCCATTTTTGGTCTGGGGGCTCGATATCCTCGGCCCTTTCCCCCGAGTGATCGGGGGCTTTGAATTCTTGTTCGTTGCTATCGACAAGTTTACAAAGTGGCCGAAAGTTGCTGCCGTGAGAAAGGTGACTGCTCAATCAGCTATCAAGTTCTTGAAAGATTTGGTGTGTCATTTTGGAATCCCGGCAAGGATCATTACCGACAACGGCACCCAATTCATGAGCCACGCCTTCATGCAATATGTTCATGCCCTCGGAAGCAAGATCTCATTTGCTTCTGTCGCACATCCCAGAAGCAACGGGCAAGCTAAGAGGGCGAACGCTGAAGTGCTGCGGGGACTCAAAACAAGAACCTTTGATACGTTGCAGAAGCACGGCAGGCGGTGGATCGATGAGCTGCCGGTAGTTCTATGGTCCCTCAGAACAACACCAAATCGAGCTACCGGGCAGACTCCTTTTTCCCTGGTCTATGGGGCGGAAGCAGTTATCCCCACGGAACTCATTTACGGGTCGCCTCGAGTGCTTGCCTACGACAAAGTAGCACAAGATCAGCACCGGCGTGACGATGCTGTGCTACTCGAGGAGAACCGTCTCCGGGCTGCTACGCGTGCTGCACGCTATCAGCAAGCCCTGCGTCGCTATCATAGCCGTAGGGTTTGTGCCCGGTGTTTTGAGGAAGGCGACCATGTCCTTAGGCGCGTTTAGTCCGCCAAGGGTACAAACAAGTTGACGCCGAAGTGGGAAGGCCCTTACCGGGTAGTACGAGTCACCAGACCTGGCGCAATCCGTCTGGAGACCGGAGATGGCATTCAATTGCAAAACTCATGGAATATTGAGCATCGCCGCAAGTTCTACATGTAAGGCGGGGCTGCCGGGGCCCGACAGCCACCCTTTTGTACAGGCCTTGCCTCAGTTGCATGTAACCCCTTGTACAAAGCCAGGCGATGATCCTGAGCACCAGAGAAATAAACGAAGCGCTGGGGGGCCCCCAACCAAGTTGCATGCATGCATAAGAATTCCAAGAGCATTTGCATAAGCATTTCATGAGCATTTGCATATGCATATAGATAGGATCGCATCCTGCATCATTCTCATCTCCATAAAGCTACAGGTTCCTGCCGAGAACTTGGTTTCTGCAAGAAGATGAGGAGATGAACCAACACTGTGATCCCCGGTGAACCAAACAGATAATTTCTACCTCTTGTCCATAAGTGTTCTGTAAGCTAAAACTTGTGCATAAGAAAACCCCGCCACTCTTCGAAACTTAGGTGCTCCCATCCCTGGCTCGAACGTTGCTTCGGCCTGGATGGTCATAGTGGCCTTTGATGAAAAGAAGTTGGCGGGGGGCTGGTCCCTCTATTTCTTGCCGGTAGGCTCAGTTCCCGGGCAACGAAGAAAGGGTACCGGCAGGATAGCCTGCCGAGGAAAACTCGTTTATTTAAAATAAAGAGGTATTTCACCTCTGCGTGGACATATACATGCACGAGTTCTCGGCAAGGTTCATCTTTTTCATTAATATGCTGGTCATACAAGTACAAACCTTACAGAACACAGATATGGACTCGAGAGATTACATTATTTGAACTAAAATTTGGCAAATGCCTATGAGTTTAATATTGAAAAAAGACAAATGCTCCGTAAACTCCTCTCCCTGTCCCTCTTATCCCAGGTAGTGCGGTGGGAAGAGAAGAGGATAGGCAGTGCATCGACACAACGCCACCCCGATCCCCGTCAGGGGCTGCCAAGCACAGCCTGACAAGATCGGGAGTGGCGAGGCTGCGAAGGAGGAAGACATATGGAGCACCTCAGCGGCTCCCTGGTCACCATTTCCAGAACCAGGCGGAAGGCTCCAGCACAGGCGCTGACAGAGAGGGGCGTCGGGGGTCGGCCAGGAGACCACTGGAGGAAGCGGAAGCGCCAGGGGAGCAACCCTTTCCCCGGTCACCAAGAAAATAGTGATGATGGTGCCGGGGAAGGGGAAGGGAGGACGGAGGGATAAGGTAGCAGGTCGCCAGTACAAGATGAACGCATCGATGCAGTCGTGTTCCTACTGGACGGCCTGCCTCCTGCCTTCTTCGTCTTCCCCAGCTTCATCTTCATCAACACTGCTCCGGGGGAGCGCCAGGACTCCAGCCCGACGCCTTCCCCGGAGAGACGGCGAGTGACCAAGACGGCCAGGGGACTCGGGACACGCCCCTCCCCGCCTTGTCGGGTAGGAAGGCGCGCCTCTTGTCGACATCATACCCACAACTCCCGGATGGGGCAGTGCTGGGTTTACCGACGATTCCTAGCCCCGCCTCCCGGGCACGCCCCAGAGACGCCAAGGACCCGATCGCCAAGACCACGAGCGACGGTGACCCAAGGCCGGACACCGCACTACCCAACGGGCAGGCGACCGTGGCAAATGGAGCAAGCATTCCCTCACAACGGGAGAGCTTGGTATCTCCCACACTACGAGCAGCCCGTCCATGACGCCTTCTCCGAGCATGGACCAGGCTCACTCCCCGAACGTCAACACTCAACAACTCTAGGCACAAGCTGGAGCCCGGAGCTTGGCCTCGGGCCCTTCTCTTCAACATGACCAACGAAAGGCAGAAACAGGGGAAGAAAGGATCCGGAGATGGATGGCTCGGCTCTCCCTCCGCCCCTCCTTTTATAGGCGGAGCAAGAAAGGGAGCCGCTCCCTCAACAAGCAATCGCCGCCCCTCTCCGCCAATTCAAGAAGACCAGGCCCTCGCCTTGATGCTCTCCCGCGCCACGCGCCTCCGTTACCTACCCCGCACGATGCATGCCACATACGTGGCTAGGGATAAGGGCGTGGTGGGAAGAGTGAATTGGCAGTTTCTACCCCATGCGTTAAAGTCATTTACGGGCCATTGCAAAGATGGCCCCACCACGATTGGCTTTACACGGCGCGCGGAAACTAGAAACTGGCCCAGAGTCGAGATTAATGAAGAAGCAAAGAAGACTCCAAGAGATCAGCCTCTTCAGCGCCCCTGCCTATGCACTTATTAGGACCTACCCCGACGACGCCCGGAAGCGCGGTCGGGGCAGGCCCGGGGGCTTCTGTCGGTGCAACAAACCCTGGGTCTGTTGCCCCGACTGTGCACAGGCACGAGAACAAGATTACAACACCAAGGCCGTGTCAAGATACAAGAGACCAAGATCTTCGAAGAATCAGCATGCTGATTAAGAAGGCCAAGACCAAGACAGAGAAGCGAGACACCACCAGGAGAAAAGCCTCCCTTGCCGGGCAGGCGGACCTGGCAAGGACAAGGGCTCCCCCAGAAGAAAGCATTCAAGATGTTCCGGCAGGGCCTGCCGGGACTCACAAGGGCAAAGACACCTCACCAAGCCAGCTCACCACGACCCACGTCATTGATCAATGCGGTGTCAAGCCGCAAAGTGACTAAGTGGCAGCCATTCGCCACATGGCGACCTCTTTCTACAGGAAATACCTACAGATGACACCCGTCCTGCGAACGTGTTAGGCAAGCATGCATGGAGCTGGCAAGACGAGCCCGGCAAGGCTTGCCGGGCAAGCAACGATGTGACGTTGAGCGGTGCATTTAATGCACTCTGTCAGCCTGCAGAATTAGGTATGATAGCACTGTTTGCTATCTTATCAGTGCATAATGACTGTTTTGCCACTGTGGTGACCCCTTAACCTATAAAAGGAGGCCCATGGCAACCGTAGCAAGGGTTGGAAAGTTGAACACCCCCACGCTCGTACTCGCGTAGTCACTGCCTCCCCAGGGCGAGCCTGCCGGGCATGTGTACTACGCTCCACCACCACTTTTCCACCATCAATCCACCAAAGCAGGAGTAAGGTTTTACGCCTTGCGGCAGCCCGAACCTAGGTAAAATTGCCCGTGTGATCTCTGTCGTGCTGCCCCACGTTCTTCTGCTCTTTGTGCAACGCGACATCCCCCCTGCCGAACCAGCAAGGGGCCCCTTGGCCCCATAGGTGGCCGTGGTTTCCTGCGACATAATGTCCAACCACAGGCCGCCGGCGCCTGTCTCAATGCGCCACAGCCACTTGGCGAGAAGTGCAATATTCATACGCTTCGAGGAAATAATACCAAGGCCACCCTGATCCTTGGGCTTGCAGATCTCGGACCACTTGACCATGTGTCGGGCCCATTTCTGAGAATAATTCCCAGAATAGCCCTAAGTCACACCAGCCCCAAGATCAACACAACTGGTGGACTTCCTTGATATAGATAACCAGTACAAGATAATATTACACAGGGTTGAGTCTGAGGCTCAACAAAGTTTATTACAACTTGCCAATAGATGGCAGTGGCGGAATATGATAGTGGTGTGGTGGTGGTACAATACTAGTACAATAACATAGAGCCAAGCGTCAGTGTGAGGCTTGACTATTTTATTGGTGTAGCGGAAGCTCGGCGGATGATACAAGTGGTAGACTCTTATCTCACAGGTTGACTGACTGTGACTCCTCTAAGCGTCGGGCTCGCTAGCGCAATCCTCTTCCACAAGCTCGTCCCCTTCCAAGTCTGGCCAAGTAAATAGCCAGGGACAAGCCAGTGAGTACATTGGAATGTACTCGCAAACATTATGTACACAAGATATAGTGGATGCATATGCTCGTGCTAACTAGAAGTGAAATCATGACAAATAAATGATATGAACATGAACATAGCATGTTAGTCATAATCAAACTTATTAGAAATTAAACAAATGAATGCCACGGGTAGTCTAGCCAGCCCAAGTGACACTCAGCAAAATAAAAGAAATGCCAGTCAGGTGTCAAGTGACGCCACGGTCGGACTTGAAGAGAAATGCCAATCGGGTGTCCACAAGAGTAGTGGCGGAGCCGCCTGTTAACTCGAGAGACGCCACGAGAGGTCTTGAAAATAAAATTGAGTGCCCGGGGTAGTCTGGCCAGCCCCTGAGACACTCAGGAAATATAAAAATATAAGAGAAATGGGTTAGTCCTCAATAATATGCATAACCATAATAATATTGAACATGCATAAAATATTCATGGTAACAACAGGGTGTCTATAATTATCCTGCAAAATATATCAGGCATATTAAAATTATTTCCTCCGGAGACCGACACCGGGACCGACACTTGACCCACCCAGCTACGCCCTTTGACCGAGGACACGGCTATTCGAATAGGTTTAACTCTGCAGAGGGTGTACTCTTTACCCACAAGTAAAGGATTTCTTTAGTCAGCACCGTGTCACTGACTAATTCCCATTACGGTCTTTGGGTTAAAAACACACCTGACCAGCACACACCAGATTAACTTTCCGGATGCCAGGAATCACCCAAAGCATCGTTCAAGAAAAACTCTAAGACGGAGATACCAATGTCCTACATGGGATCACTATTAATACACGCGGATTCCAAGGGGTGCCCCCCTCTCGTTTACAACCGGAACACCCATGCCTCCTGACCCGATGACAAGATTTAGTCCAAGGCCCTGGAAACCCTCATCATGGCCCTCTGTACCGTGTGCACTTAGACAGGGGTTATCAACTTACTAAGCCGTACCTTCCTTGCGGAAGGACCCGTGGCAGCACGGTATCCAGCTAGGTGTAACGGAACAAGACTCGATCTAGGCCGACTCAGGAGGTGTTATTTATCATCACCGGTATGTTCCACATAGTCACGTGACACCACCATGTCAAAAGTAATGGCCCGTGCCCACCGGCACGTCCAAGTCAGGAGACACTCCCCCGAATACTCACAACTTTACTATGTTAGAAAGATTCTTTACTTGAGTGAAGTGCAAGACATGGGTAAGAAAAATGATATGACCAAACATGCATGCACTTGTGATACATATGGTGCAATACCAACGGATGCAAACATGCTAATGCAATCACCATATCCCAAGTTCAATAATGCTTGCCTTGTCCAAAGTAGTCAGGTGAAAACCCTTCAAAATTCTCGGCAAAGTTTCCCTCTTCTTTTTCTGAAAATCCAAATTCAACTTAAATTAATTTTTTTTACAACAGTACAAAAATTTGTCTCAAAACATTTTTAAATAAATACTAAAAAAACTAGGGAGAAAAATAAGAAAAACAGAAAAGAACCAAGTCATTTGGACTTATGGTTTAAAAGCTACATGCAGTCAAAGTTGCAGTCAACTCTGCCTTAATAATAAAAACAGAAAGAAAACGTTTCGGTAGCGAATACGCCTTCCAGTGGAGAAGACGTAAAAGCGCGGAATACGCCTTTGCTTAACACAGAAACACGAGAGAGAGAGAGCTGACGGGTGGGGTCCACCCGTCGGGTTTAAACTGCGCTCGCGCGCAAAGACAGAGAGATGGCGGTGGTCACCGGCGACGATCGCCGGCGTCCCAGAGGGCGGCGATGGTCGGAACATGATCCGGGTGGAGTGGCGCGTCGGTGGATGGTGGTGGTGGTCGCCGGGGAGCACCTGAACGCCGGCGAGGTCGACGGTGGCGGACGGTGGCTCGGGTGGTTCTGGAGCTCGCCGGAGAGGGCTCGGGTAACGAAATTGAAGCGCGGGATTGATGATTTGGTGGATAAGATGGCTACTGGCAAGGTTTGGGTGAAGGTGGTGGCGTAGTGGCATTGAACTGATCAGTGATAGAGGTGGTGGAGCGGTGGCCGGAGGGGTAGAAGAAGACCTCCCCGAGGTCAGGTGAGTGGATGGGAGGGCGATTGGGAGGTGGTAGAGGTGATGGATGGAGCCAGTGGAGCTCGGGGGGGGGGGGGGGGGGCTTTTATAGGCGATCCGAGGCGGTCCGGCGAGGTTCAGATCACGCCAGAGTTACGGCGGTCGGCGAGGTAGGTTTGGGTGGTGGTCAGGGACAGTGAGGGTTAATGAGGGTGGCAGAGTCTTCTGGAGACGCCAGCGTGATCGAGGTCGAGCGCTTCGGCCTCATCCACGGGACGAGTCCCGTACGGGTGTGGCGGCGAGGACAAACTCCGGCGACTGCCAGGAGGGGTCCAGAGGTTTGGGCGGTGCGGCGATGGCGCAGAGAGGGGTGACGCGTGGAGCTGGAGGTAGGCGGGGAGGCTGCGGCGCAGTAATGGGAGTTGGTGGCCGAGGTGACTCCGCTCGTCCGCCGCGGATGAGCACGGTGCAGGGCGTTGCACCGGCCAGCCGCCAGCTCACCGGCGAGGAGTGACTGCGGAGTGGGCCAGGGAAGGGCGAGGCATTGATGATCTTGGCGTCGCTGTGAAGGAGAAGGAAGGGGAGGGGTGCACGGCACCGTTTCCCTCTGTTTCCTGACGAAATTCAGTTATCTGAATTTTATTTCAGTTATGAACAGTGCCCTGATTACTCATATGGTGTAAGGCAGAGGGTGCTGGGGATTTTTAGATTTGTGGCAATTTTTGTGATGATGTGTTGATACATATGAGAGGGCCTGGCAAAGTTTGGGAATTTTTGGAGCATTTAAAAATATGTTTGGATCAGAAATATTGAATCTGGTCCAAATTTGAATTGAGTGGGATTTGAAAATTTTGAACTGGGGTACCCCATGTCTTTGGAAAAATGGGTTGTGGGTACCATATATTTGTTGGGATAATTTTGGTGAAGGTGGAATCCTTGTAGAAATGGTGGTTCCTTTGTAAACCAAAGGAATGTTGGAATATATGAATTCCAATCTTGGAATTTTTTTGGATGGTGAAAAATATTTTTGTGGGGTAGGAGAGGTTTGGATACGGTCCTAGATGATGTGCTTGGCTTGTGGGATAATTTTGGAGTGGAAGAAAATTTGTTGGATGGGTTTTAGAAAGGCTAAAAGGAGGTGAAAAGGTTATTTTGAAAATTTAATTATCCCCAAAACTTTTCTGGCTGAAAAATAATTGTTTGAAAATCCCCAAATTAATTATCCATATAATTTTAAACCTTTCAAAACAGAATATTAAAGAAAATTGAAACCCAAATAAAATTTGAAAAGGTTTTCAAATTAAAGAAAGGTGATATGGTAAAAAAATGATTTTCAAAACTTTTATTTTTAAAGGTAAGATTTCAAATATCTCAGAAAAATATTTTTGGGGTGTTACACCATGTGGTATTTCTGCTTATTGCCTTCTCCCGCCCAGAAGAACCGGGAGAGGTACTTGGCAATCTCCTGATGGAGGGATTCATGTAGACTATAGAATCCCATAATATACATGAGCAAGCTAATAAGGGATGAGTTCATCAGAACCACCCGTGCTGCCTTGGAGAGCCGCCGCCCTTGCCATGGTTCTACCCGAAATTGGAGTTTGGAGACCGTAGGGCGGAGGTCCTTTTCCTGAAGGCGAACATCACTAATCGGCATGCCGAGGTAGGTCGTCGGGAAGGATCCCAAGCGACAGTTTAGGCGGTTAGCTATACGGTCCGCCTCCTCCGCGGAGTATCCAAGCACCATCACCTCGTTTTTCGCGAAGTTAATAGTGAGACCCGACATCTCCTGGAAACAGAGCAGCAAGAACTTGAGGTGTTGGATATCCTCATCCGATCCCTCCACCATCAGTATCGTATCGTCCGCATACTGAAGATGCGTTAGCCCCCCCATCTCCGGTGATATGGGGATAGATACCTCTAATGTGGCCAGCCCGCCTTGCCAAGTCCAAGATTGTAGCCAAGGCGTCTACCACCAAGTTAAAAAGGAAGGGGGAGAGGGGGTCTCCCTGATGCACCCCCTGACCTGTGGGAAAATATGGGCCCACCTCTCCGTTGATGTTAATCACCGTGCGTCCACTGGTCACTAGTTGCATTACGCGAGTAACCCAATGAGGGTTGAATCCACGTTTCAACAGTACCTCCCGAAGGAAGGACCAGTGCACTGAGTCGTAAGCCTTGTGAAAGTCTATCTTAAAGAAGACCGCACGTAGGCGTTTATGCCTGACTTCTTGGAGGATTTCGTGAAGGACTAGGATCCCATCCAGAATAAATTTGCCTTTAGTGAAGGCCGATTGGTTCGGATGATGGATCCTAGGAGCAATAAGGACCGCCCTAGTGGCGTACCCCTTAGCCAAGATCCGAAAGATCATGTTAAGGACCGTAATCGACCGAAATTGCCTAATATCCGAAGCCCCTCGGATTTTCGGGATCAAGGATATGATCCCATAATTAAGGCGGGCTACATCAAGGGTTCCTCTAGAAAATTCGAGGAATAGAGCTAGGATGTCATCCTTGATGGTAGACTAGAAAGCCTGAAAGAAACGGATAGGCAAGCCATCCGGACCGGGAGCTGACGCAGGATTCATAGACTTGACAAAGTGCTCAACCTCCTCTGCATCGAATGGGGCCATAAGAGCCACATTCTCGTCGGGGGAGACCTGCTGGAGAGGCGTCCAGAAGTGGTCCGCCAAGACTACGCCCCCTCTAGGGCGCCCGGCGAACAGCTCCTTATAGAACCCGTCTACATGGGCCCGAATCTCATTTGGATCCTGAAGCACCCTATCACCATCCCATAACAAAGGGATGGTTCCACGTCTACGCCTACCGTTGGCGATAGCCTGGAAATATGTCGTGTTGGCATCACCAAAGAGCACCCAATTCTGGGTCCCACGCCGACGCCACTATTCCTCCTCCTTGGAGTAAATGTCCATGAGCGTGTCCTCAAGATTGTATCGGTGGGCCCATTCCTCCGCAGAGATGCCCATTGAGTCTGCACGAAGGTCAACATCTCGGATCTCTGCAAGGAGAGTTGCTTTGTGAACCCGGAGGTCCCGTCCTAAATTCACACCCCACCCCTTCATAAACTACCTGGACCGCTTGGCCAGGTAGTGCCACTCATCAAGGGATGACATGGACCTATGGGGTTCGGCACGTGCTAGGGCCCAGCGTTCCCGAACTGCCGCCATGAAGCCTGGCTGCCGCAGCCAGAACGATTCGAAGCGGAAGCGAGGGGGGGCGGCCGTTCATCCCAAGATGAGAGGAGGAGGGGAACATGATCCGAGCCATTGCGAGTGATAGCCTGTAGCATAGCTAGAGGGAACCGAAGTTCCCAATCGGGAGAGATAAACACCCGATCAAGTACACTAAGGGTAGGCGCCACCTGTCTATTGGTCCAGGTATACCTGGCCCCTACCCTGTCGAGCTCACATAGGCCGAGCTCGACAACCCAGTCGTTAAACCATTGCATCTCCGTGAGGTCCACCTGAGAGTTATTCTTGTCCGCGGTAGAACGGAGGAGATTGAAGTCTCCTCCGACAACCACCGGGAGGGTGGCGGATGTGATTTTGGTCCGGAGCTCCGCCAAGAACGCGGACGATCGGCCATGATCAGCCGGACCATAAACTACGATGACTTCCCATTTGAAGTTCACATTCCTCTCCCAAACTTCCATGCTAACAAATAAGTCGCCCCTGTCCATAGAGCCGACCTCAAATGTGGCATCCTTCACCCCAAGAAGGATGCCACCAGAGTGACCTGCCACTCCACTAGAGTGCAACCAATGCCACGCAAATAAGTGCCTACTAAGGCGCTCAAGCTCGGCAAGGGAGAAATCCACCTTCATCGTCTCCTGGATCGCTGCAACATCAATGGATTCCTCGTGCATATACTCAATCAACTGTCTGCGGCGGCCATCATGGCTATTGGGGATATAACCCAAGGATATGACCCGCCCATTCAGGGGCAGGTCAACAGAAGCGGCGACTCACAAAAGGGCCAGGCCAGGTGGGTCGTGGCTTACCATAAGACTCACCCAGGAGACTCGCCTGGGAGATTAAGCCGCCTACTCCATGGGCCGGCCTACAAGGCACTGGCTTAGGCCCAATTGTAAACCGCCATATGAACTTTCTTTACTTAGAAGGCAAGATAGACTTGGGCACGGACCATGTTCCGGCTTAGGACTCTAATGTACACCCCGGGCCTCAACCTATATATAAAGGGGGAGCCCTGGGTTAGACACATAAGCGACAACCTCTCGAGAACTAGGCCTGCCAAGCGCACCTTTGTAATCGAGATCATCACCAAGACAACCAAAGCAGGACGTAGGCTTTTACCTCTCCAAGAGGGGCCGAACCTGGGTAAATCCTCGTCTCCTTCGTGTCCCCCTAACCCCTTCGATCTACCACTTGACGTGATGGCCTCGCGACTAAGTCCTATGAGGACATCTGCCGTGAAATTACCACGACAGTTGGCGCCCACCGTGGGGCTGTCGCACGGTGGTGTTGAGTTTTCGAAGGGTCCTCCTCCGGGACTCAAAGGGTACGTCATCGGCCGCATGACCAAGAGTCGCCGCGGCAAGCTCTACATTGACGATTCGACTTGGGGCCCCGAGGCCGACTCAATCGGGTACGAGTACCGGGTCCCCTTCGGCGGAATCCACGTCTTCATCGGCAAAGCGGGCGGATCTGAGCCTGAGCCGAACGCCTCCATCGACATCATCGAATCAGCTCGGCGCACGCAACCCGCCGTCGCTAGAGCCGCTGTAAGACTCGCCACGTCTCGCAAAGCTGGCGGGTCCAAACTTGGGCCGGATATCTTCACCAACATCGTCAAGCCAGCTCAGGACAAGCAGACCGCCCGCCCGAGGCACGCGCTCGTCGGCTTCACCCAAGGAGTCGACTATTCTGACGGCTCGGCCTCCGACGGTGACACAATCGTTCACTCCGACGACGATTTTTCATCAAGCGGTGGCGAGTCAATCTTCCTGATTCGTGATGGTTTCCTTGGGAGCCACGTTCAGGACGAACTGGCCCAAGACTCTTTTGACCCGCCCCCTCATTCCGCAGTCTACATGGCTGGTACGGCCCTCACGACTGACCCGGTAGCGGCGGCTGCCACGGCTGGGACAGGAACCTCCAACCCAGCGTCGGCACCATCCCCGGCTCAGGCTTTGACCGAATTGGCTACGGCTCTCACCACGCTCCTCGCCATGCCAGTGACGCCGGAGAACCAGGCCGAAAGCAATGCTGAGATAACTAAGCTTCGTGATCAGATAACGAAGATCCAGGCTGACATGGATGCAGAGAACATCCGCCTGGCGGGTGTGCAGTCCGAGATGCGGGCCAAGGCCGAGCGACTAAGGACCGAGGCCTGGCACCTGGAGCAACATCGGAGCGCTTCAGAGGCGGTTCACGAGCGGAGGCATCGTCGCCTTCCGCCCAACCTTGAGTTCACTCAGCTGTTCACCACCCCTCAAGATACACGCCTCCGCGGCCCAGAAACAGACGCACCAGGGTCACCCGTCATGCCACCCAATTTGGGTGTTCAGCCCACGCCGGGTCGTGCCGCACAACCAACACTACAACCTCAGCGGGAGCCGGGCCCACATCATGAGACCCCCCCGATCATTTCCTAATGCTGGTGGGTCATTTTACCAACCTGGTGGATAACCTCGTTGCCGCGGCAACCAACTTGGTAGTGCTCCCTATCACAGGCCATACCCCCATTGAGAGAGAAGCGTGCAATGCGATTGAGATGCTAAAGACTGCAGTGGCCCAGCAGGCCAATTACTCTTATAGCAGGGAGCGCCTCCACTCTACCCCAGTCCCAAGCCGCAGCCGGAGTAGGAGTCACCATGCTGATTCACCGGCTGTGTCCAGCAACGCTCGCCAACATCGCGAGCCGCCTCGAGCTTCGCCGCATATGGGAGCCCCCAATGCCCAGGACATCGTTGACTCCGCGCGGGCCCAACGGGCGGCTGAGGCAGCAAATGAGGTGGCTCTGTCTCCACCGGTCACAACCCAATTGACCCCTACGAGAAGGACCCTTGGAATACCTTGTCTGGCTCCGGCTCTACGCAATGAGCACATGCCCAAGGACTTTAAGGGCCCCAGGAAAGTTCCCAATTACATGGCGGATCTTGAGCCGGCGGCCTGGATTGGAAGCTACGAGCTCGCCATGGACATGTTGGATGTCAGTGACGCTGTGTGCGCAAAATACTTAACCATGATGTTGGAAGGGCCGGCTCGTACTTGGTTGAAAACCTTGCCCGCCAATTCCATCAACACATGGGCTGAGTTGAAGGAGCATTTTATAAAAAAATTCCAAGGCACCTGCAAGCGCCCCAAAACTATCATCGATCTTCAGCACTGCATCCAGCGCGACAATGAGTCAGCTCACCATTGGGTGGGCCGGGTTAAAGAGATCATCCACTCCTCAGACAACATCACGGCGGCTCAGGCAGTCCTGATACTGGAGCAGAACTGTCATTTCGATCCCCTTGTCCAGAAGCTTGGGCGGCTCAAGCGAAGCGTCACAGATATGGGGGAGCTCATGAACGCCCTCACCAAGTACGCCGAGTCTGATTCTACCAAAGACCCCGGCACGAATGAGGTTCCGAACAGCAAGGGGAAGAAGGGCAACGGTGGCAAGGGCCATCAGCAGAATAATGTTGGCAACGGTGGAAAGCGCAAGAACCCAGAGGGCGGGTCAGACCTGGCCGCAAACACTAATGCAGGATACAAGTATCCAAAGAAAAATGATGGTGGAAAGAAATTTAAACCCAAGAATTTTGAGGAAGCCCTAAAGGGGCCGTGTCCAAAACATAGCCTGCCTAACAAGCCAGCCACTCATTCCTGGGAAGACTGCAGCATCATGTGAGCCTATTCACAGCGTTTTCAGAACCACCAAGGAGGTGGTGGCGGCGAACCAGGATCCACCGGCGGCGGCTCATCTGGAGGGTACCACCAACAGAGTTATCAAGGACCTGGCGGCTCAGGTGGGAACTATCAGGGTCACGGTGGAAACAATCAGCAACCGGGGAACCAGCAGCAGGGCAATCAATCTGGTTATCAGAGTAACCTTAAACAGCTAAACGGTGGTCAGTACCACGTGTTCACTACCAACACAGACAGAAGGGACCGCAAGCTTATAAAGCGCCTTATCAACATGGTTGAGCCGGCGGCACCACAATACCCGAGATGGTCAGAGTGTCCCATAACCTAGAGCCGGGAGGATCACCCGCCCTGGGTTGATAATCCAGGTCACTTGGCTTTGGTAGTGGCGCCTCAAGTTGGGGGCTATTCTCTCACCAAGGTGCTTATGGACGGGGGGAGCAGTATTAATATTCTCTATTATGACACCTTGCGGCGCATGGGCCTGTCTGAGAAAGACCTCTCGCCATCCACCACAGTTTTTCATGGAATTGTCCCTGGCAAGTCGGCCTACCCAGTTGGCCGGGTCAAGTTGGATGTGGCCTTTGGTTCAGACACCAACTTCAGATGTGAGTCTTTGTCCTTTGAGGTGGTTAAAATCAAGAGCCCGTAGCATGCCCTCTTTGGACGGCCGGCTTATGCCAAATTCATGGCTCGGCCTTGCTACGTCTACCTCAAGCTCAAAATGCCTGGTCCTCGTGGCACCATTACGGTCAGTGGTGACAGGAAGATCGCCCTAGAGTGCGAAGAAGGCGACGCCGCATACGCCGAGACGGCTTGCACCGCGGAGGAGCTTCAGTACTACACCAACAACGTAGACCCGGCCGATATGACAACTCTCAAGAAGCCCACCACTGAAGCTGACCCGCCGCTCAAGTTCAAATCAGCCAAGGATACCAAGGACATTGAGTTCGTCCCGGGCGACTCATCCAAGAAGTTCACTATTGGGGCCGACATGGACCCCAAATAGGAAAGCACGCTCGTCGAGTTTATCCGTGAGAATTGGGACATCTTTGCATGGAAGCCTTCTGACATGCCGGGTGTACCGAGAAGACTCGTCGAGCACCGCCTTAATGTGAATCCTAAATTCAAACCAGTCAAGCAATACCTCCGTCATTTTAATGAGGAGAGACGCAAGGCAATTGGTGAAGAGGTGGCCCGGCTCCTAGCTGCTGGGTTCATCGTTGAAGTTTTTCATCCTGAGTGGCTCGCCAACCCAGTGCTCGTTGTTAAGAAAAATGGCACTTGGCGCATGTGTATTGACTACACATACCTCAACAAGGCCTGTCCCAGTGACCCTTTCGCCCTCCCTCGCATTGATCAAATCATCGATGCCACGGCAGGTTGCGAGAGCCTCTGCTTCTTGGATGCTTATTCTGGCTATCATCAAATCAAGATGGCCATCGAGGATCAAGAGAAGACGGCTTTCATCACCCCCTCTGGAGCCTTCTGCTATGTCTCCATGCCCTTTGGACCTAAGAGTGCGGGGGCGACTTATCAGCATTGTGTTCAGAACTGTTTTCACAATCAGATTGGACGCAATGTTCATGCCTATGTTGACGATATTGTGGTCAAATCAGCAAAGAAGGCAACTCTGCTGGATGACCTCAAGGAGACCTTCGCCAACCTTTGCACATATTAGATGAAACTTAACCCGGACAAGTGCGTCTTTGGTGTTCCCGCTGGCAAGTTACTTGGTTTCCTGGTTTCAGAATGTGGCATTGAAGCCAACCCAGAGAAGATCAAGGCGATCACCTCGCTAGCTAAGCCCAAGAATCTCAATGACGTTCAGCGCCTGGTAGGTCGCATTGCTGCCTTGAGTCGGTTCATAAGCCACCTCGGTGAGAAAGCAATCCCTCTTTATCAGATGCTGAAGAAAACAGATAACTTCCAGTGGAGTACCGCTGCAGACGACACCTTTGAGGCTCTCAAGAAGCAATTGGCTGAGCCACCTGTCCTTGCTGCTCCAATCACTAAAGAGCCTATGCTCCTGTACATTGCCGCTAATAACAAAGCAGTCAGCATAGCAGTTGTGGTGGAAAGGAAGGAGGCGGGTAAAGAGTACCCAGTTCAGAGGCCAGTATATTATGTCAGCGAGGTCTTAACAGAATCCAAGCAACGTTACCCTCACTGGCAGAAACTGGTTTTTGGCGTGTTTATGGCAAGTCGGAAGTTGAGGCATTACTTCTTGGAACAACATATCATAGTGGTTAGCTCAGCTCCCTTAGGTGATATCATCCACAACAGGGAAGCGACAAGCCGGATAGCCAAGTGGGCTACTGAGCTAGGCCCACATAACCTCAAGTATGTACCTCGCACGGCCATCAAATCTCAAGCACTGGTGGACTTCATCAACAATTGGAATGAACTCCAGGCTCCTGAGGAGAGACCAGACAATACATATTGGACTATACACTTTGACAGATCCAGGCAGCTTGAGGGTTCGGGGGCTAGAGTCGTCTTATCTTCCCCTCGAGGTGACAAATTCTGTTATGTGTTGAGAATCATGTTTCCTTGTACTAACAATGCAGCTGAGTATGATGCCCTTCTTCACGGCTTCCGTATTGCTAAGGAGATGAACCTCAGCCGAGTCAGGTGTTTGGGCGACTCAGACCTGGTGGCTCAACAAGTTTCTGGCACTTGGGACTCAAATGACCCCCTCATGGCGGCTTATCGACAAGCAGTCACCAACGTTGCTGGTCACTTCAAAGGATATCAGGTAGATCACATTGATCGACGACAGAATGAGGCGGCTGATGCTTTGTCACGCCTAGGCTCACAGTGCAGGCCGGTCCCTCCTAATGTTTTTCTTGATGTCCTCCATAACCCGTCAGTCAAATTGCCATCGGAAGAGGATCTTGCTATTCCTGACCCGGAGGCTCAACTCGTGGCGGCTCTACATGCAATTCCAGATTGGACAGTCCCTTACTTGGATTACTTATCCCATGGTGTGCTGCCTGATGATGAGCTTACAGCTCGCCTGATTGTCAGGCGTTCTAAATCCATGACCATCATCAATGGCGAGTTACACAGGAGAAGCATCACAGGAGTTTTTCAACGTTGCGTTTCACCTAAGGAAGGCCATGAGATACTCAATGAGATTCACTCTGGCGACTGTGGCCACCATGCCGGCTCAAAGTCCTTGGTGGCAAAGGCTTTTGTCATGGTTTTTTCTGGCTCACGGCTCATGCTGACGCTGAGGACATAGTCAAAAAGTGTGATGGATGTCAGAAGTTTGCACGACAGGCTCACGTGCCGGCTCAAGAACTCAGGATGATTCCAATCACTTGGCCCTTTGTGGTCTGGGGGCTTGATATGGTTGGTCCGTTTAAGCCGTCCCAAGATAAAAAGACTCACCTCTTGGTCGCTGTCGATAAGTTTACCAAGTGGATTGAATCGGAAACTATCAGCAATTGTGATGCAGCTACGGTGGTCAAGCTCCTCAAGAAGTTAATCTTCCAATTTGGCTTTCCACATAGCATCATTACCGACAATGGTACAAACCTCTCCAAGGGAGCTATGGAGCAGTTCTGTTAAAGAGAGCACATCCGGCTTGATGTAGCGTCTGTTGCGCACCCTCAATCCAATGGTCAAGCCAAGCGTGCTAATCAAGAGATTTTACGAGGTATCAAGCCTCGGCTTCTGGTTCCTCTCCAGCGCACGCCGGGTTGTTGGGTTGAGGAGCTTCCCTCTGTCTTATGGAGCATACGGACCACCCCCAACAGATCAACAGGCTTTACGCCTTTCTTTATGGTTTATGGTGCAGAAGCCGTTTTACCCAGTGACATACGTCATGACTCGCCCTGGGTTACGGCATACATTGAAGCTGACAACGAACAAGCTCGTCAAGATTCTTTGGATGCACTGGAGGAGGAGCGTGATTTAGCCGCAGCCCGCTCTGCCATATACCAACAAGACCTACGCCGCTATCATAGTCGTAGAGTTCGCAGCCGCACTTTCCAGGAGGGCGACTTAGTGCTCCCGCTGATTCAGGATCAGTCCAATATGCATAAGCTTTCACCCCCTTGGGAAGGGCCCTTCATCGTCAGTAAGAACCTTCATAATGGATCCTACTACTTGGTCAATCTCCGTCCTGACAAGGAATCTCGCACATCCGAGGAGGAGACCACCAGGCCTTGGAACATAGCTCACCTAAGGCCTTATTACACCTAGAGCTCTGTCTCAGGTTCTCTTTGTACATACCTTTGTGTATATATACTATTATGATCAATAAATAAAGCCGGCACCTCCGAAACTCGAGTTCTCTGTCGTTTCATCTCAATCTCTGTGCATGAGTCTTTAGCTTTTTTCTGATCATAGGTCACTTGGGGGATTCCAACTCCACGAGTTTAGCTATCTCACCCTTTTGACTGGCACAAAAATGTCACCCCATCTTGGTTAAACCCGCCTGTTTATTTGCTACTTCTCCGATCAGATGACCCACCGTACTCTTGTCGGGTTACTCGCTATGGCGACCCTGACCTCGCAAAGTTCAAACGTCGGTTATGTCATGTGAGAGCCGGTTTACAGCAGCGAGGATACTCCAAGGGCTATCACGCCATACACTTCTTTGAAGTGAGACTTAAGCCCCGAAAGTAAAGTCTGTCGAGCCTCAAAAGCCGACTTAGCATATGAAATCTTTTGTGATTTTCTATTACAGGTTATCTTTAATGTTTATCGGCCACGAGCCCTGGTCCCTTCTACACCGGTTACATCGTAAACATTTACAAGTTACCTTATTCTGGGTTAAGTTGCCATTATGCGCATTTAACACATCTGGTTCATCTACCCCTGTCACAAGAATTTAAGGCATCAGTCCTAAGTCGCCCTATGTCGCCAAGGGATTTTCATTCGAATCAGAACCCTTTAAACAAAGGCAATCGGGCGGGTTAACCCCGCCACGTTCAATAGACGTCAAAATTGTGCACGATGGCACATCCAAAGGTTTTTTACTACCCTATTACATAGCCACAGGAGGGCTCTCAAAATATAAAGTAGTATTTCTATTTTGAGCTTGCGCCAACAGCAGCTTTATCTGCCAAGTCAATCTACTTTTGAGCCGCCTCCTCATCACCCTGTGCCGTCTTCACTGCTTCGGCGATCTGAACATCATTAGCATCCCAATCAATGGTTGACAAAGCCTCAAAGAAATCACCCTCTTCAATAAGTTCGGAGGGTTCAACGTCAGGGGCAAAGAAATCCTTACATCCGGTAGGAATCAGATTAACTCTCTTGAAGCTGGCTTGTTCTATGCATTTACCCACCGCGTCAAAACCCGCCTGGTACCTATCCAAATTTACTTCATGTGCAAGTTTGGTTGCCACGGACCGGGTCTCCTTCCGCAGGCGGGTGTAATCGTCCCTGGTAATTTTTTTACCATCAAAATTAAACTCTGGAAAGCCGTCGGCCAATTCAGCTACATCCATGTCTTCATTGTGTGCCTTGGCCCAGGTTAGTGCATACATGGTGGATGTGCGAGCTGATGACCTTTTCAGTTCTTTCACTTGACTCGGCAATGTGGACAAAAGATTGAGTGTCTCTTTGATCGTCTTTGGCATATCTGTTGCACCCACTATATGGCGGATGGTACACAGACTTCCAGTATAAAGCTGCTCAAGTAAGGTATAAGCCATTTTCAACTGCACAAGAGGCTCTTTCTTCAGGCTTATACTTTTCTTGCCTATAAAGACGAGAATGTTTAAGTCAGTTTTCACTATTGACATATCATTCTAAACATCACAAGGACAAAGAACTTGGTGACTTACCAAAAACAGCTTGAGTCATCTGAAAAATATGCTTCTTCAAGCTGGAGAGCTCTTCAGTTACGGATGTGAGCTGCCCTTCTGCGTCCTGTGCATGTTTTATAAGAGATTTTTTCTCTTTCTCATATTCCGCAAGCTGGTACTTAAGTTTTTAATCCGCCACGAGCACTGCTTTCTCTCGGTCAGCGACGATTGATTCGGCGTCTGCTCGTCGCTTTTGCTCAACTTTTAGGGTTTCTTAGCAGCTGGTCAACTTGCCTTGTGCTTCAGAC
The DNA here is from genome assembly GCA_011799875.1 of Thinopyrum elongatum. Lineage (NCBI taxonomy): Eukaryota > Viridiplantae > Streptophyta > Magnoliopsida > Poales > Poaceae > Thinopyrum > Thinopyrum elongatum. The sequence goes on along the minus strand of CM022300.1, from coordinate 529,189,062 downwards.
AGTAGCTCCTGTACACACAACAATTTCACGGAGTAAAACAATGTAAAGTCCCAAGCAGACTACCAGTACTCTACATGGCACTTGGGGGCTAATGCACTTTCAAAATCTTATTTATCAAATAATAAGAGCCGGCCCACATTGCCATGATGAACCGGCCCTTGGTGACTATCACAATGCTCTTTTCTAAGAGCTCAGAAGAAAAAGGTTACTTCAAGACCCAACTGGTTCTAAGAAGCCAGCCGGCCCTTGGGGGCTACACAAGAAATTTTCAAATATTACAAAGACCCGGCTACTTCTGAAGAAGCAAGCCGGCCCTTGGGGGCTACTATATGTCTAACAACTATGCTATTACAACTCTGCATACAAATCAGCAGTGTCTTATTCGTGTCCAAGTTTGGGCGGCTATCACGGATATAAATATCTAAGTGGTAAATTCTCATGGCTCAAGACATACCTCATATTTTCGTATAAGCATGTTGACCATGTTGGCTTCCATATTCCGGCTCTCAGACAGCCGAGTCAAAAATGTCTCATGAAGCTCTGCGGTATTCAGCCCCTCCAAGTCTGATAGCTCCAGTTTCTCTTTCCCTTTGATTGAAACTTGTGACTCGCCCTTGGATACCACTTTCACCAAAGTTTGTGACGGCTCAGGAGCCTTGAACTCAGTTCTGGTAATGGTAAGGTCGTCCTGGGGAGGAGATGTTGTTGCTTCATCAGCCGCTGTTTTTGACTTCAGCTCACAAGCAGGAGAGGATGGGTTAACCTTCGGCTGATTGTTGACATCCTTTGCTTGACCCTCTGTGCCGTCACTTGGTGGCGGGTTATCTTGCTCCAAGACCTCATGAGTTTCCTTAGTTTGGTCCTTGGCAGTTTCTACATGAGCCTCGACTGGCTCTGATGTCGAGCCAGACTCGCCAGACTTCTTCTTCTTAGCCTTGGCTCTACAAAGTCACAGGGTTAACAATGTTGAAATACATCCAAAACTTGGTCAAAAAAATATGACCTGATCACATGCATACTTACCCGGGCTTGATAATCATTGGAGCCAACTGAGATCCTGACGAGTCTTCTGACGTTAATGGTGACTCCTGATAGTCCGAATCAGATGAGTTAAGAGGCTGTTTAAATAAGCTGGCTTGAGGGCAAGAGGGAGTTGGACTGTGAGGCACCTCATTGGCATGCTTGGGAGGGTTTGGTGCAGAATCTGAACCACCCATCGTGGCACCAGAGTCGCCACCTGCCCCTTGTCGTGATGAGCTGGCGTACTGCGTTTTCTTTATTAAGAAATTAGGGTCCAAGTAAGCAAGTGGATGAGAAAAGGGCACTTTTCTCACTGTTCTTCTCAGCTTCTTGGGAACATGAATATCTGAATCAGATGAGATAGGGACTACCTTAACATTTTCGGCCCGGCTCTGACTTGCGTCATCCTAGGAAAGCATTGACAGTTGGATTTGTATAAACACGGTTAAAGGGAAACAAGTTAATCAGAGAGAAGGAAGCTTACCTCTGAATCATCATCTTGAAGTGATTCATTAAGAGCTGGGTCATCCTCGGGCGACTCTTCAGAAGCCTCCGGATTAGAGATGGTCTTGGCCCTTTTCTTCTGTTTTGGGTCTTCACCCGCCATAGCCTTACGACGCTTAGCAGATGTTTTCTTCACCATTGGTCGTCTACTCCAGAAAGGATCGTTCTCCTGCCAAGTAAAATATCAAAGGATTATATGCTTGAAGGGCGTGTAAAGCTAGGGTAAAAACATCATTTTCAACACTTACAGGGGGTGGCGGGTTAGACGCAGAAAATGGAGCTAGCCCAAATTTGCCGCTATCTGATGGAGGGACCTTGATCAGAGATCTTACTGCTTCATCAGCTTCTTCTTCTGTAAAATTGGCCGGGCTGCTCCGCTGAGGATCAGTCATTTCACCATTATAGGCATGCATCAAGCTGAGACGGCGGCTCAATGGCATTATCCGCCAAGAGATCCAACAACATGCCAAGTCAATCCCTGTCAACCCATTGGCCACTAGCGCGCCTACCTTTGAGCAAAGGCCGCTTACTTGTGCCCGTTCCTCGGGTGTAGGCCAGCCAGGGTAAACCGCCGAAAGAGAGAGCCGGGTTGGGCGATAGCCCGGCAGAGGATTTTCACCCTCTGGCACAGTATTCTTACAGTAAAACCAAGTCTTGTTCCAACCCTTTGGATGACTCGGCAGTTGAGCAGCAGGGAAAATAGTGTCCCTTCGCCTCTGGAAGGAAATTCCTCCAAGCTCCAGGCTAAGGCCCTTTGCAGATTCGCACTGTTTGTTGACGTAGAAAAACTCTCTGAAGAGAGTCACTGATGGCTCTACTTGTAAATATACCTCACACATGACTTGAAATTGGCATAAATTCATGATGGAATTAGGGCCAGGGTCTTGTGGGTGTAGGCCGTAAAATTGGAGAACGTCTCTAAAGAATTTTGAGCCGGGTGGGGAAAAACCCCTTAGCAAGTGGTCAGTAAAGATGATGACCTCTCCGTCTTTGGGTGTTGGGGGACACTCGCCCATTGGAACCCGGCAGGTGGCAGCCTCTGATGCTGACAAGAGTCCCTGGCTTATGTAATCCTGCATAACGATATCCGAGACCTGGGAAGCGACCCAGTTGCAGACATTCGGTTCCTTGGTTTTGGTTCTCGACATGTTTTCAAGTGGCCTAGATATGATTTAAAGCATAAAAGAACGTCAGAGGTGATTTATAACTAGACATCATGTGGCGGGTGGCTTAAGAGGACAAGTAATGAGCCGCTTTATCATTTAGGCTATTTAAAACAGGGACAGTGACCAGTCTACATCACAAGTGCAAGGATTCTTAGAGTTCAGCTTACATAAATCATACTAAGACAAGCGCTAGCATCTTACGGTGCGTAACAATTTAAGTCGCCCTAGTTACAGAGGCGGCTGATCCTACGATGGAGCACGCAAATTTCTACAAGTGTTGCAACAACAAGTTTCAAACGAAGTGGAGGAAATTTTGGATCTAAATATTCCGTTTAAAGGGGAATAATTCAGTTCTTGATGAGTTCATATGCTGGGAAAGGAACTAGGTCAGATCGCATTTTCTACCAAAGTGAAGGTACACCAGATCTGAGATTCGTTCGTGGCTGGCGAAGGGGTTCGTTTTTCCTAGGCAGAGCGACTAGACTGGGGGTCTACGACGGTCATGGCGATGCGGCCGAGGTGCAGAGCTAGGTCACAATGGAGAGGTGACCTAGGGGGAATGGTGGTATGTACCTGGTCGGCGGTGATCGGCAGCGGCGCTCGGCAGAAGACGACCGTCGGAGGCACTACGGAGAGGGCCTGAGTTCCTGACGACCGGCGAGCTTGAAGGCGGACGGTGGCAGAACCTCGAAGGGCGCAGGCGTTGATACGTCTCCAACATATCTATAATTTTTTATTGTTCCATGCTATTATATTATCTATTTTGGATGTTTTATATGCATTAATATGCTATTTTATATTATTTTTGGGACTAACCTATTAACCTAGAGCCCAGTGCCAGTTTCTGTTTTTTTCCTTGTTTTTGAGTTTCGCAGAAAAGGAATACCAAACGGAGTCCAAACGGAATAAAACTTTCGCGATGATTTTTCTTGGACCTGAAGGAAACCAGGAGACTTGGAGATGAAGTCGGAGGAGCCACGAGGCGGCCACAAGTACGGAGGGCGTGCCCCCCACCCTTGTGGGCCCCTCGTGCACCTCCTGACCTAATTCTTTCGCCTATATATACTCATATATCCCCAAACCAACAGAGGCATCCACGAAAAGACTTTTCCACCGCCGCATCCTTCTGTACCCATGAGATCCCATCTAGGGACCTTTTCCGGCACCCTGTCGGAGGGGGATTCAATCACGATCAACACCATTGCCCTTCCGATGAAGCGTGAGTAGTTTACCACAGACCTACGGGTCCATAGCCAGTAGCTAGATGGCTTCTTCTCTCTCTTTGATTCTCAATACCATGTTCTCCTCGATGTTCTTGGAGATCTATTCGATGTAATACTTTTTTGCGGTGTGTTTGCCGAGATCCGATGAATTGTGGATTTATGATCAGCTTATCTATGAATATTATTTGAATCTTCTCTGAATTCTTATATGCATGATTTGATATCTTCGTAATTCTCTTGGAACTATCGGTTTGGTTTGGCCAACTAGATTGGTTTTTCTTGCAATGGGAGAAGTGCTTAGCTTTGGGTTCAATCTTGCGGTGTCCTTTCCCAGTGACAGTATGGGCAGCAAGGCATGTATTGTATTGTTGCCATCGAGGATAAAAAGATGGGGTTTTCATCATATTGCTTGAGTTAATTCCTCTAAATCATGTCATCTTACTTAATGCGTTACTCCGTTCTTTATGAACTTAATACTCTAGATGCATGCTGGATAGTGGTCGATGTGTGGAGTAATAGTAGTAGATGCAGAATCGTTTCGGTCTACTTGACACGGACGTGATGCCTATATTCATGATCATTGCCTTAGATATCATCATAACTTTGCGCTTTTCTATCAATTGCTCGGCAGTAATTTGTTCACCCACCGTATTATTTTCTATCTTGAGAGAAGCCTCTTGTGAAACCTATGGCCCCCGGGTCTATTTTCCATCATATAATCTTCTACTTTTCATCATACAAGTTTTCGATCTACTATTTTGCAATCTTTTACTTTCCGATCTATAAAACAAAAATACCAAAAATATTTACTTTATCGTTTATCTATCTCTATCAGATCTCACTTTTGCAAATAACCGTGAAGGGATTGACAACCCCTTTATCGCGTTGGGTGCAAGTTGTTTGATTGTTTGTGCAGGTATTCGGTGATTTGTGCGTTGTCTCCTACTGGATTGATACCTTGGTTCTCAAACTGAGGGAAATACTTATCTCTACTGTGCTGCATCACCCTTTCCTCTTCAAGGGAAAAACCAACGCAAGCTCAAGAAGTAGCAGGAGTTATTTCTGGCGCCGTTGCAGGGGAGATCTACGCCAAGTCAAGACATACCAAGTACCCATCATAAACTCTCATCTCTTGCATTACATTATTCGCCATTTGCCTCTCGTTTTCCTCTCCCCCACTTCTAAAACAATTTTCGAAAAGATTTGCCCTTTTCTTCGCCCCTCTCTTTGCCTTTTCTTCGTCCTTCTTCCGTTCGTCTTCTTCGTTTGCTTTTTGTGTGCTCGTGTGTTGGATTGCTTGCTTTGTCACGATGGCTCAAGAGAATACCAAATTGTGTGACTTTTCCAACACCAACAACTATGATTTTATTAGTACTCCGATTGCTCCCGCCACTAGTGCGGAATCTTGTGAAATTAATGCCGCTTTGCTGAATCTTGATATGAAAGATCAATTTTCTGGCCTTCCTAGTGAAGATGCCGCATCCCATCTAAACAATTTCGTTGATTTGTGTGATATGCAAAAGAAAAAAGATGTGGATAATGATATTGTTAAATTGAAGCTATTTCCGTTCTCACTTCGAGATCGTGCTAAAACTTGGTTTTCATCTTTGCCTAAAAATAGTATTGATTCATGGAATAAGTGTAAAGATGCTTTTATTTACAAGTATTTTCCTCCCGCTAAGATCATCTCCCTTAGGAACGAGATTATGAATTTTAAGCAACTTGATCATGAACATGTTACACAATCTTGGGAGAGGATGAAATTGATGATACGAAATTGCCCTACTCATGGTTTGAATTTGTGGATGATTATACAATAATTTTATGCCGGATTGAATTTTTCTTCTAGAAATCTTTTAGATTCGACTGCGGGAGGCACTTTTATGGAAATTACTCTAGGAGAATCTACTAAACTTCTAGATAATATTATGGTTAATTATTCTCAATGGCATACCGAAAGATCTTCCACTAGTAAAAAAGTGCATGCAATTGAAGAGATTAATGTTTTGAGTGGAAAGATGGATGAACTTATGAAATTATTTGCTAGCAAGAGTGCTTGTTTGGATCCTAATGATATACCTTTGTCCACTTTGATTGAAAATAATAATGAATCTATGGATGTGAATTTTGTTGGTAGGAACAATTTTGGTAATAACGTGTATAGAGGTAATTTTAATCCTAGGCCGTTCACTAGTAATTCCTCTAATAATTATGGTAATTCCTACAACAATTCTTATGGAAATTATAATAAGATTCCCTCTGATTTTGAGAATAGTGTTAAAGAATTTATGAGTTCGCAAAAGAATTTCAATGCTTTGATTGAAGAAAAATTGCTTAAGATTGATGATTTGGCTAGGAACGTGGATAGAATTTCTCTTGATGTTGACTCTTTGAAACTTAGATCTATTCCACCCAAGCATGATATCAATGAGACTCTCAAAGCTATGAGAATTTCCATTGATGAGTGCAAAGAAAGAACCGCTAAGATGTGTGCTAAAAAAGATTGGTTTGTAAAAACATGTTCTTCTAGTTTTCGTGAAAATAATGATGAAGATCTTAAAGTGATTGATGTGAATCATATTGAATCTTTGTTTTCCAATATAAATCTTGATAAATATGGGACTGGAGATGAGTCAACTTTTGTTAAAATGCGTCCCAATGATTCGGAGTTTTTAGATCTTGATGCAAAAATTGATAAAAGTGGGATTGGAGAGGTCAAAACTTTAAGTAGAAATGAACCCACTCTTTTGGATTTCAAGGAATTTAATTATGATAATTTTCCTTTAATAGATTGTATTTCCTTGTTGCAATCCATGTTGAATTCTCCTCATGCTTATAATCAAAACAAAGCTTTTACTAAACATACCGTTGATGCTATGATGCAATCTTTTGAAGAAAAGATTGAATTGGAAGTTTCTATCCCTAGAAAAATTTATGATGAGTGGTAACCTACTATTAAGATTAATATTAAAGATTATGAGTGTTATGCTTTGTGTGATTTGGGTGCTAGTGTTTCCACGATTCCAAAAACTTTATGTGATGTGTTGGGTTTCTGTGAATTTGATGATTGTTCTTTAAATTTGCATCTCGCGGATTCCACTATTAAGAAACCTATGGGAAGGATTAATGAAGTTCTTATTGTTGCAAATAGGAATTATGTGCCCGTAGATTTCATTGTTCTTGATATAGATTGCAATCCTACATGTCCTATTATTCTTGGTAGACCTTTCCTTAGAACGATTGGTGCAATTATTGATATGAAAGAAGGAAACATTAGATTTCAATTTCCGTTAAGGAAGGGCATGGAGCACTTTCCTAGAAAGAAAATTAAATTGCCATATGAATCTATTATGAGAGCTACTTATGGATTGCATACCAAAGATGACAATACCTAGATCTATTCGTGTTTTTATGGCTAGCTAAGGGCGTTAAACAATAGCGCTTGTTAGGAGGCAACCCAATTTTATTTTTGTTTTTACTTTTTTTGGTTATGTTTTGCAATAAATAATTCATCTAGCCTCTGGTTAGATGTGATTTTATGATTTAATTAGTGTTTGTGCCAAGTAAGACCTTTGGGATGGCTTACGGTGATAGTTGATTTGATCTTGCTGAAAAATAGAAACTTTTGCGTACAGTCTCAGAATTTTAATAATTCACTGGAGCGCGGAAAAATCCTTAATGTTTTATACAAGATTTATATACAAATTTACTATGCTTTCCTAATTTTTCAGAATTTTTGGAGTTACATAATTATTAGAACAATTAGGATCTTGGCAGACTGTTCTGTTTTTGACAGATTCTGTTTTCTTTGTGTTGTTTGCTTATTTTGATGAATCTATGGGTAGTATCGGTGGGTATGAACCATGGAAAAGTTGGAATACAGTAGATATTACACAAATATAAATAAAGAATGAGTTCACAACAGTACAAAAGTGGTGATTTATTTTCTTATACTAACGGAGCTTATGAGATTTTCTGTTGAGTTTTGTGTTGTGAAGTTTTCAAGTTTTGGGTAAGGATTTGATGGACTATGGAATAAGGAGTGGAAAGAGCCTAAGCTTGGGGATGCCCAAGGCACCCCAAGGTAATATTCAAGGACAACCAAGAGCCTAAGCTTGGGGATGCCCCGGAAGGCATCCCCTCTTTCGTCTTCGTCTATCGGTAACTTTACTTGAGACTATATTTTTATTCACCACATGATATGTGTTTTGCTTGGAGCGTCTTGTATAATTTGAGTCTTTGCTTTTTAGTTTGACACAATCATACTTGCTGTACACACCTTTTGAGAGGGACACGCATGAATCGTGATTTATTAGAATACTCTTTGTGCTTCACTTATATCTTTTGAGCTAGGCAATTTTGCTCTAGTGCTTCACTTATATCTTTTTAGAGCACGGCGGTGGCTTTATTTTGTAGAAATTATTGAACTCTCATGCTTCACTTATATTATTTTGAGAGTCTTTAAACAGCATGGTAATTTGCTTTGGTTGTAAATTTAGTCCTAATATGATAGGCATCCAAGAGGGATATAATAAGAACTTTCATATAAAGTGCATTGAATACTTTGAGAAGTTTGATTCCTTATGATTGTTTTGAGATATAAAGATGGTGATATTAGAGTCATGCTAGTGAGTAATTGTGAATTTGAGAAATACTTGTGTTAAGGTTTGTGAGTCCCGTAGCATGCACGCATGGTGAACCGTTATGTAACGAAGTTGGAGCATGAGATATTTTTTGATTGTCTTCCTTATGAGTGGCGGTCGGGGACGAGCGATGGTATTTTCCTACCAATCTATCCCCCTAGGAGCATGCGCGTAGTACTTTGTTTCAATGACTAATAGATTTTTGCAATAACTATGTGAGTTCTTTATGGCTAATGTTGAGTCCATGGATTATACGCACTCTCACCCTTCCACCATTGCTAGCCTCTCTTGTACCGTGCAACTTTCGCCGGTACCATACACCCACCATATACCTTCCTCAAAACAACCACCATACCTACCTATTATGGCATTTTCATAGCCATTCCGAGATATATTGCCATGCAACTTTCCACCGTTCCGTTTACTATGACACACATCATCATTGTCATATTGCTTTGCATGATCATGTAGTTGCCATCGTATTTGTGGCAAAGCCACCGTTCATAATTTTTTCATACATGTCACTCTTGATTCATTGCACATCCCGGTACACCGCCGGAGGCATTCATATAGAGTCATATTTTGTTCTAGTATCGAGTTGTAATTTTTTTGAGTTGTAAGTAAATAGAAGTATGATGATCTTCATTATTAGAGCATTGTCCCATGTGAGGAAATAAAAAAATAGAGGCCAAAGAAGCCAAAGAAAAAAAAAGAAAAAAAAGAAAAAAAAAGAAAAAAAAAGAGAGAAAAAGAGAGAAGGGGCAATGTTACTATCCTTTTTCCATACTTGTGCTTCAAAGTAGCACCATGATCTTCATTATTGAGAGTCTCCTATGTTGTCACTTTCATATACTAGTGGGAATTTTTCATTATAGAACTTGGCTTGTATATTCCAACAATGGGCTTCCTCAAATTGCCCTAGGTCTTCATGAGCAAGCAAGTTGGATGCACACCCACTTAGTTTTCTTTTTGAGCTTTCATACACTTATAGCTCTAGTGCATCCGTTGCATGGCAGTCCATACTCACTCACATTGATATCTATTGATGGGCATCTCCATAGCCCGTTGATACGCCTAGTTGATGTGAGACTATCTCCCTCTTTTTGTCTTCTCCACAACCACCATATTCTATTCCACCTATAGTGCTATGTCCATGGCTCACGCTCATGTATTGCGTGAAAGTTGAAAAGGCTTGAGAACGTCAAAAGTATGAAACAATTGCTTGGCTTGTCATCGGGGTTGTGCATGATTTGAGTATTTTGTGTGATGAAGATGGAGCATAGCCAGACTATATGATTTTGTAGGGATAAGCTTTCTTTGGCCATGTTATTTTGAGAAGACATAATTGCCTTGTTAGAATGCTTGAAGTATTATTGTTTTTATGTCAATATTAAACTTTTGTTTTGAATCTTATCGATCTGAACATTCATGCCACAATAAAGAAAATTACATGGATAAATATGTTAGGTAGCATTCCACATCAAAAATTCTGTTTTTATCATTTACCTACTCGAGGATGAGCAGGAATTAAGCTTGGAGATGCTTGATACGTCTCCAACGTATCTATAATTTTTTATTGTTCCATGCTATTATATTATCTGTTTTGGATGTTTTATATGCATTAATATGCTATTTTATATTATATTTGGGACTAACCTATTAACCTAGAGCCCAGTGCCAATTTCTGTTTTTTCCTTGTTTTTGAGTTTCGCAGAAAAGGAATACCAAACGGAATAAAACTTTCGCGATGATTTTTCTTGGACCAGAAGGAAACCAGGAGACTTGGAGATGAAGTCAGAGGAGCCACGAGGCAGCCACAAGGACGGAGGGTGCGGCCCCCACCCTTGTGGGCCCCTCGTGCACCTCCTGACCTAATTCTTTCGCCTATATATACTCATATATATCCCCAAACCAACAGAGGCATCCACGAAAAGACTTTTCCACTTCCGCAACCTTCTGTACCCATGAGATCCCATCTAGGGACCTTTTTCGGCACCCTGCCGGAGGGGGATTCGATCACGGAGGGCTTCTACATCAACACCATTGCCCTTCCAATGAAGCGTGAGTAGTTTACCACAAACCTACGGGTCCATAGCTAGTAGCTAGATGGCTTCTTCTCTCTCTTTGATTCTCAATACCATGTTCTCCTCGATGTAATACTTTTTTGCGGTGTGTTTGCTGAGATCCGATGAATTGTGGATTTATGATCAGCTTATCTGTGAATATTATTTGAATCTTCCCTGAATTCTTATATGCATGATTTGATATCTTTGTAATTCTCTTCGAACTATCGGTTTGGTTTGGCAACCTAGATTGGTTTTTCTTGCAATGGGAGAAGTGCTTAGCTTTGGGTTCAATCTTGCGGTGTCCTTTCCCAGTAACAGTAGGGGCAGCAAGGCACGTATTGTATTGTTGCCATCGAGGATAAAAAGATGGGGTTTTCATCATATTGCTTGAGTTAACTCCTCTACATCATGTCATCTTACTTAATGCGTTACTCCATTCTTTATGAACTTAATACTCTAGATGCATGCTGGATAGCGGTCGATGTGTGGAGTAATAGTAGTAGATGCAGAATCATTTCGGTCTACTTGAAACGGACTTGATGCCTATATTCATGATCATTGCCTTAGATATCGTCATAACTTTGCGCTTTTCTATCAATTGCTCGGTAGTAATTTGTTCACCCACCGTATTATTTTTTATCTTGAGAGAAGCCTCTAGTGAAACCTATGCCCCCCGGGTCAATTTTCCATTATATAATCTTCTACTTTTCATCGTACGAGTTTCCGATCTACTATTTTGCAATCTTTTACTTTTCGATCTATAAAACAAAAATACCAAAAATATTTACTTTATCGTTTATCTATCTCTATCAGATCTCAGTTTTGCAAATAACCGTGAAGGGATTGACAACCCCTTTATCGCATTGGGTGCAAGTTGTTTGATTGTTTGTGCAGGTATTCGGTGATTTGTGCGTTGTCTCCTACTGGATTGATACCTTGGTTCTCAAACTGAGGGAAATACTTATCTCTACTTTGCTGCATCACCCTTTCCTCTTCAAGGGAAAAACCAACGCAAGCTCAAGAAGTAGCAGGCGCTGGGAGGTGGAAGAAGACGTCGAAGCGGCAACTGAAAAATGAGGCCCCGAGGGGGGTATTTAAAAGAAACCAGAAGGGGAAAAGGCAGGCGCGAAAAATAAGGATCTACAGTGCCAAACGGACGCCTCGATTACCGTGCCTGTCTGACTCACTCAAGGTATGGATGATGTCATAAAATATTCGTTACGATTGACTTGATGACGTCATGAAGATTTTCAAGAGGAAAGGAAAAAGGCAAGTCTCGAAAGATATTGATGAGCCGGATCTTAAGCCGGCACGAGCGAAAGACCCGCCAGAATCAAGAGGGGTCTAGAAGGTTGGCATGAACACATTCAAATCAACCTGAGGGCTAATGTTGGGGATATAACCCAAGGATATGAACCGCCCATTCAGGGGCGGGTCAACAGAAGCAGCGACTCACAAAAGGGCCAGGCCAGGTGGGCCGTGGCTTACCAGAAGACTCGCCCAGGAGATTAAGCCGCCTACTCCGTGGGCCGGCCTACAAGGCACCGGCTTAGGCCCAATTGTAAACCGCCATATGAACTTTCTTTACTTAGAAGGCAAGATAGACTTGGGCACGGACCATGTTCCGGCTCAGGACTCTAATGTACACCCCGGGCCTCAACCTATATATAAAGGGGGAGCCCTGGGTTAGACAGATAAGCGACAACCTCTCGAGAACTAGGCCTGCCAAGCGCACCTTTGTAATCGAGATCATCACCAATACAACCAAAGCAGAACGTAGGCTTTTACCTCTCCAAGAGGGGCCGAACCTGGGTAAATCCTCGTCTCCCCTAACCCCTTCGATCTACCACTTGACGTGATGGCCTCGCGACTAAGTCCTATGAGGACATCTGCCGTGAAATTACCACGACAATGGCCGAAGCCCCGCAGGTTCCAGAAGAGGGCCCGCATGACTATTCACAGAGGGGGTCCTCTCTGGACCCAACAGTAGTAGAGGCACTCAGTGCATGACGCAACTGAGCCGTGCGCGAACGGGTCCTGCCACGGACCTCATCAGGGGCCAAATCAGGATGTCCTCGTCTGCCTAACGGACGAGGGGTCGGGAGTGACCCCTCGTCAACTGCTACCGCCTCACGAGCCCGAGCGGCCGCAAGGCGGCCCTCCAGGATCTCTTTGGCCTGGAGGGACACGATCTGCTCTAGAGCCGGACCCTTCTCACCATGAAACACTATGGCCGAATCCACCGCCACCTTTGCTAGGTGGCCCAATGGAACACCCGCAAGTGCCGAAAAGGAATTATCACAGATATCATCGAGAGCATCAGAAAATGGAACGGAGGGGTGGACGGACCTGCATCAAGGCTCCGCGCGGCCGCACGGTGCACCGCTTTCTCCACCGTGTTCGGCGAGGCACCGTACGGGCGCGACGCCGAGCCAAGTCAAGCACTCTTTCGGGCCGACGATGACGGGGTCGAAGCCGAGCGGGGGCGCCTCTTGGTCTTGGAGGGGTGGGGTAGGGCTACCACCGCCGAGGGGGAGTCCGACGCCATCGGAGCCAGCGACTGGGGGGCGGGTGGCGAGGCCCTGCTAGGGGAGGGCCCAACCACCGGAGCCAGAGAAGGGGGCCGCGGCGAGGTCGCGGGCTGGACCTCCAACCCCACACTGCTAGTGTCGCTGACCCCACCATCCGAGGAGGAGACCTGGGCCTCCATGAAGATCGGCAGAACCACGCCAGGTGGGAGGGAGGCTGCCTCGTCCAGCATGGCGGCAATCGCCACAATGTCCTCCTCCTCCGCCCCAGAGCCGGCCGAGGTGGTCCCCAAGCCCAGCTGCTTGGAGTGCGGGGGAGGTGCAGCACCGGTCCGAGGAGGGGGTCCATCATGGCTCCTAGAGTCACCATCGGAGGGCTCATAACCGGGGGACCGGCTGCGAGAGCGGCGAGGCCGACCACGGCCGGTCTTGTGGCTGCCCGCCCCCCCGTGGCCAGGGTCATCGTCCGAATCGGCCCTATCGTCGGGATCGGCGGGGGAGGCAGGCAGAGCGTCTTCCACCGAGATGTGAAGGTCATATCCCGCGTCGTTGAAGAACATCCACAGAGTAGTCTGAAGCTTGGAGGGATCCGGAGACTTGATCTGTGCACGCACTGCCGGCCCCTTGACAAGAGAGAGGGTGTCGACCGACACAATCTTGCCCAGAAGCCGAGACATGCCCCGGATGACGCTCTCCACGCGAGCGATGGGAGGGAGCCCGCGGATCTGAACCCACACTAAGGACAGAGAGGCCACGGCAAGCGGATCCACCGAAGGCACCGAGATGCGGACCTTAAGCTGATTAAGAGCCAAGGTCAGCTGAGCGCTGTGGGTGCCATATCGGAGGCTGACCGGATCCGAAAACACCGCTGCGAACTCCCGGTCGGAGATCGGAGTGACCTCCCAATCCCAATCCGGCCTGAACAGGTGGCGGAGCTCCTCTGAAATGATCGCCGGGGATGCCATCTTGTCGTCGAGGATCGAGATGAGTGCGGTCAGGGAGGGGGAGGCCGCTGGCACTGGGAGATCCATCTGGAAGAAACCCAAGTCATCAAGGGCATAGCCGAACAGCCCGAGCACCCCGGGAGCGGGATGATCCGGACAGAGAGTTGCGGGGTGATCGGTCCTCTTGCACTTGAAGCACGCGGGAGGTTGCTTGCAATCCACCTGGCAGTGCCCCTCCAAGACACAGTTGAAGCATGTCACCACCGATGCAGACGGCTATGATGCCGCCACCGCAGGTGTGGTGGAGGGGTTGGAGATGGAGGATGCCGGGCCGGAGGCGGCAGCCGCTTGCTATTGCGCTGCGCGTTTCTTCTTCTTCTTAGCAAACGCGCCCCGGCCATTGCGGTTGTTAGGCCCGGTCGGGGGGGATTGCGCCTGCCGCCGGGGGGGGGGGGGGGGGGTCATAGCGCCGGGAAGAGACGTCGGACCGGCCAGAACGCACCGGCGAGCGGGAGCGACGAGGCGGGGAGCGGCGGTCACGGTCCCGGCCGCGGTCGCGCAACTGTTCCGGGGGAACGCTCCCGCTGGCAAGAGTTCCGCCACCCAGCCCCCTCCTCCGACGTGGCGCCCTTGCCCTTGAGCATGGCGTCCCGGAGCTCAGACTCACGGCGGGCCCCTTCCGGGGAAGGGCGACGCGCGTCCTGAGAGAGCTGGCCATCCCGACCCTCCGCCCGCCGCTTGGGCCTGGGAGCCCCATCACCGGACTCGCGAGCCATGGAGGCCAGCGAAGCAGGGGGTGTGGGGAGCACGGGGGGAGGGGATGGAGAGCGGGGGCGGCGCGGAGGGAATGGGAGGAGATGCGGACGAGGTACGAGAAGGGTTAAACCCTAATCGGGACGGCGAGGCGAGGCCCGACACGGAGAAGGCCGAAGTGAGCGTGCGAGAGACGGGCCCAACATAGGCAGGCCCAGCCGTGGTGGCCCAAGAAGGCCCGGGGTCACCCCCAACCCAGGCGGCCCACACGGCCTGGGTCGGCCCAGCCCAACACCCGACGACGGGCGAGAGGAGGGTAGGGTTTCCCTCGGCCGAACCGCCGCCGCCGCCCGGCGCCACCGCAGAGGGGCGGAAGGGGCGGAATCTAGCCGCCTGCACCACCACGGCAGGGGCCACGGGTCTTCCCAACGGCAATGAGAACGACTGAGCCGCCGGCGTCCCAAGGAGCTCTGGTGGGAGGCGCCGCCATGTCACCGCCGCCCGACCCAAATCAGACCTTCCGGCCACCCCCCAAGCTTTCGCTCGGGCCCCACGACCACGGCGACCGGCATCCCGACCAGTGCCAAACAACTGTGAGGAAGGTGGTGCAAGACGGGCGCGCGGACGCACTCGCAAGGGAAGGGGGGGGGGATGTGGGGAGGCGGGAGCCGGAGTCGAACCAACCCCATCGACGGCAACGGCCTCGGCCAACCGGTCGCCGAAGCGGCGAGGACGCTGGGGGAGGCCCGCTGCCACGGCCGCGGCCTAGCGCAGTCCTCCTCGACCGCCTAGTCCGCCCTGCAGACCCGACCGGGAGAGACCGGGGCGGGGGCGCCAGCAGAGGCCAGCGGCAGGGGAGGAGGGGCGGCGAGCAGGGGAAGGAGGGCCGGAGACGAAGAGACGGGGAGGCGGAGGAGGCCGCCGGGGGAGCGCCGGCGAGGGGGACGGCGGAGTCGCCCCTCTGGTCGCCCGCAGTCGCCTCAGCGGTCGCCATCCAAACCGACGACAGTGGCTTCTCCTCACCAAATTGGAGTTCACGGGGTTATTTGTCCCTCTGACCACATTTGAGGGTGAAAAGTGGGCTTCTTTCTTCGGCTTAAAAAGAAAGTTAGGGCGCGTCCATCCGCATTTCTGGCCCACTTAATGTTGGCAGGGCTAGTGTAATATTATCAGTGTAATTTTCTTTCGCTAAAAAAAATCAGTGTAATTTTCTTCTGCTAAAAGAACTTTAATTTCCATTTAAAAAAAACTTTAGTTTCATCTATGATTAAGAGAATCCTCTGTCCTAAACAACACATGAAACCAATGTGTATTTATGAAGAATTGTACGTTTTATGCTGTATAGTTTTCAGAATTTCGTTTGATCACTGCCCTAGGGAAGCTAATATGATTCGTATGGGCCTGTCTGAATTGGCCAAAAAATTTACAGGTAGCCTGCATGTGGAGGTGGACTGCTCGACAGTTGGCAGAGAGATGCAAAGCGACATGACGTGCAGATCTCCCTGCTTTTGAGTACTAGAGGATATCAAGAGAGCCTCGGACGTTTTCGACAGCACTGAATTCAAGATTGTCAGACGCTCGAACAACAAGCTAGCTCATGAGATTGCGGCGACATCAAAAAGCGTGGGGGATCATATGATGATTGCTGACGTTCATGAGAAAGTCAGACACATCATGATTGATGAGTGTACTCCTACCATTGCATGATCTGTATGCATGGTTCTAGAAAAAATGAGCCCTTCGGTTTTCCTGGTGTCTGTGTTTAGCGGATGGTGTAACCATTTTCAAAAATAAATACAATCTGTTAGTTTAGCTAAACAACAACACATAAAACACTTTTAAGCATAAAGATACGATCCTTTTAATGATCTATCCAGATCCTATTGTCGCTCATATCTGCCTCCAAGTACGGCTTCGATGCTATGGGGCTAGGGGAGGGGATCATCATCTCTTGTTTGTGTAGGGAGAGTTCTTTTTTGGTTATTTGTGTTTTGGTAACATCATTTGAACAATGATGGTGGTGTCATCTCAAATAGAAGTTCTCACGTTCTAATCTCATCATGGTGGCGATTGGTCCGGTGTTGCCAAGGAGCCGGTGTGGCTCCATGGGTATAGGCGGCGGCCTTCACTAATGACCCCCGCTCGGAGGACTGTCCTTGAGATAAACAATCTTTTTTTTTGTTTGCGAAAAGGACCTCGGAGTTATATTATAACCGAACAGTGGTACAAAGCACCCCAGCATACATGGAAATTACGCAATCGTCCCTGGGGAAACCAGCCCACCCCTCCAACCACCGCGGGCTGCCGGCGCGCCGCCGCTACCGCTGCCACCGCTCCCTCCAGAGCCGGCGTGACCTTGGAAATCTGCAGCCGGAATGAACGCGGACGGGAAGTCTTCAGCCTCGGCCCTACAGGACCAACACGACGAGAGGAGAGGGAGGCCGGCCATCGCTTGACCACATCGGCGACAACAGAGCTCCGGAGTCCTCGGCCTTCTCCTGTACAGGCGACGAAAGCAGCCAGCGCGAGCCGCCAGCTTCTCACGACGCCACCCCCAGAACCCCAAAGCATGGCCAGGAGCAGCCACACCAAGGCGAAGACGGGATCGAGGGACCAAAATTCCAACGGCCGGCCATCACCTCCGCCGCGAGGACCGCACCTTGGAAACGAAGACTCACCAGATCGACGGATCGAGGAGTCAACGACGCCGGAAGTTCGCCAGCTCCGCCACACGTGGCCTCGCCGGGAAGGAGGAAGAACTCCAGCCACCTTATTCCACGGCGCCGCCGTCCCCTCCCTCCAGACCGCACCGCCAGGGAGCCTAGCCCTACTATCTACACGCCTCGGACACAGATCGGGGGTCCCTCCACTCTCCCGCCGCTCCAACGACGGCCGGAGAGGGAGGGGACCGCCAATCCCGTCGTCGGCAGAGCAAGGGATCGAGGTTCCTTCCCTTTCGCCTCGCGCTACTGTTCACGGAGGGGGAAAGTTGGAAACGGCCACCTCGCCGTTCTTGAGACAAACAATCTAGGCGTCAAACAAGCGCTATCTTTGACAGAGCTAGCTAGATCCCGGTATGGGCCTCTCATAGAAGAGACTAAGGAGCTTCTTGCCTTTCACGATGAATTTCGTGTGTGTTGGGCTAGGCGTTCCGCGAATCGCGCGGCGCATAATGTAGCTAGGGATGGCTGCCTTAATAAGTTGTGCAAGACTTGGTTTTCGATTACTCCCTCTTGTATTCATGACATTATTGTGGCTGAGGCCACTTAGTTAATAAAATGGTAGCGACGTTCCCCTAAAAAATAATGACCCCTCCTTTGGAGCAAGGTCACCCCCTGGTCTGGCTATGCTAGAGTGGTTATGTGCCTAGATCGGGCGATGCCCTCACCGAAGTGCTTGGCATGATTGATAATCTCCGTCATTCACGGTGGTCTACTGTTGCAGTGATTGAACGAGGTTTTGGTCCTCTACTGGTCTACCGTTTGAGAGAGCTATTGTGGCGCAACGGTATCAACTACGGCTTGGGTGAGAATTTGAAGGTCGAGAATTTTGGTTGTAATTTTCCCTTTGTTTAAGGTCGTTTCTACATCCGCGGATTACTAACTTTCATTTTTACAATCTATTTCTGTTTGGTGCATTCTTGTGAGTGTATGGGCGTATATACGAGCGCTTGCATCTGTATTGTCTTCAACAAAAAATGTGTATTGTTCTAAAAAGGAAGCGTAGATTTTCCTTGCCCATTGGATTTCAGATATCCCTACAAAAAACAGCAGATGAGCCCGACAGCACATTGCGCATTTCTGATGCTTTCCTCCCTTCATTTATTCATCCCTGGGCAGGGGTTGTGTTTCACCGTCACGAACATAGTCACCCGGGCACGGAGTGTAAACACGCATACATGCGTTGCGTGCAAACACGCAGTGACGCAACCCAGAGATGGGCACGTACCATGCTACCAGCACCAGGGCATCCCCGTGCACTATGCGCCGCCGCCCGGTGACGGTTCAGGAGCAGGCACGAAGAACGTTCAGGGTCCTCAGAAGCCCGACATCGCGTAGTCCATGGCGTCCACCAAGAAATCTGCAGTAACCAGAGCTTGGTTAGTCAGTCTCTACGAGCAATGCAGAAATGTAACGGGGATCTTGTGGAGATAGCTGAGCTACTGACCTGCATCGTCCTTTGAGAAGCACATCGGTGGTTTTATTCTGAAGACATTGCCGTGCAGACCGCCTTTTCCAACTAGAACGCCGAGATCTGGTTGAACAAGAAAATGAGATTAGGGGTTGTAGTAGTAAACATTTCGCGATCATGGAGGTAAGGAATGTGGGCTATTTATTACCCTTGAGTTTCTCAAACAGTACAGCGGTCTCAGCCTTGGCCGGTGTCTTCTCCGTCCTGTCAGTGACGAGCTCCACCCCAAGCATCAGCCCCCTTCCTCTGACATCTCCAATGACTGAGCAGAAGCAAGGCCAAGGGATGGATAATCATCGATCGATTAGATTAACTCGAATCCAAAATCAAAGAGTTGACCGAAATGGTTACTTCAAATGGACCAAAAGATGGAAAACTTTACTTTCATGCTTCTGCTGAAGTGACTTCAGACGTTCCACCAAGTGAGCGCCGACATCTGCGCAATGCGCCTGCCGTTTCTCCTTGTCGAGAACCTTTAGCACAGCCAATCCACCAGCAGAACAGACAGGGTTCCCACCAAATGTGTTGAACTGGATCTTCTGAGCCATCACGCTTGCAATCTCAGGAGTTGTTACAACTGCACCGAGTGGTAGACCGTTGCCGATTCCCTAGAAATAAAGAAAAAAATCATTAATATTGAATGATACTGTCAACATAATGAAACCTTCGAGGCAGAGTTTTTCCTGTTACCACGAACCTTTGCCATCGTTACAATGTCAGGGATGACATCCTGCGTCTGGAATCCCCAGTAGTTACTTCCAGTACGGCCAAAACCACTTTGGACTTCATCAGCTATACAGACACCACCCGCCTTCCGGACAGTATCATAGACTGACTTCAGATATCCAGGAGCTAGTTCAACAGTACCTCCTACACCCTGCAATCATGTTCATTAATCAGAAAGCTGATATATGAGTACGTTCATCTGGATTCCCCCGTACAAGAAAAAAAAACATCTGAATAATAGCTGGATAAAACTATATTATCAGTTTTTTTACAGCATAATGTACAACTTTAAATTGGTCATACTTGGAAAGTTTCTGCGATAAAACCTCCAACCCTTCCTGAACTGCCAAAATTTATATGTTCTTCGACTTCCCTGGCATAAGCTGCAGCATCAGATCCAAAAGCTCCACGGTAAGGATCCGGATTCATGACATGATGAATCTCACCCTGCGAATGAGAAATAAATGGCTCATAAGTAAGAAACAATTTAAACAACTACAGATGGTCATATTGAAACAACGCGCAAGAATGCACTATAGGTTACCTCCCCTCATTTTTTAATTTTTGTTTTTGAAAGGAGTAAGGGCACTCACTATATTACGACAATACATTGCACACAACATGAGCGGATTAACTAACCGAGATGAAGCCCATGATGCACCTGACAAAAGAAAATAGGGATATCGAAATATTTTTGTGCCTGAGTGTTATTTTTAGCATCGCTAAAATGTGAATTCTAACAATAGGTCAATCCTTTCAAGTACATCAATTGAACTGGAAAAAGACTTGCACTGAAAATCTGTGTCATTTTGTATCTCTTAACAATCGGACACACACCTGAGGAATCGGGTACTTCCACGTCTGCAAACCCGTGAGACCTATTGTTCCAGCACTCCCACCGTGGTATCCATTTCTCAATGCAACCATACCGAGATTCCCACTGTACAGCCGAGCCATCAACATTGCCAATTCATTCGCTTCGGTCCCGGAATTGACGAAGTACACAACCTGCATACCATCCCAAAATATGAGACACTCACACTCCCTTCTCGTCATCGAGTCCATCCATGTTGTAACTTCTAGTAGCACTGAGCCACTGAAGGAAGGAAGCATTTCTTTACCTTGAGATTGCCTGGCATCTTGGAAGCAAGCGCCTCGGCAAACTCGACGATGGCATGATGCAAGTATATGGTGGTGGTGTGCTGAAGCAGCTTGGTCTGCTCCTGCACGGCGTTAACGATGTCGGGGTGGCAATGGCCACATGACACCGTGACGATGCCTCCGAAGCAATCGAGGTATCTCTTGCCCTGTTCGTCGTACAGGTACTGCATCTTCCCTTCGACGATGTTGAGCTGCGAATACAGAATTACAGATCACAATGGAATCAAGATGCTACTTTAATTTTATACTATCTTCAGACATCTTGTACACTAGTATTTCACACATAATACTATTGACTTAGATCGGGGCCTTTGGGAATTTGGCACTGATACTTATTTGGCGTTATAAATAGGTATCACTTGATATCGATGCCTTCAAAAATAAAATGTGTCACCTGATGTTTCACTGACGTGTGGGTCCTGGGACAATGATGGGAGTGGCAAAATATCGAACCTAATCTTACATGATGATTGATGCAGTTCATACATCATCCTCTACATCAAAATTTATTTATTCTCCTACTGATTAAGAGGACTGGTTTCAAGCACAGGTCTCGTCTTCCTACACCGGACAATCGCCATGACGAAGCAGCAGAAGATAAGTATACGATGTATGTACCGGCTTCTGGTAGTAGTAGAAGAGGGAGGGGCCAAGGAACTTCTTCCGCTTCTCGAGGATCTCCGCGCCGCCCATCCCGGCGTACGGGCTCGGCCGGTGGTCGAACGGCGGCATCTCGGGCGCCGGCCGCTGCAGGGCCTGCTCCGGCGCCGCCTCCGAGGACACCAGCCTTCGCAGCGCCTCCGCCGGCGACGGACACCGCCCGCGGCCGGCGGCCGCGCGGCGAAGCAGCGAGGTGGCCATGGCCTGGATCAGTTAGGTAGGAGTAGGAGCAGTACTGGTACTACAACCGAAGAGCGAGGGAGATGGAGCTGGATTAGCTCGGGGGTGGTTAGATGGATGAGAAGGAGACTGGAGTGTGGGACTGGCACGGGTCTGGTGGTGGAGACGTGGAGTGGAGTGGTGCTGGTGCCAATGGCGGCTGGCTCGGCTCGGCTCTCCCGTAGTTGGCACTGACGTGGAAAAAGGTCCAGATTCCGATAACGATGCGTGACTGAGAAACTCTCGGTGCGGGATCTGGCTGTCTGACGGGCGCTCGTGTCACTGACGTGCGGCCACGGGAGAAGGAATCGTAGTTGGGGTTCGTGAGCGGGTAGATAGGTTCATGCTTGCGTGGTGACAACCATATGTGTTCATTAAAAAACGCTCCACGGGTAGCACGCCTGCGGGGGAGTTCCCGGCCGGTCCTCCGTCGCTATCTCCTGTCGACCCGGCGGGCCGAGAGAGGCAGCTCAGCTTATCCCTCTGCTCGGAATTAGCCAAGAGATGTGTCGAGGGATGTAAGAGCATCTCCAACAGCATTGCTATTCTGATTTGCTCAAAACTGGGTATAGCAAGTGGAAAGAGAAGATTTAACAACCTCAACCGTTTTTTGCTCCAACGGCATTGCTATAAAATTTAGCAAACCTCTCAATGACACGTGGGGACCTGTGCCAGGCCCAGGGCAGCAGGAATCTAGGGGGCGGTGGGGTCCACTTGTCAATGGAACAAAGGGATGTAGGGGACCACAAAAACTGGGCTGCTAAAAATTATAGCAAGTGCCTCTTCACTTTGCAAATATATCAAGTGTGGGTGCAAATATAGCAAGCTTTGTAAAACAATTTGTGGGGGGACCACTTATACAAAGGCTGTTGGAGCAACATTTTTGGGCCAAGTTGCTATATTTCCCGTTTTTAGCAATCCTAGCCAAATATACAAAGTCTGTTGGAGATGCTCTAAGAGCATCTTGCGCCTCAAATCGGTCTGCTTCTCAAATCAGTCTCAGACATCCGGACGGACAGCCCGATCGCTAACTAGTTAAAAAAAAGACCCAGTGAAACGTCTCATACCGGTCCTAAATGCTCAGTCTGACCGGCACACCTCGTATTCAGTCCAAATTTAAGGCGGATACCACATCAGTTCCAACCCACGCTGGTCCACCTTATCCTACATATATTCGTCCTCATCCACTTGCCGTACCAAATTCTAGCCACTCCACACCGCTGCCAAGCTCCCTTCGGGCCAACTCCAGCCTTCTCCGGCATGGCCGGCAGCGGATCCGAGTCCTCCGTCGCCCGAACTATGAATTGAGATCTCATCGTAGTCGGGCCCGAGGAGGAGATGGTCGTCCGCACGCTCCGCCCTCCTAACAGCGGTCGAACTTGATCCATCGGGAATCCATAGCGTTCATCCAATTGGCACTTGGATCCGACGCGAGGCATGTCGCCGATGCCTAGCCAGAGGCGGTGTGCTCTTTCTAGCATCCGAATGTCGTGGCGGACGCACAGCCCTTCGTTGGCGCTCCGACTCGGAGGCCATTCGTGACCCATCCGCTGAGGGCATTGTCGTGGGAACGGATCTGACAGTAGAGATGGGGGGTACATAGGAGAGGGCAGAGTCCTAGCTACGGCGAGGTTGTACACTCAGTTTTACGAGTTCAGGCCCCTCTCGAAGGAGGTAACAGCCCTACGTCTCGGTGCCGCGGAGGCTTGTCGATTGGAGTGTTGTATAGTTACAAGGGGTGCGAGCCCTTGTGCAAGAGGGGAGGGGTAGCTTATATAGAGTGCGCCGACCCCTCGCAGCCCTCGGTTACACAGGGGTTTAATGAGGAAATAAAGTCACGTACGTTACTGGTAACGCCCGTGTTTAATGACCTTTAAGGCGACGGAGTGAATGCCTGACCGTTGCCATACCGGGGTGGCTCTAGGTCTTCTGTCCTCCGAGTGGAATTTTGTACTCCGAGTGAATAACGTAGGTAGAGTGGAATTGGGATATTCGAGTGGATCTTCTGTCGAGTGAATCGCACTTCACGAGGATTCCAGTCGGTATCTTCTGTTTAACTTTGTGGGCCTTGACCTCTTGTGCAGTGTCCTTGGGTAGGGCATATAGGTCAGGCCTATGACCCTACCCTAGGTACATGTCATCGTCATTAGCCCCCGAATGGATCGAGGACCGAGTGAAGAAGGATTGAAGCTGACTTCGACCCGACTCATTGTCTCTGGAACACCTTCTTTGAGGTTCGACAGTATGTTGGTAGTTTAATCCTTCGCCAGTCGCCTTGATCTATTCTGGCTTCTGGAATTGCCGAGTGAAATATGTGACATGATACTGAGCAGATTGGATTTGGGTATCTTTGGCGCGATCGACTGATTCGCTGCGCCCGGATTTCATGGGATTCGAAATTTAGAGAAGCGCGCGGGTCGGGGCGTGGCGTGGTAAGCGGAGCAAATGGAGAGGGACTCCTCGATCCTCGCACCACCTTTTTCACCACGTATCGAGCGGGCGCCGGTTACGGGATGCGCTGAGATTGCACGGGCCCTCCAGTCAGTCACTCGGTCGCGCAGATATTTATAGCGACGCGGCCGATGCGTGCAACAGTGCCCACCATTATCCCCTTTCTTCCTCGCCTTTCCGCCTTGCTCTCTCCAACGCAGCGCCGCTCGGCTCGTGCCCGTCGACCACTGCAGCAATGGTGAAGGACAAGACGAAGGCCCTGGAGCGCGCGAAGAAGACGACGGCTAAGGGCAAGAAGGCGGCCAAGGGGTCGACCTCGCGATCCGGTCTGCCGCCGGGCTGGATCCAAGGGGATTAGATCCACTCGTCAGTCTCGGAGGAGGATTTGGAGGGGCTCGCCGCCGACGGCTTGATAGCGCCTGGATCCTGGAGGCTACCGGAGGGAGAGATTGAGCCTGCGCCGCGCGACGGCGAGCGGGTTCTCCTCATGACTCATGTGGAAAGAGGTTTCTCCCTGCCTCCACATCCATTCTTTCGCGGGTTCTTGAATTTTTTTGGTGCTCAGATCCATCACTTTCCTCCAAACACCATCTCATACCTTGCTGCATTTATCTCAATGTGTGAAAACTTCCTTGAGTGCCATCCTCATTGGGGCCTATTCAAACACATCTTCACTTGCCGATCTCAGTCGGTTAAGAAAGCCAATCCGACTGATGAGAGGACCCATGTGATCCAAATGTGTGGAGGTTTGGGAATCCAAATGAGGGGTAGGAGCTCTTTCCCTCCCATGACCTTTCTTGAGTCGGTTAGGGGGTGGCAATCGACCTGGTTTTACTGCAAAGATGTCCCAACTCCAGGCCAGTCGACTGGCCTTCTCCCTTCTTCTTTGGAGAGACCCCGCGCCCCTCGTTTGTTGGTTGTAGAGGAGGAGGAGAAGGGTGAAGTGGCCATCCTAGTTGACGCAGTCGTTGCGCTGGTCCGGGGCGGAGTAACAGGCATGGATTTGCTAGAAGTGTTTCTTAGTCGACGCATCTAGCCCTTGCAAGCTCGCGACCATCCTATGTGGCTGTACTCAGGCACAGAGGACACTGCCCGGACCCACCCGGAGGAGGTACAAGAGGAGACAGTTGCACAGTGGCTTCGGAGCATTACTGGGAACAAGGATAATCCACGTGGAGCAAAACAGATCTTGCCATTCGACGCTGATCACCTCCCAGGAGAGGTGAGACATAATCTTGACGAGTGTTTTTGTCTTTTGCTTTTGATATGCATCTGCATCGCAATCCGACTGATCTTTGCAATCTGTGTCTTGCAGGTATTCACGAAGTTGTACTCGCCTGTGCCAAACGGGGAACAACTCACTGGAGGAGAGGAGAGCGAGGGCGGGAGCGCCTACATCGAATATGCTGACGACAGTGAAGGTGACAGCGATGACTCTGAAGACGACGAGGAGGTCGAGTCACCACCGCGCACTGAATGTTGTACCAAGCAGACCCAAGATCCCGCGGCTAGCCAGGGCAAGGCTGGAGGGTCGAGTGCCAGTACTCTGAAGCGCGCTCGGACGCCAACTCCTGACCCGACTGAGAAAATCGCTAAACAAGCAAAGGTTGTTCCAGCTAAACCTCGGAAAGCTTTGCCCAGGATCAAGGTTGCTGTGCCCGTCGCTTCGACGTAAGTGCCTTTGTTGCGAATCATTTCACTTTCTGTCTTATTCTCGCAGACCATTATGTTTTTGCTGACCGAGTGGAATTCTGAATCCCAGGGCGGCTACCTCTACGTCCCATATGGAGATCGACGATGAGCATGCTGACGCGGAGACTGCAGATGCGGCCACTTCTCGAGCAGGTATAATCAGTTCTCATTTTGTCAATTGTTCTGGCGGTCGATTGGGATCTTACTGTCGAGTGACCACAGTGCCAGCAGACGTTATCCAACTTCCAGACGACGACGAGGAGGAGCCTACAAGGAGTGCAGGAGGAAGAGGCAGGGCCTCGACCACCTTGCGGAACCTCGCCCGGAGGGTGACTCCCAGTCGAACGTCTCATCTGCCGCCTGAACCTTTTGCTCAAGAACTCGGTAGCTCACCTCGAGTTGGTGTCTCTTTTGCTGGCCCTTTGTGGACTGCCGAGCCTCCGATGTCGACTGCCCAAACTACAGGTTCGGCTGGGCAGCCTCAAACGCTGATCCCTCCAGCTGCGTCACCAACTCCTGCGTCGAGTGGCTTTGCTCTGCATCATGTCCCAGAGGACCAGACAGGAGCTGCTAAGGCGGCCATGGTCCAAGCTGGCTTGATGATGCAACGGATGAAGGAGGTGTATGAGTCTAGCAAGGCTGCTTACGACGCCAATTCTGCCCTTCAGAACAATGTCCGAGTAAGTGCGATTGTAAGTTGATTTCCGATTGGATTTTCTTCGTCTTGAATCTGTACACCCACTGGGTGTTCTCTCTTTCTGTGTAGTTCTTCCAGTGGGGGCACGCTGAGTGCACCCACTGGGTGTAGTCCCCGAGACCCTTGTCGAATGTTTGATTCGGCGGGGGTCTTAGAATATGCTTGTTTGTAGCTCTTCACTCGGGCCGGTCGGGCCGCGCCGAGTGGGGGCACGCTGAGTGCACCCACTGGGTGTAGTCCCCGAGACCGCTGTCGACTGCGGGCAGTCGGCGGGGGTCTTAGAACAAGTTTTTTTCTCTCTTCCACTCGGGCCGGGCAGGCCATTCCAAGTTAGAAATTGATCCAGTGGGGGCACGCTGAGTGCACCAACTGGGCGTAGTCCCCGAGACCGCTGTCGACTGCGGGCAGTCGGCGGGGGTCTGAGAACAAGGTTTTGATAACAGCAATCTGGATTTGCTCTTCTCCACTCGGAAGTAAAGGGTCTTTGTCTTTGTCGACTGAATTGTCTTTTTCTTGATTTCAGAAATCTTGTGAACTTGGGACTCAGTATGCTGCCCTGGAGAAGGAGAAGATCCAACTCCAACTTGATCTGGAACTTGCCAAGAAGAACTTGAAGGAAGCTCAGGCTGAGGTGAAGACCATGGGAGGTAATACTTTGCTGGCTGTATGATTTGCAGTTTCTTCTTATTGAAAGTGCGTTATATCGACTAGAGGGAGGGGGGGTGAATAGGCGATTTTTACAAATTCGTCACTGAGGAATTTCAAGGTGAGGAAATTCCTAAGCGACGAACTACTTAGCAGCGGAATGAGTACTCAGATGCAAGCATAACAGAGCAGTAGCACAGTCATCATGATGAAATGAAAACAAGCACAGAGTACGAGTAGCGTAAACACAGGATAAGCAGGCTGAAGACAAACTGACTGAAGAAATTGAACTGAGGAAATTGAGAAAGTCTTCAGTCAAAGTCTTCAAACAGTAATGATCAAATACATAGCGAGTATGCGAGGAAATGAAAGGGTTGAGGAAATAGAACCAGTAGCTCGGTGAAGACAATGATTTGGTAGACCAGTTCCAACTGCTGTGACAGTTGTACGTCTGGTTGGAGCGGCTAGGTATTTAAACCTGAGGACACACAGTCCCGGACACCCAGTCCTGAACACACAGTCCAGGACACCTAGTCCTCACCGTATTCTCCTTGAGCTAAGGTCACACAGACCTCGCCCAACCACTCGTGGTAAGTCTTCAGGTGACTTCCAAACCTTCACATACTCGGTCACTCGGCAATCCACAATTTCCTCTTGGATGCTCTAGACCATGACGCCTAACCGTCTGGAGGATGCACAGTCCTCAAAGGTAACAAGCGTCGGTTCCACACAGGAACAATCTCTTCAGTGATGCTCAATCACTTTGGGTTTGTAGGTGTTTTGGTTTTTGGGTTTTTCCTCACTTGATGATTTTCGCTCAAAGTCCTCGGAGGATGGGATGCTCTAAATGACAAGTGTCAATCTATTTCTTGGAGCAGCCAACCAGCTAGTGGTTGTAGAGGGCGGCTATTTATAGCCTAGGGAGCAACCCGACATGATAAGACATAAATGCCCTTCAATGATATGACCGTTAGGTGGGTAGATTTTTTGGGACAGCTGGCACGTAGCACAGCAACGGTCGGAAATTTGAGTATCAAATTCCTCAGGGCTATCATAATCCTCACTTGTAGGCAATCCGCACTGGCGAATTTCTAACTCCTCAGTCAGAACAAATTCCTCAGAGAACAGAAGAACTTCGTCTCTGTCACTGAAGAACTTGACTAAACTGTATGAGATTTCCAATGGCTTCACTCGAAAGGATTGGGTAGGTGTAGGATTTTGAGTTGAGCATCACTTGGAAATTTTTCCTTAGTTTTACCTCGACCCCCTTTAACAGTACGGTGTTTCCTATGACTCAAGAAGAAGAAAATGAAACTACGAAAACAAAAGTCTTCACGCTTCATAATCCTCGCATGAATATCAAGTTTTCAGGGTCACACCAATTTCTTCACTTTCAAAGTCTTCAAGAAAACCAAAGTCTTCAGTTGAAGACATTCATTTTAGGGGTCGACATTCATCGTAATTAACAAACTCCTCATAGACTTATAGACCTGTGTACACTCACAAACACATTAGACCCTTAACCTATAAGTCTTCAATACACCAAAATCACTAAGGGGCACTAGATGCACTTACAATCTCCCCCTTTTTGGTGATTGATGACAATATAGGTTAAGTTTTCAACGGGGATAAACATATGAAGTGTAAATACTAATATTGAGGAATTTGATTGCAAGATATAGAGGAACTCCCCCTGAAGATGTGCATATTTGAAGAATTTTCTTTGAAATAGCAAATGCACATTGTTGAGTAATATCATGGAGATCTCCTCCTATATCTTGAAATTCATACACGCATTTATCATATGATATGAAGAATTTGAAATGCATGATGAAATATGGTGTCTGACGGAATTCAGCATGCGTGCATTAAGGTACTTGAGGAAATAAGCATGCAGAAAGCAGTTCAAAAGTATCAGACCACCATAGGACTTAAGTTTACAACTCATCAAAGCAAACACCTCAGAAGAGCAAGAGTTGAAACTTAACAGAAATATAGCCCATATATAAGACCCGCTTGAAGACTAAACTCAAATTTCTCCCCCTTTGTCATCGAATGACCAAAAGGGACGAAAAATGAGGACTAACGCCCCTGAAGAATATCATCATCATGTCGATGGAGGAGCGCCAGCATTGTTGGGGTCGACTGTTGAGGTAGGGCCTGCCGCAGTGTCGTTCAAGTTTTCAGCTTCATCCGTCTCGCGCGATGAAGAATATGAACTGGCAACAAGCTGAGGAACTTTGACTTTCTTGAATTTCTTCGAAGGTGGCTGGGACCAGTCAAAGTCCTGTTGGAAGCCCATCTCCTTGAGTTCTTCAGCACTATGAAGATTAGACAGAATCGCCCAAGTGCGGTCAAAGACTTCATGCAAGTAGTAGTGATTCTTCTTCACAGTATTTTGAGTGACTGTCATGTTCTGAAGAATTGCACCAAACTGACGCTTGACCCACTTGTGATTTCGATCAACTTTCTGATGAAGACTAAGGAGAAGTTCACGATCAGTCATCACACGCGGAGCTGTGGCTTGAGGATGATGTTCTGAAGCTTTGGCGGCAGAATCTTGAGTTGCAGAGTCATCATTGGTGGAATAGGAAGTAGCTTTGCGAAACTGTCCATCCAATGGACGAGTACCTTCATCAATAACAGCAGCTTTGCCCTTCTCGTCAGCTAAGGAAATAGTCCGTTTGAGGACTTCAATAGGGGGCAAATAGCTGAGATGATTTTGAAAGTCAGCAATGTAATGAATTGAAGACCTTGATCTGATGAATCTCATGATCCAGGGAGCATAAGGCTTCAACTCAAAAGGTGACAGTGCAGCATTGGCCAAAGTCCTCATGAAGAAATCGTGGTAGTTGATAGGAATACCGTGAATGATATTGAACAGCAGATTCTTCATAATGCCAACAACTTCTTCATCATCAGAGTTGTGGCCCTTGATTGGACTGAGGGTTTTGGTCAATATGCGATAGACTGTCCTTGGCACATAGAGCAATTCCTTGACGAGGAATTTGGTCCTTGGAGCTTGGCCTGGCTTCAAAGGCTTCATCAGCACTTGCATCAGATGATCAGACAGTTCAGGTTCAACATAGAGAAGCCTAGCACCTTCAGTGGGAGGACTAACTGGGACGGCATGAAGCAATTCAGAGGCCGGTGCTTTGAAATGAGTATTATCGGTCATCCAGTCCAATACCCATGAATTGACATCATCAACATTTCCAGTAATGTGCAGCGTGGCGAAGAATTGAAGAATGAGTTCTTCATTCCAATCGCAGATGTCGGTGCAGAAATTGAGTAACCCAGCGTCATGAAGAACACTCAGGACTGGTGTGAAGCAGGGCAGCAATTCCATATCTACATGAGGAATTTGCTCATGTTCAAAGATCTTATCCTTATCAACCAACAATGAGGAGTAGAAGTTCATCTGGCTTGCAGTCCAGAAACGCTTGCGACGAAGACGAGCAGAGTCATAGGGATTGTAGTCAGTGAAGAATATGTGCTCGTTGAAGAAATCCTCAGCATTAAACTTCTGCTTCTTGGAGTGAGGGTTCTGTGGCTTGGGCTGAAGATTAACAGTTGAAGAATTTACAGCCTCTTGAGGTGTAGCCACTGGAGCCACTGGCTGAGGAATTTCAGCAGCAGCCTTGGCCTTCATTTCTTCAGACATATGTACATCAGCGCTAGTGACTGGAACTTCTTCAGGTATAGAGTGAAGTGAAGCTTGACGTTCATCAGAGCCCGTATGAATTTCTTCAGTTTGCACAGGAGACTGAGGAACATGATGTAGAGAGGTTGTCAGAGGTGAATTGGGGTGATGACTTTCCCAAAAGTCATCATTCAGAATAGGTGTTGTAGACCCAATATCCACATCCTCGTCTTCTTCAGTTCCTTCGACGCCTGCCTCTTCAGCTGTGAACTGAGGCATGGGCGATGATACCAGTGGGGTTGAAGGGAAAGTATCCACTTCAATTTCTTCATCCATCTGCTCTGTCGAAGCTGCAGAAGGAATTTCTTCATCAGATTTACTTGGAATTTCATATTCCTCACCAAAGGGAATGATCTCCTTTGATGGCATGCTTGATATTGGAATAGCATCAATTGGGTTTTCAGATGAACTCCTCAATGTCTTCAATTTCTTGGGGGCTGAAGACTCTGAAGATGCAGATGCTTTCCTTTTCTTCACAGCTGCTCGCTCCGCAGCCTTGGTTTTCTTCGCTTCTGATGCAGAAGGAAGGTTGATGCTTGTCATCGGTGCAGGAGGAGCAGAGGAAATTGGTTGAATTTCTTCAGGCACAACTGATGCAGTTGCCCTGGCTTGTTCAGATTCCTCAGGCACAGTAGCAGATGCTTCAACTGGCCTGGATTGCTCTTCAGGCGCAATATTGGAGGTTGCCCTGGCATTTTCTTCAGAGACTGGAATTTCTTCATCAGCTCTGGCGCTTTCATTTTCTTCAGCAGACTGAACAGATGTTCCAGTCTGAGGAAATTTGGGTTGCGATGAAGCTGCAACCCTTGGAGTAAATCCTTTTGCCATTCTGACGAATCTGACTTTGGCACCTAGCCAATCTGCATGGAATGCATGAAATTCATCACTGAGTGCTTTGATCTCAGCCTGCATAGTCACAAGTTCTTCAGGAGACATTTTCACAACATTGTTCTTCAGAAAACGCTCCTGCTTGTCTGAGCCTTCTTCACCTGCCTGGCCTTTTCAAATTTCCATTTTTCTTCATTTATGAAGGCCGTCAACATGTGACTTTGACCAGGAGTGAGGTTTAATTCAGGCAAAGGTGTGTTAGGGTTCTTGTGCCATAGATCAATAAAATCAAGGATCTTCCTTGGATCCAGCATGAGGGGCACAGCACTGCCTTTGGCTCTAGCGGCCCTTTGTTGTCGATCTCTGATGAGCTCAGCTAATTCTTCATCATCAGCTTCGTCTTCGCTTGACGGAACCTGAAAGGCGACTTGCTTCTTGTGAGGACTTGGCCTTGTGCCTCGTCCAGCAGTGGCCTTTTTCTTCAGCAAGGTCGGAGTTGTTGAAGACTGAGGTGGAGCTGAAGAACTTGCAGAGACTCCTGAAGCAATTGAGATTCCAGTAGTCCTTTGGCATGTGGCAAGATGCACAGGTGCTGAGGACTTTGCAGGAGCAGCTGAGGATTTTGCAACCGAGGGAGTTGGAGCTGCTTTTGAGGAATTTGCTTGAGGAACAGGCCGTGAGGGCATTGCAGCTGAGGAACTTGTCTTAACAGCTGATTTCTTCAGCATAGCCTTCTTAGGCTTGATAGCAGAGGCCTCAGCGGCGGCAGCAACAGAATCTTCATTGAATTTCTTTACTGCCTCTTTAGCCACTTTGGCCAGCTTGGCTTGACTCTTAGCCCACTCCTGAGGAAATTCCTCACCTCTTCTGATGCTAGTGGGATCAGCTTCTTGGCCAGGAGCCAATGGAGGTCTTGGACATGGAGGGTTAACAGCAAATTTCTTCATGTACTTGGGAGTGACACAGCGATATTCCCTCCATTCTCTTGCCCATCTCCTCTCAATCTTCTGAATGCGCACTTTGCGCTGATTTTTGTTCTCCTTGCCATGAGTTGCTTCATCAGGAGTACAATATTCATCATAGATGTCATCAGGGATCTCAAAAGCAGTATTTGTTTCTGGCCTCTTTCCTCCCTTCTGAGGTCTTTTACCATCAGCCATTTTCTTCACTTGAGAGTTTTGAACAATCGAATTTTCTGATGAGGTGTGCAATTTTTCTTCAAGGAACGCTGCAAATGAGTTAAGTTGATGAGAACCTAGAGATTCAGCAGCGGACATGTGTACCTGTGAACAGAATATAGGTGCGAAGAGTTTTGGAGAGGTCATATGCGTTCTCAGAAGATTTTCAAAAGTATCAAGTTTGAGGAAGATGACCAGGGGTGTCTTGAGGAATTTCACTAAGCATTTTTGACTTAGGTTCCAGAGTTGTGTAGATTGAAAATCCACACAATTGAGGAATCTTGAAGAAAAACTTTGCTTAGAGAAACTGATCAAGGACAGAAGCAAGTTGGTGTTTAAGAACATGAAAGTTGAAGAATAAACACCTTTTGAAGATTTTGTGGAAATCATCAGAATCAACAAGGGCAGTAAAAATAAATTTTATTTACCCTTGACGAAGAACACGACGAACTGAGAGTGGCAGTGGAGATGTTCGTCCGTTCAGATCTTCCACGCCCTAACTTGGCGATGGAAAACAGCTACGACGGCGGCGGAGTGAGGATTTCCGCGGCCGGCGTGAGTACGACGGCGACGAGGTCGAGGCAGTGAAGCTCTTCCTCACCGGCGACGATGGAGTGTAGCGGCGGCGCTAGGTCTGAGAGCTCGAGCGAGGGAGTAAGATCGAGCGGGGTAAATGAGCTCTGAGGAGGGCGAGGGGTATTTATAGCAGAGGTGAAAAACCGCTCGTCCGAAGAAAATGGACAAACGTGCCCCTGACCCTTCTCATCCTAGCGACATGTGTCACCCACGAACTGCGAAGTGGAGATCGTGTTAGATCGAGGGTGAATAGATAAATCTTATCGAGGGATAAGGAACGGTTTGAACGGCAAAAGCCGAAAATTCAGATAAGAATATTTTAATGTTTCGTTCGCAAATTCTTCAGCTGTCAAGGACACAGTGAAGACTTTGAACGGGTTTCAAATAGAACGCACATGAAGAATTTGTGAACGGACTGGATTGAGTTTAGCATTGAGGGGGAACGGGTCCGATCACATTCACTTAGAAGAAACACAACTTGAAGAATTAGCAATAAGTGAATGCTGTAGAGGACAGAAAACTCAAATATATATATATAGTCAACGAAGAACATAGACGGAAAGAGTGAAGATTTTGCAAAGTTGAAGAATTTGAAAATTTGAAGAATTTGCACATGATGAAAAACTCAAATTTTGAAGATTTTCAACTTTTTGTGGTGGCGTGACCCACCGTGTAAGAATGATGATTTCAGACACCGCGTACAATTGTCGTAGGGCTCTGAGAATCAAATTCTTCATTAATTTCTTCACACTTAGAGGGTTAGTCTTCATTGATTGAAGAAAAATGTTTCTTCGTGTGTTGCACATCTAAGTCATCAATTTGCATAAGTGTTAGGATGTGTGTCCTTTTCAAAGGACATTCGAAGATTCTAAGATATTTAGCTCACACCGCAACTTGCTAAATCTCTTCTCATCCAAGGGCTTTGTGAAGATATCCGCTAGCTGTTCTTCAGACTTCACGGGATCAATAGAGATGTCACCCTTCAACACATGATCTCGAAGAAAATGATGACGAATCTCGATGTGCTTTGTCTTCGAGTGCTGAACTGGGTTATGAGCAATTTTGATGGCACTCTTGTTGTCGCAGTAGAGTGGCACATTCTTCACATTGATGCCGTAGTCCTTGAGGGTTTGCTTCATCCATAGCAATTGAGCACAGCAAGAACCAGCAGCAATATACTCAGCTTCAGCGGTAGAGAGTGATACGCAGTTCTGCTTCTTCGAGGACCAACATACTAAGGATCGTCCGAGGAAATGGCATGTGCCTGAAGTTGACTTGCGATCCACACGATCACCGGCATAGTCAGAGTCAGAATATCCAATGAGATCAAAAGCCGAGCCCTTGGGATACCATAATCCAAGTGTTGGAGTGTGAGCTAGATATCGAAGAATATGTTTCACAGCCTTATGGTGTGATTCCTTTGGTGTAGCTTGAAAATGGGCACACATGCAAACACTAAGCATAATATCCGGCCTAGATGCACATAGGTACAATAAAGAACCAATCATGGAGCGGTATACCTTTTGATCGAAGTCTATTCCATTTTCATCAGTGCATAGATGGCCATTTGTGGGCATAGGGATTTTGACGCCTCCGCATTCTTGCATAGCGAATTTTCTCAGAACGTCCTTGAGGTATTTCTCTTGAGAAATGAAAATGCCATTATGTTGTTGACGAATTTGAAGACCTAAGAAGAATTTCAATTCTCCCATCATGGACATTTGATATTCCTCACTCATCATGTAAGCAAATTCGTCACTGTAATGTTGGTTAGTACAGCCAAAGATAATATCATCAACATATACTTGGCACACGAATAATTCATCATCATAGGTTTTGGTGAAAAGAGTTGGGTCGAGTGAACCGGGTTTGAAGCCTTTCTTCATGAGGAATTCCTTCAGAGTATCATACCACGCCCGAGGGGCCTGCTTGAGGCCATAGAGGGCCTTATTGAGTCTGAAGACTTTGTCAGGATGTTTAGGGTCTTCAAAACCTGGGGGTTGAGCAACATATACTTCTTCCTCAAGCTTACCATTGAGGAATGCACTTTTCACATCCATTTGATATAAGATGATATTATGATGGTTAGCATAAGCAAGCAATATGCAAATAGCCTCAAGTCTAGCAACAGGTGCAAAAGTCTCATCGAAATCAATTCCTTCAACCTGTGTGTAGCCTTGAGCTACAAGACGAGCCTTGTTCCTCACCACTAGGCCATTTTCATCTTGCTTGTTGCGGTAGATCCATTTGGTACCGATGATATTGTGCTTGCATGGGTCCGGTCGCTTGACAAGCTCCCACACATTGTTCAGCTTGAATTGATGTAATTCCTCTTGCATTGCTTGAATCCATTCAGGCTCCAGAAATGCCTCATCAACTTTGGTGGGCTCTGTGATAGAGACGAAAGCAAAATGCCCACAAAAGTTAGATAAATGTGAAGCTTTTGAGCGAGTCAGAGGACCTGGTGCGTTGATGTCGTTGATGATTCTCTCAATCTGTACTTCATTTGCAACGCGGGGATGAGCAGGTTGACGACTTTGATTTGGCTCAGCATTTTCTTCAGATGCGCCAGCATGCTATTCTTCATGTTCTGGAATGATTTCTTCAGCAGATTCTTCGGTAGGAATGACATCCTTAGTAGCTTTGAACTTGATGGTTTCCTCAGGCATCTTTTCATCTAGCACAGGAGGTAGGTGCTCTCTTTGCGAGCCGTTAGTTTCATCGAACCGCACATCTACAGTTTCAACAACCTTGTTGTGATAGGCATTGAAGACCCTGTAGGTGTGCGAGTCCTTTCCGTAACCAAGCATAAAACCTTCATGTGCTTTCGGTGCAAATTTAGAATTGTGATGTGGATCTCTAATCCAGCATTTAGCACCGAAGACTTTGAAATAACTCACATTGGGTTTCTTGTCAGTGAGGAGTTCATATGAGGTCTTCTTGAAGAATTTGTGAAGATATACCCTGTTGATGATGTGGCATGCAGTATCAATTGCCTCAGGCCAGAAGTGACGAGGTGTCTTGTATTCATCAAGCATGGTGCGAGCCATCTCAACAAGAGTCCTGTTCTTGCGCTCCACAACGCCATTCTGCTGAGGAGTGTATGGGGCAGATAGCTCATGAGTAATACCAAGTTCATCGAGATAGTCATCAAGACCAGTATTCTTGAACTCAGTCCCATTGTCACTACGTATATGCTTGATCTTCACGCCGAAATTCGTCGAAGCCCTTGATGAAAATCGTCTGAAGACTTCCTGCACTTCAGTCTTGTAAGTAATGACATGCACCCATGTGTAACGAGAATAGTCATCAACAA
Organism: Thinopyrum elongatum; assembly: GCA_011799875.1. Classification (NCBI taxonomy): domain Eukaryota; kingdom Viridiplantae; phylum Streptophyta; class Magnoliopsida; order Poales; family Poaceae; genus Thinopyrum; species Thinopyrum elongatum. The sequence continues at coordinate 529,152,172 of CM022300.1, read as the reverse complement.
TGACAAAGCCATATAGAGATGCTGCATTTGTTAGTGTGGCATAATGAGTAGGGCCAAAGAGATCCATATGAAGCAATTCAAAAGGACGAGAAGTAGTCATGATAGTCTTTGAGGGGTGCTTGGCTCTGGTCATCTTTCCAGCCTCACAAGCCCCACAAAGATGATCTTTGAGGAATTTGACACCCTCGATGCCAATGACGTGCTTTTTCTTCACGAGCGTGTGTAAGTTCCTCATGCCAGCATGACCCAGTCGTCGATGCCATAGCCAGCCTTCTGAAGCTTTAGCAAGTAGACAAGTGGCAGGCTGTGGTCCTGCAGAGAAATCAACAATATACAAGTCTCCTCTCCTAAAGCCTTCGTAGACTTTGGAATTGTCAGATTCCATGAGCACTAAGCAACGATATTTGCCAAAGACAACAACCATATCAAGATCACAAAGCATTGAGACAGACATGAGGTTGAATTCGAGGGACTCGACAAGCATGACTTTATCCATGTGTCGATCCTTTGAGATTGCAACCCTACCTAGACCCAATACCTTGCTTTTGCCTTTGTCAGCGTAGGTGATATGCTTCAAGTGTGATGGAGATAAAGGAGTGTTCATCAGTAAGCTCTTGTCACCGGTCATGTGATTTGTACATCCACTATCGAGGACCCACTCAGTAGCTTTGGGTAAATCATCCTGCAGATGAATTAGTGCATCTTACGAACTCATATACTTCAGAGTGAAGAATATGACATCAAATTCATCAGACATATTTCATCAATTAAAGCAACATATGTATATATAGCAATGTGAGGACGTGAGAAATGAATAAATCATTTCTTCATGATTAGCTTGCGTCCTTTCAAGCATTTCATGTCTCCAGCAAATTCTTCAGACGATTTAGTTCGTCTGGAGACCTGACCCTGCATAAGAGATTAGTTCCTTTTCTTCACCACTCACATCTGGAGGGGTGGCAAAGAGTTCATCATTCTGCGAGCTCCATAAGAGAAAGGTGGCATAGACGCCAGACCACTTCGTTTCACATAAGAGGGGTTAGGGTAAGCATATGAATAAGCAGAGAAATTCTTCGAGGACTTATGAACATAATGATTTGAAGAATAATGCATATATTCATAGCCCTTAGGCTTTCCCTGCGAAACAGAAGTGTTAGCACGATGATGTTCATGTGAGGACTTTGATCCATGTGAGGAATTTGATTCATATGAAGAATTTGATCTGGGGTTCTTATTCTTCACAGGTGGTGTCATGAGGACATTCACCTGAAGACTTTCAAGGCACTTTTTGGGAACCCAGATTTTCTTCATAGGGGGACCATTCCTGCAGTTAGATCCAACATATCTAGCAAATACCTCACCATTCTGATTTTTGAACAGTTTATAGTTGGAGTCAAATGACTCATCAGATGAATATGATGATTCACAAGTAAAGCCAGATAAAGTGGATGGATCTACGGGAGGTCCCTTCGCAGCAACCCATGAGGTTTTGGGATACTGCTCCGGTTTCCAGTAGGTTCCATCAGCATTGAGTTTCCTCTCAAAGGCAATACCCTCTTTCCTAGGGTTCCTGTTCAAGATCTGCTTTTTGAGCACATCACAAAGAGTCTGATGCCCTTTGAGGCTTTTGTACATGCCTGTCACATACAATTCCTTCAACCCTGCATTTTCGTCAGTGATACTAGTGGTATCCTCAGATGAGGAATTTGTGACCACAGAGATAGTTGAAGAATTTGCAGCAATGGAAGCATTTGAACATTCAGGTGAAGAATTAGCAGTTTCATGTTCAATGCATTTCAAGCATGGTGGAATAAATTCTTCCTGAGCGGAACTGATCTGTTGAGCAAGCAAAGAATCATTTTCCTTCTGAAGATCTTCATGACTCACCCTTAGCTTCTCAAGATCTTGCTTTCTTTGAAGAAATTCATAAGAAAGCTTCTCATGATCGGCTAGGAGAGTTTCATGACAACCTTGAAGGTTGTCAAACTTAGACTATAGTTGCTGAAGATTATCAGTCAGTGTTTGAGTTCGATCCATTTCCTCACCTAACAGATCATCGCTTTTGTCTAGCATATTTTGAACCTTTTCCAAAGCCTTTTGTTGTTTAACAGCAATATTAGCAAGTTTGGAATAGCTGGGTTTGATGTTATCATCAGATTCATCCTCACTTGATTCAGAGGAGGGATATTTGAGTACCTTGGCACCTTTTGCCATGAAGCAATAGGTGGGAGCATAGTCATCGTTGCCGTCATCAGCAGTGTTGGGGAAGCCATTTTCCTCAGTGTTGAAGATGGACTTGCTAACGTAAGCAGTAGCGAGGGCTAGGCTCGCCACACCAGAGTCTGACTCCTCAGATGCCTCCTCTTCCTCATGTTCCTCAGATTCAGCTTCAGAGTCCATTTCCTTGCCAATGAATGCCTGAGCTTTCTTGGAGCTGCTCTTCTTGTGAGATGAAGACTTTGAAGATCTTGACGATGAGGACTTTGAAGATTTCTTCTTCCTCTTAGAGTCATCTGAACTATCATCCTTGTATTTCTTCTTCTTTGATTCCTTCTCCCACTGAGGACAATCAGTAATGTAGTGACCAGGTTTCTTGCATTTATGGCAAGTTCTCTTCTTGTAATCACGGGATGAGGAATCTGATTTCATGTCATCACCTCTTGAGGATTTTCCAAATCGGCCACGTCTAGAGAACTTCTGGAATTTCCTCACGAGCATTGCTAGCTCCTGACTCAGTTCTTCAGGATCACCAAGGCTGCTACCAGAATCTTCATCTTTAGATTCAGAGACTGCCTTGGCTTTCAGTGCACGAGATCTACCATAGCTCGGTCCGTAGAGATCTCTCTTCTCAGCTAGTTGGAATTCATGAGTATTTAGCCTCTCGAGGATATCAGCAGGATCAAGTGACTTGTAGTCACCACGTTCTTGAATCATCAGTGCCGGTGTATCGAATGAAGAACCGAGTGACCTCAGCAATTTCTTCACCACCTCATGGTCGGTGATGTCAGTGGCACCCAGTGCTTGAAGCTCGTTTGAAATGTCAGTGAGGCGATCAAAGGTTTGCTGAACATTTTTGTTGTCGAGTCTTTTGAAGCGGTTGAAGAGATTGCGAAGAACATCAACTCGAGAGTCACGTTGAGTTGAGACTCCTTCGTTGACCTTGGACAGCCTATCCCAGATAAGCTTAGCTGTCTCCAAAGCACTCACTCTGCCATACTGCCCTTTGCTCAGATGGCCACATATGATATTCTTCGCTTGAGAGTCGAGTTGCTTGAATCTCTTCACATCAGCAGCGTTTACGGAAGGAGTGACAGAGGGAACACCCTTTTCCACAACATACCAGAGGTCGTTGTCAATTGCCTCAAGATGCATGCGCATCTTGTTCTTCCAGTAGGGGTAGTCCGTCCCATCGAAGGTAGGACACCCAGCTGAGACCTTGATCATGCCTGCAGTCGACATAACTAAAACTCCAGGTGGTTAAACCAAAATCACACAGAACAAGGGAGTACCTTGCTCTGATACCAATTGAAAGTGCGTTATATCGACTAGAGGGGGGTGAATAGGCGATTTTTACAAATTCGTCACTGAGGAATTTCAAGGTGAGGAAATTCCTAAGCGACGAACTACTTAGCAGCGGAATGAGTACTCAGATGCAAGCATAACAGAGCAGTAGCACAGTCATCATGATGAAATGAAAACAAGCACAGAGTACGAGTAGCGTAAACACAGGATAAGCAGGCTGAAGACAAACTGACTGAAGAAATTGAACTGAGGAAATTGAGAAAGTCTTTAGTCAAAGTCTTCAAACAGTAATGATCAAATACATAGCAAGTATGCGAGGAAATGAAAGGGTTGAGGAAATAGAACCAGTAGCTCGGTGAAGACAATGATTTGCTAGACCAGTTCCAACTGCTGTGACAGTTGTACGTCTGGTTGGAGCGGCTAGGTATTTAAACCTGAGGACACACAGTCCCGGACACCCAGTCCTGAACACACAGTTCAGGACACCTAGTCCTCACCGTATTCTCCTTGAGCTAAGGTCACACAGACCTCGCCCAACCACTCGTGGTAAGTCTTTAGGTGACTTCCAAACCTTCACATACTCGGTCACTCGGCAATCCACAATTTCCTCTTGGATGCTCTAGACCATGACGCCTAACCGTCTGGAGGATGCGCAGTCCTCAAAGGTAACAAGCGTCGGTTCCACACAGGAACAATCTCTTCAGTGATGCTCAATCACTTTGGGTTTGTAGGTGTTTTGGTTTTTGGGTTTTTCCTCACTTGATGATTTTCGCTCAAAGTCCTCGGAGGATGGGATGCTCTAAATGACAAGTGTCAATCTATTTCTTGGAGTAGCCAACCAGCTAGTGGTTGTAGAGGGCGGCTATTTATAGCCTAGGGAGCAGCCCGACATGATAAGACATAAATGCCCTTCAATGATATGACCATTAAGTGGGTAGATATTTTGGGACAGCTGGCACGTAGCACAGCAATGGTCGGAAATTTGAGTATCAAATTCCTCAGGGCTATCATAATCCTCACTTGTAGGCAATCCGCACTGGCGAATTTCTAACTCCTCAGTCAGAACAAATTCCTCAGAGAACAGAAGAACTTCGTCTCTGTCACTGAAGAACTTGACTAAACTGTATGAGATTTCCAATGGCTTCACTCGAAAGGATTGGGTAGGTGTAGGATTTTGAGTTGAGCATCACTTGGAAATTTTTCCTTAGTTTTACCTCGACCCCCTTTAACAGTACGGTGTTTCCTATGACTCAAGAAGAAGAAAATGAAACTACGAAAACAAAAGTCTTCACGCTTCATAATCCTCGCATGAATATCAAGTTTTCAGGGTCACACCAATTTCTTCACTTTCAAAGTCTTCAAGAAAACCAAAGTCTTCAGTTGAAGACATTCATTTTAGGGGTCGACATTCATCGTAATTAACAAACTCCTCATAGACTTATAGACCTGTGTACACTCACAAACACATTAGACCCTTAACCTATAAGTCTTCAATACACCAAAATCACTAAGGGGCACTAGATGCACTTACACTTATCCATCCCATGAACCGAGTGATTCCACTCGAACAGATGTGCGTAGTGAAAACTGCCAACTCCAAGCACGACTGAAGAATGTTATTTCTTTAGACAGTATGAAGCAGGCACTGGAGAGGAAGGACGATGAGCTCGTAGGGGCGCAGAAGGTGGCCCGAGAGAAGACTGAAGCCGCTGAGAGGAAGCTGGCTTCAGTCGGTAAGCTTGAGGAGGAAAATGCCGCTCTGAAGACTGCTGTTGATGAGGTAAAAAAGGAAGCTACACAACTGAGAGAAGAGAAAGTTGTCTTGGCTGACAAGGTGGGCCAGCTCACTCGGAAGAGGGACGAGCTGGAGGTTTACTTGGGGGGCCTTGCAAAGAAGATGTTCATCATGCTCGAAGGTACCGTTCTTCGTCCGACTGAATCTAAAAAACTTCTTCACAATGTTGCTGCTGACTCATACTTTCCCTCTTTGCGCAGAGTTCTGTCAAAATTTTGAGTAGGAAACCGAGTGAATTGAACCAGGCCTGGACCCCACAATTTCACTTGTCAAAGATGAAGCCGCAATGAAAGTGCTGCGACTGGAAACTCGTCTCGCCAGCGTCTTGGAGTACATTGCTCGACTGAAGGTTGTGATGACACGGATAGACAAGGAGCTGTGGCCAGAGGATGTGACTCATAATGATCTCGAGTCACTGATGACTCGGCTCAATGAAATCCCTGGTCGAGTGTAGGCGTGGAAGAAATCAGCTGCTCGCTGCGGAGCTGACGTGGCTCTCTCACTCGTCAGAGTCCATTGCAAGGACGCCAAAGAAGAAAAGCTGAAGGCTCTCCAAGTGGCAAACACGAAGAAGCTCCAGTTTGAATCCTTCATGGAGACCTTCATTGAGGCCACCACTCCCATAGCTGACGGCATCGACCTGGACACTTTCGTCGAGCCAGCGAGTCCTCCTCCTACTGAGTGAAGAAAAACTTGATGATCCAAATTTATTTGCCTCGGGATGCCGAGTGATCCTGTAATCGTTAGACTGCTTCGGGCTTGATGTCCGAATACTTTTGCTTGCGATTCTAAACTTGACGGTTTTATCCGAACTTGGTGGATTTATCCGAATATTGCTTTCTTGCTTGCAGAATGCTTTGTGTGAACGGATTTTTTAACTTATGTGAAACTGATTCGCGGCTAAGCCCCCGAGTGGGAGGATTGCTCTCAATCGGAGTAGTTTTTTAACTTAGGCGAGGACGGGCTCGCGGCTAAGCCCCCGAGTGGGAGGATTGCTCTCACTCGGAGTAGTTTTTAACTTAAGCGAGGACAGGCTCGCGGCTAAGTCTCCGAGTGGGAGGATTGCTCTCCACTCGGAGTAGATTTTTAACTTAGGCAAAACTGGTTCGCGGCTAAGCGCCCTGAGTGGGAGGGTTGCTCTCACTCGGAGTGGATTTTTAACTTAGGTGAAACTGGTTCACGGCTAAGCCCCCGAGTGGGAGGGTTGCTCTCCACTCGGAGTAGATTTTTAACTTAGGCGAAACTGGTTCGCGGCTAAGCCCCCCGAGTGAAAGGGATGCTCTCACTCAGAGTGGATTTTTAACTTAGGCGAAACTGGCTCGCGGCTAAGCCCACGAGTGGGAGGGTTGCTCTCCACTCGGAGTAGATTTTTAACTTAGGCGAAACTGGTTCGCGGCTAAGCCCCCGAGTGGGAGGGTTGCTCTCCACTCGGAGTAGATTTTTAACATAGGCGAAACTGGTTCGCGGCTAAGCCCCCCGAGTGGGAGGGTTGCTCTCACTCGGAGTGGATTTTTAACTTAGGAGAAACTGGCTCGCGGCTAAGCCCCCGAGTGGGAGGGTTGCTCTCCACTCGGAGTAGATTTTTAACTTAGGCAAAACTGGCTCGCGGCTAAGCCCCCGAGTGGGAGGGTTGCTCTCCACTCGGAGTAGATTTTTAACTCAGGCGAAACTGGCTCGCGGCTAAGCCCCCGAGTGGGAGGGTTGCTCTCCACTCGGAGTAGATTTTTAACTTAGGCGAAACTGGTTCGCGGCTAAGCCCCCGAGTGGGAGGGTTGCTCTCCACTCGGAGTAGATTTTTAACTTAGGCGAAACTGGTTCGCGGCTAAGCCCCCGAGTGAAAGGGATGCTCTCACTCGGAGTGGATTTTTAAACGGATTCTGCAGCTAAGTCACCCACTGGGGGATTTGAACACATGTTTATGCGAGAATAATCATTATGAGACTGCAGGAGTCATGTCTTGATAAACAATCTAGGAAAAAGTACTCTTATTACATCCCGACAGTCCGACTGTCAAGTATAAAAACGACGAAGAAGATCTGCGTTCCAGGAGCGCGGCTCATCTTTCTTTTGCTTCAAGTTGTAAAGATGATACGCCCCATTGTGAAGCACCTTGGTGATGATGAAAGGACCTTCCCACGCCGGGGCGAGCTTGTGTGGTCGCTGCTGATCAACTCGGAGTACTAGTTCTCCTTCTTGAATTGCTCGACCCTTGACGTTTCTTGCATGGAATCGACAAAGATCCTGCTAATAAACAGTCGACCGAATCAAAGCCATCTCTCGCTCTTCTTCCAGAAGGTCAACGGCATCTTGGCGTGCTTGTTCGGCTTCAGCTTCAGAATAAAGTTCCACTCGGGGTGCATTGTGAAACAGGTCACGAGGAAGCACGGCTTCAGCCCCATACACCATGAAGAAAGGAGTTTGGTTGGTGGATCGGTTAGGAGTCATCCTCAATCACCACAGAACAGATGGCAGTTCAGTCACCCAAGCTCCAGCTGCGTGTTCAAGGTCCCGCATGAGTCGAGGTTTCAGCCCTTGGAGAATTAGACCATTTGCTCTTTCAGCTTGTCCATTCGACTGCGGGTGCGCAACGGATGCGTAATCTACCAGAGTGCCCTGGGAAGCGCAGAATGCTCTGAATTCTTCTGAATCAAAGTTTGAGCCGTTATCTGTGATAATACTGTGCGGAACACCATATCTGAATATTAGCTCTTTTATAAACTTGATGGATGTGCGTGAGTCTAGGTTCTTGATAGGCTTGGCTTCAATCCACTTGGTGAACTTGTCGACTGCGACAAGTAAATGAGTGAAACCACTTCTGCCGGTCCTGAGCGGCCCAATCATGTCCAACCCCCACACAGCAAATGGCCAGACGAGTGGAATGGTTTTCAAAGTAGATGCGGGCTTGTGTGACATGTTTGTGTAGAACTGGCAACCTTCACACTTGTCCACGATTTCTTTTGCAGCTTCATTAGCCCGAGGCCAGTAGAATCCTGCTCGGTATGCTTTGGCCACTATGGTCCGAGAGGACGCATGGTGACCACAGGTCCCCGAGTGAATCTCGTCCAGAATCAATCGACCTTCTTCTGGGAAAATGCATCGTTGAGCGACGCCAGTGACACTCTCTCTATAAAGCTGCCCATTGATTACTGTGAATGCTTTGGATCTGCGGACAATCTGTCTCGCTTCAACTTCATCTTCTGGAAGTTCCTTCCTGAGCAGATATGCGATGAATGGTACTGTCCAGTCGGGGGTGATTACCAAGATCTCCATCACCAAGTCAATAACAGCAGGTATCTCGATTTCAGTCGGATCGGTAGGACTTTTCGCCTGAGGAGGCTCTTCAGTGAAAGGATCTTCCTGTACTGACGGGGAATGGAGATGTTATAAAAACACGTTGCTGGGGATGGGCTTCCGAGTGGAACCTATCTTTGCCAGATCGTCAGCTGCTTGATTTTTGAGTCGGGGAATGTGGTGAAGCTCCAATCCCTCGAACTTTTTCTCTAATTTCCTCACTGCATTGTAGTATCCAGTCATGGCAGGGTTTCTGACGTCCCACTCCTTCATCACCTGATTGACCACCAAATCTAAGTCGCCGTAGACCATCAGGCGACGGACGCCGAGTGAGATGGACATACGCAACCCATAGAGGAGTGCTTCATACTCAGCTTCGTTATTGGAGGAATCAAAGTGAATCTGGAGAGCATAACTGAGTTTATCACGTCTTGGGGACACCAGGACCACTCCGGCACCAGAGCCATTCAACATCTTAGACCCATGAAAGAACATAGTCCATTGTTCCGAGTGAACTTGAGTTGGCTGTTGCTGTTCAATCCACTCGGCCAAGAAATCTGCGAGCGCCTGAGATTTGATCGCCTTCTTTGCTTCGAACTTGATATCCAAAGGGAGAAGCTCAATTGCCCACTTAGCCACTCGACCAGTTGCATCTCGATTGTTCATGATCTCAGACAATGGAGCATCACTGACGACTGAAACCGAGTGGTCTTGGAAATAATATGCAACTTTCTTCGCAGTCAAGTAAATTCCATAAACAAGCTTCTGGTAATGTGGATACCTCTGCTTAGATGGAGTCAAGACTTCAGAGATGTAATACACTAGGCGTTGAACTTTATAGGCCTTGCCTTCTTCTTTTCGCTCCACTGCGAGCACCGTGCTAACAACCTGACCAGTAGCTGCAATATACAAGAGTAGAGGCTCTTTGCTGTTCAGAGTAGCAAGCACCGGCTGGGTGGAAAGCAGGGCTTTGAGCTCCACAAACGCTGCTTCGGCTTCGGGAGTCCACTCGAATGTGGCAGAATTTTTCATCAGTCGGTAAAGAGGCAGAGCCTTTTCACTGAGTCGTGAAATAAACCGACTCAATGCAGCGAGACAACCTGTGAGCTTCTGAACGTCATGCACACGCACAGGGCGTTTCATTCGGAGGATTGCGCTGATCTTCTCAGGATTGGCATCTATCCCTCGTTCAGAAATGAGGAAACCGAGTAGCTTGCCTCCGGGTACTCCGAATGTGCACTTGGATGGATTCAACTTAATGTCATACCTTATCAAATTTGCAAAGGTTTCAGCGAGATCAGTCAGCAGGTCAGAACTTTTATGTGACTTGACCACAATGTCATCCATATAGGCCTCCACATTCCAACTGATCTGAGTGAGCAGGCACTTCTGGATCATGCGCATGAACGTGGCGCCAGCTTTTTTGAGACCGAATGGCATAGTGATATAGCAAAAACACCCGAATGGGGTGATGAAGGCCGTTTTTATTTCATCTGGCCCATACAGTCGGATCTGATGGTATCCGGAATACGCATCAAGAAAAGACAAACGCTCACACCCCGCAGTCGAGTCGACTATCTGATCAATGCGAGGGAGCGGAAAATGATCTTTCGGGCAGGCCCGATTGATATGCTTGGAATCAATGCACATGCGGAGTGATTTATCCTTCTTAGGTACCATGACGACGTTGGCGAGCCACTCGGAGTGGTATATCTTGCGTATGAACTCAGCTGCTAAGAGCCGAGCCACTTCCTCGCCAATCGCCTTCCTCTTCTCTGCGGCGGACCGACGGAGATGCTCTTTGACAGGTTTGGCTTTGGAGTCGACACGCAAACGGTGCTCAGCCAGTCCCCTGGGTACACCTGGCATGTCCGATGGTTTCCATGCGAAGATGTCCCAGTTCTCACGGAGGAACTGGATGAGCGCGGCTTCCTATTTGCTGTCGAGTGTCATTGAGATGTGGGTCGGAGCAGCTGTGGGATCTTCCGGGTGAATGTGAACTGGCTTCGTCTTGCCAGCCGACTGAAATGCGGAGTCAGAAGCAGGCTTCTTGGAACAGAGCAAATCACTCGGGTCAGCATTCTTCTTGTACTCTTCCAGTTCCACCACCGCCATTTGCTCATCAGCTATCTTGGAACCCTTCTGGAGGCATTCCTCTGCTCTCTGTCTATTCCCAGTGATCGTGATCACACCTTTGGGCCCGGGCATCTTCAGTTTGAGATATACGTAACATGGTCGGGCCATGAAGCGAGCATACGCCGGTCTGCCTAGAATAGCATGATAGGCACTGTGAAAATCTACCACTTCAAACGTCAGCTTTTCTTTGCGAAAATTCTTTGAATCGCCAAAAACCACATTCAAAGCTATCTGTCCGAGTGATTTCGCTTTCTTTCCTGGGATGACCCCGTGGAACTGCATGTTGCTCTCACTGAGTCGGGACATCGGAATGCCCATCCCCTGAAGGATCTCAGCATACAGAATGTTCAAACCACTGCCTCCATCCATGAGAACTTTATGCAGTCGAGTGCCTCCAACGACTGGGTCGACCACCAAAGCTTGCCGCCTGGGGGTAGCAACGTGAGCTGGGTGATCCGACTGATCGAAGGTGATAAGAGTCTTTGACCACTTGAGGTATGTCGTAGTTGCCGGAGCAACCATGTTCACCTCTCTATTGATGACTTTTAGTCGACTTTTGCTCTCAACATCAGCAAAAATCACTAGGGTTGCATTGACCTTTGGGTAATCATCCGCCTTTTCTTCATCTTCATCCTTATCAGAGCCCTTCTCACTCTGCTGACCCTCACGAAACTGCTGGATAAGGAATCTGCACTGTCGAGTGGTGTGTTTGGGCAAAATCAAGTTGCCCTCTTCATCTTTCTTCGTGTGGATGGCACACGGTAAATCCAGGATATCCTGGCCCGACTGGTCCTTGATCTTTTTGGGAATCCATGGCCCCTTGAACTTTCCCTGGGTATTCACCACTGCAGCTTCAACCTGCCCTGCGGCTTCAGCCTTGCGTTTCTGCTTCCGATTGGGATTTCCGCCCCCAGCATCGGGGTCAACTATCTTCCCTTTGCCATTATGGAGCCGGTCTTCTTCTTCGCCATTCGCGTACCGAGTGGCTATTTCCATCATCCAATTCAGAGTCATGGCCCCGGAGCGACCGAATTTCAGTGTGAGCTCTCTGTACCGTACGCCTTCCTTGAAAGTGCAGACTGCTTGGTGCTCTGAAACATTCTCCACCAGATGGTGAAGCGTAGTCCACCACTGGATGTAATCCCTCAAGGTTTCATTCGGCTTTTGGACGCAATGCTGCAACTCAGATAGCCCAGCGGGACGCTTGCAAGTGCCTTCAAATGTCTTGATAAACACTCGGGCCAAGTCTTCCCAACAGTATATGCTAGCAGGGGCCAACTGATTCAACTAGGCCCTGGTCGAGCCCTAAAGCATCAAGGGCAGGTGCTTCATGGCCACTTCGTCATTGCCTCCACCAATCTGCACTGCCACTCGGTAATCCTCCAACCACGTATCTGGCTTTGACTTGTCAGTAAACTTGCTTACTCCTGCAACCAATCTGAAGTTGGGAGGAATCTCAGCAGCTCGAATGGCTCTGCTGAAACACTCGGGCCCAGAGATGAACGCTCTGCTCCCACTCGGGCGATCTCTGTCCAGACCTTCTCTATTAGCTCTGCCTCTGTCAACCAGGCCCTGAACAAGGACTGACCTTGCATCAAACCCGGGCTCTCGGGGGTCGACTGGAATCCTCCGCTCATCACCGTACGTGTGACTGTGATCATACCACCGGGGCGCGTATGATCCACCCCTCGGAGGGGGCGTAGGCACTCGACGGCGGTCATCACGGTGGTATCGAGGCTCAAACTGCCCGTGGCCTCGACCCAGGTACTGATCCTGGCGAAAACCACAATCTTCACACCGTGGAGGCGATCTCGGGCTATGTGCCGACTGAACTGTGTCCGCCATGATGGACCTGTTGTGAATCCTATTGCGCGACTGGGAAACAGCTGAATTCCGCTCTCCGGCCGCCCTGAGCAGTGCTCGAATCTGCTGTAAGCCTCTACCAGCCTCGGAACGGGACGGCTGGATCAAATCTGCAATATGCGCAGCTGCTGCAACATTTTGGATCGGAGTACGGTATACTTGACACTCATCCTGATGTCCAGTTGGGAACAATTGTCGCTGCCGTCGACTGGAACTTGGAATATTTCTGCGGGCGTGGTCGTCGAGTGCTTGCTAAAGATTCTCCAGGCGCGCACACTCAGCCAGAGTGGCCACGCGCGCAGCCTCCAAAGCCTGAGCTTCAGGGGTCTCCCCAACGATGGGGGTCTGGAGAGCCTGATCATTCCTGCGCTGCAGCTCTTCCCTCTGTTCCGCAGTGAGGGCTTGAGGGTAGTACTCACTGTCGTCGCGTGTAGGATCACTGCTACCACCCCCGCCACAGGGAAATCCTGGCGGGCAGCACTGAGGACCAACCATGAGGACTTCTGCCAAGGGGTCGTTGCTTTCGCACTCGGAGAGAGTTTCCGAGTGGCCAGTCGACAGATCGAACAAGCCATACAGGGACTCATCGGGCTCGATTGCCGTGATTTGAGGTGTGGCTGACTGACGGGCCACCACGTGCTTCACCCACCGCTGGAGCCGCGAGCAACCGGATCGCTTGCGGCGACGGGCCGCGGGAAGCGAAGACGCCACGGGAGCCGACCGATACTGAATCGACGGCTGCCACAGGAGGATGCCGCAGGCACTCGCGCGGAAGTGAGCCACGCCATGAATGGGGAGCGCCTCGACGTCGAGGGGGGCCTCCTGGAGCCAGGCCGAATCATTGGCGATGAAGGCGAGTGCGCCGAGATGAATGTCGCGGCCTAGAGACAATCCACCACCGAAAACCATGTTGACGAAGATCGAAGATTGCAACCTCACCGGAAGTCGCTTAGACGCCGGCCCCACGGTGGGCGCCAACTTTCATGGGAACGGATTTGACAGTAGAGATGGGGGGTACGTAGGAGAGGGCAGAGTCCTAGCTACATCGAGGTTGTACACTCAGTTTTATGAGTTCAGGCCCCTCTCGGAGGAGGTAACAGCCCTACGTCTCGGTGCCGCGGAGGCTTGTCGATTGGAGTGTTGTATAGTTACAGGGGGTGCGAACCCTTGTGCAAGAGGGGAGGGGTAGCTTATATAGAGTGTGCCGAGCCCTCGCAGCCCTCGGTTACATAGGGGTTTAATGAGGAAATAAAGTCACGTACGTTACTGGTAATGCCCATGTTTAATGACCTTTAAGGCGACGGAGTGAATGCCTGACCGTTGCCATACCAGGGTGGCTCTAGGTCTTCTGTCCTCCGAGTGGAATTTTGTACTCCGAGTGAATAACGTAGGTCGAGTGGAATTGGGATATTCGAGTGGATCTTCTGTCGAGTGAATCGCACTTCACGAGGATTCCAGTCGGTATCTTCTGTTTAACTTTGTGGGCCTTGACCTCTTGTGCAGTGTCCTTGGGTAGGGCATACAGGTCAGGCCTATGACCCTACCCTAGGTACATGTCATCGTCAGGCATGGCGCAGCGTGCTCGTTGTGCAAGGCAAAAGGCTAGGGAGGCCGTGGCAGACGCCGGCGAGGCGGAGTCGCACTCTTCGACGCCAATATGGTTGGCCTGCAACCCCGGGCATTGCAAACTATGTTGTGGTGGGCATGTCTGTTGGAAATATGGACTAGAGGCAATAATGTTGTATTATTATATTTTCATGTTCATAATTAGGAATATATATTTTATGCTATAACTACTATGATTCTGAAATATGTGATTCAGCGGAAAACTCATATGCACGTGTGGAATGATAAATGGGAAAATTAGACTCCTAGTCTCGCCTCTAAGACTAGCTCAAGTGTTATTTGTGATCATGTTTTCCGGATCTTAGGATATCGTTAAGTGTAATGATTGTCCTAAAAGAACATTGAGAGTATGACGTTACAAGAATGGTCATATTGAATCGACTCAAACTTGTTTGTTATACTTTGAGATAATATCGTCTGAAATCAATTGCTATAACACGAAGTGTTAACGTGTGTTTTAGTTCCTTAGACCATGAGAGTATCGTAGTCACTTCTTACCGTAAGGTGAACTTGGGGTTGCTCAAACGTCATGAGTAACACGGTGATCATAACAACAACTTACGGGTTCATCAGAAAGTCTGACAAGGGACTAGATATCTTGAGAGTGGAATTTTCTCCTTCGACGATAGAGAGATATTCTTAGGGCCCTCTCGGTGTGACGAAATCCATCATCGTCTGGCCAAACACGGGTGATTATGTCACGGGGATGCCGAAACATTTCAACAAGAAAGAAGAACAAAACCGGTAACGATGATAATGGTATAGTGAGCACGTGTATGACTCAGGAGGATACCAATGCACCTCAGGTTTTGTAAAGTACCATGAAGCAAAGGGAACATCACATGATAACCAAAGGTTCACTTGGATGTCATTCGTGTAATCATAGGGATCGATATGGACATCCATGGTTCCGCTATCGATCATTGAACGAAGGGGTTTCATTCATGTCTATGTTTTATCGAACCTAAAAGGTCACAAGCTTAAGGCAATGACGATATTGTCGGTTTTTTAAGAACCTACACATGAGTTGCGAACTACAACTCTTTGAAGATTCAGTCAGGGACTGAACACGTCCAACGATCCTATACTGCTAACAAGTCTGGTGGATGAACTGCAAAGGAACACGGAGAGCTACCCAGGTTCGGGCCACCATCTTGGTGTAACACCCTACTCCTGCTCTGTTTTGTATTGCTATGTTTCAAAGCTACAATGTGTCTGAGGGAGTCATAGACTAAGGGGTCCCTGGGGCGACGGCCCACTGCATATGGGCCGGATTGGTAGAGCCGCGTGGTGATCGGAGACCTGCGAAGCCGTGGTGTGCCCTCCAAGTCAAGGGTGGACGAGATCTTTTTCCTTCTTATTGTAATCTATCTTCGGTAACCCTAACCCTATCGGTGTCTATATAAGCCGAGGGTTGTAGTCATTAGGGGGAGAGCTATCTTCATCCCCCCGTAGCCTAGGGTTTAGCTCATATTGATCTTGAGGTAGATCTACTCTGTAAACTCTATCATACACTCAATATAATCAAGCAGGACGTAGGGTTTTACCTCTTTGAGAGGTCCCGAACCTGGGTAAACACTGTGTTCGTCGTCCCTTGTTACCCATTGATCCTAGGTCCATAGCTCGGGACCCCCTACCCCGAGGTCTGCCAGTTTTGACACCGACATTGGTGCTTTCATTGAGAGTTCCGATGTTGGACCACCGGAAGGATCGATGGCTCGCTTAGTCCTTGGAGAGGACAGCAGTTCCATGGACCCCTTCGTCCCTGGACAACTCTTCGCTTTTGGCAGCATCGTGCTGCACGCTGATCCGACCGGCCATCTAGGCCAGGTTGACAACTTCGCTCTCGAACACCGGATTCGATTCGGCAATCTGGAGTATGTCGCTGACGCGCGGGGGGATTTGGTTTTCATCGGATTCACCACCCCCGCATGCCTTGTCGCGCCTGCCCGGACACTCACCCCCGATCCGATCTATGGATCGGCCCCGGTCCACCAAACGGCTTTGAGCCAGGAAGGACTCCCTGAGAAAGGGGATCTTACCCCACCATCAACCGAACTCACATCAGTGGGGGATTTATCCCCGGCCCTCGAGGCAGAACCAGAGGTCAGAAGCCAGGATTCGATCTCGGCCGAGCTCCCCTCCCACAACACCTTGCTGGCCTCGAGCCCGCACCCCGAGTCGGCAAAAAGCGGCCAGGGGTCACCCTCGGCCCAAAACGACCCAACCTCAAACATCGGCATGGAAGGTGCACAGGAGGGTCAAAACACACTCTCAGTTTCCGAGGACAATCCTGTGCTCCTCAAGATTTCGGTCCTGAATCTCGAAGATAGGTCCGTCCGGGACCAAGGATTGGTTCAGTCACAGACCGACCTCCGCTTCGTCACCACAAAGCCCGGCCTAGAGCCCTCAAGTCCGGCAACCCTCGATATGTTGAACGAGGCACTAGACCGAATTCATAAAATGGCTATCCAGGAGAACCTGCCCTCCGCCTTCAGTCAACGACCCTTCAAGGCGTTCGACAGGGAATTTTGCGCCCCACCCACCACCCATTTGGTAGCAACTATCGATGATTTAACCGATATGTTAGACTATAATTCGGAGAATACTGAATACATGGACGAGGAGGACGTAACCGTGGCTAATGCTGAGATCGGTCCCCCCGTCACCGGCCGCTGGACGGCCACGTCCACCTACGCACTGGTACAACGAGGTGCTATACAAACGTTTTTTAACCCCTTTCCGCGACGGCATTTGGAACCGTCGCCAAGTGAGTGTGGGCGATAGGGGGGTCCTTCCCACACGACCCAGAAACCGTCGGGGATAGGCCCTCCTGGCACACAGGCTGGGGCAAAATGAGCTCATGTGCGATCGGGCGAGGCATCGAAACCCAATCATTTCCGTTCGTATGTACATCCACACAGTCAGTCCCAAACAAATGTTTCCGTTTGTTATGTACATTCCACACAGTCAATCCAATGAATATGTTTCCGTTCTTATGTACATCCCACACAGTCAATCCAGGGAAAACGTTTCCGTTCGTATGTACATCCCACACAGTCAATCCAGGGAAAACGTTTCCGTTCGTATGTACATCCCACACAGTTTTATGTATAGGCTCGTGTGTGATAGGTGTAACTATCATACACGCTCTGCCTTGGTTAACTGTTTGCTTTTATTCAACTACATCACACATGATTTGATGAAGAAAACTATGTGGCATTGGGCTATCCATCACAAGCGCTTTTACTGCTAGAACCGTTTGCAAAGTTCCATGACCCATTTAGCAGGTTTATTAGTTTACAATTAATAATTCCAGTATTACACAAATTCACATTTCATATCGAACAACTGTTTGCCAATTTCATATCAGGCTCATAAATATATTTTAACATCACAGTACGATAGCTACCTGAAAATAGCACAGTACAACATATAGCTAGTTCAGCTTCATACGAACAATATATTCATTTCCCAGGCTCGTCTTATCCACCTCTGCTTTCAGTTCAGTAAGAACCTGTTTTGCACTGGCCAACTGGGAAAGTGCCTCCTCCTTCGCCAACACCATCTTAGCAAAGTCTGATTTAAAAAATCTGAGCTCATTCTCCACCTTCCTCTTTTTATCCCGCATCTTCAAATATTCTTCAGCGTTGACAACACTTTCTCTAAGCCTACCTCTGTTCTCTTCCTCATACATGCCCCAGAGCTTTGCTAGGCACATCTTCAAAGGCTGTGGCCACTCTTGATCAACCCACTCCAAGTAAGAACACTTCCATTCAGGGTTTATAGCAACATAGAAAATCACCAATACTTATTTTGAAAAACTGAAGAAACAGGTTAATTATGACATATCTTCTCAAAAAGATCAATGTGCAAATGAATTAATTGCTACTGAGACAACAACCAAATTCTGAAACATCAGAAGCTATAATTAACTACAACAACGCTACAAGTTCTTACTCATGTACTATAAATAACAAATTGAACATTTTATGAGGAAGGTAAATATAACTGCAACAACATAGTGACAGTGTTTGGATGATAGCAAATTGATACTAACAGGTGTGTACATGCACAAATTTAGTAACATAGAACTAATAGCACTAAGGCCGTCCACTATGTATGCCAAAACCAGTGTAAAGACAACTGTTGCTACATCTCGCACCGGTGCCCTGCACTGGCGAGCCGATGCAGCGGAAAAAAATCAGGGACCCGGACTCCGGAGCACCTAGTTGCTCTAATGCCCCGTTCCTTCGTGCCATAAAGATTTAGTATTTTACTGCTTGGCTGCTCGGATGTGTGGACCAAAGTTGTCTGCACAAACTGCTGAAGCGGTGCCAAATAATTTTCTAATGGCACCGCTGATGAGATGGCAACATTTTTAGATACTAGGTACAAACTGTGACACTGTCTTAGGATGCGTTTGGTTGAAGGTGTGGTATGAATGGGTTGGGACCGTGACAGTGTCTGAATCACATCTAACAAATGATTTGTAACAACGGAAGAGGGTCTAACCTTCTCTGCACATGCCAGAAACTTCCTCCCACTGTCCACAGATTCAAATGCAACTAACTTCACGCATGGAGATTGATGGTGACAACGAGCAGACAGATCTTCAGCCACCCCGCTCCATTTGTTGCAACTGATGGTCCTAGGGAGCTACAAGAGGAAGAAATGACTCAAATCCACCGCCGGGTTAAAATCCTTCATTCCAAGTCATAGCCCGAGAGAGAGAAGAGAGGCATACCCGGGTGGTAAAGGAGTCGTCGGAGGAGGAGGAACCGCTGGAGAGGTCATTGAAGAAGACCATGGCGACCCCGGCGGTAGGATGCGAGACGGCGAGAGCGAGGAAGCAAGTGACGAAGCAGCTATAGCTTAGGAAGGAAGGAAGGAGGAAACAGGGGAAATGTGACTTGTGGTCGGGGAGAAAAGGGGGTGGGGAGGGGGGGCGGGGGCGGGGGGTAGATATTTCGGCGGTAGGCCAAAAATTTTGAAATGTGGAGGGAAACTTTGCGCGCGGTGCCACCAGACACCATTCACTTTGAACGATTGTGTGCATCGCAAACGATTCTTCTGCTTTACTCGCATGGGATGAGTTTGATAATTCAAATTTTGGTGGAAATTTCCCGGGTACGTCATTGCATAATTTAACATCGCTTGCTAATTTGGGCACACAAAAGAGTGTACAGCACACAGACCACACTTACTGAATCGAGCAATTTTAGTAATTAAACAGAGCCAATTGACCTAAACATTGCTCTAACAAAAGACCAGCATTAAAAACAAAGCCTAAGTACGCATAATTTTAACAAATCCGCCGCCGCGCCGGCCTATGCATCTCCGGTGTGAGATGAGACGTCGATGACTTGTCCTGGCGACATGCCGCCGTTGGTGGACTCCGCGTCCCCCCTACTGAAGTTGACAGCGTCCTCGTCCTTGTCCTCGGCGCCGCCCTCAAGGTTGTAGTACTTGTAGTAGTGGCTGCACCAGAGCTCGCGTTGGTACTCCACCGCCGATTCCTCGACGGACAGACTCTTCTCTACCTCGACCTCGGCCACACGCAACTCCTCCTCCCAGCGCTCCTCGATCTCCGCCGCCTCCTGCATCTCCAGCTCCCGCTCAGCGATCTCATTAGGAAGCAGGTGCTCCATGGCCACCGCCGCCTTTTCGGACATGGGTTGCATGCTGGATTCCGAGGTGGCCTGGAATATCTTGGCATGTGCATCCTCGATCTTGGCGTGGATGACCTCGACCCGGGCCAGGGCGACATCGGCGGCACGGACGGCAGCTCGAGCGCTCTTGGTGTTTGCAGCCGCCGTCGCAGCAGCAGCTGCAGCCGTCTCGGCTGCTGTAGACGCCCTCTCGGCGGATGCTGCCGTGCTCAATGCGGATGCGGCGGCACTCTCGGCATAGGCAGCGGCGCTCTCGGCGCAGGCGGCGGCGCTCGGGGAGGACATGGCCATCGTACGGGCCTTCACGAAGCGTTTCCATGGCGTCATCTTTGCAAGAAGGGGTTGCGGGAACGGGGATCGGGATTCGTGGATTCGGGGGTTGCTGGCACTGGAGCAGACGAGCCAGCGAAGCTTAAGGAGGAAGACTTAAATAGAACCAGGAATTTTCGTCGCAAACGGTTCCTACAAAAAACTGTGTGTGATGTTGTTGATATTAATTATTAGCTGTGAAAGACGAATTTGGAGTAACTTGGCAACGGATGGTGTTTTAAATGTACGAGAAAATTTGTAGTACTAATACAACTGTCATGTCAAATTTTGTAAAATTTCAGGGGTCATTTGACCTTTTAAGACATTTAAGTGATTTTCTAGCCATTTAATGACCGTAATTCAAATTTGAACTACATGTACATGCAACAGCTAACCATAACGGTTTGAAAAGTCATATTTTGTGTACATGTGTGCGATTTAATTCCATGTGCAGTAAATTGGAAGGAATTTTCAAACATATTGGTCTAACGGCTATGACACAATTAAGCATGGAGTGCCATTGCATTTAAATTCCAAAAAATTAAAAAAGATTAGAAACACATGAAACCTTGCTTGATGTAATGTCATGCCACCAAGATGATGAGGTAAAAAAATTGGCATGTTTGACGAAAGTTTGGACACACACCCCTCACAAACCGAAGCAACTTACTAGAAGGCTCGTGGTTTCGAGAGGAAACAATGCATGTTTGATGACGAACAGGAGATAGTTTCCCCTTACGGCCTTCAATTTTTTTCTACATTTAACGTGCACTAATACAACTGTCATGTGAAAATTTGGAAAATTTCAGGGGTAATTTGACCTTTTAAACACATTTAAGTGATTTTATAGCCATTTAATGACCGTAATTCAAATTAGAACTACATATTAATGCAACAGCTAACCATAACGGTTTGAAAAATCATATTTGTGTACTTGTGTGCGAGTTAATTCCATGTGCAGTAAATTGGAAGGAATTTTCAAACATAATGGTCTCAAGGCATGGACACATGCATGGAGTGCCATGGCATTTTAATTCCAAAAAATTAAAAAATGATCAGAAAAACATGAAACCTTGCTTGATGTAATGTCATGCCACCAAGATGATGTGGTAAAAAAATTGGCATGTTTGAAGAAAGTTTGGACACATACCCCTCACAAACCGGAGCAACTCACTAGAAGGCTCGTGGTTCCGAGAGGGAACAATGCATGTTTGATGACGAACGGGAGATAGCTTCCTCTTACGACCTTCAATTTTTTTCTACATTTAACGTGCACTAATACAACTGTCATGTGAAAATTTGGAAAATTCTAGGGGACATTTGACCTTTTAAAGACATTTAAGTGATTTTCTAGCCATTAAATGACCGTAATTCAAAGTTGAACTACATCTACATGCAACGGCTAACCATAACGGTTTGAAAAATCATATTTGTGTACTTGTGTGTAAGTTAATTCCATGTGCAGTAAATTAGAAGGAATTTTCAAACATATTGGTCTCACGGCATGGACACATGCATGGAGTGCCATGGCATTTTAATTCCAAAAAATTAAAAATGGTCAGAAAAATATGAAACCTTGCTTGATGTAATGTCATGCCACCAAGATGATGTGGTAAAAAAAATTTGGCCTGTTTAACGAAAGTTTGGACACACACCCCTCACAAACCAGAGCAACTCACTAGAAGGCTCGTGGTTCCAAGAGGGAACAATGCATGTTTGATGACGAACGGGAGATAGCTTCCTCTTAAGGCCTTCAAATTTTTTCTACGTTTAACGTGCACTAATACAACTGTCATGTGAAAATTTGGAAAATTCTACGGATCATTTGACCTTTTAAAGACATTTCAGTGATTTTCTAGCAATTTAATGACCGTAATTCAAATTTGAACTACATCTAAATGCAACGGTTAACCATAACGGTTTGAAAAATCATATTTGTGTACTTGCGTGTGAGTTAATTCCATGTGCAGTAAATTAGAAGGAATTTTCAAACATATTGGTCTCACGGCATGGACACATGCATCGAGTGCCATGGCATTTTAATTCCAAAAAATTAAAAAATGATCAGAAAAACATGAAACCTTGCTTGATGTAATGTCATGCCACCAAGATGATGTGGTAAAAAAATTGGCCTGTTTGACGAAAGTTTGGACACACACCCCTCTCAAACCGGAGCAACTCACTAGAAGGCTCGTGGTTCCGAGAGGGAACAATGCATGTTTGATGACGAACGGGAGATAGCTTCCTCTTACGGCCTTCAAACTTTTTCTACGATTAACGTGCACTAATACAACTGTCATGTGAAAATTTGGAAAATTCTAGGGGTCATTTGACCTTTTAAAGACATTTAAGTGATTTTCTAGCCATTTAATGACCGTAATTCAAATTTGAACTACATCTACATGCAACGGCTAACCATAACGGTTTGAAAAATCATATTAGTGTACTTGTGTGCGAGTTAATTCCATGTGCAGTAAATTAGAAGGAATTTTCAAACATATTGGTCTCACGGCATGGTCACATGCATGGAGTGCCATGGCATTTTAATTCCAAAAAATTAAAAAAATGATCAGAAAAACATGAAACCTTGCTTGATGTAATGTCATGCCACCAAGATGATGTGGTAAAAAAACTGGCCTATTTCACGAAAGTTTGGACACACACCCCTCACAAACCGGAGCAACTCACTAGAAGGCTCATCGTTCCGAGAGGGAACAATGCATGTTTGATGACGAGCGGGAGATAGCTTCCTCTTACGGCTTTCAAATTTTTACTACGTTTAACGTGCACTAATACAACTGTCATGTGAAAATTTGGAAAATTCTAGGGGTCATTTGACCTTATGAAGACATTAAAGTGATTTTCTAGCCATTTAATGACCGTAATTCAAATTTGAACTACATCTACATGCAACGGCTAACCATAACGGTTTGAAAAATCATATTTGTGTACTTGTGTGCGAGTTAATTCCATGTGCAGTAAATTTGAAGGAATTTTCAAACATATTGGTCTCACGGCATGGACACATGCATGGAGTGCCATATCATTTTAATTCCAAAAAATTTAAAAATGATCAAAAAACATGAAACCTTGCTTTATGTAATGTCATGCCACCAAGATGATGTGGTAAAAAAATTGGCCTGTTTAACGAAAGTTTGGACACACACCCCTCACAAACCGGAGCAACTCACTAGAAGGCTCGTGGTTCCGAGAGGGAACAATGCATGTTTGATGACGAACGGGAGATAGCTTCCTCTTACGGCCTTTAAATTTTTTCTATGTTTAACATGCACTAATACAGCTGTCATGTGAAAATTTGGAAAATTCTAGGGGTCATTTGACCTTTTAAAGACATCTAAGTGATTTTCTAGCCATTTAATGACCATAATTCAAATTTGAACTACATCTACATGCAACGGCTAACCATAACGGTTTGAAAAATTATATTTGTGTACTTGTGTGTGAGTTAATTCCATGTGCAGTAAATTAGAAGGAATTTTCAAACATATTGGTCTCACGGCATGGACACATGCATGGAGTGCCATGGCATTTTAATTCCAAAAAATTAAAAAATAATCAGAAAAACATGAAACCTTGCTTGACCTAATGTCATGCCACCAAGACGATGTGGTAAATAAACTGGCCTATTTCACGAAAGTTTGGACACACACCCCTCACAAACCGGAGCAACTCACTAGAAGGCTCGTGGTTCCGAGTGTGAACAATGCATGTTTGATGACGAGCAGGAGATAGCTTCCTCTTACGGCCTTCAATTTTTTTCTACGTTTAACGTGCACTAATACAACTGTCATGTGAAAATTTGGAAAATTCTAGGGGTCATTTGACCTTATGAAGACATTAAAGTGATTTTTTAGCCATTTAATGACCGTAATTCAAATTTGAACAACATCTTAATGCAACAGCTAACCATAACGGTTTGAAAAATCATATTTGTGTACTTGTGTGCGAGTTAATTCCATGTGCAGTAAATTGGAAGGAATTTTAAAACATAATGGTCTCAAGGCATGGATACATGCATGGAGTGCCATGGCATTTTAATTCCAAAAAATTAAAAAATTATCAGAAAAACATGAAACCTTGCTTGATGTAATGTCATGCCACCAAGATGATGTGGTAAAAATATTCTCATGTTTGAAGAAAGTTTGGACACATACCCCTCACAAACCGGAGCAACTCACTGGAAGGCTCGTGGTTCCAAGAGGGAACAATGCATGTTTGATGACGAACGGGAGATAGCTTCCTCTTACAGCCTTCAAATTTTTTCTATGTTTAACATGCACTAATACAACTGTCATGTGAAAATTTGGAAAATTCTAGGGGTCATTTGATCTTTTAAAGACATTTAAGTGATTTTCTAGCCATTTAATGACCGTAATTCAAAATTGAACTACATCTACATGCAACGGCTAACCATAACGGTTTGAAAAATCATATTTCTGTTCTTGTGTGTAAGTTAATTCCATGTGCAGTAAATTAGAAGGAATTTTCAATAATATTGGTCTCACGGCATGGACACATGCATGGAGGGCCATGGCATTTTAATTCCAAAAAATTAAAAATGGTCAGAAAAACATGAAACCTTGCTTGATGTAATGTCATGCCACCAAGATGATGTGGTAAAAAAATTGGCCTGTTTGACGAAAATTTGGACACACACCCCTCACAAACCGGAGTAACTCACTAGAAGGCTCGTGGTTCCGAGAGGGAACAGTGCATGTTTGATGACGAACGGGAGATAGCTTCCTCTTAAGGCCTTCAAATTTTTTCTACGTTTAACGTGCACTAATACAACTGTCATGTGAAAATTTGGAAAATTCTATGGGTCATTTAACCTTTTAAATACATTTAAGTGATTTTCTAGCCATTTAATGACCGTAATTCAAATTTGAACTACATCTACATGCAACGGCTAACCATAACGGTTTGAAAAATTATATTTGTGTACTTGCGTGTGAGTTAATTCCATGTGCAGTAAATTAGAAGGAATTTTCAAACATATTGGTCTCACGGCATGGACACATGCATCGAGTGCCATGGCATTTTAATTCCAAAAAATTAAAAAATGATCAGAAAAATATGAAACCTTGCTTGATGTAATGTCATGCCACCAAGATGATGTGGTAAAAAAATTGACCTGTTTGACGAAAGTTTCGACACACACCCCTCACAAACCGGAGCAACTCACTAGAAGGCTCCTGGTTCCGAGAGGGAACAATGCATGTTTGATGACGAACGGGAGATAGCTTCCTCTTATGGCGTTCAAACTTTTTCTACGTTTAACATGCACTAATACAACTGACATGTGAAAATTTGGAAAATTTTAGGGGTCATTTGACCTTTTAAAGACATTTAAGTGATTTTCTAGCCATTTAATAACCGTAATTCAAATTTGAACAACATCTACATGCAACGGCTAACCATAATGGTTTGAAAAATCATATTTGTGTACTTGTGTGCGAGTTAATTCCATGTGCAGTAAATTAGAAGGAATTTTCAAACATATTGGTCTCACGGCATGGACACATGCATGGAGTGCCATGGCATTTTAATTCCAAAAAATTAAAAAATTATCAGAAAAACATGAAACCTTGCTTGATGTAATGTCATGCCACCAATATGATGTGGTAAAAAAACTGGCCTATTTCACGAAAGTTTGGACACACACCCCTCACAAACCGGAGCAAGTCACTAGAAGGCTCGTGTTTCCGAGAGGAAACAATGCAGGTTTCATGACGAGCGGGAGATAGCTTCCTCTTACGGCCTTCAATTTTTTTCTATTTTTAACGTGCACTAATACAACTGTCATGTGAAAATTTGGAAAATTCTAGGGGTCATTTGACCTTATGAAGATATTAAAGTGATTTTCTAGCCATTTAATGACCGTAATTCAAATTTGAACTACATCTACATGCAACGGCTAACCATAACGGTTTGAAAAATCATATTTGTGTACTTGTGTGCGAGTTAATTCCATGTGCAGTAAATTAGAAGGAATTTTTAAACATATTGGTCTCATGGCATGGGCACATGCATGGAGTGCCATGGCATTTTAATTCCCAAAAATTAAAAAATGATCAAAAAAGCATGAAACCTTGCTTGATGTAATGTCATGCCACCAAGGTGATGTGGTAAAAAAATTGGCCTGTTTGATGAAAGTTTGGACACTTACCCCTCACAAACCGGAGCAACTCACTAGAAGGCTCGTGGTTCCGAGAGGGAACAATACATGTTTGATGACGAAAGGGAGATAGCTTCCTCTTACGGCCTTCAAATTTTTTCTATGTTTAACATGCACTAATACAACTGTCATGTGAAAATTTGGAAAATTCTAGGGGTCATTGACCTTTTAAAGATATTTAAGTGATTTTCTAGCCACTTAATGACCATAATTCAAATTTGAACTACATCTACATGCAACGGCTAACCGTAACGGTTTGAAAAATCATATTTGTGTAATTTTGAGCGAGTTAATTCCATGTGCAGTAAATTAGAAGGAATTTTCAAACATATTGGTCTCACGGCATGGACACATGCATGGTGTGCCATGGCATTTTAATTCCAAAAAATTAAAAAATGATCAAAAAAACATGAAACCTTGCTTGATGTAATGTCATGCCACCAAGATGATGTGCTAAAAAAATTGGCCTGTTTGACGAAAGTTTGGACACAGACCCCTCACAAACCGGAGCAACTCACTAGAAGGCTCGTGGTTCCGAGAGGGAACAATGCATGTTTGATGACGAACGGGAGATAGCTTCCTCTTACAACTTTCAATTTTTTTCTATGTTTAACGTGCACTAATACAACTGTCATGTGAAAATTTGGAAAATTCTAGGGGTCATTTGACCTTTTAAAGACATCTAAGTTATTTTCTAGCCATTTAATGACCGTAATTCAAATTTGAACTACATCTATATGCAACGGCTAACCATAACGGTTTGAATAACCATATTTTTGAAATTGTGTGCGAGTTAATTCCATGTACAGTAAATTAGAAGGAATTTTCAAACATATTGGTCTCACGGCATGGACATATGCATGGAGTGCCACGGTATTTTAATTCCAAAAAATTAAAAAATGATTAGAAAAACATGAAACCTTGCTTGATGTAATGTCATGCCACGAAGATGATGTGGTAAAAAAAATTGGCCTGTTTGACGAAAGTTTGGACACACACCCCTCATAAACCGGAGCAACTCACTAGAAGGCTCGTGGTTCCGAGTGGGAACAATACAAGTTTGATGACGAACGGGAGATAGCTTCCTCTTACGGCCTTTAAATTTTTTCAACGTTTAATGTGCACTAATACAACTGTCATGTGAAAATTTGGAAAATTCTAGGGGTCATTTGACCTTTTATAGACATTCATGTGATTTTCTAGCCATTTTATGACCGTAATTCAAATTTGAACTACATATACATGCAACGGCTAACCATAACGGTTTGAAAAATCATATTTGTGTACTTGTGTGCGAGTTAATTCAATGTGCAGTAAATTAGACGGAATTTTCAAACATATTGGTCTCACGGCATGGACACATGCATGGAGTGCCATGGCATTTTAAGTCGAAAAAATTAAAATATGATCAGAAAAACATGAAACCTTGGTTGATGTAATGTCATGCCACCAAGATGATGTGGTAAAAAAATTGGCCTGTTTGACGAAAGTTTGGACACACACCCCTCACAAACCGGATCAACTCACTAAAAGGCTCGTGGTTTCGAGAGGGAACAATGCATGTTTGATGACGAACGGGAGATAGCTTCCTCCTACGGCCTTCAATTTTTTTCTATGCTTAACTTGCACTAATACAACTGTCATGTGAAAATTTGGAAAATTCTAGGGGTCATTTGACCTTTTAAAGACATTTAAGTGATTTTCTAGCCATTTAATGACCGTAATTCAAATTTGAACTACATCTACATGCAACAGCTAACCATAACGGTTTGAAAAATCATATTTGTGTACTTGTGTGCGAGTTAATTCCATGTGCAGTAAATTTGAAGGAATTTTCAAACATATTGGTCTCACGGCATGGACACATGTATGGAGTGCCATGGCATTTTAATTCCAAAAAATTAAAAAATGATCAGAAAAACATGAAGCCTTGCTTGATGTAATATCATGCCACCAAGATGCTGTGGTAAAAAAATTGGCCTGTTTGACGAAAGTTTGGACACACATGCCTCACATACCGGAGCAACTCACTAGAAGGCTCGTTGTTCCGAGAGGGAAAAATGCTTGTTTGATGACGAACGGGAGATAGCTTCCTCTTACGGCCTTCAAATTTTTTCTATGTTTAACGTGGCTAATACAATTATCATGTGAAAATTTGGAAAATTCTAGGGGTCATTTGACATTTTAAAGACATTTAAGTGATTTTCTAGCCATTTAATGACCGTAATTCAAATTTGAACTACATCTACAAGCAACTGCTAACCATAACGGTTTGAAAAATCATATTTGTGCACTTGTGTGCGAGTTAATTCCATGTGCAGTAAATTAGAAGGAATTTTCAAACATATTGGTCTCACGGCATGGACACATGCATCGAGTGCCATGGCATTTTAATTCCAAAAAATTAAAAAATGATCAGAAAAACATGAAACCTTGCTTGATGTAATGTCATGCCACCAAGATGATGTGATAAAATAATTGGCTTGTTTGACGAACTTTGGACACACACCCCTCACAAACCGGAGCAACTCACTAGAAGGCTCGTGGTTCCGAGAGGGAACAATGCATGTTTGATGACGAACGGGAGATAGCTTCCTCTTACGGCCTTCAAATTTTTTCTTTGTTTAACATGCACTAATACAACAGTCATGTGAAAATTTGAAAAATTCTTGGGGTCATTTGACCTTTTAAAGACATTTAAGTGATTTTCTAGCCATTTAATGACCATAATTTAAATTTGAACTACATCTACATGCAACGGCTAACCATAACGGTTTGAAAATCAAATTTGTGTACTTGTGTGCGAGTTAATTCCATGTGCAGTAAATTTGAAGGAATTTTGAAACATATTGGTCTCACGGCATGGACACATGTATGGAGTGCCATGGCATTTTAATTCCAAAAAATTAAAAAATGATCAGAAAAACATGAAGCCTTGCTTGATGAAATATCATGCCACCAAAATGCTGTGGTAAAAAAATTGGCCTGTTTGACGAAAGTTTGAACACACATGCCTCACATACCGGAGCAACTCACTAGAAGGCTCGTTGTTCCGAGAGGGCACAATGCTTGTTTGATGACGAACGGGAGATAGCTTCCTCTTACGGCCTTCAAATTTTTTCTACGTTTAACGTGGCTAATACAACTATCATGTGAAAATTTGGAAAATTCTAGGGGTCATTTGACCTTTTAAAGACATTTAAGTGATTTTCTAGCCATTTAATGACCGTAATTCAAATTTGAACTACATCTACATGCAACGGCTAACCATAACGGTTTGAAAAATCATATTTGTGCACTTGAGTGCGAGTTAATTCGATGTGCAGTAAATTAGAAGAAATTTTCAAACATATTGGTCTCATGGCATGGACACATGCATCGAGTGCCATGGCATTTTAATTCCAAAAAATTAAAAAATGATCAGAAAAACATGAAACCTTGCTTGATGTAATGTCATGCCACCAAGATGATGTGATAAAATAATTGGCTTGTTTGACGAACTTTGGACACACACACCTCACAAACCGGAGCAACTCACTAGAAGAATCGTGGTTCCGAGAGGGAACAATGCATGTTTGATGACGAACGGGAGATAGCTTCCTCTTACGGCCTACATATTTTTTCTATGTTTAACATGCACTAACACAACTGTCATGTGAAAATTTGGAAAATTCTAGGGGTCATTTGACCTTTTAAAGACATTTAAGTGATTTTCTAGCCATTTAATGACCGTAATTCAAATTTGAACTACATCTACATGCAACGGCTAACCATAACGGTTTAAAAAAAATCATATTTGTGTTCTTGTGTGCGAGTTAATTCCATGTGCAGTAAATTAGAAGGAATTTTCAAACATATTGGTCCCACGGCATGGACACATGCATGGAGTGCCATGGCATTTTAATTCCAAAAAATTAAAAATGATCAGAAAAACATGAAACCTTGCTTGATGTAATGTCATGCCACCAAGATGATGTGGTAAAAAAATTGGACTGTTTGACAAAAGTTTGGACACACACCCCTCACAAAACGGAGCAACTCACTAGAAGGCTCGTGGTTCCGAGAGGGAACAATGCTTGTTTGTTGACGAACGGGAGATAGCTTCCTCTTACGGCCTTCAAATTTTTTCTACATTTAACGTGCACTAATACAACTGTCATGTGAAAATTTGGAAAATTCTTGGGGTCATTTGACCTTTTAAAGACATTTAAGTGATTTTCTAGCCATTTAATGACCATAATTTAAAGTTGAACTACATCTACATGCAACGGCTAACCATAACGGTTTTAAAAATCAAGTTTGTGTACTTGTGTGCGAGTTAATTTCATGTGCAGTAAATTAGAAGGAATTTTCAAACATATTGGTCTCACGGCATGGACACATGCATGGAGTGCCATGGCATTTTAATTCCAAAAAATTAAAAAATGACCAGAAAAACATGAAACCTTGCTTGATTTAATGTTATGCCACCAAGATGATGTGGTAAAAAAATTGGCCTATTTGACGAAAGTTTGGACACACACCCCTCACAAACCGGAGAAACTCACTAGAAGGCTCGTTGTTCCGAGAGGGAACAATGCATGTTTGATGACGAATGGGAGATAGCTTCCTCTTAAGGACTTCAAATTTTTTCTACGTTTAACTTGCACTAATACAACTGTCATGTGAAAATTTGGAAAATTCTAGGGGTCATTTGACCTTTTAAAGACATTTAAGTGACTTTCTAGCCATTTAATGACCGTTATTCAAATTTGAACTACATTTACATGCAACGGCTAACCATAACGGTATGAAAATTCATATTTGTGTACCTGTGTGCGAGTTAATTCCATGTGCAGTAAATTAGAAGGAATTTTCAAACATATTGGTCTCACGGCATGGACACATGCATGGAGTGCCATGGCATTTTAATTCAAAAAAATTAAAAAATGATCAAAAAAAACATGAAACCTTGCTTGATGTAATGTCATGCCACCAAGATGATGTGGTAAAAAAATTGGCCTGTTTGATGAAAGTTTGACACATACCCCTCACAAACCGGAGCAACTCACTAGAAGGCTCGTGGTTCCGAGAGGGAACAATGCATGTTTGATGACGAACGGGTGATAGCTTCCTCTTACGACCTTCAATTTTTTTTCTACATTTAACGTGCACTAATACAACTGTCATGTGAAAATTTGGAAAATTCTGGGGGTCATTTGACCTTTTAAAGACATTTAATTGATTTTCTTGCCATTTAATGACCGTAATTCAAAGTTTAACTACATCTACATGCAACGGCTAACCATAACGGTTTGAAAAATCATATTTGTGTACTTGTGTGTAAGTTAATTCCATGTGCAGTAAATTAGAAGGAATTTTCAAACATATTGGTCTCACGGCATGGACACATGCATGGAGTGCCATGGCATTTTAATTCCAAAAAATTAAAAATGGTCAGAAAAACTTGAAACCTTGCTTGATGTAATGTCATGCCACCAAGATGATGTGGTAAAAAAAAATTGGCCTGTTTGACGAAAGTTTGGACACATACCCCTCACAAACCGGAGCAACTCACTAGTAGGCTCGTGGTTCCGAGAGGGAACAATGCATGTTTGATGACGAACGGGAGATAGCTTCCTCTTAAGGCCTTCAAATTTTTTCTATGTTTAACGTGCACTATTATAACTGTGATGTGAAAATTTGGAAAATTCTACGGGTCATTTGACCCTTTAAAGACATTTAAGTGATTTTCTAGCCATTTGATGACCTTAATTCAAATTTGAACTACATCTACATGCAACGGCTAACCATAACGGTTTGAAAAATCATATTTGTGTACTTGCGTGCGAGTTAATTCCATGTGCAGTAAATTAGAAGGAATTTTCAAACATATTGGTCTCACGGCATGGACACATGCATGGAGTGCCATGGCATTTTAATTCCAAAAAATTAAAAAATGATCAGAAAAACATGAAACCTTGCTTGCTGTAATGTCATGCCACCAAGACGATGTGGTAAAAAAACTGGCCTATTTCACGAAAGTTTGGACACACACCCCTCACAAACCGGAGCAACTCAATAGAAGGCTCGTGGTTCCGAGAGGGAACAATGAATGTTTGATGACGAGCGAGAGATAGCTTCCTCTTACGGCCTTCAAATTTTTTCTACGTTTAACGTGCACTAATACAACTGTCATGTGAAAATTTGGAAAATTCTAGGGGTCATTTGACCTTATGAAGATATTAAAGTGATTTTCTAGCCATTTAATGACCGTAATTCAAATTTGAACTACATCTTCATGCAACGGCTAACCATAACGGTTTGAAAAATCATATTTGTGTACTTGTGTGCGAGTTAATTCCATGTGCAGTAAATTAGATGGAATTTTCAAACATATTGGTCTCACGGCATGGACACATGCATGGAGTGCCATGGCATTTTAATTCCAAAAAATAAAAAAATGATCAAAAAAACATGAAACCTTGCTTTATGTAATGTCATGCCACCA